>OV702284.1:301224587-303724587 GCA_916181665.1 Avena sativa | reverse complement strand
CATTGGGACAGCGATGGACGAAGACTAGCCCGGGCAAGATCCGCCTACGGCACTGGATAAGGGGAAGGGGCCACTAATTGCTGACGACATTGATCGCGCAAAAGTCATGCCGCCTCCGCCTAACCCAGTGCAGCAGCCGCAGGAACTCGGCACCGGTCCGAGCAACAACAACACCGCGAACTTGCCGCCTCCAGCATCCACATCGGCAGCAGCCCATGTTACTCCAGCTGATAGAGTGATGTATGGCAATCTCCTCGTGGAGCCTCTAACCGTTGATCATATCTGGAACGTGACTCATCTTGACGAGAAGCGCCAGCAGCTGCTGGAGGAGGCGCAAGCCAGCGCGGAGCAAGGCCTAAACTAGATCGAGATCTGGTCAACGCGCAGAAGTCCATAGAGAAAGCAAGAGCAATGGAGGTCGAGTACAAGACTCTGCTGCAACAGCAGAAGGCTAAGAAAGCTCCGGCTCGCGTCATCAACGATCCTGGTGTACGGCGCAACCTAGGATGGGCTCCCTCGAAGCCGGCACAGGCCAAGCCATACATTGCAGTGAAGGCAAGCAGGTGATGCCCACCCCACTCCTTAACCTCGCCATCGCCAAGACCCTCCTGGAGCAGGATAGATCGCCTGAGGCAGTCGAGCAGGTCTATGACCTAGTGGCCAAGGCGGTAAAGCAGCAGGAAAAGGCCACCTCTCAGAGGCTTGAGTCTGACCCAGCGCTCTTCCGATCTAGCCAGTACAAACCGCCAAGGGACAGATCTCCTCAGGATGTCGGATCGCGGACGGGTTCATCAGAACGAAGACGGAGGGATGCGCGCAGCAGGAAGGATGCTATCCCCATATCCTCCGACCACGGAGAAAGAGCCCAACCACGCCGCCCATCGCCACCGCCCCGATCCCCTTGACGTCAGGAAGATTACAAGACTCACCATCATACGGATATGCCCCCTCCAAAGCAGTGTGGCATCGTCATCCGCGACAACGCGGCACAGACCCGTCATGATGGAGAGCGCCACCAAGGACATAAGAGCAGGTCACACCATGACCCTCCGCGTCCGTGACAGGCGTGGGGCGTCGCAGGAGGGTAACAGCAAGAAGGCTAACCCACCGCCACCTCCGCCTCCGTCACCGCCAAGCAGTCACCATGACGGAAGAGGCCGCGTCATTCACGCAGCCCATCCCCTGTTGACAACAAGAAGAAGAACCCGGAGCCATACGATGCACGTTCGCGGATTGATAAGATCCACGAGGCCCGGGAAGGGCCATACCTGGCACCACGTTGCCTTGGACCTGCAATACGGTCCGCAACCTACCCCAAAGGTTTTCGGATAGACAAAACCATCAAGACCTATGACGGCACCGCCAAGCCTGCCACATGGTTGCAGGACTACGGCAACGTGGTGGAGATTGCCGGAGGCAACCCCAACGTCGCCGTCAAATACCTCCCGTTAATGTTGGCAGGCACGGCCCGTCAATGGATCAACGACTTGCCGGAAAAATCTATCTACAACTGGGTGGACATGCAAGAAGCATTCACCAAGAACTTTGAGGGTACATACAAGCGTCCCTGCACAGTGGGCGATCTACAGCGGTGCGTGCAAGAGAAAGACGAGAGATCTCGCGCATACCTCTCCCGCTGGCTGGACATGAAGAACTCCTGCGCAGGAGTGCACGCCCAGACCGTCATGGCCGCCTTCATCGATGGATTGGAAAGAGGCACGTTACTCCGACACAAGCTAAAGCGCTTGCAGGACAATCATCAGCTTGACTTGAATTAGATGATTCAGTTAGATAGTGAGTTCGCAGCTGCCGACGATGATCCTCGTGGCTCTTTGCCGGCAACGGCCGTTCCAACCCAAGCTCGGAGGAACAGCAGTACAAAGCGGAAAACCGCTCCAGAAGAAAAGCAATCTACCGACATGGTCGCCATGACTTTCGCAGGACGAGGAGAAGGCGGACAACGTGTTGGGGATATGTTATATGGGTATCCTCATAGCATGTCTCTTATCCGACTAACCCGGGTGGCCCATAGTCGGTAGCATGGCCTATGGCCTGCTGGGCGGCCCAGTTAGGTGGATCCAAAAGGGAGGCCCATGCCGGATAAAGGAAGGCTACGGTGGAGTCACCAGCATACCTGGAGCCTTGGAGTGCAAGATACACAAGACTAGTAATAGACGGTGTAGAACTCTGTAACCTGTCCGGCTAGGACTTTTCCCTGTAACCCTAGGACCTGACGACTATATAAGCCGGTCCTATGGGATCCTTTAGGGCACAAGCTCATACGATAACTTAGACTTTCTAGTCACCTCGCACAGCGAACCTATCTCTGTAACTCGGCGTATTGCCATTATAGTGATTTATAGCAGGAGTAGGATTCCGCCACCGTTGTGGGATCTGAACCTGGGTAAGCTGTGTTACCTCGTACCCGTCAACCATCCGCCTTACCCCGCGTCTCTAAACACGCACTGTGAGGACCCCTCCATGGCGTACTCGTCGGCAATACCACGACAGTTGGCGCCCACCGTGGGGCGAGAGGCGCTTCAGGCTCTTCAGCGGGCGAGGACCAAGATGTTTGCGGGAATCGGCGAAACCGTAGCCATCGATCGCGTTCTCTTCTCCGACAACGTTCCGATCGTCCCTCCCGACGAGTTCTGGATCCCGGAAGACGAACCCTACGCGGTGTTCGATCGTTCCTATAGGAGACATCCACCTCTTCATTGGCGAAACAGACTCGGGCACTAGTTCCCTGGGAGTCGGAGGAGCATCAAGACCCGCACGGACCGCCTACGGGCAGGATACGTTCGCGGAAGGATCGATGTCGGATCTCTCCTCGGAGTTTGCCGGCAAAGATCGGAAAAATTCAAGACCCACCCAAACCGCCCCTGTGCAGGATATAAAGGTTGAAGATCACTGCAAATCCGCCGGCTTTGTCCGTGCGTTTGGACAGCAGAGATCCAAGTTCGTCGGCGTGGTTACCATCTTCGATCTGGCGCGCTGCGTTCAGAGAGAGGGCGAAAACCCCCGCGCCTACCTCGCCAGGTGGCTCCGTATACGAGCCGATCTAGCCAACTACCCCAATGATGATGCCATCTATCACTTTGTGGAAGGACTGGACCACGACACGCTTCTCCGACACTCTCTATGACGGCAACAGGCGTCAGGAGGCCTCACCTTCGAAGGCATGGTGAATACCATCAAAAATTAAGCGGAGGCTGAAGCGGCAGCTCAGACAGCGCTTGCGCTCATTGACGGAGTACCTCCGATTCAGCTACCACCGCCGCCTCCGGCCGCCATCGTCGCAGCATCGCCACCACCTCCAGTCATCGTCGAGGCCGTTGCACCTCCACCGCCCGTCATCGAGGAAGTCCTGGCACCCTCCGACTCTGTCATTGACGTGCTTTATGCTGATTTCAGTGCAGATTCAGAGGAGATAGACTTCAGTCCAGAGGAGCTAGACTCCGCCATGCAGGAGATGGAGGAGGAGTACTCGCGCGACGAGCAAGCTAATAGCACCGTCATGTCTCGAGGGGTGCTCGTCACCATTGGGACGGTGATGGATGAAGACCAGCCCGGGCAAGCTCCGCCTACGGCACTGGATAAAGGGAAGGGGCCACTTATTGCTGCTGAAGATGTTTGCGCAAGAGTCATGCCTCCTCCGCCTAATCCAGTGCAGCACCCGCAGGAACTCGGTACCGGTCCGAGCAACAACAACACCGCAAACTTGCCGCCTCCAGCATCTACGTCGGCAGCAGCCCATGTTACTCCAGCTGATAGAGTGATGTACGGCAATCTCCTCGTTGAGCCACTAACTGTTGATCATATCCGGAACGTGACTCAGCTTGACGAGAAGCGCCAGCAGCTGCTGGAGGAGGCGCAAGCCATCGCGGAGCAAGGCGCTAAACTAGATCGAGATCTGGTCAACGTGCAGAAGTCCATAGAGAAAGCAAGAGCAATGGAGGCCGAGTACAAGACTCTGCTGCAACAGCAGAAGGCTAAGAAAGCTCCGGCTCGCGTCATCAACGATCCTGGTGTACGGCGCAACCTAGGATGGACTCCCTCGAAGCCGGCACAGGCCAAGCCATACATTGACAGTGAAGGCAAGCAGGTGATGCCCACCCTACTCCTTAACCTCGCCGTCGCCAAGACCCTTCTAGAGTAGGATAGATCGCCTGAGGCAGTGGAACATGTTTATGACCTAGTGGCCAAGGCGGTAAAGCAGCAGGAAAAGGCCACCTCTCAGAGGCTTGAGTCTGACCCAGCGCTCTGCCGATCTAGCCAGTACAAACCGCCAAGGGACAGATCTCCTCAGGATGTCGGATCACGGACGGGTTCATCAGAACGAAGACGGAGGGATGCGCGCAACAGGAAGGATGCTATCCCCATATCCTCTGACCACGAAGAAAGAGCCCAACCTCACCGCCCATCGCCACCGCCCCGATCCCCCCGACGTCATGAAGACTACAAGGCTCACCATCATACGGATATGCCCCTACCAAAACAGTGCGGCATCGTCATCCGCGACAACGCGGAGCAGACCCGTCATGACGGAAAGTACAACGAAGGACATAAGAGCAGGTCGCGCCATGACCCTCCGTGTCCGACAAACAACCGCGACAGGCGTGAAGCATCACAGGAGGGTAACAGCAAGAAAGATAACCCACCGCCACCTCCGCCTCCATCGTCTCCAGGCAGTCACCATGGCGGAGGAGGCCCGCGTCGCTCGCGCAGTCCATCCCCTGTTGACAAAACGAAGAAAAACCCGGATCTGTACGATGCACTTTCGCGGATCGACAAGATCCACGAGGCCCGGGAAGGACCATACCTGGGACCACGTTGCTTTGGACCTGCAATACGGTCCGCAACTTACCCCAAAGGATTCCGGATTGACAAGACCATCAAGCCCTATGACGGCACCGCCAAGCCTGCCACATGGTTGCAGGACTACGGCAACACGGTCGAGATTGCCGGAGGCAACCCCAATGTCGCCGTCAAGTACCTCCCGTTAATGTTGGCGGGCACGACCCGTCAATGGATCGACGACTTGCCGGAGAAATCTATCTACAATTGGCTGGACATGCAAGAAGCGTTCACCAAAAACTTTGAGGGTACATACAAGCGTCCCTGCACTGTGGGCGATTTACAGCGGTGCGTGCAAGAGAAAGACGAAACATCTCGCGCCTACCTCTCCCGCTGGCTGGACATGAAGAATTCCTGCGCAGGAGTGCACGCCCAGACCGCCATGGCCGCCTTCATCGATGGATTGGAAAGGGGCACGTTACTTTGGCATAAGCTAAAGCGCTTGCAGGACAATCATCATCTTGACTTGAATCAGATGATTCAGTTAGCTAGTGAGTTCGCAGCTGCCGATGATGATGCTCGTGGCTCTTTGCCGGCAACGGCCGTTCCAACCCAAGCTCGGAGGAACAGCAGTACAAAGCAGAAAACCGCTCCAGAAGAAAAGCAATCTACCGACATGGTCGCCATGACTTTTGCAGGACGAGGAGAAGGCGGACAACGTGGCCGAGGAAGGGGAGCAGGCCGTGGGCAGCAGCGAGGAAGTGAAACCAACTCGGCGCCGCTCCGCGTTCCCCAAACCTACAAAGAGTACCGCGATATGCCGTGCCTCGTACACCTCGATGTCAACGGCAAGGCCACCCATACCAATCGACACTGCAAGTTCGTCAACGACCTCAAGGAAGACCGGTCCCTTGGGTGCATTACACTTCAGGTAGCCTTTGGCGACGTTAATAACTACCGCCAAGAGCGCATGACCTTTGAGGTGGTCCCCTTCAAGAGCGTGTACCACGTCATATTTGGCCGCGACATATTCCACACGTTCATGGCCAAGCCATGCTTCGTCTACAACAAACTCAAGATACCCGGACCGAACGGTGTCATCACCGTATCCGGAAGCTTTACCAAGGCAAGGGACTGCGAGACAAATGAAGCAGCCGTTGCAGAAGCTGTCCTCTACAGCGAAGCATTCAAGGAGATCCGGAGCAAGGTCAATGACTCAGAGATGCCCGCGTCAAAGAAGCAGATCTCCGACTCCTCTCCTGCGTTCAAGGCCGCCATCGAGACCAAGCCGGTGGAACTTGTGGTAGGCGATGCCTCCAAGACCGTCGCCATTGGGACGAAGCTGGATCCCAAATAGGAAAGCGCGCTCGTCGAGTTCCTCCGTGAGAATAGAGACATCTTTGCCTGGCAACCTGCCGACATGAAAGGTGTACCTAGGGAACTTGTCGAGCACAGCTTAAACATAGATCCAAAATGTAAACCAGTAAAACAACCTCTACGACGCTTCGGAGATGAGAAGAGACACGCCATTGGCAAAGAGATAGCTAGGTTACTTAAGGCTGAGTTTATCCGAGAAGTCCTTCACACCCGATGGGTGGCCAATCCTGTACTTGTCCCCAAAAAGGGAACCAATGAATTAAGAATGTGCGTTGATTACACCAGCTTGAACGAAGCATGTCCCAAAGATCCGTTTGCTTTGCCTCGCATTGACCAAGTCATTGACTCGACGGCTCGCTCGGAACTTTTGTGTTTTCTCAATGCATACTCAGGATACCACCAGATCAAGATGAGGAAGTCGGACCAATTGGCCACTTCGTTCACTACCCCATACGGCACGTTTTGCTATGTCACGAGGCCCTTTGGCTGAAAAACGCAGCTGCTACCTACCAGTGGACAATGCAACGTTGCCTTCACGACCAAATTGGTCGGAACATTCACGCCTATGTGGACGACATCGTGGTGATGTCTAAAAAGTCAAACGAATTAATCTCCGACTTAAAAGAAACCTTTGATAATCTCCGGAAATACAACATGATGCTCAACGCTAAGAAGTGCGTCTTCGGGGTTCCAGCCGGCAAACTTTTGGGCTTCATCGTTTCCCAGCGCGGAATCGAGGTCAACCCGGAGAAAATCAAGGCCATCTTAAACATAAACCGTCCTACATGCCTAAAGGACATCCAACGACTAACAGGTTGTGTTGCAGCAGTTAGTCGGTTCATCAGCCGACTTGGAGAGAAGGCTCTGTCGCTGTACAAGTTGCTGAGGAAGGCGGACAAATTCACGTGGACGGACGAGGCAGATGCAACATTGAAGCAGCTCAAGGAGATTCTTTCCTCAGCGCCCATCCTTGCAGCACCCGAGCCTGGCGAGCCCCTGTTAATTTACATGGCGGCAACCAACCGGGTTATCAGCATCGTCGTCGTGGTAGAGCGGAAGGAACCAGGCTATGAGCACGAAGTTCAACGACCAGTTTACTATGTAAGCGAGGTCTTGACGGAGTCCAAGCAGCGTTACCCGCACTACCAAAAGATAGCTTATGGAGTATTCCTTGCTTCACGGAAGCTGAGGCATTACTTTCAGGAGCACCCAATCACAGTAGTGAGCAAGACTCCACTGTCCGACATTATGAACAACAGCGACGCTACAGGAGGGGTCGTGAAGTGGGGCATTGAACTTGCCGCCTTCGAGATCACCTACAAAAGACGCGACGCTATCAAGTCACAAGCCTTGGCGGATTTTATTGCAGATTGGACGGAGACGCTGGATGCCACTCCATTGACGGAACCAGAATACTGGGTGATGCACTTTGACGGATCAAAGCTGCTCAACGGCTCGGGGGCTGGTGTATTGCTACAGTCACCAAAAGGAGACAAGCTACACTACGTTCTGCAGATCCACTTCGAGGCTACAAACAACATGGCGGAGTATGAAGCACTCATTCACGGACTACGTGTAGCCAAGGATATTGGCATCAAGCGCATAGTTTGCTGTGGAGATTCCGACTTGGTTGCCCAGCAGGTGGCTGGCACCTGGAATGCGTGGAACCCTATGATGGCAGCATATCGCGACGAAGTGCACGAGATAGCCAAGAGCTTCTTGGGCTACGAAGTCAAGTATGTGCCTAGGGAGCAAAATGAGGCGGCTGATCTATTGTCTAAACTTGGATCAGGGCGCAAGCAAATTCCACCAGGAGTTTTCCTAGAGCATCTACGCACACCATCCGTGAAGGGCGCCGACATCGACAACCCGGATAGAGCTAATTCTTTCGTCAACATGGTGACGAAGACCCCTCCAGCTTGGACAAAACCGTTCATGGAATATCTCGAACACGGAACTTTGCCCGACGACGAGGTCGAAAGACGGCATATAGTACGACGAGCAAAGGGTTATACCATAGTCAATGGGCAACTCTACAAAAGGAGCACTACTGGTGTATACCTAAAGTGTGTTTCCCAGCTAGAAGGTATGGAAATCCTACGCGAAATCCAACTCGGAGATTGCGGGCATCATGCCGCTCCTCGATCGTTGGTCGCGAAAGCCTTCCGGCAAGGATTCTACTGGCTGACCGCGAAGGCGGACACCGACAAGCTGGTTGAGACGTGCACAGGATGCCAGTATTATGCCCGACAACCACATGTTCCTGCTGAAGAATTGCGAACAATACCAATAACTTGGCCGTTTGCAGTCTGGGGGCTAGACATGGTGGGACCGTTACAAACGGCACCATGTGGATTTACGCGTCTGCTTGTAGCAGTTGACAAATTCACCAAATGGATAGAAGCTAAACCCATTAGAAAGCTTGATGGGGCAACTGCCCTCAGGTTTGTCCGGGATCTAGTGGTGAGATTTGGTCTCCCACATAGCATCATCGCCGATAATGGAAGCAACTTGTCACTCGGAGAAGTGTAGGCCTATTGCTGGGACAAAGGCATCCGACTCGACCTTGCGTCTGTGGCACACCCACAATCCAATGGTCAAGTTGAGTGAGCCAATGGATTAATTCTGCAGGGAATCAAGCCACGTCTTGAGGCACCGCTACATAGAGCAGCTGGAGCCTGGGCGGAGGAATTGCCATCTGTGATGTGGAGTTTACGAACTACACCCAACAGATCCACCGGCCACACTCCCTATTTCATGGTATATGGATCAGAACCATCCTACCTTCCGACATCCTCCACGATGCACCAAGAGTTGCCGCCTACGACGAAGATGATGCTGAAGAATCCAGATGCCTAGATGTGGACCTTCTCGAGGAGGAGCGCGTTTTGGCATGCCAAAGATCCACCATCTACCAGTAGAAGCTATGCAGCTACCATAGTCGCCGCGTCCGGCATCGCTCGTTTAAAGAGGGGGATTTGGTGCTCCGACTTAAGTAGAAGAAGTTACACAAACTATCCCCGCCATGGGAAGGACCGTTCATCATAAGCAAGGCGCTGCTCAATGGGTCTTACTACCTTGTCGACAATCGTGAGCTCAAGGATAGACCCAACAAGGATCATAAGCGTAAGCGACGTGACCCGGATGATGACTACCCGGAGCTTGATCGACCATGGAACATAGCACAGCTACGTCCTTTCTACACTTAGCATTTTTTATCTAATCGTGTACCTCTTATATGATCAATGAAATAAATCTCTTTGGTTCACTCATATTGCTGAGTCTTTTACCTCCTTTAGTGTTCATTTTTTGATCATATAAACCTTTATGCACAAGCTTTGAGATTGCACTTGTGAAAATTCCGCCTACGGGCGTTAGCTTAAGTTTCCTGGTCTACACGTTCATTGTTGTTTTTATGTGGATTCTGGAGTAGTGACTTTCGGCACTTATTGTCGGCGATTTTGTGCTAAGGTTATTGACGGTGCCATTGGGTATCATCACCTAAGCGCATGGTTCCGACAACGAGTCTTCCGACTCACGAAAAGTCAAGCATAAGAACCAAAGTAATGGATAAGCGAGCACTTGCTTAAAATATATATACATGCTGGGCATTAATTCTTAAGTAGTAGGATACGACAAACATTGTTTTCCGCCTTAAGATTACATCACCAAGTTTTTTCAATGCACACTCCAAAGGTGAAACAAGAATTACAAAGTGTTTTCCACTCCTTGGGTGCAGGGGACTTGGAGGCCGCATCGTCACCGGCCGGAGATTCACCCTCAACGTCACCACTGTGAGGAGACTCGGAGGATTCAGGGTCGGCGTTGTCAAGAAAGTTCCTGGGCACGAAGACGTCGACGTCCACCAACTCGGCAACCCTGGTGTCATAGCCCGCGAGTGATGACAGGATGGCTTCGTGATCGATCTCCTTGCCGTCATCATACACGTCGGGGATACTAGATGTCACCGTGTCGATGTCGGCACCTTCATAGTGTGCCTTCACCATGGACAACGCCATCCTAGCGCCAGCCCGTGCACATGAAGCTTTCCAGTTTGCAACACGCTCGGGGGCTCGGCGCAGAATCTCCGAGTACTTCACAACGGAGTCAGAGGCCTTGATATAAATTTGGAGGGGCTGGGCGATCTCCTTGTCTTGGGTGATGGCGGTGTTGATGAAGTTGCCGGCAAGAGTCATGCATTCCTTGTCCGAAGGAGGCGAGCGGGTTAAGCCCAGGGGCGCTGAAAATTCCGACAACGATTGCATGAGTTCAAAAATTCTAAGTACCCAGACTACAGAGCTACAAGACGAAGGATACTTACTGAAGATGCTGGCCTTGGCCTGCCAGACGACGTCCGCCAAGGATTCCTTCTCTTGTTGGAGGAGCTTAAACGCCTCGCTATGGCGAAGGTTTTGCTCATCGGCAGCTTGCTTTTGATCCTTTAGGATCACAAGCTCCTCCTTCAAGCGATTGATCTCAGCGGAGGCGGAGTCCTGCAGGGCTTTCATGGAATCCTCGTGCATCTTTAGCATTTGTTCCCTCTCCTTCTTAAGGATCTTGTTCTCGCTGTCCAGCTGCTGAATGTGCTTGGACTGCTCGACAATATCCTTGGCCTTGGCTACATGCTCTGCAAGTCGGAGAAAACAAAGTACACAGTGAGTACTCGAATAAGGAAGGCACAAAAGTAAGACGGAAATGCGCAAAAAAGAAAACAGACTCTTGTTTTTGATGATATGTTCCTTCAAGATGGCGGTTTTACCCTTTTCAGCTTCAAGGTCCGCGCGCATCTTCTGGTACTTATCATTGGCCATGCCCCTCCGAGCATTCTCGTTCTGTGGAAACAAATACAAAGTCAAGTCGTTGTTCAGTCTACTTGGAGCCCCTAGTCGGAGATTTTCCATCTAGGTGCTCGGGGGCTACAGCGAGAGTTTTTAACTTAGCAATATGCTTAGCTTTTCTTTAAGCATCTAGTCGGAGCTAATTCAGTTCTCAACTAGAATCTTGGGGGCTACATTATAAAATTTTAACTCGGAAAATGCTTAGCTTTTCTTTGAGTATCTAGTCGGAACTAATTCAGTTACAACTAGAGGCTTGGGGGCTACAGCACTTACAATTATGAACACTGTGTATGCTAATCTTAAAGCATCTAGTCGGAATAATTCATTCCATCTAAATGCTTGGGGGCTACAGTGAGAGTTCTTTCTAACTTAGTCACTCTTAGAGCATATAGATGCAAAACCAATGGTTTTCCGTCTATATCCTCGGGGGCTACAGTGGGATACTCATATGAATGCAAAAGGTAAAGTAAAACTTACAAGTGCGATGATCTTGAGGTTTGTAGCACTCTCGGCCAGCAGCTTGCCAAAGGAAACGTTGTTGCTTCGCAAGATGTCTGCTTGTCGGAGTAGCTGCTCAAGGCCGCACGTCGAAGATGACGACACTCCTCCAGGAACCGTAGTTGTGCTACCCGGCGTAAGCACCGGAAAGATAATCTTCGGCAATTCTAAGGGTTTCTGGGGAGCAGAGGCGCCGCCTTCGGTAGATGTACCAGCAACCACCACCGCCTTGCCGCTACTGATGGCATCCTTAGCCGGAGCTTCAGCCATTTGAAGAGCAGCGCTCTCCTGCGTTGCCTGCTCGCCGACAACTGCGAGTTCGGTAGAGGCGCCAGAATCCACTTCCATGGCGGAAGGGCCTGGTGCCTCCTGGGCTTGGGAGCTTGTGGGAGCGGAGGAGGGCTTGACGGCAGGAGTAGCAGGGGCAATGGCGGGGGAAGAGTCGCGATGCAGCATATCTTTGATATTTCTAGAAGCCCCAAGAGTCTTGGAGGACTTCTTAAGGCTGGTTGTGGCTTTCTTCCTGAAACGTGCAAAATGCATAAGTACAGGAATAAGACAGATAAACAAGGCAATGTCGGAGAATAAGAAGCTTACACTAGGGGGGCTTTGGCAAACATCCCGGTGGCTTTCTTCTTTTCCGCCTCCAGGGCGGCAGTACTCTTTTTGGAGGCTCCACCCTCCGTCTTCTTCTTCTTGCCTCCGTCGGCAGCGTCACAGGTGGAGCTCTTCCGCTTTCGCGCCAACGGGGCATCATCGTCGGACACAACCGTGACTTCCTTCATCTTGGGATCATAGATTTGGGCGGCCAGGTTTCCCTCCTCTAGATCTCTAAGCTGTTAAGTAAGAAATTATTGTGTTAGACAAGATGATATTGGCAAGACGGAAAAACCAGAGTAAGGTCATACACGGAAAATAAATACCTACCTTTGGGCACTTTCCGTTTACGAACATGTCGTAGGTGAGGGTGAAGCCACGCTTCTTGTCCTTCACCTTGACGATGTCCTTAAGTCGGAACTTGACGGAGTCGCTCGAGAAGTTGTCCTCAGAGATACGGAGGGTATCCCTTCGGTCGCCGGTGTACTCGTGCATAAGCTTCGCACGGTGCTGCAGAGGTTGAATCCATCTGATGAACCAGCACATGGCTAGGTCCAAGCCGGTCAGACCCGTCTCTACAAACCACTCGATCCGCCTTATTGCGCGAGAAGCGTCGAGGTCGGAGGGAAGGGAGGCATGGGATCGCCATGTGGGAACTTCGGCGGCGGCTCCATCCACGAAGTCCGGGTACGTTACTTCTCGGCCCGACAAAGGAATGTCGGGGCCATAGATGTACGTCCCCTGCCAATTCTTGCACGACTCGTGGCCGATGATGTCGGGGAACCGCCGGCCAGGTCGGATCTTGAAGCTTATGGTGCCGCAGTTTCTGAGATCCTCCTTGCTGTGTCCGGCTTCATGTTTGACGGTGCAGAAGTACACAAACATATCTAACCTAGGCCTAATCCCTAGGTAACCCTCGCAAAGTGCCGCGAAGTTGCTAAGCACTAGGATACTATTGGGAGAGAGGTTGCGGGGTTTGACCTTGAAGTGATTCAAGACGGACAGGATGAAGTGGGAGATGGGCAGAGAAACGCCGCGTACCAATTGCGCCTTGAGGTATACCTTCTCTCCGGCTTGGGGAGAAGGGGTCACCTCGCCGGCCGGCGCCGCCCGCCAGGCGAGCCCCTCCATCGCAGGAAGGTAACCCTCAGCAACCATCTCTTGGATGTCGCGGCCGGTGATGTTCGAGCCGCGCCAGTCGCCTTTATGCGAGTCTGGCTCCTCTTCTAGGGGCTCCAGCTCCGCCAGGTTATGGTCGCCGCTAGTGGTTTCTATCACCGTCGATGCGGGGATGACCAGACCCTCTGGGGGCACGACGACGGAGCTCGCCGGCTTCGACGCGGCTTCGCTCGACGCCGCCATTGATGGGGATGAACTGTTACTAGCCATGGAGGAGGGAGAGGACGCATCTAGTGCAGATGGAGAAGCTAGGGTTTCTCGAGGTTTTTGCGGAGAGCTCGAGGAGGCGCGCGGCTGGAGGAAGAAGACGATGATGCGAGAGAATGGGGTGAAAAAGTGGCAAGTGTCCCACGGTCACTATTTATCTTACTCTGCGTCAACATTCGTGCAGCAAATCGGACGGTTGCCGCGTAGACGACGTGTTCGTGAACGTGCGCGGTAATTTCTCCACGTCTCACCGTTGCCGCCAACGGTTCGTATCACTCGCGCGGGAAAATCGGATATGATTATGTTCTCTGCATGTGTGAGTTACGAGGCGTCGCTGACCTATAGCCTACATCGTCATAACTGACATGGTAGATGAGCCGTTCCATCGAAGATTCCGACATGGATGGATTTAATCCGACAACGGGAGCTTACGATGGAAGATTCAGCATTTCCCCGACTTACTCATAGAAGACGGAGAAAACCTTGCAGGGTTCTTTGGGAGGACTACAAGATATTGCTTGACGATTTGCCGACATCCATCTAGACGGAGCATTCCACGGGAAGAGTACGGACGGTGCAAGATCTCGGAGTTCTCTGTTGGGGATATGCTATATGGGTATCCTCATAGCATGTCTCTTATCCGACTAACCCGGGTGGCCCATAGTCGGTAGCATGGCCTATGGCCTGCTGGGCGGCCCAGTTAGGTGGATCCAGAAGGGAGGCCCATGCCGGATAAAGGAAGGCTACGGTGGAGTCACCAGCGTACCTGGAGCCTTGGAGTGCAAGATACACAAGACTAGTAATAGACGGTGTAGAACTCTGTAACCTGTCCGGCTAGGACTTTTCCCTGTAACCCTAGGACCTGACGACTATATAAGCCGGGCCTATGGGAGCCTTTAGGGCACAAGCTCATACGATAACTTAGACTTTCTAGTCACCTCGCACAGCGAACCTATCTCTGTAACTCGGCGTATTGCCATTATAGTGATTTATAGCAGGAGTAGGATTCCGCCACCGTTGTGGGATCTGAACCTGGGTAAGCTATGTTACCTCGTACCCGTCAACCGTCCGCCTTACCCCGCGTCTCTAAACACGCACTGTGAGGACCCCTCCATAGCGTACTCGTCGGCAATACCACGACACAACGTGGCCGAGGAAGGGGAGCAGGCCGTGGGCAGCAGCGAGAAAGTGAAACCAACTCGGCGCTGCTCCGCGTTCCCCAAACCTACGAAGAGTACCGCGATATACCGTGCCTCGTACACCTCGACGCCAACGGTAAGGCCACCCATACCAATCGACACTGCAAGTTCGTCAACGACCTCAAGGAAGACCCGGAGTCCGGCTACAAGCGAAGTCGGAAGAACAGACCGCGAGGCAAGGGCAAGGGGAAGAAGAAGGAGGAGGAGTCCAAGGATTCAAGTGACATGGACGAGGACGTTGACCCCAAGCACGCCACCAAGAGCGACGACAAGGGCAAGAACCCCTTCGCAAAGAAGGCCCCAGTCTACCACACTTTCCTTGGCACCCCCACCATCCGACAATAGAAGACCTCTCTAAGGATCCCGATGGCCACTCTCCCCCCAGTCCCCAATACCTGCGCTGGTCAGAGGTTCCAATCACTTGGGACAGGACGGATCACCCAGACCTTGCGCCCACGGAGAACCAATACTCCATGGTCATCAACCCATTGATTGACAGCGTGAAGTTCACCAAGTGCATGGTGGATAGTGGAAGCAGCATCAACATCATGTACCTGGATACACTGCAGAAGATGAACTTGACAGAGGCAAACCTAAGGCGGACCAACACCGTGTTCCATGGCGTAGTTCCTGGACGGGAGGCTCGGTTCCTTGGGTGCATTACACTTCAGGTAGCCTTTGGCGACGTTAATAACTACCGCCAAGAGCGCATGACCTTTGAGGTGGTCCCCTTCAAGAGCGTGTACCACGTCATATTCGGCCGCGACATATTCCACACGTTCATGGCCAAGCCATGCTTCGTCTACAACAAACTCAAGATACCCGGGCCAAACGGTGTCATCACCGTATCCGGAAGCTTTACCAAGGAGCCATTGCAGAAGCTGTCCTCTACAGCGAAGAATTCAAGGAGATCCAGAGCAAGGTCAATGACTCAGAGATGCCCGCGTCGAAGAAGCAGACCTCCGACTCTGCTCCTGCGTTCAAGGCCGCCATCGAGACCAAGCCGGTGGAACTTGTGGTAGGCGATGGCTCCAAGACCGTCGCCATTGGGACAAACCTGGATCCCAAATAGGAAAGCGCACTCGTCGAGTTCCTCCGTGAGAATAGGGACATCTTTGCCTGGCAACCTGCCGACATGAAAGGTGTACCTAGGGAACTTGCCGAGCACAGCTTAAACATAGACCCAAAATGTAAACCAGTGAAACAACCTCTACGACGCTTCGGAGATGAGAAGAGACGCGCCATTGTCAAAGAGATAGCTAGGTTACTTAAGGCTGAGTTTATCCGAGAAGTCCTTCACACCCGATGGGTGGCCAATCCTGTACTTGTCCCCAAAAAGGGAACCAATGAATTAAGAATGTGCGTTGATTACATCGGCTAGAACAAAGCATGTCCCAAAGATCCGTTTGCTTTGCCTCGCATTTACCAAGTCATTGACTCGACGGCTGGCTCGGAACTTTTGTGTTTTCTCGATGCATACTCAGGATACCACCAGATCAAGATGAGGAACTCGGACCAATTGGCCACTTCGTTCACTACCCCGTACGGCACGTTTTGCTATGTCACGATGCCCTTTGGGTTGAAAAACGCAGGTGCTACCTACCAGCGGACAATGCAATGTTTCCTTCACGACCAAATTGGTCGGAACGTTCACGCCTATGTGGACGACATCGCGGTGATGTCTAAAAAGTCAAATGACTTAATCTCCGACTTAAAAGAAACCTTTGATAACCTCCGGAAATACAACATGATGCTCAACCCTAAGAAGTGCATCTTCGGGGTTCCAGCCGGCAAACTATTGGGCTTCATCGTTTCCCAGCGCGGAATCGAGGTCAATCCGGAGAAAATCAAGGCCATCTTAAACATAAACCGTCCGACATGCCTAAAGGACATCCAACGACTAATAGGTTGTGTTGCAGCAGTTAGTCGGTTCATCAGCTGACTTGGAGAGAAGGCTCTGCCACTGTACAAGTTGCTGAAGAAGGCGGACAAATTCACATGGACAGACGAGGTAGATGCAGCATTGAAGCAGCTCAAGGAGATTCTTTCCTCAGCGCCCATCCTTGCAGCACCCGATCCTCGCGAGCCCCTGTTAATTTACATGGCGGCAACCAACCGGGTTATCAGCATCGTCGTCGTGGTAGAGCGGAAGGAACCAGGCTATGAGCACGGAGTTCAACGACCAGTTTACTATGTAAGCGAGGTCTTGACGGAGTCCAAGCAGCGTTACCCGCACTACCAAAAGATAGCCTATGGAGTATTCCTTGCTTCTCGGAAGCTGAGGCATTACTTTCAGGAGCACCCAATCACAGTAGTGAGCAAAACTCCACTGTCCGACATTATCAACAATAGCGACGCCACAGGAAGGGTCGCGAAGTGGGGCATTGAACTTGTCGCCTTCGAGATCACCTACAAAAGACGCGACGCTATCAAGTCACAAGCCTTGGCGGATTTTATTGCAGATTGGACGGAAATGCCGGATGCCACTCCGTTGCCGGAACCAGAGTACTGGGTGATGCACTTTGACGGATCAAAGCTGCTCAATGGCTCGGGGGCTGGTGTATTGCTACAGTCACTAAAAGGAGACAAGCTACACTACGTTCTGCAGATCCACTTCGAGGCTACAAACAACATGGCGGAGTATGAAGCACTCATTCACGGACTGCGTGTAGCCAAGGATATTGGCATCAAGCGCATAGTTTGCTGTGGAGATTTCGACTTGGTTGCCCATCAGGTGGCTGGCACCTGGAATGCGCGGAACCCTATGATGGCGGCATATCGCGACGAAGTGGACGAGATAGCCAAGAGCTTCTTGGGCTACGAAGTCAAGTATGTACCTAGGGAGCAAAACGAGGCGGCTGATCTATTGTCTAAACTTGGATCAGGGCGCAAGCAAATTCCGCCAGGAGTTTTCCTAGAGCATCTACGCACACCATCCATGAAGGGCGCCGACATCGACAACCCGGATAGAGCTGATTCTTTCGTCAACATGGTGACAAAGATCCCTCCGACTTGGACAAAACCGTTCATGGAATATCTCGAACACGGAATTTTGCCCGACGACGAGGTCGAAACACGGCAGATAGTACGACGAGCAAAGGGTTATACCATAATCAATGGGCAACTCTACAAAAGGAGCACTATTGGTGTATACCTAAAGTGTGTTTCCTAGCTAGAAGGTATGGAAATCCTACGCGAAATCCATCTCGGAGATTGCGGGCATCACGCCGCTCCTCGATCATTGGTCGCGAAAGCCTTCCGGCAAGGATTCTACTGGCTGACCGCAAAGGCAGACGCCGACAAGCTGGTTGAAACATGCAAAAGATGCCAGTATTATGCCCGACAACCACATGTTCCTGCTGAAGAATTGCGAACAATACCAATAACTTGGCCGTTTGCAGTCTGGGGGCTAGACATGGTGGGGCCGTTACAAACGGCACCGTGTGGGTTTACGCATCTGCTTGTAACAGTTGACAAATTCACCAAATGGATAGAAGCTAAACCCATAATAAGCTTGATGGGGAAACTGCCCTCAGGTTTGTCCGGGATCTAGTGGTGAGATTTGGTCTCCCACATAGCATCATCACCGACAATGGTAGCAACTTGTCACTCGGAGAAGTGGAGGCCTATTGCTGGGACAAAGGCATCCGACTTGACCTTGCGTCTGTGGCACACCCACAATCTAATGGTCAAGTTGAGCGAGCCAATGGATTAATTCTGCAGGGAATCAAGCCACGTCTTGAGGCACCGCTACATAGAGCAGATGGAGCCTGGGCGGAATAATTGCCATCTATGCTGTGGAGTTTACGAACTACATCTAACAGATCCACCGGCTACACCCCTTACTTCATGGTATATGGAGCAGAAGCCATCCTACCCTCCGACATACTCCACGATGCACCAAGAGTTGCCGCCTATGAAGAAGATGATGCTGAAGAATCCAGATGCCTTGATGTGGACCTTCTCGAGGAGGTGCGCGTTTTGGCATGCCAAAGATCCGCCATCTACCAGCAGAAGCTACGCAGCTACCATAGTCGCCGCGTCCGGTGTCGGGGATATAACCCCAGGTACCCCAGAGTTGGTCTATAGATAAGAGACAAGAATAAACGAAAGTATATTTGATAAAAGAATATCAAATAGAAAAGGAAAAAGACAATAAAGAGCAACTGGGCCGAGTAAGGGAAATCTCGGCCCAGTCCACACTATCCATGGCCGAATTAAAATACAAATAAAGGGAAATAACCCCCGGGTGGGCCGACCTAAGCCTAAGTCGGCCCACCACGGGCATCCCACCTGGACGGCTCCACTTCCACGCCCCAGCGACGCTCCCGCCGAATCATCGCCACTCCGCCAGGTCGGTGCTCCCGCCAGCGTCAACCGTTCTCCCGCCGAATCATCGCCACCAGGATGACCCGGCCTCACCGCTGCATCAATGGTCTCCCCCGGGTGGGCCTTAGTCGGCCCACTGCGGGAACCTCCCCATAACTCAACCACCAGCCACTGCATCGAGCCAGCTTCGCCCGGGTGGGCCGACTCGGCCCACCGCGGGTTCGCTGCCCACACAGGTAACCCGGCTAGGCTACTGCCAGCCTGGGCCGAGTAGAGATCGTCCGGATGGGCCTTTGAGCTGTTCTCCTGTCTGGGCCGACTCAAGACTTGACCCAGCTGGGCTTGTTTCCCTCTGTCCGGGCTGCATTTCCTCCTAGGCCGAATCAACCAAGGTCCAGGCCGAGTTGTTACTCCCTTTGGGGCATTTGGGCCGAGTTATAATGATCCGTATGCCCTGTAAATTACCTCCAGATGCCTCCACAGTCTCTACCAGAATACGCCATCAGATCAAGACGAGACCAGCAAGTGTGGTGCCAGTCTTGGGAGCCCACCTGCTCAGACTGGCACATGATGTATGGAATATGCCAATGGCATCTAACAAGATGCTAGGGAATATGCCTGGCATCTCCAAAGATGCCAAGGCATATGCTGAGCATCTCCAGAAGATGCCCGGAATATGCCATCTAGATGCCAATCGTGGGGTACAAGCTTTGTCCCCTGGGCTCCCCTTTATAAGGAGCACCAGGGAGATCGTTCAAGGGAGAGGCCCCCGAAGGGCTCCTCCCCTCTCTGCTCACTAGGAGCTCTCCTTCTTCCTCTTCCTCCACTCTCATAGAGAGATCTAGATAGAAGGATAGGAGATACAGCTCCAGGAGCATGATTGTAGCCACAAGTATGGCAAGATTATAAGAGATTAGATGTATAGAAGGAGGTGTTATCCCCACTTGAGAGCTTCAATCCAATATACATTGTATTTATCTTTGTTCATACGAGTGCGGTCTTCACTGCATCATCCCTCCCCGGATTCCTCCGCGTCCATCGGCCCCAACTTTAGCCTACCCATGGCATATGCCGTGATACCACCACGACATTTGGCGCCCACCGTGGGGCCTTCTAGTGGCGTTGGTTGGATTTCCATCCGGACGGGAGCATCTTCATCTACTTCTTCCTCATAGGGCTCATTCAGCTTCACCAAGTCAACAGAGAACAAAGAGGTAAGCGCAGAGGCTCAACAAGTCTAACTCATCAAAGCTGGTAAGACTCAGCAGGAAGGACTCAAGCACTACTCCAAGCTTACTGTAAGTACCAAGTAACTCAGCAAGGCAGGTATGACCTAGCAAAACTCACCCAAACACTTCTTCAAGTATGCTGTAAGTGCCAGGTAACTCAGCCATCTACACTCAATCCTTCATCCCAGGGAGAGAATAACTCAATCCGGGGACTAGTCAACTTATCCGTAGAGTCACCTTTAGATTAAGAAAGCATTATGTTGATTTGGGTCTATACTCCAGCCAGCTTATCTGTTAACTCGGCCATAAGTTGAATCATCTTATTTGTGATTCAGATAGATTTTGAGTCAGTTAGTTTATGTTTTGGATTACCCATTAACTCAGCTCACCAGCCAGCTTATATGTTAACTCGGCCATAAGTTGAATCATCTTATTTGTGATTCAGATAGATTTTGAGTCAATTAGTTTATGTTTTGGATTACCCATTAACTCAGCTCACCAGCCAGCTTATCTGTTAACTCGGCCATAAGTTGAATCATCTTATTTGTGATTCAGGTGGATTTTGAGTCAGTTTATTTATGCTTTGGATTGTCCTCTAACTCAGCTTACCAGCCAGCTTATTGTTGATTCGGATATAACTTGAAGTCATTTTGTTTATGCTTTGAATTAACCTTTAACTCAGCTCAGTAAATTGTCTCTGATTCGGACTAACATTTGATTCAGCTTGCCAGGGTACTTTATAATTCGGATTGGTATTCAGACTCGGCGTACTAATTATATCTCTGATTCAGGCCGAAGCTTTATTCAGTTCACCAGATTGCCAGGTTATGTTATGACTCGGATTGATATCTCACCATCTTGCCAGGTTATCCCATATCTCGGATGACTATTGGCCAGCTTATCATATCTCGAATCTATATCTCATATCTACATCTCGAATCGGATCTCTCAGCGGTTAGCCCTATTATCATATCCCAAAGCTTAATCTCGGATCTATATCTCGGATCCATATCAAAGGCAAGTTATCGCCATCACGCCAAATCAAGCTATGTCATGGCAAATAGATAACTCAGACTTACATATGAGTCAATTTTGAGTAAAGTAACTCGGATTTGGGATGAGTTAACTCGGATTTGAGTAATATAACTCGAATTTGAGCCAGATGACTCAGATTTAAGACATATAAGTCAATTTTGAGTAAAGTAACTCGGATTTGGGATGAGTTAACTCGAATTTGAGTAATATAACTCGGATTTGAGCCAGATGACTCAGACTTACATATGAGTCAATTTTGAGTAAAGTAACTCAGATTTGGGATGAGTTAACTCGGATTTGAGTCATATAACTCGGATTTGAGTCAGATGACTCAAGACATAAAGTTAGAATTGAGTAAAGTAACTCGGATTTGGGATGAGTTAACTCGGATTTGAGTAATATAACTCGAATTTGAGCCAGATGACTCAGATTTAAGACATATAAGTCAATTTTGAGTAAAGTAACTCGGATTTGGGATGAGTTAACTCGTATTTGAGTAATATAACTCGAATTTGAGCCAGATGACTCAGATTTAAGACATATAAGTCAATTTTGAGTAAAGTAACTCGGATTTGGGATGAGTTAACTCGGATTTGAGCCAGATGACTCAGATTTAAGACATATAAGTCAATTTTGAGTAAAGTAACTCGGATTTGGGATGAGTTAACTCGGATTTGAGTAATATAACTCGGATTTGAGCCAGATGACTCATACTTACATATGAGTCAATTTTGAGTAAAGTAACTCAGATTTGGGATGAGTTAACTCGGATTTGAGTCATATAACTCGGATTTGAGTCAGATGACTCAAGACATAAAGTTATAATTGAGTAAAGTAACTCGGATTTGGGATGAGTTAACTCGGATTTGAGTAATATAACTCGGATTTGAGCCAGATGACTCAGACTTACATATGAGTCAATTTTGAGTAAAGTAACTCGGATTTGGGATGAGTTAACTCGGATTTGAGTCATATAACTCGGATTTGAGTCAGATGACTCAAGACATAAAGTTAGAATTGAGTAAAGTAACTCGGATTTGGTATGAGTTAAGTCGGATTTGAATCATGTAACTCGGATTTGAGTCAAATGACTCAGACTTAGGCATAAAATCAATTTTGAGTAAGGAAACTCGAATTTGGAATCAGATGACTCGGATAAAGACTTACCCAAAGAGGTTAAAAGAGCAGTGCCAAAGAAGGCCAAGACTCATAACTTACCCAAAGAGGTTAAAAGAGCAGTGCCAAAGAAGTCCAATACTCATAACTTACCCAAAGAGGTTAAGAGAGCAGTGCCAAAGAAGGCCAAAACTCATAACTTACCCAAAGAGGTTAAAAGAGCAGTGCCAAAGAAGGCCAAGACTCATAACTTACCCAAAGAGGTTAAAAGAGCAGTGCCAAAGAAGGCCAAGACTCATAACTTACCCAAAGAGGTTAAAAGAGCAGTGCCAAAGAAGGCCAATACTCATAGCTTACCCAAAGAGGTTAAGAGAGCAGTGCCAAAGAAGGCCAAAACTCATAACTTACCCAAAGAGGTTAAAAGAGCAGTGCCAAAGAAGGCCAAGACTCATAACTTACCCAAAGAGGTTAAAAGAGCAGTGCCAAAGAAGGCCAATACTCATAACTTACCCAAAGAGGTTAAAAGAGCAGTGCCAAAGAAGACCAAGACTCATAACTTACCCAAAGAGGTTAAAAGAGCAGTGCCCAAAAAGGCCAGAACTCATAACTTACCCAAAGAGGTTAAAAGAGCAGTGCCCAAGAAGGCCAGAACTCATAACTTACCCAATGAGGTTGAAAGAGCAATGCCCAAGAAGGCAAGAATTCATAACTTCCCAATAAGGTTAAAAGAGCAATGCCCAAGAAGGCAAGAAGTCATAACTTACCTAATGAGGTTAAAAGAGCAGTGGCTGATAAACGACAGTAATCATTACTTACCCAAAGGGGTTATGACCAGTGCCCAAGAAGGCCAGAAGTCAAAAAACTTCACCAAAAGGATTATGCGACCAAGAAATATATGAAAAACAAGTTGTGTGTCAAAAAACAACTCTGGGGATGTTTAGATACAAAGCCCATGAGCGATCCTACGAATCCCACATGGCCTCGGGGACTAATGTCGGGGATATAACCCCAGGTACCCCAGAGTTGGTCTATAGGTAAGAGACAAGAATAAACGAAAGTATATTTGATAAAAGAATATCAAATAGAAAAGGAAAAAGACAATAAAGAGCAACTGGGCCGAGTAAGGGAAATCTCGGCCCAGTCCACACTATCCATGGCCGAATTAAAATACAAATAAAGGGAAATAACCCCCGGGTGGGCCGACCTAAGCCTAAGTCGGCCCACCACGGGCATCCCACCTGGACGGCTCCACTTCCACGCCCCAGCGACGCTCCCGCCGAATCATCGCCACTCCGCCAGGTCGGTGCTCCCGCCAGCGTCAACCGTTCTCCCGCCGAATCATCGCCACCAGGATGACCCGGCCTCACCGCTGCATCAATGGTCTCCCCCGGGTGGGCCTTAGTCGGCCCACTGCGGGAACCTCCCCATAACTCCACCACCAGCCACTGCATCGAGCCAGCTTCGCCCGGGTGGGCCGACTCGGCCCACCGCGGGTTCGCTGCCCACACAGGTAACCCGGCTGGGCTACTGCCAGCCTGGGCCGAGTAGAGATCGTCCGGATGGGCCTTTGAGCTATTCTCCTGTCTGGGCCGACTCAAGACTTGACCCGGCTGGGCTTGTTTCCCTCTGTCCGGGCTGCATTTCCTCCTAGGCCGAATCAACCAAGGTCCAGGCCGAGTTGTTACTCCCTTTGGGGCATTTGGGCCGAGTTATAATGATCCGTATGCCCTGTAAATTACCTCCAGATGCCTCCATAGTCTCTACCAGAATACGCCATCAGATCAAGACGAGACCAGCAAGTGTGGTGCCAGTCTTGGGAGCCCACCTGCTCAGACTGGCACATGATGTATGGAATATGCCAATGGCATCTAACAAGATGCTAGGGAATATGCCTGGCATCTCCAAAGATGCCAAGGCATATGCTGAGCATCTCCAGAAGATGCCCGGAATATGCCATCTAGATGCCAATCGTGGGGTACAAGCTTTGTCCCCTGGGCTCCCCTTTATAAGGAGCACCAGGGAGATCGTTCAAGGGAGAGGCCCCCGAAGGGCTCCTCCCCTCTCTGCTCACTAGGAGCTCTCCTTCTTCCTCTTCCTCCACTCTCATAGAGAGATCTAGATAGAAGGATAGGAGATACAGCTCCAGGAGCATGATTGTAGCCACAAGTATGGCAAGATTATAAGAGATTAGATGTATAGAAGGAGGTGTTATCCCCACTTGAGAGCTTCAATCCAATATACATTGTATTTATCTTTGTTCATACGAGTGCGGTCTTCACTGCATCATCCCTCCCCGGATTCCTCCGCGTCCATCGGCCCCAACTTTAGCCTACCCATGGCATATGCCGTGATACCACCACGACATCCGGCATCGCTCGTTTAAAGAGGGGGATTTAGTACTCCGACTTAAGCAGAAGAAGTCACACAAATTATCCCCACCATGGGAAGGACCGTTCATCATAAGCAAGGCGCTACTCAATGGGTCTTACTACCTTGTCAACAATCGTGAGCTCAAGGATAGACCCAACGAGGATCATAAGTGTAAGCTACGTGACCCAGATGATGACTACCCGGATCTTGATCGGCCATGGAACATAGCACAGCTACGTCCTTTCTACACTTAGATTTTTTTATCTAATCGTGTACCTCTTATATGATCTGAAATAAAGCTCTTTGGTTCACTCATATTACTGAGTCTTTTACCTCCTTTAGTGTTCATTTTTGGATCATATAAACCTTTATGCACAAGCTTTGAGATTGCACTTGTGAAAATTCCGCCTACGGGCGTTAGCTTAAGTTTTCTGGTCTACACGTTCTTTGTTGTTTTTATGTGGATTCTGGAGTAGTGACTTTCGGCACTTATTGTCGGCGATTTTGTGCTCAGGTTATTGACGGTGCCATTGGGAATCATCACCTAAGCGCATGGTTCCGACAATGAGTCTTCCGACTCACGAAAAGTCAAGCATAAGAACCAAAGTAATGGATAAGCCAGCACTTGCTTAAAAATATATACATATTGGGCATTAATTCCTAAGTAGCAGGATACGACAACCATTGTTTTCCACCTTAAGATTACATCACCAAGTTTTTTCAATGCACACTTCAGAGGTGAAACAAGAATTACAGTGTTTTTCACTCCTTGGGTGCAGGGGACTTGGAGGTCGCATCATCACCAGCCAGAGATTCACCCTTAGCGTCACCACTGTGAGGAGACTCGGAGGATTCAGGGTTGGCGTTGTCAAGGAAGTTCCTGGGCACGAAGACGTCGACATCCACCAACTCGGCAACCCTGGTGTCATAGCCCGCGAGTGATGACAGGATGGTTTCGTGATCGATTTCCTTGCCGTCATCATCCACGTAGGGGATACCAGATGTCACCGTGTCGATGTTGGCACCTTCATAGTGCGCCTTCACCATGGACAACGCCATCCTTGCGCCAGCCCGTGCACATGAAGCTTTCCAGCTTGCGACACACTCGGGGGCTCGGCGCAGAATCTCCGAGTACTTCACCACGGAGTCGGAGGCCTTGATATAAATTTGGAGGGGCTTGGCAATCTCCTTGGCTTGGGTGATGGCGGTATTGATGAAGTTGCCGGCAAGAATCATGCATTCCTTGTCCGAAGGAAGCGAGTGGGTTAAGCCCATAGGGGCTGAAAATTCCGACAAGAATTGCATGAGTTCAATAAATTCTAAGTATCCAGACTACAGAGCTACAAGGTGGAGGACACTTACTGAAGATGCTGGCCTTAGCTTGCCAGACGACGTCCGCCAAAGATTCCTTCTCTTATTGGAGGAGCTTAAACGCCTCGCTATGGCGAAGGTTTTGCTTATCGGCAGCTTGCTTTTGATCCTTTAAGATCGCAAGCTCCTCCTTCAAGCGATTGATCTCAGCGGAGGCGGAGTCCTGCATGGCTTTCATGGAATCCTCGTGCATCTTCAGCATTTATTCCCTCTCCTTCTTAAGGACCTTGTTCTCGCTGTCCAGCTGCTGGATGTGCTTGGACTGCTCGACAATATCCTTGGCCTTGGCTACATGCTCTGCAAGTCGGAGAAAACAAAGTACGCAGTGAGTACTCGAAGAAGGAAGGCACAAAAGTAAGACGGAAGTGCGCAAAAAGAAAATAGACTCTAGTTTTTGATGATCCGTTCCTTCAAGATGGCGGTTTTACCCTTTTCAGCTTCAAGGCCCGCACGCATCTTATGGTACTTATCGTTGGCCATGCCCCTCAGAGCATTCTCGTTCTATGGAAACAAACACAAAGTCAAGCCGTTGTTTAGTCCGCTTAGAGCTTCTAGTCGGAAATTTTCCACTTAGATGCTCGGGGGCTACAGCGAGAGATTTTAACTTAGCAATATGCTTAGCTTTTCTTTAAGCATCTAGTCGGAGCTAATTCGGTTCTCAACTAGAAGCTTGGGGGCTACAGTATAAAGTTTTAACTCAAAAAATGCTTAGCTTTTCTTTAAGTATCTAGTCGGAACTAATTCAGTTACAACTAGAGGCTTGGGGGCTACAGCACTTAAAATTATGAAAACTGTGTATGCTACTCTTAAAGCATCTATTCGGAATAATTCATTCCATCTAAATGCTTGGGGGCTACAGTGAGAGTTTTTTCTAACTTAGTCACTCTTAGAGCATATAGATGAAGAACCAATGGTTTTCCATCTACATCCTCAGGGGCTACAGTGGGATACTCATATGAAATGAAGAAGGTAAAGTAAAACTTACAAGTGCGATGATATTGAGGTTTGTAGCACTCTCGGACAACAGCTTGCCAAAATAAACGTTGTTACTTTGCAAGATGTCTGCTTGACGGAGTAGCTCCTCAAGACCGCACGTCGGAGATGACGGCACTCCTCTAGGAACCATAGTTGTGCTACCCGGCGTAAGCATCGGGAAAATAATCTTCGGCGGCTCGAAGGGTTTCTGGGGAGTAGAGGCGCCGCCTTCGGCAGAGGTACCAGCACCCACCGCCGCCTTGCCGCTACCGATGGCATCCTTAGCCAGAGCTTCAGCCATTTGAAGAGCAGTGCTCTCTTGCGTCGCCTGCTCGCCGACAACTGCGAGTTCGGTAGAGGAGACAGAATCCACTTCCATAGCGGAAGGGCCTAGTGCCTCCTGGACTTGGGAGCTTGTCGAAGCGGAGGAGGGCTTGACGGCAGGAGTATCATGGGCGATGGCGGGGGAAGAGTCGCGATGCAGCATATATTTCATATTTCTAGAAGCCCCAAGAGTCTTGGAGGACTTCTTGAGGCTAGTTGTGGCTTTCTTCCTAAAACATGCAAAATGAATAAGTACACAAATAAGACAGATAAATAAGACAATGTCGAAGAATAGGAAGCTTACACTATGGGGGCGCTTTGGCAAACATCCCGGTGGCTTTCTTCTTTTCCGCCTCCAGGGCGGCAGTACTCTTTTTGGAGGCTCCACCCTCCGTCTTCTTCTTCTTGCCTCCGTCGGCAGCATCAGAGGTGGAGCTCTTCCGCTTTCGCGCCAACGGGGCATCATCGTCGAACACGACCGTGACTTCCTTCATCTTGGGATCGTAGATTTGGGCGGCCAAGTTGCCCTCCTCTAGATTGCTAAGCTGTTAAGTGAGAAATCATCGTGTTAGACAAGATGATATTGGCAAGACGGAAGAACTGGAGCAATGTCATACACGGAAAATAAATACCTACCTTTGGGCACTTTCCGTCTACGAACATGTCATAGGTGAGGGTGAAGCCACGCTTCTTGTCCTTCACCTTGACGATGTCCTTAAGGTGGAACTTGACGGAGTCGCTCGAGAAGTTGTCCTCGGAGATATAGAGGGTATCCCTTCGGTCGCCTGTGTACTCGTGCATAAGCTTCGTACGGTGCTGCAGAGGTTGGATCCACCTGATGAACCAGCACATGGCTAGGTCCAAGCCGGTTAGACCCGTCTCTACAAACCACTCTATCCGCCTTATTGCGCGAGAAGCGTTGAGGTCGGAGGGAAGGGAGGCATGGGACCGCCATGTGGGAACTTCGGCGGCGGCTCCGTTCACAAAGTCCGGGTACGTTACTGTTGGAATTATACCCTAGAGGCAATAATAAAGATGTTATTATTATAATTCTTGTTCATGATAATGTTTATATTCCATGCTAGAATTGTATTAAGCGGAAACTTTAATACTTGTGTGGTTTGTGAACAACACCGTGTCCCTAGTACGCCTCTATGGACTAGCTCATTGATCAATGATGGTTAAGGTTTCCTAACCATAGACATGAGTTGTCAATTGATAATGAGATCATATCATTGGGAGAATGATATGATGGACAGACCCAAACTAAGCGAAGCAATTAGATCGTGTCATCGTGTTCGTCTTTGCGAAGATTTTCTTATGTCAAATATTGTATTCCTTAGACCATGAGATAATACAACTCCCTGGTATCGGAAGAAAGCTTTGAGGTCATCAAACGTCATCCTATGAGAGGGTGATCATAAAGGTGTCTCTCAGGTGATCGGAAAGTATCTGTTGGGTTGTATGTATCGAGATGGGATTTGTCCCTCCCAAGTCGGAGAGATATACTTCGGGCCCACTCGGTAATCGATATCAACACCGCTTGCAATCATGTGGTTAAGGAGTTAATCACAAAGTGATATCGGATTACGGAACGAGTAAAGTACTTGCTGTGAACGAGATTGAACTAGGTATGACGGTACCGACGATCAAATCTCGGGCAAGTAAAATATCGCGAGACGAAGGGAATATATATATGGGATTAATTGAATCCTGGCATCGTGGTATATCCGATATGATCATCGATTAATGTGTGGGAGTCAATATGGGTTTCCAGACCCCGCTGTTGATTATTGATAGAAGATCATGTCTGCATATTCTCGAACCCGCAGGGTCACACACTTAACGTGTCTCGACGCTAGGATATATTGGATAATTGGTTTATGAGTTTTTGTTCGGAGTCTCGAATGGGATCCGGGACATCACGAGAGGTTCCGGAGTGGTCCGGAGAATAAGATTCATATAAGGCAGTGCAGTTTTTGGAGTTCGGAATTGTTCCGGGTTAATCGGTATTGTACCGGAAGCTTCTAGAACCTTCCGGAAGGGGACAAACGTGGCCCCACCTTCCGGGAGGGGGCATGGGTCTATGAGGGAGTGCCCTGGCCGCATTGGGCCAGGGGCACAAGGCCCCATAGGGCCCAGCCGGCCAAGAGAGGTTTAAACTCTAGATAGACCTTCTAGAAGGGGGGTTTTCCTTGCCCCCCACTCCTTATCCTTTGGGGCCGCCGGTTTGGGCTTGGGGGAGGGGCTAGGGCTGCTCCCCCCCTCTATATAAAGATAGGTGGGGGCGCACCAACCCCCCACACCTCCCCCTCCAACCCTAGCCGCCCTGCTGCCCTCCTCTCTCCCTCCCGACTGCTTGTAGGCGAAGCCCTGCTGCAGAAATTCTCCACAAATTGCACCGCGCCGTCGCGTTGTAGATCCAACCCATCTCTCCACCATACTTGCTAGACCAAGGAAGGAGGAGACGTCGAGGTGCCGCACGTGTGCATCTCACGGAGGCATCGCCACTTGTGGTGCTAGATCGGATCGGATCGCGAGGAGGAGAAGCGAGTACGACTACATCACCCACGTTCCGACGAACGTTCCGCTGTGCGAATCTTTAAGGGTATGAAGATCTAATCCAATCTCTCTCGTTGTTTGCATCTCCTAGATTAGATCTTGGCTTTCCCTCTGTTCGCATCTGTATAAAATTTTGATTTACTATGCCGCGAAACCCTTCAGTGGTATCAGAGCTAGATCTATGCGTAGATGTGTTTCACGAGTAGAACGCAACATGGTTGTTGCGGGCGTTGATGTTTTCTGTTGCAAGCCTCTTGTTTGTGTTCTTCTTATGACGCGGGATAGTGAGATTGAAGCGGTCCAGGCCAACCTTACGCGACGTCGTTCGCGAGACCGGCTCCGCACTTGACGTGTGGCTTGTTCCACACATGCGGCTGGTGGATGTCAGTTTCTCTCACTATAGTTGTCATGGGATTAACACCGGAGTTTGGCAACCATAATATCACCGTTGTGGCTTTCCGTAGGTAAGAATCATTCTTAGCATCTACTCCCATAAGCCAGGTAAAACATGCAACAACAAAGTAGAGGCGTCTAACTTGTTTTTGCAGGGAGTGTTTTCTGTGATATGGTATGGCCCAAGATGTGATGTGTATATTGTATGCGATGATCATGTTTTGTAATGTTTCACGACTTGCATGTCGATGAGTACACAACCGGCAGGAGCCATATGGTTGTCTTTATAATTATTTATAATTATGTATGACCTACGAGTCAACTTCTTATACGCCATGTAATAGCTTTACTTTATCGCTAAGTAGTTAGCAATAGTTGTAGTTGCTATTCGTGGTGGAGGCAATCATGGTGGAGTGATGGAGATCATGCCGGAACGCACAAGATGGAGATCATTGCGCGAAGATTGGCTATACCATGTCACATAAAGTTATATGCATGTGATGTTTATCCTTTTATGTATCTTATTATGCTTAGATCGCGACGGTAGCATTATAAGATGATTCCTCACTTAAAGATCAAGATAAAAACTATGTTCTCCCCAAGTATGCACCATTGTGAAAGTTCGTCGTGTCCAAGCATCACGTGATGATCGGGTGCTATAGACTCTAAACGGGTGCAAGCCAGTTTTGCACACGCGGAAATACTTGGGTCTAACTTGACGATCCTAGCATGTACAGACATGGCCTCGGAACACAAGAACCGAAAGGTTAAGCATGAGTCATATGAATGATATGATCGACACTTCGTTGTCCACCATTGAAACCACATCTCTTCTCGTGATGATCGGATTAGGTGTGGTGAATTTGGATCGTGTTCACTAAACAACTTGAGGGATGTTGAATTTAGTGGGAGTTCATCTAGTAATTTGATTAAGTTGAACTAGTTATCATGAACATAGTCTAATTTGTACTTGCAAATACTGTAGATCACATGGTCAAGTCCAACTTCAATTTCAACGTTTTTGCTGAGAAGGAAAAGCTTAGAAACAAAGGGTCTAACTTCACCAATTGGTTCTGCAATCTAAGAATCATTCTCTCTGGCGGTCAAAAGGACTATGTCCTTGAGAAAGCGCTAGGTGACGCCCCTGCTATAGATGCGTCGGCTGATGAAAAAGCTGTTTATCAGTCGCGCAAGAATGATTATGATTTGATTAAGATCGCCATGTTGGATGCTATGGAATCGGATCTTCAAAATCGTTTTGAGGAGTTCGCCAGGCCCTTTGAGATTCTCGAGGAGCTGAAAAACATGTTTCAGACTCAAGCCCGTTCTGAGAGATATGAGATCTCTAAGAAATTCTTTAACTACAAGATGGAGGAAGGGAGTTCCGTTAGTGAGCACGCCATTGAGATGACGGACTACACTCAACGCCTTGAGCAACTGGACTGCAAGATTCCAGAGGAGCTCAAGATTGACACTCCTAGCTACAAAAGTTTTGTAGTTGATCACAATCAGATTGGTTCCACTGATATGATCACTGAGCTCTTTGCTAAGATGAAAGTAGCGGAGGTGAACATCAAAAAGAATAATCATGTGTTGATGGTCAACAAGCCCCCCACCTTCAAGAAAGGTAAGGGTGCAAGGAAGCCCTTCAAGAAAGGCGGCGGCAAGCGCGTTGCCCCTGCTGAGAAGAAGCTCAAGTCTGGTCCTAAACCGGACACTGAGTGCTTCTATTGCAAGGACAAGGGTCACTGGAAGCGCAACTGTCCGAAGTACTTAGCGGACAAGAAGGCTGGCACCATCAAAGGTATATTTGATATACATGTTATTGATGTTTTCCTTACTAGCCCTTGTTGTAGTGCCTGGGTATTTGATACCGGTTCAGTTGCTAATATTTGTAACTCGAAACAGGAGCTACGGAATAGACGGCGGCTTGCGAGGGATGAGGTGACGATGCGCGTTGGCAACGGATCAAGAGTTGATGTGATGGCTGTCGGCATGCTCTCCTTAGTTTTACCTTCGGGATTAGTTTTAAACCTTAATAAATGTTATTATGTGCCTGCGTTGAGCATGAACATCATTTCTGGATCGTGTTTATTGCAAGACGGTTATTCATTTAAATCGGAGAATAATGGTTGTTCTATTTATATGAGTAACATATTTTATGGTCATGCACCTCTTGTGAATGGTTTATTTCTTCTAAATCTCGAAAGGGATGAAACACACATCCATAACATTGAGGCTAAGAGATGCAAAGTAGATAGTGATAATACTACTTATTTGTGGCACTATCGTCTATGTCATATTGGTGTAAAGCGCATGAAGAAACTCCATTCTGATGGACTTTTGGAGTCTCTTGATTTTGAATCATTTGACACATGCGAACCATGCCTCATGGGAAAGATGATCAAAACCCCGTTCTCCGGTATGATGGAGCGAGCAACGGACTTGTTGGAAATCATACATACCGATGTATGCGGACCGATGAGTGTTTCGACGCGCGGTGGATATCGCTATTTTCTCACTTTTACCGATGACTTAAGTAGATATGGGTATATCTATTTAATGAAACATAAATCTGAAACGTTTGAAAAGTTCAAAGAATTTCAGAATGAAGTGGAGAACCATCATAACAGAAAGATTAAGTTTCTACGATCCGACCGTGGAGGTGAATATTTGAGTTATGATTTTCTCACGCATCTTAAAGCAAGTGGAATCGTTTCACAACTCACGCCACCCGGAACACCACAGCGCAATGGTGTGTCTGAACGCCGGAATCGAACCCTATTAGATATGGTCCGATCAATGATGTCTCTTACTGATTTGCCGTTATCATTTTGGGGTTATGCATTAGAAACCGCTGCATTCACTTTAAATAGGGCTCCATCTAAATCCGTTGAGACGACACCGTATGAACTGTGGTTTGGTGCTAAACCTAAGTTGTCGTTTCTTAAAGTTTGGGGATGCGAAGCTTACCTCAAGAAGTTGATGCCGGACAAGCTCGAACCCAAAGCGGAGAAATGCGTCTTCATAGGATACCCTAAGGAAACTATTGGGTATACCTTCTATCACAGAACCGAAGGCAAAGTGTTTGTCGCAAAGAACAGTTCCTTTCTTGAGAAGGAGTTTCTCTCGAAAGAAGTGAGTGGGAGGAAAGTAGAGCTAGACGAGGTTATTGAACCTTCTCTTGAATTGGAGAGTAGCGCAGCACTTGAAATTGTTCTAGTGCCGCCTGCACCAACAATAGAGGAAGCTAATGACAAGGATCATGAAGCTTCGGACGATGCTGCTACTGAACGTCGCAGGTCGACAAGGTCGCGTGCCCCTCCTGAGTGGTACGGCAACCCTGTCTTGACTGTCTTGTTAGTAGAAGACAGTGAACCTACGAACTATGAGGAAGCTATGATGAGCCCAGACTCTGAGAAATGGCTAGAAGCCATGAAATCCGAATTGGGATCCATGAGCGAAAACCAAGTATGGACTTTGGTGGACCCTCCTAGCGACCGAAAGGCCATTGAGTGCAAGTGGATTTTCAAGAAGAAAACAGACGCGGATGGTAATGTTACCGTCTATAAATCACGACTTGTCGCGAAAGGTTTTCGACAAGTTCAAGGTGTTGACTACGATGAGACTTTCTCTCCCGTAGCGATGTTTAAGTCCATTCGGATTTTATTAGCAATTGCTGCGTTTCATGATTATGAAATATGGCAGATGGATGTCAAGACTGCTTTCCTCAATGGCAACATTGATGAAGAGTTGTATGTGATGCAACCCGAAGGTTTTGTCGATCCTAAGGATGCTGATAAAGTATGCAAACTACAGCGTTCCATTTATGGACTGAAGCAAGCATCTCGGAGTTGGAACCTTCGTTTTGATCAAGTGATCAAGAGCTTTGGATTTGTTCCAAATTGCTACGAAGCTTGCATCTACAAGAAAGTGAGTGGGAGCTCGGTGACGTTTCTAGTACTATATGTGGATGACATATTGATTATTGGAAATGACATCAACATGCTTAACGACGTGAAGAGTTATTTGAACAAGTGTTTTTCAATGAAAGACCTAGGTGAAGCTGCTTATATATTGGGCATCAAGATCTATAGAGATAGACAAAGACGCCTGATAGCTTTAAGCCAGAGTACATACCTAGACAAAGTTCTAAAAAGGTTCAGAATGGATAAGGCAAAGAAATGTTCAGTGCCTATGTTGTCGGGTAAGATATTGAGCAAGGCTCAGTGTCTAGCTACGGTAAATGATAGGGAAGCTATGAGCAAAGTGCCTTATGCCTCGGCCATAGGTTCTATCATGTATGCCATGCTATGTACTAGACCGGATGTGTCCAATGCTCTTAGTTTGACGAGCAGGTATCAAAGTGATCCAGGAGTGGAACACTGGACAGTCGTGAAGAACATCCTAAAGTACCTAAATAGGACTAAAGAAATGTTCTTAGTCTATGGGGGTGATGAACAGCTCGTCGTAAAAGGTTACGTCGACGCTAGTTTCGACACCGACAAGGATGATTCCAAATCTCAGACATGATACGTTTATATTTTGAATGGAGGAGCTGTGAGCTGAAGAAGCTACAAGCAAAGCGTGATCGCGGGATCTACAGTAGAAGCGGAATACATGCCTGCTGCAGAAGCGTCAAGTGAAGGAGTTTGGATCAGAAACTTCATCACTGAGCTTGGCGTGGTTCCAAGTGCATTGGACCCACTGGAGATATTGTGTGACAACACTGGCGCCATAGCACTCGCTAAGGAACCAAGATATCATCCAAAAACCAAGCATATCAACCGCAAGTTTCATATAATCCGAGATTATATAGCAGATGGAGATCTGAAGATTAGCAAAGTACATACAGATCTGAATGTCACAGATCCGTTGACTAAACCTCTTCCGCGTGCAAAACATGATCAGCACCTTAGTGCCATGGGTGTGAGATTGTTGCCAAATGTAAACTAGATTATTGACTCTAGTACAAGTGGGAGACTGTTGGAATTATACGCTAGAGGCAATAATAAAGATGTTATTATTATAATTCTTGTTCATGATAATGTTTATATTCCATGCTAGAATTGTATTAAGCGGAAACTTTAATACTTGTGTGGTTTGTGAACAACACCGTGTCCCTAGTACTCCTCTATGGACTAGCTCATTGATCAATGATGGTTAAGGTTTCCTAACCATAGACATGAGTTGTCAATTGATAATGAGATCATATCATTGGGAGAATGATATGATGGACAGACCCAAACTAAGCGAAGCAATTAGATCGTGTCATCATGTTCGTCTTTGCGAAGCTTTTCTTATGTCAAATATTGTATTCCTTAGACCATGAGATAATACAACTCCCTGGTATCGGAAGAAAGCTTTGAGGTCATCAAACGTCATCCTATGAGAGGGTGATCATAAAGGTGTCTCTCAGGTGATCGGAAAGTATCTGTTGGGTTGTATGTATCGAGATGGGATTTGTCCCTCCCAAGTCGGAGAGATATACTTCGGGCCCACTCGGTAATCGATATCAACACCGCTTGCAAGCATGTGGTTAAGGAGTTAATCACAAAGTGATATCGGATTACGGAACGAGTAAAGTACTTGCTGTGAACGAGATTGAACTAGGTATGACGGTACCGACGATCAAATCTCGGGCAAGTAAAATATCGCGAGACGAAGGGAATATATATATGGGATTAATTGAATCCTGGCATCGTGGTTCATCCGATATGATCATCGATGAATGTGTGGGAGTCAATATGGGTTTCCAGACCCCGCTGTTGATTATTGATAGAAGATCATGTCTGCATATTCTCGAACCCGCAGGGTCACACACTTAACGTGTCTCGACGCTAGGATAGATTGGATAATTGGTTTATGAGTTTTTGTTCGGAGTCTCGGATGGGATCCGGGACATCACGAGAGGTTCCGGAGTGGTCCGGAGAATAAGATTCATATAAGGCAGTGCAGTTTTTGGAGTTCGGAATTGTTCCGGGTTAATCGGTATTGTACCGGAAGCTTCTAGAACCTTCCGGAAGGGTACCAACGTGGCCCCACCTTCCGGGAGGGGGCATGGGCCTATGAGGGATTTCCCTGGCCGCATTGGGCCAGGGGCACAAGGCCCCATAGGGCCCAGCCGGCCAAGAGAGGTTTAAACTCTAGATAGACCTTCTAGAAGGGGGGTTTTCCTTGCCCCCCACTCCTTATCCTTTAGGGCCGCCGGTTTGGGCTTGGGGGAGGGGCTAGGGCTGCACCCCCCCTCTATATAAAGAGGGGTGGGGGCGCACCAACCCCCCACACCTTCCCCTCCAACCCTAGCCACCCTGCTGCCCTCCTCTCTCCCTCCCGACTGCTTGTAGGCGAAGCCCTGCTGCAGAAATTCTCCACAAATTGCACCGCGCCGTCGCGTTGTAGATCCAACCCATCTCTCCACCATACTTGCTGGACCAAGGAAGGAGGAGACGTTGAGGTGCCGCACGTGTGCATCTCACGGAGGCATCGCCACTTGTGGTGCTAGATCGGATTGGATCGCGAGGAGGAGAAGCGAGTACGACTACATCACCCACGTTCCGACGAACGTTCCGCTGTGCGAATCTTCAAGGGTATGAAGATCTAATCCAATCTCTCTCGTTGTTTGCATCTCCTAGATTAGATCTTGGCTTTCCCTCTATTCGCATCCGTAGAAAATTTTGATTTACTATGCCGCAAAACCCTTCAGTTACTTCTCGGCCCGCCAAAGGAATGTCGGGGCCGTAGAAGTACGTCCGCTGCCAATTTTTGCATGACTCGTGGCCGACGATGTCGGGGAATCGCCGACCAGGACGAATCTTGAAGCTTATGGTGCCGCAGTTTCTAAGATCCTCCCTACTGTGTCCGGCTTCACGTTTGACGGTGAAGAAGTAGACAAACAAATCTAACCTAGGCCTAATCCCCAGGTAACCCTCACAAAGTGCCGCGAAGTTGCTAAGCACTAAGATGCTATTGGGGGAGAGGTTGTGGGGTTGGACCTTGAAGTGATTCAAGACGGATAGGAAGAAGTGAGAGATGGGCAGAGAAACGCCGCGTACCAGTTGCGCCTTGAGGTATACTTTCTCTCCGTCTTGGGGAGAGGGGATCACCTCGCCGGCCGGCGCCGCCCGCCAGGAGAGCCCCTCCGTCGCAGGGAGGTAACCCTCAGCGACCATCTCTTGGATGTCGCGGCCGGTGATGTCCGAGCCGCGCCAGTCGCCTTTGTGCGAGTCTGGCTCCTCTTCCAGGGGCTCCAGCGCCGCCAGATTATGGTCGCCGCCGGTGGTTTCTATCACCACCGATGCGGGGATGACCAGACCCTCTGGGGGCACAACGACGAAGCTCGCCGGCTTCACCGCGGCTTCGTTCGACGCCGCCATTGACGGGGATGAGCTGCTGCTGGCCATGGAGGAAGGATAGGACGCGACTGGTGCAGAGAGAGAGGCTAGGGTTTCTCTAGGTTTTCGCGGAGAGCTCTAGGAGGCGCGCGGCTGGAGGAAGAAGACGATGACGCGAGAGAATGGGGTGAAAAAGTGGCAAGTGTCCGATGGTTACTATTTATCTTACTTTGCGTCAAGATTCGTGCAGCTAATCGGACGGTTGCCGCGTAGACGACGTGTTCGTGGACGTGCGCGGTAATTTCGCCATGTCTCCAACCGCCGCCGCCAACGGTTCGTATCGCTCGCGCGGGAAAAGCGGATATGATTACGTTCTCCGCATGTGTGAGTTACGAGGCGTTGCTGACCTACAGCCTACGTCGTCATAACTGACATGGTAGATGAGCCGTCCCATCGAAGATTCCGGCATGGACGGATTTAATCCGACAATAGGAGTGTACGATGGAAGATTCAGCATTTCTCCGACTTACTCATAGAAGACGGAGAAAACTTTTGCAGGGTTCTTTGGGAGGACTGCAAGATGTTGCTTGACGATTTGCCGACATCCATCTAGACGGAGCATTCCACGGGAAGAGGCAAGACGGCGGAAGATCTCGGAGTTCTTCGGGGGCTACTGTTGGGGATATGCTATATGGGTATCCTCATAGCATATCTCTTATCCGACTAACCCGGGTGGCCCATAGTCGGTAGCATGGCCTATGGCCTGCTGGGCGGCCCAGTTAGGTGGATCCAGAAGGGAGGCCCATGCCGGATAAAGGAAGGCTACGGTGGAGTCACCAGCGTACCCGGAGCCTTGGAGTGCAAGATACACAAGACTAGTAATAGACGGTGTAGAACTCTGTAACCTGTCCGGCTAGGACTTTTCCCTGTAACCCTAGGACCTGGCGACTACATAAGTCGGGCCTATGGGAGCCTTTAGGGCATCGTTTTACATACACCTCGCACAGCGAACCTAATCTCTGTAACTCGGCGTATTGCCATTATAGTGATTTATAGCAGGAGTAGGATTCCGCCACCGTTGTGGGATCTGAACTTGGGTAAGCTGTGTTACCTCGTACCCGTCAACCGTCCGCCTTACCCCACGTCTCTAAACACGCACTGTGAGGACCCCTCCATGGCGTACTCGTCAGCAATACCACGACACTATGCCCGCGACATCTGAGACAAAAAAAAGAGAAGGAATGAACAAAGCATCAAAGAAGAAAGAAAAGAAAACCAAAAAAGATGCAAGTGAAGATACTTACCCGAAACAGCCTTGGCAGCCGCCATGAGCTTGCCAGCCACCTCTCTTTCACGCGCAGCCGCAGCAGTGGCAAGCTGCTCCTCGCGGTCCGTGGCCTCCCGCTGCAGGTGCTCCTTAGCCTCGGCCGCAGTAGACAGCTCCAGCTCGAGGCGCTCCTTCGCACCAACGGCGACCTCGGCCTTCTTCTCCGCTTGACCCAGGCTCTTTTTGAGAGCATCAATCTCACGAAGGGAGGTGTTATGCTCCTCTGCATTCAGAAAATACAAGCATCAAACAGCAGGACACGAGTACACGAAGAAGCAAACATCAAAGGAATAACATTACCTTGCAGCTGTCTGAGGCTGGCCTCCAGCACCAGGTGCTCCTGCACCAGTCGCTTGGCATCCTGCACAAAAGGCTGCAGGAAGAAGACCTACTAGTCAGGAAAAGGACTCGGGGGCTACGCCCAACAGAAAAGAACAGAAGCAAAACACACACGAGAAACGCTCGGGGACTCCCCCCGAGACTCGAAGGAAGAACAAAACAATAAAACTCTTTTACAGATGCTCGGGGGCTCCCCCCGTGGCAAGAGACAGAAATACTTACATGATCCGATGGCGACGTCGAAGGTCCGCTAGCAAAATTCTGAGGCGCAACCACCTGAACCTCCTGCGGAGGAGGGTTCGGAGCAGCGCCCTCAGAAGTTGCCACCGTCTGAGGAGGAGGAGACACAACTTTCGACTCCCCCATCATCTCTCGAGCACCATCACTGGAGGAATCATTGGAAGAGTGCCTGCACAAGGACAAATTAGCACAAGCACAAAGTCAACAACAAAGAAAAAGCAGTACAGAGGAAACTTACGAGTCCAACGAGCTCAGGTTGAAGACAGGAGGGGTCCTTCGAACTCTCTTCTCCTCTTTCTTCTCTTCCTTCTTCTCTTCCTTCTTTTCTTCCTTCTTCCGCTTCGCTGGCGGGTGCGGCGCTACAGACCGCACGGGAAGAGCAGGAATAGGAGAGGAAGAGCCTCCATGCCCGTCACTATGACGCTCAAGACACGAAGGGTTCCTAGGAGTCGGAGGAGTCGAATCATCCGAAGACTCGCTGGAGCTCCGCGATCGTTTGCGCGTGTGGTCCTCGCTCGACTCGTTGGCATCTTCAGCTGGAGATCGCGCCGATGGTAGCTCGGACATGGAATCCACCACATCATTATCTAGAGCATCTGGATATACTTCGGGTAATGGAGGCGACATACCCGGCACTTTGAAGCTCTGCACAGGAGAAGAACAATTTGTTAGCAAACAAACACAAAACAATGCAGTCGAAAAATAGCGCTACACACACGGATCTACACCTGTGGAACAGGAAGCGAAGAAGAAAACAGAGGAGTCAGCGACTTCCCCGGGATATCCTCTCCAGCCTTGAACTTCAGCAGCGAGCGAAGGGCCCTGTCGAGATCTCCCTGGGAGAATTTCTCAGCCGAAACCCTCGTCGGATCACGCCGGCCAGCATAAAGGAACATCGGGTGCGCCCTAGCCTGGAGTGGCTGCACCCGACGCTCGAGAAAAGTGCGGATGATATCCACACCGTTCACTTCCTTCTCCGGAATCAACTGGAGATCCTCCACCCGACGATAGAGAGCCTCTATCTCCGCCACCTCGCCATCCAAGATCTCGTTTTTCCAAGACCTTTTCGGCTCAATCTTTTGTGAGGGGTCGAAAGGAACAAGATCAAAATCTTGCCCAGGTACTACGGAGTCGCGGATATAAAACCATCGCCTCCGCCAGTACTGGATAGATTCGGACATGGAAAAAGAAAAGAAAAGCAAATTGGGCTTGAGGGAGATGATGTAACCCCCAATGGGATAAACACCATCCGAACCGGATTGCCTCTTCACGGAATAAAGTTTCCGGAAGAGGCCAAAGTGCGACTCAATACCGAGCCAGTACTCGCAGAAGGTGACAAAACAAGCAACATGAAGAAGAGAATTGGGGTAAAGATGGTGCAATTGGACACCATACAGAAAAAGCAGTCCACGAAGGAAGTCATGGACTAGGAAGGAAAATCCGCGCATAACAAAGGCGAGGAACATAACCCGAAACCTAGCGGGGGGACGGGGGATTACCTCATTGCCTGGGAGTTTGATGGCCTCCCTATCCTGCGGGATCAGGCCCCGCTCGCGAAGCTTGCGGAGATCACTCTCCCGCGTCTCCGATCGCTGCCAGCCACCGTCGGTGACACGGGTAGCGGCGGCACTTTTCTTCCCTCCAGCGGCGCTGGTACCAACCGCAGACGACGACTTCTTCGGCTTCCCCATCGCGGTACGGCGGTGCCGACGGCAAGAGCGCAGGATGGAAGAAGGAAATGTGAAGGAATATTCCAGCGCGCAGCAAGAGCTCTCAGAACACAAGGAAGCAGTGAAAGCAAGAATAGATGCGGTGAAAACAAACTGAAGTTTTCCCCAATGATTATAAAGACGAAGACGATGCACGATAGCCGTCCATCGAGAAGACCTAACGCCAATGGCAGGATCTGGCCATACACGTGTCAGCATCACAACGAACCGTTGCTAACACGCCGTCCACTACGCGTGGAAATCAAGGCGACGCCGTAATTATCTCCACGCCGCGCGTGACCGGTCAATTCAAGGTCAGACAGTGGGACCCATGTTCGTCCAGTCAAGTCATCTCTGGCGCAGCAGACGCTTGAGGTCATCGATCGTCAGCACTGACGTCATCAAAAGCTACACTAGCAACAGCTACAATTTCTTCGGCTTCAAAGCTAAGAGTACTCACTCGAATCTACGATTCAACCAATTACTCGGGGGCTACTCCTATCAGGAGCGCTGGCCGCGCACCCGAAAGATGAATAGAAGTGAACTATTACTTCGAGTCCTCCGTCGAGTCTACGACTCCACTACGGACTCGGGGGCTACTCCCATAGGGAGGACGGATTTAATCATCCGAAATTTTTTGTGTCCTACGGACTTACAACTGAAAAACGTCTGAATTAAAGTCTCCGCTCGAGTCTACGACTCGAACAGACACTCGGGGGCTACTCCCATAGGGAGCGCTGGTTGCGCACCCTATGAATTCTTCGACTGTGATCCTTCGGATCAGCATGCAAAAACTTTTCGGCAGCTCTGCCCCAACTAAACGTTAAATGCGCAACGTTCTCCTTGACCACCCGAAACATCTCCGTGGTGATAAACATTCGGATGCTGTGTCTGCGACACAAAAATAAGACCTACAGATATCATCTGATGGCCTGGCAACGCACACGACTGCGCTCTGCTAGTAAAAACCCGTGCTAATAGGTGCGATGAAAAATCCCGATGGACGCGTTGGGTACATCAATTAAATTCACTGGAATTCCACTCCTGTAAGTCCTCCGCGGCCTGAGTCGAATTACGCCAGCATATGTTCCGGGTTCGAGTTGAGGGACTCCAACCTGAAGAAGATCGTGTTGTTTCGTCCTAAGACAGTTAACTGACCCTGATCCGTCGGGTGAGTCAGGCACACGCATCAACAATCCCTGCACATGAACTATTGAAATACATAGTTGCACCCGACAGATTGCAGAGTCCTCAGCCGAATCTACGATTCGACTGAACACTCGGGGGCTACTGACATGGTTATACCCCACGGGTACATGATCTCAGCATACCTGGTCCAGCCCAAGGAAGTCCCACGGCAATTATACGCCAGCCCATGAAGATTTTCGGGTGGCTAAGGCCCATGACGCTTCGGATCCTTGGAGAGCAAGACGAGAGTAGATAGGAAATTCAAAGGGGTAAAACCCTAGAACCTGTAACCGACTAGGTCTATGCCCGGGACCTGCCTGAGTCTATATAAAGGCTAGGAGGGCACGGCCTAGATCTCCTCCTCATACTTTCGCATACACACCTCCACGCCAGATTGCATCTGCGCACCCCTGTAACCTTCGGTTCCACCGTAATCAAGAGCAGACAAGCAGGAGTAGGGTTTTCCCTCCGGGGGCCTAAACCTGGGTAAAACCTTGTGTTCCCGTGTTGCTTGTTTGCTAACCGTTCCGCGATCTCCAGCATCCCCATCTTCTCCAAAACCCAAGTCCATAACAATGGGAATTGATGAGATCAAACCTCGTCAGCCGACCTATGCTATTATGGTGGACGACAACCATTACTATACGCACATCAAGGTTCGATATATTTGCACTTACATCAATACGTTAAATAGTTGTAAAGCTCACACATGAACTACACGTTTTGAACTAACTGTGATTCTCATGCAGGCTCATCCAAAGGACAACAAGTTGATCAATAATCCCATTGAGAACTATGCTTAGATGAATATGATCTACGGTGCTCGTATTCCTGTTGCGCTCATTACTCTGACTACGATACACCATGCTCTTAGCCACCTGATGTATCATAGTGGACAGGCAACCAGGTATCTTGCCATGACCCCTGATCGCAGGATGAGCTGGTTCATGGACTTCCTGAACAAGCACTACCTTTGAGCAGCGGACTGTGCTATTCGAGGATGTGCTGGTAGCGATGTTGCTGTGATGACTGTGATGTATATTTTGGAGTAGCTAGGTTGATGAACTTTGGTTCTGGTGAACCCTGAACTTTGGTATGTATATTTTGGGAGGTGGTATTCAGTTATAACGCCTCCATTTTGTGGCAAATTTGTGTTGCATCACGGGCAGTTGTTCGTAAACTCGTGGTGCAACACACACATATTGGTTGATTATGTGGATTCAGTCATAACCTATGTGTGCTCTGAATTGCAGTTGTCTGAACTTTGTGGTGTGATGTGTTGTTTTCATGGGTAAGCTCACCACACGAGCAAGGAGGTAAGGATATCAGGGAGAATGAAACTAGCCAAACGAGTCCAAAATTGCCGAAAATCAAGAAAACATGCAAGCAAACAACTAGTTCATTGCTTCTAAAATCACAGAGAAACAAAAATGCACTAAACCAAACAAATTGCCCTTTAGACACCACATGTTGCATTGCCGTGTGCAGCTTTCGTGGAGCCATGATCTCAAGGTGCAACTAAAATCCCTGAGAAAGCAAACACACCCTTAGAGGAACTCCACTCGGGTGCCCTAAAGCCCCCCTAAAGGACTATGGGGGTGCCAGCGCTCAAAATCGCGCCCGACCCTCCCCCCAGATCTTTTTTCGCGCCGGCGCGGTCCATTTAGTTATCCGGCGTCCCCTGGCCAAACCCTACGCACAGGGGGCAAGCAAGGGCGCCGGATGGAGCTGAAAATGACACGGGCCATCCTTGGCAGTGAGAGATAGCTTCGTTCCCGCCCTTTTTGCCGCTTCCCTCCCTTTTATCGGCTATATGTAGGCGGTCGTACCTTCCTCTCTCCACCTCCCGTCGCCGCCGCCATGGAGAGACCCAAACTCAATTTATATGAGGCCATGATGTTCTCCCACTATGACATCCTCGCACCGCCGCGCGCGGCTTCCATCAGGCTTTGAGATCAGCTACGTCGCCGTACCTATGGCACCGCCCTTGCATGGCACCGAGTTGGCAATACAGATAGAGGAGCGTCGCCGCGAGCTACCAGAGCGAAAGAGGGCGATGGCCCGGTACGCGCCCAGGAGCGTGTATTGGCCGAAAAGGTTCAAGTAGGAACCGACGAAGGAGCTCGCATTGTGTCGAGCTCACCAGCAGCAGCTCCACCCAGATCTACGCAACCCCAAAGGGAGGGAGCGCTTTTGGGAAGTGCGTATGGTATACACCGCTATCGATGAGGCGTGCTGTATCGGCTAGGGAGCGCTTCTGGGCAGTGCGCGGGCGTACGGTATGCACCGCCATCGATGAGGCGCGCCGCCAAGACAAGACGGCGCACCGTGAAGAATTCATGAGGAGGACGGAGGCCGCCGGGATCATCGATCTCGATTCCAACACAAAGGAGGAGGAGGACGGCGATGCTGTGGACAACGCCGACCGCGAAGACGGCTACAACAACGATGAAAGCGGCATAGTAGATTAACATAGAATTGCCACACATGGAGTTGGCGATGCAGAACCGCCCTTCATTTATGTATGTACTCTCTCCATTTTAAAATATAAGATGTTTTATCTTTATAAAGGTAATGAATCTAGATCGTGTAGTCTCACTTCAAATCTCTCCAAACCTACATACTAAAAGGATCTAGATACATTAGCTTCATGTAGCATCCCAATTGTCTAACAATTGCAATGCTACTAGCCTAGTCTATATAAATGCTACTTCCTATATATAATTGTTGCATCATAACTATATCATGCTCATGTCATCATGCCACCTTGCATTTGAGCATCATATAAAACCCTTTTTGTGTTGGTTCTTCTCTCATATGCATTGTAAATTGTATTTGCCTCTTGATATTGTATTTGGTTCTTGATATATTGTTTAAATTCCCAAGTTGAGTTGGGGGCATATCTTTTATTCAACTCCACCATCTTTCTTGTCACCACCTTATAATTCCACCATCCAAACTATATATGGGCAATTGCATTTATTTTGGTCTTTATGTCTACCCCATATGTAGCAAGATGGATCCATGTCTATGTCTACATGCTCCCATATGTGACTATGTTGTTTTTACAATATTGAAGTATGTGTAGCCTCATGACAATCTTTGCAAGCAATCCTTCTTCTTATGTGGACCATTTTTCAAGTGAAGAAAATGCATTCTAAGATATGTGCCATAAGAAACTAGGATTGTTTTCACAATTATCTAGGTGGCCAATATACCACATGCATGGCCCATGCAAGATTACCAACATCCTCCCCTTCTTTGTTTTCTTGGTTTAAATGGGGCTATTTGTTTTAGTTGCTCTCAAGAGGAAACAAATCAAATAAACCTTATTCAACCATCTACTTTCCCCTTCATGTCTACCATTTGTTTTTAATTGTTTTGATACCTTGTGAGGACTCTTTGAAATCTTTTTGTTTGTTCAAGTTTATTCAAAACAATTCAATTAAAACCTACCTCTCTAACTAATCTTACCCCTCTAGCCTTAACCTCTATTCTCCCTCCCTTGCTAAATACTAGATCTTTCCCCAACCCGTGGCCACTCTCCTTTTTCCATGCCATGTGCATGTGTACCCTACCCCACACCAACCATCCATCCCTCCCTTGTTTTTCTTGCTGGGCAAGATGATCAAGCCGCAGCTAGCTCCTGGCGCCACCCGACATGACCTCCCTGGGCGCCCTCCCTCGATCTCTCTGCCACCTCAGATCCACCTCGCTAAACCCCTCGTAGGCCCCTGTTGATCCCCTTCCTCGATCACGTGCCGTAGCCACAACCCCCTCTCTCTCGCTCGCTTTTGCGAAAGCTAGCGACAGCCCACGCCTAAGTCTACCGCCCTGGTCCCCTCTCTCTCCCGTGCATAAAGCAGAGCCAGGGGAGCCTATCTTCCCCAACCACCCCACCCAGATCGCGTTCCCCCTCATCTTCCCATCCACCCAAAACCCTAGCTGTCGCCGCCATGACCATGGCCAGGGCCTAGCTGTCGCTGTCGCCGCCAACCTCGCGCCGGTGCAGCCTGAGCTCGCCTCCGGCTTCTTCTACTTGGAGCGAGGAGGAGACGTGCAGTGGAGACCCCTGTCGCCGTCCCGATGCCTGCCTCTTGCTGCCACGGGCTCCCTCTCCGTGTCGCCGTTCTCGTCGCTCTTCGGCCGGGAGCCTTCGTCTCCGACGACCCCCTGGTGAGCACCCATGTGCCTGTCCCTCTCTGGTTCACCCTGCCTCCCACGCGCGCGCACTCACCAGCAGCCGGCCGCGCGCTTGCCGCACGCCGTGCACGCCATGTTCTGCAAATGACAGGAGCAGCAGACCGCGCGCAGCCGTGCTCGCCTCTGTTCCACATCGGAAATCGGCCACCACAGTCCTCCTCCGGCCAATCCCCCAACACGTAATCTACTGTTGAATGTCCCGGAAAAACCCAGAATCAAACGGCGCATGGAACGATGACCTAAATCTTCCGTAATCTTCCTCCTAAGCCCGGCCAGATCCTGGCGTCTTTGCAAGTTTTTCCGTCAGTCCTAACCTGTGGATCTGTCCCTGTTCATCGATGATTAACCGGCGTTCCACTCCTTTTTCTGTGTTGGTCCCTTAACGAAAAATATATATAGAACCTCCCTCTACAACTTCTGTTTTTACGGCGTCTCAAGATCTGGACTCGTTCGCTCGCCATCTTCCTCCGATCATCGGCTTCAGCTAGCAGTTTTTGCAAAGTTGAATTGCAGTTTCGTCAGACTAAACCGACCCATCTGGAAGCATTTCTACAAAGGTCCCTGGAAGTTTTCCCTCTCAACCCGAGGTACCCCTTTCCGCCCACGTGTCACCTCCTCACCTGCTAGTGAGCGCGTGGACCCGCTGGACGCCGGTCCCACCCGTCAGTCGCTGAGGCTAGCTCCACCCGCGGTGACAGAAGCTTTTCTGTGCGCGCGTGTGTCCTAGTCAGCCTTGGCCCGCTTGTCTGTGACTGTGGCTAGGACTGGGCTGGGTGACAAAAGGTTTTCTGTTATCTATTTTAATTCAAATCTTTTCAAATTTGATTTAAACTCAAATTTCAAATCTGTTTTAAATAACTTTTAAAATATAAATCCAAATAATACATGTAATATATGTTTTTAAATCAGAAAAATGTGAGGATTTCAAATATGCCCTTCAAAATACTGTTTGAACATTTTAATTTCAAGTTGATCAAAATTACAACAAAGTGCCCTTTTTCTTAATTAATTAATAACTTTTGTTTTATAACTCCAAATTTGACAAATAATATGTCTAAATTGATCAGCTCGACGAGACTTTTCTGTTTATGCATTCCATGTTCTGAATTGCAGCATGCATCATATAAATATAAAGTATACAGCAACTTATTCGAGAATAAAATATGACCAAAACTTAATAAAATGTTTATTTCTTGTATTCTACACCTCACCCATGCCATGCTACTTTATTGCCATGCAAATTGTGCATCATTCATCATGGCATGATTGTTTGCTTGTCGCATTTTATTCCTACGCTTGTGCACTTTATTTATGTTGGCCCTTGTTTGTTTGGTTCTTCTTCGAATAGACGCTGAGCAGGGGATATATCAAGAAACCCAGGAGCACTACCCAGATCCTTATCTCGCTTCAACTGAGCTGCCAGGAAAGCACTACCACATGCTTGCATACATATAGTACCTATTGCCTCTATCTTATTTTTGCATCATTGAGTCGCGATCGCATTAAACTGAATCCCAAGTACTGCATAGCCTTTACTTTTAAACCCCACCAAAGCTTGTTCCTCCATCCCATGAGCCATTACTACAGGAGTTGTTTGAGCCATGCGAGTCGTGGAACAACATGTGTAGGGTATGTGAGTGTCTGATGGATAACGAGGTACCTAAACAACTTAACCTGAGTAGTAATGGGATAACTAATGAAAGTGGCACCGGTGAGCAATATCTGCTATTTGGTTTTTCATGCTCACTTGTGTCCCGTAGGACCCCGAGTACTTGATTCCTGTTCCTTGAATATTCGCGCTATCCACATCCGGGAGGCTTATGGGACCCCCTGAGCCAAAGCTTGATTCATTCTTATTTCTTGGGGCCACAAACTAGTTTGAGGTTTTATTTACTATCCTGTACTTATGCCATGCTTTACTGCTTTATTTAAATTGTGCGATGTACTGCACCTGTACTGTTTAGGATCGGGACACGATTTCGCGGTATCGACAAGCCCAGTCACACTTTCGGGTTCCCAGTCGTTTACAGCCGTCCACCCAAACCTTGAGTCCGTTTCGGAGTCAGCTAACTTCGTTGCGGGTAGCTTAATGGGGTGGCCCCCTGAAATATTTCTGAATCCTGTGATTGCTTTGTCGTGAAAGCCTCGTTGGGTTTTGATTTGGTTTTTCCGAGGTTGATCGAGTGTGTGTTGCTATTTGTGCACCCCTGCAGGGTAAAACTTTCTGAAAGCCGTGTCCGTGGTTATGGACGACTTGGAGCACCGTTTCTCGATCATAGACAAGCATAACTAAAGTACTGCTTTTAACTTGACTAAATAACGGACTAGTAAATAGTGCAACACTCATGGAATGGATAATAAAACTGCCAACGGATGGGGGTTGTTCGTCCGCTTCCTCGTTGGTAAGCGAGGAGGAGGATGGATCTGTTAATATTACTGTTATAACTGTTGTTATTAATTCCCGGACATCCGTCTATCTTTGGTTAGGCGGATGGTTAGCGAGTATCTATAGAATTGTTAGGGTTTATCTTTTGCTGCAATTGCGTCACCCCAGGTTGTGTCCCCTTTAGAGGCATAAAGACTTGCTGAGTACCCCTAGGGTCTCACACGATAAATTATTTGATTCAGATGAACAGGTACACTCATAAGACGGATACTGGGTGGAGGAGACGGACGATGTGGGCAACGATCATTCGGTGTAGAGATTCCGGGAACGGGGATCCGTGAGATCTGTGGGCGGGATGTGTTTATTTATGGGGCATCTTATGCCAATTTGCTTCTTCCGTACTCGGATCTTGTTTGCCGCTTCCGCCTGATACTCTGATGTTTGATGTATGAGGAGATATCCTAAACTATTATATCTATCTAGGACTTTTGGATCTTGCCGTATGGCGTTGCAATATTTCTATTTCTTTTAGATGGAATGGCTCTGATGTACTGTTGTATGGTGGCTTGCATACATACTTATTTGTGTATGTAGTTGATCCCTTCGCCTGCCGATTACGCCGCCCGTACTTGTCCCGATGTTTGGAAATGGTTGAGACGGCCGAAAGGTCTACCTGTGAGTGGCATTTGGGCCCCACCGTACTATTTCAACCATTTCCGCTCATCCAGGCTTGTAACTAGGAGCGTAATTCACCGAGGTAGTTACACTTCACAAAGCTAAAACATCTTATATTTTAAAACAGATGGAGTATGCGATATAAATTAAATATATGAAATATTGGAGGGGTGTGATTGGAAACAACCCCCCTCAAATTAAGAAAACAGCCGACGACTATATAAGCTAAAAATTGCCCGAGCCGAAGCCCATATAAACAGATACATTGGAGATGCTGTTAGGGCATCTCCACCGGATCGACCCAACCCGCCTGAGCGTGTTCGAACTCATCCATGCGGACGCACGAGACGTGCTCGGCGCCGCAGCGACTTGATTCATCCGGATAAACGCGTCCGGCTCGACCCATCCGTGCACCAAATATAGGCAACAGTTGCATCGGCCCGGATATGCGCGGACGACACAGGTGTCCTGCCCGTTGGCCACTCGGGCCCATATGTAAGTGAAACATTAGTACTTAAGATAGATATTCATTAGATTAAGCCTTGTCATTTAAAAAAAAGGCTATTTAAACAAAATAGGGGATGCTACGGCTACTACTGCTGAAGGAGGACGTCACGGCGGCTACTCGCCGCCGTTGCCGCGACCACCATTGCCGTGGCCACCATTGTCGCTGCCGCCGGCCCCATCGATCGCCGTCCTAGCAGACCAGATGACCTGCTGTTGGATGCGTTCACGGTGACGATCGCATGCATGGCCGTGAGCCACCGCCTTGCCCGCTGCCTTCCTGCGCTCCTCCTCTGCCCGGTTCACCAGAGCCTTGTCCATATAGGTGGCCCAGTGGTCCCTCGCCTCCTGGTCGGCGAGCTCCTTCGTCGAAGCAATGGCGAACGCCTGACGCCGAAGTTCTGCCTCAGCCGCGAGCAACTCCACTGGAGAAGGAGACGGAGCCGGAATCAGAGCACCATTAGGGCCAAAGCCCATCGCCTGCACGATCTGCATGGGGACGGCGATCGCCGCCTCCCCTCCTCCTCCTCCTCCAGATGGTCCACCTCCTCCCCTCCTCCTCGTCATCCTCCGCCACCTCCATCTCGTCGTTATCGATGAGAGCCCACGCGGCCGCCGCCTCAGCAGCCATAGCCACGCTCTCCTCCTCCGCTGCCGAGTCGGCGACGTGCTTGCGCTGCACCTCCTCCGTGTCGCTGCGCGCTTCGGCGGCCTCCTTGGCCACCTCCTCCAGCATGGTCATGGCCCCCTCGTGGCGGATCTCGCAGAGAGCCGCTGATGCGGCCTCCAAGGCCACCTCCTCCTTGGTGGCGTCGTGGTGTATGTCACGCACCGCCCATTGGACGACCACCATGGAGGCCGCCTCCATCACCCGCTCCAACGCCAAATCGGCGACATGGCCTTCTTTCTCGAAGGCCAACACCTGTGCATCGCTCATGCGCCGGGCCAACAACGTGGCCTCGAGGTGGAGCCCCATGTCCGAGAAGCGGGTGCGACACATCTCCTGGATCTTCGTCCAGATGGAGATCTTGTGGCGAGGCATGGCTGCTGGTGGCTGGCGCTTTTTCGGCTGCTAGTTTGCTCTTACTTTTGGCATGTTGTCTTCGCTACGCCGACGATCGTCTTTTATAGACCGCGGCGAAGGCGGGAAACGGCCTGCGAGGCACGGGAAGTTTTCTCGCCGTAGGAAGCGATGCGCGCGCTGGAAATGCCGGCCGCGCGGAAAGCCGTCGACGCTGATAGCCGACGGCACGTCATCATTAACATCCCATCGGGAGGGTTTCAAGCAGTGACAACAAGAGGGAGACAAACAGATGGGTCGGGACGCTGGGCGCGGTCGGCCGAACAGGCCAGACCCCGACCCCAAAGCGACCATGGCCCGACCCAAACGGATAGAAACAGCCTGATTAGGGCGACCTGATGGGTCGGCCCGGTGGAGATGTCCTTAGCAATATGCACACGCTCTCAGAGCAACTCCAGCAGTCGCTGTAAAACCCCGCCCGCGCGCTAAAAACCGATTTTTCCGCACGAGAGCCTGCGTGGCACGCTCCAACAGCCGCTGTATCTTCCCGCACGCGGGAAAAACTTTGTTGCGCGCTCGGCTCCGCACGCTTATTTTGACGCGCCGCTTAGCGCGCGCTCGTTAAATGCCGTGCCGCGCGTGAAAGCAACTGCTGAAGCACTTCAACGCGCGCAGAATCCTCTTCCCCTTCCGACCGCTTCTTTGCCGACGCGCTCGCGCCACCGCCCCCACCACCGTCATGCCGCCGCACCGCGGAAGCTCCGGGTACATCGGCGTACGTGCGCGTCCTACCGACAACTTCTACGCCGAGATCCGGACCAACGACAACCATATCGTCCTCATCACCTTCGATACATCGCACGAGGCCACACGCGCCTACGGCGCCGTCGCGTGACGGCTCGGGCGCCCACGCTAGTGGATGAACTTCCACGACCTGTGGACGCGTGTGCAGGCCGAGGCGCTCGCGCCGTCGCCTCGCGTCGTGATGGTGGAGAAGCGCCGCCTGCTCATCTTTAAACGCGATGAGTGCCTGCGACAAGAGTGGCACGCGTGTTATTCGAGGACGTCGCAGCGCAAGCACAACGTCGAGCGGGCCACGGCCAAGACGGTAGATAGGGGCTTGTGCTGCAAATTTAGCGATTCACTGTCTTTTGGAGAGGCTCGCGTTGTAAATTTAAGGCGCACATTTAGCATCTTTGTCGGAGAAGATTCGCCGCGGTTACGCATTTTTTCGCGCTGGAGTTGCTGTCACTCTCTACCCATTGTTTGTCCTGTGCTCGTGCAGCTCTCCCAGTACACACGTACTCGTACGCGGACACCTCACGTGACACCCCCACTGGTACGAGGGTCCGGTCGTGCACCACGTCCACGTGGGAGAGGACAGAGGAGGTTTGGGTCACCCGGTACAAGTACGTCGTCTGAACATGGTCGAGTGAAAGGATTCGCGCAAGTCAAAACAGCTCCTGACGCTTGGCGGGTCCCGCGTACGCTGTAGCGCGTGCAGCATGCTCACGCTGACATGCGGCGCGTAGCCACGAGTTCTCAGACGGTGGGGGCCCAAGCCCAAGCCCAACCCATGGCATGGGTGTCGGTGTGGTGGTGCGTCGCAGCTGCGGTGCCGTGCCGCGAATGCGAAACGTGACGGTGCTGGAGACGTTGAACTTGAACCGCTTGCCGTAAATGCTGCAGGGGTTTCCTTAAAAGTTTAAACAAATAGCCGCAGCCCGGCCGGCCGTACATACCTCGTCGCCTGCCCGCGCCACCCCACCCCAGCACGGCCGGCGCGGCACTGGCGCGCATGACGTACCAAAACAAAACCCCACCGAGGAATGTAGGGGTGGGGAGAGAGAGAGAGAGTCGCCGTGACCCGAATCATTTCATCCTCCCTCCCACGCGCCATTTTCAATCCCCCACTCCACTGCCCCACGCCCTGGCGCGCTCGCCTGCCTCTGCCTCCTCCTCGGGGAATGCGACCGCGCGGCCGAGAATGCCTCGCCTGGCGCCGGAGCTAGGGTTCCCCGCCGCAATCACCGCCCCCGACCCGGCGACGGCCGAGCGCCGCCACCCTGCCTCCCGCCGGAAGAAGCCGCCGCCGAGGCGAAGGCGCCCCGCACCGCCACCCACGGTAGAAACCTCAAACCTCTCTCTGCCCCCTCCTCTCCTTTATCCTCTCCCCCGCATTGCCGTTCGTCTCCGGCATGGCACGCGAGTAGGCAGGGCCGGCGGATTATTTTAGTGCGGCGCGCGCCAGGAAGGTCAATACAGTAGTAGATCCGATCCAGGGCACGCGCGCGCGCACATGGGAGCCTCCGAGGTCACTACTCGAGCTCGGACGCTCCCTCTCCTCCGCCCCAACGGCCGAAGCAAGGAATAAAGCCAGACAAAGGGGCGGAGAAGAGATTCGAAAAAAGCTTAGCGCGGCCGCTTGCTTGCGTGCGTGCCTCCCTCGTCTGCCTGCACCGTCGCTTTCCTATCATTGCTCTTTTGGTCGCTTTCGCCCTCCTACGGATCGCGGCGCGCTCGCCGTTCGATTTTTTCCCCGCTTCGTGTTTGCTGTTGCCGACTGTGCGGTGCCCTGCTCGGCGCTCCTGTCCTGAAGTTTTATTGGTTTCTGCTGAGCTGAGACGCTCCCGTTGTTTGGCGCTTTTCGCAGCCGGCGGTGGGGCCACGCGGCGCGGCCGATCCAGATCCGGCTCTCCTCCACCTCCACGGCGGCCACGCATCGCGTGGCACGACCACCGCTCCCAGAGGTGGGTCAAGTGAAAAATCCTACTGCCTCCCCCACGTTCCGCATTCTGGCTCCTTGTGCCGCCGCACTCTGCTAACCCCTTTCACACCAACGCAGACGAGGAGGACGGCGACGAGGAGGGGGACGCGGCTGCCTCGGCGGCGGGAGTGGGAGGAGATTCCTTCTCCAGTTCGCTGAGAGGTAACCACCTCCGTCTATGCATAATGTCTTTCTTCTGTGCTTAAATGAAGTGAAGTGATTGCTCACTGCTGATGTGATTCATCGTTTCTTCTGCCCGACAGAGTGCCAGAAGCAGCTGCAGCTCAGGACGGATAGGGCGGCCCTGGTGCGGCCACCGGCCTCGCATGAGCTCAACGGCGACACCTTCGGTGGGATTGAACTGCTCGTTCTCTCGCCGAGGTGCTTGCTTGGGGCCACCGTGGGAGGGATGAGCAAGAGCTCCACCGCGTCTTCCAGAAGCAGATCAGGCACGTTTCCGAGCCCCGGGACGCCGAGCTACAACCGACATTGCGCCGGAAACATGCAGTACCCCAAGGGGTGGAGCTCGGAGCGGGTGCCGCAGGGGGCAAGTACCAACAGGAGGTACGGGGGCAGCGGGGTTGTGCTTCCTTTCAACAACGGGAGGAAGCTGCCGTCGAAATGGGAGGATGCCGAGAAGTGGATCCTGAGTCCGGTGTCCTGCGATGGGATTGGGAGGATGTCGGCGCCAGCGCCGCACCATAGGCGGCCCAAATCGAAGAGTGGGCCACTTGGGCATCCAGCCGGTATTCCGGGAGCATATACGTCTGTTTCACCGATGATTCCCTGCTTTGATGGTGTTCTGGCCGCGGCTAGTTTCGCGGCTCATTCGCCTTTCTCTGCTGGGGTTCTCATGCCAGACCACGTGCGCAACGGTGACTACAGCAGTGGTAGGGGCAGATGTGGGGATGATGGCAGTAGCAGATCGTATTCGGCCGAGAAGGAGCCGTATATATGGAGATCAGCAAGTACACATGCTTGGACAGAAACGCTTATGGAGGCATCTGCCTTTGCTCATATCTCAGAGGAAGTTGCACAAGTTGTGGGTTAGTTTCTTCTCATCTGTGTCAAAAGAACCTATGCTAGGAAACACATTTTTGCTACCACATTTGATCTGTTCAATTAGATCCCATAAGAGGATACTCATCATATCAATAATGTATGGATAGGGTCATTAGATAAAACTCCTGCATGCCAATACACTGAAATTAGACAATTAGCAGAATCTGTATCTCAATCTTATAATCCTTGTGTATCTCAAATCTTAGAGCCCTGTTGGTTTACGTTAGGTTGGGCATCAAGAAAAAGGCTTCCTATTGCTATAATATATATGAATGGTAGGGTGCAAGAAGTCTGTAATTTTCACCTTATAAGTTTCAAATAAATACCAGAAGTAATTTAGAAACCTAAAACAGACCTCTCTTATGCCAATTTTATGTACTTGAATTTTTGCATGCTCAAATAAACTAGCTTCGGGTATATTTTGGCATATACTGCTCAATCCTTGAGCATTGAGAGAAACCAATCTTACTATTTTTGTACCCTGTTACACAGATGATAGCTTACAAGGCCCACAGGGAGAAACTCCTGCGATTTCTAGTCCAATCATAAAGAAAGATGTTGCTACACAAATGAGTCCAGATGATAGTATAATATCGTCCTCCCCAAAAGCAAGGCATTCCTGCTCCAGCTTGCCATCAGGACATGCTATTAGAGAACCAAATAGTCATATCCCTAAAGTTGAAATTAGGGACGTTGAGGTAGATGACCAAGTAACTGTTACCCGGTGGTCCAAGCGACACATAACACGGGGCTGTGATAAGCGATCAACAAATATTGTTGAATGGAGGAAGAAGACTACAGAGGCTCGGGCTCCATCTTTTGATGAAAAAGAAAGAGAAAGCTGCATATCAAAGTAAGTTCTCAATTCATGTTTGCCATTTTATCTACGTGTACACTGATATGCATGGAGGCACGTGCATAGAAGGAAGTACTTTCATTGTCATATTATAACTATTAGTCATATACCATGCATCCTCCTACTATCAGAGTACCCAGCGAAATTTCCACAAATTATTTGCTTTTCTGCAAATGTTTGTTCTGTTTATTAAGAAAAAGTACATCCTACAAGCCTGGCGTGAAGCTAATTTTGCGGTATATCTATCAGTGTACATATTGCATATGTGTATTAAGGGTAACGAATTAAGTGTGGCACGGTTGCAAACCGAGTATAGATCTCTATAGTGAATATTATGCGAACCACTGATGTCTTACTTGTCACATGCTCTTATCGGATTAACTGAATAACAAAGTGACAGTTAACTGTGGGTTGGACAAACTTCACTTGCAAAATTTGAAGTTCCAAGTTCAGCTGGAGTCAAAAGTAAATACTGGGACTGAAATGACAGTCCAAATGTTCTGGGACCTGATTACACTTTACTATTTTCTTTCTACGGCAAACGATGTCACATCTGACGTTGCAAGTTAGTCTGAATGGTTCGAAGGTGTTTTATGATGTCATAGGATCACTTGTTACAGGCTCCCTTCTGGTAAGTATATTTAAGAGGGTTTCCCATCTTTAGAATAGGACATAATTGTGAAGGGCTAATCTTTTCTAAATAGAAAGGTGGCAAATAGTGAGAAGAAATTGGTAACAATGGGTTTCAATCGATTGAAGGACTAGAAGTGCACACAGAATATATAATCTTGGACTTCTGCTTAGAAATTCCTAGAAACCATACTTTTTAGTTGTTAGCTATGCCGTCTAAGTCATGTTCCTTTTTCCCATTGTTCAGAATATTACGATGTTTGTTGTCCTTAGTTACATTCTGCATTAGCTTGCAGTGAAGGACACAAATTGTGAGATATCCTGTTTCTGATACCTAGTTTTTTTTTGTCAAGGTGCAAGAGGGAGGAAGCAAAGATTACTGATTGGGAAAACCTGCAGAAAGCAAAAGCAGAGGCAGCAATTCGGAAGTTGGAGGTATGGTTTTCTGGTTCTATGTCATCGGCCATGTTTGCATTATTGGTGATGTTTCTTTGCTTTTGCTACACACTTAAATGTTCTGCCTTCTGTAGATGAAGCTTGAAAAGAAAAGGTCGTCTTCAATGGATAGAATTTTGGGCAAACTACGATCTGCTCAAAAGAAAGCACAAGACATGCGTAGTACAGTTTCCGTTAGTGAAGATCAATCTGGTGTCAGTGAAGATCAATGTGCTGTCAGGGCAACCAAGAAGGCATCTTACTTAAGCCGGAGTGCCAAGCCCTTCAGCTGCTGTTTCACCTATCAAGCTTGCTAGTTGTGGTACAGTTGGTGTCCATGACGAATGTAGAAACTTTTTGGTGAGTTAATTTGCTTGTGCATATATCCAAATTTCTGTTTAACGCATACATATTTGTAAATATTTGTTTGGCCCTGCATTTCTTCTCACTGTAGACATGGTCATGCAACACTTGTTCACCTTTTCCTTCCATCCTGAAATGTTGTGAACTGGTCCCTAGGAGTGATTTTGACAGTTCCAGTGTGGTGCTGGCCAATGTGGTGGCTATGTGTAGGCCACATCACCAGTTCACCACGACGTATGTTGCCATGTCACCATTTTCTTTCAGGAAATTCAGCAAGAGTTTTGAAAACAGTAAAGCATGAAAAAAAGTAAATATATGATTACGTTAAAAAAATTATATTCCATATTATAGTTTGAATGCCAATTCTCTGTTGCCTGCATATAATTTAATTGTTCCTGCATGTAGTTTGCTGCCTACAAATTTGTGCATTTTGATAAGCAAACAGCCTTGTAGAGATTTAATGAAACTTGTACTAATATTACTTGCATCTTCAGAACCTTGCAGGTCATGTCAGCCAACAAACTCAAAGTTAGACTGCAAATCTCGAATCAAAAGACAGATCAGTATCTTGCTGTTGTAGCTGGAGATAGCAGTGGTAGTTAGACCGAGAGCTTTTGCATGGTAAGATGATTGCATCACTGAAGTGGGGTATTAGAAATCAGTGTCGTTGAGCTAGCAAAGTCTACTCCTGTAGTTGATGATATGGATTTGTATCTTCCTTTAATGCAACATATATAGAAGTGTACCACGTAGATCAGGAAGCTCTGTCTCGAGCTTTTTGCTAGTTTTAGATGCCAGATTTGGTCGGCAGGTTCTCGTTCTGCCTCGTGTGTATCTAGGCATGGAAATCTGTATGTAATTCAAAAGCCTTGGTGTTCTAGTGTTAGATATTGGACCAAAACTTGTGTGTGCTGCACCCTGGAGATTGTGTGCCAACATTTCATATTTTGGATGGACTAATTTCTGAAGGGTATGCAGTGGTTTATATCAATGGCTCCAAATTAAAGGTGGGAAAAGGTACTACCAGTTTTGGATTTCCTTTCTGAATAGCTTCGACGTGGACGGCTATCCCTCTTGAGTGAGTCCGGGACACGATTGGCATTGCCAACGGAAACGGTTATGCTTCCATGTGGCGAAGAAAATTCAGGTCCTGTCAACCGACCACAAACTTTTTCCCTAGCATCCATGCTGCCATGTGACGGAGCTTGGGGTTCACTTGGCCAATGGGCTGCTTCCAAGCACATTTATCCATCCGCAACCGTTCTGTTTGTATTCATCCATTATTCCTCTTTTTGCTGCTATATCTCCTGTTACGTCACAGCAATATGTTCCGTGCCCCTCTCATCTGTGTTGCATGTCACTTAGCATAGCCATATCCATTTAACTTATCCCCTTGTCATTTTTTACATTCCCTTCACTTCATATATCTGACGGAGTTTTACTTAGAGATCTGAGATCTCCCTGTTGGCCGGATCTCAACATGTTTACAATATGGCCAACATGTTTTTTTCTTGCCTAGCAAATTTTTCGAAACATTTCAAATACAATCATGCAACTGTTTATTATGTATGCAATAAATCCTTGTTAATTGCAGCAAATGGTCGAGAATAACCAGCACACCTATGCATCATTGAAAACGGTTGCAACTACAAAAACAATTTACAACATGACTGCACCATTTGCAATAGAAGACTAGAGTCATCGTGATAAAACACACATGTGCTTGTACCACACTAGACTAACATTCATTTTGGAAACTGGCCTTGCCGACAACAAATCTGGCTCCTCAGAGCCCCATCACCATATAATCTAGTGAGCCCAAAGCCATTCCCGGTGGCCCGATGTCGCTCGTCATATAATTTGGGAGGCATTTGTGTCAAATGTAACACTAATATTTAGATATCTATTTTTTGCGGGTAACTAATATTTAGATATCTAATGGCGCTAACACATGTTCAGAAAGAAGCCAGTACAACTAGATTCAGATTTTGTTCCTCATAGATGGAGCTTTCATTTGACAACTTTTGTCAAAGAACAGGTTACAAATACTACCTCAGTTCCTGAAAATAATGCATATAAATTTAGTCAAAATTCAAACTTACTAAGTTCGATCAAATATATAGAAGAATTTTTTTTACATATGCATTATGAAAATATATAATGGCTGATCTATAAATAGTGTTTTGTGTTCTATAAACTGAACATCTTATAGCATTACAAATGCGGTTGATGCTAAGAGATAGGCATATTGCGAACCAACTATTTGTTGCATGGTTAGTTTATTTTTTGCGAAAATTCGACCGGTCTATTATTAATCATCAATAGCAGTATAAAAAGTTTTAAAAGTAATAAAAATTACAAATAGGTCTTTGAATCACATAACGATGACTACCGACACTAGCGCGAGCTGAAGGCTTGCCGCCGTCCTCGCCCTTCCATTACCGGAGCCGGACAAAATTTGCCGTAGTATAGCTTGCTGTAGTACTGGTAAGACCCCATGGACCAACACACCGGAGCAACAACTGTTGCCAATAATAACAACTATGATCGAAGAGACTGACCATAATCCACACCAACGAACACGAAAATGGGTAAAATCTCATGAAATCTGCAGGACATTGGGTGGTTATACTTGAAGTCCACTAAAGGATCCTACGACTTACGACTTATGTTGCCAATGAAGTTGGATATCATCATCTCTCGGAGAAATGACGTTCCCATCAACACCGACACACGTGATGACTCAAGTCTTAGAGCAACTCCACTAGCATTCTTAGGATGGCCTGCCTAGGCCGTTTTATTTATCCAGACGGTGAGTTTTCACCTAGTTAACTTTTTAGGACGCCGTTTTCCGCCGGATTTGGCCCAACTATCATCCGGTGTTCTCAGGCCGAACTCGACCCGCTGGATGTCGCTTGGGACTGCCAGATGAAAAAAACTGGTGGCCAACCTTGTCGGCGAGACATCCCATTCCCCACTGTGATTCGGCTCTTGTGCGGCATAGAGCCTTCTCCTCACCTACCCCTCGCCGCCATGTCGCCGTCGACGATGCCCCGCCCCACCCTGCCTAGCTGAATCCATGCCGATAGAAAGGTCCATCGCCACCACCGCATTCCCTCGCTGCTGGCCTTGTTTTGCCTTCTCTCAGCGTCACTAGCAGCTCAACTCCGTTCCTAACTGCTGCCCACTGCACTCGCGAAGTGTTCGGCATTGCCTGTTCGGCCATGGACTCCGACGACAAGGAGATGTTCTCCCTGGTGTTGGAGGAAGAGAACGCCGCAGCCGCCGAAGATGAAGAGCATACGCGGGTCCTCAACTCTCTATCCAGGTTGTACACGCAGACCGCAGCACCGAAGCGTCGCCAGAATGCAAAGAAAAGCAACGGATGGAGGGATACTGCATGCTATACACCGACTACTTCACCGACAATCCGCTGCATGAAGAGGGCATGTTTCAGCGCCGTTTTAGGATGAGCCTGAAACTCTTCCTCGAGATCGTTTATGCCATCCGGGAGTACGACCCCTACTTCATATGTAAGGACTGCACCGACATGGTATGGTTTTCCTCACTACAGAAGTGCACGATGGTGATGAGGTTGCTTGCATATGGATCTCCGGGTGACAGTGTCGATGGCTATCTCCACATGACTGAGTCCACCATCATTGATTGTTTGTATAGGTTCGGCAGGGCAGTGATTGCAGTGTTTGGGCCACTATACTTGAGATCGCCTATTGCTGAAGACACTGCTCGGATCCTCGCAGTAAATGAAAATAGAGGATTTCTTGGGATGCTTGAAAGCATCGACTGCATGCATTGGCACTGGAAGTACTGTCCATTTGCTTGGCAGGGAATGTACAAAGGCCACAAAGGAGGTTGCAATGTGCTACTCGAGGCAGTTTCTAAATGATCTCTGGATTTGACACTCATTTTTTGGCATGGAAGGATCAAACAACGACATCAACGTCCTCCAGTCCTCTACTATCTCCACTGATATTTCGAAAACATATCTATAATTTTTGATGTTTCATGCTTGTTTAGTACCTACTTTGTTTTGCTTTGTCCACACTTTGAGGTGTTTTTATATGTTTTCTGGTACTAACCTATTAACAAGTTGCCGCAGTGCCAGTTGCCTGTTTTCTTCTATTTTTGATTCCAGAAAGGCAGAAAATCAATATCCTCGGAATTGGACGGACAAAAGTCAAAGTTAATATTTTACCGTGGGCAACACGAAGCCAGAATACGAGACGGAGGAGGCTCACCAGGGGCCACACCCCCTGGCTGCGCGGGTGGGCCCACCCCACGCCTGGAGGGGGGGGGGTGCAGTCGCCCTGGTGGCCCCCCTGCTTCGCCTCTTCACCATAAAGTCCCCCCGATGCAGAAACCCTAAACACCCGATCAATATTCCACGAAACCGTCTGTAGCCGCCGCCACTATCGTCCCTAGATAGGGGGGATCTAAAGCTCTTCCCGGCAGTGGCGGACCCAGGAAAAAACTGAAGGGTGTGCAAACTTATGATTTTTTTCACACTAGTACAATGTAAATATGCCAAATAAATAATATACATAGCTAATTGATTCACATGTTCTTTTTTTGAACAAAACAAACAATTTGCCTCATTTTATTTAAAAAAGTAGAAGAGAATCGACTAGTTCATTAACGGAGAACTGGTCAAAAATCGTTACAAAGCACCAATGTGTCACATGAAACACGACCATATTGTGCACCCCGACCAATCTGGACACACACACGGAGCACACACACCATCGAGAAGAGACACCATCGTTGAGGACGTCATCGAGCGTCATCTTCATCACTCCTTCATGAGCCAGCGACTCTGACTTCACCTTCGACAACCACCAACGAGATCCTCACCGCAAACGACAATGGAGCCCATGTCGGCCCATACCAAACAGTCGACCCCAAGCGCGTCGAGAAGGAGGCAGCTCTGACTTCAACCACGACCTTCACAAGAGAAAGTTTCACACCTTGCACTGATGAAATCCACAACCGGTCAAGTGGCATCGTTGCCACAAGTCGCCACGTGACCGCAGCTCCGACTTCACCATGACGGCAGGGACAGTCGGTGACAAAGGACATGCCGCGACTCAGATCCACTTACTGTTGTCATTATCGCCACACAAGTCGCAACGCCAACACCACTGTCGACCATTGGTCCCTTCAGACAGAGCAACTCCAAATCGATGCCCCCAAGAGGGAAGACGACACAAAAGCACCACCATCGACCGATCACGGAGGATCTAGGGATTTCCCCGGACCTTTCCCAAACATCGATGGCAGGACATCACTTAGACGATGCCTTCAAGAAGGAAGCGGTGCCCGTGATCATTGTTTTCTCAGTTACTCCCTCCGTCTCAAAATAGATGTCTCGGGTTTTTGCAAATTTTAAATGAATCTATATACTAAATAGTGTCTAGATTTATCCAAATTTTGACAAATCTGGGACATCTATTTTGAGACGTAGAGAGTACACTTTTTATTGGCTAGCTAGCACTAGTATTGAGTCGACATGGTAGTAGCCTAGTAGGGAAAAACCTTCAAATTTTCTGGGTGTGCCACGGCACACCCGGCACACCCGTTGGGTCCGTCCATGCTTCCCGGCACCCTGCCGGAGGGGAGATCATCCCAGAGGCCTTCTTCTTCATCATGCCAGCCTCCGGTATGAAGCGTGAGTAGTTCCACCTTGGACTAGGGGTCCATGTAGTAGCTAGATGGTTGTATCTCCTCCTTGTGCTTTTATGTATAGATCTTGTGAGCTCTGTTCATGATCAAGATCTAATCTATTTGTAATCATGCATGTTGTGTTTGCGGGGTTCCGATGGATACTGAGATTACTATGTCAAATTTATTAATGGTTTTGTCTATTTGATTCTATCATGTCTGTGTTGTTTGTGATCTTGCATGCTCTCCATTGTTAGTAGCTATCTTGGCCAAGTAGTTGCTAGTGACTCCAAGAGGGGGTATTTATGCTCGATAGTGGGTTCATGCCTCTATTTTCCAAGGGAAGTGACATAAATCTCTACGGTTGTAGATGTGTTGTTGCCACTAGGGAGAAAACAACGGTCTCTTGTTCATGGAACAAGTGGATTGTTTACCTTACACACTTTGCTTAAAGCAGTTGTCCGTTGCTTGCAACTTAATACTGGAGGGGGTTCGGATGATAACCTGAAGGTGGACTTCTAGTCATAGATGTAGTTGGATGGCGGTCTATGTATATTGTTGTATTGACCAATCGAATCTCATAGGATCTTTGTGTCTAGTATTGCATTGTTATGCCTTGCTCAGTCCTGTCAATTGCCCTATTGTAATTTGTTTACCCAACATGCCATGTTTGTTTATCTAAGGAGAACACCTCTAGTGAACTATGGACCCCAGTACAATATTTACCATTGATACATCTTCCACTGTTATTGTTTACTTGCTGCAAACCATCATCACCTTCCACACCATACAGTTAATCCCTTGTTACAGCAACCGGTGAGATTGATAACCTCACTGTTAGTTGGGGCAAAGTCTTGAGTTTGTGTTGTGCAGGTTTCCACATTTCTTGCAACACCTTTGAGGAGTTTCCTTCCTCCTACTGGTTCGATAACCTCGTATTCTTATCGAGGGAAAACTTGCTGTTGTGCTGCATCATACCTTGCTCTTGGGGTTTCCCAACGGGGCGTCAACACGCATCAAGACTTTCTAGCGCCATTGCCGGGGAGGCTAAGGACGTCTTCACAAGGGGAGTCCTCCTCAACCTTTCACTTTACTTTTTTTTGTTTGCTTAGTTTCTTTTGCTTGGTTTTTTGCCTATTTTTATCAAAAAACTAAAAAAAATTAGTCTAGTTTCGTTTGCTTTCTCTTATAAAAAACACAAAAAATAGTTCATGCTCTACTGCTGCTGCTGTTTTTGGCTTGCCCCACTTTTGCCAAAATGAACTCTACTAAGAACACCAAGTTGTTTGACTTCACTAGCACAAACAACAATGATTTCCTTAGCACTCCTATTGATCCACCTGTCCTGATGCTATCTTTTATGAAATTAAGCCTGCTTTGTTGAATCTTGTGCTGAGAGAGCAATTTTTTTGTTCTAGTTCTGATTCTGCTGCCCATCTCAATAGCTTTGTTGAACTTTGTGAGATGCAAATATAAGGATGTAGATGGAGATATTATTAAGCTCAAGATGTTTCCTTCCTCCTTGAGAGGAAAAACTAAAGAATGGTTGTTATCCTTGCCTAGAAATAGTATTGATTCTTGGATTAAGTGCAAGGATGCTTTTATTTGAAAGTACTACCCTCCTGCTAAGATTATATCTATAAGAAGTGACATTATGAAATTTAAACAACTTGATAATGAACATGTTGCTCAAGCTAGGGAAAGAATGAAATCTTTCGTTAAGAATTGTCTCACTCATGGACTTATTGCTTGGATGATTATCCAGACTTTTTATGCAGGTTTGAACTTCTCTTCAAGAAATCTGTTGGATTCAGCTGCTAGAGGCACCTTTATGGGCATCACATTGGGTGCTGCAACAAAACTCCTTGATAATATGATGGTTAATTACTCTGATTGACACACTGAGAGAGCTCCACATGGTAAGAAGGTAAATTATGTTGAAGAAACCTCCTCTTTGAGTGATAAGATTGATGTTATTATGGCTATGCTTGTTAATGGGAAAGCTCCTTTAGATCCAAATAATGTTCCCCTAGCCTCTTTGGTTTCTCAAGAAGAGCAAGTTGATGTGAACTTCATTAGAGACAACAATTTCAACAACAATGCCTATAGAAATAATTTTGGTAGCAACAATAATTATATGCCTTATCCTCCTAATAATGGAAATTCCTATGGAAACTCCTACAACAATGCTAGAAGTGCCCCCTATGAACTTGAAGTCATGCTCAAAGACTTTATTAGTAAACAAACCGCTTTCAATAAGACCGTCGAGGAAAAACTTTTAACTGTTGAGAAAATATTTCCTCTTTGTCTGAAGCACATTCCTCCTTGATTAATAAAATGTCTGCTAAACCTGAAACGTTGGAAAGTACCTTTGCTTCTACTCATGCCATCCAAGTTACTATTGATGAAAATGTTAGACTGTTAGCTCAACTTCATGCTAAGTGGGAAAGGGAAGCTGAAATTGATAGAAACAATAGTGTGTGCACCATCACTAGAATGGATACCACTAAACCACAAGAAGTCCCTATTTCTCCACCTATAATGCTTAAGCCTGATGAGTCTACTACTAGTGATGCTAAGTTAGATTTTGATATAGATGGTTGCAATATTTCTGAAGTGATTTTGTTCCTACAAAAACTTGCTAGAAGTCCAATTGCTAGTGATATGCATGTTGCTTTCACCAAACACATTACAAATGCTCTTGTTAAGATTAAGGAATAGAAGTTAAAACACAAAGCTTCTATTCCTAGGAAAGTAGAAGATAGTTGGGAACCCATTATTAATATGCAAGTGAATGAATTTGATCTCAAAGCTTCATGTGATCTTGGTTCTAGTGTCTCTATTATGCCTAGGAAGATTTATGAAATGCTTGATTTGCCACCTTTGGAAGATTGTTATTTGGATGTCCCACTTTATGATAATGCTAAGAAGAAACTCATGGGGAGTATTAATGATGTTCTCATTATGGTTAACAATGCTTACGTCCCTATTGATTTCTATGTTTTGGATGTTGAATACAATGCTTCTTGTCCTATTACTTTGGGAAGACCCTTTCTTAGAAATGTTGGTGCCATCATTGATATGAAAGAAGGCACCATTAAATATTAATTTCCATTCAAGAAAGGTATTGAACACTTCCCTATGAGGAGACGGAAGTTGTTTTTTGCTCCTACTTTGAAAGCAAAGTTTGATGTTAATGCTTCTTCATTTGAAAATACTTGATTTCTTGCTTCTTGTGCCTAACTTAAAGGCGTTAAAGAAAAGTACCTGTTGGGAGATAACCCAAGAGTTTCCTTGAGTCTTGAAAGTTATTACTTCAGTAATGACCTCTCCTTATCCTTTTTGTTTGATTTTTGTGCCAAGTATGACCTCTAATAAGAGGGAAGTAAGATTTGGGGAGTTGCTGTCCCGAAACAGATTTATGTCCTCCACCATAAAAATTCGTGAGGCATCTCTGTAAGTCGGATTGAGCTGAAAATTTACGAATAAATCCCCAGTATGTTAGCTAACTTTAGTTAGTTCAACACTTTTTGATTTGATCAATAAAAGATTTTATAAAAAATTGCTTTCTACCTGCTGGTCTGTTTTGACAGATTTCTGCTATTATTTGCATTTGCTTCTTATTGATTCCTTTTTGAGTTCCTTTTGGGTAAACTGAGCTTTTTGAAGGAGTTGCTACAGTATATTGTGTTTTTAGTGAAAAGTTTTGCTGTTCTAAAGCTAAACCCAAAGGTCTATTATCTTTTGAATACACTAATGTTGCTAATGAAGATTGTGTGAAGTTTTGTATGAAGGAAACATTTCAGGTGTAGAGAGAGAATGATGTAATGAGATGAAGAATGGAAAAAAGCTCAAGCTTGGAAATGCCACCCCGGTGTCACCCCAAGAAATATCCAAGAGGTACAAGCGTCAAAGCTTGGGGATGCCCAAGGCATCCCCTTCTTCATCAATAAAAAGCTCAGGTCTTTCTAGACACTTCATTTTTATTGTTTCATGCACTGTTATGTTGTTCTTGGAGCGTCTTAGTTTTAGTTTGGTTTGCTTAGTTTGTTTAGTTTGCTTGAATAAAGTAGTTTGGACTCCCGTTCTCAATGTGTTGTTTCAAATAAGTCGATTGGTGTTGGAAAGGAGTAGAAAGTTCTTGCTTGAGAAGTGCAAGAGGAGCTTGCATTGACTGTGACTTAGACTTTAGCATGTCATGCTAGGTGTTGTTTTGAACTTATGCTTAGTGATTATTTCTATATCATGACTTGTTCCAAACAATTGGGATTGCTTAGTGTGCCTTGAAAGAACTATGCGTTGTTTTAGCATACAAAAGGATAGTATTGTGGTATTCTCCTTTGATGCTTTGTTTGGGTTGACTTGGCACATGCTCACACTATGTTATGACTATGAACAAGACACCATAGCCTCTATGATTATTTAGTCCTTGACTTGTAGTACCACTATATGCTTTGATTAGTAATGTTTTGTCGTTCTGCATGATTGTGGCCATTATTGCTCTCTTAGTTGGTTGCTCCCAGTCTTTTGCTAGCCTCCACTTGTATGAGTAAGCTCTACTCATGCATCCAACTCCCAACAAACCAAGTTATTCCGAAGTGTCCACTATAAATTCCTATGCATGGTGTGTTAAACCATTCCAAGTATATTCTTATTTTCATCTATCTTCCAATTAAAACGTATTTTGTTATGTGAAAACTTAGTGATTAAAGCCCTCACAAACTTTATGGCACACTTTATATTCCTTGCCCCTAATAAACTTGAACCATTGTGTCATCTACGTTATATATGCTTGCACTTATATGTTGGAATTAGCAGAACCGTGTTGTCACGGGGAACGTTTTCAATATTGCACTTGTACTTTGTACACAGTTGATATCATGCTCTTTTGTATATGGATGTCGGCGGTGTGAAATAAAGAGGGATCTTGTAAGTCCATGGAGTTATGTATTTTGTGTTAGAGAAACACCTGGGCCGCTAGCCTAAGCCATGCATAATCATGGTGGAAACTTGCAGCATCACCATAATGAGCATTCTGTGAAGCATCCTCAATAAAAAGCTATGCACATAGTAAATAAAAAGATCGCTGAGATGCTCATTGTCTGCTTGTCTTGTCATTTTGGTTATGGGATAGCTCCTGTACCATGTGCAAGGGGTACCCTGTTGGCGGTTCTCTATGATACACATGTACTTACTATGACAAGAACTTATAGGTGACCAAGGTTGAGTAGTATGCGGTGCGGCCCTCGTATTCAAGGGACATGAGATTGCCAACTTATACTTTGTCAAGCATATACTCCATCTTTGTTTACTTTAACCTTAATCACTTCAAGATGCTTATGATAGGGGCAATGAGGGCTAAAATCTAACAAGTACCATAATTTTTGGAAGCTCTTTTTGAAACTTGAAATCCCTTCTTCCCTTTATGAAGGTCCTTTCTTCCACTTTTATATTGAGTCTACACCTTCTACCTTTAGGCACCATTAAGAGAGCATAGTTGCCATTCTTAGTTCTATGTGCAGTGTCCTAAAACTTATTGATTGATGCATATTGATGATATTGCTTGTTCTTGTGCTACTTGTATCTAGTCACTCTTATGAACTTTGAAGGTGTCCTATGCATCTATTTGCTACTCTATGAGGGACAAGCTGAATGCCACTATGCCATATTTTCTGTATGTGAAACAAACAAATGTTTTTCAATGCATGTTATTCATGATCTTTGTTTGTAGTCTTTCATGTTGCATGTATAGTTACTTTGTCCTATTGTTAAAACTCCATCTTTCATGCACATGTTTAGAGTTCTTTGATCCCAGCTTTCAATGCTTGCAAATGGTTTAATCTTGGTTTTGATGGTGCATGTCACTTCAAAAATTATTCTTTTATCACTTACCTACTCGAGGACAAGCAGGAGTTAAGCTTGGGGATGCTTGATACGTCGGAAACGTATCTATAATTTTTTTATGTTCCATGCTTGTTTAGTATCTACTTTGCTTTGATTTATCCACAATTTAAGGTGTTTTTATATTTTTTCTGGTACTAACATATTAACAAGTTGCCGCAGTGCCAGTTGCCTGTTTTCTTCTGTTTTTGGTTCCAGAAAGGCAGAAAATCAATATTCTCGGAATTGGACGGGACAAAAGCTAAAGTCAATATTTTTCCGTCGGCAACACGAAGCTAGAATACGAGACGGAGGAGGCTCATCAGGGGGCCACACCCCCTGGCCACACGGGTGGGCCCACCCCGCGCCTGGGGGGTGTGCAGCCGCCCTGGTGGCCCCCTGCCTTGCCTCTTCGCATATAAAGTCCCCCCGATGCAGAAACCCTAAACACCCGATCAATATTCCACGAAACCGTCTATAGCCGCCACCACCATCGTCCCTAGATCGAGGGGGGGATCTGAAGCTCTTCCTGGCACCCTGCCGAAGGGGAGATCATCTCGGAGGCCTTCTTCTTCATCATGCCAGCCTCCGGTATGAAGCGTGAGTAGTTCCACCTTGGACTACGGGTCCATATAGTAGCTAGATGGTTGCATCTCCTCCTTGTGCTTTCATGTATAGATCTTGTGAGCTCCGTTCATGATCAAGATCTAATCTATTTGTAATCATGCATGTTGTGTTTGCGGGGATCCGATGGATATTGAGATTACTATGTCAGATTGATTAATGGTTTTGTCTATTTGATTCTATCATGTCTGTGTTTTTTTTGATCTTGCATGCTCTCCGTTGTTAGTAGCTATCTTGGCCAAGTAGTTGCTAGTGACTCCAAGAGGGGGTATTTATGATTGATAGTGGGTTCATCCCTTTATTTTCCAAGGGAAGTGACATAAATCTCTATGGTTGTAGATGTGCTGTTGCCACTAGGGAGAAAACAACGGTCTCTTGTTCATGGAACAAGTGGATTGTTTACCTTACACACTTTTCTTAAAGCAGCTGTCTGTTGCTTGCAACTTAATACTGGAGGGGTTCGGATGATAACCTGAAGGTGGACTTCTAGTCATAGATGTAGTTGGATGGCGGTCTATGTATATTGTTGTATTGCCCAATCGAATCTCATAGGATCTTTATGTCTAGTATTGCATTGTTATGCCTTGCTTAGTCCTGTCAATTGCCCTGCTGTAATTTGTTTACCCAGCATGCCATGTTTGTTTATCTAAGGAGAACACCTCTAGTGAACTATGGACCCCGGTCCAATCTTTACCATTGATACATCTTCCACAGTTACTGTTTACTTGCTGCAAACCATCACCACCTTCCACACCATACAGTTAATCCTTTGTTACAGCAACCGGTGAGATTAACAACCTCATTGTTAGTTGGGGCAAAGTCTTGAGTTTGTGTTGTACAGGTTTCCACGTTGCTTGCTACACCTTTGAGGCGTTTCCTTCCTCCTACTGGTTCGATAACCTCGGTTTCTTACTGAGGGAAAACTTGCTACTGTGCTGCATCATACCTTGCTCTTGGGGTTTCCCAACGGGGCATCAACATGCATCATCCACCAAGATTGTTGATGGTCATGCTCCCCCGGTGGACTTTGAGATCAATGGGCACCACTACAACAAAGGATATTATCTTGCAGATGGCATCTATCCAAGATGGTCAACATTTGTGAAGACTATTTTAAGCCCCATGCTCCCCAAGCATGGCTTGTTTGCCAAGGAACGAGAATCTTGCAGGAATGACATTGAGCAGGCATTTGGTATGCTCCAACTGATATTTGCAGTTGTACAGTTCCCTTCCATGACCTGGTCAAAAGATCATATGTGGGAAGTGATGAAATATTGTGTGACCTTGCACAACATGATTATTGAGGACGAGCAGAAGAATCCAGTGGATTTGGTCGAGTAGGAAGGAGTCATACTCTAGATAGGGACCTCTTGCAGAGACTGGTCACTAGGTGCCGACATCGTGGGTTGTCTTCGTCTCCATGCGTCAGGAGATCCGAGACCCGACAGTGCATCAACAATTGCAGGATGATCTGGTCGAGCACATATGGATACGCAGAGGAAACTCATAGCAGCTATGCCGAATATGATATGGCCGAATGTTGCGCTTTATTCTATAGCGAACTATGCCAAACTATGTCTTGTTTAATTTTATGCCGAATAATTCTTTGTATTCATATTATGCCAAACTATGCGAATATGAGCTGAATGGGGGCAAAAATGTCGCTAAATTTGCCCAAAAAACGTCTGCCTGGGAACCCCACCTGGAAAGGTGAGTGGAAATTATTCGGCCATTCTCAGGCCGGAAGTTTCATCCATTCGACGCTAAATAGCGCTAAATTTTGGCATGGGGGAACACCGAACGAGTGGAGATGATCTTAGGCCGTATAAGGGTATCTCCACTGGACTGACCCATCCGGCCGACCCAAACGGTATTTTTCTGTCCGTTTGGGTCAGGGTACGGCATGTCTGGCCGACCGCGCCCAATGGCGCGACCCATTTGTTCGCACTGGCATTCGTTGGCGCCATCGCTGGGCAAGGGATGCCAATCATTTGAAATGTCAAATTGATAAGCTAGAAACACATAGATTGAATATCAAACAACGTGGCAAGCATGTGCCATCGCCCTTTGGGCATCGCCAACAAGTGTCCAGTGGATCTAAAATGTAAAAAAGAGGGCAATATCATACACAATGTACAAAAAATGACAGCTTCTCTGTCCAAAAAGTTGCATCTGTCGTTGCCATTGTCCTTCAGGCATCGCGAGCCCTGGTGGTTTGCTGCCTCTTCGTGATCCAAGCCCTGTGATCGGGGTCGGCGATGCTATCCAGGTCGGTGAGCATGATGGCGTTCTCCTTGGCCATGATCTTGGCTTCGACCTCCTTGGCCTCCGCCTCGGCCTCCAACACCCTAGAACTAGCCTCGACCTCCGTCGCCTTTGCCTTAGCCTCGATCTCCATTATCCTAGCCTTGGCGTTGGCCTCCTCCACCCTGATAAACCTCGTCTGCAGCTCGACAAAGATCTTGGCGGCAGCCTCATTCTCTTTGTGCTGCCTCTCCTCCTTCTCGGCGATGGCCTTTTCCTTCTTTTCTAGGATCTTCTTCAAGGTCTACTGGAACACCAAGGAACTAGCCTGGCGGGCAATGTTGGCCTTCGTGGCCTTGTGGCCACCAGGCCGGTGGTCACAACCTGTAGTCCCGTTGCTTGTAGAGGTGACGTAGCCTTCATCATTGTCGTCGTCTAGGTCGACGACACCGCCCGTCGAAGCATTTCTCTTGCCCTTCTTCTTATTGTTCATTTCTCTCCAAAGGACATAGATAGTCTCCTATTTTTTGGTGTCCTTGATCAACGCCCAACAATGGCCCAACGAGAAGGCCTTGTTATCATTCACCATCTTGAAGTGCTCCATTTCTTTCAAGACCTACACATATGGATGCCAACAATGGCTCAATGAAAATGCAAGACATCGACAAAGAGAGGAAGAGGTTTTTCCATGTAAACCGGCCGCATGCCGCTTATTTTCCTTTTCGTCACCATGTCGTAGGAGCCTTGGAACTTGCTACTCTCGGCATGGATGGTGCCCCACCGCTTGGAGAGGAAGAGAGCGTTTTGATTGCTAAAGAAGACGTCCTTCCCAAATTTCCTATGCTCATGGAAGAATCTTCCCACATTTTCCAATAGGCAAAACCCTTTTGCTCGGCGCCGCATAGTGGATCTTGTGAAATCTCCATTCATGCCTTGAATAGGAGCTTGTCCTTAGCGGGGGGTGTATCCCCTGGTTCGTTGGCTCACCTTCTTGCCGTCGACAATTGAGGCCGCAAGTGAAGCGGCCAATGACACGGCCGTGACCCCCTCGGCCATGGAAGTGCCATCGTTTCCAAACAATGCCTCGTCCGCAATGTTGCAGGCATCTTGCTGCGTCTCCTGCTACGTCTCTTGATGGGTGTCTTGTTGGGTCTCGCCATCGTCGGCATAGCCGCTGCCACCCTCGTTGATCATGTCGTGCAGGGCATCCTCGCCGTCGTTGGCCACGAAATCCTACACCCAAGTTGGCCATCATAAAGCGATGGGAGCAGTACACTGACAGTGGCAAAGAAATTTGGTGACCATACCGTGTTGTCGGTGGCCCGCACCTCGCCGAGCATTCCGCCGAACAGGTTGACTGACGTCGGCATGTTCGCAGCAGGGATCGACCGCTGCTTCGTGGGCGCCTCCGGGATTGCATCCGCGGTGGTTGGAGTGCGGTTCAGGTCGATGGCAGGCTCTCCCGCCTCCGACGATGCCGTGTGTGGAAGGACGGACAGGGAGAGCGGGGCGTTCCTACCTTGGCCTCCAAGTGAGTTCGTGTGCGGCCCTGGCGTCCTAGGCTGTGTTGGTGGCCGACCGATAGGGGTGAAAGTGATGGAGCTGGTACAGGACGTGCCGGGAAGAGTGACGACCCCACCGAAATAGACGACGCCGCCAAAAGCGGCGGTCAATCGCCTCCTGCTTGATCATGTGGACGGCGTGTTTTGCGGCACTCACTGCCAGCTCGTTGGCGTCGACCATGTTCTGGTTGGCCTGGAAGCGCTCGCTCTCATCCCGACACTCCTTCTCGAGCCTGGCAGCGACGACTCGAGCTCTCGCCGCTACCCGCCGGTCAGCGCGCTTCCCGACTCAACTTTCCGCTCCGTTGGCCATGTCATTGGCGAGCTTCTTCGCCTGGCCACGCTTCTTGGCGACGGGAACGCCGGAGAGCAACATCGGCCATGGCGGCGGGATCCACCGCCTTCCCTGTCGCTCCCGCTAATGAAAATTTGGGAAAGGTTTTTTGGAGGGAGAAGTGGTGTGGTTTCTGTGACACTGGCGCGAGAGACCGCCAAAGATAAAAGGAGGATGCGCGAGGACAAGCGCGCTGTTCGGGCCGATCCAACCGAGGCCTAAATTTGGTGCATGGATGGATCGATTCGCGCGTGTTTGTTGGATGGGTCGCCGCGCACCTGTCCGCTTATCCGCTCGGACGAGTTCGACACGCAAGGACATGATGGGTCGGTCCCGTGGAGATGTCCTAATTGTGTGCGTGTGGTGCGTGTGTTGTGTGCAAGATAGACTCATAGAGACCTTGTCAACCCTACCTACGATGGATGAACCTAGCAATGCATCCCGTGCCTGCAGGCAAGCCGGCCGGTAAGCGCATGCACCCCCCGGGGTGTGGGATCAGAACAAACAACCGCCCCCTTTACACATGCACATGCTTTCCCTGTGACGAGCGCTCGCCGCCGATCGAGCATGGAACATACGTACTTCATCTCATCTCCACCGTAACGGCCTCTTCAATTGTCGGGAAAACGCAACGCCCTCTCGATCGAGATCCTGATCGATCGGTTCTTCCATCCATCGATCCTGATCTACACACAGAGTCGTTTCGTGGCATGCTGGAGCGAGCTTATTCGTGAAGACGACACACCGGCCAGAAATCCGGATTCGACCCTGGAGCGCTAGGCACGCACGCGACGCCAACGCAACGCGACACAAGGGTCGGCACGGTACCATACCCCGGCCCGGCCTGCACCACCTGCTGCCTGTTTCGCCTCGCCACGCAATGACCCGTACGTGTGCCTATATAACGCGCGTGCTCCATGCACAACATACCATCGCAGAGATTGCACCCTAATCGGTCGTGCCGTCTAACGTAGCCCAGCAGCTCTGGTCTCGCATACACAGCAATAATGGGCATCATCAACGCGCGGCGGCTGACCCTGATCGTGTCGTGTTGGTCCGTGCTCCTGGCCCTCGCGGCCGGCGCGCGCCTGCCGACCATCCACGCCGGCGCCGCCTTTGCCCCTAGCCCCTGGGAAGTCTTTGCTCCGGCACCGAGCTACAACGAAGCCGCCGCTCCCGCCCCGGCTCCGGGCGCCGGGGAGGAGCTCGAGAAGGGCAGGCCGGCCGGCGGGTTCGTGAGGACGAACGGGACGCGGTTCATGGCGGGCGGCCAGCCGTTCTACTCCAACGGGTTCAACGCGTACTGGCTCATGTACATGGGCTCCAGCCCCGCCGACCGGAGCAAGGTGGTCGACACGCTGGACCAGGCGTCCCGCCTCGGCGCCACGCTCGTCCGGACCTGGGCCTTCAACGACGGCGGCAGCAACCGCCCCCTGCAGATCACCCCCGGCGTGTACAACGAGGACACCTTCGTGGTACGTACGTGCGTACATGCATATGTCACGCTGAACGGCAGAGCTAGCTCGGCTAGGATTAGATGGGTCATGGGAGATTAATTACACGCCAAAGATAGCCATGCCGTCACTTGAATACCATTGATTTCGTACCATGTATTAACTGCACGCGCTCAAATTTCGTAGTAATACGGTTTAACTAGATTGACACGAATCATTACTAGCTGCTAAGGTTGGCTTCTGAAAAATTAACACCACGCTTTAGAGAGCAGGTTAATTACACGCCAAAGATAGCTACTATACCGTCACCTGAATATCATTGATTTTGTACCATATATATCGCAACGTTCGAATTGCGTAGTAAGTAGGGTTTAACTAGATGGACACGAATAATTATTACCTGCTAAGCTTATCTTCTTAACATATTGTTACCACACGTTTTTAATTATCTCCTTAGTATTGTCCATTAAAAATTTCCATTGTATCCGAGTGGTAAAAGTTTCCTATGATAGACCTCGTAAAAGATAAGACTTTCCTATCGTGGGCCATTTCAAACGGAGTTAACTTGTACCAACTCGTGATGAACCGTGACATGTACACATGACGTATGTATACCGGCATTTGGTAACTAATCTTTTTATGTTGTCTGTTTCAACGTACTATTCAGGGACTAGATTTTGTGATCGCGGAAGCCAAGAAACGAGGGGTCTACTTGATCCTGAGCCTGGTGAATAACTGGAGTGACTTTGGCGGGAAGAGACAGTACGTGCAGTGGGCCAGAGACCAGGGCCACTACCTGGGCTCCGACGAGGACTTCTTCACCGACGGCCTCACCCAGCGCTTCTACATGAACCACATCAAGGTCCGACCGTACGTGCACTCACGCGTCTAATCGCGTGCATTTCCCTTAAAAAAAACTGATAGCGTGCACTGCATGTTCTACTGCCGTCACGTTAAGCTCGATCATAATTGACATCTTGTGTACGTGCCAATGCACCGTGTATGACCATACTTTTTTTCCCTTGTGTACGTGTCATTAAGTTGTGTGTATATGTGTGGAACAGAGGGTGCTCACGAGAGTCAACAGCTTCACCGGAGTGGCGTACAAGGACGAGCCGATCATCTTCGCATGGGAGCTCATGAACGAGCCTCGCCTCCAGAGCGACCTCACCGGGAAGACTATGCAGGGTTGGGTGACCCTGATGTCCGCCTACGTCAAGTCCATCGACTCCAACCACATGGTGGAAATCGGGCTCGAGGGGTTCTACGGGGAGTCCGTGCCCGACCGCAAGAAGTTCAACCCAGGATACACCGTAGGCACCGACTTCATCTCCAACAACCGCATCCCCACCATTGATTTCGCCACCATTCATTCCTACCCCGACCAATGGGTTTCCGCCTCGAGCAACGAGGCGCAGGTGGATTTCATGAAGAAGTGGATGGCGTCCCACATCGAGGATGCCGCAAAAGAGCTGCAGAAGCCGTTGCTCGTGTCGGAGTTTGGCTGGTCCGCGCGGTCTAATGGGTATATGGTGGCGACGCGGGACGACTACTTCCGCATGGTGTACGATGCCATCTATGCTTCGGTGCAGGATGGTGGGCCTTGCGCTGGGGGTCTTTTCTGGCAAGTGATGGCACCTGGGATGAACGGATGGACGGATGGCTACGAGGTTGTGCTTGAGAGCAGCCCCACCACCGCTGCCATCATCTCCCAAGAGTGTGCAAAGATCGATGGCTTCATGCCGGTGGCATAATTTGCACCCATTCATTACGACGCACGCCCATTTGGGCGAAGCATCCTTGGAGTAAGCAAGGACTCACAAGTCATTTAGATAGGTGCAGCAGTTATTTACGTCATGATGCTCACAAATAAGGCTAACATATTTATGTATCATACCAAGATATAGCAGCTGCTATTGTAACAAAGTGATTAAAAGGCAAATTAACCAGCTTCTGAAAAGTCATATATGCGTGTGGTAGTGTGTTGCTTTCTTCTTCTTGTACCCACTTACAAAAGACCATGTAAAGAGATGAGGATCTCAGCCGATTGTCGGCTTACGTCGGCACATGATCTACCAATCTCTTATTTTTTTAGGAACTTCCTGTGAACTTCTTTTTCCCTTTTTCCTTTTTGTTTCTTTCTTTTTTTTTCTTTTTCTCTTATTTGATTATGTTTTCTTTCCTTTTTCTCCTATGTTATCTTTTTCAGTTTTTATTCTCTTTTACCTTTTCTTTAAATGTTGAGATTTGAAAATATCAAATTTTCAAAATGACTAGATGTCGAATATGTTCAGATTTGAAAATCATTTAGTTTTGAAAAAGTGTTCAGATGCAAAAAATGTTGAGATTTTAAAATTTGTTCATATTTAAATTTATTTTTAGATTTTGAAAATGTTAAATATAATTTTTTGAGAACTTTTTAAAATGTTCAAATAGCAAAAAGGGAAAGAGAAAAGGAGAAAAAAACAGAACCTTTTCTCCTATTGGGCTGGATTGGTAAGAAATCTTTTAGAGTTTAAAATATTTTTCACGTGATTTAGAAAATGTTCACATGAAATATATCTTTTCATCAATAGCTTGAACGGTTTTCTAGTAAGAACATTTATCTTATTTAAATGATTTTGCAAATATATATAAACATTTGTTTTGTTTGAACATCTTTTCTATAAGAACATTTTATCTCATTTAAACGTTGTTTCAATAAATAACATTTATATTATTTAAATAAATTTTTAATATGAATATTTATGTTATTTGAACGATTTTGTAATAAAAAATTATTTCACTTGAACAAGGAAAAAATACTAATATTTTGTCCACAACGCAAACATTTGTTCAGTATAAAAATACAAAATGAAAAATGAAAAATAAAAAAATAGAAAACCGGGTACCTCTAAATGGGCCCGGCCGAACATCAGGTCGCTCAGCGGAGAATAGGATTTGCTCCCTGCACCAAAAAAAGAAAAGAAAAACTGCTGCCTGCTGCAGCCTATATAAGGCGAGCACTCCATGTACAACATATACGCCGCAGACCCGCAGTTTCGATCACCACAAAGATTACACCGCCCACGCTATAGTATAGTACTCGTAGCTATTTACTCGTTCGGTCTCGTGTACTTAGACATGGGGAGGATCAACACCGAGCAGCGGCTACTACTGATCGCGTCGTGTTTGGCCGTCCTGGCCCTCGCCGCCGGGGAAGACGACGAGGCCAGGAGGGCCGCCGGCGGGTTCGTGAGGGCCAACGGGACGCGGTTCATGGTGGGCGGCCGGCCGTTCTACTCCAACGGGTTCAACGCGTACTGGCTCATGTACATGGGGTCCGACGCCGCCGACCGGAGCAAGGTGATCGCCACGCTGGACCAGGCGTCCCGCCTCGGCGCCACGCTCGTCAGGACCATGGCCTTCAACGACGGCGGCAGCAACCGGCCGCTGCAGATCAGCCCCGGCGTGTACAACGAGGACACGTTCAAGGTACGTCGTACATGCATGTCGCGCTGAGAGGATAGAGAGCAGATTAATACACGCCAACCTTGCAAAAAAAAAAAGATAGACATGTCGTCAGTTGAATCTCATTCATTTCGTACGTTCAAATTGTGGAGTAGTACGGTTTAACTAGGTGGGCACGAATAATTAGCTGCTACGCTTATCTTCTTAACACCAACGTCTTAAATGCTATGTATTGCCTATTAATTTTTTGTCTCATTAGTGTTGTCCATTAAAAGTTTCCATTGTATCCTAGTAGTTGTAAAAAGTTTCCAATGATAGAGATGGACCGGGGCTGTAAAGTGTAAACAGCTCAAACGAAATTAATTTATACCAACTCATGCATGATGAAAAAACAGAACAGTATAGCATTCCATAAATAGAAAATGATACAGGGGCGGACCCAAGTGTAGCTGATTGGGGGCAATGCCTCCACTCAAAATTTTGAATTCTTATACTACTACTTCTTCTCAAAATAGATGGCTCAAATTTTTTCTAAATTTGGATGTATCTAGTACTAAATAGTGTCTAGAATACTGTTTAAAAAATCCGATATGTCGATAAATCTGTCGATACACCCAAAAATCGCTAATTTTAGGCTGACCGAGAAGTTGTCGATAAACGATATCCTCAACATTAGATACATCTAAATTTAGACAAATTTTCGACATCTATTTTAAGACGAAGGAAGTAGTATTTGTTTATATTTGAAAGAAATTTCTTCAGATTTTATAGTTTATACAAGAAATGCCTCCAGTGAGTTGATTTGCCCCCACTCCTAATTCGTTCTGGTCTGCCACTGAACAGTGACATACGTATCTGCTTGTGGTAATAACTAACTAATTCTCTAATTTTTTTCTTTATCAATATATTCAGGGACTAGACTTCGTGATCGCGGAAGCGAAGAAACGAGGGATCTACTTGATCCTGAGCTTGGTGAACAATTGGAGCGACTTGGGCGGGAAGAGACAGTACGTGCAGTGGGCTAGAGACCAGGGCCACTACCTGAGCTCCGACGAAGATTTCTTCACCAACGGCCTCATCCAGCGCTTCTACATGAACCACGTCAAGGTATGTCCATCCGCACACACACACACGGACACGTCTAATAATCACGTGTGTTTCCTTTTAGCTAGGAACAGTAACACTGCATATTCAGCTGCCATCACGCGCTTGATCATAATTTACATCTTATATATATGCCGATGCAACGTATATATGTATAGTACAGTATGCTTTTATACCTATGCATGTGTTACTAACTTGTGTGTGTGTATGTGAAACAGAGGGTCCTCACTAGGGTCAACAACTTCACAGGGGTGGCGTACAAAGATGAGCCCACCATCTTTGCATGGGAGCTTATGAACGAGCCCCGCCTCCTGAGCGACCTCTCCGGAAAGACTCTGCAGGTCTGGATCACGTTGATGTCCGCCTACGTCAAGTCCATCGACCCCAACCACATGGTGGAGATCGGCCTCGAGGGGTTCTATGGGGAGTCCGTGCCCGACCGCAAAAAGTTCAACCCGGGTTACACAGTCGGCACCGATTTCATTTCCAACAACCGCATACCCACCGTCGATTTCGCCACCATCCACTCCTATCCCGAACAATGGGTTTCGAGGTCGAGCAACGAGACGCGGGTGGAGTTCATGAAGAAGTGGATGGCTTCACACATCGAGGACGCGGCGAAGGAGCTACAGAAGCCACTGCTCGTGTCGGAGTTCGGCTGGTCTGCTCGATCCAACGGCTACACGGTGGCGGCGCGAGATGACTACTTCCGCATGGTGTACGATGCCATCTATGCGTCCGTGCAGGAGGGTGGGCCGAGCGCCGGGGGTCTCTTCTGGCAGGTGATGGCACCCGGGATGGAAGGATGGGCCGATGGTTATGAGGTTGTGCTCGAGCATAGCCCCACCACCGCCACCATCGTCTCCCAAGAGTGCGCAAAGATCCACAACTTCATGTCGGCGGTCTAGCTTGAATACATGCATTCATTCCGGTGACGTTTTTGGGGGAAGCATGCGTGGACTTACGAATCTTTCTGATAACTGCAATTATTTACATCAAGACGCTCACAAATAATAAGGCTAACAAATTAAATGTCTCTGTCATAGTACAAAGAAAAGAAGTTACCAATTGTAAGAAAATATTTAAAGGCTAATTAATGAGCTTTTGCAAACTGACATGTCGTGACATACGGTGCATGTTGTTTGCTCTCGGTGTGCATACCACACTAGTATAGATCAGCTCATCACACACGTTCTGATTCCATGCTTAAGTTTCACGTCAAATTGTTTCTTCATGTACTGTTAGTGGTATGTATGTTTTTGTTTCAGAACTTGCAATGTCGCATGTAAATGGTTTTGTGCGAGTGTAATGTTGGAATCTGGTGTATTTTGGGCTGTTGGCCCATTAGATAAATTTTAAAATTCTCTTTGGCCTACTTGTGTATGGCAGCATATGACTGTGCTAGTGGTGCTAAAGTTTAGTCCCACATTGCTAGTTGAAGGGGAGTTGGACCACCTTATATAGTAGAGTGTTGCACCACTCACTAAGGTGTGACAAGAAGAGTAGCCCTTGCGCACTCCTCCTCCGACACCATCCATGCATGTAACACATCTTCTGCGTCTCCTTTTTGTTCTGCCTGATGTGTCACTAATTAACACTAGGTATGGATGGTGAAAAACAACAATGCAATTAGATCAGAATACTCACGATGCAAAACAACATTGCAGGTAGGTCAAAATATTCCTTTTTTTAATCATGCCATACGTTTACTCCTGCTCTTCGTAACTCGCCGTCTTCTACCAGTAGTTTGAAGTAATGACATTGTCATTTCTCATTTTTAGGTCGCTTAGTGACTAGGATAAGTGGTCATATCGTGATATACACATATACTCCTCTTCACAATGCTTGCAGTTTTCTACATAGTAGTTTGAAGTAATCAAAGTTTTGACAGTGATTCTTGTCTTGATATCATCACCGACCTTGTTCTTATTACTTGCCTTTTTATGCTTGTATTGTGGATGTTTGTGTATTAGAAATGAACGGAAATTTTCTGATGGGGTGATGAGCATGATCGAAGACGGATGCACTAGATATCATGGGAAAAGATGGTGAGACCAAAATCACAAGGGGGTATCGGTTTTCCGGATCTGCGGGTGTTCAATCAAGCTTTGCTAGCCCGTCATGCACTAGATAGTCGTTGTGCATGTTTGCTATGTGCAAAGTATTATCCAAACAGTAATCTACTGGACACAACTTTCATAGAGAACCCCTCTCAATTGTGGCAGGGTGTGATGCATGGGTTAGAATTGTTAAAAAAGGGTGCTATACGCAAGTCCGAATATGGAGGGATAATTGAATAGTTCAAGGAGATTCTTTGAAGATCTCAAGAATGCGAGAGCACTCTAGGCTCAGGTGGGTGTTGGATCTGGTTAATCCAATAACTCGGTCGTGGGATGAGGCAACAATCAGGAAAATATTCTATCACTATGATGCTGAGGCAATTCTCTCGATTAAGCTGCCAGCTAGAGCATCAGAGGACATTGTAGCATGGAACTTTGAGGATACTGTACATTCAGCATACCGATTGGGTCTCGCTCCAACACTCCAGCGATTAGTTTCGGGCAGTCCAACTCATCACCGTTGGGTGATCATGCCATTTGGGATATTTTGTGGATCGGAAGGCGGATGTACCTCCGAAGATCCGAGTGTTCTTGTGGAAGGCAACATCTAACACGCTGGCAGTCATGGAGAATGTCCATCTTCGTTTAGAAAAAGTACCAACAACATGCGCTGTGTGTGGTGCGGCCCCAGAGGATGCTCACCACGCTTTGGTCCTTTGCACCCCTACAAAAGCTCTACGTGACCAGCTTAGGCAGGTTTGGTTATTACCGCCAGAGAGTGAGTTCAACTATACAAGGAGTGAATGGTTTCTACAGCTGATATCAAATGTGCCAGATGAATCAAGATCGCAACTGCCGTTTCTATTTTGGAGGGTTTGGCACCATAGAAATAATATAGTCCATGGTGACGAGGAGGCATCCATATCAGCATCTGTGCCATATCTTCAGAATTATACAGAAACATTTAGATTCAACAGAAACTGATTTGAAAGGGAAGGCGTCTATTTTCAGGATGGATCCTTCGATACCTGACACTGTTGGTGGTTCAAGATGGCGTCCTACTGAGGCTAGATGGACTAAAACAAATGTTGATGGTGGCTGGGACTGGGCAAGTAAGGAGGCATGTTGGGGTCTTGTTGTGCGGGATTCGGCAGATGTTGTAATTCTCTCGGCTTGGCAGCATATCCCAAATTGTGCAAGTGCCGAGGAAGCGGAATCCCGTGCATGTCTAGAAGGTATCAAACACATCATTGATCTGCGGTGCTGGCCGACAACTATAGAAACTGACCGTCTCTGAGTAGTTAAAGTTGTGGCGGCCAATGCGATGGATAGGTCGACACTTTGGTGTATTTATAAGGAGATACCGGAGCTACTTAGAGTTCATCTAGAGATCTCAATTCAGAAAGTAAACCGTGAGTGTAATAAGGTTGTGCATACAATAGCACAAGTGGGCAAGAGTAAGCAGTGTGGGATGTTACGTGTGTCAACTCCAACATGTGTGTCGGCGATGATCTTGGATGATTGTAGAAACTCTATCATCTAATAAATAAAACTCACGGTTACCCTTAAAAAAGAAATGAACATAAATCTTCGTATTTATCATAGTGGTACAAGAACAGTGTTTGAGACAAGCATGGGTTTCTTTCTCCTTCCTTTTCTTCAAACTTTCTTCTCCTTTTCTTTGTTTTCACGATTTTTTCTAGGAAACAAAAGGACAAAGAGAAAGTTTTGGAAATATTTTTAGAAGTTTTATTTCGATTTAGAAGATAGTATTCTCAAATGTTCCTAATAATTTACTTTGGGTTTACTTTAAAATAGAGAGATAGGGAGAGTGTATCTTTTGTGCCTCTATATTAGGAATGGCACCTGATGCATGCAAGAGCATCGTAAAAGCTTTGACGAGGTCTTGAGTGAATTGACTGCGAAGATTGTAATGGAAAAGGGTGAAATCAATTTATGTAGTGAAAAGTTTGATGAAAAGATATTTATAAATAATATATAAGTAAAGATGATGAATGTTAATGCAAATGGTTAACCGTGAAGAGATTCAATTCATGGTGATAATGTGTGGGCCAAATGGAATGGATATGTGATAATGAATTTTCGTATTGAATAATAATAGATAGGCGAGTCACCCTAACCAAAGTCCTCTTGTTGGAATTGTTTGATACTATTGTTACGCTTACCACTGATAATGGTCAGCACAACAATTAAGATCGTAAGACCAAACCAATAAATTACATTTTATGGCTTCTTTTGCTCCTCGAGTTGTATTAGATCCTCATTGATGGACAACAACTGTCACTTGGAGGTCGTAGATTTGCTAAGAAACAAGATTTCCTATGTAGGTCTCTGCATCATGCTGTCTAGGCCCTTAATTAGACAACAAGCATTATAGATAACATGAATGCTCAATCCTATAATTAATAATAATACTTATCAGAAATGGATGAAAAGGGTTAGGCATAGCACATATCACCAATCTCCTACATCTCCCCGCCTAGTGGAATTTACTCGCACACGAGAGAAGAATAACACAAAGATACAATGATTATATATAGGGTTCATATCGATATTAGCATAGAAATCCACAATAATAAGAAATATCCAAATACAATTTCTTAAGCAAAAGTATGAGTAGAATTTACAATTCTAGCCTTACAAGAATGAATATCTCTCTCTCTCTCTCTCTCTCTCTCTCTCTCTCCGCGTGATGATGTTGATGCATGGTGGAGTGAAGGATCTTAATGCAGAGTGTTAGATTGTTCGGTTGCTATGGTAGTTTAGATAGAGTTAGGATATGTTTCTAGATAGTCCCAAGTTGACTTGTACTCCAAGATGATCTCCTATACTCCTATGTATACTCGCCCATGAGGTTCAATAATACACCATCATATTTTGCCAAAGTCATACTATTTCATGTATCAGCCTAAATCGGTCCAAACTCTGTATTAGACTGTGTATATAACTTTGTACAATACCCTTTTGTATTGGTATTTGTGTACACTAGTTGTACCCTGATGACCCACAAGTATAGGGGTTGTATCGTAGTACTTTCGATAAATAGGAGTGTAGATCCCAACGAGGAGCAGAAGGTGTTGACTAGTGGTTTGGATCAGGAATTCTCTGCAAATACTTAGCAAATGGATTTTAGGGTTTTTTGATAAAGAAACGAAATAAAGTGCAAGTAAATAAAAGGTAACAAAGGTAATTGCAGCAAGTGGGCCAATCCTTTCTTTAGCAAAGGACAAGCCGATCGTATTACTTATGAGGACCAAACGTTCTCGAGTACACATGGGAATACTGTCAAGTGCTTTCGCTTCATATAGTTGATTAATCTTCTTTGGTTGGATATGTGTTGTGTGGGTGAACATATGCTAATGTACCGACCTTACTTGGACTAATACATACTTGTGATTATACCCCTTGCAAGCATCCGCAACTACAAGAAAGTAATTAAGATAAAAATCTAACCACAACATTAAACTCTGAGATCCTACACTCCCTTGTGCAAAGGTTTCCTAACGAGGGTTCAGGTTTCTGTCACTCCGAAAACCCCACAATTAGTAGCCAAATACACAATGCATTCCCCTAGGCCCATAAATGGTGAAGTATCATGTAGTCGACGTTCACATGGCACGACTAGAAGAATAACACCATAACTTAAATATCCAACCATTGAATAATACTTCAACACAATTTCACTACTAACAACATGACTTCTCCCATGTAGTCAAGAACTAAACGAACTACTCACGAGACATCATATGGATCAAGATCAGAGATGATATGATGATAAATAACAATATGAACATAGACAATAATTCAATAGTTCCATTCAATAGCATCAACTACAAATAGTAATCAACACCGGGGAAAGTTTCTCCTAAGAACTATGCAAGATTCAACCCAATTGTTACAGCGGGATGGAGTGGTGGTGATGGTGCTGGTGCTGGTGGAGATGATGGTGAAGATGATGATGATCCCGATAAAGTCTAGCTTGGTGATGGTGTTGATGGCGACGATCTCCCCTCTCCGGGAAGGAATTTCCCCGGCAGAAATCTGACTGCTAGAGAGCTCTTTCTCTCTCTGTGTTTTCCGCCCCGCAGAGGCGGCGGAATATTTCTGTTGTCGCCCCCCAAGTATTAGGGTTTCGGGAGGAAGTTATAGGCGAAAGGGCGGATCCAGATGTGGGCCAGGGTGGCCACACCACCAGTTGGCGCGGCCTAGGGGGCCTGCTCCAGGGGGTGGTGTGGGCCCCTGTGGCCCATCTCCGTCTCCCCTTTTGGCTTCCTTCGTCTTCTAAAAAATAGGATTTTCCATATATTTTCTAGAATTTCCTGATCCTCGCGAATATTGCATCTAGACACCGCTTTTCCCATCAGAATCCTGACTCCGGCAGTTCATCCTCCAAAGTCATCAACCATGCAAAAATAGATGAAATAACATAAGTATCACCTCTTAATAAGAAATATATCAATGAATAATAGCAAATTATGATATAAAATAGCGATGCAAAATGGATGTATCAACTCCCTCGAAGCTTAGACCTCGCTTGTCCCCAAGAGAAAACTGAGCTCAATAAACATGACCACGAGTTTATGGAGTGAAGTGTCGATAAAAAGAATACGGACAAGAAGCATCACATTCACCAATACACAAATCATAATAGAAAGCAACTCAGCATTATATAACTAAACTTGCAATGAGTATGGGAGTCACAATAAATAAGCATAAAGAAAAATCATAATTGTAATGCCAAACTTTGTTCTTGGTCAGAGAACAGTTGACAAATCATACTTAGTTTTCAAGCAAAGCTTTTGTAAAGGAGTTTATAAAGCAGGGAACTTTTGTTCAAACATACAGGGCTTTTCACAATGATAGCTTTCAAAGTAATATTCATTCAGACAAGAGTTTTGTGCCAAACAAGGAAGATAAGAAACATGATTGAATAAATCATCATATGAATGAATGAAACACAACAACTCAAATGCTTGCTAGAGATAGAAAGGAATAGGCTTACTGACTCAAAAAAGAAGTAAAAGATAGACCCTTCGTAGAGGGAAGCAGGGATTTCAAGTTTCATAAAGAGATTCCAAAAGATTATGGTACTTACTAGCTTTGAGCTCTCATTGCCCTTATCATAAGCATCTTGAGGTGATTAAGGTTAAAGTGAACAAATATGGAGTATATGCTTGACAAATCATAAGTTGGCAATCTCATGTCCCTTGAGTACGAGGGTCATTCCTCTTGCTACTCAACTTTAGTTACCGGTAAGTTCTTGTCATTGTAAGTTGATATGTCGTAAACGTATCTATAATTTTTGATGTTCCATGCTTGTTTAGTATCTACTTTTCTTTGTTTTTTCTACACTTTGAGGTATTTTTATATGTTTTCTAGGACTAACCTATTAACAAGATGCCACGGTGCTAGTTGCCTGTTTTCTTTTGTTTTTGGTTCCAGAAAAGGCAGAAAATCAATATTCTCGGAATTGAACGGGAAAAAAGCCAAAGTCAATATTTTACCATGGGAAACACGGAGCCAGAAGACGAGACAGAGGAGGGCATCGAGGGGGACACACCCCTGGCCGCGCAACCAGGCCTAGCCCGCACCTTGGGGGGGGGGGGGGGTGCAGCCGCCTCGGGCACCCCCTCGGCCTCCCTCTACACCTATAAGAAACCCCTGATACCTAAACACTAAGTACCCGATCAATCTTCCACGAAATAGTCTGTAGCCTCCGCCACCATCATCCCTAGATCGGGGGGGGGGGGGTCTGAAGCTCTTCCCGACACCCTGCCGGAGGGGAAAGATCATCCCGGAGGCATTCTTCATCACCATGCCAGCCTCCGGTATGATGCGTGAGTAGTTTCTCCTTGGACTACGGGTCCATGTAGTAGCTAGATGGTTGTTTCTCCTCCTTTGTGATACCATGTTTAGATCTTGTGAGCTCCATTCATGATCAAGATCATCTATTTGTAATCATGCATGTTGTGTTTGCGGGGATCCGATGGATATTGAGATTACTATGTAAGATTGGTTAATGGTTCTATCTTATTGATTCTATCATGTCTGTGTTGTTTGTGATCTTGCATGCTCTCCGTTTCTAGTAGCTATCTTGGCCAAGTAGATGCTAGTGGCTCCAAGAGGGAGTATTTATGCTCGATAGTGGGTTCATGCCTCTATTTAATCTGGGGAAGCGACAGAAATCTCTAAGGTTGTAGATGTGATGTTGCTACTAGGGATAAAATAATGATCTCTTGTTCATGGAACAAGTGGATTGTTTACCTTACACACTTTGCTTAAAGCAGTTATCCGTTGCTTGCAACTTAATACTAGAGGGGGTTCGGATGATAACCTGAAGGTGGATTACTAGTCATAGATGCGGTTGGATGGCCGTCTATGTATCTTGTTGTATTGCCCAATCAAATCTCATAGGATCATGAATGTCTAGTATTGCATTATTATGCCTTGCTCTGTCCTGTCAATTGCCCCGCTGTAATTTGTTTACCCAACATGTTATGTTGTTTATCTTAAGGAGAACACCTCTAGTGAAATATGGACCCTGGTCCAATCTTACCATTGATACATCTGCCACTGTTCCAGTTACTTTCCGCAAACCACCATTACCTTCCACACCATATAGTTAATCCTTTGTTTTCAGCAAACCGGTGAGATTGATAACCTCACTGTTCGTTGGGGCAAAGTCTTGAGTTTGTGTTGTGTAGGTTTCCAAGTTGCTAGCAACACCTTTGGGTCGTTTCCTTCCTCCTACTGGTTCGATAACCTTGGTTTGTTTCTAAGGTAAAACTTGCTATTGTGCTCATCATAACTTCCTCTTGGGGTTTCCCAGTGAAGTTCTACAGTGATCTGAGCTCCATCAAGATATTTTCTAGCGCTATTGCCGGGGAGGCTAAGGACAGCTTCACAAGGGGAGTCCTTCACAACCTTTCTCTTTACTTTGTTTTTTTTTTGCTTAGTTTCTTTTGCCTTATTTTGTTTGCTTCTTTTTATCAAAAACTCCAAAAAAAAAAAATTAGTTTCGTTTGGTTTGCTCTCTTTTATCAAAAACACACAAAAAAATTAGTTCCTACTCTAGTTGCTACCATGCCTGGTTTTGGTCCAATCACTGTGTCACATATGGAAATGATATTTACTTTCAAACAAGAAAGTGAAGAGAGTTTCAAAGAAGCTTGGTCTAGAATCTCTGATTTATAAGGAAAAATCGAGCCTAAGATGTGTCTAAGCCTGGTTATTAATAGTTTCTACCATGATCTTGCTCTTTGTTATAGATATGCTTTAGATGCTGTAACTGGGTAAGATATTTTTCGATGTAATGAGAATGAAGCTTTGGATGCCATAAAGAAGTTGATTATAATTTATAATATGCCTAGCAAGTCTGATTCTTCCTTTATAAACATCTATGCTAGGTTGAACACTCTTGAGACCCGTACAGTTGCTTTGAAAGATTGCTATAACATGCTTAGAGAGCACCATGATTATGTTCCAATAAATTCCGAGCCTTCAAAATGGTTTCCTATAATAAAAGTTGCTATAAACAGTGAAAATTTTGATGCTCGTTGTGATATCATGTCTGGATTTTGTCTTATGCCTAAAGATATCTATGAGTCTTTGAATCTTTGGGGACTTTCTGAAGGAGGAGAAGAAATATCTCTTAGCAATAATACAAATTTATTACCCTTTGGAATAGCTAAAGGTGTGTTTACAAAGATCTCAGGGAAAGTTGTGTCTACTGATTATCTTGTTATTGAATGTGTAGTATAAGGACAAATTACACTTGGAAGATCCCTGCTGAAACACGTTGGAGCAATAATAGATGTGGGAAAAGGCATTATGAATTTTGCTTCTCCAATAAGCGACCATATATTCCCTAATGATAAGAAGAGAGGAAATAAAGGTAGGAGCAAGAAAGTTGATGTTAATGCTTCTTCATTTGAAAATACTTGATTCTCGCTTCTTGTGCCTAACTTAAAGGCGTTAAAGAAAAGTACTTCTTGGGAGATAACCCAATAGTTTTCTTGAGTCTTGGAAGTTATTACTTCTATAATAACCTCTTCTTATACTTTTTATTTGATTTTTGTGCCAAGAATAACCTCTAATGAGAGGGAAGTAAGATTTGGGGAGTTGCTGTCCTGAAACAGATTTTTGTGCTCCACTGTAAAAATTTGTGTAAAATCTCTGTAAGTCGGATTGAGGTGTAATTTTATGAATAAATCTCCCAGGTTGTTAGATAACTTTCATTTGTTCAACACTTTTTGGTTTGAGTAACATAAGGTCTTCAAAAAAATCGGTTTCTACCTGCTGGTATATTTTGACAGAGTTCTGTTATTATTTGCATTTGCTTCTTATTGATTCCTTTTTGGGTTCTTTTTGGGAACTTGAACTTTTGAGGGAATTGCTACAGTAGATTGTGTCTTTAGTGAAAGTTTTGCTGTTTTAAAACTAAACCCCAAGGGTCTATTATCTTTTGAATACACTAATGTTGCTAATGAAGATTGTGTGAAATTTTATATGAAGGAGAATTTGCAGGTGTAGAGGAAGAATGATGTAATGAGATGAAGAATGGACAAAAGATCAAGATTGGGGATGCCACCCCGTGTCACCCCAAGAAATATTCGAGAGGTACAAGCGTCAAAGCTTTGGGATGCCCGAGGCATCCCCTTCTTCATCAATAAAAATCTCAGGTCTTTCTAGACACTTCGTTTTTATTGTTTCATGCACAAGTTGTGTTGTTCTTGGAGCGTCTTAGTTTTTGTTTTTGTTTTTTGTTTGCTTAGTTTGCTTGAATAAAGTAGTTGGACCCCCATTCTCGCTGTGTTGTTTCAAATAAGTTGATTGGTGTTGGAAAGGAGTAGAAAGTTCTTGCTTGAGTAGTACAAGAGGAGCTTGCTTTGACTGTGACTTAGACTTTATCATGCCATGCTAGATGTTGTTTTGACCTTATGCTTAGTGATTGTTGATGTATCATTACTTGTTCCAAACAATTAGGATTTCTTAATGTGCCTTGAAAGAATCATGCGTTGTTTCAGCATACAAAAGCATAGTATTGTGGTATTCTCCTTTGATGCTTTGTTTGGGTTGACTTGGCACATGATCACACCATGTTATGACTATGAACCAGTCACCTTAGCCTCTATGATCATTTAGTTTTTGACTTGTGGTACCACTTTATGCTTTGATTAGTAATGTTTTGTCGCCCTGCATGATTATGGCCATTATTGCTCTCTTAGTTGGTTGCTCCCAGTCTTTTGCTAGCCTCCACTTGTATTGACTAAGCTCTACTCATGCATCCAACTCCCAAGAAACCAAGTTATTCCGAAGTGTACACTATAAATTCCTACGCATGGTGTGTTACACCATTCCAAGTATATTCTTGTTTTATATATCTTCCAATTAAAAACTTATTTTGTTATGTGAAACTTAGTGATTAAAGCTCTCACAAACTTCATGACACACTTTATTTTTCTTGCTCGTAAATAAACTTGAACCATTGTGTCATCTATGTTGTACATGCTTGCACTTATACGTTGGAATTAGCAAAACCATTCTTTCATGGGGAACGCTTTCAACATTGCACTTATACATTGTACCTAGTTGATATCATGATGTTTTGTTTGCGGATGTCGTTGAAGATGGCTCAATTGAGCTTCGTTGGGAGACGCCAAGAGGAAGGTATGATAAGCATAGCAGCAAGTTTTCCCTCAGTAAGAAACCAAGGCTATCGAACCAGTAGGAGGAAGGAAACGACTCATAGGTGTTGCTAGCAACTTGGAAACCTGCACAACACAAACTCAAAACTTTGCCCCAACGAACAGTGAGGTTGTCAATCTCACCGGTTTGCTGAAAACAAAGGATTAACTATATGGTGTGGAAGGTAATAGTGGTTTGCAGAAAGTAAACAGTAAAAGTGGAAGATGTATCAATGGTAAAGATTGGACCGTGGTCCATAGCTCACTAGAGGTGTTCTCCTTAAGATAAACAAACATGACATGCTGGGTAAACAAATTACAGTAGGAAAATTGACAGGACCGAGCAAGGCATAACAATGCAATAGTAGACATTCATGATCCTATGAGATTTGATTGGGCAATACAACAAGATACATAGACCGCCATTCAACTGCATCTATGACTAGTAATCCACCTTTAGGTTATCATACGAACCCTCTATAGTATGAAGTTGCAAGCAACAGATAACTTCTTTAAGCAAAGTGTGTAAGGTAAACAATCCACTTGTTCCATGAACAAGAGACCGTTGTTTTCTCCCTAGTAGCAACAGCACATCTACAACCTTAGAGATTTATGTCACTTCCTTTAGATTAAATAGAGACATGAACCCACTATCGAGCATAAATACTCCCTTTTGGAGTCACTAGCATCTACCTGGCCAAGAGAGCTACTAGAAACGGAGAGCATGCAAGATCACAAACAACACAAACATGATAGAATCAATAAGACAAAACCATTAATCAATCTGACATAGTAATCTCAATATCCATCGGATACCCGCAAACACAACATGCATGATTACAAATAAATGATCTTGATCATGAACGGAGCTCACAAGATCTAAACATGGTAGCACAAAGGAGGAGAGACAACCATCTAGCTACTACATGGACCCGTAGTCCAAGGTGGAACTACTCACGCTTCATACCGGAGGCTGACATGATGATGAATAAGGCCTCCGGGATGCTCTCCCCTCCAGCAGGGTGCCAGAAGAGCTTCAGATGCCCCCAATCTAGGGACGATGGTGGAGGCGGCTAAGGACTGTTTCATGGAAGATTGATCGGGTACTTAGGCTTTAGGTATTAGGGGCTTCTTATAGGCGAAGAGGCGAGGCAGGGGCACCCAGGGTGGCTGCACCCCCTAGGTGCGGGCCAGGACAGGCCGCGCAGCCAGGGGGTGTGGCCCCTTGGTGGCTCTTCTCCGTCTCGTCTTCTGGCTCCGTGTTCCCCACGGTAAAATATTGACTTTGGCTTTTGTCCCGTCCAATTCCGAGAATGTTGATTTTCTGCCTTTTCTGGAACCAAAAACTGAAGAAAACAAGCAACTGGCACTATGGCATCTTGTTAATAGGTTAGTACCAGAAAACATATAAAAACACCTCAAAGTATAGACAAAGAAAATCAAAGTGGATACTAAACAAGCATGGAACATAAAAAATTATAGATACGTTTACGACGTATCAAGCATCCCCAAGCTTAACTCCTGCTCGTCCTCGAGTAGGTAAGTGATAAAAGAATAATTTTTTAGGTGACATGCACCATCAAAATCAAGATCAAACCATTTGCAAGCATTGAAAGCTGGGATCAAAGAACTCTAAACATGAGCATGAAAGATGGAGTTCTAACAGTAAGACAAAGTAACTATGCATGCAACATGAAAGGTTACAAACAAAGATCATGAATAACAATGCATTGAAAGACGTTTTTTGTTTCACATATAGAAAACATAGCATAGTGGTATTCAGCTTGCCCTCATGGAGTATCAAATAAATGCATAGGACACATTCAAAGTTCATAAGAGTGACTAGATACAAATAGTTCAAGAACAAGCAATATCAACAATAGGAATCAATCAATAAGTTTTGGGACAATGCACATAGAACTAAGAATGGCAACTATGCTATCTTAATTGGTGCCTAAGGATAAAAGGTGGGTACTCAATATAATGGTGGAAGAAAGGCCCTTCATAAAAGGGAAGCAGGGATTTCAAGTCTCAAAAAGAGCTTCCAAAAATTATGGTACTTGTTAGTTTTCATCCCTCATTGTCCTTATCGTAAGCATCTTGAACTGATTAAGGTTAAAGTGAACAAACTATGGAGTATATGCTTGACAAAGTATAAGTTGGCAATATCATGTCCCTTGAATACGAGGGCCGCTCCTCATGCTACTCAACTTTAGTCACCGGTAAGTTCTTGTCATAGTAAGTACATGTGTATCATAGAGAACCGCCAACAGGGTACCCTTTGCACATGATACAGGAGCTATCGCATAGTCAAAATGACAAGGCAAGCAGACAATGAGCATCTCAGCAATCTTCTTATTTACCATGGGAAAATGGTTCTTTTTCTCTCTTTCCTCTTTTCTCATCTTTTTTTCTTTTTCTCAATCTCTTTTTTCTATCTCTTTCTTTTTTATAAGAAGAATGCTTCATAGATTGCTCATTATGGTGATGCTGCAAGTTTCCACCATGATTAGGAATGGCTTAGGCTAGCAGCCCAGGCGTTTCTCTAACACACATACATAAATCCATGGACTTATAAGCTCCCCTTTTATTTCAAACCGACGAAATCCATAAACAAAAGAGCATGATATCAATTGGGTACAATGTACAAGTGCAATGTTGAAAGCATTCCCCATGACAACATGGTTCTGCTAATTCCCAACGTATAAGTGCAAGCATATACAACATAGATGACACAATGGTTCAAGTTTATTAGGGGCAAGAAAATAAAGTGTGCCATCAAGTTTGTGAGAGCTTTAATCACTAAGTTTTCACATAACAAAGAGACTTTTTAATTGGAAGGTAGATGAAAAAAGAATATACTTGGAAAGGTGTAACACACCATGCATAGGAATTTATAGTGGACACTTTGGAATAACTTGGTTTCTTGGGAGTTGGATGCATGAGTAGAGCTTACTCATACAAGTGGAGGCTAGCAAAAGACTAGGAGCGACCAACTAAGAGAGCAATAATGGCCATAATCATGCAGAGCGACAAAACATTAATAATCAAAGCATAAAGTGGTACTACAAGTCAAGGACTAAATGATCATAGAGGTTATAGTGACTTGTTCATAGTCATAACATGGTGTGAGCATGTGCCAAGTCAACCCAAACAAAGCATCAAAGGAGAATACCACATTACTATGTTTTTGTATGCTAAAACAACGCATGATTCCTTCAAGGAACATTAATAAATCCTAATTGTTTGAAACAAGTCATGCTACAGCAATAATCACTAAGCATAAGGTCAAAACAACATCTAGCATGACATGCTAAAGTCTAAGTCACAGTTAAACCAAGCTCCTCTTGTACTATTCAAGCAAGAACTTTCTACTCCTCTCCAACACTAATCAACTTATTTGAAACAACACAGCAAGAACGGGGGTCCAAACTACTTTATTCAAGCAAACTAAGGAAACAAAAACCAAAAATGAAAACCAAGATGCTCCAAGAACAACACAACAGTGCATGAAACAATAAAAACGAAGTGTCTAGAAATACCTGAGATTTTTATTGATGAAGAAGGGGATTCCTTGGGCTTCCCCAAGCTTTGACGATTGTACCTCTTGAATATTTCTTGGGGTGACATGGGGTGGCATACCCAAGCTTTAGCTTTTGTCCATTATTCATCTCATTACATCATTCTTCCTCTACACCTGCAAATTTTCCTTCATACAAAACTTCACACAATCTTCATTAGCAACATTAGTGTATTCAAAAGATAATAGACCTTTGGGGTTTAGTTTTAAAACAAATTTTTTTTCACTAAATACACAAGCTACTATAGCAATTCCCTAAAAAATCTCAATTTCCCCCAAAGGAATCAATAAGAAGCAAATGCAAATAATGGCAGAAATCTATCAAAACGGACCAGAAGATAGAAACCGATTTTTTCGAAGACCTTCTGTTGATCAAATAAAAAACTGTTGAACTAATGAAAGTTATCTAACAACCTAGGGGATTTATTCACAAAATTAGAGCTCAATCCAACTTACATAGATTTTACACGATTTTTTTTACAGTGGAGCACAAAAATGTGTTTCGGGACAGCAACTCCCCAAATCTTACATCCCTCTCATTAGAGGTCATTCTTGGCACAAAACGCAAATAAAAAGGATAAGGAGAGGTCATTATAGAGGTAATAACTTCCAATACTCAAAAAAACTTTTGGGTTATCTCCCAATAAGTACTTTTCTTTAACGCCTTTAATTTAGGCACAAGAAGCAAGAATCAAGTATTTTCAAATGAAGAAGCATTAACACCAACTCTCTTGATCCTACCTTTGTTACCTCTCTTCTTATATTTAGGGAATATATGATTGCTTATTGGAGAAGAAAAATGCATAATGCCTTTTCCCACATCTACTATTGCTCCAATGTGTTTCAGCAGGGATCTTCCAAGTGTAATCTGTCCTTTCCCTACACATTCAATAACAAGATAATCAGTAGACACCACTTTCCCTGAAATTTTTGTAAACATGCCTTCAACTATTCCAAAGGGTAATAAAGTTGCATTATTGGTAAGAGATATTTCCTTTCCTCCTTCAGAAAGTCCCCAAAGATTCAAAGACTCATAGATATCTTTAGGCATAAGTCAAAATTCAGACATGATATCACAACGAGCATCAAAAGTTTCACTATTTATAGAAACTTTTATCGTAGGAAACCATTTTGAAGGCTCAGAATTTATTGGAACATAATCATGGTGCTCTCTAAGCATGTTATAGCAATCTTTCAAAGCAACTGTACTGGTCTCAGGAGTGTTCAACCTAGTATAAATGTTTATAAAGGAAGAATCAGATTTTCTAGGCATATTATAAATTATAATCAACTTCTATATAGCATCCAAAGCTTTATCCTGAGTACATCGAAAAATATCTTTCCCAGCTACAGCGTCCAAAGCATATCTATAACAAAGAGCAAGACCATAGTAGAAACTATTAATAACCAAGCTAAGACACATCTTAGGCTCAGTTTTCCTTTGTAAATTAGAGATTCTAGACCAAGCTTCTTTGAAACTCTCTTCACTTTCTTGCTTGAAAGTAAAGATCCTTTCCATAGGTGACACATGGATTGGACCAAAACCAGACATGGTAGCAACTAAAGTAGGAACTAATTTTTTTGTGTTTTTGATAAAAGAAAGCAAACCAAACTAAACTAAAAAATTTGGAGTTTTTGATAAAAATAGGCAAACAAAACCAAGCAAAAGAAACTAAGCAAAACAAAAACAAAGTAAAGAGAAAGGTTGTGAACGACTCCCCTTGTGAAGCCGTCCATAGCCTCCCCGGCAACGGCGCCATAAAAAGCTTGACGATGGCTCAGTTAAGCTTCGTTGGGAGACCCCAAGAGGAAGGTATGATGAGCGCAACAACAAGTTTTCCCTCAGTAAGAAACTAAGGTTATAGAACCAGTAGGAGGAAGGAAACAACAAAAAGGTGTTGCTAGCAACTTGGAAATCTTCACAACAAAAACTCAAGAATTTGCCCCAAAGAACAGTGAGGTTGTCAATCTCACCGGTTTGCTGAAAACAAAAGATTAACTGTATGGTGTGGAAGGTAATAGTGGTTTGCAGAAAGTAAACAGTAAAGTGGAAGATGTATCAATGGTAAAGATTGGACCGGGGTACATAGTTCACTAGAGGTGTTCTCCTTAAGATAAACAAACATGGCATGCTGGGTAAACAAATTACAGCAGGGAAATTGACAGGACTGAGCAAGGCATAGCAATGCAATACTAGACATTCATGATCCTATGAGATTTGATTGGTCAATACAACAAGATACATAGACCACCATCCAACTGCATCTATGACTAGTAATCCACCTTCAGGTTATCATCCGACCCCCCCCTACAATATTAAGTTGCAAGCAACGAATAACTGCTTTAAGCAAAGTGTGTAAGGTAAACAATCCACTTGTTCCATGAACAAGAGACCCTTGTTATATCCCTAGTAGAAACAACACATCTACAACCTTAGAGATTTCTGTCACTTACCTTAGATTAAATAGAGGCATGAACCCACTATCAAGCATAAATACTCCCTCTTGGAGTCACTAGCATCTACCTGGCCAAGATAGCTACTAGAAACGGAGAGACTGCAAGATCACAAACAACACAGACATGATAGAATCAATAAGACAAAACCATTAATCAATCTGACATAGTAATCTCAATATCCATCAGATCCCTTCAAACACAACATGCATGATTACAAATAGATGATCTTGATCATGAACGAAGCTCACAAGATCTAAACATGGTAGCACAAAGGAGAGAAAACAATCTAGCTACTACATGGACCCATAGTCCAAGGTGGAACTACTCACGCTTCATACCGGAGGCTGACATGATGATGAAGAAGGCCTCTGGGATGCTCTCCCCTCCGGCAAGGTGCCGGGAAGAGCTTCAGTTCCCCCTGTTCTAGGGACGATGGTGGCGGCGGCTATGGACCGTTTCATGGAAGATTCATCGGGTACTTAGAGTTTAGGTATCGGGGGCTTCTTATAGGCGAAGAGGCGAGGCAGGGGGCATGTAAGATCCCTCCTTTATAAAGGAAAAGGATCCCTGTGATTGCAATGCTAGTCCCTGGATCAATGCTAGCATCCACAGTTTAAGATGAAGTACACAGAAACAAAGGTCATTATTACAGTCATTCCAGAGACAAACATAGTCTTTACAACTCCAAGGCCACAGGCCTAGTACAAGAGTTTGAATAAGTAAATAAATAAAAGTCTTCATCTTCATGTGCCACAGGCAAACATGTGGAGTGTAGACTCATGACTCCTAATCCTCATCAGAGTAACCTGCAACATCACAAGTTTCATCCACAGTGGGTCAATACATTGGAATAGTATTGGAAAGTGATACCTTAGTATAATTTAGGTGGACTAGATACTATATGCAATTTGGCTAAGTGTAGCTTGGCTTGCTTTGCTCAAAATAGGTTTTGCCTATTAGTTGAAAACACTAAGTTTTTCTTTGTCAAAACTTTTCCCAAGGAACCACCAATATACATTGAGGTCCTTCACCCTTGTTCACCCACAAGTTTTTACTTAGAAATTGGGATGAGGAGATTCTTGATAGCTTCCATGTCTTGATGCTCAAGTTGTCCTTTTCCAGGGACATGACTAAGTACTTAGATTCTTCCATCTGCAGAGGTTGTGCACTTTCCCCACAAGCCTTGATTTTCACCAAGACAGGACCTTTCAGAAGTCTTCCCTTAGACCAAATGGACGCGTTCCAACCTATCATCCCACTACCTCCAACTGTCCAAATGGCTAAGTTCTAGGAACCTATGTGATCCTGGCAGAGCCCATATTGCCAAGTGGCTGCACTAGAAGCTTTTTAACATTTGGCCTCTAAAATCTCTTTGTTCCTGGGTGGCTTTCCACAAGTGAGATACACAAGGTAAACCATAGAAATGGGCCTTGTGTAACCACTTAACATAAACCAATCCTTCCATTCCACCCAGGTATTTCATTCATTTAGTTGTTTTATTAGGCAAAACACAAGTCCAAAGACTTAGAAATATTTTCATCATAGCATGTATATTTCACCACCCTTGGTTGCTACTAGCTAGGCTAAGCATGGCATAGATAAGCATCTTAACTTAGAAATTTCCTAGCAGTTCTACAACTACTAGGATTTCCCAACATGGCATATAAGCAAAATATAACATGCAAGACTAACAAAATATTTCTAATGCTTAGTAGAAAACATAGGGATAAAAATATCATGAAGCACCACTTGCCTTGGTAGTTTGGAGAGTAGCTACACTCCTCACAATCACAATCACTATTGGCACCAAAATCTACACAAAGAATCATAGCCACAAATCACATACAAAACATATACAAACAAAAATATATGAATGCATGCAATATGATGTGTGATGGTTTTTAAAACTCTACAAAGCAAGTGTACTGTACTTGTTCATAAAAAAGTTCAAAACTTGCCAAAGAACATTTATTTAAACCTGAAAACATTTCCCAAACAATTCATATAGTCAAAATAGCCCTACACATGTTTCTGTAAATAAAACCATTTTAACAAAAGCAAAACATTAAACACATTGCATATTTAGAAAGGGCTTGCTCTCCTGATTCCATTGATATAAAATTCATCAAATTCTAACGTGGGAATCAAAAGTTATAGCTAAAACAAATTCAAACATCTAATAGATTCAATTCCTGTTTTTAAATTTAAACTGTTGCCACGCGGCTTAATCTGATTGGCCGGTACCGCTTCGCGTTGGATCATGTTTCTGAGCCGCTGGATCTAACTTAATCGTGCGGCCCAGATCTAACCTTACCGCTTCAATAAGTGATCTAATTTCACACGCTAGATCCAGATCCAACGGTCCTGGATCAAACGACCATAGCTGGGCGGCGCTGGCGGTGGCTACTGGCGGCGGCAAGCTCTGCCTACGGCGGCGCGGCGCTACAGGTGGCTCTGGGGTCGTCGGAGATGCTTACCAGGATCGTGGCGATGCACTCATGCTCAACCTGGTGACGGCTTGGCAAGGGGCGCGCGGAGATGGTCGCTGGAGCTCGTCGAAGTTGCGGGCGGCGTCAGTTGCTTGCTGTCGAAGACGTTGCCGAGGCTCTGCGTCGACCTAGCACAAGACAGATGGTTTAGGAGATGCGCAAGGTCCTGGCGATCAAGACAGTACCAAAGGGGAGGCAAGGGGCGGTCTCATTTTACCTGAATCGCACGTCGGAGACGAGCGGCGGCTCAGGTGCTCGCGGGTGAGAACGAAGACGTGACTCTGGGTCATGAGGAAGCAAACGAAGGGCATTAGCGAACGTGCAAGGTCATGCTGGTCACAGTGGTTTGAACTAGAGGCAGAGGGGCGGTCTGTACTCACCGAGATTCGTCGCCGGAGTGCGTCTGTCTGCGGCGGGGCGAGGGCAATTGCGGGCAGCCTGGGGGCGTATCTGTCTGGCTTTGTTGGGGGAAATGGCCGCGAGGGGGAGGTGGTCTTATAGACAGAGCGGGGGCGAGGATCGCGCGCGGTATCAAGGGCAATTAAGCACGTACTGATTGCGGCGAGGTAACGGCGGAGCGAGCGTCGTGGCCGCGCGTGATTGACGATGACGATGACATGGTCGCAGGGTCCACTCGTCAGCGAATTAAACAGAGAGAAGGTGGGGTCGTGTGGTCAATGACCTGGGGGGTGTGTCTGCGAGTGAGAGAGAGAGGGGGGATCCAGGTGGGCTTATTGGGCTGGATTCGTAGTTGGGCCAGATAGGTGGCGCTGGCCTTTTTCCATTTCTTTTCTCCTTTTCTTTTTCTGTTTTGATTTTCTGAAATGATTTTCAATTCCAAATCAAATGAGGTTGAATTCAAATCTTCTCTAGGTTTTTATACTGCAAACCTTGCACTCAAATGTGTGTCAAACACTACTGTTTATTCAAAACACTTTGATCAAATGAAAATAAAAATAAAACCAAGCCTTTATGATATATATACAATAGGCATAATATTGGTTTTATTTACTCATTTTGTTTTGAAACTTTGTTCAAACTTTTTGATGGTGCCTAAGTTTGAATTTCAAACCTTACTGAACCAAAACAAGTACTCTTCTCATTGGAAGATAGCACTAAGGCTAGAGCAAACTTACATGAAATAATAAGCATATGTGCTACTGTTTTGAAATGAAATTCATATGATCATGGATGCATGGATGATATGCATGAGTTTGAAACATGATTTTAGGGATGTTACAAATCTAACCCCCTTAAGGTGAATCTCGCCCTCGAGATTCGGATTGGCTAGAAAATAGGTGAGGGTGGTCTTTCCGAAGATCATCTTCTCTTTTCCATGTTGCTTCCTCTTCGGAATGATGGTTCCACTGCACTTTGCAAAACTTGATAGTCTTAGTCCGTGTGACTCTTTCTGCAGTCTCAAGAATCTTGATAGGCTTCTCCTCATAAGTGAGATCACTTTCCAATTGTACCTCCTCCAAAGGTATAGTATCCTTCAAAGAAGTTTCTTCCATTTCTGGATGACATTTCTTAAGCTGACTCACATGAAACACATTATGGACAGCTGACAAAGACTCTGGCAATTCAATTTCATAAGCAACTTCTCCTTTACGACTCAGAATCTTGAATGGTCCAACATATCTTGGGGCCAACTTTCCTTTGAATCTGAACCTCTTCACTCCACGAAGTGGTGATACTCTAAGATAAGCTCTATCACCAACTTCATAGGTGACTTCTCTACGCTTAGGATCTGCGTAGCTTTTCTGTCGGGACTGTGCTATCTTCAATCTGTCCTTAACCAACTTGACCTTCTCTTCGGCTTCTTTGATAAGTTCTGGTCCAAACAAACTTCTTTCTCCCACACCATTCCATAACAATGGGGTGGTACATTTTCTCCCGTAGAGAAACTCAAATGGTGCCATCCCAATGCTGGCTTGATAGCTGTTGTTGTAAGAAAATTATGCGTATGGCAGACTCTCATCCCAACTGGCTCCATAGTCTAGGGCACATGCCCTCAACATATCTTCGAGAATCTGATTAGTCCTTTCTGTTTGTCCATCAGTTTGAGGATGAAAAGCAGTGCTAAATTCCAACCTCATTCCCAATGACTCATGTAGCTGTCTCCAAAAATGGGAAGTGAATTGAGTTCCCCTATCAGACACAATAATCTTGGGCACTCCATGTAGACACACAATTCTACTCATATAGATCTTGGCCAACTTAGCACTTGTATAGGTTGTCTTCACGGGTATGAAATGAGCCACTTTAGTTAGGCGATCCACTACTACCCAAATGGAATCATATCCTGACCGGGTCCTTGGTAATCCGGTAATGAAATCCATACCAATCTTGTCCCACTTCCAATCAGGAATGGTAGTGGTTGAAGCAAACCTGCTAGTTTCTGATGTTCCGCTTTCACTCTACTACACACATCACACAAAGCAATATGTTCGGCGATGTCCTTCTTGAGATTATTCCACCAAAATCTTTCCTTCATGTCCATGTATATTTTGGTGTTACCCGGATGAATGGAATACGGTGAGTTATGTGCTTCTTGCAAAATCAGTTTCCGAAGCTCCGGATCTTGTGGAACACAGATACGTTTCCCATGCCATAAAGTACCCTGTTCGTCTTCATGGAATCCTTTGGCTTTTCCTTTGCCAATCTTTTCCTTAATTTCTTCAATTTTCTTATCATCTTTTGGGCTTCTTTGATCTTGTCCAACAGAGTGGGTTGAACATCCAAAGACATGAGATGTCCTTTAGGCACAATCTCCAATCTGAGATCTCTAAATTGGGCACACAAATCATCTGGCAATTCTCCTTTAGTAAGGCCATTCACAAAAACTTTACGGCTTAGAGCATCCGCTACAACATTTGCTTTACCGGGGTGGTATTGCAAACTCAAGTCATAGTCCTTGATGAGTTCTAGCCATCTTCTTTGTCTCATATTAATTTCCTTCTGGGTGAAGATATACTTCAAACTCTTGTGATCTGTGAACACTTCACATCGCTTTCCCAAAAGATAATGTCTCCATGTTTTGAGTGCATGGACAACAGAGGCTAACTCTAAATCATGAGTAGGATAGTTCACTTCATGAGTTTTGAGTTGTCTCGAGGCATAAGCCACAACTTTCCCTTCTTGCAGAAGTACTGCACCTAATCCATGATGAGATGCATCACAATATACTTGGAAATCTTTTTCCAAATCTGGCAAACACAAGACTGGTGATGTCACAAGTCTCTTCTTCAATTCCTGAAAGCTGAGTTCACAACCTTCAGACCAAGCAAATTTCTTGTCTTTCTTTAGCAATTCTGTCATAGGCTTAGCTACCTTGGAGAAATTCTCAATGAACCTTCTGTAGTAACCTGCTAAGCCAAGGAAACTACGAACTTCTTTCACTGACTTGGGAGATTCCCATTCAGTTACAGTTGAAACTTTAGCAGGATCAACTGCTACACCATCTCCTGACACGACGTGTCCAAGAAATCCAACTTCATTTAGCCAAAATTCACACTTGCTGAATTTGGCATACAATTTATGCTCTCTAAGCTTCTCAAGTATCAAACGCAAATGTCCTTCATGCTCTTCTTTGCTCTTGGAGTAGACTAAAATGTCATCGATGAAAACGACAACAAACTTATCAGGGAATTCCATGAACACTTTGTTCATCATATTCATAAAGTATGCTGGGGCATTGGTCAAACCAAATGGCATCACGGTATACTCATACAATCCATACCTTGTGGTGAAAGCTGTTTTAGGTATGTCTTGCTCCCTTGTCTTGAGTTGGAAATAACCTGACTGGAGATCAATCTTTGAGAACACACAAGCTCCTTCTAACTGATCAAACAAGTCATTGATTCTAGGCAAAGGATATTTGTTCTTGATAGTTACCTCATTGAGTGAATGATAATCTATGCATAACCTTTGACTTCTATCTTTCTTCTCCACGAACAAAACTGGGGCTCCCCAAGATGAAGAACTTGGTTGAATAAATCCTTTCTGCAACTGTTCTCCAAGTTGTTTCTTGAGTTCTTTCAGTTCATCAACTGACATCTTGTATGGTCTCTTTGCTATTGGTCCAGATCCTGGTAGCAAATCAATAAGAAACTCCACATCTCTATCTGGTGGCATTCCCGACAATTCTTCCGGAAACACATCCGGATAATCACTCACAATTGGCACACTGTCTATGCTAACCCCCTTAAGAGAATTTAGCATACTCCTTCTTGCTTCAAAGTTGGTCTTGAATCTGATCCTTTTATTTTCTGGAGTTGTGAGTGAGACAGTATGGTTGGCACAATCTATCACTCCCTTGTGCTTAGTCATCTAGTCCATTCCCAAAATGACATCCAATCCTTGGGAGTTTAGAATTATCAAGTTAACGGGAAACTTATACTTCCCAAACTCTATGACTAGATCATGACATCCTGAATTCACTATCATTTCTCCGCCAGGAGAACTTACTTTTATAGGACACCCAATGGTTTCTACCGGCAGTTCATTTCTTTCAACAAATTATCTTGATATGAATGAATGAGATGCACCAGTATCAAAGAGAACAAATGCTGGAACAGAATTGAGTTTGAACTTACCAGCAACAGCATCAGGCTCCTCATAAATTTCCTCCACATTGATGTGGTTCACTTGCCCTTTATGAAAAGGGTTGGGCTTGTTGGGTCCTTCAACTTTCTTTTCCGGGCATTCATTTGCATAATGCCCCATCTTCTTGCACTTGAAGCACTCAACCTGACTAATGTCCTTCTTGACAGGCTGGCTTCCACTGCCACTTCCACTACCACTGTGGTGGCTCTTATATCCACCCTTGTGGTTCTTGTACTTGTCATTGTCATGACTACGGTGATGCTTGTTGTCATGATGACGGTTGTGGTTGTGGTGCTTGTTGAATTTCCCATGCTTGTGGGATCCTGAGCTTCCACTATCATCATAATGGGAACGCTTGTGAGACGATCTCGAGTTGTGCTTGTCTGAGTGCTTTCTCTTTCTACTCTCAACTTGCTTCATTTTGCTCTCCAGAATAGCAGCCTTGTAACAGAGAGGCTGATAAGTGGGAACATAGGCCACTGATAGCTGCAAGTTTAGTTCATCATTCAGCCCTTCAAGGAACTTTTCCTTCCTCTTAGCATCAGTGTCAACTTCATCCGGTGCGTAATGCGCCAGATTGTTGAACTCCTCAATATATTCAGCCACGCTGCGGTGGCGCTGCTTCAAGTTATGGAATTCTTTCTTCTTTAGACTCATCACTCCAGATGAGATATGAGCAATACGAAAACCATCCTCAAAGATAGCCCATGTCACATCTTCTATGGGAGTGGTGATCTAGAAGTTATCCCACTAAGTGGCGGCTGGTCCTTCCAGCAAATGTGCTGCAAATCTGACCTTTTCTGCATCAGTACAGCCCACAGTTACCAAGTCCTTGTTCACAGAGCGTAGCCAATCATTGGCCACCATGGGATCAGTTGTTCCTGAGAACTTTGCTGGCCTCAATCTCAAGAACCTGGTAAGCATGTCAAAACCCGGTGGGTTGTTGTTGTTGTTGTTGTTGTTGTTGTTGTTGTTGTTGTTGTTGTTGTTGTTGTTGTTGTTGTTGTTGTTGTTGTTGTTGTTGTTGTTATTGTTGTTGTTGTTGTTGTTGTTGTTGTTGTTGTTGTTGTTGTTGTTGTTTTGGTTCTGGATGAACGTCGTCATCATTTGAATCAGCTGAGTCTGAGTTGTCATCATTTGCTGCATCTCAGGAGTGATGTTGTTGTTGTTGGGGTTGGGATTTGCACGATGGGGAGGCATCTGTGGTTTGTTCAATAGAGATAAGAATGCGATACCCATAGATGCTAACATGCACATTACATCACATAAACAATCACCAAACATGCATCATAATCATAAAGGTTCAACAACAAGATAACAAGTTCGCAAAGTAAACACACAAATAACAAGCCATCCACATGTTGGATGGTCATTGTGACACAAATAAAGTATGATAAACAAATGATAAATGAGTAGCCAACTCTACTCCTCGGCATCAACCTCCTCCTCGACAAAGGTAAGACCTGCATTCTCCATAGCGGTCTTGTATTCCTCAACATTGGCGTTCAAGGTCTCTACTTTGGCTTTGAGAGCCCTCTTCTGGGAACGAAGCCTCTCAATCACCGTCTGCTGATGCTCGAGCTCGAAGTCCTTGGCATGCAGTTCTTCAGTCATGACCCGAATCCTCTTGTTTCTATCCTAGACTCGCTTCTCCTGACTCTTGAACTTTCTGTCTTGGCTCTCGAACTTTGCCTCCATCTCCTTGACTATCTCATCTTTCTCCGCGAAGAGCTTGTCCTTCTCGCGAAGCTGCACCTGGAGTTCGTCATTGTTGAGCATGACGTTGGTCCTATCAGTGTCCACGTGCCTAATGAGAGCCTCTAAGTCCTGGAGGTATAGGCGAATCAGCTCAGCTGCATCCCTCGAAGTGTCCTCGAAGTCGATGGCCTCTCCATCCTCATCACGTCTACCGAAGACGTGGAAGTGAGTACCTCTAACCTATCGAGAGTGTCTCCCTAGCAGACGTCCTATCAGATCCTGCATGACTACCTCAAGGCCTCTCTCCTTGTCATCGTGCATGAGCTTGAAGATGATAGCCTCCGTGGTAGGCTCAGTCTGGCGTCCGAGCTGATTGACCTTGAAACCCCAAAGGTCTTTCCTCTCAAACTTGGTGAGGGGAAGCACCATGATGGTAGGAAGAGGGAGATTGAGCAAAGTAGTAAGCTCAACAATACGAGGACCAAAGCGAGTTCCCTGGAACTCCTCAACAGTGCTGATGGTAACATTAGGCATCTATTTATAAGATAGAAAAAAGTTAGAACAACACAATTTAAGATAAAACACAAGGCAAAACATCACATGTATATCTTTGGAAATCAAAACACACAAGTCATGGCATACATGGATCCATTACAACAACCAAGGTTCAACTTATTTTAAGCAACATTTGGAAAATAAGGTGATAAGTGGTGGTCCAACTAACGAAGTACTTTTACAATCCTATCTCACTGGATCTGTTGGCTAACATAATGTTTCTAGAAGCAATCAGTCTATCTTGTTCACATGACTCCATCACTAAGTCTATAATGTCTCCTCTTAAGGTTTGGTTGGTAGCTTCCAACTCTTGGGTATGTTTCTTCTCCTCCCTTAGGTCATTTTGGAGGTTGAGCATTCTGCACTTGATTTTTTCACCAAGTTCTTTGATGGTCTTCCAAGCTGCATCCCTTGCTGAGTCAAAGAATGTAGGGTGCATCACTAAATTGGTGAACATGCAGAATCCTGATTCCTTGTGGTTGTCTTCCTTGTTTTTATACAAGTGAAGTTGCACCCACCAGTACTCAACTCCTTCATCCATCACAGGAAAGCCTTTGTACACAGCTGCACCATGTATTTCCATTGCAACCATGAGGTCCTTGAGAGCCTTGGGAAACTCTGTCTCACAATCCAAAGTCATTGTCATGAGTGGTCCTTTCCTTACGGCTTCCTTGATGGAGTTCATCTACAAATAGAGATGAGAAAGAAGATTAGAAAAGTTTACGAGAAGAATAGACAAGTGTAGAAATTGTTGAATTTTTTTCCTTAGTGGTTTCCAATCCTAGGGTCATAATCCTACATGCAACACAGTGCTCCGATACTGTGGCATCCCGCAAAACCACTACTAGAAAATCGCGTTGTTTTTGTGCATTGCATCACCATGACATCATCATGCATCTTTGGCTCTCAGAATATTGTAGCTAAAAAACTATTTTGTCTGATACAATACCTCTTCTCTTATTTCAAAACAAGTCTTATAATTATCTGTTAAATTAATTGCCTAAAAATTATTTTTGCTAAAAAGATTTAAAACAAGACAACACCATAAATATTTTACAAACTAATAAAACCCAAACCCCAATCTATCCTACCCAAACCTAGTCTACCCACCAACCCCAGCTTGCCACCTCACCGTCCCTCCACCTCAGCACTCCTCTCAGCCACCTCACCAATCCTCTCTCTCACCCCCCACTCCCCACTCTCTCTGCCAGCCCGGCCCCACCCACACACTCCACACACGCACGCCTGACCCAGACTCCACCCCAGGCCGCACCTGCCCCTGTCCCGCTCGGCCCACCCGCGGGTCCCGCCACTCCCCAACCCTCTCTCTCTGCCACCTGGTCCCACCAACCCAGCCGGCCCCACCTGCCCACGCCACACCCCCAGGCCCCACTCCCCGCGTGGCCGCTCCCCACCGACCGCGCCCCACCCCGTTCCTCTCCTCGTTCCCCATGGAACCAGGACCTCCTCTCTCCTCTCCCGCCTCCTCCGCCGTTCCCGACGCCCTCCGGCGAGCCGCCGTCCGCCATCGACCTCGCCCTCTCCAGCGTCTTCGACCCCGGCCGCAGGCGGCGCGTCTCCGCTTGGCCGCCGTCGACGCGGCATCCGCCGCCTGCATCGTGGCCGCCGCCCTCGCCAAGCCCGTCGCCACCAAGCTCTGCAACCGACACCGCCCCTCCTTCTCCGGCCGCCCGCGCTCGCCTCCGACGCCAGGGAGCTCTCCCCGCCCTGTGTCTGCCGCCTTGCCCAACGCCGCCGCCCGTCCTCGCCCACCGCGCTGCCCTGCGAGCAGCCGCCTCCTCCTCCCTTGGTGGCCGACCTCCGCCGTCCTCCTCGCCTCCCCCTTCCGAGCACCGCTGCCGCCTCTTCGCCCCGCCGTCGCGGCTCCCCCTCCAGCGCCCCTCCGTTGCGGCTCCCCCTCCAGCGCCCCTCCGTTGCGGCTCCCCCTCCAGCGCCCCTCCGTCGCGGCCCCGTCCTCCCCAGGCCAACTCGTCAAGCTCTGCGTGCCGCCCGAGATCTCCCGTCGCCGTTGACCGCGCGGTCCCTGCCTCCCTGAGTTCACCGCCTCCTCCAGCTGCTAGTGCTCGCTGCCGACGTCATGTCGCCGAGCCCTTCCTTCCACTTCGGGCCCCACCATCGCCCTGGTGGCGTTCAAGCATGTCGCTGTGGTTGTTCTGCAGGTCCTTGTTGGTAGCACTCGTGGGCATGTTGGAACCCACATTTGTCTGGAGGACCTTTTCTTCAAACCGGGCCATCACCAAGACGCTACCTGCGTGTATGTGTCTATAAACCCGAGTGGCTCCATAGAGATTTTGTGTATAATCACGGAACATCAAGATCTTCGTGCAGAGAGTTCTCATCCAAGATCTTCGTCAGGGAACGACAAGAACGCCCTCGGCGCCAAACCCCGAAGACCGATCCGGATATCCTCGACACCCCAAGGTCTTCTACACGGACGCCATGATCTTCGTCACGGGCGCCGAGACCCGGGACACCAAGATCTCCGCCGTGAAACGACAAGACCGACGTCCGCGGATGCGACAAGATCGTCTTTCGGACGCCAAGTCCTTCGCCCCGAATGCCAAGACCGACTCGATGGCGCGGACCCGACAAGGTCTTCACGACGACAAGAACGACAGCGACCATGCGAGTCCGATGCGCCCCCGACGCCAACCAAGTCCTGCTTCCCGGTTGCGACAAGACCTCCTGCCTGTACCGATCCCGGAGTCTGAACCTCGCCGGCCCCGTCGAACCCTGTCGGACCCCGAACCCCCGGAACCCCAAGATCTGCCGAACCCTAACGTGTGACCCTAAGCCCCTATTTTATAATAATATGTACTTGTTGCATATTAAATTGTCATACTCGCATGCATATTCTGTGGGTTGGGGGCACTATGCCGATTCACCTTATAATTAAATATGGGGCCCATATGCGGGCAAATCTAGTCTCATATTGGCCTCATTTAAATTTGTGTAACAGACCGATGCCATGCTTTGCCTTACTAATTCCACATTTAATTTGCGGGGTAGATAAATAACATGAACCATTTAATTAATTGTCGGGACCCCGGTTCCGCTTAATATGATCTAATCGCATCGCACCTTTGCCATGTCAGACATCATGCATGCATCATGCCCGATCTTTTGCCGTAGTATTAAATATTGCATCCGGTGTTTATTCTAGTGTTTTGGTTCTTCGCGGATAAGGCCGTTGAGTTGATGCGAGTGTCGACCCGATCTTCGGATGAACCTTCGGCAATGCTTTTCAGGCGAGCACCTCCCCCCCTTTTCTACCTATCTTACTTTTATCGTATTTATTCCCTCTTGTTGATCTATTGCTATCCGTGTTGCGATGCTCTAGTTTTCGTACCCGTGATATCCCTTGCAGCCTCATATTGCCTTGGACACACCCTATTCCCTGTTGTTTGGTAGATAGTTGGACTTGCGCGTCGTAGTCGCTTGCTCAAGTGTTGTTGCGTGTCGTCAAGTACCACAGTTGTTGGAGTATTGCCGCATGTTTAGTGTTGGAGATGATCAAGGCTTTAATTATCGTTTACTTTAATTATTGTTTAATAACTAAAATTGAAGTAGGTAAATGCAGAGGCACCGGTGGGTGATAGATAATATTTGGTTTCCGACCGCTCACTGGTGTCCCGTAGGACCCCGAGTTCTTGACACCTGTTCCGAGATCGAGCGCGCTAACCGCATGTGGGATGTATGGGCACCCCATCGATTTAGTACCTGATTTAAAAGTACTGTACTGGGGGCCACAAGTAGTTTGGGGCTTTATTACTATTCTGTACTTATGCCATGCTTTACTGCTTTATTTACGATTGTGCGAGGAGCACACTGTACTGTTTAGGAAAGCGGAGTGTTTTCGCGGTATCGACAATCCCAGTTTTGGGTTCCCCGTCGTTTACAGCCACTGGCGCAAACCCTGAGTCCGTCTCGGAGACCGTGCGACTTCGTTGCGGGTAGACTTAGTGGGGTGGCCCCCCGTGCTTGCTTTGGGTCTGGGAAACGTCATGACTTAGGCCCCGCCGACATACCGATGGGTGTATGTTAATTGATCTGGCAAAAAGGGTCGAAGTGCGTGTGGATACTTTGGTGCACCCCTGTAGGGTTAAATCTTTTCGAGAAGCCGTGTCCGCGGTTATGGACGACTTGGAGCACAGGTCTCGATCATAGACAACTATAACTAAAGTTTACCGTTATAATTTGACTTGTATCCGATATGACTAGTAATCAGCTTCACCACAACGGAATGGCTAAATAAAAGTACCAACAACTGCTGGGTTTTGGGATATCTCATGCTAATTGTATTTGACTAGTAAGTGACGCAACTACAACGGAATGGTTAATTAAAACTGTCCACTGCTTATTTTATCAGGATGACTATCTATATTTGACTAGTAATTGCCGCAACTATAACGAATGAATAAAACTGCCAACGGTGTGAGTGCCTCGGTTGACTTTCTCGGTTGGTATCGAGGGGGAATACCAGGATGGGTTTGTTTGGTGTTAGAATCAGGTTGGTTCCGAATAGGTCTTTCTTACCCCTCTCTGATAGCCGCCAGTTATATCGAGTCTCTATAGGTTGTTTAGTGCATGCCGCGCTGCCGCTTCAGTCCACCATACCTATGTAGGCGAGGACCGCCGAATTCTAGCCTCGCCGTGTACTGGCCTCAGTACTGACCGCTCTCTCTTTTTCCTTTGCCCTTTGTCAGCACCCCTTTTGTTTAAGCAGGTTTTGAGATCGACGTCGTTAGCAGGGTTACCCTTCCGGCTTGGCCTGGGCAGGGTTATGGACGCCATTGGTTATTCTTCAGGGCTCTTAGCCCCATTTGCATCTTGTCCGTAGCCGGACGCTCTATTATTTTCAAGGTGTCTTGGATCTTTGTATATTATATCTGTATTCTTGACTCATTGAGTCGCTGTTGTATATATCTCTGTTCTGTGGGTCCCATCGAGGACTGTTGTGTAATGTTATTACTTCGTTTTCCACCCGCACGAAAGTGCCTGGTGGGCACCTTTGAATCGTTTCTATGCGGGTTTGGCGAGTTTCGCTAAAACTTGCATAGGGCCGATTCTGAGGGTGTTACAGAGTGGTATCAGAGCCCAGCAGTTGCGATACCCCACAAGTCCAGCCTGTAGGATAACCTAGCTAACGGCCGAAGTAGAGTGTCAAAAACTATTTTTGCAAAATCGGTTGGATAGATCTGGTTAGGTCTGCTTTTACTCCTTACCCCTCTGCTATTCTCCTCTTACCTCTACGTGTTTTGAATCCGCTCTCGTCTCTTTCTTCGAGTCCAGGAATTCTCGTGGTTGGGTTTTCGTCGTACCTTTAGGTTTTCGCTTCCTCCTTTGGTAACGGTGTTGCTACATCTGGTCTTCATGCTATTCGAGGAATCCTTCGCCTGGTGAACTTCCCTTTGTTCCTTCTCGTGCCTTCTGGTGTTTTCCGACGCGACGACATCATCTACGCCAGATCCGATGCAGAGTCTGCATCACTCCTTTGTTTCCGAACCTCGTTTGTCGAGATCTTCAGTCTGAATTCCGAGAGTTGGTTGCATAATCCGCCTATTCGTGTGCAGAGTAATGGTTTGGGTGCGCGATGGACTGATCACCATCCGACTACTCTTATCATTCGCTCTTGTACATCGAATCAGTGGATCCAGCAACTTTACTCCGTCCACAGAAGTTAGGGGTGGCTTAATTTGTGGATACCTCTACCTTCGACCTTTTGTTTCCCGGAGTGCCCTCTCGACGATCACGGATAACGACCTCTTGTTAGTGGTGTCGCGAAGATCTACACAAAGCGAGAAGATTCAGATCGCCGCCCTTCCTTCCGGTACCATGAGGCGGATCTCGAGGGCGAGATCCATTGTTAGTGGTGTCGAATTGTGGCATCACGCAAAACCACTACTAGAAAATCGCGTTGTTTTTGTGCATTGCATCACCATGACATCATCATGCATCTTTGGCTCTCAGAATATTGTAGCTAAAAAACTATTTTGTCTGATACAATACCTCTTCTCTTATTTCAAAACAAGTCTTATAATTATCTGTTAAATTAATTGCCTAAAAATTATTTTTGCTAAAAAGATTTAAAACAAGACAACACCATAAATATTTTACAAACTAATAAAACCCAAACCCCAATCTATTCCTACCCAAACCTAGTCTACCCACCAACCCCAGCTTGCCACCTCACCGTCCCTCCACCTCAGCACTCCTCTCAGCCACCTCACCAATCCTCTCTCTCACCCCCACTCCCCACTCTCTCTGCCAGCCCGGCCCCACCCACACACTCCACACACGCACGCCTGACCCAGACCCCACCCCAGGCCGCACCTGCCCCTGTCCCGCTCGGCCCACCCGCGGGTCCCGCCACTCCCCAACCCTCTCTCTCTGCCACCCGGTCCCACCAACCCAGCCGGCCCCACCTGCCCACGCCACACCCCCCAGGACCCACTCCCCGCGTGGCCGCTCCCCACCGACCGCGCCCCACCCCGTTCCTCTCCTCGTTCCCCATGGAACCAGGACCTCCTCTCTCCTCTCCCGCCTCCTCCGCCGTTCCCGACGCCCTCCGGCGAGCCGCCGTCCGCCATCGACCTCGCCCTCTCCAGCGTCTTCGACCCTGGCCGCAGGCGGCGCGTCTCCGCTTGGCCGCCGTCGACGCGGCATCCGCCGCCTGCATCGTGGCCGCCGCCCTCGCCAAGCCCGTCGCCACCAAGCTCTGCAACCGACACCGCCCCTCCTTCTCCGGCCCCCCGCGCTCGCCTCCGACGCCAGGGAGCTCTCCCCGCCCTGTGTCCACCGCCTTGCCCAACGCCGCCGCCCGTCCTCGCCCACCGCGCTGCCCTGCGAGCAGCCGCCTCCTCCTCCCTTGGTGGCCGACCTCCGCCGTCCTCCTCGCCTCTCCCTTCCGAGCACCGCTGCCGCCTCTTCGCCCCGCCATCGCGGCTCCCTCTCCAGCGCCCCTCCATCGCGGCTCCCCCTCCAGCGCCCCTCCGTCGCGGCTCCCCCTCCAGCGCCCCTCCGTCGCGGCCCCGTCCTCCCCAGGCCAACTCGTCAAGCTCTGCGAGCCGCCCGAGATCTCCCGTCGCCGTTGACCGCACGGTCCCTGCCTCCTGGAGTTCACCGCCTCCTCCAGCTGCTAGTGCTCGCTGCCGACGTCATGTCGCCGAGCCCTTCCTTCCACTTCGGGCCCCACCATCGCCCTGGTGGCGTTCAAGCATGTCGCTGTGGTTGTTCTGCAGGTCCTTGTTGGTAGCACTCGTGGGCATGTTGGAACCCACATTTGTCTGGAGGACCTTTTGTTCAAACCGGGCCATCACCAAGATGCTACCTGCGTGTATGTGTCTATAAACCCGAGTGGCTACCATAGAGATTTTGTGTCTAATCACGGTACATCAAGATCTTCGTGCCGAGAGTTCTCATCCAAGATCTTTGTCAGGGAACGACAAGAACGCCCTCGGTGCCAAACCCCAAAGACCGATCCGGATATCCTCGACACCCCAAGGTCTTCTACACGGACGCCATGATCTTCGTCACGGGCGCCGAGACCCGGGACACCAAGATCTCCGCCGTGAAACGACAAGACCGACGTCCGCGGATGCGACAAGATCGTCTTTCGGACGCCAAGTCCTTCGCCCCGAATGGCAAGACCGACTCGATGGCGCGGACCCGACAAGGTCTTCACGACGACAAGAACGACAGCGACCATGCGAGTCCGATGCGCCCCGGACGCCAACCAAGTCCTGCTTCCCGGTTGCGACAAGACCTCCTGCCCGTACCGATCCCGGAGTCTGAACCTCGCCGGCCCCGTCGAACCCTGTCGGACCCCGAAACCCCGGAACCCCAAGATCTGCCGAACCCTAATGTGTGACCCTAAGCCCCTATTTTATAATAATATGTACTTGTTGCATATTAAATTGTCATACTCGCATGCATATTCTGTGGGTTGGGGGCACTATGCCGATTCACCTTATAATTAAATATGGGGCCCATATGCGGGCAAATCTAGTCTCATATTGGCCTCATTTAAATTTGTGTAACGGACCGATGCCATGCTTTGCCTTACTAATTCCACATTTAATTTGCGGGGTAGATAAATAACATGAACCATTTAATTAATTGTCGGGACCCCGGTTCCGCTTAATATGATCTAATCGCATCGCACCTTTGCCATGTCAGACATCATACATGCATCATGCCCGATCTTTTGCCGTAGTATTAAATATTGCATCCGGTGTTTATTCTAGTGTTTTGGTTCTTCGCGGATAAGGCCGTTGAGTTGATGCGAGTGTCGACCCGATCTTCGGATGAACCTTCGGCAATGCTTTTCAGGCGAGCACCTCCCCCCCTTTTCTACCTATCTTACTTTTATCGTATTTATTCCCTCTTGTTGATCTATTGCTATCCGTGTTGCGATGCTCTAGTTTTCGTACCCGTGATATCCCTTGCAGCCTCATATTGCCTTGGACACACCCTATTCCCTGTTGTTTGGTAGATAGTTGGACTTGCGCGTCGTAGTCGCTTGCTCAAGTGTTGTTGCGTGTCGTCAAGTACCACAGTTGTTGGAGTATTGCCGCATGTTTAGTGTTGGAGATGATCAAGGCTTTAATTATCGTTTACTTTAATTATTGTTTAATAACTAAAATTAAAGTAGGTAAATGCAGAGGCACCGGTGGGTGATAGATAATATTTGGTTTCCGACCGCTCACTGGTGTCCCGTAGGACTCCGAGTTCTTGACACCTGTTCCGAGATCGAGCGCACTAACCACATGTGGGATGTATGGGCACCCATCGATTTAGTACCTGATTTCAAAGTACTGTACTGGGGGCCACAAGTAGTTTGGGGCTTTATTACTATTCTGTACTTATGCCATGCTTTACTGCTTTATTTACGATTGTGCGAGGAGCACACTGTACTGTTTAGGAAAGCGGAGTGTTTTCGCGGTATCGACAATCCCAGTTTTGGGTTCCCCGTCGTTTACAGCCACTGGCGCAAACCCTGAGTCCGTCTCGGAGACCGGCCGACTTCGTTGCGGGTAGACTTAGTGGGGTGGCCCCCCGTGCTTGCTTTGGGTCTGGGAAACGTCATGACTTAGGCCCCGCCGACATACCGATGGGTGTATGTTAATTGATCTGGCAAAAAGGGTCGAAGTGCGTGTGGATACTTTGGTGCACCCCTGTAGGGTTAAATCTTTTCGAGAAGCCGTGTCCGCGGTTATGGACGACTTGGAGCACAGGTCTCGATCATAGACAACTATAACTAAAGTTTACCGTTATAATTTGACTTGTATCCGATATGACTAGTAATCAGCTTCACCACAACGGAATGGCTAAATAAAAGTACCAACAACTGCTGGGTTTTGGGATATCTCATGCTAATTGTATTTGACTAGTAAGTGACGCAACTACAACGGAATGGTTAATTAAAACTGTCCACTGCTTATTTTATCAGGATGACTATCTATATTTGACTAGTAATTGCCGCAACTATAACGAATGAATAAAACTGCCAACGGTGTGAGTGCCTCGGTTGACTTTCTCGGTTGGTATCGAGGGGGAATACCAGGATGGGTTTGTTTGGTGTTAGAATCAGGTTGGTTCCGAATAGGTCTTTCTTACCCCTTTGTGATAGCCGCCAGTTATATCGAGTCTCTATAGGTTGTTTAGTGCATGCCGCGCTGCCGCTTCAGTCCACCATACCTATGTAGGCGAGGACCGCCGAATTTTAGCCTCGCCGTGTACTGGCCTCAGTACTGACCGCTCTCTCTTTTTTCCTTTGCCCTTTGTTGGCACCCCTTTTGTTTAAGCAGGTTTTGGGATCGACATCGTTAGCAGGGTTACCCTTCCGGCTTGGCCTGGGCAGGGTTATGGACGCCATTGGTTATTCTTCAAGGCTCTTATCCCCATTTGCATCTTGTCCGTAGCCGGACGCTCTATTATTTTCAAGGTGTTTTGGATCTTTGTATATTATATCTGTATTCTTGACTCATTGAGTCGCTGTTGTATATATCTCTGTTCTGTGGGTCCCATCGAGGACTGTTGTGTAATGTTATTACTTCGTTTTCCATCCGCATGAAAGTGCCTGGTGGGCACCTTTGAATCGTTTCTATGCGGGTTTGGCGAGTTTCGCTAAAACTTGCATAGGGCCGATTCTGAGGGTGTTACAGATACCATCTGTAAGATCCCTCCTTTATAAAGGAAAAGGATCCCTGTGATTGCAATTCTAGTCCCTGGATCAATGCTAGCATCCACAGTTTAAGATGAAGTACACAGAAATAAAGGTCATTACAGTCATTCCAGAGACAAACATAGTCTTTACAACTCCAAGGCCACAGGCCTAGTACAAGAGTTTGAATAAGTAAATAAATAAAAGTCTTCATCTTCATGTGCCACAGGCAAACATGTTGAGTCTAGACTCATGACTCCTAATCCTCATCAGAGTAGCCTGCAACATCACAAGTTACAGCCACAGTGGGTCAATACATTGGAATAGTATTGGCAAGTGATACCTTAGTATAATTTAGGTGGACTGGATACTATATGCAATTTGGCTAAGTGTAGCTTGGCTTGCTTTGCTCAAAATAGGTTTTGCCTATTAGTTGAAAACACTAAGTTTTTCTTTGTCAAAACTTTTCCCAAGGAACCACCAATAGACATTGAGGTCCTTCACCCTTGTTCACCCACAAGTTTTTACTTAGAAATTGGGATGAGGAGATTCTTGATAGCTTCCATGTCTTGATGCTCAAGTTGTCCTTTTCCAGGGACATGGCTAAGTACTTAGATTCTTCCATCTGCAGAGGTTGTGCACTTTCCCCACAAGCCTTGATTTTCACCAAGACAGGACCTTTCAGAAGCCTTCCCTTAGACCAAATGGACGCGTTCCAACCTATCATCCCACTACCTCCAACTGTCCAAATGGCTAAGTTCTAGCAACCTATGTGATCCTGGCAAAGCCCATATTGCCAAGTGGCTGCACTAGAAGCTTCTTAACATTTGGCCTCTAAAATCTCTTTGTTCCTGGGTGGCTTTCCACAAGTGAGATACACAAGGTAAACCATAGAAATGGGCCTTGTGTAACCACTCAACATAAACCAATCCTTCCATTCCACCCAGGTGTTTCATTCATTTAGTTGTTTTATTAGGCAAAACACAAGTCCAAAGACTTAGAAATATTTTCATCATAGCATGTATATTTCACCACCCTTGGTTGCTACTAGCTAGGCTAAGCATGGCATAGATAAGCATCTTAACATAGAAATTTCCTAGCAGTTCTACAACTACTAGGATTTCCCAACATGGCATATAAGCAAAATATAACATGCAAGACTAACAAAATATTTCTAATGCTTAGTAGAAAACATAGGGATAAAAATATCATGAAGCACCACTTGCCTTGGTAGTTTGGAGAGTAGCTACACTCCTCACAATCACAATCACTATTGGCACCAAAATCTACACAAAGAATCATAGCCACAAATCACATACAAACAAAAATATATGAATGCATGCAGTATGATATGTGGTGGTTTTTAAAACTCTACAAAGAAAGTGTACTGTACTGGTTCATAAACAAGTTCAAAACTTGCCAAACAACATTTATTTAAACCTGAAAACATTTCCCAAACAATTCATATACTCAAAATATCCCTACACATGTTTCTGTAAATAAAACCATTTTAACAGAAGCAAAACATTAAACACATTGCATATTTAGAAAGGGCTTGCTCTCCTGATTACATTGATATAAAATTCATCAAATTCTAACATGGGAATCAAAATTTATAGCTAAAACAAATTCAAACATCTAATAGATTCAATTCCTGTTTTTAAATCTAAATTGTTGCCACGCGTCTTAATCTGATTGGCCGGTACCGCTTCGCGCTGGATCACGTTTCTGAGACGCTGGATCTAACTTAATCGCGCGGCCCAGATCTAACCTTACCGCTTCGATAAGTGATCTAATTTCACACGCTGGATCCAGATCCAACGGTCCTGGATCAAACGACCATAGCTAGGTGGCGCTGGCGGTGGCTACTGGCGGCGGCGAGCTCTGCCTACGGCGGCGCGGCGCTACAGGTGGCTCTGGGGTCATCGGAGATCCTTACCAGGATCGTGGCGGTGCACTGATGCTCAACCTGGCGACGGCTTGGCAAGGGGCGCGCGGAGATGGTCGCTGGAGCTCGTCGAAGTTGCGGGCGACGTCAGTTGCTTGCTGTCGAAGATGTTGCCGAGGCTCTGCGTCGACCTAGCACAAGCCAGATGGTTTAGGAGATGCTCAAGGTCCTGGCGATCAAGACAGTACCAAAGGGGAGGCAAGGGGCGGTCTCATTTTACCTGAATAGCACGTCGGATTCGAGCTGCGGCTCAGGTGCTCGCGGGTGAGAACGAAGACGTCGCTCTGGGTCATGAGAAAGCAAACGGAGGGCATTAGCTAATGCGCAAGGTCATGCTGGTCACAGTGGTTTGAACTAGAGGCAGAGGGGCGGTCTGTACTCACCGAGATTCGTTGCTGGAGTGTGTCTGTCTGCGGCGGCGCGAGGGCAATTGCGGGCAGCCTGTGGGCGTATCTGTCTGGCTTTTTTGGGGGAAATGGCCGCAAGGGGGAGGTGGTCTTATAGACAGAGCGGGGGCGAGGATCGCGCGCGGTATCAAGGGCAATTAAGCGCGTACTGATTGCGGCGAGGTAACGGCGGAGCGAGCGTCGCGGCCGCGCGTGATTGACAATGACGACGACGTGGTCGCAGGATCCACTCGTCATCGAGTTAAACAGAGAGAAGGTGGGGTCGTGTGGTCAGTGGCCTGGGGGGTGTCTGCGAGTGAGAGAGAGGGGGACCCGGGTGGGTTTAGTCGGCTGGATTCGTAGTTGGGCCAGATAGGTGGCGCTGGCCTTTTTCCATTTCTTTTCTCCTTTTCTTTTTCTGTTTTGATTTTCTGAAATGATTTTCAATTCCAAATCAAATGAGTTTGAATTCAAATCTTCTCTAGGTTTTTATACTGCAAACCTTGCACTCAAATGTGTGTCAAACACTACTGTTTATTCAAAACACTTTGATCAAATGAAAATAAAAATAAAACCAAGCCTTTATGATATATATACAATAGGCATAATATTGGTTTTATTTACTCATTTTGTTTTGAAACTTTGTTCAAACTTTTTGATGGTGCCTAAGTTTGAATTTCAAACCTTACTGAACCAAAACAAGTACTCTTCTCATTGGAAGATAGCACTAAGGCTAGAGCAAACTTACATGAAATAATAAGCATATGTGCTACTGTTTTGAAATGATTTGTTTGAAATGAAATTCATATGATCATGGATGCATGGATGATATGCATGAGTTTGAAACATGATTTTAGGGATGTTACAGGGCACCTAGGGTGGCTGCACCCCCCAGGCGCGGGCTAGGCCCTGCCGCGCGGCTAGGGGGTATGGCCCACTGGTGGCTCTTCTCCGTCTCGTCTTCTGGCTCCGTGTTCCCCATGGTAAAATATTAACTTTGACTTTTGTCCCGTCCAATTCCGAGAATATTGATTTTCTGTCTTTTCTGGAACCAAAAACAGAAGAAAACAGACAACTGGCACTATGGCATCTTGTTAATAGGTTAGTACCAGAAAACATATAAAAACACCTCAAAGTATAGACAAAGCAAAGCAAAGTGGATACTAAACAAGGATGGAACATAAAAAATTATAAATACGTTTACGACGTATCAGTCTTCAGTGTGAAATAAAAGGGGAGCTTATAAGTCCATGGAGTTATGTATGTGTTTTGGAGAAACGTCTGGGCCGCTAGCCTAAGCCATGCCTAATCATGGTCGGAAACTTTCAGCATCACCATAGTAAGCAATCTATGAAGCTTTCTACTTATAAAAAAGAGACACATTGAAAAGAGGAAAGAGAGAAAAAAGCACCATTTTCCCATGGTAAATAAGAAGATTGCTAAGATGCTTATTATCTGCTTACCTTGTCATTTTTATTATGGGATAGCTCCTATATCATGTGCAAAGGGTACCCCGTTGGCGGTTCTCTATGATACTATTTGCCTCTTTTCTATCGCCACAAACTATTCCTAGAGATGTTGTCTTTGGGAATTACAGTAATCTTGGGGGTATTCGTCACTCATGGACAATAGCTTGTTACATTTTAATTACGGATTTTGCGGATGTAATGCCAGTAGATGAGGACCGGATGCCACTGAATGGGAACGCACACGCCCTGCCTGGCTAATATGCCTAACTGGGTTCTGCCGCAGTTTCCTGAGCTAGGATGGAATGATGTACCACAATATGAAGCTCCACAAGCCCTAGTTGGCCAAGGACAGGACCAAGGACATCCTCCTTTTGAGTCAGTTATTGAGGAAAATGTGCAGGGTTAAATTGTGATGTACCCATCTGTGGCCTCTGGTTCTTCGTCAGTGCAATTTGTGAATGAAGTTGTGGACGATGATATTATGGAGTTTCAGCAGTCGTGGGCGCATGTCCTAGTTCATCCGATTCTGCATGCCCAAGAGCAGGAAAACCCAATTCGGGATATGGAGGATTAACCTATGTATTCAATACTTAGTTTCGATACGAGATGCAAAACATCTCAAGGGAATACATGAAACTAAGAAGTGAGTCTTCTAGTCGGGGATTAAACTAAGAAGTAGCCAAAAATAAAAGTAGAGACATAAAACACCAATGCCAATTATAGGAAAGAGTCTCTTATTCTATAGGTTCATCAAAGTGTGGTTGAAGGTTTGTTTTGTCCCTCATTTGTTTTATCACACCATTATTTATTGTTTATAGATGTGCACAAGATACAATTTGATAATACACTTGCATATTATGTTTCCTTGAAAGGATTTGAACCTATGAACTTTACATGATAATGAAGAAGCAAAAGTAACAAACTTCAAAGTCCATGTTTGTTTTTATCGCCTTCATGCTCGAGGACGAGCATAGGTTAAACTTGGAGATGTTGATGCATGTAAAATGCATACGTGAACTTTGTAGTTTGTTAACATGTTTATCCACATATTTGCATCATATATAATGTTATATACATGTTTTCAATTGGGATTTACCAATGATCCCCTTTATTTTGGCTATAATCCAACAAGGCAGAAAAACCTTTTTTAGTGTTTTTGATGTTTCGGGACCTATACGAAGTCAAATGAACCTCAACTTTTGGGCATGTCAATATTTATCCACGAGAAGCATCTGGAGCGCAAGAACCTCACCTGGAGGGCTAGGAGGCTCAAAGGATACTAGGTGGCGCGCCCAGCCCAGGTGGGCACGCCACCTACCCTCTTTTCCTCCTCGGTCGTCCGATCACCTTGATTCATTCGCACACGGAGTTCTCTTGACCTAAAAACCCCTATAAAAGGATACCCCAGGGAGTGCTCGACAAAGAGCACACCAAAGACAAAAACACCACCAAACAGAGTCATATCCAGCGAAGATTGGAGGGGGAAACTCCACCGGAGGCGCCTCCGGAGGGATCTCCACCTTCTCCAACATCTCCAGCATCATCACCACGATGAATAGGGAGTAGTCCACCTCTGTACTATGGGTTTTTGACAGTAGCTTGATCTATTTCTCTCTTGTTCTTCATAGATCTAGTACCATATGAGCCGCCCAACGTGATTATGGCCATATATGTAATTCCTATGTGGTGGATCTTTATTCTATGATTTGATATATGAGATTGGAACCTATTTTGTGTAATATATATTGGTAGATGCATATCATGTACCCCATTCTTAATTGCTTGTTTTGATACAACTTGTATGCAAGAACTTGTATGGGGAGAAGTGTGTATTAAATGGAGTAGCATGGTGGAAGTTATTGAAATGTGACAGCAATATTCAAGATCTACTTTGGTTTTTACCTTTCTTTTGCTATCTCACTAGGGATAAAGTGAAATCATGTGCTATAATTATCATGTGATAGTGAGATAATCTTGTTAGATCAAGGTAGCATATTTGTATTTCAAACATCATGTTATATTACTTAAAGCTATACTCTGATTTGTTCTTAATTCAAGATTGCATGGAGTTTCCCTTTCTTGAGGAGTATAAGAGAGATGTGTTTCATCTCTATGTTAGAACGTGATGCCCATAAGAATTCTTATCATACATATATATAAGTTTCATGAATATTTATCATTGATGAATTATTTTATGATCACTACAACTTAAAAAGAGAGTAGACAAGTGAACCCATAAATCCCTATTCAATTTTAACCATAAGAAACACCATTCCATTACATTTACTACCTTTTATGCTTTCTGCAATTTATTATTTCAAAAATACAAGAAATACTTTTCCTACTTGCAATCACTCATAAAACCCCCAAAACAACTTTACTATCTTCCATATCATCTAGTTTGCATTACTTTACTTTATTTATTTCAGTTTACTCTATATTATATTTCATATTACTAATATGAAACCTTGTGCTTTACAACCACTTGGTCGAGTTGGGGACACAATACATATTATTTTACTTTATAGGTTGCTTGAAGAGGAGAAGACGAATAAAACTTCCATAACCAATTCCCTGAGAGTTTGATATAAACCCTTGAGTCACCCTTGTGGGAAAAAAAGCTTGCTACAACACCCTGCACTAGGAGTCCCAATGAAAATTGGCCACGATTGTTGCCATCAATATCATATATACCTTCATTATCATATATACCTTCATCATCGATGATCTCTCCGGCAATGGGTTCAACCTTGATGTTTCTGAAACATGATATGAACTCATGGAAATCATGTGTGACACAGGTCCGGACGTTCCCTTGGTAGCTGGGAGGCAGCGACCGTAGAAATACGCCTATTGCAAAGAAATCAGTCATCTAGTAGTCCATGAAATGAACCAGTCTCATATACGCATCATGCATACTCTCCAAGTGACTATCCAAGCAAGTGTGTTCCTCCATATTTATGGAAAGTAAGTCTTCAAGCTGCTCGTGCTTTCACATGCACACCTGGTCCATGAACTCCGCCCTCAGCCGATCCACCATCGAATATGGGTCAAGATCACCCATGAGTGGATGCACTTCGTCCATCATCCTGTAGCGCATTATCACTTGAATGAAGGTTGACATCTCACGATGATAATATTGGTCTTCCCGCTGTTGTGGGGTATCATAGTCCGAGGGCTCATCCAAATCCATCGGGTAGCGTATGTAGTTGATCACACTATTCTCAATAAGGAGGATATTCAGACGCCAATCGGGGAAGTTGGATCCATCTAGTTTGAGCTTCTCAGCAAATACCCAATAAACAATCTCAAAAGAAGCTTCGCGGTGAACCATATTCTACATTTAAAATTGCAAAAGGATTTAGACTAAGTTTATAATTATGTGATTTCAATAAATCCACTAAAACTATTATCCCCAAAAATGTTTTAGTGATAACATGATCCCAATTCTTTACACCGCCCCCGATCGTCACAGTCGGCGATATAGTTGCAAGTGTGGACATCAAAATGTTCATCACATCATTCATTCTCGATCTTTTGAACATCTCATGTTCCGAGGCCATGAATGTATATGCTAGACTCACCAATTAAAACTTACGTGTATAGTTGTGCAATATGGCTTACACCCACTGTATGCGAATGCAGATATGTCTGACACCCGATCGTCACGGCGTGCCTCATAACGAAGAACTTTTTTGGTGGTTCACACTAAGGGAGAACACTTCCATTAGTATTATGTCTTAGGAATCATATTTTTAATGCTATCATCGAGTATCTAATACTATCACACAACAAGATGCATAAACAATAAACATCAAATGTAAATGCGATGCGATATGGTCCTTCGCGCCGTGATCTCCATCCTGCACCTCCGGGTCCGGCACCAGGGTACCGACGCCTCCGTCTTGTAGTCCACCATCATGGTGACCGTTACTACCACTTAGCAACAAAAAATAAACTACTTTACCTTAACTATGACCATATCACACCACAACGCCACTGCAAAATAAAGTTAGACAATTCTACTTTATCTTTACATGTTTTACGTGGATTTTAGAGATTTCGCGCAAGAACCGTTCTTACCTACGAACTTCAAACATAATGTTGATTAAACAATTGTCTTTACTACACCCCTCTCGGGGCCCTCCGTTGTAAATGGCATACCAACTAACGTGAGAGAGACAGACACCCCCCAAATCCACTTACACTTGTGGACCAGTATCACAAATTAACACGTAATATCGGTTGGGGACAACTTTATCAAGCATTACTGTGGTATACACAAGTAAACGTGGAAGGGTAACAATCATAAAATCAATACCCACACATAATAACTCGTGTGTTCTTACCGTACTAGCAGTACTACACACAGACCTAGCTCTGATACCACTGTTGAGGTTTAGAGCTAGAAAAAAATAATTTTTCCTACACAAACAACCCTAATGTCAGGATCTATCTATTAGTAATGCAATAATGGGAGGGGACTCGGTGTTCATACATTTGAAGAATGAACGCGGTTAACATTTCGCGGGGAACGTGGGTGATGTAGTAGTACCGACGCCGATCTCAAGTTCGTTCCGAAGTCCAACAGCTCGGGCGGCTCCGACAATTATAGGCACCACAAGTGTAGCACCGCCCGAGTGAGTCACACACATACGGTGCTTGACGATGACTCTCGCTCCCCCAATCTATCCAAGATCACAGAAGTAAATCTCTTGGATCCGAACCCCGCAACATGACGGCGCTCCGCGGTGAAAAAATCCTCGTTTGCTTAGCCATATCAATGGGGCCATGGTCACAAGAGAGAGAGAGGAGAGAGAGATATAGAGAGGAGAGAGAGATAGAGAGGAGAGATAGGCAACTAGAAGCAATTCCCAAAGCCGGGAAGCTTTTACTTAATTTCTGATTATTTAATTACATCCTATTCCTCTTCTTATATAAGGGGAAGGGAACCCCAAAACTTATTTTCTAAGCCATGCGGGACTAAACAAAGGAGAGGAGAGGGGGAGGGGGGTGGCCGGCCGGCCAGGGCTCCCATAGGCCCTGCACGGTTGCCCTGGGCCCAAGCGGCCACCTCCTCCTTCTCCCTTTTGGTTTTTCCCTCATGGGCCTTTCCCTATAGGGAATTTTACCATTTTAATTCATTTTATTTTATTAAATAAATAATTAAATCAATATTTAATAACTATTTACATATTATTTATTGCCGTGGCTATGGAACTCCTTCCATCCCATACCGGACATCCTATGGACCATCCCAAAACCCTTCTGGTTTCTCCCTCTCTTTTCTTCGGTGATTCTGATGATACCAAAACAATCTCTGAGTTTCATCAAACCCTTAAGCATGATACCCAACGGTACGGGAACACTATACATGGTCAAGACCCCTCTCGGACCAATGATCATCAACGGGACCTGGATGCCCATAATGACCCTACGCATTCCACAAAACTTTGTCATTGAACCATCAATGTTGTGTCATATTCCTTTTGTCTCTATGATACTTGCATTGTCCGAGATTTGATCAATGACATCACCATGTCAGTTTTAACCTTGTTACCGATAATTGCTACTTTACTCTTCCGATAAGTGATATCCCCGTGACCTAGCCACACACTCGCAACTTATGGATATAACTTATCCGAGTGGATCCAGAGTATCTTTCGTCACGCGGATGGACAAATCTCTCTTTTGACGCATACACTTCAACCGACCCTTTTAAGTACTCGATCACACCTTTATGATCACCGTTTTACCGAGTGACGTTTGATGCTCTCAAGGCACTCTCGGATGAGTTACTATGTTCCCTAATTATAGCAACTTGAACTTTGTGACATGATTGTGTTATGATGCTTTGATTTGGTATGTTCACCAACTCATTATCCCAATGAGGTGACTCCATTGTCAACCGGCGTGAAATACCACATGATTATGAAACCTTGATCATCTGTTGACCAATGAACCAGTGACTAGAGATTCACTGGGAACTCTTAGTTGTTTACATATCACACGTGTATTGATGTTTCCTTTCAATACAGTTATAGCATGATATAAAACCTAAGTATAAACTTCGTGAAATATGATAATAATCCATATTATTATTTGTCTCTAAGGCATATTTCCAACAGGTCGGGCTTATCGGAGCCTAGGCCCAGAAGTTCGACGCCCTCCTGGATCCATCCACCGTCGTCAATATGGCGCCCCGGGCCGCCACTCCTCCACATTGCTGCCGCGGGCTGCTCTGGCCCCCGCCTCACCATGGCCCTGGAGAGCCGCCGTTGCGGCGCCGCACAGGCTTTGCCCGGCGACGCCCCTGGCGGCGGCGGGAGAGGGGATCTAGTGGCGGCGGCGGTTGGGAGGGGGTGGGAGCATTCTCTGGGTGGGCGCTTTTGTGACTTTGTAAGTGAACTTATTTTCGTTATGCAATTAATGAAACGGGGAGTAGCCCGAGATTTGTAAAGGTATTCTGAAAAATTAAGTAATTCATTTATATTCTTAGAAATACTACTATAGACATGAATGTGAAATAAAGATCAGAAATTTCTCCAGCACAAACTACAAGATGAACTCGGCACATAAGTGAACAGAAAAGGAAATGAGAGTTCAATAACAACTGGTACATATGGTCGACTGGTATGATTCCGACCAGAATCGCAAAGACGTCAATAACAAAGCAACAGATGGAAATAAAAGGTACATGATACATTGGGAATCAAAGAGAGCTAGTAGAGCAGCAGTGTTTTGGAGAGCCGATCTGGTGCGCATCGCATGGTGAGCTAGACGTCAGGTTTAGATCTTCCCACTCACGAGCTCACGGCGGCCTGCATATATATATGGTCGATTAATGGTGGAGCTCAATCAACGTACTAGACAATAATCATGTTTAAGGAGTATAGTGCACGTACCAGGTATATGTCTCGCTGCATTGCTTTGTCGATGGTGGCAAGCAACTCATCTCGGAGACGGATGAGGTCCTTATCCTGCGTCTGGGCGACTATGGCTTGGGCCTGGAGCTTCAGGTTAGTCCAATCCAGCTTCTTCTGCCCGACCAAGCTAAGGGGAGGTGCATTTGGCGGCTTAGTAGAGGATCCCCCTCCTGGAGCTGAAGACCCTTGAGTTAGCAGAACGTGATATTTCTGCGACTCATTGATCAGATCGTCCATCATCGGTGTGAAGAACTGGGTGCCGATCGTGTCAACCGAGCCCAGGGTTGTGGCCCTCTGCATCTGTTGGCTCGACACCCAGGAGCACATGTAGGCCAACCCCGCGCCACACTTGAGGCGGCTCGCCATCTCCTTCACCTCATTCTGCAGATCATCCAGATCAAGGCCATCGTTCTGGTCGTCGTCCATCATGTCCATGAACTCCGCCCACTTGGTCTCAAGCGTGCTCCCTGCGCGAATCAGGGCATCCGCGGCTTCCTTCTCTCCCTTGGCACCTGCAATGTTCTTCTGCTTCTTGAACTCGGTGTGAAGAGTGGATAGAAAATCCACCACGCTGAACTGGACGATCTGCTCCCGGACCATGCGGGAGTTCTCTTCGGAATCCCCGGCCTGCTTTCCGGTGACCAGGTTTACTGAAGTGCCATCACCATTAATAGGCGAGCCACCGGGAGCATCCTTGTACGTGATATAGAATTGCCCATAAGCCCTGGGGCTTGCTGACGTGTCAGGTTCTACCTGAAATTCCGCGATGAAGTTCTTCACCTCACCAGCGTAGAGCGTGCCAATCTTGATGTAACCAGCCTTATAATTGTTGGCAATGACTGCAGGTTGGGTTATCTCGCTGCTCTCGAAGCCACAACCGATCCTCTTGAACTCACTCTTCCAACTGGGGTGGCTCTGGATCGTCACCAACACATCGACGGCGACGATGGAGTTGAGCCCTCCTAAGAAGACGGCAAAGGCGTCGGTGATCTTGCCGAGCTCTTTGTCGTCGATGAAGGAATAGGTGCCACCTGATTGTTGGGCGACGGAGAGCAGCACATTGGGTTCGTGCGTGCAAATACCGAAGGTGTGCACCGGGTACTTCTTCAGGAGGTCGGGTCGGATAGGGTACATGGCGATTTTCCTGTTGTCCAGCCCATCCGTCAGGAGCATGATTACCGCCAAACGGTTCTTCTCGGTGCGCTCATCTAGGATCTGTGAATCCACTCACCAGATTGTTAGCTATTTTTTCCATGCATGCCCGTGAATAGTTAGCTAGAGCAGATGTAAATAAAGTATTTTAAAGAGGAGAAAGTAGTACATGATTTAATATTTTTTGGCTAACTATAATTTGTTTAGGCTCAACGTGAATGTCACAACCACCCCAAGAGTTGTGTGCAGCAATGATTTACAGAAATCAACCTTACATGTATAGATTTGACCCAAGCTACCTATATAGTTTAATTATATTAGCCGTTGTAAATTATACAAGCATGTGAGTACCGAACTAATTTTTACTACTCCCTCCGATTCATATTAATTGACTTTGATTTGCAAAATTTGGATAAACCTATATCCTAAATAGTGTCTAGATTCATTTAAATCTAGACAAATTTGAGTCAATTAATATAGGCCGGAGGGAGTATCTGTATTTCCAAATATAAGATGTTTTGAGAGTTCAAATTGAACTCCCAAAACGTCTTATATTTAAGAACGGAGGGAGTGTAATTTAGTACAAAAATATAAATTTAGTTTATGTTTTTTTCTCTTAGTTGGTTCAGAAAAAATAAACAACTTATATAATTTCTAACTTTTATTTCAGTTTTCTATATATATAGTTACATATGTGAGGCGCTACATATTCTTTTGTGATTCAATCTCAGTTCTTATTACTCTGTCCACATGGGATGATCGGCTTATATGTTTCCTAATTTATATGATTAGCATGCTATTTATGGGTGTAGTTTGAGAGGAATCGCATGTTGGCCCCCCAAAATAAAATCGAACCATTTACCACTTCTAGTATAGATCTCACTACTTATATAGTAGTACATTGTGTTGGAGGTGTACAAGAGGACTCAAACTATATACTGCTTGTATAATAGAGTCCATTTGATTAGCAGATAAATATCTTATTTCAAAGTTAAATCTAATAGTATTACCTTCACGGCATGCTCCAATGCTGGAGTGAATGCAGTTTCACCCTTAGCCACGAGCTTATCCACCTTATTTTGAGCAACTACCCGTTGGCCAGAGATTCTGAACATGTCGGTGCTCTGCGCAGTCACTACCTTCTCGTTGAATGGAACGATGGCTACTCCATCATCTTCATGCAGATGTTTGATGACAAACTTCATGGCCTTCTTCAGTAGATCCATTCTTGAAGTCGTACTCGCCCCAGGAGCCGCTTCCATGTTCATGCTACCACTGACATTAAGCAAAGCAACAAGATCAATCGGAACATGCTGCTTCACTGCTGGTGGGGCCTCAACCCGCACCAGCATTGGAAGGAATTCTCCCTGCCGCCCACTTGGGAGCCTAGGCAATTTGGAGGTGACCGTCCCTTTAACCTTCTCACCAGCATTACTGATGACCTATACAAGCATGGAAAAAAATTAATGGCTTCAAATCCAACACAAATATAAATCCCTAGGCTGAAATATTATGCTCCCTTTTATTAAAAATACTGTACACTTTATCAATTATCAGACCAAATATAAGTGGAGGCAGGGCCCCAACTAATGCTCTTGGTAGTGTAAACTTAATTTTACCCCTATTGATACTCTCGAAACTAGTACCCCCGCAATGAACTGAAGAATCATAATCCCTCAAAAATGATATAGCTATATATAGATATAAACTCTTGTTTTTTGATTGTTCGACATGCAGAAATAAATATTGACCATTTACACATATTTTACACACTAGCCACGGTACGCAAAGTCGGGAACTCATACGGTCATACCTGCTTCCCCATCTTTCCTTGCTTCGTTCGATGGAGCAGGCCTGTGCGCGGAGGGTATATGAAGAACTAGCTAGTGATGCTGTGCTATGTATATATCCTTCATCAAGGGCTGTATATATAGGTACTAATTTGATACGCACATGCATGCATTTGGATCCAAAGTCGCCATGTTCATCAGATGCAGATGGCAAATTGACTGACCTTGATAACTAGTCATATTCATCTCACTGAGTCATGCAAGTTCACATGCAGAGTTGGAATCATTTGAGCACCTAATTAGTGTCAGAGTATATACAGTCATTGCCTATCTGTACTTGGCAGCCACTCTAGTAGCATATAGAATTTAAATCCAGACTTGACCCTGAACACTTCTTACAGTAACGCAATTGAGGCCAATGATGAGCGCGACTCCTTGCATTGGATGCTCATATGTAATGCTGGTATTGCAATTTAAATCCAGACTTGACTCTGAACACGTCTTACCAACCAGGCCGCACAAGTTGACCGTAAAGCTAGCTTAACATGGCTTTATTATTAGCAAAAGATGTGCTTAATTATGACAAGAACGAGATTATATATTGACCAAGACTACTGGGATAGATAAATCAGGTCGTCGTGTAGAGCCAGCATGCATGTGCTTCTTCCCACATCATGTATTCTATGATTTCTATCCGTGCTCCCTTGTTTTTCTGAAGTACTAAACGGTCGGTGGAGGAGGAAGCCATCAGAGAACCTTGGTTGTGCTTATGGAAACATTGCCCACATGATGGATGGCATGGTTTCATTCTTATTAGCTAGATGGAATGGACCAAGACCCATTCGAAATTCATCATAGCTAGCTGGAATCACTCCAACCATCATCCCCCCCCCCCCCCCCCCCCCCCCCCCCAAAACTTGTCGTGGAGGATGACGTACATAGTGTCTCATTTTTCTTGGTTTGATCAATTCTTGCTTTCTTAATGAACGCAGTATGGTCTCTTAGAAAAAATTATGCAATACAAAAACGAAATGTGTTGCCGAACTAATCTGGCTGGCATATAACTTCTGATAATTGAGAAAAAACAAGACATAAGAGGGTACGGAAAGCGATCCCTTCCTTCCCCAACTCCTAGGAAACTGCGACTAGGGTGTCAGCCTCGTGTCGGCGCCGGCGCTGATCTGCCTCGCCTTGTAGTGGCCTTCGGGCCATAGATCAGTCGTGGTGGATCCTGGTCATTGTCAGCGGGAGGGCTCAGTTTTTTATATTTTGTCCAGTTTGGTTAGGGTTTATGTTAGGGATGATCCCTTGGGGTGGCCCGATCTTTCACGAATTTCGTGGGAATCGAGGGGGAAGCGAGTGGAAGGAGGAGGGGGATGAAATCCACGAACACACGCGAAGAACTCGATGAACACACACACACAAAAACACGATACAAGCCGTTAGCTCACGCCGGTGGCAACCGGTCCAACACAATCCCTAGGATTGGCGTTGGGCAAGACACTCTCCCACGGCCAACAACGGGGGTGAGAGGCTTGATGAGATCTTAACTACTTGGGGACGAGACACCGAGATCCCAAGGACTTGTACAACTTGAACGCACGAGGCAAAATCCAAGAGGTTGTGGATGAGCATGAGACAAATAGTTGATAGATTCTCAAAGGGGTGTATTCAACTACAATTATCCAAGTCTAACGTTTACAATTGAGGGTGGGGGCTATTTATAGGCCAGCCACATAAACAGGGGGAGTTTAGGAACGAAAAGGAAAAATATAGAGAGGGATACAGGGCGCTAGGCCGAGCTGACGCGAACAGGTTCAGTCACGATCGGTAGTACCGGCTCGAGACCGGTAGTACCGGTCACAACCGGTAGTACCGCTCAGGGACCGGTAGTACCGCTTGCGGTCTTGGGACTTCAGTTGGAGTCGCCTGTAGTGAGCGGTAGTAGAGGGCGGTAGTACCGCTGACCGGTAGTACTGGTTCCAGCTCCGGTAGTACCGCTGGCGTCTGGGGCTTGGATGGGTTTCTTCTAGGGCGTCCGGTAGCAAGTTCCGGTTGTGCCGCTTGAACCGGTAGTACCGGTCGTCGGATCCGGTAGTACCGCTGGAGTCTGAGTGCGGTTGGTCCCTTCCGCTATGGTTTCTCCGTTCCATGGGTCCTTCTCTTCGTACCTGATGATGCACAGGGTGGGCGTACGAAGTAGCAAGCCATCCAGGGGCGTATCGAAATCACACAAGGAAAGGAGCGAGTTAACCTTAGCTTGTAGGAGTTTGTCTCGGGCGCGAGTCATGGGTCCACTTGGGGAGCTCGTAGGAGTAGATGTAGTAGCGTTCGTAGGACGGGCTGCATCAGCTCCCCCCCTTGGGAAAGAGTCGTCCTCGACTCTTCAACCTTCTCCACATCATCATCTCCATGGAAGGGTGAAAAGTCCTTGACATTGAACGTTGGGCTCACAAGGTACTTTGATGTAGGGATGTCGATGATGTAGGCGTTGTTGTTGATCCTCTTGAGTACTTTGAACGGTCCATCACCTCTTGGATGGAGTTTGGAGTCGCGATCCTTGGGGAAGCGGTCTTTACTCAAGTGTATCCACACAAGGTCGCCTTCCTCGAAGATCATCTCTTTCTTGTTCTTGTTTAGCCTTGAAGCTTGGCGAAGGACTTGTTGCTCGATCGTAGTTCTTGTGTCTTCATGTAGCTTTTTCATTGCTTGGGCACGCTTGTCAACATCCATGTTGGTGCGGTCGTGTAGAGGAAGAGGTAATATGTCGAGCGCGGTGAGAGGCTCGAATCCATAGACGATCATGAACAGGCTCATCATGGTGGTGGAGTGCTTCGCGCGATTGTAGGCGAACTCGGCATGTGGGATGCATTCCTCCCAATCTTTAAGATTCTTATTTATCAACACGCGGAGAAGTGTGCCGAGGCTTCGGTTGACGACCTCGGTTTGGCCATCAGTTTTAGGATGTGAGGCGGACGAGAATAGGAGCTTGATGCCGAGCTTGGCCATGAGTGTCTTACAAAAGTAGCTCATGAATTTGACGTCGCGGTCAGAGACGATTGTTCGTGGTACACCGTGTAGCCGAATTATTTCCCTAAAAACAGATTTGCAACATGTGAAGCATCATCGGTCTTATGGCACGGAATGAAGTGTGCCATTTTGGAAAAGCGATCCACTACCACAAATATAAATCATGACCATGTTTAGATCTAGGCAATCCTAACACAAAGTCCATGCTAATGTCCGACCAAGGTGCATGAGGAATAGGCAATGGCATATCAAGACCAAAGGGATTAGACTTGGACTTAGCTTGGACACAAGTAGTGCATCGTTGGACGTGGTGTTGGAATTATGCCCCAGAGGCAATAATAAAGATGTTATTATTATAATTCTTATTCATGATAAAGTTTATATTCCATGCTAATTGTATTAAGCGGAAACTTTAATACTTGTGTGGTTTATGAACAACACTGTGTCCCTAGTATGCCTCTATGGACTAGCTCATTGATTAATGATGGTTAAGGTTTCCTAACCATAGACATGAGTTGTCGATTAATAATGAGATCATATCATTGGGAGAATGATATGATGGACAGACCCAAACTAAGCAGAGCAATTAGATCGTGTCATCGTGTTCATCTTTGCGAAGCTTTTCTTATGTCAAATATTGTATTCCTTAGACCATGAGATAATACAACTCCCTGGTATCGGAAGAAAGCTTTGAGGTCATCAAACGTCATCCTATGAGAGGGTGATCATAAAGGTGGCTCTCAGGTGATCGGAAAGTACCTGTTGGGTTATATGTATCGAGATGAGATTTGTCCCTCCCAAGTCGAAGAGATATACTTCGGCCCACTCGGTAATCGATATCAACACCGCTTGAAAGCATGTGGTTAAGGAGTTAATCACAAAGTGATATCAGATTACGGAACAAGTAAAGTACTTGCTGTGAACGAGATTGAACTAGGTATGACGGTACCGACGATCAAATCTCGGGCAAGTAAAATATCGCGAGACGAAGGGAATATATATATGGGATTGATTGAATCCTAGCATCGTGGTTCATCCGATATGATCATCGATGAATGTGTGAGAGTCAATATGGGTTTCCAGACCCCGCTATTGATTATTGATAGAAGATCATGTCTGCATATTCTCGAACCCGAAGGGTCACACACTTAATGTGTCTCGACGCTAGGATAGATTGGATAATTGGTTTATGAGTTTTTGTTCGGAGTCTCGGATGGGATCCGGGACATCACGAGAGGTTCCGGAATGGTCCGGAGAATATGATTCATATAAGGCAATGTAGTTTTTGGAGTTCGGAATTGTTTCAGGTTAATCGGTATTGTACCGGAAGCTTCTAGAACCTTCCAGAGGGGGACCAACGTGGCCCCACCTGCCGGGAGGGGGCATGGGCCTATGAGGGAGTGCCCTGGCTGCATTGGGCCAGGGGCACAAGGCCCCATAGGGCCCAGCCGGCCAGACCTAGGGCAAACCCTAGGAAAGCTTCTAGAAGGGGGGGGGGGAAACTTGCCCCCCACTCCTCTCTCCTTGGCCGCCGGCCTAGGGCTTGGGGGAGGGGCTAGGGCTGGCGCCCACCCCTCTATATATAGAGGGCTGGGGCGCACCCTCCCCCCACACCTCCTCCACAACCCTAGCCGCCCTGCTGCCCTCCTCTCTCTCTCCCTCCCGACTGCGCGTAGGCGAAGCCCTGCTGCAGAAACTCTCCACCACTTGCACCACGCCGTCGCGTTGTAGATCCAATCCGTCTCTCCACCATACTTGCTGGACCGAGGAAGGAGGAGACTTCGAGGTGCCGCACGTGTGCATCTCTCGGAGGCATCGCCACTTGCGGTGTTAGATCGGATCGGATCGCGAGGAGAAGAAGCGAGTACGACTACATCACCCACGTTCCGACGAACGTTTCGCTGTCCAAATCTTCAAGGGTATGAAGATCTCATCTAATCCCCCTCGTTGTTTGCATCTCCTAGATTAGATCTTGGCTTTCCCGTTCGCATCCGTTGAATTTTTTTGATTTACTATGCTGCGAAACCCTTCAGTGGTATCAGAGCTAGATCTATGCGTAGATGTGTTTCACGAGTAGAACGCAACATGGTTGTTGCGGGCGTTGATGTTTTCTGTTGCAAGCCTCTTGTTTGTGATCTTCTTATGACGCGGGATAGTGAGATATAAGTGGTCCAGGCCAACCTTACGCGACGTCGTTCGCGAGACCGGCTCCGCACTTGACGTGTGGCTTGTTCCACACATGCGGCTGGTGGATGCGAGTTTCTCTCACTATAGTTGTCATGGGATTTACACCGGAGTTTGGCAACCATAATATCACCGTTGTGGCTTTCCGTAGGTAAGAATCGTTCTTAGCTTGCTACTCCCATAAGCCACGTAAAACATGCAACAACAAAGTAGAGGCGTCTAACTTGTTTTTGCAAGGAGTGTTTTCTGTGATATGGTATGGCCCAAGATGTGATATGTATGTTGTATGCAATGATCATGTTTTGTAATGTTTCACGACTTGCATGTCGATGAGTACACAACCGGCAGGAGCCATATGGTTGTCTTTATAATTGTGTATGACCTGTGTGTCAACTTCTTATACGCCATGTAATAGCTTTACTTATCGCTAAGTAGTTAGCAATAGTTGTAGTTGCTATTCGTGGTGGAGGCAATCATGGTGGAGTGATGGAGATCATGCCGGCACGCACAAGATGGAGATCATTGCGTGAAGATTGGCTATACCATGTCACATAAAGTTATATGCATGTGATGTTTATCCTTTTATGTATCTTATTATGCTTAGATCGCGATGGTAGCATTATAAGATGATTCCTCACTTAAAGATCAAGATAAAACTGTGTTCTCCCCTTGTATGCACCGTTGCGAAAGTTCGTCGTGTCCAAGCATCACGTGATGATCGGGTGCCAGAGACTCTACGTTCACATACAACGGGTGCAAGCCAGTTTTGCACTCGCAGAAATACTTGGGTTTGACTTGACGAGCCTAGCATGTACAGACATGGCCTCAGAACACATGAACCGAAAGGTTAAGCATGAGTCATATGAATGATATGATCGACACTTCGTTGTCCACCATTGAAGCCACATATCTTCTCGTGAAGATCGGATTAGGTGTGGTGAATTTGGATCATGTTCACTAAACAACTTGAGGGATGTTGAATTTAGTGGGAGTTCATCTAGTAATTTGATTAAAAGTTGAACTAGTTATCATGGACAAAGTCTAATGTGTACTTGGAAATATTGTAGATCAAATGGCTAAGTCCAATTTCAACTTCAACGTTTTCGTTGAGAAAGAAAATCTTAGAAACAATGGGTCTAACTTCACCAACTGGTTCCACAATCTGAGAATCATTCTCTCTGGCGGTCAAAAGGACTATGTCCTTGAGAATGCGCTAGGTGACGCCCCTACTGTAGATGCGCCGGCTGATAAGAAAACTGTCTATCAGTCGCGCAAAGATGATTATGGTGTGATTAAGAGCACCATGTTGTTTGCTATGGAATCGGACCTTCAAAATCGTTTTGAAGACTATCCCGGGCCCTTTGATATTCTTGAGGAGCTGAAAACTATGTTTCAGATTCAGGCCCGTTCTGAGAGATATGAGATCTCTGAGAAATTCTTTAACTGCAAGATGGAGGAAGGGAGTTCCGTTAGTGAGCACGCCATAAAGATGTCGGGCTACACTCAACGCCTCGAGCAACTGGACTGCAAGAGTCCAGAGGAGCTCAAGATTGACAGGGTTCTGCAATCACTCCCTCCCAGCTACAAAAGTTTTGTAGTGACTCATAATCAGATTGGTTCCACTGATACGATCACCGAGCTCTTCGCAAAGCTGAAAGCTGCGGAGGTGGACATCAAAAAGGATAATCATGTGTTGATGGTCAACAAGCCCCCCACCTTTAAGAAAGATAAGGGTGCAAAGAATCCCTTCAAGAAAGGCGGCGGCAAGTGCGTTGCCCCTGCTAAGAAGAAGCTCAAGTCTGGACCCAAGCCGGACACTGACTGCTTCTATTGCAAGGCAAGGGTCACTGGAAGCGCAACTGTCCGAAGTACTTAGCAGACAAGAAGGCTGGCACCATCAAAGGTATATTTGATATACATGTTATTGATGTTTTCCTTACTAGCCCTCGTTGTAGTGCCTAGGTGTTTGATACTGGTTCAGTTGCTAATATTTGTAACTCGAAATAGGAGCTAAGGAATAGACGGCGGCTTGCGAGGGATGAGGTGACGATGCGCGTTGGCAACGGATCAAGAGTTGATGTGATGGCCGTCGGCACGCTCTCCTTAGTTTTACCTTCGGGATTAGTTTTAAACCTTAATAAGTTTTATTATGTGCCTGCGTTGAGCATGAACATTATTTCTGGATCGTGTTTATTGCAAGACGGTTATTCATTTAAATCGGAGAATAATGGTTGTTCTATTTATATGAGTAACATCTTTTATGGTCATGCACTTGTTGTGAACGGTTTATTTCTTCTGAATCTCGAAAGGGATGAAACACACATCCATAACATTGAGGCTAAGAGATGCAAAGTAGATAGTGATAATACTACTTATTTGTGGCAATGTCGTCTAGGTCATATTGGTGTAAAGCGCATGAAGAAACTCCATTCTGATGGACTTTTGGAGTCTCTTGATTTTGAATCATTTGACAAATGCGAACCATGCCTCATGGGCAAGATGATCAAAACCCCGTTCTCCGGAATGATGGAGCGAGCAACAGACTTGTTGGAAATCATACATACCGATGTATGCGGACCGATGAGTGTTTCGACGCGCGGTGGATATCGCTATTTTCTCACTTTTACCGATGACTTAAGTAGATATGGGTATATCTATTTAATGAAACATAAATCTGAAACATTTGAAAAGTTCAAAGAATTTCAGAATGAAGTGGAGAACCATCGTAACAGAAAGATTAAGTTTCTACGATCCGATCGTGGAGGTGAATATTTGAGTTATGATTTTCTCACGCATCTTAAAGCAAGCGGAATTGTTTCGCAACTCACGCCACCCGGAACACCACAGCGCAATGGTGTGTCTGAATGCCGGAATCAAACCCTATTAGATATGGTCCGATCAATGATGTCTCTTACTGATTTGCCATTATCATTTTGGGGTTATGCATTAGAAACCGCTGCATTCACTTTAAATAGGGCACCATCTAAATCCGTTGAGACGACACCGTATAAACTGTGGTTTGGTGCTAAACCTAAGTTGTCGTTTCTTAAAGTTTGGGGATGCGAAGCTTACGTCAATAAATCGATGCCGGACAAGCTCGAACCCAAAGCGGAGAAATGCGTCTTCATAGGATACCCTAAGGAAACTATTGGGTATACCTTCTATCACAGAACCGAAGGCAAAGTGTTTGTCGCAAAGAACGGTTCCTTTCTTGAGAAGGAGTTTCTCTCGAAAGAAGTGAGTGGGAGGAAAGTAGAGCTAGACGAGGTTGTTGAACCTTCTCTTGAGTTGGAGAGTAGCGCATCACCTGAAATTGTTCTAGTGCCGCCTGCACCAACAATAGAGGAAGCTAATGACAAGGATCATGAAGCTTCAGACCATGCTGCTACTGAACGTCGCAGGTCGACAAGGTCGCGTGCCCCTCCTGAGTGGTATGGCACCCCTGTCTTGACTGTCTTGTTGGTAGAAGACAGTGAACCTACGAACTATGAGGAAGCGATGATGAGCCCAGACTCTGAGAAATGGCTAGAATCCATGAAATCCGAATTGGGATCCATGAGCGAAAACCAAGTATGGACTTTGGTGGACCCTCCTAGCGACCGAAAGGCCGTTGAGTGCAAATGGATTTTCAAGAAGAAAACGGACGCGGATGGTAATGTTACCGTCTATAAAGCACGACTTGTCGCGAAAGGTTTTCGACAAGTTTAAGGTGTTGACTACGATGAGACTTTCTCTCCCGTAGTGATGTTTAAGTCCATTCGGATTTTATTAGCAATTGTTGCGTTTCATGATTATGAAATATGGCAGATGGATGTCAAGACTGCGTTCCTCAATGGCAACATTGATGAAGAGTTGTATATGATGCAACCCGAGGGTTTTGTCGATCCTAAGGATGCTGATAAAGTATGCAAACTTCAGCGTTCCATTTATGGACTGAAGCAAGCATCTCGGAGTTGGAACCTTTGTTTTGATCAAGTGATCAAGAGCTTTGGATTTGTTCCGAATTGCTACGAAGCTTGTATCTACAAGAAAGTGAGTGGGAGCTCGGTGACATTTCTGGTACTATATGTGGATGACATATTGATGATTGGAAATGACATTAACATGCTTAACGATGTGAAGAGTTATTTGAACAAGTGTTTTTCAATGAAAGACCTAGGTGAAGCTGCTTATATATTGGGCATTAAAATCTATAGAGATAGACAAAGACGCTTGATAGCTTTAAGCCAGATTACATACCTAGACAAAGTTCTGAAAATGTTCAGAATGGATAAGGCAAAGAAAGTTTTAGTGCCTATGTTGTCAGGTAATATATTGAGCAAGGCTCAGTATCCAGCTACGGTAAATGATAGAGAAGCTATGAGAAAAGTGCCTTATGCCTCGGCCATAGGTTCTATCATGTATGTCATGCTGTGTACTAGACCGGATGTGTCCAATGCTCTTAGTTTGACGAGCAGATACCAAAGTGATCCAGGAGTGGAACACTGGACAGCCGTGAAGAACATCCTAAAGTACCTAAATAGGACTAAAGAAATGTTCTTAGTCTATGGAGGTGATGAACAGCTCGTCGTAAAGGGTTACGTCGACGCTAGTTTCGACACCGATAAGGATGATTCTAAATCTCAGACAGGATACGTTTATATTTTGAATGGAGGAGCTGTGAGCTGGAGAAGCTGCAAGCAAAGCGTGATCACGGGATCTACAGTATAAGCGGAATACATGGCTGCTGCAGAAGCGTCAAGTGAAGGAGTTTGGATCAGGAACTTCATCACTGAGCTTGGCGTGGTTCCAAGTGCATTGGACCCACTGGAGATATTGTGTGACAACACTGGCGCCATAACACTCGCTAAGGAACCAAGATATCATCCAAATACCAAGCATATCAACCGCAAGTTTCATATAATCCGAGATTATATAGCAGATGGAGATCTGAAGATTAGCAAAGTACATACAGATCTGAATGTCGCAGATCCATTGACTAAACCTCTTCCACGTGTAAAACATGATCAGCACCTTAGTGCCATGGGTGTGAGATTGTTGCCAAATGTAAACTAGATTATTGACTCTAGTGCAAGTGGGAGACTGTTGGAATTATGCCCTAGAGGCAATAATAAAAATGTTATTATTATAATTCTTGTTCATGATAAAGTTTATATTCCATGCTAGAATTGTATTAAGCGGAAACTTTAATACTTGTGTGGTTTATGAACAACATTGTGTCCCTAGTATGCCTCTATGGACTAGCTCATTGATTAATGATGGTTAAGGTTTCCTAACCATAGACATGAGTTGTCGATTAATAATGAGATCATATCATTGGGAGAATGATATGATGGACAGACCCAAACTAAGCAGAGCAATTAGATCGTGTCATCGTGTTCATCTTTGCGAAGCTTTTCTTATGTCAAATATTGTATTCCTTAGACCATGAGATAATACAACTACCTGGTATCGGAAGAAAGCTTTGAGGTCATCAAACGTCATCCTATGAGAGGGTGATCATAAAGGTGTCTCTCAGGTGATCGGAAAGTACCTGTTGGGTTGTATGTATCGAGATGGGATTTGTCCCTCCCAAGTCGGAGAGATATACTTCGGGCCCACTCGGTAATCGATATCAACACCGCTTGCAAGCATGTGGTTAGGAGTTAATCACAAAGTGATATCGGATTACGGAACGAGTAAAGTACTTGCTATGAACGAGATTGAACTAGGTATGACGGTACCGACGATCAAATCTCGGGCAAGTAAAATATCACGAGACGAAGGGAATATATATATATGGGATTGATTGAATCCTGGCATCATGGTTCATCCGATATGATCATCGATGAATGTGTGGGAGTCAATATGGGTTTCCAGACCCCGCTGTTGATTATTGATAGAAGATCATGTCTGCATATTCTCGAACCCGAAGGGTCACACACTTAACGTGTCTCGACGCTAGGATAGATTGGATAATTGGTTTATGAGTTTTTGTTCGGAGTCTCGGATGGGATCCGGTACATCACGAGAGGTTCCGGAATGGTCCGGAGAATAAGATTCATATAAGGCAATGCAGTTTTTGGAGTTCGGAATTGTTTCGGGTTAATCGGTATTGTACCGGAAGCTTTTAGAACCTTCTGGAGGGGGACCAACGTGGCCCCACCTGCCGGGAGGGGGCATGGGCCTATGAGGGAGTGCCCTGGACGCATTGGGCCAGGGGCACAAGGCCCCATAGGGCCCAGCCGGCCAGACCTAGGGCAAACCCTAGGAAAGCTTCTAGAAGGGGGGGGGAGGAAACTTGCCCCCCACTCCTCCCTCCTTGGCCGCCGGCCTAGGGCTTTGGGGAGGGGCTAGGGCTGGCACCCACCCCTCTATATATAGAGGGCTGGGGCGCACCCTCCCCCCACACCTCCTCCACAACCCTAGCCGCCCTGCTGCCCTCCTCTCTCTCTCCCTCCCGACTGCGCGTAGGCGAAGCCCTGCTGCAGAAACTCTCCACCACTTGCACCGCGCCGTCGTGTTGTAGATCCAATCCGTCTCTCCGCCATACTTGCTGGACCGAGGAAGGAGGAGACGTCGAGGTGCCGCACGTGTGCATCTCTCGGAGGCATCGCCACTTGCGGTGTTAGATCGGATCGGATCGCGAGGAGGAGAAGCGAGTACGACTACATCACCCATGTTCCGACGAACGTTCCGCTGTGCGAATATTCAAGGGTATGAAGATCTCATCTAATCCCCCTCGTTGTTTGCCTCTCCTAGATTAGATCCTGGCTTTCCCGTTCGCATCCGTAGAATTTTTTTGATTTACTATGCTGCGAAACCCTTCACGTGGCGCTCCACGTCGCGCTTCATCTTGGGCCAATAGTAGTGAATGGAGAGCATGTCATATGTCTTGTCACGGCCAAAGTGACCCATAAGGCCTCCACCATGGGACTCTTGAAGAAGCAAAATTTGGAGAGACGACTTCGGAATGCAAAGCTTGTTTTGTTTGAAAAGAAAACCCTTATGCAAATAGAAATCATCAACCCCTTTGTCTAATGAACACTTTTCAAAAATTGATCCAAAGAATGGGTCAGACGCGTATAACGATTTGATGTCATCAAGACCCAAGACATTTACTTCGAGACAAGGCGTCCGCTACTACATTTTCTTTGCCCTTCTTGTACTTGACAATGCAAGGAAAATATTCCATGAACTCAACCCATTTGGTGTGCCTTTTACTCAAATTGGCTTGGCCCTTAAGATATTTCAACGACTCATGGTCGGAATGGATGATAAATTCTTTGGGCCAAAGGTAGTGTTGCCACACTTGAACGACACGAACCAAGGCAAAAATCTCTTTGTCATGAATTGGATAGTTAAGGCGTGCGCCATCAAGTTTCTCACTATGGTATGCAATAGGACGCCCATTTTGCATAAGGACGCCTCCAATGCCAATACGACTAGCATCACATTCAATCTCAAAAGTTTTTGTGAAATCCGGTAACGCAAGAAGTGGTGCTTCAGTGAGTCTCTTTTTGAGCTCATCAAAAGCCTTTTGTTGTGCTTTGCCCCAAACGAATGTGACATTTTTCTTGGTCAATTCGTTGAGGGGGCATGCAATGGTAGAAAAGTCTTTCACAAAGAGACGGTAAAAACCGGCCAACCCATGAAAACTACGAAGTTCACTAACATTGGTAGGGATGGGCCAATCTTGTATGTCCTTAACTTTTGAGACATCAACTTCAATGCCATTAGAAGACACAACAAAACCGAGGAAAATCAGTTTGTCTTTCGCAAAGGTACACTTGGGGAGATTAGCATATAGCTTTTCATGACGAAGGATTTGGAGTACCTCCTTAACATGTGTAACATGCTCCTCTAGTGACTTGCTATAGACAAGAATATCATGAAAGTAAACAACGACACTCTTCCCAATGAGAGATCTCAAAATATGGTTCATAAGGCGCATGAAGGTAGATGGGGCATTAGATAAGCCAAAAGGCATAACCAACCATTCATAGAGACCAAGCTTGTTCTTGAAGGCGGTTTTCCACTCATCACCCTCGGCCATGCGTATTTGATGGTAACCACTACGAAGATCGATTTTCAAAAAGATAGTGGCTCCACATAACTCATCAAGCATGTCATCAAGGCGCAGTATAGGATGTCGATAACGCACGGTGATAGCATTTATTGGACAACAGTCCATGCATAACCGCAACGTATCATCCGTTTTTGGGACAAGAATCACGGGTACCGCGCTTGGGCTAGTGCTTACTTGGATCAAACCTTTGGAGACGAGTTGGTTGATTTGTCGTTCTATCTCTTTCGTCTCTTCCGGGTTCGTGCGATACGCGGCGCGGTTTGGAAATGGATCGTCGGGTATGAGGTCAATGCGGTGCTCAATTCCGCGAAGAGGGGGTAGTCCATGAGGAAGCTCTTCAGGGAATACATCTTGGAATTCCTGCAAAATAGCCATCAAAGAAGGAGGAACATTTGTAAAGTCATTAGTTCCTTGCGCTAGTCCCTTGCATATAAGGACATAGTGCAAGATGGATGGGTTGTTCCACACTTCTCTCATCTCACTTTTGGTGGCAAGAAGAACACTCTTAGTTTTCCACTCGAGTTTGGTTTGTGGATCTCACTAACTATAGTGTGGTTCTCTCTCTCACCGCTCTTCGCACAAGGTGGTGTTGTGCTTTGCGCCCTCGCTAAAGCCTTTGCATTCTCCGCAATTATTTGGCTAGGAGTCATTGGTTGCAAAACACAAGTCTTTTCACGCCACTTGAAGGTATAAGTGTTTGTGTGACCATCATGCAAAGCATGCTTGTCATATTGCCACGGCCTTCCTAGCAACATATGGCAAACCGTCATGGGGACCACATCACATTCCATCGTGTCTTTGTATGGTCGAATTGAGAAAGTTACCGAGACGGTGTGCTTGATCTTGACGGACCCTTGGTCACTTAGCCATTGTATATGGTAGGGATGCTTGTGTGGATGGAGGGTGAGGTTGATTTTCTCACACAATTCCGTACTTGCAAGATTGTGGCAACTCCCTCCATCGATTACAACTTTGATGGACTTCCCATTGATACCGGCACAAGTTTGGAAGATGTTTGATCTTTGGTCTTCATTCTCATTGACTTGAGTAGTTAAGACCCTTGTGACCACAAGCGATGGACTTGCGTCATGCTCACACACAAGTAGTTCTTGGTCATCATCCAAATGTTGCCTAGCCAATGCTTCCTTGACCCTTGCATCAAACTCATCTTCACTCAAGTATTCTTCATCGCCATTGTCGTGGATGAACAAAACTTTCTTGTTTCCACATGTGGCTGACTTGTGTCCTTTGCCTCCACACTTGTAGCATTCACCATTGAATGTTTGATCATCCTTTGTGTATTTGCCACTTGGGGGCGGTTTTTCTTGAGGAAGTGTTGGCTTGAAAGGAAGCTTGGTGGTACTTGATGAGCTTCCACTTGGGGTTGTTAGAGTAGTGGTTGGTGCTTGCTTGTAGGTGAAGTACGTCTTTGGCTTGTTGTACTTGATGTCCTCTTGCACTTGACGTTCGGCTTTTGATGCTATGTGCACAAGCTCAACCATGTTGTTGTACTTTTGGAACTCTATGATGCGCTTGATTGGATGGTTCAAGCCATTGAGGAAACGTGCCATTGTTTGTTCATCACGCTCTTCAATGTTGGCACGGATCATGTTGAGCTCCATTTGCTTGAAGTACTCTTCCACGGTCTTTGTCCCTTGACTAAGCGTTTGAAGCTTGTTGAATAGGTCACGCGTGTAGTGCGAAGGAACAAAGCGGGATCTCATATGAGCCTTCATATCTTGCCAAGTTGTGATTGGAGGCTCTTCTTTTGCTTCACGAGCGAGTTGGACTTGTTCCCACCAAAGGTTTGCATACTCATCAAACTCGAGGGATTCCATGGCCATCATCTTCTCATTGCTATAGTTGTGCATGCGAAAGATCTTGTCAACCTTGAGTTCCCATGAGAGATATTCTTCGGGTTCATTGGAACCGGTGAACTTGGGCATGGTGAATTTGAGCTTGCCGAAAGTTTCTTCTTCATTGCGGTTCCGGTATCGGTGGTTGCCATGATTTTGACGGCCATCTTCATCATCCGAGCTCTCATGTCTTGCTTGGTGATGGTTGCGTTGCCCTTGCGGTTGTTGAGGTGCCGCGTTTGGTGGTGGAACTTGATTTTGATGACGAGCTTGGGGAGCTTGCTCGTGTTGTTGGCGCTGTTGAGGACGAGTAGGAGGTTGTTGGTCCTCACGACGAGCTTGGGGAGCTTGCTCTTGTTCTTGTCGTGGTTGATGCCGATGAGCATTGTCTTGCGCCATGTGGCGAGGAGGACAACGAACCGCATGCGCAATGGGCTGCTCCCTTTCTTCTTGATGTGGAGGAGGCTCGTCATGATGATCACGTTGTCGAGGTTGATGTTCATGTCGATGATGACGCCTTGGTGGATCTTTGAGTGCTTCACGCCGACGGCGATCTTGTTCGTCCACTTCGGATGCTTCACTTGTTGTTGAAGGAACATGTCGTTGGCGATAGGCTTGGTGGTCCACGTGAGGTTGATCTTGTTGAATCACGAGTGCCCTTGGTTGTGGACGGTTCGCTTCACGTCTTGGAGGTCTTGCGGAGAGGTCACCATCATAGCTTGACGTCACGGCGTGTCGCGGAGACGGTACCGCTTGAGAAGAGCTCATGGAGTGAAGGACGGGTCCATCTTGGTGCCTTGAAGCGTGACGGCGAGGAGCACTTGATTCACTTGAGGAGTGCCGTGACGAGCTTGAGTCGCGAGACCGTGGCCTTGCTAGCCCATCAATGAGGCGTTGAAGTTTCTCATCCGTTGCGGCGAGGGCGCGACCAAGAGCTTCATTTTGATGGCCGAGGTTGTGTTGCATGGCATGCATTTGGCCTCGGACTTCTTCGAAGCGGTTGTCGATGTTCTTGAACTCCACTCAAGTTTCGCTGAATTGTTCATCTTGGCGTTGCTCAAGGGCGTCACAACGGTAGTTGAATTCTCCTCGGAACTTCCAATGATCCCATCTTGTCATGTATTGTATGTCTTCCTCTTGAGGTGGTGTTGGTTGGGACGACTCGCCGTTCCTGTCCATGATGCAAAGCCGACAAGGGTTGTGTATGGAGAAGAAAATGCGGGGAGTTAGCCTTTTACCTCACCTTGGATATTGTATCAAACCAATTGCCACACAAGAGAGCTAAGAGCTTGCAAAGTGAAATCGCAACGAAACTCACACAAATCAAGTAGGACGCTCAAAAGCTTTTGGTGGAAGGTTAGGAGTGTGGTAAGACAAACAAAACGAACCAAGAAAAGGGTTATTGTTCTAGGTGGTAAAGAACCAAAGATCAACAGCAAAAAGGATACGATCTACAAAAACACGAGAAAACGCCCACGTGGAGATTAAAGGGGTTAGCACGACTATGAAAATGAGCATAAAAGGTCCTAACGGAGACTAAGCTCGGTGTCGTGCCAACGCAAGGAGAGACCACAATTCGTTTGCCAAAAGAGGGTTAAGCAATGGATTTCTGCACTTACCTTGGCTCGCTTTTTCCGCTCTTTTTTTTCTTACAAGCTTGATACTCTCTTTGTATTGGGAGACTATGTATCTTTCTATTTTTCTTTTGCTTTCTTTTGATTCTTTTTCTCCCTTTCTATACTACTATGTTAACTTTTGTATTTGCCCTCACACTCTCACTTTCCAAAGGCAAGTGCACAATGCTTAGACAAACATAAAATGAGTTGCTCTCATAGGATAGATACACACAAAGGAAGATATGGGGCTGTCAAGGTGGCTCAAGTTATACCTTTGGTATTGTTGATGACTTGCAACCGTTGTTTGTGGATGATGTTCGAGTGTCGCGGTGTCGTTGAGCGCGTGGTGAACTTTGTTGCGGAAGCTTTTGTTAGTATGGTGACAAACACGCGAAACACGAACAAGCTAAAGAGGACAGTCAGCAAACGAACTTGAGGTGTCAAAAGGAAATGAAAAACTGTCAGTTGCGGGCGGTAGTACCACTGGGTATGACCGGTAGTACCGGTGATTCGCGGTAGTACCGCTCGTACGACCGGTAGTACCGCCGGGCGCAGACCTGGCACGCAATCAACCTGGAAACATCCTCAAATTCGTGGTAATTTGACCGAAAGGCTGGGCTAGGAACATATGAAGACTGTAGATCGACTCCAAGAGCAACAGTTCTATGGTCCAAAACCACGAAAAACTCACCAAATCCAAAGATCGATCCGAAGGCAATTTGGGGCTCTTTTTTGGGGGGATTTTCGAATTTATGGTGGATAGAAGAAAATTTTGAGGGTAAATTCGTGATCAACCTTGCTCTTGATACCAATATGTTAGGGATGAGCCCTTGGGGTGGCCCGATCTTTCACGAATTCCGTGGGAATCGAGTGGAAGGAGGAGGAGGATGAAATCCACGAACACACGTGCGAAGAACTCGATGAACACACACACACACGAAAATACGATACAAGCCGTTAGCTCACGCCGGTGGCAACCTGTCCAACACAATCCCTAGGATCGGCGTTGGGCAAGACACTCTCCCACGGCCAACAACGGGGGTGAGAGGCTTGATGAGATCTTGACTACTTGGGGACGAGACACCGAGATCCCAAGGATTTGTACAACTTGAACGCACGAGGCAAAATCCAAGAGGTTGTGGATAATTTGGTGCTCTTTGTCAAGGAGAATGAGACAAATAGTTGATAGATCCTCAAAGGGGTGTCTTCAACTACAATTATCCAAGTCTAACATTTACAATTGAGGGTGGGGGCTATTTATAGGCCAGCCATATACACAGGGGTAGTTTAGGAACGAAAAGGAAAAATATAGAGAGGGATACAGGGCGCTAGGCCGAGCTGACGCGAACAGGTTCAGTCACGACCGGTAGTACCGGCTCGAGACCGGTAGTACCGGTCACAACCGGTAGTACCGCTCAGGGACCGGTAGTACTGCTTGCGGTCCTGGGACTTCAGTTGGAGTCGCCTGTAGTGAGCGGTAGTAGAGGGCGGTAGTACCGCTAACCGGTAGTAACGGTTCCAGCTCCGGTAGTACCGCTGACGTCTGGGGCTTGGATGGGTTTCTTCTAGGGCGTCCGGTAACAAGTTCCGGTTGTGCCGCTTGAACCGGTAGTACCGGTCGTCGGATCCGGTAGTACCACTGGAGTCTGAATGCGGTTGGTCCCTTCAGCTGTGGTTTCTCCGTTCCATGGGTCCTTCTCTTCGTACCTGATGATGCACAGGGTGGGCGTACGAAGTAGAAAGCCATCCAGGGGCGTATCGAAATCACACAAGGAAAGGAGCGAGTTAACCTTAGCTTGTAGGAGTTTGGCTCGGACGCGAGTCATGGGTCCACTTGGGGAGCTCGTAGGAGTAGATGTAGTAGCGTTCGTAGGACGGGTTGCATCAGTTTGTGTGCTACTTAGGAAGACGTGACGGAGGCTCCTTGAAGATGAAATAAAGTCCTCCCCGTCTTGTCGCCGTCCCTACGAAGCGTCTAGCATCATCAAAGGGTGTGTTTAGGCATGTATCCGGCGATTTTTGCTGGTTTTGGTCGGTGATCCTTCTGATATATGCTTCTCTTCATCGGCGACGGTTGTTGTTCTTATGCGCCGGTCCTTTGGGGGTTTAGGAGGACGACTTTCCGTCTGTCTACTAACAAACTCTACTACGACAAACTTTGCTTGGCTCTAGTGAGGAAGAGAGAGGACAACAGCGCACCTTCGACTCGCTCGAGTACATGCAGTTGTCGCTAGGTGGTCCAAGGACCTACTTGTAATTTTTATTAATTTTGGTATATTTTCTAGTGATGTTGAAGTTTATGACTAGATCGGTGGACTTTCGCAAAAACAAACTGCTGATTGAACCCAATTACCGGCATACATCACCCTAATTGGCTCATATGTCACCCTCCCTTGAGCCTGGGACTGAAAACGACCCCGCGTCCCGCTCAAGGGCGACACAGGGGGAACCTTCTCACCACCGCTACCGGCCCCGCTAGTCATGCTTCCTTACCCCCATCCCCTGCCGCCACCGGAGGAGGTCGCTCGATGAAGGACGGCGGCGAGGAGTTCTCCTCTACCATTTTTTGCCTTGACCTAACATCTCTTTGCCTATGTCCTCCAAGATATTATCCAACTGCTAGTACTGGCCAAGATCTCATTGTTCTCGGTGTGGGCATGTGGCCCACGATGCGTCGATCGATCATAGAGTACCACGGCTGCGCCGACGGGAAAATCGGCGGAGGAACCATGCTCTGACCATGAACTGATCAAGGTCTTGGGAAAATTGGGAGCATTAAACGTAATCCGGAAGTTAGGTGCCAGGACAGCAAAAAAATATTAAGTTAGATTGTGTTTTAAGCAATCTTCAGTACACCAAGCTAGGTGGCAATGGCAAATCGAACACATTGTGTTCATGGCTGGGAAACTACGAAGAAGTCATCGTAGTTGTTCTCGCTAGGTGAGAGCATTCCAGAGGACATCGTTCGGCAGGGTTGGTCGGTTCTCTCACAGTTCAATTAACTCATGTATGGCTTGGCACCTTGTCTTGGCTAGATTGCTCTGTAAAAATGTGGATGCCAGATGTTTGTGTTCGATGAGATTGGGTTCAAAATATCATGGAAAGTGTCATATTTGTGGTCACCTTTCTGATCGGAGTTTTTAGCCTTTTACCATCGTAGTAACATAAGTGCAAACACATAGTCCCGACTCGTCACTGCAACATGGGCCACAGGTAGTCAATAACCTTGTGTACTATGTCGACGTTGTTAGTGTAGCTCTTTCCCCATTTTTCTTGCCAAATGGGCCATCCGCCAAGAATTCGGTACTATGCATCATGTATCCGTGTGGACACAAAGTCATGGCGTGTTTTCCTTTCAGCAGTGGGACTTTGTCGAACAACAAGGGGGTCTCATACATGTATGACTCAACCTACCATGTCCCACATGTATAGTACCCGGCCATCATCAAGAGTAGCGGGGGCGAAAAACTACAATGGCATATGTATGAATTACTTGATGTTGCTCAGGGTCAGGGGTTGAATTATGCGCATGGCTAACGAAAAAAATAGACGAGGAGTATACTTACAGTCTGGAGCCAAGGAATTGATACTTAACTGAAACGGCATGCAGGAAGTCTTTCTTGGCCAAAACTAGAGTCTGTTCGGATACTGACGTGAATTAGATTGGACAGAAAACATGCAATGCAAATACTCCCTCCGTTTCAAAATATAAGATGTTTTAGGTTTATGAAACAAATGTATCTAGACTTGTTTTAGTATGTAGGTTCACTCAACTTAGGGATGAATCTACACACTAAAAAAAGTCTATATTTATTTTCTTCACAAACCTAAAATATCTTATATTTTAAAACGGAGGGAGTAGTAAATTTGGAAATGCATTGGTGCTTAGCTGGAATTCGGTCTCCATAATGTGCCTCAAGTTAACGTAGACAATCTGGATTTGATTCCGTGTCCATCTGCTTGTACAAGTACAAGATAACACATGCTCATGCATTTTTTTTTTTGAAACAGCGGAGCGCCCCAGAAGGGGCTAGAGCCTGTCATTAATTATGAAACAGTGGGTGTACAGTGATATTACAAAGGACCCTATCAGGACAGAAAAATAAAACATGGGTCTCTGGCATTTGTAGATAGGACCTTGCTGAAAGATTGCATTTACAAACTGATCCTATCTCTTCCCCACCCTGGAGCAGAGCGAGGCGAGCGCTACAGCCGAGAACGACGACGGGGACGAGACCACTTATCGCCGGCCCAGCAAAGCCCTCAGAGCCCGACCTCGAGAAGGGCCTCCCAATGGAGGTTGAGAATATGCCGGAGCTCACCGGCGTAATGAAGATTCGCGCCCACATGGACGGCGAAAAGATGCTCCAGGAAGAAGAGGCTCTTGAGCTCCTAAGCCACTCCGGCGAATCCTTGACACCGCTACCACTTTCCCCATCCCCACCATGGAGACCAAGAGGAAGAGAGGAAGCAGGGCAAGAAGAATAGCCAGAGTAGCAAGGGCACGCCACCACCGCGCCAGATAGAGCGGCTCATCAACACCCAAGAACCTGCCACGGACCTGGGGCGACGAGCGTAGAAGATAGCGATAGAGACGTACCAGACTAAAACCGAGCTTATTTGGCAAGCTGCAGCATCTCCTCTTCCCCAGCACAGGCTCTGCCCACCAGAGCACAACTAGGCAGAAGAAGAACCGCAACCTCTTGGCACAGCTCGGTTGCGCCAAAGAGTAACTTGCAGACTCGGCCTTATTGAGAGGGATGCAGGAGTCCGCCAGCTCCATCTGCCTCACCACCTGCCACCAGCGGAAGGAAGAGGGAGGAGGTTGACTCGAGACGCGGTGGCTCCGGCCGACGAAGGCCACCGGCCTACCCTCAGACTCCACTAGGGGAAACACGGGATTGACCCAAAGACTGCATCTAATCCTAAAACTACTACTACAGGGAGGTAGCCGGGCCTCCGATCCATCTCTACACCAGCCAGCAAGGCTGCCGGCGGTGAGAGGGGCCGGATCCGGCCGGTCAAAGCCGACTCTCAAAACTGGGGAAAGGAGGTTTCCGGAGAGAGGTGGAAGAAGCAGCTGCACGACGGGCATGCTCATGCATCTTGTGTTGCAACAAGCCACCAGCATACCCTGATCCTAACGACACATATTAAAAGAGGGATGCATGGACGAACTAGTACGTACACGTACGGGCAACATGGACCATACAAAGATTATGTCGATCCAACAAAATTGAACCGGTGTGTGGTATAGATCGCATGTGGTCACAGCATAAATACATTATATCGATCCAACAAAATTTTGAACAATTGCACATGATATGGGAGGTTGAGGTACCTGCAGGAGTGTTAGAATTAATCTTGATTAGTGGAGTGGTGTCCGGTTTGCTACTTTCCTTCTAGTTGTCAAGTTTGAGTTCTAGTCCGTCTTAGTCTAGCGTGTTATTAGTTTAGGCAAGAGTTGAAGTCTGATTAGTAGCTAGAGTATCAGTACGTGTAGGTTTCAAGTAGAGTCCGAGTTATGTTAGTATAGGTTGGTCTCGCGTGCGTGTATATATATACACGAGGTGGTCTGTATTGAGTTGTACCGTGTGAAGTTGAGAAGCAAATAAAGAAAAGAACGGGTACGACACGTGCCCTTGGCTATAATATTTTTCGAGAGTGTTTGTTTGTCTAGTTTGATGTAATCGATCTGTGGGCAAATTCCAACAATTGGTATCAGAGCGAGGTCGAAGATTTGAAGTCACGCTTGCCCCGGGGAGCGACTAGCGCCTCGGGGCAGGCAATCGGGTGGAGACGGCAGGCATGCTGTCATCGGTTAGACGGCGGGCGATCGTCACTCGGAGGAGTGACAAGGAGGAGGAAGTCGGGCGAGGTGTTGTCAGCGAGGTGGTGGATGGGGATGATCGTTGATGAGTGTGGTGGTACCGGGGTGCGGTGCTGGAGAATCTTGTCAAGATCGTCGTCCGGGAGAGTATGAGTCAAGGAGTCATGGTCGTGCGGGTTAGCACATTGAGTCGGCGTCGTGTTTGTGAGTCGCTGTCGTGTCCAAGTGCTTATCTCTGTGAGGATCCGTTGCAGTTGAAGCGAATGAAGGTTGAGGGACTGTTCATCCTATGGACGAAGACGCAATTTGCGTGCCTCGATTAGGTCGTCTATGTATCTCGACGAGAGGATCAAGTTCAAGTGTGAAGGGGGCGGTAAACCAGTGAAGGGGAGTCTCTTCAATGAGGACCTGTCTCTACATGAGGCCGAAGTGGATGGTCTAGTCCACGCCAGGAGGTCGGCATGTATTGCGCTAGGATGGACGGTATGTTCCACGGGTGGTGCGATTTCACAAGATTGCTAGCGTGGCTGGGTAGTCTGGATCATACTTGAGTTGTTTCGTAAATTCGCCAAGTCAAAATTGGGGAGAGACAATTAGACTTGTCGTGGTGCGAGACCTAGACAAGACGCAGATCTACAAGGATTCAAGATCAGAGGAGCATGAAAGACAAAGAGTAGTCAATCAAGATTAGAAAGAGATTGTTAAAATTAATCTTGATTAATGGAGTGGTGTCCGGTTTGCTACTTTCCTTCTAGTTGTCAAGTTTGAGTTCTAGTCCGTCTTAGTCCAGCGTGTTATTAGTTTAGGCAAGAGTTGAAGTCTGATTAGTAGCTAGAGTACCAGTACGTGTAGGTTTCAATTAGAGTCCGAGTTATGTTAGTATAGGTTGGTTTAGCGTGCGTGTATATATATATACGAGGACGGGTACGACATGTGTCCTTGGCTATAATATTTTTCGAGAGTGTTTGTTTGTCTAATTTGATGTAGTCGATCTGTGGGCAAATTTCAACAAGGAGCATCCTGGAGGATCCATGAGCAGTCGCTATAACCCCTAACGTGGCTACAGACAAACCTTTGGCTGAGATGCACCATTAAGTTATCAGCAAATTTGATCATGTCACTCGTCATAGACTCGCGGTCGTCAAATGTTTAGGCACCTCGCATTTTTCTCTTTCAGCAATATGGTTATGCTGCGGGAAGCCTGATTAGTTGACAAGGAAAAAACAGAGCAGGTTAGTAATTGGTGACGATACGAAGGCAGATGTGTTGCGTTCAAAGTCTTGGACAATTACAAGTATGGGTATTGGCGCTTCAAGTAGGGGACTTGATTTGGGCCAGCATTTGCTGATGGTGGCAGAGGGGTGTGTGTGATCTGCAACAGAAAAAATTGGTCATGGGGTATTCCAATGGGGACTGTTTTATAACCTGACTTCGCCTTCGGTGGGCGCTATAGATTGACCTTATAATTTGGACATGATTTGAGTTCCACCTTATATGTTAGCAAAATCACTCTTGCTGGAGCATACTGATCCCGGTGGTCTTAGCTGCAACTGACAGATACATAGATGTTAGTGAGAACTAAGAAAATTAAAATGTACTAGATGGACACGCGCGCTTCGCCGCGCCGTCTGCATGACATTATCATGTACTGTGATTATTACGGTACACTAACCGTTGCTTTATTTTGTGACACCCCTGTGTGAAACACATGTGTTTCTAGTGTCATTGTCCATGAGACACTCAAGCCTTGTTTAGCAGTCAGGCCTTTTCGATCTCTTCCAGCTTCTTACCGTAGACGGTCGGCTAGCCGTCCGGAGAATAAAGTACGACTTATTTAACACCTCTTCGTTATTTACTGGCGGATGTCAAAGTATTTGAGTTAAAGGCTTAAAGGTGGACGGTGGACGATGACTTAAAGGCGGACGGTGGACGATGGCATGTGCATTCGTTGGCAGTGGAGGAGCAAACATCTAGCCGTAGACGATGGTGGCGTTAGGGTTGGGTGCATCGAGGGGGGTGGTGTTCCGAGCGGCGGCGAAACTGTTCCATCGTGTAATGTCCGAAAAATATTAAAAATCAGAAATTGATTGTTATTTTATTTTGTGCATCATCATGACATCATTATGCATATTTTATCCGTAAAATTATTTTATCATTAGTTGGGAATGTATCCTTAACGTTTATCATCATCAATCTTTTTTTCAGCTACAGGCTTTGCTCTCATCTTGGTGATATACTTATCATCTTTGGTGTCTAAATTCTTGGTGTTGGAGAGAAAGACACAGAAAGTATTAATCCAAGCCTTGGACTACAAGATCTCAAAAAAAAAAAGCCTTGGACTACAATGAGAAGAGCTCCTCAATGGACGACCACGCGTCAACACAATTCTCAACACCGAGAACATGAGCATGGATGTCAGGGGACAAGGTCTTGAGTAACTAACTCAGAACTTGTTGATCTTGAGCAACCCCGCACACCATAGGCGGGATTAGGGATCGTTGTCTTCTTTTGATTTTCTTTAACCTCCAGGATTTTAGGCAGCATGGAGTCAGAGCTGTCAAGCAGCCCCATGACAAGCGCATCCCGAACAACAGGGAGAACTTGCATCTTCAAGAGAAGGAAGTCCGCCCGCTTGAGTTTTACCATGGGAACGCCCCAAGGGCAGCTGCCATTGCCGTTGTTGATGACGAAGACGCCATCGGGAGGGAGGGTTTTTCTTGGGGGGCAACCGATCAGAACCGGAGGCAGGAATCCTAGGGAGAGCGTTGATCTTTGCAGCTCTTCAGATGCAGTGTGGATGAGGGCTGGGTGTTTGGAAATATAAGATGTTTTAGATTACCGAAGCTAATATATATAGACACGTTTTAATGTGTAGGTTTAATGAATCTAGACATTAAAAGTTGTTTAGATATACTTAAAATATCTTATATTTCTAAACGGATGGAGTAGCTACCCACGCACGTGCACAACGCAAGCAACGCTAAGCGTCGGCACGCCATGCAGATGCAGTCATGCACCATGCCCGGCCTGCACGGCTGCACCTGCATGTTTCGTCTCGCCATGCAAGAACCGTGCCTATATAACACGAGCACTCCTTGCACAAACATACCACCGATACTCATCCACACCGTCCTTAGCTAACCAGTTGTAAGTAGCCACAACAGCTTCGCTCTCGCCATAGATACATAGACATGAGGATCATCATCACGCAGCGGCTGGTATTGATCGCGTCGTGTCTGGCCGTCCTGGCCGCTCTCGTGGCCGGGGACGATGTCGAGGCGAGGAGGGCCGGCGGGTTCGCGAGGGTGAGCGGGACGCGGTTCATGGTGGGCGGCCGGCCGTTCTACTCCGACGGCTTCAACGCGCACTGGCTCATGTACATGGCGTCCAACCCCGCCGACCGGAGCAAGGTGCTCGACACTCTGGGTCAGGCATCCCGCCTCCGCGCCAGGCTCGTCAGGACCTGGGCCTTCAGCGACGGCGGCAACAGCCGGCCGCTGCAGATCTCCCCCGGCGTGTACAATGAGGCCACGTTCATGGTATTACCGTTAATTGAATCTCCTGGATTTTTCGTACTGCTTCAAGTTTGTTTCCGACGCAAAAAAAATTATGTTCCATACGGTCAAAGATCTTCTTAGCTAATACCAACCCACACGATTTGCTTATTAAACATTTTTTGTCTCGTTATTAATTATTGCTCGTTAAAAAATCCACCGTATATATATCATATAGTAGTGATAGTGGTAAAAATGTTTCCAATACTATGTCTTATGAGATGGACCGGTTTAATTACAGTGAGCTGTAAACCTCACATATTTTCACTGGCAACATTGTAATACATTTTTCCTATAAATGTCATGACCTCCAGTAGATATTTAATATTATTCAATTAATAATACTTCCTTCAATCCATATTAGTTGACTTTGATTGGCTAGATTCGGATTATCTAGCACTAAAACATGCCTAGATACATCTGAATCTAGACAAATCCAGTCAACTAGTATGAGTCGGAGGAAATATCAAAAACAAATATTATTCAATTAATCTATTCGGAGGAGAATTACTTATTTGACACTACGTTAAAATCCGGTTCCCTATTTGGCCCTCAAAAATTTATTCTTCCCTATTTGACATTGTAACTTGATTTCTTTCCTTATATGCCATCGCCGTCTATTCGGTTTGTCTTTGCCTCAATCGATACACAACGGAGAAAAAACCATGTCCTATGAGATGGACCGGTTTAATTACATTGAGCCGTAAACCTCACATATTTTTGCTGGCAACATTGTAATACGGTTTTTCCTTTAAATGTCATGACCTCCAGTAGATATTTAATATTATTCAACTAATCAATTTGAAGTAACAAATAAAATAGTCTTCAAGGCACTCTTAACGGATGAAAAATCATATCGGACGTCTGAGCATATTTCATTGCAACATGAAACATATTATATACAGTCATACAGATAATAATTCTGATGAAACTATAAATTTTGAGACAAAAAAGTTTCATTCAGTAGTATAACTGTAGTAGTAGAAGTAGTAACCTTACCCGCAAAAAACTAATCTGTTTGTGTAATTAACTAAACTGTTTGTGTATTCTCTCTTTCAATTTATTTTAGGGGCTGGATTTTGTAATCGCCGAGGCTAAGAAACGAGGGCTCTACTTGATCCTGAGCTTGGTGAACAACTGGGACGCCTATGGCGGGAAGAAACAGTATGTGCATTGGGCCAGAAATCAGGGCCATTACCTAGGCTCCGACGACGATTTCTTCACTAGCAGCATCACCCAACGTTTTTACATGAACCACGTTCAGGTACGTTAAGCTCGTATTTGACATCTTGGCTACGTGTTGCTGCACCATACGGTTTTATAATGCTTATATATAAATCCTTTCATTGTGTTTTGTGGATGTGTGGTATGAAACAGAAAGTTCTTACGAGAGTCAACACCTTTACGAGGGTGGCGTACAAGAACGAGCCAACCATCTTCGCATGGGAGCTCATGAACGAGCCTCGCGTCCCGAGCGATCTCTCCGGAAAGACTATGCAGGTCGACCGATCACACCAAACTAAAAAAACGATAGCCAGCCGGCCAACCTCGGTTCACTTTCTAGCACACATGTTTATTTTGACCATTAATTAAGAGAAAGAATTTATAGATGTGCAGGCCTGGGTGAAAATGATGTCCGCCTATGTCAAGTCGATCGATCGCAACCACATGGTGGAGATCGGGCTCGAAGGGTTCTACGGCGAGTCCATGCCTGCCCGGAAGCAGTTCAACCCGGGTTACATGGTGGGAACCGATTTTATCTCCAACAACCGCTTCCCGACCGTCGATTTCGCCACTATCCATTCTTACCCCAACGAATGGTAATCAACAACAATAAATCGATTTATGGACTTTTGCTAGCCTTTGGGTGTCGTGTTGATGGATTCATTGATGGTGTGTGTGTCGATCAGGATGCCGGGGGCCAGCAACGCAGTGCAGGTGGTGTTCATGAAGAAGTGGATGGCCTCCCACATCAAGGACGCGGCAATGGTGTTGCGGAAGCCGCTGCTGGTGTCGGAGTTTGCCTGGTCTGCCAAGTCCAACAGCTACACGGTGGCAGTGCGGGACCACTACTTCCGCATGGTGTACGACACCATCTATGCCTCTGTGAAGAAAGGAGGGGCGTGTGCAGGTGGGCTCTTCTGGCAGGTATTGGCGCCCGGGATGGAGACATGGTCCGACGGATACGAGGTCGTGCTCGAGCGAAGCCCCACCACAGCCGCTATCATCTCGCAGGAGTGTGCAAAGATCGACAGTTACACACCGGCAGTCTAGCTTGCTAGTTGTATATGCATCCATGCATGCATGGGCTCCCGCATTGGGGTGAAGGCATGTGTGGAAGGAGTCCAGAGTCACGAGGCCATTGGGGTTGGAATTATTTACATGAAGATATTCACAATCAAGGCTAGATATCATATGTATCTCTTTCAAAGATTTACTTACCAAGTAACAGAAGGTCTAGATGTAACAGAATGATTAATGAGCTTCTGCAAACTGATACGTGGCATGGCATTGTGCATCAACTCTCAAGAACCCCTAGACGAGCTAGCTAGTTCCATTCGATCCTGATCGAATTTGGGTGGGCACTGATTTTTATGATGAGTTCGTCCTGTCCAGTCCAGTGTTATAGGAACATGGAGCCAAATGGAAATTGGAAACCAGCATGGTGACTCTTAGTCGGAAAACGGTGATGATGGTGGATCATGTACACATAGAGAAGGCGTAAATATCCCTGTAGAGATCTAGATCTTTTGGTGCTTAGAGCATCTCCAATCGTCTACCCAGGACGCAGATCCGGACGCCGAATTTAGGTCCGGACACCGAAAATCGGTCCAGTCGCATACCCAGGTTTCTGGGAACGCCAGACGCAGCGAAACGGACGTGGGTCAGCTCTGTCGGCGAGAGAAGGCCGAACTCCCGCCACTTCGCCGAGCTCCCGACCTTTTCTTTCTCCCCTCCCGCCTTTCTTCCCCATTCCCCCACTCCAGCCGATCCGCCGAGCTCCCTCCCACCATGCCGCCCAAGAGTTTCGTCCAACCCAGATCGAACCTCGGCGAGGCTCCAGCGGAGAAGAAGGCGAGGAAGCCAAAAGCGCCGGCGATGAAGCCCGAGGGCATGTCCTCCGCCGAGTGGGCGGCCAAGGAGCACGCCAAGAAGATCGCGTCGAACAACCGGAAGGGCAGAAAGGAGAGGGCAAAGCTCCGGCAAGAACAGGAGGCGGCGGCGGAAGAGCAGGCGACCATGAGGGCGAAACAGGCGTCGGCGACGAGGTCGGCGTTGATGGCGGTGCCGTATCCCTCCCCCCACTGGGGAAGCCAGGCAAGCGTCGGCTCGCGGGCCGGATTCTCGCCGATCTCTCCGTCCGGCTTCCAGGAAAGCCAGGCGATTGCTCGGCAGAGATACTCCTCGTACCCCGAGTTCGACGGCGGGTTCAACCCGAACGTGGTCTTCCCCTGCCCGGCGTGCGCCCTCCTTCGGCCTTCAACGTGGACATCAACATCCCCTACTCCACCTCTCCGGCGTACGTAGACCCCGCGCTGTGCCGCGGCCCACTGCCTTTTGGCGGAAGCTCGGTGCAGGCAACCTACGGCGAGGTCGACGCGCACAGCATGTTCGGAGGAATATCAGTCGGCCTGCCGGCCGGCATGTCGTCTGGGACATACATGGAGGACATGATCGCCCAAGGCTCTGCCTCCAACCCCTCCTTCTTCACGAAAGAACAGCCTCGGGCCGATGCCGAACATGGCATCGAGTCTCAGGATTTCACCGACCTCGATGCCGAGGAGACGCAGGCCGAGCCGACGCAGGCAGAGGACACCGAGGGTGAAGCCGTGCTTCTGGCGAAAGGCAAGAAGGGGAAGAAGAAGTCGGGCACTTCAGCGTCGGAGGCGCGGATCAAGTGGACCGTGGCCGAGGACACCTGTCTCGCTGAAGCATGGAAAACAGTGAGCATGGATACGATCACCGGTGCCAACCAGAATGCCCCTGTGCCGAATGACGCCACCACTACGCCGAGCTCTGCTTCCACCACCTCCAACCAGTCGACATTCGCCGGTGAGATGCCCGGCCCCGCCGCATCGACCACGCCGTAGGAGCCCGTCCCCATCGACGACTGAGAGATGGCCAAGCCTTTTTCACTGTTATGTAATAATCTGTCACCGAACTTGTGGGCGTTAATTCTGTTGAACACCTTTTGGCTGAGCTCTCGCCGACAGGAACGATAAAAATTAAAATATGTTGTCGTTTTCTATTCGCCTGGAAACTCGGTCTGGAAACGCGAGTGGAAAACTTGGCGTATCTAGGCCGAAAACAAGTTTCGTCCGGCCAAAAAAAAAAGTCCGGATTTCGCCTGAGTTCATCCAACGAGTGGAGATGCTCTTTAGCTTTCACCTGACCGAAACCTGAAACGATCAGTAGTTCGTCCGAGTCGGAGCCGAGCGTGCCATAGCCACCGAGCCACCGAGTTCGACTGGGAGTCGTCCCGAGGTTATTACCGTAGACTGCTCCACATATAAGTAGCAGGGTTGATGAGACGGACAGAAGTACAGAACACAGAAGTTCAGAACTGTTCAAAGGAGGGCTGCCAGGCACCAAAACTACATACGACGGTACGAGCGTGTAGCAGGCCGGCGGCAACCGAAGGGCAGCTAACGCGCGCGTACGTGCAACGGCATGGCGACCACCGGCCGCGGCACGGAGACTGCCGCGATCCCAACGAAGAGGGCACGCGAGGATCCCGACGAGAACGATTTTGAGGACGCCGTGGAGATGGACATGGTGAAGAGGTTCAAGAGCAACTACTGGGACGACCCGGCGGCCAACCCCGATATCTTGCAGCGATACGGGGCGCTCATGTCCCGACTAGATGCTGAGGACAATGAGGCCGTACGCTTCCTCAGGGCGCTCCACCAGTCTAGGACTGATCGCCAACACGAGGGTGCCCCCGAGCCGATCTAGGACTGATGAATCGCCGACAGAGGGGCCCAGAAAGAAGGTCCATATTTAACAAGAATGATTAATGAGCTTCTGCAAACTGATACGTGTGGCATGACATTGTGCATCTGCTCAATAACCCCTAGACGAGCTAGTTCCATTCGATTCTGATCGAATTTGGGTGGGCACTGATTTTTAATTTAGTTTGTTCACATGATGAGTTTGTCCTGTCCAGTTCAGTGTTACAGTGTTATAGGAACATGCAGTCAAATGGAAATTGGAAGCCATGGTAACTCTCGGCCAGAAAACAGTGATGATGATGGTGGATCACTTACACATAGAGAAGGCGTAAATATGCCTGTAGAGATCTACTAGATCTTCTTGGTGCTTAAGCTTTCACCTGACCGAAACCTCAAACGATCAGTAGTCTGAGTCGGAGCCGAGCGTGCCGTAGGCACCGAGCCACCGAGTTCGACTGGGAGTCGTCCCGAGGTTACCGTGGACTGCTCCATATATAAGTACGTATTAGTAATCACGGACAGAAGTTCAGAACTTGTTCAAAGCAGGGCTGCCTGGCACCAAAACTACATACGACGTACGAGCGTGTACCAGGCCGGCGTTAACCGAAGGGCAGCTAACGTGCGCGTACGTGCAACGGCATGGCGACCACCGGCCATGGCACGGAGACCGCCGCGATCCCAACGAAGAGGGCGCGCGAGGATCCCGACAAGAACGATTTTGAGGACGCCGTGGATATGGACATGGTGAAGAGGTTCAAGAGCAACTACTGGGACGACCCGGCGGCCAACCCTGATATCTTGCAGCGATACGGGGCGCTCATGTCCCGACTAGATGCTGAGGACAATGAGGCCGTACGCTTCCTCAGGGCGGTCCACCAGTCTAGGACTGATCGCCAACACGAGGGTGCCCCCGAGCCGATCTAGGACTGATGAATCACCGACATAGGGCCCCAGAAAGAAGGTCCATATTTAACAAGAATGATTAATGAGCTTCTGCAAACTGATACGTGTGGCATGGCATTGTGCATCAGCTCAATAACCCCTAGACAAGCTAGTTCCATTCGATTCTGATCGAATATGGGTGGGCACTGATTTTTAATTTAGTTTGTTCAGATGATGAGTTCGTCCTGTCCAGTCCAGTGTTACAGTGTTATAGGAACATGGAGTCAAATGGAAATTGGAAGCCATGGTAACTCTCAGCCGGAAAACAATGATGATGATGGTGGATCACCTACACATAGAGAAGGCGTAAATATGCCTGTAGAGATCTACTAGATCTTCTTGGTGCTTAAGGTTTCACCTGACCGAAACCTGAAACGATCAGTAGTCCGAGTCGGAGCCGAGCGTGCCGTAGCCACCGAGCCACCGAGTTCGACTGGGAGTCGTCCCGAGGTTACCGTGGACTGCTCCATATATAAGTACGTATTAGTAATCACGGACAGAAGTTCAGAACTTGTTCAAAGCAGGGCTGCCTGGCACCAAAACTACATACGACGGTACGAGCGTGTAGCAGGCCGGCGGCAACCGAAGGGCAGCTAACGCGCGCGTACGTGCAACGGCATGGCGACCACCGGCCGTGGCACGGAGACCGCCGCGATCCCAACGAAGAGGGCGCGCGAGGATCCCGACGAGAACGATTTTGAGGACGTCGTGGAGATGGACATGGTGAAGAGGTTCAAGAGCAACTACTGGGACGACCCGGCGGCCAACCCCGATATCTTGCAGCGATACGGGGCGCTCATGTCCCGACTAGATGCTGAGGACAATGAGGCCGTACGCTTCCTCAGGGCGCTCCACCAGTCTAGGACTGATCGCCAACACGAGGGTGCCCCCGAGCCGATCTACGACTGATGAATCGCCGACAGAGGGCCCCAGAAAGAAGGTCCATATTTAACAAGAATGATTAATGAGCTTCTGCAAACTGATACCTCTGGCATGGCATTGTGCATCAGCTCAATAACCCCTAGACGAGCTAGTTCCATTCGATTCTGATCGAATTTGGGTGGGCACTGATTTTTAATTTAGTTTGTTCAGATGATGAGTTCGTCCTGTCCAGTCCAGTGTTACAGTGTTATAGGAACATGGAGTCAAATGGAAATTGGAAGCCATGGTAACTCTCAGCCGGAAAACAGTGATGATGATGGTGGATCACCTACACATAGAGAAGGCGTAAATATGCCTGTAGAGATCTACTAGATCTTCTTGGTGCTTAAGCTTTCACCTGACCGAAACCTGAAACGATCAGTAGTCCGAGTCGGAACCGAGCGTGCCGTAGCCACCGAGTTCGACTAGGAGTCGTCCCGAGGTTACCGTGGACTGCTCCATATATAAGTACGTATTATTAATCACGGACAGAAGTTCAGAACTTGTTCAAAGCAGGGCTGCCTGGCACCAAAAATACATACGACGACACGAGCGTGTAGCAGGCCGGCGGCAACCGAAGGGCAGCTAACGCGTGCGTACGTGCAACGGCATGGCGACCACCGGCCGCGGCACGGAGACTGTCGCGATCCCAACGAAGAGGGCGCGCGAGGATCCCGACGAGAACGATTTTGAGGACGCCGTGGAGATGGACATGGTGAAGAGGTTCAAGAGCAACTACTGGGACGACCCGGCGGCCAACCCCGATATCTTGCAGCGATACGGGGCGCTCATGTCCCGACTAGATGCTGAGGACAATGAGGCCGTACGCTTCCTCAGGGCGCTCCACCAGTTTAGGACTGATCGCCAACACGAGGGTGCCCTCGAGCCGATCTAGGACTGATGAATCGCCGACAGAGGGGCCCATAAAGAAGGTCCATATTTAACAAGAATGATTAATGAGCTTCTGCAAACTGATACGTGTGGCATGGCATTGTGCATCAGCTCAATAACCCCTAGACGAGCTAGTTCCATTCGATTCTGATCGAATTTGGGTGGGCACTGATTTTTAATTTAGTTTGTTCAGATGATGAGTTCGTCCTGTCCAGTCCAGTGTTACAGTGTTATAGGAACATGGAGTCAAATGGAAATTGGAAGCCATGGTAACTCTCAGCCGGAAAACAGTGATGATGATGGTGGATCACCTACACATAGAGAAGGCGTAAATATGCCTGTAGAGATCTACTAGATCTTCTTGGTGCTTAAGGTTTCACCTGACCGAAACCTGAAACGATCAGTAGTCCGAGTCGGAGCCGAGCGTGCCGTAGCCACCGAGCCACCGAGTTCGACTGGGAGTCGTCCCGAGGTTACCGTGGACTGCTCCATATATAAGTACGTATTAGTAATCACGGACAGAAGTTCAGAACTTGTTCAAAGCAGGGCTGCCTGGCACCAAAACTACATACGACGGTACGAGCGTGTAGAAGTCCGTCGGCAACCGAAGGGCAGCTAACGCGCGCGTACGTGCAACGGCATGGCGACCACCGGCCGTGGCACGGAGACCGCCGCGATCCCAACGAAGAGGGCGTGTGAGGTATTGGAGATATGCCCTAGAGGCAATAATAAATGTAGTTATTATTATATCTTTGTGTTTATGATAAATGTTTACATTCATGCTATAATAGTATTAACAAGGAAACATTGATACTTGTGTGATTTATAAACTTAATTTAAAGTCCCTAGTAAAGCCTCTATATAATACTAGCTTGTTGGTTAATAGATGATTGTGGTTTCCATATCATGAACATTGAGATGTTATTAACAACAGGATCATATCGTTAGGAGAATGATATGGTGGACATACTCCTATAGATAAGCGTATCATAAAGATCAAGTCATTTCAATAGTTCAATTGCTATATGCTTTCTGATACATAGTAACCTAATTCCTTCGACCATGAGATCATGCATATCACCTTTGCCGGATGGATGCTTTGATGACATCAAACACCACACCGTAACTGGGTGGCTATAAAGGTGGCATTGAGTGTTCGGAAAGTATTGGTTGAAACACATGGATCAAGAGTGGGATTTGTCCATCCATATGACGGATAGATATACTCTGGGCCCTCTCGGTGAAATGTCATCCAATTAGCTTGCAAGCATGTGACTGGCTCACAAGGGATCACATATCACGGGAACGATAAAAGAGTACTTATCGGTAACGAGGTTGAACTAGGTATGCAGAGATACCGACGATCATAACCTCGGATAAGTAAACTATCGTGAGACAAAGGGAAATTGGTATCGTATGTAAGTGGTTCATTCGATCGCAAAGTAATCATAGAAATATGTGGGAGCCATATGAATTTCCAGATTCCTCTATTGGTTATTGTTCGGAGAAGTGTCTCGATCATGTCCGCATAATTCACGAACCGTAGGGAGACACACTTAAGGATTCGACGTTGTTTGAGTAGTTATGGTATGATGAGAAAGAGACCGAATGTTGTTCGGAGTCTCGGATGGGATCCGGGATATCACGAGGAGATCCGGAATGGTCCGGAGAATAAGATTCATATAAGGAAAGTCCCGTTTCGGAGTTGGGGAATGTTTCCGGTGTTTTCATCGGGAATGTTCTAGAAGGTTCCGGAATGTCCGGCACTCCGGAGGGGAAGGGTACATGAATGTGTTGTATCAAGTTGATATGATTGCATCATGTACTAAATGTCATCGCTGTTCCAAATAAAGGATTAATTCAAATCCTAGTTTGAAAAGTCAAATAGCTAAATTGAAAAGTCAAACGGCTAAATTTGGAAAGTGGAAAAGAGGAGGAGGAGGTGAAACCGAGTTGGGGAGGGAGTCCTCCTCCCCAAGCCGGCGCACCACCCAAGCCGAGTTGGGAAGGGACTCCCCTCCCTCTCCTTGGCCGCCGGCCCCTCCACCTATATAAGGAGGGGCAGGGCTCCCTCCTAGCACACACAAGTCCCTCACCTCAAACCCTAGAAGCTGCAGCCCACCATAGCCGCCGCCGCCCCCTAGGGTTTTGCCCTAGCAGCCGACTTGGGGGTCCCCGGAACCCTAGCCGCCGGCTCTAGCCTCTCCTCCTTGGTGCGTCTAAACCCTAGATCGCCGAGGAGCTCTCTCATACTCCACCATACTCGCTCCGGCTTAAGGCGAAGCCCTGCGAGATCTTCCCTCTACTTCTGGTACCACGCCGTTGTGCTGCCGGAATCGCGAGGAGAGTGCTACAACCTCCGCTGCCTGCTGGAACAAGGGAGAGGAAGGTCTTCGTCGAGTACCGAACGTGTGACCGACTGCGGGAGCGCTGCCGGAACGCAGCGCCGGAAGGATCGTCTACGCGATCTTGAGATCGGGAAGAGTACGACTACATCACCCACGAGAATCCGCTCTCGTTAAACGCTTTGGAATCTTCGAGGGTGAGTTATTCCATCGACTCGTTGCTACAATCTAGTAGATAGATCTTGGCTTGTTTGTTTGTATGCGGTAGAATTTTTTTGTTTTCCATGCTACGAAACCCTACAGTGGTATCAGAGCCGTGTCTATATGTAGATCTGTTGCACGAATAGAACACAATGGTCATTGTGAGCGTTGATGCTTTTATTGTCGATTGCTTCTTGTGTACTTTGCATCTTGCGGTATGTTGGGATGAAGCGGCCCGGGCTAACCTTACATGACATCGTTCATGAGACTTGCTCCACGCTTGACATGCAATTTGTATTGCATAAGTGGCTTTGCGGGTGCCTGTTTCTCCTAGCATAGTTAAGATCCAATTTACAACGGGTGATCAACAATACTAGTATCAATGTTGTGGTTCTTGTTCGTAAGTTAGAACGACACTTATTGAAAGCCCCAAACCACGTAAAACATGCAAAGAAAGTAGAGGCGTCTAACTTTGTTTTGCAGGGGTGTGCAGTGATGTGATATGGCCATGATTGTATGCAATGTTCCTTATTGTAAGTTGTCAACCGGCAGGAGCCATATGGTTGTCTTTAATTTATGTTAAGACCCGCGTGTCTATTCAAAGTAGTTGTAATAGTTGAAGTCGGTGGACGACAACCATGGAGAAGCGTCATTGACCTTGATGCAATGCCGGTGATGATGGAGATCATGTTCGTGCTAGAAGATGGAGATCGGAAGCACAAAGAAGAAAGGCCATATCATATCACATATTATGAATTGCATGTGATGTTAATCCTTTATGCATCTTGTATTGCTTAGTAGACGACGGTAGCATTATAAGATGATCCCTCATGCACATGAATTTCAAGTCATAAAGTGTTCACCCTTAGTTAGCACCGTTGCTAAAGCTTGTTGTTTCGAAGCACCACGTGATGATCGGGTGTGTTAGATTCTGCAAGTGTATACAACGTGAGCAAGCCAGATTTGCTCATGCGGAAACTAAGGTTTGATCTTGACGAGCCTAGCATGTACAGACATGGTCTCGGAACACGGATCACCGAAAGGTAAAGCATGAATCATATAGTAGATATGATGAACATGACGATTGTTCGCCATTGAAACTATATCAACTCTCGTGATGATCGGTGTTGATGTGGTGGATTTGGTTCGTGTGATCACTAAAACAATGTGAGGGATATTGTTTTGAGTGGGAGTTCACCTAGAACTTTATTATTAATTTGAACTCAATTTGTCATAAACTTAGTCTAAACTATTGCAAATATGTTGTAGATCAATGGCAGCCCCTACCATCAATTTTAATGCGTTCCTAGAGAAAGAAAAGTTGAAAAACAATGGAAGCAACTTCGCGGATTGGTTCCGCAATTTGAGGATTGTCCTCACAGCTGGTAATTTGACCTATGTGCTGGATGCACCACTGGGTGACCCACCTGCAGCTGATGCTTCTGATGAAGTAAAGAATGTTTACCTCGCTCGGAAGAATCAGTATTCCATAGTTCAGTGTGCTATCTTGTATGGTTTGGAAACAGAGCTTCAGAAAAGGTTTGAGAATTCAGACCCATATGATATTGTCGAGGATCTCAAATTGATCTTTGAGACTCATGCGGCAATTGAAAGTTATGAGGCTTCTGAAAAGTTCTTTAACTGCAAGATGGAAGAGGGCAGCTCCGTCAGTGAGCATGTGCTTAAGATGTCTGGGCACGCAAACAAACTTCAAAGCTTGGGTATAGTGATTCCTAATGCTTTGGGGATTTACCGTGTCCTCCAATCACTACCACCAAGTTACAAGAACTTTGTGATGAACTACAACATGCAGAACATGAACAAGCAGTTGCCAGAACTGTTTGCTATGTTAAAGTCTGCAGAAGTGGAGATCAAGAAAGAGTGTTGTTGGTCAATAAGACCACCAAATTCAAGAAAGGCAAGTCTAAGCAGAAGGGACACTTCAAGAAGGGTGGTAAGAAAGTTACCACGCCGACGAAGAAGACCAAGGCTGGACCTAAGCCTGATACTGAGTGCTTTTACTGCAAGGGAGAAGGTCACTGGAAGCGGAATTGCCCAAAGTACTTGGCGGATTTGAAGAACGGCAACATCAAGAAGAAAGGTATATCTGATATACATGTTATTGATGTGTATCTCACTAGTACTCGTAGTAGTGCCTGGGTATTTGATACTGGTTCGGTTGCTCACATTTGTAACTCGAAACAGGTGCTGCAGAATAAACGGAAGCTAGTGAAGAACGAGGTGACGATGCGCGTGGGAAACGGATCAAAGGTTGATGTGATCGCGGTCGGCACGCTACCCCTTCATCTACCATCGGGATTAGTTTTATACTTAAATAATTGTTATTTGGTGCCTGCGTTGAGCATGAACATTATATCGGGATCTTGTTTATTGCGAGACGGTTACTTGTTTAAGTCCGAGAATAATGGTTGTTCGATTTATATGAGTAATATGTTTTATGCACATGCACCTTTGATAGATGGTATATTCTTATTGAATCTCGATAGTGGAAATACACATATCAACAACATTGAGGCTAAACGTTTGAAATCGAGAGATAACTCGACCTATATGTGGCACTGTCGTCTTGGTCACATTGGAGTGAAGCGTATGAAGAAACTCCATTCCGATGGACTTCTTGAATCACTTGATTTCGAATCACTTGAAAGATGCGAAGCATGTCTGATGGGAAAAATGACTAAGACTCCATTTTCTGGTATGATGGAGCGAGCTACGGACTTATTGAAAATCATACATACCGATGTGTGTGGTCCAATGAGTGTAGCATCGCGCGGTGGTTATCGTTATGTTCTTACCTTCACGGATGACTTGAGTAGATATGGGTATATCTATTTCATGAAACATAAGTCCGAAACTTTCGAGAAGTTTAAGGAGTTTCAAAGTGAGGTAGAGAATCAACGTAACAAGAAGATTAAATTTCTGCGTTCTGATCGTGGAGGTGAATATCTAAGTTACGAGTTTGGCGAGCATTTGAAGAAATGCAGAATACTTTCACAATTGACACCGCCGGGAACACCACAGCGTAATGGTGTGTCCGAACGTCGTAATCGAACTCTCTTAGATATGGTTCGTTCTATGATGTCACTTACAGATTTACCGCTATCATTTTGGGGTTATGCATTAGAAACAGCTGCATTCACTTTAAATAGGGCACCATCTAAATCCGTTGAAACGACACCGTATGAATTATGGTTTGGGAAGAAACCTAAATTGTCGTTCCTTAAAGTTTGGGGATGCGAAGCCTATGTAAAGAAGTTACAGCCGGACAAGCTTGAACCCAAAGCGGAGAAATGCGTCTTCATAGGATACCCGAAGGAAACTATTGGGTATACCTTCTATCACAGATCTGAAGGCAAAATCTTCGTTTCTAAGAATGGATCCTTTCTAGAGAAGGAATTTCTCTCGAAAGAAGTGACTGGAAGGAAAGTAGAACTCAACGAGGTTGTCGAACCTTCTCTCGAAATTGCGAGTAGCGCAGCACCGGAAGAAGTTCCTGTGATGCCTGCACCAATTAGAGAGGAAGCTAATGATGATGATCATGAAACTTCGGTTGAAGTTGCTACAGAGCCTCGGAGGTCAACGAGAACTCATACCACTCCAGATTGGTATGATCCCGTTATGAGTGTCATGTTGGTGGACAACACCGATGACCCTGAGACATATGAGGAAGCAATGATGAGCCCAGATTCCAATAAATGGCAATAAGCCATGAAATCCGAGATTGGATCCATGTACGAAAACCAAGTATGGACTTTGGTGGACTTACCGGATGGCCGGAAGGCTGTCGAGAACAAATGGATCTTCAAGAAGAAAACATATGCTGATGGTAATGTTACTGTCTATAAAGCTCGACTTGTCGCAAAAGGGTTTCGACAAATTCAAGGAGTTGACTACGATGAGACTTTCTCACCGGTAGCGAAGCTAAAGTCTGTGAGGATTATGTTAGCAATCGCTGCATATTATGATTATGAGATATGGCAGATGGATGTCAAAACAGCATTCCTCAATGGAGACATTGATGAAGAGTTGTATATGATGCAACCCAAAGGTTTTGTCGATCCTCAAGATGCTAACAAGGTATGCAAACTTCAACGGTCCATCTATGGATTGAAGCAAGCATCCTGAAGTTGGAATCAACGTTTTGATAAGGTGATCAAAAGTTTTGGTTTTATACAAACTTATGGAGAAGCTTGTATTTACAAGAAAGTGAGTGGGAGCTCTGTAGCATTCTTAATACTATATGTAGATGACATATTGTTGATTGGGAATGATGTAGACCTTCTTAATAGTGTCAAGGAATATTTGAATAATAGTTTTTCAATGAAGGATCTTGGCGAAGCAGCTTACATACTAGGCATAAAGATTTATAGAGATAGATCGAAACGCCAAATATCATTGTCACAGAGTACATATTTGGACAAAGTTCTAAAGAGGTTTGGAATGGAAGATAGCAAGAAAGGGTTCTTGCCCATGTTGCCCAATACGACCTTGAGTAAAACTCAAAGTCCGACATCGGCAGAAGATAGAGAAAGGATGAGTAAGACTCCCTATGCCTCAGCCATAGGATCTCTAATGTATGTCATGCTATGTACTAGACCCGACATTGCATATGCTGTTAGTTTAACTAGCAGATATCAAAGTGATCCAGGAGTGGATCATTGGACAGCGGTCAAAAACATCCTTAAGTACTTGAGAAGAACTAAGGATATGGTTCTTTCTTATGGAGGTGATGAACAACTCGTTGTTAATGGTTACACCGATGCTAGTTGGAACACCGATCCGGATGATTCTAAATCACAATCTGGATACGTATTTATTTTGAATGGTGCAGCAGTTAGCTGGAGGAGTGCAAAGCAAAGCGTTGTGGCGAGATCTTCAACTAAATCGGAATACATGGCTGCTTCGGAGGCTTCAAGAAGCGATATGGATGAAAGAGTTCATTACAGAGCTGGGTGTGGTTCCTAGTGCGCTAGACCCAATGTCTATCTACTGTGATAACATGGGCGCCATAGCCAATGCGCAAGAACCAAGGTCACACAAGAAGCTGAAGCACATCAAGCTACGTTTTCACGCTATTCGAGAACATATCCAAGATGGGGATATAAAGATTTGCAAAGTACACACAGATCTGAATGTGGCGGATCCGTTGACTAAACCTCTCCCGAGGGAAAAACATGACCAACACCAAACTGCCATGGGTGTTCGGTATATTACCATGTAATCTAGATTAGATGACTCTAGTGCAAGTGGGAGACTGTTGGAGATATGCCCTAGAGGCAATAATAAATGTAGTTATTATTATATCTTTGTGTTTATGATAAATGTTTACATTCATGCTATAATAGTATTAACAAGGAAACATTGATACTTGTGTGATTTGTAAACTTAATTTGAAGTCCCTAGTAAAGCCTCTATATAATACTAGCTTGTTGGTTAATAGATGATTGTGGTTTCCATATCATGAACATTGAGATGTTATTAACAACAGGATCATATCGTTAGGAGAATGATATGGTGGACATACTCCTATAGATAAGCGTAGCATAAAGATCAAGTCATTTCAATAGTTCAATTGCTATATGCTTTCTGATACATAGTAACCTAATTCCTTCGACCATGAGATCATGCATATCACCTTTGCCGGATGGATGCTTTGATGACATCAAACACCACACCGTAACTGGGTGGCTATAAAGGTGGCATTGAGTGTTCAGAAAGTATTGGTTGAAACACATGGATCAAGAGTGGGATTTGTCCATCCATATGACGGATAGATATACTCTAGGCCCTCTCGGTGAAATGTCATCCAATTAGCTTGCAAGCATGTGACTGGCTCACAAGGGATCACATATCACGGGAACGATAAAAGAGTACTTATCGGTAACGAGGTTGAACTAGGTATGCAGAGATACCGACGATCATAACCTCGGATAAGTAAACTATCGTGAGACAAAGGGAAATTGGTATCGTATGTAAGTGGTTAATTCGATCGCAAAGTAATCGTAGAAATATGTGGGAGCCATATGAATTTCCAGATTCCTCTATTGGTTATTGTTCGGAGAAGTGTCTCGATCATGTCCGCATAATTCACGAACCGTAGGGAGACACACTTAAGGATTCGACGTTGTTTGAGTAGTTATGGTATGATGAGAAAGAGACCGAATGTTGTTCGGAGTCTCGGATGGGATCCGGGATATCACGAGGAGATCCGGAATGGTCCGGAGAATAAGATTCATATAAGGAAAGTCCCGTTTCGGAGTTGGGGAATGTTTCCGGTGTTTTCATCGGGAATGTTCTAGAAGGTTCTGGAATGTTCGGCACTCCGGAGGGGAAGGGTACATGAATGTGTTGTATCAAGTTGGTATGATTGCATCATGTACTAAGTGTCATCGCTGTTCCAAATAAAGGATTAATTCAAATCCTAGTTTGAAAAGTCAAATAGCTAAATTGAAAAGTCAAACGGCTAAATTTGGAAAGTGGAAAAGAGGAGGAGGAGGTGAAACCGAGTTGGGGAGGGAGTCCTCCTCCCCAAGCCGGCGCACCACCCAAGCCGAGTTGGGGAGGGACTCCCCTCCCTCCCCTTGGCCGTCGGCCCCTCCACCTATATAAGGAGGGGCAGGGCTCCCTCCTAGCACACACAAGTCCCTCACCTCAAACCCTAGAAGCTGCAGCCCACCATAGCCGCCGCTGCCCCCTAGGGTTTTGCCCTAGCCGCCGACTTGGGGGTCCCCGGAACCCTAGCCGCCGGCTCTAGCCTCTCCTCCTTGGTGCGTCTAAACCCTAGATCGCCGACGAGCTCTCTCATACTCCACCATACTCGCTCCGGCTTAAGGCGAAGCCCTGCGAGATCTCCCCTCTACTTCCGGTACCACGCCGTTGTGCTGCCGGAATCGCGAGGAGAGTGCTACAACCTCCGCTGCCTGCTGGAACAAGGGAGAGGAAGGTCTTCGTCGAGTACCGAACGTGTGACCGACTGCGGGAGCGCTGCCGGAACGCAGCGCCGGAAGGATCGTCTACGCGATCTTGAGATCGGGAAGAGTACGACTACATCACCCACGAGAATCCGCTCTCGTTAAATGCTTTGGAATCTTCGAGGGTGAGTTATTCCATCGACTCGTTGCTACAATCTAGTAGATAGATCTTGGCTTGTTTGTTTGTATGCGGTAGAAAATTTTTGTTTTCCATGCTACGAAACCCTACACGAGGATCCCGACGAGAACGATTTTGAGGACGTCGTGGAGATGGACATGGTGAAGAGGTTCAAGAGCAACTACTGGGACGACCCGGCGGCCAACCCCGATATCTTGCAGCGATACGGGGCGCTCATGTCCCGACTAGATGCTGAGGACAATGAGGCCGTACGCTTCCTCAGGGCGCTCCACCAGTCTAGGACTGATCGCCAACACGAGGGTGCCCCCGAGCCGATCTAGGACTGATCAATCGCCGACAGAGGGCCCCAGAAAGAAGGTCCATATTTAACAAGAATGATTAATGAGTTTCTGCAAACTGATACGTGTGGCATGGCATTGTGCATCAGCTCAATAACCCCTAGACGAGCTAGTTCCATTCGATTCTGATCGAATTTGGGTGGGCACTGATTTTTAATTTAGTTTGTTCAGATGATGAGTTCGTCCTGTCCAGTCCAGTGTTACAGTGTTATAGGAACATGGAGTCAAATGGAAATTAAAAGCCATGGTAACTCTCAGCCGGAAAACAGTGATGATGATGGTGGATCACCTACACATAGAGAAGGCGTAAATATGCCTGTAGAGATCTATTAGATCTTCTTGGTGCTTAAGCTTTCACCTGACCGAAACCTGAAACGATCAGTAGTCCGAGTCGGAGCCGAGCGTGCCGTAGCCACCGAGTTCGAATAGGAGTCGTCCCGAGGTTACCGTGGACTGCTCCATATATAAGTACGTATTAGTAATCACGGACAGAAGTTCAGAACTTGTTCAAAGCAGGGCTGCCTGGCACCAAAACTACATACGACGTACGAGCGTGTAGCAGGCCGGCGGCAACCGAAGGGCAGCTAACGCGCGCGTACGTGCAACGGCATGGCGACCACCGGCCGCGGCACGGAGACCGCCGCGATCCCCACGAAAAGGGCGCGCGAGGATCCCGACGAGAACGATTTTGAGGACGCCGTGGAGATGGACATGGTGAAGAGGTTCAAGAGCAACTACTGGGACGACCCGGCGGCCAACCCCGATATCTTGCAGCGATATGGGGCGCTCATGTCCCGACTAGATGCTGAGGACAATGAGGCCGTACGCTTCCTCAGGGCGCTCCACCAGTCTAGGACTGATCGCCAACACGAGGGTGCCCCCGAGCCGATCTAGGACTGATGAATCGCCGACAGAGGGGCCCAGAAAGAAGGTCCATATTTAACAAGAATGATTAATGAGCTTCTGCAAACTGATACGTGTGGCATGGCATTGTGCATCAGCTCAATAACCCCTAGACGAGCTAGTTCCATTCGATTCTGATCGAATTTGGGTGGGCACTGATTTTTAATTTAGTTTGTTCAGATGATGAGTTCGTCCTGTCCAGTCCAGTGTTACAGTGTTATAGGAACATGGAGTCAAATGGAAATTGGAAGCCATGGTAACTCTCAGCCGGAAAACAGTGATGACGATGGTGGATCACCTACACATAGAGAAGGCGTAAATATGCCTGTAGAGATCTACTAGATCTTCTTGGTGCTTAAGCTTTCACCTGACCGAAACCTGAAACGATCAGTAGTCCGAGTCGGAGCCGAGCGTGCCGTAGCCACCGAGCCACCGAGTTCGACTGGGAGTCGTCCCGAGGTTACCGTGGACTGCTCCATATATAAGTACGTATTAGTAATCACGGACAGAAGTTCAGAACTTGTTCAAAGCAGGGCTGCCTGGCACCAAAACTACATACGACGGTACGAGCGTGTAGCAGGCCGGCGGCAACCGAAGGGCAGCTAACGCGCGCGTACGTGCAACAGCATGGTGACCACCGGCCGCGGCACGGAGACCGCTGCGATCCCCACGGAGAGGGCGCGCGAGGATCCCGGCGAGGACGAGTTTGAGGACGCCGTCGAGATGGACATCGTGAAGAGGTTCAAGAGCAACTACTGGGACGACCCGGCGGCCAACCCCGATATCTTGCAGCGATACGGAGCGCTCATGTCCCGACTAGACGCTGAGGACAACGAGGCCCAACGCTTCCTTAGGGCGCTCCACCGGTCCAGGCTCGCCGCCGGTGGTGCCGCCGACCCGATCTAGGGACTGAATCGTTCTTTTTTTCTCGCTAGATGTATCTAGTTGCAAAATTGTACACCACCAGATTGTATGTTTGTGTAGATTTTTTTCTTTCCGAAAACGTGTATTTCAGCATTGTATTTAGCCAGTCTCTTGGTACAAACGTTTCCGTATAAAATTTATTCGACACAACAATTGTAAAAAGTGGAGTATGAAGAGCTACCTATAGGGTTTTTTTCCTTTTGGTTGTGAGATGCCGTAGCACATGTCTACTAAGTACTAACCCACGATACTCCGGTATCCACTGGTGTGTAATTTGATCCTTGTTTTTTTCATTACTACTCACTCCGTTCTATAATATAAAATGTTTTAGTCTTTTTGAAACGATCATGATATCAGGGGTGAGCAACGCAACGCAGATGGGGTTCATGAAGAAGTGGATAGCCTTCCACATCAAGGACGCGACAATGGTGTTGCGGAAGATGCTGATGATGTCGGAGTTTGACTGGTCTGCCAAGTCCAATGGCTACACGGTGGCAGTGTAGGACCACTACTTTCGCATGGTGTATGACACCATCTATGCCTCTGTGTAGAAAGCCGGCCCGTGTGCAGGTGGGCTCTTCTGGCAGGTGTTGGCGTCCGGGATGGAGACATGGTCCGACGCAGGGGCGGATCTAGGCAGGGCAACCAGAGCCATGACCCTAGGAATAGCATTGAAGCCCAATCAATGTTGATGGCAGCTACAAGAGCCGGCTTTCCCTGAAGAAGGAGATCTTGAATGTGGTTGGTAGGACGGACTTGAAAATCTAGGCACTCTTGGCCACCCTGGCTCCCAACCCCTCCAAAAACTGCATCATGCGGCTTATGGAGGCATGCCAATGGGAGGGGACTTTGACACGACCGTTGAGGACGAACTTAGAGGTCGCCGCTCCGGCGAATCTGGCGGTTGAAGCAGAACCTGCCAATGCATGCGGTTTCGCTGGTGGAACGTTGTGGACGGCTATATGAGAAGCTGATCATCCAAGAATCAAACTGCTGAGCTTCCAGGATTGGACGCCTTCTTGCTATTAGGAGTAGTAGTGAATTGAGTAGCTATCTAGACGAATTTGAATAATATGATATTTATGTGAATCTATATGGTTCAATATTACTGTGTTATATATCTGACCTCTATTTGTTATATTTATATGCTATTACTATTTTTACTATTATTGTGATAGGTAACAAAATATTGTTGTTAATTTTAGTAATAGTAGTAATATTTTTTTTTGGATTTGCTAGTTCTCAGGCGCCTGGGAACTTCTTAGGTCTCAGTCACCTCTTTCGTCATTGGATTTACTTCGCGATTCGTGCAACGTAGGACTTTCACATGAGTTGCAACTAGGTTGTAAGTGAGATTTTAACGAGTTGCAACTAGATTGCAACTGAGAATTAGTACAAATTGTATAAGATGCAACTAGGTTGCAACTGATAATTAGCACAAATAGTAGGATGATATCAGCGACTTAGACATAAGAAGTTTTCAGGCGTCTGAGATCTAGACACTCCCATATTTTTTTATTCATAAAAACACTTAGTGACTTGTGAGCTACGCAACAACATATTAAGTACCGATGAGCTGCTGCAGCGTGCCTTCCTGATGGTACGGTGCCAGCTCAATCCGATTCACTTGTAGTATTTCATACATGTGTTTTTGTTGTGATTCCGATTCTGTACGTCTAAATTTGACGAATGGATCGGCGAATCCTAACCGAACGGAAGCTATTTTGAACCCTGAACTAGATCAGGATTGGAAGCCCATCGAGCAACCTGGGTTAAGATGGCAAGGATGATAACATGTTATAACAGAGTAAAGACTAAAGACTAGTGCACACTGTAATGCAGCATGACTACATTCCGTTCCCAAGGTTGCACTCTTTACAAACAGAGAATATTTCATGAGAGTGAGAGGAATAGCTAAAAATAAACACGGAGCAACCTCCAATATGATGTTAGAGATTATAAAATATATTCAAAAGATACAAACCTCTGCTGCTCTGGTGATTATGGGAACAATGCGGTGTAGGATCTGAAGATTTAGAATGTGGACTCTTACTGATGACTTGACCTTCTTACAGTTCAGTCGTGATTTAATCGTTTATGTATCCATTACATAGAATGCACATGTCTAGTTTCTCTGGCATTGGCTAGTCGCAGTTGAAACGAAAGTTGATGGAGTGGTATGAGTTCTTTTTTCCTGTACTGATGGCAATTGGGTTTCCAAATTGTAACTATGTGTCGAAGGATTGCAATGCCTAGGCGTGCAAAACCATGCAGGATCTCATTTGCAGCTAGAACGCGGGCTATTTGTCATTTATTTGCTTGGTCTGAAGTTCCATTGCTCAAATTCACTAATATAGCTGATTTTTCCAGGGCGGATCATGGGAAAAGAATACAACTTCCGCGGGGGGGTATTGCAAGGAACTAATTTGTCGGCACCAACACCAGATTGACAATGATGATTGGTACATCTAGCAAGAGCACTGAGCACAGTAAGAATCACAACCTCCTATTGACTCCAAGGATGATAACAGTCAGTTAGAGAGGGCTCGTTTTCCAGGCTAAACCAAGAGGCCATCTGGGAGGCACACACACCAATAACAGATTGAGATTTTTTGTTGGCTTTTGCTGCAACACCTGCCTAGTTCAGACAGGCTCCAGGCGAGAGGATGGACTGGTCGTGTCCCCTTTGTACTCCCTCCGTTTCAAAATATAAGATGTTTTAGGTTTGTGAAGAAAATGAATCTAGATTTCTTTTAGTGTGTAGATTCATTCTAAAGTTAAGTGAACCTATATACTAAAATAAGTCTAGATTCATCTTCTTCACAAACCTAAAACATCTTATATTTTGAAACGGAGGGAGTAGTAATCATGCCGAATCAGCGGAGCACCTATGCTTCTGAGTGCAGCTTCGCAATGCAGTTTTGGAGATCAGTTGCTGCTTGTTCTGATATCCATGCCCTTGTTCCTCCGGTGGGCTGCAAATCCGGTGGCCATGACGTCTTTCGTGAGTGGTGACCATTGTCTAGGGAGCGCATCCACAAGAATCGCCACTGTGCTTTTGTTGCTCCCTATTTGGTTTGGAATATCTTGGGCGAGCATGACCGAAGAATTTTCGAGCCGAAGAACAATTGGTGGATGACGTCTCTTTTTTTGGGTAAAAGAGGCTGTTATCTGCAGATGCTTAGCTTTTGAAAGTCATTGGTGATACAAGGGCTGAGAGGGTTTTAACCTTCCTGGGCTGTTCTTTTTTTATCTTTATTTTGATTTTGGGTTTTGGTGTGTTCAGCTCTTTGTTTTTGTCATCTTTTTTCTAATATCATGGGAAGATCTGCGCATTCGAAAAAATCAGGAACGAACTGCTATTCCAGACTTGTTGCTGGAAACTGTGTCTTATGTCAACAATCTGGTGCATCACGACAGTTTGTGCTCAAATGCTAGGAAGGCAAAACTGTGAAATCATGAACTGTTTTGTGTGAGATTGTTTGGTTTGAATTGTTGACACTTACTATTATTGCAAAAAAGGTCTTGTTTTATTTTACCAAATTAGTACCAGCTGGTACTTTAAGAAATAGCACTGAACATAGGTCAATGATGCAGGGCGGACAGCAGTAGAATTGCAAGATATAGGAAACTAACTAACAATCAATCTATTATACAGCTCTCCCTGGAAAACGAGCTACAGTATTACACAGCAACCTCAAGACAAACAAGCAGTTATACAGCAGCGCAATTTTCACATTCGGGTCAGTTCGAAACAAGTTGAGACTTTCTGAACAAAGTGTCAAGATCATTCAAACAACTCAGTTACTAGTATTGTCAATCACCCGTTGTAAATTTAATCTTAACTATGTTGGGAGAAACAGGCACCCGCAAATCCACTTATGCAATACAAGTTGCATGTCAAGCGTGGAGCAAGTCTCATGAACGATGTCATGTAAGGTTAGCCCGGGCCGCTTCATCCCACCATCCCGCAAGATGCAAAGTACACAAGAAGCAATCGACAACAAAAGCATCAACGCCCACAATGATCTTTGTGTTTTACTCGTGCAACAGATCTACATATAGACATGGCTCTGATATCACTGTAGGGGTTCATAGCATGGAAAACAAAAAAATTCTACCGCATGAACTCACAATCAATATCTAATCAATGAACAAGCCAAGATCTATCTACTAGATCGGTGCAACGAGTTGATAGAGTACTAACCCTCAAAGATCCAAAGCGGTTAACGAGAGCAGATTCTTGTGGGTGATGTAGTCGTTCACTTGCCGATCTCAAGATCGCGTAGACGATCCTTCCGGCGCCACATTCCGGCAGCGCTCCCGCAGTCGGTCACACGTACGGTACTCGATGAAGACCTTCCTCTCCCTTGCTCCAGCAGGCAGTGGAGGTTGTAGTTCTCCCCTCGCGATTCCGGCAGCACGACGACGTGGTGTCGGAAGTAGAGGGAAGATCCTGCAGGGCTTCGCCTAAGCCGGTGCGGGTTATGGTGGATCTAGAGTTTTCGGCGACCTAGGTTTAGAAGGCCGGAGAGGAGGAAGTGGAGTCGGCGACGGACCGGTGGCGGCGTGAGGCGGCGGCGGCCCTAGGGCGGCGGCGGCGCGGCTTGGAGGTGGAGAGGGATGGTTGTAGTGCTTTGGGGCAGCCCCTCCCCTCTATTTATGAGAGGGGGGCAGCTTGGGAGAGGGGAGTTTGAATCCTTCCCCAAACCCAAGTTGGAGAGAAAGAAAGACTCTTTTCTTCTTCCACTAGGAAACTATTGTTTCAGTTTGACTTTTCAAACCTCCCTTTTGACTTTCAATTTAGAGCTTTATTTCTCTCTCGCAAATGCCCAACCAAGTGACATAGGACATGATCCAATCATTCCACTTAACCATGACACATTCATGAACCATTTCCCTTCCGGTCCGGTGAACCTTCTAGATCCTTCTAGAACCTCTCTGATGAAAACATCGAAATCATTCCTGAACTCCGGAATCAGACTTTCCTTATATGAATCTTATTCTCCGGACCATTCTGGATCTCCTCGTGATATCTCGGATCCCATCCGAGACTCCGAACAACATTCGGTCTCCCAACTTACATTCCATATCTACTAAACAACATTGAATCCTTAAGTGTCTCTCCCTACGGTTCATGAATTACGCGGACATGACCGAGACACTTCTCCGATCAATAGCCAATAGAGGAATCTGAAAATTCATATGGATCCCACATATTTCTATGATTACTTTGCGATCGAACGAACCACTTACATATGATACCAATTTCCCTTTTCTCGCGATAGTTTACTTATCCGAGGTTTGATCGTCAGTATCTCTGCATACCTAGTTCAACCTCGTTACCGATAAGTATTCTTTTCTCGTTCCCGTGATATGTGATCCCTTGTGAGCCAGTCACATGCTTGCAAGCTAATTGGATGACATTCCACCGAGAGGACCCAGAATATATATATCTGTCATATGGATGGACAAATCCCACTCTTGATCCATGTGCCTCAACACATACTTTCCAAACACTCAATGCCACCTTTATAGCCACTCAATTACGGTGTGGTGTTTGATGTCATCAAAGCATCCTTCCAGTGATGGTGATTAGCATGATCTCATGGTCGAAGGAATTAGGTTACTATGTATCAGAAAGCTTATAGCAAGTGAACTATTTGAATGACTTGATCTTATGCTACGCTTAACTATAGGAGTATGTTCATCACATCATTCTTCTAATGATATAACCTTATTGTTAATAACATCTCAATGTTCATGATCAGGAAACCATGATCATTTATTAACCAACAAACTAGTTTAACAAGAGGCTTTACTAGGGACTCTTTTATGTTTACAAATCACACAAGTATTAATGTTTCCGGTTAATACAATTATAGCATGGTATGTAAATATTTATCATAAGTACGAAGATATGATAATAACCACTTTATTATTGCCTCTTGGGCATATCTCCAACATGAACCCCGGTCTGATTTTTATCATAAGAAACACCTTTCCATTGCATCTACTATCATTTATAATTTCTGCAATTTATTATTTCTAAACTACAAAAAAACTTCCCCTACTTGTAATCACTCATAAAAAACCCAAAACAACTCTACTATCTTCCATATCATCTAGTTTGCATTTCTTTACTTTACTTTAGTTTGTTTATATTTTATTTATATTACTAATACGAAACCTTGTGATGACAACCACTTGGTGGAGTTGGGGACATAAGACAAATTATTTTACTTTACAGGTTGCTTGAAGAGGAGAAGACAAATACCCTTTCATAACCAATTCCTCGAGACTTTGATATAAACCCTTGAGTCACCCTTGTGTGGGAAAAGAAGCTTGCTACAAAACTCTGCACTTAGAGTCCCAACAAAAAGTGGCCACGTTTGTTGCCATCAAAATCCTATTGTAGCAGTCTTCCCGCATGTCATTGCTAGATGCGTCCATCATGATGCTAATTGTCGTTGCGCTGCCGCTCGTCGTTGTCCTTGCCACTTCTGTCCCCAGCAACATAGGAGTGGCTCTGGAACAGCCGCCCAGCCAAAGGCTGCTGGTGTAGGGTTTATTGCATGTAAAACAAAAAAATTCTACCGCAAGAACACATAAAACCAAGATCAAATCTATGGACAAGCCAAGATCTAATTTACGAGATCGGTGCAACGAGATTGTAGAGAACTAACCCACGTAGATACAAAGTGTTTAACGAGATTCGGATCTTGTGGTTGATGTAGTCGATCACTTTCCAATCTCAAGATCATATAGACGATCCTTCCGGCGCCACGTTCCGGCAGCGCTTCTGCAGTTGGTGACATGTACGGTAGTCGATGAAAACCTTCCTATCCCTTGTTCCAGCAGGCAGCGGAGGTAGTAGATCCCCTCGGAATCCCAACAGCACGACGGTGTGGTGGTGATGGTGGAGGAGGAGAGATTTCAGTAGGGCTTCGCCTAAGCCAGAGCAGGACGATGGACGAGAGAGAAGAGAGGCGGCGGCTAGGGTTAGGCGCCAAGGGACAAGGGGTGTGGGGGTTGATACATCCAAAACGTATCTACTTTTCCGAACACTTTTCCTATTGTTTCTCCTCTAAACTTGTGCGATTTGGATACAACTAACCCGGACTAACGCTGTTTTCAGCAGAATTACCTTGGTGTCTAGTTTTTGTGCAGAAAATCAACTATCAGAAAAAATCCGGAAAAATATGCCAAAAATTCTATTTCACCAGAAGACTCATGGAGCCAGAATACGAGACGGAGTGGAGCCCTTCACCGATCATCCTCTCTACGCCTTGCATCCTCCCTTCGCCGCAGTTCATCCCTCTCCCTCTCCTCCTCCCATCTCCTCTCATCCTCCCTCCGAATCGGACCAAAACCCAATCTAGATCTGGCGCCACCATACGGTCCTGATCTCACGAAGTTGTTTCTAGGGGGAGATCTTCTCGGGCCACCAAAACCCCCAAATCTGCGATACATGGCTGGTCTTGATGTAGCGACATGGGCGAAGGATCTACTATCACCAGAAATCACTCCTCTCCACTCAATCGGAGTCGCAACCGCAGGAGTCGATTCTCGTGGACTGGGTGGAGATCACACAAAAGCCACCCCGCACCGCCGCCTAGGGTTAGCAAGAAAGGGATAACCGTCCCCAACCGAAACGTGACAACGAGGAAGCCCCTGAGGTACCAACTTTGTGTCCAGGACTGTAATTGGTACAGCTTCGTCCCCACTCTCGTGTACACGCCCAAGCCGAACCACATCACAAGCACGCACCAAGGATGGCGTATAACGTGTCTGGGACGCTGTACCGAAGACCAAACCATCTGTAGCATCTATTTGAGGTCCAACTCTAACAACAAACCGAGAAAACCGAACGGTGCAACCATAAACGACACCGTCGATTGCCGGCAAAAGCGTGGAATCGATCACAGCTCCCTGCTTATCCTCCAAAAGAAAACCCTTATCTCCATCACGTACCACAAAGCCTGACTCTCTCCCTTGTCGAGCCGATCGGTCCGAAGAATGGAAGAGTACGCACCACCGTTGTTGCGTCTGCGAAGGCGGCACCGGATGTGGTGGCGGATGTGGAGGAGCCGGTATCGACGGCGACCGATCGCCTATCGCGACGCGCAAGTCACCGCTTCGCGACATCCTAATTGCCTGTCCAAATATCTGATTGCGAACAACTATTCTATTTCATGAATACAAACAATTTTCTTGTGCTCAAATGATAGGAAGGCAAAACTGTCGAATCATGAATTGTTTTGTGTGAGATTGTTTGGTTTGAATTGTTGACACTTTCTGTTATTGCAAAGAAGGTCCTGTTTCATTTTACCAAATTAGTACCAGCTGGTACTTAAGATGCAGAGCAGACAGCAGTAGAATTGCAAGATATAGGAAACAAACTAACAATCAATCTATTATTACAGTATATTATACAGCTCTCCCTGGAAAACGAGCTACACTATTACACGGCAACCTCAAGACAAACAAAGCAGTTATAAAGAAGCGCAATTTTCACATTCGGGTCAGTTCGAAACAAGTTGAGACTTTCTCAACAAAGTGTCAAGATCATTCAAACAACTCAGTTACTGGTGGACTAGAACTCGGCAGGTACTCACGTGAGCTTGCTCGGATGGGTGGAGAGAATAGGTGGAGGCTCCAGGGGGGTTGCCTTGAGATGGACCTGCTCAAGCCGAAGACCCGCCGCCTCCTCGGCAAGGATATCGTATCCCGTAACCAGGCTGACTATCCGTTTCTTGATTCCTCTAATACGAGCAGCGGCATCCCCACCTCGGCTCACGCGTGCCTCCGTCTCCGCGAGCAGTTTTTCTCTCAAATGAGCCTGAATCTCAGTCCGCCGAGCCTCCATTCTCTCAAAAGATGGCCTGGCTCTCCTCACCGGCGTTGATGTCCTGGTTCGCTTCGCCTGCGTCTTGCTGTTTCCCTTGAGGACGCGCCACGTCTGCTGTGGGCGCGCCCTCCATGTCTTGACCGTGCTGGAGAAGCTGTACGTGCGGCGTCGGGATGCCACGCCTCGCGTGCTGTGCACTCCCTGCCGGCAGCATGACGCGGCGCAGCATCGGCTCTAGTACATCTTAGCGCCTGGCCGGTGTCCACGTCGTCGGGGCTCCCACGAGCTGCGCGGTGGCCCTTGTCCTGACGCAGAGCTCCGTGCGCCTCCGCGCCATCACCAGCACCAATCTGATCAAACAAGAAACAGAGTCATGAAAACGTAATCAAGAAAGCAAATCATGTAACGAGAGGCGCAAGAAAGAGTGCGTGCGAGTCAGTTTCTCACCCTGCCATTGCCAAGCGCGTGCGAAGCCGTGCTTCTGGGTACCCACACCATCGTCGGTGCACAGAACCGAGGACGCCGAACATCCGAACGGAGCGCACCACCTCGGACGCACGCCGGCACAGGCATGGGCAGGGAACCCTTTGGCAGCACAGCCTTGCGTCGAGGGCCGCCCGCGCCGGGGAGGCCGTGCACTGGGGCCGGCGCAGAATCAACGCCGCGCGGCGAGTTCCGCGGATAACCGATTTTCTTCTGGCGCCAGACGAGAGCTCTACGAACTCCAGGGGCCGCGCCGCGGAGTCGAACGTTATCCTCCTGCACGCCGATCTTGGGATGGTTGCCCGGTGATGCGGGCGAGGCCTCCTGCACGCCGATCTTGGGATGTCCGCGCGGCGGATGAGGGACCCGCTCTCGCCAGACGCGAGCTCTGGGTCCTCGTCCTCCACGGAAGGCGCCGCCGTGCCGCGCACCATGCGAAGAGCGCACGCTCACGTCGCGACTGCCGTGCGGAGAGGCCAGGGCGGACTGGCTGATGCCCGGGCCAGGCTCGGCGTGACCGCGCTCGCGCCTTGGTGCGGCGCCTCCATGGCGAGCGTCCGAGGCGTGCACTCCGGCGTCGCGGCGAACGTCTGCCGGTGTAGACTGCCTGACGCGAGCCCCGGGGTGGACGTTGCCGCGCTGGCTGGGTGGCGGGTGGTGCACCCGCTCGCGCCAGACACGAGGTGCCTGGCCTCGCGGTGGCACGCCATGGCGAGGGGCCCCGTGGAAGGAGTGCATTGCTTCGTGTGCTGGTGTTCTTGGAATCTTGGGAGAGGAGGAAGTTTGTTAGAGAAGGGGAAAAACGGTTAGCGCCGGCGGGCTTTATATGAGAGGGGAGGGGCGGGGCGGGGAAGACGAATGACAGTCGGCAGGGTACGGAAGGAAGCATCGGGACGGGATTTGGGGCGCAATGTGGAACCGAACTCGCTGCGCTCGGATTCCACTGCTCGGCGCTAAGATGCTCGTATGAGCGGCAGCAACCCCTCCGTCCGATTTGCGAAATCATCAAGCAGAACTGGCTCGATTAACGCCGGAAGGAGTGGCGGCGGCACCCCTGTCCTGTTTTTTTTTTCGACATTGGCACACGACCCAGTTTGAGGAATGGATCGAACTTCGAAGAGGACGGAGGGGAGAAAGAGAGCTTCGTGGGGAAGAAGAAAAGATATGCAGGACCTGGGACTAGTTTGCGGCATGTTTGGTTGCTTGCCAAGGGGTTTCTCGGCTCTAGTGGAAAGACTTTTCGGTGTTTGGTTGTAAAGCACCGCTCGGCCTGGCTAAGGAAAACGTTCGAATTGACCTTTTCTAGCGAGGCAACCTCTTCTTTTGCTCCCTTTGGAAACTAGTGTACAAGCTTGTGTGAGAAAGATGGCGAGAGCACACTCCGTAACCGCGAAAAAGCGGAGGGAGAAATTGGGTCACCCCCGCCATTTTTCACCGCCTATTTACATTGCCTAGCCTCACCGCCAATTCCCGCACCACCATTTTCCTCCATCCGAGCTCTCCATCCAAGTTAGCTTCTTCAACGATGAGGGGGTAATCGGTGGAGCATCGCCACCACTAGTATTCTTCATCTACTTCCCCCGAGATGTTTTTTTGGTCGTCTGATGTTCATATCACCGCAAGTAAGAACCAACCCTAATTGTGGTAGTTTACACTTGTTAATCATGTGGTTTCTCTTTAGTAGAGTTCAAGGTTGTATTGTAGATTTTGCAACTCTTGATTCATGATGTAGTCTGGGAAGGAGCTATCAGATGGATCCTTTGTCGTACTGCTGATTATGTTGATTGATATTCATTGCCATGTAGTCCATGTATAAGAACGACAGTTGGTACGAGGATTGATTCTAAACATACCAGCAATCCACTTATACATGACAGTAGAGAACGAAGAGCACTTAGCGTATGTCAGTGTTGAATTGTTCTTGTTCGCAATGATTGTCCGAGTGTTAGATGTGGTGCTTTTTTAATAGTTTGTTAGTATGTTACAAGTGGTGACTTGTTTCTTGCCGTGAGTGACAATTTTAATTTCCACGTTTACCATTGTTCTTCTACTCTGGTTCGTCGATTTGTTTTATAGGATAAAGGTAACTCGCTTGATCTGTTGGCAACCTTAGTGCCACTGCAATATTTGCTGATGTCTGATAAGTAATGCCCAATTCGAAAGTGGAACATCATTACATGGCCACATACTTTGTCAACTTTCGTCATAACATGTTGTGTCAGCTCATCAAGAAGGGTGTCTTTGTGGATCGTAGATTGTTGCAGAGCATGTTGTTAGGTTTCTTGGTCGTCATCTCGTTGAGTTACCGAGCCTTAGATCTACAACAATATGAGGCATTGTTGAGCTAGGTGTGGGTTTAGGTGCTCAAAATCAAAAGGCATGAGGATGATGTGTGCTGGGAGGAGGGGACATGCGCTATTATGATGGACGAGAGTTGTAATTTGACCACATCAAGGTTGGATAAGTTAACACTTTTCAATACATTCACTTCCTTTTAAGCTCACATATGATCAATAATTAACTAACTAATTATGTTCTCACTTAGGATAAACCGGAGGACAAGGAGCTCATCAACAAGCCCATTGATAACTTTGCTATGATGAAGCTCATCTTCGGTGGTCGTATTTCCACAACACCCATCTCTTCGACTGTGATACACTGGGCTCTTAGGCACCTCATGGAGAACAAAGTAGGCCACCAGGTATCTTGCCATGAGCCCTAAATATAGGATGAGATGGTTCATGGTCTTCCCGAACAAGCACTACCTATGAGGAGTCAGTGGTAGTGTTGATTGTGGTGCTGTTTATGGTGTTGGATGTGGTGATGATGTATATTTTGGAGTAGCTAGGCTTGATGAAAACTACTGATATGTATGTATATTTTGCAAGGTTGTATTCAGTTATAAATAACCCCTCGGATGATGAACTTGTGTTGCATCAAGAGCAGTAGTTCAAGAACTTGTGTGGTAGAAGTAACGTTGTGACTATTTACATAATATACTACTACTATATTACTAGTTAACTGAATTGCACATTTTCTATCATGTTCTTCTTATGGGTAAGCTCGGCACATAGCGCATGATGTAACTGTTAGGAATGGTCAACTAGGGGCTTCACTTTCCGTGTTTTATTTGTATGATTGTCTATCTTTGAACTATTAGTACTTATCACTTCATGTGATGTAGTTGTGGAATGGTGTACTCATATTTAGTTCATGTTCTTTTGTCCTTAGTCGACTGAGGTTGGCCGGACACCCACTGCTGAGACTAACGTGTAAGCTGGAAGATGACAATGTTTAGCGTGCCATGTGCATGGAGGTGTTATCCTAATTGCATTGGCTAGATGGAAGAGGAACGTTAGCTAGACCGATCAAAGGGCTAGTCAGTGTGAGCAAGCTGTCATATATTCTGACTCTAGCACAATGGAATCCTTAGACCTGAGGGGATCGCACGATCTGAGTTTTGGAATAGTTGTCTTTGATTGCAATTATCTATCTATAACTGGTGGCCTTAAGGGTGGTCTTGGGCTGACTAGGAAGCCATTCGCACGAGGTGGATCATCCAAGACAGAATTTTCCCCTCCATGCAGAGATTTCTCTAGGACCGCTCATGTGATATGATTCGGAAGCATGGCCATGCGTTACTCGATCAAGTGTTGACCAAGGTAGTCCGACTTATGTTGGCCGAATGGAGACCTGACTAACGTTAGGTGGAAGGAATCATGTATCACTGGAATGACAAAAGAGAGTAAAGGCGACACTGGGATGGCGGATTATCCCATGTGTCTTACAACCAATATCGTGAGGAAAAGGAACTCGAACAGATCATCACATTGAATACACTTGCAGGTATCTGGGAATAGGCATGCTTTGCCAGAAGCCAATGTCAGTTATCAACTTTGGGCGAGAGCCCACTGAGTTGTATTCGTCGTACCGTAAGCCTGCATGGTCGCACACTTAAGAGAGTTTATCTACGTGGATGGATATCTGACTAACACAATCCGACAAAGTTGGACTTAGCTATATTTTCAATCGGTTGAACCCACTTTGACCAGGGTTAGGATTCTAGAATGAGGGACACTTGGTGTCGCATCACCTACTCCCGAAGTTGGGGAGGCGGCGGTGATAAGTTGTTTCATGCCCATTCTTCTCGCAAGGTAATGACTTGGGCCTCCATTTCAGTGGATCTAAACACCTATATCACTTCATACTACCCCCAAAAAGGTAAAAAGTACAATTTATACTAGTGGCCTCAAGAGGGCAAAATCGGTATAATAGCAGGAAAAATCGTGTATGTGCACAAGCAAGGCTTGGCATAACACAACTCATCCTGCATGACTATATTGTGGTGTAGTTAGAGGGGAAAAATCACTTCTCTAACCCAAATCCTTGTTCGTCTCTAGTCCTCCCTATGATGGTGTGTCGCCATCGGTAGCTACCGCGTTGATCTAGTTCATCATGGATCCAACTGCGAACAACCATGGATCCAACTATGAATATACTAACGGGTTTGATCTAGTTCATCATACCGACGTTGATGCGGAAGAGAAGTATGTCGATGAAAATGTTCATGACGATCCCGACGATCCACTCGGTGCGGAGTATCAAAAGCACAACCTCTCTGTAGGTTGCACGTGTGAGGTCTTCCCAACATTTTGTCGTCCAGTGCTTCACTAGTACTCACGCAGGTGCTTCACTAGAAGACTCGCAACGTAATCGTATGGAGAGTGGAAAGGACTCTGACACACGGCAGAGGATAGGAAGGAGCAGATTGGGGTGCCTTGAGGAGAGAGCCCCTAGGGTATATATAGGAGGAAGGGAGGGAGAGGGGCGTGCCCCAACACTTCTTGGCCGCCAGCCCTAGGAGGTGGCGCCTCCCCTTCCTATGGCAGGTCCCTAATCCTCTATTGATGCATAACATCATCCTCTTTTTAGTTTATATAGATTCCAACTTGACAATCAAGTAAAATCAACTCATTCCTAGAATAGAATATTGAATTGCAACCTTCCATATATGGATATACATAGTTATGACTATGGTGGAACTTTTACTTGGGAAGGTGGTCCACCATCTTCGGTTTTGGGCGATGTATCTATGCCGAACTCTGAATAAAATGCACCCTTTGTGTGTTAAAAAAAGACACGTTGGCTTGATCTCTCTTGTTTAAAAAACAAACTTTACTTTAAGTTCCTGGAAACAACCATATTTTTTGCAATGGAAAATACACGCTTATCCAAGGGTGTACAAGGAAAAGTTGCATCGAGGCCCTTTTGTAAAACCCTTGCGTGTATTTAAGACCTCATCCCCTTCCTCCCCCTTCCCCCAACCAAAGCAAACCCCTCACCCGTAGCAGCTGCTCAACCCTCCCGAGGCCGCCCAGCCTTATCCTCTCCGCCCGCATCCTCCTCCCCCGCCGAGGCGCAAAAGTAATGACCCCAACCCCTCCCACCGCTCCCTACTCTCCTCCTCGCGGTGCCGCCCGGCTTCCTGCCCACCCAATTCGGCCGCCGTATGGTATGATCTTTGCTATATATGAATACATACAAATAAGGAAAATGAGGGACATGATCCCTTGGCCCATGCGCCAGCCCTGGGAGGCTAGGTGCCGGCCAAGGGTGGCCCCTAGTGGCCCTGGCGCCACCTTTCTAGGCGGGCCTGCCCCCTCTCTTTCACTTGCTCCCCGAAATTCTTCCGGTGACCACTCTCCGATGAACCTGGTGCATCCATCCTATATATATTCCAGAACTATTTTAGAAGATCTTCCACAATATGACTGTCTCAGGATAATTATGAGTTACCTTGAAACCATTCCCTATGACACCGGAAGTACCTTCCAGTTTTAGGTCAAACCACAAGAACTATTTTGATCTTTCTCTTAGGTGTCACAGTAAGTCACAAAACTATTCTGGTATGTCTGAAAACTATTCCAGACCACTCTATCACTTACTCGTCATACTTATGGTAAGAACAACTTGATCGGTTAACCTTAAGCATACCGATTCGGGTTTGGAAGTAAGTACGTATGTATCCGAAGACCTTCGGATCATTAACCAACATCGGGACCTATACGCCCATGATAGTTACCACTTCACTATGCGAAGATCATATCGAGTGAACCCGTTCATTATACAAATACTAATCCTTTTGCTTCACGATATACAAGACAAACCAAGGTGAGACATCAGTATCATCGTGACGCAATCACTAGATCACTATACCCATTAACCTTGGCATGTCCATACTCTCTTTACTCGTATCCGTATTTCGATGTCATGTATGATCGTATCATAACTGTGTCTACGTAGACAATAGTGGCATCATAATATCGAGTGGGTCCAGAGTATATCTCTCCACCATCAGGAGGAGCAATATCTCACTTGTTGAACTATCAAGTTTCCACCATGCTTTTGTAACGTACCTCGAGATCACCTGTGTAGCCACCCTCGCAGGTGGTGTTAGGATAACCTCAAAGATAAGTCCTTGGGCATGTGGTCACTTGATATTCTCATGGTCTTAAGGATTCATGTATAAGATAATGCTCTGATATTTTGACTATTAACTTCACAAGGTAATCTCATAGTAAAACATCCTTTGGATCTTTCGATACATTTTTCATCCCGAAGATAGTACTCTCATAGTTGTTGGTATTCTCGGTTCCATTAACTTCAATACCGATTCAGAAAACTTGATCGTCCTACAACCTATGAGATAGTCCTAGAGGCTAGACTAGGAATATCTTGGTTAGCTCATATTTGTCTACACCTACTAGTGAGGCTTCCACTGATTCTCAGAATCAATACTTATAGCAGTTATAGCATAGAATTATGAGCCCATACATTGAACATGGGATTGTGTATAATAAACATTATTATTATTGCCTTTGGGGCATTAATCCCATCACTAGGTCCTATATGTCGGAGGGTAACATATCTATTTATTTTTATCACTGCTGACAAGGCAAAGGAAAGATCCTACATGTAAGAAAAAGAGTCAAACAAACGACAAGTAATACCAATGTAACGGTAGCCGGCGTCATGTCTATCTAGGGGTATAGACATAGTGAATCCGCATCGATTGGTGAGATTTCTCCAATTCGCTGATTCGTAGTGGCATGGTCCCAATTTAGGCATGAACTAGGGACACAATCATAATAAAACCAAATTTAAAGATCACATTTAAAAATTAAAATCTTTTGTGCATGTACATAAATATAATTTATATTGATATGTTGTAATTTTTGCAAAATTGCACCGATCTATTGATAATCATAAACAACGGTACAAAGAACACGAAAAGCAAGAAAAACTACAAATAGGTCTTTGCAACACCTAGACGACTACTGACACTAGCACGAGCCGAAGACGCATCCTTGTCCTTGCTCTTCCATTACTGGAGCCAAGCAAAGTTTGTCGTAGTAGACAGATGGGAAGTCTTCGTGGTAAGGTCCAAAAAAACGCACCAGAGAAGCAACCATCGCCAATGATGACAAAACGTATATCGAAAGAAGCTGACCCCGTGACTAACCCAACGAACACGAAAACCAGCCGGATCGCAGAAGATTCAACGGACAAATGACTCCACGCGCCCTCCGTCAGCACAAGACACACCACCGGATGAGGATAGGATGAGAAGGACTTTATAACCAAGAGACTGAGCCGACGGGTCTTGAGATTGTCGAAGCCACTGCAGTCGACTCGCCATCGACGGGAATATCGCCTCCCACTAAAAGAATATTTCGCCTGTATGAGACACCAAAGCGTCAAACCTGGGATTTTAATTCTGGTGGGCTGGAGGTACCACTGCCCTCCTAACCATCCAACCAATAGACATTCAAAAACTCAATTTTGAAAGAAGGGAGTATTAAATTTTGTCATGCGTACAGATCACGTCTAAAAATATTATTCACTATACAACTTTAAACGAAAATACTATTCTCTCCGACCTGTATTAATTGACTTAAATTTATCTAAAACACACTAAAACTTGACTAATATTTGTATCTGATGAATCTAAGGAAGTAGTAAGTAATTGTATATTTTCTTGGATTTTTTGCGAAGAGTAATGAGCTCCGAGACTTTAACCGTGCCTTCCCTGAGACCCTATATGAGTGAAACCCGAGACGGTCTAGTAGTCCGACTTGGAGCCGAGCGTACGGACCGATCGACCCGCCGAGTCAGGATGGAAGTCGGCCGGAGGTTACTGTCGACCGCTCCATTTAAGCAAGGGAAGCCAAACACCGCACAATCAGCTTTAAACAGAAGTTCAGATCAACCTACTGGTTCAACGTACGGCGCAGCCCACAAGTCCACAACCCAATCTACGCACGCGTTCCAGGCAGCAACTGCATGGCGGCCACCGCTGGCGGCATGGGGACGACGGGGCAGCCGGTAGACGCCGCGATCCCCATGAAGAGAGCGCGCGAGGATCCCGGCGAGGACGAGTTTGAGGACGCCGTCGAGATGGACATCGTGAAGAGGTTCAAGAGCAACTACTGAGACGATCCGGCGGCCAACCCGGATATCTTGCAGCGATATGGGGCACTCATGTCCCGATTAGATGCTGAGGACAACGAGGCCCAACGCTTCCTCAGGACGCTCCACCAGTCTAGGCTCGCCGCCGGTGCTGCCGCCGACCCGATCTAGGGACTGAATCGTTCTTTTTTTTCTCGCTAGATGTATCTAGTTGCAAAATTGTACACCACCAGATTGTATGTTTGTGTAGATTTTTTTCTTTCCGAAAACGTGTATTTCAGCATTGTATTTAGCCAGTCTCTTGTTACAAACGTTTCCGTATAAAATTTATTCGACACAACAATTGTAAAAAGTAGAGTATGAAGAGCTACCTATAGGTTTTTTTTGCTTTTGGTTGTGAGATGCCGTAGCACATGTCTACTAACCAAGGTTTTGGTTCTCGGTATGAAAAAAATCCCGAGGGTGGTCGGGATTTCCAGTTATCGCGGTTACCGAGAAATCCCGACCGGTTACCAGACGAATTTAAATTTTAAAATTCGAATTCAAAGTCCTCGGTATGACCATTTACATCGGTTTTTGTTAAAATTCATAAATTCCATACAATTCAAATAAATTCGGGATTTTTTGTCCGGTAAACCGATTTCCCGAGGGTGGTCGTGATATCCGGGGGCTTATAGCTCCTATGCGACGTCTTTACATAGAATTGGAAGGAAAGCGACATCGTTGAAAAGAATAGCTCGCATGCGACGGTTGTGAGGCAGCTAATATCCCAGGGCCACACGGGCCTTAAAACGGTCGTAAGGACACATTTAACTTTGTTCCAATATTAGGGTTAAGCCAAACCGGTTGGTTGGGACAGCCAGTCAAACCAACCGCTTCCGACCGAGAGCGCGCGTAACACTGACTGTAGCTTCCCCGACGGCGGCGGCGGACCTCACCCATCGTTCTCGGCGCCGGCGGCGGCGGCACGACAATTAATTTAGGCGGCGGCGCTTTCGTTCGACGACGAAGGTGGTGAGTGCCATTTGAAAGCTAATTTCTCTCCCATTCTTCTCAATTCGAGATCTGAGCGTGCCCATTGATGCTAGATTGTGGAGGCGAGGGTGTGCTGAACGGGGCGAGGGGGAACGATATGGAGCATGGAGAGGGGACTTCTAATCGGTATATCCCGTATCTCTGCACTTAATTTCTCTAAGGTTGAGCTCTTTGTTCGCTTCCGCTAGCTCACAGTGCCCGCCAAAAACAGGGGAGACGATGTTGCGCGCCAAACCTTCGAATTTCGCATCAATTTCTTTCCCTCTAGGGCTGTTTTAGTTGATGGCAGCACGCAGATCATTGAGAGAGACACGGTTGTTAAATGGGAGGTGGAATTAGAACATGTTGATCCCCAAGAGCTAATAAACATGGGAGAGGAGGCAGTAAGGAAAATGGTGGAAAAAATTGGGGATAGTGTGGTTTGGGGGCCAGAGCAAGAAGTTTCTTTGTTACGATTTGATGATTGCAAATGTGACTATGTTAGGGTTGAGACAGGGGAACATATAGTTGATGAAATCGATGAGAGAAACGGTTGGACAAGCAAAACTGTTCTGTTTTTAGCAGAGCTCATTGATCTGAAACCTGATTCGAGGGTTGGATATGTGGCATCGAAGCTGGCTGCTCAGATGGTCGAGGATGATTGGGCTGCACAAAGGCAAGTAATGCCTATACTTACTGAGTTGGAAGTGTTAACAGTGGAGGATGATGATGCTAATGCACAAGGGGAGGCTGCAGATGGTAATGCACAAAGGATTGTAACTGTTGATTGGAATTCAGTTGAGATACATGACCGCACTGATTTGGTCATTGCACCAATAGATGACATTGAAATGGCAAAGCTTTTTGGCATTCCTATAGATGACAGAGACAAGGAGAAGAAGAGGGATGAAGCTGCAAATGATGGTGACAACCATTTAAGAGATGAAGAGGCAGATATAGATCTAGAGTTGTTGGAAAATGCTGCAGTTCATATAGATGATGCACATGATGATGAGCTAGTAACAGTTTATGACAAAGAGGACCCAGTTATTGAAGTTGGGAGATTGTTTCCAAGCATGGATGAATTCAGGATGTGTTTCAGGACATATGCAGTCAAACGTGAGTTTGCTACCAAGACTATGTGGACTGATAAAAAGAAGTTCTATGCAAAATGCATAGGTTATGATGGTGGTGCCAAGCCTTGCAAGTGGTATATATCTGCTAGACGCCAACCTGATGGAAGGACAATAAGAGTGAATCAAATTCCAAAACCTCATACTTGCATTACAAGTTCTCAAACAGTTACAAAGATGACATCACAATTATGGGTTGCAGAAAAGATCAAGCCCATTTTAGCCACAACACCAAACAGCACTGCAAAGAGACTGAAAATAGACTTGGAAAAGCAGTACCCCATTAAGCTGAATTATACTACAGTGTGGAAGGCAAAGCAAAGGGCAATGAAAGAGCTATATGGTGATTGGGCAAATACCTTTCGAATGCTTTATAACTTCAAAGCAGAAGTAGAGAAGAGGTCACCTGGCAGTGTTGTGGAGATAGATACTGAGGTAACAGCTGATGGGAAAGTCTTCTTCTCTAAATTCTTCATGGCTTTAAAGCCTTGCATCGATGGCTTCAAAGCAGGTTGCCGTCCATATTTGAGTATAGACTCATCTTTCTTGACTAGAAAGTGGAATGGTCAACTAGCAGCATGCAATGCTTTAGATGGACACAATTGGATGTTCCCTGTAGCTATTGGCATGTTTCAGTCTGAGACAGAGGCATCATGGACATGGTTCATGATGCAGTTGAAAAGATGCATAGGGCCAGTCTCTCCATTGGCAGTGCACACAGATGCATGTAAAGGTTTAGAAAATGCAGTGAAGATTGTTTTCCCTCATGCTGAGCAGAGGGAGTGCTTCGGCCATATGTGGATGAATTTGATAAAAAAATTCAGAGGAGATGATTTTGGACGCATGTGGCCAGCAGCAAGATCTTACACCAGGCAGACACATTCATATCACCTTGAGAAGATTAAGGCGGCATGCTCTGAGGAGGATAGGGTCAAGTTTTGTACATGGTTGGAAACCTACCATTCTCTTTTATGGTACAGGTCTGGTTTTAACACTGCCATCAAATGTGATCATATCAACAATAATTTGGCAGAAAGTTTCAACAACAAAGTGAAGGAGTTAAAAGACTTGCCTGTCCATGACATGGTTGACCAGATCAGGATCATGATCATGAGGTTGTGGGAATTGAGAAGAAGGCTTGGTGATGTTCTTCAAGGAGATAAGCTTCCTGATGTTGTGCAGCAGGTGGTCAACAGGAGCAGAAATCTTGCACATTTGCGTGTTGAGAAATCCTCATTGTGGGGTGCTGAAGTCAGAGATACAAAGACTGGCAGGAGGCATGTTGTTGACACTCAATTGCATGAATGCACATGCCTTGAGTGGCAACACACTGGGAAGCCTTGTGAGCATGCCATACTTTTCTTGGCCTCCAAACACAAGCTAAATATGCACCCATATTTGCATGAGTATTATTCTGTAGCAAAATTCAAGGCTGCATATGGAACACCAATTCCAGCACTTACAGATCAGTCTCAGTGGCCTGAAGTGGACATTCAGTTCTCCTTGTGTCCTCCTTTGATGAAAAGAAAGGCTGGCTGGCCCAAGCAGAGTAGATTCAAGGCTTGGTTTGAGAAAGGTGGGAGCAGCAAGAAGGGAAAGAAAGATGAAAAGAAAGATGCCAAGCCAAAAAGGGCCCAAAAAGGTAACAAGAATAGATGCAAACTCTGTGAAGAACTTGGACACCGAGCTGGCTCTACCAAGTGCAGATACACTGCTGAAAAGCCAAAGTATGTTCATCCAAAATCTATCCCATTTCTTGTTGATGATTTTTCTCCCCCAGCTAAATTGCTTGTTTTCAGGAGGAAGCGTGGAGAAAAAGGCCCACCTCTTGTTGTTGACGAATGCTGGCCAGTGAAAAGGGCAAGAATCAATGGCCAAAGAAAGAAGAGAACTAACCAGATCATGTTTGGTGCTGCTGAGGTGCAATCTGAACTTGTTTTGGAGGATGATGTGCAAACTGTTGAGGCTTTAGGGCACACCGTTTCTGATTTGGAAGCTCTGGTGCAAAATGAGGGGCAAAATGAGCCTGTTGTTGAGGCTCTAGTGCAAAATGAGCCTGTTGTTGAGGCTCTGGTGCAAAATGAGCCTGTTGTTGAGGCTCTGGTGCAAAATGAGCCTGTTGTTGAGGCTCTGGTGCAAACTGACCAAGTTGTTGAGGCTCTGGTGCAAAGTGACCATGTTGTTGAGGCTCTGGTGCAAAGTGACCATGTTGTTGAGGCTCTGGTGCAAAGTGACCATGTTGATGAGGCTCTGGATCATGATCATGAGGTTGTTGAGGAGGTGCAGGAGGTGAAGGAGACTCTTGGACGTGCTGTGGGGAGGCCAGATGGTAATGGTAAGAAAAAGAAGAGCATAAACCTATTGTGTGGTGTGAAACTTGTGAAGGAGAAGAAAACGAGGGGTAAGAAGAGCCAAAAGAAATAGACATTTGTTATTGTAAACATTTGTTATTGTTGTAAACATTTGACACTTGTTGTTGTAATAATTTGGCACTTGTTGTTGTAAACATTTGTTATTATAATAATTTGTCACTTGTTGATAATTTGGACAAAATTCAAATATGATGGTAAATTTGAATTTCAACATATGTAGCTATGTCACTTTTCTATGTTTGTATGAGATTCCAACGTTTTTCTCATGTACAATACAACTCATCCTCACCCTGATCCCTTTTGTGAAGTACAACTCACCCTCACCCAAAATGGGGTAGAAATGGGCTCCAAAGCTAGGGTAAACCACCCCATTTCTAAGCAAGTTTTTTTTCGACCATTTCTAAAACCAAGTTAGATATTTTTCCTCAGAACTATGTCACATAACATGACACCATGCGAAGGTTTTGTATTTTTTTGATTTTTTTTGAATTAGTTATGCACATTTGAATGTCTGGTCAAACTTGAAGGGTTTTCATAAATATTCTTAGCTAGGGGCTGAGGCTCACAAAACTAGCATTGGATCTCTGATGAAATAGCATGTTGTGAACCTAAAAATTATTTTTACAAAAAATCATCAGCATGGAATCATGTACATGTAGTTCATATCTTACCCACTTCCAGCCGATTCGGCAGGATTTGTCTTTTTCACCAGGGATGGAATAAAAGGTTTGAGATACTCAGGTTGGGAAATTGTACATTCTAGGTGGTCTAGTATTTTTGAAAAATAGGATGTTACCATTTTGAAACTTCAATTTGGTGGTTGCTTCACAAATCCCCCCCTCTTTCGGCACTCAGAAAATAGAAAATGATTTTTCTGTGCGTCGAAAAGGAAAACTTTGTGCTACAACATTGTTAGTCATCCCATTATAGACATGCATGCCAAATATGGGCACATTATCACAAACTATGCCTTGATTCTAGCCATATCATTGGTCATTTGACCCGAAAGCCAGAAAACCTCGGAGGAGATAGGTCATTTTGTGAAGGGTTTTTTGAAATATGATCAATAGACCAAGTTTGATATTTTTCCTCACAACTATGTGACATAACATGACACCATGCGAAGGTTTTGTGATTTTTTTTGAATTAGTTATGCACATTTGAATGTTTGGTCAAACTTGTGAAACCCCGTTGACTGCATCCTAAACCCCGCTAACCCTAAGGCCGAATGAGGACCGTAGATCTAACCCTAGCGCGACACTGTGGCCGTCCGATCGCGTCTTCTAGAAGGATTCCACGGGTGGCTCTGGGCGATCCGTGGAAGGGCTTGTTCTGCAACCTGATTGGTTGGCGTCTCTTAGAAGGATTTCGTGGCTAGCTCTTGGCGATCCGTGGGATGGATGATTCTGGAATCAGATTGGCTTCATCGTTTTTACGTGCAACAGCGTGGCATGCGAGCGTGGCATGCGAGAGCGCTGGGCGGGGCGGGCTGCACCATGCGGGCATGCAGCTGCCCCTAGCGTCGCAGTCTAGCTATTTTACGTCCAACAGCGCTGCAGCGTATTTACTCCCTCCGTCGCATTAAATAAGTTTACGTGTAACAACTTTCTCCAATCAAACTTACTCCCCTCAGGTTCATTGTAATAAATGAGACTTTGCATGATACCACATCTATGTTATTTTGGCTTGTGGATAGCCTTAGGCTGGTCATAGTGCTAAGTAACTAAGACTAGTAACTTGCACATGTTACTAGTTGATGTTACTACCTTCATAGTGGGTGATAACATATGTATGGTGTCATGCAAGAGCTAATTAATTAGGTTGTAGAATCATATGATCTTGGTATGTGTGATGTTATGGTAACTAGCTAAGTTACTACCTCTCTCTCTTTCTTCATTAATTGTCATGCCATGTCACCAATTTGCCTAATTGGCATTGCATGTACATGCATGTTACTACCTAAGTTACTCTCACTATGACTAGTTTTATGGACTACTTTTTGGCTTGTGGATAGCCTTATGGACTACATAGTGGATGCCCAAGTGCATTGGAAAGGTAGAAGTACATTTTTTGTGGACAAATTTTGAAGCCAAACGTACACTTATTTGTGGACAGAGGGAGTATGCATGTCACTATGACCAGCAGAAAAAATATCAAAATCTAAAATATGTAATAAATATAACGTACAGCGTTGGCACACTCGAGACCGTTGGACCGAGCGTGGCATGCGAGGGCGCTGGGCGGGGCGGGCTGCACCATGCATGCAGCATGCAGGGTCGGGGGCGGCGGTGCAGGGGTTACAGTACGTCGCATCCTAGCTATTTTTTTTCTCTCTTTCGCATTGATCACGCCCGCTTCCCACACGCAACGCAGCGCACGCGTCTCGTCTCGGCGTCTGGGCGGGCTGCACCATGCATGCAGCAGCTGCCCCTAGCGTCGCAGTCTAGCTATTTTGCGTGCAACAGCGCTGCCCCATTAAATAAGTGTACGTCGAACAACTTTCTTCAGTCAAATTTACTTCCATCTGGTTCATGCGCCATACAAAAAAGTCAATATTACTCCCACCGATTTTTCTTGCGTGTGTAAAAACGAACGAGTACCTTGGTACTAGATTCCTGCATTTATTACCGAAGTAAATCAAGGCCAAATTATATTTTCCCTTTTATTTTTCACTGCCAATGAACAACTACCTTGGACGTTTTTTTCTCTCTTTCGCATTAATGCACATGCATGCATGCAGGGGCGGGGGCGTCGCATCCTAGCTATTTTTTTTCTCTCTTTCGCATTGATCACGCCCGCTGCCCCGCTTCCCGTCTCTTTCGCATTGATCATGCATGCAGGGGCAACGCAGCGCACGCGTCTCGTCTCGGCGTCTGCGCCAACGCGACGCTGGATTCCCACGCCGCCCTTCACGCTCCGCCCTCAATAAATAGGCAAAACGCCTTTGCCTCCTCATCTCATCTTGCCCATCATCTCTTCAACCTCGAGCCCGTCCCTTTGCCTCCTCCCAGCCGCCCCCCAAACACTTCGACCATGGCGACCTCCCCCTTCCGCCTCCCTTCCGACGAAGAACTCAGCGACGAGGACAACCACCCGGACCACAAGCAGTGGTGGGAGCAGCCCACGGGCCGCCCCCGCCCCAAGCGTGGCAAGAAGGAGAAGTCCCCGCCCTGCCCCTGGGGAGACCAGGGCCCCATCGTCCACAACCCCGTCCCCAACCTCCCCGGCGGCGGCGACCTCCCCTCCGAAGCCTACTGGGCTAAGGCGGCGAAGGAGGAGGCAAGGGAGGAGGCTCGCATGGCCAAGTGGGAGGAGAAGGCGGCCCAGCGCGCCTTGAAGAAAAGGCGCATACGGCGGGAGGAGGAGCAACGGGAGGCCAATGGCCGGGCCTTCTGGGAGGAGCAACGGAAGCGGGACCAGCGGGAGAGGCTGGCGGCGTGGAATGCGGCCCGGAATGCGGTTGCACCGGCACCGCCTCCACCGCCGATGGAGTAGGGGGTTAGGGTTTAGGGGCTAGCCTAGGGTTTAGGCGGGGCGCCTATTCCGCCCCTTCTATATTATTGTACCTTTTTATTTTTATTGTAATGTTATCGATCCCCCCTATCTAATATAAGTAATGTTATCTGTGTTTTATTGTAATATTATTGCGCCTATTCCATCCCTTGTTTCATTGTAATCTGTGTTTATTGTATTGTCATTTGTCAAAACACCCAAAACAACAAGTGTATAAAACAAAAGACACAAAAACAAGTTCATATAATACTCGTGCAATATTTATATATTTACAAGTGTATAAAACAAAAGACACAAAAACAAGTTCATATAATACTCGTGCAATATTTATATATTTACAAGTGTATAAAACAAAAGACACAAAAACAAGTTCATACAACACATGGTTCATTTTCAAATAAGACATTTACATATTTACATAAGTTAAAGGAGCGCCCAACTTATGTTAGTTAAATGGATGTCCTTGGACTTCATTTATATATTTATTTTTGCAAAAAAAAAAGATTGCAACCTGAGCACGAGTATCTGCAGATCCACACGTTCCTATTTAGATTGTAACGTGAGTACCATTTTTTTTTGCCCAATCAACATATAGTTACTATTGGGCCTGGATACGTCCATTTTGGCATGGCTAAGTTATATTTGGGCCTGGCCTTTTTCAATCCTCGTCAATTGTTTTTTTACTTTTCAACCCCTCCCCCTCCCCTGCACACGGGCGCCCCCTGCACACTGATAAAAGGAACACTGACGAAACTGACGAAACTGAAGAAACACTGATTTCGAAAACAGAGCAGCTCAAAATTAGCCCGAATTTGTGTTGCATTTTATTCAAGCCAAAGACATAGACCATTACATCCATTACAAAGCATCACTCGAACACTGACTGCGCTGTCTAATGACTAACGATGAGGAGATAAACTAATCCGAGAGAAATTACACAAAAATAAAAAAAACGGCCATCAGATTGTCCTGCTTCTTCAATTCGATGATTTGCCTTAGCTGCTTGTTCATCTTCTTTAGCTCGGCCTTCACTTCCGCATCCACCGTAGTACCAGCGGAAATGGGGTTGCCACATCCCAATTGCTCCACCACGGACGGGTTTTCGAGCTCCCGGGATGCTACCTCCACCCCAATTCGCTCGATGTACTCATCAAGCCACTCAAAATGCCCACATTTTGGCAGTTCCTGAAATCGCAGAGATGAACCCTAAATCCCAAATTCGATGAAATGCATGAAATTTCGAAAGAAAAGCGAGAAATTGGCGCTCGGAACACTCAGATCTCACCTTTCCCGGCTCGGGCTTGCTCTCACACTTCACAAATTTCCGACCAATGTTGCCGTTCTTGTCGGTGGATGTGACAAGCCGCTTCAGGGGCGCGGTACGGGGGCAATCGGGGCACCTCCTCATCGGCACCGCACCATACCGAGGCCATGAGCGGTGGGAGGAAGCAGAGCTCGACATCCCTCGCCGGCGTTGCCGCACTTGCTCGCCGGAGAAGAAAACAGAAGGGGATGAGATGCTGGAACGGTGGCGGGAGTGCTCGGGTGCGGGGACGGATCGGGGCCAACGGCTCTCTTCAACCACAGGGTGGGTCCCACTATATGAGGTGGACATCAGGTGAGTTCCGCCGTGACGTGGAGAGGCTGTGGGTCCTACTGTGCTCAGCTGATTCGAACTCGTTGACGGTCTCGTGGGGTTAAGTGGAAGTGTCGCACGGGAGCTATTTGCCGCTTCAGAAGTGTCGCGTGCGAGCTATTCTTTTCAACGATGTCGTGTTCCTTCCAATTCCATGTAAAGACGTCGCATAGGAGCTATAAGCCCGATATCCGGTTACCGACCGGTAACCGGATTTCCCGACCGGTAACCAAAACGCTGCTACTAACCCACGATACTCTGATATCCACTCGTGTGTAATTTGATCCTTGTTTTTTTTCATTACTACTCACTCCATTCTATAATATAAAATGTTTTAGTCTTTTTGAAACGATCATGATATCAGGGGTGAGCAACGCAACACAGATGGGGTTCATGAAGAAGTGGATAGCCTTCCACATCAAGGACGCGACAATGGTGTTGCGGAAGACGCTGATGATGTCGGAGTTTTACTGGTCTGCCAAGTCCAATGGCTACACGGTGGTAGTGTAGGACCACTACTTTCGCATGGTGTATGACACCATCTATGCCTCTGTGAAGAAAGCTGGCGCGTGTGCAGGTGGGCTCTTCTGGAAGGTGTTGGCGTCCGGGATGGAGACATGGTCCGACGCAGGGGCGGATCTAGGCACAGGGCAACCAGAGCCATGGCCCGAGGCATAGAATTGAAGCCCAATCAATGTTGATGGCAGCTACAAGAGCCGGCTTTCCCTGAAGAAGGAGATCTTGAATGTGGTTGGTAGGACGTACTTGAAAATCTAGGCACTCTTGGCCACCCTGGCTCCCAACCCCTCCAAAAACTGCATCATGCCGCTTATGGAGGCATGCCAATGGGAGGGGACTTTGACACGACCGTTGAGGACGAACTTAGAGGTCGCCGCTCCGGCGAATCTGGCGTTTGAAGCAGAACCTGCCAATGCATGCGGTTTCGCTGGTGGAACGTTGTGGCCGGCTATTATGAGAAGCTGATCATCCAAGAATCAAACTGCTGAGCTTCCAGGATTGGACGCCTTCTTGCTATTAGGAGTAGTAGTGAATTGAGTAGCTATCTAGACGAATTTGAATAATATGATATTTATGTGAATCTATATGGTTCAATATTACTGTGTTATATCTCTGACCTCTATTTGTTATATTTATATGCTATTACTATTTTTACTATTATTGTGATATGTAACAAAATATTGTTGTTAATTTTAGTAATAGTAGTAATATTTTTTTTGGATTTGCTAGTTCTCAGGCGCCTGGGAACTTCTTAGGTCTCAGTCACCTCTTTTGTCATTGGATTTACTTCGCGATTCGTGCAACGTAGGACTTTCACATGAGTTGCAACTACTCCCTCTATCCCGGTTTATAAGACTTACGCGTATATCTAGGTCGTCCGCATGAGCTATATAATATGAATTATATAATATAAAAATTATACCATTAGAAAATAAAACATTTGAAGTTTATAATAATATAATTTTTATCTTATGTATCTCATGCTAAGTTGGTTAATTTGTCAACCTAAAAATACGCGTAAGTCTTATAAACCGAGACGGAGGGAGTAGGTTGTAACTGGGATTTTAACGAGTTGCAACTAGATTGCAACTGAGAATTAGTACAAATTGTATAAGATGCAACTAGGTTGCAACTGATAATTAGCACAAATAGTAGGATGATATCAGCAACTTAGACATAAGAAGTTTTCAGGCGTCTGAGATCTAGGCACTCCCATATTTTTTTATTCATAAAAACACTTAGTGACTTGTGAGCTACGCAACAACATATTAAGTACCGATGGCCTTCCGGACACCACTAAAAGTTACCAGTCACCTGACAGCGGTGGCGTGTCACCCACACGCCACCAAGAGATGATTTGACATGCCAGTTATGGACAAATCTGCACTAATGCTAGTCCATATTTGTCGCTAGGTTTTAAAGGATATATTTTTTTATTATTACTTTTCGTATTTTTTATCGATGTTGATGATTATTAATAGATTGGTTAAATTTTTTTATCGTATTTTTTATCGATGTTGGCCTCTTCCGAGCGTCAGCGTGCATCCGCGCCGCGCCGGGGACCACTTCTTCACCGTGCTCACTCGCGTCGACCGCTCCGCACCGGGGACCACTTCTTCACCGTGCTCACTCGCGTCGGCCGCCCCGCTCTGGGCACCACTTCTTCGCCGGGTTCAGGGCCTTTTCCGCGCCGCGCCGAGACGTCCGCGCGGTGATGTCGCCGCCTCCTCCTCCGAGTGTTGTCGTCATCACGCACGGAAGAGCTGCTGCAGCGTGCCTTCCTGATGGTACGGTGCCAGCTCAATCCGATTCACTTGTAGTATTTCATACATGTGTTTTTGTTGTGATTCCGATTCTGTATGTCTAAATTTGACGAATGGATCGGCGAATCCTAACCGAACGGAAGCTATTTTGAACCCTGAACTAGATCAGGATTGGAAGCCCATCGAGCAACCTGGGTTAAGATGGCAAGGATGATAACATGTTATAACAGAGTAAAGACTAAAGACTAGTGCACACTGTAATGCAGCATGACTACATTCCGTTCCCAAGGTTGCACTCTTTACAAACAGAGAATATTTCATGAGAGTGAGAGGAATAGCTAAAAATAAACACGGAGCAACCTCCAATATGATGTTAGAGATTATAAAATATATTCAAAAGATACAAACCTCTGCTGCTCTGGTGATTATGGGAACAATGCGGTGTAGGATCTGAAGATTTAGAATGTGGACTCTTACTGATGACTTGACCTTCTTACAGTTCAGTCGTGATTTAATCGTTTATGTATCCATTACATAGAATGCACATGTCTAGTTTCTCTGGCATTGGCTAGTCGCAGTTGAAACGAAAGTTGATGGAGTGGTATGAGTTCTTTTTTCCTGTACTGATGGCAATTGGGTTTCCAAATTGTAACTATGTGTCGAAGGATTGCAATGCCTAGGCGTGCAAAACCATGCAGGATCTCATTTGCAGCTAGAACGCGGGCTATTTGTCATTTATTTGCTTGGTCTGAAGTTCCATTGCTCAAATTCACTAATATAGCTGATTTTTCCAGGGCGGATCATGGGAAAAGAATACAACTTCCGCGGGGGGGTATTGCAAGGAACTAATTTGTCGGCACCAACACCAGATTGACAATGATGATTGGTACATCTAGCAAGAGCACTGAGCACAGTAAGAATCACAACCTCCTATTGACTCCAAGGATGATAACAGTCAGTTAGAGAGGGCTCGTTTTCCAGGCTAAACCAAGAGGCCATCTGGGAGGCACACACACCAATAACAGATTGAGATTTTTTGTTGGCTTTTGCTGCAACACCTGCCTAGTTCAGACAGGCTCCAGGCGAGAGGATGGACTGGTCGTGTCCCCTTTGTACTCCCTCCGTTTCAAAATATAAGATGTTTTAGGTTTGTGAAGAAAATGAATCTAGATTTCTTTTAGTGTGTAGATTCATTCTAAAGTTAAGTGAACCTATATACTAAAATAAGTCTAGATTCATCTTCTTCACAAACCTAAAACATCTTATATTTTGAAACGGAGGGAGTAGTAATCATGCCGAATCAGCGGAGCACCTATGCTTCTGAGTGCAGCTTCGCAATGCAGTTTTGGAGATCAGTTGCTGCTTGTTCTGATATCCATGCCCTTGTTCCTCCGGTGGGCTGCAAATCCGGTGGCCATGACGTCTTTCGTGAGTGGTGACCATTGTCTAGGGAGCGCATCCACAAGAATCGCCACTGTGCTTTTGTTGCTCCCTATTTGGTTTGGAATATCTTGGGCGAGCATGACCGAAGAATTTTCGAGCCGAAGAACAATTGGTGGATGACGTCTCTTTTTTTGGGTAAAAGAGGCTGTTATCTGCAGATGCTTAGCTTTTGAAAGTCATTGGTGATACAAGGGCTGAGAGGGTTTTAACCTTCCTGGGCTGTTCTTTTTTTATCTTTATTTTGATTTTGGGTTTTGGTGTGTTCAGCTCTTTGTTTTTGTCATCTTTTTTCTAATATCATGGGAAGATCTGCGCATTCGAAAAAATCAGGAACGAACTGCTATTCCAGACTTGTTGCTGGAAACTGTGTCTTATGTCAACAATCTGGTGCATCACGACAGTTTGTGCTCAAATGCTAGGAAGGCAAAACTGTGAAATCATGAACTGTTTTGTGTGAGATTGTTTGGTTTGAATTGTTGACACTTACTATTATTGCAAAAAAGGTCTTGTTTTATTTTACCAAATTAGTACCAGCTGGTACTTTAAGAAATAGCACTGAACATAGGTCAATGATGCAGGGCGGACAGCAGTAGAATTGCAAGATATAGGAAACTAACTAACAATCAATCTATTATACAGCTCTCCCTGGAAAACGAGCTACAGTATTACACAGCAACCTCAAGACAAACAAGCAGTTATACAGCAGCGCAATTTTCACATTCGGGTCAGTTCGAAACAAGTTGAGACTTTCTGAACAAAGTGTCAAGATCATTCAAACAACTCAGTTACTAGTATTGTCAATCACCCGTTGTAAATTGAGTCTTAACTATGTTGGGAGAAACAGGCACCCGCAATTCCACTTATGCAATACAAGTTGCATGTCAAGCGTGGAGCAAGTCTCATGAACGATGTCATGTAAGGTTAGCCCGGGCCGCTTCATCCCACCATCCCGCAAGATGCAAAGTACACAAGAAGCAATCGACAACAAAAGCATCAACGCCCACAATGATCATTGTGTTTTACTCGTGCAACAGATCTACATATAGACATGGCTCTGATATCACTGTAGGGGTTCGTAGCATGGAAAAAAAAATTCTACCGCATGAACTCACAATCAACATCTAATCAATGAACAAGCCAAGATCTATCTACTAGATCGGTGCAACGAGTTGATAGAGTACTAACCCTCAAAGATCCAAAGCGGTTAACGAGAGCAGATTCTTGTGGGTGATGTAGTCGTTCACTTGCCGATCTCAAGATCGCGTAGACGATCCTTACGGCGCCATGTTCCGGCAGCGCTCCCTCAATCGGTCACACGTACGGTACTCGATGAAGACCTTCCTCTCCCTTGTTCCAGCAGGCAGTGGAGGTTGTAGTTCTCCCCTCGCGATTCCGGCAGCACGACGACGTGGTGTCGGAAGTAGAGGGAAGATCCTGCAGGGCTTCGCCTAAGCCGGTGCGGGTTATGGTGGATCTAGGATTTCCGGCGATCTAGGTTTAGAAGGCCGGAGAGGAGGAAGTGGAGTCGGCGACGGACCGGTGGCGGCGTGAGGCGGCGGCGCGGCGGCGGCGGCCCTAGGGCGGCGGCGGCGCGGCTTGGAGGTGGGGAGGGATGGTTGTAGTGCTTTGGGGCAGCCCCTCCCCTCTATTTATGAGAGGGGGGCAGCTTGGGAGAGGGGAGTTTGAATCCTTCCCCAAACCCAAGTTGGAGAGAAAGAAAGACTCTTTTCTTCTTCCACTAGGAAACTATTGTTTCAGTTTGACTTTTCAAACCTCCCTTTTGACTTTCAATTTAGAGCTTTATTTCTCTCTCGCAAATGCCCAACCAAGTGACATAGGACATGATCCAATCATTCCACTTAACCATGACACATTCATGAACCATTTCCCTTCCGGTCCGGTGAACCTTCTAGATCCTTCTAGAACCTCTCTGATGAAAACATCGAAATCATTCCTGAACTCCGGAATCAGACTTTCCTTATATGAATCTTATTCTCCGGACCATTCTGGATCTCCTCGTGATATCTCGGATCCCATCCGAGACTCCGAACAACATTCGGTCTCCCTACTTACATTCCATATCTACTAAACAACATCGAATCCTTAAGTGTCTCTCCCTACGGTTCGTGAATTACGCGGACATGACCGAGACACTTCTCCGATCAATAGCCAATAGAGGAATCTGAAAATTCATATGGATCCCACATATTTCTATGATTACTTTGCGATCGAACGAACCACTTACATATGATACCAATTTCCCTTTTCTCGCGATAGTTTACTTATCCGAGGTTTGATCGTCAGTATCTCTGCATACCTAGTTCAACCTCGTTACCGATAAGTATTCTTTTCTCGTTCCCGTGATATGTGATCCCTTGTGAGCCAGTCACATGCTTGCAAGCTAATTGGATGACATTCCACCGAGAGGACCCAGAATATATATATCTGTCATATGGATGGACAAATCCCACTCTTGATCCATGTGCCTCAACACATACTTTCCAAACACTCAATGCCACCTTTATAGCCACCCAATTACGGTGTGGTGTTTGATGTCATCAAAGCATCCTTCCAGTGATGGTGATTAGCATGATCTCATGGTCGAAGGAATTAGGTTACTATGTATCAAAAAGCTTATAGCAAGTGAACTATTTGAATGACTTGATCTTATGCTACGCTTAACTATAGGAGTATGTTCATCACATCATTCTTCTAATGATATAACCTTATTGTTAATAACATCTCAATGTTCATGATCAGGAAACCATGATCATATATTAACCAACAAGCTAGTTTAACAAGAGGCTTTACTAGGGACTCTTTTATGTTTACAAATCACACAAGTATTAATGTTTCCGGTTAATACAATTATAGCATGGTATGTAAATATTTATCATAAGTACGAAGATATGATAATAACCACTTTATTATTGCCTCTTGGGCATATCTCCAACATGAACCCCGGTCTGATTTTTATCATAAGAAACACCTTTCCATTGCATCTACTATCATTTATAATTTCTGCAATTTATTATTTCTAAACTACAAAAAAACTTCCCCTACTTGTAATCACTCATAAAAAACCCAAAACAACTCTACTATCTTCCATATCATCTAGTTTGCATTTCTTTACTTTACTTTAGTTTGTTTATATTTTATTTATATTACTAATACGAAACCTTGTGATGACAACCACTTGGTGGAGTTGGGGACATAAGACAAATTATTTTACTTTACAGGTTGCTTGAAGAGGAGAAGACAAATACCCTTTCATAACCAATTCCTCGAGACTTTGATATAAACCCTTGAGTCACCCTTGTGTGGGAAAAGAAGCTTGCTACAGAACTCTGCACTTAGAGTCCCAACAAAAAGTGGCCACGTTTGTTGCCATCAAAAGCCTATCGTAGCAGTCTTCCCGCATGTCATTGCTAGATGCGTCCATCATGATGCTAATTGTCGTTGCGCTGCCGCTCGTCGCCGTCCTTGCCACTTCTGTCCCCAGCAACATAGGAGTGGCTCTGGAACAACCGCCCAGCCAAAGGCTGCTGGTGTAGGGTTTATTGCATGTAAAACAAAAAAATTCTATCGCAAGAACACATAAAACCAAGATCAAATCTATGGACAAGCCAAGATCTAATTTACGAGATCGGTGCAACGAGATTGTAGAGAACTAACCCACGTAGATACAAAGCGTTTAACGAGATTCGGATCTTGTGGTTGATGTAGTCGATCACTTTCCAATCTCAAGATCGTATAGACGATCCTTCCGGCGCCACATTCCGGCAGCGCTTCTGCAGTTGGTGACATGTACGATAGTCGATGAAAACCTTCCTATCCCTTGTTCCAGCAGGCAGCGGAGGTAGTAGATCCCCTCGGAATCCCAACAGCACGACGGTGTGGTGGTGATGGTGGAGGAGGAGAGATTTCAGCAGGGCTTCGCCTAAGCCAGAGCAGGACGGTGGACGAGAGAGAAGAGAGGCGGCGGCTAGGGTTAGGCACCAAGGGACAAGGGGTGTGGGGGTTGATACATCCAAAACGTATCTACTTTTCCGAACACTTTTCCTATTGTTTCTCCTCTAAACTTGTGTGATTTGGATACAACTAACCCGGACTAACGCTGTTTTCAGCAGAATTACCTTGGTGTCTAGTTTTTGTGCAGAAAATCAACTATCAGAAAAAATCCGGAAAAATATGCCAAAAATTCTATTTCACCAGAAGACTCATGGAGCCAGAATACGAGATGGAGTGGAGCCCTTCACCGATCATCCTCTCTACGCCTTGCATCCTCCCTTCGCCGCAGTTCATCCCTCTCCCTCTCCTCCTCCCATCTCCTCTCATCCTCCCTCCGAATCGGACCAAAACCCAATCTAGATCTGGCGCCACCATACGGTCCTGATCTCACGAAGTTGTTTCTAGGGGGAGATCTTCTCGGGCCACCAAAACCCCCAAATCTGCGATACATGGCTGGTCTTGATGTAGCGACATGGGCGAAGGATCTACTATCACCAGAAATCACTCCTCTCCACTCAATCGGAGTCGCAACCGCAGGAGTCGATTCTCGTGGACTGGGTGGAGATCACACAAAAGCCACCCCGCACCGCCGCCTAGGGTTAGCAAGAAAGGGATAACCGTCCCCAACCGAAACGTGACAACGAGGAAGCCCCTGAGGTACCAACTTTGTGTCCAGGACTATAATTGGTACAGCTTCGTCCCCACTCTCGTGTACACGCCCAAGCCGAACCACATCACAAGCACGCACCAAGGATGGCGTATAACGTGTCTGGGACGCTGTACCGAAGACCAAACCATCTGTAGCATCTATTTGAGGTCCAACTCTAACAACAAACCGAGAAAACCGAACGGTGCAACCATAAACGACACCGTCGATTGCCGGCAAAAGCGTGGAATCGATCACAGCTCCCTGCTTATCCTCCAAAAGAAAACCCTTATCTCCATCACGTACCACAAAGCCTGACTCTCTCCCTTGTCGAGCCGATCGGTCCGAAGAATGGAAGAGTACGCACCACCGTTGTTGCGTCTGCGAAGGCGGCACCGGATGTGGTGGCGGATGTGGAGGAGCCGGTATCGACGGCGACCGATCGCCTATCGCGACGCGCAAGTCACCGCTTCGCGACATCCTAATTGCCTGTCCAAATATCTGATTGCGAACAACTATTCTATTTCATGAATACAAACAATTTTCTTGTGCTCAAATGATAGGAAGGCAAAACTGTCGAATCATGAATTGTTTTGTGTGAGATTGTTTGGTTTGAATTGTTGACACTTTCTGTTATTGCAAAGAAGGTCCTGTTTCATTTTACCAAATTAGTACCAGCTGGTACTTAAGATGCAGAGCAGACAGCAGTAGAATTGCAAGATATAGGAAACAAACTAACAATCAATCTATTATTACAGTATATTATACAGCTCTCCCTGGAAAACGAGCTACACTATTACACGGCAACCTCAAGACAAACAAAGCAGTTATAAAGAAGCGCAATTTTCACATTCGGGTCAGTTCGAAACAAGTTGAGACTTTCTCAACAAAGTGTCAAGATCATTCAAACAACTCAGTTACTGGTGGACTAGAACTCGGCAGGTACTCACGTGAGCTTGCTCGGATGGGTGGAGAGAATAGGTGGAGGCTCCAGGGGGGTTGCCTTGAGATGGACCTGCTCAAGCCGAAGACCCGCCGCCTCCTCGGCAAGGATATCGTATCCCGTAACCAGGCTGACTATCCGTTTCTTGATTCCTCTAATACGAGCAGCGGCATCCCCACCTCGGCTCACGCGTGCCTCCGTCTCCGCGAGCAGTTTTTCTCTCAAATGAGCCTGAATCTCAGTCCGCCGAGCCTCCATTTTCTGGTAAACCCACTCTAACCGCCGCAAGATGGCCTGGCTCTCCTCACCGGCGTTGATGTCCTGGTTCGCTTCGCCTGCGTCTTGCTGTTTCCCTTGAGGACGCGCCACGTCTGCTGTGGGCGCGCCCTCCATGTCTTGACCGTGCTGGAGAAGCTGTACGTGCGGCGTCGGGATGCCACGCCTCGCGTGCTGTGCACTCCCTGCCGGCAGCATGACGCGGCGCAGCATCGGCTCTAGTACATCTTAGCGCCTGGCCGGTGTCCACGTCGTCGGGGCTCCCACGAGCTGCGCGGTGGCCCTTGTCCTGACGCAGAGCTCCGTGCGCCTCCGCGCCATCACCAGCACCAATCTGATCAAACAAGAAACAGAGTCATGAAAACGTAATCAAGAAAGCAAATCATGTAACGAGAGGCGCAAGAAAGAGTGCGTGCGAGTCAGTTTCTCACCCTGCCATTGCCAAGCGCGTGCGAAGCCGTGCTTCTGGGTACCCACACCATCGTCGGTGCACAGAACCGAGGACGCCGAACATCCGAACGGAGCGCACCACCTCGGACGCACGCCGGCACAGGCATGGGCAGGGAACCCTTTGGCAGCACAGCCTTGCGTCGAGGGCCGCCCGCGCCGGGGAGGCCGTGCACTGGGGCCGGCGCAGAATCAACGCCGCGCGGCGAGTTCCGCGGATAACCGATTTTCTTCTGGCGCCAGACGAGAGCTCTACGAACTCCAGGGGCCGCGCCGCGGAGTCGAACGTTATCCTCCTGCACGCCGATCTTGGGATGGTTGCCCGGTGATGCGGGCGAGGCCTCCTGCACGCCGATCTTGGGATGTCCGCGCGGCGGATGAGGGACCCGCTCTCGCCAGACGCGAGCTCTGGGTCCTCGTCCTCCACGGAAGGCGCCGCCGTGCCGCGCACCATGCGAAGAGCGCACGCTCACGTCGCGACTGCCGTGCGGAGAGGCCAGGGCGGACTGGCTGATGCCCGGGCCAGGCTCGGCGTGACCGCGCTCGCGCCTTGGTGCGGCGCCTCCATGGCGAGCGTCCGAGGCGTGCACTCCGGCGTCGCGGCGAACGTCTGCCGGTGTAGACTGCCTGACGCGAGCCCCGGGGTGGACGTTGCCGCGCTGGCTGGGTGGCGGGTGGTGCACCCGCTCGCGCCAGACACGAGGTGCCTGGCCTCGCGGTGGCACGCCATGGCGAGGGGCCCCGTGGAAGGAGTGCATTGCTTCGTGTGCTGGTGTTCTTGGAATCTTGGGAGAGGAGGAAGTTTGTTAGAGAAGGGGAAAAACGGTTAGCGCCGGCGGGCTTTATATGAGAGGGGAGGGGCGGGGCGGGGAAGACGAATGACAGTCGGCAGGGTACGGAAGGAAGCATCGGGACGGGATTTGGGGCGCAATGTGGAACCGAACTCGCTGCGCTCGGATTCCACTGCTCGGCGCTAAGATGCTCGTATGAGCGGCAGCAACCCCTCCGTCCGATTTGCGAAATCATCAAGCAGAACTGGCTCGATTAACGCCGGAAGGAGTGGCGGCGGCACCCCTGTCCTGTTTTTTTTTTCGACATTGGCACACGACCCAGTTTGAGGAATGGATCGAACTTCGAAGAGGACGGAGGGGAGAAAGAGAGCTTCGTGGGGAAGAAGAAAAGATATGCAGGACCTGGGACTAGTTTGCGGCATGTTTGGTTGCTTGCCAAGGGGTTTCTCGGCTCTAGTGGAAAGACTTTTCGGTGTTTGGTTGTAAAGCACCGCTCGGCCTGGCTAAGGAAAACGTTCGAATTGACCTTTTCTAGCGAGGCAACCTCTTCTTTTGCTCCCTTTGGAAACTAGTGTACAAGCTTGTGTGAGAAAGATGGCGAGAGCACACTCCGTAACCGCGAAAAAGCGGAGGGAGAAATTGGGTCACCCCCGCCATTTTTCACCGCCTATTTACATTGCCTAGCCTCACCGCCAATTCCCGCACCACCATTTTCCTCCATCCGAGCTCTCCATCCAAGTTAGCTTCTTCAACGATGAGGGGGTAATCGGTGGAGCATCGCCACCACTAGTATTCTTCATCTACTTCCCCCGAGATGTTTTTTTGGTCGTCTGATGTTCATATCACCGCAAGTAAGAACCAACCCTAATTGTGGTAGTTTACACTTGTTAATCATGTGGTTTCTCTTTAGTAGAGTTCAAGGTTGTATTGTAGATTTTGCAACTCTTGATTCATGATGTAGTCTGGGAAGGAGCTATCAGATGGATCCTTTGTCGTACTGCTGATTATGTTGATTGATATTCATTGCCATGTAGTCCATGTATAAGAACGACAGTTGGTACGAGGATTGATTCTAAACATACCAGCAATCCACTTATACATGACAGTAGAGAACGAAGAGCACTTAGCGTATGTCAGTGTTGAATTGTTCTTGTTCGCAATGATTGTCCGAGTGTTAGATGTGGTGCTTTTTTAATAGTTTGTTAGTATGTTACAAGTGGTGACTTGTTTCTTGCCGTGAGTGACAATTTTAATTTCCACGTTTACCATTGTTCTTCTACTCTGGTTCGTCGATTTGTTTTATAGGATAAAGGTAACTCGCTTGATCTGTTGGCAACCTTAGTGCCACTGCAATATTTGCTGATGTCTGATAAGTAATGCCCAATTCGAAAGTGGAACATCATTACATGGCCACATACTTTGTCAACTTTCGTCATAACATGTTGTGTCAGCTCATCAAGAAGGGTGTCTTTGTGGATCGTAGATTGTTGCAGAGCATGTTGTTAGGTTTCTTGGTCGTCATCTCGTTGAGTTACCGAGCCTTAGATCTACAACAATATGAGGCATTGTTGAGCTAGGTGTGGGTTTAGGTGCTCAAAATCAAAAGGCATGAGGATGATGTGTGCTGGGAGGAGGGGACATGCGCTATTATGATGGACGAGAGTTGTAATTTGACCACATCAAGGTTGGATAAGTTAACACTTTTCAATACATTCACTTCCTTTTAAGCTCACATATGATCAATAATTAACTAACTAATTATGTTCTCACTTAGGATAAACCGGAGGACAAGGAGCTCATCAACAAGCCCATTGATAACTTTGCTATGATGAAGCTCATCTTCGGTGGTCGTATTTCCACAACACCCATCTCTTCGACTGTGATACACTGGGCTCTTAGGCACCTCATGGAGAACAAAGTAGGCCACCAGGTATCTTGCCATGAGCCCTAAATATAGGATGAGATGGTTCATGGTCTTCCCGAACAAGCACTACCTATGAGGAGTCAGTGGTAGTGTTGATTGTGGTGCTGTTTATGGTGTTGGATGTGGTGATGATGTATATTTTGGAGTAGCTAGGCTTGATGAAAACTACTGATATGTATGTATATTTTGCAAGGTTGTATTCAGTTATAAATAACCCCTCGGATGATGAACTTGTGTTGCATCAAGAGCAGTAGTTCAAGAACTTGTGTGGTAGAAGTAACGTTGTGACTATTTACATAATATACTACTACTATATTACTAGTTAACTGAATTGCACATTTTCTATCATGTTCTTCTTATGGGTAAGCTCGGCACATAGCGCATGATGTAACTGTTAGGAATGGTCAACTAGGGGCTTCACTTTCCGTGTTTTATTTGTATGATTGTCTATCTTTGAACTATTAGTACTTATCACTTCATGTGATGTAGTTGTGGAATGGTGTACTCATATTTAGTTCATGTTCTTTTGTCCTTAGTCGACTGAGGTTGGCCGGACACCCACTGCTGAGACTAACGTGTAAGCTGGAAGATGACAATGTTTAGCGTGCCATGTGCATGGAGGTGTTATCCTAATTGCATTGGCTAGATGGAAGAGGAACGTTAGCTAGACCGATCAAAGGGCTAGTCAGTGTGAGCAAGCTGTCATATATTCTGACTCTAGCACAATGGAATCCTTAGACCTGAGGGGATCGCACGATCTGAGTTTTGGAATAGCTGTCTTTGATTGCAATTATCTATCTATAACTGGTGGCCTTAAGGGTGGTCTTGGGCTGACTAGGAAGCCATTCGCACGAGGTGGATCATCCAAGACAGAATTTTCCCCTCCATGCAGAGATTTCTCTAGGACCGCTCATGTGATATGATTCGGAAGCATGGCCATGCGTTACTCGATCAAGTGTTGACCAAGGTAGTCCGACTTATGTTGGCCGAATGGAGACCTGACTAACGTTAGGTGGAAGGAATCATGTATCACTGGAATGACAAAAGAGAGTAAAGGCGACACTGGGATGGCGGATTATCCCATGTGTCTTACAACCAATATCGTGAGGAAAAGGAACTCGAACAGATCATCACATTGAATACACTTGCAGGTATCTGGGAATAGGCATGCTTTGCCAGAAGCCAATGTCAGTTATCAACTTTGGGCGAGAGCCCACTGAGTTGTATTCGTCGTACCGTAAGCCTGCATGGTCGCACACTTAAGAGAGTTTATCTACGTGGATGGATATCTGACTAACACAATCCGACAAAGTTGGACTTAGCTATATTTTCAATCGGTTGAACCCACTTTGACCAGGGTTAGGATTCTAGAATGAGGGACACTTGGTGTCGCATCACCTACTCCCGAAGTTGGGGAGGCGGCGGTGATAAGTTGTTTCATGCCCATTCTTCTCGCAAGGTAATGACTTGGGCCTCCATTTCAGTGGATCTAAACACCTATATCACTTCATACTACCCCCAAAAAGGTAAAAAGTACAATTTATACTAGTGGCCTCAAGAGGGCAAAATCGGTATAATAGCAGGAAAAATCGTGTATGTGCACAAGCAAGGCTTGGCATAACACAACTCATCCTGCATGACCATATTGTGGTGTAGTTAGAGGGGAAAAATCACTTCTCTAACCCAAATCCTTGTTCGTCTCTAGTCCTCCCTATGATGGTGTGTCGCCATCGGTAGCTACCGCGTTGATCTAGTTCATCATGGATCCAACTGCGAACAACCATGGATCCAACTATGAATATACTAACGGGTTTGATCTAGTTCATCATACCGACGTTGATGCGGAAGAGAAGTATGTCGATGAAAATGTTCATGACGATCCCGACGATCCACTCGGTGCGGAGTATCAAAAGCACAACCTCTCTGTAGGTTGCACGTGTGAGGTCTTCCCAACATTTTGTCGTCCAGTGCTTCACTAGTACTCACGCAGGTGCTTCACTAGAAGACTCGCAACGTAATCGTATGGAGAGTGGAAAGGACTCTGACACACGGCAGAGGATAGGAAGGAGCAGATTGGGGTGCCTTGAGGAGAGAGCCCCTAGGGTATATATAGGAGGAAGGGAGGGAGAGGGGCGTGCCCCAACACTTCTTGGCCGCCAGCCCTAGGAGGTGGCGCCTCCCCTTCCTATGGCAGGTCCCTAATCCTCTATTGATGCATAACATCATCCTCTTTTTAGTTTATATAGATTCCAACTTGACAATCAAGTAAAATCAACTCATTCCTAGAATAGAATATTGAATTGCAACCTTCCATATATGGATATACATAGTTATGACTATGGTGGAACTTTTACTTGGGAAGGTGGTCCACCATCTTCGGTTTTGGGCGATGTATCTATGCCGAACTCTGAATAAAATGCACCCTTTGTGTGTTAAAAAAAGACACGTTGGCTTGATCTCTCTTGTTTAAAAAACAAACTTTACTTTAAGTTCCTGGAAACAACCATATTTTTTGCAATGGAAAATACACGCTTATCCAAGGGTGTACAAGGAAAAGTTGCATCGAGGCCCTTTTGTAAAACCCTTGCGTGTATTTAAGACCTCATCCCCTTCCTCCCCCTTCCCCCAACCAAAGCAAACCCCTCACCCGTAGCAGCTGCTCAACCCTCCCGAGGCCGCCCAGCCTTATCCTCTCCGCCCGCATCCTCCTCCCCCGCCGAGGCGCAAAAGTAATGACCCCAACCCCTCCCACCGCTCCCTACTCTCCTCCTCGCGGTGCCGCCCGGCTTCCTGCCCACCCAATTCGGCCGCCGTATGGTATGATCTTTGCTATATATGAATACATACAAATAAGGAAAATGAGGGACATGATCCCTTGGCCCATGCGCCAGCCCTGGGAGGCTAGGTGCCGGCCAAGGGTGGCCCCTAGTGGCCCTGGCGCCACCTTTCTAGGCGGGCCTGCCCCCTCTCTTTCACTTGCTCCCCGAAATTCTTCCGGTGACCACTCTCCGATGAACCTGGTGCATCCATCCTATATATATTCCAGAACTATTTTAGAAGATCTTCCACAATATGACTGTCTCAGGATAATTATGAGTTACCTTGAAACCATTCCCTATGACACCGGAAGTACCTTCCAGTTTTAGGTCAAACCACAAGAACTATTTTGATCTTTCTCTTAGGTGTCACAGTAAGTCACAAAACTATTCTGGTATGTCTGAAAACTATTCCAGACCACTCTATCACTTACTCGTCATACTTATGGTAAGAACAACTTGATCGGTTAACCTTAAGCATACCGATTCGGGTTTGGAAGTAAGTACGTATGTATCCGAAGACCTTCGGATCATTAACCAACATCGGGACCTATACGCCCATGATAGTTACCACTTCACTATGCGAAGATCATATCGAGTGAACCCGTTCATTATACAAATACTAATCCTTTTGCTTCACGATATACAAGACAAACCAAGGTGAGACATCAGTATCATCGTGACGCAATCACTAGATCACTATACCCATTAACCTTGGCATGTCCATACTCTCTTTACTCGTATCCGTATTTCGATGTCATGTATGATCGTATCATAACTGTGTCTACGTAGACAATAGTGGCATCATAATATCGAGTGGGTCCAGAGTATATCTCTCCACCATCAGGAGGAGCAATATCTCACTTGTTGAACTATCAAGTTTCCACCATGCTTTTGTAACGTACCTCGAGATCACCTGTGTAGCCACCCTCGCAGGTGGTGTTAGGATAACCTCAAAGATAAGTCCTTGGGCATGTGGTCACTTGATATTCTCATGGTCTTAAGGATTCATGTATAAGATAATGCTCTGATATTTTGACTATTAACTTCACAAGGTAATCTCATAGTAAAACATCCTTTGGATCTTTCGATACATTTTTCATCCCGAAGATAGTACTCTCATAGTTGTTGGTATTCTCGGTTCCATTAACTTCAATACCGATTCAGAAAACTTGATCGTCCTACAACCTATGAGATAGTCCTAGAGGCTAGACTAGGAATATCTTGGTTAGCTCATATTTGTCTACACCTACTAGTGAGGCTTCCACTGATTCTCAGAATCAATACTTATAGCAGTTATAGCATAGAATTATGAGCCCATACATTGAACATGGGATTGTGTATAATAAACATTATTATTATTGCCTTTGGGGCATTAATCCCATCACTAGGTCCTATATGTCGGAGGGTAACATATCTATTTATTTTTATCACTGCTGACAAGGCAAAGGAAAGATCCTACATGTAAGAAAAAGAGTCAAACAAACGACAAGTAATACCAATGTAACGGTAGCCGGCGTCATGTCTATCTAGGGGTATAGACATAGTGAATCCGCATCGATTGGTGAGATTTCTCCAATTCGCTGATTCGTAGTGGCATGGTCCCAATTTAGGCATGAACTAGGGACACAATCATAATAAAACCAAATTTAAAGATCACATTTAAAAATTAAAATCTTTTGTGCATGTACATAAATATAATTTATATTGATATGTTGTAATTTTTGCAAAATTGCACCGATCTATTGATAATCATAAACAACGGTACAAAGAACACGAAAAGCAAGAAAAACTACAAATAGGTCTTTGCAACACCTAGACGACTACTGACACTAGCACGAGCCGAAGACGCATCCTTGTCCTTGCTCTTCCATTACTGGAGCCAAGCAAAGTTTGTCGTAGTAGACAGATGGGAAGTCTTCGTGGTAAGGTCCAAAAAAACGCACCAGAGAAGCAACCATCGCCAATGATGACAAAACGTATATCGAAAGAAGCTGACCCCGTGACTAACCCAACGAACACGAAAACCAGCCGGATCGCAGAAGATTCAACGGACAAATGACTCCACGCGCCCTCCGTCAGCACAAGACACACCACCGGATGAGGATAGGATGAGAAGGACTTTATTCTGACTTCAGGATGTCCCGTCCGTTTCCCCCATCCCAAAGAAGACACCAAAACTTCTTGAAAGAAAAACATAAACACTCCCGCCAGCGAGGGACCATGGTACACCGCACCTCTAAGCCCCCAAGGGGGGCCGGAGGCGTGACAGACCGGCGGCATCACTAGCAAGGGGAGCAAAAACCCTAGATGGGTCTTACATGGATCGCCTCCTTTTCTCATGTCATGTGGAGTCCGTACTGGTTCAGAAAGTTCTAATTTCATGTTGTATTTTGGCTACACAAAATATAAAAAATTACTCCCTTATTCCTCTAATGTAAGACCTTTTAAAATATTTTAAAGTGGACTTGATACACTCTAAAATAAATAAACCTACACACTAAAATATGTTTACATACATATGCTTCAGAAAAAAGACAAAATGCCTTAAATTTTTTTTTTTGAGAAACACAGTACAAACGCAGACGCTCACAATACGTACATACATTCACCCCTATGAACACACGCACACACACCTACATCTATGAGCACCTCCAAGAGACTGAGCCGACGGGTCTTGAGATTGTCGAAGCCACTGCAGTCGACTCGCCATCGACGGGAATATCGCCTCCCACTAAAAGAATATTTCGCCTGTATGAGACACCAAAGCGTCAAACCTGGGATTTTAATTCTGGTGGGCTGGAGGTACCACTGCCCTCCTAACCATCCAACCAATAGACATTCAAAAACTCAATTTTGAAAGAAGGGAGTATTAAATTTTGTCATGCGTACAGATCACGTCTAAAAATATTATTCACTATACAACTTTAAACGAAAATACTATTCTCTCCGACCTGTATTAATTGACTTAAATTTATCTAAAACACACTAAAACTTGACTAATATTTGTATCTGATGAATCTAAGGAAGTAGTAAGTAATTGTATATTTTCTTGGATTTTTTGCGAAGAGTAATGAGCTCCGAGACTTTAACCGTGCCTTCCCTGAGACCCTATATGAGTGAAACCCGAGACGGTCTAGTAGTCCGACTTGGAGCCGAGCGTACGGACCGATCGACCCGCCGAGTCAGGATGGAAGTCGGCCGGAGGTTACTGTCGACCGCTCCATTTAAGCAAGGGAAGCCAAACACCGCACAATCAGCTTTAAACAGAAGTTCAGATCAACCTACTGGTTCAACGTACGGCGCAGCCCACAAGTCCACAACCCAATCTACGCACGCGTTCCAGGCAGCAACTGCATGGCGGCCACCGCTGGCGGCATGGGGACGACGGGGCAGCCGGTAGACGCCGCGATCCCCATGAAGAGAGCGCGCGAGGATCCCGGCGAGGACGAGTTTGAGGACGCCGTCGAGATGGACATCGTGAAGAGGTTCAAGAGCAACTACTGAGACGATCCGGCGGCCAACCCGGATATCTTGCAGCGATATGGGGCACTCATGTCCCGATTAGATGCTGAGGACAACGAGGCCCAACGCTTCCTCAGGACGCTCCACCAGTCTAGGCTCGCCGCCGGTGCTGCCGCCGACCCGATCTAGGGACTGAATCGTTCTTTTTTTTCTCGCTAGATGTATCTAGTTGCAAAATTGTACACCACCAGATTGTATGTTTGTGTAGATTTTTTTCTTTCCGAAAACGTGTATTTCAGCATTGTATTTAGCCAGTCTCTTGTTACAAACGTTTCCGTATAAAATTTATTCGACACAACAATTGTAAAAAGTAGAGTATGAAGAGCTACCTATAGGTTTTTTTTGCTTTTGGTTGTGAGATGCCGTAGCACATGTCTACTAACCAAGGTTTTGGTTCTCGGTATGAAAAAAATCCCGAGGGTGGTCGGGATTTCCAGTTATCGCGGTTACCGAGAAATCCCGACCGGTTACCAGACGAATTTAAATTTTAAAATTCGAATTCAAAGTCCTCGGTATGACCATTTACATCGGTTTTTGTTAAAATTCATAAATTCCATACAATTCAAATAAATTCGGGATTTTTTGTCCGGTAAACCGATTTCCCGAGGGTGGTCGTGATATCCGGGGGCTTATAGCTCCTATGCGACGTCTTTACATAGAATTGGAAGGAAAGCGACATCGTTGAAAAGAATAGCTCGCATGCGACGGTTGTGAGGCAGCTAATATCCCAGGGCCACACGGGCCTTAAAACGGTCGTAAGGACACATTTAACTTTGTTCCAATATTAGGGTTAAGCCAAACCGGTTGGTTGGGACAGCCAGTCAAACCAACCGCTTCCGACCGAGAGCGCGCGTAACACTGACTGTAGCTTCCCCGACGGCGGCGGCGGACCTCACCCATCGTTCTCGGCGCCGGCGGCGGCGGCACGACAATTAATTTAGGCGGCGGCGCTTTCGTTCGACGACGAAGGTGGTGAGTGCCATTTGAAAGCTAATTTCTCTCCCATTCTTCTCAATTCGAGATCTGAGCGTGCCCATTGATGCTAGATTGTGGAGGCGAGGGTGTGCTGAACGGGGCGAGGGGGAACGATATGGAGCATGGAGAGGGGACTTCTAATCGGTATATCCCGTATCTCTGCACTTAATTTCTCTAAGGTTGAGCTCTTTGTTCGCTTCCGCTAGCTCACAGTGCCCGCCAAAAACAGGGGAGACGATGTTGCGCGCCAAACCTTCGAATTTCGCATCAATTTCTTTCCCTCTAGGGCTGTTTTAGTTGATGGCAGCACGCAGATCATTGAGAGAGACACGGTTGTTAAATGGGAGGTGGAATTAGAACATGTTGATCCCCAAGAGCTAATAAACATGGGAGAGGAGGCAGTAAGGAAAATGGTGGAAAAAATTGGGGATAGTGTGGTTTGGGGGCCAGAGCAAGAAGTTTCTTTGTTACGATTTGATGATTGCAAATGTGACTATGTTAGGGTTGAGACAGGGGAACATATAGTTGATGAAATCGATGAGAGAAACGGTTGGACAAGCAAAACTGTTCTGTTTTTAGCAGAGCTCATTGATCTGAAACCTGATTCGAGGGTTGGATATGTGGCATCGAAGCTGGCTGCTCAGATGGTCGAGGATGATTGGGCTGCACAAAGGCAAGTAATGCCTATACTTACTGAGTTGGAAGTGTTAACAGTGGAGGATGATGATGCTAATGCACAAGGGGAGGCTGCAGATGGTAATGCACAAAGGATTGTAACTGTTGATTGGAATTCAGTTGAGATACATGACCGCACTGATTTGGTCATTGCACCAATAGATGACATTGAAATGGCAAAGCTTTTTGGCATTCCTATAGATGACAGAGACAAGGAGAAGAAGAGGGATGAAGCTGCAAATGATGGTGACAACCATTTAAGAGATGAAGAGGCAGATATAGATCTAGAGTTGTTGGAAAATGCTGCAGTTCATATAGATGATGCACATGATGATGAGCTAGTAACAGTTTATGACAAAGAGGACCCAGTTATTGAAGTTGGGAGATTGTTTCCAAGCATGGATGAATTCAGGATGTGTTTCAGGACATATGCAGTCAAACGTGAGTTTGCTACCAAGACTATGTGGACTGATAAAAAGAAGTTCTATGCAAAATGCATAGGTTATGATGGTGGTGCCAAGCCTTGCAAGTGGTATATATCTGCTAGACGCCAACCTGATGGAAGGACAATAAGAGTGAATCAAATTCCAAAACCTCATACTTGCATTACAAGTTCTCAAACAGTTACAAAGATGACATCACAATTATGGGTTGCAGAAAAGATCAAGCCCATTTTAGCCACAACACCAAACAGCACTGCAAAGAGACTGAAAATAGACTTGGAAAAGCAGTACCCCATTAAGCTGAATTATACTACAGTGTGGAAGGCAAAGCAAAGGGCAATGAAAGAGCTATATGGTGATTGGGCAAATACCTTTCGAATGCTTTATAACTTCAAAGCAGAAGTAGAGAAGAGGTCACCTGGCAGTGTTGTGGAGATAGATACTGAGGTAACAGCTGATGGGAAAGTCTTCTTCTCTAAATTCTTCATGGCTTTAAAGCCTTGCATCGATGGCTTCAAAGCAGGTTGCCGTCCATATTTGAGTATAGACTCATCTTTCTTGACTGGAAAGTGGAATGGTCAACTAGCAGCATGCAATGCTTTAGATGGACACAATTGGATGTTCCCTGTAGCTATTGGCATGTTTCAGTCTGAGACAGAGGCATCATGGACATGGTTCATGATGCAGTTGAAAAGATGCATAGGGCCAGTCTCTCCATTGGCAGTGCACACAGATGCATGTAAAGGTTTAGAAAATGCAGTGAAGATTGTTTTCCCTCATGCTGAGCAGAGGGAGTGCTTCGGCCATATGTGGATGAATTTGATAAAAAAATTCAGAGGAGATGATTTTGGACGCATGTGGCCAGCAGCAAGATCTTACACCAGGCAGACACATTCATATCACCTTGAGAAGATTAAGGCGGCATGCTCTGAGGAGGATAGGGTCAAGTTTTGTACATGGTTGGAAACCTACCATTCTCTTTTATGGTACAGGTCTGGTTTTAACACTGCCATCAAATGTGATCATATCAACAATAATTTGGCAGAAAGTTTCAACAACAAAGTGAAGGAGTTAAAAGACTTGCCTGTCCATGACATGGTTGACCAGATCAGGATCATGATCATGAGGTTGTGGGAATTGAGAAGAAGGCTTGGTGATGTTCTTCAAGGAGATAAGCTTCCTGATGTTGTGCAGCAGGTGGTCAACAGGAGCAGAAATCTTGCACATTTGCGTGTTGAGAAATCCTCATTGTGGGGTGCTGAAGTCAGAGATACAAAGACTGGCAGGAGGCATGTTGTTGACACTCAATTGCATGAATGCACATGCCTTGAGTGGCAACACACTGGGAAGCCTTGTGAGCATGCCATACTTTTCTTGGCCTCCAAACACAAGCTAAATATGCACCCATATTTGCATAAGTATTATTCTGTAGCAAAATTCAAGGCTGCATATGGAACACCAATTCCAGCACTTACAGATCAGTCTCAGTGGCCTGAAGTGGACATTCAGTTCTCCTTGTGTCCTCCTTTGATGAAAAGAAAGGCTGGCAGGCCCAAGCAGAGTAGATTCAAGGCTTGGTTTGAGAAAGGTGGGAGCAGCAAGAAGGGAAAGAAAGATGAAAAGAAAGATGCCAAGCCAAAAAGGGCCCAAAAAGGTAACAAGAATAGATGCAAACTCTGTGAAGAACTTGGACACCGAGCTGGCTCTACCAAGTGCAGATACACTGCTGAAAAGCCAAAGTATGTTCATCCAAAATCTATCCCATTTCTTGTTGATGATTTTTCTCCCCCAGCTAAATTGCTTGTTTTCAGGAGGAAGCGTGGAGAAAAAGGCCCACCTCTTGTTGTTGACGAATGCTGGCCAGTGAAAAGGGCAAGAATCAATGGCCAAAGAAAGAAGAGAACTAACCAGATCATGTTTGGTGCTGCTGAGGTGCAATCTGAACTTGTTTTGGAGGATGATGTGCAAACTGTTGAGGCTTTAGGGCACACCGTTTCTGATTTGGAAGCTCTGGTGCAAAATGAGGGGCAAAATGAGCCTGTTGTTGAGGCTCTAGTGCAAAATGAGCCTGTTGTTGAGGCTCTGGTGCAAAATGAGCCTGTTGTTGAGGCTCTGGTGCAAACTGACCAAGTTGTTGAGGCTCTGGTGCAAAGTGACCATGTTGTTGAGGCTCTGGTGCAAAGTGACCATGTTGATGAGGCTCTGGATCATGATCATGAGGTTGTTGAGGAGGTGCAGGAGGTGAAGGAGACTCTTGGACGTGCTGTGGGGAGGCCAGATGGTAATGGTAAGAAAAAGAAGAGCATAAACCTATTGTGTGGTGTGAAACTTGTGAAGGAGAAGAAAACGAGGGGTAAGAAGAGCCAAAAGAAATAGACATTTGTTATTGTAAACATTTGTTATTGTTGTAAACATTTGACACTTGTTGTTGTAATAATTTGGCACTTGTTGTTGTAAACATTTGTTATTATAATAATTTGTCACTTGTTGATAATTTGGACAAAATTCAAATATGATGGTAAATTTGAATTTCAACATATGTAGCTATGTCACTTTTCTATGTTTGTATGAGATTCCAACGTTTTTCTCATGTACAATACAACTCATCCTCACCCTGATCCCTTTTGTGAAGTACAACTCACCCTCACCCAAAATGGGGTAGAAATGGGCTCCAAAGCTAGGGTAAACCACCCCATTTCTAAGCAAGTTTTTTTTCGACCATTTCTAAAACCAAGTTAGATATTTTTCCTCAGAACTATGTCACATAACATGACACCATGCGAAGGTTTTGTATTTTTTTGATTTTTTTTGAATTAGTTATGCACATTTGAATGTCTGGTCAAACTTGAAGGGTTTTCATAAATATTCTTAGCTAGGGGCTGAGGCTCGCAAAACTAGCATTGGATCTCTGATGAAATAGCATGTTGTGAACCTAAAAATTATTTTTACAAAAAATCATCAGCATGGAATCATGTACATGTAGTTCATATCTTACCCACTTCCAGCCGATTCGGCAGGATTTGTCTTTTTCACCAGGGATGGAATAAAAGGTTTGAGATACTCAGGTTGGGAAATTGTACATTCTAGGTGGTCTAGTATTTTTGAAAAATAGGATGTTACCATTTTGAAACTTCAATTTGGTGGTTGCTTCACAAATCCCCCCCTCTTTCGGCACTCAGAAAATAGAAAATGATTTTTCTGTGCGTCGAAAAGGAAAACTTTGTGCTACAACATTGTTAGTCATCCCATTATAGACATGCATGCCAAATATGGGCACATTATCACAAACTATGCCTTGATTCTAGCCATATCATTGGTCATTTGACCCGAAAGCCAGAAAACCTCGGAGGAGATAGGTCATTTTGTGAAGGGTTTTTTGAAATATGATCAATAGACCAAGTTTGATATTTTTCCTCACAACTATGTGACATAACATGACACCATGCGAAGGTTTTGTGATTTTTTTTGAATTAGTTATGCACATTTGAATGTTTGGTCAAACTTGTGAAACCCCGTTGACTGCATCCTAAACCCCGCTAACCCTAAGGCCGAATGAGGACCGTAGATCTAACCCTAGCGCGACACTGTGGCCGTCCGATCGCGTCTTCTAGAAGGATTCCGCGGGTGGCTCTGGGCGATCCGTGGAAGGGCTTGTTCTGCAACCTGATTGGTTGGCGTCTCTTAGAAGGATTTCGTGGCTAGCTCTTGGCGATCCGTGGGATGGATGATTCTGGAATCAGATTGGCTTCATCGTTTTTACGTGCAACAGCGTGGCATGCGAGCGTGGCATGCGAGGGCGCTGGGCGGGGCGGGCTGCACCATGCGGGCATGCAGCTGCCCCTAGCGTCGCAGTCTAGCTATTTTACGTCCAACAGCGCTGCAGCGTATTTACTCCCTCCGTCGCATTAAATAAGTTTACGTGTAACAACTTTCTCCAATCAAACTTACTCCCCTCAGGTTCATTGTAATAAATGAGACTTTGCATGATACCACATCTATGTTATTTTGGCTTGTGGATAGCCTTAGGCTGGTCATAGTGCTAAGTAACTAAGACTAGTAACTTGCACATGTTACTAGTTGATGTTACTACCTTCATAGTGGGTGATAACATATGTATGGTGTCATGCAAGAGCTAATTAATTAGGTTGTAGAATCATATGATCTTGGTATGTGTGATGTTATGGTAACTAGCTAAGTTACTACCTCTCTCTCTTTCTTCATTAATTGTCATGCCATGTCACCAATTTGCCTAATTGGCATTGCATGTACATGCATGTTACTACCTAAGTTACTCCCACTATGACTAGTTTTATGGACTACTTTTTGGCTTGTGGATAGCCTTATGGACTACATAGTGGATGCCCAAGTGCATTGGAAAGGTAGAAGTACATTTTTTGTGGACAAATTTTGAAGCCAAACGTACACTTATTTGTGGACAGAGGGAGTATGCATGTCACTATGACCAGCAGAAAAAATATCAAAATCTAAAATATGTAATAAATATAACGTACAGCGTTGGCACACTCGAGACCGTTGGACCGAGCGTGGCATGCGAGGGCGCTGGGCGGGGCGGGCTGCACCATGCATGCAGCATGCAGGGTCGGGGGCGGCGGTGCAGGGGTTACAGTACGTCGCATCCTAGCTATTTTTTTTCTCTCTTTCGCATTGATCACGCCCGCTTCCCACACGCAACGCAGCGCACGCGTCTCGTCTCGGCGTCTGGGCGGGCTGCACCATGCATGCAGCAGCTGCCCCTAGCGTCGCAGTCTAGCTATTTTGCGTGCAACAGCGCTGCCCCATTAAATAAGTGTACGTCGAACAACTTTCTTCAGTCAAATTTACTTCCATCTGGTTCATGCGCCATACAAAAAAGTCAATATTACTCCCACCGATTTTTCTTGCGTGTGTAAAAACGAACGAGTACCTTGGTACTAGATTCCTGCATTTATTACCGAAGTAAATCAAGGCCAAATTATATTTTCCCTTTTATTTTTCACTGCCAATGAACAACTACCTTGGACGTTTTTTTCTCTCTTTCGCATTAATGCACATGCATGCATGCAGGGGCGGGGGCGTCGCATCCTAGCTATTTTTTTTCTCTCTTTCGCATTGATCACGCCCGCTGCCCCGCTTCCCGTCTCTTTCGCATTGATCATGCATGCAGGGGCAACGCAGCGCACGCGTCTCGTCTCGGCGTCTGCGCCAACGCGACGCTGGATTCCCACGCCGCCCTTCACGCTCCGCCCTCAATAAATAGGCAAAACGCCTTTGCCTCCTCATCTCATCTTGCCCATCATCTCTTCAACCTCGAGCCCGTCCCTTTGCCTCCTCCCAGCCGCCCCCCAAACACTTCGACCATGGCGACCTCCCCCTTCCGCCTCCCTTCCGACGAAGAACTCAGCGACGAGGACAACCACCCGGACCACAAGCAGTGGTGGGAGCAGCCCACGGGCCGCCCCCGCCCCAAGCGTGGCAAGAAGGAGAAGTCCCCGCCCTGCCCCTGGGGAGACCAGGGCCCCATCGTCCACAACCCCGTCCCCAACCTCCCCGGCGGCGGCGACCTCCCCTCCGAAGCCTACTGGGCTAAGGCGGCGAAGGAGGAGGCAAGGGAGGAGGCTCGCATGGCCAAGTGGGAGGAGAAGGCGGCCCAGCGCGCCTTGAAGAAAAGGCGCATACGGCGGGAGGAGGAGCAACGGGAGGCCAATGGCCGGGCCTTCTGGGAGGAGCAACGGAAGCGGGACCAGCGGGAGAGGCTGGCGGCGTGGAATGCGGCCCGGAATGCGGTTGCACCGGCACCGCCTCCACCGCCGATGGAGTAGGGGGTTAGGGTTTAGGGGCTAGCCTAGGGTTTAGGCGGGGCGCCTATTCCGCCCCTTCTATATTATTGTACCTTTTTATTTTTATTGTAATGTTATCGATCCCCCCTATCTAATATAAGTAATGTTATCTGTGTTTTATTGTAATATTATTGCGCCTATTCCATCCCTTGTTTCATTGTAATCTGTGTTTATTGTATTGTCATTTGTCAAAACACCCAAAACAACAAGTGTATAAAACAAAAGACACAAAAACAAGTTCATATAATACTCGTGCAATATTTATATATTTACAAGTGTATAAAACAAAAGACACAAAAACAAGTTCATATAATACTCGTGCAATATTTATATATTTACAAGTGTATAAAACAAAAGACACAAAAACAAGTTCATACAACACATGGTTCATTTTCAAATAAGACATTTACATATTTACATAAGTTAAAGGAGCGCCCAACTTATGTTAGTTAAATGGATGTCCTTGGACTTCATTTATATATTTATTTTTGCAAAAAAAAAGATTGCAACCTGAGCACGAGTATCTGCAGATCCACACGTTCCTATTTAGATTGTAACGTGAGTACCATTTTTTTTTGCCCAATCAACATATAGTTACTATTGGGCCTGGATACGTCCATTTTGGCATGGCTAAGTTATATTTGGGCCTGGCCTTTTTCAATCCTCGTCAATTGTTTTTTTACTTTTCAACCCCTCCCCCTCCCCTGCACACGGGCGCCCCCTGCACACTGATAAAAGGAACACTGACGAAACTGACGAAACTGAAGAAACACTGATTTCGAAAACAGAGCAGCTCAAAATTAGCCCGAATTTGTGTTGCATTTTATTCAAGCCAAAGACATAGACCATTACATCCATTACAAAGCATCACTCGAACACTGACTGCGCTGTCTAATGACTAACGATGAGGAGATAAACTAATCCGAGAGAAATTACACAAAAATAAAAAAAACGGCCATCAGATTGTCCTGCTTCTTCAATTCGATGATTTGCCTTAGCTGCTTGTTCATCTTCTTTAGCTCGGCCTTCACTTCCGCATCCACCGTAGTACCAGCGGAAATGGGGTTGCCACATCCCAATTGCTCCACCACGGACGGGTTTTCGAGCTCCCGGGATGCTACCTCCACCCCAATTCGCTCGATGTACTCATCAAGCCACTCAAAATGCCCACATTTTGGCAGTTCCTGAAATCGCAGAGATGAACCCTAAATCCCAAATTCGATGAAATGCATGAAATTTCGAAAGAAAAGCGAGAAATTGGCGCTCGGAACACTCAGATCTCACCTTTCCCGGCTCGGGCTTGCTCTCACACTTCACAAATTTCCGACCAATGTTGCCGTTCTTGTCGGTGGATGTGACAAGCCGCTTCAGGGGCGCGGTACGGGGGCAATCGGGGCACCTCCTCATCGGCACCGCACCATACCGAGGCCATGAGCGGTGGGAGGAAGCAGAGCTCGACATCCCTCGCCGGCGTTGCCGCACTTGCTCGCCGGAGAAGAAAACAGAAGGGGATGAGATGCTGGAACGGTGGCGGGAGTGCTCGGGTGCGGGGACGGATCGGGGCCAACGGCTCTCTTCAACCACAGGGTGGGTCCCACGATATGAGGTGGACATCAGGTGAGTTCCGCCGTGACGTGGAGAGGCTGTGGGTCCTACTGTGCTCAGCTGATTCGAACTCGTTGACGGTCTCGTGGGGTTAAGTGGAAGTGTCGCACGGGAGCTATTTGCCGCTTCAGAAGTGTCGCGTGCGAGCTATTCTTTTCAACGATGTCGTGTTCCTTCCAATTCCATGTAAAGACGTCGCATAGGAGCTATAAGCCCGATATCCGGTTACCGACCGGTAACCGGATTTCCCGACCGGTAACCAAAACGCTGCTACTAACCCACGATACTCCGATATTCACTCGTGTGTAATTTGATCCTTGTTTTTTTTCATTACTACTCACTCCATTCTATAATATAAAATGTTTTAGTCTTTTTGAAACGATCATGATATCAGGGGTGAGCAACGCAACACAGATGGGGTTCATGAAGAAGTGGATAGCCTTCCACATCAAGGACGCGACAATGGTGTTGCGGAAGACGCTGATGATGTCGGAGTTTTACTGGTCTGCCAAGTCCAATGGCTACACGGTGGTAGTGTAGGACCACTACTTTCGCATGGTGTATGACACCATCTATGCCTCTGTGAAGAAAGCTGGCGCGTGTGCAGGTGGGCTCTTCTGGAAGGTGTTGGCGTCCGGGATGGAGACATGGTCCGACGCAGGGGCGGATCTAGGCACAGGGCAACCAGAGCCATGGCCCGAGGCATAGAATTGAAGCCCAATCAATGTTGATGGCAGCTACAAGAGCCGGCTTTCCCTGAAGAAGGAGATCTTGAATGTGGTTGGTAGGACGTACTTGAAAATCTAGGCACTCTTGGCCACCCTGGCTCCCAACCCCTCCAAAAACTGCATCATGCCGCTTATGGAGGCATGCCAATGGGAGGGGACTTTGACACGACCGTTGAGGACGAACTTAGAGGTCGCCGCTCCGGCGAATCTGGCGGTTGAAGCAGAACCTGCCAATGCATGCGGTTTCGCTGGTGGAACGTTGTGGCCGGCTATTATGAGAAGCTGATCATCCAAGAATCAAACTGCTGAGCTTCCAGGATTGGACGCCTTCTTGCTATTAGGAGTAGTAGTGAATTGAGTAGCTATCTAGACGAATTTGAATAATATGATATTTATGTGAATCTATATGGTTCAATATTACTGTGTTATATCTCTGACCTCTATTTGTTATATTTATATGCTATTACTATTTTTACTATTATTGTGATATGTAACAAAATATTGTTGTTAATTTTAGTAATAGTAGTAATATTTTTTTTGGATTTGCTAGTTCTCAGGCGCCTGGGAACTTCTTAGGTCTCAGTCACCTCTTTCGTCATTGGATTTACTTCGCGATTCGTGCAACGTAGGACTTTCACATGAGTTGCAACTACTCCCTCTATCCCGGTTTATAAGACTTACGCGTATATCTAGGTCGTCCGCATGAGCTATATAATATGAATTATATAATATAAAAATTATACCATTAGAAAATAAAACATTTGAAGTTTATAATAATATAATTTTTATCTTATGTATCTCATGCTAAGTTGGTTAATTTGTCAACCTAAAAATACGCGTAAGTCTTATAAACCGAGACGGAGGGAGTAGGTTGTAACTGGGATTTTAACGAGTTGCAACTAGATTGCAACTGAGAATTAGTACAAATTGTATAAGATGCAACTAGGTTGCAACTGATAATTAGCACAAATAGTAGGATGATATCAGCAACTTAGACATAAGAAGTTTTCAGGCGTCTGAGATCTAGGCACTCCCATATTTTTTTATTCATAAAAACACTTAGTGACTTGTGAGCTACGCAACAACATATTAAGTACCGATGGCCTTCCGGACACCACTAAAAGTTACCAGTCACCTGACAGCGGTGGCGTGTCACCCACACGCCACCAAGAGATGATTTGACATGCCAGTTATGGACAAATCTGCACTAATGCTAGTCCATATTTGTCGCTAGGTTTTAAAGGATATATTTTTTTATTATTACTTTTCGTATTTTTTATCGATGTTGATGATTATTAATAGATTGGTTAAATTTTTTTATCGTATTTTTTATCGATGTTGGCCTCTTCCGAGCGTCAGCGTGCATCCGCGCCGCGCCGGGGACCACTTCTTCACCGTGCTCACTCGCGTCGACCGCTCCGCACCGGGGACCACTTCTTCACCGTGCTCACTCGCGTCGGCCGCCCCGCTCTGGGCACCACTTCTTCGCCGGGTTCAGGGCCTTTTCCGCGCCGCGCCGAGACGTCCGCGCGGTGATGTCGCCGCCTCCTCCTCCGAGTGTTGTCGTCATCACGCACGGAAGAGCTGCTGCAGCGTGCCTTCCTGATGGTACGGTGCCAGCTCAATCCGATTCACTTGTAGTATTTCATACATGTGTTTTTGTTGTGATTCCGATTCTGTATGTCTAAATTTGACGAATGGATCGGCGAATCCTAACCGAACGGAAGCTATTTTGAACCCTGAACTAGATCAGGATTGGAAGCCCATCGAGCAACCTGGGTTAAGATGGCAAGGATGATAACATGTTATAACAGAGTAAAGACTAAAGACTAGTGCACACTGTAATGCAGCATGACTACATTCCGTTCCCAAGGTTGCACTCTTTACAAACAGAGAATATTTCATGAGAGTGAGAGGAATAGCTAAAAATAAACACGGAGCAACCTCCAATATGATGTTAGAGATTATAAAATATATTCAAAAGATACAAACCTCTGCTGCTCTGGTGATTATGGGAACAATGCGGTGTAGGATCTGAAGATTTAGAATGTGGACTCTTACTGATGACTTGACCTTCTTACAGTTCAGTCGTGATTTAATCGTTTATGTATCCATTACATAGAATGCACATGTCTAGTTTCTCTGGCATTGGCTAGTCGCAGTTGAAACGAAAGTTGATGGAGTGGTATGAGTTCTTTTTTCCTGTACTGATGGCAATTGGGTTTCCAAATTGTAACTATGTGTCGAAGGATTGCAATGCCTAGGCGTGCAAAACCATGCAGGATCTCATTTGCAGCTAGAACGCGGGCTATTTGTCATTTATTTGCTTGGTCTGAAGTTCCATTGCTCAAATTCACTAATATAGCTGATTTTTCCAGGGCGGATCATGGGAAAAGAATACAACTTCCGCGGGGGGGTATTGCAAGGAACTAATTTGTCGGCACCAACACCAGATTGACAATGATGATTGGTACATCTAGCAAGAGCACTGAGCACAGTAAGAATCACAACCTCCTATTGACTCCAAGGATGATAACAGTCAGTTAGAGAGGGCTCGTTTTCCAGGCTAAACCAAGAGGCCATCTGGGAGGCACACACACCAATAACAGATTGAGATTTTTTGTTGGCTTTTGCTGCAACACCTGCCTAGTTCAGACAGGCTCCAGGCGAGAGGATGGACTGGTCGTGTCCCCTTTGTACTCCCTCCGTTTCAAAATATAAGATGTTTTAGGTTTGTGAAGAAAATGAATCTAGATTTCTTTTAGTGTGTAGATTCATTCTAAAGTTAAGTGAACCTATATACTAAAATAAGTCTAGATTCATCTTCTTCACAAACCTAAAACATCTTATATTTTGAAACGGAGGGAGTAGTAATCATGCCGAATCAGCGGAGCACCTATGCTTCTGAGTGCAGCTTCGCAATGCAGTTTTGGAGATCAGTTGCTGCTTGTTCTGATATCCATGCCCTTGTTCCTCCGGTGGGCTGCAAATCCGGTGGCCATGACGTCTTTCGTGAGTGGTGACCATTGTCTAGGGAGCGCATCCACAAGAATCGCCACTGTGCTTTTGTTGCTCCCTATTTGGTTTGGAATATCTTGGGCGAGCATGACCGAAGAATTTTCGAGCCGAAGAACAATTGGTGGATGACGTCTCTTTTTTTGGGTAAAAGAGGCTGTTATCTGCAGATGCTTAGCTTTTGAAAGTCATTGGTGATACAAGGGCTGAGAGGGTTTTAACCTTCCTGGGCTGTTCTTTTTTTATCTTTATTTTGATTTTGGGTTTTGGTGTGTTCAGCTCTTTGTTTTTGTCATCTTTTTTCTAATATCATGGGAAGATCTGCGCATTCGAAAAAATCAGGAACGAACTGCTATTCCAGACTTGTTGCTGGAAACTGTGTCTTATGTCAACAATCTGGTGCATCACGACAGTTTGTGCTCAAATGCTAGGAAGGCAAAACTGTGAAATCATGAACTGTTTTGTGTGAGATTGTTTGGTTTGAATTGTTGACACTTACTATTATTGCAAAAAAGGTCTTGTTTTATTTTACCAAATTAGTACCAGCTGGTACTTTAAGAAATAGCACTGAACATAGGTCAATGATGCAGGGCGGACAGCAGTAGAATTGCAAGATATAGGAAACTAACTAACAATCAATCTATTATACAGCTCTCCCTGGAAAACGAGCTACAGTATTACACAGCAACCTCAAGACAAACAAGCAGTTATACAGCAGCGCAATTTTCACATTCGGGTCAGTTCGAAACAAGTTGAGACTTTCTGAACAAAGTGTCAAGATCATTCAAACAACTCAGTTACTAGTATTGTCAATCACCCGTTGTAAATTGAGTCTTAACTATGTTGGGAGAAACAGGCACCCGCAATTCCACTTATGCAATACAAGTTGCATGTCAAGCGTGGAGCAAGTCTCATGAACGATGTCATGTAAGGTTAGCCCGGGCCGCTTCATCCCACCATCCCGCAAGATGCAAAGTACACAAGAAGCAATCGACAACAAAAGCATCAACGCCCACAATGATCATTGTGTTTTACTCGTGCAACAGATCTACATATAGACATGGCTCTGATATCACTGTAGGGGTTCGTAGCATGGAAAAAAAAATTCTACCGCATGAACTCACAATCAACATCTAATCAATGAACAAGCCAAGATCTATCTACTAGATCGGTGCAACGAGTTGATAGAGTACTAACCCTCAAAGATCCAAAGCGGTTAACGAGAGCAGATTCTTGTGGGTGATGTAGTCGTTCACTTGCCGATCTCAAGATCGCGTAGACGATCCTTACGGCGCCATGTTCCGGCAGCGCTCCCTCAATCGGTCACACGTACGGTACTCGATGAAGACCTTCCTCTCCCTTGTTCCAGCAGGCAGTGGAGGTTGTAGTTCTCCCCTCGCGATTCCGGCAGCACGACGACGTGGTGTCGGAAGTAGAGGGAAGATCCTGCAGGGCTTCGCCTAAGCCGGTGCGGGTTATGGTGGATCTAGGATTTCCGGCGATCTAGGTTTAGAAGGCCGGAGAGGAGGAAGTGGAGTCGGCGACGGACCGGTGGCGGCGTGAGGCGGCGGCGCGGCGGCGGCGGCCCTAGGGCGGCGGCGGCGCGGCTTGGAGGTGGGGAGGGATGGTTGTAGTGCTTTGGGGCAGCCCCTCCCCTCTATTTATGAGAGGGGGGCAGCTTGGGAGAGGGGAGTTTGAATCCTTCCCCAAACCCAAGTTGGAGAGAAAGAAAGACTCTTTTCTTCTTCCACTAGGAAACTATTGTTTCAGTTTGACTTTTCAAACCTCCCTTTTGACTTTCAATTTAGAGCTTTATTTCTCTCTCGCAAATGCCCAACCAAGTGACATAGGACATGATCCAATCATTCCACTTAACCATGACACATTCATGAACCATTTCCCTTCCGGTCCGGTGAACCTTCTAGATCCTTCTAGAACCTCTCTGATGAAAACATCGAAATCATTCCTGAACTCCGGAATCAGACTTTCCTTATATGAATCTTATTCTCCGGACCATTCTGGATCTCCTCGTGATATCTCGGATCCCATCCGAGACTCCGAACAACATTCGGTCTCCCTACTTACATTCCATATCTACTAAACAACATCGAATCCTTAAGTGTCTCTCCCTACGGTTCGTGAATTACGCGGACATGACCGAGACACTTCTCCGATCAATAGCCAATAGAGGAATCTGAAAATTCATATGGATCCCACATATTTCTATGATTACTTTGCGATCGAACGAACCACTTACATATGATACCAATTTCCCTTTTCTCGCGATAGTTTACTTATCCGAGGTTTGATCGTCAGTATCTCTGCATACCTAGTTCAACCTCGTTACCGATAAGTATTCTTTTCTCGTTCCCGTGATATGTGATCCCTTGTGAGCCAGTCACATGCTTGCAAGCTAATTGGATGACATTCCACCGAGAGGACCCAGAATATATATATCTGTCATATGGATGGACAAATCCCACTCTTGATCCATGTGCCTCAACACATACTTTCCAAACACTCAATGCCACCTTTATAGCCACCCAATTACGGTGTGGTGTTTGATGTCATCAAAGCATCCTTCCAGTGATGGTGATTAGCATGATCTCATGGTCGAAGGAATTAGGTTACTATGTATCAAAAAGCTTATAGCAAGTGAACTATTTGAATGACTTGATCTTATGCTACGCTTAACTATAGGAGTATGTTCATCACATCATTCTTCTAATGATATAACCTTATTGTTAATAACATCTCAATGTTCATGATCAGGAAACCATGATCATATATTAACCAACAAGCTAGTTTAACAAGAGGCTTTACTAGGGACTCTTTTATGTTTACAAATCACACAAGTATTAATGTTTCTGGTTAATACAATTATAGCATGGTATGTAAATATTTATCATAAGTACGAAGATATGATAATAACCACTTTATTATTGCCTCTTGGGCATATCTCCAACATGAACCCCGGTCTGATTTTTATCATAAGAAACACCTTTCCATTGCATCTACTATCATTTATAATTTCTGCAATTTATTATTTCTAAACTACAAAAAAACTTCCCCTACTTGTAATCACTCATAAAAAACCCAAAACAACTCTACTATCTTCCATATCATCTAGTTTGCATTTCTTTACTTTACTTTAGTTTGTTTATATTTTATTTATATTACTAATACGAAACCTTGTGATGACAACCACTTGGTGGAGTTGGGGACATAAGACAAATTATTTTACTTTACAGGTTGCTTGAAGAGGAGAAGACAAATACCCTTTCATAACCAATTCCTCGAGACTTTGATATAAACCCTTGAGTCACCCTTGTGTGGGAAAAGAAGCTTGCTACAGAACTCTGCACTTAGAGTCCCAACAAAAAGTGGCCACGTTTGTTGCCATCAAAAGCCTATCGTAGCAGTCTTCCCGCATGTCATTGCTAGATGCGTCCATCATGATGCTAATTGTCGTTGCGCTGCCGCTCGTCGCCGTCCTTGCCACTTCTGTCCCCAGCAACATAGGAGTGGCTCTGGAACAACCGCCCAGCCAAAGGCTGCTGGTGTAGGGTTTATTGCATGTAAAACAAAAAAATTCTATCGCAAGAACACATAAAACCAAGATCAAATCTATGGACAAGCCAAGATCTAATTTACGAGATCGGTGCAACGAGATTGTAGAGAACTAACCCACGTAGATACAAAGCGTTTAACGAGATTCGGATCTTGTGGTTGATGTAGTCGATCACTTTCCAATCTCAAGATCGTATAGACGATCCTTCCGGCGCCACATTCCGGCAGCGCTTCTGCAGTTGGTGACATGTACGATAGTCGATGAAAACCTTCCTATCCCTTGTTCCAGCAGGCAGCGGAGGTAGTAGATCCCCTCGGAATCCCAACAGCACGACGGTGTGGTGGTGATGGTGGAGGAGGAGAGATTTCAGCAGGGCTTCGCCTAAGCCAGAGCAGGACGGTGGACGAGAGAGAAGAGAGGCGGCGGCTAGGGTTAGGCGCCAAGGGACAAGGGGTGTGGGGGTTGATACATCCAAAACGTATCTACTTTTCCGAACACTTTTCCTATTGTTTCTCCTCTAAACTTGTGTGATTTGGATACAACTAACCCGGACTAACGCTGTTTTCAGCAGAATTACCTTGGTGTCTAGTTTTTGTGCAGAAAATCAACTATCAGAAAAAATCCGGAAAAATATGCCAAAAATTCTATTTCACCAGAAGACTCATGGAGCCAGAATACGAGATGGAGTGGAGCCCTTCACCGATCATCCTCTCTACGCCTTGCATCCTCCCTTCGCCGCAGTTCATCCCTCTCCCTCTCCTCCTCCCATCTCCTCTCATCCTCCCTCCGAATCGGACCAAAACCCAATCTAGATCTGGCGCCACCATACGGTCCTGATCTCACGAAGTTGTTTCTAGGGGGAGATCTTCTCGGGCCACCAAAACCCCCAAATCTGCGATACATGGCTGGTCTTGATGTAGCGACATGGGCGAAGGATCTACTATCACCAGAAATCACTCCTCTCCACTCAATCGGAGTCGCAACCGCAGGAGTCGATTCTCGTGGACTGGGTGGAGATCACACAAAAGCCACCCCGCACCGCCGCCTAGGGTTAGCAAGAAAGGGATAACCGTCCCCAACCGAAACGTGACAACGAGGAAGCCCCTGAGGTACCAACTTTGTGTCCAGGACTGTAATTGGTACAGCTTCGTCCCCACTCTCGTGTACACGCCCAAGCCGAACCACATCACAAGCACGCACCAAGGATGGCGTATAACGTGTCTGGGACGCTGTACCGAAGACCAAACCATCTGTAGCATCTATTTGAGGTCCAAATCTAACAACAAACCGAGAAAATCGAACGGTGCAACCATAAACGACACCGTCGATTGCCGGCAAAAGCGTGGAATCGATCACAACTCCTTGCTTATCCTCCAAAAGCAAACCCTTATCTCCATCACGTACCACAAAGCCTGACTCTCTCCCTTGTCGAGCCGATCGGTCCGAAGAATGGAAGAGTACGCACCACCGTTGTTGCGTCTGCGAAGGCAGCACCGGATGTGGTGGCGGATGTGGAGGAGCCGGTATCGGCGGCGACCGATCGCCTATCGCGACGCGCAAGTCACCGCTTCGCGACATCCTAATTGCCTGTCCAAATATCTGATTGCGAACAACTATTCTATTTCATGAATACAAACAATTTTCTTGTGCTCAAATGATAGGAAGGCAAAACTGTCGAATCATGAATTGTTTTGTGTGAGATTGTTTGGTTTGAATTGTTGACACTTGCTGTTATTGCAAAGAAGGTCCTGTTTCATTTTACCAAATTAGTACCAGCTGGTACTTAAGATGCAGAGCAGACAACAGTAGAATTGCAAGATATAGGAAACAAACTAACAATCAATCTATTATTACAGTATATTATACAGCTCTCCCTGGAAAACGAGCTACACTATTACACGGCAACCTCAAGACAAACAAAGCAGTTATAAAGAAGCGCAATTTTCACATTCGGGTCAGTTCGAAACAAGTTGAGACTTTCTCAACAAAGTGTCAAGATCATTCAAACAACTCAGTTACTGGTGGACTAGAACTCGGCAGGTACTCACGTGAGCTTGCTCGGATGGGTGGAGAGAATAGGTGGAGGCTCCAGGGGGGTTGCCTTGAGATGGACCTGCTCAAGCCGAAGACCCGCCGCCTCCTCGGCAAGGATATCGTATCCCGTAACCAGGCTGACTATCCGTTTCTTGATTCCTCTAATACGAGCAGCGGCATCCCCACCTCGGCTCACGCGTGCCTCCGTCTCCGCGAGCAGTTTTTCTCTCAAATGAGCCTGAATCTCAGTCCGCCGAGCCTCCATTTTCTGGTAAACCCACTCTAACCGCCGCAAGATGGCCTGGCTCTCCTCACCGGCGTTGATGTCCTGGTTCGCTTCGCCTGCGTCTTGCTGTTTCCCTTGAGGACGCGCCACGTCTGCTGTGGGCGCGCCCTCCATGTCTTGACCGTGCTGGAGAAGCTGTACGTGCGGCGTCGGGATGCCACGCCTCGCGTGCTGTGCACTCCCTGCCGGCAGCATGACGCGGCGCAGCATCGGCTCTAGTACATCTTAGCGCCTGGCCGGTGTCCACGTCGTCGGGGCTCCCACGAGCTGCGCGGTGGCCCTTGTCCTGACGCAGAGCTCCGTGCGCCTCCGCGCCATCACCAGCACCAATCTGATCAAACAAGAAACAGAGTCATGAAAACGTAATCAAGAAAGCAAATCATGTAACGAGAGTCGCAAGAAAGAGTGCGTGCGAGTCAGTTTCTCACCCTGCCATTGCCAAGCGCGTGCGAAGCCGTGCTTCTGGGTACCCACACCATCGTCGGTGCACAGAACCGAGGACGCCGAACATCCGAACGGAGCGCACCACCTCGGACGCACGCCGGCACAGGCATGGGCAGGGAACCCTTTGGCAGCACAGCCTTGCGTCGAGGGCCGCCCGCGCCGGGGAGGCCGTGCACTGGGGCCGGCGCAGAATCAACGCCGCGCGGCGAGTTCCGCGGATAACCGATTTTCTTCTGGCGCCAGACGAGAGCTCTACGAACTCCAGGGGCCGCGCCGCGGAGTCGAACGTTATCCTCCTGCACGCCGATCTTGGGATGGTTGCCCGGTGATGCGGGCGAGGCCTCCTGCACGCCGATCTTGGGATGTCCGCGCGGCGGATGAGGGACCCGCTCTCGCCAGACGCGAGCTCTGGGTCCTCGTCCTCCACGGAAGGCGCCGCCGTGCCGCGCACCATGCGAAGAGCGCACGCTCACGTCGCGACTGCCGTGCGGAGAGGCCAGGGCGGACTGGCTGATGCCCGGGCCAGGCTCGGCGTGACCGCGCTCGCGCCTTGGTGCGGCGCCTCCATGGCGAGCGTCCGAGGCGTGCACTCCGGCGTCGCGGCGAACGTCTGCCGGTGTAGACTGCCTGACGCGAGCCCCGGGGTGGACGTTGCCGCGCTGGCTGGGTGGCGGGTGGTGCACCCGCTCGCGCCAGACACGAGGTGCCTGGCCTCGCGGTGGCACGCCATGGCGAGGGGCCCCGTGGAAGGAGTGCATTGCTTCGTGTGCTGGTGTTCTTGGAATCTTGGGAGAGGAGGAAGTTTGTTAGAGAAGGGGAAAAACGGTTAGCGCCGGCGGGCTTTATATGAGAGGGGAGGGGCGGGGCGGGGAAGACGAATGACAGTCGGCAGGGTACGGAAGGAAGCATCGGGACAGGATTTGGGGCGCAATGTGGAACCGAACTCGCTGCGCTCGGATTCCACTGCTCGGCGCTAAGATGCTCGTATGAGCGGCAGCAACCCCTCCGTCCGATTTGCGAAATCATCAAGCAGAACTGGCTCGATTAACGCCGGAAGGAGTGGCGGCGGCACCCCTGTCCTGTTTTTTTTTTCGACATTGGCACACGACCCAGTTTGAGGAATGGATCGAACTTCGAAGAGGACGGAGGGGAGAAAGAGAGCTTCGTGGGGAAGAAGAAAAGATATGCAGGACCTGGGACTAGTTTGCGGCATGTTTGGTTGCTTGCCAAGGGATTTCTCGGCTCTAGTGGAAAGACTTTTCGGTGTTTGGTTGTAGAGCACCGCTCGGCCTGGCTAAGGAAAACGTTCGAATTGACCTTTTCTAGCGAGGCAACCTCTTCTTTTGCTCCCTTTGGAAACTAGTGTACAAGCTTGTGTGAGAAAGATGGCGAGAGCACACTCCGTAACCGCGAAAAAGCGGAGGGAGAAATTGGGTCACCCACGCCATTTTTCACCGCCTATTTACATTGCCTAGCCTCACCGCCAATTCCCGCACCACCATTTTCCTCCATCCGAGCTCTCCATCCAAGTTAGCTTCTTCAACGATGAGGGGGTAATCGGTGGAGCATCGCCACCACTAGTATTCTTCATCTACTTCCCCCGAGATGTTTTTTTGGTCGTCTGATGTTCATATCACCGCAAGTAAGAACCAACCCTAATTGTGGTAGTTTACACTTGTTAATCATGTGGTTTCTCTTTAGTAGAGTTCAAGGTTGTATTGTAGATTTTGCAACTCTTGATTCATGATGTAGTCTGGGAAGGAGCTATCAGATGGATCCTTTGTCGTACTGCTGATTATGTTGACTGATATTCATTGCCATGTAGTCCATGTATAAGCACGACAGTTGGTACGAGGATTGATTCTAAACATACCAGCAATCCACTTATACATGACAGTAGAGAACGAAGAGCACTTAGCGTATGTCAGTGTTGAATTGTTCTTGTTCGCAATGATTGTCCGAGTGTTAGATGTGGTGCTTTTTTAATAGTTTGTTAGTATGTTACAAGTGGTGACTTGTTTCTTGCCGTGAGTGACAATTTTAATTTCCACGTTTACCATTGTTCTTCTACTCTGGTTCGTCGATTTGTTTTATAGGATAAAGGTAACTCGCTTGATCTGTTGGCAACCTTAGTGCCACTGCAATATTTGCTCCCTTTGGAAACTAGGGTACGAGCTTGTGTGAGAAAGATGGCGGGAGCACACTCGTGACCGCGAAAAAGCAGAGAGAGAAATTGGGTCACCCCCGCCATTTTTCACCGCCTATTTACATTGCCTAGCCTCACCGCCAATTCCCGCATCACCATTTTCCTCCATTCGAGCTCTCCATTCAAGTTAGCTTCTTCAACGATGAGCGGGTAAGCGGTACAGTCTACTCCAGTCGATGGAGCATCGTCACCACTAGTCTTCTTCATCTACTTCCCCGAGATGTTTTCTTGGTCATCTGATGTTCATATCGCCGTAAGTAGGATCCAACCCTAATTGTGGTAGTTTAGACTTGTTAATCATGTGGTTTCTCTTTAGTAGAGTTCAAGGTTGTATTGTAGATTTTGCAACTCTTGATTCATGATGTAGTCTGGGAAGGAGCTATCAGATGGATCCTTTGCGGTACTGCTGATTATGTTGACTGATATTCATTGCCATGTAGTTCATGTATAAGCACGATAGTTGGTACGAGGATTGATTCTAAAAATATACTCCCTCTGTCCCATAATAGATGTCTCAGATTTGCAAAATTTGGATGAATCTAGACACTATTTAGTATATAGATTCATCCAAATTTTGACAAATCTAAGACATCTATTTTGGGACGGAGGGAGTAGTTATTTTCCTTATACCAGCAATCCACGTATACATGACAGTAGAGAACGAAGAGCACTTAAGCGTATGTGAGTGTTGCATTGTTCTTGTTTGCAATGCTTGTTCGAGTGTTAGATGTGGTGCTATTTTAGCAGTTTGTTAGTATGTTACAAGTGGTGACTTGTTTCTTGCCGTAAGTGACGATTTCAATTTCCATGCTTACCATTGTTCTTCTACTCTTGATCTGTTGGCAACCTCAGTGCCACTGCAATATTTGCTGATGTCTGATAAGTACTGCCCAATTCGGAAGTGGAACATCATTACATGGTCAAATACTTTGTCAACTTTCGTCATAACATGTTGTGTTATCTCATCAAGAAGGGTGTCTTTGTGGATCGGAGCTTGTTGCAGAGTATGTCGTCAGGTTTCTTGGTCGTCATCTCGTCGAGTTACCAAGCCTTAGATCTACAACAATATGAGGCATTGATGAGCTAGGTGTGGGTTCAGGTGCTCAATATCAAAAGGCATGTGGATGTGTGGATGTGTGCTGGGAGGAGGGGACATGAGCTATTATGATGGACGAGAGTTGTTCTTTGACCACATCAAGGTTGGATAAGTTAGCACTTTTCAATACATTCACTTCTTCTTAAGCTCACATATGATCAAGAATTAACTACTCCCTCCGACCCATATTAGTTGACTTCAATTTGGATGTACTTGTCTAGATACATCCAAATTGGAGCCAACTAATATGGGTCGGAGGGAGCAACTAATTGTGTTCTCACTTAGTATAAACCGAAGGATAAGGAGCTCATCAACAAGCCCATTGATAACTTTGCTATGATGAAGCTCATCTTCGGTGGTCGTATTTCCATAACACCCATCTCTTCGAATGTGATACACTGGGCTCTTAGGCACCTCATGGAGAACAAAGTAGGCCACCAGGTATCTTGCCATGATCCCTGAATATCGGATGAGATGGTTCATGGTCTTCCTGAACAAGCACTGCCTATGAGGAGTCAGTGGTAGTGCTGATTGTGGTTCTATTTATGGTGTTGGATGTGGTGATTTTGGAGTAGCTAGGCTTGATGAAAACTACTGATATGTATGTATATTTTGCAAGGTTGTATCCATTTATAAATAACCCCTCAGATGATGAACTTGTGTTGCATCAATATCAGTAGTTCATGAACTTGTGTGCTAAATGTGACTATTTACATAATATATTACTACTATATTACTAGTTAACTGAATTGCACATTTTTTATCATGTTCTGCTTATGGGTAAGCTCAGCACATAGCGCATGAGGTAACTGCTAGGAATGGTCAACTAGGGGCTCCACTTTCCGGGTTTTATTTGTATGATTGTCTATCTTTGAACTATTAGTACTTATCACTTCATGTGATGTAGTTGTGTAATGGTGTACTCATATTTAGTTCATGTTTTTTTGTCCTTAGTCGATTGAGGTTGGCTGGACACCTACTGTTGAGACTAACATGTAAGCCAGAAGATGACAATGTTCAGCGTGTCATGTGCATGGAGGTGCTATCCTACTTGCATTGACTAGATGGAAGAGGAACGTTAGTTGGACCAATCAAAGGGCTAGTCAGTGTGAGCAAGCTGTCATACATTCTGACTTTAGCACAATGGAATCCTTAGACCTGAGGGGATCGCACGATACGAATTTTGGAATAGCTGTCTTTGATTGCAATTATCTATCTATAACTGGTGGCCTTAAGGGTGGTCTTGGGCTGACTAGGAAGCCATTCACACGAGGTGGATCATCCAAGATGGAATTTTCCCCTCCATGCAGATATATTCTCTAGGCCCGCTCATGTGATATGATTCGAAAGCATGGCCATGCGTTACTCAATCAAGTGTTGACCAAGGTAGTCCGACTTATGTTGGCCGGATGGAGATCTGACTAACGTTAGGTGGAAGGAATCATGTATCACTGGAATGAGAAAAGAGAGTAAAGGCAACACTAAGATGGCGGATTGTCCCATGTGGCTTACAACCAATATCGTGAGGCAAAGGAACATGCATGCTTTGCCAGAAGCCAATGTGAGTTATCAACTTTGGGCGAGGGCCCACCGAGTTGTATTCGTCGTACCGTAATCCTTCATGGTCTCACACTTAAGAGAGTGGATCTACGTGGATGGATATTTGACTAACACAATCCGGCAAAGTTGGACTTAGCTATATTTTCAATCGGTTGAACCCACTTTGACCAGGGTTAGGATTTTGGAATGAGGGACACTTGGTGTCGCATCACCTACTCCTGAAGTTGGGGAGGCGGCGGCGATAAGTTGTTTCACGCCCATTCTTCTCGCAAGGCCATGACTTGGGCCTCCATTTCAGTGGATCTAAACGCATATATCACTTCATACTACCGCAAAAAGGGTAAAAAGTACAATTTATACTAGTGGCCTCAAGAGGGCAAAATCGGTACAGTAGTAGGAAAAATCGTGTATGTGCATAAGCAAGGCTCGGCATAACACATCTCATCCTACGTGACCATATTGTGGTGTAGTTAGAGGGGGAAACCACTTTTGTAACCTAAATCCTTGTTCGTCTCTAGTCCTCCCCTACGATGGTGTGTCACCGTCGGTAGCTACCGCGTTGATCTAGTTCATCATGGATCCAACTACGAACAACCATGGATCCAACTATGAAGATACTAACGGTTTTGATCTAGTTCATCATAGAAACGTCGATGCGGAAGAGAAGTATGTCGATGAAATGTTTATGAAGATCCCGAAGATCCACTCGGTGCGGAGGATCAAAAGCACAACCTCTCTGTAGATTGCACGTGTGGGGTCTTCCCAATCCGTTCAACATTTTGTCGTCCAGTGCTTCACTAGTACTCGTGCAGGTGCTTCACTAGAAGACTCGCGACGTAATCGTATGGATAGTGGAGAGAACTCTGACACACGGCAGAGGAGAGAGACGGAGCAGATTGGGGTGCCTTGAGGAGAGATCCCCTAGGGTATATATAGGAGGAAGGGAGGGATAGGGCGTGCCCCAGCACTTCTAGGCCGGCAACCATAGGAGGTGGCGCCTCCCCTTCCTATGGCAGGTACCTAATCCTCTATTGATGCATAGCATCATCCTCTTCCTAGTTTATATAGATTCCAAATTGACAATCAAGTAAAATCAACTCATTCCTAGAATAGAAGATTGAATCGCAACCTTCCATATATGGATATATGGTATGATCTTTGCCATATATGAATACATAAAAATAAGAAAAATGAGGGACATGATCACTTGGCCCATGCGCCAGCCCTGGGGGGCTGGGTGCCGGCCAAGGTTGGCCCCTAGTGGCCCTGGTGCCACCTTTCTAGGCGGGCATGCCCCCTCTCTTTCACTTGCTCCCCGAAACTCTTTTGGTTACCACTCTCCGATGAACTTGGTGCATCCATCCTATATATATATTCCGGAACTATTTAAGAATATCTTCCACAATACGACTGTCTTAGGATCATTATGAGTTACCTCGAAACCATTCCTGATGACACCGGAAGTACCTTCTAGTTTTAGGTCAAACCACCAAAACTATTTCGATCTTTCTCTTAAGTGTCACAATAAATCACATAACTATTATGGTATGTCTGAAAACTATTCCGGACCACTCTCTCACTTACTCGTCATACTTATGGTAAGAACGACTTGATCGGTTAACCTTAAGCGTACCGATTCGGGTTTGGCAGTAAGTACATATGAATCCGAAGATCTTCGGATCATTAACCAACATCGGGACCTAGACGCCCATGATAGTTACCACTTCACTATGCGAAGATCACATCGAGTGAACCCGTTCATTATACAAATACTAATCCTTTTGCTTCACGATATACAAGACAAACCAAGGTGAGACATCGGTATCCTTGTGACGCAATCACTTGATCACTATACCCATTAACCTTGTCATGTCCATACTCTCTTTACTCATATCCGTATTTCGATGTCATGTATGATCGTATCATAACTGTGTCTACATAGTCAATAGTGGCATCATAATACCGAGTGGGTCCGGAGTATATTTCTCCACCATCAGGAGGAGCAATATCTCACTTGTTGAACTATCAAGTTCCCACCATGCTTCTGTAACGTACCTCGAGATCACCTGTGTAGCCACCCTCGCAGGTAGTGTTGGGATAACCTCGAAGATAAGTCCTCGGGTATATGGTCACTTGATATTCTCATGGTCTTAAGGATTCATGTATAAGATAATGCTCTGATGTTTTGACTATTAACTTCACAAGGTAATCTCATAGTAAAACACCCTTTGGATCTTTCGATACATTTGCCATCCCGACGATAGTACTCTCATAGTTGTTGGTATTCTCGGTTCCATTAACTTCAATACCATGATTCGGAAAACTTTATCATCCTACAACCTATGAGATAGTCCTAGAGGCTGGACTAGGAATATCTTGGTTAGCTCATATTTATCTACACCTACTAGTGAGGCTTCCACTGATTCTCAGAATCAATACTCATAGCAGTTATAACATAGAATAATGAGCCCATACATCGAACATGGGATTGTATATAATAAACATTATTATCATTGCCTCCAGGGAATTAATCCCATCACTAGGTCCCGTATGTCGGAGGGTAACATATCTATTTGTTTTCATCACTGCTGACGAGGCAAAGAAAAGATCCTACATGTAAGAAAAAGAGTCAAACAAACGACAAGTAATCCCAACGTAACGGTGCCGGCGTCATGTCTATCCAGGGGTACAGACGTAGTGAATCTGCATCAATTGGTGGGATTTCTCCAATTCGCTGATTCGTAGTGGCACGGTCCCAATTTAGGCATGAACTGTAGCCGGCGTAACGGTAGCCGCATCGATTGGTGGGATTTCTCCAATTCGCTGATTCGTAGTGACACGGTCCCAATTTAGGCATGAACTAGGGACACAATCGTAATAAACCCAAATTTAAATATCACATTTAAAAGTTATAATCTTTTGTGCATGTACATAAATATAATTTATATTGATATGTCGTACTTTTTTGCAAAATTGCACCGATCTATTGATAATAATCAACAACGGTACAAAGAACACGAAAAGCAAGAAAAACTACAAATAGGTCTTTGCAACACCTAGATGACTACTGACACTTCCTCGTCCTTGCCCTTCCATTACCGGAGCCAAGCAAAGTTTGTCGTAGTAGAGCTTGTTGTAGTGGACAGATGGAAAGTCTTTGTGGCAAGGTCCCAAAAAAAGCACCAGAGAAGAAACCATCGCCAATGATGACAAAACATAGATCGGAAGAGGCTAACCCCGTGACTAACCCAACGAACACGAAAACCATCCGGATCGCAGAATATTCGCCGGACAAATGACTTCACACGCCCTCCGTCAGCACAAGACACACCACCGGGTGAGAATAGGATGGGAAGGACTTTACTCTGACTTCCGGCCGTTTCCCCCATCCCAAAAAAGACACCAAAACTTCTTGAAAGAAAAACGTAAACACTCCCGCGAGCGAGGAACCATGGTACACCACACCTCTAAGCCCCCAAGGCGCGTCGGAGGCGTGATGGACCGGCGGCATCACTAGCAAGGGGAGCAAAAACCCTAGATGGGTTCTACATGGATCACCTCCTTTTCTCATGTCATGTGTAGTCCGTACTGCTTCAGAAAGTTCTAATTTTATTTTGTACTAGTTGAATGCCCGTGCGTTGCTACGATCGACTTTTATTGATAACGGTACCGACCTCGGATAACATGCTAATTAGTTATTGGAAACAAACAATTCATGATTAGTATGTGTGCAATGCATCAAAAACCCAATCTTTGATAAAAACATTGGATGTAAGTTCAAATAGAAAATAGCCATTGGATGTTCATGATAACTCAAATCGTACATCAGTAAATGGTCAAAAGGGGACCATGCATGCATGTCAGTTTTTTATAGATGCCATAGGCTCATAGACAAGTTAATTCCTAGCTCAGATACTCATATTCATATAGACAAGTTAATTCCTAACTCGGATGCTACGAAGAACAGGCCATGCCGGTAAATTAATTGATTTAGCAATTGATACCTCCCATTATTATCTGTGTCTTCGAGCATTTAGTAGAAGGCTGGACATGCATTTTCTTCTACCTTAATTGGCACAACTCTCGGTCAGGTTTAGACCCCCATATTTATTCTCCAATCAGTCCACGGGCACATGGCATTGAACTCCAGCAAAAAAGAAACCTGACATCACACAAATTGACTACAAAATACTCTTTACACGTCAGCAGAGATGGTCAACCGTCCACTTTAGTCGAGAAATACATATATTACACATCAGCAGAGATGATCAACCGTCCACTTTATTCGAGAGGATGAGTAGGAGTGAGAGAGGACAAGGCACCTTCATTTTGAGGTGGTGGGCATGCCTCTACGTGGAAGGCCACCATATAGGTCTATGATGCTGCCCTCTCAACGCTTAGCATGCTCCCGTCTGTCTTTCGCACAATGCATGGGGATCAAGAAATAAACATACCTTTTTGCTAAAGATGTAGCTTCCATGTTTGCTTGGCATTTTTATGAACTTACTGAAAACTGATCTATAGCACAAATATTTTGAGTTCCAATATATTCCCGTACAAAACCTTCACATAGTGCATCTAACAGAAATGTGTAGTGAGATCGAATAACACCTCCACTAGAACTCCATGCGCCTCCTCACCAACATTATTTTCTTGAATCTTGAAGCACTAATAACACATCATTGAGGAGAAAAAAGCACTAATTAAAGGGGAACAAACAAATTGGAAGAGAAACGCATGAATAAAAGTGGAAAGTCAAGAAATTAGGATCAATCGAGCAACCTCCGCTGCCTTCAAGATTCTTCGCTAGAACTGACTGGCATCCAGGTCGGCACAAGCTGACCAGCGAGTTCTCACTGACATCACGCCATGTCATCATTGTGGTGATGCAGGCTCTAATCTCGAAGGAGCAAAGCTCGATAAGAATTTTGAAGAAAACAAAGGACATGGATGGCATTTAGGCAAAAACCTCAAGTTCGGCTCCATGGCGACCTGTGCTTCGCCCTCCTCATGCATTTTTTCTTAATTACATGGGAAGATCAGTAAACAAAATAATATTTTAAAATCATAATAAGAATTTGTCTGACATGAAATTTTCCTAAGTTCCATGTTAATACATCAAACTGGAAGGAGTGTTTATAGTGCAGTATTATTAGAATTTATCTTTTAGGGATATCACTATGAATTCACTCGTCTACTAAAACTTGGACTTAGACTTGGGATCATATAGCTTTTCTTGTCTTGTAGATCTTCTGGGCATTATGAACAAAGCCTAAACCAACAGTTCATTCTAGTAATCAAGCACGTTTCATCTAATAGAAAAATATGCGGAAGTATAAACTGATATGCTAGAACATACCTTCTGCACTCAACAAGGAACATGCAATTAGATAAATTAAATGATAAAAAGGGTCTTACTCACTCTACCGTTTAATCTTTTTTTTGAATACAGAGTAGCGTGTATCAACTTATGGAGTCCAACCCTGACAGACATGTCACACTTGTACATTAAAAGTGCAAATCATATAAACTTGTTATAATTTGGATAACTTGTAAGTACCACAAAAAACACTACTTTTCACACTTTTACTAAATAATCAATTAGGTAATAATAATGAGCAGAAAAGTGTACAAGAGAAGATAAACTAAAGAGATTGCTTCACTATTTTTTCATATATTATACAGTGAGATAACATTTCAAGTCACAGTGAAGTAAGAGAAAATTTTTCAGACTACATTATACATGCATGTGTGCCTCTGGGTGTCTTTTCTCACAAAAATAAAAGCTCCATGCCATTAAACAAAATCGGTCTCGGTCTGAATAACTAATCTACGTTGATTCCCGCGTGTTAGGAAAAACACAATGGAGGTTATGGATATTTGCAAAATATGTCAAGTGACGTTATGGTCGGCAGGCAACAAGAAAGCAACGTGCAAGGAGAAAAAATATGAGATCATTAACTGACCTCAAATATAGAGTTGCATGTACCCCATACAGGTATAGAAAACCATCTCAAGACGATGTGTTATAGAACATAAAATCCAAATTGTTATACCATAGTTTTAGTGAAGCTGCCTCTAGCATATCAGTTCATACATTTACTGGTGCAACAGCCTTCCCATGGTTCCCTCGCCTTTTCCTGCAACGCCACCACCATTCAAGCGAGAAATGCAGTAAACCCTTCACAAAATCCAACATGGACCAACATGGAAGTTTGGAAAGAACATATCTTCTAGAGATGCTTTCCCTAATATTTCATTGTTGTCGGCAGTACATATATGGGGCCCATTTGGAACACGGGATTCTCATAGGAAATTCAAAGGATAGGATTTCCACAGGATGTATTTCCTTTGTATCCTTTGGATCAGAGGAATAGGAAAGGAAATTTCACAGGATTGGATTCCTAGGCTTCATGTTTTACAGGAAAAGGAACATTTGGTCTGATCTCTTGGAAACTTTCCTACGCGGAAGTAGCGCTCCGCTTCTTTGTATGTCGAGCGCAAAAAAGGCCCACATAAAGGCCATCCAAATACCAAAAGGAAGCACAGTTGCCCTCGTACTAAACATAGCTTGTACAAATACAGTAAGGTATCTCGCAGGCAACAAGCCAGATTATCACTCCGGCCGCTAGCAGGATCAACAAAAATTGCTAGTTCATGTGTTATGTCCTTGCATGGCTAGATCGATTAAGTTCCTACTTCTATCCACCGTGACTGTATCACTCTTTTTTAGTGAGATTAGTACTTTGTCTCCTCATTCTTTTTTTCTTGTTCCCTGTGATTAGCACAATTTCTTGCATAGTCTAGTATTTAACATGATCCTTGAAGATACCAACTCGATTTTGGATGATGTTTTACTTTTTCGTATGGCTAGCTTGGAAAAAGAACACAACGGCTAGTTCTTAAGCAAGAAGAAAGAGCTAGTTGCTTCAAACTTAAAAAATCCCTACACTTTCCTATCCTGCAATCCAAACGACTATAGTTTTCATTCTTGTGTTTTAGATTTCCATAGGATTGTTGGGATGTGACATCTCAATTCTCGTGGTTTTTCTATTCCTGTATTTTTCCTATCCTATGTTCCAAACGGTTCCATAGATTGCCGCAAAAAACTCTCGTTACTCTAATAAAGATTGCAATTGTAGCCTGCGGATAGAGATACTCAAAGAAATGGACTTAAGAATGAATAGCCTCCTTGGCTAGTCCCTATATCTATATGTTCACAACAAATTATTGACAAATAAAAATTAAATTAAACCTAGAAAATAAAATTCGTTGTAGTTACCTTTGCAGTTTCAGTTTTATGATGTTTAATGGACAATTTTATGGTGGCCTTCCGAGCTCCCACATCAGTACATCACCTTGCCATGCTCCTACTCATTCTTTCTATAGCCTTGTTGTGCTCCTACTCATTCTTTATCTTGTTCCAATCCAATGACCCACATCATCTCTCTAGCTGCAAATAATTGGGACAACAAATCATCACCTGTCATGCAGGTACAAGAAAATCCATACCAAATATACAGTTCCTATTCTTTTAGCCAATCAACATAATTCAAAGAAAAATTGACAAATGTGGTTTGGAATCGTGCATAAAGAAGGCATTTACTGTACTAACCTAAATTTGCATGCATACATATCCTTGACCACATATACAAACAATTCTCTGACCAAAATTAAATAATATATCAAGGTATCTCAAACTACGGTTGTTTTCTTCTTAAAATTGCATGACAAAAGATTATTGATTTTGTTCAAATGTAGGACATTGCCTCTAGCCAAAGTAAGATCCCTGATACCTTAAGGCCCATTGTCATGCACTCCCCTAATACAGAGTAATGTTGCAACAGGTCAGAGGACGAAGTGGAGGGAAGAACTGCAGCATAGCAAAATTCGAACCTGAAGAAGGTGTCGTAAACAGTGGTCGAATTATAGCTGCATGCAGCGGTCGGGTTCAGGGGATGCCTGCTCCTGCACTGCCTCTCTGTGACCACCAGTTTCTGCAGAGGATCTAGAGGAAGGGCGGGAGGTGCCCAATGGGTACTCGCGTCGTCTGGGCACTGGCCGTTGGCCGAGTGAGCGCGGTGGAGGCATGCGTCGTATAGGCGCTGGCCATCGGCAAGCTCGCGAGGCGGCAGGTGGCAGCGGCGCCACAAGCTCGCGTAGCGCTGGGAGGCGGCGGCGCAGCAAGATCGCGAGGCGAGGAAGGCGTAGGCACAAGATCGTGAGGCAAGGGAGACGGCAGCGCAGAAAGATCGCAAGGCGATAGAGGCGAGGGTCCGTGTCCGTGGTGTTGTGGGCGATGGGGACTGGGGAGGGGTGGGTGGGTCATGGGTGCGTGTCGTGGGCAGGGAGCGAGGGTGTGCGATGGGAGGGCCGGCGGCGGGTGGACCTGTGCTAGGGAGGAGGTCGTGGCCCTTGATTCCTTTTTTTAGCTGCTTGATTCTTTTTGTTTGGCGTTTTGAACATGTTAACTTTACTTACCGGTGGCAGAGCATTGTAATTAATTAAGCCAAGTACTCGGACGATTTCCTATACCATGGGATGTACATCAGAGGGTGTCGATTATCCCAATGTTTGATATCAAAGTGGGTTCTTAGAGTCAAAATAAACGTACCAACACCAACTTCTTTTTAATAGTAAAGATTTTGGCTACACAAAATATAAAAACATTACTCCCTTATTCCTCTAATGTAAGACCTTTAAAATATTTTAAAGTGGACTTGATACACTCTAAAATAAATAAACCTATACACTAAAATAGAGTAAATTGCAAAAGGCTACGAAAATTGGGGCTAAGGTTTCAAAAAACTACGACTGTTTGGGTTTGCTGCAAAAAAACACAACTTTTATGCCTAATAGTCCCAAAAAACTACCAACTCCGTGTAAGCGTCGTTTTAACCCGAGTTGATTATGTTTCTGACATGGATGGCCCAATGTCAGGCTGACGTGGCATGGAGCATCAGTCTGAGAGATAGACAATAGACTCGTTATATATTTCTGGGTCTTTTTGCAAAAGTGTATGGGACCGACTTGTCAGATCCCTCCCCTCCTCTCTCTCTGCCCAATGGACCCTGCTAGTGACGTTATCCCTAACCTCCGACCACACACACCATGGCAGCAACAATCGGAATCAATCCCCGATTCGAGCCACCCGCCTACTCACCGCGCATCCCGCCGGCCGCCCGCTGCTTACCGTGCCGCCCGCCGACTGCCGCCCCGCTGCTCGGCAGCAACTCGCCCCGCAGCTCGGCCGCCGCCCCGCCCCGTAGCTCGCCAGCAACTCGCCGGCTGTCACGGGAGGGCACATGCGGAGCTCGACGAGGATGGGTTCATGGCCACCGATGGCCCCCTGGCGGAGAGATGGCGACGCACGACGGAGCCGGCCTGCGGTGGGAAAGGCCATCAGTGGCGCCCTGGCGGAGGACGGCGCACGACGGGAACACGGTCCGCGGTAGGCACGACCGGCGACGGCGCACGTGGTGGAGCATGACGGCCTCGAGCTGTTCTCTCTAGTGTCAAGGTGGCCGGAGAAGGGGCAGCAGCCGGTGGCCACCAAGGTCTCTAGCCATGGCACGTGTGGCTGCAGGTTAGGTACCCCGTGCCCTTGCTGGCCCGCGCAGGCTCGCCGGCCAGGAAGCAGCTCTCCAGCCCGTCCCGCGCGCTCGCCGGGAGTGGCGGCGACAGATGGAGGCGGCCGACCGGAGCAGCGGCGGCATATGAACGACAAGTGAAAAGGGGATCTGGTATTAGAAGATGCAATAGATGAAGGTGTTTTTTAGAAAAATATGTGGGCCGTCCTGTCGGAATTGTGCTGTTACACAGAAGTTGTAGTTTTTTGTAGTCAGCTGCCCCAAAAGTTGTAGTTTTTTGCAGCAAACCCGAAAATCGTAGTTTTTTGAAGCTGCCTCAATTGTCGTAGCTTTTTGCAATTTACTCCACTAAAATATGTCTACATACATATGCTTTAGAAAAAAACAAAAATGCCTTAAATTATTGAAAGAAGAGAGTACTATAAATAGACATTCAAAAACTCAATTTTGAAAGAAGGGAGTATTAAATTTTGTCCTGGCGTATAGATCACGTCTGAAAAGATTATTCAATATACAACTTTAAACGACCATTTTCGACATGTATTAATTAACTTAAATTTGTCTAGAGCACTAAAGCTTGACTAATATTCGTATCTAGATGAATCTAAGAAAGTAGTAAGTAATTGTATATTTTCTTGGAATTTTTGCGAAGAGTAATGAGCTCCGAGACTTTAACCGTGTCTTCCGTGAGACCCTGAGGACCCGCTTGTTTTAGCGTTTTAGTTACCGGTCAGAACAGATTACGGAGTATAGGAAGGATTTTACACGGAGGTCAATGGGTCCGTAATATTTACACCTGTTTTTGACTAAAATCCAGGAAACCAAGCAGGGCCTGAGTGAAACCCGAGACGGTCTAGTAGTCCGACTTGGAACCGAGCGTACGGACCGATCGACCCGCGCCGAGTCAGGGTGGAAGTCGGCCGGAGGTTACTGTCGACCGCTCCATTTAAGCAAGGGAAGCCAAACACCGCACAATCAGCTTTAAACGGAAGTTCAGATCAACTTACTCGTTCAACGTAGGGCGCAGGCGCAGCCCACAAGTCCACAACCCAATCTACGCACGCGTTCCAGGCAGCAACTGCATGGCGACCACCGCTGGCGGCATGGGGACGACGGCGCAGCCGGTAGACGCCGCGATCCCCACGAAGAGGGCGCGCGAGGATCCCGACGAGGACGATTTTGAGGACGCCGTGGAGATGGACATGGTGAAGAGGTTCAAGAGCAACTACTGGGACGACCCGGCGGCCAACTCCGATATCTTGCAGCGATACGGAGCGCTCATGTCCCGTCTAGATGCTGAGGACAACGAGGCCGAACGCTTCCTCAGAGCGCTCCGCCAGTACAGGTTCGCGGCCGGAGGTGCCGCCGAGCCGATCTAGGGACTGAATCGTCGACACGGGCCCAGAAAGAAGCAGATCCGTTGATGGCCGTGGCACATTCTGTGCGACTGCGCACCCGTTCTTTATTCTCGCCAGATGTATCTAGTTGCAAAATTGATTACAGCACCGGATTGTATGTTTGTGTAGATTTTTTCTTTCCGAAAACGTGTATCTCAGCATTGTATTTAGCCAGTCTCTCGTTACAAACGTTTCCGTATAAAATCTATTCGACACAACAATTGTAAAAAGTAGAGTATGAAGAGCTACCTATAGGTTTTTTTTTTTGCTTTTGGTTGTGAGATGCGGTAGCACATGTCTACTAACCCCCGATACTCCGGTATCTAGTCGTGTGTAATTTGATCCTCGTTTTTCTTCATTACTACTCGCTCTGTTTTATAATATTTTTTATTTTAGTTTTTTGGAAACGATCATGATGTTAGGGGTGAGAAACGCAACGCAGGAGGTGTTCATGAAGAAAATGCTCACGAAGACGGGCCTTAACAAAGGCAATATACTCAAAGTCATCGTCGGTGATGATCATATTATCAACATAGAGGAGGAGAAGAGTGCGTCCACGAGGAGAAGTGTGAACAAACAATGCAGGATCATGAGCGCTAGGGGAGAAACCGGCAGCAGTCACCACAGAGGCGAAGCGCTCAAACCAGGCGCGAGGGGCCTATTTCAGGCCATAAAGAGAGCGCAGAATACGACAAACCATGCCATCAGGGACAGAGTACCCTGGAGGAGGATGCATGTAAACCTTCTCACGCAACTCACCATTGAGAAATGCGTTCTAAACATCAAGATGAGACACAGACCAGTGGCGAACAGAGGCCACAACAAGAAGAGTGCGCACAGTGGTCATATGGGCAACAGGGGCAAAGGTCTCATCATAGTCACGGCTCTGCTCCTGCTGGAAGCCACGATGACGAGGTTTCGACTCGTCAATGCTCGTTGTTATGGACTTGGGTTTTGGAGAAGATGGAGATGCTGGAGACCACGGAACGGTTAGCAAACAAGCAACACGGAGACACGAGGTTTACCCAGGTTCAGGCCCCCGGAGGGAAAACCCTACTCTTGCTTGTCTGCTCTTGATTATGGCGGAACCGAAGGTTACAGGGGTGCGCAGATGCAATCTGACGTGAGGTGTGTATGAGGTGAGTTGATTGTCCTCCTCGCCGTGCCCTCCTAGCCTTTATATAGATAGGCAGGTCCCGGGCATAGGTCGAGTCGGTTACAGATTAGGGTTTGCCCCTTTGAAATTCTATCTAATCTAGTCTTGTTCTCCAAGGATCCGAATGCGTCATGGGCTTGGGCCACCCGAAACCTTCACGGGCCGCGTATCTTGTCATGGGCCTTCCTTGGGCTGGACTAGGTATGCCAATGTTGTGTACCCATACAGTATAACCATGTCAGTAGCCCCCGAGTGCTCAGTCGAATCGCAGATTCGGCTGAGGACTCTTCATTCTTTCGGGTGCAGTTTAGGCCTGTTTATAAGAGAAAGCAATTTAGTCCGTAGTGATTGTTGATGCGTGTGCCTGACTCACCCGACGGATCAGGATCAGTTAACTGTCATAGGACAAAACAACATGATCTTCTTCAGACTCGAGTCCCTGGACCCGAATCCGGAACATATGTTGGCGTAATTCGACTCAGACCGTTGAGGTCTTATAGGAGCCGAATCCCAGTGGTTTTCAAGTGATGTACCCAACGCGTCCGTCGGGATTTTTTCATCATGCCTGTTGACACGGTATTTTACTGGCAGAGCGCAGTCAGGTGTGTTACCAGGCAATCAGATGATATCTGTATGTCTTACCCTTGCGTCGTAGACACAGCATCTGAAATGTTATCACCGCGGAGGTGTTTCGGGTGGCCAAGGTGAATGTTTCTCACTTAGCATTTATTTGGGCAAAGTTGCCAGAAAAAATTTGTATTTTGATCTGAAAGATTGCAGTCGAAGAAATCATAGGGTGCACGGCCAGCGCTCCCTATGGGAGTAGTGTTTGTTCGAGTCGTAGACTCGAGTAGAGACTTTTAGTTCAGTTGTTTTTAACTTCAGGTCCGAAGGACACAATTTTTTCAGATGCTTTGAACAATCCACCCTATGGGACTAGCCCCCGAGTCCTTAGTGGAGTCGTAGACTCGACGTGGGACTCGAAGATTGTTTAGAAGTATAGTACCTTAATCATACTTCAGGTGCGCGGCCAGCACTCCCGATAGGACTAGCCCCCGAGTAGTTGCTCTAATCGTAGATTCGAGTAAGTACTTGATTCATCGGCCGAAGATTTCCAACCGTTGCTAGGTTGGTCTTGATGATGTCAGTGTTGACGATCGGTGAGCTCAACCGTCTGCGGCGACAGAGATGACGTGACAGGATGAACGTGGGTCCCACTTTCTGACTTGCAGTTGACTAGTCATGCGCGGTGTGGCGAGAATTATGGCGTCTCCTCGGTTTCCGTGCTTAGTGGACGGCGTGCTGGCAACGGTTCATTGATGTGCTTGTAGGGGTTCGTAGCATGGAAAACAAAAATTTTCTACCGCATGCACACAAACAAGCCAAGATCTATCTACTAGATTGTAGCAACGAGTCGATAGAGGAACTTACCCTCGAAGATTCCAAAGCGGTTAATGAGAGCAGATTCTCGTGGGTGATGTAGTCGTACACTTGCCAATCTCAAGATCGCGTAGACGATCCTTCCGGCGCTGCGTTCCGGCAGCGCTCCCGCAGTCGGTCACACGTTCGGTACTCGATGAAGACCTTCCTCTCCCTTGTTCCAGCAGGCAGCGGAGGTTGTAGCACTCTCCTCGCGATTTCGGCAGCACGACGGCGTGGTACCAGAAGTAGAGGGGAGATCTCGCAGGGCTTCGCCTTAAGCCGGAGCGAGTATGGTGGACTATGAGAGAGCCTTGGTGATCTAGGGTTTATACACACCAATTAGAAGGGGCTAAACCAGCGGCTAGGGCAATTAGAAGCTCTAACTCGGCGGCTTGGGAGAAATCCCTAGGCTGTGGCTAGGGTTTAGGTTTAGAGGGAGGCAACTTGTGTGTCTAGGAGGGGAGCCCTGCCCCTCCTCTTATAGGTGGAGGGAGGCGCACCTGGGGAGGGGAGTCCCTCCCCAACTCGAACCCAAGGTGGGCCGGCGGTGGGAGGAGGAACTCCTCCCCCAAGTCGGTTTCAAACCTCCTTCTCCTCTTTCCCAAAACTAGTCGTTTGACTTTCAAACTAGCCGTTTGACTTTTTCAAACTAGGATTTGAATAAACCCTCTATTTTGGTACAGCGATGACACCTAGTACATGATGCAATCATATCAACTTGATATAACACATTCATGTACCCTTTCCCCTCCGGAGTGCCGGACATTCTGGAACCTTCTAGAACATTCCCGATGAAAACACCGGAATCATTCTCCAACCCCGAAACAAGACTTTCCTTATATGAATCTTATTCTCCGGACCATTCCGGATCTCCTCGTGATATCCCGAATCCCATTCGAGACTCCTAACAACATTCGGTCTCTTTCTCATCATACCATAACTACTCAAACAACGTCGAATCCTTAAGTGTGTCTCCCTACGGTTCGTGAATTATGCGGACATGATCGAGACACTTCTCCGAACAATAACCAATAGAGGAATCTGGAAATTCATATGGCTCCCACATATTTCTACGATTACTTTGCGATCGAATGAACCACTTACATACGATATCAATTTCCCTTTGTCTCACGATAGTTTACTTATCCGAGGTTATGATCGTCGGTATCTCTGCATACCTAGTTCAACCTCGTTACTGATAAGTACTCTTTTCTCATTCCTGTGATATGTGATCCCTTGTGAGCCAGTCACATGATTGCAAGCTAATTGGATGACATTCCACCGAGAGGGCCCAGAGTATATCTATCCGTCATATGGATGGAAAAATCCCACTCTTGATCCATGTGTCTCAACCAATACTTTCCGAACACTCAATGCCACCTTTATAGCCACCCTGTTACGGTGCGGTGTTTGATGTCATCAAAGCATCCTTCCGGTAAAGGTGATATGCATGATCTCATGGTCGAAGGAATTAGGTTACTATGTATCATAAAGCTTATAGCAAATGAACTATATTAAATGACTTGATCTTTATGCTACGCTTAACTATAGGAGTATGTCCATCACATCATTCTCCTAATGATATGACCCTGTTGTTAATAACATCTCTATGTTCATGATCAGGAAACCATGATCATATATTAACCAACAAGCTAGTTTAACAAGAGGCTTTACTAGAGACTCTTTTATGTTTACAAATCACACAAGTATTATTGTTTCCGGTTAATACAATTATAGCATGGTATGTAAACATTTATCATAAGTATGAAGATATGATAATAACCACTTTATTATTGCCTCTTGGGCATATCTCCAACAGTCTCCCACTTGCACTAGAGTCAATAATCTAGTTTCAAACCTTTGTGTATTCAACACCTATGGCTTTCCGGTGTTGTATGTACACGATTGCTAGTGGTCAACTGATCTCCGGATCTGACACTTCCAGGTCCGTGTGTAATTGCATGTCTTTGCGTCTCTACGCATCACTCATTCTCTAATGAGATGGCTTCGTACAAATTTGGTCCTTTGGTGTGACCTTTAGTTCTTTGGGGTTAAAAACATGTTGATAATATTGTCGTACAATATATCTTCATAGTATTATCCCACTGTGAACTACACCTAGTTTGATAACAAACTACTTGACACAAATGCCCTCTTTTGCTGCTAAAATAGCAGTCATACACTTAGCCTTTTGTTGTAGTATCTGTCACAATGTCTTTAACTTTGGAACTCATCCAAATCCATTATGGAACTCACTTTCCATTATATTGTGCCACCCTTGGTTTAGATTGAGATAAACTTAATTTGTACTTTGTGACAAAACTAGTATCAATGTAGTACTTTTACAATGAACTAACCATCTATTTGTCACTTCTACAAATAATATACTCTTAGTTCTTCCAAAAGATCATAAGAATATTCTTACTATTGTCCAATGATCATCTTATGAATCATTCTGGTATATGCTCACAACATTTAGAGCATAGGACATATCTGGATTTGTACATATCACAGTATGATTGATATAAATACTCTTTGTGATCAAGTATCAATCTATACTTGAATCTTGTTTCACTTACCAAATGTCAATACATTTGAATATATCATCAATATTGAACTCATTCAATCCTTTCTGTGCGACAAGAAACTTTCTTGTAGTTTCTATATTGAACTCATTCAATATCTCGTCTATGTACTTCTGGCACAACCATATTAGCGTCTATTCATGCCAAATATTTGGGTTTTGCCTAAGTCTTTCATCGGGATGAAATTCTTAATATGTGTTAATAAAAGATACATATTTTCCAATCAACAATATGTCCTCCACATAATGTATTAGAAATATTTCTTAGCGCTCCCACTTAATTTCTTGCAAATGCAAGCATCTTCATTGTCTCTGATGAAATTAAACTCTTTTAACAGTTTCATCATAGTGAAGATTCCAACTCCGTGATGCTCACTTCAACCATTGAAGTTTACATATGCTTTTAGCATCCTTTGAATTAACAAAACCCTTTGGACTGTGTCATGCACACTTCCTAGGTAACCCTTCTATTAGAAGAACTTGTTTTGTTTATCCAACTACCATATAACAAAATTATATGTAGTGGTTGCTACACTAATCCGTCTAGACTAAATATCACTATGAAAGATCAAATCTTATCATAGTCAACCTTTGAACATTGTTGTGAACTTTTTCCCAACATGTCGACTATTTCATAGATGTAAAACATCCATGTCTATTTCTTTATAGATCCAAACACGACTGTAAGGTCTTACACCTTTCTCGAGGGTCCTTCAAGTTCAAAACTTGATTTCTCATGTATGGAACTATCACGGATTTTATGGCTTCAAGCCATTTGACGGAGTCAGGGCTCATTATCGCTTCTTTGCATGTAGTCGGATCATTATTGTCAAATAATGATTTAACTCTCAAATCTTGGTATTCGATTGTTTACCCGACCTACTTGTTTTAATAGGAACTTGGATCTCCGTGACCACAACCTTTGAGGTACGTGAGCCATGAGCATTGTTGCTACCTCCGGAACACTTTTCGGCGCTGCGCAACTTTGCACATATAGCTAAGGTTCTTTTAACCTTATCAAAGTTCTATTGTCCTCCCACTTAACTTTTCACGAAAAATTCCTTCTCAAAGAAACTTGACGTTCTAAGCAACAAACACTTTTGTCTTTGGTGTTTATGGAGGAATACTTAATAGTTATACAAAGACAGGTTCATCCGACTTTGGTTGCACACATCTTTCTTATGCATAGCATACCAATGTTTTAAGAAAGGACTACTTGGGTTTTATCCCAAACCATAACTTTATATGGTGTCATTTCAACGGATTATGATGAAGCTCTTTTCAGTGGAAAAACGGTAGTCTCTAAAGCTTTTAATCTTTAAAATATAATGGCAGTTTTATGAATTATACCTTTGATCTTACCATGTCAAACAAGGTTTAATTACATATCTCGAATGCTCCATACTCTTATGGTGTTTCGGGAAATGCAAATCCATGGAACGACTCCTTAAATCTTAGGTATTATGCTAAACTTGTAACTCAAATATCTTCCTTTATGATCTTATCATAAACTATTTATATTCTTGATACAATGATTTTGCACTTCATCTTGAAAGTCTTTGAACTTTTCAAATATTTCACACTTCATCCTTATTAAGTAAATATTCATATATTCACTCAAATTTTCGGAGAAAGCATATGAAGTTGAAATCCATCGCTCTTGACTACACATAATGGACTTCGTATAACAATATGTACACGTTCCAATAAGCTAGTCATTTGTACCCTTTTGGCCTACGAACGAAGTTTTAATTATCTCTGGGAAAGTTTCACAAGCGTCATGTGATCAAAAATCAAAAGACTCCAAAATTCCATCCACATGGAGTTTCTTCATGTTTTCTTTCCAATATAATTTAAACGGCGATGTCACTTCCTAAGTGATCTTTCAATCAATTTGTCTTTCGACATTTTTAGCACTAGTTTTATGGATGTGATTTCTTCAACGAGATTTGCGAATCCATCTTTTATGGATTACGGCAATTATTTGAACAACCCTTTTGTTCCCATAATACCTGATAAAACAAATCTTTGAAGGCAAGCTTTGATGTTTAACGAGCAACACAATAACCCTTTATTTGTTCTCGATGAACATCATCACATATTCTTTTGCTATTTACTTAGGCCACTGTAGTTCATGAATTCTGTTGTTTCGTATGACGATTCACACCAACAAATTCAGTATCAAATACTTAAGAACCACATTGTTTAATAAGCAAAGAATATAGCCATAACATGTATATCATCTATATACTTAAACTGAACAATTCTAGTCTTTTCTTTTCTGCCATATATTTATGAGATTCTCTTTCAGTATTTCCTTTTCTGTTTGAAAGAATCTATCAACATCAATAGTGGAGTCATACATATGACACATAGTCCAAAGCGTGTATAGTTAAATATCAATGTCTTTGGACTTGCACTTTGAAGTAGATCACCATTATCAAATGTTTGGTGTTCTTTCAAATTCCTTTCTTTAGTAATCTCTTGGTGTAGTAAACATTTACCTACATCAAATATTCACCCTCATCATGGATTTATCCATGATCAAGCTACTTTTAGCTTGTAACGGTGAATCGCGAGTATAATGTTGCTCTCCAAAACCTTTTGGAGGATTAGGACAACTAGTGTCTCCAACCTTTTGCAAATTCTCATCAAATATGAGAACATGACTTTTGCCATATTATACTCTATCATTTTGCAACCAAAACTTCGTTTCAGATATCACAATATCTTCCACACATCATGGTTTCTGAAACAACTCTTTCAGATCCTAGATAAACTTGATATTAAGATAATCCTTTGAATATCAAGAATCATGGAGACAAACATGATACTCATACACTAACACTTGGAATTGTCACTCTTGATTTAATACCAATTATTAAACTTCATGGAGTAACCGGAATTTACTGAAAGTTTGCAATAGGACTTTTAAACTTTAGATTAACACTTCAAAACAGTACGATACCAGTTCGTAAAGTAACTAACCAGAATTCTATAGTTCTATCATCTCAATTAAAACTAAGCGCAAGGTGGTAAACGGATGCCAACGACTACAACAACTATGCAAATTCACTTTGATTTAATTTATGATAAATAGTGTTCAACTTTAATCATATTGCCGCTGAACTCCCACTCAAAACAATATCCCTCACATTGTTTTAGTGATCACACGAACCAAATCCACCACATCAAAACCGATCATCACGAGAGTTGATGTAGCTTCAATGGCGAACAATCAACATGTTCATCATATCTACTATATGACTCATGCTTTACCTTTCGGTGATCCGTGTTCCGAGACCATGTCTGTACATGCTAGGCTCGTCAAGATCAAACCTTAGCTTCCGCATGTGCAAATCTGGCTTGCTCACGTTGTATACACTCGCAGTATCTAACACACCCGATCATCATGTGGTGCTTCGAAACAACGATCTTTAGCAACGGTGCTAACTAAGGATGAACACTTTAAAACTTGAAATTGTGTTCTTGAGGGATCATCTTATAATGCTTCGTTAACTAAGCAATACAAGATGCATAAAGGATTAACATCACATGCAATTCATAATATGTGATATGATATGGCCTTTCTTCTTTGTGCTTCCGATCTCCATCTTCAAGCACGAACATGATCTCCATCATCACCGGCATTGCATCAAGGTCAATGACGCTGCTCCATGGTTGTCGTCCACCAGCTTCAACTATTACAACTACTTTGAATAGACATGCGGGTCTTAACAGAATTTAAAGACAACCATATGGCTCCTGCCGGTTGCCAACTTACAATAAGGAACATTGCATACATCATATATAATCACAATCATGGCCATGTCACATCACTGCACACCCCTGCAAAACAAAGTTAGACGCCTCTAATTTTCTTTGCATATTTTACGTGGTTTGGGGCTTTTAAAAAGTGTCGCTCTAACTTACAAACAAGAACCACAACATTGATACCAGTATTGTCAATCACCCGTTGTAAATTGAATCTTAACTATGTTGGGAGAAACAGGCACCCGCAAAGCCACTTATGCAATACAAGTTGCATGTCAAGCGTGGAGCAAGTCTCATGAACGATGTCATGTAAGGTTAGCCCGGGCCGCTTCATCCCACCATCCCGCAAGATGCAAAGTACACAAGAAGCAATCGACAACAAAAACATCAATGCCCACAATGACCATTGTGTTCTACTCATGCAACATATCTACATATAGACACGGCTCTGATACCACTGTAGGGGTTCGTAGCATGGAAAACAAAAAATTTCTACCGCATGCACACAAACAAGCCAAGATCTATCTACTAGATTGTAGCAACGAGTCGATAGAGGAACTTACCCTCAAAGATTCCAAAGCGGTTAATGAGAGCAGATTCTCGTGGGTGATGTAGTCGTACACTTGCCGATCTCAAGATCGCGTAGACGATCCTTCCGACGCTGCGTTCCGGCAGCGCTCCCGCAGTCGGTCACACGTTCGGTACTCGACGAAGACCTTCCTCTCCCTTGTTCCAGCAGGCAGCGGAGGTTGTAGCACTCTCCTCACGATTCCGGCAGCACGACGGCGTGGTACCGGAAGTAGAGGGGAGATCTCGCAGGGCTTCGCCTTAAGCCGGAGCGAGTATGGTGGACTATGAGAGAGCCTTGGTGATCTAGGGTTTAGACACACCAATTAGAAGGGGATAAACCAGCGGCTAGGGCAATTAGAAGCTCTAACTCGGCGGCTTGGGAGAAATCCCTAGGCTGTGGCTAGGGTTTAGGTTTAGAGGGAGGCAACTTGTGTGTCTAGGAGGGGAGCCCTGCCCCTCCTCTTATAGGTGGAGGGAGGCGCGCCTGGGGAGGGGAGTCCCTCCCCAACTCGGACCCAAGGTGGGCCGGCTGTGGGAGGAGGAACTCCTCCCCCAAGTCGGTTTCAAACCTCCTTCTCCTCTTTCCCAAAACTAGCCGTTTGACTTTCAAACTAGCCGTTTGACTTTTTCAAACTAGGATTTGAATAAACCCTCTATTTTGGTACAGCGATGACACCTAGTACATGATGCAATCATATCAACTTGATATAACACATCCATGTACCCTTTCCCCTCCGGAGTGCCGGACATTCCGGAACCTTCTAGAACATTCCCGATGAAAACACCGGAATCATTCTCCAACCCCGAAACAAGACTTTCCTTATATGAATCTTATTCTCCGGACCATTCCGGATCTCCTCGTGATATCCCGAATCCCATTCGAGACTCCGAACAACATTCAGTCTCTTTCTCATCATACCATAACTACTCAAACAACGTCGAATCCTTAAGTGTGTCTCCCTACGGTTCGTGAATTATGCGGACATGATCGAGACACTTCTCCGAACAATAACCAATAGAGGAATCTGGAAATTCATATGGCTCCCACATATTTCTATGATTACTTTGCGATCGAATGAACCACTTACATACGATATCAATTTCCCTTTGTCTCACGATAGTTTACTTATCCGAGGTTATGATCGTCGGTATCTCTGCATACCTAGTTCAACCTCGTTACTGATAAGTACTCTTTTTTCGTTCCCGTGATATGTGATCCATTGTGAGCCAGTCACATGCTTGCAAGCTAATTGGATGACATTCCACCGAGAGGGCCCAGAGTATATCTATCCGTCATATGGATGGACAAATCCCACTCTTGATCCATGTGTCTCAACCAATACTTTCTGAACACTCAATGCCACCTTTATAGCCACCCTGTTACGGTGCGGTGTTTGATGTCATCAAAGCATCCTTCTGGTAAAGGTGATATGCATGATCTCATGGTCGAAGGAATTAGGTTACTATGTATCATAAAGCTTATAGCAAATGAACTATATTAAATGACTTGATCTTTATGCTACGCTTAACTATAGGAGTATGTCCATCACATCATTCTCCTAATGATATGACCCTGTTGTTAATAACATCTCTATGTTCATGATCAGGAAACCATGATCATATATTAACCAACAAGCTAGTTTAACAAGAGGCTTTACTAGGGACTCTTTTATGTTTACAAATCACACAAGTATTAATGTTTCCGGTTAATACAATTATAGCATGGTATGTAAACATTTATCATAAGTATGAAGATATGATAATAACCACTTTATTATTGCCTCTTGGGCATATCTCCAACAGTGCTAACACGTGTATGGTCAGATTTTGATTGCGCGTTAGGGATTCTGGATCGACAGCTCTTGTTTATCGTCCTCGTCTTTTATAACCGTGGGAAAACAGTGATTCTGTTTCACCCCTTGCCATTTGATTTCGCCAATGCCTCCATTTTCTCAAGCTCTGCCTCTCTTGCGCGCACTGGAAATTCCCCGTTCGTTTCGTTCTTCGTTTCTCCGCGCTCACCGCCGCACTCACCGCCGCGCGATGGGAAAATCGAGGAAGGGCGCTTGATACGTTGGAAACGTATCTATAATTTTTAATGCTCCATGCTTGTTTTGTATCTACTTTTCTTTGCTTGTATACACTTTGAGGTGCTTTTTACATGTTTTCTGGTACTAACCTATTAGCAAGTTGCAATAGTGCCAGATGCCTGTTTTCTGCTATTTTTGGTTTCAGAAAAGTTAGTAAAGAAATATTCTCGGAATTGGACGGGACAAACGTCAAAGTCAATTATTTTCTATGGGGAACAAGAAGTCCAGAGGAGAGCCGGAGGAGGCAGCCAGGAGGGCCAGACCCACCCCAGGCACGGGTGGGCCCAGCCTCGCGCCTGGCTAGGGTTTGCCAACCCTGGCCGCCTCCTCGATCTCCCCCTTCGCCTATAAGAAGCCCCCGATGCATAAACCTTAAGCACCAGATCAAATCTCTACGAAACCGTCTGTAGCCGCCGCCACCACCGTCCCTAGATCGGGGGGATCTGAAGTTCTTCCCGGCACCCTGCCAGAGGGGAGATCATCCCGGAGGCCTTCTCTCCGATACGATGCATGATTAGTTCCACCTTGGACTATGGGTCCATGTAGTATCTAGATGGTTGTATCTCCTCCTTTGTGCTTTCATGTATAGAACTTGTGAGCTCCATTCATGATCAATATCTAATCTATTTGTAATCATGCATGTTGTGTTTGCGGGGATCCGATGGATATTGATATTATTATGTTGGTTTGATTAATGGTTTTGTCTTTATGATTCTATCATGTCTGTGTTGTTTATGATCTTGCATGCTCTCCGTTGTTAGTAGCTATCTTGGCCAACTAGTTGCTAGTGACTCCAAGAGAGGGTATTTATGCTCGATAGTGGGTTCATGCCTATAGTTTCCAAGGGAAGTGACAATAATCTCTTCGGTTGTAGATGCGTTGTTGCTACTAGGGAGAAAACTGTTGGAATTATGCCCTAGAGGCAATAATAAATATGTTATTATTATAATTCTTGTTCATGATAAAGTTTATATTCCATGCTAGAATTGTATTAAGCGGAAACTTTAATACTTGTGTGGTTTGTGAACAACACCGTGTCCCTAGTATGCCTCTATGGACTAGCTCATTTATTAATAATGGTTAAGGTTTCCTAACCATAGACATGAGTTGTCGATTAATAATGAGATCATATCATTGGGAGAATGATATGATGGACAGACCCAAACTAAGTGGAGCAATTAGATCATGTCATCGTGTTCATCTTTGCGAAGCTTTTCTTATGTCAAATATTGTATTCCTTAGACCATGATATAATACAACTCCCTAGTATCGGAAGAAAGCTTTGAGGTCATCAAATGTCATCCTATGAGAGGGTGATCATAAAGGTGTCTCTCAGGTGATCGGAAAGTACCTGTTGGGTTGTATGTATCGAGATGGGATTTGTCCCTCCCAAGTCGGAGAGATATACTTTGGGCCCACTCGGTAATCGATATCAACACCGCTTGCAAGCATGTGGTTAAGGAGTTAATCACAAAGTTATCGGATTACGGAACGAGTAAAGTACTTGCTGTGAACGAGATTGAACTAGGTATGACGGTACCGACGATCAAATCTCGGGCAAGTAAAATATCGTGAGACGAAGGGAATATATATATATATATATATATGGGATTGATTGAATCCTGGCATCGTGGTTCATCCGATATGATCATCGATGAATGTGTGGGAGTCAATATGGGTTTCCAGACCCCGCTGTTGATTATTGATATAAGATCATGTCTGCATATTCTCGAACCCGAAGGGTCACACACTTAACGTGTCTCGACGCTAGGATAGATTGGATAATTGGTTTATGAGTTTTTGTTCAGAGTATCGGATGAGATCCAGGATGTCACGAGAGGTTCCGGAATGGTCCAGAGAATAAGATTCATATAAGGCAATGTAGTTTTTTGGAGTTCGGAATTGTTTCGGGTTAATCGGTATTGTACCGGAAGCTTCTAGAACCTTCTGTAAGGGGACCAACGTGGCCCCACCTGCCGGGAGGGGGCATGGGCCTATGAGGGAGTGCCCTTGCCGCATTGGGCCAGGGGCACAAGGCCCCATAGGGCCCAGCCGGCCAATCCCTAGGGAAACCCTAGGGGAGCTTCTAGAAGGTGGGGGGGACTTGCCCCCCACTCCTCCCTCCTTGGCCGCCGGCCCTAGGGCTTGGGGGAGGGGCAAGGGCCAGCCACCCACCCCTCTATATAAAGAGGGCTGGGGGGCGCACCCTCCAAACACCTCCTCCTCAAGCCCTATCTGCCCTCCTCTCTCTCTCCCTACCGACTGCGTGTAGGCGAAGCCCTGCTGCAGAAACTCTCCACCGCTTGCACCGTGCCGTCGCGTTGTAGATCCAATCCATCTCTCCACCCCACTTGCTGGACCGAGGAAGGAGGAGACGTCTAGGTGCCGCACGTGTGCATCTCTCGGAGGCATCGCCACTTGCGGTGTTAGATCGGATCGGATCGCGAGGAGGAGAAGCGAGTACGACTACATCACCCACGTTCCGTCGAACGTTCCGCTGTGCGAATCTTCAAGGGTATGAAGATCTCATCTATTCCCCCTCGTTGTTTGCATCTCCTAGATTAGATCTTGGCTTTCCCGTTCGCATCCTTAGAATTTTTTTGATTTACTATGCTGCGAAACCCATCAGTGGTATCAGAGCTAGATCTATGCGTAGATGTGTTTCACGAGTAGAACGCAACATGATTGTTGCGGGCGTTGATGTTTTCTGTTGCAAGCCTCTTGTTTGTGTACTTCTTATGACTCGGGATAGTGAGATCGAAGCGGTCCAGGCCAACCTTACGCGACATCGTTCGCGAGACCGGCTCCGCACTTGACGTGTGGCTTGTTCCACACATGCGGCTGGTGGATGCCAGTTTCTGTCACTATAGTTGTCATGGGATTTACACCGGAGTTTGGCAACCATAATATCACCGTTGTGGCTTTCCGTAGGTAAGAATCGTTCTTAGCTTGCTACTCCCATAAGCCACGTAAAACATGCAACAACAAAGTAGAGGCGTCTAACTTGTTTTTGCAGGGAGTGTTTTCTGTGATATGGTATGGCCCAAGATGTGATGTGTATGTTGTATGCAATGATCATGTTTTGTAATGTTTCACGACTTGCATGTCGATGAGTACACAACCGGCAGGAGCCATATGGTTGTCTTAATAATTGTGTATGACCTGTGTGTCAACTTCTTATACGCCATGTAATAACTTTACTTTATCGCTAAGTAGTTAGCAATAGTTGTAGTTGCTATTCGTGGTGGAGGCAATCATGGTGGAGTGATGGAGATCATGCCGGCATGCACAATATGGAGATCATGCCGGCATGCACAAGATGGAGATCATTGGGCGAAGATTGGCTATACCATGTCACATAAAGTTATATGCATGTGGTGTTTATCCTTTTATGTATCTTATTATGCTTAGATCGCGACGGTAGCATTATAAGATGATTCCTCACTTAAAGATCAAGATAAAACTGTGTTCTCCCCATGTATGCACCGTTGTGAAAGTTCGTCGTGTTCAAGCATCACGTGATGATCGGGTGCTATAAACTCTACGTTCACATACAACGGGTGCAAGCCAGTTTTGCACACGCGGAAATACTTGGGTTTTAACTTGACAAGCCTAGCATGTACAGACATGGCCTCGGAACACATGAACCGAAAGGTTAAGCATGAGTCATATGAATGATATGATTGACACTTCGTTGTCCACCATTGAAACCACATCTCTTCTCCTGAAGATCGGATTAGGTGTGGTGAATTTGAATCATGTTCACTAAACAACTTGAGGGATGTTGAATTTAGTGAGAGTTCATCTAGTAATTTGATTAAGTTGAACTAGTTATCATGAGCATAGTCTAATTTGTACTTGCAAATATTGTAGATCAAATGGCTAAGTCCAACTTCAACTTCAACGTTTTTGCTGAGAAAGAAAAGCTTAAGAACAATGGGTCTAACTTCACCAACTGGTTCCGCAATCTTAGAATCATTCTCTCTGGCGGACAAAAGGACTATGTCCTTGAGAATGCGCTAGGTGACGCCCCTGCTGTAGATGCGCTGGCTGATGAGAAAGCTGTTTATCAGTCGCGCAAAGATGATTATGGTGTGATTAAGAGCACCATGTTGTTTGCTATGGAATCGGACCTTCAAAATCGTTTTGAAGACTATCCCGGGCCCTTTGAGATTCTTGAGGAACTAAAAACTATGGTTCAGACTCAGGCCCGTTCTGAGAGATATGAGATCTCTGGGAAATCCTTTAACTGCAAGATGGAGGAAGGGAGTTCCGTTAGTGAGCACGCCATAAAGATGTTGGGCTACACTCAACGCCTTGAGCAACTGGACTGCAAGATTCCAAAGGAGCTCAAGATTGACAGGGTTCTACAATCACTCCCTCATAGCTACAAAAGTTTTGTAGTGACTCATAATCAGATTGGTTCCACTGATACGATCACCGAGCTCTTCGCTAAGCTAAAAGCTGCGGAGGTGGACATCAAAAAGGATAATCATGCGTTGATGGTCAACAAGCCCCCCAGCTTTAATAAAGGTAAGGGTGCAAAGAAGCCCTTCCAGAAAGGCGGCGGCAAGCGCGTTTCCCCTGCTGAGAAGAAGCTCAAGTCTAGACCTAAGCCGGACACTGAGTGCTTCTATTGCAAGGACAAGGGTCACTGGAAGCGCAACTGTCCGAAGTACTTAGCGGTCAAGAAGGCTGGTACCACCAAAGGTATATTTGATATACATGTTATTGATGTTTTCCTTACTAGCCCTCGTTGTAGTGCCTGGGTATTTGATACTGGTTCAGTTGCTAATATTTGTAACTCGAAACATGAGCTACGGAATAGACGGCGGCTTGCGAGGGATGAGGTGACAATGCTCGTTGGCAACGGATCAAGAGTTGATGTGATGGCCGTCGGCACGCTCTCCTTAGTTTTACTTCGGGATTAGTTTTAAACCTCAATAAATGTTATTATGTGCCTGCCTTGAGCATGAACATCATATCTGGATCGTGTTTATTGCAAGACGGTTATTCATTTAAATCTGAGAATAATGGTTGTTCTATTTATATGAGTAACATCTTCTATGGTCATGCACCTGCTGTGAATGGTTTATTTCTTATGAATCTCGAAAGGGATGAAACACACATCCATAACATTGAGGCTAAGAGATGCAAGGTAGATAGTGATAATACTACTTATTTGTGGCACTACCGTCTAGGTCATATTGGTGTAAAACGCATGAAGAAACTCCATTCTGATGGACTTTTGGAGTCTCTTGATTTTGAATCATTTGACACATGCGAACCATGCCTCATGGGCAAGATGATCAAAACCTCATTCTCCGGAATGATGGAGCGAGCAACGGACTTATTGGAAATCATACATACCGATGTATGCGGACCGATGAGTGTTTCGACGCGCGGTGGATATCGCTACTTTCTCACTTTTACCGATGACTTAAGTAGATATGGGTATATCTATTTCATGAAACATAAATCTGAAACATTTGAAAATTTTAAAGAATTTCAGAATGAAGTGGAAAACCATCGTAACAGAAAGATTAAGTTTCTACGATCCGATCGTGGCGGTGAATATTTGAGTTATGATTTTCTCACGCATCTTAAAGCAAGCGGAATCGTTTCGCAACTCATGCCACCCGGAACACCACAGCGCAATGGTGTGTCTGAACACCGGAATCGAACTCTATTAGATATGGTCCGATCAATGATGTCTCTTACTAATTTGCCGTTATCATTTTGGGGTTATGCATTAGAAACCGCTGCATTCACTTTAAATAGGGCACCATCTAAATCCGTTGAGACGACACCGTATGAACTGTGGTTTGGTGCTAAACCTAAGTTGCCGTTTCTTAAAGTTTGGGGATGCGAAGCTTACGTCAAGAATTTGATGCCAGACAAGCTCGAACCCAAAGCGGAGAAATGCGTCTCCATAGGATACCCTAAGGAAACTATTGGGTATACCTTCTATCACAGAACCGAAGGCAAAGTGTTTGTCGCAAAGAACGGATCCTTTCTTGAGAAGGAGTTTCTCTCGAAAGAAGTGAGTGGGAGGAAAGTAGAGCTAGACGAGGTTGTTGAACCTTCTCTTGAATTCGAGAGTAGCGCAGCACCTGAAATTGTTCCAGTGCCGCCTGCACCAACAATAGAGGAAGCTAATGACAAGGATCATGAAGCTTCGGACGATGCTACTACTGAACGTCGCAGGTCGACAAGGTCGCGTGCCCCTCCTGAGTGGTACGGCAACCCTGTCTTAACTGTCTTGTTAGTAGACGACAGTGAACCTGCGAACTATGAGGAACCGATGATGAGCCCAGACTCTGAGAAATGGCTAGAGGCCATGAAATCCGAATTGGGATCCATGAACGAAAACCAAGTATGGACTTTGGTGGACCCTCCTAGCGACCGAAAGGCCGTTGAGTGCAAATGGATCTTCAAGAGGAAAATGGACGCGGATGGTAATGTTACCGTCTATAAAGCACGACTTGTCGCGAAAGGTTTTCGACAAGTTCAAGGTGTTGACTACGATGAGACTTTCTCTCTTGTAGCGATGTTTAAGTCCATTCGGATTTTATTAGCAATTGCTGCATTTCATGATTATGAAATATGGCAGATGGATGTCAAGACTGCGTTCCTCAATGGCAACATTGATGAAGAGTTGTATATGATGCAACCCGAAGGTTTTGTCGATCCTAAGGATGCTGATAAAGTGTGCAAACTTCAGCGTTCCATTTATGGACTGAAGCAAGCATCTCGGAGTTGGAACCTTCGTTTTGATCAAGTGATCAAGAGCTTTGGATTTGTTCCAAATTTCTACGAAGCTTGTATCTACAAGAAAGTGAGTGGGAGCTCAGTGACATTTCTGGTACTATATCTGATGACATATTGATTATTGGAAATGACATTAACATGCTTAACGATGTGAAGAGTTATTTGAACAAGTGTTTTTCAATGAAAGACCTAGGTGAAGCTGCTTATATATTGGGCATCAAAATCTATAGAGATAGACAAATATGCCTGATAGCTTTAAGCCAAAGTACATACCTAGACAAAGTTCTGAAAAGGTTCAGAATGGATAAGGCAAAGAAAGGTTCAGTGCCTATGTTGTCAGGTAAGATATTGAGCAAGGCTCAGTGTCCAGCTACGGTAAATGATAGAGAAGCTATGAGCAAAGTGCCTTATGCCTCGGCCATAGGTTCTATCATGTATGCCATGTTGTGTTCTAGACCGGATGTGTCCAATGCTCTTAGTTTGACGAGCAGATACCAAAGTGATCCAGGAGTGGAACACTGGACAGCCGTGAAGAACATCCTAAAGTACCTAAACAGGACTAAAGAAATGTTCTTAGTCTATGGAGGTGATGAACAGCTCGTCGTAAAGGGTTACGTCGATGCTAGTTTCGACACCGACAAGGATAATTCTAAATCTCAGACAGGATATGTTTATATTTTGAATGGAGGAGCTGTGAGCTGGAGAAGCTGCAAGCAAAGCGTGATCGCGGGATCTACAGTAGAAGCGGAATACATGGCTGCTGCAGAAGCGTCAAGTGAAGGAGTTTGGATCAGGAACTTCATCACTGAGCTTGGCGTGGTTCCAAGTGCCTTGGACCCACTGGAGATATTGTGTGACAGCACTGGCGCCATAGCACTCGCTAAGGAACCAAGATATCATCCAAAGACCAAGCATATCAACCGCAAGTTTCATATAATCCGAGATTATATAGCAGATGGAGATCTGAAGATTAGAAAAGTACATACAGATCTGAATGTCGCAGATCCATTGACTAAACCTCTTCCACGTGCAAAACATGATCAACACCTTAGTGCCATGGGTGTTAGATTGTTGACAGATGTAAACTAGATTATTGACTCTAGTGCAAGTGGGAGACTGTTGGAATTATGCCCTAGAGGCAATAATAAAGATGTTATTATTATAATTTGTGTTCATGATAAAGTTTATATTCCATGCTAGAATTGTATTAAGCGGAAACTTTAATACTTGTGTGGTTTGTGAACAACACCGTGTCCCTAGTATGCCTCTATGGACTAGCTCATTGATTAATGATGGTTAAGGTTTCCTAACCATAGACATGAGTTGTCGATTCATAATGAGAACATATCATTGGGAGAATGATATGATGGACAGACCCAAACTAAGTGGAGCAATTAGATCGTGTCATCGTGTTCATCTTTGCGAAGCTTTTCTTATGTCAAATATTGTATTCCTTAGACCATGAGATAATACAACTCCCTAGTATCGGAATAAAGTTTGAGGTCATCAAACGTCATCCTATGAGAGGGTGATCATAAAGGTGTCTCTCAGGTGATCGGAAAGTACCTGTTGGGTTGTATGTATCGAGATGGGATTTGTCCCTCCCAAGTCCGAGAGATATACTTCGGGACCACTCGGTAATCGATATCAACACCGCTTGCAAGCATGTGGTTAAGGAGTTAATCACAAAGTGATATCGGATTACGAAACGAGTAAAGTACTTGCTGTGAACGAGATTGAACTAGGTATGACGGTACCGATTATCAAATCCCGGGCAAGTAAAATATCGCGAGACGAAGGGAATATATATATGGGATTGATTGAATCCTGGCATCGTGGTTCATCCAATATGATCATCGATGAATGTGTGGGAGTCAATATGGGTTTCCAGACCCCGCTGTTGATTATTGATATAAGATCATGTCTGCATATTCTCGAACCCGAAGGGTCACACACTTAACGTGTCTCGACGCTAGGATAGATTGGATACTTGGTTTATGAGTTTTTGTTCGGACTCTCGGATGAGATCCAGGACATCGCGAGAGGTTCCGGAATGGTCCGGAGAATAAGATTCATATAAGGCAATGGAGTTTTTTGGAGTTCGGAATTGTTTCGGGTTAATCGGTATTGTACCGGAAGCTTCTAGAACCTTCTGGAAGGGGACCAACATGGCCCCACCTGCCGGGAGGGGGCATGGGCCTATGAGGGAGTGCCCTTGCCGCATTGGGCCAGGGACACAAGGCCCCATAGGGCCCAGCCGGCCAATCCCTAGGGAAACCCTAGGGAAGCTTCTAGAAGGGGGGGGGGAACTTGCCCCCCACTCCTCCCTCCTTGGCCGCCGGCCCTAGGGCTTGGGGGAGGGGCAAGGGCCAGCCGCCCACCCCTCTATATAAAGAGGGCTGGGGGCGCACCCTCCAAACACCTCCTCCTCAAGCCCTAGCCGCCCTGCTGCCCTCCTCTCTCTCTCCCTCCCGACTGCGTGTAGGCGAAGCCCTGCTGCAGAAACTCTCCACCGCTTGCACCGCGCCGTCGTGTTGTAGATCCAATCCATCTCTCCACCCCACTTGCTGGACCGAGGAAGGAGGAGATGTCGAGGTGTCGCACGTGTGCATCTCTCGGAGGCATCGCCACTTGCGGTGTTAGATCGGATCGGATCGCGAGGAGGAGAAGCGAGTACGACTACATCACCCACGTTCCGTCGAACGTTCCGCTGTGCGAATCTTCAAGGGTATGAAGATCTCATCTATTCCCCCTCGTTGTTTGCATCTCCTAGATTATATCTTGGCTTTCCCGTTCGCATCCTTAGAATTTTTTTGATTTACTATGCTGCGAAACCCATCAAAAACAACGGTCTCTTGTTCATGGAACATGTGGACTGTTTACCTTACACACTTTTCTTAAAGCGGTTGTCTATTGCTTGCAACTTAATACTGGAGGGGGTTCGGATGATAACCCAAAGGTGGACTTCTAGTCATAGATGCAGTTGGATGGCAGTCTATGTATCTTGTTGTATTGACCAATCGAATCTCATAGGATCTTTCTGACTAGTAATTGCATTGTTATGCCTTGCTCAGTTCCTGTCAATTGCCCCACTGTAATTTGTTTACCCTTCATGCCATGTTGTTTATCTAAGGAGAGCACCTCTAGTGAACTATGGACCCCGGTCTAATCTTTACCATTGATACATCTTCCGCTGTTACTTGTTTACTTGCTGCAAACCATTACCTTCCACACCATTTGTTTAATCCTTTTTTACAGCAAACCGGTGAGCTTGACAACCTCACTGTTCGTTGGGGCAAAGTCTTGAGTTTGTGTTGTGCAGGTCTCCGCGTTGCTTGCAACACCTGTGTGACGTTTCCTTCCTCCTTCTAGTTCGATAACCTCGGTCTCAATTAAGGGAACACTTGTTGCTTGCTGCTTCACACCTTGCTCTTGGGGTTCCCAATAGGTTGTGCGTAGACAGCCGTCAAGCTTTTCTGGCACTGTTGCCGGGGAGGCTAAGGACGTCTTCACAAGGGGAGTCCTTCACTTCCTTTCTCTTTACTTTGTTTTTAGTTTGCTTTGTTTATTTTTCTTGGTTTTGTTTGCCTCTTTTCAAAAAACCCAAAAAATTAGTCTAGTTTGTTTTGCTTGCTCTTTTCTAAAACACAAAAAATTAATTCATGTTCTAGTTGCTGCCATGTATGGTTTTGGACCAATCTTTATTCCACCTATGGTAGAAATATCCACTTTTAAGCAAAAAAGTGAAGAAAGTTTTAAAGAAGCTTGGTCTAGAATCTCTGCTTTCCAGAGGGAAACTGATCCTGAGGTGAGTCTCAGCTTGGTTATTGATAATTTCTACCGCAGTATTGCTCTTCGCTATAGATATGCTTTGGATGTTGTGGATGAGAAAGATTTTTTGCTATGTACCGAGGACGAAGATTTTGATGCTATAAAGAAATTAATCATAAATTTATGGTACACCTGGCAAGTCTGATTCCTCTTTCACAAATATTTTTGGTAGGTTGAACACTCTTGAGACTAGCATTGCTGCTATGAATAGTTTCTATCACACGCTTAGGGCTTACCATGATTATGTTCCCATAAATTCTGAGCCTTCAAAGTGCTTTCCCACAATCAAAGTCTCTATAAATATATGCTCGCTGTGATATCATGTCTGAATTTTGTCTCATGCCTAAAGATATTTATGATTCCTTGAGTCTTTGGGGCTTACTGAAGGAGGAGAGGAAATCTCTCTTACCAACAATGCCACTATATTACCCATTGGAATAGCTGAAGGTGTGTTTACAAAAATCTCAGGAAAAATGGTGTCTATTGATTATCTTGTTATTGAATGTGTAGGCAAAGGACAGATCACACTTGGAAGATCTCTACCGAAACACCTTGGGGCAGTAATAGATCTGGTTTTTCAGACATGCCTGCATGCACCTCTGGCATGTGGCGCCTCCGTTATTCAGCCCGAAGGGCATGGTGTTGTAGAAGAACACTCCGAACGGCGTGATGAACACCGTTTTCTCCTGATCTTCGACCTTCAGCCGAATCTGGTTGTAGCCTGAGTAGGCGTCGAGGAACGAGAGCTTCTCGCAGTGTCCTTCTTGGGGACCAGCACTGTATTGGCCGACCACTCGCTCTCCTTGATTTCTTGGATAAAGTTGGCATCGAGCAGTCTGTTGACTTTGATTCCAACGGCTTCAGCTCTTAGTTTGGACAGTCGTCGGATCGACTACTTAACTGGCTTTGTGTCGGAGAACACATTGAGTGCGTGCTCGGAGAATTCCCTGGGAACTCCTGGCATGTTTGCAGGACACCAGGCAAAGATTTCCCAGCGCTCACGGAGGAATTCGATGAGAGCGCTTTCCTATGCGAGGCTGAGGTCGTTGGTGATCAGCGTCGTCTTGGAGGCATCCGTTGGGTGGACCTGCACCTTTTTCGTGTTGACTATGGAGTCGAACGACATGTCAGTTGAGTTTTGCCTGGAGACTGGGGGTGCCCCATTGTTCGTTACTTCTCGGAGCCTCGTGAGTTCCTCCTGCATGCCGAACGACTGGGAGATTCTATTGAAATCTCTGTCACAATGATCGGATCAGGTGAAGCTTCCCTGGACGGTGATGACGCCCCTGGGTCCTGGCATCTTGAGTAGCAGGTATGCATAGTGCGGTACTGCCAGGAATCTTGCAAATGCCACGCGCCCGAGGATGGTGTGGTACCGTGATGGCTAGTCCACCACTTCGAACTCCAGCCACTCGCGTCTGAAGTTTTCGGTCTGGCCGAAGATGACGTCGAGCCATATCTTTCCCAGGGGATATATGCCCTTCCCTAGTACTATCTCGTGGAACGTCGTGTTGGATTGTTCCAGGCTGCACAGCAGGATCTGCATTGCTGCGAGGGTGCTGACGAATATCAGGTTGATGCCGCTGCCACCGTCCATGAAGACGCGGCTCATCTCGAATCCTCCGATCTGCGCCTCGAGCACCAGGGCAGCATGACCTGGGCGAGGGATCTGGCGAGGGTGATCCAAACGATCAAACGTGATGCAGGACTCCGAGCCACTGAGGTACTCAGGGATGGCAGGTGGAGCGGTTACGACCAGGTTGACCTATCGAGTGATCTTCTTTTGCACCCTGTTGGTAGGGCGTCCCTTCTGGATCATCAGGTCCCCTTTTGGCGGTGGGTATCCTCCTGTACCATTGTTTGGCGCAGGTGCGATTGCTGGATTCGACGGTCCCACGGGTGGTGGTGGAGGAGCTCCGTGGGCGATATCACCTGGTGCAGGCGCGGGCCCGAACCCGGGGTTCACGATCTGGCGTCGCATTTGGGTGAGACCCTCGCTGAGTTTCTGGAACTCGCGGCAGTCCTTGAGCATGTGGCTGGCCTTCTTTTTGCCATCCTGCTTATCGATGTAGAAGTGGATGGTGTAGGGACCAGACAACTTGTCGTATTCTGAGGGCTCGTCGTCACGGCTGCTACGCTGCCATGTTTGTTTAGGGCGCCCTCCATCACGGGAGTTGCCTCCGTGGTATCCGCTACTGCTGTTGATGTTGTTGCGTCGGTCGGCGTAGCAAGCCACAACCATGTCGACTCTGTCGCGATCGTCGTAGACGCGCGATCTTTGCTTGTTGCGGTGTTCACGTTTGCGGCCATAGTCATCCTCGTCATCCGAATACATTCGGTGGAGGAAATCCTCGCTATCTGCCCACCTATTGGCGATGTCCATGAGGTGGTCGAGTGTCTTGGGCTTGACACGCCCAAGTTCTTCCTTGAAGTCTGGGCGCTTGACACCGTCTTTGAAGGCATCGATCGTCCTTTCCTCGGAGATGTGTGCGGCGGAGTTCTTGATGTGGGACCATCATAGGATGTACGAGCGAATGGATTCGCCAGTGCGTTGGGTGTAGGCCCATAGTTCCTCGATCGATGCTGGCCTCTTGCTGGTGCCCTTGAAGTTGCGGATGAAGCTATACGCTAACTCCTTCCAGCTTCGTATGGAGCCTGAGGAAAGGCTGCTGAGCCAGATCCGGGCTGCGCCTGTCAGCTGCAGCTGAAGGCATTGTAGGGCGGTGTTCCTGTTATCACCATGCAGCTTGACGGACGGGAGGTGATCGCTGAGCCAGGCCTTCGGGTCCTGTGTGCCGTCAAACTTCGAAGTGTCCGAAGGGAGCTTGAAATTTTTCGGCATCCGCGTCCGCCAAACGGATCTAATGAAGCATCGGGCTCCGCATAGCTCTCCATCGTCATCCTCATCGGATTTGGTTGAACACACGCGTTTGGCGCGTGCCTTGTTGACCTTGCGCTGGGCGAGGTCGTTTCGAGCGTCCTAGTCGCTGCTGCAATGCCTTGGGCTCTTGCGACGTCGAGGTAGATCATGCTCGGCCTCGTCGGATGAGGGTGTGGGGCTGCGGCTGAATCTGACTGCAACTTTCTTTTTCGGCTCCGCAGGAGCTTCGTCGTGGAGCGCAACTTTGACGAGTCCGAGTCCAGCTAGCGCAGACTTGTGTATGGCACTCTTCGGGTTACCCACCGGAGGTGGATGGGACGCGAGATACCTGGTGGCTGCCATGATCACAGCCTGCAGTGTCTTCGGTATGACGTTGCCATTAATGTCCATTTACATGAATGACGTGTTGAGGGTCCTCGTGATATCGCGGCGTGCAGTAGGGTCCATGTGCTCCGTGCGGGAGCGATGCTTGTTGGTGTTTTTGCCATGCGAGCTGGAGCCACCAGCGGCAGAGAGCTCAGCTCGCTGCGCGCTAGACTCCAAAGCTGCCTTCTTGCGTTTGTCGAGATCCTCCATCAACTTCACCTGCCGGTTATGCTCGCCGATGAGGAGGAGGTGGTATGCCATCAGCAGACCCCGTGAAGCATTCACAGGTAGGATGATGTTGCCCGCCACGGCTTCACGTGTCTGGCACCATCCGTCCTCGTTGAGGCTGATCTTCTGGTAGGCATTAGCGTCGCCTTCACTGGGTTGGAGGGAAGGGTTTCCTCCGTTTCCTCCGTTCCCAGCCTGCGGGTTGGGCAGTGGATTGGGTGGTGGGTTGGGAATACTCGAACCTAGTGGCAGTTCCGATTCTCCCTAGATGACCACGGTGCATTGGTAATACCTGCGAATTGGGTCGCTGCTGCCGCAGCTTTCGGATTCGGAATCGTAGGTTCCTTCGTCTGATGGAGGGCCGCACAGATCTGAGTTGCGGCTGCTGCTGTCATATGACTCATGTGTCAGCGTCAACATGCGTAGCACGCCGATGGGTGGGACCCACGAAGCGGGCCTGATGGATGGCGGTGGCACCTGCTCTGGGAGGCGGAGGGTGCCGGTCTGCCCCACTTGGAAGCATAAGCTCCCAAACAGAATCTCGAGCCTGTCGCCTACGGGCTCGAAATCCTTCATGGTGGTTGGCGAGTGGGCGGTGAAGTCGAAGGTGCCAAAGAGGAGATGACTCTCCATCTCTGATGAGTTGTAGATCGCTCCGGATGGGACCATCACAATCGCACAAACATCACACCCAGTTCCCACAGACGGCATCAATTGACGAGGTTTCGACTCGTCAATGCCCATTGTTATGGACTTGGGTTTTGGACAAGATGGGGATGCTGGAGATTGCGGAACGGTTAGCAAACAAGAAATGCGGGGACACGAGGTTTACCCAGGTTCAGGCCCCTGGAGGGAAAACCCTACTCCTGCTTGTCTGCTCTTGATTACGGCGGAACCGAAGGTTACAGGGGTGTGCAGATGCAATATGGCGTGAGGTGTGTATGAGGTGAGTTGATTGTCCTCCTCGCCGTGCCCTCCTAGCCTTTATATAGATAGGCAGGTCCCGGGCATAGGTCGAGTCGGTTACAGATTAGGGTTTGCCCCTTTGAAATTCTATCTACTCTATTCTTGTTCTCCAAGGATTCAAAGGCGTCATGGGCCTGGGCCACCCGAAACCTCCGCGGGCCGCGTATCTTGTCGTGGAACTTTCTTGGGCTGGACTAGGTATGCCAATGTTGTGTACCCGTGGGGTATAACCATGTCACACAAGCCACAAGACATGCTTTGTAGCTCTCAAGAGATCCATCGGAGCGGGTCTTAATCTTGTAGACCCACTTGCATGTGATGGGACGAACACCGGGAGGAGGAGAGACAAGATCCCAGGTTCTAGTGTGCTCAAGCGCAGCAATCTCCTCGGCCATGGCAAGCTGCCATTCTGGATGACACTCATCATCCCGATAAGAAGTCGGCTCAAGGGAAATAGAAAGACCATAGTAGCTAGGAGAGTAGCGATCAGGTGGACGACGATGGCGAGCAGGAAGAGGAGGAAGCTCATCAGAGGAAGAAGACGCATCAGAAGAAGAAGAAGCATTGGAGGAAGCATCCGGAACATGAGAGCAACGATAATAATGGAAGGGAAAAGGAGATAACTGTGAGGTGGGTGGAGGTTTAGAAGAGGAAGGAGAATAACTAGGTGGTGAGGAGGGTGGTGGTGTGGAAGGGGCGACATCAGCAAGGATGGGACATGGATGTGGATCAATAGGAACAGAGGGTGGTGTGTTAGGAAACAAGAAAAAGGATATATCCTCCACCGAGAAGGTCGAGGAGGAGGGGAGAGGGTAGAAGGGACGAGTAATCAGGAGAACAACCAGAGAGATATTCGAGAGGAATACCACCCTGCAGAGCAGCAGAGGGTTGAATATTGACGAGATAGGTGGCAGTAGAAACAGCCTCAACCCAAAAGTGAGGCGTAAGAGAAGCGGCAATCATCAACAACCGAGCCGTCTCAAGAAGGTGACGATGCTTGTGCTCAGCCACACCATTCTGAGCATGAGCACCAGGACAAGAGAACTGGGCAAGAGTACCCTCCTCAGCAAGAAAAGCGCGCAGTGTACGAGAGATATACACGCTAGCAGAATCTGCACGAAACACACGAATAGGAGTGGAGAACTAGGTACGAACCATGGCAGCAAATTTCTTATAGATAGACAAGACCTCACTACGAGAAGACATGAAATATATCCAAGTGTGGCGATAAAAATCATCTATAAAGATATAGTAGCAATGACCCCCTATCGACACGAAGGGAGCCGGACCCCAAACATCGGAGTGAACAAGATCGAAAGGACGCTCACACAGACTCACTATGAGGGTAGGGTAGTTGAATCTTCTTACCAAGCCGACAACCCAGACAATCCAAAGAGGCATTTCCGGAGACAGACCCCAGAACACCACGATGAACTAAAGACGAGAGGCGAGAACCACATAATTGTCCAAGATGATGATGCCACTGCTGAAAAGAGCTAGTAGAGGCGGCAACAGGGGCTAGAGACTGGCGGCAGTCGCAACGGAGGGAAGACGAAGCCAGTCAAGCTCCTAGAGGCCATCATGGCATCGGGGGCCAGCACCAAGCAAAGCGCCGATGCACCGATCCCAAACAGAACATGAATCAAAGTCGAGAGTGACGCTACAACAAGAGTCAACGATCTGTCTACCAGAAAAGAGTTTCATGTTAAGTTGAGGAACATGCGCAACAGAAGGAACATCAAACGAGGAAGTACTAAGAATGCCTCGACTAACGACTGGGAGGGGGGGGTACCATCAGCAGTAAGAACACGAACAGGAGACTTGACAGGTCGAACTGAAATCAAAGAGGATGAATCATAAGTAATATGAAAGGAAGCTCCAGTATCAAGAATCCACGAGGATGTACTTGGATGAGGAGAAGGTGGTCTCTCAATGCCAGAAAAGTCAGTCACAGAACCAGCAGAACCTGTCGGTGAAGAATCCCAAGCATCAAGCAGGCATCGAAGCTGCGTTATCTCATGTGAGACAGGGACACGACTGAAGAGGTCGAGGTAGAATCACGAGCCGACGAAGAGCGGTCAACAACACACATAGAGGCTGCAGTGGTGGAGATGTAGAGCAACGCGCCGATAAGGACGGAGTCGGCGAAAGGCGGCCACAGCCGCCTGGAGAAGGCGCGAGAGTCGATGTAGAGCGACGAGCCGACGTAGACAGGGTCGGCGAAAAGCGGCCACAACCGCGTGAAGAGTCCGCAAAAGTCGATGTAGAGTGGCGAGCCGACGTAGACAGAGTCGACAAAAAGCGGCCATAACCGCATGAAGAGGGCGTGGAAGTCGACGAAGAGCGGCGAGCCGACATAGACAGAGTCGACGTAGACGGAGTGGGCGAAAGGCGACCACAACCGCCTAAAGAAGCCGCGAGAGTCGATGTAGAGCGGCGGGCCGACATATACGGAGTTGGCGAAAGGCAACCATAACCATGTGAAGAGGTTGCGAAAGTCGACGAAGAGCGGCGAGCCAATGTAGAGGAAGTCGGCGAATGGTGGCCACAACCGCGAGAAGAAGCCGTGAGGGCCGACATAGAATGGCGCGACGATAAAGACGAAGTAGACGGACAAGGACCATCTAGAGTCCGAAATGATTTTTTTTTATTTTCTTTTGAGAGAGAAAACAGGTCTGAAATCTGAAACAGTGCATGCTGGTCAGCACGCACGCCAGGCAGAGGCTCACGTGCCGGCGTCACTTGGAAATTGGCAGACGCCAGGCTAAGGCCAGGGGCATGCAGGAGCTGGGGCGCACGTGACCAGGCAGCCGAGGATGGCGGGCGGAATGCGGCTGGGGCGACGAGATTTGGTCGGTATGCGGCGACAACGGGCCAGACTGGACGGGCGGCCGCCGGAGGACAGGGGACGGTCGACCTTGCAGGTAGGAGGAGCAGCGAAAAAACGGCAACGACGGCCAAAGATATTGGATTGAAGACAGTACGAGTTGCGCGTGCGGAAAAAAACGTATAGCTCTGATACCATGTTAGAAATAGCAACTTGTATTCCAAGAAGGCCAAAGGCCATAATATATAGTACATGTACATATATGAAATATGCAGAAAACATCCTAACTAGTAGGCAAATGCAGAAAACACCCTAACTAGTAGGCAAAGGCAGAAAACACCCTAACTAGTAGGCAAACTATAATATACAAATAGCTCTCTAATAGTGGATATCCTTCCACATCAAGGATATGACAATGGTGTTGCGGAAGACGCTGCTGGTGTCGGAGTTTGCCTGGTCTGCCAAGTCCAGGCAGTGCAGGAAACTACTTCTACATGGTGTATGACACCATCTATGCCTATGTGAACAAAGATGGACCGTGTGTGCAGGTGGGCTCTTCTGGCAGGTGTTGGCATTTGGAATGGAGACATGGCCCGAGACGCAAGGGCAGATCTAGGCCCAGGGCAACCAGGGCCATGGACTAGGGCGTAGCAAAACGTTTGGCCTGCTATCTATAAAAAAATAATGTGCCCTTGGATCATAGCCCAGCTCTGGCCCAGCTAGTTGATCGCCTCAACGAGTGGAACCTTCTCTTCTCGCTCGCTTGCTCCCTGCGCAGCGCGCCACGCTGACCCCGATAGCCGGCTTGCCGCACCCCTTCCCCGGCCTCCCCCGCTCCCCGGACTCGTATTACCCCGCGGGGCTATGCCCCTGCCTGTTCGCCTCTGTCCGCCCTCCATGCGGCGCCGCCTGCCCTTGGCTAGCCCACCGTGCCTGGCGCCGCCTCTAGTTCCTGTGAATCCTCTCGCCCTCCTCCAGTGTCCAGTCCTCCAACCGACGCACATGAATTTTGCGGTCCTGCGGGTCTGCCTCCTGTGCTCGGTTAGGCTGGTCCTAGTGCTAGTATCATAAGGTGTATCATGTATGCCAACTTGGCAAAAATCTGATGTGGTGCCATAATTAATGAAGAGAGAGGTGGTTAGTGTATCATAGGTAGATACCGTATCATAACATGTAAAGTTAGAAATCATAATGGCAAGTAAATCTTGTACACACATTTTACATAAAGATTCTACAAATCAATAAATATACCACTACTATGATACTACTATATGATACAATGCACTAGAGATATATTATCATGCACTAGTATCATATGTATGATACTAGTAGTACGATACTACCACTAGGACCAGCCTTACTCATCACAAAATCACAAGGACTCAATTGGACTCGGTCGCGGCTCCCCTCAGTGAAGTACATTTTATGACTAATCAATTGGATACATTGATGGGATGGGTTTATTTTAGTAGAACTTATTCCCCAATTTAACAATTATTTGTAATTGATTTCATGTTCTAGAAATGCAAGATGCGGAGAATTTATTCATCAATATCAAAATCAAAACAATCAACAAATTCAAATTGTCAAACCTAAAAACCTCCTCGATGGACTTGGCATAATATATGTTCACGTGTTATAGTTTTTTTTGTCATCCCGGTACCACTATTTATATTTTTAATTCATCCCCTAATACTATTTCTAGTTTGTAGTCACCTCTTATATTTAAGTTATTGAACGGTTAACAATGGATTGGAAATATATGTTTTTTCACTTGTTCAAAAAAAAATTGATCATTGTCGCAGTCATACCAATTTGTGTGCTATTACAAAAGGTTTTTAGTACTAATAATTTTTTCTAGCGCTTAGTTTGTCCTTGGGCTTGCTCCAATCACTACAGGAGAAGCTGAATACGCCGACGGCCGGGTCCCGTCGGCGTAGGCCTTAAATGCCGTCGGCGTAGGCTGGCCCGACGGCGGCCGACGGCGTATGGCCGTCGGCGTACAGCCCCGTAGGCGTAGTCTCTTCTTCCGTCGGCGTAGAAAAGTCGTCGGCGTATATAGCTACGCCGACGACCGTTTGGGGCCCACCTAGATGACTAACGGCCGTTTGGCTACGCCGACGGCTTTACCGTCGGCCTAGATTTTTTCAATTTTTTTTTCCAAAAAAAAATTTCAATTTTTTAAAAATTTTTTTTTTTCAATTTTTTTTTCATTTTTTTAACATTTTTATATTGTTTAACTTGTTAATCTCACATGGAATTTTTTTATTCTAATACTTAGTATCAAGTCAAATTGTACAATTAGTCAAACTTCCCAACCGGTCACTGACATGGTTATACCATATGGGTACGTGACTTCAGCATACCTGGTCCAGCCCAAGGAAGGCCCACAGCAGATATACGCTGGCCCATGAAGATTTTAGGGTGGCCACGGCCCATGACGCTTTCGGATCCTTGGGGAGCAAGACTAGCACAGATAGGACATTCAAAGGGGTAAAACCCTAGAACTTGTAACCGACTAGGACTATGCCTGAGACCTGCCTAAGTCTATATAAAGGCCAGGAGGGCACGTCCTAGATCTCTAGACTCATACTTCCGCACACACCTCCACGCCAGATCGAATCTGCGCACCCTGTAACCTTCGGTTCCGCCGTAATCAAGAGCAGACAAGCAGGAGTAGGGTTTTCCCTCCGGGGGCTTGAACCTGGGTAAATCTCGTGTCCCCTGGTTGCTTGTCTGTTAACCGTGCCACGATCTCCAGCATCCCCATCTTCTCCAAAACCCAAGTCCATAACAATGGGCATTGACGAGATTAAACCTCGTCAATTGGCGCCGTCTGTGGGAATCGGGGCTGCTGATTGTGCGATCGTGACGGTTCCGACCCGACCGATCTACAACTCCGCGACGACGGAGAATCACCTTCTCTTCGGGACTTTTGACTTCACCGCCCACTCGCCGGCCACCATGAAAGATTTCGAGCCCGTAGGCGACGGACTCGAAATTTTGTTCGGGAGCTTCTGCTTCCAGGTGGGACAAACTGGCACCCTCCGCCTCCCTGAGCGGGTGCCCGTGCCATCAATCTGGCCCGCCTCGTTTGCTCCACACCCCGTGCTACGCACGTCACCATCAACAGATGAGTTCTACAACAGCAGCTGCTGCAACTCCGATCTGTGCGATCCACCTTCGGACGAAGGGACCTACGGTTCCGGATCTGAAAGCTGTGGCAGCAGCGAACCGATCTACGAGCGCTACCTATGCGCCGCGGTCATCCAGGATCAACAAACGCCTAACCCGCCGCCCAACACGAACCCCAACCCGTAGGACGGAAACGGCGGAAACGGCGGGAACAGAATAAGTCAGTCCCCCCACCCGAAGGGGAAAATAACGGCCACGTCATCCAACTTAGCAAAGAAGGATGGGTTCAGGCACGCCGTGCCGTCGCATGCGACATAGTCCTGCCCGTGGATTCACCACGCGACCTACTGATGGCGTACCACTACCTCCTCATCGAGGAGCACAAGAAGCAAGTCAAGATGCAGGAGACACTCGATAAACGCAAGCAAGCAGCCTCTGAGTCCAGCGCGCGACGAGCTGCGCTCTCCGCCATGGCACCTGGCTCTAGCACGAATGGTAATCAGGGAAACAAGCATCGCTCACGGGTGGAGAACATGGATCCCAAGGAACGCCGTGATGTGACCCGAACTCTTCACACGTCATTCATGGATATGGATGCTGACGGCAACATCATCCTGAAGACACCGCAAGCTGCGATCCTGGCAGCCACTGCGTATCTCGCGGCCCACCAACCTCCGGAAGGGGACCCGAAGAGAGCCATGCATAAGTCCACACTCACCGGACTCGGACTCGTCGGAGCTGCGCTCCACGAAGACGCTCCTGCGGAGCCGAAGAAAAAATCTCCGGTCAGGCGCGACCGTAGCCCCACCCCTTCATCCGAAGAGGAGGAGGAGCACGACCTTCCTCGAAGGAAGAAGAGCTCGCATCGCCATAAACGCGACTACGACGCCAGAGACGCGCTTACACAGCGCAAAATCGACAAAGCGCGAGCCAAACGCGCATGCTCGTCCGAGTCCGAGATGGATGAAGATGAAGGAGAACTCTGTGGAGCTCGATGCTTCAGCAGATCTGTTCGGCGAACAAAGATGCCACGCAATTTCAAGCTTCCTTCGGATACTCCGAAGTTCAACGGCACGCAAGATCCAAAATCTTGGCTCAGCGATCATCTGTCATCCGTCAAGCTACACGGCGGTAACAAAGAAACCGCCATGCAATGCCTCCAGCTGCAGCTGACAGGCGCGGCGCGGGTCTGGCTCAGCAGCATATCATCAGGATCCATCCGAAGTTGGGAGGAGCTAGCTTACAGCTTCATCCGAAATTTCAAGGGCACCAGCAAGAGGCCCGCCTCAATCGAAGAGTTGCGAGCCTGCACTCAGAGAACGGGGGAATCTATTCGCTCGTACATATTATGCTGGTCTACCACCAAGAACTCCGCAGCGCATATCTCCGAGGAGAGGGCCATCGACGCCTTCAGAGACGGCGTCAAACACCAAGATTTCAAGGAAGAACTTGGGCGTGTCAAGCCCAAGACACTCGACCACCTCATGGAAATTGCCAACAGTTGGGCAGACGGCGAAGATTGCATCCAGCGAGCGCAATCAGATGAAGAGGACGACTATGGCCGAAGGCGAGAACGCCGCAGCAAGAGGAGATCGCGTGTCTACGAAGACTGCGACGGACCTGACATGGTCGCGGCCGGCTACGCCGACCGCCGCAACGACAACAGCCGCAACAGCGAAGGTTACCGCGGAGGAAATCTCCGTGACAACGGACGATCAGCACAGTCGTGGCAACGCCGCGATCGCGACAACGGACCCTCAGCATTTGAAAAACTTTCGGGTCCATGCACCATCCACTTCTACATCGACAAGCAGGATGGCAAGAAGAAGGCAAGCCACATGCTTAAGGACTGCCGCGAGTTCCAGAAACTCAGCGAAAGCGTGGTCCAGATGAGGTAGCAAGCCCCAATCCTTGCGTTCGGAAACGCACCCGCGCCAGGAGAAATAGCACACGGAGCTCCTCCACCGCCACCTATTGGAGGCCCAAACCAACTAGTCGCACCAGCTCAAAACAAAGCCGGGGTCGTATACCCCCCACCAAAGGGAGCACTAAATATGATCCAGAAGGGACGCCCCACAAACAGGGTGCAGAAGAAAATCACTCGACAAATCAACTTGGCCGTGGCAACTCCGCCTGCAATCCCTGAGTACCTCAGCGGATCGGAGTCCTGCATCACGTTCACTCGCGCGGATCACCCTTGCCAGATCCCTCGCCCAGGTCATGCTGCCGTGGTGCTGGAGGCGCAGATCGGAGGCTTCGAGATGAGTCGCGTCTTCATGGATGGCGGCAGCGGCATCAACCTAATGTTCGCAAGCACTCTAGCAGCTATGCGGATCCCGCAATGCATCCTAGAACAATCAGACACAATGTTCCACGACATTGTACCAGGAAAGGGCATATTCCCCCTGGGCAAAATAGGGCTCGACGTCATCTTCGGGAAGCCGGAAAACTTTCGGCAGGAGCGACTCAAATTCGAAGTGGTGTACTGGCCGTCACAATACCACGCCATCCTGGGGCGTGTAGCATTCGCAAGGTTCCTGGCCGTCCCACACTATGCATACCTACTACTCAAGATGCCAGGACCAAGGGGCGTCATCATAGTCCATGGGAGCTTCACCCGATCAGACCAATGTGACAGGGATTTCAACAAAATCTCCGAGTCTTTCGGCATGCAAGACGAGCTTGTAAGGCTCCGCGAGGTGACAGACAATGGGATACCCCCAGTCACAAGGCAGAACGCACCTGACATGTCCTTCGACTCCACCGTCAACACCAAGAAAGTACAGGTCCATCCGACGGATGCCTCCAAGACGGCCTTGATCGCCAATGACCTCAGCACCGCATAGGAAGGCGCGCTCGTCGAATTCCTCCGTGAGCGCTGGGAAATCTTCGCCTGGTGTCCTGCGAACATGCCAGGAGTTCCCAGGGAATTCGCCGAGCATGCACTCAATGTCTTTCCAGACACCAAGCCAGTCAAGCAATCCATCCGAAGACTGTCGGAGCCACGAGCCGAAGCTATCGGCAAGGAAATCAATAGACTGCTCGCTGCAGACTTCATCAGGGAAATCAAAGAAAGCGAGTGGCTTGCAAACACGGTGATGGTCCCGAAGAAGGACACGGACATCCTGCGGATGTGTGTGGACTTCACGTCACTAAATAAGCATTGCCCGAAGGACCACTTCCCTCTCCCACGGATCGACCAGATTATCGATTCGACTGCAGGTTGCGAGAAACTCTCCTTCCTCGACGCCTACTCAGGCTATAACCAGATTCGGCTCAAGGTCGAAGATCAGGAGAAAACGGCGTTTATTACACCGTTCGGAGTATTCTGTTACAACACAATTCCCTTCGGGCTAAAGAACGCGGGTGCCACATACCAGTGATGCATGCAGGCCTGCCTCAAGGACCAGATTGGTCGCAACGTCCAAGTTTATGTCGACGACATAGTAATAAAAACCAGAGAGGCAAGGACACTTATCGACGATCTCCGCGAGACATTCGACAACCTTGATCGCTACAGGATCAAGCTCAATCCCGAAAAGTGCGCCTTCGGCGTCCCATCAGGTCAGCTGCTCGGGTACTTCATCTCTCAACGAGGGATCGAAGCGAACCCGAAGAAAATCAAAGCCATCATGACGATGGAGAAGCCGAAAAACCTCAAGGGCGTCCAGCAGCTCGCAGGACGAGTAGCGGCGCTAAGCAGGTTCATCAGCCGTATGGGCGAGAAGGCCCTACCATTCTACCAGCTGCTGCGTAAAGCAGACAAGTTCGAGTGGACGCTAGAAGCCAACGACGCATTCAAAATCCTCAAGCGGCTCCTCTCCACCTCGCCCGTTTTGGTCACGCCAAAGGAGCGCGAGCCCCTGCTGCTGTACATAGCAGCCACACATCAGGTGGTCAGCACCGTACTCGTGGTCGAGCGACCCGAAGAAGGCAAGACCCACGGGGTCCAGCGCCCAATTTACTACCTCAGCGAGGTACTGACACCAACAAAGCAAAGGTACCCTCACTACCAGAAGCTAGCCTATGGTGTATTCATGACGGCTCGATGGTTGAGCCATTACTTCCAGGAGCACCAAGTGATGGTCGTCAACGAAGCACCCCTGAACAGCATCCTAAATAATCCAGAGGCCACAGGACGGGTGGCCCTGTGGGGCATCGAACTATCACCCTTGGACATCGTCTACGAGAAGCGACACGCAATAAAATATCAAGTCCTTCCGGACTTCCTGGTACACTGGATGGAGCTGCAGCTGCCAGACACCCCAGACATGTCGCAGTCCTGGACAATGCATTTCGACGGCTCCAAGCGCGAAGCCGGAGCAGGGGCAGGGGTCATACTGACCTCCCCGCAAGGTGACAAGATGAAGTACGTTCTTCGGATGAAATTCAGAGCCTCCAACAACGAAGCCGAATACGAAGCCCTCATCCATGGTATGAGGATGGCAAAGATATGCGGTGCAACGCGCCTGGTCATCTACGGTGACTCCAACCTCGTCGTCCAGCAGACGATGAATGAGTGCGACGCACACGCCGAAAACATGATCGCGTACCACGCGCTCTACAACGCACTCGAAGGAGAATTCGACGGCTGCGAACTTCGGCACGTTGGAAGAGAAAGCAACGAGGAAGCCGATAGACTCGCCAACATCGGCTCCACTTGTGCAAAGGTACCACCACTCGAACAAATCTGCGTGCCATCCATCAAGCGGAAATTCCCCAAGGGATCACTCGAAGAAGCAGAGCACTCGGGAGCTACGCTACCCGAAGGACACGAAGGACCCGAAAAGCTGGACACAGAGGTAGCCATGGTCAACCTAATGCAGGTCATGGCAGTCGAAGAAGCTTGGACACGACCATACCTCCAGTTCTTAATAAATGGAGAATTGCCTGACAGCCCAACAGACGCCCGGCGCATATCTCGCCGGTCAAAAGCCTTCACCGTCATCAACGGCGAGCTGTACAAGCGCAGTATCACGGGTATACTTCAACGGTGCGTCACCATCGACGACGGCAAGGCCATACTCCAAGACATCCACGAAGGCATCTGCGGCCACCACGCAGGCAGCCGCTCCCTCGTCGCTAAAGCTCTACGAGCAGGATTCTACTGGCCGACGGCCATGAGCGACGCAAAGGACATCGTCCGAAGATGCAACGGATGCCAACGGTTCGCCGACAAACCGCACGCACCTGGGTCCGAGCTCAGGCCCATACCTATAACTTGGCCTTTCGCTCAATGGGGCCTCGACATGATCGGCAAACTGCCAAAATCCTCGAAAGGAGGACACGTCTTCCTCCTGGTCGCAGTCGACAAATTCACCAAGTGGATCGAGGCCATGCCAGTCACCAACCAGAAAGGCAAAACTGCCGTCAAGTTCTTCGAGTCCATTGTCTACAGGTTCGGCGTACCACACAACATCATCACCGACAACGGATCAAACTTCATCTCCGAAGAATTTCAGGACTTCTGCGAAGGCCTTGGGATAAACATCACATATGCCTCAGTGGCACACCCGCAAACGAACGGACAAGTGGAAAAGGCCAACTGCCTAATCGGCGCCGGCATCAAGAAGCGCCTCATGAGCTCACTCGAACATAAAGCTGGAAATTGGACGAAGGAGCTACCCTCCGTCCTGTGGAGCCTACGAACTACGCCAAACAGCTCCACCGGCTACACACCGTTCTTCATGGTACACGGAGCCGAAGCCGTGCTACCAGCCGAAGTACACCACCAGGCCCCACGGGTCGTCGCTTACAGTGAAGCTGAATCCACGACTGCCCTGGAAGACGCTGTCGATACACTCGACGAAGCACGGGATATAGCAGCAGCTCGATCAGCGGTGTACCAGCAAAGTCTCCGCAACTACCACAGCCGCCGGATGCGCCCAAGGTCCTTCGTCGAAGGAGACCTCGTCTTGCGACTCAAGCAAAAGCGACCGAATAAATTCGAGTCGCCATGGGAAGGACCCTACGTCATCACCGAAGTCATCCCAGGTGGCGCCTATCGCCTCAAGAACGTGGAGTCTGGAGTCACATACTACAACCCATGGAATATCTCGCACCTGCGATGATTCTATCCGTAGCAACCTACCCCCTTCTTTTACTTTCAATAAGGCTTCCAGCCAAGGCTACTCAGCCGAACAATGTACCTCCTCCATTACGATATAAATAAAGCTAAGTGTCTCGCCCCAAAACTTCGGTTCACTATTTTCTGCAACTGTACTATATGCTACAAACGCACTCGGGGGCTCCCCCCACCTCACGATTACATCGACTGAGGACCAAACGTGTACACCTGAGTAGCTGACAACGTCAGGCAAACGAAAAGGACACGTACCCAATTAAAGCACTGCGTGCTCACAAACAAACAAACCTTTACAACAAAGGGCACAACACGCCCAGCCAAAATATACAAATTTTACATCTTTCTCTTTTTACAGGTACTACCTATATTGAAGAATAATTTGGGCACGCTGTTCAAACAAATCTACAATCTGTTCGGCATACTGCCTTACAGCCGCGTAATGCGGACGCGTGTCCCACTCGCCACCATCAGGCCGAAGAGGTGGCCCAGCAGCCACGGCAGCCAAATCCACGTCAGACCGGTGCAGCCTCACAAGAGACAACGCAGCTTTCACTCCTGCGACAAGCTGCTGCCGCACCAACTCCTTGACATTGCTTACGTTCCGAAATTTCGACAGAAGACCCACAAGACTTGTTGGCACGGCATCCAAAGGAAACATGACGTGCAGCACCGAGGAAAGCGATGTCTGCACCTGGCGGAGCACCCGCGAAACTTGATGAACACGATCCTGCACCGTCGCCAGGGCTATGGCGCGATCACGATCCATCCAGAAGAAGCCGCCGGCCTCCATGTTCTGTTGAGTCAAGCAATTGACCCGAACAGCGACACGCTCTTTTTCTTCCCTAGGAGCAATATTTGCACCTGCAATAATCGGACAAAATAAAAGTAAGGCCAGCAGGCTCACCCGAACAACGGAGCTACAGCTCGACCAAAGAACAACTTACATTGCAGCTGCTCGGACAGCCGGACCAGCTCCGCCATCAAGTACTCCTCTCTGGCTGCACCACGATCCGCTTTGGACTTCCAAACGTCGGCATGACCGCGTAGCCCGAGCAACTCCCTCTCCAGACTGCGCACACGATCCCGAAGGAAAGTGAGCTGCGAGGAATCATCCAAGGATGGACGCAACGGCGTTGCGGATGGGGCGTCAACAGGGTCAGCACCCGAAGGAACCTAGAGCGACAGCAAAAGAAAGGAACACAAACATTCAGCCAAAGATAGAGCACAACTCAGAGGAATTCATTAAATATATAAAGCCACTACGTGGCACAAGGATGGTGTTCTTCGAAATATTTACAACAAAAACAGACTACAAACTATCCTACAGCTACTACGCCTAAGATGCAGGGCCCTGAGTCGCCTCGGAGCCAGACTGCCTAGCTTTGGCCTCGCCCTGCTGCCGCAGTGCGTACTCGGACAGCAAATCAATGAGCTTGGGCCCATATCGCTTGCAGCGAGCAGAATAGGCAGCAAAGGCTACCTCGGATCCATCCGCAGCCGTCGGCATCCGAGAAGTGATCTGGGGCAGATCCAGCTCCGCTCCAGCCGCCATGGCCATCGCCAGCCCGACGGACGCGCCGATGCTCTTCTGCTTGCGTTTGTACACTGCAGGCGCTTCGGCTGACAGAGCCTCCGCCAGAGTATCCACATCGTCAAGGGCTACGCCCTTTGGGACAAGCTCCTTATAGAAACGACCAAGGACTTCATTCGCCTTGGCGAGGGAGTTGACGACGGTGCTGCAGCGGTTTCCGACCGCCACAGTGGCATCATCTAGAGCACTCCCGTGCTCCAGAGCACCGCGGTCGAACTCGATGCCTGCGGCATCTGAGACAAAAGAAGAAAAACATGAAGAAAAGCCGCATAGAAGAAGACCCGAAGAAAAAGAAACAAGTACAAAACTAGCACTCACCCGAAATAGCCTTGGAAGCAGCCATGAGCTTCGCCGCCACCTCTTTTTTCGCGAGCAGCCGCAACCGTGGCCAGCTGCTCCTCACGATCTGCGACCTCCTGCTGCAGACGCTCCTTCGCTTCGGCTGCCTTAGTCAGCTCTAGCTCGAGGCGCTCTTTCGCGCCAACGGCGGCTCCGGCATTCTGCTCTGATTGACCAAGGCTCTTTTTGAGAGCGTCGACCTCACGGAGGGAATTGTTATGCTCCTCTGCATTCAAGACAAGCAAGCGTCAAAGAATAGGACCAAGATAAAACAGAGAAGCATTAAAAGGAAAATAGATACCTTGAAGCTGCCGAAGGTTTGCCTCTAGCGCCAGGCACTCCTGCACCAGCCGCTTGGCCTCCTGCACAAAAGGCTGAAGAAAAAGATAGCAGTAAGAAAAGGACTTGGGGGCTACGCCCAACACAAAGGAGTAAAAACAAATTCGTACACGAAGATACTCGGGGGCTCCCCCCATGATATGAAGCAGAAAAACTTACATGCTCTGCTGGTGACTCCGAAGGACCGCCTGCGAAATTCTGAGGCGCAACCACCTGCACCTCCTGCAACGGAGGATCTAGAGGCGCGCCACCCAAAGTCGCCACCGTCCGAGGAGGAGGAGACGCAATCTTTGACTCCCCCATCATCTCCCGCGCACCACCACTGGAGGAATCATGGGAGGAGTGCCTGCACACGAACCAATCAGCACAAGCACAACAGATCATGAAGGAAAAATGAAAATAGTACAGCAAGAAACTTACGAGCCCAGCGAGCTCAGGTCAAAGACAGGAGGAGACCTTAGGGCTCTCTTCTCCTTTTTCTTCTCTTCCTTCTTCTCCTCCTTCTTTTCTTCCTTCTTCCGCTTCGCTGGCGGGTGCGGCGCTACAGCCCGCACAGGAATGGCAGGAAGGGGAGAGGAAGAGCCTCCGTGACCATCATCATGACGCTCAAGGCCCAGAGGGTTTCTGGGAGTCGGAGGAGTCGAGGCATCCGAAGACTCGCTGGAGCTCCGCGATCGTTTTCGCGTATGGTCCTCACTCGACTCGTCAGCATCCTCCGCTGGAGATCGCGCCGACGGTAGCTCAGACACGGAGTCAACCACTTCATTATACGGGGCATTCGGATACCTTTCGGGCAACGGTGGTACCATGCCCGACACTTTGAAGCTCTGCAAGATCAGAAGGAACTTTGTTAGCAAACAAAGGAAACAAATACATAGCTGACAAAAAAAGGGGAGCACTACGTGCACAAATCTACACCTTCGGTACGACCAACGTCGAAGAAAAGGGAGGAGTCAGCGACTTCCCCGGGATTTCTTCTCCGGCCTTGAACTTCAGCAGCACGCGAAGGGCCATGTCAAGATCTCCCTCGGAGATTTTCTCACTCGAAACCCTCGTCGGATCACGGTGTCCAGAATAAAGAAACATCGGGTGCGCCCTCGCTTGGAGAGGCTGCACGCGACGCTCAAGAAATGTTCGGATGATGTCCACGCCGTTCACCTCCTTCTCCGGAATCAGTTGGAGATCCTCCACCCGACGGTAAAGGGCCTCTATTTCCGCCACCTCACCGTCCAAGATTTGGTTTTTCCAAGACCTTTTCTTCTCAATCATTTGGGAAGGGTCAAAGGGAACAAGACCAAAATCTTGCCCAGGCACTACGGAGTAGCGGATATAAAACCATCGCCTCTGCCAGTACTGGACATATTCGGACATGGAAAAAGAAAAGAAGAGAAGATTGGGAATAAGGGAGATGATGCAACCCCCAATGGGATACACACCATCCGAACCAGACTGCCTCTTCACGGAATAGAGCTTCCGGAAGAGGCCAAAGTGTGGCTCAATGCCAAGCCAGCACTCGCAAAAAGTGATAAAACACGCAATGTGGAGAAGAGAATTGGGAGACATATGATGAAGCTGAATCCCACAGAAGAAGAGCAGTCCACGAAGGAAGTCATGGACTGGAAAAGAAAAGCCACGCAAAACGAAGGCGAGAAACATAACCCGGTACCCAGATGGGGGACGGGGGATTACCTCATTGCCAGGGAGTTTGACAGCCTCCCTATCTTACGGGATCAAGCCCCGCTCGTGCAGCTTGCGGAGATCGCTCTCCCGCGTCTCTGATCGCCGCCAGCCACCATCGGTGACGCGAGCAGCGGCGGTGCCCTTCTTTCCTCCGGCGGCGCTGGTCCCAACCGCAGATGAAGACTTCTTTGGTTTCCCCATCACGCTACGGCGGCGCTGGCGGTGAAAACGTAGAAAGGACGACGGAAATGTGGAAGGAAATCCCAGCGCGAAGCAAGAATCGCTCGAGCGCAAGGAGGCAGTGAAACACAAGAACTGGTGCGGTGAAAACAAACCATGGTTCCCCTCAATGATTATAACAGCGAAGACGACGCATGGCAGCCGTTTATCCAGAAGACCTAACGCCAACGGCAGATCTGGTCGTACACGTGTCAACATCACAACGAACCGTCGTTACCACGCCGTCCACTACGCGTGGAAATCGAGGAGACGCCGTAATTATCTCCACGCCGCGCGTGACCGGTCAATTCAAAGTCAGCAAGTGGGACCCATGTTCGTCCAGTCAAGTCATCTCTGGCGTAGCAGACGCTTGAGGTCATCGATCGTCAGCACTGATGTCATCAAAAGCCATACTAGCACCAACTACCATTCTTCGGCTTCACAGCTAAGAGTACTCACTCGAATCTTCGATTCGACTAAATACTCGGGGGCTACTCCTATCAGGAGCGCTGGCCGCGCACCCGGAAGATGAATAACGACAAAGTATTTCTTCGAGTCCTACGTCGAGTCCGCGACTCCACTACGGACTCGGGGGCTAATCCCATAGGGAGGATGGATTTAATCATCCGAATTTTTTTGAGTCCTACGGACTTAACAACCGAACAAATGCTTGAACTAAAGTCTCTGCTCGAGTCTACGACTCGAACAGACACTTGGGGGTTACTCCCATAGGGAGCGCTGGTCGCGCACCCTATGAATTCTTCGATTGTGATCTTTCGGATCAGCACGCAAAAACTTTTTGGCATCTCTTGACCAACAAAACGCTGAGTGAGCAACGATCTCCTTAGCCACCCGAAACACCTCCGCGGTGACAAACGTTCGGATGCTGTGTCTGCAACACAAAGATAAGACCTGCAGATATCATCTGACGGCCTGGCAACGTACATGACTGCGCTCTGCTAGTGCAAATCCATGTCGACAGGCGTGATGAAAAATCCCGACGGACGCGTTGGGTACATTAATTAAAATCACTGGAATTCCACTCCTGTAAGTCCTTCGCGGCCTGAGTCGAATTACGCCAGCATATGTTCCAGGTTCGAGTAAAGGGACTCAAACTTGAAGAAGATCGTGTTGTTTCGTCCTAAGACAGTTAACTGACCCTGATCCGTCGGATGAGTCAGGCACACACGTCAACAATCCCTACACACATATACTATTAATACATAGTTGCACCCGAAAGATGGAAGAGTTCTCAGCCGAATCTACGATTCGACTGATCACTCGGGGGCTACTGACATGGTTATACCCTACGGGTACGTGACTTCAGCATACCTGGTCCAGCCCAAGAAAGGCCCACAGCAGATATACGCTGGCCCATGAAGATTTTAGGGTGGCCAAGGCCCATGACGCTTTCGGATCGTTGGGGAGAAAGACTAGCACAGATAGGAAATTCAAAGGGGTAAAACCCTAGAACTTGTAACCGACTAGGACTATGCCTGGGACCTGCCTAAGTCTATATAAAGGCCAGGAGGGCACGTCCTAGATCTCTAGACTCATACTTCCGCACACACCTCCACGCCAGATCGAATCTGCGCACCCTGTAACCTTCGGTTCCGCCGTAATCAAGAGCAGACAAGCAGGAGTAGGGTTTTCCCTTCGGGGACCTGAACCTGGGTAAATCTCGTGTCCCCTGGTTGCTTGTCTGTTAACCGTGCCACGATCTCCAGCATCCCCATCTTCTCCAAAACCCAAGTCCATAACAATGGGCATTGACGAGATTAAACCTCGTCAGTCACCCATCTTAATACTACTTCAGTCCCAGCACGCTTAACTTCTTCATTCCTTCCACATGAGCTTCCGACAAACAAACTAGAACTTGTTGTGAATATTATCATATCAAACATATTAACCATTACACTAAATGTTAGACATACTTGTTTTTTTACATTACATACAATTTTTTGAGTAAACAACAATAAATAAGTAATAATAATCTTGAATTCAAATAAAAATAAAATAAATTTTATTTATTTTGCTTTTTTTATTTAAATTTGAATAATTCATATCTACAAATCCGTAAATCACAATTCGACAAATAATATATCCAAATCGATCAGAAAAATGAGAGAAATCCAAATATGACATCCCTATCATCTATTTAATTATATATCATAAATTTTAAATATTATACCAACTGAAACTATGTCAAGATTCATGAAACACCCCGTTTTTGGCAATCGAAAAATAAAAAATGGCTTTTGGGTGCGACGAAAAGGAAAACTTCCTCCTGCAACATTGTTAGCCATCCCATGATATACACGAGTGCATAATATGGGCACATTAGCGCAAACTATATCGCGATTCTAGCAATAACATTGGTCATTTGATCTGAAATCCAGAAAACCTCGATTGAGATAGGCCATTTTGTGAAGGTTTTTTTAAAACTCAATGAATATATCAAGTTTTATATTTTTCGATGAAACTATGTCATATAATATGACACCACGCGAAGGTTTTGCATTGTTTCGATCATTTTTTAATTTTTTATGCCCGTTTCAAACTATCGTCAAACTTCCTAAATCGAGGGGCATGATGATTCTTAGCTCGGGGACGAGTCTCACTAAACTTGCATTAGATCTCTGATGAAATAGCATATTGTGAACCTAAAAGTGATTTTTACAAAAAGTTATGAGCAATATATCATGTACCTGTAGCTCAAATCTAACTCATTTCCTGCCGATTCAGCAGGAATTTGTCTTTTTCACGAGAGGTGAACGGAAAGGTTTGAGATTCCTAGGTTGGGAAATTGTCCATTCAATATGGTCTAGTATTTTTGAAAAATATGGTATTATCAGTTTGAAACTTTGTTTTGGTGGTTGCTTCACAGAACACCCCTTTTTTTGCACTTGGAAAATGAAAAATATGTTATATGAAAGTATTTGTATTTTTTATGTATTTTTTTGAATAAAAATATATAATATTTGAGTTTATATAGATATATCTTATTTTTCTACAAATTTTGATATATTATATGTATTTTTTTGAATTTAAATGATTTAGTTATGATTTTTCTAAGATTAATGTGGCAGAAAAAGAAAAATAGCTACGCCGACGGTAAAGCCGTCGGCATAGACTTGACGCCGGCGTAGACTTGACGTCGGCGTAGGTCTGAAACCTACGGCTTTGCCATCGGCGTAGACTTGACGCCGTTGCTCTGTCGTTAGTCCAATGGGCTACGCCGACGGTCATGTTTACGCCAACGGCGGCCGTCGGTCTATTTATTCTACGCCGACGGCAAAACTGGACCGACGGCCCGTCAAGCTACGCCGACGGCCCTGACATTTTGCCGTCGACGTATAATAAAGCCGTCAGCCTATTTAATTATTCCCGTAGTGAATCCTAGATCCACCACTGGAATACGAAGTCGTGCTTGAGCGAAGCCCCACGACAGCCGCTGTCATCTCTCAGGAGTGTGCAAAGATCGACAGTTCCACACCGGCAGTCTACCTCGTTAGTTGTATATGCATCCATGCATGCATGGGCTCCCGTATTGGGGTGAAGGCATGCGTGGAAGGAGAATTATTTACATGAAGATGTTCACAATCAAGGCTAGATATATATGTATCTCTTTCAAAGATTTACTTACCAAGTAACAGAAGGTCCATATTTAACAAGAATGATTAATGAGCTTCTGCAAACTGATACGTGTGGCATGGCATTGTGCATCAGCTCAATAACCCCTAGACGAGCTAGTTCCATTCGATCCTGATCGAATTTTGGTAGGCACTGATTTTTAATTTAGTTTGTTCAGATGATGAGTTCGTCCTGTTCAGTCCAGTGTTACAGTGCTACAGGAACATGGAGTCAAATGGAAATTGGAAGCCATGGTAACTCTCAGCCGGAAAACAGTGATGATGATGGTGGATCACCTACACATAGAGAAGGCGTAAATATGCCTGTAGATCTACTAGATCTTCTTGGTGCTTAAGCTTTCACCTGACCGAAACCTGAAACGATCTCAGTAGTCCGAGTCGGAGTCGCGAGCGTGCCGTAGCCACCGAGTTCGACTGGGAGTCGTCCCGAGGTTACCGTCGACTGCTCCACATATAAGTGGTAGTCACGGACAGAAGTTCAGAACTTGTTCAAAGCAGGGCTGCCTGGCACCAAAACTACGTAAGTACAACGGTACGAGTGTGTAGCAGGCGGCAACTGAAGGCGCGCTTATGTGCAACGGCATGGCGACCACCGGCAGCGGCACGGAGACCACCGCGATCCCCACGAAGAGGGCGCGCGAGGATCCCGACGAGGACGAGCCTGAGGACGCCGTGGAAATGGACATGGTGAAGAGGTTCAAGAGCAACTACTGGGACGACCCGGCGGCCACCCCGATATCTTGCAGCGATACGGGGCGCTCATGTCCCGACTAGACGCTGAGGACAACGAGGCCCAACGCTTCCTCAGGGCGCTCCACTAGTCTAGGACTGATCGCCAACGCGAGGGTGCCCCCGAGCCGATCTAGGACTGATGAATCGCCGACAGAAGGGCCCAGAAAGAAGCACCTCGGTCGCATCCGTTCATGCATATGGCCGTGGCACATCTGTGCGCATGCACCCGCTCTTTTTGTCTTGCAAGATGTATGTACTCCCTCCGTTTCATCGCAAAATGGTTGCACATCGGATCGCGAGTCTGTGTAGATTCATTTGTCTACGCTCCTATTGCGTTCAGCCTAATTTGTGCTTGTGTAGCTCTAGATTAATTATTGGTTCACTTCATGTTACCGTTCTAATTTCTTTAGCTAGGTAAATCGATCACGTCTTTTTTTAATACGTGTCCTATTTATACCATAAAGATCATGGTATAAGCCACGTAAACACTAACCTGATAAAATTGGAAAGACAATAGCCTGTACGCAAAGAACTACCATCCAAGAAAGAAAATTACAATTCAGACCAAAGAATTCTCTAAGCTTGACGTCAACGCCCATCACCAGTCTTTTGCACCACAATAGCAACAACCAAAGGAAAAAAATAATGGATCACCTCCTCACCCGAGTTCGATGCGGCTCCATCGCCGATATGCAGCTTTGCGGACCTCTAAGGTGGCTCACCCAAGGTGAGACCATTGTTGTTGAATGAAGCACACTGGGGCAACACCCCGAACACGCCATCGAACTTTAGATCTAGCATCCCTGCATGGCTAAGACGTCGGAAGAGGAAACCATACCTGCCACCCACAAAGCACAAACCAAGCACACAATCCACCATCTTCTATATGCCGTTGACGCAGACCTCAACCTGCATCTGCTCCTTGACTACCTCCCAGGTTCCACGTCGGCGCTGGAGCAAACAACGTCACGGTGGTGGAGTCTAAGGACAAATATCCACCACGAGTATGCCGCCACTGTCGCACCATCCTTGCTTGAATAGACTGGTCTCCAAATCCATCGGAGAAGGATCTGAAGAAAAAATATTCAGCACCTCCATCGCCGTCCCCGAAAACCAAGACGATGAACAACCTAAAAACAAAGCTACTTTGGTCTAAAACTATGCACACACATGGATCCGATGATCCCCCTCACCACTGATGACCTAAGTCGTCGGCGGGGGGAGACGGCTGGAAGGCGGAAAGATCTCCTTTTTTTCTCCCCGGCGGCGCGTGGGGGAAAAGCCGTATCTAAGGAAGCCGCAAACTTATAAAATTAGCCATGTCTGCTAATCTATACTTAATTTAAATATGTTTTAGTAACATGCAATATGATTTAACTCTGTTTTAGTAACGTGTAATACGATCACTAGTGGAAACGAGGCCTTTGGTTGAGGTAGGAAATAGGCTTTAACACCGGTTCTTCTACGAACCGGTGTTAAAGGGGGTGCCCGTACCAGCGTGGTCCGTGCAGCAAAAAGTCGCACCCCCTTTAACACCGGTTTGAGCCACGAACCGGTGTTAAAGGCCCTGCACCACCGCCCTTCGCAGGCCCCCCTTTAACACGGTTCATGGCTTGAACCGGTGTTAAAGGGTGGAGCATTTATTTCGTACATCAAATGGGTGGGGGCATTTTTAATTCAGAAAATAGGATAGAATTTAGAAAATTCATATCTTTTTCATTTCAACTCAGAAAAATATGAATAATATATCATAATTTTCAGAAAAATAATATCTATCCATTCATATAAAAATATTTTATAGTTACTGTAGATGAAAATTTTCAAAATGATTAAAACACTTGAATATATATTTTGATTATTCAAATAAAACAAAAATAAAATAGTCAAACCCTAAAACTTTGAACATAAGAAATATTAAGCATCTGAAAAGGAATCTAACCCTATTTTATTAGAGCAAATCATATTTTATTTTGTATTAACATTTTTGAATTGTTTGGGTATTTAAATTTAGCATCTTTTGTATACTTTGGAATCTGTATACAAAATTTCTTCCCGCCATTTTTCTTCCCGCCATTTCTTTCCGCCAGTTTTCTTCCCTTCATTTCTCACTATATATATGTAGGATTGGCCTCCATTGTCATTGCGCATCTCTAGACTCATATTTGCAACCTCATCACTCTTTTCCATGGCTTCCACCGTACCACTAACCCCCGGGGAGGCGGAGGCGCTTTGCGCCTCGAACTACCCCTGCCCGCCGGGCTACTGCGTCCCCGTCGGCTGGATGCTGAGCGCCGGAGGCGTGCCGGTTCCTCTTGTCCCTCTAGGTGTGGCGCGCCGGATGGCCATCATGAACCACTTCTACTTCGAGCTCACGCCGAAGCAGCGGAGGAATCCCAACTGGCATCCAGACTATTTCCCGACTTGGGAAGCCTTCTTCGGGGATCGGCGTGAGAGGGCGCTCGCCAGGCACGAGGAGGACGGCACACCTCCTACAAACTTCAACGAGGCCGGCCATCGGTTGTGGTGGCGCAGCCGGACTCTCCAGAGCGTCATGGCCTACGACACAGCCGCCGACTCTAACCCCCGCCTGCGCTACCCTCAAGTCCAGCTCACGCGTACTCCGCCTTCAAGGTTCAATTACGGTGACCCCGACGACGACAACGAAGACGGCCGCGGCGAGTACGACGATTACAGTGGCGAGTATTAAAGGTATAGGCAGGAGCAAAACAAGTTCGGCCGATTGTGACTTAATATGGCCATGTATCTTAATTTCTAGTTCTTTTATGTATCTTAATTTTTAGTCGTGCTTTATGTAACTTACTGTTAGTTGCATTATGTACTTTAATTCTAGTTCTATGGTAATAAAAATTTCTCATTGGTATATTGATTATATCTCAAAAAACCTTCACAAAATGACCTATCTCATTCGAGGTTTCTTGGCTTTCGGGTCAAATGACCAATGTTATGGCTAGAATCAAGGCATAGTTTGTGATAATGTGGCCATATTGTTCATACATGTGCATCATGGGATGGTAAACAATGTTGCAAGAGGAAGTTTTCCTTTTTGTCGCACCAAAAAGGCATTTTCCATTTTCCGAGCATAAAAAACGGGCGGTTTTCTGAAGCAACCACCAAATGGCTAATTCAAAAAACTACCCGCGGTGACCCAGCATACCACTGCATGATGTAGTACACTATAGTCGTTGACATAACACCAATTTAACACCGTTCACTAGTATAACATTCCTCAGAGTAGTACAACAGAAACACAACAGGTCCAAGACATGATTATAGGTTACAACTCAAATCTTTACACAAGATCCAGAGAACACTCTAGGTTAAAGAGAGAGAAAGAAACTTCTTACAAAGAAGAATCAGGAATAAATAACTCATAGCTACCATACTTATAAAACTATTAACTGAACTACTGGGCTTGCATTGCTGCTATTGCAATACTCTACAGAAGTAGGTTCTATGGTTATAAATTCTATTCTTATCTAATCATCAACTTCGTCTTCACTTGAGTTGATGTATATTTTGACTTTCTTTATTTCATTGAAGAGCTTGAGCTTTTGATGATGATTTCTGGAGCATACTTGATGTAGACGTCGTCTTAATGGCTTCAGAATCTAGCAAGGGTTAAGAAGAATCTTTCTGGAGCGTACTCAGCAAGTTCACTAGAAAAGGAGTGTTTGATGCACTATATCTACAGTCACAGACCGTAGGTCGTAGGCAATGCAGGTTTTCGTAAACATTTCTTCAAGGGTTGCTTTTATTCTGAAAAGTTATGTCCGTCAGCCTTCATGGGTTTACCAGAACTTTCATGGAGTTCCTTTCCCGCCGCGTTCGCAGCTCTTTCCCAAAATAGGGAGTAACAAGTTACAGTTCTTACACTCTGCAGAGGTGCGTTACTTTACCCATGAGAGATCTTAGCTTTGTTGCACATCCGAATTGCAGGTTCGTTCACACTTCCTTGGTGTGAGGCCTAGACTATGATCCAAGACAATCACTGCCTTCTCCGCGACCCCGCATATCTCCTTGGTGTACGCCAGCCCACCTATTGAATTACGACAATTGGCAGTACAGACCGTTCAGATGCCGGAACTATCGTGGGACATTGAGGGATCCCACCCATATGTTGCATATCCTCTACAAATTACCATATAATATGCACGCTATGAGTGATAACAGCCACGACCCGCACATCCGGCTCCATGCGGGAGGGAAAAGATACAGCTGACTTCTCCGTCCCATTCCAAATCTCATGGTCAACGCATGATATACGACGCAAGAATCACTGGCGACATTGGTTGTTAAGTCCTAGATATTATGTTCCTTTACCACCGGAACTCTTATAGTAGGTTATTACCTCATGGTAAATAACCTATAATCATATTATTATGAAAATAGTGTTTTCTGACCTTTTTCAAATGCAGGTGATGACAACACTGGATTTGCAAAGTACTTTACAGAAAATAATCAAAGGACATGAGCAAGTGTGAACTTGCCTTTTGTGATTGCAAGATTATGCACTCACGGTCTTCAAGACAATATAAGATCCAATATCTGAAATCAGCATCATTGGTCCGGTAAGGACTAATGTTTAAAGAAGCAAGATGCTTTTATGCATAAGTAATGTAATGCAAGTTAATAAACGCGAATCCCGAGGATAACGTTGTTCTAGGGTTTGGATACTGGAAAGGGTTTCCTTGGAATGTGTTGTCCTTTTAGATTAAGTTTCACACATGTGCTTCTTATTAAGGCTTGTGAGTGTGTGTGAAACAACATGTAATTATAATATCATAAAACAATGAGATATACTAATGAGATGTGCTACTCAAGGACTACTTATATGAGAATTATCTTATCTTCGAGTTTTACCTTGCAAGTGATGACATTTATAAGGGACTTAAGTGTTAAAAATCCTAGGTATATAAGTAAAGTATAAAGTAAGGTGTTTACTATTAATTTTCATATGTTGATTGAAGTGGCAAAACAAATAACTTTTGAAGAAAAGATTCCTCTATTAAGGTTTAAACAATCTGTGTGGTTAATCATATGTGGTCGATGTTGTTTGTGCTGGCTTGCATAGTTTGGACTTGAGATGCTTTACAATTTAATTATAACAGACCAAAGTTAACTATAAGGTATATAATAAAGTTTTTAGCATTATACTTAAGGTCTGGTAGACTAAAGTTAACTTTAAAATATAGATGGACTTTAGGTGTAATGCTTATTATACTTATACCTTGTTTACTCCATAATGTTTCTTTAAAGTTACTTAAGAATGGTATTATTTTTAGTTGGTAATGGTTTCTTTTACATTATAAATGTATAAAGGGATTTACCTCCCTATAAGGGTGTGGTTAAGGTTTATGAATAAGTAAACAATATTATTTACTACTTATGAACTCACTTATAGTGTTTTGATTTGTTTATAAACTTGAGGTTAATATAAAGGAATAGGTTTTATTTCACTACAAATTATCCTTGGAGATTTTATATTGGATAATGATCCTTTTATAAAATAATCTACACTTATGGTTGGATGATAATTCAATAAAATTGCATTTTTAAAATGTGTTCAACCATTTTGACTTCATAATATTACTTTTTAAGACTAATACTATTTATTCTATTTAATTGGTTAATTTAAGAAATATTAACAAATTTTATTTAACTTTATATGAATTATCAATTATGGAAATAAGTTTTAAATTCAATTTATTAGGGTACTAAGTTTTTATTTATTTGAAAAGTGGAATGTTATGTTTTTAACATGTAGGTATTATTTTTGTGATCATTTTGGTATATTACATTTATTTTTGTGATTTAATAATAATAAGATATGATTTTTATAAGGTTTACTACTTTATAAATACTTAATAAATAATAAATATTTAGTTGAGTGAATTAATAATGCATAATTATAGTTTTAAAGTATTGTTTTTATTTTTCTAAGATTTTTGGTATTTATTTATATTTTTTATTCATTACCACTATTAAATTATGGATTATCAATTTTTTTACTTATAAAACCTTTATTAAATAATATTTATTTAAATAATTATGATAATAATGTTTGGTAATAGTTTTAAGTTATAGAATTTATTTTCCTACAAATTTTCATATATTATACATATTTTTCTGAATTATAAAACAATAGTTATTAAATTTATAATGTTTAATCAATTTTTGAAAATGATAAAATGAATTATTGCATCATTGTGACATCAGCATAGAGTTGTGGTTGTTTTACAACGGGGTAGAATTTACCCACCATGCATGACAGGAGGGCCCAAGGCCACCTCGGCTGCCACACGGGCAAGGCTGGACCCACTACGGTGTTGACCAAGACTTGGTCATACGGCGGAGTCAACTGACGCCGACGACCCTCTGATGGCGGCGCTACGGTGTATGCGGCGATGTATTTCTGCATGATTCGGAATCTCCTCTTCCTAAGCTACCTAAAAACGGCGGCGCGGAGTTCTGAGGCGGTCTAAATCCTCACCGGCAACAACGACAACGGCACAAGCACGGAGACGCTCGGTGACAGGACGACACAGAGGACGAGAAAGGCCAGGAGAGGGTTCTTTCAAACCAAAAGCTTACCCTCTTTGCGATAGGATGCTCTACGAGGCTGGAGGAAGGCTGTAGCAGCAGTAATGGTGACGACGGTGGTCGTCGGGCTCCGGGAAGATGGAGACACATGCGTCGATTGGGGGCTCCCCTCCTTAATTAAATTGGTGAGGAGGAAGATGGAGACGAGACAGAGCTCCTAGCATCCTCAGACGACTCCGGGGTGGTCTCTGGACGGCGGCGTGCATCGACAGTTGAAGCTAGGTTTAGGCCTCTGAGAGGAGACAGAGAGGAAGAGAATGGGCGAGTGGGTGAGGATGTGACGGAGCGTCGCGGTGGCGTTCTTATCCCCTAGGGTGACGTTGGCGGCTGCACGAATCATAGCGGATCGACGGCGTGCGGCAGAGCACTCGCTAGCGAGCAGCTTCCTGTCGACGAGGAAGACGGCGACAGAAGTTTCACGGAAAACCCCCCGACGTTCTTTTGATTTGCTCTGCAGTCCCTCCCCGGCCCCACTAGTTAGCCACAGAGAAGGATATGTCGGGCTGGTTGTTGGGATGCTACTGGGCTTCGGTTGGGTTGCTGTGGTTGCTCGTGGGCGATGGATAAGAAGAGGAGAAATGGGCCGGCATGGCTGTTACTCTGGCTACAGTTTTTTTTATTAAACAGAACCTTTTTATTTTTTGTTTTCTTTAAACCCTTTTAACTATGAATTTTTATATGGATTTAAATATCCAGAATTGTTATAGGGCACATTAAATAATACAGGAATATTGGAAAATAAGTGGTGTTGATATCTTTCTTGATTTCCTTATAATTTTAAACTAATAGGAAACTATTTTATTGAGAGTAATATTCATCACTTAGGTTTTTAGAGATTTTCCTTTTAATATATATATATTTATGGAGAACTTATAAAATGATTTTTATTTCTTCTTTATAAGTGTAATTGTAATGGTTTAATATAACCAAGGATATGCATTTAATTTATCTAATACTCATAAACTTATTAAAGAATGTATTAATATTAATCCATGAGTTTTGATTCTTGTTGATTTATAATATTAAAGAAACTTTTATATATATTGATCCTTCATAATTATTTGATACATAAATTTCTAAGTACTAATAGTGTTTGAAATTATAATTTCTTGCCCTAGGGTTTTAGGGTTCTTGATACATTTGTATTCTTTTGTTGATATGAATAAATATTAATGGCTAAACACATTGAATTATGTTTGTGATCAGAATGATGTTACCTTTTACAAATAGTGGGGTGATTCTTTAGAATGAATTATGAGAAAGAATTGATAAAGATACTCCTAAGCACATATGGTTACGATAATTGGAATTGAGAAAAGATGTGCTTAATTGATTTGTTATAGGAAAATATTCCTATAAAGCATTGTGGAACAAGATGATAGATCAACCATAGAAAGTGGATATTAGGTTTGGTTTTAGATTTAGGGTTTAGTGTTTAACAAGGATTCCTATATTCCATACTTCATAATTCTGGACTTCTGATTAAGGAATTCCTTTCCTAGATATACTATTTCTCCATATCCATCACCATGAACTAACATGATGAGCTTTACTTCACAAAAATATCCTATCAATAATTTCTCCTCCTAAATCCATTTGTAAATCAATGAACTTGTCACTAAAACTTTTAATAATCTTCTCATATCCATACTTGGTTAAATCAACTATTCTACTTCTGATAATCTCCAATCCATCAAGTAGTTACTTCTAACTCCACTCACACTCTTCCTTAATCATCCATCACTAACATTACTCTAATGGATGTATACATAAAATTCTACTCTCCTTAAGTGTTTTGTATTTCCCAAGAGGAAGATACTACTTCTCTAATTCAATGTGCTCTAGCATCTTCTTAATCATACTATCATATCTCTACTTGATTACAGTATCTTATACTCCAACCTCTCATTATATTAATATGACTTTTCATGGCTAATCTAGGATAATATATCTATACTATGGTTCAATCATGTTTTATCCACCAATGTCACTTATACTTGGTATAAGAATTCAATATTAGTGAGTAAGGCATGATCATTATAATCCTTTGATCCCTTATGGTTCAGGTTTCTAGTTGGCTAAACCAGGCTTCATCAATACAACTTTTACAATTGTATTGAAATTATCTTCTTAGTATATCTATTGGATTAAGGAATGCTATTCATGGACTATGCTTACTTAATCCAATAAGATTACTCCTTGGTATCTATCTTCAGGATTCATCCTTGTAATCTTCTTTGTTACCATATTGTTTTGATTTCCTTCAATCACTCCCATCCTATAGATGATATCCAATACTAGCATTACCATCTACCTCTTCTTACTTTATTCTCTAAGCACTTAGAGTGATTTCTATGATAAGGACAAAAGTTTATAGGTCAAGAATTTATAGGTTAAGAATTGGTGAATCAATAGTTGATTACTCAACATTGATGAACAACATATATTGAGATAGGATTCCATAAGGATTGATATGGAAATAAAGATATATGGTGCATGATCTTGACTTGGTTTCTTTCGTACTCAATCACACTAAAGGGTTAAGATTAGGTATTACCATGATACTCATGGTATAAGTAGATGAGATTAAGATAGATCAAGAATTAGTTGTTACATTCTTATTACTTAAGTTATATTTATAACTTAGTATTCATGGGTTGTGTAATGAATACTAGGATATGATTACTTGAGGATCAAATATAATCCATTAAGTCATGTATTAGGGTTTAACTCTTATTACATTTGATCTACCCTTAGATCAAATCATGTTTACCCAAAATAAGGTTTTAGCAAAGGTCATATTGAAACTTATCGCAGTCAACTTGATGATCTACTTCAATTCCATCAAGTTAAGAGAAGCTTCAATCACTTTGACAAGTTTTTATTTAAAAGCGCGAAAATTATTTAGATTTTCTATGCATGAATGCAATGCACACATCTGGGTTCAGCTTATTTCTAAGCTCTAATGCTGGGATGTTACAGACTCTCCCTCTTAAAATAAACTTCATCCTCAAAGTTCGTACACTCTTTCGTTTTGGAATGAGGAATTGTCTTGTTTTGATTACGATATCTCTCAACTCCATGGTAGCCTTAAATGGAAATAATTGTATTTCACATCCAGATCCTCTTCCTTGAATTCTGACCATACTTGGCAATCTCCAACTGGTTGTCTCCAATATTCCAAAGTTCCTTTTACTTTACTCCCTTAGGAATATGTCCTTATTATGAACTTCTTAAATTGGGGTCTCTTCTTTAGTTTATTATTCTTATTAGGTATCCTAATCCAACTCCTTTTATTAAACCATCGAACTTTCTTACTTTGTAAGTTCTAGGAAGTCTCATTAAACAGAGTTTCCAATTTCTATTAGACACTAGTTATAGTCAAAAGACTAATCTTTGATTTATCATTGTATGAGTTGTACTGGTAGTCGAAGACTGGATTTGAACACATTTAGTCCATACCCATTGGAATTTCTTGTTTGTCTACACATGTCCAATTGGATATGTTTTATTCCCTTTTAAAGGGTTACTTAAGAGTTGATTCCTCTAGACTTAGTCTATTAAGATTAATTTATTTTATCACCCCTGAGCTTTGTCTTAGCAAGCTTTAGATAATGTTTTCATTATTACCTTAAGTACTTCTCAACTTCCATTCATTAGTTACCTCAAGGTTTGAGTACTACTACCTTGAAATAAACTCCGATCTTTAATCCAAACATACTTCTGAAAATACTCTTATATTAGTGGCTTATTTTAACCTTATGAAAAATAAGCTTAATGTTATCATAAGTTAGTACTTATTCTTCAACCTTTACTTGGAATTCGGATAACAATACTTTTTTTACTATTTACTCTCCCCCTTAGGGTTTACTAATGGTCTCTAAACTTCCTATAGAGTAACCATTGGCTTTATAACTAGAATGTAGGGCTTTGAATAGCTTATTCTCTAGGGTCTTATGAAAGATTGTACGGTGTATCCACACAATTGTGGATCTCCGAAGTGAATCTTTCAGCATTATTTGTCTTACTTACTATTCGGACATTTTCGCTTTGATGCACCTGATTTCGCGAAGCGTTTTAGAAATCTGTCGCTTAATATTTTAGACTCCTTTAGGTCTTAATTAGTTTAGGCCAAGTTTTATTCTCTTTATGCAACCATTAAGATGATCTGGTTAACTATGTCAACCAATTACCAGTTGCGGACAAGATACCAACTGTGCATTAATTACCACTATGGGTCAAATACCAGCTGCGGATCATTCTAGGTTGTAATTATTACCCTACGGTTTCCGACATACTTCTAGCATTCTCTCTGAATTGTTAGAGCTTGAATACCATTTTGGATTCCAAAACTTCTTCTTTGTACTTATTCATGATACTACCATGAACTTGGTACAACTACTTTATTAACTTCTTAGCAAATTACTTACTTTGATTGAACCTTAAGTTCATCACTTATTGTTGCTCTATATATTCCCTACATTAATCTTTCTTCTTATTATGTACTAACAATGATTTGAACATGATCCAATCCTTCAATTTGTGTTGTGATACTCCTTACACTTGACTTTACCCTTAAAGTAAGTCTTCATATTGGTCTTCGGAATTCATCACTCCCTTACACGAATTCCCATTCCTATCTAGGTCTATAACATCAAGTAGTAACTAGATGTTGCAACATGCATTTGCACACCAGGTCAGACTTCATGTACAGATCTAGTCAATCAAGAAAATACAAGAAAAACAAATAAATCCAAATGTGGTACATATAACACACAATATTCTAAGACAAGAATATAGTTGTTGAGTATAGTATCTCTAGAATTCAGGCTTAGTTGTGTAGTATATCACACCTCCTCATATAGGTTTACATTGTGATACTTAGCACATAGATTCAACTATTCTTTATCTCAATATTTACCCAATTGCTCAAGTGCAACAAGATAATCTTAAGTAAAGTGATCTTAACTTGGTTTTAACTAAACTTTTGTCTCACCTATGGAGTGACTAGCTATAACCATCCTTTCTTTATTAATAAACTATCCTCACATGATTTCTCTAAATAACTAATAAGTTTCTATTGATCCCCCAAAATTGAAGGTTATCACAATTTATGTCACCTATGACTTCTATCATAGTTCTACCATATTATTATCTTATTTCTACTCCAGAATGATTTACTAATTTCTTGTCATATTTATACTCTCATCATGGTTTCGGAGCTAATCTCACCATGATCTTGTTATGTTTTATCTATACACCATGATTTAAGAGCTAATCTAACCATGATGACTTTGTTTCTCACTACACTATCATTAAGTCTTAACATAATTTCACTTCATCACATAGAATCCTCAAGTCAATCCCACATGATTACTACTCATTACCTCAACATTTATCCTAATGATATTCATCATGTTGTCTTTGGTTATTAACTAACCATAAAATTTCACTGTCTTACATGAATTCTAGGGTTAGGCTACACCATTAAGACTACTTCAATGGATGTCTTAAACTTGTTCCTAATCTACTGTGGCCAATTGGCTTTCCTAAAGCATCTTGGTGGGTTTATGTCTCCCTCGGAAGACACTAAAGAATACTATACTTGAGAAAAGATAAAAATAATTACTCCTAAGAAAGAATGACTTAAGCATCTCACTTAGGTGTGACAAGATTATCCTCAAGTGGATACTCGTCACAGGTCATAAGAATATTTGGTTTAGATAAGATGGATCCTATAGTCACTATCCAACCTACAGATCTTCCTAAAAGGTTTTTAATCCTAAGGTCAAAGCATATGCTCTGATACCAACTGCGGTGACCCAGCATACCACTTCATGATGTAGTACACTATAGTCGTTGACATAACACCAATGAAACACCGTTCACTAGTATTACATCCCTCAGAGTAGTACAACAGAAACACATCAGGTCCAAGAAATGACTATAGGTTACAACTCAACTCTTTACACAAGATCCAGAGAACACTCTAGGTTAAAGAGAGAGAAAGAAACTTCTTACAAAGAAGAATCAGGAATAAATAACTCATAGCTACCATGCTTATAAAACTAGTAACTGAACTACTGGGCTTGCATTGCTGCTATTGCAATACTCTACAGAAGTAGGTTCTATGGTTAGAAATTCTATTCTTATCTAATCAGCAACTTCGTCTTCACTTGAGTTGATGTATATGTTGACTTCCTTTACTTCATTGAAGAGCTTGAGCTTTTGATGATGATTTCTGGAGCATACTTGATGTAGACGTCGTCTTAATGGCTTCAGAATCTAGCAAGGGTTAAGAAGATACGTTGAGTATGAGCGTACTCAGCAAGTTCACTAGAAAAGGAGTGTTTGATGCACTATATCTACAGCCACAGACCGTAGGTCATAGGCAATGCAGGTTTTCGTAAACATGTCTTCAAGGGTTGCTTTTATTCTGAAAAGCTATGTCCGTCAGCCTTCACGGGTTTACCAGAACTTTCATGGAGTTCCTTTCCCGCCGCGTTCGCAGCTCCTTCCCGGAACAGGGAGTAACAAGTTACACTTCTTACACTCTGCATAGGTGCGTTACTTTACCCATGAGAGATCTTAGCTTTGTTGCACATCTGAATTGCAGGTTCGTTCACACTTCCTTGGTGTGAGGCCCAGACTAAGATCCAAGCCAATCATTGCCTTCTCCGCGACCCTGCATGTCTCCTTGGTGTACGCCAGCCCACCTATTGAATTACGGCAATTGGCAGTACAGACCGTTCAGATGCCGGAACTATCGTGGCACGATGAGGGCTCCCACCCATATGCTGCATATCCTCTATGAATTACCATATAATATGCACGCTACGAGTGATAACATCCACGACCCACACATCCGGCTCCATGCGAGAGGGAAAAGATACAGCTGACTTCTCCGTCCCATTCCAAATCTCATGGTCAACGCGTGATATACGACGCAAGAATCACTGGCGACATTGGTTGTTAAGTCCTAGATATTATGTTCCTTTACCACCGGAACTCTTATAGTAGGTTATTACCTCATGGTAAATAACCTATAATCATATTATTATGAAAATAGTGTTTTCTGACCTTTTTCAAATGCAGGTGATGACAATAATGGATTTGCAAAGTACTTTACAGAAAATAATCAAAGGACATGAGCAAGTGTGAACTTGCCTTTTGTGATTGCAAGATTATGCACTCACGGTCTTCAAGACAATATAAGATCCAATATCTGAAATCAGCATCATTGGTCCGGTAAGGACTAATGTTTAAAGAAGCAAGATGCTTTTATGCTTAAGTAATGTAATGCAAGTTGATAAACGCGAATCCCGAGGATAACGTTGTTCTAGGGTTTGGATACTGGAAATGGTTTCCTTGGAATGTGTTGTCCTTTTAGATTAAGTTTCACACATGTGCTTCTTATTAAGGCTTGTGAGTGTGTGTGAAACAACATGTAATTATAATATCATAAAACAATGAGATATACTAATGAGATGTGCTACTCAAGGACTACTTATATGAGAATTATCTTATCTTCGAGTTTTACCTTGCAAGTGATGACATTTATAAGGGACTTAAGTGTTAAAAATCCTAGGTATATAAGTAAAGTATAAAGTAAGGTGTTTACTATTAATTTTCATATGTTGATTGAAGTGGCAAAACGAATAACTTTTGAAGAAAAGATTCCTTTATTAAGGTTTAAACAATCTGTGTGGTTAATCAGATGTGTCAATGTTGTTTGTGCTGGCTTGAATAGTTTGGACTTGAGATGCTTTGCAATTTAATTATAACAGACCAAAGTTAACTATAAGGTATATAATAAAGTTTTTAGCATTATACTTAAGGTCTGGTGGACTAAAGTTAACTTTAAAACATAGATGGACTTTAGGTGTAATGCTTATTATACTTATACCTTGTTTACTCCGTAATGTTTCTTTAAAGTTACTTAAGAATGGTATTATTTTTAGTTGGTAATGGTTTCTTTACATTATAAATGTATAAAGGGATTTACCTCCCTATAAGGGTGTGGTTAAGGTTTGTGAATAAGTAAACAATATTATTTACTACTTATGAACTCACTTATAGTGTTTTGATTTGTTTATAAACTTGTGGTTAATATAAAGGAATAGGTTTTATTTCACAACCAATTATCCTTGGAGATTTTATATTGGATAATCATCCTTTTATAAAATAATCTACACTTATGGTTGGATGATAATTCAATAAAATTGCATTTTTATAATGTGTTCAACCATTTTGACTTCATAATATTAGTTTTTAAGACTAATACTATTTATTATATTTAATTGGTTAATTTAAGAAATATTAACAATTTTTATTTAACTTTATATGAATTATCAATTAAGGAAATAAGTTTTAAATTCAATTTATTAGGGTACTAAATTTTTATTTACATGAAAAGTGGAATGTTATGTTTTTAACATTTATGTATTATTTTTGTGATCATTTTGGTATATTACATTTATTTTTGTGATTTAATAATAATAAGATATGATTTTTATAAGGTTTATTACTTTATAAATACTTAATAAATAATAAATATTTAGTTGACTGAATTAATAATGCATAATTATAGTTTTAAAGTATTGTTTTTATTTTTCTAAGATTTTTGGTATTAAATTATGGATTAGCAAAGTTTTATTACTTATAAAACCTTTATTAAATAATATTTATTTAAATAATTATGATAATAATGTTTGGTAATAGTTTTAAGTTATAGAATTTATTTTTCTACAAATTTTCATATATTATACATATTTTTTTGAATTATAAAACAATAGTTATTAAATTTACAATGTTTAATCAATTTCTGAAAATGATAAAATGAATTACTGCATCATTGTGACATCAACACAAAGTTGTGGTTGTTTTACACCGGGGTAGAATTTACCCACCGTGCATGACAGGAGGGCCCAAGGCCACCTCGGCTGCCACGCGGGCAAGGCTGGACCCACTCCGGTGTTGACCAAGACTTGGTCATACGGCGGAGTCAACTGACATTGTCGACCCTCCGGTGGCGGCGCTATGTTGTATGCGGTGATGTATTTTTGCACGATTCGGAAGCTCCTCTTCCTAAGCTACCTAAAAACGGCAGCACGGAGTTCTAGGGCGGTCTAAATCCTCACCGGCGATGACGACAACGACACAAGCACGGCGGCGCTCGGTGACAGGACGACATAGAGGACGAGGAAGGCCAGGAGAGGGTTCTTTCGAACCATAATCTTACCCTCTTTGCGATAGGATGCTCGACGAGGCCGGAGGAAGGCTGTAGCAGCAGTAATGGTGACGGCGGTGGTCATCGGGCTCCGGGAAGATGGAGACATAGGCGTCGATTGGGGGCTCCAGGAGAGGGTTCTTTCGAACCATAATCTTACCCTCTTTGCGATAGGATGCTCGACGAGGCCGGAGGAAGGCTGTAGCAGCAGTAATGGTGACGGCGGTGGTCATCGGGCTCCGGGAAGATGGAGACATAGGCGTCGATTGGGGGCTCCCCTCCTTAATTAAATTGGTGAGGAGGAAGATGGAGACGAGGCGGAGCTCCTAGAATCCTCGGACGGCTCCGGGGTGGTCTCTTGGACGGCGGCGTGCATCGGTAGTTGAAGCTAGGGTTAGGCCTCTGAGAGGAGACAGAGAGGAAGAGAATGGGCGAGTGGGTGAGGATATGACGAAGCGTCGCGGTGGCGTTCTTATCCCCCAGGGTGACGTCGGCGGATACACGAATCCTAGCGCATCGACGGCGTGCGGCGGAGCACTCGCCAGCGAGCAGCTTCCGGTCAACGAGGAAGACGACAGAAGTTTCACGGAAAACCCCCGGCATTCTTTTGATTTGCTCCGAAGTCCCTCCCCGGCCCCACTAGTCAGCCAGAGAGAAGGATATGTCGGGCTGGTTGTTGGGCTGCTACTGGGCTTCGGTTGGGTTGCTGTGGTTGCTCGTCGGCGATGGATAATAAGAGGAGAAATGGGTCGGCCTGGCTGTTACTCTGGCTCCAATTTTTTTATTAAACAGAACCTTTTTATTTTCTGTTTTCTTTAAACCCTTTTAACTATGATTTTTTATATGGATTTAAATATCCAGAATTGTTATAGGGCACATTAAATAATACAGTAATATTGGAAAATAAGTGGTGTTGATATCTTTCTTGATTTCCTTATAATTTTAAACTAATAGGAAACTATTTTATTGAGTGTAATATTCATCACTTAGGTTTTTAGAGATTTGCCTTTTAATATATATATATATATATATATTTATGGAGAACTTATAAAATGATTTTTATTTCTTCTTTATAAGTGTAATTGAAATGGTTTAATATAACTAAGGACATGCATTTCATTTATCTCATATTCATAAACTTATTAAAGAATGTATTAATAGTAATCCATGAGTTTTGATTCTTGTTGATTTATAATATTAAAGAAACTTTTATATATATTGATCCTTCATAATTATTTGATACATAAAGTTCTAAGTACTAATAGTGTTTGAAATTATAATTGCTTGCCCTAGGGTTTTAGGGTTCTTGATACATTTGTATTGTTTTGTTGATATGAATAAATATTAATGGCTAAACACATTGTCTTTATGTTTGTGATCAGAATGATGTTACCTTTTACAAATAGTGGGGTGATTCTTTAGAATGAATTATGAGAAAGAATTTATAAAGATACTCCTAAGCACATATGGTTATGATAATTGGAATTGAGAAAAGATGTGCTTAATTGATTTGTTATAGGAAAATATTCCTATAAAGCATTGTGGAAACAAGATGATAGATCAACCATAGAAAGTGGATATTAGGTTTGGTTATAGATTTAGGGTTTGGTGTTTAACATGGATTCCTATATTCCATACTTCATAATTCTGGACTTCTGATTAAGGAATTCCTTTCCTAGATATACTATTTCTCCATATCCATAACCATGAACTAACATGATGAGCTTTACTTCACAAAAATATCCTATCAATAATTTCTCCTCCTAAATCCATTTGTAAATCAATGAACTTGACACTAAAACTTTTCATAATCTTCTCATATCCATACTTGGTTAAATCAACTATTCTACTTCTGATAATCTCCAATCCATCAAGTAGTTACTTCTAACTCCACTCATACTCTTCCTTAATCATCCATCACTAACATTACTCTAATGGATGTATACATCAAATTCTACTCTCCTTAAGTGTTTAGTATTTCCCAAGAGGAAGATACTACTTCTCTAATTCAGTGTGCTCTAGCATCATCTTCATCATACTATCATACCTCTACTTTATTCCAGTATCTTATACTCCAACCTCTCATTATATTAATATGACTTGTCATGGCTAATCTAGGATAATATATCTATACTATGGTTCAATCATGTTTTATCCACCAATGTCACTTATACTTGGTATAATCATTCAATATTGGTGAGTAAGGCATGATCATTATAATCCTTTGATCCCTTATGGTTCAGGTTCCCAGTTGGCTAAACCAGGCTTCATCAATACAACTTTTACAATTTATTGAAATTATCTTCTTAGTATCTCTATTGGATTAAGGAATGCTATTCATGTACTATGCGTACTTAATCCAATAAGATTACTCCTTGGTATTTATCTTCAGGATTCATCCTTGTAATCTTCTTTGTTACCATATTGTTTTGATTTCCTTCAATCACTCCCATCCTATAGATGATATCTAACACTAGCATTACCATCTACCTCTTCTTACTTCATTCTCTAAGGACTTACAGTGATTGCTATGATAAGTACAAAAGTTGATAGGTTAAGAATTGATAGGTTAAGAATTGGTGAATCAATAGTTGATTACTCAACATTGATGAACAACATATATTGAGATAGGATTCCATAAGGATTAATATGGAAAGAAAGATATATGGTGCATGATCTTGACTTGGTTTCTTTCCAACTCAATCACACTAAAGGGTTAAGATTAGGTATTACCATGATACTCATGGTATAAGTAGATGAGATTAAGATAGATCAAGAATTAGTTGTTACATTCTTATTACTTAAGTTATATTTATAACTTAGTATTCATGGGTTGTGTAATGAATACTAGGATATTATTACTTGAGGATCAAATATAATCCATTGAGTCATGTATTAGGGTTTAACTCTTATTACATTTGATCTACCCTTAGATCAAATAATGTATTAGGGTCAGATATGAACTACAGGTACATGATACGATGCTCATGTTTTTTTACAAAAATCATTTTTAGGTTCACAATATGCTATTTTATCAAAAATCCAATGCAAGTTTAGCGAGGCTTGGCCCCGAGCTAAGAATCTTCATGCTCGTTGTTCGACAAAGTTTGACGATAGTTTAAAATGGGGATAAAAAATTAAAAAACGATCGAAACAATGCGAAACCTTCGTGTGGTGTTATATGATGTGACATAGTTAGAAGGAAAAATATTTCTCATTCGTATATTGATTATGTCTCAAAAAAACCTTCACAAAATGACCTATCTCATTCGAGGTTTCTTGGCTTTCGGGTCATATGACCAATGTTATGGCTAGAATCAAGGCATATTTTGTGATAATGTGGCCATATTGTGCATACATGTGCATCATGGGATGGCAAACAATGTTGCAAGAGGAAGTTTTCCTTTTTGTCGCACCAAAAAGGCATTTTCCATTTCTGAGCATAAAAAACAGACGGTTTTGTGAAGCAACCACCAAATGGCTAATTCAAAAACCTACCACCACATTTTACAAAAATACTAGACCAGCTTATATGGACAATGTACCAACAGGGGGATCTGAAACCTTTCCATCCACCTCTGGTGAAAAAGACAAATTCCTGCCGAATCGGTAGGAAGTGGGTCAGATATGAACTACAGGTACATGATACAATGCTCATGTTTTTTTACAAAAATCATTTTTAGGTTCACAATATGCTATTTTATCAAAAATCCAATGCAAGTTTAGCGAGGCTTGGCCCCGATCTAAGAATCTTCATGCCCGTTGTTCGACAAAGTTTGACGATAGTTTAAAACGGGGATAAAAAATTAAAAAACGATCGAAACAATGCGAAACCTTCACGTGGTGTTATATTATGTGACATAGTTAGAAGGAAAAATATCAAACTTGGTATATTGATTATGTCTCAAAAAAACCTTCACAAAATGACCTATCTCATTTGAGGTTTCTTGGCTTTCGGGTCAAATGACCAATGTTATGGCTAGAATCAAGGCATAGTTTGTGATAATGTGGCCATATTGTGCATACATGTCCATCATGGGATGGAAAACAATGTTGCAAGAGGAATTTTTCCTTTTTGTCGCACCAAAAAGGCATTTTCCATTTTCCGAGCATAAAAACAGATGGTTTTGTGAAGCAACCACCAAATGGCTAATTCAAAAAACTACCACCACATTTTACAAAAATACTAGACCACCTTATATGTACAATGTACCAATAGGGGGATCTAAAACCTTTCCGTCCACCTCTGGTGAAAAAGACAAATTCCTGCTGAATCGGTAGGAAGTGGGTCAGATATGAACTACAGGTACATGATACGATGCTCATGTTTTTTTACAAAAATCATTTTTAGGTTCAAAATATGCTATTTTATCAAAAATCCAATGCAAGTTTAGCGAGGATTTGTCAGATTCCAAAGTATACAAAATGAAAGGGCTTGTATGCCCCCATGTGTGGTTTTGGTAGTTAATGACAATCTCTATGGACTAATGTGTAAATTGAGTTTCACTTGTAGGTTTTTCCATTGGCATCGCTTGGGCCATGTGTTGGTCTCAAGGTTGGAAGATGAAGAAATGTCCAAGGGCTTTGTGCCCATTGGAATCATGAAGAAAGGAGCTTGAAGGTCGATCAAGGCATGTGCAAAGAGTTGCATCAAGATGGATCAACCTCAAGTAGGGATGAAGAAGGGCGAGCTCAAGATGCGACATCTCTAGAAGATCTCATGCTTGAAGCTTGCCATCCTCGTGCTCATGGAATAATGAAGACAAGTTCAAAGAAGAGTTTTCCCCATGGAGTATGGGGGAGCAATTTGCAAGTCTTCATCTTCATCAAGCAAGAGCATCCAAGAAAGGTGTTCTCACTATAGAAGAACAAGGCAGTCTACATCAAGTTCAAGTGGGATGCTCAAGGCAAAGGTATGTTCTTGATAGGGCTTTTCTTTTGCCGGTCTCGTATTGTTAGTTGGGAGACCGGGTTTAGGATAGATAGCCGTACTATCAAGAGGGGCTCTCAAGCGGGTGTCTCGTTTGCATCGTTTGGAGAGAGCTCAAACCTTTGCATTCATAGCCTCATCTTTCTTGGTTGTTATTTGGTTCTTGTCCATGAGAGGATCTAGAGCTTGTGGTCATCATCATAACAAGCTCTAGTTTATAATTTAAGGATTTCACTTGCATATCTTATTGCGGTTTTTGATCTTGCGAGTTTTCCGGCTCCACATCTTGGGGGATACTTCACATATATATTCATGGTATTTTCTCCCAAGGTGATTCTATTCGTCGTTATCTTTCCAACAAATTTGGTTTCATCCCGTTTAGTGTTCGGATGCAAAAGTTATTGCGTTTCTGGTTTTCTGGTTTCTGGAATTTCCCTGACCGGAAGTTCCGGCTTGTCATCGGAAGTTCCTCTAGAGCATTTTTGCCGCCGAAAGTTCTGGTGGAAGTTCCGGGTCTTCTTCCGCTCACGCTCAGTAACCTTCTGTTTTGGATGTGCTATTTGATGGAACTTCAGTTGGAATTTCCACCGGAAGTTCCGCTCCCACCGGAAGTTCCGGCCAGGGACCGGAAGTTCCGCTCAGGCCGAAAGTTCCGGTTGAATTTCTGGCTCTTGTTTCGCTCATGTTCAGTAACCTTCTGTTTTTGTTGTGTCTATTTGACGAAACTTCTGTCGGAACTTCCACCGGAAGTTTCGCTCCCACCGGAAGTTCCGGTGAACCGGCGGAAGTTCCGACCAGGATTCGCTTTTTCAGTTTCTCGCTCCGCAGTTTTTGACCGTTGGTTGTGCGCCACCGGAACTTCCGTCCTCCCACCGGAAGTTCCGTCCTCCCACCGGAAGTTCCGGCCAGGAGTCACCAATGCCCATAACGGGCAGATCTGGGAGCCCTTTAAAAGGGGCTCCTCTTCCCCTTCGTGGGCTCTAGCTTTTCTTCTTGTTTCTTGGCTTTCTCTCTCTCCTCCATTGCTAACCTTGAAGAAGCTTTTCCTCTCCCTTTCCCTTCCTATAATTCTTGCATCTTTTTGAGGGATTTTAGAGAGGAGATCTGGATCTTAAACCCCCCCAAGCCAAATCCCTTCTCTGTGAAGGAATCATTGGGATCTAGATCTTGGAGAGTTTTGTATTCTCCTCTTGTGTTCTTCCTCCCTTATTACCCCAATAGCTTTTGTAGCTTTGTTGGAATTTGGGAGAGAAGGACTTGCCCTTGCATTTGGTGCATAGGTTTGAGTTCTCCTCGGAGATTCGGCTAGTTCAAGCTTCTGAACTTGTTTCTCTTGGGTTCCTTGGAACCCTAAACGGTTGTGTGATTGGATTTTTGACCTTGTGTGGTCTTGTAGCCTTTTGTGGCTTTGTTGGCCTTTTGTGGCATTTGTAGCCTTTTGTGGCTTTGTTGTTGGGAGCCTCCAATTGAGTTGTGGAGTTAGCCCCAATCTTGTACGGGTTCGGTGACCGCCCTCAAGTGTCCCATAGTGGAGCGGGAAGGGAATATGCCCTGAGAGGCAATAATAAAGTGTTTATTATGTGTATTCCAAGTATATGATAGATGTTTATTTTGCATGCTATAATTGTATTAATACGGAAACGTTAATACATGTGTGTTTAATAAACAAACAGAAAGTTCCTAGTTATGCCTCTCTCATAAACTAGCTCGTTGATTAACAAGATGATCAAGGTTTCCTGATCATGGACATTGGATGTTGTTAATAACGGGATCACAACATTAGTGTAATGGTGTGATGAACATTCATCTGAAGTATAGCATTACAATCAAAGTCATTGAGTTTATATTGCTATAACAACTTACGAAGTGATCCTAATCCTTAGACCATGAGATCATGTCAATCACTAACACCGGAAGAGTTTCTTGATAACATCAAACTTCACACCGTAACAGGGTGATTATAAAGATGGATTCAGAACTAATAAAGTGTTATGTTGAGGCTCATGGGTCGAGAGTGGAATTTGTTCATCCCGATGACGGATAGATATACTCTGGGCCCTCTCGGTGATATCACATTGATTAGCTTGCAAGCAAGTGATTTGATCACTAGAATGTTATATCACAGGAACGAGAAAAGAGTGCATGTCGGTAACGAGATCAAACTAGGTATGGAGATACCGATGATCGAATCTCGGACATGTAATATATCGTGAAACAAAGGGATTAAGATACTAGCGTAAAAGGTTCCGACGATCACAAGAAAGTCATCGTTGAATGTGTGGGAGTCAGTATGGGTCTCCAGATCCCGCTTCTGATTATTGATCCGAGAGGGGTCTCGATCATGTCCGCATTATTCACGAACCGTAGGGTGACACACTTAAGAGACACCGACATCCAATTGGAGCAAATGTTTCATGCCGAAAGAATGAACAAGCGCAGGAATTTATTTCACTAGATACCGAAACAGGTTTTCAGGTGAAATTGCATAAAGTGGTTATGCATGTGAAATAGAATTCTAGCAAGGGGTTATTTGTGAATGTTTGTCATTAAAGTAATTGACAAAATTCTGAATAAAATAAAAGAGTTTTATTTAATGAGAGTTTGCATTAAATTTGGTGGAAATTTAATGGGAATTTGAGTGGACTTTTGAGTAGAGGGAATTTAAAGGAGATTTGTGAGTGGAGTGTCCACCCACATGAAGAGGGGAGGGGAAGGGGGCAGCCCCCATGCGCCGGCCACCCCCTTGGGGTTCCCCCCCTCCTCCTATAAAAGGAGCCCCCCTCCTCACTTGTCTCTCACACCTCCTCCTGAAGGATCTCTCTCCCCCTCTAGAATTTATCCCCCATGGTCTCGGACTAGCGAGATACATGTTCCCGGTGGCTATTCGGCAAGAAAGAGTTGTGCTTCCGCTGCATTGCTGGAGCGAGGAGGCGGAGGTTGCTCGGTGCCTCGAACGTGTGTGCGAGCACGGATGCGCTGCTGATTTGCGGCGCTAGGACTTCCTCTCGATCTTGAGATCGGCAAGAGATCGTCTACATCAACCACGAGTTGAACTCGTTAAGCTTTGTCGGTCTTCAAGGGTATGTTCTCTACGGATATACATCCGCCCGTTGTTTGTATCTAGTAGATAGATCTTGGTATATAGTTCACATCGTAGGAAAATTTTTGTTTTCTATGCTGCGAACCCTACAGAGGTATCAGAGCCGGATCTATGCGTAGATACTTTACACGGGTAGTACACATATGAGTATGTGGGCAATGATGATCATGTTGTTGCTCCTTTGTTGTAATTTTGGATATTGGTGGCATAGTGGGATGAAGCGGCCCGGACAAACTTTACATGTCCTCGCACATGAGACCTGTTCCACGCTTGACATGCAACTAGTTTGCATAAGTGGCTAGCGGGTGTCTATCTCTCCTACTATAGTCAATATCTATTTTGCAAGCGAGTTGTCAACAATTTGATTATCCTCGTTGTGGTTCATGTTCGTAGGTAAGAACGGTTCTAAATATCGAAAGCCCTAAGCCACGTAAAACTTGCAATGGATAAATTAGAGGCGTCTAGTTTAGATTGTTGCTGGGCTAGTGTTATGATATGGTAGTGTTGTAAGTAGAAGTATGAGATGATACTCTTACAACACACATAGCGTGTAAAATCCATAGACCTTGGATTTACACATATAGGTATCATAGTGATCATACCATGATGCACATGATAGAGATCATCTGCGGGAACCATATAATTTCACTAATAAACATATGATGTTTGATAGCATCTTATATTGCTTGTTTAGCGCTTTGTTAGCATAATAAGATGATCCCTCATTTAAATATCAAGATAAGAATGTCTTCCTTTAGTATGCACCGATTATGTTTTCGTCGCTCCAAGACATCACGTGATGATCGGGTGTTCTTGGATCCACGACCATATTTCGGGTGTAAAACAGTTACACACGCGAATACTAAGGTTCTAACTTGGCGAGCCTAGCATGTACAGACATGGCCTCGGAACACGGACCGAAAGGTTAAGCATGAGTCATATAGTTGATATGATGCCCATTTGATGCTCGCCTTTGAAGCTATACCGACTCACGTGATGATCGGACTTGGTGTAGTGGATTTGGTTCATGTAATCACCAAAAAGGCACGAGGGATGTCGTTTTTGAGTGGGAGTTCATTCATAATATAGATTAGTTGAACTCAATCTATCATACACTTAGTCTAAACTTTACAAATTCTGTTGTAGATGGCACCACCTGCTTTTAATTTCAATGTGTTCATGGAGAAAGAGAAACTAGCAACGAACGGTAGCAACTTTACCGAATGGGCCATGAATTTGAGGATTCTCCTCTCTGCTGCACAAAAGCAATATGTGCTAGAAGCACCGTTAGGCCCCCCCACCTTTTGATGATGCCCCTAACGAGGAGAAGAATGTCTATCAGACTCGTTAGGAGGACCACAACTTAGTTCATTGCGGCATATTGTATGGACTAGAGCCGGAACTTCGAAAGCGTTTCGAAAACGGCAATGCATTTGATACAACGGGTGAGTTGAAAATGATTTTCGACACACATGCTGCTGTAGAGAGCTACAACGCTTCAGAAAAGTTCTTTAGCTGCATGATGGAAGAGCACAGCTCCGTTAGTGAGCATGTACTCAAGATGTCGGGTTACGCCGATAAGCTTGTGTCCTTGGGAATATCGATTCCCATTGACTTAGGCATCCATCGTGTTCTGCAGTCTCTGCCACCTAGCTATAAGAGCTTCGTGATGAACTATAATATGCAAGGCATGCAGAAGTCTCTCCCCGAGCTTCTGTCAATGCTTAAAACTGCAGAAGTGGAGATCAAAAAGGAACATCAAGTGTTGATGATCAATAGGAACACTGGTTTCAAGAAAGACAAGAAGGGAAAACGGAAGGGAAGTAAGGGCGGCAAGCCTGTTGCCGCGCCTGAAAAGAAACCCCGAGTTGGACCTAAGTCTGATTCCGAGTGCTACTATTGTAAGGGGACTGGCCACTGGAAGCGCAACTGCCCCAAGTATCTGGCAGACAAGAAGGCCGGCAAGGCAAACAAAGGTATATATGATATACATGTTATTGATGTGTACTTGACTAGTGCTCGTAGTAGCACCTGGGTATTTGATACCGGTTCAGTTGCTAATATTTGTAACTCGAATCAGGGGCTGCGGAACAAGCGACCGCTAGCAAGGGGTGAGGTCAAGATGCGTGTCGGCAATGGATCAAGCGTTGATGTGATCGCCGTCGGAACGCTGCCTCTCCACTTACCGTCGGGATTAGTTATAAACTTGAATAAATGTTATCTGGTGCCTGCACTGAGCATGAACATTGTATCTGGATCGTGTTTGATGCGAAGTGGTTATTCATTTAAATCCGATAATAATGGTTGTTCCATTTATATGAATGAAATCTTTTATGGTCATGCACCGATGATGAATGGTTTATTTATATTATATCTCGATGATAATGTTACACATATTCATAATGTTGATGCTAAAAGGATTAAACTTAATGATGATATATCCGCATATATGTGGCACTACCGTCTAGGTCATATTGGCGTTAAACGCATGAAGAATCTCCATTCGGATGGACTTTTGGAATCACTTGATTATGAATCATTTGATACATGTGAGCCATGCCTTATGGGCAAGATGACTAGAACGCCGTTTTCCGGTTCAATGGAACGGGCGACAGATTTATTGGAAATCATACATTCTGATGTATGTGGTCCAATGAGTGTGTCGACGCGAGGTGGATATCGTTATTTTGTTACTTTCACGGATGATTTTAGTAGATACGGTTATATCTACTTGATGAAACACAAGTCTGAAACCTTTGAAAAGTTCAAGGAATTTCAGAATGAAGTGGAAAATCATCGTAATAGAAAGATCAAATTTCTACGGTCCGACCGTGGAGGTGAGTATCTAAGTTACAAGTTTAGCACTCACATGAAAGAGTGTGGAATTGTTTCACAACTCACACCTGCTGGAACACCACAGTGAAATGGTGTGTCGGAACGTCGTAATCATACTTTATTAGATATGGTTCGATCTATGATGTATCTGACGGACTTGCCGTTGTCATTTTGGGGTTATGCACTAGAAACTGCTGCATTCACTTTAAATCGGGCACCATCTAAATCCGTTGAAAAGACACCGTATGAATTGTGGTTTGGAAACAAACCTAAGCTGTCATTTCTTAAAGTTTGGGGATGCGATGTTTATGTGAAGAAACTTCAACCGGATAAACTCGAACCCAAAGCGGAAAAATGCGTCTTCATAGGATACCCTAAAGAAACTATTGGGTATTCCTTCTATCACAGATCCGAGGGCAAGGTTTTTGTTGCCAAGAATGGATCCTTTCTAGAGAAAGAGTTTCTCGCGAAAGGTGTGAGTAGTCGGAAGGTAGAACTCGAAGAGGTTGTGGAACCTTCTCTTCAAAGTATGGCGAGTAGCGCAGCGCCGGAAGTTGTTCCGGAGTTGGCTCCACCTGTTGAAGAGGGAACTAATGATAATGATCATGAAACTCCGAAAGAGAGTACTACCGAACCTCGCAGGTCAAACAGGACGCGTGCAGCTCCCGAGCTGTACGTAAATCCTGTCATGAATTTCATGGTTGATGAAAATGATGACCCTGCGACGTATGAAGAAGCGATGATGAGCCCAGATTCCAACAAATGGTTAGAAGCCATGAAATCCGAGATGGAATCCATGTATGAAAATCAAGTTTGGAACTTGGTGGAATTACCTCACGACCGAAAGGCCGTGGAGAACAAATGGATTTTCAAAAGGAAAACTGATGCTGATGGTAATGTGACCGTCTATAAAGCTCGACTTGTCGCAAAGGGGTTTCGACAAATTCAAGGAGTTGACTACGATGAGACTTTCTCTCCCGTAGCGATGCTAAAGTCAGTTAGGATTATGTTAGCAATTGCTGCATATTTCGATTATGAGATATGGCAGATGGATGTCAAAACCGCGTTTCTCAATGGTAATATTGAAGAAGAGTTGTATATTATACAACCAAAGGGTTTTGTCGATCCTAAGGATGCTAACAAGGTGTGCAAGCTTCAGCGATCCATCTATGGATTGAAGCAAGCATCACGAAGTTGGAATCTCCGCTTTGATGAGGTGATCAAAGAGTTTGGATTTGTCCAAACTTATGGAGAAGCTTGTATTTACAAGAAAGTGAGTGGGAGCAATGTGGCATTTCTGATATTATATGTGGATGACATATTATTGATCGGAAATGATATAGATCTTTTAAACAGTGTTAAAAGTTATCTAAACAGCAAATTTTCAATGAAGGACCTAGGTGAAGCGTCATACATATTAGGCATAAAGATCTATAGAGATAGATCTAGGCGCCTAATAGGGCTATCGCAAAGTACATACCTTGATAAGATTTTAAAGAAGTTTAAAATGGACGGAAGTAAGAAGGGGTTCTTACCTATGTTGCAAGGCAAGACATTGAGTAAGACTCAAAGTCCGGCTTCGGCGGAAGAAAGAGAGATAATGGACAAAGTCCCCTATGCTTCAGCCATAGGCTCTATAATGTACGCCATGCTATGTACAAGACCGGATGTGGCACATGCTATTAGTTTGACTAGTAGGTACCAATCGGATCCAGGTTCGGAACACTGGATAGCGGTCAAGAATATCCTTAAGTACTTACGAAGAACTAAGGATATGTTTCTTGTATACGGAGGTGAAGAAGAGCTCGTCGCTAAGTGTTATGTCGACGCTAGCTTTGACACCGATCCGGATGACTCTAAGTCTCAATCCGGATACGTATTTCTCATGAATGGCGGAGCGGTTAGTTGGAGGAGCTCCAAACAACCTGTGGTAGCGGGATCAACAACGGAGGCCGAATATGTTGCTGCTTCAGAAGCGGCTCAGGAAGCAGTTTGGATGAAGGAGTTCATATCCGAACTAGGAGTGGTGGCAAACGCGTTGGACCCAATGGTGATCTATTGTGACAACAATGGTGCCATTGCCAATGCCAAAGAGCCAAGGTCTCACAAGCATTCCAAGCATATTAAGCGCCGGTTTCACTCCATCCGCGAGCATGTCAAGGATGGAGATATAAATATTTGTAAAGTACATACGGATCTCAATGTAGCAGATCCGTTGACTAAAACTCTCCCTAGAGCAAAACATGATCAACACCAGAACTCAATGGGTGATAGATTTATCACTATGTAACTAGATTATTGTCTCTAGTGCAAGTGGGAGACTGAAGGGAATATGCCCTGAGAGGCAATAATAAAGTGTTTATTATGTGTATTCCAAGTATATGATAGATGTTTATTTTGCATGCTATAATTGTATTAATACGGAAACGTTAATACATGTGTGTTTAATAAACAAACAGAAAGTTCCTAGTTATGCCTCTCTCATAAACTAGCTCGTTGATTAACAAGATGATCAAGGTTTCCTGATCATGGACATTGGATGTTGTTAATAACGGGATCACAACATTAGTGTAATGGTGTGATGAACATTCATCCGAAGTATAGCATTACGATCAAAGTCATTGAGTTTATATTGCTATAACAACTTACGAAGTGATCCTAATCCTTAGACCATGAGATCATGTCAATCACTAACACCGGAAGAGTTTCTTGATAACATCAAACATCACACCGTAACAGGGTGATTATAAAGATGGATTCAGAACTAATAAAGTGTTATGTTGAGGCTCATGGATCGAGAGTGGAATTTGTTCATCCCGATGACGGATAGATATACTCTGGGCCCTCTCGGTAATATCACATTGATTAGCTTGCAAGCAAGTGATTTGATCACTAGAATGTTATATCACAGGAACGAGAAAAGAGTGCATGTCGGTAACGAGATCAAACTAGGTATGAAGATACCGATGATCGAATCTCGGACATGTAATATATCGTGAAACAAAGGGATTAAGATACTAGCGTAAAAGGTTTCGACGATCACAAGAAAGTCATCGTTGAATGTGTGGGAGTCAGTATGGGTCTCCAGATCCCGCTTCTGATTATTGATCCAAGAGGGGTCTCGATCATGTCCGCATTATTCACGAACCGTAGGGTGACACACTTAAGAGACACCGACATCCAATTGGAGCAAATGTTTCATGCCGAAAGAATGAACAAGCGCATGAATTTATTTCACTAGATACCGAAACAGGTTTTCGGGTGAAATTGCATAAAGTGGTTATGCATGTGAAATAGAATTCTAGAAAGGGGTTATTTGTGAATGTTTGTCATTAAAGTAATTGACAAAATTCTGAATAAAATAAAAGAGTTTTATTTAATGAGAGTTTGCATTAAATTTGGTGGAAATTTAATGGGAATTTGAGTGGACTTTTGAGTGGAGGGAATTTAAAGGAGATTTGTGAGTGGAGTGTCCACCCACATGAAGAGGGGAGGGCAATGGGGCAGCCCCCATGCGCCGGCCACCCCCTTGGGGTTCCCCCCTCCTCCTATAAAAGGAGCCCCCCTCCTCACTTGTCTCTCACACCTCCTCGTGAAGGATCTCTCTCCCCCTCTAGAATTTATCCCCCATGGTCTCGGACTAGCGAGATACATGTTCCCGGTGGCTATTCGGCAAGAAAGAGTTGTGCTTCCGCTGCATCGCTGGAGCGAGGAGGCGGAGGTTGCTCGGTGCCTCGAACGTGTGTGCGAGCACGGATGCGCTGCTGATTTGCGGCGCTAGGACTTCCTCTCGATCTTGAGATCGGCAAGAGATCGTCTACATCAACCACGAGTTGAACTCGTTAAGCTTTGTCGGTCTTCAAGGGTATGTTCTCTACGGATATACATCTGCCCGTTGTTTGTATCTAGTAGATAGATCTTGGTATATAGTTCACATCGTAGGAAATTTTTTGTTTTCTATGCTGCGAACCCTACAGAGCGAGTGCCCGCCTTTTGTGGTGCGCACTCGAGAGAATAGGGTGAGCCTTTTGTGGCGTCGATGAGTTGCGTGCTTCCGCATCCGGGGTGAGGTCTTGTGTGGCGTTGGTGAGCATCGAGCCACCACACCTCGAGGTGAGCCATTTGTGGCGTTCGGAGAGCATTGCGCCATCGCACCTCTCCAACAGAGACGTAACTTCTTTGGAAGTGAACTTCGGGAAACAAATCTTCGTCTCCGCGTCCATCGGTTATCTCTCAACCGAGCCCTTTACTTATGCACTTTACATTGTGATAGCCATCGTGCTTGAAGTATTTATATCTTGCTATCACCTTGTTGCTTGTATTGCTTAGCATAGGTTGTTGGTGCACTTAGGTGAACTTAGTGGCTAGGTTTTGTGTTCAATAAATTAAACATTAGTTTTATTCCGCATTTACTTGAGCCTAAACCGTAATATTTTAAAACGCCTATTCACCCCCCTCTAGGCGACTTCCTTTGTACTTTCAATTGGTATCAGAGCAAGGTCTCTCGCTTTTAGGCTTCACCGCCTCGAGAGTAAAGATGTATCCTAGGGGTTTAGTGCACTCTCACACATTTTCTTTTGATGGCACACATTATGATGTTTGGCGTACTCGCATGCTTAGTCATTTTCGGGCCATTGACCCAACCATTGAGTGAATTATAGATATGGGCTTGTCTCCTCCTAAGGATCCCCAAAATATATCTTTGGAGGAGAAGACAAACTCTTATCTCGAAGCTCAAGCATCTAATGTGCTTGTTAATGTTGCGAGCTTTGTAGTTCTTTCCTCAATCATGCCTTTCTGGAACGCTCATGATATATGGACCAAGCTTCAAGCAAAATATGATGTGTCCAAGCTTAATAAGGATGATTATGTTCCATCCACCTCCGGCCGCGATGAGTTCTCATCTTCTTCCACTACACCAACATGTGAGTTGTCACAAGGTAATGATATGGTGAGTGGTGATAGAACTTGTAATGTAGATAGTGAGATTTCCATTCATGATTCTTTGTCTCTATCTCATTGCAATGTTGTATCTTTGGGCTTGAACACTTGTAGGACCATATGTGATTTACATCCTAGTGTTGATCGCCCTTGCATATCATGTAGAAATGGATTGAATATATCTCATGATGATATGCTTGCTTTGCCTTATTGCCATGTTAAATGTGCTTCTATCTCCTATAGTTCTTGTGTTGCTACCCATGTAGAGGAAAGTGAAGAATGTGTGGGCCAAGGCAAGGTTTTTATTACAGCTTCATGTGTTCCCTCACCATCATCTTCTTCCAATGTTCACTTGTGCCTCATGGCTAAGGGTTCAAAGGTAACCTCTCCTTTGGAATCCAATATATCTCATGATGATGTGAATGTTGATCATGTAGAAGTAGATAATGATGTTGCTTCTTTAAAAGAGAAGGGGGGCTAGTCCTTCGTGCTCTTCATCCTAATAAAAATGCTTGCTCTACTTTCATTGAAATCTTGACTTGTGCTATTGAAAGTAGGCAACTAATATATGAGCATGAGGACAAAATAGATAAAATAAGTAGTCTTGAGCGTGAGTATGCTAATGAAATTGCCAACCTAAATGAAGATCTTGAAGAGGAACAAACCACTAAGGAATCTCTTGAGGAGGCCTTTGCTCTAGAGCTATCTAGAGTGAAGAAATATCATGATAGAGAGTTTGAGGTGGCAAGTGCTCTTCAAATTAAAAATGATGAACTTGAAGTTGCCTATGCTAAACTCCTTGAGGATTTTGAGCACCTCAACAATGGCTCTAGGGTAATCAAGGGTGAGCTCATCAAACTCACCGAGTCACATGAGCAACTTAAAACTTCATATTCTAAAGAGCTTTCCAAGTTGCCCTCACCTCTTGCTTTAATTGATGATGCTTGTGCTACTAACTCTATTTCATGTGAAGCATCTATCTTGAAGGAGAATGTTGAGCTAAAGGCTCAACTTGCTTTGCTAACAAGCAACTATGGGAGATTAGAAGAAAGTCATGCCAAGCTCTCAAGCTCGCATGAGGATCTTCTACTCTCCCATGGTAGGCTTGAGTTAGCTCATGAGGCCATTGCGTCAAAGGTAACATCTAGTGGGCCTCATGTGGACATTAGCACTACTTCTACTCCTAATGCTATATTTCCATGTGCTAGTCCTTGTAATTCATCCTCTCACAACCATGCTAAATATTGTGATGAATTGCATCATTTGCCTTGTTGCTCTAACAATGAAGCTTCTACTTCCTCTAGTATTGTTGTTGATACTAACCATGTAGAGGAAGTCAAAGAGCTCAAGGCTCAAGTCACTTCTTTGAAGAATGACTTGAAAAGGTGTCATGAAGGGAAGACCATGCTCAAGAATATGTTGAGTGTGCGACGACCCCCAAGTGACAAGAGTGGGCTTGGATTCAACTCCAACACCAAGAGTAAGCCCACTAACTCTTTGAAGCACAAGGGCAACAAGAAGAAGGGCCAAGGACAAGTGAAGAATCCGGCCAATATTGTGTGCTTCAAGTGCAAGGAAGAAGGGCATCATGTGAGGGATTGCCCATTGAAGAAGAAGCCTCTTAGTGAGAAGCAACGAGGGAAGCGGCCTCAAGCTCCTCCACAAGCTCAATATGGGCCACTTCCCAAGAAGCCTCAAGCTCTTCTTCATGGTGCAGCTCCTCCCAAGAAGAAAGGTGGCAAGAGAAGAACTTGCTACATATGCCGTGAGAAGGGGCATCTTTCTTCCTCATGCACCATGGGTATCTCCTCATCTCATCCTATCTTGATTGATGATGCTTATTTTCTTTGTAAGGATGAGATGGGCAATGTGTTTTCCAAATTTGTTGGTGCCCAAAGTGGTGTCAAGATAAGAACCATTTGGGTGGCCAAACCTATTGTGACTAACTTCTTAGAACCCAACTTGGTTGGGGACCAACAAGCTAAAACTTCAATAGGTGTTTTTGGAGGACATTGGAGACTTGGCTATCTTATGAAGAGTTGATGGATCTTAATTATATTCTTGCTGTCAAAGTCAAGTCATTGGTTATCATGCTTCTATTCCTTATCCAATGTTCCTCCTTCCGGTAACTTGTGCTAAACTCCTTTACATTTATAGTTACTTGCTCCCTTGTGCATGTGTTGGTTTTGTACCTTGCATGTGTTTGTACATGTTGTGCTTACCACTTACTTATATTGATCTATGATCTATATTTGTGTATGTTGGTTGGCACACCATGTACTTGCGTTTTCGTTTGGAGCCTTTATTGTTTCTAGTAGGTATCTTATTTGGCTCTTATGAGGGATTAATGGACTATTCCGTTTTGGGTGAGTGTCATGCTTGGGAATTCCACAATCCTAAAATGAGTGTACATGAGGAAAACCACTTAATAGTTTTATCGCATGTTTATCTAGTCTCTATGTGGTATGTCTCTCTCATGAGAAACTAATATTCCATAATGTCCATTAATACCTCTATTTTGATTTTCTTGCCTCTTGTTGAGATTTCTTGGTTTATCACATTATGCGGGAGTCATATGCTTTGTGCATATTACAAACCTAGAAAATGTGGACATTTGAGGTAGTGCCACTTAGAGTTGATATTGAGAATTATCTAGTTCCTATGTGGCACATTTGCTCATACAAGTTCCAATTTACTTAAATGTTTTTATTGCTCATCTTTTGGATCTTGTTTGTGAGAGTGATTATTGGTATGTGTTTCCTCATATTTGAATCTACATATCCTCATGGGAACCACTTGCTTCTCTTTAATCCAATCACTAGTGATTGTGTGACTATTTGAAGCAATCAAGAATCTCTTTCGAAGCATCAAGCTTAATTCATATCTTGTTATATGCTTCTTTGTGTGAATATGATCTTGGATATCCTTGCAAACTACCTCGGGAAAATTATCCCTATTACTTCTTGTCCTTGGACAATTAGTATTTAATATATGATAGAATTCATTGATCATATTCGTTTTGGCTTTTTCTTATTTATCTTATCTTTGGCCAATAAAATGTTTGTGTAGTTGCTCCCAAGCTTTCCTTGCCTCTTGTGGATCTTCTTATTTTATTTATTTCCCCTCGTGTTTTACTTAGTGTAGGTAGTATTGATGATCTCATTTGTGGGAATTTTGCATTCAAAGGAAAAAATTATATATAATTCTCTACTTACGGGGGAGCTCTCCTATATTATCTAGAACATTGTTTTATGCTTCTTGATTTGATCCATTTTTTGCTTGGAAGCTCTATCCTTTTTGTGTTGGTACTTTGTGTGCCATCATGAAAAGTGTGAAGACTTTGTTTTGGTTATTATTTCCCTGCTCTTGTTGGGAGTTGGCTTTATCTCATTCCGTTTCACTTGTTTTGTTCTTTTAGGATGAGATAAATCCTTGAGCTTTGGTATTTTTCTTATCCTTTTTCTTTGGCTCTTTTGAGTTCATTTGTTGAACTTGTGTTCTTTCATGTGTTGATTTGGCTCTTCGATACAATTTGGACACCTTTTGTCGAGTCACAAGTTTGTGTGTGTCTTATTGGTTTACTTGGTGTTTTTGTTCAAATTGTATCTCCTTTTGGTCCTTGAAAGCCTATGCATGCATATTTACTTCTTGTATATATTATGGCATGCTTGATTTCTTTGATCCAATATATAGGAGAAACTCCACCAAATCCTAATGGGCTAAGATGTGCATGAAATTCAATTTCATATCAATATGCACATATTTGTGTGGGGGCTCTCCTATGTATTGTAGTTTCACTAACTACTTTGGACCCAATTTGTTTGGGGACCATAGTGTACTTAATTGTGTTTTAGGTACATTGGAGATATATATTGGGTGCTTGTATCTTGAACAAGGAAGAAGTGGCATATACGTGTCAAGTGGATGCAAGCTAGGATGATCAACGAATTCATATCTTATTCATCCTACCAATTATATCTCGGTAACAAGTATCTCTCTCTCATGCATACATATCTTGTTCCCAACCTTGTGTAGGTTGCTTGTTGGCATGAATTTGTGTTCTTCCATATGTAGGATTTCTTGATTTGGCTTTGAAGATTTCTCTCTATTGCAAATGTGTGTATGTTGAGATGAGTGCATATAATGGGGACTATACTAAATCATGCTCATGATTCACTAATCCCAAATATGTCAATCTAGAAATTTTGTTGCATATCGTTTCCTCAATATCTCTCATGTGCAATAGTGAGTATTTTTGGCCAAGTTGATTTCTATCTTGTGATACTTGTTGCATTTCTCCATATATTCCTTCTATAATCTTCTTCCCATGAGAATAGTTGTGTTGTATGGGGTATGTTGGTGTTTGAAGCTCATTGATGTACAATAAGATATATTTGAGCCCTTGGGCATGCTTTCAAGCAAAACATCTTATTGGTATATTCTATGACTTCTTTTTGGGTCTTAATGTTCTTTCTTGAGTATCTATTTTGTGTGTGCATGTTTATTTGTGGTTATATGTCTTTGTGATATTTTCCACCTAAAAATTTATACACACAAGAGAAGATCAATATTTGGTTGTTTTTGCATTTCTTGGAAATCACCCCTTACTTCATTTTGATTCTTCGGTGGTTTCCAAATTATTGTATTTTGTGTGCATTGTTAAATGGTTTTGGAGGAGTGAGGATTCCATGGTTGTGCACGTTGTTTCCAAATACAATTACTATAACTGGTGCACAATCATTGGGGAGCTTCTATAATTCATTTAATGATGCACATGTTCCTTCTTTCTCGTTTCTTGTGGCTTAAATGCTTATGGGGGAGCAAGGATTCCATATTTGTGCATATTGTATTCAATACAAGTATTCTAATCTTTGCACAAAGTTTGGGGAGCTTCTCTATTTTTATTTAAACACTCTTTTGGTTGTTTGTTTCCTTTTGACATCATTTGATGGTGTTTCAATTGTTTCTTTTGGATCTTTTGATTGCTCGCTTCATTTGTTGGAGCCCTTTTCTTTTCTTTATTTTCTTTTTTGCTTTCTTTGGGTCCTCAATATAGTTTTACTTCCTCCCTAGTTCTCATCATTTTACTTGTGCATATGCACACCTTTGGAGGAATTCTCACTATGTTGGTCGTCTAGAACTTTTCACCCATTTTGGCAATCGATGCCAATGGGGGAGAAGTTTTGGAGGGTTTAAGGGAAGTTGGCCTTGCTTTGAGTGTGTTCTTAAGCATTTGCCTCTCATGCTCTTGCATCTTTGTGTTTGCTTTACATGTTGAATATATAGAGGAAACTCAACCAACGGTAACAGTTGGAAATCTATGCAATGAAATTCAAGTTCATCACACATGCATAGATTGTGGGGGAGTTTGCTCTATATATTGTGGTTGTACCAACATCACATACTTGTGTAGTATTTGATGTTGGGGCAACCGCTTTGGTCGTTAATTGTCCTATTTAAACCCTCGCTAAGGGATTGTCATCAATTACCAAAATGGGGGAGATTGAAAGGGCATGTATGCCCCATGTGTGGTTTTGGTAATTAATGACAATCTTTATGGACTAATGTGTAAATTGAGTTTCACTTGTAGATTTGTCCATTGGCATCGCTTGGGCCATGTGTTGGTCTCAAGGTTGGAAGATGAAGAAATGTCCAAGGGCTATGTGCCCATTGGAATCATGAAGAAAGGAGCTTGAAGGTCGATCAAGGCATGTGCAAAGAGTTGCATCAAGATGGATCAACCTCAAGTAGGGATGAAGAAGGGCGTGCTCAAGATGTGCCATATCTAGAAGATCTCATGCTTGAAGCTTGCCATCCACGTGCTCATGGAATGATGAAGACAAGTTCAAAGAAGAGGTTTCCCCATGGAGTATGGGGGAGCAATTTGCAAGTCTTCATCTTCATCAAGCAAGAGGATCCAATAAAGGTGTTCCCACTATAGAAGAACAAGACGGTCTACATCAAGTTCAAGTGGGATGCTCAAGGCAAAGGTATGTTCTTGATAGGGCTTTTCTTTTGCCGGTCGCGTATTGTTAGTTGGGGGACCGGGTTTAGGATAGATAGCCGTACTATCAAGAGGGGATCTCAAGCGGGTGTCTCGTTTGCATCGTTCAGAGAGAGCTCAAACTTTTGCATTCATAGCCTCATCTTTCTTGGTTGTTATTTGGTTCTTGTCCATGAGAGGATCTAGAGCTTGTGGTCATCATCATAACAAGCTCTAGTTTATAATTTAAGGATTTCACTTGCATATCTTATTGCGGTTTTTGATCTTGCGAGTTTTCCGGCTCCACACCTTGGGGGATACTTCACACATATATTCATGGTATTTTCTCCCAAGGTGAATCTATTCGTCGTTATCTTTCCAACAAAATTGGTTTCATCCCGTTTGGAGTTTGGATGCAAAAGTTATTGCGTTTCTGGTTTTCTGGTTTCTGGAATTTCCCTGATCGGAAGTTCCGCTAGGGTATTTTTGCCGCCGAAAGTTCCGGTGGAAGTTCCGGGTCTTCTTCTGCTCACGCTTAGTAACCTTCTATTTTGGATGTGCTATTTGACGAAACTTCAGTCGGAATTTCCACCGGAAGTTCCGGCCAGGGACCTGAAGTTCTGCTCAGGCCAAAAGTTCCGGTTGAATTTCCGGCTCTTGTTTCGCTCACGTTCAGTAACCTTCTGTTTTCGTTATGTTTATTTGACGAAACTTCTGTCGGAACTTCCACCGGAAGTTTCGCTCCCACCGGAAGTTCCGGTGAACCGGCGGAAGTTCCGACCAGGATTCGCTTTTTCAATTTCTTGCTCCGTAGTTTTTGACCGTTGGCTGTGCGCCACCGGAACTTCCGGCCTCCCACCGGAAGTTTCGGCCAGGAGTCGCGAATGCCCATAACGGGCAGATCTGGGAGCCCTTTAAAAGGGGCTCCTCTTCCCCTTCGTGGGCTCTAGCTTTTCTTCTTGTTTCTTGGCTTTCTCTCTCTCCTCCATTGCTAACCTTGAAGAAGCTTTTCCTCTCCCTTTCCCTTCCTATGATTCTTGCATCTTTTTGAGGGATTTGAGAGAGGAGATCTAGATCTACAATCCCCCCAAGCCAAATCCCTTCTTTGTGAAGGAATCATTGGGATCTAGATCTTGGAGAGTTTTGTATTCTCCTCTTGTGTTCTTCCTCCCTTATTCCCCCAATAGATTTTGTAGCTTTGTTGGAATTTGGGAGAGAAGGACTTGCCCTTGCATTTGGTGCATAGGTTTGAGTTCTCCTCGGAGATTCAGCGAGTTCAATCTTGTGAGCTTGTTTCTCTTGGGTTCCTTGGAACCCTAGACGGTCGTGTGGTTGGATTGTTGACCTTTTGTGGTCTTGTAGCATTTTGTGGCTTTGTTGGCCTTTTGTGGCATTTGTAGCCTTTTGTGGCTTTGTTGTTGGGAGCCTCCAATTGAGTTGTGGAGTTAGCCCCAATCTTGTACGGGTTTGGTGACCGCCCTCAAGCGTACCATAGTGGAGCGAGTGCCCGCCTTTTGTGGTGCGCACTCGGGAGAATAGGGTGAGCCTTTTGTGGCGTCGGTGAGTTGCGTGCTTCCGCATCCGGGGTGAGGCCTTGTGTGGCGTTGGGTGAGCATCGAGCCACCACACCTCGAGGTGAGCCATTTGTGGCATTCGGAGAGCATTGCGCCATCGCACCTCTCCAACGGAGACGTAGCTTCTTTGGAAGTGAAATCCGGGAAACAAATCTTCGTCTCCGCGTCCATCGGTCATCTCTCAACCGAGCCCCTTACTTATGCACTTTACGTTGTGATAGCCATCGTGCTTGAAGTATTTATATCTTGCTATCACCTTGTTGCTTGTATTGCTTAGCATAGGTTGTTGGTGCACTTAGGTGAACTTAGTGGCTAGGTTTTGTGCTCAATAAATTAAACGGTAGTTTTATTCCGCATTTACTTGAGCCTAAACCGTCATATTTTAAAACGCCTATTCACCCCCCCTCTAGGCGACTTCCTTTGTACTTTCACAAAAGATGCTAATTTTAAATATCCAAACAATGCAAAAATGTTAATACAAAATAAAATATGATTTCCTATAATAAAATAGGGTTAGATTCCTTTTTAGATGCTTAATATTTCTTATGTTCAAAGTTTTAGGGTTTGACTATTTTATTTTTGTTTTAATTGAATAATCAAAATTTATATGTAAGTGTTTTAATAATTTTGAAAATTTTCATCTACAATAACTATAAAATGTTTTTATGTGAATGGATAGATCTTATTTTTCTGAAAATTATGATATATTATTCATATTTTTCTGAGTTGAAATGAAAAAAATATGAATTTTCTAAATTCTATCCTATTTTTTGAATTAAAAAAGCCCCCACCCCTTTAATGTACGAAATAAATTCCCCATCCCTTTAACACCGGTTCCAGCCACGAACCGGTGTTAAAGGGGGGGCATTTATTTCGTTTCGCGCGCACACCCCCCCTTTAACACCGGTTCGTGGCTGGAACCGGTGTTAAAGGGGGGGTTATAACGCAGCGCGCGCCTTCCTCTTCCTCTTTCCCCCCAGCTAGATCGATCGATTAGAGGAATAAGCAGAGGAGCGCGTGCAGAGAAGAACGCCGGCAGGCTGCTCGCGCCGTCGCCGTCCACGCCCGTCCACTCGCCGCCGCCGTGTCGTCCGCCGCCGTCGCCGCCGCGTCTGTCCACGCTGGCCCATCCACTCGCGCACGGGAGCCGTGCCGTCCGCCGCCGTTGCCGCCGCGCCCGTCCACGACCGTCGCCGCAGTCGCCGACGCCACCCCCGTCCACTCGCCGCCGCCCCCACGTCGGCCACCCCCGTCGAGTTTGCCGGCGGTGAGCTCCATGCATATATATATATATATGTATTGGATTTATTATTTGTGTGTATATGTTTTATTTGTTTTAATTATTTGTATGTTTTATATGTATATAAATGGTGCATATATGTATATATTGTATGTATTTTGTTTGTCTATATAAACGGTACATATATACAAATGGTGCATCTATTTGTGGGTAATTGTAGTATTTTGTTTGTATATAAATGGTACATGCATATAAATGGTGCATTTATTTGTGTGTAATTGTATTTATTTTCTTTGTATATATATGTACATTATATCCTAATGGTGCATTATATCCTAATATGTACATTATATCCTAATGGTGACGTTAGAGCGGCCTCCCACCCGACCGTGCGATGTATATATATTGTTGTAGGGTTTGGCCCTAGCGCCGCCAGCCGCACGCATTCCCTCACACCCGACCGTGCGATGTATATATTGTTGTAGGGTTTGTCCCTAGCGTCGCCAGCCACACGCATCCCCGCACACCCCCACGCATCCCCGCTCTTGCCCTAGCGCCGCCAGCCGCCGTCCTAGCACACCTCTTATTGTCAATAGCATTATAACCATGCATTGTTAATAAACTTTCATGACAAGTTAATTAGAAGAACTAAATGTACCCTCTCATATGAATCCGGGGTTTCTCCGAATTAGGGTTTGGAATGACCAAGCATGTATTAGGGTTACATTTCAATACTTTTAACCTGTCATATCATCATCCTTGCTCGAGTATTTCAATAGATGTATTACTGATATTTGTGTGATAATATTATTGTTTCAGAAACTATGGATCCACTCAGTAGAAACCTTGAAGAGGAAGAAATATTGGAGAACATGATCCACGAGGACACCTCACAATATCTGAACTTGGAGGGACATGATGACAGCTCAAGTAGTCATGGAGAAGATGACGATTCCGGTGAACGCACTTTAGTGATTACAAAGTCCGTCAAGGTATATGCATGGATTAAGCCTCTGCTAACTTGCACAGATTGATTTGTATATATATGTACATGTATTAATTAACGCTTATTTCTTCTTTTAGCCCTCCGGATCGACCAGCCAGCAACAATCTTCTTCTACGAAAAAGAGCAAGCGAGGCGCGAGCCATCGGTTGAAAGATCGTGCAAAGTTCACGATCGAAGCAGTCCGTGTTGATGCCAGGCCGATGGAGCCCAAGAAGGCCGCAAACAAATTTATACGTCAGGCTAGAGTTCTTGTTAGGGACCAAATACCAATCATAATTGAATATTGGAATAATACAAAGAAGGGCGATGGTACCTTTGTCGATGAAAGATACAAAGAAACGCTTTGAAATTCGTTGTTGGTAAATTTCACCCTTCCGCTAGAGGAGGATGAAAATAAACCGGTTATAAAGGAAAAGGTCAAAGAGTGGACTCTAAAGAATATGGCTGACGCTTTCCGCAATTAGAAGACAAAATTGAACAAATTTGTCAAAGCTCGCGAGACTCCAGATTTCGAAGACGCATATTATGCGAAGATAAGACCTCACTGGCCCGAATTTGTGGCATACAAGGAAGGTGCTATAGCTACAAAGAGGTCAGAAACCAATACGCTAAATGCCTAGAAGAAGGAATATCACCAGAGGACGGGGTCAGGTGGCTACATATCTTAGAGGCCTAAGTGGGAGGAAGCTGAGAAGGCCCTGCACGATAGAGGGATCACACCCCGGACACATGGGTGGGACCTACGTGCAAAGACTTGGTTCTACGGATTCGGGGCAAGGTTGGACCTAGAAACGGGATATCTTCCCAACCCTCCTTTCCAAACCCGTCACTGAACTCATCACGGCATACGAGGAAACAGCCTCTAGGACCTTCCATCCCGACAGAGAGAATGACCAGCTGACACGCGCCATCAGTAAAAAAGAACACCCTGGACTTGCACGAGGCACAGGGGGTATGACGTGGATGGATGGGTTTGCCGAGTGGGTCGACTCTTACAGATGGCACGACAGATAGAACATGCACTTGTGGCGCTTCAGGCGCAAGTGAACGCACAAAAGAGCCAGCAAGCTACCGGCCCATCTCAGCGGCACGAAGAGCCTGCATTGGAAGCTGCCGGTGGCCCAGACTCTGCGCGGAAAAGTAGCGTGGCTTCCACGAAGAACGTGCATCCCACACTTGAAATGGCGGGTCCTCGATACCCCATGGATGAGATCACGGAGAGCGAACACGCTGAGCTGCATGTGAGATTAATGGCCTTATCCATTAAGGTGGCGGTCGTCTATGCCTTACCTCCTGTAGCTGGTGGAACTTACCACTGCCGACCGATTCCAGATGGCTATGCTATTGTCGGGGTGGATGAGGTTGTGAACGAATATGAGGAAGCACAGCTTGACCATGCTACAGGTGAAGGGGAAACTCAACTCAAATTTGCATTGAAAACAACCATTCTTTGGAAGAAGGAACACATCGTGCTTCCAAATTGGAGGCCACTGGCACCCCCGCCGTCTCTGCAGCTTCAGCAGTCTGAGCCGCCTCAGCCATCTCCAAGTCATCAGAATACTCCCCTGTCATCCCCGGCGCTTCAGCCATCTCCTGCGCGGCAGCCATCTTCGGCGCGCCAGCCATCTCCGGCACGCCAGGCATCTCCTCAGCGTAAGCGGAAGAGCACTCCCACAAAGAGCATCACTAGCACTGCCACGAAGAAATCCGTAGGAAACCGTACACCAAAGAGTTCAAGAAACTACGTCCCACAGCCTTCCGCCAAGCCATTGCCCGTATTACCGTGGAATCGCAGCTACGAGGAGACCAATAGGATCTCAGAAGAAGAGGTCAAGAAATTCTTTGCACCTAGACGGGCCGAGCCAAAGGAGAAACTAGATCCAGCGGTGGTGGAGAAGTTTTACAATAATCTTTTGAAACCTGAAACCCTACTTGTGCCGGACTACGAGCGCCAGATTACGAAGGGGGGTGCAAGGCAGAGGGAGACTGAAAGTAGCAGTCGTGCGACACCCTAGAAAACAGTTCCCATGCTCGAAGAGCAGGAAAACCAATCATGCGCCCCGCTCCAAGTGTTCGACACACGGATAGCTCCTCCTGTACGAGGTAGAGCTACAAAGAAAGGCCAATGAGATGGGATGACTTACATTGCATACTTGAACATCATGGGAGACAACTTTCCCAAAGGCGATGTCAACCCCATACAACCATGGAAGTATGGTAAGAATATCTTCAAGAAAGAGGAGCTCAAGAATCTACCAAAAAAGATGCGAAGATTGCACAAGTGGTACCTTGATTTCTGCAAGACGAGAAAGGAAGAATGGATCACGACGCATATAAGAGATGAGATTTTCTTGTGCGGAGACGACAAGATCGCCTTCAACATTCAATACTTGCATTTTCTATTCAATCAGAAGGAACTCGACAAAGCTTCCACCAGCCTTTATTGTGTGTAAGTACTATTTCTGTAATTTCTATCTCATCTCATTCAATTCATTAATTGCATGTATATATATGCTAACCATATATGTATATACTATTATGCAGGAAAAAGGTTATGGAATGCATGAAAGGAGGCCCTTTTGACATTGGGTTCGTTGATCCAAATAGAGTTCATGAAGAAGTGGTAAGACACAGACCCGGGCAAACAAAAAATTTCTTGCTAAGGTCTTTACTGAGACAACAAACCAAAAGGGAAATACTATTGCCTTACAACTTCTCGTGAGTACTGTTACCCTCTCTTGTACACATTCTGTTTCGGCTTACTCGATGTTAAGTGTAACTGATGATGAGTTATGCTTGCGCAGGTTCCACTTTATTCTGCTAGTCATTCAACCTGACTCAGGAAAAGTCATTGTCATGGACTCGTTCCGAAAATACCAAGAGCTATGGGCAGACTTTAAAGAGATGCTCCAGAGGTAATTTCAATCATATTATCGCACTAGATCGGCAACTTTCATGACAACAAGTAATTAATTACTCCTTTATACATTTTCTTTGCCGGACAGGGTTTGGAAAAGGTTCATGGGCAGGGTCGTGGGTGAATGGTTAGAAGAACTAAAATTTGTAGACCAAAATGTAAGTAATACTAGCTAGCTAGGTCTGCGTATCTCTTTGATTCTGCTTCCAATTCCATTATATCATGTTTTATTGATTATTATTTTGATTGAACTCTCTATTCTCGTAAAGTGCGCGCATCAGGGACCTGGCAATAACTTATGTGGATACTATGTTTGTGAGTTCATTCGCAACACGATATGTGCAACGGGCCAAGCCGCACTAGAACAACTTAGAGTAAGTAAACAAAGTACACAACATTATTTTATTACCATCGGTTGTGTTGAGTTTTATTCTTATATATATATTGACCCCATTCTTCATATATATATTTAGATCGAATGAATGCGGGACCAGCTCCTACCATTTGACCGCATACAAGCCATTCAAGTGGAATTGACGGGATTCATACTTGATGAGGTCGTCACGCCTGGCGGAGAACTCTTTAGATATCCACCAAAATGAACGTGGACGGAGATGTTATATTGTAGATATGCTTGAACGTGTTTGTCTTGTACTTGATGCTTTCAACGTGTACGGAGAATACCACAATGACGATGTTTGTGTATAATAATAGTTGCTTAATTATTTATGTACTTGTATGTACCGATGATGTATGTGTATACCTCTCCTGATCAATTCTCCCTCCCCCCTCCCCGTCCCCGCCGTGCCGCAGAAATACGCCCAGAACGGGGCGGCGGCAGAACTCTATCGCGGCAGAGATTTATGTCGTTTTCCTGTCGCGGCAGAGAACCTTTAACACTGGTTCGTGTTACGAACCGGTGTTAAGGGGGGCCTGAGCGCTGCGGTAGCCCCACATGCTCCACCCTTTAACAGCGGTTCGTACAAGAACTGTTGTTAAAGGAGGGGCTCTAACACCGAACCCCCAACAGCGGTTCTGGAACCGCTGTTAGAGGCCTCTACGAACCGGTGTTAGAGGCATACCTGTGCACTAGTGGATTTAACTCTGTTTCAGTAACGTGCAATACGATTATTTATTCACTTCATGTTACCGTTCTAATTTCTTTAGCTCGGAAAATCGGCCATGTCTGCTAATCTATACTTTAACTCTGTTTCAGTAAAGTGCAATACGATTTAAACTGGAAACAGACACACCCCACACACACACACACAACTCTTTTTCTCTCTCTCTCTCTTCAATTTCAAATAAAACTTGTTTGTGTCGACCTTTTGAAATTCTACCACCAGTCTCATATGGAAGACCGACATTTCCGCATTGCATTTATCGTACAGTTGAGGGACTTGCTTGGTGTTCTGGGCTAAACTGCAGCCGTATGTAAGTGGGGGCGGCAACACAAGTGAATTTCAGAATCTTACCTTTCAGGGTGAAAACCCAAGGTCTGGCCTTAGCTGGTTGTGCCTGGCAATGTCCTTGTTGAAGGCATTGTTTTGAGAGTGAGGATTATCTTTAGGGTAAAAATCTAGATCTTTGATCGGGCGACGACGGTCTTGGAGACGTTGCTTTTGAAGAGCCTGGAGTTCAGGTGTTGTATTGGTGGTGGTTGTACTAGGACCGGAACACTGTAGCTGGTCTTTTTTTCTTAGTTTTCTTTATCTTTTGTTGGCTGTGTGCATCCGTAATGCCAATAGGGTATTGCGTTGTTGCAGAGGCCGGGTGTAATTGGTACCTCTTGATATTAATATATGCTCCTTTCCAAAAAAAATATTAAACAAACAAATTGCAAAATGTAGCCTCTGAAAAGTTATTTATAGGTTTTTTGTTCGGTTGTGCTGACCCACAAAACTCCAGTATCCAGTCCCGTGTAATGTTGTCATTGTTTTTCTTCAATATCAAACACCCCACAAACTAAGTACTCGAAACATGCATACGTCCAGCTATATTAATATAGTAATTATGATTGAGACCGCTGTTGGACCAGACAACACAACGCCCAAACGAAACAAAAGAGAAACAAAATAAAAGGAAGAAGAAAAAGAAGAGAAAATAAAGCCGTCAACAGTGGCTTGATGAAAACGAAGATGACCCACGATCGCTGCGCCCTCCGAAGAATTCCCACCACGCTCCTAGCGCTTCGAAGCATCGCGTACCAAGCAGCACCTCCAAGAAGGAAAGCGATTTCAACGACGCTGTTGCCCGGAGTGGTCCTAGAGTTTCCCCTGATACACAACAAGAGGTGGGGAAGAGATATTCCAGACACCCTTCACGAATGTCGGCGACACCCGCAGGCGTCACCACGTCGGTGTCGGAACGACAAGGATTTCTCCCGATCCCTCAAAAAACCACGCTCTTGGACGCTTTGGATGGCTCCACCCCGCTTGCCGCCCACCTGTACGCGCCACCACGGTCTTGCAGTCACCATCGCCGTCTCACCGCGACCCACGTTGCAAGACTGGTACGACTGAAAATAAGGAAACCTCGGTGGGGGTCGATGGTACAGTAACTCGCGTGAGGGAAATACCTCCACCACCAGGGGCGATAGCCGACCAGATGCAGCAACCAGGGCAAACCAGACCCTCCTGGCCCGGCTGAGCCTCAAAGGACTCATAAAGCCCCGCTGTCACACTACAGCAAGGGTGTCACAGTCGCCTCCAACCCTAGCGCGAGCCCCTACTCCTCCGTACCCAGTGGATCCGCCGCCACCGCAGATCCCCGCCGCCAAGCAGTAGCGACATCGCTACCGTGTTCACCCGGGCCAATCGGACTGCCGCCGGTCTGAGGAGAACCCCGGTCATAGCCCTAGCGTCCCTACCATCGCGGATGAGGGAGGACATCACAAGACCCGGCCCACCTGTCCCCGATCTCGCTGGCACACGGGTAGCAGGGTGCGACGAGCATGCTCGCCCAGAACGCTATCCCACAACACCACCAAGGATCTGCCCTGTGACCACCAGAATTTGGCCCTCCTGCCCCAACTCCGGAGCCCCGGCCAAGTAGCCAGGGGGTAGGCTCCCGAGCCCCGCTGCCCGAGACCCGCATAGGCCAGGCCCAGTGCACCCATATCGGGCCCAAACGGGCCAAGATCTAGGCCGCACCGCCTAGCACCATGACCTACCCCCACCGCTGCCTCCCATGTGCCGCATCCGCACCCACCGCCTCGCCGCCAGCACCTCCAGAGCGACCACCCCGCCCACACCCTTTCCTGGTCGTGGCAGGCCCGCCTCAGCCCAGATCAGGAGGTCCCAGGCGCCGCCGGGAGGAGCATCGAGAGGGGATGGGTGCACACGGCGCCGCCGCGTACTGTGGTCCGGGGACCGCCACGCTGCAACCTGAAGACCACGTCGGAGGGGGAAGAGCACCGCCGTGGAACCGCCGCAAGCCGAGCCAACCCCATGTTGGCCCCCTTACGCGCGGGCGAGAGAAGGCCCGTCGCCACCGGCACCGCACGGGCTTTGCCTGACAGGGGTGGGGCGGGGGAGGAGGAGAAGGTGTGTCTGAGGTGGGGCTTAGGGTTGGAGCGCTCGGTCGCCCGCATGGGGCGACGCGAGCGCTAGCGTTTTTTTCCGTTCACGAACGAACTTCTCTGGTGGTTTCTAGTCAAACTAACTTACTCCCTCCGACCCATATTAGTTGACTCAATTTTGAATCTAGACACTATTTAGTATATAGTTTCATCTAAATTTTAACAAATCGAAGTCAACTAATATGGGTCGGAGGAAGTACTAGAATTTCATCACAAATATTGTGACGGTTAATCTATAAATAGCCAAAATGTATCCTTGTGAAGTTATAAACTACAAGATGGTGCGAGAGGAACACAACTACGGCGGAGCTTATGTCTTAGGATCCTGTCCTCAAACATCTTCGAGGAGCTCATCATAGAGAGACTTCCATATATGTGAAATTTGTTAGCTCCCGGGCGTCTTGATCTAGAAAAGTTATAAATTGCAAGATGGTGCAAGAGGGACACCACTACGGTGGAGCTTTTCAAAGATGTCTTAGGATCCCGTTCTTATACATCTTCAAGGAGCTCGCCATAGAGGCACTCCCATATATGTGAAATTTGTTAGAACCCGGGCATATTGATCAAATGGGAAAGATTATGTTTTTTGCAAGTGTATCTTCTTATGGAGCTTTTTGGAATTAACCATATGTTTGTTATGATTTTGTGATTATTATTGTTTACTATGGTACATATATATATGTCTATGCATAATGATGATGTTATTTTGTTTATATCCATCCGGAATTTGAAAATGCAGTGGTTACAAATCTCTCTACTTCTAGAGCATGAAATGAGCTAAACTAGCAACGCCAGATGAAAGAATGGAGTTGGTAACCTTTTAGAACCCTTGGATAGATGGGGCACCACCAAAGCTTGATAAATCGTGTGAAAAAATGGGGATTAACTCGAGCTCAGGTAGGAGTGGCCAAATCTGCATTATATAAGTATATCAAAAACATTTCACAATATCATGAGAAGAGAAGTGACCAAATTAATACAAGTTCATCACATTAAAACCAAAGTAAAGTAGTGACCAAATGTTACTATTGCAAAAATTACTCCCAAGCTAAACCCAAAAATCCCTCTACTTCTAAAGCATGAAATGAGCTAAACTAGCAATGAAAGATGAAATATGAAGTTTCTAACCTTTTAGAACCCTTGGATAGATGTGCGCCGAATCTTGACAAATCATGTGAAAAAATAAGGATGAACTCGAGCTCAGGGGGAAAACAGAGAGGAGAAAGCAACTATGGATCAGGGTAGGGAGGAAGATGATATAGAAAGAATATTAGTTCCGGTTAAAGACATCAACCGGAACTAAAGGTCCATATTTAGTTCCAGTTGGAGACACCAACCGGAACTAAACGGGTTGGCGCCGGCAGACTAAAGGTCCCATTTGGCCTGGGACTAGAGCTGGTCGTACCCCTGCGATGGTACTAGCCGTTGGAATTGGGACTAATGCTACATTAGTCCTATGCCCAATCATGTACGGGACTAATGCTCCGGACGAAAGGCCCTTTTTATACTAGTGTCCCTCGTCTCCATAAGGAGAAGAAGCTTCGAAAGAATAATCCAACATCGGTGAGTCGGAAGAAGGGAATCTATACATTGAAGCCATTGAATCTATGCACCCACATGAAACCTATGTTCATATTTAATTTTCCATCAAGCTATAGATACGAACGTACTGCGGTTGATTTTTATGTAGTACAAGGTTCTTTGTGTAAAAAACTTGGTATGCATCTTGTCTGCTACTGTTTCATTCAAAGGTTTATAACCCATCCATTCATGGTTATACCGGTTACTAGATACATTCCTGTTGGAAGAAGCCCAATATGGTGAAACCAGATCGCCTAGCGATGATGAGCTTGTAATCTAGGATAGTATACAAATTGTATCAATGGAAACTTTTGATGTTAATGAGCGTTACTAAATGCGATGTGAACTTACTAATTCATACTACTGTGTTTCATTCATCTCCCTTTATGAATGGATTATTTATTATGAATCTTGTTGGTGATAACATCCATAACAGTAACGCTAAATGTCTCAAGACACAAAATTCGAAATCCACTTATTTGTGAAACTTCCATTTAGATCATATTAGCGAGAGGCGTAAGATACTCCAGAGTGGTTTTCTTGGGAGTCATTTGATTATTAATCATTTGATACTTGTGGGTCTTTCTAATGGGTAATCACTAGGATGTCGTTCACATGGAACGATGAACATGTAAGTGACTTATTGGAGATCATACATGTGGACATATGTAGACCAATGAGTATAGTTGTGGGGTGGATTCCTCTTATTCATTATCTTCACGGAAAATTTGACTAGATATATGTACATCTATATGATGACAAATAAGTCTAAAAACTTTGAAAATTTCGAAAACTTCATCATGAAGTAAAAATCATCAAAATAGAAAATCATTGTAGTAAGAAAACCAAGTGGATATGGGCACAATCACATTTTCTTTGTGCATGGCAAAGTGGTCTCTCACCAACTTATTTATATTGAACATTTATACTTCTCTTAACTCATATTGTCATACATGCAAATGTTTTTATTGGTATAAATAATATGTATATTCATTTTTACTAGAGGAATCAACCATGCAATTGCACCATAACACTAAGATACCATGTTTTATTACATAGTTCTAAGATAAGATCAGCATTTTGTCCTTAATATTATTTAATCCTTTGAACTTTTAGTTAATTGAGATGTTGAAGAGAGTCTTTGATAAAACAAACTCCGCCCAAATCTAAGCAACGTAAAAAAAATCAAGTCTCTAGAGAAAATGTATTCCAATAATATAAGTTTTTTGCAAAACCGTTATCATAGTATATTTAAATATCAAGTATAGTGGGTCTATTGATATGTTGCTGGTTTTCTGAGCACAAGCCTAAGAAAATAGACACTCTAGAGTGTGTGAGTTGTAAACAAGTGATTTGTCGTGCCACTGCAATGCATGCTACTGGATTTCTAGTGAATAAGAGCCATCGGATACAGAACAATCGGCCAAATCACCTTCGGACCATTTACATAGAATCTTAATGCAAACAAATAAAATATACACCACAGGAAAACGATTTTTTACTGGGTATTAAAAATACACAGCAAAGGCCAAAATACACTCGGCAAACATTTGCCGTGTATTTGTACTCGGTAAAGAGTTCACAGCGTACACCCCGCCGGTAAACACGACTTTGCCGAGTGTTTAACTCCCGGATACTCGGCAAACATTTGCCGAGTGTCTATCAGCCGCACACTCAGTAAAATAATGCGTTCACGGCGCGTCAGCTGAAGACGCCGTCAAGCCTTTGCCGAGTGTACTGCCTGACATACACGGCAAATTACGCACTCTTTACCGAGTGTTTTTCCTGGGATACACGGCAAATACTTACTCTTTGCCGAGTGTACTGCCTGCCATACACGGCAAATTATGCACCCTTTGCCGAGTGTTTTCCCTGGGATACACGGCAAATATGTACTCTTTGCCGAGTGTCTCTTATGGTAATACACGGCATAGAATTACTCTTTACCGAGTGTACTGCCTGACATACACGGCAAATTACGCACTCTTTGCCGAGTGTTTTTCCTGGGATATACGGCAAAGTCCACAAAAAATTGGCAGGTTTATGCTGTTTTTTATTGTACCCTGCATTTCAAAACAAATCTGGACAAACATAATTCAAGTGCACTAGTAAATCAAACATATATCACAGCAGACATATATCACAGCAAGAACATATTCACATAATAGGTTCACAAGTGCACTAGTACATCAAACATGCATACAAAGTTCACAAGTTTAACAAACACTTGAATTCAAGTTCACATATCCATCAACACAACCAAGTGGCACACAAGTCCTCTAGCATGTGGTACATATCTCCATCAATGGCGACCATGTTCCGGCACAACATAGGCTTCCTTGATGTAATCCTACAAAGTGCAAAACACACAAGCATGAGTAAAAATGATGCAATCTTACAAAGTTCAAACTAGGTATATATATAGCTATATGGTAAGATGATTCTAACAAACATATTTACATGATACTAATAAGGTAAATTTAGCACTAGCATAATTGTAATTTATTATCTATGTAGCTATATGGTAAGAATATTGACATAATTCTAACAAGGTATAGTTTTGCACAAGCAAATTCAAATTTGTTATCTATGTAGCTATATGGACTTAGTATGTATATGGTAAGATGATTCTCCGAAGAATATTGACATTTGATTCTAACAAGGGTATATTTGGAACAACCATAAAACTTGGTATCTATGTAGCTATATGGTAATGACTTGGTATAATTTGACACAAGATGTATACAAACAAGAAATTGACGAAGAGTGTGGGAACTCACAAAGTTGCCTCCTAATGTTCGGGTTGTCTAGAGTCGGCATGGGCACGCTCGTAGTGGCAGGAGTCACTGGGCTTTCATCCTCCGGAGGGGTCGGCTTGTTGTTGGATCCGGCCGAAGGCATTCCCTATAAAACATGGTAAACAGTTATAAGACGGTAAACATGTGATAATAAGATGGACTACTGAATAGATGCAACACGGCTTACAAATTGGAAGTTCATCGAAGGCAAAGGAGGAAGAACAGGAGGAGCTGTGCCATTCGCAGAAGCTAAGAGCTGTAAATGCAATTTCAGAAGGTAAGTTTTACAAGTTGAATGGAGTTAGCCATCCAGTCTTATGGGAAAAAACTCACATTAAATTGCGCATAATAGGCTTCGAACCTAGCATGCATTGCCCGTTGTTGCTCAACCCACATCTCCTGCATTTGGAGAACCTTTTGCTCAGCCTCCTCTCGCTTTCGGCGATCCTCCTCTAGTTGAGCCTACATAGTGTTATCACAATTTCATTATCATCGTTATAATGCAAACATATAGTCAATTATTGTATGATCAATGAAGAGGACCATACCTGCATCCTGCTATACATGACCTGTGAAGGTTGTGGGCGCGTCTCTATACGCGAGCCCTTCCCACTACCGTAGACTTGCCTCTTAGATGGAATGGAGATCTCAGGGACGCAACCGTCGGCGACATATAATCGACCATTCCTCTTGCCGTCTCCTGCTAGCATAGCAACCTCAGGGTCGAAGTGAAGGAAATATGCCCGAGAGGCAATAATAAAGTGGTTATTATCGTATTCCTTATTTATGATAAATGTTTATTTTACATGCTATAATTGTATTAATACGGAAACATTAATACATGTGTGTTTAATAAACAAAAAGGAAGTTCCTAGTTATGCCTCTCTTATAAACTAGCTCGTTGATTAACAAGATGATCAAAGGTTTCCTGATCATGGACATTGGATGTTGTTAATAACGAGGTCACAACATTAGTGTAATGGTGTGATGAACATTCATCCGAAGTATAGCATTACGATCAAAGTCATTGAGTTTATATTGCTATAACAACTTACGAAGTGATCCTAATCCTTAGACCATGAGATCATGTCAATCACTAACACCGAAAGAGTTTCTTGATAACATCAAACGTCACACCGTAACAGGGTGATTATAAAGATGGATTCAGAACTAATAAAGTGTTATGTTGAGGCTCATGGATCGAGAGTGGAATTTGTTCATCCCGATGACGGATAGATATACTCTGGGCCCTCTCGGTGATATCACATTGATTAGCTTGCAAGCAAGTGATTTGATCACTAGAATGTTATATCACGGGAACGAGAAAAGAGTGCATGTCGGTAACGAGATCAAACTAGGTATGGAGATACCCATGATCGAATCTCGGACATGTAATATATCGCGAAACAAAAGGATTAAGATACTAGCGTAAAAGGTTCCGACGATCACAAGAAAGTCATCATTGAATGTGTGGGAGTCAGTATGGGTCTCCAGATCCCGCTTCTGATTATTGATCCGAGAGGGGTCTCGATCATGTCCGCATTATTCGCGAACCGTAGGGTGACACACTTAAGAGACACCGACATCCATTTGGAGCAAAAGTTTCATGCCGAAAAGAATAACAAGCGCAGTAATTTATTTCACTAGATACCGAAACGGGTTTTCGGGTGAAATTGCATAAAGTGGTTATGCATGTGAAATAGAATTCTAGCAAGGGGTTATTTGTGAATATTTGTCATTAAAGTAATTGACAAAATTCTGAATAAAATAAAAGAGTTTTATTTAATGAGAGTTTGCATTAAATTTGGTGGAAATTTAATGGGAATTTGAGTGGGTTTTTGAGTGGAGGGAATTGAAAGGATTTTGTGTGAGTGGAGTGTCCACCCACATGAATGAGGGAGAGGTGGGGGCACCCTCCATGGCCGGCGGCCATGCCCCCTTGGGCTGCCCCCCCTCCCCTATATAAGGAGCCCCTCCTCTCACTTCTCACTCACACCTCCTCGTGAAGGATCTCTCTCCCCCTCTAGAATTTATTCCCCATGGTCTCGGACTAGCGAGATACATGTTCCCGGTGGCTTTTCGGTAAGAAAGAGTTGTGCTTCCGCTGCATCGCTGGAGCGAGGAGGCGGAGGTTGCTCGGTGCCTCGAACGTGTGTGCGAGCACGGATGCGCTGCTGTTTTGCGGCGCTAGGACTTCCTCTCGATCTTGAGATCGGCAAGAGATCGTCTACATCAACCACGAGTTTGGACTCGTTAAGCTTTGTCGGTCTTCAAGGGTATGTTCTCTATGGATATACATCCGCCCGTTGTTTGTATCTAGTAGATAGATCTTGGTACATAGTTGTTCCCATCGTAGGAAAATTTTTGTTTTCTATGCTGTGAACCCTACAGTGGTATCAGAGCCGGATCTATGCGTAGATGCTTTGCACGGGTAGTACACATATGAGTATGTGGGCGATGATGATCATTTTATTGCTTCTTAGTTGTACTTTGGATATTGGTGGCATAGTGGGATGAAGCGGCCCGGACAAACTTTACATGTCCTCGCACATGAGACATGTTCCACGCTTGACATGCAACTAGTTTTGCATAAGTGGCTAGCGGGTGTCTGTCTCTCCTACTATAGTCAATATCTAATTTGCAACGAGTTGCCAACAATTTGGTTATCCTCGTTGTGGTTCATGTTCGTAGGTAAGAACGGTTCTATCTCGAAAGCCCAAAGCCACGTAAAATTTGCAATGGATAAATTAGAGGCGTCTAGTTTAGATTGTTGCTGGGCTAGTGTTATGATATGGTGATGTTGTAAGTAGAAGTATGAGATGATACTCTTACAACATACATAACGTGTAAACTCCATAGACCTTAGATTTACACATAAAGGTATGATAGTGATCATACCACGGTGCACATGATAGAGATCATATGCGAGAACCATATCATTCCACTAATAAACATGTGATGTTTGATAGCATCTTATATTGCTTGTTTGGCGTTTTATTAGCATAATAAGACGATCCCTCATTTAGATATCAAGATAAAAATGTGTTCTTCCTTAAGTATGCACCGACAATGTTTCGTCGCTTCAAGACATCACGTGATGATCGGGTGTACTTGAATCCACGAGCATATCTCGGGTGTAAGACAGTTACACACGCGAATACTAAGGTTCTTACTTGGCGAGCCTAGCATGTACATACATGGCCTCGGAACACGGACCGAAAGGTTAAGCATGAGTCATATGTTTTGATATGATGACCATATGGATGCTCGCCTTTGAAGCTACGCCGACTCACGTGATGATCGGACTTGGTGTAGTGGATTTTGTTCATGTAATCACCAAAAAGACACGAGGGATGTCATTTTTGAGTGGGAGTTCATTTCTAATTTGGATTAGTAGAACTCAATTTATCATAAATTAAATCAAAGTGAATTTGCATAATTTGTTGTAGTCATTGGCATTCGTTCACCACCTTATGCATAGTTGTAATTGAGATAATAGAACTATAGAATTTTGGATATATACTTTACGAACTGGTATCGTATTGTGTTGAGTGTCAATCTAAAGTTTAAAGTCCTATTGCAAACTTTCAGCAAAATTCTATTTACTCCGTGAAATTTAATAATTGGTATTAAATCGAGAGTAACAATTCTAGTGTTAGTATCTTAAGTATCATGTTTGCCTCCATGATTCTTGATTTAAACATCAAGTTTATCTAGGAGCTGAAAGAATTATTTCAGAAACCATCATGTGTGGCAGATATAACGATATCTGAAACAATGTTTTGGTTGCAATATGATAGAGTATAATATATGTTCTCATATTGGATGAGAATTTACGAAGGTTGGAGATGCTAGACATCCTAATCATCCAAAAGGGTTTTGGAAAGTAATGTTATACTCATGATTCGCCTTTATAAGCTACAGTAGCTTGATCATGAATGTCGTCATGATAAGGGTGAATAGAATATGTATGTAAAATGTTTACTACACTAAAAGATTACTAAAGAATAGATTTTGAAAGAATACCGATCATTTTGATGATGGTGATCTACTTCAAAGTGCAAGTCCAAAGGTATTATTATTTGAATATACACGCTTTGGACTATGTGTCATGTATATGGCGCCACTTTTGATGTTGATAGATTCTTTTAAAAGGAAAAGGAAATGCTGAAAGAGAATCTATAAAATATATTTGGCAGAAAAGAAAAGATTGGAAATATCCAATTTAGGTATATGGATGATATACATGTTATGGTTGTATTCTTTGCTTGTTAAACAATGTGGTTCTTGGGTATTGGATACCGAATTGGTTGGTATGAAATTTCATACGGAACGACGCAATTCATGAACCACAATGGCCTAAGTAACTAGCAAGAGAATATGTGATGATGTTCATCGAAAACAAACAAACCGTTGTTTGTATTTCTCGTTGACATCAAAGCTTGACTTTAAGATTTGTTTTAATAATTGTTATTTAAATCAGGTATTATGAGAACAAAGGTTGTTCAAATAATTACCGTATTCCATATAAGATGGATGATTTACAAATCTAGTTGGAGAAATCACATCCATAAAACCTGATGCTAAAATGTCGCAAGACAAATGATTGAAAGATCACTTACGAAGTGACATCGCTGTTTAAATTATATTGGAAAGAGAACATGAAGAATCTCCATATTCATGGATTTTTGGAGTCTTTGATTTGATCAAGTGACGCTTGTGAGATTTTCCACGTGATAATTAAAACTTCGTTCAAAGGCCAAAGAAGAACGAACGACTAAATTATTGGAATTTATACATATCGATGTATGTAGTCCATTATGTATAGTCGTAAGCGATGGATTTCAACTTCATATGCTTTCTCCGAAAATTTGAGTGAATGTTCACTTAATGCGAGAGAAGTATGAAATATTTGAAAATGTTTCAAAGACTTTCAAGATGAAGTGCAAAATCATTTTAAACAAGAAAATAAATGGTTTATGATTTTATCATAAGGGATTTGTTTGAGTTACAAGTGTAACAAGAAAATAAATGAATTATGATTTTATCATAAAGGGATTTATTTGAGTTGCAAGTTTAGCAAAACACCTAGATTTACATCTCCCGAAACACCATAGGAGTATGGAGTGTTTGAGATTTGTAATGAAACCTTGTTTGACATGGTTGGATCAAAGGTGTTATTTATAAAACTGCCATTATGTTTTAAAAGATTAAAGCTTTAGAGACTTCCGCTTTTACACTGAAAAGAGCTCCATCTTGATCCGTTGAAATGACACCATCAAAGTTATGGTTTGGGGTAAAACCCAAGTTGTCATTTCTTAAATTTTGGTATGCTAAACATAAGTAAGATGTTTACAACCGAAGTCGGATGAGCATGTCTTTGTAGGTTATTTTGAATAACAATTGGTTATTCCTCGATAACACCAAGGACAAAAGGGTTTGTCGCTTGAAATGTGAAGTTTCTTGAAAAAGGAATTTTTCACAAAAGTTAAGTGGGAGGACAATAGAACTTTGATAAGGTTAACGAACCTTAGCTAAATATGCTGAGTTGCGCAGCGCCGGAAATCGTTCTGGAGGCTGCCATAATGCTCATAGCTTATGTGCCTCAAAGGTTGTGGTCACGGAGGTCTAAAGTTCCTATTGAACCAAGAAGGTCGGTTAAACAATCAAATGCTAAGATTTGAGAGTAAATCATTATTGTTTGACAATGATGAACCGAATACATACAAAGAAGCGATGATGGGCCCTGACTCCGTCAAATGGCTTGAAGCCATAAAATCCGTGATAGTTCCATATACGAGAAATCAAGTTTTGAACTTGGAAGACCCTCCGGAAAGGTGTAAAAACCTATCGGTCGTATTTGGATCTATAAAGAAACAAACATGGATGTCTCACATCTATGAAATATTCGACATGTCGTAAAGTATTTTATGACAATGTTCAAAGAGTTGACTATGACAAGATTTGATCTTTCATAGCGATATTTAGTCTGAACGGATTAAAGTAGCAACCACTACATATAATTTGGTATATGGTAGATGAATAAACAAAATAAAGTTCTTCTAATAGAATGGTTACCTAGGACGTGTACATGACACGGTCCAAAGGGTTTTGTTAAATTCAAAGGATGCTAAAAGGGCATGCAAACTTCAATGGTTGAAGTAAGCATCGCGGAGTTGGAATCTTCACCATGATGAAAAATGAGTTTTTCATCTGGAGACGATGAAGATGCTTGCATTTGCAAGAAATTAAGTGGGAGCGCTGAGACATATTTCTAATACATTATGTGAAGGACATCTTGTTGATTAGAAATGATGTATCTTTTATTGACAAAGGTTAAGAATTTCATTTCGATGAAATACTTAGGCAAAACCCGAATATTTAGCGTGAATGTCTATAGTGGATAGACTGTAACGCTAATATGTTTATGCCAAACGTACATATATGAGATATTGAAGGAGTTCAATATAGAAACGACAAGAAACAGTTCTTGTTGCATGGAAAGGAATTGAATCAAGATTCAAGTGTATCGACACTTGATAAGTGAAACAAGATTCAAGTGCTTTGACACTTGATGAGTGCAATCACGAGAATGTTTTGATCAATCATACCATGATATGTACACATCCAGATATGTCCTATGCTCTAAGTGTTATGAGCATATACCAGAATGAATCATAAAATGATCATTGGACGATAGTGAGGATATTCTTATGATCTTTTGGAAGAACTAAGAATATATTTGTGTAGAGGTGACAAACAATTACAAATAGTTCATTGTAAAGCGTCACATTGATACTAGTTTTGTCACAAGATACAAATTAAGTTTATCTCAATTTAAACTATGGGTGGCACAATGTAATGGAAAGGAGATTCCATGATGGATTTGGAAGAGTTCCAAAGTTAAGACATTGTGACGAATACTACAACAAAAGGCTAAGTATATGACTGCTATAGTAGCAGCAAAGGAGGGAATTTGTGTCAAGTAGTTTGTTATCAAACTAAGGTGTGGTTCGCAACGGGCTAACACTAAAGATATATTGTATGACAATAGTATCGACGTGTTTTAACCCCAAGGAACTAAAGGTCTCACCGAAAGACCAAATTTATACAATGCCATCTCATTGGAGAATGAGTGATGCGTGAAGATGCAAAGACATGCAAATACACACGGACCTGAAGCGTCAGATCCGTAGATTATGTTAACCACTTGCAATTGCGTATATGGAACACCGGAAAGCCATAGGTGTTCAATACGCAGAGTTTTCAAACTAGATTATTGTCTCTAGTGCAAGTGGGAGACTGAAGGAAATATGCCCGAGAGGCAATAATAAAGTGGTTATTATCGTATTCCTTATTTATGATAAATGTTTATTTTACATGCTATAATTGTATTAATACGGAAACATTAATACATGTGTGTTTAATAAACAAAAAGGAAGTTCCTAGTTATGCCTCTCTTATAAACTAGCTCGTTGATTAACAAGATGATCAAAGGTTTCCTGATCATGGGCATTGGATGTTGTTAATAACGAGGTCACAACATTAGTGTAATGGTGTGATGAACATTCATCCGAAGTATAGCATTACGATCAAAGTCATTGAGTTTATATTTCTATAACAACTTACGAAGTGATCCTAATCCTTAGACCATGAGATCATGTCAATCACTAACACCGGAAGAGTTTCTTGATAACATCAAACGTCACACCGTAACAGGGTGATTATAAAGATGGATTCAGAACTAATAAAGTGTTATGTTGAGGCTCATGGATCGAGAGTGGAATTTGTTCATCCCGATGACGGATAGATATACTCTGGGCCCTCTCGGTGATATCACATTGATTAGCTTGCAAGCAAGTGATTTGATCACTAGAATGTTATATCACGGGAACGAGAAAAGAGTGCATGTCGGTAACGAGATCAAACTAGGTATGGAGATACCGATGATCGAATCTCGGACATGTAATATATCGCGAAACAAAAGGATTAAGATACTAGCGTAAAAGGTTCCGACGATCACAAGAAAGTCATCGTTGAATGTGTGGGAGTCAGTATGGGTCTCCAGATCCCGCTTCTGATTATTGATCCGAGAGGGGTCTCGATCATGTCCGCATTATTCGCGAACCGTAGGGTGACACACTTAAGAGACACCGGCATCCATTTGGAGCAAAAGTTTCATGCCGAATAGAATAACAAGCGCAGGAATTTATTTCACTAGATACCGAAACGGGTTTTCGGGTGAAATTGCATAAAGTGGTTATGCATGTGAAATAGAATTCTAGCAAGGGGTTATTTGTGAATATTTGTCATTAAAGTAATTGACAAAATTCTGAATAAAATAAAAGAGTTTTATTTAATGAGAGTTTGCATTAAATTTGGTGGAAATTTAATGGGAATTTGAGTGGGTTTTTGAGTGGAGGGAATTGAAAGGCTTTTGTGTGAGTGGAGTGTCCACCCACATGAATGAGGGAGAGGTGGGGGCACCCTCCATGGCCGGCGGCCATGCCCCCTTGGGCTGCCCCCCCTCCCCTATATAAGGAGCCCCTCCTCTCACTTCTCACTCACACGTCCTCGTGAAGGATCTCTCTCCCCCTCTAGAATTTATTCCCCATGGTCTCGGACTAGCGAGATACATGTTCCCGATGGCTTTTCGGTAAGAAAGAGTTGTGCTTCCGCTGCATCGCTGGAGCGAGGAGGCGGAGGTTGCTCGGTGCCTCGAACGTGTGTGCGAGCACGGATGCGCTGCTGTTTTGCGGCGCTAGGACTTCCTCTCGATCTTGAGATCGGCAAGAGATCGTCTACATCAACCACGAGTTTGGACTCGTTAAGCTTTGTCGGTCTTCAAGGGTATGTTCTCTACGGATATACATTCGCCCGTTGTTTGTATCTAGTAGATAGATCTTGGTACATAGTTGTTCCCATCGTAGGAAAATTTTTGTTTTCTATGCTGCGAACCCTACACGAAGGGCTCCGTGAGCGGGTTTGAGTTCTCGCCATGCGACTCCTTGTACTTCGTCTCGTATTTTCCAACCCTCAGCTCGGATCCTAGGGTCATCCACTTTGACTTCCCCTCCTCGGGTTTCTTCACCTCCCAGGTAGAACAGAAAGCCTGAAAGTGAGTGATGTCCTCGCCTGTGTCAAGTTTCTGCAAGAGAAAGAATTAAGATAAATAAAATATACAATCACACATATAGAATAAAGTGGTGGGAATAAATAAATTACGGATTGGCTCACCCTTTTCTGGATGACGCCAGTGATGGTGAGGTTGCCTTGACGGTGTGTTCCTTCACCCAACATCTCACGCCGACGCATCGCATCCATGTGAGCTTCCACATAGTCCTTGGATACCCACCTAGCAACCATCAACTGAAAGCATGGGCCCTTGGAGGCAGTATACTGAGGAGGCACCTACATATACATGATATAAATTAATAGAGGAATGAAAGTAAACTGTAGTCATGTGTGAAGTCCAAAGAAGCAAATATGCCTACCTTCAAGTATTGCTCACGTGTTAGAAGCCTTTTTCGGGCGCGCTTCTTCGGCATTGCAATCTTCTTCTCGTGCCCATACCAATTGATCACGCAGTTCACGCGCGCATCATAGTGCATCTCGGGGATTAACTTCTTGGCTTTCTCGACCACCACCTTACATCCTTCTTCAAATGTACCCTCAACCGGGGTAAAAAAATCCTGCAATGAAGCAAACCAAGAGAAGTCAAATTGTATTGCTCGATCAGAGTATATTGTTGACTAATAGTGTGAACGAAACTTACCCAAAACTCGTTGACCACACGTTCAGCGGCTGAGCCATACTTGGAATCCTCCGCGCGTTTGTAATGATCCCATGTCCAAGCAGGCTCCTGGGAACCATCTGGCATCTTTACTAGCCCAGGAAAATATTTCCGAATAAGACATCCAATGATGCCACCATAGGCGCGTTTGGGCTTCTGGGGTCCCAACCACTCGAAGCTCCTGCAAAATAGAAAGACAAGATCAATATGTTGAAAATGGAAAGACTAGATCAATATATTGAAAAATGATAAGACAAGATCAATATGTTGAAAAATGGAAAGACAAGGTCAATATGTTGAAAAATAGAAAGATAAAATCAAAACGTTGAACAATGGCAAGACAATATCAATATGTTGCACAATTTAGAACCACTTACGTCTTTCCAGTAGGTTTAAGTTGGATGTGCTTAAGTGCATATGGCCTACTGGGGAGCTTTGACACCCCACGCAAGAACACTTTATCCTTTGGCGGTGGAATGGAAGCAAGTTCTGACTTCCCCACAAACCGCTCCTGCAGAATCTCATCCCCACTCTCCTCTTCCTCCTCACCCTCCACCTCCTCCTCCTCCTCCTCCTGCTGCCCATCCTCATCCTCCTGATCCTCCTGCTGCCCATCCTCATCCTCATGTTGTTGCTCCTCCTCCTGCTGCTCCTCCTCATCCTCCTGATCCTCCTCAACCAAGCCACGTGAGGATCCGAGCCCATCGTGATTGGGGGCACGAACAAAGTTGGTCATATCCAGATCCTCCCCCTCGAAAGAATCAGCCTCGGGGATGCGACTAGAAAGGGCCACAGAACGTGCACCACGGCCCCTACGTCGCGCCTCCCACCCCTCTCGTCCTCTAGTGGGTACATTCTTGACGCCAGGCTTAGTGGACCCGTACAACGTGCTCAATTTCAGCATGGTTCTCCCGCCTCTCCCACCTCTCCCGCCTCTCCCACCTCTCCCACCTGGCATGATTCAATCACCTGCATTGACAAAAAAATCTTGATTAGTACACATGATACAATGAGATGAACCATATTAAAAGACAATGAGTAAAGCATAAAAAAATTGTAAGCATATGCATCATAGAGTTATTACAAAATAGGCTAATTGTACAACCACGAGTACATAGGTTGCTAATTGTACAACAAGAGTTATTACAAAATAGGCTAATTTTACAATCACGGGGACATAGAGTTGTTGCTAAAAATAGGCTAAGTTCCGTATCCTATGTCTTCAACATTGGGATCATATGTTGGATCATCATCATCATCGCAGTCACGTAGTTGCCACCATTCATCAATGAAGCCTGGAGGTGGACCTTTCGGATCAGTAAGGTCAAGCCCTTTGCGGAACCTCTCAAGTAATGCCAGGTCTTGTGGGTTCTCCACCACCTCAATTTCATCTTGTGAATTGTCTACTGACATGCCCTCATCTTCTTCCTCTGCGGCGGTGTCCATATCCTCATCAATCGACATTTCAATAGTGAATTCCCCTGGGAGGCCTTCTTCTTGGTAAAATTCTCCCTCATAAGTCTTGGGATCTATGCGGTGGTAATCATCTTTGTTTGGGGGGTGTATTTTACCATGCTTCGGTACCGCGAAGACAACATCCCATGCTTGTAGACGCTTCTTCAGGTTTTTGCATGGGTATGGAAGATAAAAAACTTGTGTGGCTTGACAAGCCAAAATATATACATCATCTCCCGCATAAACCGAGTCTCGTGTAACTTCGACCCACCCAATATCAGGTATTCGTCTCACTTTGGCAGGGTCAAACCAATGGCATTTGAATATAACTGGTTGATGCTTGTAACCAGATCCATAGTCAAGCTGGTATATTTCCTCGACCCTTCCATAGTAATGAAGTTTATCCTCCCCTTCAACCATGACTCCGCTATTTATTGTCTTCCGGTTGGCCCGATTCATGGTGTGTGAATGGGTATGGAAGCGGTACCCATTCACGTCATAAACATGTAATGTCTTGACAGAATACCTAAAACCTTTGGCGATTGGTTTCAAATCAGGCCTCATTCCAACATCTGTCCGTCCCTATATTGGAAGAATTAGGAGAAGTTTGATGTATTAGTTGTAGTACAAGTTCTACTTCTTATAATGTCAGCACTAGAAGCCAGGTTAGATGCAAAAACTACCTTTTCCCCAAACCAGCCAACGAATCCACCATCACATCCATTATGGAAAAGCTGTAAAGCTTCGGCATCGGTAGGAGGCCTTGTCCGCTTCCAATATTGTTGAGTAAATTCTCTATGGCAAAGAGAAGGGGAGGAGTTAGACACAAGCTACCAACATATAGCCAAAACAATTAAGTGATAACTTACGCGATGTATGGCTTCACTTCAGGCGTGTTGGTCAAGATATACGAGTGAATAGTCGACCATTCGCCATACTTTAGCGACTTGTGCTGCCAGCCACTAGCTTTGCCACCAGAGGATGTGTAGATGCTAAGCTCGGGTAAATCTTGGGGGTTGGCGGCATTGTAATGAACGAGTGGATTATGCACGGTGCGAATATTTTCATCATAGTATTTTGTCGTGAAGTTTGACACCTCCTCGTTGAGGTATGCCTCGGCTATCGATGCTTCGATCTTGCATTTATTGCCACACTTGGCACGAAGATGCTTTGTCTCTCTCTCGGGTGGATACTGCCAACGAAACTGCACAGGGCCCCCCTTTTTGGCCTCTTCAGCGAGATGCAAGATCATATGTTGCATCGGATTAAAGAAGCCAGGCGGAAATATCTTCTCAAGCTTGCAAATCAACTCGGGTGCTTGTTCATGTAGCTTGTCAACCACTTCACGGTCTAATTCTTTAGCACAAAGTTGGCGGAAGAAATAGCTCAACTCAGCGAGCACTCGCCAAATTTTTTCATCGACATAACCTCGAATCATCACCGGCATTATTCTCTCAATCCATACGTGATAGTCATGACTCTTCAGCCCCCCTACTCGCAACGTATCCATATTCACTCCCCTTTGCCAGCTAGCTGCGTACCCATCTGTAAAGAACAAGCTATCTAGTATCCACTGGAATATTTCCCTCCTCTAGGGCCTTGTAGGGCTGAATGGGGCATGTGGCTTATGCCAACTTTTGGATCTGACTCCTGGAGGCTTCATATTTAAATCTGTCCTTTGGCACCAATGTTCTTGATCAATTCTAGCCTTGATGTTATCCTTCGTCTTCTCAGTCTCCATTATTGTGCTCCAGAGGGCCTCGGCGATATTCTTTTCAGTGTGCATGACATCAATGTTATGCGGAAGTTCAAGATCCTGAAAGTAAGGGAGTTTCCACAATGATGGAATGTGTGTCCACTGGTGTGTCTCTCCATACCCCTCAAAACCAGTCCCATTGGCATTGGGAATGAGAGCATCTAACTCGGCCTTGATTTGTACACCAGTCATCAAATGTGGTTCCGGAGCGTGGACAGCAACGCCTTTTTTGAAACTAACAATGTCTCCCCTGAATTCATGATCTGGTTCAAGGAAGGGTCGATGTTTGTCAAAGCAATAGTACTTGCCACCCTTGTCGAGCCACCAGAAAGTCAATGCTTGCCTGCACTGTGGACAAGGCCACTTCCCATGTGTACTCCAGCCGCAGAACAAAGCACGTGCTGGTAGGTCATGCAGGGATGTGTGGTACCAAACATACATATCAAAGTGCTTTTTTGTTACGGCATCGTATGCCCGCACCCCATCCTTCCACGCATCAAACAGATCATCCACCAAGGGTTCCATGTACACGCTCATATTTTTTCCCGGGTATTTTGGCCCTGGGATTATCATTGACACGAACATGTGTTGTCTTTGCATGCAGATACCGGGGGGAGATTCATGGGAATAACAAACACGGGCCAACAACTGTATGTTGCAGCCGTCATACCAAAGGGATTGAACCCATCAGTTGATATCCCAATTGCTACACTCCTCTCGTTGCCCGCTTCCTTGGGGTACTTTTTAGCGAAGTTCTTCCATGCTGAACCATCTGATGGATGTATCATCTTTTCTGGATTACTTCTTTTGCCTAGTGTGGGCCATCTCATCTGTTGGGCAGTTTCCATGTTCATAAAGAGCCGTTGGATCCTTGGTATGAATGGAAGATACCGAAGGATGTTTTGGGCAACCCCAGTCTGGCGCTTCTGACCATCACCAGTGTGAACCTCCATATACCTAGATGATTTGCACTTGACACAATATTTTGATTTCTCATGTTCTTTCCTAAATAACATGCATCCCTTTGGACAAGCGTCTATCTGCTCGTATGACATCTTAAGTCCAGAGAGGATTTTGTTCGCCTCGTACATGGTCTTTGGCAACAAGTGACCTTGCGGCATAAGGCTCCCAACAACAACTAAGAGATCATCAAAACCATCTCTACTCAAGTTTCTATCGCTCTTGAACGCCATTAGACGTGCAATGGCATCAAGTCGGGTCACCTCAGTGTTAGCATGAAGGGGTTTCTGGTTCGCAAACAAAGTATCATAGTACTTCTTTGTGCTTTGCTCCGCCTCCTGATGGGGGTAGCCCGGCATAACTCTCTCTTGTTTTGTGTTTGTTTAGGTCATAGGAAAAAGTAAAACCATGTTGGTTCACAAAGTGGGGCAGTATCCTACCCGGTTTCATCGGAACAGGGACTTTCCCCCTTATACAAGTTCAGAACCTTCGCTTCTAGGTTAGAGCGCATGCATGCGAGGGAGGACACATGCAAGCACACCCGGAGACTAGTAGGTTTTGTATGTTTCAACATAGCACCACACTCTCATGCATGTGCTAGGGCCACATGCAGGTCCTTGAGGTATTCCGATGCCCCGGAGCGCGGTTTGCTGTGGAACCCTGATCTGCGGGCCTCGGATCGTCTACCCCCCTAGACATTCTTCTGATGGGGGTAGCCCGGCATAACTCTCTTGTTTTGTGTTTGTTTAGGTCATAGGAAAAAGTAAAACCATGTTGGTTCACAAGGTGGGGCACTATCCTACCCGGTTTCATCGGAACAGGGACTTTCCCCCTTATACAAGTTCAGAACCTTCGCTTCTAGGTTAGAGCGCATGCATGCGAGGGAGGACACATGCAAGCACACCCGGAGACTAGTAGGTTTTGTATGTTTCAACATAGCACCACACTTTCATGCATGTGCTAGGGCCACATGCAGGTCCTTGAGGTATTCCGATGCCCCGGAGCGCGGTTTGCTGTGGAACCCTGATCTGCGGGCCTCAGATCGTCTACCCCCTAGACATTCTTCTGATGGGGGTAGCCCGGCATAACTCTCTCTTGTTTTGTGTTTGTTTAGGTCATAGGATAATGTAAAACCATGTTGGTTCACAAGGTGGGGCACTATCCTACCCGGTTTCATCGGAACAGGGACTTTCCCCCTTATACAAGTTCAGAACCTTCGCTTCTAGGTTAGAGCGCATGCATGCGAGGGGGGACACATGCAAGCACCCGGAGACTCGTAGGTTTTGTATGTTTCAACATAGCACCACACTCTCATGCATGTGCTAGGGCCACATGCAGGTCCTAGAGGTATTCCGATGCCCCGGAGCGCGGTTTGTTGCGAAACCCTGATCTGCAGGCCTAGTTTGAAACGGGCATAAGAAATTCAAACCATGTGAAACCTTCAAGTTTAGCGAGGCTTGAGCCTAGCTAATTTCAACATAGACCCACCACAGCCCAAATCCCATTTTGTTACTACTTTACCGTGTACCTGACGTAAACACTCGGCAAAAGCTAGGATACACAGCAAATTACCTCTTTACCGAGTGTTGTGAACTAACACACAGCAAATTACCTCTTTACCGAGTGTTGTAGACAAACACACAGCAAAGTGGGGTGTTTCAAACGCTATGTTTTTTGGCGCGCGCGGGGGAAGAAATTTGGCGCGTACTTTTACTGTGTATACTTTTGCCGACACTCGGTAAACTGTAACGCCGTAAGCTGCGCCGTCAACCGCGGGCGGGGAATACACGTGGCAGGACGGTTTGCCGTGTATCCATCTTTTGCCGAGTGTTTGTACGAACGTTACCGTGTATGTGCTTCTTTACCGGGTGTTTTCTCTGTGCATACACGGCAAAGAGGTGTCTTTACTGTGAATGACCTTTTTGCCGAGTGTCATATGTACGATACACGGTAAAGAGATGTTTGCCGAGTGTCCGGGAATTAAACACTTGGCAAAGTAAAAATACCCAGCAAAATCTCGATTTCCGGTAGTGATACAAGTCCCACACCGTACATAGAACGACTAAGTGTACAAATCACAACTCGAATATATGGCAAGGATCAGACGGGCAGAATCAGACGTGGTTTTTGATGGCGGAGCTGTAACCATCCTCGTCATCGTAGAACTTGGACCAGAGCATCACCCCTCCATACTTGCTGGACCCCTTCAACGCCGGGAGCACCTGCGAATCGAGGCTCCCCGTGGGTATGAACCCGCTCCCCGCCGCATCCGGCGCCGCCGGCAAGCCGAGGAAGATGTATGTAGCATTGACAGCCGATGTCCACTGCTTCCAGGAGTTGAGCAGGTTGGCCGTGCTCCCCGGCGTGGGTTGTTGTAGAACTGAACCCACACGTAGTCGAAGAGGCCGGTCTCCAGGGCCTTGCCGACCGACGCATCCGGAAACGGGCACTGCGGCGCCGCCGACAGGTACACCTGCTTACCCCCTTGGCCGCTGTAAGATTTCAGGTGCGCTGCCAGAGCGCCGTAGTAGTCTAGGTTACCGCTTTCGATGTCGAAGTCGACGCCGTCGAGCACGGCGTCGCCGAGGGGCCTCTTCCCTGTCCCACCGAGGTAGCTGTCCCAGATGTACTGCGCGAGGTCGGCGGCGTCCTTTTCGGAGTTGAGCGTGTACCCTCCGGCGCCTCCGCCGATGGAGAGCATGACCTTGACGCCCTTGGACTGGCAGGAGTGGATGTCGGCGGTGAGGTTGGTGCACGCGTTGGAGTAGGGGTCGCAGTGGCCGGCGAGGTTGAGCTGGGGAGTCTGGCCAGAGCCGAAGCTGCAGAGAAAGACGATGTTGACGAAGGCGTAGTTGCCAGTTGCGCAGGTCTCGGCAAGGGTGCCCTCGTTGCCGTTCTGGCCCCAGTAGATGGCGATGCTGCCGGCGTTCGCTGAGGAGAAGAGGAAAATCGCCAACACGCCGGCCATGAACAAGGAGCTCCCAGGAACGGCCATTGTTGAGAGCTAGCTAGAAAGCTCTCGTATGTGCACTGCTTTGGGATGGGATGATGCTAACTGCATGGACGGTCTGCTTATATACTAGTACTACCACAGACAGCCTTGGAAAATTTGAATGGATTTTTAAGGAATGCGTGCCTTGGAGGTAGTAATGGTTCGACGTCGCTGTTTCACCGTTGACCATTCTCCACGGAGTTTTGCCCAGGCTGGCCCTTCCTTGTGCCTGAATGCCTGATACGTTAGGCTGCCAATTCTTTATCGGATTTGTTAGTTCTCACTCGTCCGAGAACTTCTTAGGTTTTAATCACCTCTTTCGTCATTAGATTTATCTCGCGATTTGTGCAACGTGAGATTTTCACATGAGTTACAATTAGGTTGTAACTGGGATTTTAATGAGTTGCAACTAGATTGCAAATGAAAATTAGTATAAATTATATAAGTTGTAACTAGGTTATAACTGAGAATTAGGACAAATAGTAGTATGATGTCAGCGACTTATACATAAAAAGTTCTCATGCGCCTGAGACATAGGCACTTCCATTCTTAATACATGTAATCTTGAACGCGCTGACTTGTCCATACCTCCATACCGCTAGCAATTCCGTAGTATTGTATATGTCAGTAAAGTACACGTTGATACTGTACTGGTATTGTGGATCAGCTAGGGATGCAGAAGTGGGACAATTGGTTCAAGTGGGATATCACTTTTATACAACTAGACTAACTCTAATTTAGGTGGGATAAGCGGGATATGTCAAATCTACCTTATCTCACTTGTCCCGCTTAGTTTTGAGTTAGTCTAATAGTCTAAAAATGGTACTCCATTTGTCCCAATTGTCCTATTTCTGTATCCCTAGGATCAGCAAAATACAGGGCACTCTGCCTGTCCCGGCCATTGTGCAGGGCACTCTGCCTGTCCCGGCCATTGTGCGGTTCATTCAGTTATGGCAGGCAATTCAGAGCATGCCAAATCTTTCAGAGGAACCTGACACTTTCCGGTGGAAGCTCTGCCAGCTCGGCGGAAGAAACATGGGACACGCGATGGCGGCGCATGGGCTTTCATCAACCGAAGAGGAGAGTTGTGACGGTGCCACGAACGTGCTTTGGTTCGTGTTGAAACCGTGGAAGCAACTGGGTCCATGTGTCGGCGTCACGCCATGCACCTGTCCCGTTCCCACAAGAAAAACCGCCTATGCAACCACACTTGCCGCAAAGTTAGTGTGCCGCACGGTGTAGCTAAGAACCAAACTTGGCCACGTTGCATGTAGGAAAAGATAGGAATGGCGATACATGCATGCTGCCAAAAGGGTATTCAACATTGGAGAACCTAGGAGATAATTGTTCATGGCCAATAGGGAACTTTTAGCAACATTGGAAAATTACAAGATAGTTGATATGTATTTGCCACAAAGTTTATGTGAGATAATTAGGCAATATTTTCATGATTAATTCTAGAATATAAAGCATGACAACGACAAACAGTACCACATGTAACTCCAATATAGTACATGCGTTTAAACAACATGATGAACAGAAACATGTACTCATAAAACTTGTTTAGACAGTAATAAGGAGCACAACACAATGTAGTGACCGTTTGCAGATGGAGCAGTCATGGTTGCAATGGTGATGTTGTTGATGCAACGTTAGTGAAGACCGGCCAAAAAGACAACGACGAAGATGGTGTTACGCCGCACCGTACAACTTGGATGGTACAAGACCGTGATAAAGATGAGATACATGTTGCCAAAAGGGTATTCAACATTGCAGAACCTAGGGGGTGATTGTTCATGGAAAGTAGGGAACTTTTAGCAACCTTGGAAAATTACAAGACAGTTGATATGCATTTTTCATGAAGTTTCAAGAATAAATTACTAAGGTATGATTCATGGAAAATGGAAGAAACATCGAAGAATAGATATTTGTGGGAATAATTCTACACGAGAGATAATATGTCTTGTATGGTTTGGGAAATTAATTAGTAACAATTACTTTAGTATCTGGATTTGATGTAATAGTCACTACTGGAGAATTATTTTTTGGTGAGTGTTCTGCTCTTTGCCGAGTGCATTTTTTCTAGAACATGGCAAAGTTTGATTTTGTTGTGTATTGTACTCACATCGTAAACTTTTACAAGGCACACGACAAAGTTAGCACACTCGGCAAAACCCTGAATTGCACACGACAAATAAATATACTCGGCTAACAAAAAATACACATGGCAAAAAAAATAGAAAATAACCCAACTAATCATGGAAAAAAATGAGAACACATGGCTCCTCCCGCACATGTAACGGGGTTGTGCCGGAATGAAACATTGCCGAGTGTTTTTTAACGGACACTCACCAAAGATTTTCCCGCCTCCGGTCAAGGGGAGGGGAAAATCCCACCAAAACTTTGTTATGTGCAATACACGACAATGATTTCGTCCTTTCCCGTCCATCTTCCGGCACGGTAGCTAAAGTGGGCCTGCCTCTTTGCCACACACGACAAAGATGGAGCATTTCTTTGATATGTACAATTGCACTCAGCAAAGATTTCCCTCCCATTTTCCTCCTCAATTTTTCATGCACTTGTTATGGAGCATTACTTAGCCACGGAACTCACACACTCACTAGCTACCTGGCGCCACACAGTTCTCTGTCGTCGTCCTCAGACTCACTTGAGCACGCTTGCTTGGCGCGTGACTTGTCGATCTTGCGCCGTGCGAGCTCACTACGAGCATCGTAGTTGCTGCTCCTGCATCGTGGGCTACGGCGGCATCGAGGCAGGTCATGCTCTTTCTCCTCGGATGAGGGTGTGCGGCTTCGAGTGAACTTTACCGCGGCCTTTTTCTTTGGCTCTGCGGGTGTTTCGTCGTGGAGCGCAGTTCTGACGAGTCCGAGTCCTGCAAGCATAGATTTGTGGATCGCGTTCCTTGGGTCCCCTACCGGTGGCAGGTTGGATGCGAAGTAGGTGGTGGCTGCCATGATCGCGGCTTGTGGCGTCTTAGGCATGATGTTGTCCTGTGAGGCCATCATCATGAAGGACATGTCGAGTGCCTTGGTGGCCTTGCGTCGTGCCGCAGGGTCCATGCGCTCCGGGCAAGAGCGAAACTTGCCACAATCGTAACCCTTCGAGGTAGAGCCACCAGCGGAGAGGCAGCTCGCCGCATGCTCGATTCGTCGGCTGCTCTCATACGCTTGTCGAGCTCGCTTTGCTGGTTGATCTGTCGATTGAGATCCTCGATGAGGAGCCAGTGATAGCCCATCAACATGTCATGTGGGGCGTCGATACGTAAAGGGTGAGTGCCTCGCACGGCGTCGTGCACCTTCTCCCAATCCTCGTCGGAGAGGTGGATCTCGTTGCGGACATGGTTTATACCCTTAGTTCCTTGAGGTGCCCTATTCCCGTTGGGATCTGGCAGGGGTGCCCTGTTTCCTCCGTTCTCAACCTAAGGGTTGGGATGGGGTTGTGTGAGACTCTGGCACATGGCTCAATAGGATTGATAGGAAACCCATACCAACAAGTTGCAACTTATTTTCCAGAAGCTTATTCGAAAAGAACTCTAAGGTTAAGTGTGCTTGGCCCAGATCAATTCTAGGATGGGTGACCGACGGGAAGTGGGTATCGGGTGCGCATGAGTGAGGACAAAGTGCTCAGAAAAGACTAATGTTGGTCTGTGGTGTTAGTCTATACATCCTATTGAGTTGCCAGAAGTGACAGCCGTCGGTCCGGAGTGATCGGGGGTGTTACAGGTTGGGAGGGGGATTCAGTGGCGGCTCGGTTCCATCGTTGACATCCCCGTTATGAATGGCCGCGCACAGGTAGTGGCCCATCGGAGTTATTTCCCAAGGACTTGCCATGGGACTCCTGACGTCTACGAAGGGGTGTGGTTCGTTCGACAAATTCCAAAAAGAAAGAAGGCTCACACCATAATAATACATTTTGGTTTTCAAGGTCGTGGATTTGGATCGATTTCATCGTTGCTCCCGCATCTCTCAGATCCAGAACTGTAGGTTCCTTCCTTCGTAGGAGGGTTGAAGAGGTCGGAGTTGTAGCTACTGCTGTCATCCGAGTCGTCCATCAGCAACGACGTGTGCAGGGCGTCGATTGGTGGGACCCACGAGGCGGGCTTGATTGATGGGAGTGGCACCCGCTCTGGAAGGCGTAGGGTGCCGGTTTTGCCCACCTAGAAGCAGAAGCTTCCGAACAGCATCATAAATCCGTTGCCTACGGACTCGAAATCTTTGCGGGTAGTCGGTGAGTGGGCGGTGAAGTCGAAAGTGCCGAAGAGAAGGTGATTCTCCATCACTGTGGAATCGTAGATCGCTCCATATGGAACCATCACAACCGCACGATCAGCGTCCCCAGTTCCCACAGACAGCGCCAATTGATGAGGGTTCGACTTGTCAATGCCCATTGTTATGGACTTGGGTTTTGGAGAAGATGGGAATGCTGGAGATCGCGAGACGGTTAACGGACACGCAGCAAAGGGACACGAGGTTTACCCAGGTTCAGGCCCCTGGAGGGAAAACCTTACTCATGCTTGTCTGTTCTTGATTACAGCGGAACCGAAGGTTACAAGGGTGCGCAGATGTGATCTGGCGTGAGATGTGTGTATGAGTTGGGAGAGCCTCCTCTTCGTACCCTCCGGGCCTTTATATAGATAGGCCAGGTCCCGGGGGTAGGTCGAGTCGGTTACAAGTTAGGGTTTCACCATTGAATATTCTATCTACATCTTGGTCGTGTTCTCCAAAGAGTCGAGCTTCTACTGGGCTTGGGCCACCCAGAATCTCCTTGGGAAGCAAGTCTTCATGTGGGCCTTCCCTGGGCTAGACCGAGTATACCAATGTGAGGCACTCATAGGGTATACCTATGTCACACACGGCAAAGGCCCAACATTTTTTGGTTTTGTTTATTTTTGTTTCATTCATACAGTATAAACACAAAATATACATATATTGTTGCATAACAGCATATATAGCACCATGTCAATATCAATGAAAACAAATACCATCATAAACAAGGATCTAGCACTAGATCCATAAAGACATGAGTCCATGGTCCATTCATAGCAACATAGAGTCAATAGTTCCATACATACAAGTTTATAAGTTCCAAAACACAATCCATACAACATAGAAATATAGAGTTCACATTTAGTCGGCAAAGGGTGAAGATCTTCGTCCTTCATGCATATCCTACACATTTGAAAGGAAGGACATGAGAATCACAAGAAACATGATATGAAATTGTATAACTAAAGTAACCTAGACAACATAAGCTATGTAGCAATATGGAAAACATGTATGATGTATAATTCTATAAGTGACTCATATGAGAGTAAATTCTATAAGTTCGAAAACAAAGACATGAGATTCTTGACAAGTAAATAAGCTATGTATAAAGACCTATGTTCGGAGTGATTCTATAAGTCATATAGTAAATTTTGGAAAGTTCATGAAACATAGCAAGTAAAATTTTCCAAGTAAAGGAACATAGCAAGACACAATTCATAATTTCCAAATTTTGACTAGATTTCCACACCTGTGCTAGCTATGTATGGAGACCTATGCTCTATGGCTAGATTTCCACACGTGTGCTAGCTATAAGGATTATAGAGCCCTAACCTAGAGTCCAAGCCGGCGGACGACGTGTAGGTTGTTGAAGGTAGGCTGACCCATTGCAGGAGTAGTCATCAGGGTGTCATCCTGACATGCGGACCCACCGAGCTCCGCATTGTTGGATGCAGCTGATGGTTGTCCCTACAAGATGAAAAAGTTTGTGATTCTTAGTCAATAAGAAATATACATAGATATGTAGAGATTGACATTTAATACGCGGGAAAACTTACCCATGTGGGGAAGGTGAAAGGAGGAGCACCAAGTTCTGGAAGAGTCATGCCACTTGGCTAAGAGGCCTGGAAATCAAGCATGCACGAAGGTGAATGGAGTTCAGATACTCTTAGGTTCTATGAGCAAGAACTCACCATAAAGTGGGCACCGTAGGCTGACATGTTCTCTGTCATCCACTCCATCATCTTCTCATTCTTAGCCATCTGCTGCTACCGATTCAGCATCTCATGTTGTTGTCTTATCTGCTCCTCCATCCGCCGAGCATTGTCCTTGGCCTCCCCCCTTTGTCTCCTCTCAGCGGCCATCTCAGCCTACGTTTTTGAATTACTTATGCCCATTTCAAAAAAAATCCGTTTCAAACTATGGTCAAACGGCAGGCATGAAGATAGGTGATGAGTCTCGCTAAAACTTCCATCCTAAAAAACATCATATTGTGAGTCTAAAAATGATTTTTGCAAAAAATCATGAGCATCAGATAATGTACATGTAGTTCAAATCGGACCTGCTTCCTGCCGGTTCAGCAGGAATTTGTCTTTTTCATTTGGGATTGAAGACTATACCAATCACGTGGCCTTTTGCAGTGTGGTGCCTAGATATGGTAGGACCATTCAAACGAGCAAGGGGAGGCATGACTCATATCTTGGTCATGATCGATAAGTTCACCAAGTGGATAGAAGTGAAGACAATCAAGAAATTGGATGGTAAAACAACTGTCACATTCCTAAGGGATATAATCCTCAGATATGGTTACCCACACAGTGTGATCACTGACAATGGCACAAACTTTGCCGAAGGAGCCTTTGCTCGCTTCTGTGGGAAACACCGAATAAGACTCGACGTAGCATCAGTCGCCCATCCAGAATCAAATGGACAAGTTGAACGGGCTAATGGCTTAGTTCTGTCCGAAATAAAACCCCGCTTAATGGAACCACTCCAGAGATCACCTGGTTGTTGGATAGAGGAACTACCCTCAGTACTGTGGAGCTTAAGAAAAACTCCGAATCGATCAACTAGTTATACGCCATTTTTCCTTGTATATGGGGCTGAAGCAGTTTTGCTTGATGACATAGAATATGACTCGCCAAGGATAAGGAAATACTCAGAAGTCGAGGTAAAAGAGGCCCGAGAAGATGGAGTGGATTTACTCGAAGAAGCAAGGGAACTGGCATTCTCCAGATCTGCTATATATAAACAAAATCTCCGACGCTACCATAGCCGGAAAGTGCAACCTCGTGTTTTCCGAGAAGGATATATGGTGCTAAGGCTGGTGCAGCGCACAGCTAGAATGCATAAATTATCGCCCCCATGGGAAGGTCTATTCATTGTAAGCAAAACATTGCACAATGATTCCTAATATCTCATAGACGCTCGAGAAACGCAAAAGAACAAGACGGATAGGTCAGGAGATGAAACCAAAAGGCCATGGAATGTGGCACTGCTTCTTATTACTCGAACTCTCATATGTCAGACGTGTTTGCCGGCTATGTGCTAATAATAAAATGGTATGATTCAAAAAACTGACTCGGGGACTAACCCTTAGGCTTTCCATTTCAATTATTTTACGTCGGCTGGCGTGATACCCGAAATTTATCTCGGAACAAGTAGTGTTTACTCGGAAGAAATCGACTCTTCGACTATGTTGTTGTCCGAAAACACAGCTTCATGGCAAGCAAGAGAAAAAGATCTAAGACGGGTAAACACGAACGTCGGATAAGTACAAGGGAGAAACGCGAGTCGGCTTTAGTTTTTTCCTAACTCCCTGCAGGTTGTGTTATACTATGTGTCGAGTAATCTCGGCCAAGTTATCCAAGTTTCATACCCGCTAACTATATCCTTCGTACTTTGAGATCCTAATGTCGAACACCGAAAAAGGTAGACAAGGGCCAAAGGCAAGGAAAGGTGACACGGCAAAATGAAACTCTGAGACTTGTCCTTGATTAATTCGCACTCAGAGCATAACGCAAATATATAAAGCCCATTGACTGGCGCAAAATCAAACTTAAAGTGCAATGTACGTTACATATGTACCCGGCATACCGGGGATCTAATAAAAGTTAGAGTATTTGTTGGCCTAAGGAGCAGGAGAACTCGGAGGAGCATTCTCGGAGCCAGGAGTGCTTGGAGCATCGGCCGGGTGAGGGGCATCTGCGGCCGGGTCATCTGGGTCATCTAACTTGGTCGCCTCGCTGTCGCCACCCTCTTCAGCAGTAACTTTGACGAGCGGGTCGCCAAGGTCGAGGAAGCTGGGCCCTTCACACCAAGCGTGCACCATGGTGTACTCGATCATGGCATAAGCTCGCTCCTGGCACTTCTTGATCAGCTCCGGGTCATTCAGCCACTTGCCATCTCCCCTTATGCGAGCAAGAACGTCGAGGTTGATGTCCTCGTACCATGAAAGCACGAAGGAGAGAGCCTTATCCGCTGCAGCTCGGCCGGCCGACTCACGCCATTGATCCAGCCGGTCCTCGGTAAGGAGTAGTCTGTCGGCAAGTGGCTCGATGAGTTCGGGTGGGTCTTCATCCGGCCAGAGCATGTGAAATGCATGGATAGCTAACTTGAGCAAGTCCACACCACAAGATCTGAGGGTCTTGACCCGTTCAGACACCGCTGCGAGGAGCTCCTCCATGGACACCTCACAGGAGCACGAGCCTCTGCTCTCACTTTCTTCATGGCCCGGATGGCAAACATGTTGGCCTCAGGAAAGTTCTCTGCAAGCAAAAAGAGAAAAGTTAGCAAATAACAAGGGCAGATGGAAGAAGTCCAAAATGACTTATACAGTGCGTAAAGAGTAAGAACTCACTACCGAGAAAGAAGTTGATGGCGGCGAGTTTGTTATGCCAAGTCTTGGCCTTGGCTTTGAGGGCATCCAAGTTAAGATTTGCCGACTCGACCGATGATTCGGCCTCGTCGAGCAGCTTCTTGGTCTTCTCGGTGCTGGCGGCTTGTTGCTCGTTCTTCTTGGCAAGCTCCTCCCGCAGCCCCTTCATCTCGGCCAAGTGCGTCTGCTCCGTCTCGGCCATCAGTTTCTTCAGCCGAATCAGCTCATCGCGCTCCTTCTGGAGTTCGGCTTGGTGCTTCTCTGCTTATTCAAAACAAATATTGTCAGTACCAACAGAAGAATTTCAGCAACTGGCTTAGGGAGGCAAGAAATTTACTCTCGGCCTCGCTGAGTTGCGAGTGAAGATCGTTGATGGTAGACTGAGCAGTGGCTATGGAAAAAAGGCGAGAGGAAAAATGAAAAGATGAACCAAGGAGAATTACACCAAAATAGAAAAGGGAAGAGCAAAGATATTACCTTGCCCAAAGGTGTCAGTCTGTAGCTTCTCGTTCGCAAGTTCGAGCTTGCGATGCGCCAGGACAAGAGCTTGATGCACCTTGGTGCGCTCGTTATGTGTGAGCTGATCAAAGAATACAGACAGTAAGAAAAAGTCAGGTCAGGCGACTTACCGAGTAAAAAGCGTAAGAGTTTACAGCCGAGTAAGTTCCTTACTCGGCAGTAACCTCGAGGTCTAGGGATTGAAGCTCTAACATGAGTTTGGCTCAAAGGAATCAAAAGAGCTTAAGAGCTTACAGGCGAGTAAGTTTCTTACTCGGCAGTAACCTCGAGGGCTAGGGATTGAAGTTCTAGCATACAAGCTTGAAGTAAAGGATCTAAAGACTAAGTGACTGTAGCATCCTAATTGTCTAACAATTGTAATGCTACTTGGTCTAGTAATATAATGGCCACTTCATATATATAATTGTTGCATCATAATTATATCATGCTCATGTCATCATGCCACCTTGCATTTGAGCATCATATAAAACCCCTTTTCATTTGGTTCTTCTCTCATATGCATCATAAATTGTATTTGCCTCTTGATATTGTATTTGGTTATTGATATATTGTTTAAATGCCCAAGTTGAGTTGGGGGCATATCTTTTATTAATCTCCACCACCTTTCTTGTCATCACTCCATCATTCCACCATTCCACCATATAGGAGCATTGCAAATTATTTGGTTTTACCTCTAGCTCATGTGGGTTGAGATGGATCCAATTCTATTTCCACATGCTCCCATATATGCACCATGTTGTTTTCACATTATTGGTATATGAGAGCCACATGGCCACCTTTGCATGCTATGTGAGTGGAACCCCTTGTCAAGCTTTCATATGGTTTAAATATGAATATAAGCTCATGTAGGAATACCATTGTGGTTCATGTTGGCTAGTAGCACATACACACAAGCTTGGCCACCTTATATTCATGCATGATCTTTTATTTAATCCATGTGGTAAACAAGCTCTCTTTTCTTTTGTTGGACCTTATTCCAAAATTTGGGAAGCTTGCTTATACAAATGCCATGAGATAATCTAGTGGTTTTCACTACTAGAGGAGGCATTTACTATTTATGCATGGCCCATGCAAGCACCACCACATCCTAGTCTTTTGGTTTTTATTTGAATTGTTGAGTGGTGTATATCTCTTTTGTATCTCTCCCTCTTCTCTCTCACCTTTTCCACCTTGTTGTTTTTCCTAGCCTTGTGTCTCTTTCTTCATCTCCTTGATTATGCCTTGCATGATCAAGTGTGATCATAACCAACACCCTCATCTGACCCCCTCTCTCTAAATCCTCTATCTAAGATCCTAACACTAATCACCTATCCCTATCACCATGCCCCCCTCTCTCCTAAACCCTAACCCGAGCCACCCCCTCTCTAACCTACCCTAGCTACCCACACCTCTCTCACCCCCTCTCCCTACCATGATGACCCCACCTATCCAACCCTAGCAAACCCTAGCCCGAGCCTCCCCTCCAACCCTAGCTCCCACCCGAGCCTACCTTCCCCCTCTCTTTAGCTCTCTCTGCCACCCTAGCCCCACTACCCTCTCCTTCCTTCCCTAGGCCACCTGCCAGCTTCCTACCCGTGCCTGCCCTGGCCTCCCAGCTCGAGCACGTGAAGGGAGAAGGAAAAGTGGCCGAAGCCACCTTTCTCTGCCCCACTCCCCCACGGCACCCCCTCCCCTCTTCCGTCCTTATCTACCCCTCTCTCTCGTCTGCTGCCTTCCCCAGATCCGCCCCAGGGCCCTGCCCTCTCCCCTCTCTTCTCCATCGCCACCGTCTACCCCCAACGCCGGCCACCGTCTGCTCCACCGACGCTGCTTCGACCCAGCCGACGAGCGCGACATGGAGGCTGTCGGCGAGGTCGGGGAGGTCCTCTGCAGCAGCCCTGTACGCGCCAGCGAGGAGGAGAAGCGCCAGAGCCGAAGATCACCGCCGCCACCGACGCCAAACCCTAGAGCCCCGTCCGTCTGCATCGTCGCCGATCCCCTGCGTCCCAGGCCGTTCCGACCACACCGACCCCCTCCCGGTGAGCTCCCGAGTCTCCCAGACATCCTTGCAGTCACCATCGTGTCCTGGTCGTGGCGAGCCTTCCGTCGAACGCTCTCTGCGCGTCGGCGTTCGCGGTCGGGTTTCCACATGGTGGCATCGCAGAGGTAGTTATAGCCGTGTAGCCCTCCCCTACCAGCATCCCCGCAGCCACCGTAGTGGTCTCAGCCTCTACGCGCAAGCCCAGGTCGCGGGATCGAATCCCCGCCTCGCTGCGCCGCGCACCGCGCGCGCAAGACGGTGGAGAAGATCCACAGTACCGCAGCGCCGTTTTACAGAAAACCCCCCCACCTTTTTATCCCGTTAACCCGCGCTCCCCTCCGACCCCACCTGCCAGCCGCTGTGCGCTTTTTACAGGAAAGCCCTTCGGTTTTCGTAACCCTTAACCTGCACTCCATCGCGTCCCCATCTGTCAGCCTCCACGCGTTCGGCCGCTGGCACGTGGACCCGTAGCCACTGGACCCACCTGTCCGCCGCATAGGCTAGCACAGCTCGCGGTGAGGAAAGTCCAACGCGCGCCGTTTCACCCAGTCAGCACATGGCCCCACTTGTCACCGTCTGTGGCTAGGACTGGGCTGGGTGACAAAGTATTTTCTGGATTTCTGTTTTGTTTTAAATTTCCAGGAAAATGTTTTAATTCAAAATTCAAATCTGTTTTAAATAACTTTTCAAATATTATTCCAAATAATACAAATAATATATGTTTTGAGATCAGAAAAATGTGAGGAATTCAAATATGCTATTCAAAATATATTTTGGACACTTTAAATTTCGAGTTGATTTAAATTACAATAAAATGCCCCTCTGCCTTAATTTAATAATAACTTTTGTTTTATAACTCCAAATTTGACAAATAATATGTCTAAATTGACCAGCTCGACGAGACCTTTCTGTTTACGCATTCCATGTTCTGAATTGCAGCATGCATCATATAAATATAAAGTATACAGCAACTAATATGAGGTTAAAATGTGACCAAAACTCAATAAAAGGCTTTAATCTTGTATTCCACATCTCACCCATGCCATGCTACTTTATTGCCATGCAAATTGTGCATCATTCATCATGGCATGATTGTTTGCTTGTCGCATTTTATTCCTATGCTTGTGCACTTTATTTATGTTGGCCCTTGTTTGTTTGGTTCTTCTTCGAATAGACGCTGAGCAGGGGATATATCAAGAAACCTAGGAGCACTACCCAGATCCTTCTCTCGCTTCAACTGAGCTGCCAGGCAAGCACTACCACATGCTTGCATACATATAGTACCTATTGCCTCTATCTTATTCTTGCATCATTGAGTCGTGATTGCATTAAACTGAATCCCAAGTATTGCATAGCCTTTACTTTTAAACCCCACCAAAGCTTGTTCCTCCATCCCATGAGCCATTACTACAGGAGTTGTTTGAGCCATGCGAGTCGTAGAACAGCATGTGTAGGGTATGTGAGTGTCTGATGGATAACGAGGTACCTAAACAACTTAACCTGAGTAGTAATGTGATAACTAATGAAAGTGGCACCGGTGAGCAATATCTGCTATTTGGTTTTTCATGCTCACTTGTGTCCCGTAGGACCCCGAGTACTTGATTCCTGTTCCTTGAATATTCGCGCTATCCACATCCGGGAGGATTATGGGACCCCCCTGAGCCAGAGCTTGATTCATTCTTATTTCTTGGGGCCACAAACTAGTTTGATGTTTTATTTACTATCCTGTACTTATGCCATGTTTTACTGCTTTATTTAAATTGTGCGAGGTACTGCACCTGTACTGTTTAGGGCCGTGACACGTTTTCGCTGTATCGACAAGCCCAGTCACACTTTCGGGTTCCCAGTCGTTTACAGCCGTCCCCACAAACCTTGAGTCCGTCTCGGAGCCGGCCAGCTTCGTTGCGGGTATACTTAATGGGGTGGCCCCCTGAAATATTTCCGAATCTTGTGATTGCTTTGTCGTGAAAGCCTCGTTGGGTTTTGATTTGGTTTTTCCGAGGTTGATCGAGTGTGTGTTGCTATTTGTGCACCCCTGCAGGGTAAAACTTTCTGAAAGCCGTGTCCGCGGTTATGGACGACTTGGAGCACAGTTTCTCGATCATAGACAAGTATAACTAAAGTACCGCTTTTAATTTGACTAAGTAACTGACTAGTAAATAGTGCAACACTCATGGAATGGATAATAAAACTGCCAACGGATGGGGGGGTGTTCGTCCGCTTCCTCGTTGGTAAGCGAGGAGGAGGATGGATCTGTTAATATTACTGTTATAACTGTTGTTATTAATTCACGGACATCCGTCTATCTTTGGTTAGGCGGATGGTTAGCGAGTATCTATAGAATTGTTAGGTATTATCTTTTGCTGCAATTGCGTCACCCAGGTTGTGTCCCCTTTAGAGGCATAAAGACTTGCTGAGTACCCCTAGGGTCTCACCCGATAAATTATTTGATTCAGATGAACAGGTACACTCACGAGATGGATACTGGGTGGAGGAGACGGACGATGTGGGCAACGATCATTCGGTGTAGAGATTCCGGGAACGGGGATCCGTGAGATCTGTGGGCGGGGTGTGTTTATTTATGGGGCATCTTATGCCGATTTGCTTCTTATCCGTACTCGGATCTTGTTTTCCGCTTCCGCCTGATACTCTGATGTTTGATGTATGAGGAGATATCCTAAACTATATATCTATCTAGGACATTTGGATCTTGCCGTATGGCGTTGCAATATTTCTATTTCTTTTAGATGGAATGGCTCTGAGGACTGTTGTATGGTGGCTTGCATACATACTCATTTGTGTATGTAGATGATCCCTTCGCCTGCCGATTACGCCGCCCGTTCTTGTCCCGATGTTTGGAAATGGTTAGGACGGCCGAAAGGTCTACCTGTGAGTGGCATTTGGGCCCCATCGTACTATTTTAACCATTTCCGCTCATCCAGGCTTGTAACTAGGAGCGTAATTCACCGAGGTAGTTACAATTGGTATCAGAGCCATCCCGCCCTTCAGGGTCTCAGCCAAATGGTCGTTGTCAGTCTAGCAAATATTTTTGGTAGCTATGTTTACTAGGGAAAAACAAAACGGGAGAGTAGGACTGCTTCCACTTTTCTTCTTAACCACCCACCCACCCTTTTCTGGTAAGGAAGTGTAACGTTTTCAATCCTCTTCTTAAAAGTTCAAACTAGGATTCACGTGTTCTGGGTTTCCGTAGTACCATAGGTTGTGTGTGTGTGTGTAATTCCTTGTCTATCTGTTGCATCCAAGTTGTTATCACAATCGGCCTTTTGGTTATCAACTGTTGGTACATTCCATACCGACAGGCTTTTGCAAACCGACGCGATCTATCTGATTCATTGTATACCGCCGCGATCTGTCTTACTCTTTGTTATCCGACGTTATCTTGTTTGGGGTGTTCGTTTCCGTAGTTACTAATCTTTAGGTTCATCATGAGGAGAAGGTGTTGGGATATGTGTTCTACTTAATCATGTGCGGAGTAATGATTTGAGTGCGGGATGGAGTCGCGACCATACCACTACTTTTATCATTCGCTCTTGTATATTGATTGGGTAGAGTCACTAATCTTGACTCGTCAAGTGATTTCGCCCATCTATTGGTATTTTAATGCCGAAATTTGCGGAAATGTTTTCTTTGATAGTTGTGTACCACACTCCTTTTCAGTCGTGTGCGATATGCTTAATATCTTCTAGGTGCTTTGAACTTTGTTGATATTTTAATATCATCTTAGTAAATTGTATCCTTCAATCTTGGTTAATTCCATCTTGGTACTATTTTGGATTATTATTATTCTCCATTATAGTACTGACTTGTGTTTTATATCAATAACAGGATGGCACCACCACGCCGTTCTGAGGAGGACATACCACCTGAACTGGGGGCCGCGTTGTCAAGCATCGCCAATGCCTTGGCAGCAATGCAGCAGAACCAGCAGCGTTTCGAAGAAAGTGTCAGGAGGAATGAGTTTGCTCCGCTACCTCCACCTCCCAAGCGAGGAGACATCAAAAGCTTCCTGAAGTTCAACCCACGCCAATTTGATGTGTGCGATCAACCACTTGATGCTAATGATTGGTTGCGTGAGATGTCAAGACTACTGACGACTGCAGATGTTCATGAGCAAGAATGGGTAAAGTGTGCCACGCACCTTCTGAAGGGAGATGCAGCTCTCTGGTGGGAGAATTACCTGAAGGCAAACTGCATTGGTTTTCAGCCTACTTGGGAACAGTTCACTGGAGCCTTCAAAGAGCAGTATCTGTCAGAAATTGTCATGGAGAGGATGAAGGAAGTGTTTCTCAACCTCAAGCAGGGCAATGATAATGTCAATACCTACATCAGGAACTTCATGAACCTTTCTCGTTATGGTGGCGATGAGATCTCTGATGACAAGAAGAAGCAAAAGAGGTTCCGGCAAGGGCTCATCGCATCGATTAAATATGCAATCACACATGCAAGGCCGGCGTCTTTTCTGGAACTTCAGCATACAGCTCTGCAGGAAGAAGCAAGTAAGCAAGTGTTTGAGGAGTCAAAGAAACACAACCGTGATGCAGCAAGCTCTTCAACTATGGCAACTCCTTCTAAGCGTCGTGTCTGGGTTCCTAACACCCCACCGTCGCTCCCGGCTCCACCAAGACCTTCAAGCTACGCGGCAAGGCCACCAAACTTCCTCACTACTGCTCCTAGGGGCTACAACCACCACTACCCTGGAGCGCCTGGCGGAGTCCCTGGCTACGTTGCTCCACGTCCACCTGGTGCTTGTTACACGTGTGGAGACACTGGGCATCAAAACTGGAACTGTCCGATGAAAAACAAAGCTCTTCCTCCACCACCTCCAAGATCTGCGGCAAGCTCTCCTATGGTTCGTGCACCACCACCTCGGGCTCTCAACATCAACACCAAGCCTGGGTCTACTGTTGCTCGTGCCAACTGTGTCAACGCCGCTCAAGCTGAGCATACACCTGGAGTTGTGATGGGTATGCTTTCCGTTAACTCAGTCCCTGCACGAGTTTTGTTTGATTCTGGTGCTTCGCATTCTTTTGTTTCGCATAAGTTTGCGCAAGAGCATGACCTGGCTAGGGTTCCTTTATCACGTCGTCTGGTGGTACAATCTCCTGGTTCAAACATGAGGGCTGCTCATATCAGCCATGGCAATCAAATTGAGATTGGTGGCTCTTCGTTCTCGGCGTCCTTAATTCTTCTGGGCAATTCTGACATTGATGTCATCTTGGGCATGGATTGGTTGACAGCAAATGCAGCTGTGATTGATTGTGCTGAACGCTCGGTTTCTCTGAAGATTCCTGAAGGCCATATAGTCTATTCTCCAAGTCTGACTCCTGCTATCCAGCTTTTCTCTTTGGCGGCTCTGAATGATGATGCTATGGAAGCTATTCAGAGTGTACCGGTGGTCTGTGAGTTCCCAGATGTCTTTCCTGAAGAGTTGCCAGGTATGCCTCCGGATCGTGAGGTTGAGTTTGTAATTGAGCTTGAACCTGGAACCGCTCCTATCTCCAAGCGGCCTTATAAAATGGGTCCTGCTGAGTTGGCTGAACTCAAACGACAACTTGATGAACAAGAGAAGTTGGGTTTCATTCAACACAGTACTTCTTCGTGGGGTAGCCCAACCCTCTTTGTGAAGAAGCGAGACATGACTGATAGACTTTGTGTTGACTATCGGGCTCTCAATGCTAAAACCATCAAGAATAAATATCCCCTTCCGCGGATTAATGATCTCTTCGATCAGCTAGCTGGAGCTGTGGTATTCTCTAAGCTTGACTTGAGAAGTGGTTATCACCAAATCAAGATTCGCAAGGAAGATGTTCCTAAAACAGCTTTCACCACCCGATATGGCCTGTATGAGTACACAGTCATGTCCTTCGGTCTCACCAACGCACCTGCCACCTTCTCGAGGCTCATGAACTCGGTTTTCATGGAGTATCTTGATAAGTTCGTTGTGGTCTATCTGGATGACATCCTAGTCTATTCTAAGTCAAAGGAAGAACATGAAGAACACCTTCGGTGTGTCCTAAACAAGCTTCGTGAGAACCGCCTGTATGCAAAGTTCTCCAAGTGTGAGTTTTGGCTGCCTCAAGTAACCTATCTTGGTCACGTCATCTCCGCCAAAGGCATTGCAGTCAACCCGGAAACTGTGAAGACAATTGTTGACTGGCTTCCTTCTGTAAATGTCAAAGAAGTGCGGAGTTTCCTTGGTTTGGCTAGTTATTGCCGTCGCTTCGTTCAGAACTTTTCGAAGATAGCGAAGCCTCTTACCGATCTCCTCAAGAAAGGCAAGAAATACCTTTGGACTCCTGCATGTCAAGCAAGCTTTGAGACACTCGAAGAGAAGCTCACTTCCACACCAGTCTTGGTTCCTCCGGACACATCTAAGCCTTTCCAGATATTCTGTGACGCCTCTTTGCAAGGACTGGGTGCGGTCCTTATGCAAGAAAAACAAGTTGTTGCTTATGCCTCTCGACAGTTGAAGACGCATGAGATCAACTATCCTACACATGACCTCGAACTCGCAGCAGTTGTTTTTGCTTTGAAACTATGGAGGGCAACCGTTGTGAAATCTTTTCGGATCACAAGAGTCTGAAGTATATCTTCACTCAGCCTGATCTCAACCTTCGGCAGAGGAGGTGGATTGAAGCAATCAATGACTTCGATTTGACCATCAACTACACTCCGGGCAAAGCTAATGTCATGGCCGATGCTCTCAGCCGCAAAGCTTATGTCAGCAACCTCATGATGGAAGAACAACAGCCTCTCTTGTGCGAGGAATTCCGTCAGCTCAACCTTGAAATTGTGGAATAAGGGTATCTCCTGAACCTTCTGGCTACTCCTCTCTTGGAAGAGAAGGTTCGCTCCTTTCAGCTCGGTGATCCGCACACCAGAAAGATCATCTCAAAACTTCAGCTTCCGAAGTATGAGTCCTTCCAAGTCGATGACCAAGGCACGCTTTTCTTTGAACACCGGATGTTTGTTCCGAACTACCCGGGTTTGAGAGAGCAAGTTCTCAAGGAGGCGCATGATTCTGTTCTTTCTATCCACCCTGGCAGCACAAAGATGTACATGGACTTGAAAACACAATATTGGTGGCCGGGTTTGAAACGATATTCTGCCAAGTATGTCTCGGAGTGTGATGTCTACCGCAGAGTGAAAGCTGTCCATCAGAAACCTTCCGGTCTTCTATAGCCATTGGAACCCCCGGAATGGAAATGGGAGAAAGTAGAGATGGACTTCATCACTGGTTTTCCAAGGTCGCAGAAGGGCAACAATGCAATCTTTGTTGTCATTGACAGGCTTTCTAAAGTGGCTCACTTCTTCCCCGTCAAGGAAACAATTTCTGCAATTCAGTTGGCTGAGCTCTATATCAACAGAATTGTCTCTCTGTATGGGGTTCCGCTTGAGATCAGTTCAGATCGTGGAAGCATCTTCACTTCCAAGTTCTGGGAAAGTTTCCAAAATGCTTTGGGAACAAAGTTGAACTTCAGCACAGCTTACCACCCTCAGTCGCAAGGACAAGTTGAAAGGATCAATCAGATTCTGGAGGATATGCTCCGTGCTTGCGTCATCTCTTTTGGCATGAAGTGGGAAGAATGTCTTCCTTATGCTGAATTCTCTTACAACAATAGCTTCCAGAAAAGTCTAAAGATGGCACCATTTGAGGCTCTCTATGGTCGCAAGTGCAGAACTCCGATTGGTTGGTCGGGTGCAGGAGAAAGAATATGGTTTGGCCCTGACATTGTAACTCAAGCGGAGGAGAAGGTGCACATCATTCTTGAAAATCTGAAGATTGCTCAAAGTCGCCAGAAGAGCAATTATGACAGAAAGCACACGGACATGGAGTATGTCCCTGGTGATCTCGTTTACCTTCGTGTCACTCCCATGAGAGGCACGCACCGTTTTGGTATCAAAGGAAAGCTGGCTCCTAGATACATCGGTCTATTCAAAATTCGTGGAAGAAGAGGAGAAGTTGCTTATGCTCTTGAGCTCCCGGAAAAACTCAAGGTCCATCATGTTTTCCACATCTCTCAACTCAAGAAGTGCTTCAAGGATCCCGGCAGGACCGTGGACCATGAGCTTATCAATCTCCAAGAAGACCTGTCTTATCAAGAACACCCCACAAAAATCCTTGAAGTTGCAGAAAGAAGGACTCGCAACAAGTCCATCAAGTTCTGCAAGGTGCAGTGGTCGCACCATTCTGTTGATGAAGCCACTTGGGAACGTGAAGATGAGCTCCGTGCCAAGTATCCTACCCTCTTCGTGTCTTCTTCTTCATCCTAGAATCTCGGGGCGAGATTCCTGTTTAGTGGGGGAGAGTTGTAGCATCCCAATTGTCTAACAATTGTAATGCTACTTGGTCTAGTAATATAATGGCCACTTCATATATATAATTGTTGCATCATAATTACATCATTCTCATGTCATCATGCCACCTTGCATTTGAGCATCATATAAAACCCCTTTTCATTTGGTTCTTCTCTCATATGCATCATTAATTGTATTTGCCTCTTGATATTGTATTTGGTTATTGATATATTGTTTAAATGCCCAAGTTGAGTTGGGGGCATATCTTTTATTAATCTCCACCACCTTTCTTGTCATCACTCCATCATTCCACCATTCCACCATATAGGAGCATTGCAACTTATTTGGTTTTACCTCTAGCTCATGTGGGTTGAGATGGATCCAATTCTATTTCCACATGCTCCCATATATGCACCATGTTGTTTTCACATTATTGGTATATGAGAGCCACATGGCCACCTTTGCATGCTATGTGAGTGGAACCCCTTGTCAAGCTTTCATATGGTTTAAATATGAATATAAGCTCATGTAGGAATACCATTGTGGTTCATGTTGGCTAGTGGCACATACACACAAGCTTGGCCACCTTATATTCATGCATGATCTTTTATTTAATCCATGTGGTAAACAAGCTCTCTTTTCTTTTGTTGGACCTTATTCCAAAATTCGGGAAGCTTGCTTATACAAATGCCATGAGATAATCTAGTGGTTTTCACTACTAGAGGAGGCATTTACTATTTCTGCATGGCCCATGCAAGCACCACCACATCCTAGTCTTTTGGTTTTTATTTGAATTGTTGAGTGGTGTATATCTCTTTTGTATCTCTCCCTCTTCTCTCTCACCTTTTCCACCTTGTTGTTTTTCCTAGCCTTGTGTCTCTTTCTTCATCTCCTTGATTATGCCTTGCATGATCAAGTGTGATCATAACCAACACCCTCATCTGACCCCCTCTCTCTAAATCCTCTATCTAAGATCCTAACACTAATCACCTATCCCTATCACCATGCCCCCCTCTCTCCTAAACCCTAACCCGAGCCACCCCCTCTCTAACCTACCCTAGCTACCCACACCTCTCTCACCCCCTCTCCCTACCATGATGACCCCACCTATCCAACCCTAGCAAACCCTAGCCCGAGCATCCCCTCCAACCCTAGCTCCCACCCGAGCCTACCTTCCCCCTCTCTTTAGCTCTCTCTGCCACCCTAGCCCCACCACCCTCTCCTTCCTTCCCTGGGCCACCTGCCAGCTTCCTACCCGTGCCTGCCCTGGCCTCCCAGCTCGAGCACGTGAAGGGAGAAGGAAAAGTGGCCGAAGCCACCTTTCTCTGCCCCACTCCCCCACGACACCCCCTCCCCTCTTCCATCCTTATCTACCCCTCTCTCTCGCCTGCTCCCTTCCCCAGATCCGCCCCAGGGCCCTGCCCTCTCCCCTCTCTTCTCCATCGCCACCGTCTACCCCCAACGCCGGCCACCGTCTGCTCCACCGATGCTGCTTCGACCCAGCCGACGAGCGCGACGTGGAGGCTGTCGGCGAGGTCGGGGAGGTCCTCTGCAGCAGCCCTGTATGCGCCAGCGAGGAGGAGAAGCACCAGAGCCGAAGATCACCGCCGCCACCGACGCCAAACCCTAGAGCCCCGTCTGTCTGCATCGTCGCCGATCCCCTGCGTCCCAGGCCGTTCCGACCACACCGACCCCCTCTCGGTGAGCTCCCGAGCCTCCCAGACATCCTTGCAGTCACCGTCGTGTCCTGGTCGTGGCGAGCCTTCCGTCGAACGCTCTCTGCGCGTCGGCGTTCGTGGTCGGGTTTCCACATGGTGGCGTCGCAGAGGTAGTTATAGCCGTGTAGCCCTCCCCTACCAGCATCCCCGCAGCCACCGTAGTGGTCTCAGCCTCTACGCGCAAGCCCAGGTCACGGGATCGAATCCCCGCCTCGCTGCGCCGCGCACCGCGCGCGCAAGACGGTGGAGAAGATCCACAGTACCGCGGCGCCGTTTTACAGAAAACCCCCCCACCTTTTTATCCCGTCAACCCGCGCTCCCCTCCGACCCCACCTGCCAGCCGCTGTGCGCTTTTTACAGGAAAGCCCTCCGGTTTTCGTAACCCTTAACCCGCACTCCATCGCGTCCCCATCTGTCAGCCTCCACGCGTTCGGCCGCTGGCACGTGGACCCGTAGCCATTGGACCCACCTGTCCGCCGCATAGGCTAGCACAGCTCGCGGTGAGGAAAGTCCAACGCGCGCCGTTTCGCCCAGTCAGCACATGGCCCCACTTGTCACCGTCTGTGGCTAGGACTGGGCTGGGTGACAAAGTATTTTCTGGATTTCTGTTTTGTTTTAAATTTCCAGGAAAATGTTTTAATTCAAAATTCAAATCTGTTTTAAATAACTTTTCAAATATTATTCCAAATAATACAAATAATATATGTTTTGAGATCAGAAAAATGTGAGGAATTCAAATATGCTATTCAAAATATATTTTGGACACTTTAAATTTCGAGTTGATTTAAATTACAATAAAATGCCCCTCTGCCTTAATTTAATAATAACTTTTGTTTTATAACTCCAAATTTGACAAATAATATGTCTAAATTGACCAGCTCGACGAGACCTTTCTGTTTACGCATTCCATGTTCTGAATTGCAGCATGCATCATATAAATATAAAGTATACAGCAACTAATATGAGGTTAAAATGTGACCAAAACTCAATAAAAGGCTTTAATCTTGTATTCCACATCTCACCCATGCCATGCTACTTTATTGCCATGCAAATTGTGCATCATTCATCATGGCATGATTGTTTGCTTGTCGCATTTTATTCCTATGCTTGTGCACTTTATTTATGTTGGCCCTTGTTTGTTTGGTTCTTCTTCGAATAGACGCTGAGCAGGGGATATATCAAGAAACCCAGGAGCACTACCCAAATCCTTCTCTCGCTTCAACTGAGCTGCCAGGCAAGCACTACCACATGCTTGCATACATATAGTACCTATTTCCTCTATCTTATTCTTGCATCATTGAGTCGCGATTGCATTAAACTGAATCCCAAGTATTGCATAGCCTTTACTTTTAAACCCCACCAAAGCTTGTTCCTCCATCCCATGAGCCATTACTACAAGAGTTGTTTGAGCCATGCGAGTCGTAGAACAGCATGTGTAGGGTATGTGAGTGTCTGATGGATAACGAGGTACCTAAACAACTTAACCTGAGTAGTAATGGGATAACTAATGAAAGTGACACCGGTGAGCAATATCTGCTATTTGGTTTTTCATGCTCACTTGTGTCCCGTAGGACCCCGAGTACTTGATTCCTGTTCCTTGAATATTCGCGCTATCCACACCCGGGAGGATTATGGGACCCCCCTGAGCCAGAGCTTGATTCATTCTTATTTCTTGGGGCCACAAACTAGTTTGAGGTTTTATTTACTATCCTGTACTTATGCCATGTTTTACTCCTTTATTTAAATTGTGCGAGGTACTGCACCTGTACTGTTTAGGGCCGTGACACGTTTTCGCTGTATCGACAAGCCCAGTCACACTTTCGGGTTCCTAGTCGTTTACAGCCGTCCCCACAAACCTTGAGTCCGTCTCGGAGCCGGCCAGCTTCGTTGCGGGTATACTTAATGGGGTGGCCCCCTGAAATATTTCTGAATCTTGTGATTGCTTTGTCGTGAAAGCCTCGTTGGGTTTTGATTTGGTTTTTCCGAGGTTGATCGAGTGTGTGTTGCTATTTGTGCACCCCTGCAGGGTAAAACTTTCTGAAAGCCGTGTCCGCGGTTATGGACAACTTGGAGCACAGTTTCTCGATCATAGACAAGTATAACTAAAGTACCGCTTTTAATTTGACTAAGTAAATGACTAGTAAATAGTGCAACACTCATGGAATGGATAATAAAACTGCCAACGGATGGGGGGGTGTTCGTCCGCTTCCTCGTTGGTAAGCGAGGAGGAGGATGGATCTGTTAATATTACTGTTATAACTGTTGTTATTAATTCACGGACATCCGTCTATCTTTGGTTAGGCGGATGGTTAGCGAGTATCTATAGAATTGTTAGGTATTATCTTTTGCTGCAATTGCGTCACCCAGGTTGTGTCTCCTTTAGAGGCATAAAGACTTGCTGAGTACCCCTAGGGTCTCACCCGATAAATTATTTGATTCAGATGAACAGGTACACTCACGAGATGGATACTGGGTGGAGGAGACGGACGATGTGGGCAACGATCATTCGGTGTAGAGATTCCGGGAACGGGGATCCGTGAGATCTGTGGGTGGGGTGTGTTTATTTATGGGGCATCTTATGCCGATTTGCTTCTTATCCGTACTCGGATCTTGTTTTCCGCTTCCGCCTGATACTCTGATGTTTGATGTATGAGGAGATATCCTAAACTATATATCTATCTAGGACATTTGGATCTTGCCGTATGGCATTGCAATATTTCTATTTCTTTTAGATGGAATGGCTCTGAGGACTGTTGTATGGTGGCTTGCATACATACTCATTTGTGTATGTAGTTGATCCCTTCGCCTGCCGATTACGCCGCCCGTTCTTGTCCCGATGTTTGGAAATGGTTAGGACGGCCGAAAGGTCTACCTGTGAGTGGCATTTGGGCCCCACCGTACTATTTTAACCATTTCCGCTCATCCAGGCTTGTAACTAGGAGCGTAATTCACCGAGGTAGTTACAGTGACTATTGAGGAGCTTATAGTTGAGTAAGTTTCTTACTCGACTACAACCTCGGGGACTAGGTGATATGTATAAAGGAAATACTCAATAACACAAAAGAGTAAGAAGTTAATTTACCTCGTTGACTTCGTCGACGCGGGCCATCAGAGTAATGGCCTGCTGGGTCATGTCGGAGACGGCCTTGGGGCCCAGCTTCAGCTTCTTCCCGGCACGAGTGCTGACCTCTTGCTCGCCTGCTGCATTCCATGCCATAGTGTAAGGTTCAGCCGAACCAAGGCTCTTGCCACTGAGCGTCCGAGTGAGAACTCGGCCCGTTTTCAGGGCGGTTCCCACAGTGGCACGGGTTGCAGCGGCAGAAGTATGGAGGGTAACAGCCCTGGAGTCGTCACCTAACCCGGCAGCCGCAGATTAGTCCCCCTTACCCGTTGAAGCGAGCTTTGTCGCCGATGTCGGAGGCCGGATATGAGGAGCAGAACCAGGAGCACAAACAAGCATAGTTTTCTTGGAAGAGGTGGATTTGCCAGAAGAGGGGCGAGTAGAACCAGAAGCCTTGGGCTGGCTCTAGCCCTTTGACAGAATTTGAGAGCGAGCAGGAGGATTTGGAGAAGATCTTGTAGCCCCCTGACTGGGCTCAGCAGTTTTGCTGGCTCCAAGATCAAGAAGTTGTTCATTCACATCAGCTTGAGGGCTGATGCCAGAAGAACTGAGGGAAGAGGGTTTCTCGGTGCCAGACTTGTGGGCACCAAGATCAGGAAGTTTTTCCTGGCCAATGCCAGGAGCGCTAGCCGAATGACCCACCGGGTCTGACTGACACTGAGAAGCGTGAGCCTCAACAGTGCGAGCCTCAACCCGGACGGGACTTGGCGCCGCTGAGTCAGCTGGAGGAGGTGCGGGCCTGAGCGACGAGGCAATGCTAGAAGCAGCCTGATTCGCCGTCAAAGGCGCAACACTGAAAACAACAAGGCATAAGTAAGAGAACAGCAGTGATGAAAAAAGAAAGGAACAGAGAAGGCAAAGTATAAAAACTTACCCAGTGACAACCGGGTCGCGGGCGACTCGGAGCGTGACTCGGCGCCCAGCAGCTTGGCGAGTCTCGCGCAGGCTGGCAGCAGGAGCTGCCGGACTGGGCTTGTTCTTCTTAGCCGACTGAGTGCTGGTGGAGGTTCCGCGTCGCTTCGGCTTAGCGACGGGATCTTTCCGACTCCGCCCACGGCGAGAGGAGGAATATCATGTACCTGGCCAGCTGCAAAAGTAAATAACGGGCTTACTGGGATAAGCAAATAGATTAAGCTCACAAGGAATATACCTTCAAAAGTGTACAATCATCATCCTCATCATCGTCAGACCAGTCTTGTAAGGGATTGCGAGATTGACTCTTACCCAAAGCCGAAGCGGCTGCAGTGTGCGGGATCGGCATGAAGCACTCTAGGTCATACTCGACCTCGTCCGAGTCAGAGCGGTCCCCGTGATAACCAGCAGGAGGGACAGTATTGTCATCAACCTAGTGAAGGAGATTCTGCGAAAGACAAATAGAATGAGAGACTAAAAACTAAACTAAGAGTGGCAAAAGAGCTAAGGCCTACTCGGCGAGAAAGTAATCCGGAAACTTACCCAGGGGACAGGCCTAACCCGGCTAAACGAAGGGCAACTCCAAGCCCAATCATCCGCCAAGTTCAGTTTAAATATTGAGCTTACTCGGCGAGCAATGGAGTCATGGGTGAGCTCCTTAGTGGAATGCCGAGTGGGATCATGGGACCCGCTCAATGAGCACATCTTGTGGCTCCTGGCTTGGATGGGGCTTACCCGGTGTGAGATGAAGGTGCACATAAGGTCAAAGTCGGCGAGATGGAAGTTCTCATCCAGCGACAACAACCTTTCCAGAATTGCGTTGGCTTCGTTCACCGCGGCGTCTTGGTCGCGCGGGTCAAGCTGCCAGTGCTTCTTGTGGGGGGCCTCGTCCGAGAAAGGGGGAAGCCGGATGTTGTCAGTGGACCCGCTGTTTTTGACATAGAAAAAGGTTCTATGCCACTTCTTGCAAGAATCGATACCAGCAACCCGAGGAAAGATGGAATCCCTCCTGGGCGTGATGCTGGCAGCGCCGCACCGAGTAGGTTTCTTCTCGGCACGGGGAACTTCAGGCTGGGGGACAACCTGAACTTTGAAACAAAAATACTTGGCCCACAGAAGAATTGTAGGCCAAATTCCAAGATAGGCCTCGCAGGCAGAGATGAAGCAAGAGAGAGAGCCAATTGCATTGGCAGGAAGATGGTGGGTCTGCAGACGGAAGGTAGAAAGAAACGAGGAAAAGAAAGTGTTCACAGGAAGAGCAAAACCACGTTCGAAGTGGGAAAGGAAAACCCCCGCTCGCCAGCTTGAGGTTTAGGGGAGATCTCACCGGCGGGGAGGCGGCAATCCACTTGCAGTGGGATGCGTCTGGTGGAGCGGACCCACTCCACCTCTTCGGTGGAGACCTCCAAGCCTTCCCAGCCACCGCGCTCGCCGGCGGGGACCTCCTGCTCCTCGGCACCATCAGCACCGTCGCGAGCGTCCATGAGGTCGTCGGAGTCTGTCTCCTCCTCGGTAAGGAGAGGCTTGGAACAGCGAGGACCCGTGCTGGAATGGAAAGATGACAGGGGCAATCGCATCACAAGAGCAAGAGGGAGAAAGAACCGCATAGGAGGCAGTTCGATCTTGCAGGCGCGAGGAAGAAGAAAGGCTAAGGAAACTGAACGGGCGTGGGGGAAGTGGAAACCCCCAACCCCTACCTAAGGGCAGTAAAAACCCCCGTAGTGGGATCTAACTGTGCCGTGCGGCCAGCGTGTGGCCGTGTACCAGGCCGGGTGAGCCAGTCAGCGAGCGCCACGTAGCCAAGGATACACGAACAATCCAGTGCCACGTCACGACTGGAAGGACAAGAGGCGCAGACCGATGGGACTGCCACAGTGACGGGGAATAACTGCGCAGCAGTCACTGTGCCGCCAGAACTTGGAACAAAATTTGAGGCAAGTAATCATGATTACTAGCTGTCAGTGACTGAAGCGCGCTGAAAATGACCCGGAATTGGCCAAAATAACTCAGCTTGAGGCAAGAATGAGCCAAGAAGTCAAAGAATTGACCCGAAATTGTCAGACTAACCCGGCAAGGTGCGAAACTGAGATAGATAAAAGACAAAAACTAAGTTCCATTCACACAAAAGGAACCTGGAGACGCCTAACAGCTTGAACTGCTAGACCTCACCAGCTTCGGGAACTAATGTCGGGGGGGGGGGGGGGTAACCCCCGGTAGGGTCACGAGAGAGGAAACATAGTGCAGCTGGGTTGGCTCCGAGTAAAAAAGGAACCAGGCCGGGTAAGAACGGCCGGGAAAGATAAGCATGAGAGCCGAGATACAAACTATCTCGGCCCGTATAGGACAAAGTTGTAACCCTTGCAGGTGCCAACGAGCCAAGTCAACCGAGGAAGGGCCGAGTCAAGAAGGACACGTGGCACCTTTCCGAGTAAGGTTCGGGAAGGACCATGGTAAAGCATGGTCAAAAGAGAAGGGCGACGCCAGGTGACACAAAAGGAGCCGGGTGACGCCCAAAGCAAGCGCTGACGTACAAAGTAACCACATGACGCCAAAAAGAATAAGAAGCAGCGTACCATAAGACCGTTAGCTGTCAAGCTTTATGGACCGGGCCTATGGGCTAAGGGCAAGCCCATAACCCGACCCATATCATAGGGACCAAGATCCAAACAGTAAACCCTAGAACCCAAAGGGGTATTAGCTAGCTTGCACTGCCTATATAAGGGAGGACATAGCAGTAGTAGAAGGAGGTTGGACCAAGTAGGGAACTAGGGCTGCATACTCAAGCCAATACAGCTCAAGCAGCACTTGTAATCTTTGGGATATCAATCAAATTGTCAAGTGTGGAGAGTTCTTCTTGTTCTTCGTGCATGGCTCGACCGTGCACTCCCTCCCCGGTGACCACAAGCACCCATTCGGTCCCCAACTTAAGCCTACCCATGACATCTGTCGTGCCACCACCACGACAAAAAGGTTTGGGATCCTTTGGTTGGGACATTGTATACGTAAGGTGGTATAGAATTTTTTAAAAAATGGGGTGGTATCATTTTGAGTTAGTCATTTGGTGGTTGCTTAACAAAACATCCGTTTTTGGCGCTCGGAAAATGGAAAATAGCTTTTTCGTGCGATGAAAAATAAAACTTTCTTCTGCAACATTGTTCGTCATTTCAAGATGCACATGCACACATAATATGGACATATTGTCACAAACTATGCCGCGATTCCAGCCATGATATTCGTCGTTTGGCCTCAAAGCCATGAAATCCCGAACATCCCGAACATGATAGTTCATTTCTGAAAGGTTATTTGGAAATGTAATCAATATACCAAGTTTAGTATTTTTGCTTGCAACTATGTCACATAAAATGACACCACGCAAAGTTTTGAAATGAAAATAGAGATGAAATGTGTGTTGAAATAAAATTGTCGCAAAGGAAGCAAGAAAAAGGAGAAAAAAGTCCTATACTGTGTGTCTACCCAGAACACCTTTGCCGTGTGTCCTAAACCATGAACATACGGCAAAGATCTTTGTCGTGTGTCCTCAGACATGAACACACGGCAAAGCCATTTAAAAATATAGGCAGACCAAATTCACACGCAGAAAAATTTATAAGGCGCGAAAAATTCATGCAAAAAGAAATAGAAATTCGAAAATTTACCGTGCATCCGACGGTGATAGATGGCAAAGGCCTGCCATCAGGTCCGCACCGTCAGCTTGCCAAAGATGTGGGCCCTCCTTGCTTGTTTGCCATGGGTTTTTTTTTTGCCGTGCGTTTTTCTTTTATTTTGCCGTGCGTCGTTCTTTGTCATGTGTGTGTTTGTCTGTCTTTGCCGTGTGTTTTTCATTGCCGGATGCCTCGAGTAGCTTTTCCGTGTATCATCTCTTTGCCGTGCGTTTTTAAGGACACATGGCAAACGTTTCTGGCCAAGGCTTTTCCCGTAGTGATGCTACTGGATTCCTAGTGAATAAGGGCCAGAGGATACAGAACAAACGGCCAGATCACCTCGAGCCATTTACATAGAATCTTAATGCACACAGATAAATTATACCAAATCCCACACCGTACATAGAACGACTATACAAATCACAACTCGAATATATGCAAAGGATCACACACGGGAAGGATCAAACGTGGTTTTTGATGGCGGAGCTGTAACCATCCTGGTCATCGTAGAACTTGGACCAGAGCATGACCCCTCCATACTTGCTGGACCCCTTCAACGCTGGGAGCACCTGCGACTCGAGGCTCCCCGTGGGTATGAACCCGCTCCCAGCCGCATCTGGCGCCGCCGGCAAGCCGAGGAAGATGTATGTAGCATTGACCGCCGATGTCCACTGCTTCCAGGAGTTGAGCAGGTTGGCGGTGCTCCCCGGCGTGTACTGGCACGGTGGGTTGTTGTAGAACTGAACCCAGACGTAGTCGAAGAGGCCGGTCTCCAGGGCCTTGCCGACCGACGCATCCGGGAACGGGCACTGCGGCGCCGCTGACAGGTACACTTTCTTCCCCCCTTGGCCGCTATAAGATTTCAGGTGCGCCGCGAGGGCGCCGTAGTAGTCCGGGTTACCGCTCTCGATGTCGAAGTCGACGCCGTCGAGCACGGCGTCGCCGAGGGGCCTCTTCCCTGTCCCGCCGAGGTAGCTGTCCCAGATGTACTGCGCGAGGTCGGCGGCGTCCTTTTCGGAGTTGAGCGTGTACCCTCCGGCGCCTCCGCCGATGGAGAGCATGACCTTGACGCCCTTGGACTGGCAGGAGTGGATGTCGGCGGTGAGGTTGGTGCACGCGTTGGAGTAGGGGTCGCAGTGGCCGGCGAGGTTGAGCTGGGGAGTCTGGCCTGAGCCGAAGCTGCAAGGAAGGCGATGTTCACGAAGGCGTAGTTGCCGGTTGCGCAGGTCTCGGCGAGGGTGCCCTCGTTGCCGTTCTGGCCCCAGTAGATGGCGATGCTGCCGCCGTTCGCTGAGGCGAAGAGGAACATTGCCAAGACGCCGGCGATGAACAAGGAGCTCCCAGGAACGGCCATCGCTGCTAGCTACTGAGCTCTTTTATGTCCACTGCTTTGGGATGGGATGGTGCTAACTGCATGGACGGTATGCTTATATACTAGTACATTACTACTACCACAGTCAGCCTTGGAAAATTTGAATGGATTTTTAAGGAATGCGTGCCTTGGAGGTAGTGGTGGATCAACGTCGCTGTTTCACCATTCCCCACGGATTTTTTGGGCAGAAAGGCCTCTCCTTGTGCCTGAATGCCTGATACGTTAAGCTGCCAATTCTTTATTTCTTGTTTCTAAAGACCTGCAACTGCAACCCTGAACGCGCTGACTTGTTCATACGATTGAGATGATATATTATATTGATATTGCTAGCAATTCCGTAGTATTGAAGTACACGTTGATACTGTATCGGTACTGTGGATCGGCAAAATACAGGGCACCCTGTCTGTCCCGGTCATTATGCGGTTCATTCAGTTATGGCAGGCAATTCAGAGCATGCCAAATCTTTCAGAGGAACCTGATGCTTTTCGGTGGAAGCTCTGCTCGGCGGAAGAGGGCTGTCATCGACCGAAGAGGAGAGTTGTGACGGCCCATGATTGTGCTTGGGTCCATGTGTAAGGAACTTCCGGCGTCACGCCATACGCCCGTGGTGTTTCAAAAAAAAAGGCAATTTGACCAAAAATAATCCTTATTTATAAAAATTCACGAAATGAACTCTACTCACGGGGTTATATGGGGAATCTGTGTGGCATAAACACAAGACATGGCAATATCTTCGTAATTTACACTGACGGGCTAATTTACCGTGGTTAGTGCGAGATATGAATAAAATTCTGTCTGAATCAGAGAACGAGGGAGGAGTACCGATTCCACTGTCATACATGCAAGCGTTTCGCGACTGCCTTGCAGATTGCGGACGGAGGATCTTGGGTATATTGGTGATATCTTTACATGGAAATGTGGTATGCTTCGAGAGAGATTGGACAGGGCCGTTGGTAATTCTGGGTGGTCGGGATTTTTCCCACACACGGGTGTCCATAATCTCACGACTACAGGGTCGGATCACCGACCAATCTTGGTCGACACTGAAACTTATGCTGCTACCTCAAACAGGATGAGCAATCGGAAGCGATTTGAGGGTAGATGGTTAAAAGAAGAGAAGGTGGGAGATATTGTTGCTACAGCCTTGACGCATTCTAATCCTAATGCGCCTGTAGTGGACAAACTTGTCGATGTTCATGCGGAATTGCATGGGTGGGATAGACCGGTGCTTAAAGCTCCGAGGAAAAAAGTTAAAGATCTCAGAAAGGAGATGGATCAACTTCTGAGTGGACCGATGAACGATGAGACTGCCTAGCAACAGAAAGAAGTCACACACAAAATTGAGGTGGCATTGGAGTAGGAGGAATTGCATTACATGCAAAGGAGTCGGACTGATTGGCTGTTGCATGGGGACATAAATATGACTTTCTTCCATAATTATGCGAAGGCTCGTCGTAAGAGGAATAGCATCCTTAGTTTGAAAGATGAGAATGGAGCGGTCATTGAAAGGGATGAAGACTTGAAACCACATATCAAAGATTAATTTTCTGGCTTGTTTACTTCAGAGCTGCAGTAGATGAATCCTGAAGTGCTGAATTGGGTACAACCATGTGTCACGTCTGAGATGAACGAGGCACTTCTTAAACCCTATATGGCCAAACAGGTTAGATCGGGTATGTTTAGCATTGGTTATTATAAAGCACCGAGAACAGATGGATTACATCCGATGTTTTATAAGAATTTTTGGTCAGTTGTCGCAGAGGAGGTGACAAAGGAAATAGCGAATGCTTTAAATACTAGTGTCATACCAGATGGTTGGAACGAGACAATAGTAGTATTAATACCGAAGGTTGCTAACCCGGAGTTAATAACACAGTTTTGTGTGATAAGATTATGCAACATGGTATATAAGGTAAATTCAAAAGTGCTTTCGAAGAGACTGAAAGTGATATTACCTGAGATAAATACAAAAACCCAAAGTGCATTTGTCCCAGTTCGTTTGATTACTGATAATGTTCTAGTTGCATATGAATCCTTTCATGCAATAAAGAACAAGAGGCAAGGAAAAGGAGGGATGTGTGCAGTCAAATTAGATATGCACAAGGCCTACGATCGTGTTGAGTGGAGTTTTTTGCGAGACATGATGGTGACTCTTAGTTTTGATCAGGTATGGGTTAATATGATCATGGCATGTGTCACATCGGTGAAATACAGGGTGTTGTTTAACTCAAATGAGACAGAAACTTTTACCCCGACGAGAGGGATAAGGCAGGGAGATCCCCTCTCGCCAGATCTATTTTGATATGTGATGAGGGTTTATCAAGTCTTCTAGCGTATGAGGAGTTGAATGGTGGTATTCAAGGGATCAAAGTGTGTCACGGGGCACTGTCAGTGTCACACCTCTTTTTTGTTGACGATTCTTTGATCTTGATGCCGGATGATATGACAAATGCCTCCTCACTCTGTAATGCTATGGATATGTATTGTGCAATCTTAGGACAGCTAGTAAGTGATTCTAAATCTAGCATCTTCTTTAGTCCAAATATAGATGTTTTGGTCAGACAAGAAATATGTGTCCATTTAAACATTCTTGATGAATCTCTGACTGACAAATACCTGGGATTACCATCATTTGTTAGGCTTCACCGAAGTGCTTTTTCCAACATTTGATAGAGAGGATTTGTCAGGGGATCAATGGACGGAATGAGAAGCTCTTGTCCATTGGTGGGAAAAGAGATTCTTTTGAAAGCTATTGCACAGGCTATCCCAGTATATGCAATCTCAGTGTTCAAACTACCAAAGAAGATATGCAAAGCCATCTGCAATGCCATTGCAAAATTCTGGTGGGAGGCACCACAACACAAAGCAAGATGCATTGGATGGCTTGGTGGAAAATGATTATTCCGAAACAAGAAGGAGGGATGAGATTTTGGGATTTGCACTATTTTAATCGAGCTATGATTGCAAAACAATGTTGGTGATTGTTGAGTGAACCTAACTCTCTCTGTGCACAGGTTTTAAGAGCGAAGTATTATCCAGATGGCGACCTGATCAATGCAGTGTTGAAGAAAGGCTTGTATTTTACTTGGCAAAGAATTATGTCAGAGTTAAAAACATTCAAGAGGGTCTGCATTTGGAGGCCAGGAAATGGATCCACAATAAACATTTGGTCTGATCATTGGGTCTGCTCAGGCCCCACTCGGATGGTGGCGTCACCAAGAGGCCAATGAGTCCTATCGAGAGTTTATGAACTAATTAGCCCCATCAGAGGTAATTGGGATGAGGATTTGCTAAGAGAGAACTTTTGGGATGTGGATGTGGATCGTATCCTACAGATTCTGTTGCCGGATCATGAGAAGAATGATTTTATAGCTTGGCACCCTAGTAAATCCAGGTGCTTCTTAGTGAAATTGGCATATCACATTGAGTGGAGAACTGAGTATATAGGAGAGCTGAGAGATCAGATGGATAAGATAGCTCGACATCACATGTGGTGTGGAAGAAGATATGGCAAACTAAGGTGGCAAGAAAAGTACAGATTTTCACTTGGAAAACTCTACATGGGATCATACTAGGTTATTGTGTTTTAGCAAATAGACATATCGGTTCAGCTGTGAACTGTCCAGTATGCTCGATCAATGCAGAGGATCTAAAACACATGTTGTTTGGGTGTCCAAGATCCCAAGATATTTGGAGAGGTTTAGGCCTAATTGATTGTGTAAATGTGGCACTACTGATGGATCAATCCGGGTCCAAGATCCTTGAGGAGCTTCTATGTTCTGACAAACTAGGAAGAATAACATGCAATATCATGCATCGACCAGCCTTGGTGATGGTTGCTTGCTGGTACATATGGTGGTCTAGGATACAAATAAAAAATAAAGTGGCAGTTCCAACCGTTGATAGGTCGATTATGAATATTAGTGGTATGGTTGCAAATTATGCCAAGATGAAGGATTCTGGTAACTCAATTCGTCGGGATAGATGGATGAAGCCTGCTACTGGAGTCTACAAATTAAATGTAGATGATGCTTTTGATCCAAACAGTGGGTGCGGAGCAACCAGAGCGATTATCAGAGTCTCAGGAGGGAATTTCATTGCAGCTTCTTGTGATTATAGTGAGCATGCAATGGATGTGCCAGGTATGGAGTCCCATGCCCTATTAGCAGGACTCAAACTGGCGGAACAATTTGGAGCACAATTGCTTATGGTGGAGTCAAATTCCATGGAAATTGTAGAGGTTGTGCTAATCCCAATAGAGTATAGGGGATCGAATGCGGTGATTATTGATGGATGTGATAATACAACACTTTTTAGCTATATAAATTGTGTCATTTGTCTATCATATCATGCTCCATCTAACTATTGCTATGCCCGATATGCATGATTACTTGTTTTCATTACATTTAATATGAGCTTTGCACATTTAGTAATTTAGGTAGAATTTTATCCCTATTTCTTGTCTTTGACATGTGTGTAGGTGTTGATGATGATTATGGACAAAACAAAGACAAAAGTAACAAAGAGAGTATAGTATGGAGGAGCTGCAAGGACCAGACTTAGCCATTTGAGAGGTTGGAAACGTGATTTTTTTCCAACTTCTCAAAATAAATCTCCAAGACCATGGGGTTATATCCCTCGATGATACGAATCCAACGATCCCAAGAACACCCAAAACAGAGTTCGTATGAAGAAATAGCGACCAAAATACGGAATGGTGCTCAAGGTTTGACGACCAACTATACGCCGGAGCATAATTTTGGCAGTATAGCTCCGGCCGTATAGTTACCAAAAAGGTCGGAAACGACGGGATTTTGCCCTAGAAAAGCTCCAGAACCTTCCCAAAGTCATATGACGGTATTGTGGGTACCCTAGGGCACCCCAAGGCCTATATAAAGAGGGGAAGCCAAGAGGAAGCCACCATCAACCATATACAAGATCTAGATCCCATCTACCGCCTCCACGGCAGCGCCCTGCCGCCGTGCCGCCTCCATAGCCTCTCAAGCTCCACCAATATCAAGATCTCCATCAACACCATCAAGCCATCCAAGCAAGAAGAGGAGGAGAAGGAGCATGCTGCCATCACCATGCCGACGCCACCATCACCGCGTCGTCATCACCATCTCCATCGCCACTTCTCCTTCATCCTTTCCCATCATGGTCTCCGTGATGGGTTGTAATATGGTTTGAACCCCCTTTTATTAATGTTATGATGATTTGAGTAATTGAAGTGTGGTGTGTTCTTGTTAATTAATATGTTTGTGCTTTCTCTTTACATTATTCTATTCATGATATTATTCTAGTGATTGGACACGTCCAATCCATTGTTGAGAAATTTACTAGGTATTTACAGAGTGTCACAAAACTTATCATTAGTGTCTACTCTTCCATGGGTCCTGACAAGTCCATGGGTAGAACTAATAGGCTATTTGCTATAAGTGATTTGCGGAGGCAATAGCAGCTTAGGATGCACCGCTTAGAGTTCCCCAAGATCACTCATGATATAGGTAGGTATAGTGTTGTGAATTGCTTGACCCCAAAGTGACAAACGGGATATCTTGTGACTAGCACACTTGCTTAGGAGTACGGTTTTCCATAGAACTTAATGCATTGCTCTGGTTTACCTTGATTGGTATTGTTACCTTAATACACTATTCTCTTACGAGATGACCCATGTCCGAAGAGGGTGTGGACAATTGAGTTATCTAGTTGCCACTTATCAATGGTGGGAGACAATGGTATATGAGGGACCACCACAAGTACAGTTTATAGATATTCCATAAGCACTTATCATACACACCGGTATACACAATATTACTTGAGGAATCATAGCATTAATATTTCATCTCATTGCATTCACCTCTTTTCGCTTTTACTTTTGTTCTAGTTTTCTTCCAATCCTAGTAGTAGTTGTTACAATCATCTTAAATTCATTTATCCTAGCAACCTATAGAGTAGACTATTTCCGAACCATAGTTTGGGCGAGAACGTAGCTGCATTGACAACGTGGTTGCGGGGTCGTGTTCGCTGAGCTCCCATCGGGACAAACTCTTTAAATATTTGCTGCTACAAGTACTGCAATAACCCTGTGTTGGTGCAGGTACACAATCATCAATTATAGACGATTGCCGACTTCTACCGATGGAGCTTGGCATGGAAACAATTCAGCATTGTCCGTGGGAAGATAATGAGGCTGCACATTATCTTTCTCGTCACGGTTGTTCACAGGGGACTAGTGATTTCTGGTTTGATGATCCCCCATATTTTCTTATGCCATCCACCGTGGCGCCGCACCCTAAAGCGCAATGCCATGGGTAATGGCGCCGCACACCTACCAGCGTGGCCTCGTCGTGGCCTCATGGGCCCCGGTTCCGTAAGTGCGGCACCATTGCCTATGGCGCCACACTATGCAGTGCAACGCCATGTGCGGTGGCACCACACTTTAGAACTAGGTTACAGAGCACGGCTGCCCCATCCCCCGACCTAGCCGTCACTCCTCTCCTTCCTCTAACCGAACACATCAGCGGCGCCGGGTTGAATCTTCCAAATCCCTCCCTCCTAGTGGCCAAATTGGAATCTCCTCTTCATGGATTTCGATCCCCCAAGTGCCTAGAGGTATTCTTCCCCTTCTTCTTTGATTTCACCCATTGAATTCTTGTTTTAGCCCATATCTTGCAAACCCTAGGTTGTTTTGTAAGATGCATGGTAGATTGTTCTTTCATTGGCATATGGGTTGGGTATTGTGTTCATGGTAGCATGGGTATCTATTGAGTATGTTGACCATGGTATTGTTGTTGTGATTATCTTAAGAATGGCAAGAACTGTTCATGTTCACCATGTAGACAAGGATGCCTTTTTGAGGGGTAATGTAGATCTAGACCCGAACGAGCTTGATTTGGTGTTTGAGCGTACTCCAACCTATGCCGAGGTCTTGGAGCAATTGAGGATTGAGTTGAAATGGATGGATCCAAATGATGTTGTTGAGTTGGAGGGAAGACATAATGTTGGCTTGGGAATGCATGTCCGTTGGAATACCATGCATATCTACCCTGAGTCTCATTGGGTTGCATACAAAGAGGTGGTGGCCGAATCACTTGACAAAGCTCTTGAGATATTTGCCACTAAGAACGTTGATAGTTATTTGCACTTGGATTTAAACCGTATGGCCTTCCCATTGGATTCTAGGAGTCCTCCACCCATAAACGAAGAGCTATTGAGTGAACCTCCTTTGAACCAAACATTGAGCCCGATTTCAAAAGACCAAGACGAAGTGTTAGAAGAGGACAATGATGATTGTGGGGGTGATGATGATGATGTTGAACTCCACGACAACAATGTTGGAGATTTGGACAAATATATCACACAAAATGACATGGACCGTGAGCCCCATAATCTCGAGGATATGCATCGGATTCAGATGATGATGGTCTCGAATAAGAAGTTGACGAGGAAGGGTTCACGGCTAGAGAGGCTGAAATCCACGATACAGTATTAGGGTGGTACCATCGGGTGCCTTTGTTTTGTGATCTTAGTCTCGTGGATGAAGCCACGGTTGATGGTACAGTGGTAAGGGCGTAGTGCTTGGACCAAGGAAAAGTTCTTGCCGGGATGAAAATCACAAGAATAATGGATTTTACAAAGGATCAAAGTTCAAGATCTTGTTGGAATTTAAGCAATGGATAAAGGACTTCTCGGTTAAGCGTCATCGTCCTTACACGGTCGTGCACTCAGACATGAAGAAGTTTTACATGGTTAAGTGTGAGGCGGAAGGATGTCCTTGGATTGTGTGTGCAAGACCATTCAAGGGAGGTCCGAGTGGCACATATCTAGTTGTGTATCAACCCACATGTGTCGAGGCCTGATGGTGGATGAAAAGGATGCGAAGCACGAGCACTGGCAAATCAACTCCAAGTTCCTTGCTTATAGGCTTTCCAATGACATCGCGTCATTTCCAATAATGAGCATCAAGATGGTCAGGATCTTGTGAAAGCCTTCTTTCACTACGAGGTGAAGTACGGGAAGGCTTGGAAGGCGAAGCAAGCCGCATTCAAGATGTTGTATGGTGATCAGGAGGAATCTTATAACCGAACCCCTAGGTTGTTGGGAGCGATAGCCAATGCTAACCCGGGTATGGTTCATGTGGTTGAACCTTATGGGAACAAGACATGGATAGTAAATGGAAGAACCGTTCAAGTATTTTGCCATGCATTTTGGGGTTTTGATCAATGTATTCATGCTTTTGAACATTGTAGGCCGGTCATCTCCGTTGATGGTACCTTCTTGACCGGACAATTCAAGGGCACTATCTTAATTGCAATAGCAAATGATGCCAACAACCAGTTGATACCTTTGGCGTTTGCTTTGGTGGAGGTGGAAAACAATGATAATTGGGAGTGGTTATTCCATCTTTTGAGAACCAAGGTATTACCCCCTCAAAGGGAAATATGTGTCATCTCTGACCGTCACCAAGGAATTCTCAAGGTGGTGATGATTGACATTCCCGGCCATCCTCCATTGCACCATCGATGGTGTATGAGGCACTTTTGTGCAAACTACTATAGGGCATGCAAGAGCGAGGACTTGTCCGATGATCTACAAGATTGTTACCTCGCTTTCACGGACTGTCGTTTCTAAAACTTGTACAACAAATTGATCTTCAACAAAGAACTCAATGCGGGTGGTAGAGACTTTCTTGATAGGAACATTGGAGATAGGACAAAGTGGGCACGAGCTTTCGATGACGGTGGCCAGAGGTATGGCTAAATGACAAGCAACATGGCAGAATGCTTCAAGAAGTTGATGAAAGGTGTCCGTGCATTGCCCGTCACGGCAATAGTCCGATATACATTTGATAAGATGAATGAATATTTTCTCAAGTACCTAGATGAAACAGCCGGCAGATTGAGGGGGACTACAAGAACAAGTATAAATACAAGTACCCACCTAAAGGTTGATGATTGGATGCAATTTCAGTCAAGAAAAGTGGATTCCCAAGTTGTCACGAAACTTGATAATGACGAGCTAATTTACCAAGTTACGGAGCCCAGAGGTACTACGGCTATGTTGGGACGCGAGGAGATAAAACAAAACTTTTTCTCTCTAACACGGTGATCCCAAGATCTATCTTAGGTAGAAGGCCACGAGAATTACCACTAGATGCGTAGTTGCGGAATTGATGAAGCACATATGTTGAATGTAGTGCAGTCCCCACGATCCGAACCGAGCGCGATCGTCCTGGTGCTGACCGTACAACACCGCTGTGGGTATCCACATGTACAAGGAGGAGCGCCGGTGGTGGATTGCTAGATCCAGTATGGCGACAAGACTTCTCTGGAGCTAGGGTTTCCAACGCATGGAATGACCTAACCGTCAACCCTCCTGGGTTTCTTCCCCCCACTATATATAGGGAGTGACAGTAGGCTCCACTCGCTTGTGGCCCATTAACTAAAGACCATACAATATTAGTAATTGTGAGTCCTACTCACTGACTCAGTCCAAATATGGCTCAGGTCCAACCCAAGAATATTTCTGGTTCAGATCCAATCCGAACTTGCTCCCGCTCTTAAGTGTGTGAACCCGCATGCTCATGGAAACTTGGACACGATTGGAGTCCGGCTCTCAATCGATAAGTCGGTAGCGGCTCCTAGCAGAACGTGCCGACTCCCAAGTACCAAAGAGTCATGACGACTTGCCTTTCAAATGTGACTTGCGTCTGAGTCCCTTTTGCATCACGATATACCATGTCAAACTATAGGCGAATAACTGTCATCCCTTAAATAGTCTGACTCTCTTCTTGATCTGAGATAAGTGATTCATCCGACTAACTCTTAGTCAATCGCCTCGGTTAACACTTAACTGAGTCGTGCATGGCCATGCTTTCCGAATCATATCATTCGAGAGGGCCTAGAGAATATCTCTCCATGTGGAGGGGGAAAATCCCATCTTAGTTATTCACATCACGCGTAGCTTGATTCTTAGTCGACCCGAACTCTGCATTTATAACTACCCAGTTACGGATCAGCGTTTGATAAAACCTAAGTCGGTGATCTCCTCAACTCGGATTGTGCAACAACCTCAAGTCTAAGGATTACATTGATTGAGATATACAAATGACAACTTGTTCGTTGTACCTCAATACGGGTCAATCTGACTCGCTAAACTCTTTAGCTGAATCCGTATAAGTCGGAATAGCATCACCATGCCCATGACAAGTGGAACCGAGTCATCTAGCCGACTTTCACATTGGTCTAAGTTGTGTGTCCAGCATAACCTCAATGACCAAGGATATTTAGCATGAACAATAGAATGTATAGTTCCACAATTGAATCATATATTCAATGATATACATCAGGTGTTACATGCAATGATAACTCAATAACTTTATGAATACAATGGGAAATATCATCATACATGATTACCTCTAGGGCATATTCCCAACAGTCTCCCACTTGCACTAGAGTCAATCTTCCGACATCACATGTCTAGGCATCTAATGCCCATGGCTCTCAGATGTGCCTCATGCTTTGGTTGTGTTAATGGCTTTGTCAACGGATCCGCAATATTTGCATCCGTGTGTACCTTGCATAACTTGATATCACCCTGATCCACGAACTGGCGAATCAGGTGGTACCGCATGAGTATGTGCTTGTTCTTCTGGTGTTGTCTAGGTTCCTTGGCTTGTGCAATAGCACCATTGTTGTCACAATACACGTCTAACGGATTGGATGAGCCCCGAACCACACCAAGATCCATGAGGAAATTCCTCATCCAAACAGCTTCCTTTGCCGCCTCTGAGGCGGCAATATACTCAGCCTCTGCTGTAGATGCAGACATAGTGTCTTGCTTGGAACTCTTCCAGCTCACATCCCCTCCATTTATTACAAACACATACCCGGATTGCGAACGAAATCATCAGAGTCGGTAAGATAACTCGCATCCGTGTAACCCTTTACACTGAGTTCATCTTCACCACCATAAACCAAAAACATATCCTTAGTACTTCTCAAGTAATTTAGGATATTTTTAGTCGTTGTCTAGTGGATTTCTCCAGGGTCAGCCTGGTATCTGCTCAAAACACTTAGAGCATAGGAAACATCCGGCCTAGTACAAATCATGGCATACATGATGGATCCAACTACTGAGGCATACATAATCGCACTCATCCGACTCCGCTCATCAGTTGTCGAAGGACACTGAGTCTTGCTAAGTTTTACACCATGGGATATCGATAAGAACCCCTTCTTTGACGATTCCATGTTGAACTTTTTCAACACTTTGTCCAAGTATGTACTCTGACTCAATCCAATGAGCCTCCTTGATCTATCTCTATAGATCCGTATTTCGAGGATGTATGTTGCCTCACACAATCCTTCATTGAGAAACTCCTTTCCAATGATTTCTTGGTTTCTTGCAACATCTGGAAATCATTTCCAATCAGTAATATGTCATCCACATATAAGATCAGAAAGTTTACCTTGCTCCCACTAAACTTCTTGTATAAACAAGAATCATGATCACTTTTGATGAATCCAAACGATTTGACTACCTCATCAAAACGAATGTTCCAACTCCGAGATGCTTGATTCAACCCATAAATGGATTTATGAAGTTTTCATACCTTGTCAGCATTAACTGGATCGACAAAACCCTCGGGTTGTATCATATACACGTCCTCGGTTAAATTTCCGTTAAGGAAAGCCGTTTTGACATCCATCTGCCATATCTCATAGTCGAAATAGGTTGCTATAGCTAACATGATCCGGACTGACTTAAGCATCACTACGGGCGAGGTCTCGTCGTAGTCAACTCCTTGAACCTGTCGGAACCCCTTCGCGACAAGTCGTGCTTTATAGACATAAACATTTCCATCCATATTAGGTTTCTTCTTAAAGACCCATTTGCACTCGACGGGTCTTGCACCGTCTGGAAGGTCAACCAAGTTCCAAACTTGATTTTCATCCATGGACTTTAACTCGGATCTCATGGCTCCAAGCCATGACTCGGAATCAGATCCCACCATCGATTCCGAATAATTTGCTGGCTCATCACCGTCTAACAGTAACACATCACGAACACTCACTACTAGGAAAACGCCTTTTCGTGGCGCACCTGAAAAGGCCTTCCGTGGCGCACTAGCAGTGCACCACTAGCCTCGCGCTATGGCTATCTACTAGATGTGGCGCACTGCCTGGTGCACCACGGTTATGTCGAGATAGGCGTGGCGCACATGCCAGTGCGCCACGGAAAGTAGTCCAGGTGCGCTACGGAATGTATCTTCTGTGCCGCAGTTGCTGGATTAGCTACCACGATCGGCTCAGACTCTAAGGCATTTGTAGACTCGCTACTAGCCGGGTTTTCTCGAATTTCTTCAAGCTGCACCATGCTCCCACTGGCTCCCCGACTGAGAAACTCTTTCTCAAAGAAGACACCATTCCAAGCGACAAACACTTTGCCCTCTTCTCGGTTGTAGAAGTAGTAACCCAAGGTTTCCCTCAGATAACCCATGAAAATACACTTATCCGACTTGGTCGTAAGCTTGTCCGACTGAAGTCGCTTGACAAATGCTTCACAATCCCAAACCTTAAGAAAATACAAAGTCGTCTTTTTGCCTATCCACATCTCATGCGGTGTCTTCTCTACCAACTTTGATTGTACTCTATTTAGTGTGAACGCCGATGTTTCTAGACAATAACCCCAAAATGATAAAGGCAGATCTGTCCGACTCATCATTGATCCTACCATGTCCAACAAGGTCCGATTCCGCCGTTCCGAGACACCGTTCCTCTGCGGCATTCCTGGCGGAGTAAGTTGAGGAACTATTCCACAACTTTTCAGATGGCCATCAAACTCGTGGCTCATGTACTCGCCCCCTCGGTCCGACCGAAGAAACTTTATTTTCTTGTCGAGTTGATTTTGTACTTTATTCTGGAATTCTTTGAACTTTTCAAAGGCTTTCGACTTATGTTTCATCAAGTAGATATATCCATATCGACTCAAATCATCAGTGAAGGTAATGAAGTACTAATAACCACCCCTGTCTAGCGTGCTCATTGGTCCACATACATCGTTATATACTAGTGCCAACAAGTCGGACGCCCTCTCTCAACTCTTTGCAAAAGGTGTCTTGGTCATTTTACCGAGTAGGCAAGATTCGCATGTCTCGAACGACTCCAAGTTGAACGAAGTTGGGAGTCCATCATTATGGAGCTTATTCATGCGATTCCAAATAATATGACCAAGCCGATAGTGCCAAAAGTAAGTCATATTCAGATCATTTGGTTTTAACCTTTTAACATTTATGTTATAGACCGACTCACCTTAAAGATTCAAAATAAATAACCCGTCCTGTACGGGTGCAAAGCCATTAAACATACCATTCAAATATAAAGAACAACCATTATTCTTAATATTTGAATCATAGCCTTGCCTCATTAAACATGAAGCAGAACTAATGTTTCGTCTGTGCACTAGAACATAATAACAATTATTCAGTTCCATAATGAATCCGGAAGTTAAATGAAGTTGCATCGTGTCGAATTCTAACGCAGCGACTCTCACTTTATTGCCGACTCGGATATCAACCTCGCCTCTTGCTACGCTCCTAGTTCTTACCAGTCCCTGCAACGAGTTGCAGATGTGAATAACTGATCTGGTATCATATACCCAAGAACTATTAGGTGCATCAGCAAGATAGATGTCTATAATATTGCAAACAAGTGTACCTGAGTCAGAATTCATACCTCCACTCTTGGCTTTGTCGGCCAAATACTTGCTGCAATTCCTCTTCACGTGGCCATTCGCCTTGCAGTAGAAGCAAGTGGATCCGACTGAAGGAGATGGCTTAGTCCCTGAGGAAGCGCTTGGGACCAGGTCCTGATCCTTCTTGCCTCCCGACTTGGCCTTCTTCTTACTCCAAGAACTTTTATTGAACTTAGCCTTATTCTGCACCATCAACACTTGACTGGTGCCCTTCTTGAGATCCTCCTCCGCCTGCTTGAGCATCCCATGTAATTCAGTGAGCTTTTTATCCATACCATGCATGTGGTAGTTCGGAATGAACTGCCCATATGCACTAGGAAGAGAGTTCAGAATTATATCCGTAGCAAACTCTTCGCTAATGGGGTAGCCAAGCCTTTCCAGATACTGCACATAACCAACCATCTTAATCACGTGCGGACTCAGTGGGCACCATCCTTAAGCTTGCAACTCAGCAAATCCTGAGAGACTTGATACCTCTCAGTCTTAGCCTGAGCCTAGAACATAATTTTGAGGCTTTCGATCATATCGTAGGCCTCAACATTCTTGAACTGCTGCTGCAAGTCCGGTTCCATGTGAGCAAGCATAAGACAGCGAATATTCGTGGACTCATCCTTAGTCCGACGGTAGGCATCGGTTGTAGCGACAGTGGCATTCTCATACGGCTCATCTGGAAGTGGGTTGTCTAGGACATGGTCCTTCTTTTCTTGTTTGAGAACAATTCTCAGATTTCGATACCAGTTGGTAAAATTCGTGTCATTTAGATTATCTTTCTCTATAATGGTTCTCAACGCAAAACTGGATATCTTAGAGGTACTTCTACTAGGTTCCGTGATCTACAAAAGAAAATATGCAAAACACTTAAGACATGTATTCATAAAAGAGCAAGCATATTAAACATTTTAATATTTTATGCTCCCACTAGAACCAACACCCCTCCGATGGTTACTTAGTGATTCAGGATCCTAGATAAGCAAGTCGGCTAGTGAGTTTTAGCATCACCGCTAGCGGCCAAGTGATCTGGATAGACAACTCCTTGTCAATCGCATCTCATATGACTCGTGTTGGTTGGGTGGCATCACATGCCCCGGCTCCCGACCGACTTTTTCCTGAGTCCCACAACCGCTGTGATAGACCCGTCTAGCTTACCGAGTGTTTCCGTTGTAAGAGCCCGACTAGAACCCACCTAGTCGGAAAGAATTGGCAGCACCTCAATTTTATGAGCCCGCTACCAAAAATGTCCGACTTGTGATGGTGCAAACACTGGCGGGAAAACTGACTAGACCTTCTTCGAGGGATTAAATTTTATCGACTATCTAATAGAGGTAAAACCAGAGACATGTCATTAACACAAAATAAAGCAATTTTAAAGTGAAATGGTATGGCTCTCTTCATGGCGATCTCCATCTCCACAAATCTTGTAATCTGACTCGTGACAACTCTTATCACTTGCCGTCTTACTCCATGTCTCCGACTTGTACATCAACTTGCATGCCATCCGGATTCTCCAAACAGCTACACTAGCTTAGTAAAGTAAATTACATAGAGAATCCGATACGTAGGTCGTAATACAATAAAATGATAACACCTAGGCTCCAGCTGGCTAACAAACCGTGATTCACAGATCACGTATGGATTACACACATAACATGCACATAAGCCATACCATTCACAACTTCCTGCAAAAACAAGTTATGCATAGATACGATATCTACCAGCGTTGTGAAACTCGCAACGACATCTAAGGCGCTACGACAGGGCGAAGCCAGCGGTCCCGCTATCCGGGCGGGTATCGAAGGGGCAGAGCCCCTCGCGGGTGCGAGCAGCGCCCGACATTTTTTCCGAAAACGTAGATCTCATCTATGATTCGGACATGGATTACGACCATTGTCCCGATTCGATCAAACTCTTTAACCTTTGATCACCGCTTCTGGATTTACGTGTCACAGTCTACCCCGATGGTAGAAACTGGCTGGTAGGGGTATGTCGTTTCTCGACCTCAGCAGTATGATCATGGAAATCAGATCTTCCATTCCCTGAGTACAGTTGATCCAATCAACTCGTACAAAACCGATCTATCTCATAGATCGACCACCAAAACAGCACATAGATCCAATCCATATATCACATATGCACGATCTCAAGCCTAAAACCAGAAGATATCGCTCTGATACCACTGTTGGGCCGCGAGGAGATAAAACAAAACTTTTTCTCTCTAACGCGGTGATCTCAAGATCTAGATGAGGTAGAAGGACACGAGGATTACCACTAGACGCGCAGTTGCGAAATTGATGAAGCACGTCTGTTGAATGTAGTGTAGTCCTCATGATCCGATCTGATCGCGATCATCCTAGTGTTGATCGTATAACACCGCTGCTAGTATCCACACGTACAAGGAGGAGCGCCGATGATGGATTGCTTGATCCAGTATGGCGATAGGACTATTGTGGAGCTGGGGTTTACAACACATGGAATGACCTAAACATCAATCCTCCTGGGTTTCTGCGCCCCACTATATATGGAGAGTGAAAGTGGGCTCCACTTACTTGTGGCCCATTCACTAAAGCCCATATAATATTAGTCACTATGATTCTGACTCACTGACTCAGTCCAAATCCGGCTCAGGTCCAACCCAACCAGATTTCCGGTTCAGATCCAATCCGAACTTGCTCCCGCTCTTAAGTGTGTGACCCCACAGGCTCATGGCAACTTGGACACGATTGGAGTCTGACTCTCAATCGATCGGTCGATAGCGGATCCTAGTAGAACATGCTGACTCCCAAGTACCAAAGAGTCATGATGACTTGCCTTTCCAATGTGACTTGCGTTTGAGTCCCTTTTGCCTCACGATATACCATGTCGAACTATAGGCGAATAATTGTCATCCCTTAAATAGTCTGACTCTCTTCTCGATCTAAGATAAGTAATTCATCCGACTAATTCTTAGTCGATCGCCTCGGTTAACACTTAACGGAGTCGTGCATAGCCATGCTTTCCAAATCATATCATCTGAGAGGGCCCAGAGAATATATCTCCATGTGGAGAGGCAAAATCTCATCTTGGTTATTCACATCACGCAGCTTGATTCTCAGTCGACACGAACTCTGCTTTTATAACTGCCCAGTTACGGATCAGCACTTGACAAACCTAAGTCGATGATCCTTAACTCGGATTGTGCAACAACCTCGGGTCTAAGGATTACATTGATTGAGATATACAAATGACAACTTGTTTGTTGTACCTTAATATGGGTCAATGCGACTCGCTAAAATATTTAGACGAATCCGTGTAAGTCGTAATAGCATCACCATGCCCATGACAAGTGGAACCAAGTCATCTAGCCGACTTTCACATTGGTCTAAGTTGTGTGTCCAGCACAACCTCAATGACCAAGGATATTTAGCATGAACAACATGAATGTATAGTTCCAAACTGAATCACATATTCAATGATATACATCAGATGTTACATGAAAGGACAACTCAATAAATTTATGAATACAATGTGAAATATCATCATACATGATTGCCTCTAGGGCATATTCCCAACAGGCTAATGGTGTCCAACACGGAGGCCGAGCTTTCAAGGTCTCGCTCAACTTATGAGTGCACATGCAGAAGGCCATCATTGCTTCATCTTGCGTGCCCGCACTTGCTTGTGGTGTCTTGCACACGACATTTGGACTATAATCATCCGCTCACTGTGAGAGATACCGAGTTCTCTATTGAGACTACTAAGAAGACATGGTCTCCTAGATTTCACCCATACCTGGACCAATCACAATGGTCGGAGTACCATGGAATTCAACTATGTCCTGATCTAAAATGGAAGGTTTTTGGACATGGAAGATGTAGGACAGAGCGCTTTAGGAGCGACATGGATGGATGGGGCCGTGATGGTGGTCGAGAAACGGGCAACGACCAATTCCATCCTACATATTGTAGGAATGGTGTTGAACATCGTACCGAGGATTGTTTAGATCCATCCTACATATTCAAAACAATAGAGACAATAAGAACAATTACAAAAAGTCCATCTTACTACCTATAAATGTAACATGAACAAATATTTCATCCTACTCTACCTATAGTTCTAGCATCTAACATAATAAAATGGAATTGCAAATATGAACAAAACAACTAACATATACTTGTAAGCTAAATCAACCAACTAGGGTTCTACCAATGAGTACTATGCCATATCTAAACCTGAATATCAAATAAGCATTGCAATGATTCATATAAATTTCAATATCCAATAGAATCTAAGGTTTCACCTGATTTTACAAATAGAGGATAAATTGGAAGAAATTTACGGATGAAATTGCTAGGATATGGGAGAGAATACCTGGGGAGGGATTGGGAACAAGAATCTTGGAGTATTCCTTCAGATCTAGTCGATTTAAGTGAGGGAGCGCCGAACCCTAGCCTCCATTAGACGTTCTGTGTGCGTGGTGGGGAGAGGAATGGGGTCTGGGTCGGGGGAGGGCTGGCCGCGTGTGATTTGATATAAATAAAGTGTAGCGCTACTGCACATGGTGTTGCACTGCATAGTGTGGCGCCATAGAAAATGGCGCCGCACTTACGGAACCAGGGCCCACGAGGCCACGGCAAGGCCACGCTGGCAAGTGTGCGGCACCATTACCCATGGCGCTGCGCTTCAGGGTGCGGCGCCACGGTGGATGGTGTTGCAAAAAGGATTAGTTCTGCAAATTTGTTTTGGCCATAGTTTATTTTGTGAATTTTTTTAAATAGGAGTTATTTTTGGTCAAATTGCCAAAAAAAGCCGCCCATGCAACCACACTTGCCACAAAGTTACTGTGGTAGCACGGTGTAGCTAAGAACCAAAATTGGCCACTTTGCATGTAGGAAAAAATAGGAGCGACGATACATGCTGCCAAAAGGGTATTCAACATTGGAGCACCTGGGAGATAATTGTTGATGGAAAGTAGGGAACTTTTAGGAACATTGGAAAACAAGATAATTGATATGCATTTTCCATGAAGTTTCTAGAATAAATTAGTAAGATATGAACATCAAAGAATTCTGTAAAAAATATATCTATGTGAGCAATTCCACACGAGAAATATATGGCTTGCATGGTGTGGGTAGTTAATTAGTAACGATTACTTTAGCATCTGGATGTAATAGATACTACCAAAAAAATATTTTTTGTTAAGTGGTCTGCTCTTTGCCGAGTGCATTTTGACTTTTCCGTGTATTGTATTCGGGAAAGATTAGTAACTCGGCAAACTTTGACAAGCCACATGGCAAACTTAGCACACTTGGCAAAGTGCACATGGCAAAGAAACATACTCAGCAAAAAAATACACACGGCACACAAACATACTTGGAAAACAACCCAAAAAGCACATGAAAAGAAAACAACACTCAGAAAAATAAGAAGACAAGTGGCTCCCCCGCGTATCTAACAGCGTCATGCCGGAATGTAGCGTTGCCGAGTGTTCTTTAATAGATACTCAGCAAAGATTTTCCCGCCTCCGGTTCAAAGAGGAGGGAAATAATCCCACAAATACTTTGCTATGCACAATACACGGCAAAGATTTAGTCCTTTCCTACATGTTCTTCCCATCGGTGGCTGCGATGGAGAACTTCTTTCATGTGTGCAATTGCACTCGACAAAGATTTCCGTCACATTTGCCCCTTCCTCAATTTTCCCCCACTTGTTTTGGCACTATTCTTTCCCATTATCTTTCAAACTCGTAGCCTCTATGAAAGAACATGCGGGGCCCCATGTGTGGTTTTGATAATTAATGACAATCTTTATGGACTAATGTGTGTATTAAGTTGTACTTGTAGGAATTGTCCATTGGCATCGCTTGGAGCATGTGTTGGCTTCAAGGTCGATGAAATGAGAAGAAGATGTGTTGTGCAAGCTCAAAATGCGCCATCTATAGAAGATATCATGTTTGATGCTTGCCATCCTCGGTGATCTTGGATCGATGATGAGGAATTAAGAAAGGCGTTCCATCTTGAGAAGGTCAAGTTCGTCTATATCGAGATCAAGTGGAATGCTCAAGTCAAAGGTACAATCTTGATAGGTTTTCCCTTTTGCCGGTCTCAGGTTGTTAGTGGGAGACCGGGTTTAGAATAGATAACCGTACTATCAAGAGGGGCTCTCAAATGAGTAACTCGGTCACATCGTTCGGAGAGAGCTCAAACCTTTGCATACTTGCATCGTCGTATTTGGTTGTTATTTGGTCTTATTCATGTGAGGATATAGAGCTTCTGGTAATCTCCATAACAAGCTCTTGGTCATCAAAATCGAATCTTCCATTTGTATCTTATTGCGATTTTGATCTATGTGGTTTTTCGGTTTCTCTCCAAGTGAGGTATCTCACTTGGTGATAACCAATATTTTTCCAACGCAATTGGAATCGGATCAATCGGAGCTACCATTCAAAAGTTACAACCATTTGAATATTTGCCGATTTTATTCTGAAAAAGAAAAAGGAAAAATCTTGTCTGGACCGAGCGGTACTACCGCAGCCTAGTACCGCTCGGGCCTGACGTGCGCAGCCCACCTGCTGTATCACCCGGTAGCCCAGGCCGGCTATACCGGGCCCATGCGGTAGTACCGCCCGGACGGGCCGGTACTACCGGGCCGAACCCAGAAACTCCCATCTACCTGCGTCCACAGCCACCGCTTGCCTTGGGCCGTTCTTGAGCGCTAGCTCACGCGCGCTGCCGCCGCCTGCTCCTGCATGCACGCTGTGGCCCCACTCGCCTGTCGTGTCTCGCCCGCGAGCCCCGTGTGCCGCGTTGACCCAGCCTCGCGGGAGCTGCCGCCCAGCGCCACTGCTCCCGCGTGCGCGTTCTGCTGCTGCTTTGGGCCCGCTGATGTTGCTCGCTCGCATGCGCGCGCAGCCGCCGCGTTGACCGCCGCTACTTCCTGTCTGCTAGCTCCCGCGTAGCACTGGCTCACGCACGCGCGACAGAATGGATGAAAATAACCCATAAAATAACAATTTCACGGAATGAACTCTGGCCATAAGAAATTCACCGAACTAACCCTTTTTGCAACGCCATACGTTCTGGCGCTGCACCCTGAAGAGCGGCGCCATTACGCCTGGCGCCACGGACCTGCCAGCATGGCGCCTCGTGGGCCCTGGTCCCGCTAGTGCGGCGCCTTGCCGTGTGGCGCTGCACTGTGTAGTGCAGCGCCATTGCGCGTGGCGCCGCACTTTAGGTCTTGTACCAGCGCAACGCCAGCCCTCCCCAGCCCCATCGTCATTCCTCTCCCAACCCGAACAAGCATGGCGGCGGCGGCGCTCTCCACCTAATACCACCCCCCAACCAGGCCAGATTTAGGGATTCTTCGAAGAATCATGCTCCCAATCCCCTCCCCCAGGTATTCTCTCTAATCCCTCTCAATTGCATCCACAAATTTCTCCTTTTTTGTCCCCTATTTGCAATATTTGGTCAAACCCTAGATTGTATGGTGAAACCCTAGATTGTATGAATCATTGCCATGTTTACTTGATCTTTAGGTTTAGGAATGCTTGTAAGATGGATAGTAAAACCCTAGTTATTATGGGATAGTGAAACCCTAGGTTTTATGTGAGAAATTGTATGGTTACATCTAGATGCTAAAACTATAGTTAGAGAAATTGTATGGTTGCACCTAGTTATTTTGGGATAGTGAAACCCTAGAACTATAGGTGGAGAAATTGTATGCTAGAACTATAGGTAGAGTAGGATGAAATTTTTGTTCATGTGTCAACTATAGTTGGAATAATATGGACATTTTGTAATTATTCTTATTCTCTCTATTGTTTTTAATATGTAGGATGTCTCTAAACCCCCTTCTAAACAATGCTCACTATGATGTTCAACACCGTGCCTACAAGATGTCCGATTAAAGACAGGTACTAAAAACTTTGATGCAAGTCGAACAAGATGCCATGTTTGTTTAGATGTAAATCTAACATTTGCCATTGTATGTTTGCAGGAGCTTCAAACCCTTTGACTTAGGTACCACGAGGTCTCGTCCGGCAAGATGCCTTATGATGCACGGTACACTCCGTACATCCATCAGCTAGGACTCCTCCCCTTTATCCACATGGTCACTCGGTCCACACCGCCCTTCAACCCTGCTGCGATCACCGCGCTTGTGGACCGGTGGAGGCCGGAGACGCACACCTTTCACCTTAGGACCGGTGAGACTACGGTCACTTTGCAGGACATGAGCATGATCCTGGCACTCCCAATCGAGGGAAACCCTGTGTGCATGTGCTCGGATTCAGACAGGTGGCGTGAGCAGATGGTCTCCCTTATAGGGAAGGATCCACCCGATGCTATAAACTCGAAGGGGGAAAGACCGAGGGTCGCTGCCAGGGCTACTTTTACTTGGATCATCCAGAATTTCAAGATTTGCCCCGAGGATGCCGATGAGGAGACGATCAAGACATACACTCGTGTGTATGTGTGGTACATTATCAAGAGGACTCTGTTTCCTGACAGTAGTGGGGATCGTGCTCACTGGCATTGGCTCAAGTTGCTCGTTTTTTTGACTCTACCTTCAGTTGGGGTTCTGCGGTGTTGGCCTGGTTGTAGCGTCGGGTAATGAGTTATTTACAAATGTTGTTGTATATTTCTGCATTACCTCAAAAAAAATGTTCTTACCAAATGGTTGTTCACTTCATCTGCAGCTGGATGATGCTTGCCTTAGGAGCGCCGCCGATTCAGGGATTGGTGGTTGTTTGCTCCTTCTTTCGGTGTGGAGCTGGGAACGCTTCCCCATTGGACGGCCGAGATTGTTGTCATTCAATCCTTACATTGATAACGGCAACGACTACCTTCTCCCCACGTGGGCTTACAAGTGGGATGTGGTCTCCAAACCGCCAACGGACCCAGTGGAGGCGTACAAGAGGTACACCAACGAGTTTGACATGATCACCTTGGATCAGGTAATTTCCTCGGGTGCGGTCAATTATATGTCTTGAACTTGTAATCTTTGACCCTAACATGAGTGTGGTATGATGCAGGTGACGTGGGAGCCATACGGTCGAGGGGACCGCTTTGGTGTTCCGGAGGACTATCGCCTTAACCCTATTTGCCTTAGAGAATCTCGTCTGTGGCTAATGCGTTGCCCCATGGTGTGCATGTGGGCTGTTGAGTATCACCAGCCTCACCGTGTCATGACCCAGTTTGGGTTATTTCAGATTGTCCCGTCTGAGTGGAAGGACACAGACTTAGGGCTCCATAGGTAAGCTATTAACTGCCTTACCATGTGATGTGCTTATCATTCGCCAAATAACGTGGCTTGACTTGTTGTTGTGTGCAGCTTGGACAAGAAGAAGCAGAGGAAGGAGAAGGATTGGCCCAAGCTTCATAGGAAGCACCTTGAGAAATTCAGGAGGTGTGTGATCGAGGCTAAGAAAGCAAAAGGAACACAGGATAGGCCCTTCAATCGGGATGCTTTCAACAACTACATCGCATGGTTCGTTGACAACGCGCGGGTGGAGATATACCCACGGGCATTTCGGGATTCGATCTTGGAGGAGCCATTGGTGTTTGATGAGATTTCAACCGAACAATACAACATCATGGTCAGAGAAGGGCGTCAATCCGAGTTTGCTCCCTTGGTCAACTTTGTGGTAAAGTGTGCCGAATATTTTTTTTCCATCTAGGCGCTTCTCACACCTTGCATGGATAACTTACTAGTTTCTTGTCTATGACAGCGCGCGGAGGTAAGGAAGTCCGCCGATGCATGCGAGGACGCTTTGGACACATACCCTCGCGGAGAGAAGGGAGAGGGTCTGTTTCGTGAGTTCGTTAATAAGCAGGGCCAACGGTTAAGGTGGCTGTCAAACTTGCTAGGTTGTCGTGACCCCGAGGTGGCAACACCGTCCGCGTCACGGTCCAACATGACCCAAGGTGACAATTCTGGCGATCATCACTCCACATCCGAGGACGAGTCAAACACACCCGAGGTAGTACAACCATTGCATCCCCCACCCTCCCTTGCATTTCTCCTGAATTTGTCCTTACCAATCTTGTTTTGTTGACAACCCCAATATGAGGAAAGCGTCTCCGACGAGATGACATTAGGCAACTACACTTGCTACAAGGTCCACGAGCGGTCCGACTACGTGCTCAAGCCAAGGCAACCCAAGAAGCCTTACACACCCAACCCTTCCACGGCTAAGACAAAGAAGCCCAAGAATCCATATCGCTTAGAGGTGCAGGATGAAGAGGAACCAAGGAGGAAGAGGAAGATGCCCGCGAGAAGGGTCCGAGGGGCGAAGACCACCCGTGGGAAGTAGAGTAGATGTTGCACTTGGTACTAATGGTTGTTGTCGTGAACTTGGTACTTTAGTGTTGTCGTACACTTGGTACTAATGGTTGTTGTCGTGAACTTGGTACTTTGGTGTTGTTGTGAACTTGGTACTTTGTTTGAATCTGTAATGGTTGTCGTGATGAAACAAACATGCTCGAACAACATCTGTAATGGTTGTCTTGATGAATCTGTAATGGTTGTCTTGATGAACAACATGCTCCTAGGCTCAAACAATCCTGGGCTCAAACATCTGAAACAGACGGACAGACAGAGAAAATAGAGTAGTCAGGAAAGTGCGGCGCCATGCTCCCTGGCGCCGCACATGCACTATGAGCTGGGCAAAGTGGCCCAGGAATCGGCTAAGTCAATGTGCGGCGCCAGGATGCAAGGCGCCGCACTGTGCAACGCGCAGCCTGGTGGCGCCGCACATGTTTCTGTCTATTTTCGAACACATGTGCGACCCCAGTCTTCAAGGCGCCGCACGGTGCAACACGCAGCCTGGTGGCGCCGGACGGTGCAACACGCAGCCTGGTGGCGTCGCACAGTGCGGCGCCTTGCAGCCTGGCGCCGCACTGTGCAGATGCTGCTACAGCCAGCTTTCAATGGCTAGTTTCGAGGGAAAATGATCACACATCGAGCAAAAAAGCTTTGAGGAGGGAAATGTTTCTTGACACATACGAAATAACACGAGTTTCTTGCCCTTAAGGGGTTCACGAAATAACACGAGGTTCACGATCACATCTTGACACATACAAGTCCATGACTCCCGGTTACATACTCAAAGTCTAGAACATAGGCCCTTTGCCCTTCCTCTTCTTCTCTTCCTCTTCCTCCATGGAATGCCATGCCGCTCGATGCATCCTTTCCCTCTCGGCATCCTGAGACTCCTTATCCCGGCGATTCTCTTCCTCCTATTTCTTGTGGAGCTCATCATTACGTTCCTTGCGCTTCTTCGCCATCTCCTCGTCACGCAGCGCTTCGTAGTAGCGCCTTCTTTTTATGGCCCAATCGATCTCTTGTATAGCCTTGTTGGATTGAGGTTGCTCGATATCTATCAAAGTGTAGTACCTACATACCGGAGGGAGAGACTACAAGAAAATAGTACATGTTAGAGGCTATGATATGGAATAGTTGGGACACATAAAGAACTAAAAAGCTTTGTGCATACTGGTGGAGTGTCGTATGGGTTGCGGCTACGCACGGGAGAGCGATTGTAGTTGGCACACATGAAGAACTTATTTCCCCAACTATCGGAATTGTAGTCTTCGGACTTCTTAACAGTGCAATCGGTTCCACACCAACAAATAGGAACCTCCTTTCCATGGTCCTCGTCAGTACGAAACGCCTTGCGTGGCCTTTCCTCTTGGTCGGCGCAAGGTGTCCTAGCATTGGCCCTCCTCTTCCTCTCTTACTCTTCCTTCTCCTTTTGCCTCTTCCTCTCTTCCTCTTCCTCTTCCTTCTTCTTCTTCCTATTCCTCTCTTCCTCTTCCTTCTTCTTCTTCACCTCGTCCTCTTCGTCCTTCTTTTTTCGCCAAGTCACGAGCAAGTTGAACTACCTCTTCGAATGCCTTCCTCTTCTTCTCTTCCTCAGCTTCCTTCCTCTTCCTCTCTTCCTCAGCTTCCTTCCTCTTCCTCTCTTCCTCGGCCTCCTTCCTCTTCTCCACCACCTCCATAGCATTCGCCCAGACCTTCGAGTAGCTCACACCTTTCCCATCATTGGCCTTGTTGGGTTGAGTCGCCATACCTATTATAAGAATAAAAGGTACAAGTTAGTAAAGGATGCATTTAACCCAATAAGCATGAATGATATTAAAATATGCATAAATGTGAACATACCTACGAGCATACGGATTTGGTCCGGCTAAGTAACCTATCATACTAGAGGGATTAAAACCACCACTCCCTCTTCCTCTTCTTAGCCCAAGTTGTCGACCTCTTTGTTGTCTAACAAAATTGTGACTAGGAGCTTGTTGGTTAGTCCTTGGTTGGATACCACTTGGTTGGCTTGGAGCTTGTTGGCTAGTCCTTGGTTGGCTACCACTTGGTTGGCCTGGAGCATGTTGGCTAGTCCTTGGTTGGCTACCACTTGGTTGGATTGGAGCATGTTGTCTAGTCCTTGGTTGCCTACCGCTTGGTTGGCTTGGAGCTTGTTGGCTACTACTTCCTTGATTTCCTTTTGCTCTTTTCCTTTAAGAACACTTTCTTGCATTGTGCCCTTCACCATTGCACGTTCCACACCGGGCTCTCTCACGAGGCTCTTGGAATTGGTCGTTGCCCGTTTCCCGACCACCACCACGTCCCCATCTGTCCATGTCGCTCCTAAAGCGCTTTGTCTTGCGTCTTCCACGTCCAACAACCTTCCATTTCGGATCGGGCCATAGTTGAATTCCATGGTACTCCGGCCATTGTGATTGGTCCAAGTATGGATGAAATCTAGGAGCCCATGTCTTCTTAGTAGTCTCAATAGAGAACTCAGCCTCTCTCACCGTGAGCGGATTATTGTAATCCAAATGTCGTCTGCGAGACGCCACGAGCAAGTGCGAGCACGCAAGATGAAGAAATGATGGCCTTCCACATGTGCACTCACAGGTCTTGAGAGAGACCTTGAAAGCTCGGCCTCCGTGTTGGACACCATCAGCTGTTGTACCTCTGGGCTCCGTAACTTGGTAAATTAGCTCGTCATTGTCATATTCCGTGACAACTTGGGAATCCGCTTTCCTTGTCTGAAATTGCATCGAATCGTCAACCTTCGGTGGGAACTTGTATTTGTACTTGTTCTTGTTGTCTCCCGCAATATGTCGGTCCGTTTCATGTGAGTATTTCAGAAAATACTCATTCATCATGTCGAATGTATATAGGACTATTGGCGTGATGGGCAATGCACGGACAACTTTTAGCAACTTGTTAAATGCCTCTGCCATGTTGCTTGTCATTTGGCCGTACCTCCGGCCACCGTCATCAAAAGCTCGTGCCCACTTTCCCATATGTTCAATGTTCCTATTGAGAAACTCGCGACCACCCGCATTGAGTTCTTTGTTGACTAGCAATTTGTTGTACAAGTTAGAGAAACGACGTTTCGTGAAAGCGAGGCAACAATCTTGTAGATCATCGGACAAATCCTTGCTCTTACATGCCCTATAGAAGTTTGCACAAAAGTGTCTCATGCACCAACGATTGTGCAATGGAGCATGGCCGGGAATATCAATCATCACCGCATTGAGAATTCCTTGATGACGGTCAGAGATGACACATATCTCCCTTTGAGGGGTTAATATCTTGGTTCTCAAAAGATAGAAGAACCACTCCCAATTATCATTGCTTTACGCCTCCACCAAAGCAAACGCCAAAGGAATCAACTGGTTGTTCGCGTCATTGGCTATTGCAATCAAGATAGTGCCTTTGAATTGTACGGTCATAAAGGTGCCATCAACAGAGATGATCGGTCTACAATGTTCAAAAGCCCGAACACATTGCTCAAAACCCCAAAATGCACGGCCAAAAACTCGCACGGTTTTCCCGTTTACAACCCTTGTCTTGTTCCCATAAGGTTCAACCACATGAACCATGCCGGGGTTAGCATTGGCCATCGCTAACAACAACCTTGGGATTCGGTTATAAGATTCCTCCAAATCACTGTACAACATCTTGAATGCGGCTTGCTTAGCCTTCCATTCCTTCCCGTACTTCAGCTCGTAGTGAAAGAGGGTTTTCACAAGCTCCATGACCATCTTGATGGTCATTATTGGAAATGACGCGATGTCATTGGATAGCCTATAAGCGAGGAACTCAGAGGTGAGTTGTCGGTGCTCGTTCTTTGCATCCTTCCCATACACCACCGGGCTCTGCACATGTGAGTTGATACGCAACTAGATATGTGCCAATCGGGACCTCCCTTGAATGGTCTTGCACGCACTATCCAAGGACATCCTTCCTCCTCGCACTTCATCGTGTAACGCTTCTTGATGTCCGAGTGCACGACCGTGTAAGGACGATAATGCTTCACCGAGAAGTCCTTTATCCATTGCTGGAATTCCAACAAGGTCCTGAACCTTGATCCTTTGCAAAAGCCACTATTCACTTCATTGACAACCCGGTAAGAACTTGTCCTTGGTCCAAGCACTATGCCCTTGCCACCATCAACCGTGGCTTCATCCGCGAGACTAAGATCACGAAACAAAGGCACCTGATGGTCCCGGCCCAATACGGTATCGTGGATTTCGGCCTCTCTAGCCGTGAACCCCTCCTCGTCAACTTCTTCTTCGGGACCATCATCATCCGAGTCCGATGCATAGCCTCGAGAATACGGGAGGTCATGGAAACACCAGGACAGGTGCGATGGAATTCGACATGACCTCTATTGTACTTTTGTATTTTAGGGGAAGACAATTCAAATATAAATATTTACTTGATAGATTTGAATATTAAAAGAATTTGAAATAGAATAAGAACTAGAAATTAAATTATAATAAAAGATTGAGGTGAATTCTTATTTATGAATAAGATTCAATATTCACAATTATTCTAATTAAAATTTAAAACACAAAGAGATAAGTGTTTCTCTTGCCACTGGAGAAATGGGGTTTAGTTCATCTTAGATGGGGGTTAGGAATTTGGACATGACCTTTGTTGAATTTATAATTTTGGGGAAAAGAATTTGCATTCAAGACTTCAAATATGAGATCATACAATTCAAACATAACTTGGATTTAAATTGAAATCTTAAAATATTACAGGATATTTCCTAATCATAATACAAACTGGTATAAGCAAATATAAACTTTATTGAAAGAAATACAATAATACAATGTATTTACATTATTCAAGCAGAAAGAGAAATTACATTACTAAAATGAATAAAAGAGCTCTTTATTACAACAAAATAAATATGACATTGTCTTTACAAAAGAACTGTAAAAGAAAAAGGAAATAAGTAAACTTTATTAAACAAGATACAAATCCTTACAAGTTTCAACTAACAAAGAGAAAAATGAACTTTATTAACTAATAAAAGAATACAATATTATTTACAATATTTAAGAATCAAATAAAGTTGTAAAATAATAAAAAAGAAAACCTAAACTATTTTCCTAATTAGTCCTATGTCTTATGTTCTTCAACTCTCCTTATTCTTCATCCTGCAAAACAAAACAAAACAAAAAGACAAGGAAGAAACAGAATGGGGACTTAGTTAAATCTTTGCTCTCAGTCTGACAGTGAAATGCACCGTTGGACACATCATTGAGCTTTTAAATGGAAGGGGCAAGTTTCACCAATGTGTGTATCTGATCTTATCATAAAAAGAGGCTTCAGGCTTAGTATCATAAGCCAGGGGCAAGTTTCACCTTGGTTTTATATAGTAAAAAGATAAGAAGTAAAAAACCATCCAAAAATATCAAGGAAGTACTTGATCTGATCCATGAGTCACAGCAAGCAAGCAAGTTGCTCACACAACCATGCATATGGGTGTGCTGTCAACACAGCAGCAACCCAGGAAGGAGACAAGAAAGCCAGCTTATGTACACAAAGGGGGTGAACCAGTCGTAGCATCAAGCTACCATTTCCCCTCCACACTTCAAAGCACATTCCCCATCTCATCCTCTCATCATCAAACCAAGAATTCTTAGATCATCCCACCAAATCCACCACTTAATCAGTTTCCGGTTGCTTACTTAAGCCTTCCAAGAAAAGATCAAGTGAGCACAAGGAGGAGTAGATCAAGATCAATAGCATCACAAGGAGGAGTAGATCAAGATCAGTAGAATCACAAGATCAACAAATAACCACAAGCTACAGTCAAGCTTCAGCAACCACCACTGGTTGATATACCACTAGCTCATGCAACATCTGTTCTTGTCCTTTTCATTTCTGGGCATGGAGTTATATGGGAAAGAGGGATCTCAGACTGGGTAGTAATGCTACACCAGTATCATCATTGAGCTAGGATTATAAACTATAGCATCTGTTATTATTACCACTAGTTTCTCAGACTATGCACCCTTGGCAGTCATATCTTGATTCTTAGCCAAACTGTTTAAAAACAACATATTGAGCTATCCGAGTATGCCAATACAGCTTCAAACTTTTGCATCATTAGCTATAAGCCATATCTCCCTATTATACCACTCAGGTTACATCATAGTGATATTTTCAGCAGCAGTTTTATGCTAATTTAGATTCACCACTGTGCACACTCAAAATTGAGGCACCACAGTGACATCTACACTAACACAAGCCACTACTTTATCTTACCACCTCATTTTCCTAATAGATGTTCCAGGAATCAGGCATGTAGATGGTTTCATTGTAGAAAGGTTCTATAAAACAGATCCTTTCTATAAACCTCAAGCAAGAATCCATTCATGATTTTCTTCTACAAAGCTTAAGCCTCAAATTATGACTTCATTGGCTAGGGAAAGTCCAAACTTCTAACCAGTAATATTATAGCATGGATATATATGTGATCTAGTTCATGTGCATCCTCCAAAGAGGTACCACATCAGCCAGAACAGTTGCTTAAAGCCAAGTATTGCATAAATGCAGCATCGAGGAGACCAAACAGGCACCACTAGTCTAGATGACAGCAAATCTTACACAGGATAGATTGTTGTGTACTATCTAGAGAGAGGCATCACAACAACAAGTTACAATCTACATCAAGCTAGGATGCTTAAAAGATATATATATACCTCTGGTAACATATCTAGTTTAGAAAATGATCACCAACACAGAAGAAATTATAAATAGGACAAGTAGAGTATATCTATCTACCTTTATAATACACACTTCTGGCAGTCAACATTTAGTTTATTAGCACAAATAAAACTGATACAAGAAATTACTATCAAGTGTGAAGGACAGAATAAGGATTTGATAATACAAATCACATAGTAATCACTATATCATCAGAGAATCGAACCACCACAAATAAACATCTTTTCTAAGTGCATTAATAATGTGTATTTCTCAAGCATTTCATATACCACTAGCATCACGAACACTCAATCAAGCTAAGGGTCATATGCTCACAATTGTTCACCCAAACAAACCACTATGAAGCATCAAGCATCGAAATAAGAAGGAATATGAAACTAGTTAAAGATGCATATTAATATAGAGAGAGGTTTGTGAGAGGGGGAGGGTGGTACCAACCTGTTGGCAAGAGCAGGCTCGCCGAAGAAGCCATAGTAGTAGTGACAACAGAGAGACGGAGCACAGTGCGATGCTACAGCAACACGGGGAGCACCATCGTGCTGCGCTGCATCAACCACACCACCAACAAGACCCCAGCATCCTAACGCCCACGCTGTACCACCGGGGTTGCTAAGAACCTCGTCGTCCCACCAGAGTAACAGCAAAAGAGGAATTAGGGTTTGTGGCTGGTGGTGAGCACGTTAGGGCATGGGACACCAATCAAATTGGATAGTCTAGTGAAATTTTGATAGGCGCATCAAGGAGGGCCATCGGCATCGGCCGAAATGGCCAGGCAGGCCGGAATCGAGTCGCACCTGCGCATCTGACCCAAGCAAGGAAGAGAGCTAGGGTTTGCCTTGGGTGCGCGAAGAGGATGCAGGCGTAGGCTACGGCGGCGAGGAAAAGAGGGAGGTGGTCGAGGCGGAGCTTGGCCGGCGAGTGGCTGTGAAGGAGGCGGCCAACGGTGGCCGAAGTGGCTGACGGCGGCGACATCGCACGGGAGCAAGAGGGGAGAGGATGAGGTATGTGTGTGTGCGTGTGTGTGTGGAGTGAGGGGTGGGTCGGGGGTGAGGGGTCTGGCATGGTCTAGTTGGGCCAGGCCAGCCCACATATCCAACCAAACGGCCCAAGTTGATTAGGTTTAGAAATAAAATAATAATAAATAATTACTAAAATAACCTCCAGGCATTTTTAGCTATAGAAAATTATAGAAAAGTCCTAAAAATACATATGATATATCAAAATGACCACAAAAATAATATCTACCTAATAAAAATATAATTTTAATTGTTTAAATAAATATAAAGAAAAATAATTATTAACACCATTAAATCCTAAATGAAATATTATAAAATAAAACAAAAACTCTAAAAATAAATACAAAAAATCATTTTTGTGTATCAAAATAACTCTACTATTTCATAAAAATACTAATTTAGAGTTTTACAAATAAAACATAAAGAAAATATTTAAAGACACTTAATTGTTTGATGAATTTTATAAAAATAAAGATAATACTTAAAAATAAATAAAATTCATTTTTAAGGTATTGAATAAATATATTACACTAGAAAAATATTAAATATATTATTAGAAAAGTCTTTAATATTTTAAATAATAAATCCTTATCTAATGCCTATTTTGTGAATTCTTTAAAAATAATTGTTAAGTAAGAAATAATCACAATTCTTATAAAACCTTGAGCAATTAGTGTATTTGTACTAAATTCCAAACCCATAACTTAAATTCATAATCAAATTTAAGTATAACTCTTAACTTTAAAATATTACTTTAAAAATCTTATTAAGAATCCTTTTAAATAAACATTGGGTATCACCCATTTATATAATATGGTGAATAATCATTATATCTTAACCACTATTAACATAACTTTAAATTCTAACAAATTACTAAGACCATCTAATTATGATTCCATTAAATAAATTCATATTCCTTTCATAATAGCAAAATAAATTAATCTAATCATTTACTTAAAGTATAAAGTGAATAATTCCACACCTTAGTTATACCTATCATAAGTCTAAAACTTGGGAATAATTAAAATATATTACATCTTAAGTTTACTTAACCTTTTAAAGTTAACCTTAGTCTCAAAACTTATAAACATCAGGTCTAATAAATCACTTATATTTTTATAGTTAACATTGGTCTATTTAACTTAAGACATAAAGCATCTCAAGTCCAAACTAATAAATCAAACACCAAAAGACATTAATCATGTTCTATTAACAATGATGATTATTTAAATCTTAGAAAGGAAACATTTTCTTCAAATGTTATTCTTTTTGCCACTTCAAGCAACAACTCTAGGATAGTTCTTTCAAACCTTAATAATCCAATACATAGACCTCCATCCTAATCACCAAATAGCAACTAATCTAAATCTTAAATTACTATTGCACTCTACTTTTATATCTTGAATATCAAAACTTAAAATCCCTATAGATGCACTTCATGAGAAGTAAAAATTTGAAGATAAACCAACTCTTAAAGGAATCACCTAAGTTCACTTCACTTACAGTATTAGGGATTCACTTTGGGAATTTTACAAAATGCATATTATTACTTATGCATAACAACATCTTGCTTCTTTAAACATTAGTCCTTACCGGACCAATGATGCTGATTTCAGATATTGGATCTTATGTCGTCTCGAAGACCGTGAGTGCATAATCTTGCAATCACAAAAGGCAAGTTCACACTTGCTCATGTCCTTTGATTATTTTCTATAAAGTATTTTGCAAATCCAGTGTTGTCATCACATGCATCTGAGAAAGGTCCGAAAACACTATTTTCATAATAATGTGATTATAGGTTATTTACCATGAGGTAATAACCTACTATGAAAGTTCCAGCGGTAAAGGAACATATTATCTAGGACTTAACAACCAATGTCGCCAGTGATTCTTGCGCCGTATATCACGCGTTAACCATGAGATTTGGAATGGTACAGAGAAGTCAGGTGTATCTTCTTCCTCTCACATGAAGCCGGATGTGCAGGTCATGGCTGTTATCACTCGTAGCATGCATATTAATTGGTAATTCATAGAGGATATGCAGTATATGGGTGGGAACCCTCAACGTCCCACGATAGTTCTGGCATCTAATGGTCTGTACAAACCATTGCCGTAATTTAATATGTGGGCATGGTGTACACCAAGGAGGCATGCGGGGTCGCGAAGGGGGCAGTGATTGGCTTGGATCTTAGACTGGGCCCCATACCAAGGAAGTATGGACAAGGTCATGACTTGGTTGTGCAACAAGGCTAAGGTCTCTTAAGGGTAAAGTAACGCACCTTTGTAGAGTGTAAGAACTGTAACTTGTTACTCCCTGTTCCGGGAAGGAGCTGTGAACGCGGCGGGAAAGGAACTCCATGAAAGTTCTGGTAAACCCGTGAAGGCTGATGAGCATAGCTTTTCAGAATAAAATCAACCTTTGAAGAAATGTTTACCAAAACTTGCATGGCCTACGACCTATGGTCTGTGGCTGTAGATATAGTGCATCAAACACTCCTTTTATAGAGAACTTGCTGAGTACGCTCGTACTCAACGTATCTTCTTAACCCTTGCTAGGTTCTAAATCCAGTACAGACGATGTCTACATCAAGTTATGCTCCAAGAATCATCATCAAAAGCTCGAGCTCTTCAATGAAGTTAAGGAAGTCAACATATACATCAACTCAAGTGAAGACGAAGTTTCTGACTAGATAGGAATATAAGCTCTAGCCATAAAACCTATTTCTGTAGTGTATTGTCATAACAGCAATGCTAGACCATTAGTTAAAATACTAGTCCTATAGTATGATAGTTTTTGAATTGTTTATTCTGATTCTTCTTTGTAAGAAGTTTCTTTCTCTCTCTTTAACCTAGAGTGTTCTCTGGATCTTATGTAAAGAGTCGAGTTGTAACCTATAGTCATGTCTTGGACCTACTGTGTTTCTATTGTACTACTCTGAAGGATGTAATACTAGTGAACGGTAAAATATCGCCGTCCCCGCGTGCCTCGGTTATCTCTATACCCGAGATCTTTACTTATGCACTTTACATTGTGATAGCCTCCGTGCTTGAAGTAATATATATCTTGCTATCACATTGTTGCTTGTATTGCTTAGCATAAGTTGTTGGTGTACATAGGTGAACCATAGTTGTTTTAGGTTGTTCTTGACAAAGTAAATGCTAGTTTAATTCCGCCTTTGTCGAGCCACTCTCAGAAAAGTTTTAATCGCCTATTCACCCTCCCTATCTAGGCGACATCTGTATCCTTTCACTCTATATATATGGAGCACTACTCAGCCAAAAAACTCACACACTCACTAGCTACCTCTAGCCGGTGTTCTCCCTTCTCCCTCCTAGCTCCATATACTTTTATTTCTAAGGTGTTGTTTCTGTTCGTGAAGAAGAGTGTTGCTGCTAAAACTTGTACAAAATTAGAGTATTGATGTACAAGGTCTGCATGTCCAAGATGTTTGAGTAAGTACACCGAGAGGATGCCATTCTGAATACGTAAGTCAGCTTCGTGAAAAAAGTGTTGTTGCTAGGACACCTTGGAGGTGCAGATCTTACACAAGTTTAGAGTATTGATGTGCAAGGTCTGCATCTCCAAGGTGTTCGAGCGGGTACATCAGGTATGCCGGCCTCGTGAAGAAGAGTGTTTCTACTATGAAACTGTACCTTGGAGGTGCAGATCTTGTACTCTTAGAGTATTGACGTACAAAGTCTGCATCTCCAAGGTGTCCAAGCAGGTACACGAGAGGATTCTATTATGAGTATATATGTCGACCTCGTGAAGAAGAGTGTTGTTGCTAGGACATCTTGGAGGTGTAGATATTTTATAAGATTAGAGTATTGACATACAAAGTCTGCATCTTCAAGGTGTTCATGCAGATACACTCGAAGTCCACGTCCACCATCAACTCCTTCATCACCGCAAGGTCAACCACCCCTTGTCCCTATCTGTGTGATATAGTCGTTTGTTTTGTTGACAGGAGGCAGGAAAATAAGTGGAGGAAAAAATGGCAGGAAGAAGTGGTAGGAAAAAAGCATATAAAGAAGTGGTATGAATAAAAGGGTGATAAAAAATGGAGGAAACGAGACAAAAAGTTGTGTCAGTGACATGAACACGTTATTTAGCCACTGAACTCACACACTCACTAGCTATAGCTAGATTTGGTCGTTGTTCTATCCTCTTCCTCACTAGCTATAGCCATGTAACCTCGTTTTTGGTCGCTCTGTTTCAACACAATAACTATTCTTGCCACTTTTCATTCATTCATTCATATTATTTGTCTCGTGCTTACCGATTCTCATTCTCAATATTTTACATGATTGTATCCTATGCATCCATCTTATGGATCCAACCATGTCGATATTCCTAATGGTTCGTAGCATGACAACCTGATGACGCCTACTACGGCCTCTCAGCCACACCCCTCGTTTGACACTAGCCACATCAGGAGGCAATCGTGACTCCGGGTGAGTTCTCATAGTCGAGTGCTTATATTGATTTTCCAAGAACTTATTAAAATTGACATTTTCTATTGTGAAAATCATGTGAGAACACTTGTCAAAATTTAGTACTTGGCAAAGTTTTGATCTTGTCGAAATGTAGAACTTGGCAAAATTTTGCTCCATGTAGCTCATGATATTGCATATTGCTCCAAACAGCTCCATTTTACTCCATATAGCTCCATTTTGCTCCAAATAGCGACATATTCCTCCTAGATTTGCATATTGCACCAAAGTGCTCCATATTGCTCTATGTTAGTCAAAACTTATAGAAGTTTGAACTCATGCTAGTGTTTTCTTTCACTTGAAGATTATGCATCGTAGACACCTTTAATGATGGAGATCATTGCCTTGCAAATCGATGACCGATGGTCCCCTTTTGGATAGCTCGTGGTTGTGTTTATGAACTATATTGTCCTATGCGACTATGTTTGATGGTTATGTATATGTTAGGCACTTGTTTTATGTGAACTTGATTCAGTTGTGCCGGATTCTCTATTTTCTATTCATATTTATGGTATATATTGTGAAATATGTTATGCTGGATACTAGGGAACCAGAGAAAGGGAAAATATATTTGTGCATTATACTGAATATGCAGGGAATTTTGGAAAACAAAAAAATAAAAAATGGCCTCTTTGTCGTGTGTAATCATTAAAGTTCATGTGCGTGTTGTCTTCTCTGCTCAGTACGTGCTGGCATCACTAGTGGCTGTTGAAGTTGCAGACGTCGTGGCATGCCTGGCTCAACGGGAAAGGGTGGTGCGTTAAACTTCCTTGCTTGTTGTCTGCTTTGCTCAGTAGTCATTGACAGCGCATTGCCTGATGTGTCTTTTCAGTTCCTTCTTTCTGTTGTCAGTGAAGATAGGACCTTGTTTTCATTCTATACCGCTCGTTTAGTCCCTTTCTACTAATGTCAACTACATTTACCTTCTGCATCTTATAGCGTTTTGTGTAAAGCCCGTGCCTAGGGGACCCAAAGAGGAGTCTAGTAAGTATTATACGAGTTTTATTGGTAAATTTAGAAAATCCACATGAATTTACTTAATTGAAAACAAGACTGGAGTGTTTCAAAATTTTCGTGATTTCCAACAACATCCTGAGTATATTTTTTATAGTAAAATCCAAGGTCTCTAATCCAATTGGGGAGGTGAGTAGAAGGTAAATTCTTTCTTTTCACATGTTGGTATATCAGATCACATGTTGAAAAGACACATGATCTGATATACCAAATTGTTGGCAGAGCTCACCAGCAATTTGGCTTTGCTCAACACAAACATCTCCACATAGTCAAAGTTGGTCTTTTCCGTTTAGCACATGTATCCATGCATCTAAAATATTGGGACGAAGCTCTCCTTGCTGCAGTTCATCTCATTAATCTCTTGCCTAGCAAAGTCAGTCAAAATAAAACACCACTCATGGAAAAATTATTTGGTGGTCCCCAAACTATTCCTTTCTTCGTACTTTTGGGTCTACCGTTTGGCCAAACCTTCATTCCTACAATCAAGATAAGATCCAATTTTATTTCAAGCAATGTGTTATATTGGTCTTCGAAAAGGGTAAAAATCTACCGGACGTACATATATACATATATATATACATATATATATACATATATATATATACATATATATATTGTGTGTGGCTTCACTTTTGGTAAATTCCTTTTTTTCCTTTCTCTATGCTTCACCCTAATACCACAGCTCACCTATGTGTTGAACTCCTTATTTTTCCATCGGTTCTTCAAAATCCTTCTACAACCGAACAGAAAAATGAATTGCTTCATGATCATATGTCAGTATATGCTATTTTTTTCTTGAAGATGGTGTAGAGGATTCATATGTTGCAGACAACCCGGGCGGTGATCCTTATATTGATTCTCATGATGTATTAGAGTGTGCAATGAGTGTATCTATCAAAGGATCATAGGAGACAGAGATCCAGGCATCAACCCCCACCCCACCCCACTCGCCTGCTTAGCCAACCAAACGAGCCCCTATGTGTACGTCATGTGGTGCTACCACAGTCATATCTTCGATTGGATCCACTTCCTCGTCGCGAACATCCTCACAACATCTGGGTCTATGACTTCATCATGTTTCAACAGATGCGCCTAGCGCGTCCTAGATTGACATGTATTCACTTGTTAGCATGGACCGTGTGGATGATTCGCCTCTAAGGCGGGATCCTCTACAACATCGCCTCCTAAAGTCAGAGATGCAGCCGTTCTACGAACTTATACACATTCTCAAAGCGGTATTTTTCGTTCAAAAGTATTTACTAATGGGCATATTCATTGTTGTATTTTTTTGCATTATAGGGGGACTTGAACATTTGGATGAGGCACTTGGTCACACCAAGTGTAAAGGGAGATGGACAAGGAATTTTCAGCCCTAATAATGAGTAAGAAGACATGACACCTTGTTCCTCGACCACATGGCAACAACATCATTTATTGTAAGTAAGTTTATAAAATGAAACCAAAGCTGATGGTTTTATCGACCATTAAAAGTCATGATTGGTGTCAAAATGATTTAAACAAAGGTATGTTATTGGTTATGAAGATACTTTCAGTCCTGTGGTAAAATATGCAACAATTTGTTTCATTTTTTGTCTTTCGTTATCTCTTAAAATTGGGTAATGCATCAGTTAGATGTGAAGAATACATTCATTCATGACATTCTGAAAGAAGATGTTTACATGAGGCAACCTCCTAGGTATGGAAGTTTTGAAATCATGGCTTTGTATGCAAACTTGATAAAGCACTATATGTTCTCAAAGAGGCTCCATGTGCATGGTACTTCGACTGTCCGCTAAACTCCATGATCTTGGTTTTACTTTATCCAAGGCTGGCACTTCATTATTTTTCTATTGTAAACATGGAGTCACCATATTTATGCTCATCTATGTGGATGGTATTATTGTCGCGAGTTCACCCAGGGAGGCAGTTGGTGCTCTTCTTGCAGATTTGCGCATGGATTTTGCTCTCAAAGATTTGGGATATCTTCACTACTTTTAGGGTATTGAAGTTAAAGAGGTATCTAATGATGTTTATTGTCTAGAAAAAAATATATACTAGATTTATTAAAGCATGTTGGCATGGGGACTACAAGGCTATTATCACCACACTCTATCCGAAAATTTATCTCTTTACAAAGGAGATCCTCTCAGTGATGGAGATGCCACTAGATATATGAGCATAGTTGGTGCTCTACAGAATTTTACTTCAACTCGGTTTCATATATCCTTTTATGTTAACAATGGTTGTCAATTTATGCATGTACAACTCTACAATGGACAATTGTAAAGAGAATTCTTAAATATTTTAAGTTTATTATCTCCTTTGGCAGTGGTGAAGAATGGAAAGAATCTGAGGTAGGGCTGACTTACAAAAATGATGCGAAGACAAAATAGTACAGATACATTAATGTTATACATATATATGATTCTAACACAAATCAACTCAATGAGGCGATAAACCAGCTGAAATGTGATATGCCTTTTAAATACCAATAAAATCTCTAAAATATTAAATTATCCACGTAAAAATGTTGAATAGCTCAACCTTAATTTGTATATTCTCATTCTCATAATAAGATCCATGATAAATCTCTCTAATATGAGCAATCTTATTAATGCGCTTCTCTTGAATCAAGACAAGAGAATTTCTAAAGCAAACCTAAAATATCTCATTAAAGTGATGGTAAAAATTGGTGGTAGTAGAGTCTAAATCAACATAGAAGGTGACCATACTGTAAAAATAGTCAATATTGACCTCTTGACTTAGAAACTTTTCTTGATTTCCCCCATTTTGTTATCATTTCATCCATACTTAGGATTTTGATGTAATTGTCTATAATAACTAACATATTGCAATAGAGGCTCTAAACCGCAATCTATTTAATTGAGCAAACATGTCCACACATCCTTAGCAAAAGACACTGACTTAAGTAATACAATTATAATTTAGATCAATAAAATATATAAATCCAAAGTAAAACCATATTACATATTTCTATAGGGTTCGTTACATGGAAAACAAAAAAATTCTACCACAAGAATGCATAAAACCAAGATCCAATCTATGGAAAGCCAAGATCTAATCTACAAGATCGGTACAACAAAATTGTAGAGAACTAACCCTCGTAGATCCAAAGATTTAACAAGATCAGATCTCATGGTTGATGTAGTCGATCACTTGCCGATCACAAGATCGCGTTGACGATCCTTCTAACGCTGCGCTCCGGCAGCGCTTCCGCACTCGGTCACACATACGGAGTCGATAAAGACCTTCCTCTCCCCATTCTAGCGGGCAGCGGAGGTAGTAGATCCCCTCGGAATCCGAGCAGCACAACGACGTGGTGGTGGTGGAGAGAAAACCTGCAGGGCTTCGCCTAAGCCGGAGCAGGACGATGGAGGAGGGAGGAGGGTGGAGGCTAGGGTTGAAGTCAAGGGGCTAGCATGTTGGGCCTCTAGGGCTTGGTGCGGCTGGCCCATGAGCCCTCACAGCATTGCCCAGCCCATGTGGCCCCTCCCGGGTTGGTGGACCCACTGGTGAACCCCTCTAGAAGATTCTAGAAGCTCTGGTCAAAATACAGAAAACTTTTCCGAACCCCAGAAAATGACTTTCCTTATATAAATCTTATTCTCCGGACCATTCCGGATATGTTCGTGATGTCCTGGATCCAATCCGAGACTTCGAACAACATTCGGTCTCCAACTTATATTCCATATCTACTTAAACAACATCGAACCTTAAGCGTGTCACCCTACGGTTCATGAACTATGCAGACATGATCGAGACACCTCTCCGATCAATAACTAATATAGGGATCTGGAGATCCATAATGGCTCCCACATATTCAACGATGACTTCATGATAGAATGGACCATTAACATACGAAACTGATTCCCTTTGTCGCACGATACTTTACTTATCCGAGATTTGATCGTCGGTATCTCCATACCTAGTTCAACCTCGTTACCAATAAGTACTCTCTACTCGTTCTGTGATATTACATCCCTTGTGACCTAGTCACATGCTTGCAAGCCTATTGGATGACATTCCACCGAGAGGGCCCAGAGCATATCTATCTGTCATTTGGATGGACAAATCCCACTCTTAATGCATGCACTTCAACACACACTTTCAGAATACCCAATGCCACCTTTATAACCACCCAGTTAAGGAAGTGGCATTTGATGCCATCAAAGTACTCATCTAGTGATGGTGATTAACATGATCTCATGGTCGAGGGATTAGGTTACTATGTATCTGAAAGGTTGTAGCAAAACGAACTTATTGACTTGATATTATGCTATGCTTACTATAGGTGTGTGTCCATCACATCATTCTCCTAATGATATAATCTTGTTATTAATAATTTCCAATATTTATGATTAGGAAACCATGATCATCTATTAATCAATAAGCTAGTTTAACAAGTGGCTTACTAGGGACTCTTTACTATTTACAAAACACACAAGTATTAATGTTTTCGGTTAATACAATCATAGCATGGGATGTAAACATTTATCATAAACACAAATATATAATAATAACCACTTTATTATTGCCTCTTGGGCATATCTACAACAATTTCATCGCATACCTAAAGTTGGCTTTGATCATACCTCATAAGTGGTAAAAAATACCCCCAAGTCCTCCTTAAATACCCCACCTAGTACATTGTTGAGAGTTGAGTTTTGCTAGATTTATATTTAGATATTGCAAAGATAAAGAGTTGGTTTCCAACTATAAAAGATCTAGTATCGTTTTAGTGCAGTGCTCACTAAAACAAGCATAACTTTGTCACACGTGATCCATTTTTGTTGTATAACCACTCAAATTGTTTAAAAAGAAACATATGCAACTAAAGGTTACCTTTCCCTACTAGGTGCTCCGCCTTTGACCTTTGGACTGAAACATGTTAAGCCCAGCTCCAATTTTGGTCAGCGCTTTCTTTGATGCATACTGGGATGGCTGCCGATGCGATAGACGGTCTACTAAGGATTGCATTCTTCTTTGATCATAATCTCATATCTTGGAGAACACGCAAACAAGACACCATGTCTAGGTCAAGTACGAAGGCTGAATTAAATCTGAATGCTATGGCTGAAGTGATATGAGTTCAAACTTTGTTGACAAAACTAGGAATAGATCATCCAAAGGCAGCATCATTATGATGTGATAATCTCGATGCTACATATTTTTCAGTTAATCTAGTTTTCATGCAAGGATAAAGCATATATAGGTGGATTGTCGTTTTGTTCGACATATAGTTGCTAATGAGCATATGAGTATCGGTTTGATACATACAGGTGATCGGTTCGACAGATGAAAACTTTTCCATGCAATCTCAACTTAGTTAAGTTGTGATTGGGAGAGGACCAAAAATAGCGTGGTGCGTTGTAATGTGTTTGTATCTGATAAGATTAGAGATTATTCTGATATTTCTCCTTGTATAGTTTCCTTAGAGACCAAGGAGATCAAAACCATATCGATCTATAATCCCTAGACTAACGAGATCAAAACCGTATCGATCTATAATTCCTAGAATAAGGAGATCAAATGAACATGCTTAACCCATTGTTTTATAGATTAAGCTCTCACAATTTACTTATATTGAACTTTTATACCTTTATTAACTCATATTTTCACTAAATGTAGACGGTTTGTTTTGATATAAATAATAATAATTTTGTTTTTTTACTAGAGGAATCAACGATGCAAATGCACCCTAACACTAAGATACCATGTTTTATTATGTAGTTGTAATATTATCATCAAATTTAGTTTCATATGATAAGATCTGCATTTTGTCCTTAATATTGTTTCATCCTTTTAAATTTTTGTTAATTTAGATGTTGAAGAAAGTCTTTTATAAATCATATTCCTCAGTAAAAAAAGTCTCTACAAACAATGTATTCCAATAATAAAAGGTTTATTTTTTGTAAACCCATTTTCATAGCATACTTAAATATTATGTATAGCGGGTCTATTAATATGGTACTGGTTTTCTGAGTACAAGCCTAAGAAAACAGACAGTCTAGAGCGTGTGAGTTGTAAACAAGTGATTTATCGATGCCACTGTTGTGCATGCTACTAGATTTGTAGTGAATCAGAGCCATCGGATACAAAACAATCGGCCAGATCACCTTGGGCCATTTACATATAGAATCTTAATTAATGTAGTACACAAATAAATTATGCCAAATCCCACACCGTATATAGAACGACTAAATGTACAAATCACAACTCGAATGAGTATATGCCAAGGATCACACGGGCAGAATCAGACATGATTTTTGATGGCAGAGCTGTAACCATCCTGGTCATCGTAGAACTTGGACCAGAGCATGACCCCTCCATACTTGCTGGACCCCTTCAACGCCGGGAGCACCTGCGACTCGAGGCTCCCCGTGGGTATGAACCCGCTTCCCGCCGCATCTGGCGCCGCCGGCAAGCCGAGGAAGATGTATGTAGCATTGACCGCCAATGTCCACTGCTTCCAGGAGTTGAGCAGGTTGGCGGTGCTCCCCGGCGTGTACTGGCAAGGCGGGTTATTGTAGAACTGAACCCAGACGTTGTCGAAGAGGCCGGTCTCCAGGGCCTTGCCGACCGACGCATCCGGGAATGGGCACTGCGGCGCCGCTGACAGGTACACCTTCTTCTTCCCCTGGCCGCTGTAAGATTTCAGGTGCGCCGCCAGGGCGCCGTAGTAGTCCGGGTTACCGCTCTCGATGTCGAAGTCGACGCCGTCGAGCACGGCGTCGCCGAGGGGCCTCTTCCCTGTCCCGCCGAGGTAGCTGTCCCAGATGTACTGCGCGAGGTCGGCGGCGTCCTTTTCGGAATTGAGCGTGTACCCTCCGGCGCCTCCGCCGATGGAGAGCATGACCTTGACGCCCTTGGACTGGCAAGAGTGGATGTCGGCGGTGAGGTTGGTGCACGCGTTAGAGTAGGGATCGCAGTGGCCCGCGAGGTTGAGCTGGGGAGTCTGGCCAGAGCCGAAGCTGCAGAGGAAGGCGATATTGACGAAGGCGTAGTTGCCGGTTGCGCAGGTCTCGGCGAGTGTGCCCTCGTTGCCGTTCTGTCCCCAGTAGATGGCGATGCTGCCGGCGTTCGCTGAGGCGAAGAGGAAGATCGCCAACACGCCGGCGATGAACAAGGAGCTCCCAGGAACGGCCATTGTTGCTTCTAGCTAGAAAGCTCTTGTATGTGCACTGCGTTGGGATGGGATGATGCTATCTAACTGCATGGACGGTCTGCTTATATACTACTACCACAGACAGCCTTGGAAAATTTGAAATGGATATTTAAGGAATGCGTGCCTTGGAGGTAGTGATGGATCAACGTCGCTGTTTCACCATTCTCCACGGAGTTTTGCCCAGGCTGGCCCTTCCTCGTGCCTGAATGCCTGATACGTTAAGCTGCCAATTCTTTAATGGATCGGTCTAAAGGGCGCCCGGGCGCTCGATCGTAGGCTCCGGCACACCCCCTGTAAAATGAAAGGAATTAGGATCCTGGTCCACCAACGGAAAGATGAGAGTTCTCGTGGCTGGATACGCGCCCGACGAGACGCGCAAGTGTGCATCGTTGCGTGCATGTCCTCCTGTGCCTCGCTGGAGACCACGCCCCGCCGCGTGTGTGCTAGCATGCGGCTTTCCCTAGAGCTAAAAGCCTACTCGCACGGAGTAATGTCTAGAATTAGTAATCCCTCTATACCGCTTTGTTAGGTTTATACGGAGTTTAAGAAAAATATTTGGCTACAAATTTGAACAACAAAATATGAATCAGATGTCACAAAAACTATACTATTATAAAGGTTTTTTAAATATGAATTCAATGATATAATTTTTGCAATATATAATTCATGTTTTATTGACCAATTTTATGGTCAAACTTTTTTTAAACTCCGTGTTAGCCCAACAAACCTGTATGGAGGTAGTACATTGGATGCATGATACCCAATTAAGCAATTTTGGTGCCTGGTCACCACAGACCAATTTCGGTTCCCAACGGTACAACTAGTGTCTAACTGAATAATGTTGATACTCGACGAGACAACTTTGATATCCGACGAGACAACTTATATGTCTGATGGGACAACTTTGATAGGAAATTAGGATAGCGCTACCACGGTGTGTGAGGACGGCCCTTCTTTGAGCAAGCCGCTGCCCGACGAGACAACATTAGAGCCCGATCAGGCAACTTTGGAGCTCGATAAGACAACTTCCTAGTCCGACGAGGCAACTTTCGAGCTCGGCAAGGAAACATCGGTAGGCCATTAGGATGAGGAAACATAAGAGCCCGATGAGGCAATTCGGAGCCCGACAAGGAAACGTGTGCCCCGACTGAGCAACTTTTGAAACATGATGAGGCAACTTCGGAGCCCAAAGAGGCAACTTTGGTAGGCCATTAGGACGGCGCTGCCGTGGTGCATGAGGACGGCCCTTCTTCAGGCAAGTCATTGCCCGATGGGGCAATACCGGAGTCCGATGGGGCAATACCGGAGTCCGATGAGGCAACTTCAGAGACGGAGAGGCAACTTTGCTTGGACATTAGGACAACGTTATCGCGGTGGATGAGGACAACCCTTCTTCAGGCAAGTCACTGCCGACGAGGCAACTTTGGTAGGCTATTAGGCCGGCGCTGTCGCGGTGGGTGAGGACGGCCATTATTTAGGTAAGCCGCTGCCCGCCAAGGCAACATCGGAGCCCGACGAGGCAACTTCAGAGCATGGAGAGGCAACTTTGGTGTCCGAAGATGCAACTTTGGCAAGCCATTAGGACGGCGCTGCCACGCTGCATGAGGAAGGGCCTTCTTTGGGCAAGCCGCTGCCCGATGAGGCAAGATCGGAGCCCGACGAGGCAACTTCGGAGCCCAACCAGGCAACTTGTGCCCGATGGGGAAACTTATGTTCCAAATGAGGCAACTTCGGTATGACATTAGGATGGCGCTGCCACGGTCCGTGAGGACGGAACTTCTTCGAGCAAGCCGCTACCGGACGAGGCAACATCGGAGCCCGATCAGGCAACTTTGGAGCCTAATAAGGCAACTTCCGAGCCCGACGTGGCATCTTCCAAGCCTGGTGACGCAACATCGGTAGGCCATTAGGACAAGGCAACATAAGAGCCTGATGAGGCAACTTCGGATCCCGACAAACAAACTTGTGCCCCGACTGAGAAATTTTGGTGCTCGACGAGGCAACTCCGGGTAGGCCATTAAGATGGTGTTGTCTTGGTGCGTGTGGATGGCCCTTTGTTGGGCAAGCCGCTGCCCGACGAGGCAACATTGGAGCCCAACTAAGCAACTTTAGTGCCTGACAAGACAACATCGGAGCCTGATGAGGCAACTCCGAAGCCCGACGAGGCAACTTTGGTAGACCATTAGGATGCCGCTGCCACGCTGGGTGGAGACGACCCTTCTTCAGGCAAGACACTGCCGACGAGGCAACATCAGAGCCCGACGAGGCAACTTTGGTAGGCCATTAGGATGGCTCTTCTGTGATGGGTGAGGATAACCCTTCTTTAGGGAAGCCGCTACCCGACGAGGCAACTTCGGAGCTCGGCGAAGCAACTTTGTTGCCTGCCAAAGCAACTTTGGTGCCCAACAGAGGAACTTTGTTCCTGACGAGGCAACTTTGGTGCTCGATGAGCCAACTTCGGTGCCCGATAGAGAAACTTCATTCCCGATGAGGCAACTTTATTGCCCGACAAAACAAAGTTGTTCAATGCCCGACCAAGTAACTTTGTTTCCTGACGAGGCAACTTTGATGCCCGATTAAGCAACTTTGGTGCCCGGTGAGGCAACTTCGATGCCTGAAGAGGCAACCAGTGCCCAACTGAGAAATATTGGTGCTCGACGAGACAAATTTGGTGCCCGGCGAGGCCAGTCGGGTGCCCGACGAGCCAACTGCGATGCCCGATAGAGAAACTTCGTTCTCGACGAGGCAACTTTGGTGCTCGATGAGACAACTTTCGTGCCCGATAGAGCAACTTCATTCTTGATGAGGCCACTTTATTGCCTAACAAACGAAAATTGTTTGATGCGCGACCAAGTAACTTTGTTGCCCGACGAGACAACTTCGATGCCCGATTAGGCAAATTTTGTGCCCGGCGAGGCAACTTCGATGTCTGACGAGGCAACTAGTGCCCGACTGAGAAATATTGGTGCTCTACGAGAAAAATTTGGTGCCCGGCGAGGCCACTTGGGTGCCCGACATGCAACTTTGATGCCCGATGAGGAAACTTTGGTGCCCGAAGAGGCAACTTTGGTGCCCGGCTAGGCAACTAGTGCCCTACATAGCAATGTTGGTGCTTGACGATACAACTTTGGTGCCCGACGACGACACTTGGATGCCCGACGAGGCAACTTGTGCCCGACTTGTAGGGGTTCGTAGCATGGAACACAAAAAAATTCTACCTCATGAACACACACAAGCCAAGATCTATCTACTAGATTGTAGCAACGAGTCGATAGAGTACTAACCCTCAAAGATTCCAAAGCAGTTAACGAGATCGGATTCTCGTGGGTGATGTAGTCGCTCACTTGCCGATCTCAAGATCGCATAGACAATCCTTCCGGCGCCGTGTTCCGACAGCGCTTACACAGTCGGTCACACGTATGGTAATCGATGAAGACCTTTGTCTCCCTTGTTCCAGCAGGCAGCGGAGGTTGTAGATCTCTCCTCGCGATTCCGGTAGCACGGCGACGTTGTGTCGGAAGTAGAGGGGAAATCCCGCAGGGCTTCGCCTAAGCCGGAGCGGGTATGGTGGAGTAGAGAGAGTCTTGGAGATCTAGAATTTAGAGGGCCGAGGGGTGGAAGTAGCCGACAACTAGGGATTAACTAGACGGCGACTATTTAGAGGAGATCTAGAGCGGCTGCAACTAGAGAGGGGCGACAGCCGATTTAGAGTTTAGGGTTTCTTGTAGGGTGCAAGGGGGCGCCCTTCCCCTCTATTTATGAGAGGGAGGGCGGTTTGTGGAGGGGAGTCCTCCCCAAACTCCACCTTGTTGTCGGTGGCAAGGGAGAGGGGGGAATCCTCCCTTAGGTAGAACTCCTTTCCTCCCTCCACTAGGCATCCAATGTTGGGATTTGACTTTTCAAGCTAGAGTTTGATTTCTCTCTTCTCATTGCCCAGCCAAGTGACCTAGGACATGATGTAACCATTCTACTTTGTCATGACACATCCATGTACCCTTCCCACTCTGGATCGGTGGACCTTCTACACCCTTCTAGAACATTCTAGTGAATCTTTCCCGAACTCCTGAATTGGACTTTTATTGTATGAATTTTATTCTCCGGATCTCCTCATGATTTCCCGGATCCCATCCGAGACTCCGAAGAACATTCGGTATCTTTACTCACATTCCATATCTACTAACCAACATCGAATCCTTAAGTGTGTCTCCCTACGATTCGTGAATTATGCAGACATGACCGAGACTCTTCTCCGATCAATAACCAATAGAGGAATATGGAAATTCATATGGATCCCACATATTTATACAATTACTTCGTGATCGAATGAACCATTTACATACAATACCAATTTCCCTTTTCTCGTGATACTTTATTATCCGAGGTTTGATCATCGGTATCTCTGCATACCTAGTTCAACCTTGTTACCAATAAGTACTCTTTACTCGCTCCTGTGATATGTGATCCCTTGTGAGCCAGTCACATGCTTGCAAGCCAATTAGATGACATTCCACCGAGAGGGCCCAGAGTATATCTATCCGTCAAATGGATGGACAAATCCCACTCTTGATCGATGTGCCTCAACAAATACTTTCCAAACACTCAATGCCACCTTTATAACCACCCAGTTACGAAGTGGTCTTTGATGTCATCAAAGCATCCATCCGGTGATGGTTATTAACACGATCTCATGGTCGAAGGATTTAGGTTACTATGTATTTGAAAGCTTATAGCAAGTGAACTATTTGAATGACTTGATCTTATGCTACGCTTAACTATAGGAGTGTGTCCATCCTATCATTCTCCTAATGATATGACCTTGTTGTTAATAACATCTCAATGTTCATGATCAAGAAACCATGATCATATATTAACCAACAAGCTAGTTTAACAAGAGGCTTTACCAGAGACTCTTACATGTTTAGAAATCACATAAGTATTAATGTTTCCGTTTAATATAATTATAGCATGGGATGTAAAAATTTATCATAAAAATAAAGATATGATAATAACCATTTTATTATTGCCTCTTGGGCATATCTCCAACACGACTAAACAATGTTGGTTCTCGACGAGTCAACTTTGATGTCCGAGGAGGTCACCTGTGTCCAACGAGGCAACTTTGGTGCCTGACAAGATGATTTTGGTGCCTCGCCGGGCGCGCAGCAGTAGTAGGCAACTTCATATCAGTAGTAAGCAACTTCACGATAGCGGCAGGCAACTTCACAATTGTAGTAGGCAATTTTATATCAACGGTATACAACTTATTCACAACATATGTAAATTCATCGGTAGCACACATGAAAAGTCGGTCACACATCGGTAGCACAACATATCGCCGAGCAAAATTTGCCTCGCCGCGCTTCGAAGTTTCCGCGCTCCAAAGTCGTCGCGCTCTAAAGCTGCATCGCCGGGCTTCAAAGTTTCCTCCTCGGGCTCCGAAGTTGCCTCGCCGGGCAAAAGTTGCATCATCGGGCTCCGACGTTGCATCGTTAGGCATAGAAGTTGCCTCGTCGGGCACCGAAGTTGTCTCGTCGGGCTCCGACGTTGCATCGTTAGGCATAGAAGTTGCCTCGTCGGGCACCAAAGTTGTCTCGTCGGGCTCCAAAGTTGCCTCGCCGGGAGCCAAAATTTCCTCGTCAGGCACAAAAGTTATCCCGTCGGGCTCTAAAGTTGCCTCGTTAGGCACAAGTTGCCTCGTCGGGCTCTAAAATTGCCTCGCCGGGCTTCAAAGTTGCCTTGCCGCGCTCTAAAGTTGCCTCGTCAGACTCTGAAATTGTCTTGTTGAGCTTCAAAGTTGTATCATCAGGAAAAAAATTGCCTCGCCGGGCACGAAAGTTGCCTCGTTAGGCACAGAAGTTGTCTCGTCGGGCTCTAAAGTTGCCTCGCCGGGATCCAAAGTTGTCTCGCCGAACACTGAAGTTTTTCTCATCGGGCACCGTAGTTTCCTCATCGGTCTCGTAAGTTGCCTCGTCAGGCACAAAAGTTGCCATATCGAGCACCAAAGTTGCCTCGACAGGCAAAATTTGTCTCGTTTGGTTCCAAAGTTGCTTCGTCGGGCTCTGAAGATGCCTCGCCTGTCAAGATGGCAGTTTTACCCATGGAGGCGGGTACCCAAGGGGATATACCCGCTAAGAACCGGGGATGGGGGACAAATTGCCTCCATGGGGCTAGCGGGGCGGGTACCCGATAAGGTGGCGGGGCGGGGATGGGGAGCAGATCCCCTCCATGGGTACTCCATGGATACCTAGGACCCCACCTGTCAGTCAAATAGACATTCAATATTAGGCAAAAAAAGGAATCCCATAACCTCCACTCCACCCCTCGTTCCCCTCACCCAGCCGCCACTCTCACTTTCCGCGTGCGCGCACAGACAAAGCATCAGGGGGCCATCGCAGGGAGCGCGGCCGAAGACGACCGCGGGGAGGCGGCGGTGGCGGAGAGTCGGAGCAGGAAGAAGATAGGGGCTGCGGCCATGGCACCGTCGGTGGGCGGCGTGGAGGCAGCGACGGCTTGCAAGGGAGCTCATCGGCACCAGCGAGTTCGCCCCCACCTCAGATCGGCTAGTCACCGGCGCCACCGCACATCAGGTCATCACCAACGACGTCCCGCATCAGGTCATCGTCGGTGCTTCCCTGCATCCACATCTGCTACTTGGGCGTTGGTGGGAGGTCCCTGTGGAGACCCCGACGGGGGTCGGGTACCCGATGTTGATGGGGACGAGGGTCGTTTCTCCCCCGATAAGCTAACGGGGATTTGCGGGGATGGGTACTCGCGGGGATCGGGGCGGGTACGGTGGAGTCATCCCCGGTAATCCCCGGCCCCGTTGTCATCTTGACTCGCCTGGAAGTTGGGCACGAAAGTTTCTCTGTTCAGCATCAAAGTTTTCTCAGCGGACATCGAAGTTGCTCGGTCAGGCACCAAAATTGTCTCATCAGGCACCAAAGTTGCTCTACCGGACATCAAAGTGGTCTCGTCGAGCATCCGATGTTGCCTAAATTTTGAAAAAAAAATACAACATATATTTTGAGACAGATGGAGTACAGTACGTGTCAATCGGCAAAAAGAAAACGAGGATTTGAGTCAAACATCCAATCGACCCCCTCTCTCTCCTCCCGCGGAACTACAGCACTTGCAAGAAAATTCAGAAAGAAAAAAGGTCCGGGCTTTGGAGTTAAGTACTCCCTCCGTCTACAAATAAGTGTACTTCTAGCCTTGTCCTAAGTCAAACTTTACTATGTTTGACTAACGTTTTAAAACAACGTACCAATATTTATGACACTAAATTGTTATCATTAGATTTATTTTTAAATCTAGTTTCATAATATGTCAATTTGATGTAATATATATTCCTATATTTCTCTATAAAATTGGTCAAATTTAGTTATATTTGACTTAAGCAAAAGCTAGATGTATATTTATTTGCGGACGGAGGGAGTAGCTACGGTGGAGCTCATACACGATACACCGACACACGTGCCAGGCTACTGGAGGAGGAGGATAGCTCGACTGTGGACGTGGACTTGCTCTGACGGAATGGAGCTTGTTAAAAGAACGAGCTTGGACGGGAGGAAGACGTACTACCCGGCAGAGACGAGTTCCCGTCCTCCTTCTCCCTTCAGGTGCGGCCTCCCCACCAACGGCCTACTCGCGGGTGCAGCCTGATGTGGCTACGCCGGCAAGGACGGCGACAACAGTGGAGGACACCCTGGTTAAATACCTACCGAGCATGAGGAGCAGATGCTGTTGCGAGAAGCGTAGCAGCTGTGCGTGCTTGCCGGGCGGGCCGAAAAATCAGTCGTCGTGGCGGCCGAGCGTGCTAACGATAGCCGGAATCGGTGGGCGTGGCGTCCGTGCGAGCCGCGGACGGCCGGAATCAGTGGGGGTGGCGTCCGTGCAAGCCGCGGACGATCGGAATCGGTGGGCGTGGCGGCGCTAGTTCATTGGAGGCGGTTGGGGAAAAACAGAGAAAGGAGGTTGAGCAGCTGGAACTGGATCTTCTCGAGCCTGGGTTGAATAGAGACAGGAGGCTGAGCCGAGTCAGCGGCAATGGGAACGGGGCGCAGCCGGCGACTGGGTGAGAGGTGGCGGCGACCTTGAAGTGCTCGGGAGGAAGTCGTTTCGGTCGGGAGTTAGGGGGCGACACAGGATAAGGTTGTTTTTCGCTGGACACGCGTCGCTTCGGTAGAGGGTGCGCTCGCGACGTTCATCCAGCACGCGGGCGCTCAAAAGAATTCGGGTTCTTTAATTTCTTGCATGTTCCTCTCAATGATTTGGCATGCACGATGGCCGGGACAGGCAGAGTGTCTTGTAACTACTAGATTTAGGGGTGCGTCTTGTTACACGTGTTTCAGTTGTGAATAATAAATAGCGGTCTAGAAATAATCAGTTGTAAACATTAAATAATTACACGTACTATAAACTTAAGGAGTATTGTTTAACATAAGCTAAGGTTGAGGTAGATGGAAATAGGTATGAGATAACACAACATTAATACAGAACATAGTAATTTAGTGCAAGTTTCATCATCACGCTGTTCCATCAGCAACAGACAGCATGAATCTTTAAAAGTGATGGATTGTATTTACATATGAGCAAAATAAGCCTGGAAGGCTAGTATTTAGCCTGCAAAATAAATTCCACTATTAGTCAGTAATAGAGAGGAGTAATCTCACAACAGCTATAAAAGATAAAATAGATCAGCTTGTGAAGATAGCTATTCACTTAAGTTTTCATTAAAGCATACGAATTATTAGCAAGGATATATATAGCGGTAGCTAAAACCAAACCCAATATCTATATGTAATTTAATGTTAAATCACTTAAACGAAATTCAACATCCTTACTTAATACGTAGCTTGTGAAGATAGCTATTCACTGAAGTTTTTTTCACCCCGGTATTAGGTATTGTGCGTTCCATCTCGGATTGCAGGTTCCTATGAATAGAGCAAGAGTAATTGTTTTTCGGAAAGGCAAACACGCACATGAATGGCGGTAAAAAAACAAGGTTGGCTTCACCTAGCATTAGCACTGTTGTTAAAAGGCGGTGGAGTCGACGATTCTTTCCCAACGTTGAACAATGGCAGGGTAGGTATCTCTTTCTTAACGTCGGTTGCATGTGTTTTTATTACCTCCTTTTTAATATTGTAAGCCTGCAAAAAAAAACAGACGAATAAGAAAGTTGTTAGAAAGGGCAATTGTAGAGACAATATATGTTCTATGCTACTAAAAAAAGTTTACACCTTGGCTTGTTTCATAAGTTTTTCATTTTCTTCACAGACAATGGCTAGCTTAGCTTTAAGAAATTCCGCCTGGTCCTGAAATATGTCTGCCCAGTTTGATGCAGTGAATAACTTCCGTTGGCAATAAACAAGTTTAGCTTCACAATTTGTAAGCTCGATTTGATTAATGTCATCTACAAAGATAATGCCTATCTTTTGTAGATAAAGAAGAGCAGCAATCCTCGCTGATTCGAGAGAATCTTCCTCTATTGACTTGTAATCACCACCGAGCATGCCCTAGACTCGTGTATCTTCAAAGATAAGCTTTTCAGAGCTTGCTGAGTGCGCCTTGGCGCACGATCCCGTTAAATTTAAGCCAATTTAGCGATTATAGGTGAGCAAAAAATAATAATACATTCTTTAGTTTTTACCAAATAGATGACCGTAGCGTTAAGTCTAATCTAAAATTGTTAAAATGAGAGTATATTTTAATAGTGATATTAACAAATTCAAAAAAAATAGGTCGTAGTGTTAGGGCTGAAATTTGATATACAATTAAAATTAAGAGTATATTTTAATGGCTAAATGAACAAATTCAGAAATATGTGTTGATAGCAAGAAGGTTTATATTTAGGAGCCTAGCTAATAGCTGAATTTTTCTGTAACATAGCTCGTGAAATGTTTAAGGTGAACGTTATGTTTATTTAAACGAATTTAAACCTTTTAACTAAAATCGCAGCATATGTGATTTAGGGTTGTGCCTTGGATCACAGGCTCCATCTTCCGCGTTGATGATTGTTTCGGTAGAACAATAGGCTGAGAGAATTCGACAAAAAGCATGAAGGGGAGGATAAGAAAGCATCCGCAACACTGGTAACAACTTGTAAAACGTTGTGTGCACTAATCCAAATCGATGATAAGTACTTCCTCTGTTTTAAAATATAAGATATTTTAGATTTGTGAAGAAAATATATCTTGACTTCTTTTAGTGTGTACATTCACCCTAAACCTGAGTAAACCTACATACTAAAAGTAGTCTTTACTTTACAAAGCTAAAACATCTTATATTTTGAAACGGAGGGAGTAACAAATAAATAGACGATGAGATTAGCGCGTGACACCCGACTTTTCACATGTAGTTTATTTTGTACAAAGGCAGGAAAGTTGCATCCATCAATACAGGAAAAAAGAAGATGCAAAGGTGGTCCTAAATACCAGACAAGAACATAAACAAAAAGGCACACATGTCAGGGTGGAGGTGAGCAGTTCTGCAGAGCTCATTGTCCGACACTTCATTTAGGAAAGACAAGCAGGTGCCCCGCAAACAAATCTAGCAGGCTTTGAATCATGGAGCAATAGTTTAGAGGCTAGAAATACATGATGTCTTCAAGCATAGGCAACACTTGTGTACCATACTATCGCATGATATTTCGAGGACTTGGACAAATAATGTATAGTATGACAGATCAAAGTCCATATACCATAGATGTTCATTAGTACAAGGACACGATTTCAAATACAAATAGTGCAAATTACCCTTCGTCGACAGAAATATTTAGCTCCACATGAAGCTCAATGTTGCTATCTACATTAGATAGCTGCTTTCTCACAACAGAATATAGCAACAAAAAGACAACACAAAGTCCAACACTGAAGCCCGTGAAGGTGATAAATGTGCTGATTTTCATTGATTCCTATTGTACCAGTGCCCACAAAGACCCTCTATCATCTAAATACACAAAGAAGCATCATCCGTGTCTCCTTGATGCTTTCAACACCTACATGTTCAGGAAGAGGAATTTAGATAATGCACACTTGGTCTATATACCGAATTCACTAAATATTTGGTCTATATACCGAATTCACTAAATATTCTATAACAAGAAGGCTGAAAACAGAAACATGAGTATATTATGCTACTTCACTCGATATTCCTCATCAAAAATATCATTTCACAACTGACATTACCAAATATTCCTCAAGAAGCATTTCAAAGACTAACATCAATGTCAGTGTCAAAGGATGCTCATTTTTTATCCGATATTTGTTGCAAGCATAGCTTATGGCTTATGGCTTGGTGACTGCTGAAGTTCATATTTTTGCGGTCTTGGTTTGTGAACCAATCCTTCCATCGTCTACATGTAAGAGTTCTATACTGTAACTCTGACTCAATCTAAGAAAAGTAACATGTTCAGCTTGACCCTGGTTTGTTGCTACCATATCTGCAACTGGGCGCGCAAGGGTTCTAATGCAACCATGTACACATGTAAGTAAGAATAAATGGAAAATTAACAAAGAGCTAGATCCGATTATAATGGATTGACATACATGCTTCGTAAGCAACTGGAGAAGTAATATAGAGCAATATAATGGAATGAGAGACATAGCCCAAGAAACTGGAAGCTTAGTAAAGAGCTAGAAAAATCGTTGAGTTCAACATTAGGTTACCTGGCAGTCTTTATCATCAAGATCGGTGGTGGCTGCTGTGTTTAAAGACATCAGTTCAGCTGAACCATAGACTCCATTTTAGTACACCCATTGTATAGACGACCCTTCTCCTTCTCAAAACGCTGGCATGAAAATGACCAAGGTGAGAAAATAATGCAACCAAAGAAATGGCTGACTGAACACAACTTATAAGAATGCATAGGTAGGTTAGTTTCAGTCATAAAAATCACAAGGATGGCATCTATATGATCATTATTATTGTGCAAGTTTTAGCTGCAGTAGGAATTAACAATTTTAGAAACACAACAGGCCATGAAAATACATGATCTTTTGTGTCGCCATGTGCTTGTGCTCCCTCGGCAGAGGGCGATGGCGAGCAGTGGTGCGGACACCTTGTTGCGATCCTCTGACCACATGCCTTGGCAGCAGAAGCATCATTTCTGATGTCATCGTCAAGCCATCCGAGCCATGCTCCCGCATGAAAGCATTGAGTTTAAATTAATCATAATTTTACATAAAAAATCCACCAAAGAGGGAAAATTAATCAACTGCACCTAAACAAAACAGAACGCCTCTACAAACCGAGAAGAGGTTAAATAGATGTCTTTAAGATTATTGGTCAGTGCTTGGAGTTTTGCTGGGTTTGTTGCCAGTTCAACACTTCGTGCTACAGTCAGAAAGGGGTAAATCTATACATACCATCCTAGACAGCATAAAAAATTTCTAACTGATGCTTACCTGCCAACAATCGTCTCATCTATAAGCCCGGGTCGCTAAGCAGAGTGAACCATCTACTCTTGTTTCCATTTTCTCTAGTGGAAGTATGATCATAGGCAAGACAGACCATAGAATGTCAGTACCAGTTGCGTGAGCATTGCAAAGGGGCCTGAAACGCAGCAAGTTCACGAAGACTTGAAATATAAACAAGGTATCAGTATAACTGATGTGCTTATACCATGTAGAACAAATATAACAGTTGGTTAATTGCATAAGTGTCAATAAAAATAACTGCTAATTCACTTTTTTGGACATGCTTGTGTTTCATGAAAACATCTGTGAATATGATCTGATCAGTGTTCGCTACTCTTGCAACAATACGTGTACATAAAAACATTCCAAATGATAAACCGAGGTGACAAAGAAATATTTAATCAGCTTACGTGTTTTTATTATTATTTTCTTCCAGATGATTCGCGTAGCCGTGCAGCCTAGAGTTTGGGGTATTTCTGTTACCGTGTACAAATAATGCAAGTATAGCCTTCAATATGAGAAGTTAGGAAATCATCAATCTTTTGTGCAATAGCCTACAAACAATAAACTAATTATCAGCCTCGGCAGAAAAATGAATGCATATACTGAACCTCTGTAACAAATGAAATGAATAAAATCAATACAAAGTCAATAGCAGAAGCTCTCCAAAATTTATAAATAATCAGTAATGTACATTTAAACATACAACTTATAGTTACATTTACAACAAAGTATCACATGTTGCTTCTCCACCCGCAAAGCCATGGTTTTGATTCCTCTCAAGCAAAGCTAGCAATCAGTGGTGCCAAACCCGATCCTTTGGCATTTTGCAGAAATGTGATCTACTTAGCCAAGTTGTTAGCAGTTGGAATAAGTATTACTCTGAAAATTCACAGGCAATCAACTAAAATAAATCTACACTCTGGATCTGAAGGAGTATTTAGTAGCTATATTTCATAAGAAATAGACATACAACCTATTAGTGTTTAGGCCAGCAGCTCAGATATATTCAGATCGCACAATAATTTACAGGAAGTGTAAGCGAAGAGGAGAAGGAAGAGAGCAGCAGCAACTCAAGCGGCCCATTCCCAAAAACAACCAGTTGAACTTGGACACACCATCGAGGGTCCTCGGCACCACATGAACAAACAAACCCAGCAATAAAAAGGACATATGTTCAGACATCAAATTAGAAATGTTTTCATTGCCACCATTTCATTCAATAATATAGGCACCGGGGTGGCAAAGGGAGGGGTTGGGGATGCTTACCCTCTCTTGTCGCTGTCGTTGTGTAGAATAAAGGCACGCCGCCAGGCTATCTTACTTCAGGTGAGCGTCGACGAAGAGAAGGCAGAGAGCAGCAACAACTCAAGCAGTTGCCCGTTCCCCACCTGCTAAGCGCGGCGATGACTTCATACAATAGGTTACTTGCGAGCAAAACGTTTGTCACTCAAAAACTTCAAAAACAACATGTCAACCTTGTTGTCCTTCAGATAGATCAAGTGCATATGCAGGTAATGTGTAGAAATCTGTACCTCCATAAGTCGAGGGAAGAGGATCCTGGAAAATATTTGGGCTCAGAGAGAGAGAAAGAGACTCACCAAAAATGGAGGTTGGACGTGCTTCTACAGTCAAGGAGCTGCAATGAGGCGGCAGCAGTCCTTGGTCGTCCGATTCAACTCTTCCTTGAGGAGAACAGCGGCGACCTCCGATGACGAGTGGCCACCCTCCCAAGCCTTGCTCCTGTCGCAGCCCTCCTTCAACCAGGGGCTAGCTGCCGTGTGCGTGGCGGCCGGAGCTACTCCTGGGGATGGAGAGGAAGGGGCGGGAGTAGGAGGTCGCAGGAGGAGGAGGCTCCAGGCATGGGAGGAGGGAGGCGGAGTGCCGCCGGCCGGCCGTCCGCCGCACGCGAGGGGAGGAAGGGGGCAGGAGCACGGGACAAGAAGAGGCGACGGATAGGTTTTGCGAGTGGGTTTGGGCAAGCGGGGATATGTCCTGGCACGCACGAGCGTGCGGCTCGAACGCCCTAGGAACACCTCACACCCCCGCCTGCTTGCCTGTTCGACACTGATAAGCAGGCCAGACGCGACGCAGGGCCCAAAAACAGTGACAAAGCACCTCCAGGCAGGTAAGTCATGGTCTGTCCATCTGGTAGAAGCATTTGTGGCAGTACGGGCGCGTGATGGACGCGGGACGGGCGGGGATGTGTGCGGGATGGGTCGGCGGGGTGGGTGGGCATCTGACCCTACCAAACTTAGAACATCCGAAAAACGGCAACAAAAATCTTTCACAGGAGGCTGACAGGCGGGCCTGACGGAAATTAAACGGGGTAGCCAGAGAGGAGTGCAGGCCCTGTATAGAAAAGGGTGTACAACCAATGTTTTCAATTTTTACTGCACATGTGGGCAAAAATGTCTTTGCAGCATCGAACGGCTCAGATCTTGTTTCAGAGGGCAATCCAACGGTCCACAGCAGCTAACGTTCCTAGGAGCCCCATGGGGGCATCAATAACACCTTTAGATTTTTTCTAAAATTCGTAGGAGATCTGCATGTCTATATATTAAGACAGAAAGAGTTTTGTAGTATAAGTTCATCTGCGCCACAAGATGGTCGCTCATGATCCCCAACCGAGCATAGGTTTCCCCCCAAACAACACTAACACACGACACAAGACTCGAAAAGCAAAGGACATCGTCACAGCTGAAGTCACAAACCTCCGCAGAGCCACCATGACTCCAAGCAACTCAGATCGACGTACTGGCCACCCATGTGCCTAGAAGGTTTCGGAGAATGAGCGGCATATCCGACCGGACCTGAAGAAGACGCACTGGAAACATTGACGTCTGTGTACATAGCGCCCCAAATGCCCCTGCTTTGGAAGTGGCCAAAATCAACTCCGGCTGCCACTTTAGATGACTCCTCGAGCAACCTAGGCAATGCCTCCAACAAGGGAGCGACATATAGTGTCACCATCACCCCGTCCGACAAGCGAACATAGGGTTTCCCCCGTTGCTCGGGGAAGGGGAAAGCACAGTCCAGCCACGACGACGCCTACAAGAAGGCGACGACACTCATGAGCGCCACCGTCGCCAGCGCGAAGCTGGGATTTCTCCCCGGCCGACCAACATCCCCTCAAGGTCTAGACGAAGAGCTAGCACAGAGAACGGAAACACACCACCGCAGCAAGAGTGTGTGTCATCGTTGGAGAAGAACAGAAAGTTCCCCGCGTCGGCCAAACGACCGAGCGCTGAACATCTACACCATGCCGAACGAACACCCTGACCTGCACCGGCGACGCGCACAAGGGCAACAGCATGCACAACCTAGCTCAGTCATGCCCACCAGTACACAGATGCATCAGCGGCGCTAGGAGCCGCTACCCACCTCCACCTCACCGTTCCACCGGGCACTGGCCACAGAAGGGATCCACGACCGACCAGAACAAGACAGGGTCACTCCAGATCTGGGTGGCTCGGTCGTGGCCCGCGTGGCCCTGATCGGGCCGGGGCAGGCCCGCGCGGCAGGAAGAGTGTCGTCACCCGTCGTCCCGTCTGGTACCGCCGACACCCCGCTCCGCCATCCGTCATGCGTCGACCATTGCTGCACTGCCTTGCCGCGTCGACCCGCTAGCTCGCCGAATCTCCGCGCGTAGAAGCGGCAACGGGGGTTGCGTCCACCTCGCCCTCCGCCTTCAGCATCCGGGCGGCGCCACCGCCACCGGCGACGGCAGCGGCCAGAGAGGCCCCGGAGTCAAAACTTTTTTTCTAGGGTTTGGCCTCCGGAGTCGCCCACGCGAGACATACACAGTACGTACGGAGTTGCTAGCAATATCATTTCAATTATATGAACAAGTCAGCGCATTTAGGGTTACGCATGTATTTAGAAGAGGTGTCTTGTGGTACCCTCAATTGAATAATAGCCCTTCATTTTTATGCATCCGAAGGCCCATGAAAATTCATATTTGTGTCAAAATGATGATCAGTATGATTTATACGGGTGCTAAAATCCGCACGGCACGGGTAAATCCCGTAGATATGGCCTCGAACGGCGGCCGCTGTGTGGACGCATCGGAGGACAACAGTGTGAGGAGTGACGCCGGTGTGCAGGACGCTGAACAGGGGCATGGCAGAAGAGCTTGCGCGGGCAGCGGAGGGAGCCCAAGAGCGAAGGCGCCCCTGGTGACCTGACGACATGGTGGCTCTGCTCTGCTCTAGCTGCGGGGGTTTGGTTCTCTGTCCAATGTTTCTCCCCGCCGCTGGCTCCTCCATTTGCGATTCAGCCAATGGTGATGATGGCATCTTCTTCTTCCTTTCTCTGGTACGTGATGTTTAGGTTTGACCTGCATATTGTATTTTATTTTCTGGGCAATTTATGATATGCGTTCGATTTGATTATCAGTTCATTACCTCCACCGCCCCATCCCTATTTGCTATTCAACGACTGCTTGATCAGTTCTGGACTACCATGCACGGAAGGCTGTTGACGGGTGATTGGGATGAGGTCAGTTGTCTTCTCTTCGTTCCCCTTCTCCTTCCCCTTTTTCCACTAATCCGCATAAATGCCCCAAATCACATCTGCCAGTATACAGACTAATTTCGGGTTAGTAATTTCTACTGATATATGCCATATATTTGTAATTGGACAGGAGATGTATTTCCTCTTCCAAATTAAGATGGAATTGCATGACTGTCAGAAGGACTTTCAAGTTTCCTGTTGTTTCCAATATGGCTATTGGATTTATGAGTCTGCAGCTTCCCCAAAATGCAACAGAGTAATCATGGGTGGTATAGGCATGCACTGTTTCTTAGTATAATTGGATTACCCAGGTACCCGATAGGCTTTCTTTGCATTTTAAATACAGCTATTTTATTTCGTCGGTGGATTTTATGCAATTTTTCCTTATTTAATTCTGGCTTCTAACTATTGTACCTCGATCTATTGTTGGGAAGAAGTCATGCTATAGCAAAGGAAGTCCAGTCCCAATTTCATGAGGCACTTATATATTTTGCTAATACAGCCATAAATTGGTACAGAGATGTGAGAAAGGTTAAGTGCAACAAAATCACATTGTAGATCTAGCAAATTATTAGCTAAACGGTAGGTAAGATTAGAGGTGGTGTAGAAGTCAAATAATTTATAGTCCATTCAGATTTACCAACTTTTGAAGCACCACTACCTTATCTATGGCTCGTGTAGCACCAAAAAGAGGAAGTGCATGTAGTACATATATGTAGCCGATTCACATATTACCACTTCGTTATTGAAATCTAACTATTTCCATTCTTGGGTAATGTAAGGGTGGACAAGTGGCCTTATTATTTGCTCCAGAGTTTGTAGTTTGTTTTATATCGCTGATAGAATAACAAGACCTTAATGTGTGTTCTTATATTCTTTGTAGATGTTTCCCATTTCCATACCTCTATTGGATTGTCTTGGTGCCAACAGAAGTTGGCCATGTTATTTTTGGGATGGTTCAATTGGGTTATCTTTGTTGGACCATCTGGTTTTGTTCAGTCTTCGTTTTTGGAGGGTACTTTCTTGCAGGTTATGTCACGTTTGCTCTATTTGCATGTCTTCTATTCCAGGTTCTTTGGTTGTTTGTAATTCTTTTCTATTTCTTCCGATTTTTTTTGTAGGTCTCCACAACCAGTGTCCTGATAGGTTCTTCTGCTGGACAACATCATGATTCCAATGGTCTCTTGACGGCTGTCGATGTGAACTGGACTTTATAGTGAGGTATTCTGTTTTATATTTATTTAATCTTATACCATCTGAAGTCTGGAGTATTTTTACCATCCAGTTGTAATAAAATGCCAGGTTAACAAATTTGCAACCAAAAATGCGAAGGATTCTAGGATTAGCCGAGCTTGATTCTCACAATGAGTGACATTTTCGTTGTGTAATTTGCCATCTATGTACCCACAAACGACACTTCAGTAATAATTCTGAATGTTAGGAACTTTTGTGTATTCGTGTTCTAGATGAAACAAACAACTTTAGCATTCCACTCCAATTATATGAATGCCTATTAGCCCTCATTGCATCGTTGTTTTCGAAGTGAGAAAGTTGTAGACTGAGGGTTTGTCATTTCTCTTTTTTGTTTTCTCACATACTTCTCCATCAATCTCACATAGGAAAAATATCCAGTGGTCCACACTTTACATGCTACAATAATACCAGTTTACAAAATTCAAATTTATAAGTGCCTAAATTTTTTACAAAAAATATGTCTGTGTTCATTAGACGTGTGTTTACAATATCTCAAATTTTGAGAACCAGATTCAAAATAGACACAGAGAAACAAAAAAGACAAATTGATACATAAATAGTGCCATTTGTACTTTTGTCTTTTTTGACACTATTCTTGCTAGATTTCTTGTGCATGGGTATTTCTGCATATTTGGTAAAATAAGCAGAGTCAATGTATGTTAAGATTGTAATAAGGACATAATAGGTGTTTAATTTCTCATACTAACATGTCAAATTTGAGAAGATAACATGTCACCGTAAATGCCAATATATTTCCAGATAAGTAAAAAATATCGTGTGTTTTTTATGTTATGTTTTGCAACAACCTGATACCTGAAATTAATTCCTATATATTTCAGAGATATATTTTGTACAGATTTCATTCATAACAACGTTATACATAAGTGCTCTCTTTCTCCTGCCACCATCTTGATTCAGTAACTGTTACTATAAAAATTTAGGCGGAAGCATGTCATTTTAGTCAACACAGTTTTTTTTTCCATTTTTAGTCCAAAAAAAAGTAACAATGACCCACTACCTATTTCCTCTATGGTCTGATCAACTAAAACCTTATCAAATTCAAATATACAACATCAATGGAATAATAAAGTATAACAAAAAAGAGAACATCAATGTAAGTGTATGTTTAACTGTGTTGCAGAAACACAGTGTGAAATTTTCACAATCTGCTCTTCTGAATTTCCTTCATTTGTGCCTACTTATCCATAAAATAAATAGCTAGCCTTGACTGACATTGCAGGGAAACACAAGGGAAGACTGTACCAAGAAACCACATCTCAGTTCAGATAACAGTTAAAAGAAGGATCAATCTATACATTTGAGATCTTCATGGTAGCGCATGCCCAAGGATTCCTGCGCTTGATTATGCTTCTGCTTGTGCGGGTTCTTGCTGAATTTCTACATTTTGCTATAAAATCCCTTGACATGGCAACATTCATAGGTACTCTTCCGTCGTAATCTTGCACCCTAAGCCTGATACCTACTTTGCACCTTCCAAATGTTTCTAGGTTTATTGAAGTAAATACCCATGATCTTTTATGGTTCAAGCTGTTAAATAGTAGACCATTTCTGTTGCACTGTATCTAGGACTATCTATGCATGTTCATGTACAAACTATTATCTATTTTGCTCAAGCAGTGGATTGGCGGTTGGAGAAGTAGAACCGTAGAACTGTTAGATATGAGTCTCTCAAATTGTTCATCTTGAGTTAAGCTAGCTGCTTCGTAGTTTGAACACAGTGCCCCTAAACCAAGTACCGAGTTCGTTTGCTTTTAGCAAGACACAGTGAGTACAACGGTGGACGACAGTGGCTAATTCAGATCTGGGCAAATGCATCGAGCACATACAGTTGCTGATGCAGCATAATGGACTTCTGTGTGACTGTTGGTTGTTCAATCGGTGTTATGCATGTATTTTTCATTTTCTTTTCCTTCAAATGTTCCTTATGGTTGTAGTCGGCTTAGCAAGTGATTTCTTTTATTTTTTTTCTTTGTCTTTGGCTTCTACCTTTTCCTACGGCTCTAATCTGCCTGCTCAGCGTGAATATGTTGTTGTACATTACGTATATTAAGTCATCGGTTCTGTACCCTGAAAAAAGGATTGAATATCTGCTTCTATCCCCATTTTATTTTTTTATCTTATTAAATATAGTGATCTTTCATGTTGCACAAATAAGAGGATGCAAGTTCGAAACTCCATCTACAAGGACGTATGTACTTTGCCACTTGAAATAAGATTACCACTGAATATTGTTCCTTTCTACTTCTACCATTACAGATTTAGATGTATTCAAGCAAAGTGGGATGTACCCTGAAAATTTTACCAACTAGAAATTTATTTTCTAAAAAAATGAAAATTCCCATCGTACTATCTTCCAGGACATGTCAGTCATCCAAGGGGCGCGGCGTGCCGCCGCGCTGCAACTTCCTAGTTAATACATATATAAAGTTCAACAGTTTTTACTATCCCACGGCTGCGCCACAGCAGCATATGCGCTGTTCACGCACAAATTGTGCATCTACAGTAACGCCCTGCGCGTTCGGCGCTCCTAATTGTTGTTTCCTTTTTTACTTCCTTCTAAAACTTTCTTCTCTGTGACACGTGTTACTTTTCCTTGACTACGTGCCCTCTTACCTTTTGGTTTGGCCTGGGTTTCTTTGCCTCAAGCGTTCTGTCCAGACGATTCCGTCTTGGAGAGGTCGAAGCGGGACGGATCGGCCGATGCGGGCGAGCGCTTCTTCTTTCTCTGGTTCGATCCTATTCTCTGTTCTTCTTTCGTTGATGCAGCCATCTCCTTATTCTCTTACACTGATTCCCGTATATATACGGCCGTGTTTCATCTCTGATTTTTCTTAGTGACGTACTGTTTCCTCATCTCCTTTTCTTCATCTCTGGTTCGATTTTGTTGGCATTTACTATAGATTTTCCTATGGATCTCCACGCTGGTGCTGCCTCTTTGTTTAGTCAACCCTTTTCTTCTGATCCCAATGGTGCTTTCGATGTTGGGCCGCGTCGTGCTCGGCATGGCTGTGGCCGTGGGCGGCATACTTCTTCCACTCATTTGCCGCAGACTGTGTACCGTCGTGGCCTGGCTGTCTTGCGTGCTTCTTCTGCTCCTCGCCGGTCATCTCGTGCTTCTGCTCCTCGCCGGTCATCTCGCGGGGACCTTCAGGATTCTGGCTTTCATGTATCCTCACTGTCTTCTCCGCGGCCGCGTCGTCGACGTGGGTTGCAGGACGTAACGTCTACTTTGCCTGTTCGTCAGCGCCGTCGTCTTTCTGTGTCGGCTACTTTACCTGATTCCCATCATGCTGTGGGTCACTTGCCTCCTACGATGGGGATCTCTGCTGATTCCATTACTGCTCCGTCCATCTCTGCTCAAACTGATGCGCAGCGACGTTATGAAATTTGGCTTGGAAAACGTCCTATAGGTAATTTATATTGCTTTTCTTATGTTGGAATTACAGATTGTAACAGAATCAGTATTCAGTTCACTCTCTTTCTTCAATTTTACATCTCTTCTCTGTTGTTGTTGAGATATTGCTGATTTTTTATAGGCTTTTACTTCAGATTAGTATCTTTACATTGAAGGTTATATATATAGTTCATCAGCGGTACATACATGTAATTCAGATGGTTCGGATGCATTGTTCTCCTTCCCCTCCAACGATTCATAAATTAATGCTTCTGACTTTGGGTTTATTTATATTGTATTTATTGTTTGTGGACTTCTCATGACAACTTGGTCATATAACGTCAGTTCTGCTCCTTTGGTATTACAAACGTTTGATGTGCCACTGTGAAGGTTGTAGTCAAAATGTTTTGTTGTACTCTCAACTTTTGTTTCATTGCAGCTCAGATTGGTTTTCACTATATATAGTTTTACAATAGTTTCTCAAGAAATGGAAACATACTAGACAATGCATTTGCTTCCATTGCTTGGAGTGGTCGCCTCGCTCAGTCATTCGCCAGGAATTTGCATCCTATTGATCTCTGTCTGCCGCTGCATGCTATCACGCATTGATCTTTCTCTGTCAGCTCACTGACATACTTTCAGAAAATACTATGACTTGCCAACCATATGATTATGTGGACTGAAATTGTTTGACCACTTATTTTTCCTATTTATAGGTGATGTACCATTCCAAACTGGGGGTGACGCTTTGGTTCCTCCTAATGCAGATGTTACACATTTTTCTCCTTCCGCTGAAACTGGACCTTCAGATTTGGGTTTGTTCTCTGCTTTCCCGCTCTGCTGACCTATATTGCCTTTTCTAATTTCCTTTATTGCTTATCCTTATGTAGATGCCTCCCCTGAATATTACGAGGAGGATGTTGCTGCTGGTATAGACGATCCATCTGACGATTGGCCTCATATGAACCCGGATATTTTATCACGTTTATCAGGCCCGAGCTCATGGGCACCTTTGTCAGCTGTTTGCACATCTTCTTTTCATGATGATGCTCCATCCATATTTGTTCCTACGGTTGCTTCTTCTCCCGGTATGGCATCCGCCAGAGATCACGTTCCTGTTGTTATACCTGCTCTTCCTAATGATCTACATGTCAATACAACATCTGTGGGTGCGTGCTTTTTCATCTGATAGTTTCCTATTCGTTGTCTTAGTGCTGCTTATTTTGCTGATGTACGACGTGTTGTACAGTTGCTGCTACCCCTTTTGTCCCCGCACACCGTGCCTCTGCTAACCGTCAAATGCGCAGGCGCCTTCGTCAACATCGTGCTTACCTCGCTTCTGGTTATCGGTTGCGGGGTCGTTTGCCTTTCTCTGCAGATTTTATCAATGTTTTAAAACGTAAGCTGCATTTCTTTTCTTCCTGTCTTTCTTATTTCTATTTCTGCGATCAATTGTATTAATTTCTTTTGTGATCTCTTAGGCGCTTGGCCTGATAGGTCGTATTGTGGTTATCCTCATCATGTGTGCAAACACTGTGGTGCCTCCTTCTGGTATAAGGAGCGTTGTAAAAGTCTCAGTATGGAGAAAAAAATTGTTTATAATGGCTGTTGTCGGGGTGGAAGAATATCTCTGCCAGCTTATCCAGAATGGCCATCTCCGTTGTCTAAGCTACTTCGCTTTGATGGTGACTCTGAGTGTAAAAAATTTATGCGTTTGATCCGTGAGTACAGCTCTATGTTTGCCTTCACTTCCCTTGGAGTACATGTTGACAAGAGCGTTAATGTTGGGAATGGTCCATATGTGTTCAAGATATGTGGAGTTGTTTGTCATAAAATCGGTTCATTGCTCCCTCCAGCAGAGAACCCTGTGCCTAAGTTTGCTCAGCTTTATATCTATGACACTGAACATGAGATAGATCGAAGAATGAATATATTCTCTATTGATGAAAATGAAATGAATGAGGCAATTCCATTTAGTGAACTTCAGAATTTGGGGGCTCATACTGAAGAAGGCAGTTCATCTATATGTGGTCAGCATGGCCGATATATCCCAAGAGAACATCCTGACCCTACCATAGTTGACTCCCTGAGAATTATGCTCAATAGGTACAATTCACTTGTGCAGACGTTTCGTATGGCAGAGCAAAGAATATTTTCTCCTGATTCTCCAGAGGTTGCTATAAGATTATTTGGCCATGAAGGAACAGATCATGGTAACCGTTATTCTCTGCCGGTTGCATCTGAGCTTGCTGCACTTATTGTCGGAGATTTTGATGTGGAAGTAAATAGATTCGACGTCATTGTTCAAAAAAATGCTGGATACTTTCAGCGCATATCTCCTCTAAACCCCTCTCTCATGGCCCTTCAGTATCCATTGTTATTTCCCCATGCTTCTATGGGCTTCCATCTCGGGATCAGGTACCGGGAGGTAAATGGTGTTCCTATCATTGGACGAAAAGAATTAACAATGCTTGAATATTATGGTTATAGGCTGCATTATCGAAGGGGAGAGCCTAATCCATTCACATGTTGTGGCCGATCTTCTCATCAACTTGATGTCGATTCATATTCATGTGTTGAATCGTGTAGGCTCAGCTATCATTTCTGGAATCAGGATAGTCTCAGATCAGAGACATACCAGGGTTTATCTGATGCTCTCGGTGAAGGAAATTCATCCGGAGAGAACATTGGTGTTCAATATATTTTATCCTCTAGCTATACTGGAAGCCCACGATATATGATTCAGAACTATCAAGATGGGATGGCTCTTTGCCGTGTTTTTGGAGCACCTGATCTCTTGCAATCCAAAGTGGGATGAGATATCGGACGCTTTGCTTATGGAGCCGGGTCAAACTCACACGGATAGGCCTGATATGGTTACACGCGTGTTCAAGATGAAGATAAATTCATATACTAACGGTGTGAAGAAAGGCAAAACTTTTGGCTCTATAAATGCATGTATGTTTATGTTTGCACCTCTTTTACATATTCCAGTCAAACAATTATTCTATAGTTCTTCTCTTTCTGATCATTGTATTTTTTTAGACAGTCCTATATGTTGTTGAGTTCCAGAAGAGGGGTTTGCCTCATATACACTCACTGGTGTGGTTAAAAGCAGACACTGAAGATCCTACACCCGCAACAATTGATTCATATATATCTGCAAAGATACCTGATTATAAATATGATCCGTTAGGATATACACTTGTGGAGGAATTTATGGTTCACGGTCCATGTGGAAAATATAACCCAAACTCTCCCTGTATGAAAGATGGGAAGTGCTCTAAGCATTATCCAAAAGAGTTCAATGAGGAAACTACAATAGATGGTCTCGGGTTTCCAGTGTATCGCCGCTCAGATAATGGGCGCTATGTTACAAAGAATGGCATCTGTTTAGACAATAAATGGATTGTTCCCTATAACATGGCACTACTTAAGAAATTTCAGGCTCATATCAATGTGGAGTGGTGCAATAAAACAAACCTACTAAAGTACTTATTCAAGTATCTTGCCAAAGGACATGATATGGCACGTGTAGGCTTGCATTCTATGTATCATTGTCCAGAATCAGAAACAACTGGGATAAACGAAATCAATAATTATGCAAAATCTAGGTACCGCTATTATTTCTTTTGTTGCTGTAACTATTTTTAGACATTTCTCTTTTCTTACATGCTATTTCGCCTTCAATTTTACTGCTACCAAATTGCAACATGTTTTAGTCCTGTATTTTTTTATTTAAAAAAACGTTTATATCATTACTGTTGTGCAGGTATTTATCAACGTGTGAAGCTAACTGGCGTACCTTTGCATACGATATTCACGTCCGAGAACCGTCTGTAGAAAGGCTGGTTGTTCACCTTCCTAAGATGAATCGAATCATATATCGAGAAGATGAAAACATTAATGATGTTATCCGTGATCCAAAGAAGTATAAAACCATGCTTACCGAATGGTTTGTTGCCAATCAGCAGTACGAGGATGCACGCCTTCTAACCTATCTAGATTTCTCATCTAAGTGGATTTGGGATGGACCAAATAAAAGGTGGAAGAGAAGATCACTAAAGAAAATATTCGGCCCTCCTATTGGACGGATCTACAATGTTCATCCTACCACAAATGAACTTTTTTTTCTCAGAATGTTATTAAATGTCGTTCAAGGAGCCACATGTTTCGAGGATCTTAGGACTTACCACGGTACACTACAATTCATTTAAAGAAGCTTGTGAAGCTCGTGGATTGGTAGGCAATGATAATGAGTGGTTTCTCTTATTTGATGAGGCAGTCCAATGGGCATCTTCTTTTCAGTTGAGGCATCTATTTATGACTGTTTTATTATATTGTAATGTCAACAATGGCCGAAAATTTCTTGATAATTACTCTAAGTACATGACAGATGACTTGGCTTCCCAGATTAAACAGTCCTTGGGTGATAGTGACTTGGTTATTCCTCCTGAATATTTGTATTCCCAATTATTGAAAGAACTTTACATCATATTTGGTAAGAATGTCTACTCTTTATCATCCTTTGGAATATCTATAGATTCTCCAAGCGGCGCACGACTTCTCGGCAATAGACTGATTTTAGAAGAAATGCAATACGACAAGGACTATCTTAGAATGACAGCCTCTTCTCTTCATGCAAGATTAAATTCAGAACAGAGAGGCATTTATAACAAAATCATGGAGTCAATTTCGTGTCCTATTGGAAAACTGTTTTTTATATCTGGCCACGGAGGTACAGGAAAGACATTTTTGTGGAACTCTATCATAACAACATTACGGGCTAATGATAATATTGTCTTAGCAGTTGCTTCATCTGGAGTAGCTTCTCTGCTACTTCCGGGCGGAAGAACGGCTCATTCACGATTCAGGATACCTCTTGAGATCAAAGACCGCACAATGTGCAACATAGCTCGTGGCACCAACCTTGCTGAATTGGTAGAAAAAGCTGCACTCATACTATGGGATGAAGCACCCATGACACACAGACGGTGCTTTGAAGCTGTAGACAGAAGTATGAGGGATGTTCTGTCAGTTAATGACAGTTCTAGAAAATCATTCCCTTTTGGTGGGAAAACAGTGGTTTTGGGTGGAGATTTTAGACAAGTGTTACCTGATGTTGAAGGAGGAAGCAGAGCAGAAATACTTAATTCTTCGCTCATCAGATCTCCTCTCTGGAATGACGTGACCTTTCTTCGGTTGAAAGAAAATATGAGACTGTCTAACCCTGCACTTTCACCTAATGAGAAGGCTGAATTGGACACATTTGCCCAATGGATCCTCAGTATAGGCAATGGGACCGTTCCGATGGATACACGTGAAGGAGAATCAAGTCCTTCCTGGCTTTCCTTGCCACTTGATATAGCTCTGTTGCCTACCTCTGATTATATGATGGCTCTCATCAATACAATATATGATCTGTTCAGCGAAAAACATTCTGACTCGCTCTATTTAGCAGAGCGTGCAATAGTCTGCCCCACAAATAAGGTTGCTGATTCTATCAACGATGCCATTTTTTCTATGGTTCCCGGCGATGCTACTACATTTGACAGCAGTGATTCCATTTGTAAAACAATGGATCACACTGCAGATGCAGATTTGTTATACCCGCCAGAATTTCTCCTTGGAATAGAGCCTCCCAATTTTTCGAGGCATAGAATAATACTGAAAGTAGGTGTTCCGATAATGCTTCTGAGAAATATCAACCAGTCGATTGGTCTTTGCAATGGTACTCGCTTACTGGTTACAAGGCTCGGCGAATGGGTTCTTGAAGCTAGAATAATGACTGGAAGCAATATAGGAGACTGTGTATGTATTCCAAGAATTGTATTACATGCATCCACGAAATGGCCTTTTACACTTCAGCGTCGACAGTACCCAGTCCGTGTATGCTATGCAATGACTATTAATAAGAGTCAGGGGCAAACTCTTAACAAGGTTGGAGTTTATCTGCCAAAGCCCGTTTTCACCCATGGTCAGTTCTATGTCGCCGTGTCAAGAGTGACATCAAGAGCAGGCTTAAAAATTTTAGCATTAGATGAAAATGATGAGCCAACGACTGATACAAGAAACATAGTTTACCAAGAAGTTCTTGCTAATATGTGACCATACTTTTCCATGTACGTATCTTCTTATATACCTGCCTCCTTTTTGTTTATTCACGTTACATCGCGATCTATTTGCTAATATCCGTTTGTCTTCTTTCTTTTTCAGGTACGTCCTTGCAACGACGAATTCATCACAGGGGTCACACTTGGCCTTCCAACATCGACAACTCCGCCGGTCCAAGCAAAATCAGACGTCTCACAACCTTATTCCCTTCGCCTCCACAGCCTGCAACCGACCTCATCATCATCCTTTCTTCATATAACATGGAAGACAACAGCTGTAAGGTAACAACAACACAGAGGTTTATTTTCTCTGCTAATGTACCAAACACTCTGTAGTTTTAGATCTACTCAATATTGCCAGATGCCTACCACTTCTCTGAATTTCTCACAACATGCTACTCAAGATTAGTATTTATTGTAACAAAGTTAGGTATAAGATGCTATTTATTCATAGTATCATGAGATACTAATACTATACTAGCCACACCTTGCAAATTATTATTGAACACAAAATTAATAAATATAACTATAGAAAGACTACTCAATAAAGGAAGATATTCAGACTAGAATTTTTAAATCTATAATTAGAACATGTATTCACACTGCTGCAATATAAATCAATGATATCCGATACCCGGATTCCAATTAGTTAGCTGAACATGAAAAAGATGGACAGTAAATAAAAAATCCATGAAAAACTTATTCTACATATACATTTCTTCCTGTCAATTAGATATTTCTCTCAAATGTGCAGCTGCTGAAAGAAGACTCCGGAGCCAACTACTAGCACAGTGTAGCCACCAACTCTTGATGATGCTAAATGTGCTATGACTGGACAAAGAAACCACCAGAGCCACCATGCAGCTAGCTTTGGACAAATCGTAGCCACCAGATATTGATCAGATTAAATATGCAAGCAGCAAACAAACAAAGGCCCGAAGCCAGCATGTTTCTTTTGGTACACAGCCCTCTATGAGCACCATGTAGTCACCAAGTTTGATCAGACTAAATGTGCACCTGCTTTTGCTATGCAATCACTATTGTACAAATATTACGAGCACCCTGTTCTCAACCCTTTGTATAAATCCATGTATTTATATGCAGAACATTAGTACTTTCAATATAAAATCTTTAGATATGTTCCAATCTGTTGCCATCTATATAAGTTTCAGAACAAACAGTACATTAATCGGACACCATATAAGAAAAATACTTCTCCCACCAACACACAAAAAAATTCGAAATCACATTTATTCGACAAGCATATCTAATAGAAACAACTACGATACATCTCCAGATACACTCCACACACTACGAAGAAGAAAAGGAGGCATACTCAATCGTCTTCGTTCCATTGTAAGCCATAGTTACACCCACACAAAAAAACAGTTCACCTAGAATTAAAAATTCTGAACTAAGAAAATGAAACGACAACTCATGACCGCTTCATCACTACATATATAGAGCAGATCAAGTAATGGCACATCGCCACATACCAAACCACCAAGACAACTAGCCCATGCCTTACATTCACCTCCATACCATGCATTTCTACACCACCACCTCACGCACCTACGCCACGGGCGCGGCGTTACGCCGCGCGAAACTTCCTAGTATATACGAAAGTGAACCGTTCTGGCGATAGTTGAGAGGTGCCAAGTCAGTCTTGGATACTGTAGACGGCGCACATCTACAGTGGCAGAACATCTACAGTGCATCCGCCGCGCTCGCTTACGTATATTATTATCTTCTCTCGATGATTCTGTTTAACCGGCTTTGGGCATGTTCTGGGCCGTGTCGTCGCGAGACACGTGTGGGCTGCCGCTTATCTCGGTCAGTTGGGTCCCAGCCACCGCTCAACGAGCATCGCTCGAACTTTCCCGATTTTTCTCTCTCCTCCGTAGCGTCCCCAATCAAGAGCTCCTCCAGCGTTACCATTCCCGGTGTTTAAGCTCCCTCTCCACCGATCTTCTTCTCCACAGAACCGTCGCCATCTACCTACCTTTTTCCCGCATGAACTCTCCCGGCCTCCATATTTCCTTCGACAAGCTTCTCCGTGACCGGCAGCCATTGCCTGGGTCGAGTCCTCCTCTGACCTCGCCGCACCAGTGCCCCCTGTTGTCCCTGTGCGCTGCAGTTCCTCACATAGATATAGGGCCCCGACGCTAGCAATACCGTTGTTTTCTTTAGATTTTGGGGCACGGCGACGGCAGGTGGTCCTGAGCGGCGGCTTAGTCTATTGCATCATTCTCCTACACGATAACCGTAAATCACGTGTAACCCCCCCCACCACACACACACACACACACACACACACACACACGCCACTTCTCGTTTCTCCCAGCAGCGGCATACGGCAAAGAAGGAACGTCGCTATCATGGTCAGATCCGCTGTTGCTGGAGCGGTGGTGCTGGCCCTCAGGGAGGTGGCGGTGACGGCTAGCCATCCTAGGAGAAATAAGCGTGTGGCTGGCGACGTGGACAAGGTCGCAAGTGTGACGCGCACCATCACCAGCAGCACTTAGCTAACGCGCCACCACCAGGGATGAACGTGGAGCGGTACAAGATTAAACCTTACAACATTAGCTACCAAAAGTAAGTTCGTCCTCCCCTCTCCTCCTACCTAAAATCCTGATATTCTAGGAGAAAATTACAAAAACCTACCACTTTTGGGGCTAGGGTTTAAAAAAACCACCCCCATTGAGATTTGTGACAAAAACCACTACTTCTAGCGTAACAGTACGATAGATACCCACCACTCCCGTGTAACCCTTGTTGTCTAGCGGTTAAACTCAGTTATGATAGGTGGACCACCAATATTAGGCTAACGTGGCAGTTTTCTGGCGGCTCCGACCGGACGGCCGTTAACGGCGCCGTCGGGGTGCCCTAACTTGACCGCGTGGTCGGTTCCAACGAAGTACCGCGCGAGCCAACTCCTTCTCGACTATGTATCAATGGCGATGACGGATCATATAGCGCCGGTGATGGCGCCATCAGCGGCCACGGTAGGGAGAGCGGCGATGGAGATGAATAGGAGAGCAGCACCGCGGGGGGCGGGTCCCCACGCTTCCTCTCGATGGGCGGTGACTGCAACAGGAGCTCCAACCCATCCGCCGCCAAATCCCTCGCCGGCGATGAGACGAAGCGGCCTCATGGCGGAAAGTAATAAGTTCTCTCCTCCTCTCTATTAAGATTGTGACATGACCCCCTAGATTTCTACCCATAGTATGATAGGTAAATAGAAATATTTTGCTAAGTAAATTAATTGCATTAATTCTTCAGCTATGTAGATTGGATGATGAACTATGGAATGTCAGATTCAAGATGGAAAATAATCAATATCTTAAATGTGCATTTACAAATGTGACATTACATTTAGGAATTTGCTAAGACTGTTAGAAAGGGAAGGTTATGGCATAGATGACAACATTTTATTATGTGAAGGAGTGGGTTAGCTGGGATGGAATTATTAGATGGACAAGTGAAGGTGTATGATATGGTCAAGTAGAATGAGGACACGAAATATCTAAATTTGATTGTGGTAAGAGAAAATGGTGAGCCATTTGTAGACATGAACACACCTGCAGCAGTGTTTTCAAGCCAACAATGCACACAGTCAACTAAAGATTCAGATATGTTGTATATGTACACTTAAGAGAGCAACATCAATCATATGAATCCAGAAGTTGCAGTTGATGAGGAGGAAAATTTTCTTACTCAAGAAAGCAAGAGAAAGCACAAGGGCAAGCAGGGTTTTGGAAGGAGAATAAGACGTGGAGGAGGAATGGGAAAATATATTGAAGAGGAGGAGGAAGGGGAAGAATTACAGGATCTGTATGTACTGGAGGATGAAAAACTTATAAGGAAGTAAGAGGATTTTCTTAGCCAGAGGATTATTTACATGGAAAGGAAGAAACAAGATCTAGTTTTTCACTGTGAAGGTGATACAGAGGAGGAAGATTTGTTCTATGACTCAGATGACAGTGACTGCACATTTGTTACAAAGCTAGAACCACAACCTGTAGTTGTGAATAATAAGAATCCTTGCAAGAAAGGGCCCACAGATAGGTCACATTGCATTCAACAGAGAACTAGACGAGCAGATTTTTTTCTCCATCTTCTGATGATGGCACATGAAACCATAGGATGATGATGGAGCTGCTGAGAACATGGCTTGGTACTGCCCTCATGAAGAAAGAGCTGGGCCAAGAAGAATAAACCTAGAATTTGGTATGATGAGAACATGCTCAAGCCAAGGGAACATCTTTGCTTGAAGTTGTACTTTGTTGATGTGTACTAGTTTAGAAGAGCTTTGCAGACTCTACACATTGCATGGCTTAGGAATTTCAGGTATCACAGGAACTACAAGGACAGAATAATTGCCATTTGTGATTGTTAGACGTGTACGTATAGAACACGTCTACCGGCCGTATAGTTTCCAAATTGTAATCTCTATCTAGCTTGGCAACCAAGTCTTCTTGTACTATTTATAATCCCAGCCGTGGGACAAATCAATTAAGTGCAACAATTATATTTGCCTTCATGGTATCAGATTAGGGTTTACGATCCTCTCCCTCCATGGCGCCGCAAAATCCCTCCGCCTCCGATCTCGCGGCGGCTGCTGCCGAGGCCGCCGCCAAAGCCTCTCTCTGGGCGCTCGCCGCCACGCTCCCAAGCATTCGCGCCGCTGTTCCGGTCACCCTCGAGCTCTCCACGTGAAACTACCTCCAATGGCGTGGCATGTTCACCGACGCAGCTGAGAAGTACGCCCTCGAGGATCATCTTCTCGAGGAAGAGTACCCCGCCAATCCCACGCCACAGTGGCTTCGGAACGACGCCATCGTTCGATCATGGCTCAATGGCGCAGTTGCACCCGAGCTTCTGGCCATGGTTGTCGACACCACCACGCCGCTGCCTGCCCACGCCTTATGGACGCGTCTCTCCAACATCTACCACGACAACTCTGAGACGCGGTCCTCCTACCTTGATTAAGAATTCCACGGTCTCAAACAGGGCCCCATGACCGTGGCGGATTACTGCCGCAAGAAGAAGATCCTCGCCGATGAGCTCAACGCGTTGGGCACGAACACCACCGACAAGTGCCTTGTCCAGAACATTCTCCGCGGGCTCGGGTCTAAACTTGCGTTCATGCGCACGCTGACCCTCAAGCAGCGCCCCCTACCGTCGTTCCTCGACGTGCGCTCATCTCTTCTCCTCGAGGAGCTCACACTACAACAGTCCGACGAGTCATCCTCCTCGGCTCCATCCGCCTTCATCGCTCGTGGTGCTCCAACGCCTTCATCATCGCGTGGTCCAGCAGACAATAATGCACCACCACGCCGCCCTGATGTGTGCCGTAATTTCTAGCGAGGAAGCTACCGCTTCGGCGCACGGTGCCGCTACCTCCACTCGGCGCCTCCCCAGCAGCAAGGCGGCATCCAACCCAACACACCCGGGAAGGGTCCCTAGGCTCCCTGGCCGTCAATGCAAAACCCCTCGGCAGGATCCATCCAGATGTGGCCCGGGCAGCCCCAGCGCCCACCGTTCCTTGGCTCGTCTCAGGCTCATCACGCCGTGGTGTCGCCTATGAGTTTGTGGCCCTATGCTGCTTCCCCGACTATGCCATGGCCACCTGGGACACCTCTACCTCACATGTCGTGGATGCAAGGAGCACCAGGACCGTTGCCGACCACTCCACCGCCTGCACCGACATACACTGCTCCATCTCCCTCCTTCGACCAAGGTTCCCTCATGCAGGCTTTCAACACCATGTCCCTGACGCCACCGTCATCGAATGCATGATTCATGGATTCAGGCACTTCCGCTCACATGACCGGCAACCAGGGTAACCTCTCACACATCCTCCCCTCTCACTCCCCTTATCCACATGTCATCGTCGGCAATGGTCATACCCTTCCAATCAGCAGCGTCGGTCACACAACTATTTCTACACCTAATCAGTCTTTTCAACTTAACAATGTCTTAGTTACCCCCAACCTCATCAAAAAATCTTCTCTCTGTCCGCAAGTTCACCACTGATAATTTTGTTTCCATTGAGTTTGATCCGTTTGGTCTTTCTGTGAAGGACCTCCGCACCAAGAACGAGATCGTCAGGTGCAATAGTGTTGGCAACCTCTACCCCTTCTGGTGGCCGTCGTCTCCTGCGCATGACCTCTCCACCACTACATCGTCGTCAACATTATGGCATCGTCGTCTAGGACATCTCAATAGTCAAGCTTTGTCGCACCTAGCAAGTGCATTTTCTTTTCCGTGTAATAATAATAACACCGATGATCATTTATGTCATGCTTGTCAATTAGGGAAACATGTGCGACTACCCTTTGATAATTCATCTACTCAAACCACTCGCCCCTTTCAACTAATTCATTGTGATTTGTGGACTTCTCCCTCTCTAGTGTGTCTAGTTACAAATACTATCTAGTTGTGTTAGATGATTTCTCTCACTATCTTTGGACTTTTCCTTTGCGCGTCAAATCCGATACTTTCTCCACCCTCAAAAATTTCTTTGCTTATGTCTCTACGCAATTTAACACAACTATTCAGTCCTTGCAATGCGACAATGGCCGTGAATTTGACAACAATGCAGCTCGTGTTTTTCTCTCCTCCTTAGGCACCACGCTTCGTCTATCTTGCCCATACACATCCCCCCAGGATGGCAAAGCCGAACGTGTCATTCGTTCCACGAACAACATGGTGCGTTCACTTCTTTTCCAAGCAAGCATGCCTCCGGTCTATTGGGTTGAAGCTCTTCACACTGCCACCTTTCTTTTCAACCTTCACCCCACAAAAACCCTTCAGCAGCGTACACCACACGAAGTTCTCCTAGGTCCCCCACTTCCATTAGACCAGCTCCGTGTTTTTGGTTGTCTATGTTATCCTAACATCTCTGCCACAGCACCTCACAAACTAGCTCCTCGCACAACCGCTTGCGTCTTTCTAGGTAATCCTCTAATCACCGTGGCTATCGATGTCTTGACCTTACCACTCACAGAATTATCATATCTCGTCATGTCCTCTTTGACGAAAATTCGTTCCCTTTCTCCAAAACTTCAACACCCCCTCCTACCGCCACCGATCTATCCTTTCTGGATGATCTTCCCCCCATCCTTCCGCTTCCTATTACCCCTCCTATACCTCCTACACAGCCTCACGCCCCTCAACCCGAGCCACACACACCGCCTACACCTCCACCTACACCTCCTACACCTCCTATGGTCCTAGCGCCCGTCGGTCCTCCTCTGGTCGATAACACTCATTCGATGTATACTCGTGGAAAACGTGGTATGGTGCCAAAGCCTGTTGATCGTCTTACTCTCCTTGCTGATGTTCTCAGTCCCCTTCCTAAGAGCTACCGCAGTGCTCTGAAAGATGCTCACTGGCATTCTGCTATGGTCGATTAATTTACTGCCCTAAAAAACAATCAGACATGGGATCTTGTCCCTCGTCCTCCTGGAGCTAATGTTGTTTCTGGCAAGTGGATATTTCGGCATAAGCTCAAGCCAGATGGTTCTTCGGATCGGTATAAAGCACGCTAGGTCCTCCGTGGCTTCACTCAGCGTGCCGACGTCGACTACGGAGAGACTTTCAGCCCGGTTGTCAAACCGGCTACTGTTCGGACCGTACTCTCCATTGCCATCTCTCAAGACTGGCCTGTTCATCAGCTCGGCATCAACAATGCCTTTGTACATGGTACTCTCGCCGAGACAGTATACTGTGCGCAGCCGTCAGGTTTCATCGACGTCTCCAAGCCCGACCATGTGTGCCGCCTAAATAAGTCTCTCTATGGGCTTAAACAGGCGCCACGTGCATGGTACAGCCATTTCACTGATCATCTTCTTCGACTCGGTTTTGTTGGTTCCCGCGCGGATCCATCGCTCTTCATATACACCTGCCACACGGAGACTGTCTACCTGCTTTTATATGTTGACGACATTGTACTCACGGCTTCATCCGAGCAGCTACTTCGGCAAATCATCATGGCTCTTGAGCGCAAGTTCTCCCTCAAGGATCTTGGTGCACTACACTATTTTCTGGGAGTTGCTGCCACTCGCTCCTCTGATGGCATGTTCCTCTCACAAAGACAGTACATCCTTGACGTCCTCGAGCGTGCAGGTATGAGCGAGTGCAACCCTTGCTCCACTCCTGTCGATACACAGTCCAAGCTTGGCGCTGATGGCGATGTCGTTGCTGACCCATCCACCTATCGGAGCCTGGTGGGAGCCCTCCAATACTTGTCATCCAGCAGACCGGATGTCGCCTATGCCGTTCAACAGGTATGCTTATACATGCACGATCTCCATGAGCCACACCTCAATGCGATTAAGCGGATTCTCTGGTATCTTCGCGGCACCATCGACTATGGCCTACAACTACATCGATCGTCACCGACATCGCTTACTGCATACACTGATGCTGACTGGGCTGGCTGCCCCGACACACGCAAGTACACCTCAGGCTACGGAGTATTCCTTGGTGACAATCTGATCTCTTGGTCCTCTAAAACGCCAGCAAACCGTGTCCCGATCGAGTGCGGAAGCAGAATACTGAGGAGTTGCCAACGCCGTTGCTGAGGCATGCAGGTTACGTCAGCTCCTGTCCGAGCTACATCGCCCCCTTCATCGAGCTACGGTGGTCTACTGTGACAACATATCTGCAGTCTACCTATCGACGAACCCGATTCAACATCAACGACCAAGCATGTGGAGATTGATCTTCATTTTGTCTGCGAGAGAGTTGATTTTGGAGATGTTCGTGTTCTCCATGTCCCAACATCTTCACAGTATGCAGATATCTTCACCAAAGGGTTGCCATCGACGGTCTTCACCGAGTTCCGCTCCAGTCTGAACGTCCGCCCTGCTCCCGCTCCGACTAGGGGGGGGGGGTGTTAGACGTGTACGTATAGGACACGTCTATCGGCCGTATAGTTTCCAAATTGTAATCTCTAGCTAGCTTGGCAACCAATTCTCCTTGTACTATTTATAATCCCAGTCGTGGGACAAATCAATTAAGTGCAACAATTATATTTGACTTCAGTGATGATGATACTTACCCATTTTGTATGACAGGCTCAAACATTAAAGGATAAAACACATTTGTGCTAAGGAAACTGCATCTGGTATTGACAAGATGACAGTTGAAGATATCAAGAAGATGAAATGAATCATGTTTGTTTGTTTGTTAAACTGAACTTGGAACTGTGTGTGACAATTGTTAGAGATATGCCCAAGAGTCAATAATAAAGTGGTTATTATCATATCTTCATGTTTATGATAAATGTCTACACCCCATGCTATAATTGTATTAAGAGGAAACATAAATACTTGTGTGTTTTGTAAACATAAAAGAGTCCCTAGTAAGCCTCTTTTTAAACTAGCTTGTTGATTAATAGATGATCACAATTTTCTGATCATGGACATTGGATGTTATTAATAACAAGGTCATATCATTAGAAGAATGATGTGATGGACACACTCCTATAGTTAAGCATAGCATAAGATCAAGTCATTTAAAGTTCGTTTTCTATAAGCTTTCAAATACACAGTAACCTAAATCCTTCGACAATGAGATCATGTTAATCACCATCATCGGATGGATACTTTGATGACATCAAACACCACCATAACTGGGTGGTTATAAAGGTGGCATTGAGTATTCTAAAAGTATGTGTTGAGTCACATGGATCAAGAGTGGGATTTGTCCATCCATATGACAGATAGATATACTCTGGGCCCTCTCGTTGGATGTCATATAATTGGCTTGCAAGCATGTAACTAGATCACAAGGGATCACTTATACGTCGAAAACGTATCTATAATTTTTGATGCTCCATGCTTGTTTAGTATCTATTTTGCTTTGCTTTGTCTACACTTTGAGGTGTTTTTATATCTTTTCTAGAACTAACCTATTAACAAGTTGCCACAATGCCAGTTGCCTGTTTTCTTCTGTTTTTGGTTCTAGAAAGGCAGAAAATCAATATTCTCGTAACTGGATGGGACAAAAGCCAAAGTCAATATTTTAACGTGGGCGAAACGAAGCCGGAAGACGATACGGAGGGGCGCCACAGGGCGGCTAGACCCCCTAGGCACGGGTGGGCCCTAGATCGGGGGGATCTGAAGTTCTTCCCGGCACCCTGCCGGAGGGGAGATCATCCCGAAGGCCTTCTTCTCCGGTATGAAGCGTGAGTAGTTCCACCTTGGACTACGAGTCCATGTAGTAGCTAGATGGTTGTATCTCCTCCTTGTGCTTTCATGTATAGATCTTGTGAGCTCCATTCATGATCAAGATCTAATCTATTTGTAATCATGCATGTTGTGTTTGCGGGGATCCGATGGATGTTGAGATTACTATGTCAGATTGATTAATGGTTTTGTCTATTTGATTATATCATGTCTGTGTTATTTGTGATCTTGCATGCTCTTTGTTGTTAGTAGCTATCTTGGTCAAGTAGTTGCTAGTGACTCCAAGAGGGGGTATTTATGCTCGATAGTGGGTTTATGCCTCTAGTTTCCAAGGGAAGTGACAGAAATATCTTCGGTTTTAGATGTGTTGTCGTGGGAATGGTCACGGCAGATGCTGCAATCGGCAGCGAGTAGTAGAACGAGGGGCAAGGGCGGCCAGCCATCTGCGGTGCGAGATGAGGGCAGAGACACAAGGTTTTACCCAGGTTCGCCCCCTGGAGGGTAAATAACTACTCCTGCTAGATTGTATTATGGTGGAGGTACAATGGGCGAGCTCGACGGCTAGGCGGCGAGTCGCTTGGGTGTATGATGGAACGTATCTCTACACGCCCCGTAGGGAGGTTTATATAGTCTTACCTCCCCTAGGGTTTACATATCCCAACCGAATCAGTTGAAGCTTCGGTAATCGTTTAACCTAATCCGACTGGGCCTATCTACTCGCCTGAACCTTTAGCTTCCAGTCGCTTGGATCCACACCGGGCCTCGATCCAGTCGCCGTCTTGCAGGCCCACTCGCCAGTTCCTGGGCCAGTCGGAAACGTCCTGCTGGGTATACCCCGGTTGGCATATCCCCATCAGTAGTCCCCGAGGCCGTCGTTGATTAGGCGCAGGTGGTTGCTGGCAGTCGGAGTATACGGCTTCAAAGCAGACATCCAGTCGAATCATCGGCGGGCTCCTGAATAAAGGAAGAAACTAGTTATTCTGATCGCAGCTTTGGCGAGTCGAGTCGGCGAATACTCAGTCACTGTCGTAGTGATCGGGTCGGCGAGCCGAGTGGCCGAAGTTGGACCATTAAACGTGGTCAAACTAGCCGTTGGGGCAATCCAACGGTAATTTTTAGCGTAATCACCGCGTAGTAACGACTCCCTGATTTGGCGGGTAACAACCGCTATATAAGGGGAATGGCAGGCGATCAGAGAACCATCTCTTCGTCATTTCCTCCGATTGCGCTTTCGCCAATCTCCGCATCGCGATCCAGCCGACCCGAAATCCTCCGACCCCCCACGAATCCTTCCGCCAATGGCCCCCTCCACCGAGCCTTGGGGTAGATCTAAGTGTACGAGGGCGCAACTGGCATCCTTCGAGGAGGCCGGGATCCTGCGCGCCGGCAGGTGGCCCATCCCTGTGGCCGGAGAGGTGACCCCGAACCCGCGCGAGGGAGAGTTCATCTGCTTCACCAGCCACCTAGAGCGGGGGCTGGGATTCCCAACGTCTCTCTTCTTCCGGCGCTTCTGCGCCTTCTACGGGATCCAACCATCGAACCTGGGCCCGCACAGCATCGAGCAGCTCGCCATTTTCGTGGCGTTCTGTGAGTGCTACCTGGGCTGCAGGCCCTAGTTCCCCCTGCGGCAAGATCTATTCCACGGGCGGATCAGTCTCGAGGAAGCGGGTGGCCCAATGCTCGCCGCGGGCGGCCTGACGTTCCAACTGAAATCGAAGGCTTCTTTCTTCGATCTGATGCTACCCGCCAAGGCGGCGAGCCAATGGAAGAACTCTTGGTTCTACGTCACAGAGGTGACCCCAGACAGCGAGGTGGCGATCCCAAGGTACTCCGCCGACCGGCCTGAACCACGTCGACTTCAAGTCGGCAAGCTTCCAACAGACCAGCGAATGGTCGTGGACGAAATGCTTCAGACCATTCGCGGCCTGAATAAGAGGGGCCTCCTGCCCATCAATCTGTACAACTGCTGGCTCGGGCGGCGACTTGTCCCCCTGGCCCGCCGCGACCACTATATGTACGAGTACACGGGCCGGGAGGACTCGACGAAGTCCTGCCTCGACGAGTGGCAACTCGAGGATTATCTCCTGGCGCTGAAGAAGATCACCCAGGCGACGTACCTCGACGCGAAGGCCGGGGTCGCCCCCTACACCACGAAGCATCCAGCCCCGACGGTAAGTCATCCTTTCGTCACTCACAGTCGCAGTTAAATGCGGTCGCGGTCATACTGATGTTGTTTATGCCTATTGCAGCTATTTCAAGTAGTTGAGGCGTGGCTTCCGCCCGCGGACGATGAAAATTCGAGTTTGTCCGTCCGGGAGGTGGGCGAATCGCCTTCAGCGAGGGGAGGCATCGAGAGCGATGGGAGTGGCGACGACGATGAATCCGAAGAAGAGGTCGCCCCGTTGGTCCGGAAAACGCGCGGGCAGCGGCAGCGTGAGCTTGAGGCGAGCAGAAGCCTCGAGCGTCATGATGACGATGACGACGAGCTCCCGAGCACACCTCGCGTCGCAAGGCCACTCCCTCGAAGAAGAAGAAGAAGAAGAAGAAGAAGAAGAAGAAGAAGGATGTTAAGGCCCCTCCGAAGAAGAAGACGAACCCAGCGAAGCAGGCGTCTCCGCCTTACTCGCCAAGCAGCTCCGACGCCACCAGCCTGGCCGGGGGCGAGGCCCCACAAGAGGCGACGGCGCCGGATATCGCCGCCGTCCTGACCGAGGTGCCCCTGGCCTCGATGCCTCCGCCATTTGCCCCAATCGCTGGGTCGGGGACCGCTCCAGTCGCGGTAGCTTCGCCGCCCAAGGGTGCTCCTGCCGAAGATGTTTCGGAGGCTCTAGCCGCAGCCTCGACAACGAAGAAACCGTCCGTGTCTTGGGCACGCGACGTCCTGGAGATGGGCCTCAGTCGCCGATTGGGCTCCGAACTGGAGAAGCCGGCCGGCATCCGCACGGGGCTATGCTTCATTTCAGTCGCCAAGTGAGTTTGCTCACCTACTTTTGTATTTCGTTGTACTTGGATTATCTTGCTCACGTAATCAATTTGTAGGACCGGAGCGAAGAAGATAGGCCATCCGACCGTGGCTAAGGTGCCACCTGTCGTCAGCGAGGAAGATCCCTCCCGGAAGAGGAAGGCGGACGAAGTCGTTGCCCCCGCGGATAGTGCCAAGAAGGCCAAGGGCGACGAAGTCGTCACGGTCTTCGACGACACGGCGATCGCGCCGAGTGAACCCGTAACGGAGGCAGCCTTACCCGCGAAGGAGGGTGCTCCCTCGCCTGGGGCGGCCGAGCCGGCCTCCTTTGGTCCCGGTGCCTCCATCGCAACGTTCCCGCGCTTCATGGCCAGAGCGGCTACAGCGAGTGGTACCTCGCCCTCGAGCCATGCACTTGGGGTCGTCGATACGGAGGTCGAGCAGCGTCGCGGGCACACGTCGGCTCTCCTCGCGTCCGTGGATGCGATACAACTTCATGGCATGCTTGGCGCAGCCATCCAGGTATGTCCAGTCCCCGAGGATCAGGCCGGTGTGTTGCAGCAGTCTGATTCTTTTGATGTAGTGTTTATATTTTTCGCGTCCAGTCCCCGAGTGCGCGCTCGCTGAATTTCAGCGGGTGGGCACTTAGGATCTTTTGATTTCCAGTCCCCGAGTGCGCACTCGCTGAATTTCAGCGGGTGGGCACTTAGGAGTTTTTGATTGCCAGTCCCCGAGGGAGCACTTGCTGAATTTCAGCGGGTGGGCACTTAGGAGTTTTTGATTGCCAGTCCCCGAGTGCGCACTCGCTGAATTTCAGCGGGTGGGCACTTAGGATTTCGCTTTGGTTAACTGTTTGAATTGTGTATAGGGTCTGCAACGTGAGTCAGCTGACCGGCTTGCTGCGAAACACCGTGCGGAGAAGGAACTGGCCACCGTCCGAGAGGCGAATAAGGGGCTTCAGGCAGTTGCCGCGAAGGCAGAGGAAGCCCGCCAGGGACTTGTCCCAGCGAGTGAGTTGGCAGCGGCTCAATCGGCGTTGGGCTCGGCTGAGAAGCGGATCGCCGACCTCGAGCGCGAGCTGAGGGAGGCGAAAGAGGAAGCGAGTTCGGCGGATGGTCGAGCCAAGGCCGTCGTTACGGCCGCCGCGGAAGAGCGTAAAGTTTCTGACGCCCTTGTTGCTGGGCTTCAGGATGATTATACTTCGCTTCAGAGCTTCATCACGGATCTCTCCCGTCCCTTGATTGGTGAGTGTGTCTGCCCCTGCCTGTTGCATGTGCCTTTTTGTAGTGTCCGATGTACTCACTGTTATCTTCTATCCACAGGTCGTATCCTTGATAGCACGGAAGAGGCGAGCTCGTTCGACGCGCGGCAATGTGTGGCCACGCTTGTCGACTCCGCGGCTTTGTCGGCGACGTGCATCCGGGCCTACCTCCAGGAGATGTCGCCTACGGAAGTAATTCCCAGCGACCTCGTCGAGGTGTTGCGGTACTTGGAGAAGGCGCCGTCGGTTGTCGAGTTTATGACGCGGTCGGCATTCCGACGTGGAGCAGCGACGGCGCTTAGCCTTGGGTTCGCCCACTTCCCGGAGGACTTCGATCTGGACGACGTGACGAGTGGCTACCCGTCGTCGACTGGATTGGTGGAGATTTCAGAGGTACTCAAGTTGACGGACCGCGCCGTGGTGTACTCCGAGCGCGTCTGGGCGATGGGCTACCTCCTTCCTTACCAGGAGACGGTCGTCGCACCTAACGACCCCGAGCCGCAGCACCGGGACTTCAAGATCGAGCAACCCTTTCGTGCGGCGATGGCGGGTGAGCTGACGACGTACCCGTCAAACCCGTACACTCCCTTCATCCGCAATCTCAAGGGTGCTGGCGAGTCGTCGTTGAAGCCTGCGGAGTAGAATAGTTTGCCCTGGGGCGTTAGTAGCAGATCTGCCGTTTGGGCATATTTTGTATTCTGAGACGATTGCATCATGCTATTAACGAGATATCGTGTTTGTTTTGTGATTTGTCATGTGTTTTTCGATTGAGGTTTGAACGAGTCCCCGAGCGCGTCCGCCCTTTTTATGGGGTTTACCTTGTTTGTGATGTGTTTGTGGTTTTTGAATGTTTTGTTATTGTGGTCGACTCGCCCGGACTCGGAGAGCCAGTCGCAAGGCGACTCCCTTGAGCGCTCTGTACTTCACCGTTTTCCCTTGCGCGAACGAGGTCGGGTGGCCGAGTCCCCGAGCGTGGTACTTGGTTGTTCTAGGCGCGACTCGAGGGTGGGTGAGGGCTTGGCGCGTTAGTTTGAGCGCGTCACTCCTGCCTGGCCCGTTGGGTCAGTCGCATGGCGAGTCCTGGGCATGCTCTCATACTTGGCGTTTTTCCTAGCCGCTCGCGCTGGACTGGTCATCAGTCCCCGAGCGTGGTACTTGGCCATTCGAGTCGCTATGTCGAGGATGCGGAGGATCGTGGTCGCTGTGAGAAGCGAAGGCAGTTGTCTTGGCTCGTAGAGCCAGTCGGGCTTGGCGACTCCGATGGGGCTCCGGGTGGGCGTTTTTCGTGGACGTTGCAAGGCCTGAGGTGACCCAGTGCCCTTGTAACGCACTACTTGGCCGTGCCGATCGCTGTACCAACGGTTGACTTCTGCAGTTAGCTTGACGTTGTTATTACGAGTGCGAGTGGCACAAGACACGGAGAGTAGGCGCAATTTGCGGTAACCAATTCTTTTTATTTCAAAGCGACCGGAGGGTACATATGTGGGGTTTTAGGAGTAGAACTTCCGTAGGAGGTTTACATTCCACGGTCGCTTGACGTCGAGTTTGCCGTCCCCGCGGACATCGAGGAGGTAGTAGGCGTCGTTGCCGAGTACGCGCCCGATGGTGAATGGTCCCTCCCACGGAGGGGAAAGCTTGTCCATGCCCTTCTTGTCCTGGATGAGGCGCAGCACCAGGTCGCCTTCTTGGAAGGTGCGAGTTTTCACCCGCCAGCTGTGGTAGTGGCGGAATCCCTGCTGGTAGATGGCGGTGCGTGATCGAGCGAGGTCACGTGCCTCGTCGAGTTTATCGACTCCATCCTGGCGGGTGAGTTCGTTTGCAGCCTCCGTGTAGTGGACGACCCGTGGCGAGTCGTGCTCGAGGTCGGTGGGCATGACTGCCTCGGCGCCGTACACCATGAAGAAGGGGGTGAACCCTGTCGACCTGTTGACCGAGGTGCGGATGCCCCAGATGACGGAGGGTAGCTCCTCGACCCAGCACCCGGCGGTGCGCTTGAGTGGTACTTGGAGTCGCGGCTTCAGGCCGTGGAGGATGCTTTGATTGGCCCGTTCCGCCTGGCCGCTGGATTCCGGGTGGGCGACTGATGCGAGATCGAGCCGGATGTGGTGTTCTTCGCAGAACTCGTCCATGGCTCCTTTGGCGAAGTTGGTGCCGTTGTCCGTGATGATGCTTTTTGGGAACCCATAGCGATATATGAGCTCGCGTAAGAATTTAGTGGCAGTCTTCCCGTCGCATTTCCGGACTGGTTTGGCCTCCACCCACTTTGTGAATTTGTCGACCGTGACCAGGAGGTGGGTGTAGCCAGAGGGAGCCTTTTTGAAGGGGCCTACCATGTCCATACCCCACACGGCGAATGGCCAGGTGATGGGGATTGTCGTGAGCGCTGAGCTCGGCACGTGCGTCTGGTTGGCGTACTTCTGGCACCCGGCGCACCGCTGGACAATGTCGACAGCATCAGCGTGTGCGGTGGGCCAGTAGAAGCCATGCCGCATAGCCTTGGCGACCAGAGAGCGGGCGCCAGCGTGGTGGCCGCAGTCGCCAGAGTGGATGTCGTGGAGGATCTTGCGTCCTTCGGCGGGCTGGACGCAGCGTTGGAATACACCGGTGACGCTGCGCTTGTGGAGCTCGCCGTCGATGATGGTGAAGGATTTGCATCGGCGTGCGATCATCCGAGCGTCCGTCTCGTCTGCCGGCAAGGTGCCGGCCTCCAGGTAGGCGACGTAGGGCTTGGTCCAGTTGTCTGGCTCGTTGACGAGTGCGACCAGGGCTGCCTCTGGCTGCAGCGGGACTCCGATGTCGATCTCCCTTGGGAGAGAGACTGATGGCTTGGTGGTCGTGTCCAGGAAGACCCCGGCGGGTGGTGCGAGTCGAGCCGACCCAATGCGAGAGAGTGCGTCGGCCTCCTTGGTCTTCCGCCTGTCGATCCACTCAACGGAGTAGCCTGCGAAGTGTCCACCCAGCTTGTCCACTGCTTGGCGTTATGCCGCCATGGTGGGGGAGACGGCGTCGCAGGTGCCAGCGACTTGCCCAGCGACGAGATCGGAGTCTCCGTAGCAGCGTAGGCGGTAGACGTTCATCTCCTTGGCAGCCCGCATGCCGTGGAGTAGTGCCTCGTACTCGGCCATGTTGTTGGTGCAGGGGGTGAAGTCGAGGCAGAGGACGTAGCAGAGCTTGTCGCCCTTCGGTGAAGTCAGCACGATCCCCGCTCCTGCGCCGTCCGCGTTCTTGGAGCCGTCGAAGTGCAGGCTCCAGTAATGGAGGTATGGCAGCTTCTCTGGCTGCTGGGCCTCTTCCCAGTCGGCGATGAAGTCCGCTAGAGCCTGCGACTTGATCGCTTTCTGTGGCTCGTAATTGATGTTGTGGATGCCGATCTCGACGGCCCACTTGGCGACCCGCCCGGTCGCCTCGCGGTTGCGGATGATGTCCTGCAACGGTGCTGAGGAGACGACCATGATTGGGTGTTCCTGGAAGTAGTGTGGCAGGCGTCGTTGTGCTCTGAAGACCGCGTATACCAGTTTCTGGTACTGCGGGTATCGCTGGCGCGACTCGGTGGGGACCTCGCTGATGTAGTACACCGGTCGCTGTACTGGGCGCTCCTTTCCTTCCTCCGGCCGTTCGACGACCATGACGGCGCTGACGACGCGCTCGGAAGCCGCAACGTAAACCAGCATGGGTTCTTTGTCGGAGGGGGTGGCGAGTAGTGGTGCGGCGATCGAGTAGCACCTTCTTGAGGCCGCGGAGCGCGTCGTCTGCCTCCTTGTCCCACTGGAAGGTGGGGTTCTTGCGCATCAGGCGGTATAGGGGCATCGCCTTTTCGCCCAGGCGAGGGATGAAGCGACTGAGAGCCGCTACTCGCCCGGCCAGCTTCTGGACATCGCGCAGGCACTCGGGTTTGCCGAGTCGGGCGATCGTGTCGATCTTGGTGGGGTTCGCCTCAATCCCTCGCTTAGAGACGACGTACCCCAGTAGTTGTCCTGCTGGTACACCGAAGGTGCATTTGCTTGGATTAAGCTTTATCTTGTATTTCCGCAAGTTAGCGAATGTTTCCGCCAGGTCAGCGAGTAGATCACCCTGGCGAGCGGATTTTACGAACACGTCGTCGATGTAGACGTGGATGTTGCGGCCAATTTGGCTCGCGAGGCACTCCTGCATGCACCGCTGGTAGGTCGCCCCGGCGTTCTTGAGGCCGAAGGTCATGGCGGTATAGCAGAAGGCTCCGAATGGCGTGATGAACGCCGTCTTCTCCTCGTCCTCGACAGCCATTTTGATCTGGTTGTATCCAGAGTAGGCGTCGAGGAAACATAACGACTCCGAGCCCGCGGTGGAATCGATTATTTGGTCGATCCGTGGGAGGACGAACTGCTCCTTCGGGCAGGCGCTGTTCAAGTTTGTGTAGTCGATACACATCCTCCAGGTCCCGTTCTTTTTCTCGACCAAGACTGGGTTTGCCAGCCACTTGGAGTATTTAATTGGCCGGATGAAGCCTGGAGCGAGTAGACGCTGTACTTCCTCGGCGATAGCTCGGCGGCGCTCTTCATTGAAGGGCCGCAGCGACTGCTTGACGGGTCGCACTTTGGGGTCGGCATTTAGTTTGTGCTCAGCGAGCTCCCTAGGGACACCAGGCATGTCAGAGGGCTTCCATGCGAAGATGTCCCTATTCTCACGGAGGAACTCGATGAGCGCGCCTTCCTCGGCTGGGCTCATGCCCGTCCCGATCGTCACCGTCTGGCTGGAGTCGCCTAGGACCAGCTCGACAGTGCGGGTGTGCGTCGTTGCCTCGAAGGCTGAGGTGTTTGCGCCCTCGGAGTTGGGCTTCTTGAGTATGGTGGGGTCGTCGTTGTTGACCCCGCTCGCATACTTGGCGAGCTCATTGGCGTGGTTGGTCTCTGCCGCGATGACGGCGTCGGCGAGTTCTGCTCCTTTGGCCTCGCACTCGGCGGCCATGTCGGGGTCGCCGTTGATGGTTATGACGCCGCACGGCCCGGGGAGCTTCATCGCGTTGTACGCGTAGTGGGGCGCTGCCATGAACTTGGCGAACGCCTGGCGCCCCAGGACGCAGTGGTAGGGGCTGTCGAAGGGTACCAGCTCGAAGACGATCCGCTCGGTGCGGAAGTTTGCTGGTGTGCCGAAGGTGACTGGCAGCGTGACCTTGCCGATCGGGTACGCCTTATGACCGGGGACGATGCCGTGGAACGTGGTGTGGGTTGTCTCGATCATCGACTGCGGGAGCCGCAGCCGCCTGAAGGTGTCCAGGTACAGGATGTTGATGGAGCTGCCGCCGTCCATCAATGTCTTGGGGAGCCAGTAGTCGCCCACCTTAGGCTTGACCACCAGGGTGACTCGGCCTGGGTACTCGATGCGTGGCGAGTGGTCCTGGCGGCTCCAGGTGATGGGCTGCTCCGACCAGTTGAGGAACTGGGGGACATCCACCTGGGCCACCGCGTTGACGGTGACGGCGCGGGTGATGACCTTCTTCTCGCGCTTCGTGTTGAAGCCTGTGAAGGTGTGGAGCGAGCCGGCCACGTTGCTGAATTTTCCGCCGTTTGGCGGGTTGTTGTCGGGGTCCTCCCGTGCTCGCCGTGCCTTCTCGATTTCTCTAAGGGTGTGGCAGTCGGCGGTCGTGTGCGTGGCGGGTTTCCCTTCCCTGCTATGAAACGCACAAGGTTGGTTAAGGAGGGCCACGGGGTCGAACCTTGGCTTGGCCTTGTAGTTGCCGCCGTCACGGCGTTGTCCTCCGTCGCGACGGAAGCTTTTGGGCTCGCGTTGTGCGTGCCCGGCGTTGGCGACGAAGTCGACTCGCCCGTCACTGCGGCGCTTGCCGGTGAGGCGAGTGTTGCTGTAGCGTAGGTCGGACCGTCGTCTGTTGTTTTTGCCGCTCGTGCGGCGTTGGCCTCCCGACTCGTCGTCGGTTTCCTGGTTTGGATCTTCCTCCGCGTACCGTTTGGCGATCTCGAGGAGGTCCGGTATGTTGTCGAGTGTGCGAGAATGTCGCTTGAGCTTGGCGACCAAGGGCTCGTAGCGGCACGAGGTCTTGAAGCAATGGATCGCAGTGTCCGGGTGGATGCCGACCGCGTTGTACCAGAGTTCTTGCCACCGCTGGACCCAGTTGCGGGTCGACTCGCGGGGTCCCTGGACGCATCGCTCCAGGTCCTCGATGGTGGTGGCGCGGGTGTAGGAGCACTCAAAGTGCCTGACGAAGGCGTCGCGCATTTCCTCCCAGGAGTCGATACTATCCTGGGGGAGGGTGTTGATCCACTGCCTGCATGTCCCCTCCATCATCAAGGGGAGGTAACGGGCTGTTGGGGGGGTGACCCCGGATAGGTTAAAGACGGGGAAAGACGAGGGTACGATCCCCGTCTGGTTTCCGAGTTACAGTCTAAGTCGGCCGAATCCTGTAGAAGTCGGCCGACATATGGAGGCGAGAGACCCGTATATGTATATTAAGACATTACCCGACCGAGATATTACGTAAGTCGGCCGGGTTAGCCTAAGTGATCTTGATGCAGGTGAAGGACAATCCGAGCTATGCGAGGAAGGACTGAATGATATGAAGCTTGCAGGAGAAGGAGAAGCCTGAAGTCAAACCCTAGCTGCAAGCTAGGGAGAATCTGAGCGGAGCCAAGCGCTAGGGACAAAGGCGCAGAGCGACAGAGAGGCAGGAGGAGGTCACGGAGGTGACAGTCCAGAAGCCCGAGGCGCACAGGAGGGGCCCTCTGGAACCTTGCCGTCATTAGAGGGGCGACAGGGAAAGGCGGGCGCCGAACTACTATATTGGGACAAGCATATTCCTCGAATATGCTTGCCACGTCAGCCCTAGAGGAACCCAGGGCTCTCCTTTATAAGGAGAGGCTTGGACTCAGAAGGGGGGATCGACTGAAGTTAGAGCCGTTAGGCTGGTAAAGTTCTTCTCTTCTCCCTGTATACAGCTCAAGGAGCACTTGTAGCCCAAGGAAGAAGAAATAAAGATCTTTGCCTCAGTCTTCTGTGTGTAGAATCAACTACATCTTCCCTCCCCAGATCCCTCTAGCATCCATTGGCCCCATACTTTAGCCTACCCATGGCATCTGCCGTGATACCACCACGACAGTTGGCGCCCACCGTGGGGCACGCAGTGGTGCTAGCTGGAGTTATGATCCGGACGGGAAACTTCATCAACACGGGCGAGCGCGTTGTTTCTGGCTTGGTCCAGAGATTTGGTCTCTGTGACTATGTCAGCGACAATGCAGGGAGCTTCAGGGGGAAAACTCCCCCGCGTAATGGTGTCTTCATCAGCCTGGGCGGGCACAAGGTTTACGTCGGTGTCGACATCTCCGGCGTTTATCCTCACCGAGTTGTTGTTGCAGGAGAGCCACCTCTTAACGCAGCAAGCCGTCCGCCTAGAGCACATCCTGCAGGCAGCGTCGAGGTGATGGTCGCTGCCGGAGTGCAAACTAGAGCAGCAGCAGACGGGTCAAGCAGAGAACCCGCCGCAGGTGTGCAAGGCGCACCCAGGCAGACCGCACCACAACCCACCGAGGTAATCCCGCCAGCGACCAACCCGACCGAGGTGCAGGACACCAACCCAAAAGCACCAAGAGTAAGAGGGACACCTCTGGAGAAGCCAAAGAACATTCTTCAGGCGACCATAGAAAACCTGACAACGCCTGTAGCGCCGATACTTGATCCGGCAAATGCTCAGGCAGAGTTGGAGGAAACCAGGCAAAAGGTGCTGGTAGAGGCCAAAAAGGTGTCGGCCTTGCGGGAGTCCTTAAACAGGACCCTGTGAGAATATGCCAAAGCTAATAAGCTGGACGTCGCACCCGAACGGGTGGACGAATTAAGATTGAGAGGGAAAAACCTCATGGATGATATCAACAAAGAGCATGATGCTCATAAAGCAGAATCGGTGGATTTGGGCTTGCCGAGGTACAGTACCCCGGCAAAGAACCTAAGAGCGGCAAATGCCGCAACATTAGAATTAGAGGGGTTGACCGGCGAGGCCCGACAGAAACAGCAGGAAAGAGTGAATGAGCTGGTGCGCATCGCGAACCAGCAAAACGAAGAAATGCTCAGAACAAACCCGGCGAGGCCGGGGCCTCGCGAATGGTTCACTCGGCAGGGGCAGCACCTGCCTTATCCGTGGCAGCAACATCTTCACCCAGAAATAATGCACGAAGGGACAAAGCAGTAACCTCCGGAAAGAGGAACAAGCAAATTGTTCCATATGATCCGGCGATGGCTGGAAAGGCAAATGAGAACAGAGGCAATGCAAGCCGAGGTAACAGTGGGGAGAGGAACCATGGCCGTGTGGAAAAAGACGGCGGAAGCCGAGGCAATGGAGATCTCGGCAGAAGAGAACCCGCAAGAGGTAATCATGAGAACAATACCCCGGTCGAAGTAAGGAGAGAGCTGCCGCTCAACCCGCAACCAAGGCATGAACCCCAGCAGGAAAGAGAAACAAGGCCAGCTCGCCACAATCAAATTAATGAGAGATACAATGATGGTTACTCCGAGATGGAGTATGCGATCCGTGGCGGAAACAACCACTATGGGGTACAAGATAGAATTCTGTACAGGGATTTGCCATCAAATGATGCAAGAGTAAAGCTGGATCGGCTATACCGGTCCGAACTGTTGGAAGAACAGGGTCCACCAGGGCCGACATGCTTTGGACCACGGATCATGGGCGAACCGCCTGTGCCAAATTTTCAGCTAGCAAGGGGCACGAAAACGTATAATGGGAGCACCAAACCACAGGACTGGTTGATTGATTATGCCACTGCTGTGAAAATAGCGGGTGGAAACTTACGATGGACAGTACGGTATGTACCACAAATGCTGGAAGGACCAGCCAGGGTGTGGCTGAATAATCTACCAGCGGGCAGTATCAACTGTTGGCTGGATTTTGAGAAAATGTTTGTCAGCAACTTTACCAGCACATACAAGAGGCCAAACATGCCACAACAGTTAGCCATGTGCAAGCAGAGGCCGAATGAAACAGATAGAGAATTTTTAACTCGGTGGTGCAACCTGAGAAACTCATGTGAAGGGGTTCTAGAATCGCAAGCAATAGCTTGGTTCGCACAAGGATGCCGCTATGGCAGCGTATTGTGGCAACGTCTGCAAAGAGATATGCCGACCACACTGGCAGAAACTATCAGAATAGCAGACTCCTACGCATTAGGAGACCCAACGCAACCAGAATTAATGTCGGCGGATCATCGCGAGCAACAGGACCATTATGCAAGAGATTTGGCCGGGTCATCCAGGCGCAGTGATTTCAGAGGAAGAAGAAGAGAGGAAAGGCCGGATTATAGATATAATTCGGCCCAAGTGGCGGCAGTAACACAAGATCAGCCGAGTCACGGAGCAACTCAACGGCAGAAGAATGGACCTCAGCAGTGGACACCAAGGAATGAAGGAAAAAGGTAGTGGACCCCAGAACAAAAGAAACAGTGGCAGGAGAGGCCGAAATACACGTTCGAATCCATGTTAGATCAGCCGTGCAAGTTTCACATGTCAAACCCATCCAGGCCAGCCAACCATACGACCCGCCAATGTGCATGGATGAAAAATGCAATGGGGAACCCCGCAGGAGTTCAGGCACCCCATCAAGTACATCAGCAGCATCAACCACAGTTGACTGGAGCAAATGCACAGCAACTGATGTTACCGCCCCCTCCCCCGAGGTACGATAACTCGGATCGGAGAGACGCGGTACATCAAGTGATGAACCAAGTCCAGGATGGAAGGACGAATCCGGCGAATACTGGACGCAATGATTACAGAGAACATCATCAGTCTTATTGCGTGTTCACAACGGAACAACAAGACAAGCAGAGTGTGCAGCGCCGGCATATGGAAGTAAATGCAGTTATGCCGGCAGTACCAAGATATATGCCTTGGTCGGATCAAGAGGTAACTTGGAGCATAAAGGATCATCCCAAGATAATGCCGAATCCTGGGTCATATGCACTTGTATTAGACCCAACATTTGTTGGACCGAGCATCAATGTGAAATTCTCAAAAGTACTCATTGACAACGGAAGCAGTATCAACATCATGTACAAAGATACCATGCATAAACTCGGAATATCGCAGAACATGTTGCAATCCACGAGGACCACTTTCCATGGGATAGTGCCAGGGCTTTCATGTGAACCCATTGGTAAGGTCCGAATGGATGTGTTATTCGGCACAAGGGATAACTGCAGAGCAGAAAACTTAGAGTTTGAGGTGGTGGATCTAGAGAGTTGCTATCATGCTTTACTCGGACGGCCAGCATTGGCCAAATTCATGGGCAGTTGTCATGTAAGTTATCTGAAAATGAAGCTACCCGGACCACAAGGAGTAATAACAATTGCAGGGGATTACAAGAAGTCAATGGAGTGTGCTTCAGCCGGGTCAAATTTGGCCGAATCATTGGTTATAGCAAGAGAAAAGAGAAGGATTCAAGAGGTAGCAGCCCTCGCTCAGTCGGCACAGCTGAACATGCCGGCGCTAGCCAACCCGCATGGCAGTGTCTCTTTTCAGCCGACTAAAGAAACGAAGAAATTTCAGATCGATGAGCAATTCCCGGAGCATACTGTTACTATTGGTGCAGGCCTGGACGCTAAATAGGAAAGCGAGCTCACCAACTTCCTCCGTGAGAATCGGGACATATTTGCATGGTCAACTCAGGATCTGCAAGGTGTTCCGAGGGAGTTGGCTGAGCACTCTTTGAACGTAAGGCCAGGAGCAAGGCCGGTGAAGCAACCTCTCCGCCGCTTCGCCGAAGATAGGAGAAAAATAATAGGAGATGAAATAGCTCGGCTCCTCGCGGCCGGGTTCATCATGGAGGTGCTGTATCCGGATTGGTTGTCGAATCCGGTGCTAGTAGAAAAGAAGAAAGATGATCCCAATGTAGCCATTGTATGGCGAATGTGTATCGATTACACCAACCTGAACAAGGCGTGTCCAAAAGATCCTTTTCCATTGCCTAGAATAGACCAAGTCATTGATTCGACCGCTGGTTGTGAGTTATTGTCATTTGTAGACGCGTATTCTGGTTTCCACCAGATACCGTTAAATCCGGCCGATCAAATAAAGACCGCGTTTATTACCCCGTACGAGGCTTATTGCTATCGCACAATGCCATTCGGCCTGCGAAACGCAGGAGCAACATATCAGAGATGCATGCAAAAATGTCTACATGATCAGATAGGAAAAAATGTACAAGTATATGTAGATGACGTGGTCATCAAAACCAAGGAAAGCAAAACGTTACTGGAAGATATACGGCAGACTTTCGTGAACCTGAGAAGGTTCCGAATGAAGCTTAATCCAGAAAAATGCACGTTTGGCGTGCCGGCAGGAAAATTACTCGGTTTTCTGGTATCTAGCCGAGGTATAGAGGCCAACCCAACAAAGATAAAGGCAGTAGAAAGAATGGAATTGCCAAGATGTTTAAATGATGTACAAAAATTCACGGGTTGTCTGGCCTCGCTTAGCCGGTTTGTATGTCGGCTAGGAGAGAAGGCGCTACCACTCTATCAGCTGATGAAGAAATCAGATAAATTCATTTGGACTCCACAAGCGGACAGCGCATTCCATGAGTTGAAAAAGATGTTGGTCACAGCACCCATTTTGGCTTCTCCATTATCAAAAGAGCCTATGTTACTCTATGTAGCGGCTACCAACAGAGTAGTGAGTGTTGTAGTCGTAGTGGAACGACTTGAAGATGGTAAGTCGGTTTAGAGGCCGGTGTATTATTTAAGTGAGGTGTTATCCACTTCAAAGCAGAATTACCCACATTATCAGAAGATGGCTTATGGGGTATATATGTCGGCGAAAAATCTTAAACATTACTTAGAAGAGCATCCCATCAAAGTGATCTGTGAGGCGCCCATAGCCGACATATTGAGCAACAAAGACGCAAGTGGCCAAATAGCAAGATGGGCAATCGATCTGTCACCATACGCTCCACAATTTGATAGGAGAGACGCAATCAAATCTCAGGCGGTCGCCGACTTTTTCGTAGACTGGGCCGAGGTGCAGTATGAGCCACCATTGCCAGACCCAAATTATTGGACTATGCATTTTGATGGTTCCAAACTAAGGAATGGTTTGGGGGCAGGAATAGTGTTAACCTCACCTAAAAGAGACCAACTGAAGTATGTGCTACAAATACATTTTGCTGCATCCAACAACGTAGCCGAATATGAAGCACTGGTCCCTGGATTGAAAGTAGCAAAAGAAATTGGCATACGCCGAATCTTGTGCTATGGCGACTCGGATCTGGTAGTACAACAAGTCTCAGGCAGTTGGGACGCATTAGATGCTAATATGGCTTTATACAGATTTCACGTGCAAAAGATCAGTGGATACTTTGAAGGATGTGAATTTCACCACATACCTCGGGCAGAAAATGATGCCGCAGACACGTTGTCAAAACTAGGATCAACCCGGCAATCAATTCCTCTTGGTTTTGCCCTGGAACACCTCAGGAAACCATCAATAATCCCATCACCAGAATCCGAATCTATCTTTATCCCGGCAAATTCAGCAGAAGATAACGCGCCGATGGAAGTAGACAGGCAATATAACTCGGAACCCCCCAAAAGGAGGACAGCCGAAGTAAGCACAATCAGGGGGAAAGCCGAGATAGGTATGTCGGCAGAAAACATGGAAGTAGACAGTGAGATCACACCAGAAAAAGTCGCACCGCTATGGGCGCAACCCATATTCTCTTACCTAAAAGACTCGATGTTGCCGAGTAATGAGGTATTAGCTAGACAAACCGTAAGGAGAGCAAAAGCTTATACAATCATAAACAATGAGCTATATAAAAGAAGCGTCACAAGCGTGTTGCAGAAGTGTGTGAGTTCGGCAGAAGGTCAGGAGATCCTCCTAGATATACACCAAGGAGAATGTGGGCACCATGCCTCATCTCGTGCCTTGGTAGCCAAAGCATTCAAGCATGGATTTTATTGGCCGACGACATTGAAAGAAGCAAAAGAATTAGTTGAAAAATGCAATGGGTGTCAGAGATACGCAACCAAAATACACATGCCATCGGCCGAGTTAAAAACAATACCCATCACTTGGCCATTTTCTGTATGGGGTTTAGATATGGTGGGACGATTTAAGCCGGCACGAGGAGGAATGACCAACATATTGGTTATGGTGGACAAGTTCACAAAATGGATTGAAGTGAAACCAATAAAAAAATGCGATGGGTCCACAGCAGTGAAATTTCTCAAAGATATTATCTTAAGATATGGGTATCCGCACAGTATTATTACAGATAATGGCACAAACTTTGCAGAAGGAGCCTTTGCCAGATTTTGCAGAGAGAAACACATAAGACTAGATATTGCCTCTGTGGCTCACCCAGCATCTAATGGGCAAGTGGAAAGGTCTAATGGACTGGTGCTATCAGGAATAAAACCACGACTTGTCGAACCGTTGCAAAGGTCGGCAGGATGTTGGATTGAGGAACTCCCAGCCATACTATGGAGCCTCAGGACTACTCCGAATAGATCAACAGGTTACACACCATTCTTTCTGGTATACGGGGCAGAGGCCGTACTTCCAGCCGACATAATATATGACTCGCCAAGAGTTACTCAGTATACAACCTCGGAGATAAACGAGATAGCTCGGCAAGATACTGTAGACCTGCTAGAAGAAGCCAGAGAACTGGCACTATCACGATCAGCTATTTATCAGCAGAACCTGCGACGATATCACAGCAAGAAGGCGAATCCAAGGGTGTTCAAAGAAGGAGATTTAGTCCTCCGACTGGTGCAACGCACGGCCGGCATGCACAAGTTGTCACCTCCATGGGAGGGACCATTCATTGTGAGCAAAGCATTGCATAACGATGCCTATTATCTAATCGACACTCAGCCCCCCGGAGGGAGCAAGGCAGACAAAGCTGGCGAAGAAACGAAGCGTCCATGGAATGTAGCTTTGCTTCGACCATTTTACTCGTAGCATTGTATCTCAAGGTCAAGAACCAATGATGTATTGAACCTCGGCACCCAGAGCAGTGACTCGGGGACTACCATATGTTATTTCAATTTCATGTTATGTATTTGAACCTCGGCACCCAGAGCAGTGACTCGGGGACTGCCATATGTTATCTCAATTTCATGTTATGTATTTGAACCTCGGCACCCAGAGCAGTGACTCGGGGACTGCCGTGTGTTATTTCAATATCATGTTATATATTTGAACCTCGGCACCCAGAGCAGTGACTCGGGGACTGCCGTCTATTATTTCAATGTCATCTTATGTACTAAATCTCAGCACCCAGAGCAGTGACTCGGGGACTGCCATATATTATTTCCATTTCATACTAAACAGTTGAACCTCGGCATCCAAAGCAGCGACTCGGGGACTGCCATATGCTGCCCCAGTTTTATGTTGAGCACTACCCTGAGCAGCGCCTCGGTATTGGTCTTATATTATTTCTGAATTTGGTTTACATATTGAAATTCGGCGCGATAAACAGTGATTCGGGGATTGCCATATATTGTTCCAAAGTAGTAGTCAACCTCTGTTCAGAACAGATCAATATTATAGGATATTTGGAGCTCACGCTTATACTACTCGGCTAAACCACGAAAAAACGAAGGCAAGGATACATCCTAAAATCAGGAAATTGCGGGCCATCAAAGCAAGAATTCGGATGAACACCCACTTACACAAAATGATAACAACTACAAGCGTATATGTCACAGCAGTACACGGCAAAAGAAATTCAAATCATACAGAGAGCAGACAAATGTTTCGCGTACATCATACGCCCGGCATGCCAGGGATAAGAAATAACTTAAGCGTTGTTCGCTGGAGAGGCAGCAACTTGGTCAGGCGCTGGGCACTCCGACGTAGGAGGAACTTCGACCGAGGTTGCCTCGCCCTCCATAGACCCAGGTGCAACTTCAGCGGAAGCCCGAGGCTGCTCAGGAGCATCAGTCTGTGCAGTTGAATGCCCAGTACCTTTGGAGGAGGACCGCGCATCGCCGTCACTGTCCGAGCCTGAACTGGAGCTGCCAGATGTGGCCGAGTCATCCTCACCCTCCCCTTGCTCAGCCGAATTGTTATCCGAGGCATCCTCAACTACGACCTCCTCATCCGGGTTTGGAAGAAAACTCGGCCCTTCATTCCAGGTATGCACGTCGGCATACTCGACGAGTTGGAAGGCGCGAGCTTGCCGAAGAGCGACGAAAGTGGGTTCTTCAACCCAACGAGAACCAGTGCGCAGATTTCTCAGGATATCAAGAGAGATGTCTTCGTACCATGACATAATAACAGTGAGAGCCATATCAGCGCCAGCTCGCCCGGCTGATTCCCTCCAGAGACTTAGTTGCTTCTCGGATGCCATCAGTCTCTTCACCAGTAATTCAACCTCATTGATATCAGGGGTCCCAGAGGTGTTCGGCCAGAGAACATGGTAAGCTCGAATAGCTGCCTTCACCAAATCCCGGCCCATAATCTTCATTGGACCAACCGCAGCACCAACAGCAACCAGAAAATCCTCCATCGAATACTCCGAATCAGCGGCAACAGGGACACCTCGGCGTACACGAGCCGCAAGAACTGCTTTAGAACTCACAGGTTTAGCTTCGGGAAAATGATCTGCGCAAAACACGAACGTGTCAGGTGGCAGCAAGGACAAAGAGAAAAATATAATTCGGCCGTGCCAAGAAGCTTACGATGAATGTAACTCATCATGATCTGGAGGTCTTTGGCCCAATCAATCTTGCTCTTCTCAAAGCGAGCGATTTCCTCGCTCATTCCCTGAGTTTTCAGTTCGGCAGCGTTGAGGAGTTCTTTATTCTTCTGCAGCTCCAAAGCCAGCCGATTCTTCTCTTCGGAGAATTCTTGATCGACCTTTTCTAGTTCGGATTTCTGAGAAAGCTTAAGGGTCTCCACCTCGGCCCGTAGGCGAGCTATTTCATCATCTTTTTCTTTTAGCTGCGCCAAATGAGTAGCGCTTTGTTCTAAAAAATGCCGCATCACGTCAGGCATGGGCGTGCAGTCTTGATGAGATACTGCGAAGGTCTGCAACTCGGCTTTACCACAGCCAAACGAAAAAAAAAATTTAGCACGTATTCTAAAGCGCGAAAAGAGGTAAGGTAAAAGGGAGACTAACCTTCCAAGCTCTTAACTTTCTTCTCAAGACGAATGTTAAGGTTATTGATATTACCTGTTCATCAAAAAAGTGAGCCGGCATCTCGCGGACAAATCAATAAGACCGCCGAGAATAACAAAAAGGAACTATCGACTTACCAGCCTTTTTTACCACAGGAAGGATTTTCTCATACTTTTCTTCCAGTTTGCGGTGCGAAAAAAGCAACCTCTGAAATTCGGCAGTCCACCGGTCATGTGCAACCTGAGCAATGGAGCAAAACGATGAATGGATATTCGAAGCTAAATCAGATCCGAGTCAAGCAAAACTTAACTCGGATCTAGGTGGCTGGATATTCGAAGCTAAATCAGATCCGAGTCAAGCAAAACTTAACTCGGATCTAGGTGGCTGGATATTCAAAGCTAAATCAGATCCGAGTCAAGCAAAACTTAACTCGGATCTAGGTGGCTGGACATTCAAAGCTAAATCAGATCCGAGTCAAGCAAAACTTAACTCGGATCTAGGTGGCCGGATATTCGAACCCTAGAAATAAAGTTAAATTAAGTAAAACATCATTAAACTTCCGAGCATATAACAAGTTATTTCCTTGCAAGTTTCGGGGACTAGAGCATATAGTAACATCTGGGGAACTAATCTAAACTCCGCAAAACAGCAATTACCTCATTCATCTTGTTAGTGTCAAGGATGAACTTGGCGGCTTGATCGAAACGGCCGCTGATGTCGGAAAGATGAAAGGGCTGATTGATGGGATTACCCTCAAACTGATCAGCAGCATTCCAGTTATTGGCATACTCCACCAGCGAGCCGAGGCTGTTCCCACTAGCTGTCCGAGTTAAGACCTTACCCCAGACATGTTGTGTAACCACTGCAGCCGCAGGGCTCTTGTGAAGAGCAAGCTGGGTGCTGGCAGCCGAGGCAACGGAGGCTTTGGTAGGCGCAGTTCCCTTGCGCAGCATGTCGGCAATACTCGGCTGAGAAGAGCCGACAAGACCTTTCTGGGAAGAGGAGGCCTTGGTGGCAACAGCTTTTCTCGCCTTAGAAGAGGCATCAGCAGGAAGCGATACCTCGGTATTGGGAACGGTGTCTTCAGGAGCAGCAGGAGTCACGGTCGCAGAAGGCGCCGAGATAACGACCTCTTCGACCGGGGCTGGAGTGGCTATAGAAACTGCTGGGGCAGATAGAGGCTCAGTAGCGGCGCTGGGACCCACAGAAGGGGCAACGGGTTCGATGGAAATCTCAGAGGGCCGATTGGAATCAATGTCGACAAAAGGAGTTTCAGGCACGTCGCGACGAGGAGGCGACGGATTCGGAGCTGAAGGAGAGGCAGCACGAGCAGGACTGGGAATACTAGTATCATCGACGGGCGGAGGAGACGGCTGCCGAATCGGGCGGCTAGTCATGCTAGGACCGCCGGGCTTAACAGAAAGCGGAGCACTGCAAAAATAAGAAAGAAAAAAGGGTGTCAGTATGAAAACAGAAAGAGAGAAACAAGAAATACGAGCAAAAGGAACTTACCCGGCGACCCCAGGCATAGTCTTGCGCCTGGGAGGATTCGGAGCGGATTTCTTCATTCGTTTCTTGGGGACCGCCTCTGAGGCACTAGCAGGAGCCCCGCGTTTCCCCGAGGTGACAGGGGGTCGAGAAGCAATAGGCTCAGCGTCGTGAACTTGACGGACCGGATTAGCTGGGAAAGTAGAAGCCGGAAATGCATAAGAAATAGGCATTGCGGAAACTACCTCAAGAACTTGGACCTCGTCCGAATCACCTTCCTCCTTGTGCGCCGAGGTCTTGCCACGATCTTGAGTCGGGGCAGGATCCGACTTAGGGACGAACTCTTCCGAGTCCGGCTCACCAGTATCCGGGGTGCTCCGGTCCGCAGGCCACGGAAGCAACAAAACTTCGGCATCCTCATTCTTCTGCTCTGCGAACCTCTGCAAGACGAGGAAAAAGAAAGTTATTGGAATCCGTTAGGAAAACAATTGAATAGCAGAGCATTATTGATTAAGCTTACTTCAGGAGGCGGACGATCGCGGGTGAACGGTTTCAATCCCCAAGCCCAATCCTCAGGCATCTCCGTCTTAAAGATAGCTCGGACACGCTTATAGATAACGTAGTTGTCCAGCTCCACGGTCGAGACTCGGTTAGGGTCAAGAGGACCGCTCATGTAGCACAGTTTGTGAGTCCGCTTCTAGAATGGGAAGATTCGGCTACTGATAAAGGTAGCCATCAGGTCTTCGCCGCATAACCCAGCGCGGATCAGCTCTTTAAGCCGAATCTCAAAAGCCTCGGCCAAGGCATGACTCTTCCTCGGATTGTAAGTCCAATTCAACTTAGAAGGTGGAACAATTGAGAAGGCAGGAAGCCAAATCTTGTCCTCCGTCCCTCTGTTCTTGACGTAAAAGAAGGATTTGTGCCACTTCTTGCACGACTCTAACCCGGTGACACGAGGACATACGGATTTCCTCCGAGGTGTAATGGACGCTGCCCCACATTGAGTAAGCAATTTCTCGGAAGGGTGCAGAGACTTGTCAGGGACTACGTTAGAACGAATCTGGAAGAACTTCGACCAGACGTGCACGGACGGCCATAGGCCGAAGTATCCCTCCGAGGCGGAGATAAAAGCAGAAAGAGAAGCGATGGCATTCGCAGGAAGATGATGCGGCTAAAGGCCGAAGTAGTCGAGAAACTCTGTAGCAAAATCGCTAAGAGGGAGACCAAAGCCACGCGCGAAGTGTGACATAAAAACTACATACTCGCCCTCCCCAACATCCGTAGAGGACTCGCTGCCGGGTAAGCGACAGGAGACCTCCGCGGGAATCCTCCGAGTTCGGATAAGCCACTCAATCTCGTGGCGTGTAACAGAAGAGCCTTGCCACGAGCCTCGCTCGGGCCTAGAGCCAGCGTCATCATCCTCTACCAGAGCACCACTAAAGGAGCTAGACATGGGTTCACCGGAAAGATCGACGGAGGAAGAGCTGGCGGCGGAGGGAAGTTTAGAGCTACGAGGCCCCGTCGTGATTTTGCACGGGAGCGGCGGCGGAGGAGCAGAGGAACCGCCGCACGAATACAAGATCGAAACGGAGAAATCTAGGATACAACCTAGGCAACGCACTCGGAAAGAACTCACCGGCGACGGTGCCGGAGCTGGCGAGCGCAGGCGAGGCGGACGGAACAACACGGCGGAGTCCTCGCCGTCGGAAGTTCTGATGAGCGCGCGGCGGCGGAGCTGCAAGAGGGCGCGGAAGCGAGAGGAAGAAGAAGGGCACAGGCGAACGAGAAGGGGAAAAGTGAATTCCCAGACGCCGCGCCCCTCTTTATAATCGAGCCACAAGCGAGGTAGTGGGATCGTGGGTGCAGCAGTTGACCGTGTAGATCGTGGCTGCGGCACAAACGCACGACGTTAAGTGGAACCGCACCAACGGCCACACAGCAGCGAAGAAGGTTGCGATCCCCAAGGGAAACGGCACACGAAGCGTCACAGCGCCGGCGCGACAGGTACAGTGTTAACTGTAGCCTGTCAGTAAGTACTGTAGAGGCACAAAAAACTAGAAGAACAATGATGGGGGTGACACGTAGGACAAGGCGTACGAGAGAAGGAACATGGGTACCTCGAACGAGAAAAAGATAACTCGGAAACAATACAGAAAAATGTGATGAAGCTGATACGACCCGTCCGAAGTTATCGGCAGGGCCACACCAGCTTCGGGGACTAATGTTGGGGGGGGGTGACCCCGGATAGGTTAAAGACGGGGAAAGACGAGGGTACGATCCCCTTCTGGTTTCCGAGTTACAGTCTAAGTCGGCCGAATCCTGTAGAAGTCGGCCGACATATGGAGGCGAGAGACCCGTATATGTATATTAAGACATTACCCGGCCGAGATATTATGTAAGTCGGCCGGGTTAGCCTGAGTGATCTTGATGCAGGTGAAGGACAATCCGAGATATGCGAGGAAGGACCGAATGATATGAAGCTTGCAGGAGAAGGAGAAGCCTGAAGTCAAACCCTAGCTGCAAGCTAGGGAGAATCTGAGCGGAGCCAAGCGCTAGGGACAAAGGCGCAGAGCGACAGAGAGGCAGGAGGAGGTCACGGAGGTGACAGTCCAGAAGCCCGAGGTGCACAGGAGGGGCCCTCTGGAACCTTGCCGTCATTAGAGGGGCGACAGGGAAAGGCGGGCGCCGAACTACTATATTGGGACAAGCATATTCCTCGAATATGCTTGCCACGTCAGCCCTAGAGGAACCCAGGGCTCTCCTTTATAAGGAGAGGCTTGGACTCAGAAGGGGGGATCGACTGAAGTTAGAGCCATTAGGCTGGTAAAGTTCTTCTCTTCTCCCTGTATACAGCTCAAGGAGCACTTGTAGCCCAAGGAAGAAGAAATAAAGATCTTTGCCTCAGTCTTCTGTGTGTAGAATCAACTACATCTTCCCTCCCCAGATCCCTCTAGCATCCATTGGCCCCATACTTTAGCCTACCCATCGCATCTTCCGTGATACCACCACGACACGGGCGGCTAGCAGGTCGGTGTGGCCTGCGATCCCCATCGCCATGAGGTATGTATCGAGCCACACGGAGGGGTCATACGAAGGGTCGTACTTTTCTATCTCCTTCGGCGCCTTGAAGTTCGGTGGGTACTTCTCGCCTCAGATCATCGGTCCAAAGCACTTGGGGACGAGTCGACTTAGCGATCCCATCGGCTCGCCATCGCGGCGATTGGATATGGTGTGTCGCAGGTCGTCGGGCTGGCGTGCGCGCCAGCTTTGGTTGTTGATGATGTGGGTGCGGGCGTCGATGGGTTGACCGTTGGCGGCGACGAAGTTGGTCGCTGGCCTAGGGTCGTTGGTGGAGAGTGCCGCATTCGCGGGTCGATGTTGGAGCTGCAATGGCTCTGGTGGCGGGCAGTTGAGGGTGTTTGCCGCCATGGGGCGGCCACTTGAGGCCGCTCTGCTTCCCGAAGAACGCGAGTACACTTGACCCTGCGAGTCGGCGCCTGCGTTTTGCTGCTCGACGGCCTTTGCGAGCAGGGCCCTGACATACTGGATCTGTAGGGCGCCGTCGCCGGTGGCCGTTATGTTGTCGGCTGCTGCTCGGCCTGCCACAAGGTTGTCCATCAGGATGGAGAACAGTGGGAGGCCGTTCGCGTCTCGCTCCCATGAAGAGGCTACTATTCGCGGCTGATCCCTTGGGGGTGTGCGGTTGGTGGAGGTGGGGCGCCCATCGCCATCGATCCTGGCGGGGGCCGGGCGCTTTCTCCCGGTGGCGCGTTCTCGTAGATCGCGCGCTCGGCCGCGCGGGCTGGGTCGTTTTCGTCGTCGAAGTTCAGGGCGCGCCCCTGGACGGTGGGGTTCAGGCGCGACCTGATTCGCTGCTGGTGGTAGCGCGATAGCTCCTGCGTCGTCACCTGCTCGAGGCAAAAAAATTCGCGCTCGGCTTGTTCCTTGCGGACTGCTTCCGCCAGCTTGAGGCGGAGTTCCTCGACCTCCGTTGCCGTGGCGTTAGGAGGGATCGGGGTGGAGAAGGGATCCTCTGGCGGATCGGTGCCGGTCGCCATGTAGGTCGCGGCGTGGCGACCGGTCCCGTCGCGGAGGTCGGCGGAATTTTCCGACCCAGAGTCAAAGTCGAAGATCCCAAGGATGGAGGGATCCTCGAAGTCTCCCACGTTGGAAACTTGGGTGATGGAGCCCGCGGGTGAAGCCGCGGTAATGGATCCGGCGAGTGACGCCGGGGTCGCCGAGTCGGCGTCGTCGTTGAGGGCCACGTCTTCCGCGGCCACGGAGTTTTTGGCCACGTTGCTGTGAGCCGAATTGTACTCTGAGGCGAGGCGATGGATCGTGCGGACCTGGCTCTCGAAGAGCCGATCGCGTGGCGGCGACTCGTGGATCCGAGCCGAGTCCTCCGAGATGATGACGTCGGTAAGGCCGATGAAGAGGCTGATCGTGCCAACCGGCAAGATCATGCTGTGCGTGACGGGTCGCGCCGCCGGGACGTAGCTGCTCGGCAAGATTTGGAGCATCTCACCGATCGCTATCATGCGGCCGGTGGCGACCGTCTCGTTGATGGGCAGATTGGATCTCGCCGCAGAACACCGGCCAGACCGGCCAGGCCCCACGGTGGGCGCCACTGTCGTGGGAATGGTCACGGCAGATGCTGCAATCGGCAGCGAGTAGTAGAACGAGGGGCAAGGGCGGCCAACCATCTGCGGTGCGAGATGAGGGCGGAGACACAAGGTTTTACCCAGGTTCGGCCCCCCGGAGGGTAAAGACCTACTCCTGCTAGATTGTATTATGGTGGAGGTACAATGGGCGAGCTCGATGGCTAGGCGGCGAGTCGCTTGGGTGTATGATGGAACGTATCTCTACACGCCCCGTAGGGAGGTTTATATAGTCTTACCTCCCCTAGGGTTTACATATCCCAACCGAATCAGTTGAAGTTTCGGTAATCGTTTAACCTAATCCGACTGGGCCTATCTACTCGCCTAGGCCTTTAGCTTCCAGTCGCTTGGATCCACACCGGGCCTCGATCCAGTCGCCGTCTTGCAGGCCCACTCGCCAGTTCCTGGGCCAGTCGGAAACGTCCTGCTGGGTATACCCCGGTTGGCATGTCCCCATCATGTGTTTTTGCCACTAGGGAGAAAACAACGGTCTCTTGTTCATGGAACAAGTGGATTGTTTACCTTACACACTTTGCTTAAAGCAGTTGTCTGTTTCTTGCAACTTAATACTGGAGGGGGTTCGGATGATAACCTGAAGGTGGAGTTCTAGTCATAGATGCAGTTGGATGGCGCTTTATGTATATTTTTGTATTGCCCAATCGAATCTCATAGGATCTTTTTGTCTAGTATTGCATTGTTATGCCATGCTCAGTTCCTGTCAATTGTCCTGATGTAATTTGTTTACCCTTCATGCCATGTTGTTTATGTAAGGAGAGCACCTCTAGTGAACTATGGACCCCAGTACAATCTTTACCATTGATACATCTTCCACTGTTACCTGTTTACTTGCTGCAAACCATCATCTTCCACACCATATGTTTAATCTTTTGTTACAACAAACTGATGAGCTTGACAACCTCACTGATTCGTTGGGGCAAAGTATTGAGTTTGTGTTGTGCAGGTTTCCACGTTGCTTGCAACACCTTTGAGACGTTTCCTTCCTCATACTGGTTCGATAACCTCGATTTCTTACTAAGGGAAAACTTGCTGCTGTGCTCATCATACTTTGCTCTTGGGGTTTCCAATGAAGCGTCCCACGACAGTGCTGGGCGCCATCAAGCTCTTTCTGGCGTCGTTACCGGGGAGGCTAAGGACGTCTTCACAAGGGGAGCCCTCCTCAACCTTTCTCTTTACTTTGTCTTTAGTTTTCTTAGTTTCTTTTGCTTGGTTTTGTTTGCCTCTTTTTATCAAAAACTCCAAAAACATTAGTTTAGTTTGGTTTGCTTTTTCTTATCAAAAACACACAAAAAATTAGTTCCTGCCCTAGTTGCTACCATGTCTAGTTTTGGTCCTATCTCTCTAACACCTATGGAAGAGATATTTGCTTTCAAGCAAAAAGGTGAAGAGAGTTTTAAAGAAGCTTGGTCTAGAATCTCCGCTTTACAAAGGGAAACTGAGCCTAAGATGAGTCTTAGCTTGGTTATCAATAGTTTCTACCGCGGTATTGCTCTTTGTCATAGATATGCTTTGGATGCTGTGGCTGGGAAAGATATTTTTCAATGTACCGAGGACGAAGCTTTTGATGCCATAAAGAAATTGATTATAATTTATAATACACCTGGCAAGTCTGATTCCTCTTTCATAAATATTTTTGCTAGGTTGAACACTCTTGAGTCCAGTACTGCTGCTCTGAACAGTTGCTATCACACACTTAGGGAGTACCATAATTATGTTCCAATGAATTTTGAGCCTTCAAAGTGGTTTCCCACAATCAAAGTCACTATAAATAGTGCAACTTTTGATGCTCGGTGTGATATCATGTATGAATTTTGCCTTATGCCTAAAGATATTTATGAGTCTTTGAGTCTTTGGAGGCTTTCTAAAGGAGGAGAGGAAATCTCTCTTACTAATAATGCCACTTTATTACCAATTGGAATAGCTGAAGGTGTGTTTACAAATATTTCAGGGAAAATGGTGTCTATTGATTATCTTGTTATTGAATGTGTAGGCAAAGGATAAATTACACTTGGAAGATCCCTACTGAAACACCTTGGAGCAATAATAGATGTGGGAAAAGGCATTATGCATTTTTCTCCTCCAGTAAGCAATCATATTTTCCCTAAAGAGAAGAATAAAGGTAAGAAAGGAAGGAGCAAGAGGGGTAACAATTCCTCATTTGAAAATACTTGATTTCTTGCTTCTTGTGCCTAACTTAAAAGCGTTAAAGAAAAGTACTTGTTGGGAGATAACCCAAGAGTTTCCTTGAGTCTTGAAAGTTATTACTTCAGTAATGACCTCTCCTTATCCTTTTTGTTTGTTTTTTGTGCCAATAATGACCTCTAATGAGAGGGAAGTAAGATTTGGGGAGTTGCTGTCCTGAAACAGATTTCTGTCCTCCGCCATAAAAATTCGAGAGGAGTCTCTATAAGTAAGATTGAGCTGAACATTTACGAATAAATCCCCCAGTATGTTAGATAACTTTCGTTAGTTCAATACTTTTTTATTTGAGAAACAAAAGGTCTTCGAAAAAATCGGTTTCTACCCGTTGGTCTGTTTTGATAGATTTCTGCCATTATTTGCATTTGCTTCTTATTGATTCCTTTTTGGGTTCTTTTTGGGAAATTGAGCTTTTTGAAGGAGTTGCTATAGTAGCATGTTTTTTTAGTGAGAGTTTTGTTTTTCTAAAGCTAAACCCAAAGGTCTATTATTTTTTGAATACACTAGTGTTGCTAATGAAGATTGTGTGAAGTTTTGTATGAAGGAACAATTTCACGTGTAGAGAGAGAATGATGTAATGATAAGAAGAATGGACAAAATATCAAGCTTGGGATGCCAATCCGGTGTCACCCCAAGAAATATCCAAGAGGTACAAGCGTCAAAGCTTGGGGATGCCTAAGGCATCCCCTTCTTCATCAATAAAAAGCTCAGGTCTGTCTAGACACTTCGTTTTTATTGTTTCATGCATTGTTGTGTTGTTCTTGGAGCGTCTTAGTTTTCATTTGCTTTGCTTAGTTTGTTTAGTTTGCTTGAGTAAAGTAGTTTGGACCCCCGTTCTCACTATGTTGTTTCAAATAAGTTGCTTGCTGTTGGAAAGGAGTAGAAAGTTCTTGCTTGATAAGTGCAAGAGAAGCTTGCATTGACTGTGACTTAGACTTTAGCATGACATGCTAGGTGTTGTTTTGACCTTATGCTTAGTGATTAATGTTGTAGCATGTATTATTCCAAACAATTGGTATTGCTTAGTGTTCCTTGAAAGAATTATGCGTTGTTTTAGCATGCAAAAACATAGTATTGTGGTATTCTCATTTGATGTTTTGTTTGGGTTGAGTTGGAACATGCTCACACCATGTTATGACTATGAACAAGTCACCATAGCCTCTATGTCATCTAGTCCTTGACTTGTAGTACCACTTTATTCTTTGATTAGTAATGTTTTGTTGCTCTGCATGATTATGACCATTATTGCTCTCTTAGTTGGTTGCTCCCAGTCTTTTGCTAGCCTCCACTTATATGAGTAAGCTCTAGGCATGCTTCCAACTCCCAAGAAACCAAGTTATTCCAAAGTTTCCACTATAAATTCCTATGCATGGTGTGTTACACAATTCCAAGTATATTCTTGTTTTTAGCTATCTTCCTATTAAAAAAGTATTTTGTTATGTGAAAACTTAGTGATTAAAGCCCTCACAAACTTGATGGCACACTTTATATTCTTTTCCCCTAATAATTTGAACCATTGTGTCATCAATGTTTTATATGCTTGCACTTATACGATAGAATTAGCAGAACCGTGTTATCTATGGATGTCACCGGTGTAAAATAAAGAGGGATCTTGTAAATCCATGGAGTTATGTATTTTGTGTTAGATAAACGCCTGGGCCGCTAGCCTAAGCCATGCCTAATCATGGTGGAAACTTGCAGCATCACCATAATGAGCATTCTGTGAAGCATCCTCAATAAAAAGTTATGCACATAGTAAATAAAAAGATCGCTGAGATGCTCATTGTCTGTTTGCCTTGTTATTTTGGTTATGGGATAGCTCCTGTACCATGTGCAAGGGGTACCCCATTGGCAGTTCTCTATGATACGCATGTACTTACTATGACAAGAACTTAAAGGTGACTTAAGTTGAGTAGCATGAGGTGTGGCCCTCGTATTCAAGGGACTTGAGATTGCCAACTAATACTTTGTCAAGCATATACTCCATCTTTGTTCACTTTAACCTTAATCACTTCAAGATTCTTATGATAGGGGCAATGAGGGCTGAAAGCTAACAAGTACCATAAGTTTTGGAAGCTCTTTTTGAAACTTGAAATTACTGCTTCCATTTATGAAGGGCCTTTCTTCCACCATTATTTGAGTCTCCACCTTCTACCTTTAGGCACCATTAAGAGAGCATAGTTGACATTCTGTGTGCAGTGTCCCAAAACTTATTGATTGATGCATATTGTGATATTACTTGTTCTTGTGCTACTTGTATCTAGTCACTCTTATGAACTTTGAAAGTGTCCTATGCATCTATTTGCTACTCTATGAGGGACAAGCTGAATGCCACTATGCCATGTTTTCTGTATGTGAAACAAACAAACGTTTTTCAATGCATGTTATTCATGATCTTTGTTTGTAGCCTTTCATGTTGCATGCATAGTTACTTTGTCTTATTGTTAGAACTCCATCTTTCATGCACATGTTTAGAGTTCTTTGATCCCAGCTTTCAATGCTTGCAAATGGTTTGATCTTGTTTTTGACGGTGCATGTCACCTCAAAATTTAATCTTTTATCACTTACCTACTCGAGGACGAGCAGGAGTTAAGCTTGGGGATGCTTGATACGTCGGAAACGTATCTATAATTTTTGATGCTCCATGCTTGTTTAGTATCTACTTTGCTTTGCTTTTTCTATACTTTGAGGTGTTTTTATATCTTTTATAGAACTAACCTATTAACAAGTTGCTACCATGCCAGTTGACTGTTTTCTTCTGTTTTTGGTTCCAGAAAGGCAGAAAATCAATATTCTCGGAATTGGACGGGACAAAAGCTAAAGTCAATATTTTACTGTGGGCGACACGAACCCATAAGACAAGACGGAGGGGCGCCACAGGGCGGCCAGACCCCCCTAGGCACGGGTGGGACCACCCCACGCCTAGGTAGGGTGTGGCCCCCCTGGTGGCCCTCCTGGCTCGCCCCTTCGCCTATAAGAAGCCCCCGATGCAGAAACCCTAGGCACCCGATCAAAACTCCACGAAACCTTATGTAGACGCCGCCACCATCGTCTATAGATCAGGGGGATCTAAAGTTCTTCCCGACACCCTCCTGGAGGGGAGATCATCCCGGAGGCCTTCTTCTATGGTATGAAGCGTGAGTAGTTCCACCTTGGACTACGGGTCCATGTAGTAGCTAGATGGTTGTATCTCCTCCTTGTGCTTTCATGTATAGATCTTGTGAGCTCCGTTCATGATCAATATCTAATCTATTTGTAATCATGCATGTTGTGTTTGTAGGGATCTGATGGATATTGAGATTACTATGTCAGATTGATTAATGGTTTTGTCTATTTGATTCTATCATGTCTGTGTTGTCTGTGATCTTGCATGCTCTCCGTTGTTAGTAGCTATCTTGGCCAAGTAGTTGCTAGTGACTCCAAGAGGGGGTATTTATGCTCGATAGTGGGTTTATGCCTCTAGTTTCCAAGGGAAGTGACAGAAATCTCTTCGGTTGTAGATGTGTTTTTGCCACTAGGGAGAAAACAACGGTCTCTTGTTCATGAAACAAGTGGATAGTTTACCTTACCACTTTGCTTAAAGCAGTTGTCTGTTGCTTGCAACTTAATACTGGAGGGGGTTCGGATGAAAACATGAAGGTGGACTTCTAGTCATAGATGCAGTTGGATGGCGGTCTATGTATATTGTTGTATTGCCCAGTCGAATCTCATAGGATCTTTTTGCCTAGTATTGCATTGTTATGCCATGCTCAGTTCCTGTCAATTGCCCTGCTGTAATTTGTTTACCCTTCATGCCATGTTGTTTATCTAAGGAGAGCACCTCTAGTGAACTATGGACCCCGGTCCAATCTTTACCATTGATACATCTTCCACTGTTACCTATTTACTTGCTGCAAACCATCATCTTCCACACCATACGTTTAATCCTTTGTTACAGCAAACCGGTGAGCTTGACAACCTCACTGATTCGTTGGGGCAAAGTCTTGAGTTTGTGTTGTGCAGGTTTCCACGTTGCTTGCAACACCTTTGAGACGTTTCCTTCCTCCTACTGGTTCGATAACCTCGGTTTCTTACTGAGGGAAAACTTGCTATTGTGCTCATCATACCTTGCTCTTGGGGTTTCCAACGTAGCGTCCCACGACAATGTTGGGCGCCATCAATCACATATCACGAAACGAGTAAAGAGTACTTATTGGTAATGAGGTTGAACTAGGTATGCAGAGATACCGACGATCAAACCTCCGATAAGTAAAGTATTGCGAGACAAAGGGAAATTGGTATCGTATGTAAATGTTTCATTCGATCACGAAGTCATCATAGAAATATGTAGGATCCATATGAATTTCTAGATTCCTCTACTAGTTATTGATCGGAGAAGTGTCTCGGTCATGTCTACATAATTCACGAACCGTAGGGAGACACACTTAAGGATTCGATGTTGTTTAGTAGATATTTAAATGAGTTAGAGACCGAATGTTGTTCAGAGTCTCGGATTGGATCCAGGACATCATGAGGACATCCGGAATGGTCCGGAGTATAATATTCATATAAGGAAAGTCAATTTTCGGGGTTCGGAAATGTTTTCTGCTTTTTCACCGGAATTTTCTAGAAGGTCCACCACCCTGGAGGGGGGGTACATGAATGTGCCATGCCAATGTGGAATGGTTGCATCATACCCTAGGTCACTTGGCTGGACAATGGGAAGAGAAATAATCAAACTCTAGTTTGAATAGTCAAACTCCAAATTAAAAAGTCAAATCTCAACATTGAAAGTCAAAGTCCAAGTGGAGGGAGGAGAGGAAACCTACATGGGAGAGGATTCCCTCTCCCTCCTTTCCTCCAGCCACACAAGGGGAGTTGAGGGAGGACTCCTCCTCCCCTTGCCGCCTCTCCCCTACATATAAGGAGGGTAGGGGCCCCTCTCCACCCCAGCCCATAAACCCTAGGCCGTCACCTTGCTCCCAAGCGTTGGCGCCCTACCCTCCTCTAAACATCCGCCGCCTATCCCTATCCTAGCCATCGGATCTACCACCTCCTCCCCTCGGTGTCTAAACCCTAGCCACCGAGGGCCTCTCTAATCCACCATAACCACTCCGGCTTAGGCGAAGCCTTGCGAGATCTACTCCTCCACCTCCACCACCACACCGTCGTTGCTGTTGGGATCACGAGGAGATCTACAACCTCTGCTGCCTGCTGGAACAAGGGAGAGGAAGGTGTTCATCAAGTACCGTATGTGTGACCAACTACGGAAGCGCTGCCAGAACGTGGCGCCGGAAGGATCGTCTACACGATCTTGAGATCGGCAAGTGAACGACTACATAAACCACGAGAATCTGATCTCGTTAAACTCTTCGGATCTACAAGGGTTAGTACTCTACAAACCCGTTGCACTGATCTCGTAGATTAGATCTTGGCTTGTGTGTGTTCATGCGATATAAAATTTCTATTTTCCATGCTTCGAAGCCCTACAGTTGTATCAGAGCCGTGTCTATGTGTAGATCTGTTGCACGAGTAGAACACAATGGTTTTGTGGGCGTTAATGCTTTTGTTGTCAATTGATTTTTGTGTACTTTTTATATTGCAGGATGGTGGGATAAAGCGGCCCGGGATAACCTTACATGACATCGTTCATGAGACTTGCTCCACGCTCAACATGCAACTTGCATTGCACAAGTGGCTTTGCGGATGTCTGTCTCTCCCACCATAGTCAAGATTCAATTTACAATGGGCACTTGGCAATACTTTTATCAATGTTGTGGTTCATGTTCGTAAGTTAGAACGGTTCTTAAGCAAAAGCCCCATCCACGTAAAATATGCAAAGAAAATTAGAGGCGTCTAACTTGTTTTTGCAGGGATTATGCTGTGATGTGATATGACCATGATTGTGATTATATATGATGTATGCAACGAACCTTATTGTAAGTTGGCAAAGGACAAGAGCCATATGGTTGTCTTTAAATTTCGTTAAGACCTGCGTGGGTATTCATCATGTAATAGCTTTATTCCAAGTAGTTGTAATAGTTGTTGTTGGTGGAGGAAAACCATGAAGCGGTGCCATTGACCTTGACGCCACGCTGGTGATGATGGATATCATGTTCGTGCTTTGGATATGGAGATGAAAAGCACAAGAACAAAGGCCATATCATATCACATATTATAAATTGCATATGATGTTAATCCTTTTATGCATCTTGTATTGCTTAGATCGCGATGGTAGCATTATAAGACGATCCCTCTTACTAAATATCAAGTAATAAAGTGTCCGTACTTAGTAGGCAACATTGCGAAGACTCGTCGTTTCGAAGCATCACGTGATGATCGGGTGTGATAGATTCTATGTGTGCATACAACGGGTGCAAGCCAAATTTGCACATGTGGGTACTAAGGTTAATCTTTACGAGCCTATCATGTACAGATATGGCCTCTGAACACGGAATACCGAATGGTAAAGCATGAGTCATATGGATGATATGATGAACATGTTGATTGTTCGCCTTTGAAGCTACATCATCTCTCGTGATGATCGAACTTGGTGTAGTGGATTTGGTTCGTGTGATCACTAAAACAATGTGAGGGATGTTGTTTTGAGTGGGAGTTCAACAGTAATATGATTAAAGTTGAACACAATTTATCATAAATTAAATTAAAGTGAATTTGCATAGTTATTGTAGTCATTGGCATCCGTTCACCACCTTACGCTTAGTTATAATTGAGATAGTAGAATTATAGAATTCTGGATAGTTACTTTACAATCTGGTATCGTATTGTTTTGAGTGTCAATCTAAAGTTTAAAAGTCCTATTGCAAACTTTTAGCAAACTCCGTTTACTCCATGAAGTTTAATAATTAGTATTAAATCAAGAGTAGCAATTACAGTGTTAGTATATAAGTATCATGTTTGTCTCCATGATTCTTGATATTCCAAAAGATTTTTTTAATATCAAGGTTATCTAGGAGATGAAAGAATTGTTTCAGAAACCATCATATGTGGAAGATATTACGATATCTGAAATGATGTTTTGGTTGCAACATGATAGAGTACAATATGGAAAAATTTATGTTCTCATATTTGATGAGAATTTGCAAAAGGTTGGAGACGCTAGTTGTCCTAATCCTCCAAAAGGTTTTCGAGAGCAACATTATACTCACGATTCACCGTTATAAGCTAAAGTAGCTTGATCATGAAAATTTCCATGATAAGGATGAATATAAGATGTAGGTAAAATGTTTACTACACTAAAATATTACTAACGAATGGAATTTGAAAGAACACCAAACATTTGATGATGGTGATCTACTTCAAAGTGCAAGTCCAAAGATATTAGTATTTGACTATACACGCTTTGGACTATGTGTCATGAGTATGGCGCTACTGTTGATGTTGATTATTTTAAAAGAAAAGGAAATGATGAAAGAGAAATCTAAGAAATATTTGGCAGAAAAGAAGAGACTAGAATTTTTCATCTTAGCTATATAGATGATATACATGTTATGGTTGTATTCTTTGCTTGTTAAACAATGTAGTTCTTAAGTATTTGATACCAAATTTGTTGGTATGAATTGTCATACAAAACAACACAATTCATGAACTACAATGGCCTAAATAACTAGCAAGAGAATACGTGATGATTTTCATCAAAAACAAATAAAGTGTTGTTGTGTTTCTTGTTGACATCAAAGTTTGCCTTAAAGATTTGTTTTAATCAGGTATTATGAGAACAAAAGGTTGTTCAAAATAATTTCAGTATTCCATAATAGATGGATGATATACAAGTCTAGTTGGAGAAATCACACCCATAAAACTAATGCTAAAAATGTCGAAAGACGAATGATTGAAAGATCACTTAGGAAGTGATATCGCCGTCTAAATTATATTTGAAAGAGAACATGAAGAAACTCCATGTTGATAGAATTTTGGAGTCTCTTGATTTTGATCAAATGACACTTGTGAGACTTTCCTAGAGATAATTGAAACTTCGTTCAAGGCCGAAGAAGAATGAACGACTAACTTATTAGAATTTATACATATTGATGTATGTAGCCTATTATGTGAAGTCGTGAGCGATGGATTGAAACTTCATATGCTTTCTCCGGAAATTTTAGTGAATACATGTGTATATTTACTTAATGAGGAATAAGTGTGAAACATTTTAAAATGTTCAAAGACTTTCAAGATGAATTAGAAAATCATTGTAACAAGAAAATAAAGAGTTTATATTGGACCATAAAGGAAGATATTTGAGTTACAAATTTTAGTAAAACACAATAAAGATTTGAGGAATCGTTCCATAGATTTATGTTTCCCGAAAACACCATAATAGTATGTAGTGTTCGAGATATGTAATAAAACCTTGTTTTACATGGTAATATCATAGGTGTAATTTATAAAACCTACCATTATAAATTTTAAAAAATTAAAGCTTTAGTGACTACCGCTTTTATACTAAAAAGAGCTCCATCGTGATCCGTTGAAATGACACCATACAAGTTAGGGTTTGGGATAAAACCCAAGTTGTTCTTTCTTAAACATTGATATGCTATGCATAAGTAAAATGTTTACAACCAAAGTAGGATGAGCATGTCTTTGTAGGTTATTTCGAATAACCATTGGGTATTCCTCCATAACACCAAAGACAAAGTGTTTGTCGCTTAGAACGTCAAGTTTCTTGAGAAGGAATTTGTTGTGGAAAGTTAAGTGGGAGGATGATAGAACTTTGATAAGGTTATTGAACTTTAGCTAATATGTGATGAGTTGCGCAGCGCCGGAAATTGTCCCGGAGGCAGCAACAAATGCTCATGCTTCGAGTGCCTCAAAGGTTGTGGTCACAGAGGTCTAAGTTCCTATTGAACCGAGTAGGTCGGGTAAATAATCAAATACTAAGATTTTGAGAGTAAATTATTATTGTTTCACAATGATGAACTGACTACATGCAAATAAGCGATGATGGTCCCTGACTCTGTCAAATGGCTTGAAGCCATAAAATCCGTGATAGTTCCATACATGAGAAATCAAGCTTTAAACTTAGAACACCCTCTGAAAAGGTGTAAGACCTTATAGTCATATTTGGATCTATAAAGAAAGACATGGATATTTCACATCTATGAAATAGTTGACATGTTGGGAAAGAGTTCACGACATTATTCAAGGAGTTTACTGTGGCATCCCGCAAAACCACTACTAGAAAATCGTGTTGTTTTTGTGCATTGCATCATCATGACCGCATGCTCATGTCATCATGCCGCATTGCATTTGAGCATCGTCATCATCTTGCATTTGCTTGTACAAAACTATTTTCGGGAAAACCTAATTTGTTTTCTAAACGCACCGTCTTTATTCAAACGCCAAAACCGGGTCTCCGGATTATTTTGTTTTGTCTGCTATCGGTTTGCAAAAGCCATGTTTGAAACAAATAAAATATTAAATTATTTTTGTGGGGGCAGTCGAACGGGCCGATTCGACCTGAACGACCACCCCCAGGACTACAAACGGTCCACCTAAAATCCTACAGCTACCAATCCTATCCTACCCAACCCCTCTCCACCTCACCCCGACCACTCCCCTCGTGACACCTCACCCTCCCCCTCTCCTCTACCCAATGCCAGCTCGCCACTTGGCCTCCCTCTCTCTCTCACCCCCACTCCCCAACACCACACACCACACAACACACACAGCGCGCAGCACCCCCGGTCCCACCCCAACACACGCACGGCACGCACGCCTGCCCAGCCCCGCGCCCACGTTCTCTCCCTCCTCCTTTTCTTCCTCCTCCGCCCGTCTCTCCCCTGGCAGCCCCGCGGCCCAACCTCCCTCCCCCCGACGCTCCTCTCCTTCTTCTCCCTCGCCGCCGCCTCTCTCCTTCTTCTTCCTTGCCGGCCGCCGCCTTCTGCCCACACCCTCCCGCTCCTCCACCCTCTCCGACCCTCCCCCCCGCTCTGCTCCGCCCGCCTCCGCGCCGGCGAGCGCCGCGCCCGCCCGCGCCTGCGTCTCCCCTCTCGCCGGCGACCCCGCACCTCTCCACCGCGCTCTGCCTCCACCCCGACGCGAGCCGCCACCGCAGCACCTCGCCGCGTCCGCTGGCCCCCTCCTCCCTCGGCCCGCCTCCTCCAACCTCGCCTTCCCCGCAGGCTTCGCCGCCTCCGGCGCCGAGCCCCGCCTCCGCCACCTCGGCCAACCGCTTCTCCCCGCCGTCCCCGCTCCGGCTCCCCGTGCACCTCCGCACGGCCGACCCCGCCGCCTGCGGGCGCCGCCTCCAGCGCGCTGCCGCTCTCCCCAGGACCCCCCCTCGCCGCCAGTACCCCGTCCTCCCGCGCCGCCAGGTCCCTTCGCCACCCCCTTCCACCGCAGCGGGCTCCAGGCCACCAAGGCCGAGAACAGCGGCGCCTACCCCAAGGCCAAGAAGCCAGCCGCCGTCGCTGAGCCAAGTTCCACCCCGCCGTCGATGTCAAGACACGCACCATCGGTACCCGCAAGCCCAAACCCACCAAGCTCAGGTCGCCCGTCACACCGGTGCGGTGCTGATCCCGCTCGCGGGGAGGCACATGGAGAAGTGCGTGGTGTTCCTCGAGAAGCTCAAGACCGGCCTGCTGCTCATCACTGTATGCATGTACGGCTGATCCTGTCTACCCGGGCCTCTCAAGATCTTCTCGGAACAACACCGGCACGTTGCTAACTACGGGCTTCGTCGACCGATGCGCGAGGTGGAACCCGATGATGCCGGTATCACAATATCTACATCACGAACACGGAGAAACCCTCGGACGCCAAGATCTTCTCCTCGGGACCCGGAAACATCCCCTGAACGCCAAGGTCATCGACACGGATACGATATGGACTTCCCTTGGACGCCAAGGTATACCTCCCGGAACCGAAGACCGCAATGACGTTGAACCACGATCCCCACTGCAGAACAACAAGCTCTTCGGAGTGAAACCAACAAGATCTACCGCCGGAACGCCAAGATCTCCGCGTGAGACGACAATACCGACAACATGGCCCGACCACCGCGGACCCGACAAGATCTTCGCGACGACAAGAGTGACACCGACCAGGGCAAGTCCGATGCGCCCCGAGACCGAACCAAGTACTCCTTTCGGATGCCGATCTCGCCGAGAATCCAGATGCGCCAAGATCTACCCGCTATCCGAGAACGCTCTCGCCGAGACCGAACCCCAGATCCGAACCCTGAGACCAACCCCGAACCCCGGAACCTCAAGACCGTCGAGCCCCCTAATGTGTGACCCTTATCCGAGAACCCTATTTTTATAAATGTCCTCTATATAAATTGTTGCATATTTAATTGTCATACTGCATGCATATTTGTGTGGTTTGGGGGCCTTATGCCGATTCACCTCATAATTAAATATGGGGTCCATATGCGGGCAAATCTAGCCTTATATTGGCCTCATTTAAATTTGCGTAGCGAACCGGTGCTATATTCTGCCTTGTTAAACAACATTTAAAATGCGGGGTATCTAAACAACTAGAACCATATATTTAATTGTCGGGACCCCGGTTCCACTTAATATGACCTAATTGCATCGCATCTTTGCCATGCCATACATCATGCATGCATCATGCCGATCTTTTGCCGTAGTATTAAATATTGCATCCGGTGTTTCTTCTAGTGTTTTGCTTCTTCGCGGATAAGGCCGTTGAGTTGATGTGAGCTTCGCCCCGATCTTCGGATGAACCTTCGACAATGTTTTCAGGCGAGCATCTCCCCCTTTCTACCTATCTTACTTTATAGTATTTATTCCCTCCTGTTGATCTATTGCTATCTGTGTTGCGATGCTTTAGTTTCCGTACCTGTGATATACCGTGCAGCCCTATATTTGCCTTGGACACATCCTATTGCCTGTTGTTTGGTAGATAGTCGGACTTGCGCGTCGTAGTCGCTTGCTCAAGTGCTGTTGCGTGTCGTCCAGTGCCACAGTTGTTGATGTATTGCCGCATGTTGATGTTGGAGATGATCCTAGTTTTACTTATCGTTCACTTTAATTCCTGTTTAACAACTAAAATTTGAAATAAGCAGAGGCATCGGTGGGTGATAGATAATATTTGGTTTCCGAACGCCCACTTGTGTCCCGTAGGACCCCGAGTACTTGATACCTGTTCCTTGAATATTCGCGCTATCCACATACGGGGAGTATGGGATCCCCCTTAGCCAGAGCTTGATTCAGTCTTATTTCTTGGGGCCACAAACTAGTTTGAGGTTTTATTTACGATCCTGTACTTATGCCATGCTACTGCTTTATTTACGATTGTGCGAGGAGCACACTGTACTGTTTAGGATCGGGACACGATTCCGCGGTGTCGACAAGCTCAGTTTTGGGTTCCCAGTTGTTCACAGCCGTCCACCCAAACCTCGGGTCCGTCTCGGAGCTAGCTTACTTCGTTGCGGGTGTACTCCAAGGGGTGGCCCCCTGAAATATTTCTGAATCCTGTGATTGCTTTGTCGTGAAAGCCTCGTTGGGTTTTGATTTGGTTTTTCCGAGGTCGATCGTGTGTGTGTTGCTATTTGTGCACCCCGGCCGGGTTAAAACTTTCTGAAAGCCGTGTCCGCGGTTATGGACGACTTGGAGCACAGTATCTCGATCATAGACAACTATAACTAAAGTAGTGCTATAAATTTGACTTTATAATGACTAGTAATCAGCTTCACTATAATGGAATGGCTAACTAAAACTTCCAATAATTGCTTGCTTGGGTCGTCGCCAGCGACCATTGTATCTGACTAGTAAGTATTGCAACTATAACGGAATGGCTAAATAAAAGTACCAACAACTGCTGGGTTTTGGGAATATCTCACGCTTATTGTACCTGACTAGTAAGTGTTGCAACTACAACAGAATGGTTAACTAAAACGGCCCACTGTTTAATTTATCAGGACGATTATCTACACCTGACTAGTAATTGCTGCAACAATAACTGAATAAATAAAACTGCCAACTGTGTGAGTTCCTCGGTTGACTTCCTCGTTTGGTCTCGAGGGGGAAACACCAGGAGGGGTTTGTTTGGTGTTAGCTTCAGGTTGGATCCGGTTAGATCATTCTTATCCCTCTCTGATAACCGCTAGTTGTATCGAGTCTCTATAGGTTGTTGGTGCATGCTGCCGCTGCCGCTTCAGTCCACCATACCTATGTAGGCGAGGACCGCCAAATTCTAGTCTCGCCGTGTACTGGCCTCAGTACTGACGCTCCTCTTTTCCTTTGCCCCTTGTCGGCACCCCTTTTGTTTAAGCAGGTTTTGAGATCGACGTCGTTAGCAGGGTTACCCTTCCGGCTTGGCCTGGGCAGGGTTATGGACGCCATTGGTTATTCTTCAGGGCTCTTAGCCCCATTTGCATCTTGTCCGTAGTCGGACGCTGTATCATTTTCAAGGTGATTTGAATCTTTGTATATTATATCTGTATTTTTGACTCAATGGGTCGCTGTTGTATATATATCTATTCTGTGGGTCCCATCGAGGACTGTTGTGTAATGTTATTACTTCGTTTTCCACCCGCACGAAAGTGCCTGGTGGGCACCTTTGAATCGTTTCTATGCGGGTTTGGCGAATTTCGCTAAAACTTGCATAGGGCCGATTCTGAGGGTGTTACATTTACTATGACAAGATTTGATCTCTCATAGATATATTTAGTCTGGGGGATTAATGTAGCAACCACTGCATATAATTTTGTTATATGGTAGTTGAATAAACAAAACAAGGTTCTTCTAATAGAATGGTTACCTAGGATGTGTACATGACACGATCCAAAGGGTTTTGTTAATTCAAAGGATGCTAAAAGAGCATGCAAACTTCAATGGTTGAAGTAAGCATCACGGAGTTGGAATCTTCACCGTGATGAAACTGCTAAAAGGTTTAATTTCATTAGAGACGATGAAGATGCTTGCATTTGCAAGAAATTAAGTGGGAGCACTGGGACATATTTCTAATACACACTAGAGGCAAAAGGGCCATCCGTTCGCGACCCCTCGGAGCATTAGTCCCGGTTGCGCCACCAACCGGGACTAATGCTGGCACGCGTCCCGGTTGGAGCGGGCACGGGGCCAGGGGCATGGGTCCCGGTTGGTAAGGGGGAATGCGTCCCGGTTGGAGCCACCAACCGGGACTAAAGGTTTGGCCACAGCCACGTGGCGTGGCACGCACCTTTAGTCCCGGTTGCTGGCTTCAACCGGGACTAAAGACCCCTTGCCCTCTATAAATGCAACGCCCCAGCCCCCTCTGCCTCCACTCTGTTTTTTCGAATGGTGTAAGGTGTGAGGGTGTGTGCTAGTTTTTTCTCATGCATGCATTGAAGGTGTTTGTTGAAATGTTTGAGTGAAAAATCCCGTTGAATTTCTCATAGAACAAAAATATAGAAGGTGTCCGAGACGCACTTGAGCTTTCTCCTCTTTATTTCCCTCGATCGAGGTTAGCAATCTTATCTTTTCTAGGTCATTGATACAATTCATGTGTCGGTGTGAATTGGTTATTTCACTATTTATGATGTCCTGTTTTTTGATAAACTTACTTATATGATGCAGATGAACGGTCGGGAATGGATGTACGGTGACCGGCGGGTAGCCGGGTATATCAAAGGCGTGGATAAATTTATCGATGTGGCTACGGCAAACAAAGAGAATGGATTTATACGTTGTCCATGTGTTCAATGTCGGAACAACAAGGAGTACTCTTCCTCGAAAATCATTCGCGGCCACCTGATTATGAAAGGTTTCATGCCCAACTATAATTGCTGGACCAAGCACGGGGAAAGAGGGGTTATGATGGAAGATGGTGAAGAAGAAGATGATGATAACAACTATCATCATATGTTTCCTGAATACAGTGATACTGCAATGGAAGACAATGGAGAGGAAAAAGGTGAAGAACGGGCATCAGATGAGCCGGCTGATGAACTTGGTAGGGTCATTTCTTCCGACCAATCATCCCGTAAGAAAGAAAGGCAAGCATTTCAAAGGTGAGGCAGATCACCGGAAGAAGCCTGAACTCCCTTCTGGTGATGATGTATTTGGTATGGTCAAGGACATAGAAGTAATCTTTGGAAAGGGTCCCGGCGGTCAATCAGTTCCGAACGACGTCGCTACAGGACACGCACCCATGTGGAAGAAGAAATCTATATTTTGGGAGCTGCCATATTGGAAAGTCCTGCGTGTCCGCTCTTCAATCGACGTGATGCACGTGACGAAGAATCTCTGCGTGAACCTGCTAGGATTCCTAGGCGTGTATGGGAAGACAAAAGATACACCTGAAGCACGGGAGGACCAACAAATTATGAAAGACCCAAAGAACATGCATACAGATAACAAGACGGATAAAGGGCGTCACTTAAGTCGTGCCAGCTATGCTCTTACCAAAGCAGAGAAGGAAATCTTTTTTGAAGTCCTTTACAGTATCAAGGTGCCGTCGGGCTTCTCATCTAATATAAAGGGGATAATAAATATGGCAGAGAAAAAGTTCCAAAACCTGAAGTCTCATGACTGTCACGTGATTATGACGCAGTTGCTTCCGATTGCATTGAGGGGGCTTCTACCGGAAAATGTTCGAGTACCCATTGTGAAGCTGTGTGCATTCCTCAATGCAATATCTCAGAAGGTAATCAATCCAGATATTCTGCCAAGGTTACAGAAGGATGTGGTACAATGTCTTGTTAGTTTTGAATTGGTGTTCCCACCATCCTTCTTCAATATTATGACGCATATCCTGGTTCATCTAGTGGAAGAGATTGCCATTCTCGGTCCGGTATTTCTGCACAATATGTTCCCCTTTGAGAGGTTCATGGGAGTATTAAAGAAATATGTTCATAACCGTGCTAGACCAGAAGGAAGCATCTCCAAGGGATATGGAACAGAGGAGGTCATTGAGTTTTGTGTTGACTTTATTCCTGACCTTAAGCCGATTGGTGTTTCTGACTCGCGGCATGAGGGAAGACTAAGTGGAAAAGGCACGCTGGGAAAGAAAGCAATGATATGTAGGGACGGGGATTCTTTCACTAAAGCACACTACACAGTTCTACATAATTCCACCTTGGCAGCTCCGTATATCGAGGAACACAAGAATATTGTACGCTCCAAAAACCCGGGGAAGCCTGAATCATGGATTACAGATGAACACATGAAGTCTTTCGGTGGTTGGATGCGGACACATCTCTTGAATGACACCACTGTTGGAGATCAGCTATACTTGTTGGCCGCGTCACCATCTTCTACTGTATTGAATTTCCAAGGGTACGAAATAAATGGGAATACATTCTACACGATCGCCCAAGATAAAAAGAGCACCAACCAAAATAGTGGTGTCCGCTTTGATGCAATAGACGAGAATGGACAAAAGGACACATATTATGGTTACATAGAGGAGATATGGGAACTAGACTATGGAGTCTCTTTTAAGGTCCCTTTGTTTCGCTGCAAATGGGTCAACCTGAATGGGGAAGGGGTAAAGATAGACCAGTTGTACGGAATGACAACAGTGGATCTCAACAATCTTGGTTATAGAGATGAACCATTCGTCCTAGCCAATGATGTGTCTCAGGTTTTCTATGTGAAGGACATGTCCTCCAGACCGAAAAAAAGAAAAAATATGCAAACGAATACATCATATGATGAGCCAAAGCGTCACATAGTTCTTTCAGGGAAAAGAAACATCGTGGGAATCGAGGACAAGACAGACATGTCAGAAGATTATAATAAGTTTGATGAAATTCCGCCCTTCACAGTGAAAACTGACCCAAGCATTCCGTTAAGTAAAGAAGATGCTCCATGGTTACGTCTGAAGCGGTCATAAGGAATGACATATGCCAAGAAGTTCATGCTCATATTATGTAACTCTAGTTCATGTCTTTCGCGGTTTGTGGCTTGACCGAAGGATATCTTTCGCGGTTTGTGGCCTTTAGTCCCGGTTTTGTAGTCTCAGTTTTTAATATTAATAAATGTCTTAAGTGTTAGTCCCATTTTGTGGCTGGACCGGGAGTGCCTCTATGACCAGTTTCTTGGAGATGCCGGAGGACTGGGCTCCGTCGGCATCTCCCTAAAACTGGTCGTAGTGGTGTCCCTGCTCTCGAAAACCATCTTGCAGCTTGTAACTTCACTAACTAGATCAATACGCCTCGGAGCTAACTAATTTCACATATTAGGGAGTGCCTCTATGACCAGTTTCTCGGAGATGCCGGAGGACTGGGCTCCGTCGGCATCTCCCTGAAACTGGCCTCAGTGGTGTCCCTGCTCTCGAAAACCATCTTGCAGCTTGTAACTTCACTAACTAGATCAATACGCCTCGGAGCTAACTAATTTCACATATTAGGGAGTGCCTCTATGACCAGTTTCTCGGAGATGCCGGAGGACTGGGCTCCGTCGGCATCTCCCTGAAACTGGCCGTAGTGGTGTCCCTGCTCTCTAAAACCATCTTGGAGATGCCTCAAACTGGCTGGAGGACTGGACTCACAAGGATGCATATTTATAGTACAAGCAGCTCGGCATAATGTCGACACTCACGACATAATGTCGACACTCACCCCTATTATTAGTGCTGACTCATCTTTAGTCCCGGTTGGTGTCTCCAACCGGGACTAAAGGTTCATCTTTAGTCCCGGTTGGTGACACCATCCGGGACAAGGTACAAGCCGCACGACATAATGTCGACACTCACCCCTATTATTAGTGTTGTCTGGCCCACTCTGCCGCAATCCCTTCAGTCGCGGTTGGTTTCTCCAACCGAGACTAAATATGAACCCTCTCTTTATATAGGCATTTCCCTCTATTTATTAGGTAACACTTAAGACATTTATTAATATTAAAAACCGGGACAAATCGGGATTAGCTAACACTCAGGCCTAAAGCCGCCCCCTTTAGTCATAATCATGCCTAGTCCTATAGTACGCAGCTTCAGGGTCTTCATCGTTGTCGTCATCATCATCGTCATCGTCACCTGCCACTCCGGGGATCCTCAGCCCATCCATGGCATATACCAGGGGCCATTCCAGCCTCAGATTCACGGCGGGTGGGAGAGGGGTCTCCTGGAAGACGATGCCGCTACCGCCGGGACAGTGTGGGGCCTGTGGCGGGTGGACGCGTGGGCACCGTAGGCGAGGATGGTCTCCCCCGGTGATGTAGCGCATCACTTTGATGATAGTACGGTTCTCCCACCACAGACGACGGCCGACTTCGTTGTGGTTCACCGGTGGCGGGCCATCACCCTCGTACCTGGCGAGCTCCCTTTCCCGCCTATTAGCGAAGAAGGCATTCCAGGTGTCATAGTTGTCGGGATCCCACTAGGGATCCATCCGCTGCTCCGGCGTGAGCTCGTGGTAGAAGTGGTTTGTGATGGCCGCCTGGCGTGCGGAACCTTGAGGGACAGGAGGGACAGGAACCCCTCCAGCGCTCAGCATCCAGCCGGCGGGCAGCCGGTACCCCGGTGGACAAGGGTAGTTGGAGGCGCACAGCGCCTCGGTCTCCTCGAGGGTCAGAATGGCCCAGTAGGCGTTGTCCATTGTTCTAAGAGAGGAAGGTGTGGATGTGTGGATAGCCATGACACGATCACCCTAAATATAGAGGGAAAGGGTGGAAAAACTTGGCGTGAAGCTTTGGGAAATGGCGGGAAATATCTTTAGTCCCGGTTAGTGACTACATCCGGGACTAAAAGCTCTAGTAGAAAGGAAAGGGCGGGAAAACTTGGCAGGAAGAGGTGGGAAATGGCGGAAAATATTTTTAGTCCCGGTTTGTGACTACATCCGGGACTAAATGTGTGCCGAACAATGATCATGTTTCGAAAAAACCTTCACAAAATGACCTATCATGTTCGAGGTTTCATGGCTTTCGGTCCAAATGACCGATGTTATGTGCTGAATCACGGCATAGTTTGTGATGTTGTGCCCATATTATGCATGTGTGTGGACATTGGTATGGAGAACAATGTTGCAGGAGGAAGTTTTCCTTTTTGTCGCACGGAAAAGCCCTTTTCCATTTTCCGAGCGCAAAAAACGGGTCGTTTTGTGAAGTAACCACCAAAATGCCGTTTCAGAATGCTACCGTCCTATTTTCCTAAAATACTAGACCACCTTACATGGACTATATCCCAACCGGTACATCTCAAACCTTTTCGTCCATCCCGGGTAAAAAGGACAAATGTCTGCCGAATCGGTAGGAAGTGGGTCCGGTTTGTACTACAGGTACATGATCTACCACCCATGATTTTTTGAAAAAATCATTTTTAGACTCGCAATATGTGGTTTCTTCAGAGATCCAATGCAAGTTCTAACAATGCCCGTCCCCTATCTTCATGCACACCGGTTCGACCATAGTTAGAAATTCAGATAATTCAAAACGGGCATAATAAATTCAAAAAAAATCCGAACAATGAAAATCGTTCGCGTGGTGTCATATTATGTTACATAGTTGAAAGGAAAAATACCAGACTTGGTATATTGATCATGTTTCGAAAAAACCTTCACAAAATGACCTATCATGTTCGAGGTTTCATGGCTTTCGGTCCAAATGACCGATGTTATGTGCTGAATCACGGCATAGTTTGTGATGTTGTGCCCATATTATGCATGTGTGTGGACATTGGTATGGAGAACAATGTTGCAGGAGGAAGTTTTCCTTTTTGTCGCACGGAAAAGCCCTTTTCCATTTTCCGAGCGCAAAAAACGGGTCGTTTTGTGAAGTAACCACCAAAATGCCGTTTCAGAATGCTACCGTCCTATTTTCCTAAAATACTAGACCACCTTACATGGACTATATCCCAACCGGTACATCTCAAACCTTTTCGTCCATCCCGGGTAAAAAGGACAAATGTCTGCCGAATCGGCAGGAAGTGGGTCCGGTTTGTACTACAGGTACATGATCTACCGCCCGTGATTTTTTGAAAAAAATCATTTTTAGACTCGCAATATGTGGTTTCTTCAGAGATCCAATGCAAGTTCTAACAATGCTCGTCCCCTATCTTCATGCACACCGGTTCGACCATAGTTAGAAATTCAGATAATTCAAAACGGGCATAATAAATTCAAAGAAAATCCGAACAATGAAAATCCTTCGCGTGGTGTCATATTATGTTACATAGTTGAAAGGAAAAATACCAGACTTGGTATATTGATCATGTTTCGAAAAAACCTTCACAAAATGACCTATCATGTTCGAGGTTTCATGGCTTTCGGTCCAAATGACCGATGTTATGTGCTGAATCACGGCATTATTTGTGATGTTGTGCCCATATTATGCATGTGTGTGGACATTGGTATGGAGAACAATGTTGCAGGAGGAAGTTTTCCTTTTTGTCGCACGGAAAAGCCCTTTTCCATTTTCCGAGCGCAAAAAACGGGTCGTTTTGTGAAGTAACCACCAAAATGCCGTTTCAGAATGCTACCGTCCTATTTTCCTAAAATACTAGACCACCTTACATGGACTATATCCCAACCGATACATCTCAAACCTTTTCGTCCATCCCGGGTAAAAAGGACAAATGTCTGCCGAATCGGCAGGAAGTGGGTCCGGTTTGTACTACAGGTACATGATCTACCGCCCGTGATTTTTTGAAAAAATCATTTTTAGACTCGCAATATGTGGTTTCTTCAGAGATCCAATGCAAGTTCTAACAATGCCCGTCCCCTATCTTCATGCACACCGGTTCGACCATAGTTAGAAATTCAGATAATTCAAAACGGGCATAATAAATTCAAAAAAAATCCGAACAATGAAAATCCTTCGCGTGGTGTCATATTATGTTACATAGTTGAAAGGAAAAATACCAGACTTGGTATATTGATCATGTTTCGAAAAAACCTTCACAAAATGACCTATCATGTTCGAGGTTTCATGGCTTTCGGTCCAAATGACCGATGTTATGTGCTGAATCACGGCATAGTTTGTGATGTTGTGCCCATATTGTGCATGTGTGTGGACATTGGTATGGAGAACAATGTTGCAGGAGGAAGTTTTCCTTTTTGTCACACGGAAAAGCCCTTTTCCATTTTCCGAGCGCAAAAAACGGGTCGTTTTGTGAAGTAACCACCAAAATGCCGTTTCAGAATGCTACCGTCCTATTTTCCTAAAATACTAGACCACCTTACATGGACTATATCCCAACCGGTACATCTCAAACCTTTTCGTCCATCCCGGGTAAAAAGGACAAATGTCTGCCAAATCGGCAGGAAGTGGGTCCGGTTTGTACTACAGGTACATGATCTACCGCCCGTGATTTTTTGAAAAAAATCATTTTTAGACTCGCAATATGTGGTTTCTTCAGAGATCCAATGCAAGTTCTAACAATGCCCGTCCCCTATCTTCATGCACACCGGTTCGACCATAGTTAGAAATTCAGATAATTCAAAACGGGCATAATAAATTCAAAGAAAATCCGAACAATGAAAATCCTTCGCGTGGTGTCATATTATGTTACATAGTTGAAAGGAAAAATACCAGACTTGGTATATTGATCATGTTTCGAAAAAACCTTCACAAAATGACCTATCATGTTCGAGGTTTCATGGCTTTCGGTCCAAATGACCGATGTTATGTGCTGAATCACGGCATTATTTGTGATGTTGTGCCCATATTATGCATGTGTGTGGACATTGGTATGGAGAACAATGTTGCAGGAGGAAGTTTTCCTTTTTGTCGCACGGAAAAGCCCTTTTCCATTTTCCGAGCGCAAAAAATGGGTCGTTTTGTGAAGTAACCACCAAAATGCCGTTTCAGAATGCTACCGTCCTATTTTCCTAAAATACTAGACCACCTTACATGGACTATATCCCAACCGATACATCTCAAACCTTTTCGTCCATCCCGGGTAAAAAGGACAAATGTCTGCCGAATCGGCAGGAAGTGGGTCCGGTTTGTACTACAGGTACATGATCTACCGCCCGTGATTTTTTGAAAAAATCATTTTTAGACTCGCAATATGTGGTTTCTTCAGAGATCCAATGCAAGTTCTAACAATGCCCGTCCCCTATCTTCATGCACACCGGTTCGACCATAGTTAGAAATTCAGATAATTCAAAACGGGCATAATAAATTCAAAAAAAATCCGAACAATGAAAATCCTTCGCGTGGTGTCATATTATGTTACATAGTTGAAAGGAAAAATACCAGACTTGGTATATTGATCATGTTTCGAAAAAACCTTCACAAAATGACCTATCATGTTCGAGGTTTCATGGCTTTCGGTCCAAATGACCGATGTTATGTGCTGAATCACGGCATTATTTGTGATGTTGTGCCCATATTATGCATGTGTGTGGACATTGGTATGGAGAACAATGTTGCAGGAGGAAGTTTTCCTTTTTGTCGCACGGAAAAGCCCTTTTCCATTTTCCGAGCGCAAAAAATGGGTCGTTTTGTGAAGTAACCACCAAAATGCCGTTTCAGAATGCTACCGTCCTATTTTCCTAAAATACTAGACCACCTTACATGGACTATATCCCAACCGATACATCTCAAACCTTTTCGTCCATCCCGGGTAAAAAGGACAAATGTCTGCCGAATCGGCAGGAAGTGGGTCCGGTTTGTACTACAGGTACATGATCTACCGCCCGTGATTTTTTGAAAAAATCATTTTTAGACTCGCAATATGTGGTTTCTTCAGAGATCCAATGCAAGTTCTAACAATGCCCGTCCCCTATCTTCATGCACACCGGTTCGACCATAGTTAGAAATTCAGATAATTCAAAACGGGCATAATAAATTCAAAAAAAATCCGAACAATGAAAATCCTTCGCGTGGTGTCATATTATGTTACATAGTTGAAAGGAAAAATACCAGACTTGGTATATTGATCATGTTTCGAAAAAACCTTCACAAAATGACCTATCATGTTCGAGGTTTCATGGCTTTCGGTCCAAATGACCGATGTTATGTGCTGAATCACGGCATAGTTTGTGATGTTGTGCCCATATTGTGCATGTGTGTGGACATTGGTATGGAGAACAATGTTGCAGGAGGAAGTTTTCCTTTTTGTCACACGGAAAAGCCCTTTTCCATTTTCCGAGCGCAAAAAACGGGTCGTTTTGTGAAGTAACCACCAAAATGCCGTTTCAGAATGCTACCGTCCTATTTTCCTAAAATACTAGACCACCTTACATGGACTATATCCCAACCGGTACATCTCAAACCTTTTCGTCCATCCCGGGTAAAAAGGACAAATGTCTGCCGAATCGGCAGGAAGTGGGTCCGGTTTGTACTACAGGTACATGATCTACCGCCCGTGATTTTTTGAAAAAAATCATTTTTAGACTCGCAATATGTGGTTTCTTCAGAGATCCAATGCAAGTTCTAACAATGCCCGTCCCCTATCTTCATGCACACCGGTTCGACCATAGTTAGAAATTCAGATAATTCAAAACGGGCATAATAAATTCAAAGAAAATCCGAACAATGAAAATCCTTCGCGTGGTGTCATATTATGTTACATAGTTGAAAGGAAAAATACCAGACTTGGTATATTGATCATGTTTCGAAAAAACCTTCACAAAATGACCTATCATGTTCGAGGTTTCATGGCTTTCGGTCCAAATGACCGATGTTATGTGCTGAATCACGACATTATTTGTGATGTTGTGCCCATATTATGCATGTGTGTGGACATTGGTATGGAGAACAATGTTGCAGGAGGAAGTTTTCCTTTTTGTCGCACGGAAAAGCCCTTTTCCATTTTCCGAGCGCAAAAAACGGGTCGTTTTGTGAAGTAACCACCAAAATGCCGTTTCAGAATGCTACCGTCCTATTTTCCTAAAATACTAGACCACCTTACATGGACTATATCCCAACCGATACATCTCAAACCTTTTCGTCCATCCCGGGTAAAAAGGACAAATGTCTGCCGAATCGGCAGGAAGTGGGTCCGGTTTGTACTACAGGTACATGATCTACCGCCCGTGATTTTTTGAAAAAATCATTTTTAGACTCGCAATATGTGGTTTCTTCAGAGATCCAATGCAAGTTCTAACAATGCCCGTCCCCTATCTTCATGCACACCGGTTCGACCATAGTTAGAAATTCAGATAATTCAAAACGGGCATAATAAATTCAAAGAAAATCCGAACAATGAAAATCCTTCGCGTGGTGTCATATTATGTTACATAGTTGAAAGGAAAAATACCAGACTTGGTATATTGATCATGTTTCGAAAAAACCTTCACAAAATGACCTATCATGTTCGAGGTTTCATGGCTTTCGGTCCAAATGACCGATGTTATGTGCTGAATCACGGCATTATTTGTGATGTTGTGCCCATATTATGCATGTGTGTGGACATTGGTATGGAGAACAATGTTGCAGGAGGAAGTTTTCCTTTTTGTCGCACGGAAAAGCCCTTTTCCATTTTCCGAGCGCAAAAAATGGGTCGTTTTGTGAAGTAACCACCAAAATGCCGTTTCAGAATGCTACCGTCCTATTTTCCTAAAATACTAGACCACCTTACATGGACTATATCCCAACCGATACATCTCAAACCTTTTCGTCCATCCCGGGTAAAAAGGACAAATGTCTGCCGAATCGGCAGGAAGTGGGTCCGGTTTGTACTACAGGTACATGATCTACCGCCCGTGATTTTTTGAAAAAATCATTTTTAGACTCGCAATATGTGGTTTCTTCAGAGATCCAATGCAAGTTCTAACAATGCCCGTCCCCTATCTTCATGCACACCGGTTCGACCATAGTTAGAAATTCAGATAATTCAAAACGGGCATAATAAATTCAAAAAAAATCCGAACAATGAAAATCCTTCGCGTGGTGTCATATTATGTTACATAGTTGAAAGGAAAAATACCAGACTTGGTATATTGATCATGTTTCGAAAAAACCTTCACAAAATGACCTATCATGTTCGAGGTTTCATGGCTTTCAGTCCAAATGACCGATGTTATGTGCTGAATCACGGCATAGTTTGTGATGTTGTGCCCATATTATGCATGTGTGTGGACATTGGTATGGAGAACAATGTTGCAGGAGGAAGTTTTCCTTTTTGTCGCACGGAAAAGCCCTTTTCCATTTTCCGAGCGCAAAAAACGGGTCGTTTTGTGAAGTAACCACCAAAATGCCGTTTCAGAATGCTACCGTCCTATTTTCCTAAAATACTAGACCACCTTACATGGACTATATCCCAACCGGTACATCTCAAACCTTTTCGTCCATCCCGGGTAAAAAGGACAAATGTCTGCCGAATCGGCAGGGAGTGGGTCCGGTTTGTACTACAGGTACATGATCTATCGCCCGTGATTTTTCTAAATTCCAAATTGATATTAAAAAAAATAAGTTAATTCATTTTTAATTGTAAATGGTTCATATTTTAAATGGTTACATTAATTATTTTTTAAAACAGAAAATGTTTTTGAATTATTTATTTAAATCCAAACACTTTTTATGTTTAAAATTTTTCTAAATTCCAAATTAATATTCAAAAATATAAGTTAATTCATTTTAAAAGGTTACATTAATTATTTTTCAAATATAGAATATGTTTTTGAATTATTTATTCAAATCCATACACTTCTTATGTTTAAAGTTTTTCTAAATTCCAAATTGATATTAAAAAAATATAAGTTAATTCATTTTTAATTGTAAATGGTTCATATTTTAAATGGTTACATTAATTATTTTTTAAAAGAGAAAATGTTTTTGAATTATTTATTTAAATCCAAACACTTTTTATGTTTAAATTTTTTCTAAATTCCAAATTAATATTCAAAAATATAAGTTAATTCATTTTAAAAGGTTACATTATTTATTTTTTAAATATAGAATATGTTTTTGAATTATTTATTCAAATCCATACACTTCTTATGTTTAAAGTTTTTCTAAATTCCAAATTGATATTAAAAAATATAAGTTAATTCATTTTTAATTGTAAATGGTTCATATTTTAAATGGTTACATTAATTATTTTTTAAAACAGAAAATGGTTTTGAATTATTTATTCAAATCCAAACACTTTTTATGTTTAAAGTTTTGCTAAATTCCAAATTAATTATCATTTAAAAAACAATTCAAATTTAAACCCCAAAATAAAAAATAAGGCGGGAATAGAGAGAAAATACCTGAAATTTTTTGAAAACAGGGGAATATGTCCCGGTTGGAGCCACCAACCGGGACTAAAGAGCCCCTGCGCACCAACCCTTGGTCTGCTGAAAATATTGGAGTATAGGTCCCGGTTGGTGGCTCCAACCAGGACGTATAACCCTTTAGTCCCGGTTGGAGCCACCAACCGGGACAAAAGGCCCTTCGTTTATAACTGGCTCGCCTCCTCTTCTTCTTCCCCATCTCACTTCTCTGCTTCATCGACGCGCGCACAGGAGACGCCGCCCCACGACGCCGGCAGGCTGCCCGAGCTCCGCCGCCTTGCTGACCCTGCCACGAGCTCCGCCTCGTTTCCCTCTATCTCCCCGCAAAAGGAATCGAAGAGGGGCATCGGCAACCGTCGCCATCGACGCCATCCTTCCGTCGGTGATACCTATCCTTCCTCCGCCCTACTTTGGCCACCAAGGTCTCATACAGGACCTAGCGCACCCCATTGATGCCCTGTGTTGCTTGCTCGAGCCCTAGATACTCGACATCGTCTTCGTCTGCAAGCGCCGCCCGCAAGCGCAACTCCGGCGAGGAATCTAGGACGAACAGGAGCACCCCTTCCTCAACCGCGACCACCACTGAGCCCACCTCGACCACCGCAACCACTCGTAATAGTCCATGTTCCCCTTACCCCTCTGGAATCGCCGGAGCACCACCCTCCCGACGCGTCGCCGCCGCGCGTAGTGAGCAGCACTGCCGCCCGTCGTGGTGACGTGGTGCCCGCGTGGCCCTGGTCCCACCTGCCAGCCTGAGAGGCTAGGTGCCTCTGCGGTGCAGGTTAGAAGTGGCCTGGTCCAGGTCCACCCGTCAAGCCCTGGTCTAGGTCCCACCTGCCTGTGTGGAGGCTGAGGTGGCCACGGGCCCCTCTGTCAGCCACTGTGGCTAGCAGTGGGCTCGGTGTAAAAATGTTTTCTGTTTTGTTTAAATTTAGAAATGGTTTAATTAAATCCAGAAATTGATATAATATTGTAAATTCAATAATTAATTATTTATAACTTAGAAAAATACAAATAATATATCAAAATGTTCAGAAAAATGAGATCTAACTATTTAACCTATAATCATGCATTGTTCAACAACTTTCAAGACAAGTTTAATTAGAAAACAAAATCAACCCCTCTCATATACTCCGGAGTTTCACCGAGTTAGGGTTTTCACCCCTCGGAACCCCGTTTAAATTGTCGAGCATGTCTTTGGGTTACTTTTTAATACAAATTAACTTGTTATATCATCATCCTTGTTTGATCATTGCATCGATGCCATGTGTTGATTGTTCCCCTCTCTTTCTGGCGCCCCGGTGTAAAAACTATTTGCCTTTTTTTTAATTCCAGAAAATGATTTAAACTTGTAAATTCAATAACTTATTGTTTATAAGTCAGAAAAATATGAATAATATATCAAAATTTTCAGAAAAATGAAACCTAGCTATCTAAGCTATAATCATGCATTGTTCAACAACTTAAATTACAAGTTTAATTAGAAGAACAAATCCACCCCTCTCATGTGTTCCGGAGTTTCTCCGAGTTAGGGTTTTCACCCCTCGGAACCCCGATTAAATCGTCGAGCATTTCTTAGGGTTACATTCCAATGCAAATTAACTTGTCATATCATCATACTTGCTTGAGCATTGCATCGATGCCATGGGTTCGACGATGTGCCTATCTACTACATGGTTTCCCTTTCTCTTCATTTTTATTATTGTGTATACATATTAGGGTTTCTCTGAATTAGGGTTTATATCTCTCAACACCGTACTTAACTTTCTCCTTTAGCCGCTTTGACTTATTCGTTTTTCCACCTATGCAGAAAATATGGACCCACACGCCAGAGACGAAGAAAAGGAAGAGTTGATCCAAGGTGTGATCCGTGGGGAAGATAATTTAGACGTATCAACGTTTCTGAACAACTCCGGTGAGGGTGATCCTCTTTTTACCGGAGTAGACAACTTGTTTGAGGTTGAAGGTGTTGCCTTCCGCGAGGGAGAAGGCGATGCCTTGTGTAATCGAGAAGACGACCGCTCCGGCAAGGTGCATGTAATATAAATCAATTCATTAATTAATCATCTGCTATCTATATAGAAATAGTAACGACGGTCTTTCTTCTTTTAGCCCTCCGGATCAAAGGAATCTACTGAAAAGAGCAGACGAGGCCCAACCAAAAAGTTGCAAGACCATGAGAGGTTCAGGATCGAAGATGTCGCTGTAGACGGCAGACCAACAGCTCCCGAAGTTGTCGCAACCAAATTTGTGGCACAATGCGGAGTAATCGTTAGGGACTTAATCCCGATCACCATTAGAAATTGGAATAGGCCTGCTAATGCGGATGAAGAGGGAACATGTTTATTTGTCCCTAACCACGCCAAAGATTTACTGTGGAAGAGGCGCATGGTTAATTTCAAACTACCGAAGATAGAGCTGGATCCAAATGCGGAGGATCCAGTTGAGGATGCCTTACAACATGGGAGAGCCATGGAGGCTAAGGTCAGGGAGTGGGCTTTGAAGAAGATGGCCCAGTGTTTCACCAACTGGAAGAAAAGATTGCACCTTGACTATGTCGTGAAAAAGAAGACTCCCGATTTCAAGAATATTCAGTTTGAGAAGATAAAACCATTCTGGGATGAGTTTGTGGAATACAAGAAATCAGAAAAAGCTAAGAAAATGTCTGAAACGAATAAGCTGAATGCTGCTAAGAAGAAGTATCACCATACTATGGGGCAAGGTGGCTACAAGGTTGGCATTCCTAAGTGGGAGAAACTTGAGCAGGAACTGCGTGATAAAAATATCACCCCAGAGACAGACGATTGGGTAGAACGTGCAAGGAATTGGTTTTACGGGCATGGGGGCACGTTGGACTCGGAAGGGAGGTGTATATATAACATACGACATAAAGAAGACCCCTTGCCAATCGAGAGGATGAGAAAAGCAGTAAAGGCTGTTAAAGATGGGGACTTCATTCCCGATAGAGAGAATGATGAGCTCACACTCGCCCTTGGAAATAAGGAACATGATGGACGAACACGAGGCACAATAGGCTCCCAATCATGGAGGACTGGGTTTCCCGAAGAGAGGAAGAAATATCCTGATAGAAGCCGTCAGAGGAGTAAGGACAGGGCGGCAGTTGAAGCAGAAAGTCAGAAAGAGCGAATGCGTTTAATTGAAGAACGATTAAAGCAACAACAAGATGAAATTAACACACTTAAAGAGCAAAGTACTACCGGCGCCCCATCTCAGCAGCACACTGCATTCGATGCTACTGGCCTATCGAATAATCGAAAAAGCAGTGTGGCTTCCACCGAGGTCCCGGGTGATGACAATGGCGATGACGATGATGCACCGACGATGGCTCCTGTTGGCTACCCAGTGGATGATATCACAGAGATGACACACTGCGAGCTACATGTCAAAGTTGTGAACATATCAATGAAGGTGGCGGTCGGCTATGCCTTACCAATTGGACCCACACCAACTTACCACTGTCGTCCGGTTCCAGAGGGCTACGCTGTTGTCGGCGTGGATGAAATCATGCCCACCTTTGAGGTTTTGGATCTTCACTACCCTGCTGGTGAAGGGGATGTGACTGTGCTGGGTGACGCAAAAAACGTCACCATTCTATGGCCGAAGGATTGTATCGTGCTTCGAAATCACACGCCAAGGCCATCTTCGCCGCCGCCTCACCCGTCTCCAGCGAGGTCGTCGCCGCCGCGGCAGCCGTCTTCGTCGCCTCACCCGGCTCCGTCGCCTCACCAATCTCCGGTGCAGCCATCGCCGCGGGAGCCATCGCCGGCGCCTCAGGATAAAAAGTGTAAGCGTACCGCTACTGTGCGTCGTAAGCGATCGCCGAAACGTAAACAAGAGCCTCTTCCAAAAGTACCAACGGTTCCTCCCAAGAGAGCTTATGACTGTACTGAAGAGGAGACTGCGGCGATCGTTGATGCGGAAACGACAGCGTTTTTCGCTAACTGAGGCGGCCGAAAGAGCCAGAGTTCCCCAGCACCAAAGAAGAAAAAGCCAAAGTGTTGAAAATGCTAAAGACTCTTCATCAACCCGAGCCAAAGCTGTCATCAGACTATGAGCGTTCTATTCTCAAGTCACATGCAGCACAAAAAGCCTCGAAGAGCAGTACTGATGCAAGCGGGAAATCTGTTGCCTAGCTCGGAGAACAAGCAAAACAGACTTGCGCCCCTCTCAAGGTGATTTCTCAAACCAATGTGGGGTCGAGAAAATATGGGGCCGAAGAGCAGTATGATCCAGAGGTAGTTGCACAATACGGAGAAGCTGCCGCTGCTCAAGGTATGAGTATTGCCCAGTACTTATCCCAGTTAGAGTTCTTCCTCGTGAGTGAAGTAGCATACCAATACCAGTACGGAAAACCTCTCGTCAAACCTGAGGAGGTAAACAATCTTCCAACAAAAATGCGAAGATTGCATAACTGGTACATGCATGCCACAAGGGCCGGGGCTAACTGGATAGTGCTGAGGGTTACAAAAAAGCATCATGGGAAAGATAAGGATGACATGATATCCATTGAATTTGATGAACTATTTCAATTATTCAATCAAGACGCCTTGGACAAATCGATCATGAGTGCCTATTGTCTGTAAGTACTAATTCTGTAATTAATTTAGTCTCCATCTATAATATTTTGTTTATTGCATGTATATAATCATACTTTAATATGCAGAATGAAGATTCTCGAATGCAGCAGAGGACAAATCTATGACATTGGCTTCATTGACCCATATTGGGTTCATGAAGCTAATCTCAAAATAAGCCCCCAAGATACGGAGGATAATATAGTACACGCGTTAAGGTTTCAAGAAACCAAAAGGGAAATACTATTTCCTTACAACTTCCAGTGAGTGTTATTGTCTTGTATACACTTTCTATTTCGCTTACTCGATGTTAAGTATATAATTGATTAGTTCTGCATTCGCAGGTACCACTATATTCTGTTAATCATTCAACTTGACAAAGGGCGTGTACTAGTCATGGACTCGAAACATAAACCCCTTGAGACGTGGAAGGACATGCAGATACTTCTCCAGCGGTAATTCTAATCATTACGACACTGTATCGGCAACGTTCGTGAATTTTATGATATCAAGTACTTAATAACTTATTTTATTCGTTTTCTACGCCGGGCAGCGCTTGGAAACGGTTCACCAAGAAGGCTAGGGGTGTTTGGAAAGAGGAGCTTACATTTCAACCACTAGATGTAAGCACCACTAGCTATATCCGCGCATCTCTTTGATTCTAGTTTTGATACAGTTATTATCATGCTTGATTATTATTTTGATTGAACTATGTTGTCGTAAAGTGCCTGACGCAGGGACCAGGTAACAATCTATGTGGATACTATGTATGCGAGTTCATCCGGCAGACGTGCGATGAGAAGGGCAGAAATTTAGAGCAACTCCACGTACGTAAACAATTTCTATAGTTTTTAATTACAATCAAATTGTGTTTAGTTTCATATTCATATAGGCTGACTCCTTTTTTAAATCAGATCGAACGTCTACGGGACGGTCTTCTGCCAAAGGATCGCATACGAGCAATACAGGAGGAATTGGCGGGATTCTTGGATGTAGAAGTCCTAAACACACAAGGGGAATACTACTCGGCTGTGTATAGACAATAGGAATTGTAAAAATAGCAACTTTCAAGAAATTGGCCGGTAGCATCGAATAGCAACTTTTGTATGTAGTGCATGAACTCGATCCGTGTATTGAATGTAAAATGTTGTCATGATGATCTTGTGTAATATAAGGTTCCTTCATTGATAAGTGCAAAACACTAAATAAATAATAAAACAACCTAAATGAATTCTCTGCCGCGGCACAAAAAGTGGCGAAAATGCTGCCGCGGCAACAAAATGTGCCAAAATGAATTCTCTGCCGCGGTAGAGAAATGGGCCAAATCTCTGCCGCGGCAGCAGGTTATTAGTCCCGGTTCGTGTTACGAACCGGGACTAATGCTCCACACCCCCTCGCGCTCTGATGCCGCCACGTGTGCCCCATTTGTCCCGGTTGGTGGGGCAACCGGGACTAATGGTTAGAGCTTTAGTCCCGATTGCCCCGTCCCGGTTGGGCAACCGGGACTAATGGCCCTTACCAACCGGGACGCATGGGCCCTTTTCTACCAGTGACATTATGTGAAAGACACATTCTTGATTGGATATGATGTATCTTTTGTTGACACAAGTTAAGAATTTTATCTCGATGAAAGACTTAGGAAAAATCTGAATATTTGTCATCAATGTCTATATTAGATTGAGATGCTAATATGGTTGTGCCAAAAGTACATAGATGAGATTTAATAAGTTCAATATGTAAATTAACAAGAAAGGTTCTTGCTACATAGAAAGGATTGAATCAAAATTCAAGTGTATTGACACTTTGTGCGGTGACCCAGCATACCACTGCATGATGTAGTACACTATAGTCGTTGACATAACACCAATGAAACACCGTTCACTAGTATTACATCCCTCGGAGTGGTACAACAGAAACACAACAGGTCCAAGACATGACTATAGGTTACAACTCGACTCTTTACACATGATCCAGAGAACACTCTAGGCTAAAGAGAGAGAAAGAAACTTCTTACAAAGAAGAATCAGAAATAACAACTTAAAAACTACCATACTAGTAAAACTAGTATCTAAACTATTGGTCTGGCATTGCTGCTATTGCAATACTCTACAGAAATAGGTTCTATGGCTAGAGATTATATTCCTATCTAATCAGTAACTTTATCTTCACTTTAATTGATGTATATGTTGACTTCCTTGACATCATTAAAGAATTGAGCTGTTGATGAAGACTTCCTTGAGTAGAAGTTGATGTAGACATTGTCTGTATTGGCTTCAGAATCTAGCAAGGGTTAAGAAGATGTGTTGAGTACGAGTGTACTCAGCAAGTTCACTAGAAAGGAGTGTCTGATGCACTAGCTACAACCACAGACCATAGGTCGTAGGCAATACAAGTTTTCATAAACATTTCTTCAAAGGTTGCTTTTATTCTGAAAAGCTATGTCCGTCAGCCTTCATGGGTTTACCAGAACTTTCATGGAGTTCCTTTCCCGCCGCGTTCATAGCTCCTTCCCGAAACAGGGAGTAACAAGTTACAGTTCTTACACTCTGCAGAGGTGCGTAACTTTTCCCATAAGAGACCTTAGCCTTGTTGCACAACCAAGTCATGAGCTTGTCCATACTTCCTTGGTATGGGGCCCAGTCTAAGATCCAAGCCAATCACTGCCCTCTCTGCGACCCCACATGTCTGCATGATCCTTCGGGGCCGGCTCACCTCCGTTAAGCCCCCTTTCAGGCAGGCTAAAACCCCGATGAGTTCCCAAAGACTTTATGAGTTGGTGATGCCCTGGCAAGTTCCATATCAAATGGACTATACCACTAAAAACCACTCCTAGATAATCTAGACACCAAAAGCGTGGGGCGTAAGGGTGCCCACCCATATGTTGGATCCGTATAGGGAATCACCAAATCACGTTAAGGTCATCTTGCCTACATGCAGAAGGAAAAGGATACAGCTAACTTCTCCGTCTCATTCCAAATCTCATGGTTAACGCGTGATATACGGCACAAGAATCACCGGCGACATTGGTTGTTAAGTCCTAGATAATATGTTCCTTTACCACCGAAACTTTCATAGTAGGTTATTACCTCATGGTAAATAACCTATAATCATATTATTATGAAAATATTGTTTTTTGACCTTTTTCAAATGCAGGTGATGACAACACTGGATTTTCAAAATACTTTATAGAAAATAATCAAAGGACATGAGCAAGTGTGAACTTGCCTTTTGTGATTGCAAGATTATGCACTCACGGTTTTCAGGGCCATATAAGATCCAATATCTGAAAACAACATCATTGGTCCGGTAAGGACTAATGTTTAAGGAAACAAGATGCTATTATGCATAGGTAATGTAATGCAATTTGGTAAACTCGAATCCCGGAGATAACGTTGTTCTAGGGTTTGAATGCTAGGAATGGTTCCTTTTAGAATATGTTGTACTTTTAGATAAGTTTCACATTTGTTCTTCTTATTAAGGCTTGTGAGTGTGTATGAAACAACATGTATTTATAATATCATACACCAATAAGATACACAAAGGTGGAATGCTACTCAAAGACTGTTTATATAAGAATTGTTTATCTACAAATTTTACGTTACAAGTAATGGCAATTATAAGGGACTTAGGTGTTAACAATTCTAAATATACAAGTAAAGTTTAAACCAATGTGATTATGATTAATTATCATATGTTGACTATGATGAAAGTCCTTGAGTTTAATTGTGAAGAGTTGGGAATATTATTATAAGATTTGTTGTTTGAAGTGGCATAAAGAATAACATTTGAAGAAAAGGCTTCTTTACTAAAGTTTAAACAATCCTTATAACTTTTAGAATATGATTGATCGAATGTGATTGATGTTGTTTACGCTTGCTTGAATAGTTTGGATTTGAGATGATTTACGTCTTAATTAAAATATACCAAAGTTAACTATAAAACATATAATAAAGTCTTTAGCATTATATTTAAAGTCTTGTAGACTAAAGTTAAGTTTAAGAACATAGATGAACTTAGGGTTAATGCTTATGATATTTGTGTCTTGTTCAATTCATAATGTTTCCCTAAGGATACTTTAAGAATGGTAACACTTCTATTTGAATAGTGGTTTCTTAACATTATAATTGAATAAAAGGATTTATCTCTTTATAAGGGTGTGGTTATGATTTTTATCCAAGGAATAATATTACTTAACTACTTATGAATTTATTATAGTGTTTTGGTATAAACTTATGGTTGAATGATAATTCAATAAGATTGTTTTTAAAATGTGTTGAACCATTTTGACTTCATATTATCAATATTTAAGACTAATACTATTTCTTAGACCACAATTGGATAATTTTAGAAATATTAGAAGATTTTATTTACTATTATATGAATTATTAACTAAGGAAATTAGATTTAAATTCAAGTTATTAGAGCATTAAGTGTTTACTTACGTTAAAAGTGGAATGTTATATTTTTAACATGTAGATAAAATTTTTGTGATCATTTTGGTATATTATATGTATTTTTATGAATTTTAGATAATAAGATATAGTTTTTATAAGATTTATTACTTTATAAACACTTAATAAATGATAATTATTTAATTAGGTAAAATAATAATGCATGATTATAGTTTTAAATTATAGTTATTATTTTTCTAATATTTTTGGTATTTTATTTATATTTTTAACATTTACCAATATTAAAATATGAATTATGAAGTTTTATTACTTATAAACCTTTATTAAATAATATTTATTTAAATAATTAGCATAATAATATTTCGTAATACAATTAAGTTATAGATTTTATTTTTCTAAAAAAATTCATATATTAAACATATTTTTCTGACTTATAAAACAATACTTATTGAATTTATAAGGTTTATTCAATTTCTGAAATTATTTTCTAAATAAGGAATTAACTTTTTACACTCAGAAAAGACCTACCCCAACAGGTGGGGTTAGGCCACGTCGGCTTGCCACCTAGGCAAATACTGAGTCAAACAGGCTGACCTGATCATGGGTGACGCAAGCATGACATCGAAATGACGTCATCTGAGCTGATCTTCTCAGTACGATGATTGATCTAGCGATTTGGTGAGCGCGCGAGGCAGTGGTTAGACTTATCGGAAAGAGGGCGCGACGGGGAACCTGATAGTGGCGGCGCCGCTCAGGTTTGGTCACCAGAGCTACTCTGGCGACCCTCAACTGCGGTGGTCAGCAGCGATACACGATGGAACTAGGTCTACAACGAGGGCCAACAAGCGTAAATAGGGTCTGGAGATGCGCAAGCTCACCCTGATACTTGCACAGTGGTCGATGAGGACGATGGCGCTTCGGTATGGACCAATCTTCACGAACTCCAGCGATCACCGGTGAAAGGGAATGACAAAATTACCATGATTCCGAGCGCCCCTTGCTTCACTGCTACTACTCAAGCAACAAGGACGGCATGGCGCTTCTCTTCGACTATGCCATGGTCTCGGGGACGACCTTTACTGACGTCGGTGGTCGAATCTGGCCGGCTAGGGTTTGCGGAATTGGGGAATTCGCAAGAAATTGAGAGGGGAGAATGGGTGCTTGGTCTTATCCACGTCGTCTTCAAGGCTTTGTAGACACAGAGGTCGGCGACACGAATCTTGGCGCTCGCCGACGATGAGGGTGCAGCCAGCGAGCTGCTTGCAGCATCGGAAGCTCGACGGTGGCGCGAGGAAGATGACGAACCGGTATGGGCTTAGTTGGGCTACTGCTGGGCTGATGTGGGCTGTGATGCAGTGAGCGAGTTGTTTTCTCTGCTGCTCGCGAGTGTTAGATAGGTGGAGGAGAAGCTCTGGGCCTCAGGCCAGTTTCAAGACCGAGTCCACTTCTTTTTTTTTATTCTTTTCTGTTTTCTGTTTTCTTTTCTAGTTTTGTATTTACACTTTTGTTTTAAGTTTTTTCTAGAAATTCTTCTTTAGAAAATTGTAAGTTTATGGAAATATACTTAAGGTTCTGGTATGAACTATTATTATCATTATATACTTTATTTATTTACTCTTTTTCTACTCTCTTATTCATAATCATATAAGAAGTTATTATATTAAATGGAATAAGTAGAACCTAGGGTTTTGGGTTTTAGGATTTGTTTATGATCCTATAAAATGATTTTATTATTTCCTCTTAATGAATGTAATGAGAATGGTTTAAGATAGTTAAAGATATGCAAACAATATATCCATATTTATTATTATATAGCTATTATTATTTATAAGATGATTTAATTATTAAGGTTCTTAAAATGGTAAATTTTACCATTCCAATTCTACTTATAAGTGAATAATGTTTTAATCATCCCGGTTATGACATTAATTAAACATTGATAATTATGATTGAAATAGAAGTTATGGTTTTGAATTATAAATATTTTCTATAATTTTTAGGAGATTCAAAATACTTGTATTATTTTATAAATGTGGATGAACAATATGGGTGAAAACATATTGTCCTCATGTTTGAGATCAGGAATGATATCCCCTTTTTAAAATAATGAGGTTATTCTTTAGAATGACTTATGAGAAAGAATTTCTCAAGATGGTTCCTAAGCACATGTGAGTATGATAATTGTAAAGGACAAAGATGTGCTTAAGTAATTTGCTATAGGAAAATATTCCTATAAGCCATTGTGGAAATAAGACGATTGATCATATAGATGGAATAGACATCAGTTTGATTATAGATTTAAGGTTTAGTGTTAACCAAGAATTCTTATCTTCCATACTTCATAATTCTGGACTTCTAATTAAGGAATTCCTTTCCTAGATATAATACTCCTTCATATCCATCATCAAGTGTTAACATGATGAGCTTTACTTCACAAGAATACTCTTATCAATAATTTCTCCTCCTAAATCCATTTGTAAATCCAATGAGCTTGACACTAAATCTCAATATGATCTCCACATAGAGATAATTCTCATCTCTAGAATACTTCTAATGAATTCCATTTCAATTGTCTCACTACTGTCTGTCTTAAAGAATTACTTTATAATCTTACTTATGAATCTCAGAAGCTTGTCACTGTAGCTTTCCACAATCCCCTCATAACTACACTTAGATATATCAACTACTCTACTAATTATAATCTACAATCCAATAGATGGTTACAGTTAACTCCATTCATACTCTTCCTTTATCATCCATCACCAACATTACTCTAATAGATTTATATATCCAATTCTACTCCCCTCAACAGCTTATTATCTTTTAAGAGAAATAACACTACTTCAATAGTTCAATGTTACTTTAGCACCAGCTAAATCATACTGTCTTATCTATACTTATCTCCAGTAACTCATACTCCAACTTCATATTATAACATTGTGAATTGTCATGACTCATCTAGGATAGCATATCTATACTAGGGTTTAAACATATTCTATCCACCAATGTCACTTATACAATATATAATCGTTCACTCTAAGTGACTTGATCATGATCATTAAAATCCTTTGATCATTTATGGCTTAGGTTTCCAGTTGGCTAATCAAGGCCTTCATCAATACAACAATAAAGTTGTATATACTTATCTTCTAAATATCTCTTTTGGACTAATATATATTATTCATTGACTATGCCTACTTGATCCAATAGGATTACTCCTGGTAACTATCTTCAGAATTCATCCTTATGATCTTCTTTGTTACTATATAATTATATCTTCCAGATAACTCTTCTATCCATTCACGAGTGAGTTAACTCCATAATTTATCATAATGATCTTATTCTCTTCTAACACTCCCATACTATAGATGATATATAAAACTAGCATTACCACCTACCTCTTCTTACTTCTTTCTTTATAGGCTTAAAGGGATAATTATGGTGAGAACACGAGTTGATGGATCAATAATTGATAGGCTAAGAATTGGTGAATCAATAGTTGATTACTCAACATTGATGAACAACAAATATTAGGATAAAGTTCAATAGAGATGATAAGGATTGATGGGGAAAGAAAGATATGTGGTAAATGGTCTTGACTTGATTTCCCTCCTACTCAATACAACTAAAGGGTTAAGGTGAAGTTGTAGAGGTCCCAACCTGATAAGGTAGAGATCCCTGTGTTTACAATGCTAGTCCCTCGATCAATAGCTAGCATCCACAGTTTAAGACGTAATATCAAGAAACAAAGGTCATAATACAACTTTATAACCAGGAATAAAATAATTCATTACATCTTACATAGCTCATTTGGCTATCTCATTACAATGCAGCAGAAATAACTATATAGCATGGAGTCCTTCATCTTCAAAGTGCCACAGGCAATCATGTTGGTCGTAGACTTGTAATCCTATTCAACACACTTCACTAACATCAAACAAACCTGCAACATAATAAGTTACAGCCACAAGGGTCAAGACATTTGAATTGTATTGGCAAGTGATACTATGGTAGAATAGTGGTATATATCATCTATATGCATTTGGCTAAGTGGATTTTAGGCTTGCTTTGCTCTAAATAAGATTTTCCTTATAAGTTGAAAACACTAAGTTTTTGTTTGTCAAAATCACCCAAGGCATCTACCAATAGAAATTGGTGATCCTTTAACCCTTGTTCAACCACAAGTTTTTAACTTAGAAATTGGGATGAGGAGATCCTTCATAGCTTCCATGTCTTGATGCTCAAATTGTCCATTGCCGGGGACATGGCTAAGTACTTAGATTTTAATGTCTCAAGAGGTGGTGCACTTTCCCCACAAGACTCGACATGCATCGAGACAAGATCTTTTAGAAGCCTTTCCTTAGACCAAATGGACGCGCTCCATCCTATTACCCCCTACCACCTACTGTCCATCTGGCTAAGTTATTACAACCTATATGATCCAGTCAGAGCCCATAAAGCCATGTGGCTGCACTTGAAGCTTCTCAACATTTGACATCTAAAATCTCTTTGTTCCTGGGTGGCTTTCCACAAGTGAGATACACTAGGGTAGGCCATAAATATGGGGCCCTGTGTAACCACTCAACATAACCCATTCACACTATTCCACCCATGTGATTCATTCACATAGTTGTTTTATTAAACAAAACACAAGTCATAGACTTAGAAATATTTCATAGCATGAATATAATCCACCCTTGTTTTCTATTAGCTAAGCTAAGAATGATAACATGGCAAGTTTACTAACTTAGGATAATTCTACTAAGACATCATATAGGATTTCCCATGGCATAGCTTATACTTAGAAAAATTCCATGAAAGTCCTACTCAAAATATCACTAATGCATAGTGAAAATAATAGGACAAAATGTATGAAGCACCACTTGCCTTTTGTAACATCCCAGCATTAGAGCTCAGAAATAAGCTGAACCCAGATGTGTGCATTGCATTCATGCATAGAAAATCCGAATAGTTTCCGCGCTTTTAATTAAAACTTGTCAAAGTGCTTGGAACCTCTCTCAACTTGATGTAATTATAGTAGATCATCAAGTTGACTGTGATAAGTTTCAGAATGACCTTTGCTAAAACCTTATTTGGGAAAACATGATTTGATCTAAGGGTAGATCAAATATAATCAAATTAAATCATAATACATTTCTTAATGATTAATATCTGATCCTTAAGGGATCATATCATAATATTCATCACAACAACTTATGAATACCAAGTTATAAATATAACTTAAGTAATAGGAATGTAACAAATAAATCTTGATTTATATTAATCTCATCTACTTATACCATGAGTATCATGGTAATACCTAACCTTAATTCTTTAGTGAGATTGAGTAGGAAGGAAACCAAGTCAAGATCATTCACCATACATCTTTCTTTCCATATCAATCTTTACTATCTTTATTGAACCTGTCACATCCCAAGATTTTCCAAATCTTGTAATGTGAAAATAAATTAATAAAATAAAACTTTGTTGATTTTCAGAGCCAGAAGAAACTTTTTGAGTTTAAATGGAACCTCAAACCCATTTGAATTAAATGAAACCTAAAGGGATCTAAAAGATAAACATTTAATAAAAGGAAAAATAAAAACATTTGGAAATACTATTTTGAAAATCTTGAGTGAAAAGATTTATTTTTAAATGAAATAGAAGTTTATAAATGAAGAATGTTGTATAAAGCCAAATTAAAACCTTGGCCAAGCTTTGGTATTAAAACATTTTATTATTTAAATTAACTAAAGTTTATTTAAATAAATTAATAAGGATTTAATATCCAACCTTATTTAAATAAAAGGTTTTACTAATTTAAATTGAAACATCAAAACTTGTTAAATTATTTAAAATAAGTTTTCCCAATTATTTGATATTCACAAATAAAACCCACTGATTTGATTTTGAAAATATTTAGATTTCAAATGGGGATTTTATTAATATCAAACCTTATTTGATTAATAAAACATGGTCCATTTTATTTAAATTATAAATGGAACCTTTTATAAAATTGTTAATTATGTTAAACAAGCTTTCTGGATATACCTTATTTCAAATACAACCCACTATTTTGGTTTTGGAAAATATATGTATTTAAATTGAGTTTGAAATAAATCAAATCCTAATTTGATTAATTAGCAATGGGTATTTATTTAATTAATAATGGACTTTATTATTTAAAAATTATGAATTTTAGATTTAGGTTCAGGCTACTGAACAGAACCAGGTCAAACTTCCAAAGTTTTGGTATTGGTTTGAATTGAATTGAAACTTGTTTGGTTGTTTGAAAACCAAAACAGGAAAATAGAAATAGAAAAAGAAAAGGAATCAGAAACAGAAAAAAATAATAAAGAGGGCGACCCAACCCAGGCAGCCCAACAAGGCCCAGCAAGCCAGCCCAACTCCCCTCCCCCGAAAGAAAACGTTTCACACTCCTTTTTAAACCCAGGAAGCAACTGACATGTGGACCTCCTCCTCTCTTCTATTCCCACTGACCGCTGGACCCCCTTTCCACTGTTCTCCTTCCCCACCCGCGCGACCAGTTCTTCCCCTCCTCGTCGCCGTTTCCTGCTGTAACTTCGCGGCATCAATTCGCTTTAACATGGCCAACTTAACTCGCAGCGACCACGCTCCCTTAAAAGCCTCCCTCTCCTCTGTCATTTCCCCCAGACGTCGCCTCCACTCTGCCCCTAGGCTGCCTCCAATTCTCTCTATACCGCCGCCACTCCGACGACTTCCCAAGCCAATTCCGGCAGCCCCTCACAGCCCCTCTCCTCCCCGACCAAGCTCACAGCTTCCCCACTCTCAGGCGCATCTGCTAGTGCATCAAACTCGACCGCGGGTACCCTGTAACCTTGCCTTCGACAACGACCACCGTCGCCACCGTCTGCTTCATCTCCGGCGAAGCCCACAGGTAGTATCTGACCATCCCGCGCCTTCTAGTTCACGCACACGACTCTGTCTTGTTCCTGCGCATCTAACCGTGTCGTCATTTCGCTTTGAGGTGATCCACAGCGCCGTCCACGACGACCACCTGACGCGCCCGACGCCGTCCTCTACTCCGGCGAGCAATCGCAGCTGCCCCCGAGCGCCCCTCGTCCGACCAACACCTCCTCGAGCATCGCCATGACCCCCTGAGCCCGGTGAGCATCTCCCCTTTCTTCCTCAACTCCAGTAGCACCGGCACCATCGACGACGGACCGCTCCGCCACCAGACGCCGCCGCCAGCGCCGCTGCTTTTTGGCCAAGCGATAGGAACCGTAGGATGCAGATCCACCGGCTTGGATAGAGTGACTAACCGAAGGGGTAAGGATGAACCTGTGCCGCACGATCCACTTTAGATCTAACGTTCCACAGAGCCGGTCCGGCCGAACCGGTATCGACCAATGAAACAGCGTCGCGTGTCACCTATTTGGTTTAAAAACAGATTTGAAAAACAGAAACTTTTGCAAACTTCAAACCCTTATATCTTTGGATCCACACGTCCAAATTTTACAAATTTTATGTCGTTGGATTCAGGAGAACAAGCCCTAGCCAACTGTGGCCTTAGTTTAGAAAATAGTACCTGTTAACTTGTTTGAATTTGCAGAAACATTTGTGTACTTGTTTAGAGGAGAAAAATTGTTTAAAAATGATTTTTGGATTAAAACTTTTGCAAAATGGATTGTTGTGACCTTACTGACCCTAGGAACCAACCCTTGGTGTTAGAAATGATTTTTGTAAGATTTAGGTTAGATTACTTGACTTAGTCATTTTCTAGCCAAATAAAAAGAATGGTTTTTGTTATAAAAATGTTTATGAACAGAAAACTTCAAGGAAATGTTTTGGACCAAACCTACTGACCCAAAAACACCAAGTTTTGCAATAGCAACTCATTTGGTGAAAAACTTAAAAGTTTGGTTTTGATAAAACATTTTTCACCACATGAAATGATGAATGAAATTAAAAATAGTTCTTGGACAAAACCCTCTTGCTAATGACTTTGCCACTTTGGTAAATGACCAATTTGGATCTTACAAAGTTTAGAAACCTAGTAGAGGCCCTCTTTGCAAAATAAAACTATCTTGTGCATGCTCCCATGCATGATTTAGATTCCATTACTTTGTGTGTGTGAAGAATTGTTTGTTTGACTTTGGTTTGGAATGTAAATTGAATTTGTGTTTGCTTGATTGATTTGTAGTGAAGTGTGAGACTAGAAAGATCAAGGAGTGAACCACCATTCCCTACCAAAAAGGCAAGTGATGCTTCATACTTTCTATCCCAATACTTTCACTATGCATTAGTGATTTTGCTAAGTAAACCTGCATGGATTTTGCTAAGTATAGATCTTGCTATAGGAAAACCTAGTAGATGAATCCTTAGTAGGATTTCCTAAGTTAAGTTTCCTATTACTACCAAGCTTAGCCTAGCTAATAGAAAACATGGGTGGAATATATATTCACACTATGGAAAAATATTCTAAGTCTGAGGACTTAGGTTTTGTTTAATAAAACAACTAAGTTAATGAATCACCTGGGTGGAAATGGAAGGATTGGGTTATGTTGAGTGGTTACACAAGACCATGGACCTGGCTTGTGTATCTCACTTGTGGATGGCCACCCAGGAAACAAAGGGATTTGAGATGTCAAATGTTGAGAAGCTTCAAGTGCAACCACTTGGCAATATGGGCTCTGCCATGATCATATAGGTTGCAAGAACTTAGCCAAATGGGCAGTGGGTGGTAGTGTTTGATAGGTTGGAGCGCATCCATTTTGGTCTAAGGGAAGGCTTCTGAAAGATTTTGTCTTGGGAAACCAAGTCTTGTGGGGAAAGTGCACCACCTCTGCAGAGTGTAAAATCTAAGTACTTAGCCATGTCCCTGGTAAAGGACAATTTGAGCATCAAGACATGGAAACAATCAAGAATCTCATCATTCCAATTTCTAAATTAAAATCTTGTGGTTTGAACAAGGGTTGTTTGAATTCTTCAATCATTGATGGAGAGATGGCTTGGTACAAGGATCTTGAAATCTTTGATTGAGAAAAATGATTTTGTCAAAGCAAAAACTTAGTATTTTCAAAATGTTAAGAAAAATATATTTTGAGCAATGCAAGTCTCAACTCCACTTAGCCAAATGCATATAGATATTAGACTCCATTATACTACCATAGTATCACTTGCTAATACAATTCAAATGTATTGACCCTTGTGGCTGTAACTTGTAATGTTGCAGGTTTGATTGATTTTAGTGAAGATTGTTTGATTAGGATTACAAAGTCTACAACCAACATCTGCCTGTGGCACTTTGAAGATGAAGGACCCCATGCTTATTGTTATTCCGCTGCAATGTAATGTAATAGCCAAAAGAGCTATGTAAGATGTAATAAAATTATGTTATTCCTGGTTATAAAGTTGTATTATGACCTTTGTTTCTTGATATTACATCTTAACTGTGGATGCTAGCTATTGATCCAGGGACTAGCATTGTAAAACACAGGAGGCTCTATCTTATCTAAGATTGGGACCTCTACAGAACCATATTTTAATATCTGTTGTTCATCAATGTTGAGAAATCAACTATTGATTCACCAATTCTTAATCCATCAATACCTGATCTATTAACTCTTGTTCTTAACTTAGCATTCACTAAAAATCCTTAGAGATGGAAGTAAGGAGAGGTAAGTGGTAATGCTAGATTTAAATATCATCTATAGGATGGGAGTGTTGGAAGAGAATTGAATCAATAGGATTATTGATGAAGTTAATTTACTCCTGAAATGATATAAGGGTATCTAAGGAAAAGATTATGAAGATGATTATTGAAGACATTTTTAAGGAATAACCCTATTGGACTAAGTAGGTATAGTCCATGAATAACATTCCCTAATCCACTAGAGATATTAAGTAGATAATTATAATACAACTGTAGTGTTGCTTTGATGAATCCTTGACTAGCTCATTAGAAACCTAAACCATAAAGGATCAAAGGATTATAGTGATCATGCTTAGGGCACCAAGACTGAATGCTTATATCCAGTATAAGTGACATTGGTGGGTAAATCATGATTAAACTCTAATATGAGATATTGGAGTAAGAAAAGATAAAGATTGTATGATTAAAATAATGTTAGAGCATCATAGAATTATAGAGTTAGTATTTTCCTCTGGAAAAAAAGAGTAAACTCTTGTGGTGAAGTAGGATCTGGTAAATATCTAATTATAAATATATTTGCTAAATTAATATCAGTAGTGTATAATTATGGAAGAATAGGAATGGAGTTTGAAGTAGCTACTTGTTGGATTGGAGGTTATCAGCAGTAGAGTAGTTGATAGAACCAAGTCTGGATAGGTGAAAATCATGAAAGCTTTAGTGTCAAACTCATTGGGTTCACCAATGAGTTTAGAAGAATAAAAGGTGGATAAGAATGTTCTTGTGAATTAAAGCTCATCATGTTAACCATGATGCTTGATACAAGAAGTAGTATATCTAGGAAAGGAATTCCTTAATTAGAAGTCCAGAATTATGAATTATGGAGGATAGAAATTCTTGGTAAACACTAAACCCTAAATCTATAATCAAGCTTAACATCCATATCATCTGGTGGATAAATCATATTATTCCCATAATGTTTTATAGGATTACTTTCTATAGCAAATCACTTACGCACATCTCTGTCAATTCCAATTATCATAACTAGATGTGTTTTGGAGTTATCTTTATCAACTCTTTTCCATCAGACATTCTAGTTAATAACTTTCTATTTTAAATAGTGGTATCACTAATAATCCTAAACATAAAGACAATGTGTTTAAGCTATTAAATCTTTACTCACATCAACAAAAGAATATAAGTATACTACGAACCCTAAACCCTAGGGTAAGTATTTACAATTCAAACCTTAACCCTAGGTTAATTATAATAAAACATATATATTGCTATTTCTTAAATTCAGGGGAGTAATTTTAACCATATTAGTTCCCTAGAACTTTATGTATTAAATAATAATATAGTATCATTATATATAAAAATTTCCATCCAAACTATTAGCTAATTAGAATTAAATTTTATAAACAAATAAGGAAATATCATAAAACCATGGTTTATTATTAGAAAGATGATTAATAACAAAGTCTTCTACAAAATATTAAAAAGGGATTTATATGAAGTAAATAAAGAAATAATACCACTATATTACAAACCCATAAAAGAACCTTAATACACTTTATTATTGCTGAAGCCACTCAGCAAATCAATCCTATAAAGAAAATTCAAATCAAATAAGTAAATTCAAATCTGAAATCAAAACAGGAAATAGAAAGGAAAAAAGGATCTGGCCCGAGCAGCAGGCTGGCCCAGCACTTCCTCTGCTTAATCGTCGCTCGTGAGTCACAGCCAGTTTCCTCCGCTCGATTCATTGAAGCCCAACACCAGCCTAGGCCCGAGTACCCCTTTGTCCACCTAATCGCCATTGTCTACCTTGTGCCCATCCCGAAGCAGCTCGCTAGTAGCAGCGCCGTCGCTCGCCAGCGTGGAGATTCGTGTCGCCGACAGCCAGAGGGGATAAGGAGGCAACGACGACGCCGCTTTGTCTCGTACTCATCCACTCCCTCTCCCTCTGAAGCTCTTCCTCCCTGTCTCCTCTCAGATGCCGAAACCTAGCTTGCCGGAGACAATTGTCGCCGTCGCTCTGAAGCTCCCCTAGCCCTATCAAGCCCACCGCTGGAACCGTCGTGTCGCGCTGGTTCATCTCGTGGAAGGAATTGGTCGTGTACGCCTTTAATCGAGCTCACGGTCTCGTCCTTCCAAAGTCCGACCACCGTTGATTCACCGTCTTGAGGCCTTCCTCGACCTCACTGAACCCAATATGAGCACCGTGGTGAGTCCCTGATCCTCCTGAGGCTCTCCAAGCTTTTATTCGCTTCCTAGATTAAGAACTCACTAGGTATCTATGTGCTCTGCCGCTCGTTGTCGTCGGACTTCCTGTTCCGATGACCTTTAGGGGGCGGCGCTGCCACTGTTAGGTTCAATAGACACCCCTGCATCGAACGCCCCTACTTGCGCATCCTAGAACCCATTCATGCGCCATCTCCGACGATGTCCCGACGGGGTTCTAGCGAGCTGATGTCAGGGTGATATCACCCTTGACCCGGTCAGCCATTTTACTGGTCCTTGCCCAGGTGGCGTGTGACGTGGCCCATGGCTCATCTGTCATTGTCTGGGAGTAGAAATAGGACTGGTAACAAATTCATTTACTAACCTGAGTGATGATGTGGCCACTAGCCCACCAGTCAGTGACCTTGGGTAGTTTAGCCTTGGTAAGAAAAGTATTTTCTGTTTAAGTAAAATTGATCAAACAATATAAGATTTAATATCAATATTCCAGAAATGAAATAAATGATTAAATCTTATTAAATCAATAACTTTTGTTTTACAATTCAGAAAAATATGTGTAATATATGAAAAAATTTAGAAAAATAAAATCTACAACTTAAAACTATTATCAAATATTATTGTTACAAGTATTTAAATAAATATTATTTAATAAAGGTTTTGTAAGTAATAATACTTTAAAAATTCATATTTTAATATTAGTAAATCTTAAAAATATAAATAAATACCAAAAATCTTAGAAAAATAAAAACAATACTTTAAAACTATAAGCATCCATTATTATTTCACTTAATTAAATATTTATTATTTATTAAGTAATAAACTTTATAAAAATCATATCTTATTATTTAGAAATCACAAAAATAATTGTAATATACCAAAATGATCACAAAAATAATACCTACATGTTAAAAGTATAATATTCCACTTTTGAGGTAAATAAAAATTTAAATACTTTACTAACTTGAATTTAAATCTATTTCCTTAATTGTTAATTCATATAAGGGTAAATAAAAATTGTTAAAATTCTAAAATCCACCAATTAAAGTCTAATAGGTAATACTAGTACCACTACATCAAGTAAAAGTATAACCATTCTTAAGTAACCTTAAGGAAACATTATAAAGTACACAAGGTACAAAAATCATAAGCATCACACCTTAAAACATCTATATTTTAATGTTAATTTTATTCTATAAGACTTTAAATATAATACTAAAAGACATTGTTATATGTTTTATAGTTAACTTTGGTCTGTTATATTTTAAAGTTAATTTTAGTCTACAAGACTTTAAATATAATAGTATTAGACATTTTTATATGTTTTATAGTTAACTTTGGTCTGTTATAATTAAGTTATAAAGCATCTCAAATCCAAGCTATTCAAGCAAGCACAAACAACCTCAACCATATTTGATTAACCACAAAGATTGTGTAGACCTTAGAAAAGGAATCTTTTCTTCAAAAGTTATTCGTTTTGCCACTTCAATCAACAAACCTTATAATAATATTTCCAACTCTTAACAGATTAAAATTCAAGGAATTTCATCATAATCAATAGATGACAAGTAACCACAATCACATTGTTTCAAACTGTACCTCTATACTTAGGATTATAAACACTTAAGATCCTTATTAAGGCTAGTACTTGTAAAGAAAAATTTAAAGATAAACAGTTATAATGTAAGCAATCTTGAGTAACACTTTACATTAGTGTGTATCTCATTGTTTTATGTTATTATAATTTCATGTTGTTTTCCACACTCACAAACCTTAACGAGAAGCACAAGTGTGAAACTTAACTTAAAGTACAACACATTCCAAGGAAACCTTTCCAGCATCCAAACCCTAGAACAATGTTATCCCTGGAATTCACATTTATCAAGTGCATCACATTACTTATGCATAAGAGCATATTGCTTCTTTAAACATTAGTCCTTACCGGACCAATGATGCTGATTTCAGATATTGGATCTTATATTGTCTTGAAGACCGTGAGTGCATAATCTTGCAATCACAAAAGGCAAGTTCACACTTGCTCATGTCCTTTGGTTATTTTCTGTAAAGTATTTTACAAATCCAGTGTTGTCATCACCTGCATTTGAAAGAGGTTCGAAAAAACTATTTTCATAATAATGTGATTATAGGTTATTTACCATGAGGTAATAACCTACTATGAAAGTTCCGGTGGTAAAGGAACATATTATCTAGGACTTAACAACCAATGTTGCCAGTGATTCTTGCGCTGTATATCATGCGTTAACCATTAGATTTGGAATGGGACGGAGAAGTCAGATGTATCTTCTTCCTCTCGCATGTAGCCGGATGTGCAGGTCGTGGCTGTTATCACTCGTAGCATGCATATTAATTGGTAATTCGTAGAGGATATGCAGCATATGGGTGGGAGCCCTCAACGTCCCAGGATAGTTCTGGCATCTAACGGTCTATACAAACCATTGTCGTAATCCAATATGTGGGCATGGTGTACACCAAGGAGGCATGTAAGGTCGCGAAGGGGGCAGTGATTGGCTTGGATCATCTTTTGGGCCCCACATCATGGAATTGTAGACGGGAATAAGTTGCCCGGTTGTGCAACAAAGAGTTGATCTCTCATCGGTAAAGTGACGCACCTCTGCAGAGTGTAAGAACTATAACTTGTTACTCCCTGTTTCGGGAAGGAGCTGCGAACGCGGCGGGAAAGGAACTCCATGAAAGTTCTGGTAAACCCGTGAAGGCTGACGGACATAGTTTTTCAGAATAAAAGCAACCTTTGAAGAAATGTTTACGAAAACTTGCATTGCCTATGACTTATGGTTTGTGGCTGTAGATATAGTGCATCAAACACTCCTTTTTTAGTAAACTTGCTGAGTACGCTCGTACTCAACGTGTCTTATTAACCCTTGCTAGATTCTGAAGCCAGTACAGACAACATCGACATCAAATTATGCTCCAGGAATCATCATCCAAAGCTAAAGCTCTTCAACAAAGACAAGGAAGTCATCCTATACATCAACTCAAGTGAAGACGAAGTTACTGATTAGATAGGAATATACTCTATAGCCAAAGAACCTAGTTCTTTAGTGTATTGCTATAGCAGCAATGCCAACCCCTTAGTTGAAATACTAGTCTTAATAGTATAATAGTTTTTGCGTTGTTTATTTTTGGTTCTTCTTTGTAGAAAGTTCTTTCTCTCTCTTTAACCTAGAGTGTTCTATGGATCTTGTGTATAGAGTGAGTTGTAAACTTTATCCATGTATTGGACCTGCTGTGTTTCTGTTGTGCCACTCTGAGGGATGTAATACTAGTGAACGGTGTTTTATTGGTGTTATGTCAATGACTATAGTGTACTACATCATGCAATGGTATGCTGCGTCACCGCCCCTTTTTAATAGATAATATAGGTTCACACCTTGATCTTGCAATGGTCACACTCTTCAAAGTTCACTACAATTCAATCAAGCAAGGCACAATTTCAAAACTAACATTCAAACAATTCACCACATAAAATAATGAAATCAAAGCAATGCATGCAAGCATGCAGAAGATTGTTTAATTTGGAAAGGTGGTTTCTAATAGGATATAAACATTTTAAAACACCTACTGGTCATTTATAAAAGTGGCAAAACCATTTAAAAACAAGTTAGTGAAAATGGCCATTTAAATCATTTTTGTTTTGCTAGAAATGATTTTAAATCAAAGTAATAATTTCTAGTGTTAGCAAAAAATGTTTTTAAACACAACTATTAGTGTTTATGGTCAAAGTGTTTAAAACAAATCCATTTACAAAAGGTTTCACCCCAAAAATTATTTTTAAATCAAAGCAATATTTATTTTACTAGAAATGCCTTTAATCAAAGTAATAATTTTCTAGGGTGAATCAAATACATTTTTAAATCCAAAACTTAGTGTTTAGAGTTAGAGAGTTTAAATCAAACCATTTTCAAAAGGTTTTACTCAAAAATCATTTCTAGAATAAATTTTATACACAAAATAGACCTAATAATGTTTCTGCAAAAACAATCAATTTTCCATAAGCAAAATATTAAACTAAGGGCATGGTTGCAAATTTCATATTTTTGTGAATCCATTGATATAAAATTTGCAAATATGGCCAAGCATAACAATAGTTATGAATTTTACAAAATCATTCATCTAATAGAAAAGTTTCTGTTTTTAAAACACAAGACAGGCCACGTGGCGTAATCCTATTGGTATGTACCGCTTCGTCTGGATCGAGCATCGTGGGCTGTTGGATCTAAAGGTCATAACACAATACAGAATCAAACATACCCTTTCTATTAAATGATCTATCGCATCCGCTGGATCATCATCTAACGGTTCACAGCACGTTGCCAAGAACTGGCGGCGCTGGCACAACGGTGAGAAGCGGCGGTGCTCGGGCTGAGTCGTTCTGGCTATTCCAGTAAGCAAGAGAGAGGGAGGAGATGATCACCAGGTTCGTCATGGCATGAGGAAGCTCAACATCGTCGTGGAAGGTCCAGGGGCGCACGGTCGCATCGGCAATTGCTCGTCGGAGAAGCTTCTGACGACGTGCACGCTCGGGCGGTGGCGCTCGGACTTGGTCGTTAAGGCAAACAAACGGTTGTGTTAGATGTGCACGAGGTCGGTGATCACACGCGTATCATCGAGAGGGAGAGGGGAGGTCAGAAACTACCAGGAGGCGTCGTCGGAGTTGGAGCAGGAGGCGGTGGCGCTCGGACTTGGTCGTTGCCGACGCTCTGGGGCACGCGCGGGCGAGTTAGGGGTACTGGAAGGTGCGGGAGGTGCTGGCGAGCAAACCAGAAAGCACTAGAGGGCAGGGGAGGGTCTGGCTTCACCGGAATTTGCACTGGAGGTTGCCGGAGACAGCGGTGATTCAAGGTGGAATCAGGGTAGCCTGGGGGCAGAGAGGTGCGGGCAAGTGAGGGAAAAGAAGGGCAGAGAAGGACGCTTAAATAGGTGTGGTCACAGGGCAAGATTACGGGCGCTGTTAGTCGAATTTAATCCGCGAAATCAACGCAGAAACGACAAAGTGAATGGGTAGGAACTCTTCGCGGGTTGAAGACGAGATGAGCTGGCAGTGGGGTCGCCAAGTCAGTGAGGGAAGGGGTAGGGTTGTGAGTGAGAAAGGTTGTCGCGGGGAGAGAAGTTTTCCCGGGTGGGTTGGTTGTTGGGCTTGTTGGGCCTGGTAGCTGGGCAGGTTAGTTTGGGCTGGTCCTTTTCTATTTTTTTCTTTCTAAATCTTTTTCTTTTCTATTTTTCTATTTTCAAATTCAAACCCTCATTTTAATTTAGATTTATTTTTCAAACCTTTTTCAAACTTTTAGTATGTTTTAACACTGTTTAATAATATATTTTAAACTCCATTTTTGAATATTTTTCTTATATTCCCCTAGGGTTTATTATTTATTTAAATTAGACACTTTGTCTTTATATAAAAAAGGTTTAAATGTGTTTTCAAACTTCTATTTGAATTCGAATTTCACCAAACCTTTTTCAATTGGTTTTAAATCATTTAGGAGTTGATTAGTTGGCCCACTTTGAAAAATATTCAAATATTTTCTCATGACTTATTATTTATTTCAATTAGGCCTTTTGTCTTTATTTCAATGAATTTAAATATTGTTCCAAACCATATAATTCTATCTAATTAATCCTTAATTATTTTTTATTTAATTATATAACTTTTAATCTATCTTGGTAATTTCAATTATTTTTCCCATGATTTAATTAATCATTTTTATTTGGGATTTTGTCTTTATTCAAATAGAATTGAATTTGGTTAATGCCATATGATTTTATTTGAATATTCTTTATCCCTTTATTTTATTTGGATTATCTTTATTCCATTTGCTTATGGATTTAATTCAAGTTTTAAATTGTCTTCTAAATAATTTTCTTGGGATTTATTATTTAGTTTAGGCAATTGTCTTTATTTAAATAAAATTGAATATGGTTCAAAGCCCATATGGTTTTATTTAAATAATCTTTTATTTCTTTTTATTATTCAATAAACTTTTATTTGTTTATGGACTTGGCCAAGATTTAATTTGGATTTTAAATATTCCTTATTTATTTATTTCTTTCTTTGCCTTATAAAATCAATATCTTTTTATTTATAGATCCAAAATTGGTGATTCCAATTTGTATAATTCTATTTAATATTTATTTATATTTTTAAATCCTTTTAGGATTAATTTGCTCACAATTTGGTATGGATTTTTAGCTAGGATCTTTATTAGCTTTGAAATTTATTTTCTTTACCTTATTAAATTCATAAGTTTTTATCCATGGATCAAAATTGAATGAAACCAATTTCTATTGTTTTATAATATTTTTTTTATCATTCTTGATCATTTATAAATGTTTATTGCTGAATTTTTATATGGATCTAATCCATAGTCTTAGAGAGATCTTGGAAATGATTTATTCCATTAGGGTTTTAGGGTTTTGGTTTACTTTCCTAAGTGTTTAATTTTAAGATACATTCTTTGATGAATGCATTTCACTAGATTGAAATTTTGTTGGATTCCCTTTTCATTCAAATTTTTTCAAGAAGGGTTTTAATGTTTCCATTTAGAAACAAAAAGTTTCTTTTCACCCTAAATTTCAACAAATATTTCTTTTGTTTATTTATTTTTCACATTTCAAAATTTGGAAAATTTTGGGATGTGACAGGCTACCACCCTTCAAAGAAATCTTGTCCCGAGATTTGGGAAGGCTAGAGGTTACAAGTTGGATTCAAGGCAACTAGGGTACTACCACCCTTAAAAGAAATATCGCTAGATTACATCTGGTCTTACTTGCGTTCTTGATGTAGCTTCTGTGGACAGTTGTTTGCATAATGGCCTAGCTCTTTGCATTTGAAACACATCACTTGGCTAATATCCTTCTTCTTCTTTGGCATCACTATTTATTGTCTGTTTCCTTGACTCTTCTTCTTTTCTGGACATTCATTGGCATAGTGTCCCATCTCTTTGCAATTGTAACATTGCACCTGGTTATTGTCCTTCTTGCTGGAGTTGGGGCATTTCTTCTTTTGGGGTCTCTCCAAAGATAGGAGTTCTTGTAGTTCATGTTCTTCATACTTCACCACAAATGTGGGAAACCTTTCTCTCTTCTTGGGGCAGTCACTAGAGATGTGACCTTCTTCTCCACAAGAGTAGCAACACTTTGTGGTCACTTTGGGTATGGCCTTATGAGGCAAGGTTCTGATTTTGTCTTTATCCTTCTTGGTAGAAGTTGTTCCCTTATGGAGTTTTCCAAACATTTGATGCATTCCATATTGTTTCATTTGTTGAACTATGGGATAGATGGGGCATTGGATAGGGACATGATCATTTCCTTCACATAGGAAACAAGTAACTTGAGATGTGGGGCATTGTTTAGTTGGATGTTTCTCTTCACAATTAGGGCATTGGTCCACATGCTCTTTGTAAGTGTGTTCCATGTCTCCACAAATATTGCTATCTTGAGTTCCTTCTATAATATCATCCTTGATATCATTGTTGTCACAATCTCTTTGGGAAAGGTTGCTTCTCATGTTGATCATCTAATTGGTCATCCTTTGCAACAATTGGGATTGGGTTTCCAAAAACTTTTGCATGGTCGGGTCTAACTCATTGTTGTTGGCTAAAAGCTGAGTGGTCACTTGATTCAACTGGGCTTGGGTTGCTAGCAGTTGTTCTCTCGTGTGCATCTCTTGGTTGTTGTTGTTGTCACCATTCTTGATGTTGGAATTGTGGTCTCTTGGAGAAGTCATCTGTTTGGGTTGGATTGGGATTAGAGTAGGCAAAATATTTCTAGGGAAGAAGTCTATTCACACACAACAATTCACACAAGAAATCACAATCAAACATTCCACTCAAACAACAAGATTCAAGCATATTTTTAGGCAATAAAATATTTTTTTATACACCTCATAAGTTGGTGTGATTGATATAAACTAAACACTAGTATGGTGGTCCAACTATAGGTTTCACTTGTGATCATTCCATTCTTCTTAATTGTTTCTTCATGAACAAAATCATGGTTTCCTTAGAAAAATTCTTGCATCTTGGTCACAAAACTTCAAAGGTGATGATGACTTCTTCTAAGTTATGTTTCCTTAGTCTCCAAGTATTGAGTATTCTTTTCTTGTCTCACTTGTAGTCCTTAGTGATGTCCAAGTTGAAGTCCTTGGTGAAACTAAAGTTGAAGTCATTGATAAGGTTGAAGTCTTTGTTTATGTTGAAGTTTTTGTCCATTAAGTTGAAAAGGAAGAGATGTAGAATCAAAACAAAAAAGGTTGAGGAAAGAGTTTACAATATTTTTTGTAAATAAGTTTGAACAAAATACAACTCTTATTTTTCTAAGGGGTTTTGTCCAATCCTAGGGTTACAATCCTACAGGCAGAACAGTGCTCTGATACCATCTATAGAGGTCCCAACCTGATAAGGTAGAGATCCATGTGTTTACAATGCTAGTCCCTGGATCAATAGCTAGCATCCACAGTTTAAGATGTAATATCAAGAAACAAAAGTCATAATATAACTTTATAACAAGGAATAAAATAATTCATTATATCTTACATAGCTCATTTGGCTATCTCATTACAATGCAGCAGAAATAACTATATAGCATGGAGTCCTTCATCTTCAAAGTGCCATAGGCAATCATGTTGGTTGTAGACTTGTAATCCTATTCAACACACTTCACTAACGTCAAACAAACCTACAACATAATAAGTTACAGCCACAAGGGTCAATAGATTTGAATTGTATTGGCAAGTGGTAGAATAGTGGTATCTATCATCTATATGCATTTGGCTAAGTGGAGCTTAGGCTTTCTTTGCTCTAAATAAGATTTTCCTTATAAGTTCAAAACACTAAGTTTTTATTTGTCAAAATCACCCAAGGCATCTACCAATAGAAATTGGTGATCCTTTAACCCTTGTTCAACCAAAAGTTTTTAACTTAGAAATTGGGATGAGGAGATCCTTGATAGCTTCCATGTCTTGATGCTCAAATTGTCCATTGCCAGGGACACGACTAAGTACTTAGATTTTAATCTCGAGAGAGGTGGTGCACTTTCTCCACAAGACTCGACATGCATCGAGACAATATCTTTCAGGAGCCTTCCCTTAGACCAAATGGACGCGCTCCATCCTATCACCCCCTATCACCTACTGTCCATCTGGCTAAGTTGTTGCAACCTATATGATCCAGGTAGATCCCATAATGCCATGTGGCTGCACTTGAAGCTTCTCAACATTTGACATCTCAAATATCTTTGTTACTGGGTGGCTTTCCACAAGTGAGATACACTAGGGTAGGCCATAAATATGGGTCCCCGTGTAACCACTCAACATAACCCATTCACACCATTCCACCCATGTGATTCATTCACATAGTTGTTTTATTAAACAAAACACAAGTCATAGACTTAGAAATATTTCATAGCATGAATATAATCCACCCTTGTTTTCTATTAGCTAAGCTAAGAATGATAACATGGCAAGTTTACTAACTTAGGATAATTCTACTAAGACATCATATAGGATTTCCCATGGCATAGCTTATACTTAGAAAAATTCTATGCAAGTCCTACTCAAAATATCACTAATGTAGTGAAAATAATAGGACAAAATGTATGAAGCACCACTTGCCTTTTTAATAGAGAATATAGGTTCACTCCTTGATCTTGCAATGGTCACACTCTTCAAAGTTCACTACAATTCAATCAAGCAAGGCACAATTTCAAAACTAACATTCAAACAATTCACCACATAAAATAATGAAATCAAAGCAATGCATGCAAGCATGCAAAAGATTGTTTAATTTGGAAAGATGGTTTCTAATAGGATATAAACATTTTAAAACACATACTAGTCATTTATAAAAGTGGCAAAACCATTTAAAAACAAATTAGTGAAAATGGCCATTTAAATCATTTTTTTGCTAGAAATGATTTTAAATCAAAGTAATAATTTCTAGTGTTAGCCAAAAATGTTTTTAAACACAATATTAGTGTTTATGGTCAAAGTGTTTAAAAAAAATCCATTTACAAAAGGTTTCACCCCACAAATTATTTTTAAATCAAAGCAACATTTTATTTTACTAGACTCTGAGAAATGGCTAGAAGCCATGAAATCCGAATTGGGATCCATGAGCGAAAACCAAGTATGGACTTTGGTGGACCCTCCTAGCTACCGAAAGGCCGTTGAGTGCAAATGGATCTTCAAGAAGAAAACGGACGCGGATGGTAATGTTACCGTCTATAAGGCACGGCTTGTCGCGAAAGGTTTTCGACAAGTTCAAGGTGTTGACTACGATGAGTCTTTCTCTCCCGTAGCGATGTTTAAGTCCATTCGGATTTTATTAGCAATTGCTGCGTTTCATGATTATGAAATATGGCAGATGGATGTCAAGACTGCGTTCCTCAATGGCAACATTGATAAAGAGTTGTATATGATGCAAACCAAAGGTTTTGTCGATCCTAAGGATGCTGATAAAGTATGCAAACTTCAGCGTTCCATTTATGGACTGAAGCAAGCATCTCGGAGTTGGAACCTTCGTTTTGATCAAGTGATCAAGAGCTTTGGATTTGTTCCAAATTGCTACGAAGCTTCCATCTACAAGAAAGTGAGTGGGAGCTCGGTGACGTTTCTGGTACTATATGTGGATGACATATTGATTATTGGAAATGACATCAACATGCTTAACGATGTGAAGAGTTATTTGAACAAGTGTTTTTCAATGAAAGACCTAGGTGAAGCTGCTTATATATTGGGCATCAAAATCTATAGAGATAGACAAAGACGCCTGATAGCTTTAAGCCAGAGTACATACCTAGACAAAGTTCTGAAAAGGTTCAGAATGGATAAGGCAAAGAAAGGTTCAGTGCCTATGTTGTCAGGTAAGATATTGAGCAAGGCTCAGTGTCCAGCTATGGTAAATGATAGGGAAGCTATGAGCAAAGTGCCTTATGCCTCGGCCATAGGTTCCATCATGTATGCCATGCTGTGTACTAGACCGGATGTGTCCAATGCTCTTAGTTTGACGAGCAGATATCAAAGTGATCCAGGAGTGGAACACTGGACAGCCGTGAAGAACATCCTAAAGTACCTAAATAGGACTAAAGAAATGTTCTTAGTCTATGGGGGTGATGAACAGCTCGTCATAAAAGGTTACGTCGACGCTAGTTTTGACACCGACAAGGATGATTCTAAATCTCAGACAGGATACGTGTATATTTTGAATGGAGGAGCTGTGAGCTGGAGAAGCTGCAAGCAAAGCGTGATCGCGGGATCTACAGTAGAAGCGGAATACATGGCTGCTGCAGAAGCGTCAAGTGAAGGAGTTTGGATCAGGAACTTCATCACTGAGCTTGGCGTGGTTCCAAGTGCATTGGACCCACTGGAGATATTGTGTGACAACACTGGCGCCATAGCACTCGCTAAGGAACCAAGATATCATCCAAAGACCAAGCATATCAACCGCAAGTTTCATACAATCCGAGATTATATAGCAGATGGAGATCTGAAGATCAGCAAAGTACATACAGATCTGAATGTTGCAGATCCATTGACTAAACCTCTTCCACGTGTAAAACATGATCAACACCTCAGTGCCATGGGTGTGAGATTGTTGCCAGATGTAAACTAGATTATTGACTCTAGTGCAAGTGGGAGACTGTTGCAATTATGCCCTAGAGGCAATAATAAAGATGTTATTATTATAATTCTTGTTCATGATAATGTTTATATTCCATGCTAGAATTGTATTAAGCAGAAACTTTAATACTTGTGTGGTTTGTGAACAACACCGTGTCCCTAGTACGCCTCTAAGGACTAGCTCATTGATTAATGATGGTTAAGGTTTCCTAACCATGGACATGATTTGTCAATTAATAATGAGATCATATCATCGTGTTATGATGGACAGACCCAAACTAAGCAAAGCAATTAGATCGTGTCATCGTGTTCGTCTTTGCGAAGCTTTTCTTATGTCAAATATTGTATTCCTTAGACCATGAGATAATACAACTCCCTGGTATCGGAAGAAAGCTTTGAGGTCATCAAACGTCATCCTATGAGAGGGTGATCATAAAGGTGTCTCTCAGGTGATCGAAAAGTATCTGTTGGGTTGTATGTATCGAGATGGGATTTGTCCCTCCCAAGTCAGAGAGATATACTTCGGGCCCACTCGGTAATCGATATCAACACCGCTTGCAAGCATGTGGTTAAGGAGTTAATCACAAAGGGATATCGGATTACGGAATGAGTAAAGTACTTGCTGTGAACGAGATTGAACTAGGTATGACGGTACCGACGATCGAATCTCGGGCAAGTAAAATATCGCGAGACGAAGGGAATATATATATAGGATTGATTGAATCCTGGCATCGTGGTTCATCCGATATGATCATCGATGAATGTGTGGGAGTCAATATGGGTTTCCAGACCCCGCTGTTGATTATTGATAGAAGATCATGTCTGCATATTCTCGAACCCGCAGGGTCACACACTTAACGTGTCTCGACGCTAGGATAGATTGGATAATTGGTTTATGAGTTTTTGTTCGGAGTCTCGGATGGGATCCGGAACATCACGAGAGGTTCCGGAGTGGTCCGGAGAATAAGATTCATATAAGGCAGTGCAGTTTTTGGAGTTCGGAATTGTTCCGGGTTAATCGGTATTGTACCGGAAGCTTCTAGAACCTTCCGGAAGGGGACCAACGTGGCCACACCTTCCGGGAGGGGGCATGGGCCTATGAGGGAGTGCCCTGGCTGCATTGGGCCAGGGGCACAAGGCCCCATAGGGCCCAACCGGCCAGCAAGGGTAAAACCCTAACTAGACCTTCTAGAAGGGGGGTTTCCTTGCCCCTACTCCTCCTCCTTGTGGCCGCCGGTTTGGACTTGGGGGAGGGGCTAGGGAAGCCGCCCACCCCTCTATATAAAGAGGGCTGGGGGCGCACCACCCCCCCACACCTTCCCCTCCAAAGCTAGCCGCCCTGCTGCCCTCCTCTCTCTCCCTCCCGACTGCGTGTAGGCGAAGCCCTGCTGCAGAAACTCTCCACCATATACACCACGCCGTCGTGTTGTAGATCCAATCCGTCTCTCCACCATACTTGCTGGACCGAGGAAGGAGGAGACGTCGAGGTGATGCACGTGTGCATCTCACGGAGGCACCGCCACTTGTGGTGCTAGATCGGATCGGATCGCGAGGAGGAGAAGCGAGTACGACTACATCACCCACGTTCCGACGAACGTTCCGCTGTGCGAATCTTCAAGGGTATGAAGATCTAATCCAATCTCTCTCGTTGTTTGCATCTTCTAGATTAGATCTTGGCTTCCCTCTGTTCGCATCCGTAGAAAATTTTGATTTACTATGCCGCGAAACCCTTCAGTGGTATCAGAGCTAGATCTGTGCGTAGATGTGTTTCACGAGTAGAACGCAACATGGCTATTGTGGGCGTTGATGTTTTCTGTTGCAAGCCTCTTGTTTGTGTTCTTCTTATGACGCGGGATAGTGAGATTGAAGCGGTCCAGGCCAACCTTACGCGACGTCGTTCGCGAGACCGGCTCCGCACTTGACGTGTGGCTTGTTCCACACATGCGTCAGGTGGATGCCAGTTTCTCTCACTATAGTTGTCATGGGATTAACACCGGAGTTTGGCAACCATAATATCACCGTTGTGGCTTTCCGTAGGTAAGAATCGTTCTTAGCATCTACTCCCATAAGCCACGTAAAACATGCAACAACAAAGTAGAGGCGTCTAACTTGTTTTTGCAGGGAGTGTTTTCTGTGATATGGTATGGCCCAAGATGTGATGTGTATAATGTATGCGATGATCATGTTTTGTAATGTTTCACGACTTGCATGTCGATGAGTACACAACCGGCAGGAGCCATATGGCTGTCTTTATAATTGTGTATGACCTGTGTGTCAACTTCTTATACGCCATGTAATAGTTTCACTTTATCGCTAAGTAGTTAGCAATAGTTGTAGTTGCTATTCGTGGTGGAGGCAATCATGGTGGAGTGATGGAGATCATGCCGGCACGCACAAGATGGAGATCATTGCGCGAAGATTGGCTATACCATGTCACATAAAGTTATATGCATGTGATGTTTATCCTTTTATGTATCTTATTATGCTTAGATCGCGACGGTAGCATTATAAGATGATTCCTCAATTAAAGATCAAGATAAAACTGTGTTCTCCCCAAGTATGCACCGTTGCGAAAGTTCGTCGTGTCCAAGCATCACGTGATGATCGGGTGCTATAGACTCTACGCTCACATACAATGGGTGCAAGCCAGTTTTGCACACGCGGAAATACTTGGGTCTAACTTGACGAGCCTAGCATGTACAGACATGGCCTCGGAACACATGAACCGAAAGGTTAAGCATGAATCATATGAATGATATGATCGACACTCCGTTGTCCACCATTGAAACCACATCTCTTCTCGTGAAAATCGGATTAGGTGTGGTGAATTTGGATCATGTTCACTAAACAACTTGAGGGATGTTGAATTTAGTGGGAGTTCATCTAGTAATTTGATTAAAAGTTGAACTAGTTATCATGAACATAGTCTAATTTGTACTTGCTAATACTGTAGATCACATGGCTAAGTCCAACTTCAACTTCAACGTTTTTGCTGAGATAGAAAAGCTTAGAAACAATGGGTCTAACTTCACCAATTGGTTCCGCATTCTGAGAATCATTCTCGCTGGCGGACAAAAGGACTATGTCCTTGAGAAAGCGCTAGGTGACGCCCCTGCTACAGATGTGCAGGCTGATGAGAAAGCTGTTTATCAGTCGCGCAAGGATGATTATGATTTGATTAAGATCGCCATGTTGTATGCTATGGAATCGGATCTTCAAAATCGTTTTGAGGAGTTCGCCGGGCCCTTTGAGATTCTTGAGGAGCTGAAAACTATGTTTCAGACTCAGGCCCGTTCTGAGAGATATGAGATCTCTAAGAAATTCTTTAACTACAAGATGGAGGAAGGGAGTTCCGTTAGTGAGCACGCCATTAATATGTCGGGCTACACTCAACGCCTTGAGCAACTAGACTGCAAGATTCCAGAGGAGCTCAAGATTGACAGAGTTCTGCAGTCACTCCCTCCTAGCTACAAAAGTTTTGTAGTTGCTCACAATCAGATTGGTTCCACTGATATGATCACTGAGCTCTTCGCTAAGATGAAAGTAGCGGAGGTGGACATCAAAAAGAATAATCATGTGTTGATGGTCAACAAGCCCCCCACCTTCAAGATAGGTAAGGGTGCAAAGAAGCCCTTCAAGAAAGGCGGCGGCAAGCGCGTTGCCCCTGCTGAGAAGAAGCTCAGGTCTGGTCCTAAGCCGGACACTGAGTGCTTCTATTGCAAGGACAAGGGTCACTGGAAGCGCAACTGTCCGAAGTACTTAGCGGACAAGAAGGCTGGCACCATCAAAGGTATATTTGATATACATGTTATTGATGTTTTCCTTACTAGCCCTCATTGTAGTGCCTGGGTATTTGATACCGGTTCGGTTGCTAATATTTGTAACTCGAAACAGGAGCTACGGAATAGACGGCGGCTTGCGAGGGATGAGGTGACGATGTGCGTTGGCAACGGATCAAGAGTTGATGTGATGAACGTCGGCACACTCTCCTTATTTTTACCTTCGGGATTAGTTTTAAACCTTAATAAGTGTTATTATGTTCCTGCGTTGAGCATGAACATTATTTCTGGATCTTGTTTATTGCAAGACGGTTATTCATTTAAATCGGAGAATGATGGTTGTTCTATTTATATGAGTAACATCTTTTATGGTCATGCACCTATTGTGAATGGTTTATTTCTTCTAAATCTCGAAAGGGATGAAACACACATCCATAACATTGAGGCTAAGAGATGCAAAGTAGATAGTGATAATACTACTTATTTGTGGCACTGTCGTCTAGGTCATATTGGTGTAAAGCGCATGAAGAAACTCCATTCTTATGGACTTTTGGAGTCTCTTGATTTTGAATCATTTGACACATGCGAACCATGCCTCATGGGCAAGATGATCAAAACCCCGTTCTCCGGCATGATGGAGCGAGCAATGGACTTGTTGGAAATCATACATACCGATGTATGCGGACCGATGAGTGTTTCGACGCGCGGTGGATATCGCTATTTTCTCACTTTTACCGATGACTTAAGTAGATATGGGTATATCTATTTAATGAAACATAAATCTGAAACATTTGAAAAGTTCAAGGAATTTCAGAATGAAGTGGAGAACCATCGTAACAGAAAGATTAAGTTTCTACGATCCGATCGTGGAGGTGAATATTTGAGTTATGATTTTCTCACGCACCTTAAAGCAAGCGGAATCGTTTCGCAACTCACGCCACCCGGAACACCACAGCGCAATGGTGTGTCTGAACGCCGGAATCGAACCTTATTGGATATGGTCCGATCAATGATGTCTCTTACTGATTTGCCGTTATCATTTTGGGGTTATGCATTAGAAACCGCTGCATTCACTTTAAATAGCGCACCATCTAAATCCGTTGAGACGACACCGTATGAACTATGGTTTGGTGCTAAACCTAAGTTGTCGTTTCTTAAAGTTTGGGGATGCGAAGCTTACGTCAAGAAGTTGATGCCGGACAAGCTCGAACCCAAAGCGGAGAAATGCGTCTTCATAGGATACCCTAAGTAAACTATTGGGTATACCTTCTATCACAGAACCGAAGGCAAAGTGTTTGTCGCAAAGAACGGTTCCTTTCTTGAGAAGGAGTTTCTCTCGAAAGAAGTGAGTGGGAGGAAAGTAGAGCTAGACGAGGTTATTGAACCTTCTCTTCAATTGGAGAGTAGTGCAGCACCTGAAATTGTTCTAGTGCCGCCTGCACCAACGATAGAGGAAGCTAATGACAAGGATCATGAATCTTCGGACGATGCTGCTACTGAACATCGCAGGTCGACAAGGTCGCGTGCCCCTCCTGAGTGGTACGGCAACCCTGTCTTGACTGTCTTGTTAGTAGAAGACAGTGAACCTACGAACTATGAGGAAGCGATGATGAGCCCAGACTCTGAGAAATGGCTAGAAGCCATGAAATCCGAATTGGGATCCATGAGCGAAAACCAAGTATGGACTTTGGTGGACCCTCCTAGATACCGAAAGGCCGTTGAGTGCAAATGGATCTTCAAGAAGAAAACGGACGCGGATGGTAATGTTACCGTCTATAAGGCACGGCTTGTCGCGAAAGGTTTTCGACAAGTTCAAGGTGTTGACTACGATGAGACTTTCTCTCCCGTAGCGATGTTTAAGTCCATTCGGATTTTACTAGCAATTGCTGCGTTTCATGATTATGAAATATGGCAGATGGATGTCAAGACTGCGTTCCTCAATGGCAACATTGATGAAGAGTTGTATATGATGCAACCCGAAGGTTTTGTCGATCCTAAGGATGCTGATAAAGTATGCAAACTTCAGCGTTCCATTTATGGACTGAAGCAAGCATCTCGGAGTTGGAACCTTCGTTTTGATCAAGTGATCAAGAGCTTTGGATTTGTTCCAAATTGCTACGAAGCTTGCATCTACAAGAATGTGAGTGGGAGCTCGGTGACGTTTCTGGTACTATATGTGGATGACATATTGATTATTGGAAATGACATCAACATGCTTAACGATGTGAAGAGTTATTTGAACAAGTGTTTTTCAATGAAAGACCTAGGTGAGGCTGCTTATATATTGGGCATCAAAATCTATAGAGATAGACAAAGACGCCTGATAGCTTTAAGCCAAAGTACATACCTAGACAAAGTTCTGAAAAGGTTCAGAATGGATAAGGCAAAGAAAGGTTCAATGCCTATGTTGTCAGGTAAGATATTGAGCAAGGCTCAGTGTCCAGCTACGGTAAATGATAAGGAAGCTATGAGCAAAGTGCCTTATGCCTCGGCCATAGGTTCCATCATGTATGCCATGCTGTGTACTAGACCGGATGTGTCCAATGCTCTTAGTTTGACGAGCAGATATCAAAGTGATCCAGGAGTGGAACACTGGACAGCCGTGAAGAACATCCTAAAGTACCTAAATAGGACTAAAGAAATGTTCTTAGTCTATGGGGGTGATGAACAGCTCGTCATAAAAGGTTACGTCGACGCTAGTTTTGACACCGACAAGGATGATTCTAAATCTCAGACAGGATACGTGTATATTTTGAATGGAGGAGCTGTGAGCTGGAGAAGCTGCAAGCAAAGCGTGATCGCGGGATCTACAGTAGAAGCGGAATACATGGCTGCTGCAGAAGCGTCAAGTGAAGGAGTTTGGATCAGGAACTTCATCACTGAGCTTGGCGTGGTTCCAAGTGCATTGGACCCACTAGAGATATTGTGTGACAACACTGGCGCCATAACACTCGCTAAGGAACCAAGATATCATCCAAAGACCAAGCATATCAACCGCAAGTTTCATATAATCCGAGATTATATAGCAGATGGAGATCTGAAGATCAGCAAAGTACATACAGATCTGAATGTTGCAGATCCATTGACTAAACCTCTTCCACGTGTAAAACATGATCAGCACCTCAGTGCCATGGGTGTGAGATTGTTGCCAGATGTAAACTAGATTATTGACTCTAGTGCAAGTGGGAGACTGTTGGAATTATGCCCTAGAGGCAATAATAAAGATGTTATTATTATAATTCTTGTTCATGATAATGTTTATATTCCATGCTAGAATTGTATTAAGCGGAAACTTCAATACTTGTGTGGTTTGTGAACAACACAGTGTCCCTAGTACGCCTCTAAGGACTAGCTCATTGATTAATGATGGTTAAGGTTTCCTAACCATGGACATGAGTTGTCAATTAATAATGAGATCATATCATTGGGAGAATGATATGATGGACAGACCCAAACTAAGCGAAGCAATTAGATCGTGTCATCGTGTTCGTCTTTGCGAAGCTTTTCTTATGTCAAATATTGTATTCCTTAGACCATGAGATAATACAACTCCCTGGTATCGGAAGAAAGCTTTGAGGTCATCAAACGTCATCCTATGAGAGGGTGATCATAAAGGTGTCTCTCAGGTGATCGGAAAGTATCTGTTGGGTTGTATGTATCGAGATGGGATTTGTCCCTCCCAAGTCGGAGAGATATACTTCGGGCCCACTCGGTAATCGATATCAACACTGCTTGCAAGCATGTGGTTAAGGAGTTAATCACAAAGTGATATCGGATTACGGAACGAGTAAAGTACTTGCTGTGAACGAGATTGAACTAGGTATGACGGTACCGACGATCGAATCTCGGGCAAGTAAAATATCGCGAGACAAAGGGAATATATATATGGGATGGATTGAATCCTGGCATCGTGGTTCATCCGATATGATCATCGATGAATGTGTGGGAGTCAATATGGGTTTCCAGACCCCGCTGTTGATTATTGATAGAAGATCATGTCTGCATATTCTCGAACCCGCAGGGTCACACACTTAACGTGTCTCGACGCTAGGATAGATTGGATAATTGGTTTATGAGTTTTTGTTCGGAGTCTCGGATGGGATCCGGAACATCACGAGAGGTTCCAGAGTGGTCCGGAGAATAAGATTCATATAAGGCAGTGCAGTTTTTGGAGTTCGGAATTGTTCCGGGTTAATCGGTATTGTACCAGAAGATTCTAGAACCTTCCGGAAGGGGACCAACGTAGCCACACCTTCCGGGAAGGGGCATGGGCCTATGAGGGAGTGCCCTGACCGCATTGGGCCAGGGGCACAAGGCCCCATAGGGCCCAACCGGCCAGCAAGGGTAAAACCCTAACTAGACCTTCTAGAAGGGGGGGTTTCCTTGCCCCCCACTCCTCCTCCTTGTGGCCGCCGGTTTGGACTTGGGGGAGGGGCTAGGGCAGCCGCCCACCCCTCTATATAAAGAGGGCTGGGGGTGCACCACCCCCCCACACCTTCCCCTCCAAAGCTAGCCGCCCTGCTGCCCTCCTCTCTCTCTCCCTCCTGACTGCGTGTAGGCGAAGCCCTGCTGCAGAAACTCTCCACCATATACACCACGCCGTCGTGTTGTAGATCCAATCCGTCTCTCCACCATACTTGCTGGACCGAGGAAGTAGGAGACATCGAGGTGCTGCACGTGTGCATATCACGGAGGCACCGCCACTTGTGGTGCTAGATCGGATCGGATCGCGAGGAGGAGAAGCGAGTACGACTACATCACCCACGTTCCGACGAACGTTCCGCTGTGCAAATCTTCAAGGGTATGAAGATCTAATCCAATCTCTCTCATTGTTTGCATCTCCTAGATTAGATCTTGGCTTCCCTCTGTTCGCATCCGTAGAAAATTTTGATTTACTATGCCGCGAAACCCTTCAGTGAGGAAGCTCAACGTCGTCGTGGAAGGTCCAGGGGCGCATGGTCGCGTCAGCAATTGCTCGTCGGAGAAGCTTCTGGCGATGTGCATGCTCGGGCGGTGACGTTGGCGAGACTATGGTACAAGCTAAGGCAAACAAACGGTTGCGTTACATGCGCACGAGGTCGGTGATCACACGCGTATCATCGAGAGGGAGAGGGTAGGTCAGAAACTACCAGGGGGCGCCACCGGAGTTGGAGCAGGAGGCGGTGGCGCTCAGATTTGGTCGTTGCCGATGCTTTGGGGAACGCGTGGGAAAGTTAGGGGTACTGGCAGGTGCGGGAGGTGCTGGCAAGCAAACCAGAAAGCACTAGGGGCAGGGGAGGGTCTGGATTTGCCGGAATTTGCACTGCAGGTTGCCGGAGACAGCGGTGGTTCGAGGTGTAATCAGGGCAGCCTGGGGGTAGAGAGGTGCGGGCGAGTGAGGGGAAAGAAGGGGGAGAGAAGGGCGCTTAAGTAGGCGTGGTCGCAGGGCGAGATTACGGGCGCTGTTAATCGAATTTAATCCGCGAAATCAACGCAGAAACGGCGAAGTGAATGGGGAAGAACTGGTCGCGGTGAGGGAAGGGGTAGGGTTATGAGTGAGAAAGGTTGCCGCGGGGAGAGGAGTTTTCCCGGGTGGGCTGGCTGTTGGGCTTATTGGGCCTGGTAGCTGGGCAGGTTAGTTTGGGCTGGTCCTTTTCAAAAAAAAATTCTTTCTAAATCTTTTTCTTTTCTGTTTTTCTGTTTTCAAATTCAAATCCTCATTTGAATTCAGATTTATTTTTCAAACCTTTTTCAAACTTTCAGTATGTTTTAACACTGTTTAATAATATATTTTAAAGTCCATTTTTGAATATTTTTCTTATATTCCCCTAGGGTTTATTATTTATTTAAATTAGACACTTTGTCTTTATTTAAATAAGGTTTAAATATGTTTTCAAACTTCTATTTGAATTCCAATTTCACCAAACCTTTTTCAATAGGTTTTAAATCATTTAGGAGTTGATTAGTTGGCCCATTGTGAAAAATATTCAAATATTTTCTCATGAGTTATTATTTATTTCAATTAGGCCTTTTGTCTTTATTTCAATGAATTTAAATATGGTTCCAAACCATATAATTCTATTTAATTAATCCTTAATTATTTTTAATTTAATTATATAAATTTTAATTTATCTTGGCAATTTCAATTATTTTTCCCTTGATTTAGTTAATCATTTTTATTAGCGATTTTGTCTTTATTCAAATAGAATTGAATTTGGTTAATGCCATATAATTTTATTTGAATATTCTTTATCCCTTTATTTTATTTGGATTATCTTTATTCCGTTTACTTATGGATTTAATTCAAGTTTTAAATTGTCTTCTAAATAATTTTCTTGGGATTTATTATTTAGTGTAGGCAATTGTCTTTATTTAAATAAAATTGAATATGGTTCAAAGCCCATATAGTTTTATTTAAATAATCTTTTTTTATTATTCAATAAACTTTTATTTGTTTATATGGACTTGACAAAGATTTAATTTGGCTTTTAAATATTCCTTATTTCTTTCTTTCTTTGCCTTATAAAATCCATATCTTTTTATTTATAGATCCAAAATTGGTGATTCCAATTTGTGTAATTCTATTTAATATTTGTTTATCTTTTTAAATACTTTTAGGATTAATTTGCTCACAATTTGGTATGGATTTTTAGCTAGGAGCTTTATTATCTTTGAAATTTATTTTCTTTACCTTATTAAATTCATAAGTTTTTATCCATGGCTCCAAACTGAATGTAACCAATTTCTATGGTTTTATAATATTTTTGTTTATCATTCTTGATCATTTATAAATGTTTGTTGCTGAATTTTTATATGGATCAAATCCATAGTCTTAGAGAGATCTTGGAAATGATTTATTCCATTAGGGTTTTAGGGTTTTGGTTTATTTTCCTAAGTGTTTAATTTCAAGATACATTCTTTGATGAATGCATTTCACTTGATTGAAATTTTGTTGGATTCCATTTTCATTCAAATTTGTTCAAGAAGGGTTTTGATGTTTCCATTTAGAAACAACAAGTTTCTTTTCACCCTAAATTTCAACAATTATTTCTTTTGTTTATTTATTTTTCACATTTCAAAATTTGGAAAATTTTGGGATGTGACAGAAGTATTGCCATGATGCTCATAGTAGAAATAAATAAGGATAAAATAGGTCAATATTTAGTTGTTACATCCTAATTACATAAGTTATATTCATAGCTTGGTATTCATGAGTTGCTGTAATGAATACTATGATATGATCTCTTAAGGATCTGATATTAATCATTAAATAATATATTGTGTTTTAATTTTATTACATTTGATCTACCCTTAGATCCAATCATGTTTACCCACAATAAGGTTTTAACAAAGCTCATATTGAAACTTATCGCAGACATCTTGATGATCTACTTCAATTTCATCAAGTTGAGAGAAGCTTCAATCACTTTGAAAAGTTTTGTTCAAAAGAGCAAAAATTATTCGGATTTTCTATGCATGAATGCAATGCACACATCTGTGTTCAGCTTATTTTTAAGTTCTAATGCTGGGACGTTACACTTTGTAAGTGAAACAAAGATTCGAGTATTTTCATACTTGGTGAATGAAATCACAAAGAGTATTTTGATCAATCATACTATGATATGCACACATCCAGATATATCATGTGCTCTAAATGTAATGAGCATATACCAGAATGATTCATAAGATGATCATTGGACGATATTAAGGATATTCTTATGATCTTTTGGAAGAACTAAGAATATGTTATTTTTGTAGAGGTGACAAATAGATAGATAGTTCATTGTAAAGTATTACATTGACTAGTTTTGTCACAAGATACAAATTAAGTTTATCTCAACTGAAAACTATAGATGGCACAATGTAATGGAAAGGAATTTCCATAATGGATTTGGATGAGTTTCATAGTTAAGACATTATGACAGATATTATAACAAAAGGCTAAGTATATGAACGTTATTGTAGCAGCAAAAGTGGGCATTTGTGTCAAGTAGTTTGTTATCAAACTAGGTGTAGTTCACAGCAGGCTAGTACTATGAAGATATATTGTACAACAATTATCGACATAGTTTAATCCCAAAGGATCCAAAGGTCTCAACAAAGGACCAAATTTATACAATGACATCTCATTGGAGAATGAGTAATGCGTAGAGACACAAACACATACAATTACACATGGACCTGGAAGTGTCAGATCCGAAGATTAAGTTAACCACTATAAATAGTATATATATAACACCGGAAATCCATAGGTGTTGAATGCACAAAGTTTTTCAAAACTAGATTATTGACTCTAGTGCAAGTGGGAGACTGTTGGAGATATGCCCAAGAGGCAATAATAAAGTGGTTATTATCATATCTTCATGTTTATGATAAATGTTTACATCCCATGCTATAATTTTATTAAGCGGAAACATTCATACTTGCGTGTTTTGTAAATATAAAAGAGTCCCTAGTAAGCCTCTTGTTAAACTAGTTTGTTGATTAATAGATGATCATGGTTTCTTGATCATGGACATTGGATATTATTAATAACAAGGTCATATCATTAAAAGAATGATGTGATGGACACACTCCTATATTTAAGCATAGCATAAGATCAAGTCATTTTAAGTTCGTTTTCTATAAGCTTCCAAATACATAGTAACTTAAATCCTTCGACCATGTGATCATGTTAATCACCATCACCGGATGGATACTTTGATGACATCAAACACCACTTCATAACTGGGTGGTTATAAAGGTGGCATTGAGAATTCTGAAAGTATGTGTTGAGGCACATGGATCAAGAGTGGGATTTGTCCATCCATATGACGGATAGATATAATCTGGGCCCTCTCATTGGAATGTCATCCAATTGGCTTGCAAGCATGTGACTAGATCACAAGGGATCACATATCACAGAACGAGTAAAGAGTACTTATCGGTAACGAGGTTGAACTAGGTATGCAGAGATACCGATGATCAAACCTCGGATAAGTAAAGCATCACGAGACAAAGGGAAATTGGTATCTTATGTAAATGGTTCATTCGATCATGAAGTCATCATAGAAATATGTGGGAGCCATATGAATTTTCAGATTACTCTATTGGTTATTGATCGGAGAATTGTCTCGGTCATGTCTGCATAATTCACGAACCATAGGGAGACACACTTAAGGATTCGATGTTGTTTAGTAGATATGGAAATGAGTTAGAGATCGAATGTTGTTCGTAGTCTCGGATTGGATCCAGGACATCACGAGGACATCCGGAATGGTCCGGAGAATAAGAGTCATATAAGCAAAGTCAATTTCCGGGGTTCGGAAATGTTTTCGGTGTTTTCACCGGAATCTTCTAGAAGGTCCACCACCCTGGAGGGGGTACATGAATGTGCCATGCCAATGTGGAATGGTTGCATCATATCCTAGGTCACTTTGCTGGACAATGGGAAGATAAATAATCAAACTCTAGTTTGAATAGTCAAACTCCAAATTGAAAAGTCAAATCCCAACATTGAAAGTCAAAGACCAAGTGGAGGGAGGAGAGGAAACCTACATGAGAGAGGATTCCCTCTCCCTCCTTGCCGCAGGCCACACAAGGGGAGTTGTGGGAGGACTCCTCCTTCCCTTGCCGCCTCTCCCCTCCATATAAGGAGGGGTAGGGGCGCCTCTCCACCCTACCCCACAAACCCTAGGCCGCCGCCTTGACCCCAAGCGTCGGCGCCCTAGCCTCCTCTAAACCGCCGCTGCCTAGCCCTAGCCTAGCCATTGGCGCCACCACCTCCTTCCCTCGGCATCTAAACCCTAGCCACGGAGGGCCTCTCTAATCCACCATACCCGCTCTGGCTTAGGCGAAGCCTTGCGGGATCTACTCCTCCACCACCACACCGTCGTGTTGTTGGAATCGCGAGGAGATCTACAACCTCTGCTACATGCTGGAACAAGGGAGAGGAAGGTATTTATCGAGTACTGTACGTGTCTCGTGTGACCGACTGCGGAAGCGCTGCCGGAATGTGGCGCCGGAAGGATCGTCTACACGATCTTGAGATTTACAAGTGAACGACTACATCAACCACGAGAATCCGATCTCGTTAAACGCTTTGGATCTACAAGGGTTAGTACTCTACAAACTCTTTGCACCTATATCGTAGATTAGATCTTCGCTTGTGTGTGTGTGTTCATGTGATAATTTTTTTTGTTTTCCATGCTACGAACCCCTACAACAATCATGTCTGTTAGTTTGTACTTGGACTTTGTGTGTTAGAATTCTATATTTTGGACCTAGTTGTATGTGTTTGTGTGTGAGAATTCATATTGTTGATCTATGCATGTGTTTGTTCTTAGTTGCTATGTTGTTGTGTTTCCCTCAGTTGCTCTCAGCTATGTTTCTCTCAGCTATTGTGTTGCTATCAAGATGTAACACCAAAAGTGGTGGTTTTTTTTCACCAAAATCCCCAATTGTGGTGGTTTTCAAACAAAAATCTTCTAGATAGATCAACTGCAAGAATAATGTGTACAATGTTCAATTAAAATCCATAAAATACACTAGTGTAGCAAAAAATCCATACCACAGTTCAAATATGCAGGACAGAACTTTAACACAATTTAGCACAACAGTTTAGCTAGAATTCAAAAAGTACAACACATAGTTCCAGCGGATACATAGTGGCAGCCATTACAACACACAAAGTACAGATCCTTCAACCATTACAACACAAGGTACATAGTGCCATCTAACTAACCACTCTGACATATCTCAGAGATGTCCTTCAACTTCTTCTTGTTCTATTCTCCTAACTAACCACTCTCTCATGTTTCAGAGTTTCAATATTCTCCTCTGCCTTCTTCACCTTCAGCCTCTCAAGCTCCAGGTCAGCAGATGTCACCTTTGCAACTTTCTCCAGAGTAAGTGTGTTGTCCAGTTGTTTATGCAATTCTAGGTTCTTCCTTTATAGCTCCGTCTTATCAATCACAAGCTGATAATTGGCAGTAGAATACTCTACATTGCCTCTGATCCTGGTGTCCTTCTCCTCCTCATACATCTGCCACACCTTGGAAATTGCTTTCTTCATAGTTGGAGTCCACTCACCATCAATCCAGTGAAGTGTCTCATAAGGCTCTAAGCCCTGTATATTGCAAATCATTTGAAGATTTCCTTTAATAAATAAATGTATATATTCAAGCATTAGGGAATTAATTAATACATTGTATCTAATTATATTACTTACTAATTTCATTATATTACTTACTACCTGCTATGTTAAAAGGTAATTATATTACTAACCATAGTAATTCCTAGTACAACTAGAACCTAATCTGCAACCATACAATGCTAATTTTAGTAATTAAGTGACTAATTTCAGCTATGCAACATTATTTAGATCCTCAAACATACCTCGTCTCCACATGCTAGGAATCTTCTCCCAAGGTTGGTGCCATGAATGGTGGCGGCATCGCTTCAGCCCATCATCAATATTGGTGTAATCCGGGTCAAAAATGTTCTCTGGGACCTAAATTAGAGAAGCACAAGCAAATAAATCAAAGCCAACTGGCAAAATCGAATAAATCAAAGAATTACTCAAATATTAGCCAAACCCTAACCCTAGTTCTACACCTACCCGAATCTATGGGCTCAGATCCTCCCCTGGGTTGAATTGAGACAGCAGGCTCCCACTGCTCGTCTCTCCATCACTCCAAGAAACCATGGCGGCGGCGACAGAGGCGTGACGGCGACAACAACGACTCTACGGTGGTGAGAGTCGCGGGGGAGAGAGAGAGAGTGGATACTGGTCTGGTCGAGCCCGACTGTCTCGTCTCCTTTTGTCCCGACGATGCCGTTAACGGTCGTTCGGTCGGAGCCATCACAAAGCTACCACGTCATCCAAATATTTGTGGCCCACCTGTCATAACAGAGTTTAACCGCTAGACAACAAGGGTTACACAAGAGTGGTGGGTATATGTCACGTTGTTACGCTGGAAGTGGCATCGCAATGGTGGTGGTTTTTTAAAACCCTAGCCCCAAAAGTGGTGATTTTTTGTAATTTTCTCGGATTCTAGGGATGTTGCTACATGGTGGATTCTAGGGTTCTCGCTCCAAGCTAGAAGCCACACGTAAGATATCATGTCGTAATTCTGCTCTAGGTCATACATGTACTGCTAAAATATATCATGTCTCTTATTTGCATGTGATCTCTAGTTGTCTGGTACCAGCGGATCCAGCTCGTGTTTGAGTCATCATGGGTCACTGTCGTATGACGATTGTGATCTACAATCTGCTTGTGGCAAACACGTGGTTCCAGAAATCTATTACACAGAAGATTCCACACAATGGGTTACTGAGACGAAGAATGCTGGTGAAGATCTGTCTTTTGTATTTGTATTCAATATCATGTGATATGTTAAATTATTCTTATATGGAATTACTATACACTAATATTTTTTATGCATGGTTGTAGTTGTTTGATCAGGGAGGACCTCATCAACAAGTATGCTAAGAAGATTGTCAACCACTTCACGATGGATTTGAATAATAGTATAAAAGATGCACTGCCTTTAGCGGTCCATCTTTTAAACAAGGAATAAATGTTATAAATAGAGAACAAACATGACTCTGTATGTCTAGAGTTGTTTGTTCACAGAGAAACACACGTACACACGTTAGACTTCAGAGAAAATGGGACAAGTTGATTAAGAGCGGTTGACCACATTGTCTTGGGCTGCGTCTACCAAGTTGATATGGCACAACCTCCTACCTTTTAGCCTTCATCCCTGTTGTAGATGATATGTTGATCGAATGATAGAGTGATCTCTCACCAATTTAGTTATATTGAACTTTTATACTTCTCTTAACTCATATTGTCACTACATTTAAATGTTTTTATTGGTATAAATAATATTTATATTCATTTTTAGTAGAGGATTCAACCATGCAATTGCACCATAACACTAAGATACCATGTTTTATTACATAGTTCTAAGATAAGATCAGCATTTTGTCCTAATATTATTTCATCCTTTGAACTTTTAGCTAATTGAGATGTTGAAGAGAGTCTTTGATAATACAAACTCCGCCCAAATCTAAGCAAAGTAAAAAAAATCAAGTCTCTAGAAACAATGTATTTCAATAATATAAGTTTTTTTTTTGCAAAACCATTATTATAGTATATTTAAATATCAAGTATAGTGGGTCTATTAATATGTTACCAGTTTTCTGAGTACAAGCCAAATAAAACAGACATTCTAGAGTGTGTGAGTTGTAAACAAGTGATTTGCCGTGCCACTGCTGTGCATGCTACTGGATTCCTAGTGAATCAGAGCCATCGGATACAGAACAATCAGCCAAATCACCTCGGGCCATTTACATAGAATCTCAATGCACACAAATAAAATATACAAGTCCCACACGGTACATAGAACGACCAAGTGTACAAATCACAACTCGAATATATGCCAAGGATCACACGAACAGAATCAGACGTGGTTTTTGATGGCAGAGCTGTAACCATCCTGGTCATCGTAGAACTTGGACCAGAGCATGACCCCTCCATACTTGCTGGAACCCTTCAATGCCGGGAGCACCTGGGACTCGAGGCTCCCCGTTGGTATGAACCCGCTTCCCGCCGCATCTGGCGCCGCCGGCAAGCCGAGGAAGATGTATGTAGCATTGACCGCCGATGTCCACTGCTTCCAGGAGTTGAGCAGGTTGGCGGTGCTCCCCGGCGTGTACTGGCAAGGCGGGTTGTTGTAGAACTGAACCCACACGTAGTCGAAGAGGCCGGTCTCCAGGGCCTTGCCGACCGACGCGTCCGGGAATGGGCACTGCGGCGCCGCTGACAGGTACACCTTCTTCCCCCCTTGGCCGCTGTAAGATTTCAGGTGCGCCGCCAGGGCGCCGTAGTAGTCCGGGTTACCGCTCTCGATGTCGAAGTCGACGCCGTCGAGCACGGCGTCGCCGAGGGGCCTCTTCCCTGTCCCGCCGAGGTAGCTGTCCCAGATGTACTGCGCGAGGTCGGCGGCGTCCTTTTCGGAGTTGAGCGTGTACCCTCCGGCGCCTCCGCCGATGGAGAGCATGACCTTGACGCCCTTGGACTGGCAGGAGTGGATGTCGGCGGTGAGGTTGGTGCACGCGTTGGAGTAGGGGTCGCAGTGGCCGGCGAGGTTGAGCTGGGGAGTCTGGCCTGAGCCGAAGCTGCAGAGGAAGGCGATGTTCACGAAGGCGTAGTTGCCGGTTGCGCAGGTCTCGGCGAGGGTGCCCTCGTTGCCGTTCTGGCCCCAGTAGATGGCGATGCTGCCGCCGTTCGCTGAGGCGAAGAGGAACATTGCCAAGACGCCGGCGATGAACAAGGAGCTCCCAGGAACGGCCATCGCTGCTAGCTACTGAGCTCTTTTATGTCCACTGCTTTGGGATGGGATGGTGCTAACTGCATGGACGGTATGCTTATATACTAGTACATTACTACTACCACAGTCAGCCTTGGAAAATTTGAATGGATTTTTAAGGAATGCGTGCCTTGGAGGTAGTGGTGGATCAACGTCGCTGTTTCACCATTCCCCACGGATTTTTTGGGCAGAAAGGCCTCTCCTTGTGCCTGAATGCCTGATACGTTAAGCTGCCAATTCTTTATTTCTTGTTTCTAAAGACCTGCAACTGCAACCCTGAACGCGCTGACTTGTTCATACGATTGAGATGATATATTATATTGATATTGCTAGCAATTCCGTAGTATTGAAGTACACGTTGATACTGTATCGGTACTGTGGATCGGCAAAATACAGGGCACCCTGTCTGTCCCGGTCATTATGCGGTTCATTCAGTTATGGCAGGCAATTCAGAGCATGCCAAATCTTTCAGAGGAACCTGATGCTTTTCGGTGGAAGCTCTGCTCGGCGGAAGAGGGCTGTCATCGACCGAAGAGGAGAGTTGTGACGGCCCATGATTGTGCTTGGGTCCATGTGTAAGGAACTTCCGGCGTCACGCCATACGCCCGTGGTGTTTCAAAAAAAAAAAGGCAATTTAACCAAAAATAATCCTTATTTATAAAAATTCACGAAATGAACTCTACTCACGGGGTTATATGGGGAATATGTGTGGCATAAACACAAGACATGGCAATATCTTCGTAATTTACACTGACGGGCTAATTTACCGTGGTTAGTGCGAGATATGAATAAAATTCTGTCTGAATCAGAGAACGAGGGAGGAGTACCGATTCCACTGTCATACATGCAAGCGTTTCGCGACTGCCTTGCAGATTGCGGACGGAGGATCTTGGGTATATTGGTGATATCTTTACATGGAAACGTGGTATGCTTCGAGAGAGATTGGACAGGGCCGTTGGTGATTCTGGGTGGTCGGGATTTTTCCCACACACGGGTGTCCATAATCTCACGACTACAGGGTCGGATCACCGACCAATCTTGGTCGACACTGAAACTTATGCTGCTACCTCAAACAGGATGAGCAATCGGAAGCGATTTGAGGGTAGATGGTTAAAAGAAGAGAAGGTGGGAGATATTGTTGCTACAGCCTTGACGCATTCTAATCCTAATGCGCCTGTAGTGGACAAACTTGTCGATGTTCATGCGGAATTGCATGGGTGGGATAGAACGGTGCTTAAAGCTCCGAGGAAAAAAGTTAAAGATCTCAGAAAGGAGATGGATCAACTTCTAAGTGGACCGATGAACGATGAGACTGCCTAGCAACAGAAAGAAGTCACACACAAAATTGAGGTGGCATTGGAGTAGGAGGAATTGCATTACATGCAAAGGAGTCGGACTGATTGGCTGTTGCATGGGGACATAAATATGACTTTCTTCCATAATTATGCGAAGGCTCGTCGTAAGAGGAATAGCATCCTTAGTTTGAAAGATGAGAATGGAGCGGTCATTGAAAGGGATGAAGACTTGAAACCACATATCAAAGATTACTTTTCTGGCTTGTTTACTTCAGAGCTGCAGTAGATGAATCCTGAACTGCTGAATTGGGTACAACCACGTGTCACGTCTGAGATGAACGAGGCACTTCTTAAACCCTATATGGCCAAACAGGTTAGATCGGGTATGTTTAGCGTTGGTTATTATAAAGCACCGAGAACAGATGGATTACATGCGATGTTTTATAAGAATTTTTGGTCAGTTGTCGCAGAGGAGGTGACAAAGGAAATACCGAATGCTTTAAATACTAGTGTCATACCAGATGGTTGGAATGAGACAATAATAGTATTAATACCGAAGGTTGCTAACCCGGAGTTAATAACACAGTTTTGTGTGATAAGATTATGCAACATGGTATATAAGGTAAATTCAAAAGTGCTTTCGAAGAGACTGAAAGTGATATTACCTAGATAAATACAAAAACCCAAAGTGCATTTGTCCCAGTTCGTTTGATTACTGATAATGTTCTAGTTGCATATGAATCCTTTCATGCAATAAAGAACAAGAGGCAAGGAAAAGGAGGGATGTGTGCAGTCAAATTAGATATGCACAAGGCCTACGATCGTGTTGAGTGGAGTTCTTTGCGAGACATGATGGTGACTCTTAGTTTTGATCACGTATGGGTTAATATGATCATGGCCTGTGTCACATCGGTGAAATACAGGGTGTTGTTTAACTCAAATGAGACAGAAACTTTTACCCCGACGAGAGGGATAAGGCAGGGAGATCCCCTCTCGCCAGATCTATTTTGATATGTGATGAGGGTTTATCAAGTCTTCTAGCGTATGAGGAGTTGAATGGTGGTATTCAAGGGATCAAAGTGTGTCACGGGGCACTGTCAGTGTCACACCTCTTTTTTGTTGACGATTCTTTGATCTTGATGCTGGATGATATGACAAATGCCTCCTCACTCTGTAATGCTATGGATATGTATTGTGCAATCTCAGGACAGCTAGTAAGTGATTCTAAATCTAGCATCTTCTTTAGTCCAAATATAGATGTTTTGGTCAGACAAGAAATATGTGTCCATTTAAACATTCTTGATGAATCTCTGACTGACAAATACCTGGGATTACCATCATTTGTTAGGCTTCACCGAAGTGCTTTTTCCAACATTTGATAGAGAGGATTTGTCAGGGGATCAATGGACGGAATGAGAAGCTCTTGTCCATTGGTGGGAAAAGAGATTCTTTTGAAAGCTATTGCACAGGCTATCCCAGCATATGCAATCTCAGTGTTCAAACTACCAAAGAAGATATGCAAAGCCATCTGCAATGCCATTGCAAAATTCTGGTGGGAGGCACCACAACACAAAGAAAGATGCATTGGATGGCTTGGTGGAAAATGATTATTCCGAAACAAGAAGGAGGGATGAGATTTTGGGATTTGCACTGTTTTAATCGAGCTATGATTGCAAAACAATGTTGGTGATTGTTGAGTGAACCTAACTCTCTCTGTGCACAGGTTTTAAGAGCGAAGTATTATCCAGATGGCGACCTGATCAATGCAGTGTTGAAGAAAGGCTTGTATTTTACTTGGCAAAGAATTATGTCAGAGTTAAAAACATTCAAGAGGGTCTGCATTTGGAGGCCAGGAAATGGATCCACAATAAACATTTGGTCTGATCATTGGGTCCGCTCAAGCCCCACTCGGATGGTGGCGTCACCAAGAGGCCAATGAGTCCTATTGAGAGTTTATGAACTAATTAGCCCCATCAGAGGTAATTGGGATGAGGATTTGCTAAGAGAGAACTTTTGGGATGTGGATGTGGATCGTATCATACAGATTCCGTTGCCGGATCATGAGAAGAATGATTTTATAGCTTGGCACCCTAGTAAATCCAGGTGCTTCTCAGTGAAATTGGCATATCACATTGAGTGGAGAACTGAGTATATAGGAGAGCTGAGAGATCAGATGGATAAGATAGCTCGACATCACATGTGGTGTGGAAGAAGATATGGCAAACTAAGGTGGCAAGAAAAGTACAGATTTTCACTTGGAAAACTCTACATGGGATCATACTAGGTTATTGTGTTTTAGCAAATAGACATATCGGTTCAGCTGTGAACTGTCCAGTATGCTCGATCAATGCAGAGGATCTAAAACACATGTTGTTTGGGTGTCCAAGATCCCAAGATATTTGGAGAGGTTTAGGCCTAATTGATTGTGTAAATGTGGCACTACTGATGGATCAATCCGGGTCCAAGATCCTTGAGGAGCTTATATGTTCTGACAAACCAGGAAGAATAACATGCAATATCATGCATCGACCAGCCTTGGTGATGGTTGCTTGCTGTTACATATGGTGGTCTAGGATACAAATCAAAAATAAAGTGGCAGTTCCAACCGTTGATAGGTCGATTATGAATATTAGTGGTATGGTTGCAAATTATGCCAAGATGAAGGGTTCTGGTAACTCAATTCGTCGGGATAGATGGATGAAGCCTGCTACTGGAGTCTACAAATTAAATGTAGATGATGCTTTTGATCCGAACAGTGGGTGCGGAGCAACTAGAGCGATTATCAGAGTCTCAGGAGGGAATTTCATTGCAGCTTCTTGTGATTATAGTGAGCATGCAATGGATGTGCCAGGTATGGAGTCCCATGCCCTATTAGCAGGACTCAAACTGGCGGAACAATTTGGAGCACAATTGCTTATGCTGGAGTCAAATTCCATGGAAATTGTAGAGGTTGTGCTAATCCCAATAGAGTATAGGGGATCGAATGCGGTGATTATTGATGGATGTGATAATACAACACTTTTTAGCTATATAAATTGTGTCATTTGTCTATCATATCATGCTCCATCTAACTATTGCTATGCCCGATATGCATGATTACTTGTTTTCATTACATTTAATATGAGCTTTGCACATTTAGTAATTTAGGTAGAATTTTATCCCTATTTCTTGTCTTTGACATGTGTGTAGGTGTTGATGATGATTATGGACAAAACAAAGACAAAAGTAACAAAGAGAGTATAGTATGGAGGAGCTGCAGGGACCAGACTTAGCCATTTGAGAGGTTGGAAACGTGATTTTTTTCCAACTTCTCAAAATAAAGCTCCAAGACCATGGGTTTATATCCCTCGACGATACGAATCCAACGATCCCAAGAACACCCAAAACAGAGTTCGTATGAAGAAATAGCGACCAAAATACGGAATGGTGCTCAAGGTTTGACGACCAACTATACGCCGGAGCATAATTTTGGCAGTATAGCTCCGGCCGTATAGTTACCAAAAAGGTCGGAAACGATGGGATTTCGCCCTAGAAAAGCTCCAGAACCTTCCCAAAGTCATATGACGGTATTGTGGGTACCCTAGGGCACCCCAAGGCCTATATAAAGAGAGGAAGCCAAGAGGAAGCCACCATCAACCATATACAAGATCTAGATCCCATCTACCGCCTCCACGGCGGCGCCCTGCCACCGTGCCGCCTCCATAGCCTCTCAAGCTCCACCAATATCAAGATCTCCATCAACACCATCAAGCCATCCAAGCAAGAAGAGGAGGAGAAGGAGCATGCCGCCATCACCATGCCGACGCCACCATCACCGCACCGTCATCACCATCTCCATCGCCACTTCTCCTTCATCCTTTCCCATCATGGTCTCCGTGATGGGTTGTAATATGGTTTGAACCCCCTTTTATTAATGTTATGATGATTTGAGTAATTGAAGTGTGGTGTGTTCTTGTTAATTAATATGTTTGTGCTTTCTCTTTACATTATTCTATTCATGATATTATTCTAGTGATTGGAGACGTCTAATCCATTGTTGAGAAATTTACTAGGTATTTACAGAGTGTCACAAAACTTATCATTAGTCTCTACTCTTCCATGGGTCCTGACAAGTCCATGGGTAGAACTAATAGGCTATTTGCTATAAGTGATTTGCGGAGGCAATAGCAGCTTAGGATGCACCGCTTAGAGTTCCCCAAGATCACTCATGATATAGGTAGGTATAGTGTTGTGAATTGCTTGACCCCAAAGTGACAAACGGGATATCTTGTGACTAGCACACTTGCTTAGGAGTACGGTTTTCCATAGAACTTAATGCCTTGCTCTGGTTTACCTTGATTGGTCTTGTTACCTTAATACACTATTCTCTTACGAGATGACCCATGTCCGAAGAGGGTGTGGACAATTGAGTTATCTAGTTGCCACTTACCAATGGTGGGAGACAATGGTATATGAGGGACCACCATAGGTATAGTTTATAGATATTCCATAAGCACTTATCATACACACCGGTATACACAATATTACTTGAGGAATCATAGCATTAATATTTCATCTCATTGCATTCACCTCTTTTCGCTTTTACTTTTGTTCTAGTTTTCTTCCAATCCTAGTAGTAGTTGTTACAATCATCTTAAATTCATTTATCCTAGCAACCTATAGAGTAGACTATTTCCAAACCACAGTTTGGGCGAGAACGTAGCTGCATTGACAACGTGGTTGCGGGGTCGTGTTCGCTGAGCTCCCATCGGGACAAACTCTTTAAATATTTGCTGCTACAAGTACTGCAATAACCCTGTGTTGGTGCAGGTACACAGTCATCAATTATAGACGATTGCCGACTTCTACCGATGGAGCTTGGCATGGAAACAATTCAGCATTGTCCGTGGGAAGATAATGAGGTTGCACATTATCTTTCTCGTCACGGTTGTTCACAGGGGACTAGTGATTTCTGGTTTGATGATCCCCCATATTTTCTTATGCCATCCACCGTGGCGCCGCACCCTAAAGCGCAATGCCATGGGTAATGGCGCCGCACACCTACCAGCGTGGCCTCGTCGTGGCCTCATGGGCCCCGGTTCCGTAAGTGCGGCACCATTGCCTATGGCGCCACACTATGCAGTGCAACGCCATGTGCGGTGGCACCACACTTTAGAACTAGGTTACAGAGCGCGGCTGCCCCATCCCCCGACCTAGCCGTCACTCCTCTCCTTCCTCTAACCGAACACATCGGCGGCGCCGGGTTGAACCTTCCAAATCCCTCCCTCCTAGTGGCCAAATTGGAATCTCCTCTTCATGGATTTCGATCCCCCAAGTGCCTAGAGGTAATTTTCCCCTTCTTCTTTGATTTCACCCATTGAATTCTTGTTTTATCCCATATCTTGCTAACCCTAGGTTGTTTTGTAAGATGCATGGTAGATTGTTCTTTCATTGGCATATGGGTTGGGTATTGTGTTCATGGTAGCATGGGTATCTATTGAGTATGTTGACCATGGTATTGTTGTTGTGATTATCTTAAGAATGGCAAGAACTGTTCATGTTCACCATGTAGACAAGGATGCCTTTTTGAGGGGTAATGTAGAACTGGACCCGAACGAGCTTGATTTGGTGTTTGAGCGTACTCCAACCTATGCCGAGGTCTTGGAGCAATTGAGGATTGAGTTGAAATGGATGGATCCAAATGATGTTGTTGAGTTGGAGGGAAGACATAATGTTGGCTTGGGAATGCATGTCTGTTGGAATACCATGCATATCTACCCTGAGTCTCATTGGGTTGCATACAAAGAGGAGGTGGCCGAATCACTTGACAAAGCTCTTGATATATTTGCCACTAAGAACGTTGAAGTTATTTGCACTTGGATTTAAACCGTATGGCCTCCCATTGGATTCTAGGAGTCCTCCAGCCATAAACGAAGAGCTATTGAGTGAACCTCCTTTGAACCAAACATTGAGCCCGATTTCAAAAGACCAAGACGAAGTGTTAGAAGAGGACAATGATGATTGTGGGGGTGATGATGATGATGTTGAACTCCACGACAACAATGTTGGAGATTTGGACAAATATATCACACAAAATGACATGGACCATGAGCCCCCGTAATCTCGAGGATATGCATCGGATTCAGATGATGATGGTCTCAAATAAGAAGTTGACGAGGAAGGGTTCACGGCTAGAGAGGCTGAAATCCACGATACAGTATTGGGGTGGTACCATCGGGTGCCTTTGTTTCGTGATCTTAGTCTCGTGGATGAAGCCACGGTTGATGGTACAGTGGTAAGGGCGTAGTGCTTGGACCAAGGAAAAGTTCTTGCCGGGATGAAAATCACAAGAATAATGGATTTTACAAAGGATCAAAGTTTAAGACCTTGTTGGAATTTAAGCAATGGATAAAGGACTTCTCGGTTAAGCGTCATCGTCCTTACACGGTCGTGCACTCAGACATGAAGAAGTTGTACATGGTTAAGTGTGAGGCGGAAGGATGTCCTTGGATTGTGTGTGCAAGACCATTCAAGGGAGGTCCGAGTGGCACATATCTAGTTGTGTATCAACCCACATGTGTCGAGGCCTGATGGTGGATGAAAAGGATGCGAAGCACGAGTAGTGGCAAATCAACTCCAAGTTCCTTGCTTATAGGCTTTCCAGTGACATCGCGTCGTTTCCAATAATGAGCATCAAGATGGTCAGGATCTTGTGAAAGCCTTCTTTCACTACGAGGTGAAGTACGGGAAGGCTTGGAAGGCGAAGCAAGCCGCATTCAAGATGTTCTATGGTGATCAGGAGGAATCTTATAACCGAATCCCTAGGTTGTTGGGAGCGATAGCCAATGCTAACCCGGGTATGGTTCATGTGGTTGAACCTTATGGGAACAAGACATGGATAGTAAATGGAAGAACCGTTCGAGTATTTTGCCATGCATTTTGGGGTTTTGATCAATGTATTCATGCTATTGAACATTGTAGGCCGGTCATCTCCGTTGATGGTACCTTCTTGACCGGACAATTCAAGGGCACTATCTTAATTGCAATATCAAATGATGCCAACAACCAGTTGATACCTTTGGCGTTTGCTTTGGTGGAGGTGGAAAACAATGATAATTGGGAGTGGTTATTCCATCTTTTGAGAACCAAGGTATTACCCCCTCAAAGGGAAATATGTGTCATCTCTGACCGTCACCAAGGAATTCTCAAGGTGGTGATGATTGACATTCCCGGCCATGCTCCATTGCACCATCGATGGTGTATGAGGCACTTTTGTGCAAACTACTATAGGGCATGCAAGAGCGAGGACTTGTCCGATGATCTACAAGATTGTTACCTCGCTTTCACGGACTGTCGTTTCTCAAACTTGTACAACAAATTGATCTTCAACAAAGAACTCAATGCGGGTGGTAGAGACTTTCTTGATAGGAACATTGGAGATAGGACAAAGTGGGCACGAGCTTTCGATGACGGTGGCCGGAGGTATGGCTAAATGACAAGCAACATGGCAGAATGCTTCAAGAAGTTGATGAAAGGTGTTCGTGCATTGCCTGTCACGGCAATAGTCCGATATACATTTGATAAGATGAATGAATATTTTCTCAAGTACTCAGATGAAACAGCCGGCAGATTGAGGGGGACTACAAGAACAAGTATAAATACAAGTACCCACCTAAAGGTTGATGATTGGATGCAATTTCAGTCAAGAGAAGTTGATTCCCAAGTTGTCATGAAACTTGATAATGACGAGCTAATTTACCAAGTTACGGAGCCCAGAGGTACTACGGCTATGTTGCGACGCGAGGAGATAAAACAAAACTTTTTCTCTCTAACACGGTGATCCCAAGATCTAGCTTAGGTAGAAGGCCACGATAATTACCACTAGATGCGTAGTTGCGGAATTGATGAAGCACATATGTTGAATGTAGTGCAGTCCTCACGATCCGAACCGAGCGCGATCGTCCTGGTGCTGACCGTACAACACCGCTGTGGGTATCCACACGTACAAGGAGGAGCGCCGGCGGTGGATTGCTAGATCCAGTATGGCGACAAGACTGCTGTGGAGCTAGGGTTTCCAACGCATGGAATGACCTAACCGTCAACCCTCCTGGGTTTCTGCCCCCCACTATATATAGGGAGTGAAAGTAGGCTCCACTCGCTTGTGGCCCATTAACTAAAGACCATATAATATTAGTCATTGTGAGTCCGACTCACTGACTCAGTCCAAATATGGCTCAGGTCCAACCCAAGAATATTTCTGGTTCAGATCCAATCCGAACTTACTCCCGCTCTTAAGTGTGTGACCCCGCATGCTCATGGAAACTTGGACACGATTGGAGTCCGGCTCTCAATCGATAAGTCGGTAGCGGATCCTAGCAGAACGTGCCGACTCCCAAGTACCAAAGAGTCATGACGACTTGCCTTTCAAATGTGACTTGCGTCTGAGTCCCTTTTGCATCACGATATACCATGTCAAACTATAGGCGAATAACTGTCATCCCTTAAATAGTCTGACTCTCTTCTTGATCTGAGATAAGTGATTCATCCGACTAACTCTTAGTCAATCGCCTCGGTTAACACTTAACTGAGTCGTGCATGGCCATGCTTTCCGAATCATATCATTCGATAGGGCCTAGAGAATATCTCTCCATGTGGAGGGGGAAATCCCATCTTAGTTATTCACATCACGCGCAGCTTGATTCTTAGTCAACCCGAACTCTGCATTTATAACTACCCAGTTACGGATCAGCGTTTGATAGAACCTAAGTCGGTGATCTCCTCAACTCGGATTGTGCAACAACCTCAAGTCTAAGGATTACATTGATTGAGATATACAAATGACAACTTGTTCGCTGTACCTCAATATGGGTCAATCTGACTCGCTAAACTCTTTATCCGAATCCGTGTAAGTCGGAATAGCATCACCATGCCCATGACAAGTGGAACCGAGTCATCCAACTGACTTTCACATTGGTCTAAGTTGTGTGTCCAGCATAACCTCAATGACCAAGGATATTTAGCATGAACAACAGAATGTATAGTTCCACAACTGAATCACATATTCAATGATATACATCAGGTGTTACATGCAATGATAACTCAATAACTTTATGAATACAATGGGAAATATCATTATACATGATTGCCTCTAGGGCATATTCCCAACAGTCTCCCACTTGCACTAGAGTCAATCTTCCGACATCACATGTCTAGGCATCTAATGCCCATGGCTCTCAGATGTGCCTCATGCTTTGGTTGTGGTAATGGCTTTGTCAACGGATCCGCAATATTTGCATCCGTGTGTACCTTGCATAACTTGATATCACCCTGATCCACGAACTGGCAAATCAGGTGGTATCGCATGAGTATGTGCTTGTTCTTCTGGTGTTGTCTAGGTTCCTTGGCTTGTGCAATAGCACCATTGTTGTCACAATACACGTCTAATGGATTGGATGAGCCCCGAACCACACCAAGATCCATGAGGAAATTCCTCATCCAAACAGCTTCCTTTGCCGCCTCTGAGGCGGCAATATACTCAGCCTCTGCTGTAGATGCAGACATAGTGTCTTGCTTGGAACTCTTCCAGCTCACATCCCCTCCGTTTATTACAAACACATACCCGGATTGCGAACGAAATCATCAGAGTCGGTAAGATAACTCGCATCCATGTAACCCTTTACACTGAGTTCATCTTCACCACCATAAACCAAAAACATATCCTTAGTACTTCTCAAGTAATTTAGGATATTTTTAGTCGTTGTCTAGTGGATTTCTCCAGGGTCAGCCTAGTATCTGCTCAAAACACTTAGATCATAGGAAACATCCGGCCTAGTACAAATCATGGCATACATGATGGATCCAACTACTGAGGCATACAGAATCACACTCATCCGACTCCGCTCATCAGTTGTCGAAGGACACTAAGTCTTGCTAAGTTTTACACCATGGGATATCGATAAGAACCCCTTCTTAGACGATTCCATGTTGAACTTTTTCAACACTTTGTCCAAGTATGTACTCTGACTCAATCCAATGAGCCTCCTTGATCTATCTCTATAGATCCGTATTCCGAGGATGTATGTTGCCTCACCCAATTCTTTCATTGAGAAACTCCTTTCCAATGATTTCTTGGTTTCTTGCAACATCTGGAAATCATTTCCAATCAGTAATATGTCATCCACACATAAGATCAGAAAGTTTACCTTGCCCCCACTAAACTTCTTGTATAAACAAGAATCATGATCACTTTTGATGAATCCAAACGATTTGACTACCTCATCAAAACGAATGTTCCAACTCCGAGATGCTTGATTCAACCCATAAATGGATTTATGAAGTTTTCATACCTTGTCAGCATTAACTGGATCGACAAAACCCTCGGGTTGTATCATATACACGTCCTCGGTTAAATTTCCGTTAAGGAAAGCCGTTTTGACATCCATCTGCCATATCTCATAGAAGAAATAGGTTGCTATAGCTAACATGATCTGGACTGACTTAAGCATCACTATGGGCGAGGTCTCGTCGTAGTCAACTCCTTGAACCTGTCGGAACCCCTTCGCGACAAGTCGTGCTTTATAGACATAAACATTTCCATCCGGACTAGCCTCGCGCTATGGCTATCTACTAGATGTGGCGCACTGCCTGGTGCGCCACGGTTATGTCGAGATAGGCGTGGCGCACATGCCAGTGCGCCACGGAAAGTAGTCCAGGTGCGCTACGGAATGTATCTTCTGTGGCGCAGTTGCTGGATTAGCTACCACGATCGGCTCAGACTCTAAGGCATTTGTAGACTCGCTACTAGCCGGGTTTTCTCGAATTTCTTCAAGCTGCACCATGCTCCCACTGGCTCCCCGACTGAGAAACTCTTTCTCAAGGAAGAAACCGTTCCGAGCAACAAACACTTTGCCCTCTTCTCGGTTGTAGAAGTAGTAACCCAAGGTTTCCCTCAGATAACCCATGAAAATACACTTATCCGACTTGGTCATAAGCTTGTCCGACTGAAGTCGCTTGACAAATGCTTCACAATCCCAAATCTTAAGAAAATACAAAGTCGGCTTTTTGCCTATCCACATCTCATGCGGTGTCTTCTCTACCGACTTTGATTGTACTCTATTTAGTGTGAACGCCGATGTTTCTAGACAATAACCCCAAAATGATAAAGGCATATCTGTCCGACTCATCATTGATCCTACCATGTCCAACAAGGTCCGATTCCGCCGTTCCGAGACACCGTTCCTCTGCGGCATTCCTGGCGGAGTAAGTTGAGGAACTATTCCACAAATTTTCAGATGGCCATCAAACTCGTGGCTCATGTACTCGCCCCCTCAGTCCGACCGAAGAAACTTTATTTTCTTGTCGAGTTGATTTTGTACTTTATTCTGGAATTCTTTGAACTTTTCAAAGGCTTCCGACTTATGTTTCATCAAGTAGATATATCCATATCGACTCAAATCATCAGTGAAGGTAATGAAGTACTAATAACCACCCCTGGCTAGCGTGCTCATAGGTCCACATACATCGTTATATACTAGTGCCAACAAGTCGGGCACCCTCTCTCAACTCTTTGCAAAAGGTGTCTTGGTCATTTTACCGAGTAGGCAAGATTCGCATGTCTCGAACGACTCCAAGTTGAACGAAGTTGGGAGTCCATCATCATGAAGCTTATTCATGCGATTCCAAATAATATGACCAAGCCGATAGTGCCAAAAGTAAGTCATATTCAAATCATTTGGTTTTAACCTTTTAACATTTATGTTATAGACCGACTCACCATAAAGATTCAAAATAAATAACCTGTCCTGTACGGGTGCAAAGCCATTAAACATACCATTCAAATATAAAGAACAACCATTATTCTTAATATTCGAATCATAGCCTTGCCTCATTAAACATGAAGCAGAAATAATGTTTCGACTGTGCACTAGAACATAATAACAATTATTCAGTTCCATAATGAATCCGGAAGTTAAATGAAGTTGCATCGTGCCGACTTCTAACGCAGCGACTCTCACTTTATTGCCGACTCGGATATCAACCTCGCCTCTTTCTACGCTCCTAGTTCTTACCAGTCCCTGCAACGAGTTGCAGATGTGAATAACTGATCCGGTATCATATACCCAAGAACTATTAGGTGCATCAGCAAGATAGATGTCTATAATATTGCAAACAAGTGTACCTGAGTCATAATTCATACCTCCACTCTTGGCTTTGTCGGCCAAATACTTGTTGCAATTCCTCTTCACGTGGCCATCCGCCTTGCAGTAGAAGCAAGTGGATCCGACTGAAGGAGATGGCTTAGTCCCTGAGGAAGCGCTTGGGACCAGGTCCTGATCCTTCTTGCCTCCCGACTTGGCCTTCTTCTACTCCAAGAACTTTTCTTGAACTTAGCCTTATTCTGCACCATCAACACTTGACTGGTGCCCTTCTTGAGATCCTCCTCCGCCTGCTTGAGAATCCCATGTAATTCAGTGAGCTTTTTATCCATACCATTCATGTGGTAGTTCGGAATGAACTGCCCATATGCACTAGGAAGAGAGTTAAGAATTATATCCGTAGCAAACTCTTCGCTAATGAGGTAGCCAAGCCTTTCCAGATACTGCACATAACCAACCATCTTAATCACGTGCGGACTCAGTGGATCACCATCCTTAAGCTTGCAACTCAGCAAATCCTGAGAGACTTGATACCTCTCAGTCTTAGCCTGAGCCTAGAACATTATTTTGAGGCTTTCGATCATATCGTAGGCCTCAACATTCTTGAATTGCTGCTGCAAGTCCGGTTCCATGTGAGCAAGCATAAGACAACGAATATTCGTGGACTCATCCTTAGTCCAACGGTAGGCATCGGTTATAGCGACAGTGGCATTCTCATACGGCTCATCTGGAAGAGGGTTGTCTAGGACATGGTCCTTCTTTTCTTGTTTGAGAACAATTCTCAGATTTCGATACCAGTTGGTAAAATTCGTGTCATTTAGATTATCTTTCTCTATAATGGTTCTCAACGCAAAACTGGATATCTTAGAGGTACTTCTACTAGGTTCCGTGATCTACAAAAGAAAATATGCAAAACACTTAAGACATGTATTCATAAAAGAGCAAGCATATTAAACACTTTAATATTTTATGCTCCCACTAGAACCAACACCCCTCCGATGGTTACTTAGTGATTCAGGATCCTAGATAAGCAAGTCGGCTAGTGAGTTTTAGCATCACCGCTAGCCGCCAAGTGATCTGGATAGACAACTCCTTGTCAATCGCATCTCATATGACTCGTGTTGGTTGGGTGGCATCACATGCCCCGGCTCCCGACCGACTTTTTCCTGAGTCCCACAACTGCTGTGATAGACCCGTCTAGCTTACCGAGTGTTTCCGTTGTAAGAGCCCGACTAGAACCCACCTAGTCGGAAAGAATTGGCAGCACCTCAATTTTATGAGCCCGCTACCAAAAATGTCCGACTTGTGATGGTGCAAACACTGGCGGGAAAACTGACTAGACCTTCTTCGAGGGATTAAATTTTATCGACTATCTAATAGAGGTAAAACCAAAGACATGTCATTAACACAAAATAAAGCAATTATAAAGTGAAATGGTATGGCTCTTTTCATGGCGATCTCCATCTCCACAAATCTTGTAATCTGACTCGTGACAACTCTTATCACTTTCCGTCTTACTCCATGTCTCCGACTTATACATCAACTTGCATGCCATCCGGATTCTCCAAACAGCTACACTAGCTTAGTAAAGTAAATTACATAGAGAATCCGATACGTAGGTCGTAATACAATAAAATGATAGCACCTAGGCTCCAGCTGGCTAACAAACCGTGATTCACAGATCACGTATGGATTACACACATAACATGCACATAAGCCATACCATTCACAACTTCCTGCAAAAACAAGTTATGCATAGATACGATATCTACCAGTGTTGTGAAACTCGCAACGACATCTAAGGCGCTACGACAGGGCAAAGCCAGCGGTCCCGCTATCCGGGCGGGTATCGAAGGGGCAGAGCCCCTCGCGGGTGCAAGCAGCGCCCGACATTTTTTCCGAAAACGTAGATCTCATCTATGATTCGGACATGGATTACGACCATTGTCCCGATTCGATCAAACTCTTTAACCTTTGATCACCGCTTCTGGATTTACGTGTCACAGTCTACCCCGATGGTAGAAACTGGCTGGTAGGGGTATGTCGTTTCTCGACCTCGGCAGTATGATCATGGAAATCAGATCTTCCATTCCCTGAGTACAATTGATCCAATCAACCTCGTACAAAACCGATCTATCTCATAGATCGACCACCAAAACAGCACATAGATCCAATCCATATATCACATATGCACGATCTCGAGCCTAAAACCAGAAGATATCGCTCTGATACCACTGTTGGGCCGCGAGGAGATAAAATAAAACTTTTTCTCTCTAACGCGGTGATCTCAAGATCTAGCTGAGGTAGAAGGACACGAGGATTAACACTAGACGCGCAGTTGCGAAATTGATGAAGCACGTCTGTTGAATGTAGTGTAGTCCTCATGATCCGATCTGATCGCGATCATCCTAGTGTTGATCGTACAACACCGCTGCTAGTATCCACACGTACAAGGAGGAGCGCCGATGATGGATTGCTTGATCCAGTACGGCGGTAGGACTATTGTGGAGCTGGGGTTTACAACACATGGAATGACCTAAATGTCAACCCTCCTGGGTTTCTGCGCCCCACTATATATGGAGAGTGAAAGTGGGCTCCACTTACTTGTGGCCCATTCACTAAAGCCCATATAATATTAGTCACTATGATTCTGACTCACTGACTCAGTCCAAATCCGGCTCAGGTCCAACCCAACCAGATTTCCGGTTCGGATCCAATCCGAACTTGCTCCCGCTCTTAAGTGTGTGACCCCACAGGCTCATGGCAACTTGGACACGATTGGAGTCTGACTCTCAATTGATCGGTCGATAGCGGATCCTAGCAGAACATGCTGACTCCCAAGTACCAAAGAGTCATGATGACTTGCCTTTCCAATGTGACTTGCGTTTGAGTCCCTTTTGCCTCACGATATACCATGTCGAACTATAGGCGAATAATTGTCATCTCTTAAATAGTCTGACTCTCTTCTCGATCTAAGATAAGTAATTCATCCGACTAATTCTTAGTCGATCGCCTCGGTTAACACTTAACCGAGTCGTGCATAGCCATGCTTTCCAAATCATATCATCTGAGAGGGCCCAGAGAATATATCTCCATGTGGAGAGGCAAAATCTCATCTTGGTTATTCACATCACGCAGCTTGATTCTCAGTCGACACGAACTCTGCTTTTATAACTGCCCAGTTACGGATCAGCACTTGACAAACCTAAGTCGATGATCCTCAACTCGGATTGTGCAACAACCTCGGGTCTAAGGATTACATTGATTGAGATATACAAATGACAACTTGTTTGTTGTACCTTAATATGGGTCAATGCGACTCGCTAAACTATTTAGACGAATCTGTGTAAGTCGTAATAGCATCACCATGCCCATGACAAGTGGAACCAAGTCATCTAGCCGACTTTCACATTGGTCTAAGTTGTGTGTCCAGCACAACCTCAATGACCAAGGATATTTAGCATGAACAACATGAATGTATAGTTCCACAACTGAATCACATATTCAATGATATACATCAGATGTTACATGAAAGGACAACTCAATAAATTTATGAATACAATGTTAAATATCATCATACATGATTGCCTCTAGGGCATATTCCCAACAGGCTAATGGTGTCCAACACGGAGGCCGAGCTTTCAAGGTCTCGCTCAAGACTTATGAGTGCACATGCAGAAGGCCATCATTGCTTCATCTTGCGTGCCCGCACTTGCTCGTGGTGTCTTGCACACGGCATTTGGACTATAATCATCCGCTCACTGTGAGAGATACCGAGTTCTCTACTGAGACTACTAAGAAGACATGGTCTCCTAGATTTCACCCATACCTGGACCAATCACAATGGTCGGAGTACCATGGAATTCAACTATGTCCCGATCTAAAATGGAAGGTTTTTGGACATGGAAGATGTAGGACAGAGCACTTTACGAGCGACATGGATGGATGGGGCCGTGGTGGTGGTCGAGAAACGGGTAACGACCAATTCCATCCTACATATTGTAGGAATGGTGTTGAACATCATACCGAGGATTGTTTAGATCCATCCTACATATTCAAAACAATAGAGACAATAAGAACAATTACAAAAAGTCCATCTTACTACCTATAAATGTAACATGAACAAATATTTCATCCTACTCTACCTATAGTTCTAGCATCTAACATAATAAAATGGAATTGCAAATATGAACAAAACACCTAACATATACTTGTAAGCTAAATCAACCAACTAGGGTTCTACCAATGAGTACTATGCCATATCTAAACCTGAATATCAAATAAGCATTGCAATGATTCATATAAATTTCAATATCCAATAGAATCTAAGGTTTCACCCGATTTTACAAATAGAGGATAAATTGGAAGAAATTTACGGATGAAATTGCTAGGATATGGGAGAGAATACCTGGGGAGGGATTGGGAACAAGAATCTTGGAGTATTCCTTCAGATCTAGTCGATTTTAGTGAGGGAGCGCCGAACCCTAGCCTCCATTAGACGTTTTGTGTGCGTGGTGGGGAGAGGAATGGGGTCTGGGTCGGGGGAGGGCTGGCCGCGTGTGATTTGATATAAATAAAGTGTAGCGCTACTGCACATGGTGTTGCACTGCATAGTGTGGCGCCATAGAAAATGGCGCCGCACTTACGGAACCAGGGCCCACGAGGCAACGGCAAGGCCACGCTGGCAAGTGTGCGGCACCATTACCCATGGCGCTACGCTTCAGGGTGTGGCACCACGGTGGATGGTGTTGCAAAAAGGATTAGTTCTGCAAATTTGTTTTGGCCATAGTTTATTTTGTGAATTTTTTTAAATAGGAGTTATTTTTGGTCAAATTGCCAAAAAAAGCCGCCCATGCAACCACACTTGCCACAAAGTTACTGTGGTAGCACGGTGTAGCTAAGAACCAAAATTGGCCACTTTGCATGTAGGAAAAAATAGGAGCGACGATACATGCTGCCAAAAGGGTATTCAACATTGGAGCACCTGGGAGATAATTGTTGATGGAAAGTAGGGAACTTTTAGGAACATTGGAAAACAAGATAATTGATATGCATTTTCCATGAAGTTTCTAGAATAAATTAGTAAGATATGAACATCAAAGAATTCCGTAAAAAAGATATCTGTGTGATCAATTCCACACGAGAAATATATGGCTTGCATGGTGTGGGTAGTTAATTAGTAACGATTACTTTAGCATCTGGATGTAATAGATACTACCAAAAAAATATTTTTTGTTAAGTGGTCTGCTCTTTGCCGAGTGCATTTTGACTTTTCCGTGTATTGTATTCGGGAAAGATTAGTAACACGGCAAACTTTGACAAGCCACATGGCAAACTTAGCACACTTGGCAAAGTGCACATGGCAAAGAAACATACTCAGCAAAAAAATACACACGGCACACAAACATACTTGGAAAACAACCCAAAAAGCACATGAAAAGAAAACAACACTCAGAAAAATAAGAAGACAAGTGGCTCCCCCGCGTATCTAACAGCGTCATGCCGGAATGTAGCGTTGCCGAGTGTTCTTTAACAGATACTCAGCAAAGATTTTCCCGCCTCCGGTTCAAAGCGGAGGGAAATAATCCCACAAATACTTTGCTATGCACAATACACGGCAAAGATTTAGTCCTTTCCTACATGTTCTTCCCATCGGTGGCTGCGATGGAGCACTTCTTTCATGTGTGCAATTGCACTCGACAAAGATTTCCGTCACATTTGCCCCTTCCTCAATTTTCCCCCACTTGTTTTGGCACTATTCTTTCCCATTATCTTTCAAACTCGTAGCCTCTATGAAAGAACATGCGGGGCCCCATGTGTGGTTTTGATAATTAATGACAATCTTTATGGACTAATGTGTGTATTAAGTTGTACTTGTAGGAATTGTCCATTGGCATCGCTTGGAGCATGTGTTGGCTTCAAGGTCGATGAAATGAGAAGAAGATGTGTTGTGCAAGCTCAAAATGCGCCATCTATAGAAGATATCATGTTTGATGCTTGTCATCCTCGGTGATCTTGGATCGATGATGAGGAATTAAGAAAGGCGTTCCATCTTGAGAAGGTCAAGTTCGTCTATATCGAGATCAAGTGGAATGCTCAAGTCAAAGGTACAATCTTGATAGGTTTTCCCTTTTGCCGGTCTCAGGTTGTTAGTGGGAGACCGGGTTTAGAATAGATAACCGTACTATCAAGAGGGGCTCTCAAATGAGTAACTCGGTCACATCGTTCGGAGAGAGCTCAAACCTTTGCATACTTGCATCGTCGTATTTGGTTGTTATTTGGTCTTATTCATGTGAGGATATAGAGCTTCTGGTAATCTCCATAACAAGCTCTTGGTCAACAAAATCGAATCTTCTATTTGTATCTTATTGCGATTTTGATCTATGTGGTTTCTCGGTTTCTCTCCAAGTGAGGTATCTCACATTATTGTACTTGATACATTCTCACTTGGTGATAACCAATATTTTTCCAACGCAATTGGAATCGGATCAATCGGAGCTACCATTCAAAAGTTACAACCGTTTGAATATTTGCCGATTTTATTCTGAAAAAGGAAAAGGAAAAATCTTGTCTCGACCGAGCGGTACTACCGCAGCCTAGTACCGCTCGGGCCTGACATGCGCAGCCCACCTGCTGTATCACCCGGTAGCCCAGGCCGGCTGTACCGGGCCCATGCGGTAGTACCGCCCGGACGGGCCGGTACTACCGGGCCCAACCCAGAAACTCCCATCTACCTGCGTCCACAGCCACCGCTTGCCTTGGGCCATTCTTGAGCGCTAGCTCCCGCTCGCCTGGCTCACGCGCGCCGCCGCCGCCTGCTCCTGCATGCACGCTGTGGCCCCACTCGCCTGCCGTGTCTCGCCCGCGAGCCCCGTGTGCCGCGTTGACCCAGCCTCGTGGGAGCTGCCGACCAGCGCCACTGCTCCCACGTGCGCGTTCTGCTGCTGCTTTGGGCCCACTGCTGTTGATCGCTCGCATGCGCGCCCAGCCGCCGCGTTGACCGCCGCTAGTGCCTGCCTGCTGGCTCCCGCGCAGCACTGGCTCACGCACGCGCGACAGAATGGACGAAAATAACCCATAAAATAACAATTTCACGGAATGAACTCTGGCCATAAGAAATTCACCGAACTAACCCTTTTTGCAACGCCATACGTTCTGGCGCCGCACCCTGAAGAGCGGCGCCATTACGCCTGGCGCCACGGACCTGCCAGCGTGGCGCCTCGTGGGCCCTGGTCCAGCTAGTGCGGCGCCTTGCCGTGTGGCGCCGTACTGTGTAGTGCAGCGCTGTTGCGCGTGGCGCCGCACTTTAGGTCTTGTACCAGCGCAACGCCAGCCATCCCTAGCCCCATCCTCATTCCTCTCCCAACCCGAACAAGCATGGCGGCGGCGGCGCTCTCCACCTAATACCACCCCCAAACCAGGCCAGATTTAGGGATTCTTCCAAGAATCATGCTCCCAATCCCCTCCCCCAGGTATTCTCTCTAATCCCTCTCAATTGCATCCACAAATTTCTCCTTTTTTGTCCCCTATTTGCAATATTTGGTCAAACCCTAGATTGTATGGTGAAACCCTAGATTGTATGAATCATTGCCATGTTTACTTGATCTTTAGGTTTAGGAATGCTTGTAAGATGGATAGTAAAACCCTAGTTATTATGGGATAGTGAAACCCTAGGTTTTATGTGAGAAATTGTATGGTTACATCTAGATGCTAAAACTATAGTTAGAGAAATTGTATGGTTGCACCTAGTTATTTTGGGATAGTGAAACCCTAGAACTATAGGTGGAGAAATTGTATGCTAGAACTATAGGTAGAGTAGGATGAAATTTTTGTTCATGTGTCAACTATAGTTGGAATAAGATGGACATTTTGTAATTATTCTTATTCTCTCTATTGTTTTTAATATGTAGGATGTCTCTAAACCCCCTTCTAAACAATGCTCACTATGATGTTCAACACCATGCCTACAAGATGTCGGATTAAAGACAGGTACTAAAAACTTTGATGCAAGTCGAACAAGATGCCATGTTTGTTTAGATGTAAATCTAACATTTGCCATTGTATGTTTGCAGGAGCTTCAAACCCTTTGACTTAGGTACCACGAGGTCTCGTCCGGCAAGATGCCTTATGATGCACGGTACACTCCGTACATCCAGCAGCTAGGACTCCTCCCCTTTATCCACATGGTCACTCGGTCCACACCGGCCTTCAACCCTGCTGCGATCACCGCGCTTGTGGACCGGTGGAGGCCGGAGACGCACACCTTTCACCTTAGGACCGGTGAGACTACGGTCACTTTGCAGGACATGAGCATGATCCTGGCACTCCCAATCGAGGGAAACCCTGTGTGCATGTGCTCGGATTCAGACGGGTGGCATGAGCAGATGGTCTCCCTTATAGGGAAGGATCCACCCGATGCTATAAACTCGAAGGGGGAAAGACTGAGGGTCGCTGCCAGGGCTACTTTTACTTGGATCATCCAGAATTTCAAGATTTGCCCCGAGGATGCCGATGAGGAGACGATCAAGACATACACTCGTGTGTATGTGTGGTACATTATCAAGAGGACTCTGTTTCCTGACAGCAGTGGGGATCGTGCTCACTGGCATTGGCTCAAGTTGCTCGTTTTTTTGACTCTACCTTCAGTTGGGGTTCTGCGGTGTTGGCCTGGTTGTAGCGTCGGGTAATGAGTTATTTACAAATGTTGTTGTATATTTCTGCATTACCTCAAAAAAATTTGTTCTTACCAAATGGTTGTTCACTTCATCTGCAGCTGGATGATGCTTGCCTTAGGAGCGCCGCCGATTCAGGGATTGGTGGTTGTTTGCTCCTTCTTTCAGTGTGGAGCTGGGAACGCTTCCCCATTGGACGGCCGAGATTGTTGTCATTCAATCCTTACATTGATAACGGCAACGACTACCTTCTCCCCACGTGGGCTTACAAGTGGGATGTGGTCTCCGAACCGCCAACGGACCCAGTGGAGGCGTACAAGAGGTACACCAACGAGTTTGACATGATCACCTTGGATCAGGTAATTTCCTCGGGTGCGGTCAATTATATGTCTTGAACTTGTAATCTTTGACCCTAACATGAGTGTGGTATGATGCAGGTGACGTGGGAGCCATACGGTCGAGGGGACCGCTTTGGTGTTCCGGAGGACTATCGCCTTAACCCTATTTGCCTCAGAGAATCTCGTCTGTGGCTAATGCGTTGCCCCATGGTGTGCATGTGGGCTGTTGAGTATCACCAGCCTCACCGTGTCATGACCCAGTTTGGGTTATTTCAGATTGTCCCGTCTGAGTGGAAGGACACGGACTTAGGGCTCCATAGTAAGCTATTAACTGCCTTACCATGTGATGTGCTTATCATTCGCCAAATAACGTGTCTTGACTTGTTGTTGTGTGCAGCTTGGACAAGAAGAAGAAGAGGAAGGAGAAGGATTGGCCCAAGCTTCATAGGAAGCACCTTGAGAAATTCAGGAGGTGTGTGATCGAGGCTAAGAAAGCAAAAGGAACACAGGATAGGCCCTTCAATCGGGATGCTTTCAACAACTACATCGCATGGTTCATTGACAACGCGCGGGTGGAGATATATTCGATCTTGGAGGAGCCATTGGTGTTTGATGAGATTTCAACCGAACAATACAACATCATGGTTAGAGAAGGGCGTCAAGCCGAGTTTTCTCCCTTGGTCAACTTTGTGGTAAAGTGTGCCGAATATTTTTTTTCCATCTAGGCGCTTCTCACATCTTGCATGGATAACTTACTAGTTTCTTGTCTATGACAGCGCGCGGAGGTAAGGAAGTCTGCCGATGCATGCGAGGACGCTTTGGACACATACCCTCGCGGAGAGAAGGGAGAGGGTCTGTTTCGTGAGTTCGTTAATAAGCAGGGCCAACGGTTAAGGTGGCTGTCGAACTTGCTAGGTTGTCGTGACCCCGAGGTGGCAACACCGTCCGCGTCATGGTGCAACATGACCCAAGGTGACAATTCTGGCGATCATCACTCCACATCCGAGGACGAGTCAAACACACCCGAGGTAGTACAACCATTGCATCCCCCACCCTCCCTTGCATTTCTCCTGAATTTGTCCTTACCAATCTTCTTTTGTTGACAACCCCAAGATGAGGAAAGCGTCTCCGACGAGATGACATTGGGCAACTACACTTGCTACAAGGTCCACGAGCGGTCCGACTACGTGCTCAAGCCAAGGCAACCCAAGAAGCCTTACACACCCAACCCTTCCACGGCTAAGACAAAGAAGCCCAAGAATCCATATCGTTTAGAGGTGCAGGATGAAGAGGAACCAAGGAGGAGGAGGAAGATGCCCGCGAGAAGGGGCCGAGGGGCGAAGACCACCCGTGGGAAGTAGAGTAGATGTTGCACTTGGTACTAATGGTTGTTGTCGTGAACTTGGTACTTTAGTGTTGTCGTACACTTGGTACTAATGGTTGTTGTCGTGAACTTGGTACTTTGGTGTTGTTGTGAACTTGGTACTTCGTTTGAATCTGTAATGGTTGTCGTGATGAAACAAACATGCTCGAACAACATCTGTAATGGTTGTCTTGACGAATCTGTAATGGTTGTCTTGATGAACAACATGCTCCTAGGCTCAAACAATCCTGGGCTCAAACATCTGAAACAGACGGACAGACAGAGAAAATAGAGTAGTCAGGAAAGTGTGGCGCCATGCTCCCTGGCGCCGCACATGCACTATGAGCTGGGCAAAGTGGCCCAGGAATCGGCTAAGTCAATGTGCGGCGCCAGGATGCAAGGCGCCGCACTGTGCAACGCGCAGCCTGGTGGCGCCGCACATGTGCTCGAAAATAGACAGAAGCTTCTGTCTATTTTTGAGCACATGTGCGGCCCCAGGCTTCAAGGCGCCGCACGGTGCAACGCGCAGCCTGGTGGTGCCGCACGGTGCAACGCGCAGCCTGGTGGCGCCGCACAGTGCGGCGCCTTGCAGCCTGACGCCGCACATGTGCTCGAAAATAGACAGAAGCTTCTGTCTATTTTCGAGCACATGTGCGGCGCCAGGCTGCAAGGCGCCGCACGGTGCAACGCCACCATGCCTGGCGCCGCACTGTGAAGATGCTGCTACAGCCAGCTTTCAATGGCTAGTTTCAAGGGAAAATGATCACACATCGAACAAAAAAGCTTTGAGGAGGGAAATGTTTCTTGACACATACGAAATAACACGAGTTTCTTGCCCTTAAGGGGTTCACGAAATAACACGATGTTCACGATCACATCTTGACACATACAAGTCCATGACTCCCGGTTACATACTCAAAGTCTAGAACATAGGCCCTTTGCCCTTCCTCTTCTTCTCTTCCTCTTCCTCCATGGAATGCCACGCCGCTCGATGCAGCCTTTCCCTCTCGGCATCCTGAGACTCCTTATCCCGGCGATTCTCTTCCTCCTCTTTCTTGTGGAGCTCATCATTATGTTCCTTGCGCTTCTTCGACATCTCCTCGTCAAGCAGCGCTTCGTAGTAGCGCCTTCTTTTTATGGCCCAATCGATCTCTTGGATAGCCCTGTTGGATTGAGGTTGCTCGATATCTATCAAAGTGTAGTACCTACATATCGGAGGGAGAGACTACAAGAAAATAGTACATGTTAGAGGCTATGATATGGAATAGTTGGGACACATAAAGAACTAAAAAGCTTTGTGCATACTGGTGGAGTGTCGTATGGGTTGCGGCTACGCACGGGAGAGCGATTATAGTTGGCACACATGAAGAACTTCTTTCCCCAACTATCGGAATTGTAGTCTTCGAACTTCTTAACAGTGCAATCGGTTCCACGCCAACAAATAGGAACCTCCTTTCCATGGGCCTCGTCAGTACAAAACGCCTTGCGTGGCCTTTCCTCTTGGTCGGCGCAAGGTGGCCTAGCATTGGCCCTCCTCTTCCTCTCTTACTCTTCCTTCTCATTTTGCCTCTTCCTCTCTTCCTCTTCCTTCTTCTTCTTCCTATTCCTCTCTTCCTCTTCCTTCTTCTTCACCTCGTCCTCTTCGTCCTTCTTTTTCGCCAAGTCACGAGCAAGTTGAACTACCTCTTCGAATGCCTTCCTCTTCTTCTCTTCCTCAGCTTCCTTCCTCTTCCTCTCTTCCTCTGCTTCCTTCCTCTTCCTCTCTTCCTCGGCCTCCTTCCTCTTCTCCACCACCTCCATAGCATTCGCCCAGACCTTCGGGTAGCTCACACCTTCCCCATCATTGGCCTTGTTGGGTTGAGTCGCCATACCTATTATAAGAATAAAAGGTACAAGTTAGTAAAGTATGCATTTAACCCAATAAGCATGAATGATAGTAAAATATGCATAAATGCGAACATACCTACGAGCATACGGATTTGGTACGGCTAAGTAACCTATCATACTAGAGGGATTAAAACCACCATTCCCTCTTCCTCTTCTTAGCCCAAGTTGTCGACCTCTTTGTTGTCTAGGAGCTTGTTGTCTAAGAAAATTGTGACTAGGAGCTTGTTGGTTAGTCCTTGGTTGGATACCACTTGGTTGGCTTGGAGCTTGTTGGCTAGTCCTTGGTTGGCTACCACTTGGTTGGCCTGGAGCATGTTGGCTAGTCCTTGGTTGGCTACCACTTGGTTGGATTGGAGCATGTTGGCTAGTCCTTGGTTGGCTACCGCTTGGTTGGCTACCGCTTGGTTGGCTTGGAGCTTGTTGGCTACTACTTGGTTGGCTACTACTTCCTTGATTTCCTTTTTCTCTTTTCCTTTGAGAACACTTTCTTGCATTGTGCCCTTCACCATTGCATGTTCCACACCGGGCTCTCTCACGAGGCTCTTGGAATTGGTCGTTGCCCGTTTCCCGACCACCACCACGTCCCCATGTGTCCATGTCGCTCCTAAAGCGCTTTGTCTTGCGTCTTCCACGTCCAACAACCTTCCATTTCGGATCAGGCCATAGTTGAATTCCATGGTACTCTGGCCATTGTGATTGGTCCAAGTATGGATGAAATCTAGGAGCCCATGTCTTCTTAGTAGTCTCAATAGATAACTCATCCTCTCTCACCGTGAGCGGATTATTGTAATCCAAATGTCGTCTGCGAGACGCCACGAGCAAGTGCGAGCACGCAAGCTGAAGAAATGATGGCCTTCCACATGTGCACTCACAGGTCTTGAGCGAGACCTTGAAAGCTCGGCCTCCGTGTTGGACACCATCAGCCGTTGTACCTCCGGGCTCCGTAACTTGGTAAATTAGCTCGTCATTGTCATATTCCGTGACAACTTGGGAATCCGCTTTCCTTGTCTGAAATTGCATCGAATCGTCAACCTTCGGTGGGAACTTGTATTTGTACTTGTTCTTGTTGTCTCCCGTAATATGTCGATCCGTTTCATGTGAGTATTTCAGAAAATACTCATTCATCATGTCGAATGTATATTGGACTATTGCCGTGATGGGCAATGCACGGACAACTTTTAGCAACTTGTTAAATGCCTCTGCCATGTTGCTTGTCATTTGGCCGTACCTCCGGCCACCGTCATCAAAAGCTCGTGCTCACTTTCCCATATGTTCAATGTTCCTATTGAGAAACTCGCGACCACCCGCATTGAGTTCTTTGTTGACTAGCAATTTGTTGTACAAGTTAGAGAAACAACGTTTCGTGAAAGCGAGGCAACAATCTTGTAGATCATCGTACAAATCCTTGCTCTTACATGCCCTATAGAAGTTTTCACAAAAGTGTCTCATGCACCAACGATTGTGCAATGGAGCATGGCCGGGAATATCAATCATCACCGCATTGAGAATTCCTTGATGACGGTCAGAGATGACACATATCTCCCTTTGAGGGGTTAATATCTTGGTTCTCAAAAGATAGAAGAACCACTCCCAATTATCATTGCTTTACGCCTCCACCAAAGCAAACGCCAAAGGAATCAACTGGTTGTTCGCGTCATTGGCTATTGCAATCAAGATAGTGCCTTTGAATTGTCCGGTCATAAAGGTGCCATCAACAGAGATGATCGGTCTACAATGTTCAAAAGCCCGAACACATTGCTCAAAACCCCAAAATGCACGGCCAAAAACTCGCACGGTTTTCCCGTTTACAACCCTTGTCTTGGTCCCATAAGGTTCAACCACATGAACCATGCCGGGGTTAGCATTGGCCATCGCTAACAACAACCTTGGGATTCGGTTATAAGATTCCTCCAAATCACCGTACAACATCTTGAATGCGGCTTGCTTAGCCTTCCATTCCTTCCCGTACTTCAGCTCGTAGTGAAAGAGGGCTTTCACAAGCTCCATGACCATCTTGATGGTCATTATTGCAAATGACGCGATGTCATTGGATAGCCTATAAGCGAGGAACTCAGAGGTGAGTTGTCGGTGCTCGTTCTTTGCATCCTTCCCATACACCACCGGGCTCTGCACATGTGAGTTGATACGCAACTAGATATGTGCCAATCGGGACCTCCCTTGAATGGTTTTGCACGCACTATCCAAGGACATCCTTCCTCCTCGCACTTCATCGTGTAACGCTTCTTGATGTCCGAGTGCATGACCGTGTAAGGACGATAATGCTTCACCGAGAAGTCCTTTATCCATTGCTGGAATTCCAACAAGGTCCTGAACCTTGATCCTTTGCAAAAGCCACTATTCACTTTATTGACATCCCGGTAAGAACTTGTCCTTGGTCCAAGCATTATGCCCTTGCCACCATCAATCGTGGCTTCATCCGCGAGACTAAGATCACGAAACAAAGGCACCTGATGGTCCCGTCCCAATACGGTATCGTAGATTTCGGCCTCTCTAGCCGTGAACCCCTCCTTGTCAACTTCTTCTTCGGGACCATCATCATCCGAGTCCGATGCATAGCCTCGAGAATACGGGAGGTCATGGAAACACCAGGACAGGTGCGATGGAATTCGACATGACCTCTATTGTACTTTTGTATTTTAGGGGAAGACAATTCAAATATAAATATTTACTTGATAGATTTGAATATTAAAAGAATTTGAAATAGAATAAGAATTGGAAATTAAATTATAATAAAAGATTGAGGTGAATTCTTATTTATGAATAAGATTCAATATTCACAATTATTCTAATTAAAATTTAAAACACAAAGAGATAAGTGTTTCTCTTGCCATTGGAGAAATGGGGTTTAGTTCATCTTAGATGGGGGTTAGGAATTTGGACATGACCTTTGTTGAATTTATAATTTTGGGGAAAATAATTTGCATTCAAGACTTCAAATATGAGATCACACAATTCAAATATAACTTGGATTTAAATTTAAATATTAAACTATTACATGATATTTCCTAATCATAATACAAACTGGTATAAGCAAATATAAAATTTATTGAAAGAAATACAATAATACAATGTATTTACATTATTCAAGCAGAAAGAGAAATTACATTACTAAAATGAATAAAAGAGCTCTTTATTACAACAAAATAAATATGACATTGTCTTTACAAAAGAACTGTAAAAGTAAAAGGAAATAAGTAAACTTTATTAAACAAGATACAAATACTTACAAGTTTCAACTAACAAAGAGAAAAATGAACTTTATTAACTAATAAAAGAATACAATATTATTTACAATATTTAAGAATCAAATAAAGTTGTAAAATAATAAAAAAGAAAACCTAGACTATTTTCCTAATTAGTCCTATGTCTTATGTTCTTCAACTCTCCTTATTCTTCACCCTACAAAACAAAACAAAACAAAACAAAAAGACAAGGAAGAAACAGAATGGGGACTTAGTTAAATCTTTTCTCTCAGTCTGACAGTGAAATGCACCGTTGGACACATCATTGAGCTTTTAATGGAAGGGGCAAGTTTCACCAATGTGTGTATCTGATCCTATCATAAAAAGAGGCTTCAGGATTAGCATCATAAGCCAGGGGCAAGTTTCACCTTGGTTTTATATAGTAAACAGATAAGAAGTAAAAAACCATCCAAAAATATCAAGGAAGTACTTGATTTGATCCATGAGTCACAGCAAGCAAGCAAGTTGCTCACACAACCATGCATATGGGTGTGATGTCAACACAGCAGCAGCCCAGGAAGGAGACAAGAAAGCCAGCTTATGTACACAAAGGGGGTGAACCAGCCGTAGCATCAAGCTACCATTTCCCCTCCACACTTCAGAGCACATTCCCCATCTCATCCTCTCATCATCAAACCAAGAATTCTTAGATCATCCCACCAAATCCACCACTTAATCAGTATCTGGTTGCTTACTTAAGCCTTCCAAGAAAAGATCAAGTGAGCACAAGGAGGAGTAGATCAAGATCAATAGCATCACAAGGAGGAGTAGATCAAGATCAACAGAATCACAAGATCAACAAATAACCACAAGCTACAGTCAAGCTTCAGCAACCACCACAGGTTGATATACCACTAGCTCATGCAACATCTGTTCTTGTCCTTTTCATTTCTGGGCATGGAGTTATATGGGAAAGAGGGATCTCAGACTGGGTAGTAATGCTACACCAGTATCATTATTGAGCTAGGATTATAAACTATAGCATCTGTTCTTATTACCACTAGTTTCTCAGACTATGCACCCTTGGCAGTCATATCTTGATTCTTAGCCAAACTGTTTAAAAACAACAGATTGAGCTATCCGAGTATGCCAATACAGCTTCAGACTTTTGCATCATTAGTTATAAGCCATATCTCCCTATTATACCACTCAGGTTACATCATAGTGATATTTTCAGCAGCAGTTTTATGCTAATTTAGATTCACCACTGTGCACACTCAAAATTGAGGCACCACAGTGACATCTACACTAACACAAGCCACTACTTTATCTTAACACCTCATTTTCCTAATAGATGTTCCAGGAATCAGGCATGTAGATGGTTTCATTGTAGAAAGGTTCTATAAAACATATCCTTCCTTTAAACCTCAAGCAAGAATCCATTCATGATTTTCTTCTACAAAGCTTAAGCCTCAAATTATGACTTCATTGGCTAGGGAAAGTCCAAACTTCTAACCAGTAATATTATAGCATGGATATATATGTGATCTAGTTCATGTGCATCCTCCAAAGAGGTACCACATCAGCCAGAACAGTTGCTTAAAGCCAAGTATTGCATAAATGCAGCATCGAGGAGACCAAAGAGGCACCACTAGTCTAGATGACAGCAAATCTTACACAGGATAGATTGCTGTGTACTATCTAGAGAGAGGCATCACAATAACAAGTTACAATGTGCATCAAGCTAGGATGCTTAAAAGATATATATATACCTCTGGTAACATATCTAGTTTAGAAAATGATCACCAACACAGAAGAAATTATAAATAGGACAAGTAGAGTATATCTATCTACCTTTATAATACACACTTCTGGCAGTCAACATTTAGTTTATTAGCACAAATAAAACTGATACAAGAAATTACTATCAAGTGTGAAGGACAGAATAAGGATTTGATAATACAAATCACATAGTAATCACTAGATCATCAGAGAATCGAACCACCACAAATCAACATCTTTTCTAAGTGCATTAATAATGTGTATTTCTCAAGCATTTCATATACCACTAGCATCACGAACACTCAATCAAGCTAAGGGTCATATGCTCACAATTGTTCACCCAAATAAACCACTATGAAGCATCAAGCATCAAAATAAGAAGGAATATGAAACTAGTTAAAGATGGATATTAAGACAGAGAGAGGTTTATGAGAGGGGGAGGGTGGTACCAACCTGTTGGCAAGAGCAGGCTCGCCGAAGAAGCCGTAGTAGTAGTGACAACAGAGAGACGGAGCACAGTGTGACGGTACAGCAACACGGGGAGCACCATCGTGCTGCGCTGCATCAACCACACCACCAACAAGACCCCAGCATCATAACGCCCACGCTGTACCACCGGGGTTGCTAAGAACCTCGTCGTCCCACCGGAGTAACAGCAAAAGAGGAATTAGGGTTTGGGGCTGGTGGTGAGCACGTTAGGGCATGGGACACCAATCGAATTGGATAGTCTAATGAAATTTTGATAGGCGCATCAAGGAGGGCCATCGGTACCGGCCGAAATGGCTAGGCTCGCCGGAATCGAGTCGCACCTGCGCATCTGACCCAAGCGAGGAAGAGAGCTAGGGTTTTCCTTGGGTGCGCGAAGAGGATGCAGGCGTAGGCTACGGCGGCGAGGAAAAGAGGGAGGTGGTCGAGGCGGAGCTTGGCCGGCGAGTGGCTGTGAAGGAGGCGGCCAGCGGTGGCCGAAGTGGCTGACGGCGGCGACATCGCACGGGAGCAAGAGGGGAGAGGATGAGGTATGTGTGTGTGCGTGTGTGTGTGTGGAGTGAGGGGTGGGTCGGGGGTGAGGGGTCTGGCATGGTCTAGTTGGGCCAGGCCAACCCACATATCCAACCAAACGGCCCAAGTTGATTAGGTTTAGAAATAAATTAATAAAAAATAATTACTAATATAACCTCCAGACATTTTTAGCTATAGAAAATTATAGAAAAGTCCTAAAAATACATATGATATATCAAAATGACCACAAAAATAATATCTACCTAATAAAAATATAATTTTAATTGTTTAAATAAATATAAAGAAAAATAATTATTAACACCATTAAATCTTAAATGAAATATTATAAAATAAAACAAAAACTCTAAAAATAAATACAAAAAATCATTTTTGTGTATCAAAATAACTCTACTATTTCATAAAAATACTAATTTAGAGTTTTACAAATAAAACATAAAGAAAATATTTAAAGACACTTAATTGTTTGATGAATTTCATAAAAATAAAGATAATACTTAAAAATAAATAAAATTCATTTTTAAGGTATTGAATAAATATATTACACTAGAAAAATATTAAATATATTATTAGAAAAGTCTTTAATATTTTAAATAATAAATCCTTATCTAATGCCTATTTTGTGAATTCTTTAAAAATAATTGTTAAGTAAGAAATAATCACAATTCTTATAAAACCTTGAGCAATTAGTGTATTTGTACTAAATTCCAAACCCATAACTTAAATTCATAATCAAATTTAAGTATAACACTTAACTTTAAAATATTACTTTAAAAATCTTATTAAGAATCCTTTTAAATAAACATTAGGTATCACCCATTTATATAATATGGAGAATAATCATTATATCTTAACCACTATTAACATGACTTTAAATTCTAACAAATTACTAAGACCATCTAATTATGATTCCATTAAATAAATTCATATTCCTTTCATAATAGCAAAATAAATTTAATCTAATCATTTACTTAAAATATATAGTGAATAATTCCACACCTTAGTTATACCTATCATAAGTCTAAAACTTGGGAATAATTAAAATATATTACATCTTAAGTTTACTTGACCTTTTAAAGTTAACTTTAGTCTCAATCTTATAAACATCAGGTCTAATAAATCACTTATATTTTTATAGTTAACATTGGTCTATTTGACTTAAGACATAAAGCATCGCAAGTCCAAACTAATAAATCAAACACCAAAAGACATTAATCATGTTCTATTAACAATGATGATTGTTTAAATCTTAGAAAGGAAATATTTTCTTCAAATGTTATTCTTTTTGCCACTTCAAGCAACAACTCTAGGATAGTTCTTTCAAACCTTAATAATCCAATACATAGACCTCCATCCTAATCACCAAATGGCAACTAATCTAAATCTTAAATTACTATTGCACTCTACTTTTATATCTTGAATATCAAAACTTAAAATCCCTATAGATGCACTTCATGAGAAGTAAAAATTTGAAGATAAACCAACTCTTAAAGGAATCACCTAAGTTCACTTCACTTACAGTATTAGGGATTCACTTTGGGAATTTTACAAAATGCATATCATTACTTATGCATAACATCTTGCTTCTTTAAACATTAGTCCTTACCGGACCAATTGTCACATCCCAAGATTTTCCAATCTTGTAATGTGAAAATAAATTGAATAAAATAAAACTTTGTTTGATTTTCAAGGCCAGAAGAAACTTTTTGAATTTAAATGGAACCTCAAACCCATTTGAATCAAATGAATCCTAAAGAGATTTAAAAAGATAAACTTTTATTAAAGGAAAATAAAAATATTTAAAATACTATTTTGGACCTCTTAATAAAAGATTTGGTATTCAAAAGAAAAGATGGATTTATAAATAAAGATTATTTTACAGAACCAAATTAAAACCTTGGCCAAACCTTTGAATTAAACATTTTGTTTTGAATGAAAATAACAAGGGTTTTATTAAAATAAATTAATAAGGATTTGATATCCAACTTTGTTTAAATAAAAGGTTTTATCATTTTAATTAAAATATCAAACTTATTAAACTATTTTAAATAAGTTTTCCAAGTATTTTATTTTCTTAAATAAAACCTACTAAAGTGTTTTAGCCTTATTTTAGATTTCAAAATAAACATCTCAAATAGAACAAACCCTATTTGATTTAATAATGAAAGTCTATTATAATAATTAATAATGGACACTAAAATAAAAGGTTAGTTTGTTTTAAAACAAATTTCCAAATATTATATACTTCCCAAATTAAACCTACTAATTTGATTTTAAAAATATTTAGGTTCAAATAAAGATTTTATTTATAAAATCAAACCCTATTTTGATTTAATAACTAAGTTCCATTTTATTTAATTATTAATGGACCCTAAAGTAAAAGGATTATTTTATTTTAAACAAGTTTTCCAAATATTATTTATTTCCAAATAAAACCTACTGTTTGGGTTTTGAAAACATTATGGATTTTAAATGAAGGTTTTATGAATAAAACAAACCCTATTTTATTAAATAACTAATGATCCATTTATTTAATTAATAAATGGAACCTAAAAAAGAGATTTAAAATAATATTTTATTTTAGAATGTGAATTATGATGTTAAGCAGAACCAAATTCATATTTGAAAAGCTTGATGATTGTTTGAATCATTTTGAATGTGTTTGGTTGTTTGAATTTCAAAACAGAAAAAAGAATTAGAAAAGAATAAAACAAATAGACAGAAAAAAAATAGAGGAAACAGACCAGCCCAACAAGGCCCAGCCCAAACAGCCCAACAACCCATCTGCCCTCCTCCCCGAACCGTTTTCTTTTCCACTCAGAACCGCACCCACCCAGCAACCGACAAGTGGACCTCCCCTCGATTCTTTTCCCCACTGACCAGTGGACCCCTTTCCACTGTTCTCCTTCTCCACCCCGCGACTGCTTCTTCCTCCTCTCGTCGCCGTTGCCAGCATTGAATCGCGGCATCAATACGCCTTAACGCAGCCACCATAACTCGCCGCGATCAAGCACCTTAAAACGCCAGCCTCCCCTCTTCCGTTTCCCCCAGACCACTCTCTCTCTCTGCCCCCAGGCTGGACCAATTGCGCCGCACACTGCCACTGTCCGATGATGCTCCAGTGACGATTCCGACGAAACCAGGCCTCCCCTTGCTTCATTGACCAAGCTCACAGCTCCCCCACAACCAGACGCATCTCCCAGCATCCTCCTCTCAACCGCGGGCGCCCCATAGCGTCGGCTACATCAAGCTTTCGAACGCCGCCGCGTCTGCCATTCTCCGACGAGCTCCTCTGGTAATCCCTGACCGCCCCCTCCTCTCTAGTTGACACTATTGTACTCCCCTTCCTCGTACGTGTCTAACGCTCCCTCTGTTCTGCACCGGCGTGCCTTGTAGCCTCGTTCCCGACAACAACCGAGCGTGCCTGACGGAAGCAGGAACTCCGGCGAGCGATTAGTACCGCCCCAGTGTGCCCCTCGCCTCCTCGAAACCACGTCGAGCTTCCCCACGACCTTGCAATCACTGTGAGCCACTCCTCCCTCTCTCTCGCTTCCTGTGTTAGCCAGAACTCCACCGCCAGAGCCCGCGCCGCCGTCTGTCGCCGCTAGCGCCGCCCTCCTCTGGTCAGTCGCACCGGAGCCGTTCGATTTAAATCCAACGAATGCAATAGATTCATTTAACTGAAAGGGTACGCTAGCTCTGAACCGTGCGATATGACTTAGATCTAACGGCCTGCAGTGCGCAATCCGTGCGAACCGTTTTCGGCCAATTAAAACATGACGCGTGGCCAGCTCTAGTTTAAAACAGATTTTTGAATCAGAATTATTTGCAAACTTCAAACCCTTATAACTTTTGAACCACACGTCCAAATTTGACAAATTTTATATCAATGGATTCAGGAGAACAAGACCTAGCCAACCATACCCTTAGTTTGGCAAATAGTAGCTGTTAGCTTGTTTGAATTTGCAGAAACATTTGTGTACTTGTTTAGGGTATAAAAATTGTTTAAAAATGAGTTTTGAATTAAAACCTTTGCAAAATGGTTTGTAGTGACCTTACTGACCCTAGGAACCAACCATTGATGTTAGAAATGATTTTTGTAAGATTTAGGTTAGATTACTTGACTTAGTCATTTCCTAGCCAAATAAAAAGAATGGTTTTTGTTATAAAAATGTTTATGAAAAGAAAACTTTAAGGAAATGTTTTTGACCAAATCCACTGACCCAAAAACACCAAGTTTTGCAATAGCAACTCATTTGGTGAACAACTTAAGAGTTTTGCCTTAATAAAAACATTTTTCACCACATGAAATGATAAATGGATTTAAAATAGTTTTTGGACAAAACCCTCTTGCTAATGACTTTGCCACTTTGTTAAATGACCAAAATTGGATCTTACAAAGTCTAGAAACCCCATAGAGACCCCTTTGCAAAATAAAACTATCTTGTGCATGCTCTCATGCATGAATTGGTTTCCATTGTCTTGTGTGTGTGAGATTGTTTGAGTGATTATTGGTTTGGAATGTAAATTGAATTAGTGTTTGCTTGTTTGACCTGTAGTGAAGTGTGAGACTAAGAAGATCAAGGAGTGAACCACCATTTCCTACCAAAAAAGGCAAGTGATGCTTCATACTTTTTGTCCCATTACTTTTTCTATGCATTAGTGATTTTGCTAAGTAAACTCGCATGGATTTTGCTAAGTATAGATCTTGCTATAGGAAAACCTAGTAGATGAATCCTTAGTAGGATTTTCCTAAGTTAGAGATTCCTACTACTACCAAGCTTAGCCTAGCTAATAGAAAACATGGGTGGAATATATATTCACACTATGGAAAAATATTCTAAGTCTAAGGACTTGTGATTTTGTTTAATAAAACAACTAAGTTAATGTATCACCTGGGTGGAAATGGAAGGATTGGGTTATGTTGAGTGGTTACACAAGACCATGGATCTGGCTTGTGTATCTCACTTGTGGATGGCCACCCAGGAAACAAAGAGATTTGAGATGTCAAATGTTGAGAAGCTTCAAGTGCAACCACTTGGCAATATGGGCTCTGCCATGATCATATAGGTTGCAAGAACTTAGCCAAATGGACAGTGGGTGGTAGTGTTTGATAGGTTGGAACGCGTCCATTTTGGTCTAAGGGAAGGCTTCTGAAAGATTTTGTCTTGGGAAACCAAGTCTTGTGGGTAAAGTGCACCACCTCTGCAGAGTGTAAAATCTAAGTACTTAGCCATGTCCCTGGTAAAGGACAATTTGAGCATCAAGACATGGAAGCAATCAAGAATCTCATCATTCCAATTTCTAAATTAAAATCTTGTGGGTTGAACAAGGGATTGTTTGAATTCTTCAATCATTGATGGAGAGATGGCTTGGTACAAGGATCTTGAAATCTTTGATTGAGAAAAATGATTTTGTCAAGCAAAAACTTAGTATTTTCAAAATGATAAGGAAAATCTATTTTGAGCAATGCAAGCCTCAACTCCATTTAGCCAAATGCATATAGATGTTAGATTCCACTATACTACCATAGTATCACTTGCCAATACAATTCAAATGTATTGACCCTTTGTGGCTGTAACTTGTATGTTGCAGGTTTGATTGTTTTAGTGAAGATTGTTTGATTAGGATTACAAAGACTACAACCAACATCTGCCTGTGGCACTTTGAAGATGAAGGACCCAAGACTATATTTATTCCGCTGCAATGTAATGTAATAGCCAAATGAGCTATGTAAGATGTAATATAATTATGTTATTCCTGGTTATAAAGATATAATATGACCTTTGTTTCTTGATATTACATCTTAACTGTGGATGCTAGCTATTGATCCAGGGACTAGCATTGTAAACACAGGAGGACTCTACCTTATTAGGTTGGGACCTCTACACCAATGATGCTGATTTTAGATATTGGATATTATGTCGTCTCGAAGACCGTGAGTGCATAATCTTGCAATCACAAAAGGCAAGTTCACACTTGCTCATGTCCTTTGATTATTTTCTATAAAGTATTTTGCAAATCCAGTGTTGTCATCACATGCATCTGAAAAAGGTCCGAAAACACTATTTTCATAATAATGTGATTATAGGTTATTTACCATGAGGTAATAACCTACTATGAAAGTTCCGGCGGTAAAGGAACATATTATCTAGGACTTAACAACCAATGTCGCCAGTGATTCTTGCGCCGTATATCACGCGTTAACCATGAGATTTGGAATGGGACAGAGAAGTCAGGTGTATCTTCTTCCTCTCGCATGAAGCCGGATGTGCAGGTCGTGGCTGTTATCACTCGTAGCGTGCATATTAATTGGTAATTCATATAGGATATGCAGTATATGGGTATGAACCCTCAACGTCCCACGATAGTTCTGGCATCTATGGTCTGTACAAACCATTGCAGTAATTTAATATGTGGGCATGGTGTACACCAAGGAGGCATGCGGGGTCGCGAAGGGGGCAGTGATTGTCTTGGATCTTAGACTGTGCCCCATACCAAGGAAGTATGGACAAGGTCATGACTTGGTTGTGCAACAAGGCTAAGGTCTCTTAAGGGTAAAGTAACGCACCTTTGTAGAGTGTAAGAAATGTAACGTGTTACTCCCTGTTCTGGGAAGGAGCTGCGAACGCGGCGGGAAAGGAACTCCATGAAAGTTCTGGTAAACCCGTGAAGGCTGATGAACATAGCTTTTCAGAATAAAATCAACCTTTGAAGAAATGTTTACCCAAACTTGCATGGCCTACGACCTATGGTCTGTGGCTGTAGATATAGTGCATCAAACACTCCTTTTATAGAGAACTTGCTGAGTATGCTCGTACTTAACGTATCTTCTTAACCCTTGCTAGGTTCTAAATCCAGTACAGACGATGTCTACATCAAGTTATGCTCCAAGAATCATCATCAAAAGCTTGAGCTCTTCAATGAAGTTAAGGAAGTCAACATATACATCAACTCAAGTGAAGACGAAGTTTCTGACTAGATAGGAATATAATCTCTAGCCATAAAACCTATTTCTGTAGTGTATTGTCATAATAGCAATGCTAGACCATTAGTTAAAATACTAGTCCTATAGTATGATAGTTTTTGAATTGTTTATTTTGATTCTTCTTTGTAAGAAGTTTCTTTCTCTCTCTTTAACCTAGAGTGTTCTCTGGATCTTATGTAAAGAGTCGAGTTGTAATCTATAGTCATGTCTTGGACCTACTGTGTTTCTATTGTACTACTCTGAAGGATGTAATACTAGTGAACGGTAAAATATCGTCGTCCCCGCGTGCCTCGGTTATCTCTATACCCGAGCTCTTTACTTATGCACTTTACATTGTGATAGCCTCCGTGCTTGAAGTAATATATATCTTGCTATCACATTGTTGCTTGTATTGCTTAGCATAAGTTGTTGGTGTACATAGGTGAACCATAGTTGTTTTAGGTTGTGCTTGACAAAGTAAATGCTAGTTTAATTCCGCCTTTGTCGAGCCACTCTTAGAAAAGTTTTAATCGCCTATTCACCCTCCCCCTCTAGGCGACATCTGTATCCTTTCACTCTATATATATGGAGCACTACTCAGCCAAAAAACTCACACACTCACTAGCTACCTCTGGCCGGTGTTCTCCCTTCTCCCTCCTAGCTCCATATACTTTTATTTCTGAGGTGTTGTTTCTGTTCGTGAAGAAGAGTGTTGCTGCTAAAACTTGTACAAAATTAGAGTATTGATGTACAAGGTCTGCATGTCCAAGGTGTTTGAGTAAGTACACCGAGAGGATGCCATTCTGAGTACGTAAGTCAGCCTCGTGAAAAAAGTGTTGTTGCTAGGACACCTTGGAGGTGCAGATTTTAGAGTATTGACGTGCAAGGTCTGCATCTCCAAGGTGTTCGAGCGGGTACATCAAGTATGCCGGCCTCGTGAAGAAGAGTGTTTCTACTATGAAACTGTACCTTGGAGGTGCAGATCTTGTACTCTTAGAGTATTGACGTACAAAGTCTGCATCTCCAAGGTGTCCAAGCAGGTACACGAGAGGATTCTATTATGAGTATATATGTCGACCTCGTGAAGAAGAGTGTTGTTGCTAGGACATCTTGGAGGTGTAGATATTTTATATGATTAGAGTATTGACATACAAAATCTGCATATTCAAGGTGTTCATGCAGATACACTCGAAGTCCACGTCCACCATCAACTCCTTCATCACCGCAAGGTCAACCACCCCTTGTCCCTATCTGTGTGATATAGTCGTCTGTTTTGTTGACAGGAGGCAGGAAAATAAGTGGAGGAAAAAATGGCATGAAGAAGTGGTAGGAAAAAAGCATATAAAAAAGTGGTATGAATAAAAGGGTGATAAAAAATGGAGGAAACGAGACAAAAAGTTATGTCAGTGACATAAACACGTTATTTAGCCACTGAACTCACACACTCACTAGCTATAGCTAGATTTGGTCGTTGTTCTATCCTCTTCCTCACTAGCTATAGCCATGTAACCTCGTTCTTGGTCGCTCTGTTTCAACACAATAACTATTCTTGTCACTTTTCATTCATTCATTCATATTATTTGTCTCGTGATTACCGATTCTCATTCTCAATCTTTTACATGATTGTATCCTATGCATCCATCTTATGGATCCAACCATGTCGATATTCCTAATGGTTCGTAGCATGACAACCTGATGACGCCTACTACGGCCTCTCAGCCACACCCCTTGTTTGACACTAGCCACATCAGGAGGCAATCGTGACTCCGGGTGAGTTCTCATAGTCGAGTGCTTATATTGATTTTCCAAGAACTTATTAAAATTGACATTTTCTATTGTGAAAATCATGTGAGAACACTTGTTAAAATTTAGTACTTGGCAAAGTTTTGATCTTGTCGAAATGTAGAACTTGACAAAAATTTGCTCCATGTAGCTCATGATATTGCATATTGCTCCAAACAGCTCCATTTTACTCCATATAGCTCCATTTTGCTCCAAATAGCGACATATTCCTCCTAGATTTGCATATTGCACCAAAGTGCTCCATATTGCTCTATGTTAGTCAAAACTTATAGAAGTTTGAACTCATGCTAGTGTTTTCTTTCACTTGAAGATTATGCATCGTAGACACCTTTAATGATGGAGATCATTGCCTTGCAAATCGATGACCGATGGTCCCCTTTTGGATAGCTCGTGGTTGTGTTTATGAACTATATTGTCCTATGCGACTATGTTTGATGGTTATGTATATGTTAGGCACTTGTTTTATGTGAACTTGATTCAGTTGTGCCGGATTCTCTATTTTCTATTCATATTTATGGTATATATTGTGAAATATGTTGTGCTGGATACTAGGGAACCAGAGAAAGGGAAATATATATTTGTGCATTATACTGAATATGCAGGGAATTTTGGAAAACAAAAAAATAAAAAATGGCCTCTTTGTCGTGTGTAATCATTAAAGTTCATGTGTGTGTTGTCTTCTCTGCTCAGTACGTGCTGGCATCACTAGTGGCTGTTGAAGCTGCAGACGTCGTGGCATGCCTGGCTCAACGGGAAAGGGTGGTGCGTTAAACTTCCTCGCTTGTTATCTGCTTTGCTCAGTAGTCATTGACAGCGCATTGCCTGATGTGTCTTTTCAGTTCCTTCTTTCTGTTGTCACTGAAGATAGGACCCTGTTTTCATTCTATACCGCTCGTTTAATCCCTTTCTACTAATGTCAACTACATTTACCTTCTGCATCTTATAGCGTTTTGTGTAAAGCCCGCGCCTAGGGGACCCAAAGAGGAGTCTAGTAAGTATTATACGAGTTTTATTGGTAAATTTAGAAAATCCACATGAATTTACTTAATTGAAAACAAGACTGGAGTGTTTCAAAATTTTCGTGATTTCCAACAACATCCTGAGTATATTTTTTATAGTAAAATCCAAGGTCTCTAATCCAATTGGGGAGGTGAGTAGAAGGTAAATTCTTTCTTTTCACATGTTGGTATATCAGATCACATGTTGAAAAGACACATGATCTGATATACCAAATTGTTGGCAGAGCTCACCAACAATTTGGCTTTGCTCAACACAAACATCTCCACATAGTCAAAGTTGGTCTTTTCCTTTTAGCACATATATCCATGCATCTAAAATATTGGGACGAAGCTCTCCTTCCTGCAGTTCATCTCATTAATCTCTTGCCTAGCAAAGTCAGTCAAAATAAAACACCACCCATGGAAAAATTATTTGGTGGTCCCCAAACTATTCCTTTCTTCGTACTTTTGGGTCTACCGTTTGGCCAAACCTTCATTCCTACAATCAAGATAAGATCCAATTTTATTTGAAGCAGTGTGTTATATTGGTCTTCGAAAAGGGTAAAAATCTACCAGACGTACACACACACACACACACATATATATATGGTAGCGCTATTTGACCCCAGGGTGTAGAATAGTTATTCTACACCCACCCTCTATCTTTAGAACTGTATACTATTTTTACGTCACGTAAATTTTGTCTTACCTCGATACTTGAGAAGAACGTAAGAAAATATAGGTATGTCAGAAATTTTTTATTTACATGCCATATAAAAATCCGACGTAAAATGCATATTTTAGTGTTTTTTACACTATAATTACTCATAAACTATTTTTTATGTCAATTTTTTTTGCGTTGTGGATGAATATGAACATAATTATTTGTATACAAAACATAAATTTCTAAATATAACAGCATAAACTTATATTGGGTGCAAAATAACTATTCTGCACCCTGGGTGTCGAATAGGGTTTCTATATATATATATATATATATATATATATATATATATATATATGGGAAATAGCCAGCTAAACACAGGCATAGCTGCGCATAGCCTATCCACCGTTGATTCTCCCTCCTTTTGATATAGGGAGCACATGTATCCAGACCCAGGATGTTGGCTCAACAGTAACGCCGTTAGTGTTCCTTGCATGCATGAAGCCCTAGCAAAACAAAGCTTATCAAATTTCATTTAGGTGAGGCAAACTCTAATATACAACATGCGGTAAACCCTAACCCTAATATACTACATGCATGAAGTCCTATCAAAACAAAGCTTATCAAATATACTACATGGTAAACCCTAACCCTAATATACTACATGCATGAAGCCCTAGCAAAACAAAGCTTATCAAATTTCATTTAGGTGAGGCTAACCCTAATATACTACATGCAGTAAACCCTAACCAAAATAAGGCTTATTTCGTTTTCTTCACATTCTCATGGATGCATGCGGCCACCAAACACATACCAGAACAACCTTTGTTAGGGCACTATTTTGCATGGCGCATAGTCTAAAGCTTCTACATGCAAAACCTGTTTTAATCCTTGTTCTCAATCCTTTCTCATTTTAGATGCTAAAACTTTTATAGCCAAAACAGTGTGCTAAATAGAAACCCATGCCAAACCCTAGATTCTTGCATGCATGCACAAAACTCACACCGTTATCTCAGCCATGTTCCACCCCACTTCCATCTAGAGGTTGCATGCATTTGATCCCTAAATCCAACGGTGCTCTGCCTATGCACAGCTACGCCTGTGAGTAGCAAATCCGCGTCGATATATATATATATATATTGTGTGTGGCTTCACTTTTGGTGAATTCCTTTTTTCCTTTCTCTACGCTTCACCCTAATACCACAGCTCAGCTATGTGTTGAACTCCTTATTTTTCCATCGGTTCTTCAAAATCCTTCTACAACCGAACAAAAAAATGAATTGCTTCATGATCATATGTCAGTATATGCTATTTTTTCTTGAAGATGGTGTAGAGGATTCATATGTTGCAGACAACCCGGGCGGTGATCCTTATATTGATTCTCATGCTGTATTAGAGTGTGCAATGAGTGTATCTATCAAAGGATCATAGGAGACAGAGATCCAGGCATCTGCCCCCACCCCACCCCACTCGCCTGCTTAGCCAACCAAACGATCCCCTATGTGTACGCCATGTGGTGCTACCACAGTCATATCTTCGATTGGATCCACTTCCTCGTCGCGAATATCCTCACAACATCTGGGTCTATGACTTCATCATGTTTCAACAGATGAGCCTAGCGCGTCCTAGATTGACATGTATTCACTTGTTAGCATGGACCGTGTGGATGATTCGCCTCTAAGGCGGGATCCTCTACAACATCTCCTCCTAAAGTCAGAGATGCAGCCGTTCTACGAACTTATACACATTCTCAAAGCGGTATTTTTCGTTCAAAAGTATTTACTAATGGGCATATTCATTGTTGTATTTTTTGCATTATAGGGGGACTTGAACATTTGGATGAGGCACTTGGTCACACCAAGTGTAAAGGCAGATGGACAAGGAATTTTCAGCCCTAATAATGAGTAAGAAGACATGACACCTTGTTCCTCGACCACATGGCAACAACATCATTTATTGTAAGTAAGTTTATAAAATGAAACCAAAGCTGATGGTTTTATCGACCATTAAAAGTCATGATTGGTGTCAAAATGATTTAAACAAAGGTATGTTATTGGTTATGAAGATACTTTCAGTCCTGTGGTAAAATATGCAACAATTTGTTTCATTTTTTGTCTTTCGTTGTCTCTTAAAATTGGGTAATGCATCAGTTAGATGTGAAGAATACATTCATTCATGACATTCTGAAAGAAGATGTTTACATGAGGCAACCTCCTAGGTATGGAAGTTTTGAAATCATGGCTTTGTATGCAAACTTGATAAAGCACTATATGTTCTCAAAGAGGCTCCATGTGCATGGTACTTCGGCTGTCCGCTAAACTCCATGATCTTGGTTTTACTTTATCCAAGGCTGGCACTTCATTATTTTTCTATTGTAAACATGGAGTCACCATATTTATGCTCATCTATGTGGATGGTATTATTGTCGCGAGTTCACCCAGGGAGGCAGTTGGTGCTCTTCTTGCAGATTTGCGCATGGATTTTGCTCTCAAAGATTTGGGATATCTTCACTACTTTTAGGGTATTGAAGTTAAAGAGGTATCTAATGATGTTTATTGTCTAGAAAAAATATATACTAGATTTATTCAAGCATGTTGGCATGGGGACTACAAGGCTATTATCACCACACTCTATCCGAAAATTTATCTCTTTACAAAGGAGATCCTCTCAGTGATGGAGATGCCACTAGATATATGAGCATAGTTGGTGCTCTACAGAATTTTACTTCAACTCGGTTTCATATATCCTTTTATGTTAACAATGGTTGTCAATTTATGCATGTACAACTCTACAATGGACAATTGTAAAGAGAATTCTTAAATATTTTAAGTTTATTATCTCCTTTGGCAGTGGTGAAGAATGGAAAGAATCTGAGGTAGGGCTGACTTACAAAAATGATGCGAAGACAAAATAGTACAGATACATTAATGTTATACATATATATGATTCTAACACAAATCATCTCAATGAGGCGATAAACCAGCTGAAATGTGATATGCCTTTTAAATACCAATAAAATCTCTAAAATATTAAATTATCCACGTAAAAATGTTGAATAGCTCAACCTTAACTTGTATATTCTCATTCTCATAATAAGATCCATGATAAATCTCTCTAATATGAGCAATCTTATTAATGCGCTTCTCTTGAATCAAGACAAGAGAATTTCTAAAGCAAACCTAAAATATCTCATTAAAGTGATGGTAAAAATTGGTGGTAGTAGAGTCTAAATCAACATAGAAGGTGACCATACTGTAAAAATAGTCAATATTGACCTCTTGACTTAGACACTTTTCTTGATTTCCCCCATTTTGTTATCATTTCATCCATACTTAGGATTTTGATGTAATTGTCTATAATAACTAACATATTGCAATAGAGGCTCTAAACCGCAATCTATTTAATTGAGCAAACATGTCCACACATCCTTAGCAAAAGACACTGACATAAGTAATACAATTATAATTTTAGATCAATAAAATATATAAATCCAAAGTAAAACCATATTACATATTTCTATAGGGTTCGTTACATGGAAAACAAAAAAATTCTACCACAAGAATGCATAAAACCAAGATCCAATCTATGGAAAGCCAAGATCTAATCTACAAGATCGGTACAACAAAATTGTAGAGAACTAACCCTCGTAGATCCAAAGAGTTAACAAGATCAGATCTCATGGTTGATGTAGTCGATCACTTGCCGATCACAAGATCGCGTTGACGATCCTTCCGACGCTGCGCTCCGGCAGCGCTTCCGCACTCGGTCACACATACGGAGTCGATAAAGACCTTCCTCTCCCCATTCCAGCGGGCAGCGGAGGTAGTAGATCCCCTCGGAATCCGAGCAGCACGACGACGTGGTGGTGGTGGAGAGAAAACCTGCAGGGCTTCGCCTAAGCCGGAGCAGGACGATGGAGGAGGGAGGAGGGTGGAGGCTAGGGTTGAAGTCAAGGGGCTAGCATGTTGCGCCTCTAGGGCTTGGTGCAGCTGGCCCATGAGCCCTCACAGCATTGCCCAGCCCATGTGGCCCCTCCCGGGTTGGTGGACCCACTGGTGAACCCCTCTAGAAGATTCTAGAAGCTCCGGTCAAAATACCGAAAACTTTTCCGAACCCTAGAAAATGACTTTCCTTATATAAATCTTATTCTCTAGACCATTCCGGATATGCTCGTGATGTCCTGGATCCAATCCGAGACTTCGAACAACATTCGGTCTCCAACTTATATTCCATATCTACTTAAACAACATCGAACCTTAAGCGTGTCACCCTACGGTTCGTGAACTATGCAGACATGATCGAGACACCTCTTCGATCAATAACTAATATAGGGATCTGGAGATCCATAATGGCTCCCACATATTCAACGATGACTTCATGATAGAATGGACCATTAACATACGAAACTGATTCCCTTTGTCGCACGATACTTTACTTATCCGAGATTTGATCGCCGGTATCTCCATACCTAGTTCAACCTCGTTACCAATAAGTACTCTCTACTCGTTCTGTGATATTACATCCCTTGTGACCTAGTCACATGCTTTCAAGCCTATTGGATGACATTCCACCGAGAGGGCCCAGAACATATCTATCTGTCATTTGGATGGACAAATCCCACTCTTAATGCATGCACTTCAACACACACTTTCAGAATACCCAATGCCACCTTTATAACCACCCAGTTAAGGAAGTAGCATTTGATGCCATCAAAGTACTCATCTAGTGACGGTGATTAACATGATCTCATGGTCGAGGGATTATGTTACTATGTATCTGAAAGGTTGTAGCAAAACAAACTTAATGACTTGATATTATGCTATGCTTACTATAGGTGTGTGTCCATCACATCATTCTCCTAATGATATAATCTTGTTATTAATAATATCCAATATTTATGATTAGGAAACCATGATCATCTATTAATCAATAAGCTAGTTTAACAAGTGGCTTACTAGGGACTCTTTACTATTTACAAAACACACAAGTATTAATGTTTTCGGATAATACAATCATAGCATGGGATGTAAACATTTATCATAAACACAAATATATAATAATAACCACTTTATTATTGCCTCTTGGGCATATCTACAACAATTTCATCGCATACCTAAAGTTGGGTTTGATCATACCTCATAAGCGGTAAAAAATACCCCCAAGTCCTCCTTAAATACCCCACCTAGTACATTGTTGAGAGTTGAGTTTTGCTAGATTTATATTTAGATATTGCTTGGTTTCCAACTATAAAAGATCTAGTATCGTTTTAGTGCAGTGCTCACTAAAACAAGCATAACTTTGTCACACGTGATCCATTTTTGTTGTATAACCACTCAAATTGTTTAAAAAGAAACATATGCAACTAAAGGTTACCTTTCCCTACTAGGTGCTCCGCCTTTGACCTTTGGACTGAAACATGTTAAGCCCAGCTCCAATTTTGGTCAACGCTTTCTTTGATGCATACTGGGATGGCTGCCGATGCGATAGACGGTCTACTAAGGATTGCAGTCTTCTTTGATCATAATCTCATATCTTGGAGAACACACAAACAAGACACCATGTCTAGGTCAAGTACGAAGGCTGAATTAAATCTGAATGCTAGGGCTGAAGTGATATGAGTTCAAACTTTGTTGACAAAACTAGGAATAGATCATCCAAAGGCAGCATCATTATGATGTGATAATCTCGATGCTACATATTTTTCAGTTAATCTAGTTTTCATGCAAGGATAAAGCATATATAGGTGGATTGTCGTTTTGTTCGACATATAGTTGCTAATGAGCATATGAGTATCAGTTTGATACATACAGGTGATCGGTTCGACATATGAAAACTTTTCCATGCAATCTCAACTTAGTTAAGTTGTGATTGGGAGAGGACCTAAAATAGCGTGGTGCGTTGTAATGTGTTTGTATCTGATAAGGTTAGAGATTATTCTGATATTTCTCCTTGTATAGTTTCCTTAGAGACCAAGGAGATCAAAACCGTATCGATCTATAATCCCTAGACTAACGAGATCAAACCGTATCGATCTATAATTCCTAGACTAAGGAGATCAAATGAACATGCTTAACCCATTGTTTTATAGATTAAGCTCTCACAATTTACTTATATTGAACTTTTATACCTTTATTAACTCATATTGTCACTAAATGTAGACGGTTTGTTTTGATATAAATAATAATAATTTTCTTTTTTTACTAGAGGAATCAACGATGCAAATGCACCCTAACACTAAGATACCATGTTTTATTATGTAGTTGTAATATTATCATCAAATTTAGTTTCATATGATAAGATCTGCATTTTTTCCTTAATATTGTTTCATCCTTTTAAATTTTTGTTAATTTAGATGTTGAAGAAAGTCTTTTATAAATCATATTCCTCAGTAAAAAAAGTCTCTACAAACAATGTATTCCAATAATAAAAGGTTTATTTTTTGTAAAACCATTTTCATAGCATACTTAAATATTATGTATAGCGGGTCTATTAATATGGTACTGGTTTTCTGAGTACAAGCCTAAGAAAACAGACAGTCTAGAGCGTGTGAGTTGTAAACAAGTGATTTGTCGATGCCACTGTTGTGCATGCTACTAGATTTGTAGTGAATCAGAGCCATCGGATACAAAACAATCGGCCAGATCACCTTGGGCCATTTACATATAGAATCTTAATTAATGTAGTACACAAATAAATTATGCCAAGTCCCACACCGTATATAGAACGACTAAATGTACAAATCACAACTCGAATATATGCCAAGGATCACACGGGCAGAATCAGACATGATTTTTGATGGCAGAGCTGTAACCATCCTGGTCATCGTAGAACTTGGACCAGAGCATGACCCCTCCATACTTGCTGGACCCCTTCAACGCCGGGAGCACCTGCGACTCGAGGCTCCCCGTGGGTATGAACCCGCTCCCCGCCGCATCTGGCGCTGCCGGCAAGCCGAGGAAGATGTATGTAGCATTGACCGACGATGTCCACTGCTTCCAGGAGTTGAGCAGGTTGGCGGTGCTCCCCGGCGTGTACTGGCAAGGCGGGTTGTTGTAGAACTGAACCCACACATAGTCGAAGAGGCCGGTCTCCAGTGCCTTGCCGACCGACGCGTCCGGGAACGGGCACTGCGGCGCCGCTGACAGGTACACCTTCTTCCCTCCTTTGCCGCTGTAAGATTTCAGGTGCGCCGCCAGGGCGCCGTAGTAGTCTGGGTTACCGCTCTCGATGTCGAAGTCGACGCCGTCGAGCACGGCGTCGCCGAGTGGCCTCTTCCCTGTCCCGCCGAGGTAGCTGTCCCAGATGTACTGCGCGAGGTCGGCGGCGTCCTTTTCGGAGTTGAGCGTGTACCCTCCGGCGCCTCCGCCGATGGAGAGCATGACCTTGACGCCCTTGGACTGGCAGGAGTGGATGTCGGCGGTGAGGTTGGTGCACGCGTTAGAGTAGGGATCGCAGTGGCCCGCGAGGTTGAGCTGGGGAGTCTGGCCAGAGCCGAAGCTGCAGAGGAAGGCGATATTGACGAAGGCATAGTTGCCGGTTGCGCAGGTCTCGGCGAGCGTGCCCTCGTTGCCGTTCTGTCCCCAGTAGATGGCGATGCTGCCGGCGTTCGCTGAGGCGAAGAGGAAGATCGCCAACACGCCGGCGATGAACAAGGAGCTCCCAGGAACGGCCATTGTTGCTTCTAGCTAGAAAGCTCTTGTATGTGCACTGCGTTGGGATGGGATGATGCTATCTAACTGCATGGACGGTCTGCTTATATACTACTACCACAGACAGCCTTGGAAAATTTGAAATGGATATTTAAGGAATGCGTGCCTTGGAGGTAGTGATGGATCAACGTCGCTGTTTCACCATTCTCCACGGAGTTTTGCCCAGGCTGGCCCTTCCTCGTGCCTGAATGCCTGATACGTTAAGCTGCCAATTCTTTAATGGATCGGTCTAAAGGGCGCCCGGGCGCTCGATCGTAGGCTCCGGCACACCCCCTGTAAAATGAAAGGAACTAGAAAAGGTGGCGCGGCAACATGCCGCGCCCGTGACAAATATTTTTATATGTATATAATTAGGTCTAACATACATAGTAGTGCATCTCAAATTTCAACTTCGACAGCAACTATAACTGGAATTAGTACATAATATTAAACCATGTCACTTATTACCTAAAAAATGTTCATGGCTCGTTAGCCAATAGTAGTACAATTTCTTTAGTAAGCACATAAAAAGATGGGCGGAAGCACGGTATCAATTACCACTGCCATGTTCATAACTTTAGAATATTTTGTGTTAGTTGCGTGTCTCTGCACTTTGTTCTGCAAGTACCATCATACCGATTCTTGCAGATTATTTTGTACCTAAAACATTGGCCAAAGCACGTTTATTCAGCCAGATGTTAGATAATCACGCCAATTGAGACGTCATCCCATAGAGGGATAGATAAGAAGTGAGCTAGAAGTCCTAAAGATAAACACAAACAAATAAGCCAACGCAGACTGCATTATATGGAGAAATGATAAAAAATATAAATGCAGAAGTTGTTAATTTGTACGAACTAAGGCTAAGAGGAGCAGTCAGACCTGAATTTTAAGCCAAGCGATTCTCATCTTGTGAGATCCTTCTTCCTACCCGTCAAGGGGCGTCAAAGTACCGCGTGCAGCGTTACGCCACAGAGAACTGGACGTGTTGTAGTTTGTTCCTGCCAGACGTGGAAGGACATCATGGCTCCAGGCGCAGCTCTGGTGTCCTACCTATGTCCTCACCGCTGTCGATCCCTGTAATTCACCAAGCCCATTTCAACCCATCTAGCTAATAATCAAGTTTCTGTGTAAACATTTCCTGTAAGTAAATGCTCTTTCCTTAAAATCATACCTAGTGGATAGAAGATGAAATTATCTGTTGCCGCAACTCATATGATCTACACATATCCTGTCTGAAAATCGCGTTTACACGCAGGGGAAAGAGCGATGGCGACGAAGCAACTCTGAATTGGCACAAGAGATAAGATGCAATTATAAACATAGTGGAGAAGCAACTCTAGGATTTATATTGAAAATGTTAATCTAATAAAAAATACGACCATGACTGTATGCATATGTCCTATGATATAAATGCCAATTACTATATTAACATGTGAACATTTCTATAAGAACTATCGCATAGAAAATGTACGAACAAATAAAGAAGTACCTGCCAGAAGAAGGCCTTCAACTCCATTTCGCAAGATCCACCTCACTATGTAGGGATGTAGAAGCAAAAGCTTGCTGCCTTGCTGGAGGCCAAACAGATTCAAAGATTGATCTGAACATGTTTACATATCGATTAGGAAGAATCAACAGCCAACATACGTATAGAACTGGTATACAAATTGAAAAAAAAAAAGTTCAAAGGTAGATATAATAAGTATATATCGACAACAGTAGTAACCAGCAACAGTAGCAACCAGGATGATAGCTAAAAAGAAATCTAGAAAATAAAGAGAAGGGATACACCTCAATTGAAGAACCAAAAACCAACATATTTACAGAATTCACTCAATGTGAATGCATTACACGCGTAATAACAATCAAGATGGTAAGCCACTTACGAAATAAAGATAATGAAAATTTTGAAATCGAGAACCTGAGCGTTGATAGCTCAAAATGTTGGACCATCTCCGATCCCTTCTATATATTCATAAACCTTCATGGATGCATACTTGTGGTAAAATATCTGCTCGATGTGAATAAGATCGGGCACCCATTATTTCGTCCCATTCAGGATTATAAGGTTGTCTCGTACATGACTGAGGAGAAAATGAATAACTCAGAGAAAAGTTACTACATCCATCCCAGGAAGTACTGTCTTGATTGGATTCACACGCGATTTCTGTATCCAGAAATGGCCAATCCAGTCTACCGGCAAGAAGTTATCCTTTTCTACATCATCAAGAAGTTATAAATTGAGAAGACAATGTCCATAAAAAAACACAATGTCATGTATGAAACACTCTAATCGCATCAATTTACAGGCTAAACTCCCTTGTTTGCTGGTAAAAAAGTTAGCATGAATATACTACTTGTAGGAAGAAACTGATTTGGAGTTTGTTTATGAACATAAAGGAATTTTGGCCTCTACCAAGAATATACTACTTGCAGGGAGAAACTGAATTGGAGAAGTTTGTTTCTGATCATAAAGGAGTTTCGGCCTCTACCATGAATATACTATTTGCAGATAACCTAAGCTGCAACAATTAGTGTAACTTAACCTGAATGAGCTGCGACAATTAGTGTAACTTACCTGAACAAAGTAACCACACTCTGAGGCTCTATATGAATATAAAACATTCGAAGCCAACAAAATACAAACTGTTTGGAGCCATTCAAAATACAAATCAGTATACTACATTACTACTTCCCAGTAATTGCTATGTGAAACTAAAGTAGAGAATGCCCTGGGAGGGAATATTTACCTCGATCCAAAATTAGTCAAAATTATTGGTACAAACCACACAAACAAAGTTCAAATGCCAGCTTGGTGCATTCTAAACGTGCTATCTCTAATAAATAAAGGCCTTCTTTCTTGAACAAAGCAACACGAATGACAGCTACATGTGGCTTTTCTATTTTCTTAAGTTATGCAGTAAAGCAAGAGACACAACGAAAAAGGACAACATATTGTCCTCCATCAATCAGTCTGAAATGACGACAATTTAAAATTTCCTAAGAAACATGTTGATTATTTTAAGAACCAGCCACATAATAAGCAGGGTTCATATGCTTTATGTAGTATATACGCAGCACTTCTGAACTTGAAGTAACAATTGGTCTCCTGGTTGTTGGGCTGAATGCCCTAAACTAAAGCGCGAAGGGAGAATTAAGTTCTAGTAATACACCTGCATCGCACCGATCAAATTCGGCTAAAAATCACACCAAAGCCACTTCAAGTAACACATACACACCAAGTTGGTAGCCTCGGGGCTGATGGAGGCATATGCGCCCTCATCTTCCTCCTCTGGATCTCGAGAAGATCTACAAAAAAAAGAAGAAATTATAAGTTGAGGATGACAATGCCGCGGTGAAACCAGAGGCAATAAAAAGGCAATGAAAGAAATCAAGGAATCGGTTGAACGCACTCATCCTAGCATGTCTCGTGGGCGTCGTCTTTTGCTGATCTGCCATCGGAGACAGAGGCTGCTGTTCGTTTCCTGCCAAGTCCACCTCCACGCGGCTAGCCGACTCGGGAAGAAAAGATGACCACGGTCGCCCTGAGCATGGGCTGCCACAACGTCACAGAGGCAGACGGCGAGGTGGAGCAGGGTCTCGTGCCACCACGATGTAGCGCCAGTCGACGACGGCCTCCACACGTGCCTTGTCGGCGATGGAACCCGCGTCCACCAATTTTTTCCTCCACAGAGGCGTGCACTCACCTAGGGCAGAAATCCGACAGCGAGACTGCGCGCTGGCTGCTGCAGCAGTCCACGCTGGATCCGTCCTTGCCATGGCCACCACCGTCGATGGGTGCCCCAGATCCACACAGTCCACGACCTCTGCTTCTTCCTTCTCCACCGTCCTCGATGACAGCGAGGAAAGGCCTCCTTCAAGCGTCGCCAAAAATTGTAGGCCACGCACGCCGGCGCCATGGTCCCATGCCGCCACTGAGCCATAAATTTGTGACCTGCCCCCTCGCTGGACAATTTGTGACTATGCCTCCAGAGGAACGGAAGGAAAAAAAGGCAAATCAAATCCACGCAATAATAAAGGAAATTCAAAAGAGAAGTGGCGGCGCAGCGGTTCTCCCCATCTCCGGCTGTTCTGCCAGGTTGAACTCCCGAGCCACCTAACACGCGCTGCAATCAAAGAAGGGCCACGAGCACAAAGAGAGGGAGGAGGTGGCGGAGGACGTGCCTCGGGTGAGGCAACCAGGCCGGGGGCGTGCGGCCGCCGAGTTTTCTTCGGCATGGGGCTGGGATGACGACCGTCCGCTCCGCTCGATGCGGAAAAAGCAAACGGCCAGAATTAATCTATGAAAGGAAAACGGGAGGTTGGCAGAGAAAGTATAGGTGGCAGTCGTGGCACGGTCGCACCGCTTAGCCTCCAACCACGCGTACGCTGCGGAATCAATCGGAGAAAAAAGAAACGGAAGGAAAAAAATCGGGGGCGTCGCTTTGTACCATGGATGCCCGGTTACTGTAGATCACGATCTACAGTACCAACGTCTGATTTGGCATGCCTAACAGTGCGCTGAGATGCTCCACTTTCATATATGTAGTTATTAGGATCCTGGTCCACCAACGGAAAGATGAGAGTTCTCGTGGCTGGATACGCGCCCGACGAGACGCGCAAGTGTGCATCGTTGCGTGCATGTCCTCCTGTGCCTCGCTGGAGACCACGCCCCGCCGCGTGTGTGCTAGCATGCGGCTTTCCCTAGAGCTAAAAGCCTACTCGCACGGAGTAATATCTAGAATTAGTAATCCCTCTATACCGCTTTGTTAGGTTTATACGGAGTTCAAGAAAAATATTTGGCTACAAATTTGAACAACAAAATATGAATCAGATGTCACAAAAACTATACTATTATAAAGGTTTTTTAAATATGAATTCAATGATATAATTTTTGCAATATATAATTCATGTTTTATTGACCAATTTTATGGTCAAACTTTTTTTAAACTCCGTGTTAGCCCAACAAACCTGTATGGAGGTAGTACATTGGATGCATGATACCCAATTAAGCAATTTTGGTGCCTGGTCACCACAGACCAATTTCGGTTCCAACGGTGCAACTAGTGTCTAACTGAATAATGTTGATACTCGACGAGACAACTTTGATATCCGACGAGACAACTTATATGTCTGATGGGACAACTTTGATAGGAAATTAGGATAGCGCTACCACGGTGCGTGAGGACGGCCCTTCTTTGAGCAAGCCGCTGCCCGACGAGACAACATTAGAGCCCGATCAGGCAACTTTGGAGCTCGATAAGACAACTTCCTAGTCCGACGAGGCAACTTTCGAGCTCGGCAAGGAAACATCGGTAGGCCATTAGGATGAGGAAACATAAGAGCCCGATGAGGCAATTCGGAGCCCGACAAGGAAACGTGTGCCCCGACTGAGCAACTTTTGAAACATGATGAGGCAACTTCGGAGCCCAAAGAGGCAACTTTGGTAGGCCATTAGGACGGCGCTGCCGTGGTGCATGAGGACGGCCCTTCTTCAGGCAAGTCATTGCCCGATGGGGCAATACCGGAGTCCGATGAGGCAACTTCAGAGACGGAGAGGCAACTTTGCTTGGACATTAGGACAACGTTATCGCGGTGGATGAGGACAACCCTTCTTCAGGCAAGTCACTGCCGACGAGGCAACTTTGGTAGGCTATTAGGCCGGCGCTGTCGCGGTGGGTGAGGACGGCCATTATTTAGGTAAGCCGCTGCCCGCCAAGGCAACATCGGAGCCCGACGAGGCAACTTCAGAGCATGGAGAGGCAACTTTGGTGTCCGAAGATGCAACTTTGGCAAGCCATTAGAACGGCGCTGCCACGCTGCATGAGGAAGGGCCTTCTTTGGGCAAGCCGCTGCCCGATGAGGCAAGATCGGAGCCCGACGAGGCAACTTCGGAGCCCAACTAGGCAACTTGTGCCCGATGGGGAAACTTATGTTCCAAATGAGGCAACTTCGGTATGACATTAGGATGGCGCTGCCACGGTCCGTGAGGACGGCACTTCTTCGAGCAAGCCGCTACCGGACGAGGCAACATCGGAGCCCGATCAGGCAACTTTGGAGCCTAATAAGGCAACTTCCGAGCCCGACGTGGCATCTTCCAAGCCTGGTGACGCAACATCGGTAGGCCATTAGAACAAGGCAACATAAGAGCCTGATGAGGCAACTTCGGATCCCGACAAACAAACTTGTGCCCCGACTGAGAAATTTTGGTGCTCGACGAGGCAACTCCGGGTAGGCCATTAAGATGGTGTTGTCTTGGTGCGTGTGGATGGCCCTTTGTTGGGCAAGCCGCTGCCCGACGAGGCAACATTGGAGCCCGACTAAGCAACTTTAGTGCCTGACAAGACAACATCGGAGCCTGATGAGGCAACTCCGAAGCCCGACGAGGCAACTTTGGTAGACCATTAGGATGCCGCTGCCACGCTGGGTGGAGACGACCCTTCTTCAGGCAAGACACTGCCGACAAGGCAACATCAGAGCCCGACGAGGCAACTTTGGTAGGCCATTAGGATGGCTCTTCTGTGATGGGTGAGGATAACCCTTCTTTAGGGAAGCCGCTACCCGACGAGGCAACTTCGGAGCTCGGCGAAGCAACTTTGTTGCCTGCCAAAGCAACTTTGGTGCCCAACAGAGGAACTTTGTTCCTGACGAGGCAACTTTGGTGCTCGATGATCCAACTTCGGTGCCCGATAGAGAAACTTCATTCCCGATGAGGCAACTTTATTGCCCGACAAAACAAAGTTGTTCAATGCCCGACCAAGTAACTTTGTTTCCTGACGAGGCAACTTTGATGCCCGATTAAGCAACTTTGGTGCCCGGTGAGGCAACTTCGATGCCTGAAGAGGCAACCAGTGCCCAACTGAGAAATATTGGTGCTCGACGAGACAAATTTGGTGCCCAGCGAGGCCAGTCGGGTGCCCGACGAGCCAACTGCGATGCCCGATAGAGAAACTTCGTTCTCGACGAGGCAACTTCGGTGCTCGATGAGACAACTTTCGTGCCCGATAGAGCAACTTCATTCTTGATGAGGCCACTTTATTGCCTAACAAACGAAAATTGTTTGATGCGCGACCAAGTAACTTTGTTGCCCGACGAGACAACTTCGATGCCCGATTAGGCAAATTTTGTGCCCGGCGAGGCAACTTCGATGTCTGACGAGGCAACTAGTGCCCGACTGAGAAATATTGGTGCTCTACGAGAAAAATTTGGTGCCCGGCGAGGCCACTTGGGTGCCCGACATGCAACTTTGATGCCCGATGAGGAAACTTTGGTGCCCGAAGAGGCAACTTTGGTGCCCGGCTAGGCAACTAGTGCCCTACATAGCAATGTTGGTGCTTGACGATACAACTTTGGTGCCCGACGACGACACTTGGATGCCCGACGAGGCAACTTGTGCCCAACTTGTAGGGGTTCGTAGCATGGAACACAAAAAAATTCTACCTCATGAACACACACAAGCCAAGATCTATCTACTAGATTGTAGCAACGAGTCGATAGAGTACTAACCCTCGAAGATTCCAAAGCAGTTAACGAGATCGGATTCTCGTGGGTGATGTAGTCGCTCACTTGCCGATCTCAAGATCGCATAGACAATCCTTCCGGCGCCGCGTTCCGACAGCGCTTACACAGTCGGTCACACGTATGGTACTCGATGAAGACCTTCGTCTCCCTTGTTCCAGCAGGCAGCGGAGGTTGTAGATCTCTCCTCGCGATTCCGGTAGCACGGCGACGTTGTGTCGGAAGTAGAGGGGAAATCCCGCAGGGCTTCGCCTAAGCCAGAGCGGGTATGGTGGAGTAGAGAGAGCCTTGGAGATCTAGAATTTAGAGGGCCGAGGGGTGGAAGTAGCCGACAGCTAGGGATTAACTAGACGGCGACTATTTAGAGGAGATCTAGAGCGGCTGCAACTAGAGAGGGGCGACAGACGATTTAGAGTTTAGGGTTTCTTGTAGGGTGCAAGGGGGTGCCCTTCCCCTCTATTTATGAGAGGGAGGGCGGTTTATGGAGGGGAGTCCTCCCCAAACTCCACCTTGTTGTCGGTGGCAAGGGAGAGGGGGGAATCCTCCCTTAGGTAGAACTCCTATCCTCCCTCCACTAGGCAACCAATGTTGGGATTTGACTTTTCAAGCTAGAGTTTGATTTCTCTCTTCTCATTGCCCAGCCAAGTGACCTAGGACATGATGTAACCATTCTACTTTGTCATGACACATCCATGTACCCTTCCCACTCTGGATCGGTGGACCTTCTACACCCTTCTAGAACATTCTAGTGAATCTTTCCCGAACTCCTGAATTGGACTTTCATTGTATGAATTTTATTCTCCGGATCTCCTCATGATTTCCCGGATCCCATCCGAGACTCCGAACAACATTCGGTATCTTTACTCACATTCCATATCTACTAACCAACATCGAATCCTTAAGTGTGTCTCCCTACGATTCGTGAATTATGCAGACATGACCGAGACTCTTCTCCGATCAATAACCAATAGAGGAATATGGAAATTCATATGGATCCCACATATTTATACAATTACTTCGTGATCGAATGAACCATTTACATACAATACCAATTTCCCTTTTCTCGTGATACTTTATTATCCGAGGTTTGATCGTCGGTATCTCTGCATACCTAGTTCAACCTTGTTACCAATAAGTACTCTTTACTCGCTCCTGTGATATGTGATCCCTTGTGAGCCAGTCACATGCTTGCAAGCCAATTAGATGACATTCCACCGAGAGGGCCCAGAGTATATCTATCCGTCAAATGGATGGACAAATCCCACTCTTGATCGATGTGCCTCAACAAATACTTTCCAAACACTCAATGCCACCTTTATAACCACCCAGTTACGAAGTGGTCTTTGATGTCATCAAAGCATCCATCCGGTGATGGTTATTAACACGATCTCATGGTCGAAGGATTTAGGTTACTATGTATTTGAAAGCTTATAGCAAGTGAACTATTTGAATGACTTGATCTTATGCTACGCTTAACTATAGGAGTGTGTCCATCCTATCATTCTCCTAATGATATGACCTTGTTGTTAATAACATCTCAATGTTCATGATCAAGAAACCATGATCATATATTAACCAACAAGCTAGTTTAACAAGAGGCTTTACCAGAGACTCTTACATGTTTAGAAATCACATAAGTATTAATGTTTTCGTTTAATATAATTATAGCATGGGATGTAAAAATTTATCATAAAAATAAAGATATGATAATAACCATTTTATTATTGCCTCTTGGGCATATCTCCAACACGACTAAACAATGTTGGTTCTCGACGAGTCAACTTTGATGTCCGAGGAGGTCACCTGTGTCCAACGAGGCAACTTTGGTGCCTGCCAAGATGATTTTGGTGCCTCGCCGGGCGCGCAGCAGTAGTAGGCAACTTCATATCAGTAGTAAGCAACTTCACGATAGCGGCAGGCAACTTCACAATTGTAGTAGGCAATTTTATATCAACGGTATACAACTTATTCACAACATATGTAAATTCATCGGTAGCACACATGAAAAGTTGGTCACACATCGGTAGCACAACATATCGCCGAGCAAAATTTGCCTCGCCGCGCTTCGAAGTTTCCACGCTCCAAAGTCGTCGCGCTCTAAAGTTGCATCGTCGGGCTTCAAAGTTTCCTCCTCGGGCTCCGAAGTTGCCTCGCCGGGCAAAAGTTGCATCATCAGGCTCCGACGTTGCATCGTTAGGCATAGAAGTTGCCTCGTCGGGCACCGAAGTTGTCTCGTCGGGCAAAAGGTGCCTCATTAGGCATAGAAATTGCCTCGTCGGGCTCCAAAGTTGCCTCGCCGGGAGCCAAAATTTCCTCGTCAGGCACAAAAGTTATCCCGTCGGGCTCTAAAGTTGCCTCGTTAGGCACAAGTTGCCTCGTCGGGCTCTAAAATTGCCTCGCCGGGCTTCAAAGTTGCCTTGCCGCGCTCTGAAGTTGCCTCGTCAGACTCTGAAATTGTCTTGTTGAGCTTCAAAGTTGCATCATCAGGAAAAAATTGCCTCGCCGGGCACGAAAGTTGCCTCGTTAGGCACAGAAGTTGTCTCGTCGGGCTCTAAAGTTGCCTCGCCGGGATCCAAAGTTGTCTCGCCGAACACTGAAGTTTTTCTCATCGGGCACCGTAGTTTCCTCATCGGTCTCGTAAGTTGCCTCGTCAGGCACAAAAGTTGCCATATCGAGCACCGAAGTTGCCTCGACAGGCAAAATTTGTCTCGTTTGGTTCCAAAGTTGCTTCGTCGGGCTCTGAAGAAGCCTCGCCTGTCAAGATGGCAGTTTTACCCATGGAGGCGGGTACCCACGGGGATATACCCGCTAAGAACCGGGGATGGGGGACAAATTGCCTCCATGGGGCTAGCGGGGCGGGTACCCGATAAGGTGGCGGGGCGGGGATGGGGAGCAGATCCCCTCCATGGGTACTCCATGGATACCTAGGACCCCACCTGTCAGTCAAATAGACATTCAATATTAGGCAAAAAAAAGGAATCCCATAACCTCCACTCCACCCCTCGTTCCCCTCACCCAGCCGCCACTCTCACTTTCCGCGTTCGCGCACAGACAAAGCATCAGGGGGCCATCGCATGGGAGCGCGGCCGAAGACGACCGCGGGGAGGCGGCGGTGGCGGAGAGTCGGAGCAGGAAGAAGATAGGGGCTGCGGCCATGGCACCGTCAGTGGGCGGCGTGGAGGCAGCGACGGCTTGCAAGGGAGCTCATCGGCACCAGCGAGTTCGCCCCCACCTCAGATCGGCTAGTCACCGGCGCCACCGCACATCAGGTCATCACCAACGACGTCCCGCATCAGGTCATCGTCGGTGCTTCCCTGCATCCACATCTGCTACTTGGGCGTTGGTGGGAGGTCCCTGTGGAGACCCCGACGGGGGTCGGGTACCCGATGTTGATGGGGACGGGGGCCGTTTCTCCCCCGATAAGCTAACGGGGATTTGCGGGGATGGGTACTCGCGGGGATCGGGGCGGGTACGGTGGAGTCATCCCCGGTAATCCCCGGCCCCGTTGTCATCTTGACTCGCCTGGAAGTTGGGCACGAAAGTTTCTCTGTTTAGCATCAAAGTTTTCTCAGCGGACATCGAAGTTGCTCGGTCAGGCACCAAAATTGTCTCATCAGGCACCAAAGTTACTCTGCCGGGCATCAAAGTGGTCTCGTCGAGCATCCGATGTTGCCTAAATTTTGAAAAAAAAATACAACATATATTTTGAGACAGATGGAGTACAGTACGTGTCAATCGGCAAAAAGAAAACGAGGAAAAACCACCACGATTTGAGTCAAACATCCAATCGACCCCCTCTCTCTCCTCCCGCGGAACTACAGCACTTGCAAGAAAATTCAGAAAGAAAAAAGGTCCGGGCTTTGGAGTTAAGTACTCCCTCCGTCCACAAATAAGTGTACTTCTAGCCTTGTCCTAAGTCAAACTTTACTACGTTTGACTAACGTTTTAGAACAACGTACCAATATTTATGACACTAAATTGTTATCATTAGATTTATTTTTAAATCTAGTTTCATAATATGTCAATTTGATGTAATATATATTCCTATATTTCTCTATAAAATTGGTCAAATTTAGTTATATTTGACTTAAGCAAAAGCTAGATGTACATTTATCTGCGGACGGAGGGAGTAGCTACGGTGGAGCTCATACACGATACACCGACACACGTGCCAGGCTACTGGAGGAGGAGGATAGCTCGACTGTGGACGTGGACTTGCTCTGACGGAATGGAGCTTGTTAAAAGAACGAGCTTGGACGGGAGGAAGACGTACTACCCGGCAGAGACGAGTTCCCGTCCTCCTTCTCCCTTCAGGTGCGGCCTCCCCACCAACGGCCTACTCGCGGGTGCAGCCTGATGTGGCTACGCCGGCAAGGACGGCGACAACAGTGGAGGACACCCTGGTTAAATACCTACCGAGCATGAGGAGCAGATGCTGTTGCGAGAAGCGTAGCAGCTGTGCGTGCTTGCCGGGCGGGCCGAAAAATCAGTCGTCGTGGCGGCCGAGCGTGCTAACGATAGCCGGAATCGGTGGGCGTGGCGTCCGTGCGAGCCGCGGACGGCCGGAATCAGTGGGGGTGGCGTCCGTGCAAGCCGCGGACGATCGGAATCGGTGGGCGTGGCGGCGCTAGTTCATTGGAGGCGGTTGGGGAAAAACAGAGAAAGGAGGTTGAGCAGCTGGAACTGGATCTTCTCGAGCCTGGGTTGAATAGAGACAGGAGGCTGAGCCGAGTCAGCGGCAATGGGAACGGGGCGCAGCCGGCGACTGGGTGAGAGGTGGCGGCGACCTTGAAGTGCTCGGGAGGAAGTCGTTTCGGTCGGGAGTTAGGGGGCGACACAGGATAAGGTTGTTTTTCGCTGGACACGCGTCGCTTCGGTAGAGGGTGCGCTCGCGACGTTCATCCAGCACGCGGGCGCTCAAAAGAATTCGGGTTCTTTAATTTCTTGCATGTTCCTCTCAATGATTTGGCATGCACGATGGCCGGGACAGGCAGAGTGTCTTGTAACTACTAGATTTAGGGATGCGTCTTGTTACACGTGTTTCAGTTGTGAATAATAAATAGCGGTCTAGAAATAATCAGTTGTAAACATTAAATAATTACACGTACTATAAACTTAAGGAGTATTGTTTAACATAAGCTAAGGTTGAGGTAGATGGAAATAGGTATGAGATAACACAACATTAATACAGAACATAGTAATTTAGTGCAAGTTTCATCATCACGCTGTTCCATCAGCAACAGACAGCATGAATCTTTAAAAGTGATGGATTGTATTTACATATGAGCAAAATAAGCCTGGAAGGCTAGTATTTAGCCTGCAAAATAAATTCCACTATTAGTCAGTAATAGAGAGGAGTAATCTCACAACAGCTATAAAAGGTAAAATAGATCAGCTTGTGAAGATAGCTATTCACTTAAGTTTTCATTAAAGCATACGAATTATTAGCAAGGATATATATAGCGGTAGCTAAAACCAAACCCAATATCTATATGTAATTTAATGTTAAATCACTTAAACGAAATTCAACATCCTTACTTAATACGTAGCTTGTGAAGATAGCTATTCACTGAAGTTTTTTTCACCCCGGTATTAGGTATTGTGCGTTCCATCTCGGATTGCAGGTTCCTATGAATAGAGCAAGAGTAATTGTTTTTCGGAAAGGCAAACACGCACATGAATGGCGGTAAAAAAACAAGGTTGGCTTCACCTAGCATTAGCACTGTTGTTAAAAGGCGGTGGAGTCGACGATTCTTTCCCAACGTTGAACAATGGCAGGGTAGGTATCTCTTTCTTAACGTCGGTTGCATGTGTTTTTATTACCTCCTTTTTAATATTGTAAGCCTGCAAAAAAAAAACAGACGAATAAGAAAGTTGTTAGAAAGGGCAATTGTAGAGACAATATATGTTCTATGCTACTAAAAAAAGTTTACACCTTGGCTTGTTTCATAAGTTTTTCATTTTCTTCACAGACAATGGCTAGCTTAGCTTTAAGAAATTCCGTCTGGTCCTGAAATATGTCTGCCCAGTTTGATGCAGTGAATAACTTCCGTTGGCAATAAACAAGTTTAGCTTCACAATTTGTAAGCTCGATTTGATTAATGTCATCTACAAAGATAATGCCTATCTTTTGTAGATAAAGAAGAGCAGCAATCCTCGCTGATTCGAGAGAATCTTCCTCTATTGACTTGTAATCACCACCGAGCATGCCCTAGACTCGTGTATCTTCAAAGATAAGCTTTTCAGAGCTTGCTGAGTGCGCCTTGGCGCACGATCCCGTTAAATTTAAGCCAATTTAGCGATTATAGGTGAGCAAAAAATAATAATACATTCTTTAGTTTTTACCAAATAGATGACCGTAGCGTTAAGTCTAATCTAAAATTGTTAAAATGAGAGTATATTTTAATAGTGATATTAACAAATTCAAAAAAAAATAGGTCGTAGTGTTAGGGCTGAAATTTGATATACAATTAAAATTAAGAGTATATTTTAATGGCTAAATGAACAAATTCAGAAATATGTGTTGATAGCAAGAAGGTTTATATTTAGGAGCCTAGCTAATAGCTGAATTTTTCTGTAACATAGCTCGTGAAATGTTTAAGGTGAACGTTATGTTTATTTAAATGAATTTAAACCTTTTAACTAAAATCGCAGCATATGTGATTTAGGGTTGTGCCTTGGATCACAGGCTCCATCTTCCGCGTTGATGATTGTTTCGGTAGAACAATAGGCTGAGAGAATTCGACAAAAAGCATGAAGGGGAGGATAAGAAAGCATCCGCAACACTGGTAACAACTTGTAAAACGTTGTGTGCACTAATCCAAATCGATGATAAGTACTTCCTCTGTTTTAAAATATAAGATATTTTAGATTTGTGAAGAAAATATATCTTGACTTCTTTTAGTGTGTACATTCACCCTAAACCTGAGTAAACCTACATACTAAAAGTAGTCTTTACTTTACAAAGCTAAAACATCTTATATTTTGAAACGGAGGGAGTAACAAATAAATAGACGATGAGATTAGCGCGTGACACCCGACTTTTCACATGTAGTTTATTTTGTACAAAGGCAGGAAAGTTGCATCCATCAATACAGGAAAAAAGAAGATGCAAAGCTGGTCCTAAATACCAGACAAGAACATAAACAAAAAGGCACACATGTCAGGGTGGAGGTGAGCAGTTCTGCAGAGATCATTGTCCGACACTTCATTTAGGAAAGACAAGCAGGTGCCCCGCAAACAAATCTAGCAGGCTTTGAATCATGGAGCAATAGTTTAGAGGCTAGAAATACATGATGTCTTCAAGCATAGGCAACACTTGTGTACCATACTATCGCATGATATTTCGAGGACTTGGACAAATAATGTACAGTATGACAGATCAAAGTCCATATACCATAGATGTTCATTAGTACAAGGACACGATTTCAAATACAAATAGTGCAAATTACCCTTCGTCGACAGAAATATTTAGCTCCACATGAAGCTCAATGTTGCTATCTACATTAGATAGCTACTTTCTCACAACAGAATATAGCAACAAAAAGACAACACAAAGTCCAACACTGAAGCCCGTGGAGGTGATAAATGTGCTGATTTTCATTGATTCCTATTGTACCAGTGCCCACAAAGACCCTCTATCATCTAAATACACAAAGAAGCATCATCCGTGTCTCCTTGATGCTTTCAACACCTACATGTTCAGGAAGAGGAATTTAGATAATGCACACTTGGTCTATATACCGAATTCACTAAATATTTGGTCTATATACCGAATTCACTAAATATTCTATAACAAGAAGGCTGAAAACAGAAACATGAGTATATTATGCTACTTCACTCGATATTCCTCATCAAAAATATCATTTCACAACTGACATTACCAAATATTCCTCAAGAAGCATTTCAAAGACTAACATCAATGTCAGTGTCAAAGGATGCTCATTTTTTATCTGATATTTGTTGCAAGCATAGCTTATGGCTTATGGCTTGGTGACTGCTGAAGTTCATATTTTTGCGGTCTTGGTTTGTGAACCAATCCTTCCATCGTCTACATGTAAGAGTTCTATACTGTAACTCTGACTCAATCTAAGAAAAGTAACATGTTCAGCTTGACCCTGGTTTGTTGCTACCATATCTGCAACTGGGCGCGCAAGGGTTCTAATGCAACCATGTACACATGTAAGTAAGAATAAATGGAAAATTAACGAAGAGCTAGATCCGATTATAATGGATTGACATACATGCTTCGTAAGCAACTGGAGAAGTAATATAGAGCAATATAATGGAATGAGAGACATAGCCCAAGAAACTGGAAGCTTAGTAAAGAGCTAGAAAAATCGTTGAGTTCAACATTAGGTTACCTGGCAGTCTTTATCATCAAGATCGGTGGTGGCTGCTGTGTTTAAAGACATCAGTTCAGCTGAACCATAGACTCCATTTTAGTACACCCATTGTATAGACGACCCTTCTCCTTCTCAAAACGCTGGCATGAAAATGACCAAGGTGAGAAAATAATGCAACCAAAGAAATGGCTGACTGAACACAACTTATAAGAATGCATAGGTAGGTTAGTTTCAGTCATAAAAATCACAAGGATGGCATCTATATGATCATTATTATTGTGCAAGTTTTAGCTGCAGTAGGAATTAACAATTTTAGAAACACAACAGGCCATGAAAATACATGATCTTTTGTGTCGCCATGTGCTTGTGCTCCCTCGGCAGAGGGCGATGGCGAGCAGTGGTGCGGACACCTTGTTGCGATCCTCTGACCACATGCCTTGGCAGCAGAAGCATCATTTCTGATGTCATCGTCAAGCCATCCGAGCCATGCTCCCGCATGAAAGCATTGAGTTTAAATTAATCATAATTTTACATAAAAAATCCACCAAAGAGGGAAAATTAATCAACTGCACCTAAACAAAACAGAACGCCTCTACAAACCGAGAAGAGGTTAAATAGATGTCTTTAAGATTATTGGTCAGTGCTTGGAGTTTTGCTGGGTTTGTTGCCAGTTCAACACTTCGTGCTACAGTCAGAAAGGGGTAAATCTATACATACCATCCTAGACAGCATAAAAAATTTCTAACTGATGCTTACCTGCCAACAATCGTCTCATCTATAAGCCCGGGTCGCTAAGCAGAGTGAACCATCTACTCTTGTTTCCATTTTCTCTAGTGGAAGTATGATCATAGGCAAGCCAGACCATAGAATGTCAGTACCAGTTGCGTGAGCATTGCAAAGGGGCGTAAAACGCAGCAAGTTCACGAAGACTTGAAATATAAACAAGGTATCAGTATAACTGATGTGCTTATACCATGTAGAACAAATATAACAGTTGGTTAATTGCATAAGTGTCAATAAAAATAACTGCTAATTCACTTTTTTGGACATGCTTGTGTTTCATGAAAACATCTGTGAATATGATCTGATCAGTGTTCGCTACTCTTGCAACAATACGTGTACATAAAAACATTCCAAATGAAAAACCGAGGTGACAAAGAAATATTTAATCAGCTTACGTGTTTTTATTATTATTTTCTTCCAGATGATTCGCGTAGCCGTGCAGCCTAGAGTTTGGGGTATTTCTGTTACCGTGTACAAATAATGCAAGTATAGCCTTCAATATGAGAAGTTAGGAAATCATCAATCTTTTGTGCAATAGCCTACAAACAATAAACTAATTATCAGCCTCGGCAGAAAAATGAATGCATATACTGAACCTCTGTAACAAATGAAATGAATAAAATCAATACAAAGTCAATAGCAGAAGCTCTCCAAAATTTATAAATAATCAGTAATGTACATTTAAACATACAACTTATAGTTACATTTACAACAAAGTATCACATGTTGCTTCTCCACCCGCAAAGCCATGGTTTTGATTCCTCTCAAGCAAAGCTAGCAATCAGTGGTGCCAAACCCGATCCTTTGGCATTTTGCAGAAATGTGATCTACTTAGCCAAGTTGTTAGCAGTTGGAATAAGTATTACTCTGAAAGTTCACAGGCAATCAACTAAAATAAATCTACACTCTGGATCTGAAGGAGTATTTAGTAGCTATATTTCATAAGAAATAGACATACAACCTATTAGTGTTTAGGCCAGCAGCTCAGATATATTCAGATCGCACAATAATTTACAGGAAGTGTAAGCGAAGAGGAGAAGGAAGAGAGCAGCAGCAACTCAAGCGGCCCATTCCCAAAAACAACCAGTTGAACTTGGACACACCATCGAGGGTCCTCGGCACCACATGAACAAACAAACCCAGCAATAAAAAGGACATATGTTCAGACATCAAATTAGAAATGTTTTCATTGCCACCATTTCATTCAATAATATAGGCACCGGGGTGGCAAAGGGAGGGGTTGGGGATGCTTACCCTCTCTTGTCGCTGTCGTTGTGTAGAATAAAGGCACGCCGCCAGGCTATCTTACTTCAGGTGAGCGTCGACGAAGAGAAGGCAGAGAGCAGCAACAACTCAAGCAGTTGCCCGTTCCCCACCTGCTAAGCGCGGCGATGACTTCATACAATAGGTTACTTGCGAGCAAAACGTTTGTCACTCAAAAACTTCAAAAACAACATGTCAACCTTGTTGTCCTTCAGATAGATCAAGTGCATATGCAGGTAATGTGTAGAAATCTGTACCTCCATAAGTCGAGGGAAGAGGATCCTGGAAAATATTTGGGCTCAGAGAGAGAGAAAGAGACTCACCAAAAATGGAGGTTGGACGTGCTTCTACAGTCAAGGAGCTGCAATGAGGCGGCAGCAGTCCTTGGTCGTCCGATTCAACTCTTCCTTGAGGAGAACAGCGGCGACCTCCGATGACGAGTGGCCACCCTCCCAAGCCTTGCTCCTGTCGCAGCCCTCCTTCAACCAGGGGCTAGCTGCCGTGTGCGTGGCGGCCGGAGCTACTCCTGGGGATGGAGAGGAAGGGGCGGGAGTAGGAGGTCGCAGGAGGAGGAGGCTCCAGGCATGGGAGGAGGGAGGCGGAGTGCCGCCGGCCGGCCGGCCGCCGCACGCGAGGGGAGGAAGGGGGCAGGAGCACGGGACAAGAAGAGGCGACGGATAGGTTTTGCGAGTGGGTTTGGGAAAGCGGGGATATGTCCTGGCACGCACGAGCGTCCGGCTCGAACGCCCTAGGAACACCTTACACCCCCGCCTGCTTGCCTGTTCGACACTGATAAGCAGGCCAGACGCGACGCAGGGCCCAAAAACAGTGACAAAGCACCTCCAGGCAGGTAAGTCATGGTCTGTCCATCTGGTATAAGCATTTGTGGCAGTACGGGCGCGTGACGGACGCGGGACGGGCGGGGATGTGTGCGGGATGGGTCGGCGGGGTGGGTGGGCATCTGACCCTACCAAACTTAGAACATCCGAAAAACGACAACAAAAATCTTTCACATGAGGCTGACAGGCGGGCCTGACGGAAATTAAACGGGGTAGCCAGAGAGGAGTGCAGGCCCTGTATAGAAAAGGGTGTACAACCAATGTTTTCAATTTTTACTGCACATGTGGGCAAAAATGTCTTTGCAGCATCGAACGGCTCAGATCTTGTTTCAGAGGGCAATCCAACGGTCCACAGCAGCTAACGTTCCTAGGAGCCCCATGGGGGCATCAATAACACCTTTAGATTTTTTCTAAAATTCGTAGGAGATCTGCATGTCTATATATTAAGACAGAAAGAGTTTTGTAGTATAAGTTCATCTGCGCCACAAGATGGTCGCTCATGATCCCCAACCGAGCATAGGTTTCCCCCCAAACAACACTAACACACGACACAAGACTCGAAAAGCAAAGGACATCGTCACAAACCTCCGCAGAGCCACCATGACTCCAAGCAACTCAGATCGACGTACTGGCCACCCATGTGCCTAGAAGGTTTCGGAGAATGAGCGGCATATCCGACCGGACCTGAAGAAGACGCACTGGAAACATCGACGTCTGTGTACATAGCGCCCCAAATGCCCCTGCTTTGGAAGTGGCCAAAATCAACTCCGGCTGCCACTTTAGATGACTCCTCGAGCAACCTAGGCAATGCCTCCAACAAGGGAGCGACATATAGTGTCACCATCACCCCGTCCGACAAGCGAACATAGGGTTTCCCCCGTTGCTCGGGGAAGGGGAAAGCACAGTCCAGCCACGACGACGCCTACAAGAAGGCGACGACACTCATGAGCGCCACCGTCGCCAGCACGAAGCTGGGATTTCTCCCCGGCCGACCAACATCCCCTCAAGGTCTAGACGAAGAGCTAGCACAGAGAACGGAAACACACCACCGCAGCAAGAGTGTGTGTCATCGTTGGAGAAGAACGGAAAGTTCCCCGCGTCGGCCAAACGATCGAGCGCTGAACATCTACACCATGCCGAACGAACACCCTGACCTGCACCGGCGACGCGCACAAGGGCAACAACATGCACAACCTAGCTCAGTCATGCCCACCAGTACACAGATGCATCAGCGGCGCTAGGAGCCGCTACCCACCTCCACCTCACCGTTCCACCGGGCACTGGCCACAGAAGGGATCCATGACCGACCAGAACAAGACAGGGTCACTCCAGATCTGGGTGGCTCGGTCGTGGCCCGCGTGGCCCTGATCGGGCCGGGGCAGGCCTACGCGGCAGGAAGAGTGTCGTCACCCGTCGTCCCGTCTGGTACCGCCGACACCCCGCTCCACCATCCGTCATGCGTCGACCATCGCTGCACTGCCTTGCCGCGTCGACCCGCCAGCTCGCCGAATCTCCGCGCGTAGAAGCGGCAATGGGGGTTGCGTCCACCTCGCCCTCCGCCTTCAGCATCCGGGCGGCGCCACCGCCACCGGCGACGGCAGCGGCCAGAGAGGCCCCGGAGTCAAAACTTTTTTTCTAGGGTTTGGCCTCCGGAGTCGCCCACGCGAGACATACACAGTACGTACGGAGTTGCTAGCAATATCATTTCAATTATATGAACAAGTCAGCGCATTTAGGGTTACGCATGTATTTAGAAGAGGTGTCTTGTGGTACCCTCAATTGAATAATAGCCCTTCATTTTTATGCATCCGAAGGCCCATGACAATTCATATTTGTGTCAAAATGATGATCAGTATGATTTATACGGGTGCTAAAATCCGCACGGCACGGGTAAATCCCGTAGATATGGCCTCGAACGGCGGCCGCTGTGTGGACGCATCGGAGGACAACAGTGGGAGGAGTGACGCCGGTGTGCAGGACGCTGAACAGGGGCATGGCAGAAGAGCTTGCGCGGGCAGCGGAGGGAGCCCAAGAGCGAAGGCGCCCCTGGTGACCTGACGACATGGTGGCTCTGCTCTGCTCTAGCTGCGGGGGTTTGGTTCTCTGTCCAATGTTTCTCCCCGCCGCTGGCTCCTCCATTTGCGATTCAGCCAATGGTGATGATGGCATCTTCTTCTTCCTTTCTCTGGTACGTGATGTTTAGGTTTGACCTGCATATTGTATTTTATTTTCTGGGCAATTTATGATATGCGTTCGATTTGATTATCAGTTCATTACCTCCACCGCCCCATCCCTATTTGCTATTCAACGACTGCTTGATCAGTTCTGGACTACCATGCACGGAAGGCTGTTGATGGTTGATTGGGATGAGGTCAGTTGTCTTCTCTTCGTTCCCCTTCTCCTTCCCCTTTTTCCACTAATCCGCATAAATGCCCCAAACCACATCTGCCAGTATACAGACTAATTTTGGGTTAGTAATTTCTACTGATATATGCCATATATTTGTAATTGGACAGGAGATGTATTTCCTCTTCCAAATTAAGATGGAATTGCATGACTGTCAGAAGGACTTTCAAGTTTCCTGTTGTTTCCAATATGGCTATTGGATTTATGAGTCTGCAGCTTCCCCAAAATGCAACAGAGTAATCATGGGTGGTATAGGCATGCACTTTTTCTTAGTATAATTGGATTACCCAGGTACCCGATAGGCTTTCTTTGCATTTTAAATACAGCTATTTTATTTCGTCGGTGTATTTTATGCAATTTTTCCTTATTTAATTCTGGCTTCTAACTATTGTACCTCGATCTATTGTTGGGAAGAAGTCATGCTATAGCAAAGGAAGTCCAGTCCCAATTTCATGAGGCACTTATATATTTTGCTAATACAGCCATAAATTGGTACAGAGATGTGAGAAAGGTTAAGTGCAACAGAATCACATTGTAGATCTAGCAAATTATTAGCTAAACGGTAGGTAAGATTAGAGGTGGTGTAGAAGTCAAATAATTTATAGTCCATTCAGATTTACCAACTTTTGAAGCACCACTACCTTATCTATGGCTCGTGTAGCACCAAAAAGAGGAAGTGCATGTAGCTGATTCACATATTACCACTTCGTTATTGAAATCTAACTATTTCCATTCTTGGGTAATGTAAGGGTGGACAAGTGGCCTTATTATTTGCTCCAGAGTTTGTAGTTTGTTTTATATCGCTGATAGAATAACAAGACCTTAATGTGTGTTCTTATATTCTTTGTAGATGTTTCCCATTTCCATACCTCTATTGGGTTGTCTTGGTGCCAACAGAAGTTGGCCATGTTATTTTTGGGATGGTTCAATTGGGTTATCTTTGTTGGACCATCTGGTTTTGTTCAGTCTTCGTTTTTGGAGGGTACTTTCTTGCAGGTTATGTCACGTTTGCTCTATTTGCATGTCTTCTATTCCAGGTTCTTTGGTTGTTTGTAATTCTTTTCTATTTCTTCCGATTTTTTTTGTAGGTCTCCACAACCAGTGTCCTGATAGGTTCTTCTGCTGGACAACATCATGATTCCAATGGTCTTTTGACGACTGTCGATGTGAACTGGACTTTATAGTGAGGTATTCTGTTTTATATTTATTTAATCTTATACCATCTGAAGTCTGGAGTATTTTTACCATCCAGTTGTAATAAAATGCCAGGTTAACAAATTTGCAACCAAAAATGCGAAGGATTCTAGGATTAGCCGAGCTTGATTCTCACAATGAGTGACATTTTCGTTGTGTAATTTGCCATCTATGTACCCACAAACGACACTTCAGTAATAATTCTGAATGTTAGGAACTTTTGTGTATTCGTGTTCTAGATGAAACAAACAACTTTAGCATTCCACTCCAATTATATGAATGCCTATTAGCCCTCATTGCATCGTTGTTTTCGAAGTGAGAAAGTTGTAGACTGAGGGTTTGTCATTTCTCTTTTTTGTTTTCTCACATACTTCTCCATCAATCTCACATAGGAAAAATATCCAGTGGTCCACACTTTACATGCTACCATAATACCAGTTTACAAAATTCAAATTTATAAGTGCCTAAATTTTTTACAAAAAATATGTCTGTGTTCATTAGACGTGTGTTTACAATATCTCAAATTTTGAGAACCAGATTCAAAATAGACACAGAGAAACAAAAAAGACAAATTGATACATAAATAGTGCCATTTGTACTTTTGTCTTTTTTGACACTATTCTTGCTAGATTTCTTGTGCATGGGTATTTCTGCATATTTGGTAAAATAAGCAGAGTCAATGTATGTTAAGATTGTAATAAGGACATAATAGGTGTTTAATTTCTCATACTAACATGTCAAATTTGAGAAGATAACATGTCACCGTAAATGCCAATATATTTCCAGATAAGTAAAAAATATCGTGTGTTTTTTATGTTATGTTTTGCAACAACCTGATACCTGAAATTAATTCCTATATATTTCAGAGATATATTTTGTACAGATTTCATTCATAACAACGTTATACATAAGTGCTCTCTTTCTCCTGCCACCATCTTGATTCAGTAACTGTTACTATAAAAATTTAGGCGGAAGCATGTCATTTTAGTCAACACAGTTTTTTTTTCCATTTTTAGTCAAAAAAAAAGTAACAATGACCCACTACCTATTTCCTCTATGGTCTGATCAACTAAAACCTTATCAAATTCAAATATACAACATCAATGGAATAATAAAGTATAATAAAAGAGAACATCAATGGAAGTGTATGTTTAATTGTGTTGCAGAAACACAGTGTGAAATTTTCACAATCTGCTCTTCTGAATTTCCTTCATTTGTGCCTACTTATCCATAAAATAAATAGCTAGCCTTGACTGACATTGCAGGAAACACAAGGGAAGACTGTACCAAGAAACCACATCTCAGTTCAGATAACAGTTAAAAGAAGGATCAATCTATACATTTGAGATCTTCATGGTAGCGCATGCCCAAGGATTCCTGCGCTTGATTATGCTTCTGCTTGTGCGGGTTCTTGCTGAATTGCTACATTTTGCTATAAAATCCCTTGACATGGCAACATTCATAGGTACTCTTCCGTCGTAATCTTGCACCCTAAGCCTGATACCTACTTTGCACCTTCCAAATGTTTCTAGGTTTATTGAAGTAAATACCCATGATCTTTTATGGTTCAAGCTGTTAAATAGTAGACCATTTCTGTTGCACTGTATCTAGGACTATCTATGCATGTTCATGTACAAACTATTATCTATTTTGCTCAAGCAGTGGATTGGCGGTTGGAGAAGTAGAACCGTAGAACTGTTAGATATGAGTCTCTCAAATTTTTCATCTTGAGTTAAGCTAGCTGCTTCGTAGTTTGAACACAGTGCCCCTAAACCAAGTACCGAGTTCGTTTGCTTTTAGCAAGACACAGTGAGTACAACGGTGGACGACAGTGGCTAATTCAGATCTGGGCAAATGCATCGAGCACATACAGTTGCTGATGCAGCATAATGGACTTCTGTGTGACTGCTGGTTGTTCAATCGGTGTTATGCATGTATTTTTCATTTTCTTTTCCTTCAAATGTTCCTTATGGTTGTAGTCGGCTTAGCAAGTGATTTCTTTTATTTTTTTTCTTTGTCTTTGGCTTCTACCTTTTCCTACGGCTCTAATCTGCCTGCTCAGCGTGAATATGTTGTTGTACATTACGTATATTAAGTCAACGGTTCTGTACCCTGAAAAAAGGATTGAATATCTGCTTCTATCCCCATTTTATTTTTTTATCTTATTAAATATAGTGATATTTCATGTTGCACAAATAAGAGGATGCAAGTTCGAAACTCCATCTACAAGGACGCATGTACTTTGCCACTTGAAATAAGATTACCACTGAATATTGTTCCTTTCTACTTCTACCATTACAGATTTAGATGTATTCAAGCAAAGTGGGATGTACCCTGAAAATTTTACCAACTAGAAATTTATTTTCTAAAAAAATGAAAATTCCCATCGTACTATCTTCCAGGACATGTCAGTCATCCAAGGGGCGCGGCGTGCCGCCGCGCTGCAACTTCCTAGTTAATACATATATAAAGTTCAACAGTTTCTACTATCCCACGGCTGCGCCACAGCAGCATATGCGCTGTTCACGCACAAATTGTGCATCTACAGTAACGCCCTGCGCGTTCGGCGCTCCTAATTGTTGTTTCCTTTTTTACTTCCTTCTAAAACTTTCTTCTCTGTGACACGTGTTACTTTTCCTTGACTACGTGCCCTCTTACCTTTTGGTTTGGCCTGGGTTTCTTCGCCTCAGGCGTTCTGTCCAGACGATTCCGTCTTGGAGAGGTCGAAGCGGGACGGACCGGCCGATGCGGGCGAGCGCTTCTTCTTTCTCTGGTTCGATCCTATTCTCTGTTCTTCTTTCGTTGATGCAGCCATCTCCTGATTCTCTTACACTGATTCCCGTATATATACGGCCGTGTTTCATCTCTGATTTTTCTTAGTGACGTACTGTTTCCTCATCTCCTTTTCTTCATCTCTGGTTCGATTTTGTTGGCATTTACTACAGATTTTCCTATGGATCTCCACGCTGGTGCTGCCTCTTTGTTTAGTCAACCCTTTTCTTCTGATCCCAATGGTGCTTTCGATGTTGGGCCGCGTCGTGCTCGGCGTGGTCGTGGCCGTGGGCGGCATACTTCTTCCACTCATTTGCCGCAGACTGTGTCCCGTCGTGGCCTAGCTGTCTTGCGTTCTTCTTCTGCTCCTCGCCGGTCATCTCGTGCTTCTGCTCCTCGCCGGTCATCTCGCGGGGACCTTCAGGATTCTGGCTTTCATGTATCCTCACTGTCTTCTCCGCGGCCGCGTCGTCGACGTGGGTTGCAGGACGTAACGTCTACTTTGCCTGTTCGTCAGCGCCGTCGTCTTTCTGTGTCGGCTACTTTACCTGATTCCCATCATGCTGTGGGTCGCTTGCCTCCTACGATGGGGATCTCTGCTGATTCCATTACTGCTCCGTCCATCTCTGCTCAAACTGATGCGCAGCGACGTTATGAAATTTGGCTTGGAAAACGTCCTATAGGTAATTTATATTGCTTTTCTTATGTTGGAATTGCAGATTGTAACAGAATCAGTATTCAGTTCACTCTCTTTCTTCAATTTTACATCTCTTCTCTGTTGTTGTTGAGATATTGCTGATTTTTTATAGGCTTTTACTTCAGATTAGTATCTTTACATTGAAGGTTATATATATAGTTCATCAGCGGTACATACATGTAATTCAGATGGTTCGGATGCATTGTTCTCCTTCCCCTCCAACGATTCATAAATTAATGCTTCTGACTTTGGGTTTATTTATATTGTATTTATTGTTTGTGGACTTCTCATGACAACTTGGTCATATAACGTCAGTTCTGCTCCTTTGGTATTACAAACGTTTGATGTGCCACTGTGAAGGTTGTAGTCAAAATGTTTTGTTGTACTCTCAACTTTTGTTTCATTGCAGCTCAGATTGGTTTTCACTATATATAGTTTTACAATAGTTTCTCAAGAAATGGAAACATACTAGACAATGCATTTGCTTCCATTGCTTGGAGTGGTCGCCTCGCTCAGTCATTCGCCAGGAATTTGCATCCTATTGATCTCTGTCTGCCGCTGCATGCTATCACGCATTGATCTTTCTCTGTCAGCTCACTGACATACTTTCAGAAAATACTATGACTTGCCAACCATATGATTATGTGGACTGAAATTGTTTGACCACTTATTTTTCCTATTTATAGGTGATGTACCATTCCAAACTGGGGGTGACGCTTTGGTTCCTCCTAATGCAGATGTTACACATTTTTCTCCTTCCGCTGAAACTGGACCTTCAGATTTGGGTTTGTTCTCTGCTTTCCCGCTCTGCTGACCTATATTGCCTTTTCTAATTTCCTTTATTGCTTATCCTTATGTAGATGCCTCCCCTGAATATTACGAGGAGGATGTTGCTGCTGGTATAGACGATCCATCTGACGATTGGCCTCATATGAACCCGGATATTTTATCACGTTTATCAGGCCCGAGCTCATGGGCACCTTTGTCAGCTGTTTGCACATCTTCTTTTCATGATGATGCTCCATCCATATTTGTTCCTACGGTTGCTTCTTCTCCCGGTATGGCATCCGCCAGAGATCACGTTCCTGTTGTTATACCTGCTCTTCCTAATGATCTACATGTCAATACAACATCTGTGGGTGCGTGCTTTTTCATCTGATAGTTTCCTATTCGTTGTCTTAGTGCTGCTTATTTTGCTGATGTACGACGTGTTGTACAGTTGCTGCTACCCCTTTTGTCCCCGCACACCGTGCCTCTGCTAACCGTCAAATGCGCAGGCGCCTTCGTCAACATCGTGCTTACCTCGCTTCTGGTTATCGGTTGCGGGGTCGTTTGCCTTTCTCTGCAGATTTTATCAATGTTTTAAAACGTAAGATGCATTTCTTTTCTTCCCGTCTTTCTTATTTCTATTTCTGCGATCAATTGTATTAATTTCTTTTGTGATCTCTTAGGCGCTTGGCCTGATAGGTCGTATTGTGGTTATCCTCATCATGTGTGCAAACACTGTGGTGCCTCCTTCTGGTATAAGGAGCGTTGTAAAAGTCTCAGTACGGAGAAAAAAATTGTTTATAATGGCTGTTGTCGGGGTGGAAGAATATCTCTGCCAGCTTATCCAGAATGGCCATCTCCGTTGTCTAAGCTACTTCGCTTTGATGGTGACTCTGAGTGTAAAAAATTTATGCGTTTGATCCGTGAGTACAACTCTATGTTTGCCTTCACTTCCCTTGGAGTACATGTTGACAAGAGCGTTAATGTTGGGAATGGTCCATATGTGTTCAAGATATGTGGAGTTGTTTGTCATAAAATCGGTTCATTGCTCCCTCCAGCAGAGAACCCTGTGCCTAAGTTTGCTCAGCTTTATATCTATGACACTGAACATGAGATAGATCGAAGAATGAATATATTCTCTATTGATGAAAATGAAATGAATGAGGCAATTCCATTTAGTGAACTTCAGAATTTGGGGGCTCATACTGAAGCAGGCAGTTCATCTATATGTGGTCAGCATGGCCGATATATCCCAAGAGAACATCCTGACCCTACCATAGTTGACTCCCTGAGAATTATGCTCAATAGGTACAATTCACTTGTGCAGACGTTTCGTATGGCAGAGCAAAAAATATTTTCTCCTGATTCTCCAGAGGTTGCTATAAGATTATTTGGCCATGAAGGAACGGATCATGGTAACCGTTATTCTCTGCCGGTTGCATCTGAGCTTGCTGCACTTATTGTCGGAGATTTTGATGTGGAAGTAAATAGATTCGACGTCATTGTTCAAAAAAAATGCTGGATACTTTCAGCGCATATCTCCTCTAAACCCCTCTCTCATGGCCCTTCAGTATCCATTGTTATTTCCCCATGCTTCTATGGGCTTCCATCTCGGGATCAGGTACCGGGAGGTAAATGGTGTTCCTATCATTGGACGAAAAGAAGTAACAATGCTTGAATATTATGGTTATAGGCTGCATTATCGAAGGGGAGAGCCTAATCCATTCACATGTTGTGGCCGATCTTCTCATCAACTTGATGTCGATTCATATTCATGTGTTGAATCGTGTAGGCTCAGCTATCATTTCTGGAATCAGGATAGTCTCAGATCAGAGACATACCAGGGTTTATCTGATGCTCTCGGTGAAGGAAATTCATCCGGCAAGAACATTGGTGTTCAATATATTTTATCCTCTAGCTATACTGGAAGCCCACGATATATGATTCAGAACTATCAAGATGGGATGGCTCTTTGCCGTGTTTTTGGAGCACCTGATCTCTTTGTCACTTTTACTTGCAATCCAAAGTGGGATGAGATATCGGACGCTTTGCTTATGGAGCCGGGTCAAACTCACACGGATAGGCCTGATATGGTTACACGCGTGTTCAAGATGAAGATAAATTCATATACTAACGGTGTGAAGAAAGGCAAAACTTTTGGCTCTATAAATGCATGTATGTTTATGTTTGCACCTCTTTTACATATTCCAGTCAAACAATTATTCTATAGTTCTTCTCTTTCTGATCATTGTATTTTTTTAGACAGTCCTATATGTTGTTGAGTTCCAGAAGAGGGGTTTGCCTCATATACACTCACTGGTGTGGTTAAAAGCAGACACTGAAGATCCTACACCCGCAACAATTGATTCATATATATCTGCAGAGATACCTGATTATAAATATGATCCGTTAGGATATACACTTGTGGAGGAATTTATGGTTCACGGTCCATGTGGAAAATATAACCCAAACTCTCCCTGTATGAAAGATGGGAAGTGCTCTAAGCATTATCCAAAAGAGTTCAATGAGGAAACTACAATAGATGGTCTCGGGTTTCCAGTGTATCGCCGCTCAGATAATGGGCGCTATGTTACAAAGAATGGCATCTGTTTAGACAATAAATGGATTGTTCCCTATAACATGGCACTACTTAAGAAATTTCAGGCTCATATCAATATGGAGTGGTGCAATAAAACAAACCTACTGAAGTACTTATTCAAGTATCTTGCCAAAGGACATGATATGGCATGTGTAGGCTTGCATTCTATGTATCATTGTCCAGAATCAGAAACAACTGGGATAAACGAAATCGATAATTATGCAAAATCTAGGTACAGCTATTATTTCTTTTGTTGCTGTAACTATTTTTAGACATTTCTCTTTTCTTACATGCTATTTCGCCTTCAATTTTACTGCTACCAAATTGCAACATGTTTTAGTCCTGTATTTTTTTATTTAAAAAAACGTTTATATCATTACTGTTGTGCAGGTATTTATCAACGTGTGAAGCTGACTGGCGTACCTTTGCATACGATATTCACGTCCGAGAACCGTCTGTAGAAAGGCTGGTTGTTCACCTTCCTAAGATGAATCGAATCATATATCGAGAAGATGAAAACATTAATGATGTTATCCGTGATCCAAAGAAGTATAAAACCATGCTTACCGAATGGTTTGTTGCCAATCAGCAGTACGAGGATGCACGCCTTCTAACCTATCTAGATTTCTCATCTAAGTGGATTTGGGATGGACCAAATAAAAGGTGGAAAAGAAGATCACTAAAGAAAATATTCGGCCCTCCTATTGGACGGATCTACAATGTTCATCCTACCACAAATGAACTTTTTTTTCTCAGAATGTTATTAAATGTCGTTCAAGGAGCCACATGTTTCGAGGATCTTAGGACTTACCACGGTACACTATACAATTCATTTAAAGAAGCTTGTGAAGCTCGTGGATTGGTAGGCAATGATAATGAGTGGTTTCTCTTATTTGATGAGGCAGTCCAATGGGCATCTTCTTTTCAGTTGAGGCATCTATTTATGACTGTTTTATTATATTGTAATGTCAACAATGGCCGAAAACTTCTTGATAATTACTCTAAGTACATGACAGATGACTTGGCTTCCCAGATTAAACAGTCCTTGGGTGATAGTGACTTGGTTATTCCTCCTGAATATTTGTATTCCCAATTATTGCAAGAACTTTCCATCATATTTGGTAAGAATGTCTACTCTTTATCATCCTTTGGAATATCTATAGATTCTCCAAGCGGCGCACGACTTCTCGGCAATAGACTGATTTTAGAAGAAATGCAATACGACAAGGACTATCTTAGAATGACAGCCTCTTCTCTTCATGCAAGATTAAATTCAGAACAGAGAGGCATTTATAATAAAATCATGGAGTCAATTTCGTGTCCTATTGGAAAACTGTTTTTTATATCTGGCCACGGAGGTACAGGAAAGACATTTTTGTGGAACTCTATCATAACAGCATTACGGGCTAATGATAATATTGTCTTAGCAGTTGCTTCATCTGGAGTAGCTTCTCTGCTACTTCCGGGCGGAAGAACGGCTCATTCACGATTCAGGATACCTCTTGAGATCAAAGACCGCACAATGTGCAACATAGCTCGTGGCACCAACCTTGCTGAATTGGTAGAAAAAGCTGCACTCATACTATGGGATGAAGCACCCATGACACACAGACGATGCTTTGAAGCTGTAGACAGAAGTATGAGGGATGTTCTGTCAGTTAATGACAGTTCTAGAAAATCATTCCCTTTTGGTGGGAAAACAGTGGTTTTGGGTGGAGATTTTAGACAAGTGTTACCTGTTGTTGAAGGAGGAAGCAGAGCAGAAATACTTAATGCTTCGCTCATCAGATCTCCTCTCTGGAATGACGTGACCTTTCTTCGGTTGAAAGAAAATATGAGATTGTCTAACCCTGCACTTTCACCTAATGAGAAGGCTGAATTGGACACATTTGCCCAATGGATCCTCAGTATAGGCAATGGGACCGTTCCGATGGATACACGTGAAGGAGAATCAAGTCCTTCCTGGCTTTCCTTGCCACTTGATATAGCTCTGTTGCCTACCTCTGATTATATGATGGCTCTCATCAATACAATATATGATCTGTTCAGCGAAAAACATTCTGACTCGCTCTATTTAGCAGAGCGTGCAATAGTCTGCCCCACAAATAAGGTTGCTGATTCTATCAACGATGCCATTTTTTCTATGGTTCCCGGCGATGCTACTACATTTGACAGCAGTGATTCCATTTGTAAAACAATGGATCACACTGCAGATGCAGATTTGTTATACCCGCCAGAATTTCTCCATGGAATAGAGCCTCCCAATTTTTCGAGGCATAGAATAATACTGAAAGTAGGTGTTCCGATAATGCTTCTAAGAAATATCAACCAGTCGATCGGTCTTTGCAATGGTACTCGCTTACTGGTTACAAGGCTCGGCGAATGGGTTCTTGAAGCTAGAATAATGACTAGAAGCAATATAGGAGACTATGTATGTATTCCAAGAATTGTATTACATGCATCCACGAAATGGCCTTTTACACTTCAGCGTCGACAGTACCCAGTCCGTGTATGCTATGCAATGACTATTAATAAGAGTCAGGGGCAAACTCTTAACAAGGTTGGAGTTTATCTGCCAAAGCCCGTTTTCACCCATGGTCAGTTCTATGTCGCCGTGTCAAGAGTGACATCAAGAGCAGGCTTAAAAATTTTAGCATTAGATGAAAATGATGAGCCAACGACTGATACAAGAAACATAGTTTACCAAGAAGTGCTTGCTAATATGTGACCATACTTTTCCATGTACGTATCTTCTTATATACCTGTCTCCTTTTTGTTTATTCACGTTACATCGCGATCTATTTGCTAATATCCGTTTGTCTTCTTTCTTTTTCAGGTACGTCCTTGCAACGACGAATTCATCACAGGGGTCACACTTGGCCTTCCAGCATCGACAACTCCGCCGGTCCAAGCAAAATCAGACGTCTCACAACCTTATTCCCTTCGCCTCCACAGCCTGCAACCGACCTCATCATCATCCTTTCTTCATATAACATGGAAGACAACAGCTGTAAGGTAACAGCAACACAGAGGTTTATTTTCTCTGCTAATGTACCAAACACTCTGTAGTTTTAGATCTACTCAATATTGCCAGATGCCTACCACTTCTCTGAATTTCTCACAACATGCTACTCAAGATTATTATTTATTGTAACAAAGTTAGGTATAAGATGCTATTTATTCATAGTATCATGAGATACTAATACTATACTAGCCACACCTTGCAAATTATTATTGAACACAAAATTAAGAAATATAACTATAGAAAGACTACTCAATAAAGGAAGATATTCAGACTAGAATTTTTAAATCTATAATTAGAACATGTATTCACACTGCTGCAATATAAATCAATGATATCCGATACCCGGATTCCAATTAGTTAGCTGAACATGAAAAAGATGGACAGTAAATAAAAAATCCATGAAAAACTTATTCTACATATACATTTCTTCCTGTCAATTAGATATTTCTCTCAAATGTGCAGCTGCTGAAAGAAGACTCCGGAGCCAACTACTAGCACAGTGTAGCCACCAACTCTTGATGATGCTAAATGTGCTATGACTGGACAAAGAAACCACCAGAGCCACCATGCAGCTAGCTTTGGACAAATCGTAGCCACCAGATATTGATCAGATTAAATATGCAAGCAGCAAACAAACAAAGGTCCGAAGCCAGCATGTTTCTTTTGGTACACAGCCCTCCATGAGCACCATGTAGTCACCAAGTTTGATCAGACTAAATGTGCACCTGCTTTTGCTATGCAATCACTATTGTACAAATATTATGAGCACCCTGTTCTCAACCCTTTGTATAAATCCATGTATTTATATGCAGAACATTAGTACTTTCAATATAAAATCTTTAGATATGTTCCAATCTGTTGCCATCTATATAAGTTTCAGAACAAACAGTACATTAATCGGACACCATATAAGAAAAATACTTCTCCCACCAACACAAAAAAAAATTCGAAATCACATTTATTCGACAAGCATATCTAATAGAAACAACTACGATACATCTCCAGATACACTCCATACACTACGAAGAAGAAAAGGAGGCATACTCAATCGTCTTCGTTCCATTGTAAGCCATAGTTACACCCACAAAAAAAAACAGTTCACCTAGAATTAAAAATTCTGAACTAAGAAAATGAAACGGCAACTCATGACCGCTTCATCACTACATATATAGAGCAGATCAAGTAATGGCACATCGCCACATACCAAACCACCAAGACAACTAGCCCATGCCTTACATTCACCTCCATACCATGCATTTCTACACCACCACCTCACGCACCTACGCCACGGGCGCGGCGTTACGCCGCGCGAAACTTCCTAGTATATACGAAAGTGAACCGTTCCGGCGATAGTTGAGAGGTGCCAAGTCAGTCTTGGATACTGTAGACGGCGCACATCTACAGTGGCAGAACATCTACAGTGCATCCGCCGCGCTCGCTTACGTATATTATTATCTTCTCTCGATGATTCTGTTTAACCGGCTTTGGGCATGTTCTGGGCCGTGTCGTCGCGAGACACGTGTGGGCCACCGCTTATCTCGGTCAGTTGGGTCCCAACCACCGCTCAACGAGCATCGCTCGAACTTTCCCGATTTTTCTCTCTCCTCCGTAGCGTCCCCAATCAAGAGCTCCTCCAGCGTTACCATTCCTGGTGTTTAAGCTCCCTCTCCACCGATCTTCTTCTCCACAGAACCGTCGCCATCTACCTACCTTTTTCCCGCATGAACTCTCCCGGCCTCCATATTTCCTTCGACAAGCTTCTCCGTGACCGGCAGCCATTGCCTGGGTCGAGTCCTCCTATGACCTCGCCGCACTAGTGCCCCCTGTTGTCCCTGTGCGCTGCAGTTCCTCACATAGATATAGGGCCCCGACGCTAGCAATACCGTTGTTTTCTTTAGATTTTGGGGCACGGCGACGGCAGGTGGTCCTGAGCGGCGGCTTAGTCTATTGCATCATTCTCCTACACGATAACCGTAAATCACGTGTAATCCCCCCCACCACACACACACACACACACACACACACACGCGCCACTTCTCGTTTCTCCCAGCAGCGGCATACGGCAAAGAAGGAACGTCGCTATCATGGTCAGATCCGCTGTTGCTGGAGCGGTGGTGCTGGCCCTCAGGGAGGTGGCGGTGACGGCTAGCCATCCTAGGAGAAATAAGCGTGTGGCTGGCGACGTGGACAAGGTCGCAAGTGTGACGCGCACCATCACCAGCAGCACTTAGCTAACGCGCCACCACCAGGGATGAACGTGGAGCGGTACAAGATTAAACCTTACAACATTAGCTACCAAAAGTAAGTTCGTCCTCCCCTCTCCTCCTACCTAAAATCCTGATATTCTAGGAGAAAATTACAAAAACCTACCACTTTTGGGGCTAGGGTTTAAAAAAACCACCCCCATTGAGATTTGTGACAAAAACCACTACTTCTAGCGTAACAGTACGATAGATACCCACCACTCCCGTGTAATCCTTGTTGTCTAGCGGTTAAACTCAGTTATGATAGGTGGACCACCAATATTAGGCTAAAGTGGCAGTTTTCTGGCGGCTCCGACCGGACGGCCGTTAACGGCGCCGTCGGGGTGCCCTAACTTGACCGCGTGGTCGGTTCCAACGAAGTACCGCGCGAGCCAACTCCTTCTCGACTATGTATCAATGGCGATGACGGATCATATAGCGCCGGTGATGGCGCCATCAGCGGCCACGGTAGGGAGAGCGGCGATGGAGATGAATAGGAGAGCAGCACCGCGGGGGGCGGGTCCCCACGCTTCCTCTCGATGGGCGGTGACTGCAACAGGAGCTCCAACCCGTCCGCCGCCAAATCCCTCGCCGGCGATGAGACGAAGCGGCCTCATGGCGGAAAGTAATAAGTTCTCTCCTCCTCTCTATTAAGATTGTGACATGACCCCCTAGATTTCTACCCATAGTATGATAGGTAAATAGAAATATTTTGCTAAGTAAATTAATTGCATTAATTCTTCAGCTATGTAGCTTGGATGATGAACTATGGAATGTCAGATTCAAGATGGAAAATAATCAATATCTTAAATGTGCATTTACAAATGTGACATCACATTTAGGAATTTGCTAAGACTGTTAGAAAGGGAAGGTTATGGCATAGATGACAACATTTTATTATGTGAAGGAGTGGGTTAGCTGGGATGGAATTATTAGATGGACAAGTGAAGGTGTATGATATGGTCAAGTAGAATGAGGACACGAAATATCTAAATTTGATTGTGGTAAGAGAAAATGGTGAGCCATTTGCAGACATGAACACACCCAGTGTTTTCAAGCCAACAATGCACACAGTCAACTAAAGATTCAGATATGTTGTATATGTACACTTAAGAGAGCAACATCAATCATATGAATCCAGAAGTTGCAGTTGATGAGGAGGAAAATTTTCTTACTCGAGAAAGCAAGAGAAAGCACAAGGGCAAGCAGGGTTTTGGAAGGAGAATAAGACGTGGAGGAGGAATGGGAAAATATATTGAAGAGGAGGAGGAAGGGGAAGAATTACAGGATCTGTATGTACTGGAGGATGAAAAACTTATAAGGAAGTAAGAGGATTTTCTTAGCCAGAGGATTATTTACATGGAAAGGAAGAAACAAGATCTAGTTTTTCACTGTGAAGGTGATACAGAGGAGGAAGATTTGTTCTATGACTCAGATGACAGTGACTGCACATTTGTTACAAAGCTAGAACCACAACCTGTAGTTGTGAATAATAAGAATCCTTGCAAGAAAGGGCCCATAGATAGGTCACATTGCATTCAACAGAGAACTAGACGAGCAGATTTTTTTCTCCATCTTCTGATGATGGCACATGAAACCATAGGATGATGATGGAGCTGCTGAGAACATGGCTTGGTACTGCCCTCATGAAGAAAGAGCTGGGCCAAGAAGAATAAACCTAGAATTTGGTATGATGAGAACATGCTCAAGCCAAGGGAACATCTTTGCTTGAAGTTGTACTTTGTTGATGTGTACTAGTTTAGAAGAGCTTTGCAGACTCTACACATTGCATGGCTTAGGAATTTCAGGTATCACAGGAACTACAAGGACAGAATAATTGCCATTTGTGATTGTTAGACGTGTACGTATAGAACACGTCTACCGGCCGTATAGTTTCCAAATTGTAATCTCTAGCTAGCTTGGCAACCAAGTCTTCTTGTACTATTTATAATCCCAGCCGTGGGACAAATCAATTAAGTGCAACAATTATATTTGCCTTCATGGTATCAGATTAGGGTTTACGATCCTCTCCCTCCATGGCGCCGCAAAATCCCTCCGCCTCCGATCTCGCGGCGGCTGCTGCCGAGGCCGCCGCCAAAGCCTCTCTCTGGGCGCTCGCCGCCGCGCTCCCAAGCATTCGCGCCGCTGTTCCGGTCACCCTCGAGCTCTCCACGTCAAACTACCTCCAATGGCGTGGCATGTTCACCGACGCAGCTGAGAAGTACGCCCTCGAGGATCATCTTCTCGAGGAAGAGTACCCCGCCAATCCCACGCCACAGTGGCTTCGGAACGACGCCATCGTTCGATCATGGCTCAATGGCGCAGTTGCACCCGAGCTTCTGGCCATGGTTGTCGACACCACCACGCCGCTGCCTGCCCACGCCTTATGGACGTGTCTCTCCAACATCTACCACGACAACTCTGAGACGCGGTCCTCCTACCTTGATCAAGAATTCCACGGTCTCAAACAGGGCCCCATGACCGTGGCGGATTACTGCCGCAAGAAGAAGATCCTCGCCGATGAGCTCAACGCGTTGGGCACGACCATCACCGACAAGCGCCTTGTCCAGAACATTCTCCGCGGGCTCGGGTCTAAACTTGCGTTCATGCGCACGCTGACCCTCAAGCAGCGCCCCCTACCGTCGTTCCTCGACGTGCGCTCATCTCTTCTCCTCGAGGAGCTCACACTACAACAGTCCGACGAGTCATCCTCCTCGGCTCCATCCGCCTTCATCGCTCGTGGTGCTCCAACGCCTTCACCATCGCGTGGTCCAGCAGACAATAATGCACCACCACGCCGCCCTGATGTGTGCCGTAATTTCTAGCGAGGAAGCTACCGCTTCGGCGCACGGTGCCGCTACCTCCACTCGGCGCCTCCCCAGCAGCAAGGCGGCATCCAACCCAACACACCCGGGAAGGGTCCCCAGGCTCCCTGGCCGTCAATGCAAAACCCCTGGGCAGGATCCATCCAGATGTGGCCCGGGCAGCCCCAGCGCCCACCGTTCCTTGGCTCGTCTCAGGCTCATCACGCCGTGGTGTCGCCTATGAGTTTGTGGCCCTATGCTGCTTCCCCGACTATACCATGGCCACCTGGGACACCTCTACCTCACATGTCGTGGATGCAAGGAGCACCAGGACCGTTGCCGACCACTCCACCGCCTGCACCGACATACACTGCTCCATCTCCCTCCTTCGACCAAGGTTCCCTCATGCAGGCTTTCAACACCATGTCCCTGACGCCACCGTCATAGAATGCATGGTTCATGGATTCAGGCACTTCCGCTCACATGACCGGCAACCAGGGTAACCTCTCACACATCCTCCCCTCTCACTCCCCTTATCCACATGTCATCGTCGGCAATGGTCATACCCTTCCAATCAGCAGCGTCGGTCACACAACTATTTCTACACCTAATCAGTCTTTTCAACTTAACAATGTCTTAGTTACCCCCAACCTCATCAAAAAATCTTCTCTCTGTCCGCAAGTTCACCACTGATAATTTTGTTTCCATTGAGTTTGATCCGTTTGGTCTTTCTGTGAAGGACCTCCGCACCAAGAACGAGATCGTCAGGTGCAATAGTGTTGGTGACCTCTACCCCTTCTGGTGGCCGTCGTCTCCTGCGCATGCCCTCTCCACCACTACATCGTCGTCAACATTATGGCATCGTCGTCTAGGACATCTCAATAGTCAAGCTTTGTCGCACCTAGCAAGTGCATTTTCTTTTCCGTGTAATAATAATAACACCGATGATCATTTATGTCATGCTTGTCAATTAGGGAAACATGTGCGACTACCCTTTGATAATTCATCTACTCAAACCACTCGCCCCTTTCAACTAATTCATTGTGATTTGTGGACTTCTCCCTCTCTAGTGTGTCTAGCTACAAATACTATCTAGTTGTGTTAGATGATTTCTCTCACTATCTTTGGACTTTTCCTTTGTGCGGCAAATCCGATACTTTCTCCACCCTCAAAAATTTCTTTGCTTATGTCTCTACGCAATTTAACACAACTATTCAGTCCTTGCAATGCGACAATGGCCGTGAATTTGACAACAATGCAGCTCGTGTTTTTCTCTCCTCCTTAGGCACCACGCTTCGTCTATCTTGCCCATACACATCCCCCCAGGACGGCAAAGCCGAACGTGTCATTCGTTCCACGAACAACATGGTGCGTTCACTTCTTTTCCAAGCAAGCATGCCTCCGGTCTATTGGGTTGAAGCTCTTCACACTGCCACCTTTCTTTTCAACCTTCACCCCACAAAAACCCTTCAGCAGCGTACACCACACGAAGTTCTCCTAGGTCCCCCACTTCCATTAGACCAGCTCCGTGTTTTTGGTTGTCTATGTTATCCTAACATCTCTGCCACAGCACCTCACAAACTAGCTCCTCGCACAACCGCTTGCGTCTTTCTAGGTAATCCTCTAATCACCGTGGCTATCAATGTCTTGACCTTACCACTCACAGAATTATCATATCTCGTCATGTCCTCTTTGACGAAAATTCGTTCCCTTTCTCCAAAACTTCAACACCCCCTCCTACCGCCACCGATCTATCCTTTCTGGATGATCTTCCCCCCATCCTTCCGCTTCCTATTACCCCTCCTATACCTCCTACACAGCCTCACGCCCCTCAACCCGAGCCACACACACCGCCTACACCTCCACCTACACCTCCTACACCTCCTATGGTCCTAGCGCCCGTCGGTCCTCCTCTGGTCGATAACACTCATTCGATGTATACTCGTGGAAAACGTGGTATGGTGCCAAAGCCTGTTGATCGCCTTACTCTCCTTGCTGATGTTCTCAGTCCCCTTCCTAAGAGCTACCGCAGTGCTCTGAAAGATGCTCACTGGCATTATGCTATGGTCGATTAATTTACTGCCCTAAAAAACAATCAGACATGGGATCTTGTCCCTCGTCCTCCTGGAGCTAATGTTGTTTCTGGCAAGTGGATATTTCGGCATAAGCTCAAGCCAGATGGTTCTTCGGATCGGTATAAAGCACGCTAGGTCCTCCGTGGCTTCACTCAGCGTGCCGACGTCGACTACGGAGAGACTTTCAGCCCGGTTGTCAAACCGGCTACTATTCGAACCGTACTCTCCATTGCCATCTCTCAAGACTGGCCTGTTCATCAGCTCGGCATCAACAATGCCTTTGTACATGGTACTCTCGCCGAGACAGTATACTGTGCGCAGCCGTCAGGTTTCATCGACGTCTCCAAGCCCGACCATGTGTGCCGCCTAAATAAGTCTCTCTATGGGCTTAAACAGGCGCCGCGTGCATGGTACAGCCATTTCACTGATCATCTTCTTCGACTCGGTTTTGTTGGTTCCCGTGCGGATCCATCGCTCTTCATATACACCTGCCACACGGAGACTGTCTACCTGCTTTTATATGTTGACGACATTGTACTCACGGCTTCATCCGAGCAGCTACTTCGGCAAATCATCATGGCTCTTGAGCGCGAGTTCTCCCTCAAGGATCTTGGTGCACTACACTATTTTCTGGGAGTTGCTGTCACTCGCTCCTCTGATGGCATGTTCCTCTCACAAAGACAGTACATCCTTGACGTCCTCGAGCGTGCAGGTATGAGCGAGTGCAACCCTTGCTCCACTCCTGCCGATACACAGTCCAAGCTTGGCGCTGATGGCGATGTCGTTGCTGACCCATCCACCTATCGGAGCCTGGTGGGAGCCCTCCAATACTTGTCATCCAGCAGACCGGATGTCGCCTATGCCGTTCAACAGGTATGCTTATACATGCACGATCTCCATGAGCCACACCTCAATGCGATTAAGCGGATTCTCTGGTATCTTCGCGGCACCATCGACTATGGCCTACAACTACATCGATCGTCACCGACATCGCTTACTGCATACACTGATGCTGACTGGGCTGGCTGCCCCGACACACGCAAGTACACCTCAGGCTACGGAGTATTCCTTGGTGACAATCTGATCTCTTGGTCCTCTAAACGCCAGCAAACCGTGTCCCGATCGAGTGCGGAAGCAGAATACTGAGGAGTTGCCAACGCCGTTGCTGAGGCATGCAGGTTACGTCAGCTCCTGTCCGAGCTACATCGCCCCCTTCATCGAGCTACGGTGGTCTACTGTGACAACATATCTGCGGTCTACCTATCGACGAACCCGGTTCAACATCAACGACCAAGCATGTGGAGATTGATCTTCATTTTGTCTGCGAGAGAGTTGATTTTGGAGATGTTCGTGTTCTCCATGTCCCAACATCTTCATAGTATGCAGATATCTTCACCAAAGGGTTGCCATCGACGGTCTTCACCGAGTTCCGCTCCAGTCTGAACGTCGGCCCTGCTCCCGCTCCGACTAGGGGGGGGGTGTTAGACGTGTACGTATAGGACACGTCTACCGGCCGTATAGTTTCCAAATTGTAATCTCTAGCTAGCTTGGCAACCAATTCTCCTTGTACTATTTATAATCCCAGTCGTGGGACAAATCAATTAAGTGCAACAATTATATTTGACTTCAGTGATGATGATACTTACCCATTTTGTATGACAGGCTCAAACATTAAAGGATAAAACACATTTGTGCTAAGGAAACTGCATCTGGTATTGAAAAGATGACAGTTGAAGATATCAAGAAGATGAAATGAATCATGTTTGTTTGTTTGTTAAACTGAACTTGGAACTGTGTGTGACAATTGTTAGAGATATGCCCAAGAGTCAATAATAAAGTGGTTATTATCATATCTTCATGTTTATGAGAAATGTCTACACCCCATGCTATAATTGTATTAAGAGGAAACATAAATACTTGTGTGTTTTGTAAACATAAAAGAGTCCCTAGTAAGCCTCTTTTTAAACTAGCTTGTTGATTAATAGATGATCACAGTTTTCTGTTCATGGACATTGGATGTTATTAATAACAAGGTCATATCATTAGAAGAATGATGTGATGGACACACTCCTATAGTTAAGCATAGCATAAGATCAAGTCATTTAAAGTTCGTTTTCTATAAGCTTTCAAATACACAGTAACCTAAATCCTTCGACAATGAGATCATGTTAATCACCATCATCGGATGGATACTTTGATGACATCAAACACCACTTCATAACTGGGTGGTTATAAAGGTGGCATTGAGTATTCTAAAAGTATGTGTTGAGTCACATGGATCAAGAGTGGGATTTGTCCATCCATATGACAGATAGATATACTCTGGGCCCTCTCGTTGGATGTCATATAATTGGCTTGCAAGCATGTAACTAGATCACAAGGGATCACTTATACGTCGAAAACGTATCTATAATTTTTGATGCTCCATGCTTGTTTAGTATCTATTTTGCTTTGCTTTGTCTACACTTTGAGGTGTTTTTATATCTTTTCTAGAACTAACCTATTAACAAGTTGCCACAATGCCAGTTGCCTATTTTCTTCTGTTTTTGGTTCTAGAAAGGCAGAAAATCAATATTCTCGTAATTGGATGGGACAAAAGCCAAAGTCAATATTTTAACGTGGGCGAAACGAAGCCGGAAGACGATACGGAGGGGCGCCACAGGGCGGCTAGACCCCCTAGGCACGGGTGGGCCCTAGATCGGGGGGATCTGAAGTTCTTCCCGGCACCCTGCCGGAGGGGAGATCATCCCGAAGGCCTTCTTCTCCGGTATGAAGCGTGAGTAGTTCCACCTTGGACTACGAGTCCATGTAGTAGCTAGATGGTTGTATCTCCTCCTTGTGCTTTCATGTATAGATCTTGTGAGCTCCATTCATGATCAAGATCTAATCTATTTGTAATCATGCATGTTGTGTTTGCGGGGATCCGATGGATGTTGAGATTACTATGTCAGATTGATTAATGGTTTTGTCTATTTGATTATATCATGTCTGTGTTATTTGTGATCTTGCATGCTCTTTGTTGTTAGTAGCTATCTTGGTCAAGTAGTTGCTAGTGACTCCAAGAGGGGGTATTTATGCTCGATAGTGGGTTTATGCCTCTAGTTTCCAAGGGAAGTGACAGAAATATCTTCGGTTTTAGATGTGTTGTCGTGGGAATGGTCACGGCAGATGCTGCAATCGGCAGCGAGTAGTAGAACGAGGGGCAAGGGCGGCCAGCCATCTGCGGTGCGAGATGAGGGCAGAGACACAAGGTTTTACCCAGGTTCGCCCCCCGGAGGGTAAATACCTACTCCTGCTAGATTGTATTATGGTGGAGGTACAATGGGCGAGCTCGACGGCTAGGCGGCGAGTCGCTTGGGTGTATGATGGAACGTATCTCTACACGCCCCGTAGGGAGGTTTATATAGTCTTACCTCCCCTAGGGTTTACATATCCCAACCGAATCAGTTGAAGCTTCGGTAATCGTTTAACCTAATCCGACTGGGCCTATCTACTCGCCTGAACCTTTAGCTTCCAGTCGCTTGGATCCACACCGGGCCTCGATCCAGTCGCCGTCTTGCAGGCCCACTCGCCAGTTCCTGGGCCAGTCGGAAACGTCCTGCTGGGTATACCCCGGTTGGCATATCCCCATCAGTAGTCCCAGAGGCCGTCGTTGATTAGGCGCAGGTGGTTGCTGGCAGTCGGAGTATACGGCTTCAAAGCAGACATCCAGTCGAATCGTCGGCGGGCTCCTGAATAAAGGAAGAAACTAGTTATTCTGATCGCAGCTTTGGCGAGTCGAGTCAGCGAATACTCAGTCACTGTCATAGTGATCGGGTCGGCGAGCCGAGTGGCCGAAGTTGGACCGTTAAACGTGGTCAAACTAGCCGTTGGGGCAATCCAACGGTAATTTTTAGCGTAATCACCGCGTAGTAACGACTCCCTGATTTGGCGGGTAACAACCGCTATATAAGGGGAATGGCAGGCGATCAGAGAACCATCTCTTCGTCATTTCCTCCGATTGCGCTTTCGCCAATCTCCGCATCGCGATCCAGTCGACCCGAAATCCTCCGACCCCCCACGAATCCTTCCGCCAATGGCCCCCTCCACCGAGCCTTGGGGTAGATCTAAGTGTACGAGGGCGCAACTGGCATCCTTCGAGGAGGCCGGGATCCTGCGCGCCGGCAGGTGGCCCATCCCTGTGGCCGGAGAGGTGACCCCGAACCCGCGCGAGGGAGAGTTCATCTACTTCACCAGCCACCTAGAGCGGGGGCTGGGATTCCCAACGTCTCTCTTCTTCCGGCGCTTCTGCGCCTTCTACGGGATCCAACCATCGGACCTGGGCCCGCACAGCATCGAGCAGCTCGCCATTTTCGTGGCGTTCTGTGAGTGCTACCTGGGCTGCAGGCCCTAGTTCCCCCTGTGGCAAGATCTATTCCACGGGCGGATCAGTCTCGAGGAAGCGGGTGGCCCAATGCTCGCCGCGGGCGGCCCGACGTTCCAACTGAAATCGAAGGCTTCTTTCTTCGATCTGATGCTACCCGCCAAGGCGGCGAGCCAATGGAAGAACTCTTGGTTCTACGTCACAGAGGCGACCCTAGACAGCGAGGTGGCGATCCCAAGGTACTCCGCCGACCGGCCTGAACCACGTCGACTTCAAGTCGGCAAGCTTCCAACAGACCAGCGAATGGTCGTGGACGAAATGCTTCAGACCATTCGCGGCCTGAATAAGAGGGGCCTCCTGCCCATCAATCTGTACAACTGCTGGCTCGGGCGGCGACTTGTCCCCCTAGCCCGCCGCGACCACTATATGTACGAGTACACGGGCCGGGAGGACTCGACGAAGTCCTGCCTCGACGAGTGGCAACTCGAGGATTATCTCCTGGCGCTGAAGAAGATCACCCAGGAGACGTACCTCGACGCAAAGGCCGGGGTCGCCCCCTACACCACGAAGCATCCAGCCCCGACGGTAAGTCATCCTTTCGTCACTCGCAGTCGCAGTTAAATGCAGTCGCGGTCATACTGATGTTGTTTATGCCTATTGCAGCTATTTCAAGTAGTTGAGGCGTGGCTTCCGCCCGCGGACGATGAAAATTCGAGTTTGTCCGTCCGGGAGGTGGGCGAATCGCCTTCAGCGAGGGGAGGCGTCGAGAGCGATGGGAGTGGCGACGACGAAGAATCCGAAGAAGAGGTCGCCCCGTTGGTCCGAAAAACGCGCGGGCAGCGGCAGCGTGAGCTTGAGGCGAGCAGAAGCCTCGAGCGTCATGATGATGATGACGACGAGTTCCCGAGCACACCTCGCGTCGCGAGGCCACTCCCTCGAAGAAGAAGAAGAAGAAGAAGAAGAAGAAGAAGAAGAAGAAGAAGAAGAAGAAGAAGGAGAAGGATGTTAAGGCCCCTCCGAAGAAGAAGACGAAGCCAGCGAAGCAGGCGTCTCCGCCTTACTCGCCAAGCAGCTCCGACGCCACCAGCCTGGCCGGGGGCGAGGCCCCACAAGAGGCGACGGCGCCGGATATCGCCGCCGTCCTGACCGAGGTGCCCCTGGCCTCGATGCCTCCACCATTCGCCCCAATCGCTGGGTCGGGGACCGCTCCAGTCGCGGTAGCTTCGCCGCCCAAGGGTGCTCCTGCCGAAGATGTTTCGGAGGCTCTAGCCGCAGCCTCGACAACGAAGAAACCGTCCGTGTCTTGGGCACGCGACGTCCTGGAGATGGGCCTCAGTCGCCGATTGGGCTCCGAACTGGAGAAGCCGGCCGGCATCCGCACGGGGCTATGCTTCATTTCAGTCGCCAAGTGAGTTTGCTCACCTACTTTTGTATTTCGTTGTACTTGGATTATCTTGCTCACGTAATCAATTTGTAGGACCGGAGCGAAGAAGATAGGCCATCCGACCGTGGCTAAGGTGCCACCTGTCGTCAGCGAGGAAGATCCCTCCCGGAAGAGGAAGGCGGACGAAGTCGTCGCCCCCGCGGATAGTGCCAAGAAGGCCAAGGGCGACGAAGTCGTCACGGTCTTCGACGACACGGCGATCGCGCCGAGTGAACCCGTAACGGAGGCGGCCTTACCCGCGAAGGAGGGTGCTCCCTCGCATGGGGCGGCCGAGCCGGCCTCCTTTGGTCCCGGTGCCTCCATCGCAACGTTCCCGCGCTTCATGGCCAGAGCGGCTACAGCGAGTGGTACCTCGCCCTCGAGCCATGCACCTGGGGTCGCCGATACGGAGGTCGAGCAGCGTCGCGGGCACACGTCGGCTCTCCTCGCGTCCGTGGATGCGATACAACTTCATGGCATGCTTGGCGCAGCCATCCAGGTATGTCCAGTCCCCGAGGATCAGGCCGGTGTGTTGCAGCGGTCTGATTCTTTTGATGTCGTGTTTATATTTTTCGCGTCCAGTCCCCGAGTGCGCGCTCGCTGAATTTCAGCGGGTGGGCACTTAGGATCTTTTGATTGCCAGTCCCCGAGTGCGCACTCGCTGAATTTCAGCGGGTGGGCACTTAGGAGTTTTTGATTGCCAGTCCTCGAGTGCGCACTTGCTGAATTTCAGCGGGTGGGCACTTAGGAGTTTTTGATTGCCAGTCCCCGAGTGCGCACTCGCTGAATTTCAGCGGGTGGGCACTTAGGATTTCGCTTTGGTTAACTGTTTGAATTGTGTATAGGGTCTGCAACGTGAGTCAGCTGACCGGCTTGCTGCGAAACACCGCGCGGAGAAGGAACTGGCCACCGTCCGAGAGGCGAATAAGGGGCTTCAGGCAGTTGCCGCGAAGGCAGAGGAAGCCCGCCAGGGACTTGTCCCAGCGAGTGAGTTGGCAGCGGCTCAATCGGCGTTGGGCTCGGCTGAGAAGCGGATCGCCGACCTCGAGCGCGAGCTGAGGGAGGCGAAAGAGGAAGCGAGTTCGGCGGATGGTCGAGCCAAGGCCGTCGTTACGGCCGCCGCGGAAGAGCGTAAAGTTTCTGACGCCCTTGTTGCTGGGCTTCAGGATGATTATACTTCGCTTCAGAGCTTCATCACGGATCTCTCCCGTCCCTTGATTGGTGAGTGTGTCTGCCCCTGCCTGTTGCATGTGCCTTTTTGTAGTGTCTGATGTACTCACTGTTATCTTCTATCCATAGGTCGTATCCTTGATAGCACGAAAGAGGCGAGCTCGTTCGACGCGCGGCAATGTGTGGCCACGCTTGTCGACTCCGCGGCGTTGTCGGCGACGTGCATCCGGGCCTACCTCCAGGAGATGTCGCCTACAAAAGTAATTCCCAGCGACCTCGTCGAGGTGTGGCGGTACTTGGAGAAGGCGCCGTCGGTCGTCGAGTTTATGACGCGGTCGGCATTCCGACGTGGAGCAGCGACGGCGCTTAGCCTTGGGCTCGCCCACTTCCCGGAGGACTTCGATCTGGACGACGTGACGAGTGGCTACCCGTCGTCGACTAGATTGGTGGAGATCTCAGAGGTACTCAAGTTGACGGACCGCGCCGTGGTGTACTCCGAGCGCGTCTGGGCGATGGGCTACCTCCTTCCTTACCAGGAGACGGTCGTCGCACCTAATGACCCCGAGCCGCAGCACCGGGACTTCAAGATCGAGCAACCCTTTCGTGCGGCGATGGCGGGTGAGCTGACGACGTACCCGTCAAACCCGTACACTCCCTTCATCCGCAATCGCAAGGGTGCTGGCGAGTCGTCGTCGAAGCCTGCGGAGTAGAATAGTTTGCCCTGGGGCGTTAGTAGCAGATCTGCCGTTTGGGCATATTTTGTATTCTGAGACGATTGCATCATGCTATTAACGAGATATCGTGTTTGTTTTGTGATTTGTCATGTGTTTTTCGATTGAGGTTTGAACGAGTCCCCGAGCGCGTCCGCCCTTTTTATGGGGTTTACCTCGTTTGTGATGTGTTTGTGGTTTTTGAATGTTTTGTTATTGTGGTCGACTCGCCCGGACTCGGAGAGCCAGTCGCAAGGCGACTCCCTTGAGCGCTCTGTACTTCACCGTTTTCCCTTGCGCGAACGAGGTCGGGTGGCCGAGTCCCCGAGCATGGTACTTGGTTGTTCTAGGCGCGACTCGAGGGTGGGTGAGGGCTTGGCGCGTTAGTTTGAGCGCGTCACTCCTGCCTGGCCTGTTGGGTCAGTCGCATGGCGAGTCCTGGGCATGCTCTCATACTTGGCGTTTTTCCTAGCCGCTCGCGCTGGACTGGTCGTCAGTCCCCGAGCGTGGTACTTGGCCATTCGAGTCGCTATGTCGAGGATGCGGAGGATCGTGGTCGCTGTGAGAAGCGAAGGCAGTTGTCTTGGCTCGTAGAGCCAGTCGGGCTAGGCGACTCCGATGGGGCTCCGGGTGGGTGTTTTCCATGGACGTTGCAAGGCCTGAGGTGACCCAGTGCCCTTGTAACGCACTACTTGGCCGTGCCGATCGCTGTACCAATGGTTGACTTCTGCAGTTAGCTTGACGTTGTTATTACGAGTGCGAGTGGCACAAGACACGGAGAGTAGGCGCAATTTGTGGTAACCAATTCTTTTTATTTCAAAGCGACCGGAGGGTACATATGTGGGGTTCTAGGAGTAGAACTTCCGTAGGAGGTTTACATTCCACGGTCGCTTGACGTCGAGTTTGCCATCCCCGCGGACATCGAGGAGGTAGTAGGCGTCGTTGCCGAGTACGCGCCCGATGGTGAATGGTCCCTCCCACGGAGGGGAAAGCTTGTCCATGCCCTTCTTGTCCTGGATGAGGCGCAGCACCAGGTCGCCTTCTTGGAAGGTGCGAGTTTTCACCCGCCGGCTGTGGTAGCGGCGGAGTCCCTGCTGGTAGATGGCGGTGCGTGATCGAGCGAGGTCACGTGCCTCGTCGAGTTTATCGACTCCATCCTGGCGGGTGAGTTCGTTTGCAGCCTCCGTGTAGTGGACGACCCGTGGCGAGTCGTGCTCGAGGTCGGTGGGCATGACTGCCTCGGCGCCGTACACCATGAAGAAGGGGGTGAACCCTGTCGACCTGTTGACCGAGGTGCGGATGCCCCAGATGACGGAGGGTAGCTCCTCGACCCAGCACCCGGCGGTGCGCTTGAGTGGTACTTGGAGTCGCGGCTTCAGGCCGTGGAGGATGCTTTGATTGGCCCGTTCCGCCTGGCCGCTGGATTCCGGGTGGGCGACTGATGCGAGATCGAGCCGGATGTGGTGTTCTTCGCAGAACTCGGCCATGGCTCCTTTGGCGAAGTTGGTGCCGTTGTCCGTGATGATGCTTTTTGGGAACCTGTAGCGATATATGAGCTCGCGTAAGAATTTAGTGGCAGTCTTCCCGTCGCATTTCCAGACTGGTTTGGCCTCCACCCACTTTGTGAATTTGTCGACCGCGACCAGGAGGTGGGTGTAGCCAGAGGGAGCCTTTTTGAAGGGGCCTACCATGTCCATACCCCACACGGCGAATGGCCAGGTGATGGGCATTGTCGTGAGCGCTGAGCTCGGCACGTGCGTCTGGTTGGCGTACTTCTGGAACCCGGCGCACCGCTGGACAATGTCGACGGCATCGGCGTGTGCGGTGGGCCAGTAGAAGCCATCCCGCATAGCCTTGGCGACCAGAGAGCGGGCGCCAGCGTGGTGGCCGCAGTCGCCAGAGTGGATGTCGTGGAGGATCTTGCGTCCTTCGGCGGGATGGACGCAGCATTGGAATACGCCGGTGACGCTGCGCTTGTGGAGCTCTCCGTCGATGATGGTGAAGGATTTGCATCGGCGTGCGATCATCCGAGCATCCGTCTCGTCTGCCGGCAAGGTGCCGGCCTCCAGGTAGGCGACGTAGGGCTTGGTCCAGTTGTCTGGCTCGTTGACGAGTGCGACCAGGGCTGCCTCTGGCTGCAGCGGGACTCCGATGTCGATCTCCCTTGGGGGAGAGACTGATGGCTTGGTGGTCGTGTCCAGGAAGACCCCGGCGGGTGGTGCGAGTCGAGCCGACCCAATGCGAGAGAGTGCGTCGGCCTCCTCGGTCTTCCGCCTGTCGATCCACTCAACGGAGTAGCCTACGAAGTGTCCACCCAGCTTGTCCACTGCTTGGCGTTATGCCGCCATGGTGGGGGAGACGGCGTCGCAGGTGCCAGCGACTTGCCCAGCGACGAGATCGGAGTCTCCGTAGCAGCGTAGGCGGTAGACGTTCATCTCCTTGGCAGCCCGCATGCCGTGGAGTAGTGCCTCGTACTCGGCCATGTTGTTGGTGCAGGGGGTGAAGTCGAGGCAGAGGACGTAGCAGAGCTTGTCGCCCTTCGGTGAAGTCAGCACGATCCCCGCTCCTGCGCCGTCCGCGTTCTTGGAGCCGTCGAAGTGCAGGCTCCAGTAATGGAGGTATGGCAGCTTCTCTGGCTGCTAGGCCTCTTCCCAGTCGGCGATGAAGTCCGCTAGAGCCTGCGACTTGATCGCTTTCCGTGGCTCGTATTTGATGTTGTGGACGCCGATCTCGACGACCCACTTGGCGACCCGCCCGGTCGCCTCGCGGTTGCGGATGATGTCCTGCAACGGTGCTGAGGAGACGACCATGATTGGGTGTTCCTGGAAGTAGTGCGGCAGGCGTCGTTGTGCTCTGAAGACCGCGTATACCAGTTTCTGGTACTGCGGGTATCGCTGGCGCGACTCGGTGAGGACCTCGCTGATGTAGTACACCGGTCGCTGTACTGGGCGCTCCTTTCCTTCCACCGGCCGTTCGACGACCATGACGGCGCTGACGATGCGCTCGGAAGCCGCGACGTAAACCAGCATGGGTTCTTTGTCGGAGGGGGTGGCGAGTAGTGGTGCGGCGAGTAGCACCTTCTTGAGGTCGCGGAGCGCGTCGTCTGCCTCCTTGTCCCACTGGAAGGTGGGGTTCTTGCGCATCAGGCGGTATAGGGGCATCGCCTTTTCGCCCAGGCGAGGGATGAAGCGACTGAGAGCCGCTACTCGCCCGGCCAGCTTCTGGACGTCGCGTAGGCACTCGGGTTTGCCGAGTCGGGCGATCGTGTCGATCTTGGTGGGGTTCGCCTCAATCCCTCGCTTAGAGACGACGTACCCCAGTAGTTGTCCTGCTGGTACACCGAAGGTGCATTTGCCTGGATTAAGCTTTATCTTGTATTTCCGCAAGTTGGCGAATGTTTCCGCCAGGTCGGCGAGTAGATCACCCTGGCGAGCGGATTTTACGAACACGTCGTCGATGTAGACATGGATGTTGCGGCCAATTTGGCTCGCGAGGCACTCCTGCATGCACCGCTGGTAGGTCGCCCCGGCGTTCTTGAGGCCGAAGGTCATGGCGGTATAGCAGAAGGCTCCGAATGGCGTGATGAACGCCGTCTTCTCCTCGTCCTCGACAGCCATTTTGATCTGGTTGTATCCAGAGTAGGCGTCGAGGAAACATACCGACTCCGAGCCCACGGTGGAATCGATTATTTGGTTGATCCGTGGGAGGACGAACTGCTCCTTCGGGCAGGCGCTGTTCAAGTTTGTGTAGTCGATACACATCCTCCAGGTCCCGTTCTTTTTCTCGACCAAGACTGGGTTTGCCAGCCACTTGGAGTATTTAATTGGCCGGATGAAGCCTGCAGCGAGTAGACGCTGTACTTCCTCGGCGATAGCTCGGCGGTGCTCTTCATTGAAGGGCCGTAGCGACTGCTTGACGGGTCGCACTTTGGGGTCGGCGTTTAGTTTGTGCTCAGCGAGCTCCCTAGGGACACCAGGCATGTCAGAGGGATTCCATGCGAAGATGTCCCTATTCTCAGGGAGGAACTCGATGAGCGCGCCTTCCTCGGCTGGGCTCATGCCCGTCCCGATCGTCACCGTCTGGCTGGAGTCGCCTGGGACCAGCTCGACAGTGCGGGTGTGCGTCGTTGCCTCGAAGGCTGAGGTGTTTGCGCCCTCCGAGTTGGGCTTCTTGAGTATGGTGGGGTCGTCGTTGTTGACCCCGCTCGCATACTTGGCGAGCTCATTGGCGTGGTTGGTCTCTGCCGCGATGACGGCGTCGGCGAGTTCTGCTCCTTTGGCCTCGCACTCGGCGGCCATGTCGGGGTCGCCGTTGATGGTTATGACGCCGCACGGCCCGGGGAGCTTCATCGCGTTGTACGCGTAGTGGGGCGCTGCCATGAACTTGGCGAACGCCTGGCGCCCCAGGACGCAGTGGTAGGGGCTGTCGAAGGGTACCAGCTCGAAGACGATCCGCTCGGTGCGGAAGTTTGCTGGTGTGCCGAAGGTGACTGGCAGCGTGACCTTGCCGATCGGGTACGCCTTCCGACCGGGGACGATGCCGTGGAACGTGGTGTGGGTTGTCTCGATCATCGACTGCGGGAGCCACAGCCGCCTGAAGGTGTCTAGGTACAGGATGTTGATGGAGCTACCGCCGTCCATCAATGTCTTGGGGAGCCAGTAGTCGCCCACCTTAGGCTTGACCACCAGGGCGACTCGGCCTGGGTACTCGATGCGTGGCGAGTGGTCCTGGCGGCTCCAGGTGATGGGCTGCTCCGACCAGTTCAGGAACTGGGGGACGTCCACCTGGGCCACCGCGTTGACGGTGATGGCGCGGGTGATGACCTTCTTCTCGCGCTTCGTGTTGAAGCCTGTGAAGGTGTGGAGCGAGCCGGCCACGTTGCCGAATTTTCCGCCGTTTGGCGGGTTGTTGTCGGGGTCCTCCCGTGCTCGTCGTGCCTTCTCGATTTCTCTAAGGGTGTGGTAGTCGGCGGTCGTGTGCGTGGCGGGTTTCCCTTCCCTGCTATGAAACGCACAAGGTTGGTTAAGGAGGGCCGTAGGGTCGAACCTTGGCTTGGCCTTGTAGTTGCCGCTGTCACGGCGTTGTCCTCCGTCGCGACGGAAGCTTTTGGGCTCGCGTTGTGCGTGCCCGGCGTTGGCGACGAAGTCGACTCGCCCGTCACTGCGGCGCTTGCCGGTGAGGCGAGTGTTGCTGTAGCGTAGGTCAGACCGTCGTCTGTTGTTTTTGCCGCTCGTGCGGCGTTGGCCTCCCGACTCGTCGTCGGTTTCCTGGTTTGGATCTTCCTCCGCGTACCGTTTGGCGATCTCGAGGAGGTCCAGTATGTTGTCGAGTGTGCGAGAATGTCGCTTGAGCTTGGCGACCAAGGGCTCGTAGCGGCACGAGGTCTTGAAGCAATGGATCGCAGTGTCCGGGTGGATGCCGACCGCTTTGTACCTGAGTTCTTGCCACCGCTGGACCCAGTTGCGGGTCGACTCGCGGGGTCCCTGGACGCATCGCTCCAGGTCCTCGATGGTGGTGGCGCGGGTGTAGGAGCACTCAAAGTGCCTGACGAAGGCGCCACGCATTTCCTCCCAGGAGTCGATACTATCCTGGGGGAGGGTGTTGATCCACTGCCTGCATGTCCCCTCCATCATCAAGGGGAGGTAACGGGCTGTTGGGGGGGGTGACCCCGGATAGGTTAAAGACGGGGAAAGACGAGGGTACGATCCCCGTCTGGTTTCCGAGTTACAGTCTAAGTCGGCCGAATCCTGTAGAAGTCGGTCGACATATGGAGGCGAGAGACCCGTATATGTATATTAAGACATTACCCGGCCGAGATATTACGTAAGTCGGCCGGGTTAGCCTGAGTGATCTTGATGCAGGTGAAGGACAATCCGAGCTATGCGAGGAAGGACCGAATGATATGAAGCTTGCAGGAGAAGGAGAAGCCTGAAGTCAAACCCTAGCTGCAAGCTAGGGAGAATCTGAGCGGAGCCAAGCGCTAGGGACAAAGGCGCAGAGCGACAGAGAGGCAGGAGGAGGTCACGGAGGTGACAGTCCAGAAGCCCGAGGCGCACATGAGGGGCCCTCTGGAACCTTGCCGTCATTAGAGGGGCGACAGGGAAAGGCGGGCGCCGAACTACTATATTGGGACAAGCATATTCCTCGAATATGCTTGCCACGTCATCCCTAGAGGAACCCAGGGCTCTCCTTTATAAGGAGAGGCTTGGACTCAGAAGGGGGGATCGACTGAAGTTAGAGCCGTTAGGCTGGTAAAGTTCTTCTCTTCTCCCTGTATACAGCTCAAGGAGCACTTGTAGCCCAAGGAAGAAGAAATAAAGATCTTTGCCTCAGTCTTCTGTGTGTAGAATCAACTACATCTTCCCTCCCCAGATCCCTCTAGCATCCATTGGCCCCATACTTTAGCCTACCCATGGCATCTGCCGTGATACCACCACGACAGTTGGCGCCCACTGTGGGGCACAAAGCGGTGCTAGCTGGAGTTATGATCCGGACGGGAAACTTCATCAACACGGGCGAGCGCGTTGTTTCTGGCTTGGTCCAGAGATTTGGTCTCTGTGACTATGTCAGCGACAATGCAGGGAGCTTCAGGGGGAAAACTCCCCCGCGTAATGGTGTCTTCATCAGCCTGGGCAGGCACAAGGTTTACGTCGGCGTCGACATCTCCGGCGTTTATCCTCACCGAGTTGTTGTTGCAGGAGAGCCACCTCTTAACGCAGCAAGCCGTCCGCCTAGAGCACATCCTGCAGGCAGCGTCGAGGTGATGGTCACTGCCGGAGTGCAAACTAGAGCAGCAGCAGACGGGTCAAGCAGAGAACCCGCCGCAGGTGTACAAGGCGCACCCAGGCAGACCGCACCACAACCCACCGAGGTAATCCCGCCAGCGACCAACCCGACCGAGGTGCAGGACACCACCCCAAAAGCACCAAGAGTAAGAGGGACACCTCTGGAGAAGCCAAAGAACATTCTTCAGGCGACCATAGAAAACCTGACAACGCCTGTAGCGCCGATACTTGATCCGGCAAATGCTCAGGCAGAGTTGGAGGAAACCAAGCAAAAGGTGCTGGTAGAGGCCAAAAAGGTGTCGGCCTTGCGGGAGTCCTTAAACAGGACCCTGCGAGAATATGCCAAAGCTAATAAGCTGGACGTCGCACCCGAACGGGTGGACGAATTAAGATTGAGAGGGAAAAACCTCATGGATGATATCAACAAAGAGCATGATGCTCATAAAGCAGAATCGGTGGATTTGGGCTTGCCGAGGTACAGTACCCCGGCAAAGAACCTAAGAGCGGCAAATGCCGCAACATTAGAATTAGAGGGGTTGATCGGCGAGGCCCGACAGAAACAGCAGGAAAGAGTGAATGAGCTGGTGCGCATCGCAAACCAGCAAAACGAAGAAATGCTCAGAACAAACCTGGCGAGGCCGGGGGCCTCGCGAATGGTTCACTCGGCAGGGGCAACACCTACCTTATCCGTGGCAGCAGCATCTTCACCCAGAAATAATGCACGAAGGGACAAAGCAGTAACCTCAGGAAAGAGGAACAAGCAAATTGTTCCATATGATCCGGCGATGGCTGGAAAGGCAAATGAGAACAGAGGCAATGCAAGCCGAGGTAACAGTGGGGAGAGGAACCACGGCCGTGTGGAAAAAGACGGCGGAAGCCGAGGCAATGGAGATCTCGGCAGAAGAGAACCCGCAAGAGGTAATCATGAGAACAATACCCCGGTCGAAGTAAGGAGAGAGCTGCCGCTCAACCCGCAACCAAGGCATGAACCCCGGCAGGAAAGAGAAACAAGGCCAGCTCGCCACAATCAAATTAATGAGAGATACAATGATGGTTACTCCGAGATGGAGTATGCGATCCATGGCGGAAACAACCACTATGGGGTACAAGATAGAATTCTGTACAGGGATTTGCCATCAAATGATGCAAGAGTAAAGCTGGATCGGCTATACCGGTCCGAACTGTTGGAAGAACAGGGTCCACCAGGGCCGACATGCTTTGGACCACGGATCATGGGCGAACCGCCTGTGCCAAATTTTTAGCTAGCAAGGGGCACGAAAACGTATAATGGGAGCACCAAACCGCAGGACTGGTTGATTGATTATGCCACTGCTGTGAAAATAGCGGGTGGAAACTTACGATGGGCAGTACGGTACGTACCACAAATGCTGGAAGGACCAGCCAGGGTGTGGCTGAATAATCTACCAGCGGGCAGTATCAACTGTTGGCTGGATTTTGAGGAAATGTTTGTCAGCAACTTTACCAGCACATACAAGAGGCCAAACAGGCCACAACAGTTAGCCATGTGCAAGCAGAGGCCGAATGAAACAGATAGAGAATTTTTAACTCGGTGGTGCAACCTGAGAAACTCATGTGAAGGGGTTCTAGAATCGCAAGCAATAGCTTGGTTCGCGCAAGGATGCCGCTATGGCAGCGTATTGTGGCAACGTCTGCAAAGAGATATGCCGACCACACTGGCAGAAACTATCAGAATAGCAGACTCCTACGCATTAGGAGACCCAACGCAACCAGAATTAATGTCGGCGGATCATCGCGAGCAATAGGACCATTATGCAAGAGATTTGGCCGGGTCATCCAGGCGCAGTGATTTCAGAGGAAGAAGAAGAGAGGAAAGGCCGGATTATAGATATAATTCGGCCCAAGTGGCGGCAGTAACACAAGATCAACCGAGTCACGGAGCAACTCAACGGCAGAAGAATGGACCTCAGCAGTGGACACCAAGGAATGAAGGAAAAAGGCAGTGGACCCCAGAACAAAAGAAACAGTGGCAGGAGAGGCCGAAATACACGTTCGAATCCATGTTAGATCAGCCGTGCAAGTTTCACATGTCAAACCCATCCAGGCCAGCCAACCATACGACCTGCCAATGTGCATGGATGAAAAATGCAATGGGGAACCCCGCAGGAGTTCAGGCACCCCATCAAGTACATCAGCAGCATCAACCACAGTTGACTGGAGCAAATGCACAGCAACTGATGTTACCGCCCCCTCCCCCGAGGTACGATAACTCGGATCGGAGAGACGCGGTACATCAAGTGATGAACCAAGTCCAGGATGGAAGGACGAATCCGGCGAATACTGGACGCAATGATTACAGAGAACATCATCAGTCTTATTGCGTGTTCACAACGGAACAACAAGACAAGCAGAGTGTGCAGCGCCGGCATATGGAAGTAAATGCAGTTATGCCGGCAGTACCAAGATATATGCCTTGGTCGGATCAAGAGGTAACTTGGAGCATAAAGGATCATCCCAAGATAATGCCGAATCCTGGGTCATATTCACTTGTATTAGACCCAACATTTGTTGGACCGAGCATCAATGTGAAATTCTCAAAAGTACCCATTGACAACGGAAACAGTATCAACATCATGTACAAAGATACCATGCATAAACTCGGAATATCGCAGAACATGTTGCAATCCACGAGGACCACTTTCCATGGGATAGTGCCAGGGCTTTCATGTGAACCCATTGGTAAGGTCCGAATGGATGTGTTATTCGGCACAAGGGATAACTGCAGAGCAGAAAACTTAGAGTTTGAGGTGGTGGATCTAGAGAGTTGCTATCATGCTTTACTCGGACGGCCAGCATTGGCCAAATTTATATGGGCAGTTGTCATGTAAGTTATCTGACAATGAAGCTACCCGGACCACAAGGAGTAATAACAGTTGCAGGGGATTACAAGAAGTCAATGGAGTGTGCGTCAGCCGGGTCAAATTTGGCCGAATCATTGGTTATAGCAAGAGAAAAGAGAAGGATTCAAGAGGTAGCAGCCCTCGCTCAGTCGGCACAGCTGAACATGCCGGCGCTAGCCAACCCGCATGGCAGTGTCTCTTTTCAGCCGACTAAAGAAACGAAGAAATTTTAGATCGATGAGCAATTCCCGGAGCATACTGTTACTATTGGTGCAGGCCTGGACGCTAAATAGGAAAGCGAGCTCACCAACTTCCTCCGTGAGAATCGGGACATATTTGCATGGTCAACTCAGGATCTGCAAGGTGTTCCGAGGGAGTTGGCTGAGCACTCTTTGAACGTAAGGCCAGGAGCAAGGCCGGTGAAGCAACCTCTCCGCCGCTTCGCCGAAGACAGGAGAAAAATAATAGGAGATGAAATAGCTCGGCTCCTCGCGGCCGGGTTCATCATGGAGGTGCTGTATCCGGATTGGTTGTCGAATCCGGTGCTAGTAGAAAAGAAGAAAGATGATCCCAATGTAGCCATTGTATGGCGAATGTGTATCGATTACACCAACCTGAACAAGGCGTGTCCAAAAGATCCTTTTCCATTGCCTAGAATAGACCAAGTCATTGATTCGACCGCTGGTTGTGAGTTATTGTCATTTGTAGACGCGTATTCTGGTTTCCACCAGATACCGTTAAATCCAGCCGATCAAATAAAGACCGCGTTTATTACCCCGTACGGGGCTTATTGCTATCGCACAATGCCATTCGGCCTGCGAAACGCAGGAGCAACATATCAGAGATGCATGCAAAAATGTCTACATGATCAGATAGGAAAAAATGTACAAGTATATGTAGATGACGTGGTCATCAAAACCAAGGAAAGCAAAACGTTACTGGAAGATATACGGCAGACTTTCGCGAACCTGAGAAGGTTCCGAATGAAGCTTAATCCAGAAAAATGCACGTTTGGCGTGCCGGCAGGAAAATTACTCGGTTTTCTGGTATCCAGCCGAGGTATAGAGGCCAACCCAACAAAGATAAAGGCAGTAGAAAGAATGGAATTGCCAAGATGTTTAAATGATGTACAAAAATTCACGGGTTGTCTGGCCTCGCTTAGCCGGTTTGTATGTCGGCTAGGAGAGAAGGCGCTACCACTCTATCAGCTGATGAAGAAATCAGATAAATTCATTTGGACTCCACAAGCGGACAGCGCATTCCATGAGTTGAAAAAGATGTTGGTCACAGCACCCATTTTGGCTTCTCCATTATCAAAAGAGCCTATGTTACTCTATGTAGCGGCTACCAACAGAGTAGTGAGTGCTGTAGTCGTAGTGGAACGACTTGAAGATGGTAAGTCGGTTCAGAGGCCGGTGTATTATTTAAGTGAGGTGTTATCCACTTCAAAGCAGAATTACCCACATTATCAGAAGATGGCTTATGGGGTATATATGTCGGCGAAAAAGCTTAAACATTACTTCGAAGAGCATCCCATCAAAGTGATATGTGAGGCGCCCATAGCCGACATATTGAGCAACAAAGACGCAAGTGGCCGAATAGCAAGATGGGCAACCGATCTGTCACCATACGCTCCACAATTTGATAGGAGAGACGCAATCAAATCTCAGGCGGTCGCCGACTTTTTCGTAGACTGGGCCGAGGTGCAGTATGAGCCACCATTGCCAGACCCAAATTATTGGACTATGCATTTTGATGGTTCCAAACTAAGGAATGGTTTGGGGGCAGGAATAGTGTTAACCTCGCCTAAAAGATACCAACTGAAGTATGTGCTACAAATACATTTTGCTGCATCCAACAACGTAGCCGAATATGAAGCACTGGTCCCTGGATTGAAAGTAGCAAAAGAAATTGGCATACGCCGAATCTTGTGCTATGGCGACTCGGATCTGGTAGTACAACAAGTCTCAGGCAGTTGGGACGCATTAGATGCTAATATGGCTTTATACAGATTTCACGTGCAAAAGATCAGTGGATACTTTGAAGGATGTGAATTTCACCACATACCTCGGGCAGAAAATGATGCCGCAGACACGTTGTCAAAACTAGGATCAACTCGGCAATCAATTCCTCCGGGTATTGCCCTGGAACACCTCAGGAAACCATCAATAATCCCATCACCAGAATCCGAATCTATCTTTATCCCGACAAATTCAGCAGAAGATAACGCGCCGATGGAAGTAGACAGGCAATATAACTCGGAACCCCCCAAAAGGAGGACAGCCGAAGTAAGCACAATCAGGGGGAAAGCCGAGATTGGTATGTCGGCAGAAAACATGGAAGTAGACAGTGAGATCACACCAGAAAAAGTCGCACCGCTATGGGCGCAACCCATATTCTCTTACCTAAAAGACTCGATGTTGCCGAGTAATGAGGTATTAGCTAGACAAACCGTAAGGAGAGCAAAAGCTTATACAATCATAAACAATGAGCTATATAAAAGAAGCGTCACAAGCGTGTTGCAGAAGTGTGTGAGTTCGGCAGAAGGTCAGGAGATCCTCCTAGATATACACCAAGGAGAATGTGGGCACCATGCCTCATCTCGTGCCTTGGTAGCCAAAGCATTCAAGCATGGATTTTATTGGCCGACGACATTGAAAGAAGCAAAAGAATTAGTTGAAAAATGCAATGGGTGTCAGAGATACGCAACCAAAATACACATGCCATCGACCGAGTTAAAAACAATACCCATCACTTGGCCATTTTCTGTATGGGGTTTAGATATGGTGGGACCATTTAAGCCGGCACGAGGAGGAATGACCCACATATTGGTTATGGTGGACAAGTTCACAAAATGGATTGAAGTGAAACCAATAAAAAAATGCGATGGGTCCACAACAGTGAAATTTCACAAAGATATTATCTTAAGATATGGGTATCCGCACAGTATTATTACAGATAATGGCACAAACTTTGCAGAAGGAGCCTTCGCCAGATTTTGCAGAGAGAAACACATAAGACTAGATATTGCCTCTGTGGCTCACCCAGCATCTAATGGGCAAGTGGAAAGGTCTAATGGACTGGTGCTATCAGGAATAAAACCACGACTTGTCGAACCGTTGCAAAGGTCGGCAGGATGTTGGATTGAGGAACTCCCAGCCGTACTATGGAGCCTCAGGACTACTCCGAATAGATCAACAGGTTATACACCATTCTTTCTGGTATATGGGGCAGAGGCCGTACTTCCAGCCGACATAATATATGACTCGCCAAGAGTTACTCAGTATACAACCTCGGAGATAAACGAGATAGCTCGGCAAGATACTGTAGACCTGCTAGAAGAAGCCAGAGAACTGGCACTATCACGATCAGCTATTTATCAGCAGAACCTGCGACGATATCACAGCAAGAAGGCGAATCCAAGGGTGTTCAAAGAAGGAGATTTAGTCCTCCGACTGGTGCAACGCACGGCCGGCATGCACAAGTTGTCACCTCCATGGGAGGGACCATTCATTGTGAGCAAAGCATTGCATAACGATGCCTATTATCTAATCGACGCTCAGCCCCCCGGAGGGAGCAAGGCAGACAAAGCTGGCGAAGAAACGAAGCGTCCATGGAATGTAGCTTTGCTTCGACCATTTTACTCGTAGCATTGTATCTCAAGGTCAAGAACCAATGATGTATTGAACCTCGGCACCCAGAGCAGTGACTCGGGGACTGCCATATGTTATTTCAATTTCATGTTATGTATTTGAACCTCGGCACCCAGAGCAGTGACTCGGGGACTGCCATATGTTATCTCAATTTCATGTTATGTATTTGAACCTCGGCACCCAGAGCAGTGACTCGGGGACTGCCATGTGTTATTTCAATATCATGTTATATATTTGAACCTCGGCACCCAGAGCAGTGACTCGGGGACTGCCGTCTATTATTTCAATGTCATCTTATGTACTAAATATCGGCACCCAGAGCAGTGACTCGGGGACTGCCATATATTATTTCCATTTCATACTAAACATTTGAACCTCGGCATCCAAAGCAGCGACTCGGGGACTGCCATATGCTGCCCCAGTTTTATGTTGAGCACTACCCTGAGCAGCGCCTCGGTATTGGTCTTATATTATTTCTGAATTTGGTTTACATATTGAAATTCGGCGCGATAAACAGTGATTCGGGGATTGCCATATATTGTTCCAAAGTAGTAGTCAACCTCTGTTCAGAACAGATCAATATTATAGGATATTTAGAGCTCACGCTTATACTACTCGGCTAAACCACGAAAAAACGAAGGCAAGGATACATCCTAAAATCAGGAAATTGCGGGCCATCAAAGCAAGAATTCGGATGAACACCCACTTAAACAAAATGATAACAACTACAAGCGTATATGTCACAGCAGTACACGGCAAAAGAAATTCAAATCATACAGAGAGCAGACAAATGTTTCGCGTACATCATACGCCCGGCATGCCAGGGATAAGAAATAACTTAAGCGTTGTTCGCTGGAGAGGCAGCAACTTGGTCAGGCGCTGGGCACTCCGACGTAGGAGGAACTTCGACCGAGGTTGCCTCGCCCTCCATAGACCTAGGTGCAACTTCAGCGGAAGCCCGAGGCTGCTCAGGAGCATCAGTCTGTGCAGTTGAATGCCCAGTACCTTTGGAGGAGGACCGCGCATCGCCGTCACTGTCCGAGCTTGAACTGGAGCTGCCAGATGTGGCCGAGTCATCCTCACCCTCCCCTTGCTCAGCCGAATTGTTATCCGAGGCATCCTCAACTACGACCTCCTCATCCGGGTTTGGAAGAAAACTCGGCCCTTCATTCCAGGTATGCACGTCGGCATACTCGACGAGTTGGAAGGCGCGAGCTTGCCGAAGAGCGACGAAAGTGGGGTCTTCAACCCAACGAGAACCAGTGCGCAGATTTCTCAGGATATCAAGAGAGATGTATTCGTACCATGACATAATAACAGTGAGAGCCATATCAGCGCCAGCTCGCCCGGCTGATTCCCTCCAGAGACTTAGTTGCTTCTCGGATGCCATCAGTCTCTTCACCAGTAATTCAACCTCATTGATATCAGGGGTCCCAGAGGTGTTCGGCCAGAGAACATGGTAAGCTCGAATAGCTGCCTTCACCAAATCCCGGCCCATAATCTTCATTGGACCAACCGCAGCACCAACAGCAACCAGAAAATCCTCCATCGAATACTCCGAATCAGCGGCAACAGGGACACCTCGGCATACACGAGCCGCAAGAACTGCTTTAGAACTCACAGGTTTAGCTTCGGGAAAATGATCTGCGCAAAACACGAACGTGTCAGGTGGCAGCAAGGACAAAGAGAAAAATATAATTCGGCCGTGCCAAGAAGCTTACGATGAATGTAACTCATCATGATCTGGAGGTCTTTGGCCCAATCAATCTTGCTCTTCTCAAAGCGAGCGATTTCCTCGCTCATTCCCTGAGTTTTCAGTTCGGCAGCGTCGAGGAGTTCTTTATTCTTCTGCAGCTCCAAAGCCAGCCGATTCTTCTCTTCGGAGAATTCTTGATCGACCTTTTCTAGTTCGGATTTCTGAGAAAGCTTAAGGGTCTCCACCTCGGCCCGTAGGCGAGCTATTTCATCATCTTTTTCTTTTAGCTACGCCAAATGAGTAGCGCTTTGTTCTAAAAAATGCCGCATCACGTCAGGCATGGGCGTGCAGTCTTGATGAGATACTGCGAAGGTCTGCAACTCGGCTTTACCACAGCCAAACGAAAAAAAAATTAGCACGTATTCTAAAGCGCGAAAAGAGGTAAGGTAAAAGGGAGACTAACCTTCCAAGCTCTTAACTTTCTTCTCAAGACGAATGTTAAGGTTATTGATATTACCTGTTCATCAAAAAAGTGAGCCGGCATCTCGCGGACAAATCAATAAGACCGCCGAGAATAACAAAAAGGAACTATCGACTTACCAGCCTTTTTTACCACAGGAAGGATTTTCTCATACTTTTCTTCTAGTTTGCGGTGCGAAAAAAGCAACCTCTGAAATTCGGCAGTCCGCCGGTCATGTGCAACCTGAGCAATGGAGCAAAACGATGAATGGATATTCGAAGCTAAATCAGATCCGAGTCAAGCAAAACTTAACTCGGATCTAGGTGGCTGGATATTCGAAGCTAAATCAGATCCGAGTCAAGCAAAACTTAACTCGGATCTAGGTGGCTGGATATTCAAAGCTAAATCAGATCCGAGTCAAGCAAAACTTAACTCGGATCTAGGTGGCTGGACATTCAAAGCTAAATCAGATCCGAGTCAAGCAAAACTTAACTCGGATCTAGGTGGCCGGATATTCGAACCCTAGAAGTAAAGTTAAATTAAGTAAAACATCATTAAACTTCCGAGCATATAACAAGTTATTTCCTTGCAAGTTTCGGGGACTAGAGCATATAGTAACATCTGGGGAACTAATCTAAACTCCGCAAAACAGCAATTACCTCATTCATCTTGTTAGTGTCAAGGATGAACTTGGCGGCTTGATCGAAACGGCCGCTGATGTCGGAAAGATGAAAGGGCTGATTGATGGGATTACCCTCAAACTGATCAGCAGCATTCCAGTTATTGGCATACTCCACTAGCGAGCCGAGGCTGTTCCCACTAGCTGTCCGAGTTAAGACCTTACCCCAGACATGTTGTGTAACCACTACAGCCGCAGGGCTCTTGTGAAGAGCAAGCTGGGTGCTGGCAGCCGAGGCAACGGAGGCTTTGGTAGGCGCAGTTCCCTTGCGCAGCATGTCGGCAATACTCGGCTGAGAAGAGCCGACAAGACCTTTCTGGGAAGAGGAGGCCTTGGTGGCAACAGCTTTTCTCGCCTTAGAAGAGGCATCAGCAGGAAGCGATACCTCGGTATTGGGAACGGTGTCTTCAGGAGCAGCAGGAGTCACGGTCGCAGAAGGCGCCGAGATAACGACCTCTTCGACCGGGGCTGGAGTGGCTATAGAAACTGCTGGGGCAGATAGAGGCTCAGTAGCGGAGCTGGGACCCACAGAAGGGGCAACGGGTTCGATGGAAATCTCGGAGGGCCGATTGGAATCAATGTCGACAAAAGGAGTTTCAGGCACGTCGCGACGAGGAGGCGACGGATTCGGAGATGAAGGAGAGGCAGCACGAGCAGGACTGGGAATACTAGTATCATCAACGGGCGGAGGAGACGGCTGCCGAATCGGGCGGCTAGTCATGCTAGGACCGCCGGGCTTAACAGAAAGCGGAGCACTGCAAAAATAAGAAAGAAAAAAGGGTGTCAGTATGAAAAACAGAAAGAGAGAAACAAGAAATACGAGCAAAAGGAACTTACCCGGCGACCCTAGGCATAGTCTTGCGCCTGGGAGGATTCGGAGCGGATTTCTTCATTCGTTTCTTGGGGACCGCCTCTGAGGCACTAGCAGGAGCCCCGCGTTTCCCCGAGGTGACAGGGGGTCGAGAAGCAATAGGCTCGGCGTCGTGAACCTGACCGGCCGGATTAGCTGGGAAAGTAGAAGCCGGAAATGCATAAGAAATAGGCATTGCGGCAACTACCTCAAGAACTTGGACCTCGTCCGAATCACCTTCCTCCTTGTGCGCCGAGGTCTTGCCACGATCTCGAGCCGGGGCAGGATCCGACTTAGGGACGAACTCTTCCGAGTCCGGCTCACCAGTATCCGGGGTGCTCCGGTCCGCAGGCCACGGAAGCAACAAAACTTCGGCATCCTCATTCTTCTGCTCTGCGAACCTCTGCAAGACGAGGAAAAAGAAAGTTATTGGAATCCGTTAGGAAAACAATTGAATAGCAGAGCATTATTGATTAAGCTTACTTCAGGAGGCGGACAATCGTGGGTGAACGGTTTCAATCCCCAAGCCCAATCCTTAGGCATCTCCGTCTTAAAGATAGCTCGGACACACTTATAGATAAGGTAGTTGTCCAGCTCCACGGTCGAGACTCGGTTAGGGTCAAGAGGACCGCTCATGTAGCACAGTTTGTGAGTCCGCTTCTGGAATGGGCAGATTCGGCTACTGATAAAGGTAGCCATCAGGTCTTCGCCGCATAACCCGGCGCGGATCAGCTCTTTAAGCCGAATCTCAAAAGCCTCGACCAAGGCATGACTCTTCCTCGGATTGTAAGTCCAATTCACCTTAGAAGGTGGACCAATTGAGAAGGCAGGAAGCCAAATCTTGTCCTTCGTCCCTCTGTTCTTGACGTAAAAGAAGGATTTGTGCCACTTCTTGCACGACTCCAACCCGGTGACACGAGGACATACGGATTTCCTCCGAGGTGTAATGGACACTGCCCCACATTGAGTAAGCAATTTCTCGGAAGGGTGCAGAGACTTGTCAGGGACTACGTTAGAACGAATCTGGAAGAACTTCGACCAGACGTGCACGGACGGCCATAGGCCGAAGTATCCCTCCGAGGCGGAGATAAAAGCAGAAAGAGAAGCGATGGCATTCGCAGGAAGATGATGCGGCTGAAGGCCGAAGTAGTCGAGAAACTCTCTAGCAAAATCGCTAAGAGGGAGACCAAAGCCACGCACGAAGTGTGACATAAAAACTACATACTCGCCCTCCCCAACATCCGGAGAGGACTCGCTGCCGGGTAAGCGACAGGAGACCTCCGCGGGAATCCTCCGAGTTCGGATAAGCCACTCAATCTCGCGGCGTGTAACAGAAGAGCCTTGCCACGAGCCTCGCTCGGGCCCAGAGCCAGCGTCATCATCCTCTACCAGAGCACCACTAAAGGAGCTAGACATGGGTTCACCGGAAAGATCGACGGAGGAAGAGCTGGCGGCGGAGGGAAGTTTAGAGCTACGAGGCCCCGTCGTGATTTTGCACGGGAGCAGCGGCGGAGGAGCAGAGGAACCGCCGCACGAATACAAGATCGAAACGGAGAAATCTAGGATACAACCTAGGCAACGCACTCGGAAAGAACTCACCGGCGACGGTGCCGGAGCTGGCGAGCGCAGGCGAGGCGGACGGAACAACACGGCGGAGTCCTCGCCGTCGGAAGTTCTGATGAGCGCGCGGCGGCGGAGCTGCAAGAGGGCGCGGAAGCGAGAGGAAGAAGAAGGGCACAGGCGAACGAGAAGGGGAAAAGTGAATTTCCAGACGCCGCGCCCCTCTTTATAATCGAGCCACAAGCGAGGTAGTGGGATCGTGGGTGCAGCAGTTGACCGTGTAGATCGTGGCTGCGGCACAAACGCACGACGTTAAGTGGAACCGCACCAACGGCCACACAGCAGCGAAGAAGGTTGCGATCCCCAAGGGAAATGGCACACGAAGCGTCACAGCGCCGGCGCGACAGGTACAGTGTTAACTGTAGCCTGTCAGTAAGTACTGTAGAGGAACAAAAAACTAGAAGAACAATGATGGGGGTGACACGTAGGACAAGGCGTACGAGAGAAGGAACATGGGTACCTCGAACGAGAAAAAGATAACGCGGAAACAATACAGAAAAATGTGATGAAGCTGATACGACCCGTCCGAAGTTATCGGCAGGGCCACACCAGCTTCGGGGACTAATGTTGGGGGGGTGACCCCGGATAGGTTAAAGACGGGGAAAGACGAGGGTACGATCCCCGTCTGGTTTCCGAGTTACAGTCTAAGTCGGCCGAATCCTGTAGAAGTCGGCCGACATATGGAGGCGAGAGACCCGTATATGTATATTAAGACATTACCCGGCCGAGATATTACGTAAGTCGGCCGGGTTAGCCTGAGTGATCTTGATGCAGGTGAAGGACAATCCGAGCTATGCGAGGAAGGACCGAATGATATGAAGCTTGCAGGAGAAGGAGAATCCTGAAGTCAAACCCTAGCTGCAAGCTAGGGAGAATCTGAGTGGAGCCAAGCGCTAGGGACAAAGGCGCAGAGCGACAGAGAGGCAGGAGGAGGTCACGGAGGTGACAGTCCAGAAGCCCGAGGCGCACAGGAGGGGCCCTCTGGAACCTTGCCGTCATTAGAGGGGCGACAGGGAAAGGCGGGCGCCGAACTACTATATTGGGACAAGCATATTCCTCGAATATGCTTGCCACATCAGCCCTAGAGGAACCCAGGGCTCTCCTTTATAAGGAGAGGCTTGGACTCAGAAGGGGGGATCGACTGAAGTTAGAGCCATTAGGCTGGTAAAGTTCTTCTCTTCTCCCTGTATACAGCTCAAGGAGCACTTGTAGCCCAAGGAAGAAGAAATAAAGATCTTTGCCTCAGTCTTCTGTGTGTAGAATCAACTACATCTTCCTTCCCCAGATCCCTCTAGCATCCATTGGCCCCATACTTTAGCCTACCCATGGCATCTGCCGTGATACCACCACGACACGGGCGGCTAGCAGGTCGGTGTGGCCTGCGATCCCCATCGCCATGAGGTATGTATCGAGCCACACGGAGGGGTCGTACGAAGGGTCGTACTTTTCTATCTCCTTCGGCGCCTTGAAGTTCGGTGGGTACTTCTCGCCTCAGATCATCGGTCCGAAGCACTTGGGGCCGAGTCGACTTAGCGATACCATCGGCTCGCCATCGCGGCGATTGGATATGGTGTGTCGCAGGTCGTCGGGCTGGCATGCGCGCCAGCTTTGGTTGTTGATGATGTGGGTGCGGGCGTCGATGGGTTGACCGTTGGCGGCGACGAAGTTGGTCGCTGGCCTGGGGTCGTTGGTGGAGAGTGCCGCGTTCGCGGGTCGATGTTGGAGCTGCAATGGCTCTGGTGGCGGGCAGTTGAGGGTGTTTGCCGCCATGGGGCGGCCACTTGAGGCCGCTCTGCTTCCCGAAGAACGCGAGTACACTTGACCCTGCGAGTCGGCGCCTGCGTTTTGCTGCTCGACGGCCTTTGCGAGCAGGGCCCTGACATACTGGATCTGTAGGGCGCCGTCGCCGGTGGCCGTTATGTTGTTGGCTGCTGCTCGGCCTGCCACAAGGTTGTCCATCGGGGTGGAGAACAGTGGGAGGCCGTTCGCGTCTCACTCCCATGAAGAGGCTACTATTCGCGGCTGATCCCTGGGGGGTGTGCGGTTGGTGGAGGTGGGGCGCCCATCGCCATCGATCCTGGCGGGGGCCGGGCGCTTTCTCCTGGTGGTGCGTTCTCGCAGATCGCGCGCTCGGCCGCGCGGGCTGGGTCGTTTTCGTCGTCGAAGTTCAGGGCGCGCCCCTGGACGGTGGGGTTCAGGCGCGACCTGATTCGCTGCTGGTGGTAGCGCGATAGCTCCTGCGCCGTCACCTGCTCGAGGCAAAAAAATTCGCGCTCGGCTTGTTCCTTGCGGACTGCTTCCGCCAGCTTGAGGCGGAGTTCCTCGACCTCCGTTGCCGTGGCGTTAGGAGGGATCGGGGTGGAGAAGGGATCCTCTGGCGGATCGGTGCCGGTCGCCATGTAGGTCGCGGCGTGGCGACCGGTCCCGTCGCGGAGGTCGGCGGAATTTTCCGACCCAGAGTCGAAGTCGAAGATCCCAAGAATGGAGGGATCCTCGAAGTCTCCCACGTTGGAAACTTGGGTGATGGAGCCCGCGGATGAAGCCGCGGTAATGGATCCGGCGAGTGACGCCGGGGTCGCCGAGTCGGCGTCGTCGTTGAGGGCCACGTCTTCCGCGGCCACGGAGTTTTCGGCCACGTTGCTGTGAGCCGAATTGTACTCTGAGGCGAGGAGATGGATCGTGCGGACCTGGCTCTCAAAGAGCCGATCGCGTGGCGGCGACTCGCGGATGCGAGCCGAGTCCTCCGAGATGATGACGTCGGTGAGGCCGACGAAGAGGCTGATCGTGCCAACCGGCAAGATCATGCTGTGCGTGACGGGTCGCGCCGCCGGGACGTAGCTGCTCGGCAAGATTTGGAGCATCTCACCGATCGCTATCATGCGGCCGGTGGCGACCGTCTCGTTGATGGGCAGATTGGATCTCGCCGCAGAACACCGGCCAGACCGGCCAGGCCCCACGGTGGGCGCCACTGTCGTGGGAATGGTCACGGCAGATGCTGCAATCGGCAGCGAGTAGTAGAACGAGGGGCAAGGGCGGCCAACCATCTGCGGTGCGAGATGAGGGCGGAGACACAAGGTTTTACCCAGGTTCGGCCCCCCGGAGGGTAAAGACCTACTCCTGCTAGATTGTATTATGGTGGAGGTACAATGGGCGAGCTCGACGGCTAGGCGGCGAGTCGCTTGGGTGTATGATGGAACGTATCTCTACACGCCCCGTAGGGAGGTTTATATAGTCTTACCTCCCCTAGGGTTTACATATCCCAACCGAATCAGTTGAAGCTTCGGTAATCGTTTAACCTAATCCGACTGGGCCTATCTACTCGCCTGGGCCTTTAGCTTCCAGTCGCTTGGATCCACACCGGGCCTCGATCCAGTCGCCGTCTTGCAGGCCCACTCGCCAGTTCCTGGGCCAGTCAGAAACGTCATGCTGGGTATACCCCGGTTGGCATGTCCCCATCATGTGTTTTTGCCACTAGGGAGAAAACAACGGTCTCTTGTTCATGGAACAAGTGGATTGTTTACCTTACACACTTTGCTTAAAGCAGTTGTCTGTTTCTTGCAACTTAATACTGGAGGGGGTTCGGATGATAACCTGAAGGTGGAGTTCTAGTCATAGATGCAGTTGGATGGCGCTTTATGTATATTTTTGTATTGCCCAATCGAATCTCATAGGATCTTTTTGTCTAGTATTGCATTGTTATGCCATGCTCAGTTCCTGTCAATTGTCCTGATGTAATTTGTTTACCCTTCATGCCATGTTGTTTATGTAAGGAGAGCACATCTAGTGAACTATGGACCCCAGTACAATCTTTACCATTGATACATCTTCCACTGTTACCTGTTTACTTGCTGCAAACCATCATCTTCCACACCATATGTTTAATCTTTTGTTACAACAAACTGATGAGCTTGACAACCTCACTGATTCGTTGGGGCAAAGTATTGAGTTTGTGTTGTGCAGGTTTCCACGTTGCTTGCAACACCTTTGAGACGTTTCCTTCCTCATACTGGTTCGATAACCTCGGTTTCTTACTAAGGGAAAACTTGCTGCTGTGCTCATCATACTTTGCTCTTGGGGTTTCCAATGAAGCGTCCCACGACAGTGCTGGGCGCCATCAAACTCTTTCTGGCGTCGTTACCGGGGAGGCTAAGGACGTCTTCACAAGGGGAGTCCTCCTCAACCTTTCTCTTTACTTTGTCTTTAGTTTTCTTAGTTTCTTTTGCTTGGTTTTGTTTGCCTCTTTTTATAAAAAACTCCAAAAACATTAGTTTAGTTTGGTTTGCTTTTTCTTATCAAAAACACAAAAAAAAATTAGTTCCTGCCCTAGTTGCTACCATGTCTAGTTTTGGTCCTATCTCTCTAACACCTATGGAAGAGATATTTGCTTTCAAGAAAAAAGGTGAAGAGAGTTTTAAAGAAGCTTGGTCTAGAATCTCCGCTTTACAAAGGGAAACTGAGCCTAAGATGAGTCTTAGCTTGGTTATCAATAGTTTCTACCGCGGTATTGCTCTTTGTCATAGATATGCTTTAGATGCTGTGGCTGGGAAAGATATTTTTCAATGTACCGAGGACGAAGCTTTTGATGCCATAAAGAAATTGATTATAATTTATAATACACCTGGAAAGTCTGATTCCTCTTTCATAAATATTTTTGCTAGGTTGAACACTCTTGAGTCCAGTACTGCTGCTCTGAACAGTTGCTATCACACACTTAGGGAGTACCATAATTATGTTCCAATGAATTTTGAGCCTTCAAAGTGGTTTCCCACAATCAAAGTCACTATAAATAGTGCAACTTTTGATGCTCGGTGTGATATCATGTATGAATTTTGCCTTATGCCTAAAGATATTTATGAGTCTTTGAGTCTTTGGAGGCTTTCTAAAGGAGGAGAGGAAATCTCTCTTACTAATAATGCCACTTTATTACCAATTGGAATAGCTGAAGGTGTGTTTATAAATATTTCAGGGAAAATGGTGTCTATTGATTATCTTGTTATTGAATGTGTAGGCAAAGGATAGATTACACTTGGAAGATCCCTACTGAAACACCTTGGAGCAATAATATATGTGGGAAAAGGCATTATGCATTTTTCTCCTCCGGTAAGCAATCATATTTTCCCTAAAGAGAAGAATAAAGGTAAGAAAGGAAGGACCAAGAGGGGTAACAATTCCTCATTTGAAAATACTTGATTTCTTGCTTCTTGTGCCTAACTTAAAGGCGTTAAAGAAAAGTACTTGTTGGGAGATAACCCAAGAGTTTCCTTGAGTCTTGAAAGTTATTACTTCAGTAATGACCTCTCCTTATCCTTTTTGTTTGTTTTTTGTGCCAATAATGACCTCTAATGAGAGGGAAGTAAGATTTGGGGAGTTGCTGTCCTAAAACAGATTTCTGTCCTCCACCATAAAAATTCGAGAGGAGTCTCTATAAGTAAGATTGAGCTGAACATTTACGAATAAATCCCCCAGTATGTTAGCTAAGTTTCGTTAGTTCAATACTTTTTTATTTGAGAAACAAAAGGTCTTCGAAAAAATCGGTTTCTACCCGTTGGTCTGTTTTGATAGATTTCTGCCATTATTTGCATTTGCTTCTTATTGATTCCTTTTTGGGTTCTTTTTGGGAAATTGAGCTTTTTGAAGGAGTTGCTATAGTAGCATGTTTTTTTAGTGAGAGTTTTGTTGTTCTAAAGCTAAACCCAAAGGTCTATTATTTTTTGAATACACTAGTGTTGCTAATGAAGATTGTGTGAAGTTTTGTATGAAGGAAAAATTTCACGTGTAGAGAGAGAATGATGTAATGATAAGAAGAATGGACAAAATATCAAGCTTGGGATGCCAATCCGGTGTCACCCCAAGAAATATCCAAGAGGTACAAGCGTCAAAGCTTGGGGATGCCTAAGGCATCCCCTTCTTCATCAATAAAAAGCTCAGGTCTGTCTAGACACTTCGTTTTTATTGTTTCATGCATTGTTGTGTTGTTCTTGGAGCGTCTTAGTTTTCATTTGCTTTGCTTAGTTTGTTTAGTTTGCTTGAGTAAAGTAGTTTGGACCCCCGTTCTCACTGTGTTGTTTCAAATAAGTTGCTTGTTGTTGGAAAGGAGTAGAAAGTTCTTGCTTGATAAGTGCAAGAGAAGCTTGCATTGACTGTGACTTAGACTTTAGCATGACATGCTAGGTGTTGTTTTGACCTTATGCTTAGTGATTAATGTTGTAGCATGTATTATTCCAAACAATTGGTATTGCTTAGTGTTCCTTGAAAGAATTATGCGTTGTTTTAGCATGCAAAAACATAGTATTGTGGTATTCTCCTTTGATGTTTTGTTTGGGTTGAGTTGGAACATGCTCACACCATGTTATGACTATGAACAAGTCACCATAGACTCTATGTCATCTAGTCCTTGACTTGTAGTACCACTTTATTCTTTGATTAGTAATGTTTTGTTGCTCTGCATGATTATGACCATTATTGCTCTCTTAGTTGGTTGCTCCCAGTCTTTTGCTAGCCTCCACTTATATGAGTAAGCTCTAGGCATGCTTCCAACTCCCAAGAAACCAAGTTATTCCAAAGTTTCCACTATAAATTCCTATGCATGGTGTGTTACACAATTCCAAGTATATTCTTGTTTTTAGCTATCTTCCAATTAAAAAAGTATTTTGTTATGTGAAAACTTAGTGATTAAAGCCCTCACAAACTTGATGGCACACTTTATATTCTTTGCCCCTAATAATTTGAACCATTGTGTCATCAATGTTTTATATGCTTGCACTTATACGATAGAATTAGCGGAACCGTGTTATCTATGGATGTCACCGGTGTAAAATAAAGAGGAATCTTGTAAATCCATGGAGTTATGTATTTTGTGTTACATAAACGCCTGGGCCGCTAGCCTAAGCCATGCCTAATCATGGTGGAAACTTGCAGCATCACCATAATGAGCATTCTGTGAAGCATCCTCAATAAAAAGCTATGCACATAGTAAATAAAAAGATCGCTGAGATGCTCATTGTCTGTTTGCCTTGTTATTTTGGTTATGGGATAGCTCCTGTACCATGTGCAAGGGGTACCCCATTGGCAGTTCTCTATGATACGCATGTACTTACTATGACAAGAACTTAAAGGTGACTTAAGTTGAGTAGCATGAGGTGTGGCCCTCGTATTCAAGGGACTTGAGATTGCCAACTAATACTTTGTCAAGCATATACTCCATCTTTGTTCACTTTAACCTTAATCACTTCAAGATTCTTATGATAGGGGCAATGAGGGCTGAAAGCTAACAAGTACCATAAGTTTTGGAAGCTCTTTTTGAAACTTGAAATCACTGCTTCCATTTATGAAGGGCCTTTCTTCCACCATTATTTGAGTCTCCACCTTCTACCTTTAGGAACCATTAAGAGAGCATAGTTGACATTCTATGTGCAGTGTCCCAAAACTTATTGATTGATGCATATTGTGATATTACTTGTTCTTGTGCTACTTGTATCTAGTCACTCTTATGAACTTTGAAAGTGTCCTATGCATCTATTTGCTACTCTATGAGGGACAAGCTGAATGCCACTATGCCATGTTTTCTGTATGTGAAACAAACAAACGTTTTTCAATGCATGTTATTCATGATCTTTGTTTGTAGCCTTTCATGTTGCATGCATAGTTACTTTGTCTTATTGTTAGAACTCCATCTTTCATGCACATGTTTAGAGTTCTTTGATCCCAGCTTTTAATGCTTGCAAATGGTTTGATCTTGTTTTTGACGGTGCATGTCACCTCAAAATTTAATCTTTTATCACTTACCTACTCGAGGACGAGCAGGAGTTAAGCTTGGGGATGCTTGATACGTCGGAAACGTATCTATAATTTTTGATGCTCCATGCTTGTTTAGTATCTACTTTGCTTTGCTTTTTCTATACTTTGAGGTGTTTTTATATCTTTTCTAGAACTAACCTATTAACAAGTTGCTACCGTGCCAGTTGACTGTTTTCTTCTGTTTTTGGTTCCAGAAAGGCAGAAAATCAATATTCTCAGAATTGGACGGGACAAAAGCTAAAGTCAATATTTTACTGTGGGCGACACGAAGCCATAAGACAAGACGAAGGGGCGCCACAGGGCGGCCAGACCCCCCTAGGCACGGGTGGGACCACCCCATGCCTAGGTAGGGTGTGGCCCCCTGGTGGCCCTCCTGGCTCGCCCCTTCGCCTATAAGAAGCCCCCGATGCAGAAACCCTAGGCACCCGATCAAAACTCCACGAAACCTTATGTAGACGCCGCCACCATCGTCTATAGATCGGGGGGATCTAAAGTTCTTCCCGGCACCCTCCTGGAGGGGAGATCATCCCGGAGGCCTTCTTCTATGGTATGAAGCGTGAGTAGTTCCACCTTGGACTACGGGTCCATGTAGTAGCTAGATGGTTGTATCTCCTCCTTGTGCTTTCATGTATAGATCTTGTGAGCTCCGTTCATGATCAATATTTAATCTATTTGTAATCATGCATGTTGTGTTTGTAGGGATCTGATGGATATTGAGATTACTATGTCAGATTGATTAATGGTTTTGTCTATTTGATTCTATCATGTCTGTGTTGTCTGTGATCTTGCATGCTCTCCGTTGTTAGTAGCTATCTTGGCCAAGTAGTTGCTAGTGACTCCAAGAGGGGGTATTTATGCTCGATAGTGGGTTTATGCCTCTAGTTTCCAAGGGAAGTGACAGAAATCTCTTCGGTTGTAGATGTGTTTTTGCCACTAGGGAGAAAACAACGGTCTCTTGTTCATGAAACAAGTGGATAGTTTACCTTACCACTTTGCTTAAAACAGTTGTCTGTTGCTTGCAACTTAATACTGGAGGGGTTCGGATGATAACATGAAGGTGGACTTCTAGTCATAGATGCAGTTGGATGGCGGTCTATGTATATTGTTGTATTGCCCAGTCGAATCTCATAGGATCTTTTTGCCTAGTATTGCATTGTTATGCCATGCTCAGTTCCTGTCAATTGCCCTGCTGTAATTTCTTTACCCTTCATGCCATGTTGTTTATCTAAGGAGAGCACCTCTAGTGAACTATGGACCCCGGTCCAATCTTTACCATTGATACATCTTCCACTGTTACCTATTTACTTGCTGCAAACCATCATCTTCCACACCATACGTTTAATCCTTTGTTACAGCAAACCGGTGAGCTTGACAACCTCACTGATTCGTTGGGGCAAAGTCTTGAGTTTGTGTTGTGCAGGTTTCCACGTTGCTTGCAACACCTTTGAGACGTTTCCTTCCTCCTACTGGTTCGATAACCTCGATTTATTACTGAGGGAAAACTTGCTATTGTGCTCATCATACCTTGCTCTTGGGGTTTCCAACGTAGCGTCCCACGACAATGTTGGGCGCCATCAATCACATATCACGAAACGAGTAAAGAGTACTTATTGGTAATGAGGTTGAACTAGGTATGCAGAGATACCGACGATCAAACCTCCGATAAGTAAAGTATTGCGAGACAAAGGGAAATTGGTATCGTATGTAAATGTTTCATTCGATCACGAAGTCATCATAGAAATATGTAGGATCCATATGAATTTCCAGATTCCTCTACTAGTTATTGATCGGAGAAGTGTCTCGGTCATGTCTACATAATTCACGAACCGTAGGGAGACACACTTAAGGATTCGATGTTGTTTAGTAGATATTTAAATGAGTTAGAGACCGAATGTTGTTCAGAGTCTCGGATTGGATCCAGGACATCATGAGGACATCCGGAATGGTCCGGAGTATAATATTCATATAAGGAAAGTCAATTTTCGGGGTTCGGAAATGTTTTCTGCTTTTTCACCGGAATTTTCTAGAAGGTCCACCACCCTGGAGGGGGGGTACATGAATGTGCCATGCCAATGTGGAATGGTTGCATCATACCCTAGGTCACTTGGCTGGATAATGGGAAGATAAATAATCAAACTCTAGTTTGAATAGTCAAACTCCAAATTAAAAAGTCAAATCTCAACATTGAAAGTCAAAGTCCAAGTGGAGGGAGGAGAGGAAACCTACATGGGAGAGGATTCCCTCTCCCTCCTTTCCTCCAGCCACACAAGGGGAGTTGAGGGAGGACTCCTCCTCCCCTTGCCGCCTCTCCCCTACATATAAGGAGGGTAGGGGCCCCTCTCCACCCCAGCCCATAAACCCTAGGCCGTCACCTTGCTCCCAAGCGTTGGCGCCCTACCCTCCTCTAAACATCCGCCGCCTATCCCTATCCTAGCCATCGGCTCTACCACCTGAAGGGAATATGCCCTGAGAGGCAATAATAAAGTGTTTATTATGTGTATTCCAAGTATATGATAGATGTTTATTTTGCATGCTATAATTGTATTAATACAGAAACGATAATACATGTGTGTTTAATAAACAAACAGAAAGTTCCTAGTTATGCCTCTCTCATAAACTAGCTCGTTGATTAACAAGATGATCAAGGTTTCCTGATCATGGACATTGGATGTTGTTAATAACGGGATCACAACATTAGTGTAATGGTGTGATGAACATTCATCCGAAGTATAGCATTACGATCAAAGTCATTGAGTTTATATTGCTATAACAACTTACGAAGTGATCCTAATCCTTAGACCATGAGATCATGTCAATCACTAACACCGGAAGAGTTTCTTGATAACATCAAACGTCACACCGTAACAGGGTGATTATAAAGATGGATTCAGAACTAATAAAGTGTTATGTTGAGGCTCATGGATCGAGAGTGGAATTTGTTCATCCCGATGATGGATAGATATACTCTGGGCCCTCTCGGTGATATCACATTGATTAGCTTGCAAGCAAGTGATTTGATCACTAGAATGTTATATCACAGGAACGAGAAAAGAGTGCATGTCGGTAACGAGATCAAACTAGGTATGGAGATACCGATGATCGAATCTCGGACATGTAATATTGTCACATCCCAAGATTTTCCAAATCTTGTAATGTGAAAATAAATGAATAAAATAAAACTTTGTTTGATTTTTAGAGCCAGAAGAAACTTTTTGAATTCAATTGGAACTTCAAACCCATTTGAATTAAATAAATCCTAAAGAGATTTAAAAAGACAAACTGTTATTAAAGGAAAATAAAAATATTTAAAATACTATTTTGGATCTCTTAATAAAAGATTTGGTATTCAAAAGAAAAGATGGATTTATAAATAAAGATTATTTTATAAAGCCAAAATAAACCTTGGCCAAACTTTGGAATTAAAACATTTTGTTCTAAATAAAATTAGCAAAGGTTTATTTAAAATAAATTAATAAGGATTTAATATCCAAGTTTTATAAATAAAGGTTCTATCATTTATAAACCATCAAAAACTTATTGGTTTAATTTAAATAAGTTTTCCTAAATATTTGATAGTCACAAATAAAACCTATTGATTTGGTTTTGAAAATATTTAGGTCTCAAATAAAGATTTTATTAATAAAATCAAGCCCTATTTTGATTTAATAACTAAGGCCCATTTTATTTAATTATTAATGGACCCTAAAATAAAAGGTTATTTTGTTTTTAAACAAATTTTCCAAATATTCTTTATTTCCAAATAAAATCTACTGATTGATTTTGAAAACATTTTGGATTTTAAATGAAGATTTTATTAAATAAAACAAACCCTATTTTATTAAATAACTAATGATCCATTTATTTAATTAATAAATGGAACCTAAAAAGATTTAAATAATAAATTTATTTTAGAATGTGAATTATGATGTCAAACAGAACCAAATTCAAATGGAAAGTTTGTTGTTGTTTGAATTGATTTGAACCTTGTTTGATTGTTTGAATTGTTGTTTGAAATCCAAATCAGTAAATAGAAAATAGAAAAAAAAACAAAGCAGACAGAAAAAAATAAAAGTAAATCAACCCAACCCAGCAGCCCACGAAGCCCATCAGTAGCCCACCTGTTCCCACGCCCGAACCGTTTTTCCTCACCGCATAATCAACCCGCACAAACGCTGACCAGAGGACCCCACTTGAAACGTTTTTCCCCTGACCGACCAACCCCACTCCTCCTATTCATCTTTCTCACCCGCCTCAACTGTTCTCCCCCGCCCTGCCATTGATTCCTCGGCTTAATTCGCCTTGATGCCGCGAGTAAAACCTGCAGTGATCACGCGTGTTAAATCGCCAGTCCCTCCTCTCCGTTTCCCCTCTGGTTCCAGTTCCTCTCCGCCCCAGGGCTACTCCAATTGACCACTGCAACCTCACCAACTCCGGCAAGGTCCTACTCGAATTCCGGCTGAACCCGACAACCCCACTACCCAGGGAGCACACAAGCGTGCTCGCCAGCACCAGGCGTACCTCCCAGTGACGGTAGCTCACTCGCACACGCCCCAGGACGTCGCCCCGACGACATCAGCACGCCACCACCTCCTTCTCCAACTCCGGCGGCATCTACTGGTGAGACCAGACTCCCTCTTCACCCCCTATGATGCACACATACTCGCCTCCCTCTTATGAACCTAACGGTACCATCTACTGGTCTTAGGGCGCTTCCTATCCTCGCCCACAACGACCTCCTGAATCGCCCGAAGTTCAGCTCATCTCCGGTGAGCGATTGCCGTCCACCCCGAGCGCCCCTTGGACTATCACGACCACGTTGAGCACCAGCATTCCACGGCGATCACTGTGAGCATCTCCCCACCTTCCCTAGCTTCCTGTATCGCCGGCAACCTCGCCGCCAGAGCGCCGCCGCCGCGCGCAGCCGCCGGCGCCGCCAGCTATTGGTCAAGCTTCCTGTGAATCGTTAGATCGTCATCCAGCGGCTAGGAAAGAAAGTAGAGCGAAGGGGTATGCATCGATCTGAGCCGCGCGCTGATAGTTAGATCCAATGGCCAGCGTCGCCCGATCCGGCCGAACCGGTATCGCCCAGTAAGATAACGACGCGTGTCAGTAGTTGAGTTAAAACAGATTTTTGAAATCAGATTGATATGCAATTTTCAAACCATTGTAACTTTCAAACCACACGTCCAAATTTGACAAATTTTATATCAATGAAGTCAGGAGAACAAGCCCTAGCCAACCATGGCCTTAGTTTAGCAAATAGTATCTGTTAACTTGTTTGAATTTGCAGAAACTTTTGTGAGCTTGTTTAGAGTATAAAAATTGTTTAAAAATGATTTTTGGACTAAAACCTTTGCAAAATGGTTTGTTGTAACCTTACTGACCCTAGGAACCAATCCTTGGTATTATAAATGATTTTTGTAAGATTTAGGTTGGATTAATTGACTTAGCCAATTTCTAGCCAAATAAAAAGAATAGTTTTTATTATGAAAATGTTTATGGAAAGAAAACTTTGAGTAGATGGTTTGGACCAAACCTACTAACCAAAAAACACCAAGTTTTGCAATAGCAACTCATTTGGTGAACTCTATAGGCTAATGCCTAAATAAAAATATTTCTACACCACATAAAATAACACTTTGTTTTGAAAATGGTTTTAAACTGAAACCTTTTGCAAATGACTTGGCCACTTTAGGAAATGACCATTAGATGTACCCAAATGTCTATGACTCAATAGGAACCACTTTTTCAAACAAAACAAAGCTTGGCATGCTTGCATGCATTTCTTTGACTTTATTATTTATGTGTGTTGTTTTGCTTGATTGGTAGATTGAGTTGTGCCTTGCTTGATTGATTTGTAGTGACTTGAAGAGTGTGATTGTTGCAAAGATCAAGAAGTGAACCTATACTCTACCAAAAAGGCAAGTGATGCTTCATACTTTCTATCCCAATACTTTTATTATGCATTAGTGATTTTGCTAAGTACAACTTGCATGAATTTTGCTAAGTATAGATATTGCTATAGGAAACCTAGTAGATGAATCCTTAGTAGGATTTTCCTAAGTTAGAGATTCCTACTACTATCAAGCTTAGCCTAGCTAATAGAAAACATGGGTGGAATATATATTCACACTATGGAAAAATATTCTAAGTCTGAGGACTTAAGTTTTGTTTAATAAAACAACTAAGTTAATGAATCACCTGGGTGGAATGGGCTTGCTTGGTGGAGAATGGTTGAGTGGTTCACAATACCATAGGCTTGGATTGTGTATCTCACTTGTGGAATGCCACCCAGGAAACAAAGAGATTTGAGATGTCAAATGTTGAGAATCTTCAAGTGCAACCACTTGGCAATATGGGCTCTGCCATGATCATATAGGTTGCAAGAACTTAGCCATATGGACAGTGGGTGATAGTGTTTGATAGGATGGAACGCGTCCATATTGGTCTAAGGGAAGGCTTCTGAAAGATTTTGTCTTGGGAAACCAAGTCTTGTGGGTAAAGTGCACCACCTCTGCAGAGTGTAAAATCTAAGTACTTAGCCATGTCCCTGGTAAAGGACAATTTGAGCATCAAGACATGGAAGCAATCAAGAATCTCATCATTCAAATTTCTAAATTAAAATCTTGTGGTTTGAACAAGGGATTGTTTGAATTCTTCAATCATTGATGGAGAGATGGCTTGGTACAAGGATCTTGAAATCTTTGATTGAGAAAAATGATTTTGTCAAGCAAAAACTTAGTATTTTCAAAATGATAAGAAAAATCTATTTTGAGCAATGCAAGCCTCAACTCCACTTAGCCAAATGCATATAGATGATAGACTCCACTATACAAATATAGTATCACTTGCCAATACAATTCAAATGTATTGACCCTTTGTGGCTGTAACTTGTATGTTGCAGGTTTGATTGTTTTTAGTGAAGATTGATTGATTAGGATTACAAAGTCTACAACCAACATCTGCCTGTGGCACTTTGAAGATGAAGGACCCATGACTATATTTATTCCGCTGCAATGTAATGTAATAGCCAAATGAGCTATGTAAGATGTAATAAAATTATGTTATTCCTGGTTATAAAGTTATATTATGACCTTTGTTTCTTGATATTACATCTAAACTGTGGATGCTAGCTATTGATCCAGGGACTAGCATTGTAAAACACAGGAGGACTCTGCCTTATTAGGTTGGGACCCCTACAAATATATCGTGAAACAAAGGGATTAAGATATACTAGCGTAAAAGGTTCCGACGATCACAAGAAAGTCATCGTTGAATGTGTGGGAGTCAGTATGGGTCTCCAGATCCCGCTTCTGATTATTGATCCGAGAGGGGTCTCGATCATGTCCGCATTATTCACGAACCGTAGGGTGACACACTTAAGAGACACCGACATCCAATTGGAGCAAATGTTTCATGCCGAAAGAATGAACAAGCGCAGGAATTTATTTCACTAGATACCGAAACAGGTTTTCGGGTGAAATTGCATAAAGTGGTTATGCATGTGAAATAGAATTCTAGCAAGGGGTTATTTGTGAATGTTTGTCATTAAAGTAATTGACAAAATTCTGAATAAAATAAAAGAGTTTTATTTAATGAGAGTTTGCATTAAATTTGGTGGAAATTTAATGGGAATTTGAGTGGACTTTTGAGTGGAGGGAATTTAAAGGAGATTTGTGAGTGGAGTGTCCACCCACATGAAGAGGGGAGGGCAAGGGGGCAGCCCCCATGCGCCGGCCACCCCCTTGGGGTTCCCCCCTCCTCCTATAAAAGGAGCCCCCCTCCTCACTTGTCTCTCACACCTCCTCGTGAAGGATCTCTCTCCCCCTCTAGAATTTATCCCCCATGGTCTCGGACTAGCGAGATACATGTTCCCGGTGGCTATTCGGCAAGAAAGAGTTGTGCTTCCGCTGCATCGCTGGAGCGAGGAGGCGGAGGTTGCTCGGTGCCTCGAACGTGTGTGCGAGCACGGATGCACTGCTGATTTGCGGCGCTAGGACTTCCTCTCGATCTTGAGATCGGCAAGAGATCGTCTACATCAACCACGAGTTGAACTCGTTAAGCTTTGTCGGTCTTCAAGGGTATGTTCTCTACGGATATACATCCGCCCGTTGTTTGTATCTAGTAGATAGATCTTGGTATATAGTTCACATCGTAGGAAATTTTTTGTTTTCTATGCTGCGAACCCTACAGTGGTATCAGAGCCGGATCTATGCGTAGATACCTTACACGGGTAGTACACATATGAGTATGTGGGCGATGATGATCATGTTGTTGCTCCTTTGTTGTAATTTTGGATATTGGTGGCATAGTGGGATGAAGCGGCCCGGACAAACTTTACATGTCCTCGCACATGAGACCTGTTCCACGCTTGACATGCAACTAGTTTGCATAAGTGGCTAGCGGGTGTCTGTCTCTCCTACTATAGTCAATATCTATTTTGCAAGCGAGTTGTCAACAATTTGATTATCCTCGTTGTGGTTCATGTTCGTAGGTAAGAACGGTTCTATCTCGAAATCCCTAAGCCACGTAAAACTTGCAATGGATAAATTAGAGGCGTCTAGTTTAGATTGTTGCTGGGCTAGTGTTATGATATGGTAGTGTTGTAAGTAGAAGTATGAGATGATACTCTTACAACACACATAGCGTGTAAAATCCATAGACCTTGGATTTACACATATAGGTATGATAATGATCATACCACGATGCACATGATAGAGATCATCTGCGGGAACCATATAATTTCACTAATAAACATATGATGTTTGATAGCATCTTATATTGCTTGTTTAGCGCTTTGTTAGCATAATAAGATGATCCCTCATTTAAATATCAAGATAAGAATGTGTTCTTCCTTTAGTATGCACCGATTATGTTTTCGTCGCTCCAAGACATCACGTGATGATCGGGTGTTCTTGGATCCACGACCATATTTCGGGTGTAAAACAGTTACACATGCGAATACTAAGGTTCTAACTTGGCGAGCCTAGCATGTACAGACATGGCCTCGGAACACGGACCGAAAGGTTAAGCATGAGTCATATAGTTGATATGATGCCCATTTGATGCTCGCCTTTGAAGCTATACCGACTCACGTGATGATCGGACTTGGTGTAGTGGATTTGGTTCATGTAATCACCAAAAAGGCACGAGGGATGTCGTTTTTGAGTGGGAGTTCATTCGTAATAAAGATTAGTTGAACTCAATCTATCATACACTTAGTCTAAACTTTACAAATTCTGTTGTAGATGGCACCACCTGCTTTTAATTTCAATGTGTTCATGGAGAAAGAGAAACTAGCAACGAACGGTAGCAACTTTACCGAATGGGCCATGAATTTGAGGATTCTCCTCTCTGCTGCACAAAAGCAATATGTGCTAGAAGCGCCGTTAGGCCCCCCACCTTTTGATGATGCCCCTGACGAGGAGAAGAATGTCTATCAGACTCGTCAGGAGGACCACAACTTAGTTCATTGCGGCATATTGTATGGGCTAGAGCCGGAACTTCGAAAGCGTTTCGAAAACGGCAATGCATTTGATACAATGGGTGAGTTGAAAATGATTTTCGACACACATGCTGCTGTAGAGAGCTACAACGCTTCAGAAAAGTTCTTTAGCTGCATGATGGAAGAGCACAACTCCGTTAGTGAGCATGTACTCAAGATGTCGGGTTACGCCGATAAGCTTGTGTCCTTGGGAATATCGATTCCCATTGACTTAGGCATCCATCGTGTTCTGCAGTCTCTGCCACCTAGCTATAAGAGCTTCGTGATGAACTATAATATGCAAGGCATGAAGAAGTCTCTCCCCGAGCTTCTGTCAATGCTTAAAACTGCAGAAGTGGAGATCAAAAAGGAACATCAAGTGTTGATGATCAATAGGAACACTGGTTTCAAGAAAGACAAGAAGGGAAAACGGAAGGGAAGTAAGGGCGGCAAGCCGGTTGCCGCGCCTGAAAAGAAACCCCGAGTTGGACCTAAGTCTGATTCTGAGTGCTACTATTGTAAAGGGACTGGCCACTGGAAGCGCAACTGCCCCAAGTATCTGGCAGACAAGAAGGCCGGCAAGGCAAACAAAGGTATATATGATATACATGTTATTGATGTGTACTTGACTAGTGCTCGCAGTAGCACCTGGGTATTTGATACCGGTTCAGTTGCTAATATTTGTAACTCGAATCAGGGGCTGCGGAACAAGCGACCGCTAGCAAGGGGTGAGGTCAAGATGCGTGTCGGCAATGGATCAAGTGTTGATGTGATCGCCGTCGGAACGCTGCCTCTCCACTTGCCATCGGGATTAGTTATAAACTTAAATAAATGTTATCTGGTGCCTGCATTGAGCATGAACATTGTATCTGGATCGTGTTTGATGCGAAGTGGTTATTCATTTAAATCCGAGAACAATGGTTGTTCCATTTATATGAATGAAATCTTTTATGGTCATGCACCGATGATGAATGGTTTATTTCTATTAGATCTCGATGATAATGTTACACATATTCATAATGTTGATGCTAAAAGGATTAAACTTAATGATGATATATCCGCATATATGTGGCACTGCCGTCTAGGTCATATTGGCGTTAAACGCATGAAGAAGCTCCATTCGGATGGACTTTTGGAATCACTTGATTATGAATCATTTGATACATGTGAGCCATGCCTAATGGGCAAGATGACTAGAATGCCGTTTTCCGGTTCAATGGAACGGGCGACAGATTTATTGGAAATCATACATTCTGATGTATGTGGTCCAATGAGTGTGTCGGCGCGAGGTGGATATCGTTATTTTGTTACTTTCACGGATGATTTGAGTAGATACGGTTATATCTACTTGATGAAACACAAGTCTGAAACCTTTGAAAAGTTCAAGGAATTTCAGAATGAAGTGGAAAATCATCGTAATAGAAAGATCAAATTTCTACGGTCCGACCTTGGAGGTGAGTATCTAAGTTACGAGTTTAGCACTCACATGAAAGAGTGTGGAATTGTTTCACAACTCACACCTGCCGGAACACCACAGCGAAATGGTGTGTCGGAACGTCGTAATCGTACTTTATTAGATATGGTTCGATCTATGATGTCTCTGACGGACTTGCCGTTGTCATTTTGGGGTTATGCACTAGAAACTGCTGCATTCACTTTAAATCGGGCACCATCTAAATCCGTTGAAAAGACACCGTATGAATTGTGGTTTGGAAACAAACCTAAGCTGTCATTTCTTAAAGTTTGGGGATGCGATGTTTATGTGAAGAAACTTCAACCGGATAAACTCGAACCCAAAGCGGAAAAATGCGTCTTCATAGGATACCCTAAAGAAACTATTGGGTATTCCTTCTATCACAGATCCGAGGGCAAGGTTTTTGTTGCCAAGAATGGATCCTTTCTAGAGAAAGAGTTTCTCGCGAAAGGTGTGAGTAGTCGGAAGGTAGAACTCGAAGAGGTTGTGGAACCTTCTCTTCAAAGTATGGCGAGTAGCGCAGCGCCGGAAGTTGTTCCGGAGTTGGCTCCACCTGTTGAAGAGGGAACTAATGATAATGATCATGAAACTCCGAAAGAGAGTACTACCGAACCTCGCAGGTCAAACAGGACTCGTGCAGCTCCCGAGCTGTACGGAAATCCTGTCATGAATTTCATGGTTGATGAAAATGATGACCCTGTGACGTATGAAGAAGCGATGATGAGCCCGGATTCCAACAAATGGTTAGAAGCCATGAAATCCGAGATGGAATCCATGTATGAAAATCAAGTTTGGAACTTGGTGGAACTACCTCACGACCGAAAGGCCGTGGAGAACAAATGGATTTTCAAAAGGAAAACTGATGCTGATGGTAATGTGACCGTCTATAAAGCTCGACTTGTCGCAAAGGGGTTTCGACAAATTCAAGGAGTTGACTACGATGAGACTTTCTCTCCCGTAGCGATGCTAAAGTCAGTTAGGATTATGTTAGCAATTGCTGCATATTTCGATTATGAGATATGGCAGATGGATGTCAAAACCGCGTTTCTCAATGGGAATATTGAAGAAGAGTTGTATATGATACAACCAAAGGGTTTTGTCGATCCTAAGGATGCTAACAAGGTGTGCAAGCTTCAGCGATCCATCTATGGATTGAAGCAAGCATCACGAAGTTGGAATCTCCGCTTTGATGAGGTGATCAAAGAGTTTGGATTTGTCCAAACTTATGGAGAAGCTTGTATTTACAAGAAAGTGAGTGGGAGCAATGTGGCATTTCTGATATTATATGTGGATGACATATTATTGATCGGAAATGATATAGATCTTTTGAACAATGTTAAAAGTTATCTAAACAGCAAATTTTCAATGAAGGACCTAGGTGAAGCGTCATACATATTAGGCATAAAGATCTATAGAGATAGATCTAGGCGCCTAATAGGGCTATCGCAAAGTACATACCTTGATAAGATTTTAAAGAAATTTAAAATGGACGGAAGTAAGAAGGGGTTCTTACCTATGTTGCAAGGCAAGACATTGAGTAAGACTCAAAGTCCGGCTTCGGCGGAAGAAAGAGAGATAATGGACAAAGTCCCCTATGCTTCAGCCATAGGCTCTATAATGTACGCCATGCTATGTACAAGACCGGATGTGGCACATGCTATTAGTTTGACTAGTAGGTACCAATCGGATCCAGGTTCGGAACACTGGATAGCGGTCAAGAATATCCTTAAGTACTTACGAAGAACTAAGGATATGTTTCTTGTATACGGAGGTGAAGAAGAGCTCGTCGCTAAGTGTTATGTCGACGCTAGCTTTGACACCGATCCGGATGACTCTAAGTCTCAATCCGGATACGTATTTCTCATGAATGGCGGAGCGGTTAGTTGGAGGAGCTCCAAACAACCTGTGGTAGCAGGATCAACAACGGAGGCCGAATATGTTGCTGCTTCAGAAGCGGCTCAGGAAGCAGTTTGGATGAAGGAGTTCATATCCGAACTAGGAGTCATGGCAAACGCGTTGGACCCAATGGTGATCTATTGTGACAACAATGGTGCCATTGCCAATGCCAAAGAGCCAAGGTCTCACAAGCATTCCAAACATATTAAGCGCCGGTTTCACTCCATCCGCGAGCATGTCAAGGATGGAGATATAAAGATTTGTAAAGTACATACGGATCTCAATGTAGCAGATCTGTTGACTAAAACTCTCCCTAGAGCAAAACATGATCAACACCAGAACTCAATGGGTGTTAGATTTATCACTATGTAACTAGATTATTGTCTCTAGTGCAAGTGGGAGACTGAAGGGAATATGCCCTGAGAGGCAATAATAAAGTGTTTATTATGTGTATTCCAAGTATATGATAGATGTTTATTTTGCATGCTATAATTGTATTAATACGGAAACGATAATACATGTGTGTTTAATAAACAAACAGAAAGTTCCTAGTTATGCCTCTCTCATAAACTAGCTCGTTGATTAACAAGATGATCAAGGTTTCCTGATCATGGACATTGGATGTTGTTAATAACGGGATCACAACATTAGTGTAATGGTGTGATGAACATTCATCCGAAGTATAGCATTACGATCAAAGTCATTGAGTTTATATTGCTATAACAACTTACGAAGTGATCCTAATCCTTAGACCATGAGATCATGTCAATCACTAACACCGGAAGAGTTTCTTGATAACATCAAACGTCACACCGTAACAGGGTGATTATAAAGATGGATTCAGAACTAATAAAGTGTTATGTTGAGGCTCATGGATCGAGAGTGGAATTTGTTCATCCCGATGACGGATAGATATACTCTGGGCCCTCTCGGTGATATCACATTGATTAGCTTGCAAGCAAGTGATTTGATCACTAGAATGTTATATCACAGGAACGAGAAAAGAGTGCATGTCGGTAACGAGATCAAACTAGGTATGGAGATACCGATGATCGAATCTCGGACATGTAATATATCGTGAAACAAAGGGATTAAGATATACTAGCGTAAAAGGTTCCGACGATCACAAGAAAGTCATCGTTGAATGTGTGGGAGTCAGTATGGGTCTCCAGATCCCGCTTCTGATTATTGATCCGAGAGGGGTCTCGATCATGTCCGCATTATTCACGAACCGTAGGGTGACACACTTAAGAGACACCGACATCCAATTGGAGCAAATGTTTCATGCCGAAAGAATGAACAAGCGCAGGAATTTATTTCACTAGATACCGAAACAGGTTTTCGGGTGAAATTGCATAAAGTGGTTATGCATGTGAAATAGAATTCTAGCAAGGGGTTATTTGTGAATGTTTGTCATTAAAGTAATTGACAAAATTCTGAATAAAATAAAAGAGTTTTATTTAATGAGAGTTTGCATTAAATTTGGTGGAAATTTAATGGGAATTTGAGTGGACTTTTGAGTGGAGGGAATTTAAAGGAGATTTGTGAGTGGAGTGTCCACCCACATGAAGAGGGGAGGGCAAGGGGGCATCCCCATGCGCCGGCCACCCCCTTGGGGTTCCCCCCCTCCTCCTATAAAAGGAGCCCCCCTCCTCACTTGTCTCTCACACCTCCTCGTGAAGGATCTCTCTCCCCCTCTAGAATTTATCCCCCATGGTCTCGGACTAGCGAGATACATGTTCCCGGTGGCTATTCGACAAGAAAGAGTTGTGCTTCCGCTGCATCGCTGGAGCGAGGAGGCGGAGGTTGCTCGGTGCCTCGAACGTGTGTGCGAGCACGGATGCGCTGCTGATTTGCGGCGCTAGGACTTCCTCTCGATCTTGAGATCGGCAAGAGATCGTCTACATCAACCACGAGTTGAACTCGTTAAGCTTTGTCGGTCTTCAAGGGTATGTTCTCTACGGATATACATCCGCCCGTTGTTTGTATCTAGTAGATAGATCTTGGTATATAGTTCACATCGTAGGAAAAATTTTGTTTTCTATGCTGCGAACCCTACACCACCTCCTCCCCTCGGTGTCTAAACCCTAGCCACCGAGGGCCTCTCTAATCCACCATAACCACTCCGGCTTAGGCGAAGCTTTGCGAGATCTACTCCTCCACCTCCACCACCACACCGTTGTTGCTGTTGGGATCACGAGGAGATCTACAACCTCTGCTGCCTGCTGGAACAAGGGAGAGGAAGGTGTTCATCAAGTACCGTATGTGTGACCAACTACGGAAGCGCTGCCAGAACGTGGCGCCGGAAGGATCGTCTACACGATCTTGAGATCGGCAAGTGAACGACTACATCAACCACGAGAATCTGATCTCGTTAAACTCTTCGGATCTACAAGGGTTAGTACTCTACAAACCCGTTGCACTGATCTCGTAGATTAGATCTTGGCTTGTATGTGTTCATGCGATATAAAATTTCTATTTTCCCTGCTTCGAAGCCCTACAGTTGTATCAGAGCCGTGTCTATGTGTAGATCTGTTGCACGAGTAGAACACAATGGTTTTGTGGGCGTTAATGCTTTTGTTGTCAATTGATTTTTGTGTACTTTTTATATTGCAGGATGGTGGGATAAAGCGGCCCGGGATAACCTTACATGACATCGTTCATGAGATTTGCTCCACGCTCAACATGCAACTTGCATTGCACAAGTGGCTTTGCGGATGTCTGTCTCTCCCACCATAGTCAAGATTCAATTTACAATGGGCACTTGGCAATACTTTTATCAATGTTGTGGTTCATGTTCGTAAGTTAGAACGGTTCTTAAGCAAAAGCCCCATCCACGTAAAATATGCAAAGAAAATTAGAGGCGTCTAACTTGTTTTTGCAGGGATTATGCTGTGATGTGATATGACCATGATTGTGATTATATATGATGTATGCAACGAACCTTATTGTAAGTTGGCAACGGACAAGAGCCATATGGTTGTCTTTAAATTTCGTTAAGACCTGCGTGGGTATTCATCATGTAATAGCTTTATTCCAAGTAGTTGTAATAGTTGTTGTTGGTGGAGGACAACCATGAAGCGGTGCCATTGACCTTGACGCCACGCTGGTGATGATGGAGATCATGTTCGTGCTTTGGATATGGAGATGAAAAGCACAAGAACAAAGGCCATATCATATCACATATTATAAATTGCATATGATGTTAATCCTTTTATGCATCTTGTATTGCTTAGATCGCGATGGTAGCATTATAAGACGATCCCTCTTACTAAATATCAAGTAATAAAGTGTCCGTACTTAGTAGGCAACATTGCGAAGACTCGTCGTTTCGAAGCATCACGTGATGATCGGGTGTGATAGATTCTATGTGTGCATACAACGGGTGCAAGCCAAATTTGCACATGTGGGTACTAAGGTTAATCTTGACGAGCCTATCATGTACAGATATGGCCTCTGAACACGGAATACCGAATGGTAAAGCATGAGTCATATGGATGATATGATGAACATGTTGATTGTTCGCCTTTGAAGCTACATCATCTCTCGTGATGATCGAACTTGGTGTAGTGGATTTGGTTCGTGTGATCACTAAAACAATGTGAGGGATGTTGTTTTGAGTGGGAGTTCAACAGTAATATGATTAAAGTTGAACACAATTTATCATAAATTAAATTAAAGTGAATTTGCATAGTTATTGTAGTCATTGGCATCCGTTCACCACCTTACGCTTAGTTATAATTGAGATCGTAGAATTATAGAATTCTGGATAGTTACTTTACAATCTGGTATCGTATTGTTTTTAGTGTCAATCTAAAGTTTAAAAGTCCTATTGCAAACTTTTAGCAAACTCCGTTTACTCCATGAAGTTTAATAATTAGTATTAAATCAAGAGTAGCAATTACAGTGTTAGTATATAAGTATCATGTTTGTCTCCATGATTCTTGATATTCCAAAAGATTTTTTTAATATCAAGGTTATCTAGGAGATGAAAGAATTGTTTCAGAAACCATCATATGTGGAAGATATTACGATATCTGAAATGATGTTTTGGTTGCAACATGATAGAGTACAATATGGAAAAATTTATGTTCTCATATTTGATGAGAATTTGCAAAAGGTTGGAGACACTAGTTGTCCTAATCCTCCAAAAGGTTTTCGAGAGCAACATTATACTCACGATTCACCGTTATAAGCTAAAGTAGCTTGATCATGAAAATTTCCATGATAAGGATGAATATAAGATGTAGGTAAAATGTTTACTACACTAAAATATTACTAACGAATGGAATTTGAAAGAACGCCAAACATTTGATGATGGTGATCTACTTCAAAGTGCAAGTCCAAAGATATTATTATTTGACTATACATGCTTTGGACTATGTGTCATGAGTATGGCGCTACTGTTGATGTTGATTATTTTAAAAGAAAAGGAAATGATGAAAGAGAAATCTAAGAAATATTTGGCAGAAAAGAAGAGACTAGAATTTTTCATCTTAGCTATATAGATGATATACATGTTATGGTTGTATTCTTTGCTTGTTAAACAATGTAGTTCTTAAGTATTTGATACCAAATTTGTTGGTATGAATTGTCATACAAAACAACACAATTCATGAACTACAATGGCCTAAATAACTAGCAAGAGAATACGTGATGATTTTCATCAAAAACAAATAAAGTGTTGTTGTGTTTCTTGTTGACATCAAACTTTGCCTTAAAGATTTGTTTTAATCAGGTATTATGAGAACAAAAGGTTGTTCAAAATAATTTCAGTATTCCATAATAGATGGATGATATACAAGTATAGTTGGAGAAATCACACCCATAAAACTAATGCTAAAAATGTCGAAAGACAAATGATTGAAAGATCACTTAGGAAGTGATATCGCCGTCTAAATTATATTTGAAAGAGAACATGAAGAAACTCCATGTTGATAGAATTTTGGAGTCTCTTGATTTTGATCAAATGACACTTGTGAGACTTTCCTAGAGATAATTGAAACTTCGTTCAAGGCCGAAGAAGAATGAACGACTAACTTATTAGAATTTATACATATTGATGTATGTAGCCTATTATGTGAAGTCGTGAGCGATGGATTGAAACTTCATATGCTTTCTCCGGAAATTTTAGTGAATACATGTGTATATTTACTTAATGAGGAATAAGTGTGAAACATTTTAAAATGTTCAAAGACTTTCAAGATGAATTAGAAAATCATTGTAACAAGAAAATAAAGAGTTTAGATTGGACCATAAAGGAAGATATTTGAGTTACAAATTTTAGTAAAACACAATAAAGATTTGAGGAATCGTTCCATAGATTTATGTTTCCCGAAAACACCATAATAGTATGTAGTGTTCGAGATATGTAATAAAACCTTGTTTTACATGGTAATATCATAGGTGTAATTTATAAAACCTACCATTATAAATTTTAAAAAATTAAAGCTTTAGTGACTACCGCTTTTATACTAAAAAGAGCTCCATCGTGATCCGTTGAAATGACACCATACAAGTTAGGGTTTGGGATAAAACCCAAGTTGTTCTTTCTTAAACATTGATATGCTATGCATAAGTAAAATGTTTACAACCAAAGTAGGATGAGCATGTCTTTGTAGGTTATTTCGAATAACCATTGGGTATTCCTCCATAACACCAAAGACAAAGTGTTTGTCGCTTAGAACGTCAAGTTTCTTGAGAAGGAATTTGTTGTGGAAAGTTAAGTGGCAGGATGATAGAACTTTGATAAGGTTATTGAACTTTAGCTAATATGTGATGAGTTGCGCAGCGCCGGAAATTGTCCCGGAGGCAGCAACAAATGCTCATGCTTCGCGTGCCTCAAAGGTTGTGGTCACAGTGGTCTAAGTTCCTATTGAACCAAGTAGGTCGGGTAAATAATCAAATACTAAGATTTTGAGAGTAAATTATTATTGTTTCACAATGATGAACTGACTACATGCAAATAAGCGATGATGGTCCCTGAATCTGTCAAATGGCTTGAAGCCATAAAATCCGTGATAGTTCCATACATGAGAAATCAAGCTTTAAACTTAGAACACCCTCTGAAAAGGTGTAAGACCTTATAGTCGTATTTGGATCTATAAAGAAAGACATGGATATTTCACATCTATGAAATAGTTGACATGTTGGGAAAGAGTTCACGACATTATTCAAGGAGTTTACTATGACAAGATTTGATCTCTCATAGATATATTTAGTCTGGGGGATTAATGTAGCAACCACTGCATATAATTTTGTTATATGGTAGTTGAATAAACAAAACAAGGTTCTTCTAATAGAATGGTTACCTAGGATGTGTACATGACACGATCCAAAGGGTTTTGTTAATTCAAAGGATGCTAAAAGAGCATGCAAACTTCAATGGTTGAAGTAAGCATCACGGAGTTGGAATCTTCACCGTGATGAAACTGCTAAAAGGTTTAATTTCATTAGAGACGATGAAGATGCTTGCATTTGCAAGAAATTAAGTGGGAGCACTGAGACATATTTCTAATACATTATGTGAAAGACACATTCTTGATTGGAGATGATGTATCTTTTGTTGACACAAGTTAAGAATTTTATCTCGATGAAAGACTTAGGAAAAATCTGAATATTTGTCATCAATGTCTATATTAGATTGAGATGCTAATATGGTTGTGCCAAAAGTACATAGATGAGATTTAATAAGTTCAATATGTAAATTAACAAGAAAGGTTCTTGCTACATAGAAAGGATTGAATCAAAATTCAAGTGTATTGACACTTTGTGCGGTGACCCAGCATACCACTGCATGATGTAGTACACTATAGTCGTTGACATAACACCAATGAAACACCGTTCACTAGTATTACATCCCTCGGAGTGGTACAACAGAAACACAGCAGGTCCAAGACATGACTATAGGTTACAACTCGACTCTTTACACAAGATCCAGAGAACACTCTAGGCTAAAGAGAGAGAAAGAAACTTCTTACAAAGAAGAATCAGAAATAACAACTTAAAAACTACCATACTAGTAAAACTAGTATCTAAACTATTGGTCTGGCATTGCTGCTATTGCAATACTCTACAGAAATAGGTTCTATGGCTAGAGATTATATTCCTATCTAATCAGTAACTTTATCTTCACTTTAATTGATGTATATGTTGACTTCCTTGACATCATTAAAGAATTGAGCTGTTGATGAAGACTTCCTTGAGTAGAAGTTGATGTAGACATTGTCTGTATTGGCTTCAGAATCTAGCAAGGGTTAAGAAGATGCGTTGAGTACGAGCGTACTCAGCAAGTTCACTAGAAAGGAGTGTCTGATGCACTAGCTACAGCCACATACCATAGGTCGTAGGCAATACAAGTTTTCATAAACATTTCTTCAAAGGTTGCTTTTATTCTGAAAAGCTATGTCCGTCAGCCTTCATGGGTTTACCAGAACTTTCATGGAGTTCCTTTCCCGCCGCGTTCATAGCTCCTTCCCGAAACAGGGAGTAACAAGTTATAGTTCTTACACTCTGCAGAGGTGCGTTACTTTTCCCATAAGAGACCTTAGCCTTGTTGCACAACCAAGTCATGAGCTTGTCCATACTTCCTTGGTATGGGGCCCAGTCTAAGATCCAAGCCAATCACTGCCCTCTCTGCGACCCCACATATCTGCATGATCCTTTGGGGCCGGCTCACCTCCGTTAAGCCCCCTTTCGGGCAGGCTAAAACCCCGATGAGTTCCCAAAGACTTTATGAGTTGGTGATGCCCTGGAAAGTTCCATATCAAATGGACTATACCACTAAAAACCACTCCTAGATAATCTAGACACCAAAAGCGTGGGGCGTAAGGGTGCCCACCCATATGTTGGATCCGTATAGGGAATCACCAAATCACGTTAAGGTCATCTTGCCTACATGCAGAAGGAAAAGGATACAGCTAACTTCTCCGTCTCATTCCAAATCTCATGGTTAACGCGTGATATACGGCACAAGAATCACCCGCGACATTGGTTGTTAAGTCCTAGATAATATGTTCCTTTACCACCGAAACTTTCATAGTAGGTTATTACCTCATGGTAAATAACCTATAATCATATTATTATGAAAATATTGTTTTTTGACCTTTTTCAAATGCAGGTGATGACAACACTGGATTTTCAAAATACTTTATAGAAAATAATCAAAGGACATGAGCAAGTGTGAACTTGCCTTTTGTGATTGCAAGATTATGCACTCACGGTTTTCAGGGCCATATAAGATCCAATATCTGAAAACAACATCATTGGTCCGGTAAGGACTAATGTTTAAGGAAACAAGATGCTATTATGCATAGGTAATGTAATGCAATTTGGTAAACTCGAATCCCGGAGATAACGTTGTTCTAGGGTTTGAATGCTAGGAATGGTTCCTTTTAGAATATGTTGTACTTTTAGATAAGTTTCACATTTGTTCTTCTTATTAAGGCTTGTGAGTGTGTATGAAACAACATGTATTTATAATATCATACACCAATAAGATACACAAAGGTGGAATGCTACTCAAAGACTGTTTATATAAGAATTGTTTATCTACAAATTTTACGTTACAAGTAATGGCAATTATAAGGGACTTAGGTGTTAACAATTCTAAATATACAAGTAAAGTTTAAACCAATGTGATTATGATTAATTATCATATGTTGACTATGATTAAAGTCCTTGAGTTTAATTGTGAAGAGTTGGGAATATTATTATAAGATTTGTTGTTTGAAGTGGCATAAAGAATAACATTTGAAGAAAAGGCTTCTTTACTAAAGTTTAAACAATCCTTATAACTTTTAGAATATGATTGATAGAATGTGATTGATGTTGTTTACGCTTGCTTGAATAGTTTGGATTTGAGATGATTTACGTCTTAATTAAAATATACCAAAGTTAACTATAAAACATATAATAAAGTCTTTAGCATTATATTTAAAGTCTTGTAGACTAAAGTTAAGTTTAAGAACATAGATGAACTTAGGGTTAATGCTTATGATATTTATGTCTTGTTCAATTCATAATGTTTCCCTAAGGATACTTTAAGAATGGTAACGCTTCTATTTGAATAGTGGTTTCTTAACATTATAATTGAATAAAAGGATTTATCTCTTTATAAGGGTGTGGTTATGATTTTTATCCAAGGAATAATATTACTTAACTACTTATGAATTTATTATAGTGTTTTGGTATAAACTTATGGTTGAATGATAATTCAATAAGATTGTTTTTAAAATGTGTTGAACCATTTTGACTTCATATTATCAATATTTAAGACTAATACTATTTCTTAGACCACAATTGGATAATTTTAGAAATATTAGAAGATTTTATTTACTCTTATATGAATTATTAACTAAGGAAATTAGATTTAAATTCAAGTTATTAGAGCATTAAGTTTTTACTTACTTTAAAAGTGGAATGTTATATTTTTAACATGTAGATAAAATTTTTGTGATCATTTTGGTATATTATATGTATTTTTATGAATTTTAGATAATAAGATATAGTTTTTATAAGATTTATTACTTTATAAACACTTAATAAATGATAATTATTTAATTAGGTAAAATAATAATGCATGATTATAGTTTTAAATTATAGTTATTATTTTTCTAATATTTTTGGTATTTTATTTATATTTTTAACATTTACCAATATTAAAATATGAATTATGAAGTTTTATTACTTATAAACCTTTATTAAATAATATTTATTTAAATAATTAGCATAATAATATTTCGTAATACAATTAAGTTATAGATTTTATTTTTCTAAAAAAATTCATATATTAAACATATTTTTCTGACTTATAAAACAATACTTATTGAATTTATAAGGTTTATTCAATTTCTGAAATTATTTTCTAAATAAGGAATTAACTTTTTACACTCAGAAAAGACCTACCCCAACAGGTGGGGTTAGGCCACGTCGGCTTGCCACCTAGGCAAATACTGAGTCAAACAGGCTGACCTGATCATGGGTGACGCAAGCATGACATCGAAATGACGTCATCTGAGCTGATCTTCTCAGTACGATGATTGATCTAGCGATTTGGTGAGCGCGCGAGGCAGTGGTTAGACTTATCGGAAAGAGGGCGCGACGGGGAACCTGATAGTGGCGGCGCCGCTCAGGTTTGGTCACCAGAGCTACTCTGGCGACCCTCAACTGCGGTGGTCAGCGGCGATACACGATGGAACTAGGTCTACAACGAGGGCCAACAAGCGGAAATAGGGTCTGGAGATGCGCAAGCTCACCCTGATACTTGCACAGTGGTCGATGAGGACGATGGCGCTTCGGTATGGCCCAATCTTCACGAACTCCAGCGATCATCGGTGAAAGGGAATGACAAAATTACCATGATTCCGAGCGCCCCTTGCTTCACTGCTACTACTCAAGCAACAAGGACGGCATGGCGCTTCTCTTCGACTACGCCATGGTCTCGGGGGCGACCTTTACTGACGTCGGTGGTCGAATCTGGCCGGCTTGGGTTCGCGGAATTGGGGAATTCGCAAGAAATTGAGAGGGGAGAATGGGTGCTTGGTCTTATCCACGTCGGCTTCAAGGCTTTGTAGACACAGAGGTCGGCGACACGAATCTTGGCGCTCGCCGATGATGAGGGTGCAGCCAGCGAGCTGCTTGCAGCATCGGAAGCTCGACGGTGGCGCGAGGAAGACGACGAACCGGTATGGGCTTAGTTGGGCTACTGCTGGGCTGATGTGGGCTGTGATGCAGTGAGCGAGTTGTTTTCTCTGCTGCTCGCGAGTGTTAGATAGGTGGAGGAGAAGCTCTGGGCCTCGGGCCAGTTTCAAGACCGAGTCCACTTCTTTTTTTTATTCTTTTCTGTTTTCTGTTTTCTTTTCTAGTTTTGTATTTACACTTTTGTTTTAAGTTTTTTCCAGAAATTCTTCTTTAGAAAATTGTAAGTTTATGGAAATATACTTAAGGTTCTAGTATGAACTATTATTATCATTATATACTTTATTTATTTACTCTTTTTCTACTCTCTTATTCATAATCATATAAGAAGTTATTATATTAAATGGAATAAGTAGAACCTAGGGTTTTGGGTTTTAGGATTTGTTTATGATCCTATAAAATGATTTTATTATTTCCTCTTAATGAATGTAATGAGAATGGTTTAAGATAGTTAAAGATATGCAAACAATATATCCATATTTATTATTATATAGCTATTATTATTTATAAGATGATTTAATTATTAAGGTTCTTAAAATGGTAAATTTTACCATTCCAATTCTACTTATAAGTGAATAATGTTTTAATCATCCCGGTTATGACATTAATTAAACATTGATAATTATGATTGAAATATAAGTTATGGTTTTGAATTATAAATATTTTCTATAATTTTTAGGAGATTCAAAATACTTGTATTATTTTATAAATGTGGATGAACAATATGGGTGAAAACATATTGTCCTCATGTTTGTGATCAGGAATGATATCCCCTTTTAAAATAATGAGGTTATTATTTAGAATGACTTATGAGAAAGAATTTCTCAAGATGGTTCCTAAGCACATGTGAGTATGATAATTGTAAAGGACAAAGATGTGCTTAAGTAATTTGCTATAGGAAAATATTCCTATAAGCTATTGTGGAAATAAGACGATTGATCATATAGATGGAATAGACATCAGTTTGATTATAGATTTAAGGTTTAGTGTTAACCAAGAATTGTTATCTTCCATACTTCATAATTCTGGACTTCTAATTAAGGAATTCCTTTCCTAGATATAATACTCCTTCATATCCATCATCAAGTGTTAACATGATGAGCTTTACTTCACAAGAATACTCTTATCAATAATTTCTCCTCCTAAATCCATTTGTAAATCCAATGAGCTTGACACTAAATCTCAATATGATCTCCACATAGAGATAATTCTCATCTCTAGAATACTTCTAATGAATTCCATTTCAATTGTCTCACTACTGTCTGTCTTAAAGAATTACTTTATAATCTTACTTATGAATCTCAGAAGCTTGTCACTGTAGCTTTCCACAATCCCCTCATAACTACACTTAGATATATCAACTACTCTACTAATTATAATCTACAATCCAATAGATGGTTACAGTTAACTCCATTCATACTCTTCCTTTATCATCCATCACCAACATTACTCTAATAGATTTATATATCCAATTCTACTCCCCTCAACAGCTTATTATCTTTTAAGAGAAATAACACTACTTCAATAGTTCAATGTTACTTTAGCACCAGCTAAATCATACTGTCTTATCTATACTTACCTCCAGTAACTCATACTCCAACTTCATATTATAACATTGTGAATTGTCATGACTCATCTAGGATAGCATATCTATACTAGGGTTTAAACATATTCTATCCACCAATGTCACTTATACAATATATAATCGTTCACTCTAAGTGACTTGATCATGATCATTAAAATCCTTTGATCATTTATGGCTTAGGTTTCCAGTTGGCTAATCAAGGCCTTCATCAATACAACAATAAAGTTGTATATACTTATCTTCTAAATATCTCTTTTGGACTAATATATATTATTCATTGACTATGCCTACTTGATCCAATAGGATTACTCCTGGTAACTATCTTCAGAATTCATCCTTATGATCTTCTTTGTTACTATATAATTATATCTTCCAGATAACTCTTCTATCCATTCACGAGTGAGTTAACTCCATCATTTATCATAATGATCTTATTCTCTTCTAACACTCCCATACTATAGATGATATATAAAACTAGCATTACCACCTACCTCTTCTTACTTCTTTCTTTATAGGCTTAAAGGGATAATTATGGTGAGAACAAGAGTTGATGGATCAATAATTGATAGGCTAAGAATTGGTGAATCAATAGTTGATTACTCAACATTGATGAACAACAAATATTAGGATAAAGTTCAATAGAGATGATAAGGATTGATGGGGAAAGAAAGATATGTGGTAAATGGTCTTGACTTGATTTCCCTCCTACTCAATACAACTAAAGGGTTAAGGTGAAGTTGTAGAGGTCCCAACCTGATAAGGTAGAGATCCCTGTGTTTACAATGCTAGTCCCTCGATCAATAGCTAACATCCACAGTTTAAGACGTAATATCAAGAAACAAAGGTCATAATACAACTTTATAACCAGGAATAAAATAATTCATTACATCTTACATAGCTCATTTGGCTATCTCATTACAATGCAGCAGAAATAACTATATAGCATGGAGTCCTTCATCTTCAAAGTGCCACAGGCAATCATGTTGGTTGTAGACTTGTAATCCTATTCAACACACTTCACTAACATCAAACAAACCTGCAACATAATAAGTTACAGCCACAAGGGTCAAGACATTTGAATTGTATTGGCAAGTGATACTATGGTAGAATAGTGGTATATATCATCTATATGCATTTGGCTAAGTGGATCTTAGGCTTGCTTTGCTCTAAATAAGATTTTCCTTATAAGTTGAAAACACTAAGTTTTTGTTTGTCAAAATCACCCAAGGCATCTACCAATAGAAATTGGTGATCCTTTAACCCTTGTTCAACCACAAGTTTTTAACTTAGAAATTGGGATAAGGAGATCCTTGATAGCTTCCATGTCTTGATGCTCAAATTGTCCATTGCCGGGGACATGGCTAAGTACTTAGATTTTAATCTCTCAAGAGGTGGTGCACTTTCCCCACAAGACTCGACATGCATCGAGACAAGATCTTTTAGAAGCCTTTCCTTAGACCAAATGGACGCGCTCCATCCTATTACCCCCTACCACCTACTGTCCATCTGGCTAAGTTATTACAACCTATATGATCCAGTCAGAGCCCATAATGCCATGTGGCTGCACTTGAAGCTTCTCAACATTTGACATCTAAAATCTCTTTGTTCCTGGGTGGCTTTCCACAAGTGAGATACACTAGGGTAGGCCATAAATATGGGGCCCTGTGTAACCACTCAACATAACCCATTCACACTATTCCACCCATGTGATTCATTCACATAGTTGTTTTATTAAACAAAACACAAGTCATAGACTTAGAAATATTTCATAGCATGAATATAATCCACCCTTGTTTTCTATTAGCTAAGCTAAGAATGATAACATGGCAAGTTTACTAACTTAGGATAATTCTACTAAGACATCATATAGGATTTCCCATGGCATAGCTTATACTTAGAAAAATTCCATGAAAGTCCTACTCAAAATATCACTAATGCATAGTGAAAATAATAGGACAAAATGTATGAAGCACCACTTGCCTTTTGTAACATCCCAGCATTAGAGCTCAGAAATAAGCTGAACCCAGATGTGTGCATTGCATTCATGCATAGAAAATCCGAATAGTTTCCGCGCTTTTAATTAAAACTTGTCAAAGTGCTTGGAACCTCTCTCAACTTGATGTAATTATAGTAGATCATCAAGTTGACTGTGATAAGTTTCAGAATGACCTTTGCTAAAACCTTATTTGGGAAAACATGAATTGATCTAAGGGTAGATCAAATATAATCAAATTAAATCATAATACATTGCTTAATGATTAATATCTGATCCTTAAGGGATCATATCATAATATTCATCACAACAACTTATGAATACCAAGTTATAAATATAACTTAAGTAATAGGAATGTAACAAATAAATCTTGATTTATATTAATCTCATCTACTTATACCATGAGTATCATGGTAATACCTAACCTTAATTCTTTAGTGAGATTGAGTAGGAAGGAAACCAAGTCAAGATCATTCACCATACATCTTTCTTTCCATATCAATCTTTACTATCTTTATTGAACCATATTTTAATATCTGTTGTTCATCAATGTTGAGAAATCAACTATTGATTCACCAATTCTTAATCCATCAATACCTGATCTATTAACTCTTGTTCTTAACTTAGCATTCACTAAAAATCCTTAGAGATGGAAGTAAGGAGAGGTAAGTGGTAATGCTAGATATAAATATCATCTATAGGATGGGAGTGTTGGAAGAGAATTGAATCAATAGGATTATTGATGAAGTTAATTTACTCCTGAAATGATATAAGGGTATCTAAGGAAAAGATTATGAAGATGATTATTGAAGACATTTTTAAGGAATAACCCTATTGGACTAAGTAGGTATAGTCCATGAATAACATTCCCTAATCCACTAGAGATATTAAGTAGATAATTATAATACAACTGTAGTGTTGCTTTGATGAAGCCTTGACTAGCTCATTAGAAACCTAAACCATAAAGGATCAAAGGATTATAGTGATCATGCTTAGGGCACCAAGACTGAATGCTTATATCCAGTATAAGTGACATTGGTGGGTAAATCATGATTAAACTCTAATATGAGATATTGGAGTAAGAAAAGATAAAGATTGTATGATTAAAATAATGTTAGAGCAGCATAGAATTATAGAGTTAGTATTTTCCTCTAGAAAAAAAGAGTAAACTCTTGTGGTGAAGTAGGATCTGATAAATATCTAATTATAAATATATTTGCTAAATTAATATCAGTAGTGTATAATTATGGAAGAATAGGAATGGATTTTGAAGTAGCTACTTGTTGGATTGGAGGTTATCAGCAGTAGAGTAGTTGATAGAACCAAGTCTGGATAGGTGAAAATCATGAAAGCTTTAGTGTCAAACTCATTGGGTTCACCAATGAGTTTAGAAGAATAAAAGGTGGATAAGAATGTTCTTGTGAATTAAAGCTCATCATGTTAACCATGATGCTTGATAGAAGAAGTAGTATATCTAGGAAAGGAATTCCTTAATTAGAAGTCCAGAATTATGAATTATGGAGGATAGAAATTCTTGGTAAACACTAAACCCTAAATCTATAATCAAGCTTAACATCCATATCATCTGGTGGATAAATCATATTATTCCCATAATGTTTTATAGGATTACTTTCTATAGCAAATCACTTACGCACATCTCTGTCAATTCCAATTATCATAACTAGATGTGTTTTGGAGTTATCTTTATCAACTCTTTTCCATCAGACATTCTAGTTAATAACTTTCTATTTTAAATAGTGGTATCACTAATAATCCTAAACATAAAGACAATGTGTTTAAGCTATTAAATCTTTACTCACATCAACAAAAGAATATAAGTATACTAAGAACCCTAAACCCTAGGGTAAGTATTTACAATTCAAACCTTAACCCTAGGTTAATTATAATAAAACATATATATTGCTATTTCTTAAATTCAGGGGAGTAATTTTAACCATATTAGTTCCCTAGAACTTTATGTATTAAATAATAATATAGTATCATTATATATAAAAATTTCCATCCAAACTATTAGCTAATTAGAATTAAATTTTATAAACAAATAAGGAAATATCATAAAACCATGGTTTATTATTAGAAAGATGATTAATAACAAAGTCTTCTACAAAATATTAACAAGTAAACTCTTGTGGTGAAGTAAATAAAGAAATAATACCACTATATTACAAACCCATAAAAGAACCTTAATACACTTTATTATTGCTGAAGCCACTCAGCAAATCAATACTATAAAGAAAATTAAAATCAAATAAGTAAATTCAAATCTGAAATCAAAACAGGAAATAGAAAGGAAAAAAGGATCTGGCCCGAGCAGCAGGCCGGCCCAGCACTTCCTCTGCTTAATCGTCGCTCGTGAGTCACAGCCAGTTTCCTCCGCTCGATTCATTGAAGCCCAACACCAGCCTAGGCCCGAGTACCCCTTTCTCCACCTAATCGCCATTGTCTACCTCGTGCCCATCCCGAAGCAGCTCGCTAGTAGCAGCGCCGTCGCTCGCCGGCGTGGAGATTCGTGTCGCCGACAGCCAGAGGGGATAAGGAGGCAACGACGACGCCGCTTTGTCTCGTACTCATCCACTCCCTCTCCCTCTGAAGCTCTTCCTCCCTGTCTCCTCTCAGATGCCGAAACCTAGCTTGCCGGAGACAATTGTCACCGTCGCTCTGAAGCTCCCCTAGCCCTATCAAGCCCACCGCTGGAACCGTCGTGTCGCGCTGGTTCATCTCGTGGAAGGAATTGGTCGTGCACGCCTTTAATCGAGCTCACGGTCTCGTCCTTCCAAAGTCCGACCACCGTTGATTCACCGTCTTGAGGCCTTCCTCGACCTCACTGAACCCAATATGAGCACCGTGGTGAGTCCCTGATCCTCCTGAGGCTCTCCAAGCTTTTATTCGCTTCCTAGATTAAGAACTCACCAGGTATCTATGTGCTCCGCCGCTCGTTGTCGTTGGACTTCCTGTTCCGATGACCTTTAGGGGGCGGCGCTGCCACTGTTAGGTTCAATAGACACCCCTGCATCGAACGCCCCTACTTGCGCATCCTAGAACCCATTCATGCGCCATCTCTGACGATGTCCCGACGGGGTTCTAGCGAGCTGATGTCAGGGTGATATCACCCTTGACCCGGTCAGCCATTTTACTGGTCCTTGCCCAGGTGGCGTGTGACGTGGCCCATGGCTCATCTGTCATTGTCTGGGAGTAGAAATAGGACTGGTAACAAATTCATTTACTAACCTGAGTGATGATGTGGCCACTAGCCCACCAGTCAGTGACCTTGGGTAGTTTAGCCTTGGTAAGAAAAGTATTTTCTGTTTAAGTAAAATTGATCAAACAATATAAGATTTAATATCAATATTCCAGAAATGAAATAAATGATTAAATCTTATTAAATCAATAACTTTTGTTTTACAATTCAGAAAAATATGTGTAATATATGAAAAATTTTAGAAAAATAAAATCTACAACTTAAAACTATTATCAAATATTATTGTTACAAGTATTTAAATAAATATTATTTAATAAAGGTTTTGTAAGTAATAATACTTTAAAAATTCATATTTTAATATTAGTAAATCTTAAAAATATAAATAAATACCAAAAATCTTAGAAAAATAAAAACAATACTTTAAAACTATAAGCATCCATTATTATTTCACTTAATTAAATATTTATTATTTATTAAGTAATAAACTTTATAAAAATCATATCTTATTATTTAGAAATCACAAAAATAATTGTAATATACCAAAATGATCACAAAAATAATACCTACATGTTAAAAGTATAATATTCCACTTTTGAGGTAAATAAAAATTTAAATACTTTACTAACTTGAATTTAAATCTATTTCCTTAATTGTTAATTCATATAAGGGTAAATAAAAATTGTTAAAATTCTAAAATCCACCAATTAAAGTCTAATAGGTAATACTAGTACCACTACATCAAGTAAAAGTATAACCATTCTTAAGTAACCTTAAGGAAACATTATAAAGTACACAAGGTACAAAAATCATAAGCATCACACCTTAAAATATCTATATTTTAATGTTAATTTTATTCTACAAGACTTTAAATATAATACTAAAAGACATTGTTATATGTTTTATAGTTAACTTTGGTCTGTTATATTTTAAAGTTAATTTTAGTCTACAAGACTTTAAATATAATAGTATTAGACATTTTTATATGTTTTATAGTTAACTTTGGTCTGTTATAATTAAGTTATAAAGCATCTCAAATCCAAGCTATTCAAGCAAGCACAAACAACCTCAACCATATTTGATTAACCACAAAGATTGTGTAGACCTTAGAAAAGGAATCTTTTCTTCAAAAGTTATTCGTTTTGCCACTTCAATCAACAAACCTTATAATAATATTTCCAACTCTTAACAGATTAAAATTCAAGGAATTTCATCATAATCAATAGATGACAAGTAACCACAATCACATTGTTTCAAACTTTACCTGTATACTTAGGATTATAAACACTTAAGATCCTTATTAAGGCTAGTACTTGTAAAGAAAAATTTAAAGATAAACAGTTATAATGTAAGCAATCTTGAGTAACACTTTACATTAGTGTGTATCTCATTGTTTTATGTTATTATAATTTCATGTTGTTTTCCACACTCACAAACCTTAACGAGAAGCACAAGTGTGAAACTTAACTTAAAGTACAACACATTCCAAGGAAACCTTTCCAGCATCCAAACCCTAGAACAATGTTATCCCTGGAATTCGCATTTATCAAGTGCATCACATTACTTATGCATAAGAGCATATTGCTTCTTTAAACATTAGTCCTTACCGGACCAATGATGCTGATTTCAGATATTGGATCTTATATTGTCTTGAAGACCGTGAGTGCATAATCTTGCAATCACAAAAGGCAAGTTCACACTTGCTCATGTCCTTTGGTTATTTTCTGTAAAGTATTTTACAAATCCAGTGTTGTCATCACCTGCATTTGAAAAAGGTTCGAAAAAACTATTTTCATAATAATGTGATTATAGGTTATTTACCATGAGGTAATAACCTACTATGAAAGTTCCGGTGGTAAAGGAACATATTATCTAGGACTTAACAACCAATGTTGCCAGTGATTCTTGCGCTGTATATCATGCGTTAACCATTAGATTTGGAATGGGACGGAGAAGTCAGATGTATCTTCTTCCTCTCGCATGTAGCCGGATGTGCAGGTCGTGGCTATTATCACTCGTAGCATGCATATTAATTGGTAATTCGTAGAGGATATGCAGCATATGGGTGGGAGCCCTCAACGTCCCTGGATAGTTCTGGCATCTAACGGTCTGTACAAACCATTGTCGTAATCCAATATGTGGGAATGGTGTACACCAAGGAGGCATGTAAGGTCGCGAAGGGGGCAGTGATTGGCTTGGATCATCTTCTGGGCCCCACATCATGGAATTGTAGACGGGAATAAGTTGCCCGGTTGTGCAACAAAGAGTTGATCTCTCATCGGTAAAGTGACGCACCTCTGCAGAGTGTAAGAACTATAACTTGTTACTCCCTGTTTCGGGAAGGAGCTGCGAACGCGGCGGGAAAGGAACTCCATGAAAGTTCTGGTAAACCCGTGAAGGCTGACGGACATAGTTTTTCAGAATAAAAGCAATCTTTGAAGAAATGTTTACGAAAACTTGCATTGCCTATGACTTATGGTTTGTGGCTGTAGATATAGTGCATCAAACACTCCTTTTTTAGTGAACTTGCTGAGTACGCTCGTACTCAACGTATCTTATTAACCCTTGCTAGATTCTGAAGCCAGTACAGACAACATCGACATCAAATTATGCTCCAGGAATCATCATCCAAAGCTAAAGCTCTTCAACAAAGACAAGGAAGTCATCCTATACATCAACTCAAGTGAAGACGAAGTTACTGATTAGATAGGAATATACTCTATAGCCAAAGAACCTAGTTCTTTAGTGTATTGCTATAGCAGCAATGCCAACCCCTTAGTTGAAATACTAGTCTTAATAGTATAATAGTTTTTGCGTTGTTTATTTTTGGTTCTTCTTTGTAGAAAGTTCTTTCTCTCTCTTTAACCTAGAGTGTTCTATGGATCTTGTGTATAGAGTGAGTTGTAAACTTTATCCATGTATTGGACCTGCTGTGTTTCTGTTGTGCCACTCTGAGGGATGTAATACTAGTGAACGGTGTTTTATTGGTGTTATGTCAATGACTATAGTGTACTACATCATGCAGTGGTATGCTGCGTCACCGCCCCTTTTTAATAGAGAATATAGGTTCACATCTCGATCTTGCAATGGTCACACTCTTCAAAGTTCACTACAATTCAATCAAGCAAGGCACAATTTCAAAACTAACATTCAAACAATTCACCACATAAAATAATGAAATCAAAGCAATGCATGCAAGCATGCAGAAGATTGTTTAATTTGGAAAGGTGGTTTCTAATAGGATATAAACATTTTAAAACACCTACTGGTCATTTATAAAAGTGGCAAAACCATTTAAAAACAAGTTAGTGAAAATGGCCATTTAAATCATTTTTGTTTTGCTAGAAATGATTTTAAATCAAAGTAATAATTTCTAGTGTTAGCGAAAAATGTTTTTAATCACAAATATTAGTGTTTATGGTCAAAGTGTTTAAAACAAATCCATTTACAAAAGGTTTCACCCCAAAAATTATTTTTAAATCAAAGCAATATTTATTTTACTAGAAATGCCTTTAATCAAAGTAATAATTTTCTAGGGTGAATCAAATACATTTTTAAATCCAAAACTTAGTGTTTAGAGTTAGAGAGTTTAAATCAAACCATTTTCAAAAGGTTTTACTCAAAAATCATTTCTAGAATAAATTTTATACACAAAATAGACCTAATAATGTTTCTGCAAAAACAATCAATTTTCCATAAGCAAAATATTAAACTAAGGGCATGGTTGCAAATTTCATATTTTTGTGAATCCATTGATATAAAATTTGCAAATATGGCCAAGCATAACAATAGTTATGAATTTTACAAAATCATTCATCTAATAGAAAAGTTTCTGTTTTTAAAACACAAGACATGCCACGTCGCGTAATCCTATTGGTATGTACCGCTTCGTCTGGATCGAGCATCGTGGGCTGTTGGATCTAAAGGTCATAACACAATACAGAATCAAACATACCCTTTCTATTAAATGATCTATCGCATCCATTGGATCATCATCTAACGGTTCACAGCACGTTGCCAAGAACTGGCGGCGCTGGCACAACGGTGAGAAGCGGCGGTGCTCGGGCTGAGTCGTTCTGGCTATTCCAGTAAGCGAGAGAGAGGGAGGAGATGATCACCAGGTTCGTCATGGCATGAGGAAGCTCAACATCGTCGTGGAAGGTCCAGGGGCGCACGGTCGCATCGGAAATTGCTCGTCGGAGAAGCTTCTGGCGACGTGCACGCTCGGGCGGTGGCGCTCGGACTTGGTCGTTAAGGCAAACAAACGGTTGTGTTAGATGTGCACGAGGTCGGTGATCACACGCGTATCATCGAGAGGGAGAGGGGAGGTCAGAAACTACCAGGAGGCGTCGCCGGAGTTGGAGCAGGAGGCGGTGGCGCTCGGACTTGGTCGTTGCCGACGCTCTGGGGCACGCGCGGGCGAGTTAGGGGTACTGGAAGGTGCGGGAGGTGCTGGCGAGCAAACCAGAAAGCACTAGAGGGCAGGGGAGGGTCTGGCTTCACCGGAATTTGCACTGGAGGTTGCCGGAGACAGCGGTGATTCAAGGTGGAATCAGGGTAGCCTGGGGGCAGAGAGGTGCGGGCAAGTGAGGGAAAAGAAGGGCAGAGAAGGACGCTTAAATAGGTGTGGTCACAGGGCAAGATTACGGGCGCTGTTAGTCGAATTTAATCCGCGAAATTAACGCAGAAACGACAAAGGGAATGGGGAGGAACTCTTCGCGGGTTGAAGACGAGATGAGCTGGCAGTGGGGTCGCCAAGTCAGTGAGGGAAGGGGTAGGGTTGTGAGTGAGAAAGGTTGTCGCGGGGAGAGAAGTTTCCCGGGTGGGCTGGTTGTTGGGCTTGTTGGGCCTGGTAGCTGGGCAGGTTAGTTTGGGCTGGTCCTTTTCTATTTTTTTCTTTCTAAATCTTTTTCTTTTCTATTTTTCTATTTTCAAATTCAAACCCTCATTTTAATTTAGATTTATTTTTCAAACCTTTTTCAAACTTTCAGTATGTTTTAACACTGTTTAATAATATATTTTAAAGTCCATTTTTGAATATTTTTCTTATATTCCCCTAGGGTTTATTATTTATTTAAATTAGACACTTTGTCTTTATTTAAATAAGGTTTAAATGTGTTTTCAAACTTCTATTTGAATTCGAATTTCACCAAACCTTTTTCAATTGGTTTTAAATCATTTAGGAGTTGATTAGTTCGCCCACTTTGAAAAATATTCAAATATTTTCTCATGACTTATTATTTATTTCAATTAGGCCTTTTGTCTTTATTTCAATGAATTTAAATATGGTTCCAAACCATATAATTCTATCTAATTAATCCTTAATTATTTTTTATTTAATTATATAACTTTTAATCTATCTTGGTAATTTCAATTATTTTTCCCATGATTTAATTAATCATTTTTATTTGGGATTTTGTCTTTATTCAAATAGAATTGAATTTGGTTAATGCCATATGATTTTATTTGAATATTCTTTATCCCTTTATTTTATTTGGATTATCTTTATTCCATTTGCTTATGGATTTAATTCAAGTTTTAAATTGTCTTCTAAATAATTTTCTTGGGATTTATTATTTAGTTTAGGCAATTGTCTTTATTTAAATAAAATTGAATATGGTTCAAAGCCCATATGGTTTTATTTAAATAATCTTTTATTTCTTTTTATTGTTCAATAAACTTTTATTTGTTTATGGACTTGGCCAAGATTTAATTTGGCTTTTAAATATTCCTTATTTATTTATTTCTTTCTTTGCCTTATAAAATCAATATCTTTTTATTTATAGATCCAAAATTGGTGATTCCAATTTGTATAATTCTATTTAATATTTATTTATATTTTTAAATCCTTTTAGGATTAATTTGCTCACAATTTGGTATGGATTTTTAGCTAGGATCTTTATTAGCTTTGAAATTTATTTTCTTTACCTTATTAAATTCATAAGTTTTTATCCATGGATCAAAATTGAATGAAACCAATTTCTATGGTTTTATAATATATTTTTTTATCATTCTTGATCATTTATAAATGTTTGTTGCTGAATTTTTATATGGATCTAATCCATAGTCTTAGAGAGATCTTGGAAATGATTTATTCCATTAGGGTTTTAGGGTTTTGGTTTACTTTCCTAAGTGTTTAATTTTAAGATACATTCTTTGATGAATGCATTTCACTAGATTGAAATTTTGTTGGATTCCCTTTTCATTCAAATTTTTTCAAGAAGGGTTTTAATGTTTCCATTTAGAAACAAAAAGTTTCTTTTCACCCTAAATTTCAACAAATATTTCTTTTGTTTATTTATTTTTCACATTTCAAAATTTGGAAAATTTTGGGATGTGACAGGCTACCACCCTTCAAAGAAATCTTGTCCCGAGATTTGGGAAGGCTAGAGGTTACAAGTTGGATTCAAGGCAACTAGGGTACTACCACCCTTAAAAGAAATATCGCTAGATTACATCTGGGCTTACTTGCGTTCTTGATGTAGCTTCTGTGGACAGTTGTTTGCATAATGGCCTAGCTCTTTGCATTTGAAACACATCACTTGGCTAATATCCTTCTTCTTCTTTGGCATCACTATTTATTGTCTGTTTCCTTGACTCTTCTTCTTTTCTGGACATTCATTGGCATAGTGTCCCATCTCTTTGCAATTGTAACATTGCACCTGGTTATTGTCCTTCTTGCTGGAGTTGGGGCATTTCTTCTTTTGGGGTATCTCCAAAGCTAGGAGTTCTTGTAGTTCATGTTCTTCATACTTCACCACAAATGTGGGAAACCTTTCTCTCTTCTTGGGGCAGTCACTAGAGATGTGACCTTCTTCTCCACAAGAGTAGCAACACTTTGTGGTCACTTTGGGTATGGCCTTATGAGGCAAGGTTCTGATTTTGTCTTTATCCTTCTTGGTAGAAGTTGTTACCTTATGGAGTTTTCCAAACATTTGATGCATTCCATATTGTTTCATTTGTTGAACTATGGGATAGATGGGGCATTGGATAGGGACATGATCATTTCCTTCACATAGGAAACAAGTAACTTGAGATGTGGGGCATTGTTTAGTTGGATGTTTCTCTTCACAATTAGGGCATTGGTCCACATGCTCTTTGTAAGTGTGTTCCATGTCTCCACAAATATTGCAATCTTGAGTTCCTTCTATAATATCATCCTTGATATCATTGTTGTCACAATCTCTTTGGGAAAGGTTGCTTCTCATGTTGATCATCTAATTGGTCATCCTTTGCAACAATTGGGATTGGGTTTCCAAAAACTTTTGCATGGTCGGGTCTAACTCATTATTGTTGGCTAAAAGCTGAGTGGTCACTTGATTCAACTGGGATTGGGTTGCTAGCAGTTGTTCTCTCATGTGCATCTCTTGGTTGTTGTTGTTGTCACCATTCTTGATGTTGGAATTGTGGTCTCTTGGAGAAGTCATCTGTTTGGGTTGGATTGGGATTAGAGTAGGCAAAATATTTCTAGGGAAGAAGTCTATTCACACACAACAATTCACACAAGAAATCACAATCAAACATTCCACTCAAACAACAAGATTCAAGCATATTTTTAGGAAATAAAATATTTTTTTATACACCTCATAAGTTGGTGTGATTGATATAAACTAAACACTAGTATGGTGGTCCAACTATAGGTTTCACTTGTGATCATTCCATTCTTCTTAATTGTTTCTTCATGAACAAAATCATGGTTTCCTTAGAAAAATTCTTGCATCTTGGTCACAAAACTTCAAAGGTGATGATGACTTCTTCTAATTTATGTTTCCTTAGTCTCCAAGTATTGAGTATTCTTTTCTTGTCTCACTTGTAGTCCTTAGTGATGTCCAAGTTGAAGTCCTTGGTGAAACTAAAGTTGAAGTCATTGATAAGGTTGAAGTCTTTGTTTATGTTGAAGTTTTTGTCCACTAAGTTGAAAAGGAAGAGATGTAGAATCAAAACAAAAAAGGTTGAGGAAAGAGTTTACAATATTTTTTGTAAATAAGTTTGAACAAAATACAACTCTTATTTTTCTGAGGGGTTTTGTCCAATCCTAGGGTTACAATCCTACAGGCAGAACAGTGCTCTGATACCATCTATAGAGGTCCCAACCTGATAAGGTAGAGATCCATGTGTTTACAATGCTAGTCCCTGGATCAATAGCTAGCATCCACGGTTTAAGATGTAATATCAAGAAACAAAAGTCATAATATAACTTTATAACAAGGAATAAAATAATTCATTATATCTTACATAGCTCATTTGGCTATCTCATTACAATGCAGCAGAAATAACTATATAGCATGGAGTCCTTCATCTTCAAAGTGCCATAGGCAATCATGTTGGTTGTAGACTTGTAATCCTATTCAACACACTTCACTAACGTCAAACAAACCTACAACATAATAAGTTACAGCCACAAGGGTCAATAGATTTGAATTGTATTGGCAAGTGATACTATGGTAGAATAGTGGTATCTATCATCTATATGCATTTGGATAAGTGGAGCTTAGTCTTTCTTTGCTCTAAATAAGATTTTCCTTATAAGTTGAAAACACTAAGTTTTTATTTGTCAAAATCACCCAAGGCATCTACCAATAGAAATTGGTGATCCTTTAACCCTTGTTCAACCAAAAGTTTTTAACTTAGAAATTGGGATGAGGAGATCCTTGATAGCTTCCATGTCTTGATTCTCAAATTGTCCATTGCCAGGGACACGACTAAGTACTTAGATTTTAATCTCGAGAGAGGTGGTGCACTTTCTCCACAAGACTCGACATGCATCGAGACAATATCTTTCAGGAGCCTTCCCTTAGACCAAATGGACGCGCTCCATCCTATCACCCCCTATCACCTACTGTCCATCTGGCTAAGTTGTTGCAACCTATATGATCCAGGAAGAGCCCATAATGCCATGTGGCTGCACTTGAAGCTTCTCAACATTTGACATCTCAAATATCTTTGTTACTGGGTGGCTTTCCAGAAGTGAGATACACTAGGGTAGGCCATAAATATGGGGCCCTGTGTAACCACTCAACATAACCCATTCACACCATTCCACCCATGTGATTCATTCACATAGTTGTTTTATTAAACAAAACACAAGTCATAGACTTAGAAATATTTCATAGCATGAATATAATCCACCCTTGTTTTCTATTAGCTAAGCTAAGAATGATAACATGGCAAGTTTACTAACTTAGGATAATTCTACTAAGACATCATATAGGATTTCCCATGGCATAGCTTATACTTAGAAAAATTCCATGCAAGTCCTACTCAAAATATCACTAATGTAGTGAAAATAATAGGACAAAATGTATGAAGCACCACTTGCCTTTTTAATAGAGAATATAGGTTCACTCCTTGATCTTGCAGTGGTCACACTCTTCAAAGTTCACTACAATTCAATCAAGCAAGGCACAATTTCAAAACTAACATTCAAACAATTCACCACATAAAATAATGAAATCAAAGCAATGCATGCAAGCATGCAAAAGATTGTTTAATTTGGAAAGATGGTTTCTAATAGGATATAAACATTTTAAAACACCTACTGGTCGTTTATAAAAGTGGCAAAACCATTTAAAAACAAATTAGTGAAAATGGCCATTTAAATCATTTTTTTTGCTAGAAATGATTTTAAATCAAAGTAATAATTTCTAGTGTTAGCCAAAAATGTTTTTAAACACAATATTAGTGTTTATGGTCAAAGTTTTTAAAAAAAATCCATTTACAAAAGGTTTCACCCCACAAATTATTTTTAAATCAAAGCAACATTTTATTTTACTAGACTCTGAGAAATGGCTAGAAGCCATGAAATCCGAATTGGGATCCATGAGCGAAAACCAAGTATGGACTTTGGTGGACCCTCCTAGCTACCGAAAGGCCGTTGAGTGCAAATGGATCTTCAAGAAGAAAACAGACGCGGATGGTAATGTTACCGTCTATAAGGCACGGCTTGTCGCGAAAGGTTTTCGACAAGTTCAAGGTGTTGACTACGATGAGACTTTCTCTCCCGTAGCGATGTTTAAGTCCATTCGGATTTTATTAGCAATTGCTGCGTTTCATGATTATGAAATATGGCAGATGGATGTCAAGACTGCGTTCCTCAATGGCAACATTGATGAAGAGTTGTATATGATGCAACCCAAAGGTTTTGTCGATCCTAAGGATGCTGATAAAGTATGCAAACTTCAGCGTTCCATTTATGGACCGAAGCAAGCATCTCGGAGTTGGAACCTTCGTTTTGATCAAGTGATCAAGAGCTTTGGATTTGTTCCAAATTGCTACGAAGCTTCCATCTACAAGAAAGTGAGTGGGAGCTCGGTGACGTTTCTGGTACTATATGTGGATGACATATTGATTATTGGAAATGACATCAACATGCTTAACGATGTGAAGAGTTATTTGAACAAGTGTTTTTCAATGAAAGACCTAGGTGAAGCTGCTTATATATTGGGCATCAAAATCTATAGAGATAGACAAAGACGCCTGATAGCTTTAAGCCAGAGTACATACCTAGACAAAGTTCTGAAAAGGTTCAGAATGGATAAGGCAAAGAAAGGTTCAGTGCCTATGTTGTCAGGTAAGATATTGAGCAAGGCTCAGTGTCCAGCTACGGTAAATGATAGGGAAGCTATGAGCAAAGTGCCTTATGCCTCGGCCATAGGTTCCATCATGTATGCCATGCTGTGTACTAGACCGGATGTGTCCAATGCTCTTAGTTTGACGAGCAGATATCAAAGTGATCCAGGAGTAGAACACTGGACAGCCGTGAAGAACATCCTAAAGTACCTAAGTAGGACTAAAGAAATGTTCTTAGTCTATGGGGGTGATGAACAGCTCGTCATAAAAGGTTACATCGACGCTAGTTTTGACACCGACAAGGATGATTCTAAATCTCAGACAGCATACGTGTATATTTTGAATGGAGGAGCTGTGAGCTGGAGAAGCTGGAAGCAAAGCGTGATCACGGGATCTACAGTAGAAGCGGAATACATGGCTGCTGCAGAAGCGTCAAGTGAAGGAGTTTGGATCAGGAACTTCATCACTGAGCTTGGCGTGGTTCCAAGTGCATTGGACCCACTGGAGATATTGTGTGACAACACTGGCGCCATAGCACTCGCTAAGGAACCAAGATATCATCCAAAGACCAAGCATATCAACCGCAAGTTTCATATAATCCGAGATTATATAGCAGATGGAGATCTGAAGATCAGCAAAGTACATACAGATCTGAATGTTGCAGATCCATTGACTAAACCTCTTCCACGTGTAAAACATGATCAACACCTCAGTGCCATGGGTGTGAGATTGTTGCCAGATGTAAACTAGATTATTGACTCTAGTGCAAGTGGGAGACTGTTGGAATTATGCCCTAGAGGCAATAATAAAGATGTTATTATTATAATTCTTGTTCATGATAATGTTTATATTCCATGCTAGAATTGTATTAAGCGGAAACTTTAATACTTGTGTGGTTTGTGAACAACACCGTGTCCCTAGTACGCCTCTAAGGACTAGCTCATTGATTAATGATGGTTAAGGTTTCCTAACCATGGACATGATTTGTCAATTAATAATGAGATCATATCATTGGAAGAATGATATGATGGATAGACCTAAACTAAGCAAAGCAATTAGATCGTGTCATCGTGTTCGTCTTTGCGAAGCTTTTCTTATGTCAAATATTGTATTTCTTAGACCATGAGATAATACAACTCCCTGGTATCGGAAGAAAGCTTTGAGGTCATCAAACGTCATCCTATGAGAGGGTGATCATAAAGGTGTCTCTCAGGTGATCGGAAAGTATCTGTTGGGTTGTATGTATCGAGATGGGATTTGTCCCTCCCAAGTCGGAGAGATATACTTCGGGCCCACTCGGTAATCGATATCAACACCGCTTGCAAGCATGTGGTTAAGGAGTTAATCACAAAGGGATATCGGATTACGGAACGAGTAAAGTACTTGCTGTGAACGAGATTGAACTAGGTATGACGGTACCGACGATCGAATCTCGGGCAAGTAAAATATCGCGAGACGAAGGGAATATATATATAGGATCGATTGAATCCTGGCATCGTGGTTCATCCGATATGATCATCGATGAATGTGTGGGAGTCAATATGGGTTTCCAGACCCCGCTGTTGATTATTGATAGAAGATCATGTCTGCATATTCTCGAACCCGCAGGGTCACACACTTAACGTGTCTCGACGCTAGGATAGATTGGATAATTGGTTTATGAGTTTTTGTTCGGAGTCTCGGATGGGATCCGGAACATCACGAGAGGTTCCGGAGTGGTCCGGAGAATAAGATTCATATAAGGCAGTGCAGTTTTTGGAGTTCGGAATTGTTCCGGGTTAATCGGTATTGTACCGGAAGCTTCTAGAACCTTCCGGAAGGGGACCAACGTGGCCACACCTTCCGGGAGGGGGCATGGGCCTATGAGGGAGTGCCCTGGCCGCATTGGGCCAGGGGCACAAGGCCCCATAGGGCCCAACCGGCCAGCAAGGGTAAAACCCTAACTAGACCTTCTAGAAGGGGGGTTTCCTTGCCCCTACTCCTCCTCCTTGTGGCCGCCGGTTTGGACTTGGGGGAGGGGCTAGGGCAGCCGCCCACCCCTCTATATAAAGAGGGCTGGGGGCGCACCACCCCCCCACACCTTCCCCTCCAAAGCTAGCCGCCCTGCTGCCCTCCTCTCTCTCTCCCTCCCGACTGCGTGTAGGCGAAGCCCTGCTGCAGAAACTCTCCACCATATACACCACGCCGTCGTGTTGTAGATCCAATCCGTCTCTCCACCATACTTGCTGGACCGAGGAAGGAGGAGACGTCAAGGTGCTGCACGTGTTCATCTCACGGAGGCACCGCCACTTGTGGTGCTAGATCGGATCGGATCGCGAGGAGGAGAAGCGAGTACGACTACATCACCCACGTTCCGACGAACGTTCCGCTGTGCGAATCTTCAAGGGTATGAAGATCTAATCCAATCTCTCTCGTTGTTTGCATCTTCTAGATTAGATCTTGGCTTCCCTCTGTTCGCATCCGTAGAAAATTTTGATTTACTATGCCACGAAACCCTTCAGTGGTATCAGAGCTAGATCTATGCGTAGATGTGTTTCACGAGTAGAATGCAACATGGCTGTTGTGGGCGTTGATGTTTTCTGTTGCAAGCCTCTTGTTTGTGTTCTTCTTATGACGCGGGATAGTGAGATTGAAGCGGTCCAGGCCAACCTTACGCGACGTCGTTCGCGAGACCGGCTCCGCACTTGACGTGTGGCTTGTTCCACACATGCGTCTGGTGGATGCCAGTTTCTCTCACTATAGTTGTCATGGGATTAACACCGGAGTTTGGCAACCATAATATCACCGTTGTGGCTTTCCGTAGGTAAGAATCGTTCTTAGCATCTACTCCCATAAGCCACGTAAAACATGCAACAACAAAGTAGAGGCGTCTAACTTGTTTTTGCAGGGAGTGTTTTCTGTGATATGGTATGGCCCAAGATGTGATGTGTATAATGTATGCGATGATCATGTTTTGTAATGTTTCACGACTTGCATGTCGATGAGTACACAACCGGCAGGAGCCATATGGTTGTCTTTATAATTGTGTATGACCTGTGTGTCAACTTCTTATACGCCATGTAATAGTTTCACTTTATCGCTAAGTAGTTAGCAATAGTTGTAGTTGCTATTCGTGGTGGAGGAAATCATGGTGGAGTGATGGAGATCATGCCGGCACGCACAAGATGGAGATCATTGCGCGAAGATTGGCTATACCATGTCACATAAAGTTATATGCATGTGATGTTTATCCTTTTATGTATCTTATTATGCTTAGATCGCGACGGTAGCATTATAAGATGATTCCTCAATTAAAGATCAAGATAAAACTGTGTTCTCCCCAAGTATGCACCGTTGCGAAAGTTCGTCGTGTCCAAGCATCACGTGATGATCGGGTGCTATAGACTCTACGCTCACATACAACGGGTGCAAGCCAGTTTTGCACACGCGGAAATACTTGGGTCTAACTTGACGAGCCTAGCATGTACAGACATGGCCTCGGAAAACATGAACCGAAAGGTTAAGCATGAATCATATGAATGATATGATCGACACTCCGTTGTCCACCATTGAAACCACATCTCTTCTCGTGAAAATCGGATTAGGTGTGGTGAATTTGGATCATGTTCACTAAACAACTTGAGGGATGTTGAATTTAGTGGGAGTTCATCTAGTAATTTGATTAAAAGTTGAACTAGTTATCATGAACATAGTCTAATTTGTACTTGCTAATACTGTAGATCACATGGCTAAGTCCAACTTTAACTTCAACGTTTTTGCTGAGATAGAAAAGCTTAGAAACAATGGGTCTAACTTCACCAATTGGTTCCGCATTCTGAGAATCATTCTCGCTGGCGGACAAAAGGACTATGTCCTTGAGAAAGCGCTAGGTGACGCCCCTGCTACAGATGTGCCGGCTGATGAGAAAGCTGTTTATCAGTCGCGCAAGGATGATTATGATTTGATTAAGATCGCCATGTTGTATGCTATGGAATCGGATCTTCAAAATCGTTTTGAGGAGTTCGCCGGGCCCTTTGAGATTCTTGAGGAGCTGAAAACTATGTTTCAGACTCAGGCCCGTTCTGAGAGATATGAGATCTCTAAGAAATTCTTTAACTACAAGATGGAGGAAGGGAGTTCTGTTAGTGAGCACGCCATTAAGATGTCGGGCTACACTCAACGCCTTGAGCAACTAGACTGCAAGATTCCAGAGGAGCTCAAGATTGACAGAGTTCTGCAGTCACTCCCTCCTAGCTACAAAAGTTTTGTAGTTGCTCACAATCAGATTGGTTCCACTGATATGATCACTGAGCTCTTCGCTAAGATGAAAGTAGCGGAGGTGGACATCAAAAAGAATAATCATGTGTTGATGGTCAACAAGCCCCCCACCTTTAAGAAAGGTAAGGGTGCAAAGAAGCCCTTCAAGAAAGGCGGCGGCAAGCGCGTTGCCCCTGCTGAGAAGAAGCTCAGGTCTGGTCCTAAGCCGGACACTGAGTGCTTCTATTGCAAGGACAAGGGTCACTGGAAGCGCAACTGTCCGAAGTACTTAGCGGACAAGAAGGCTGGCACCATCAAAGGTATATTTGATATACATGTTATTGATGTTTTCCTTACTAGCCCTCGTTGTAGTGCCTGGGTATTTGATACCGGTTCGGTTGCTAATATTTGTAACTCGAAACAGGAGCTACGGAATAGACGGCGGCTTGCGAGGGATGAGGTGACGATGTGCGTTGGCAACGGATCAAGAGTTGATGTGATGGCCGTCGGCACGCTCTCCTTAGTTTTACCTTCGGGATTAGTTTTAAACCTTAATAAGTGTTATTATGTTCCTGCGTTGAGCATGAACATTATTTCTGGATCTTGTTTATTGCAAGACGGTTATTCATTTAAATCGGAGAATGATGGTTGTTCTATTTATATGAGTAACATCTTTTATGGTCATGCACCTATTGTGAATGGTTTATTTCTTCTAAATCTCGAAAGGGATGAAACACACATCCATAACATTGAGGCTAAGAGATGCAAAGTAGATAGTGATAATACTACTTATTTGTGGCACTGTCGTCTAGGTCATATTGGTGTAAAGCGCATGAAGAAACTCCATTCTTATGGACTTTTGGAGTCTCTTGATTTTGAATCATTTGACACATGCGAACCATGCCTCATGGGCAAGATGATCAAAACCCCGTTCTCCGGCATGATGGAGCGAGCAATGGACTTGTTGGAAATCATACATACCGATGTATGCGGACCGATGAGTGTTTCGACGCGAGGTGGATATCGCTATTTTCTCACTTTTACCGATGACTTAAGTAGATATGGGTATATCTATTTAATGAAACATAAATCTGAAACATTTGAAAAGTTCAAGGAATTTCAGAATGAAGTGGAGAACCATCATAACAGAAAGATTAAGTTTCTATGATCCGATCGTGGAGGTGAATATTTGAGTTATGATTTTCTCACGCACCTTAAAGCAAGCGGAATCGTTTCGCAACTCACGCCACCCGGAACACCACAGCGCAATGGTGTGTCTGAACGCCGGAATCGAACCTTATTGGATATGGTCCGATCAATGATGTCTCTTACTGATTTGCCGTTATCATTTTGGGGTTATGCATTAGAAACCGTTGCATTCACTTTAAATAGCGCACCATCTAAATCCGTTGAGACGACACCGTATGAACTATGGTTTGGTGCTAAACCTAAGTTGTCATTTCTTAAAGTTTGGGGATGCGAAGCTTACGTCAAGAAGTTGATGCCGGACAAGCTCGAACCCAAAGCGGAGAAATGCGTCTTCATAGGATACCCTAAGGAAACTATTGGGTATACCTTCTATCACAGAACCGAAGGCAAAGTGTTTGTCGCAAAGAACGGTTACTTTCTTGAGAAGGAGTTTCTCTCGAAAGAAGTGAGTGGGAGGAAAGTAGAGGTAGACGAGGTTATTGAACCTTCTCTTGAATTGGAGAGTAGTGCAGCACCTGAAATTGTTCCAGTGCCGCCTGCACCAACGATAGAGGAAGCTAATGACAAGGATCATGAAGCTTCGGACGATGCTGCTACTGAACGTCGCAGGTCGACAAGGTCGCGTGCCCCTCCTGAGTGGTACGGCAACCCTGCCTTGACTGTCTTGTTAGTAGAAGACAGTGAACCTACGAACTATGAGGAAGCGATGATGAGCCCAGACTCTGAGAAATGGCTAGAAGCCATGAAATCCGAATTGGGATCCATGAGCGAAAACCAAGTATGGACTTTGGTGGACCCTCCTAGCTACCGAAAGGCCGTTGAGTGCAAATGGATCTTCAAGAAGAAAACGGACGCGGATGGTAATGTTACCGTCTATAAGGCACGGCTTGTCGCGAAAGGTTTTCGACAAGTTCAAGGTGTTGACTACGATGAGACTTTCTCTCCCGTAGTGATGTTTAAGTCCATTCGGATTTTATTAGCAATTGCTGCATTTCATGATTATGAAATATGGCAGATGGATGTCAAGACTACGTTCCTCAATGGCAACATTGATGAAGAGTTGTATATGATGCAACCCGAAGGTTTTGTCGATCCTAAGGATGCTGATAAAGTATGCAAACTTCAGCATTCCATTTATGGACTGAAGCAAGCATCTCGGAGTTGGAACCTTCGTTTTGATCAAGTGATCAAGAGCTTTGGATTTGTTCCAAATTGCTACGAAGCTTGCATCTACAAGAAAGTGAGTGGGAGCTCGGTGACGTTTCTGGTACTATATGTGGATGACATATTGATTATTGGAAATGACATCAACATGCTTAACGATGTGAAGAGTTATTTGAACAAGTGTTTTTCAATGAAAGACCTAGGTGAGGCTGCTTATATATTGGGCATCAAAATCTATAGAGATAGACAAAGACGCCTGATAGCTTTAAGCCAGAGTACATACCTAGACAAAGTTCTGAAAAGGTTCAGAATGGATAAGGCAAAGAAAGGTTCAATGCCTATGTTGTCAGGTAAGATATTGAGCAAGGCTCAGTGTCCAGCTACGGTAAATGATAGGGAAGCTATGAGCAAAGTGCCTTATGCCTCGGCCATAGGTTCCATCATGTATGCCATGCTGTGTACTAGACCGGATGTGTCCAATGCTCTTAGTTTGACGAGCAGATATCAAAGTGATCCAGGAGTGGAACACTGGACAGCCGTGAAGAACATCCTAAAGTACCTAAATAGGACTAAAGAAATGTTCTTAGTCTATGGGGGTGATGAACAGCTCGTCGTAAAAGGTTACGTCGACGCTAGTTTTGACACCGACAAGGATGATTCTAAATCTCAGACAGGATACGTGTATATTTTGAATGGAGGAGCTGTGAGCTGGAGAAGCTGCAAGCAAAGCGTGATCGCGGGATCTACAGTATAAGCGGAATACATGGCTGCTGCAGAAGCGTCAAGTGAAGGATTTTGGATCAGGAACTTCATCACTGAGCTTGGCATGGTTCCAAGTGCATTGGACCCACTGGAGATATTGTGTGACAACACTGGCGCCATAACACTCGCTAAGGAACCAAGATATCATCCAAAGACCAAGCATATCAACCGCAAGTTTCATATAATCCGAGATTATATAGCAGATGGAGATCTGAAGATCAGCAAAGTACATACAGATCTGAATGTTGCAGATCCATTGACTAAACCTCTTCCACGTGTAAAACATGATCAGCACCTCAGTGCCATGGGTGTGAGATTGTTGCCAGATGTAAACTAGATTATTGACTCTAGTGCAAGTGGGAGACTGTTGGAATTATGCCCTAGAGGCAATAATAAAGATGTTATTATTATAATTCTTGTTCATGATAATGTTTATATTCCATGCTAGAATTGTATTAAGCGGAAACTTTAATACTTGTGTGGTTTGTGAACAACACCGTGTCCCTAGTACGCCTCTAAGGACTAGCTCATTGATTAATGATGGTTAAGGTTTCCTAACCATGGACATGAGTTTTCAATTAATAATGAGATCATATCATTGGGAGAATGATATGATGGACAGACCCAAAATAAGCGAAGCAATTAGATCGTGTCATCGTGTTCGTCTTTGCGAAGCTTTTCTTATGTCAAATATTGTATTCCTTAGACCATGAGATAATACAACTCCCTGGTATCGGAAGAAAGCTTTGAGGTCATCAAACGTCATCCTATGAGAGGGTGATCATAAAGGTGTCTCTCAGGTGATCGGAAAGTATCTGTTGGGTTGTATGTATCGAGATGGGATTTGTCCCTCCCAAGTCGGAGAGATATACTTCGGGCCCACTCGGTAATCGATATCAACACCGCTTGCAAGCATGTGGTTAAGGAGTTAATCACAAAGTGATATCGGATTACGGAACGAGTAAAGTACTTGCTGTGAACGAGATTGAACTAGGTATGACGGTACCGACGATCGAATCTCGGGCAAGTAAAATATCGCGAGACAAAGGGAATATATATATGGGATTGATTGAATCCTGGCATCGTGGTTCATCCGATATGATCATCGATGAATGTGTGGGAGTCAATATGGGTTTCCAGACCCCGCTGTTGATTATTGATAGAAGATCATGTCTGCATATTCTCGAACCCGCAGGGTCACACACTTAACGTGTCTCGACGCTAGGATAGATTGGATAATTGGTTTATGAGTTTTTGTTCGGAGTCTCGGATGGGATCCGGAACATCACGACAGGTTCCGGAGTGGTCCGGAGAATAAGATTCATATAAGGCAGTGCAGTTTTTGGAGTTCGGAATTGTTCCGGGTTAATCGGTATTGTACCAGAAGATTCTAGAACCTTCCGGAAGGGGACCAACGTGGCCACACCTTCCGGGAGGGGGCATGGGCCTATGAGGGAGTGCCCTGACCTCATTGGGCCAGGGGCACAAGGCCCCATAGGGCCCAACCGGCCAGCAAGGGTAAAACCCTAACTAGACCTTCTAGAAGGGGGGTTTCCTTGCCCCCCACTCCTCCTCCTTGTGGCCGCCGGTTTGGACTTGGGGGAGGGGCTAGGGCAGCCGCCCACCCCTCTATGTAAAGAGGGCTGGGGGCGCACCACCCCCCACACCTTCCCCTCCAAAGCTAGCCGCCCTGCTGCCCTCCTCTCTCTCTCCCTCCCGACTGCGTGTAGGCGAAGCCCTGCTGCAGAAACTCTCCACCATATACACCACGCCGTCGTGTTGTAGATCCAATCCGTCTCTCCACCATACTTGCTGGACCAAGGAAGGAGGAGACATCGAGGTGCTGCACGTGTGCATCTCACGGAGGCACCGCCACTTGTGGTGCTAGATCGGATCGGATCACGAGGAGGAGAAGCGAGTACGACTACATCACCCACGTTCCGACGAACGTTCCGCTGTGCGAATCTTCAAGGGTATGAAGATCTAATACAATCTCTCTCGTTGTTTGCATCTCCTAGATTAGATCTTGGCTTCCCTCTGTTCGCATCCGTAGAAAATTTTGATTTACTATGCCGCGAAACCCTTCAGTGAGGAAGCTCAACGTCGTCGTGGAAGGTCCAGGGGCGCATGGTCGCGTCAGAAATTGCTCGTCGGAGAAGCTTCTGGCGATGTGCATGCTCGGGCGGTGACGTTGGCGAGACTATGGTACAAGCTAAGGCAAACAGACGGTTGTGTTACATACGCACGAGGTCGGTGATCACACGCGTATCATCGAGAGGGAGAGGGTAGGTCAGAAACTACCAGGGGGCGCCACCGGAGTTGGAGCAGGAGGCGGTGGCGCTCAGATTTGGTCGTTGCCGATGCTTTGGGGAACGCGTGGGAAAGTTAGGGGTACTGGCAGGTGCGGGAGGTGCTGGCAAGCAAACCAGAAAGCACTAGGGGGCAGGGGAGGGTCTGGATTTGCCGGAATTTGCACTGCAGGTTGCCGGAGACAGCGGTGGTTCGAGGTGTAATCAGGGCAGCCTGGGGGTAGAGAGGTGCGGGCGAGTGAGGGGAAAGAAGGGGGAGAGAAGGGCGCTTAAGTAGGCATGGTCGCAGGGCGAGATTACGGGCGCTGTTAATCGAATTTAATCCGTGAAATCAACGCAGAAACGGCGAAGTGAATGGGGAAGAACTGGTCGCGGTGAGGGAAGGGGTAGGGTTATGAGTGAGAAAGGTTGCCGCGGGGAGAGGAGTTTTCCCGTGTGGGCTGGCTGTTGGGCTTATTGGGCCTGGTAGCTGGGCAGGTTAGTTTGGGCTGGTCCTTTTTCAAAAAAAATTCTTTCTAAATCTTTTGCTTTTCTGTTTTTCTGTTTTCAAATTCAAATCCTCATTTGAATTCAGATTTATTTTTCAAACCTTTTTCAAACTTTCAGTATGTTTTAACACTGTTTAATAATATATTTTAAAGTCCATTTTTGAATATTTTTCTTATATTCCCCTAGGGTTTATTATTTATTTAAATTAGACACTTTGTCTTTATTTAAATAAGGTTTAAATATGTTTTCAAACTTCTATTTGAATTCCAATTTCACCAAACCTTTTTCAATAGGTTTTAAATCATTTAGGAGTTGATTAGTTGGCCCACTGTGAAAAATATTCAAATATTTTCTCATGAGTTATTATTTATTTCAATTAGGCCTTTTGTCTTTATTTCAATGAATTTAAATATGGTTCCAAACCATATAATTCTATTTAATTAATCCTTAATTATTTTTAATTTAATTATATAAATTTTAATTTATCTTGGCAATTTCAATTATTTTTCCCTTGATTTAGTTAATCATTTTTATTAGCGATTTTGTCTTTATTCAAATAGAATTGAATTTGGTTAATGCCATATAATTTTATTTGAATATTCTTTATCCCTTTATTTTATTTGGATTATCTTTATTCCGTTTACTTATGGATTTAATTCAAGTTTTAAATTGTCTTCTAAATAATTTTCTTGGGATTTATTATTTAGTTTAGGCAATTGTCTTTATTTAAATAAAATTGAATATGGTTCAAAGCCCATATAGTTTTATTTAAATAATCTTTTTTTATTATTCAATAAACTTTTATTTGTTTATATGGACTTGACAAAGATTTAATTTGGCTTTTAAATATTCCTTATTTCTTTCTTTCTTTGCCTTATAAAATCCATATCTTTTTATTTATAGATCCAAAATTGGTGATTCCAATTTGTGTAATTCTATTTAATATTTGTTTATCTTTTTAAATACTTTTAGGATTAATTTGCTCACAATTTGGTATGGATTTTTAGCTAGGAGCTTTATTATCTTTGAAATTTATTTTCTTTGCCTTATTAAATTCATAAGTTTTTATCCATGGCTCCAAACTGAATGTAACCAATTTCTATGGTTTTATAATATTTTTGTTTATCATTCTTGATCATTTATAAATGTTTGTTGCTGAATTTTTATATGGATCAAATCCATAGTCTTAGAGAGATCTTGGAAATGATTTATTCCATTAGGGTTTTAGGGTTTTGGTTTATTTTCCTAAGTGTTTAATTTCAAGATACATTCTTTGATGAATGCATTTCACTTGATTGAAATTTTGTTGGATTCCATTTTCATTCAAATTTGTTCAAGAAGGGTTTTGATGTTTCCATTTAGAAACAACAAGTTTCTTTTCACCCTAAATTTCAACAATTATTTCTTTTGTTTATTTATTTTTCACATTTCAAAATTTGGAAAATTTTGGGATGTGACAGAAGTATTACCATGATTCTCATAGTAGAAATAAATAAGGATAAAATAGGTCAATATTTAGTTGTTACATCCTAATTACATAAGTTATATTCATAGCTTGGTATTCATGAGTTGCTGTAATGAATACTATGATATGATCTCTTAAGGATCTGATATTAATCATTAAATAATATATTGTGTTTTAATTTTATTACATTTGATCTACCCTTAGATCCAATCATGTTTACCCACAATAAGGTTTTAACAAAGCTCATATTGAAACTTATCGCAGACATCTTGATGATCTACTTCAATTTCATCAAGTTGAGAGAAGCTTCAATCACTTTGAAAAGTTTTGTTCAAAAGAGAAAAAATTATTCGGATTTTCTATGCATGAATGCAATGCACACATCTGTGTTCAGCTTATTTTTAAGTTCTAATGCTGGGACGTTACACTTTGTAAGTGAAACAAAGATTCGAGTATTTTCATACTTGGTGAATGAAATCACAAAGAGTATTTTGATCAATCATACTATGATATGCACACATCCAGATATATCATGTGCTCTAAATGTAATGAGCATATACCAGAATGATTCATAAGATGATCATTGGACGATATTAAGGATATTCTTATGATCTTTTGGAAGAACTAAGAATATGTTATTTTTGTAGAGGTGACAAATAGATAGATAGTTCATTGTAAAGTATTACATTGACTAGTTTTGTCACAAGATACAAATTAAGTTTATCTCAACTAAAAACTATAGATGGCACAATGTAATGGAAAGGAATTTCCATAATGGATTTGGATGAGTTTCATAGTTAAGACATTGTGACAGATATTATAACAAAAGGCTAAGTATATGAACGTTATTGTAGCAGCAAAAGTGGGCATTTGTGTCAAGTAGTTTGTTATCAAACTAGGTGTAGTTCACAGCAGGCTAGTACTATGAAGATATATTGTACAACAATTATCGACATAGTTTAATCCCAAAGGATCCAAAGGTCTCAACAGAGGACCAAATTTATACAATGACATCTCATTGGAGAATGAGTAATGCGTAGAGACACAAACACATACAATTACACATGGACCTGGAAGTGTCAGATCTGAAGATTAAGTTAACCACTATAAATAGTATATATATAACACCGGAAATCCATAGGTGTTGAATGCACAAAGTTTTTCAAAACTAGATTATTCACTCTAGTGCAAGTGGGAGACTGTTGGAGATATGCCCAAGAGGCAATAATAAAGTGGTTATTATCATATCTTCATGTTTATGATAAATGTTTACATCCCATGCTATAATTTTATTAAGCGGAAACATTCATACTTGCGTGTTTTGTAAACATAAAAGAGTCCCTAGTAAGCCTCTTGTTAAACTAGCTTGTTGATTAATAGATGATCATGGACATTGGATATTATTAATAACAAGGTCATATCATTAAAAGAATGATGTGATGGACACACTCCTATATTTAAGCATAGCATAAGATCAAGTCATTTAAAGTTCGTTTTCTATAAGCTTCCAAATACATAGTAACTTAAATCCTTCGACCATGTGATCATGTTAATCACCATCACCGGATGGATACTTTGATGACATCAAACACCACTTCATAACTGGGTGGTTATAAAGGTGGCATTGAGAATTCTGAAAGTATGTGTTGAGGCACATGGATCAAGAGTGGGATTTGTCCATCCATATGACGGATAGATATAATCTGGGCCCTCTCATTGGAATGTCATCCAATTGGCTTGCAAGCATGTGACTAGATCACAAGGGATCACATATCACGGAATGAGTAAAGAGTACTTATCGGTAACGAGGTTGAACTAGGTATGCAGAGATACCGATGATCAAACCTCGGATAAGTAAAGCATCACGAGACAAAGGGAAATTGGTATCTTATGTAAATGGTTCATTCGATCATGAAGTCATCATAGAAATATGTGGGAGCCATATGAATTTTCAGATTACTCTATTGGTTATTGATCGGAGAATTGTCTCGGTCATGTCTGCATAATTCACGAACCATAGGGAGACACACTTAAGGATTCGATGTTGTTTAGTAGATATGGAAATGAGTTAGAGATCAAATGTTGTTTGTAGTCTCGGATTGGATCCAGGACATCACGAGGACATCCGGAATGGTCCGGAGAATAAGAGTCATATAAGCAAAGTCAATTTCCGGGGTTCGGAAATGTTTTCGGTGTTTTCACCGGAATCTTCTAGAAGGTCCACCACCCTGGAGGGGGTACATGAATGTGCCATGCCAATGTGGAATGGTTGCATCATATCCTAGGTCACTTTGCTGGACAATGGGAAGATAAATAATCAAACTCTAGTTTGAATAGTCAAACTCCAAATTGAAAAGTCAAATCCCAACATTGAAAGTCAAAGACCAAGTGGAGGGAGGAGAGGAAACCTACATGAGAGAGGATTCCCTCTCCCTCCTTGCCGCCGGCCACACAAGGGGAGTTGTGGGAGGACTCCTCCTTCCCTTGCCGCCTCTCCCCTCCATATAAGGAGGGGTAGGGGCGCCTCTCCACCCTACCCCACAAACCCTAGGCCGCCGCCTTGACCCCAAGCGTCGGCGCCCTAGCCTCCTCTAAACCGCCGCTGCCTAGCCCTAGCCTAGCCATTGGCGCCACCATCTCCTTCCCTCGGCATCTAAACCCTAGCCACGGAGGGCCTCTCTAATCCACCATACCCGCTCTGGCTTAGGCGAAGCCTTGCGGGATATACTCCTCCACCACCACACCGTCGTGTTGTTGGAATCGCGAGGAGATCTACAACCTCTGCTACATGTGGAACAAGGGAGAGGAAGGTATTTATCGAGTACTGTACGTGTCTCGTGTGACCGACTGCGGAAGCGCTGCCGGAATGTGGCGCCGGAAGGATCGTCTACACGATCTTGAGATTTACAAGTGAACGACTACATCAACCACGAGAATCCGATCTCGTTAAACGCTTTGGATCTACAAGGGTTAGTACTCTACAAACTCTTTGCACCTATATCGTAGATTAGATCTTCGCTTGTGTGTGTGTGTTCATGTGATAAAAATTTTTGTTTTCCATGCTACGAACCCCTACAACAATCATGTCTGTTAGTTTGTACTTGGACTTTGTGTGTTAGAATTCTATATTTTGGACCTAGTTGTATGTGTTTGTGTGTGAGAATTCATATTGTTGATCTATGCATGTGTTTGTTCTTAGTTGCTATGTTGTTGTGTTTCCCTCAGTTGCTCTCAGCTATTGTGTTGCTATCAAGATGTAACACCAAAAGTGGTGTTTTTTTCACCAAAATCCCCAATTGTGGTGGTTTTCAAACAAAAATCTTCTAGATAGCTCAACTGCAAGAATAATGTGTACAATGTTCAATTAAAATCCATAAAATACACTAGTGTAGCAAAAAATCCATACCACAGTTCAAATATGCAGGACAGAACTTTAACACAATTTAGCACAACAGTTTAGCTAGAATTCAAAAAGTACAACACATAGTTCCAGCGGATGCATAGTGGCAGCCATTACAACACACAAAGTACAGATCCTTCAACCATTACAACACAAGGTACATAGTGCCATCTAACTAACCACTCTAACATATCTCAGAGATGTCCTTCAACTTCTTCTTGTTCTATTCTCCTAACTAACCACTCTCTCATGTTTCAGAGTTTCAATATTCTCCTCTTCCTTCTTCACCTTCAGCCTCTCAAGCTCCAGGTCAGCAGATGTCACCTTTGCAACTTTCTCCAGAGTAAGTGTGTTGTCCAGTTGTTTATGCAATTCTAGGTTCTTCCTTTATAGCTCCGTCTTAGCAATCACAAGCTGATAATTGGCAGTAGAATACTCTACATTGCCTCTGATCCTGGTGTCCTTCTCCTCCTCATACATCTGCCACACCTTGGAAATTGCTTTCTTCATAGTTGGAGTCCACTCACCATCAATCCAGTGAAGTGTCTCATAAGGCTCTAAGCCCTGTATATTGCAAATCATTTGAAGATTTCCTTTAATAAATAAAGGTATATATTCAAGCATTAGGGAATTAATTAATACATTGTATCTAATTATATTACTTACTAATTTAATTATATTACTTACTACCTGCTATGTTAAAAGGTAATTATATTACTAACCATAGTAATTCCTAGTACAACTAGAACCTAATCTGCAACCATACAATGCTAATTTTAGTAATTAAGTGACTAATTTCAGCTATGCAACATTATTTAGATCCTCAAACATACCTCGTCTCCACATGCTAGGAATCTTCTCCCAAGGTTGGTGCCATGAATGGTGGCGGCATCGCTTCGGCCCATCATCAATATTGGTGTAATCCGGGTCAAAAATGTTCTCTGGGACCTAAATTAGAGAAGCACAAGCAAATAAATCAAAGCCAACTGGCAAAATCGAATAAATCAAAGAATTACTCAAATATTAGCCAAACCCTAACCCTAGTTCTACACCTACCCGAATCTATGGGCTCAGATCCTCCCCTGGGTTGAATTGAGACAGCAGGCTCCCACTGCTCGTCTCTCCATCACTCCAAGAAACCATGGCGGCGGCGACGGAGGCGTGACGGCGACAACAACGACTCTACGGTGGTGAGAGTCGCGGGGGAGAGCGAGAGTGGATACTGGTCTGGTCGAGCCCGACTGTCTCGTCTCCTTTTGTCCCGGCGATGCCATTAACGGTCGTTCGGTCGGAGCCATCACAAAGCTACCACGTCATCCAAATATTTGTGGCCCACCTGTCATAACAGAGTTTAACCGCTAGACAACAAGGGTTACACAAGAGTGGTGGGTATATGTCACGTTGTTACGCTGGAAGTGGCATCGCAATGGTGGTGGTTTTTTAAAACCCTAGCCCCAAAAGTGGTGATTTTTTGTAATTTTCTCGGATTCTAGGGATGTTGCTACGTGGTGGATTCTAGGGTTCTCGCTCCAAGCTAGAAGCCACACGTAAGATATCATGTCGTAATTCTGCTCTAGGTCATACATGTACTGCTAAAATATATCATGTCTCTTATTTGCATGTGATCTCTAGTTGTCTGGTACCAGCGGATCCAGCTCGTGTTTGAGTCATCATGGGTCACTGTCGTATGACGATTGTGATCTACAATCTGCTTGTGGCAAACACGTGGTTCCAGAAATCTATTAGACAGAAGATTCCACACAATGGGTTACTGAGACGAAGAATGCTGGTGAAGATCTGTCTTTTGTATTTGTATTCAATATCATGTGATATGTTAAATTATTCTTATATGGAATTACTATACACTAATATTTTGTATGCATGGTTGTAGTTGTTTGATCAGGGAGGACCTCATCAACAAGTATGCTAAGAAGATTGTCAACCACTTCACGATGGATTTGAATAATAGTATAAAAGATGCACTGCCTTTAGCGGTCCATCTTTTAAACAAGGAATAAATGTTATAAATAGAGAACAAACATGACTCTGTATGTCTAGAGTTGTTTGTTCACAGAGAAACACACGTATCACACGTTAGACTTCAGAGAAAATGGGACAAGTTGATTAAGAGCGGTTGACCACATTGTCTTGGGCTGCGTCTACCAAGTTGATATGGCACAACCTCCTACCTTTTAGCCTTCATCCCTGTTGTAGATGATATGTTGATCGAATGATAGAGTGATCTCTCACCAATTTAGTTATATTGAACTTTTATACTTCTCTTAACTCATATTGTCACTACATTTAAATGTTTTTATTGGTATAAATAATATTTATATTCATTTTTAGTAGAGGATTCAACCATGCAATTGCACCATAACACTAAGATACCATGTTTTATTACATAGTTCTAAGATAAGATCAGCATTTTGTCCTAATATTATTTCATCCTTTGAACTTTTAGCTAATTGAGATGTTGAAGAGAGTCTTTGATAATACAAACTCCGCCCAAATCTAAGCAAAGTAAAAAAAATCAAGTCTCTAGAAACAATGTATTTCAATAATATAAGTTTTTTTTTGCAAAACCATTATTATAGTATATTTAAATATCAAGTATAGTGGGTCTATTAATATGTTACCAGTTTTCTGAGTACAAGCCAAATAAAACAGACATTCTAGAGTGTGTGAGTTGTAAACAAGTGATTTGCCGTGCCACTGCTGTGCATGCTACTGGATTCCTAGTGAATCAGGGCCATCGGATACAGAACAATCAGCCAAATCACCTCGGGCCATTTACATAGAATCTCAATGCACACAAATAAAATATACAAGTCCCACACGGTACATAGAACGACCAAGTGTACAAATCACAACTCGAATATATGCCAAGGATCACACGAACAGAATCAGACGTGGTTTTTGATGGCAGAGCTGTAACCATCCTGGTCATCGTAGAACTTGGACCAGAGCATGACCCCTCCATACTTGCTGGAACCCTTCAATGCCGGGAGCACCTGGGACTCGAGGCTCCCCGTTGGTATGAACCCGCTTCCCGCCGCATCTGGCGCCGCCGGCAAGCCGAGGAAGATGTATGTAGCATTGACCGCCGATGTCCACTGCTTCCAGGAGTTGAGCAGGTTGGCGGTGCTCCCCGGCGTGTACTGGCAAGGCGGGTTGTTGTAGAACTGAACCCACACGTAGTCGAAGAGGCCGGTCTCCAGGGCCTTGCCGACCGACGCGTCCGGGAATGGGCACTGCGGCGCCGCTGACAGGTACACCTTCTTCCCCCCTTGGCCGCTGTAAGATTTCAGGTGCGCCGCCAGGGCGCCGTAGTAGTCCGGGTTACCGCTCTCGATGTCGAAGTCGACGCCGTCGAGCACGGCGTCGCCGAGGGGCCTCTTCCCTGTCCCGCCGAGGTAGCTGTCCCAGATGTACTGCGCGAGGTCGGCGGCGTCCTTTTCGGAGTTGAGCGTGTACCCTCCGGCGCCTCCGCCGATGGAGAGCATGACCTTGACGCCCTTGGACTGGCAGGAGTGGATGTCGGCGGTGAGGTTGGTGCACGCGTTGGAGTAGGGGTCGCAGTGGCCGGCGAGGTTGAGCTGGGGAGTCTGGCCTGAGCCGAAGCTGCAGAGGAAGGCGATGTTCACGAAGGCGTAGTTGCCGGTTGCGCAGGTCTCGGCGAGGGTGCCCTCGTTGCCGTTCTGGCCCCAGTAGATGGCGATGCTGCCGCCGTTCGCTGAGGCGAAGAGGAACATTGCCAAGACGCCGGCGATGAACAAGGAGCTCCCAGGAACGGCCATCGCTGCTAGCTACTGAGCTCTTTTATGTCCACTGCTTTGGGATGGGATGGTGCTAACTGCATGGACGGTATGCTTATATACTAGTACATTACTACTACCACAGTCAGCCTTGGAAAATTTGAATGGATTTTTAAGGAATGCGTGCCTTGGAGGTAGTGGTGGATCAACGTCGCTGTTTCACCATTCCCCACGGATTTTTTGGGCAGAAAGGCCTCTCCTTGTGCCTGAATGCCTGATACGTTAAGCTGCCAATTCTTTATTTCTTGTTTCTAAAGACCTGCAACTGCAACCCTGAACGCGCTGACTTGTTCATACGATTGAGATGATATATTATATTGATATTGCTAGCAATTCCGTAGTATTGAAGTACACGTTGATACTGTATCGGTACTGTGGATCGGCAAAATACAGGGCACCCTGTCTGTCCCGGTCATTATGCGGTTCATTCAGTTATGGCAGGCAATTCAGAGCATGCCAAATCTTTCAGAGGAACCTGATGCTTTTCGGTGGAAGCTCTGCTCGGCGGAAGAGGGCTGTCATCGACCGAAGAGGAGAGTTGTGACGGCCCATGATTGTGCTTGGGTCCATGTGTAAGGAACTTCCGGCGTCACGCCATACGCCCGTGGTGTTTCAAAAAAAAAAGGCAATTTAACCAAAAATAATCCTTATTTATAAAAATTCACGAAATGAACTCTACTCACGGGGTTATATGGGGAATCTGTGTGGCATAAACACAAGACATGGCAATATCTTCGTAATTTACACTGACGGGCTAATTTACCGTGGTTAGTGCGAGATATGAATAAAATTCTGTCTGAATCAGAGAACGAGGGAGGAGTACCGATTCCACTGTCATACATGCAAGCGTTTCGCGACTGCCTTGCAGATTGCGGACGGAGGATCTTGGGTATATTGGTGATATCTTTACATGGAAACGTGGTATGCTTCGAGAGAGATTGGACAGGGCCGTTGGTGATTCTGGGTGGTCGGGATTTTTCCCACACACGGGTGTCCATAATCTCACGACTACAGGGTCGGATCACCGACCAATCTTGGTCGACACTGAAACTTATGCTGCTACCTCAAACAGGATGAGCAATCGGAAGCGATTTGAGGGTAGATGGTTAAAAGAAGAGAAGGTGGGAGATATTGTTGCTACAGCCTTGACGCATTCTAATCCTAATGCGCCTGTAGTGGACAAACTTGTCGATGTTCATGCGGAATTGCATGGGTGGGACAGAACGGTGCTTAAAGCTCCGAGGAAAAAAGTTAAAGATCTCAGAAAGGAGATGGATCAACTTCTAAGTGGACCGATGAACGATGAGACTGCCTAGCAACAGAAAGAAGTCACACACAAAATTGAGGTGGCATTGGAGTAGGAGGAATTGCATTACATGCAAAGGAGTCGGACTGATTGGCTGTTGCATGGGGACATAAATATGACTTTCTTCCATAATTATGCGAAGGCTCGTCGTAAGAGGAATAGCATCCTTAGTTTGAAAGATGAGAATGGAGCGGTCATTGAAAGGGATGAAGACTTGAAACCACATATCAAAGATTACTTTTCTGGCTTGTTTACTTCAGAGCTGCAGTAGATGAATCCTGAACTGCTGAATTGGGTACAACCACGTGTCACGTCTGAGATGAACGAGGCACTTCTTAAACCCTATATGGCCAAACAGGTTAGATCGGGTATGTTTAGCGTTGGTTATTATAAAGCACTGAGAACAGATAGATTACATGCGATGTTTTATAAGAATTTTTGGTCAGTTGTCGCAGAGGAGGTGACAAAGAAAATACCGAATGCTTTAAATACTAGTGTCATACCAGATGGATGGAACGAGACAATAATAGTATTAATACCGAAGGTTGCTAACCCGGAGTTAATAACATAGTTTTGTGTGATAAGATTATGCAACATGGTATATAAGGTAAATTCAAAAGTGCTTTCGAAGAGACTGAAAGTGATATTACCTAGATAAATACAAAAACCCAAAGTGCATTTGTCCCAGTTCGTTTGATTACTGATAATGTTCTAGTTGCATATGAATCCTTTCATGCAATAAAGAACAAGAGGCAAGGAAAAGGAGGGATGTGTGCAGTCAAATTAGATATGCACAAGGCCTACGATCGTGTTGAGTGGATTTTTTTGCGAGACATGATGGTGACTCTTAGTTTTGATCAGGTATGGGTTAATATGATCATGGCCTGTGTCACATCGGTGAAATACAGGGTGTTGTTTAACTCAAATGAGACAGAAACTTTTACCCCGACGAGAGGGATAAGGCAGGGAGATCCCCTCTCGCCAGATCTATTTTGATATGTGATGAGGGTTTATCAAGTCTTCTAGCGTATGAGGAGTTGAATGGTGGTATTCAAGGGATCAAAGTGTGTCACGGGGCACTGTCAGTGTCACACCTCTTTTTTGTTGACGATTCTTTGATCTTGATGCCGGATGATATGACAAATGCCTCCTCACTCTGTAATGCTATGGATATGTATTGTGCAATCTCAGGACAGCTAGTAAGTGATTCTAAATCTAGCATCTTCTTTAGTCCAAATATAGATGTTTTGGTCAGACAAGAAATATGTGTCCATTTAAACATTCTTGATGAATCTCTGACTGACAAATACCTGGGATTACCATCATTTGTTAGGCTTCACCGAAGTGCTTTTTCCAACATTTGATAGAGAGGATTTGTCAGGGGATCAATGGACGGAATGAGAAGCTCTTGTCCATTGGTGGGAAAAGAGATTCTTTTGAAAGCTATTGCACAGGCTATCCCAGCATATGCAATCTCAGTGTTCAAACTACCAAAGAAGATATGCAAAGCCATCTGCAATGCCATTGCAAAATTCTGGTGGGAGGCACCACAACACAAAGAAAGATGCATTGGATGGCTTGGTGGAAAATGATTATTCCGAAACAAGAAGGAGGGATGAGATTTTGGGATTTGCACTGTTTTAATCGAGCTATGATTGCAAAACAATGTTGGTGATTGTTGAGTGAACCTAACTCTCTCTGTGCACAGGTTTTAAGAGCGAAGTATTATCCAGATGGCGACCTGATCAATGCAGTGTTGAAGAAAGGCTTGTATTTTACTTGGCAAAGAATTATGTCAGAGTTAAAAACATTCAAGAGGGTCTGCATTTGGAGGCCAGGAAATGGATCCACAATAAACATTTGGTCTGATCATTGGGTCCGCTCAAGCCCCACTCGGATGGTGGCGTCACCAAGAGGCCAATGAGTCCTATTGAGAGTTTATGAACTAATTAGCCCCATCAGAGGTAATTGGGATGAGGATTTGCTAAGAGAGAACTTTTGGGATGTGGATGTGGATCGTATCATACAGATTCCGTTGCCGGATCATGAGAAGAATGATTTTATAGCTTGGCACCCTAGTAAATCCAGGTGCTTCTCAGTGAAATTGGCATATCACATTGAGTGGAGAACTGAGTATATAGGAGAGCTGAGAGATCAGATGGATAAGATAGCTCGACATCACATGTGGTGTGGAAGAAGATATGGCAAACTAAGGTGGCAAGAAAAGTACAGATTTTCACTTGGAAAACTCTACATGGGATCATACTAGGTTATTGTGTTTTAGCAAATAGACATATCGGTTCAGCTGTGAACTGTCCAGTATGCTCGATCAATGCAGAGGATCTAAAACACATGTTGTTTGTGTGTCCAAGATCCCAAGATATTTGGAGAGGTTTAGGCCTAATTGATTGTGTAAATGTGGCACTACTGATGGATCAATCCGGGTCCAAGATCCTTGAGGAGCTTATATGTTCTGACAAACCAGGAAGAATAACATGCAATATCATGCATCGACCAGCCTTGGTGATGGTTGCTTGCTGTTACATATGGTGGTCTAGGATACAAATCAAAAATAAAGTGGCAGTTCCAACCGTTGATAGGTCGATTATGAATATTAGTGGTATGGTTGCAAATTATGCCAAGATGAAGGGTTCTGGTAACTCAATTCGTCGGGATAGATGGATGAAGCCTGCTACTGGAGTCTACAAATTAAATGTAGATGATGCTTTTGATCCGAACAGTGGGTGCGGAGCAACTAGAGCGATTATCAGAGTCTCAGGAGGGAATTTCATTGCAGCTTCTTGTGATTATAGTGAGCATGCAATGGATGTGCCAGGTATGGAGTCCCATGCCCTATTAGCAGGACTCAAACTGGCGGAACAATTTGGAGCACAATTGCTTATGCTGGAGTCAAATTCCATGGAAATTGTAGAGGTTGTGCTAATCCCAATAGAGTATAGGGGATCGAATGCGGTGATTATTGATGGATGTGATAATACAACACTTTTTAGCTATATAAATTGTGTCATTTGTCTATCATATCATGCTCCATCTAACTATTGCTATGCCTGATATGCATGATTACTTGTTTTCATTACATTTAATATGAGCTTTGCACATTTAGTAATTTAGGTAGAATTTTATACCTATTTCTTGTCTTTGACATGTGTGTAGGTGTTGATGATGATTATGGACAAAACAAAGACAAAAGTAACAAAGAGAGTATAGTATGGAGGAGCTGCAGGGACCAGACTTAGCCATTTGAGAGGTTGGAAACGTGATTTTTTCCAACTTCTCAAAATAAAGCTCCAAGACCATGGGTTTATATCCCTCGACGATACGAATCCAACGATCCCAAGAACACCCAAAACAGAGTTCGTATGAAGAAATAGCGACCAAAATACGGAATTGTGCTCAAGGTTTGACGACCAACTATACGCCGGAGCATAATTTTGGCAGTATAGCTCCGGCCGTATAGTTACCAAAAAGGTCGGAAACGACGGGATTTCGCCCTAGAAAAGCTCCAGAACCTTCCCAAAGTCATATGACGGTATTGTGGGTACCCTAGGGCACCCCAAGGCCTATATAAAGAGAGGAAGCCAAGAGGAAGCCACCATCAACCATATACAAGATCTAGATCCCATCTACCGCCTCCACGGCGGCGCCCTGCCACCGTGCCGCCTCCATAGCCTCTCAAGCTCCACCAATATCAAGATCTCCATCAACACCATCAAGCCATCCAAGCAAGAAGAGGAGGAGAAGGAGCATGCCGCCATCACCATGCCGACGCCACCATCACCGCGCCGTCATCACCATCTCCATCGCCACTTCTCCTTCATCCTTTCCCATCATGGTCTCCGTGATGGGTTGTAATATGGTTTGAACCCCCTTTTATTAATGTTATGATGATTTGAGTAATTGAAGTGTGGTGTGTTCTTGTTAATTAATATGTTTGTGCTTTCTCTTTACATTATTCTATTCATGATATTATTCTAGTGATTGGAGACGTCCAATCCATTGTTGAGAAATTTACTAGGTATTTACAGAGTGTCACAAAACTTATCATTAGTCTCTACTCTTCCATGGGTCCTGACAAGTCCATGGGTAGAACTAATAGGCTATTTGCTATAAGTGATTTGCGGAGGCAATAGCAGCTTAGGATGCACCGCTTAGAGTTCCCCAAGATCACTCATGATATAGGTAGGTATAGTGTTGTGAATTGCTTGACCCCAAAGTGACAAACGGGATATCTTGTGACTAGCACACTTGCTTAGGAGTACGGTTTTCCATAGAACTTAATGCCTTGCTCTGGTTTACCTTGATTGGTCTTGTTACCTTAATACACTATTCTCTTACGAGATGACCCATGTCCGAAGAGGGTGTGGACAATTGAGTTATCTAGTTGCCACTTACCAATGGTGGGAGACAATGGTATATGAGGGACCACCATAGGTACAGTTTATAGATATTCCATAAGCACTTATCATACACACCGGTATACACAATATTACTTGAGGAATCATAGCATTAATATTTCATCTCATTGCATTCACCTCTTTTCGCTTTTACTTTTGTTCTAGTTTTCTTCCAATCCTAGTAGTAGTTGTTACAATCATCTTAAATTCATTTATCCTAGCAACCTATAGAGTAGACTATTTCCAAACCATAGTTTGGGCGAGAACGTAGCTGCATTGACAACGTGGTTGCGGGGTCGTGTTCGCTGAGCTCCCATCGGGACAAACTCTTTAAATATTTGCTGCTACAAGTACTGCAATAACCCTGTGTTGGTGCAGGTACACAGTCATCTATTATAGACGATTGCTGACTTCTACCGATGGAGCTTGGCATGGAAACAATTCAGCATTGTCCGTGGGAAGATAATGAGGCTACACATTATCTTTCTCGTCACGGTTGTTCACAGGGGACTAGTGATTTCTGGTTTGATGATCCCCCATATTTTATTATGCCATCCACCGTGGCGCCGCACCCTAAAGCGCAATGCCATGGGTAATGGCGCCGCACACCTACCAGCGTGGCCTCGTCGTGGCCTCATGGGCCCCGGTTCCGTAAGTGCGGCACCATTGCCTATGGCGCCACACTATGCAGTGCAACGCCATGTGCGGTGGCACCACACTTTAGAACTAGGTTACAGAGCGCGGCTGCCCCATCCCCCGACCTAGCCGTCACTCCTCCCCTTCCTCTAACCGAACACATCGGCGGCGCCGGGTTGAATCTTCCAAATCCCTCCCTCCTAGTGGCCAAATTGGAATCTCCTCTTCATGGATTTCGATCCCCCAAGTGCCTAGAGGTAATCTTCCCCTTCTTCTTTGATTTCACCCATTGAATTCTTGTTTTAGCCCATATCTTGCAAACCCTAGGTTGTTTTGTAAGATGCATGGTAGATTGTTCTTTCATTGGCATATGGGTTGGGTATTGTGTTCATGGTAGCATGGGTATCTATTGAGTATGTTGACCATGGTATTGTTGTTGTGATTATCTTAAGAATGGCAAGAACTGTTCATGTTCACCATGTAGACAAGGATGCCTTTTTGAGGGGTAATGTAGAACTGGACCCGAACGAGCTTGATTTGGTGTTTGAGCGTACTCCAACCTATGTCGAGGTCTTGGAGCAATTGAGGATTGAGTTGAAATGGATGGATCCAAATGATGTTGTTGAGTTGGAGGGAAGACATAATGTTGGCTTGGGAATGCATGTCCGTTGGAATACCATGCATATCTACCCTGAGTCTCATTGGGTTGAATACAAAGAGGAGGTGGCCGAATCACTTGACAAAGCTCTTGAGATATTTGCCACTAAGAACGTTGAAGTTATTTGCACTTGGATTTAAACCGTATGGCCTCCCATTGGATTCTAGGAGTCCTCCAGCCATAAACGAAGAGCTATTGAGTGAACCTCCTTTGAACCAAACATTGAGCCCGATTTCAAAAGACCAAGACGAAGTGTTAGAAGAGGACAATGATGATTGTGGGGGTGATGATGATGATGTTGAACTCCACGACAACAATGTTGGAGATTTGGACAAATATATCACACAAAATGACATGGACCATGAGCCCCCGTAATCTCGAGGATATGCATCGGATTCAGATGATGATGGTCTCAAATAAGAAGTTGACGAGGAAGGGTTCACGGCTAGAGAGGCTGAAATCCACGATACAGTATTGGGGTGGTACCATCGGGTGCCTTTGTTTCATGATCTTAGTCTCGTGGATGAAGCCACGGTTGATGGTACAGTGGTAAGGGCGTAGTGCTTGGACCAAGGAAAAGTTCTTGCCGGGATGAAAATCACAAGAATAATGGATTTTACAAAGGATCAAAGTTTAAGACCTTGTTGGAATTTAAGCAATGGATAAAGGACTTCTCGGTTAAGCGTCATCGTCCTTACACGGTCGTGCACTCAGACATGAAGAAGTTGTACATGGTTAAGTGTGAGGCGGAAGGATGTCATTGGATTGTGTGTGCAAGACCATTCAAGGGAGGTCCGAGTGGCACATATCTAGTTGTGTATCAACCCACATGTGTCGAGGCCTGATGGTGGATGAAAAGGATGCGAAGCACGAGCAGTGGCAAATCAACTCCAAGTTCCTTGCTTATAGGCTTTCCAGTGACATCGCGTCGTTTCCAATAATGAGCATCAAGATGGTTAGGATCTTGTGAAAGCCTTCTTTCACTACGAGGTGAAGTACGGGAAGGCTTGGAAGGCGAAGCAAGCCGCATTCAAGATGTTGTATGGTGATCAGGAGGAATCTTATAACCGAATCCCTAGGTTGTTGGGAGCGATAGCCAATGCTAACCCGGGTATGGTTCATGTGGTTGAACCTTATGGGAACAAGACATGGATAGTAAATGGAAGAACCGTTCGAGTATTTTGCCATGCATTTTGGGGTTTTGATCAATGTATTCATGCTACTGAACATTGTAGGCCGGTCATCTCCGTTGATGGTACCTTCTTGACCGGACAATTCAAGGGCACTATCTTAATTGCAATAGCAAATGATGCCAACAACCAGTTGATACCTTTGGCGTTTGCTTTGGTGGAGGTGGAAAACAATGATAATTGGGAGTGGTTATTCCATCTTTTGAGAACCAAGGTATTACCCCCTCAAAGGGAAATATGTGTCATCTCTGACCGTCACCAAGGAATTCTCAAGGTGGTGATGATTGACATTCCCGGCCATGCTCCATTGCACCATCGATGGTGTATGAGGCACTTTTGTGCAAACTACTATAGGGCATGCAAGAGCGAGGACTTGTCCGATGATCTACAAGATTGTTACCTCGCTTTCACGGACTGTCGTTTCTCAAACTTGTACAACAAATTGATCTTCAACAAAAAACTCAATGCGGGTGGTAGAGACTTTCTTGATAGGAACATTGGAGATAGGACAAAGTGGGCACGAGCTTTCGATGACGGTGGCCGGAGGTATGGCTAAATGACAAGCAACATGGCAGAATGCTTCAAGAAGTTGATGAAAGGTGTCCGTGCATTGCCTGTCACGGCAATAGTCCGATATACATTTGATAAGATGAATGAATATTTTCTCAAGTACTTAGATGAAACAGCCGGCAGATTGAGGGGGACTACAAGAACAAGTATAAATACAAGTACCCACCTAAAGGTTGATGATTGGATGCAATTTCAGTCAAGAGAAGTTGATTCCCAAGTTGTCACGAAACTTGATAATGACGAGCTAATTTACCAAGTTACGGAGCCCAGAGGTACTACGGCTATGTTGCGACGCGAGGAGATAAAACAAAACTTTTTCTCTCTAACACGGTGATCCCAAGATCTAGCTTAGGTAGAAGGCCACGATAATTACCACTAGATGCGTAGTTGTGGAATTGATGAAGCACATATGTTGAATGTAGTGCAGTCCTCACGATCCGAACCGAGCGCGATCGTCCTGGTGCTGACCGTACAACACCGCTGTGGGTATCCACACGTACAAGGAGGAGCGCCGACGGTGGATTGCTAGATCCAGTATGGCGACAAGACTGCTGTGGAGCTAGGGTTTCCAACGCATGGAATGACCTAACCGTCAACCCTCCTGGGTTTCTGCCCCCCACTATATATAGGGAGTGAAAGTAGGCTCCACTCGCTTGTGGCCCATTAACTAAAGACCATATAATATTAGTCATTGTGAGTCCGACTCACTGACTCAGTCCAAATATGGCTCAGGTCCAACCCAAGAATATTTCTGGTTCAGATCCAATCCGAACTTACTCCCGCTCTTAAGTGTGTGACCCCGCATGCTCATGGAAACTTGGACACGATTGGAGTCCGGCTCTCAATCGATAAGTCGGTAGCGGCTCCTAGCAGAACGTTCCGACTCCCAAGTACCAAAGAGTCATGATGACTTGCCTTTCAAATGTGACTTGCGTCTGAGTCCCTTTTGCATCACGATATACCATGTCAAACTATAGGCGAATAACTGTCATCCCTTAAATAGTCTGACTCTCTTCTTGATCTGAGATAAGTGATTCATCCGACTAACTCTTAGTCAATCGCCTCGGTTGACACTTAACTGAGTCGTGCATGGCCATGCTTTCCGAATCATATCATTCGATAGGGCCTAGAGAATATCTCTCCATGTGGAGGGGGGAAATCCCATCTTAGTTATTCACATCACGCGCAGCTTGATTCTTAGTCGACCCGAACTCTGCATTTATAACTACCCAGTTACGGATCAGCGTTTGATAGAACCTAAGTCGGTGATCTCCTCAACTCGGATTGTGCAACAACCTCAAGTCTAAGGATTACATTGATTGAGATATACAAATGACAACTTGTTCGCTGTACCTCAATATGGGTCAATCTGACTTGCTAAACTCTTTAGCCGAATCCGTGTAAGTCGGAATAGCATCACCATGCCCATGACAAGTGGAACCGAGTCATCCAACTGACTTTCACATTGGTCTAAGTTGTGTGTCCAGCATAACCTCAATGACCAAGGATATTTAGCATGAACAACAGAATGTATAGTTCCACAACTGAATCACATATTCAATGATATACATCAGGTGTTACATGCAATGATAACTCAATAACTTTATGAATACAATGGGAAATATCATTATACATGATTGCCTCTAGGGCATATTCCCAACAGTCTCCCACTTGCACTAGAGTCAATCTTCCGACATCACATGTCTAGGCATCTAATGCCCATGGCTCTCAGATGTGCCTCATGCTTTGGTTGTGGTAATGGCTTTGTCAACGGATCCGCAATATTTGCATCCGTGTGTACCTTGCATAACTTGATATCACCCTGATCCACGAACTGGCGAATCAGGTGGTATCGCATGAGTATGTGCTTGTTCTTCTGGTGTTGTCTAGGTTCCTTAGCTTGTGCAATAGCACCATTTTTGTCACAATACACGTCTAATGGATTGGATGAGCCCCGAACCACACCAAGATCCATGAGGAAATTCCTCATCCAAACAGCTTCCTTTCCCGCCTCTGAGGCGGCAATATACTCAGCCTCTGCTGTAGATGCAGACATAGTGTCTTGCTTGGAACTCTTCCAGCTCACATCCCCTCCGTTTATTACAAACACATACCCGGATTGCGAACGAAATCATCAGAGTCGGTAAGATAACTCGCATCCATGTAACCCTTTACACTGAGTTCATCTTCACCACCATAAACCAAAAACATATCCTTAGTACTTCTCAAGTAATTTAGGATATTTTTAGTCGTTGTCTAGTGGATTTCTCCAGGGTCAGCCTAGTATCTGCTCAAAACACTTAGATCATAGGAAACATCCGGCCTAGTACAAATCATGGCATACATGATGGATCCAACTACTGAGGCATACAGAATCACACTCATCCGACTCCGCTCATCAGTTGTCGAAGGACACTAAGTCTTGCTAAGTTTTACACCATGGGATATCGATAAGAACCCCTTCTTAGACGATTCCATGTTGAACTTTTTCAACACTTTGTCCAAGTATGTACTCTGACTCAATCCAATGAGCCTCCTTGATCTATCTCTATAGATCCGTATTCCGAGGATGTATGTTGCCTCACCCAATTCTTTCATTGAGAAACTCCTTTCCAATGATTTCTTGGTTTCTTGCAACATCTGGAAATCATTTCCAATCAGTAATATGTCATCCACATATAAGATCAGAAAGTTTACCTTGCCCCCACTAAACTTCTTGTATAAACAAGAATCATGATCACTTTTGATGAATCCAAACGATTTGACTACCTCATCAAAACGAATGTTCCAACTCCGAGATGCTTGATTCAACCCATAAATGGATTTATGAAGTTTTCATACCTTGTCAGCATTAACTGGATCGAGAAAACCCTCGGGTTGTATCATATACACGTCCTCGGTTAAATTTCCGTTAAGGAAAGCCGTTTTGACATCCATCTGCCATATCTCATAGAAGAAATAGGTTGCTATAGCTAACATGATCCGGACTGACTTAAGGATCACTATGGGCGAGGTCTCGTCGTAGTCAACTCCTTGAACCTGTCGGAACCCCTTCGCGACAAGTCGTGCTTTATAGACATAAACATTTCCATCCATATTAGGTTTCTTCTTAGAGACCCATTTGCACTCGACGGGTCTTGCACCGTCTGGAAGGTCAACCAAGTTCCAAACTTGATTTTCATCCATGGACTTTAACTCGGATCTCATGGCTCCAAGCCATGACTCGGAATCAGATCCCACCATCGATTCTGAATAATTTGCTGGCTCATCACCGTCTAACATTAACACATCACGAACACTCACTACTAGGAAAACGCCTTTTCGTGGCGCACCTGAAAAGGCCTTCCGTGGCGCACTAGCAGTGCGCCACTAGCCTCGCGCTATGGCTATCTACTAGATGTGGCGCACTGCCTGGTGCGCCACGGTTATGTCGAGATAGGCGTGGCGCACATGCCAGTGCGCCACGGAAAGTAGTCCAGGTGCGCTACGGAATGTATCTTCTGTGGCGCAGTTGCTGGATTAGCTACCACGATCGGCTCAGACTCTAAGGCATTTGTAGACTCGCTACTAGCCGGGTTTTCTCGAATTTCTTCAAGCTGCACCATGCTCCCACTGGCTCCCCGACTGAGAAACTCTTTCTCAAGGAAGAAACCGTTCCGAGCGACAAACACTTTGCCCTCTTCTCGGTTGTAGAAGTAGTAACCCAAGGTTTCCCTCAGATAACCCATGAAAATACACTTATCCGACTTGGTCATAAGCTTGTCCGACTGAAGTCGCTTGACAAATGCTTCACAATCCCAAATCTTAAGAAAATACAAAGTCGGCTTTTTGCCTATCCACATCTCATGCGGTGTCTTCTCTACCGACTTTGATTGTACTCTATTTAGTGTGAACGCCGATGTTTCTAGACAATAACCCCAAAATGATAAAGGCATATCTGTCCGACTCATCATTGATCCTACCATGTCCAACAAGGTCCGATTCCGCCGTTCCGAGACACCGTTCCTCTGCGGCATTCCTGGCGGAGTAAGTTGAGGAACTATTCCACAAATTTTCAGATGGCCATCAAACTCGTGGCTCATGTACTCGCCCCCTCAGTCCGACTGAAGAAACTTTATTTTCTTGTCGAGTTGATTTTGTACTTTATTCTAGAATTCTTTGAACTTTTCAAAGGCTTCCGACTTATGTTTCATCAAGTAGATATATCCATATCGACTCAAATCATCAGTGAAGGTAATGAAGTACTAATAACCACCCCTGGCTAGCGTGCTCATAGGTCCACATACATCGTTATATACTAGTGCCAACAAGTCGGGCACCCTCTCTCAACTCTTTGCAAAAGGTGTCTTGGTCATTTTACCGAGTAGGCAAGATTCGCATGTCTCGAACGACTCCAAGTTGAACGAAGTTGGGAGTCCATCATCATGAAGCTTATTCATGCGATTCCAAATAATATGACCAAGCCGATAGTGCCAAAAGTAAGTCATATTCAAATCATTTGGTTTTAACCTTTTAACATTTATGTTATAGACCGACTCACCATAAAGATTCAAAATAAATAACCTGTCCTGTACGGGTGCAAAGCCATTAAACATACCATTCAAATATAAAGAACAACCATTATTCTTAATATTCGAATCATAGCCTTGCCTCATTAAACATGAAGCAGAAATAATGTTTCGACTGTGCACTAGAACATAATAACAATTATTCAGTTCCATAATGAATCTGGAAGTTAAATGAAGTTGCATCGTGCCGACTTCTAACGCAGCGACTCTCACTTTATTGCCGACTCGGATATCAACCTCGCCTCTTTCTACGCTCCTAGTTCTTACCAGTCCCTGCAACGAGTTGTAGATGTGAATAACTGATCCGGTATCATATACCCAAGAACTATTAGGTGCATCAGCAAGATAGATGTCTATAATATTGCAAACAAGTGTACCTGAGTCAGAATTCATACCTCCACTCTTGGCTTTGTCGGCCAAATACTTGCTACAATTCCTCTTCACGTGGCCATCCGCCTTGCAGTAGAAGCAAGTGGATCCGACTGAAGGAGATGGCTTAGTCCCTGAGGAAGCGCTTGGGACCAGGTCCTGATCCTTCTTGCCTCCCGACTTGGCCTTCTTCTTACTCCAAGAACTTTTCTTGAACTTAGCCTTATTCTGCACCATCAACACTTGACTGGTGCCCTTCTTGAGATCCTCCTCCGCCTGCTTGAGAACCCCATGTAATTCAGTGAGCTTTTTATCCATACCATGCATGTGGTAGTTCGGAATGAACTGCCCATATGCACTAGGAAGAGAGTTAAGAATTATATCCATAGCAAACTCTTCGCTAATGGGGTAGCCAAGCCTTTCCAGATACTGCACATAACCAACCATCTTAATCACGTGCGGACTCAGTGGATCACCATCCTTAAGCTTGCAACTCAGCAAATCCTGAGAGACTTGATACCTCTCAGTCTTAGCCTGAGCCTAGAACATAATTTTGAGGCTTTCGATCATATCGTAGGCCTCAACATTCTTGAATTGCTGCTGCAAGTCCGGTTCCATGTGAGCAAGCATAAGACAGCGAATATTCGTGGACTCATCCTTAGTCCAACGGTAGGCATCGGTTATAGCGACAGTGGCATTCTCATACGGCTCATCTGGAAGTGGGTTGTCTAGGACATGGTCCTTCTTTTCTTGTTTGAGAACAATTCTCAGATTTCGATACCAGTTGGTAAAATTCGTGTCATTTAGATTATCTTTCTCTATAATGGTTCTCAACGCAAAACTGGATATCTTAGAGGTACTTCTACTAGGTTCCGTGATCTACAAAAGAAAATATGCAAAACACTTAAGACATGTATTCATAAAAGAGCAAGCATATTAAACACTTTAATATTTTATGCTCCCACTAGAACCAACACCCCTCCGATGGTTACTTAGTGATTCAGGATCCTAGATAAGCAAGTCGGCTAGTGAGTTTTAGCATCACCGCTAGCCGCCAAGTGATCTGGATAGACAACTCCTTGTCAATCGCATCTCATATGACTCGTGTTGGTTGGGTGGCATCACATGCCCCGGCTCCCGACCGACTTTTTCCTGAGTCCCACAACCGCTGTGATAGACCCGTCTAGCTTACCGAGTGTTTCCGTTGTAAGAGCCCGACTAGAACCCACCTAGTCGGAAAGAATTGGCAGCACCTCAATTTTATGAGCCCGCTACCAAAAATGTCCGACTTGTGATGGTGCAAACACTGGCGGGAAAACTGACTAGACCTTCTTCGAGGGATTAAATTTTATCGACTATCTAATAGAGGTAAAACCAGAGACATGTCATTAACACAAAATAAAGCAATTATAAAGTGAAATGGTATGGCTCTTTTCATGGCAATCTCCATCTCCACAAATCTTGTAATCTGACTCGTGACAACTCTTATCACTTTCCGTCTTACTCCATGCCTCCGACTTATACATCAACTTGCATGCCATCCGGATTCTCCAAACAGCTACACTAGCTTAGTAAAGTAAATTACATAGAGAATCCGATACGTAGGTCGTAATACAATAAAATGATAGCACCTAGGCTCCAGCTGGCTAACAAACCGTGATTCACAGATCACGTATGGATTACACACATAACATGCACATAAGCCATACCATTCACAACTTCCTGCAAAACAAGTTATGCATAGATACGATATCTACCAGCGTTGTGAAACTCGCAACGACATCTAAGGCGCTACGACAGGGCGAAGCCAGCGGTCCCGCTATCCGGGCGGGTATCGAAGGGGCAGAGCCCCTCGCGGGTGCGAGCAGCGCCCGACATTTTTTCCGAAAACGTAGATCTCATCTATGATTCGGACATGGATTACGACCATTGTCCCGATTCGATCAAACTCTTTAACCTTTGATCACCGCTTCTGGATTTACGTGTCACAGTCTACCCCGATGGTAGAAACTGGCTGGTAGGGGTATGTCGTTTCTCGACCTCGGCAGTATGATCATGGAAATCAGATCTTCCATTCCCTGAGTACAATTGATCCAATCAACCTCGTACAAAACCGATCTATCTCATAGATCGACCACCAAAACAGCACATAGATCCAATCCATATATCACATATGCACGATCTCGAGCCTAAAACCAGAAGATATCGCTCTGATACCACTGTTGGGCCGCGAGGAGATAAAACAAAACTTTTTCTCTCTAACGCGGTGATCTCAAGATCTAGCTGAGGTAGAAGGACACGAGGATTAACACTAGACGCGCAGTTGCGAAATTGATGAAGCACGTCTGTTGAATGTAGTGTAGTCCTCATGATCCGATCTGATCGCGATCATCCTAGTGTTGATCGTACAACACCGCTGCTAGTATCCACACGTACAAGGAGGAGCGCCGATGATGGATTGCTTGATCCAGTATGGCGATAGGACTATTGTGGAGCTGGGGTTTACAACACATGGAATGACCTAAATGTCAACCCTCCTGGGTTTCTGCGCCCCACTATATATGGAGAGTGAAAGTGGGCTCCACTTACTTGTGGCCCATTCACTAAAGCCCATATAATATTGGTCACTATGATTCTGACTCACTGACTCAGTCCAAATCCGGCTCAGGTCCAACCCAACCAGATTTCCGGTTCAGATCCAATCCGAACTTGCTCCCGCTCTTAAGTGTGTGACCCCACAGGCTCATGGCAACTTGGACACGATTGGAGTCTGACTCTCAATTGATCGGTCGATAGCGGATCCTAGCAGAACATGCTGACTCCCAAGTACCAAAGAGTCATGATGACTTGCCTTTCCAATGTGACTTGCGTTTGAGTCCCTTTTGCCTCACGATATACCATGTCGAACTATAGGCGAATAATTGTCATCCCTTAAATAGTCTGACTCTCTTCTCGATCTAAGATAAGTAATTCATCCGACTAATTCTTAGTCGATCGCCTCGGTTAACACTTAACCGAGTCGTGCATAGCCATGCTTTCCAAATCATATCATCTGAGAGGGCCCAGAGAATATATCTCCATGTGGAGAGGCAAAATCTCATCTTGGTTATTCACATCACGCAGCTTGATTCTCAGTCGACACGAACTCTGCTTTTATAACTGCCCAGTTACGGATCAGCACTTGACAAACCTAAGTCGATGATCCTCAACTCGGATTGTGCAACAACCTCGGGTCTAAGGATTACATTGATTGAGATATACAAATGACAACTTGTTTGTTGTACCTTAATATGGGTCAATGCGACTTGCTAAACTATTTAGACGAATCTGTGTAAGTCGTAATAGCATCACCATGCCCATGACAAGTGGAACCAAGTCATCTAGCCGACTTTCACATTGGTCTAAGTTGTGTGTCCAGCACAACCTCAATGACCAAGGATATTTAGCATGAACAACATGAATGTATAGTTCCACAACTGAATCACATATTCAATGATATACATCAGATGTTACATGAAAGGACAACTCAATAAATTTATGAATACAATGTTAAATATCATCATACATGATTGCCTCTAGGGCATATTCCCAACAGGCTAATGGTGTCCAACATGGAGGCCGAGCTTTCAAGGTCTCGCTCAAGACTTATGAGTGCACATGCAGAAGGCCATCATTGCTTCATCTTGCGTGCCCGCACTTGCTCGTGGTGTCTTGCACACGGCATTTGGACTATAATCATCCGCTCACTGTGAGAGATACCGAGTTCTCTACTGAGACTACTAAGAAGACATGGTCTCCTAGATTTCACCCATACCTGGACCAATCACAATGGTCGGAGTACCATGGAATTCAACTATGTCCCGATCTAAAATGGAAGGTTTTTGGACATGGAAGATGTAGGACAGAGCACTTGACGAGCGACATGGATGGATGGGGCCGTGGTGGTGGTCGAGAAACGGGCAACGACCAATTCCATCCTACATATTGTAGGAATGGTGTTGAACATCATACCGAGGATTGTTTAGATCCATCCTACATATTCAAAACAATAGAGACAATAAGAAAAATTACAAAAAGTCCATCTTACTACCTATAAATGTAACATGAACAAATATTTCATCCTACTCTACCTATAGTTCTAGCATCTAACATAATAAAATGGAATTGCAAATATGAACAAAACACCTAACATATACTTGTAAGCTAAATTAACCAACTAGGGTTCTACCAATGAGTACTATGCCATATCTAAACCTGAATATCAAATAAGCATTGCAATGATTCATATAAATTTCAATATCCAATAGAATCTAAGGTTTCACCCGATTTTACAAATAGAGGATAAATTGGAAGAAATTTACGGATGAAATTGCTAGGATATGGGAGAGAATACCTGGGGAGGGATTGGGAACAAGAATCTTGGAGTATTCCTTCAGATCTAGTCGATTTGAGTGAGGGAGCGCCGAACCCTAGCCTCCATTAGACGTTTTGTGTGCGTGGTGGGGAGAGGAATGGGGTCTGGGTCGGGGGAGGGCTGGCCGCGTGTGATTTGATACAGTGTAGCGCTACTGCACATGGTGTTGCACTACATAGTGTGGCGCCATAGAAAATGGCGCCGCACTTACGGAACCAGGGCCCACGAGGCAACGGCAAGGCCACGCTGGCAAGTGTGCGGCACCATTACCCATGGTGTTGCGCTTCAGGGTGCGGCACCACGGTGGATGGTGTTGCAAAAAGGATTAGTTCTGCAAATTTGTTTTGGCCATAGTTTATTTTGTGAATTTTTTTAAATAGGAGTTATTTTTGGTCAAATTGCCAAAAAAAGCCGCCCATGCAACCACACTTGCCAAAAAGTTACTGTGGTAGCACGGTGTAGCTAAGAACCAAAATTGGCCACTTTGCATGTAGGAAAAAATAGGAGCGACGATACATGCTGCCAAAAGGGTATTCAACATTGGAGCACCTGGGAGATAATTGTTGATGGAAAGTAGGGAACTTTTAGGAACATTGGAAAACAAGATAATTGATATGCATTTTCCATGAAGTTTCTAGAATAAATTAGTAAGATATGAACATCAAAGAATTCCGTAAAAAAGATATTTGTGTGAGCAATTCCACACGAGAAATATATGGCTTGCATGGTGTGGGTAGTTAATTAGTAACGATTACTTTAGCATCTGGATGTAATAGATACTACCAAAAAAATATTTTTTGTTAAGTGGTCTGCTCTTTGCCGAGTGCATTTTGACTTTTCCGTGTATTGTATTCGGGAAAGATTAGTAACACGGCAAACTTTGACAAGCCACATGGCAAACTTAGCACACTTGGCAAAGTGCACATGGCAAAGAAACATACTCAGCAAAAAAATACACACGGCACACAAACATACTTGGAAAACAACCCAAAAAGCACATGAAAAGAAAACAACACTCAGAAAAATAAGAAGACAAGTGGCTCCCCCGCGTATCTAACAGCGTCATGCCGGAATGTAGCGTTGCCGAGTGTTCTTTAACAGATACTCAGCAAAGATTTTCCCGCCTCCGGTTCAAAGCGGAGGGAAATAATCCCACAAATACTTTGCTATGCACAATACACGACAAAGATTTAGTCCTTTCCTACATGTTCTTCCCATCGGTGGCTGCGATGGAGCACTTCTTTCATGTGTGCAATTGCACTCGACAAAGATTTCCGTCACATTTGCCCCTTCCTCAATTTTCCCCCACTTGTTTTGGCACTATTCTTTCCCATTATCTTTCAAACTCGTAGCCTCTATGAAAGAACATGCGGGGCCCCATGTGTGGTTTTGATAATTAATGACAATCTTTATGGACTAATGTGTGTATTAAGTTGTACTTGTAGGAATTGTCCATTGGCATCGCTTGGAGCATGTGTTGGCTTCAAGGTCGATAAAATGAGAAGAAGATGTGTTGTGCAAGCTCAAAATGCGCCATCTATAGAAGATATCATGTTTGATGCTTGCCATCCTCGGTGATCTTGGATCAATGATAAGGAATTAAGAAAGGCGTTCCATCTTGAGAAGGTCAAGTTCGTCTATATCGAGATCAAGTGGAATGCTCAAGTCAAAGGTACAATCTTGATAGGTTTTCCCTTTTGCCGGTCTCAGGTTGTTAGTGGGAGACCGGGTTTAGAATAGATAACCGTACTATCAAGAGGGGCTCTCAAATGAGTAACTCGGTCACATCGTTCGGAGAGAGCTCAAACCTTTGCATACTTGCATCGTCGTATTTGGTTGTTATTTGGTCTTATTCATGTGAGGATATAGAGCTTCTGGTAATCTCCATAACAAGCTCTTGGTCAACAAAATCGAATCTTCTATTTGTATCTTATTGCGATTTTGATCTATGTGGTTTCTCGGTTTCTCTCCAAGTGAGGTATCTCACATTATTGTACTTGATACATTCTCACTTGGTGATAACCAATATTTTTCCAACGCAATTGGAATCGGATCAATCGGAGCTACCATTCAAAAGTTACAACCGTTTGAATATTTGCCAATTTTATTCTGAAAAAGGAAAAGGAAAAATCTTGTCTCGACCGAGCGGTACTACCGCAGCCTAGTACCGCTCGGGCCTGACATGCGCAGCCCACCTGCTGTATCACCCGGTATCTCAGGCCGGCTGTACCGGGCCCATGCGGTAGTACCGCCCGGACGGGCCGGTACTACCGGGCCCAACCCAGAAACTCCCATCTACCTGCGTCCACAGCCACCGCTTGCCTTGGGCCATTCTTGAGCGCTAGCTCCCGCTCGCCTGGCTCACGCGCGCCGCCGCCGCCTGCTCCTGCATGCACGCTGTGGCCCCACTCGCCTGCCGTGTCTCGCCCGCGAGCCCCGTGTGCCGCGTTGACCCAGCCTCGTGGGAGCTTCCGACCAGCGCCACTGCTCCCACGTGCGCGTTCTGCTGCTGCTTTGGGCCCACTGCTGTTGCTCGCTCGCATGCGCGCCCAGCCGCCGCGTTGACCGCCGCTAGTGCCTGCCTGCTGGCTCCCGCGCAGCACTAGCTCACGCATGCGCGACAGAATGGACGAAAATAACCCATAAAATAACAATTTCACGGAATGAACTCTGGCCATAAGAAATTCACCGAACTAACCCTTTTTGCAACGCCATACGTTCTGGCGCCGCACCCTGAAGAGCGGCGCCATTACGCCTGGCGCCACGGACCTGCCAGCGTGGCGCCTCGTGGGCCCTGGTCCCGCTAGTGCGGCGCCTTGCCGTGTGGCGCCGTACTGTGTAGTGCAGCGCTGTTGCGCGTGGCGCCGCACTTTAGGTCTTGTACCAGCGCAACGCCAGCCATCCCCAGCCCCATCCTCATTCCTCTCCCAACCCGAACAAGCATGGCGGCGGCGGCGCTCTCCACCTAATACCACCCCCAAACCAGGCCAGATTTAGGGATTCTTCCAAGAATCATGCTCCCAATCCCCTCCCCCAGGTATTCTCTCTAATCCCTCTCAATTGCATCCACAAATTTCTCCTTTTTTGTCCCCTATTTGCAATATTTGGTCAAACCCTAGATTGTATGGTGAAACCCTAGATTGTATGAATCATTGCCATGTTTACTTGATCTTTAGGTTTAGGAATGCTTGTAAGATGGATAGTAAAACCCTAGTTATTATGGGATAGTGAAACCCTAGGTTTTATGTGAGAAATTGTATGGTTACATCTAGATGCTAAAACTATAGTTAGAGAAATTGTATGGTTGCACCTAGTTATTTTGGGATAGTGAAACCCTAGAACTATAGGTGGAGAAATTGTATGCTAGAACTATAGGTAGAGTAGGATGAAATTTTTGTTCATGTGTCAACTATAGTTGGAATAAGATGGACATTTTGTAATTATTCTTATTCTCTCTATTGTTTTTAATATGTAGGATGTCTCTAAACCCCCTTCTAAACAATGCTCACTATGATGTTCAACATCGTGCCTACAAGATGTCGGATTAAAGACAGGTACTAAAAACTTTGATGCAAGTCGAACAAGATGCCATGTTTGTTTAGATGTAAATCTAACATTTGCCATTGTATGTTTGCAGGAGCTTCAAACCCTTTGACTTAGGTACCACGAGGTCTCGTCCGGCAAGATGCCTTATTGTAACACCCCCGGCCACTCCGGACCGACGGCTGTCACTTCTGGCAGCTCAATAGGATCTCTAGACTAGCCCCACAGACCAACACTAGTCTTTTCTGCGCACTTTGTCCTCACTCATGCGCTCCCGGTTACCCACTTCCCGGTCGGTCACCCATCCTAGAATTGCTCTAGGCCAAGCACGCTTAACCTTAGAGTTCTTTTCGAATGAGCTTCCGGAAAAAAAGTTGCAACTTGTTGGTATGGGTTTTCCTATCAATCCTATTGAGCCATGCGCCAGGGTCTCACATACACCCACCCTTAGAAGATCGACGTCCTCGTCGATCAACCACAAGCCAGGAACGTCCCCTCTTGGCACACGTCTGTGCGTCCAGTGCCGGCACATGTGCCATGCCGTGTCCACTCCGGGCCACACGCGCCATGCGCCACATGTCCGCCACTGACCCGCACACGCCCGTTTTAACCACGAGGGTCGGCTCTGATACCAACTTGTAACACCCCCGGCCACTCCGGACTGACGGCTGTCACTTCTGGCAGCTCAATAGGATCTCTAGACTAGCCCCACAGACCAACACTAGTCTTTTTTGCGCACTTTGTCCTCACTCATGTGCACCCGGTTACCCACTTCCCGGTCGGTCACCCATCCTAGAATTGCTCTAGGCCAAGCACGCTTAACCTTAGAGTTCTTTTCGAATGAGCTTCCGGAAAAGAAGTTGCAACTTGTTGGTATGGGTTTTCCTATCAATCCTATTGAGCCATGCGCTAGGGTCTCACACTTATGATGCACGGTACACTCCGTACATCCAGCAGCTAGGACTCCTCCCCTTTATCCACATGGTCACTCGGTCCACACCGGCCTTCAACCCTGCTGCGATCACCGCGCTTGTGGACCGGTGGAGGCCGGAGACGCACACCTTTCACCTTAGGACCGGTGAGACTACGGTCACTTTGCAGGACATGAGCATGATCCTGGCACTCCCAATCGAGGGAAACCCTGTGTGCATGTGCTCGGATTCATACGGGTGGCGTGAGCAGATGGTCTCCCTTATAGGGAAGGATCCACCCGATGCTATAAACTCGAAGGGGGAAAGACTGAGGGTCGCTGCCAGGGCTACTTTTACTTGGATCATCCAGAATTTCAAGATTTGCCCCGAGGATGCCGATGAGGAGACGATCAAGACATACACTCGTGTGTATGTGTGGTACATTATCAAGAGGACTCTGTTTCCTGACAGCAGTGGGGATCGTGCTCACTGGCATTGGCTCAAGTTGCTCGTTTTTTTGACTCTACCTTCAGTTGGGGTTCTGCGGTGTTGGCCTGGTTGTAGCGTCGGGTAATGAGTTATTTACAAATGTTGTTGTATATTTCTGCATTACCTCAAAAAAATTTGTTCTTACCAAATGGTTGTTCACTTCATCTGCAGCTGGATGATGCTTGCCTTAGGAGCGCCGCCGATTCAGGGATTGGTGGTTGTTTGCTCCTTCTTTCAGTGGGGAGCTGGGAACGCTTCCCCATTGGACGGCCGAGATTGTTGTCATTCAATCCTTACATTGATAACGGCAACGACTACCTTCTCCCCACGTGGGCTTACAAGTGGGATGTGGTCTCCGAACCGCCAACGGACCCAGTGGAGGCGTACAAGAGGTACACCAACGAGTTTGACATGATCACCTTGGATCAGGTAATTTCCTCAGGTGCGGTCAATTATATGTCTTGAACTTGTAATCTTTGACCCTAACATGAGTGTGGTATGATGCAGGTGACGTGGGAGCCATACGGTCGAGGGGACCGCTTTGGTGTTCCGGAGGACTATCGCCTTAACCCTATTTGCCTCAGAGAATCTCGTCTGTGGCTAATGCGTTGCCCCATGGTGTGCATGTGGGCTGTTGAGTATCACCAGCCTCACCGTGTCATGACCCAGTTTGGGTTATTTCAGATTGTCCCGTCTGAGTGGAAGGACATGGACTTAGGGCTCCATAGGTAAGCTATTAACTGCCTTACCATGTGATGTGCTTATCATTCGCCAAATAACGTGTCTTGACTTGTTGTTGTGTGCAGCTTGGACAAGAAGAAGAAGAGGAAGGAGAAGGATTGGCCCAAGCTTCATAGGAAGCACCTTGAGAAATTCAGGAGGTGTGTGATCGAGGCTAAGAAAGCAAAAGGAACACAGGATAGGCCCTTCAATCGGGATGCTTTCAACAACTACATCGCATGGTTCATTGACAACGCGCGGGTGGAGATATATTTGATCTTGGAGGAGCCATTGGTGTTTGATGAGATTTCAACCGAACAATACAACATCATGGTTAGAGAAGGGCGTCAAGCCGAGTTTTCTCCCTTGGTCAACTTTGTGGTAAAGTGTGCCGAATATTTTTTTCCATCTAGGCGCTTCTCACATCTTGCATGGATAACTTACTAGTTTCTTGTCTATGACAGCGCGCGGAGGTAAGGAAGTCCGCCGATGCATGCGAGGACGCTTTGGACACATACCCTCGCGGAGAGAAGGGAGAGGGTCTGTTTCGTGAGTTCGTTAATAAGCAGGGCCAACGGTTAAGGTGGCTGTCGAACTTGCTAGGTTGTCGTGACCCCGAGGTGGCAACACCGTCCGCGTCACGGTCCAACATGACCCAAGGTGACAATTCTGGCGATCATCACTCCACATCCGAGGACGAGTCGAACACACCCGAGGTAGTACAACCATTGCATCCCCCACCCTCCCTTGCATTTCTCCTGAATTTGTCCTTACCAATCTTCTTTTGTTGACAACCCCAAGATGAGGAAAGCGTCTCCGACGAGATGACATTGGGCAACTACACTTGCTACAAGGTCCACGAGCGGTCCGACTACGTGCTCAAGCCAAGGCAACCCAAGAAGCCTTACACACCCAACCCTTCCACGGCTAAGACAAAGAAGCCCAAGAATCCATATCGTTTAGAGGTGCAGGATGAAGAGGAACCAAGGAGGAGGAGGAAGATGCCCGCGAGAAGGGGCCGAGGGGCGAAGACCACCCGTGGGAAGTAGAGTAGATGTTGCACTTGGTACTAATGGTTGTTGTCGTGAACTTGGTACTTTAGTGTTGTCGTACACTTGGTACTAATGGTTGTTGTCGTGAACTTGGTACTTTGGTGTTGTTGTGAACTTGGTACTTCGTTTGAATCTGTAATGGTTGTCGTGATGAAACAAACATGCTCGAACAACATCTGTAATGGTTGTCTTGATGAATCTGTAATGGTTGTCTTGATGAACAACATGCTCCTAGGCTCAAACATCTGAAACAGACGGACAGACAGAGAAAATAGAGTAGTCAGGAAAGTGTGGCGCCATGCTCCCTGGCGCCGCACATGCACTATGAGCTGGGCAAAGTGGCCCAGGAATCGGCTAAGTCAATGTGCGGCGCCAGGATGCAAGGCGCCGCACTGTGCAACGCGCAGCCTGGTGGCGCCGCACATGGGCTCGAAAATAGACAGAAGCTTCTGTCTATTTTTGAGCACATGTGCGGCCCCAGGCTTCAAGGCGCCGCACGGTGCAACGCGCAGCCTGGTGGTGCCGCACGGTGCAACGCGCAGCCTGGTGGCGCCGCACAGTGCGGAGCCTTGCAGCCTGGCGCCGCACATGTGCTCGAAAATAGACAGAAGCAGGCTGCAAGGCGCCGCACGGTGCAACGCCACCATGCCTGGCGCCGCACTGTGAAGATGCTGCTACAGCCAGCTTTCAATGGCTAGTTTTGAGGGAAAATGATCACACATCGAACAAAAAAGCTTTGAGGAGGGAAATGTTTCTTGACACATACGAAATAACACGAGTTTCTTGCCCTTAAGGGGTTCACGAAATAACACGATGTTCACGATCACATCTTGACACATACAAGTCCATGACTCCCGGTTACATACTCAAAGTCTAGAACATAGGCCCTTTGCCCTTCCTCTTCTTCTCTTCCTCTTCCTCCATGGAATGCCACGCCGCTCGATGCAGCCTTTCCCTCTCGGCATCCTGAGACTCCTTATCCCGGCGATTCTCTTCCTCCTCTTTCTTGTGGAGCTCATCATTACGTTCCTTGCGCTTCTTCGACATCTCCTCGTCAAGCAGCGCTTCGTAGTAGCGCCTTCTTTTTATGGCCCAATCGATCTCTTGGATAGCCCTGTTGGATTGAGGTTGCTCGATATCTATCAAAGTGTAGTACCTACATACCGGAGGGAGAGACTACAAGAAAATAGTACATGTTAGAGGCTATGATATGGAATAGTTGGGACACATAAAGAACTAAAAAGCTTTGTGCATACTGGTGGAGTGTCGTATGGGTTGCGGCTACGCACGGGAGAGCGATTGTAGTTGGCACACATGAAGAACTTCTTTCCCCAACTATCGGAATTGTAGTCTTCGAACTTCTTAATAGTGCAATCGGTTCCACACCAACAAATAGGAACCTCCTTTCCATGGGCCTCGTTAGTACAAAACGCCTTGCGTGGCCTTTCCTCTTGGTCGGCGCAAGGTGGCCTAGCATTGGCCCTCCTCTTCCTCTCTTACTCTTCCTTCTCATTTTGCCTCTTCCTCTCTTCCTCTTCCTTCTTCTTCTTCCTATTCATCTCTTCCTCTTCCTTCTTCTTCTTCACCTCGTCCTCTTCGTCCTTCTTTTTCGCCAAGTCACGAGCAAGTTGAACTACCTCTTCGAATGCCTTCCTCTTCTTCTCTTCCTCAGCTTCCTTCCTCTTCCTCTCTTCCTCAGCTTCCTTCCTCTTCCTCTCTTCCTCGGCCTCCTTCCTCTTCTCCACCACCTCCATAGCATTCGCCCAGACCTTCGGGTAGCTCACACCTTCCCCATCATTGGCCTTGTTGGGTTGAGTAGCCATACCTATTATAAGAATAAAAGGTACAAGTTAGTAAAGTATGCATTTAACCCAATAAGCATGAATGATAGTAAAATATGCATAAATGCGAACATACCTACGAGCATACGGATTTGGTACGGCTAAGTAACCTATAATACTAGAGGGATTAAAACCACCATTCCCTCTTCCTCTTCTTAGCCCAAGTTGTCGACCTCTTTGTTGTCTAGGAGCTTGTTGTCTAAGAAAATTGTGACTAGGAGCTTGTTGGTTAGTCCTTGGTTGGATACCACTTGGTTGGCTTGGAGCTTGTTGGCTAGTCCTTGGTTGGCTACCACTTGGTTGGCCTGGAGCATGTTGGCTAGTCCTTGGTTGGCTACCACTTGGTTGGATTGGAGCATGTTGGCTAGTCCTTGGTTGGCTACCGCTTGGTTGGCTTGGAGCTTGTTGGCTACTACTTGGTTGGCTACTACTTCCTTGATTTCCTTTTTCTCTTTTCCTTTGAGAACACTTTCTTGCATTGTGCCCTTCACCATTGCATGTTCCACACCGGGCTCTCTCACGAGGCTCTTGGAATTGGTCGTTGCCCGTTTCCCGACCACCACCACGTCCCCATCTGTCCATGTCGCTCCTAAAGCGCTTTGTCTTGCGTCTTCCACGTCCAACAACCTTCCATTTCGGATCGGGCCATAGTTGAATTCCATGGTACTCTGGCCATTGTGATTGGTCCAAGTATGGATGAAATCTAGGAGCCCATGTCTTCTTAGTAGTCTCAATAGAGAACTCATCCTCTCTCACCGTGAGCGGATTATTGTAATCCAAATGTCGTCTACGAGACGCCACGAGCAAGTGAGAGCACGCAAGATGAAGAAATGATGGCCTTCCACATGTGCACTCATAGGTCTTGAGCGAGACCTTGAAAGCTCGGCCTCCGTGTTGGACACCATCAGCCGTTGTACCTCCGGGCTCCGTAACTTGGTAAATTAGCTCGTCATTGTCATATTCCGTGACAACTTGGGAATCCGCTTTCCTTGTCTGAAATTGCATCGAATCGTCAACCTTCGGTGGGAACTTGTATTTGTACTTGTTCTTGTTGTCTCCCGCAATATGTCGATCCGTTTCATGTGAGTATTTCAGAAAATACTCATTCATCATGTCGAATGTATATTGGACTATTGCCGTGATGGGCAATGCACAGACAACTTTTAGCAACTTGTTAAATGCCTCTGCCATGTTGCTTGTCATTTGGCCGTACCTCCGGCCACCGTCATCAAAAGGTCGTGCTCACTTTCCCATATGTTCAATGTTCCTATTGAGAAACTCGCGACCACCCGCATTGAGTTCTTTGTTGACTAGCAATTTGTTGTACAAGTTAGAGAAACAACGTTTCGTGAAAGCGAGGCAACAATCTTGTAGATCATCGGACAAATCCTTGCTCTTACATGCCCTATAGAAGTTTTCACAAAAGTGTCTCATGCACCAACGATTGTGCAATGGAGCATGGCCGGGAATATCAATCATCACCGCATTGAGAATTCCTTGATGACGGTCAGAGATGACACATATCTCCCTTTGAGGGGTTAATATCTTGGTTCTCAAAAGATAGAAGAACCACTCCCAATTATCATTGCTTTACGCCTCCACCAAAGCAAACGCCAAAGGAATCAACTGGTTGTTCACGTCATTGGCTATTGCAATCAAGATAGTGCCTTTGAATTGTCCGGTCATAAAGGTGCCATCAACAGAGATGATCGGTCTACAATGTTCAAAAGCCCGAAGACATTGCTCAAAACCCCAAAATGCACGGCCAAAAACTCGCACGGTTTTCCCGTTTACAACCCTTGTCTTGTTCCCATAAGGTTCAACCACATGAACCATGCCGGGGTTAGCATTGGCCATCGCTAACAACAACCTTGGGATTCGGTTATAAGATTCCTCCAAATCACCGTACAACATCTTGAATGCGGCTTGCTTAGCCTTCCATTCCTTCCCGTACTTCAGCTCGTAGTGAAAGAGGGCTTTCACAAGCTCCATGACCATCTTGATGGTCATTATTGCAAATGACGCGATGTCATTGGATAGCCTATAAGCGAGGAACTCAGAGGTGAGTTGTCGGTGCTCGTTCTTTGCATCCTTCCCATACACCACCTGGCTCTGCACATGTGAGTTGATACGCAACTAGATATATGCCAATCGGGACCTCCCTTGAATGGTTTTGCACGCACTATCCAAGGACATCCTTCCTCCTCGCACTTCATCGTGTAACGCTTCTTGATGTCCGAGTGCACGACCGTGTAAGGACGATAATGCTTCACCGAGAAGTCCTTTATCCATTGCTGGAATTCCAACAAGGTCCTGAACCTTGATCCTTTGCAAAAGCCACTATTCACTTTATTGACATCCCGGTAAGAACTTGTCCTTGGTCCAAGCATTATGCCCTTGCCACCATCAACCGTGGCTTCATCCGCGAGACTAAGATCACGAAACAAAGGCACCTGATGGTCCCGGCCCAATACGGTATCGTGGATTTCGGCCTCTCTAGCCGTGAACCCCTCCTTATCAACTTCTTCTTCGGGACCATCATCATCCGAGTCCGATGCATAGCCTCGAGAATACGGGAGGTCATGGAAACACCAGGACAGGTGCGATGGAATTCGACATGACCTCTATTGTACTTTTGTATTTTAGGGGAAGACAATTCAAATATAAATATTTACTTGATAGATTTGAATATTAAAAGAATTTGAAATAGAATAAGAATTGGAAATTAAATTATAATAAAAGATTGAGGTGAATTCTTATTTATGAATAAGATTCAATATTCACAATTATTCTAATTAAAATTTAAAACACAAAGAGATAAGTGTTTCTCTTGCCATTGGAGAAATGGGGTTTAGTTCATCTTAGATGGGGGTTAGGAATTTGGACATGACCTTTGTTGAATTTATAATTTTGGGGAAAATAATTTGCATTCAAGACTTCAAATATGAGATCACACAATTCAAATATAACTTGGATTTAAATTTAAATATTAAACTATTACAGGATATTTCCTAATCATAATACAAACTGGTATAAGCAAATATAAAATTTATTGAAAGAAATACAATAATACAATGTATTTACATTATTCAAGCAGAAAGAGAAATTACATTACTAAAATGAATAAAAGAGCTCTTTATTACAACAAAATAAATATGACATTGTCTTTACAAAAGAACTGTAAAAGTAAAAGGAAATAAGTAAACTTTATTAAACAAGATACAAATACTTACAAGTTTCAACTAACAAAGAGAAAAATGAACTTTATTAACTAATAAAAGAATACAATATTATTTACAATATTTAAGAATCAAATAAAGTTGTAAAATAATAAAAAAGAAAACCTAGACTATTTTCCTAATTAGTCATATGTCTTATGTTCTTCAACTCTCCTTATTCTTCACCCTACAAAACAAAACTAAACAAAACAAAAAGACAAGGAAGAAACAGAATGGGGACTTAGTTAAATCTTTGCTCTCAGTCTGACAGTGAAATGCACCGTTGGACACATCATTGAGCTTTTAATGGAAGGGGCAAGTTTCACCAATGTGTGTATCTGATCTTATCGTAAAAAGAGGCTTCAGGCTTAGCATCATAAGCCAGGGGCAAGTTTCACCTTGGTTTTATATAGTAAACAGATAAGAAGTAAAAAACCATCCAAAAATATCAAGGAAGTACTTGATCTGATCCATGAGTCACAGCAAGCAAGCAAGTTGCTCACACAACCATGCATATGGGTGTGCTGTCAACACAGCAGCAGCCCAGGAAGGAGACAAGAAAGCCAGCTTATGTACACAAAGGGGGTGAACCAGCCGTAGCATCAAGCTACCATTTCCCCTCCACACTTCAGAGCACATTCCCCATCTCATCCTCTCATCATCAAACCAAGAATTCTTAGATCATCCCACCAAATCCACCACTTAATCAGTATCTGGTTGCTTACTTAAGCCTTCCAAGAAAAGATCAAGTGAGCACAAGGAGGAGTAGATCAAGATCAATAGCATCACAAGGAGGAGTGGATCAAGATCAGCAGAATCACAAGATCAACAAATAACCACAAGCTACAGTCAAGCTTCAGCAACCACCACAGGTTGATATACCACTAGCTCATGCAACATCTGTTCTTGTCCTTTTCATTTCTAGGCATGGAGTTATATGGGAAAGAGGGATCTCAGACTGGGTAGTAATGCTACACCAGTATCATCATTGAGCTAGGATTATAAACTATAGCATCTGTTCTTATTACTACTAGTTTCTCAGACTATGCACCCTTGGCAGTCATATCTTGATTCTTAGCCAAACTGTTTAAAAACAACAGATTGAGCTATCTGAGTATGCCAATACAGCTTCAGACTTTTGCATCATTAGTTATAATCCATATCTCCCTATTATACCACTCAGGTTACATCATAGTGATATTTTCAGCAGCAGTTTTATGCTAATTTAGATTCACCACTGTGCACACTCAAAATTGAGGCACCACAGTGACATCTACACTAACACAAGCCACTACTTTATCTTACCACCTCATTTTCCTAATAGATGTTCCAGGAATCAGGCATGTAGATGGTTTCATTGTATAAAGGTTCTATAAAACATATCCTTTCTTTAAACCTCAAGCAAGAATCCATTCATGATTTTCTTCTACAAAGCTTAAGCCTCAAATTATGACTTCATTGGCTAGGGAAAGTCCAAACTTCTAACCAGTAATATTATAGCATGGATATATATTTGATCTAGTTCATGTGCATCCTCCAAAGAGGTACCACATCAGCCAGAACAGTTGCTTAAAGCCAAGTATTGCATAAATGCAGCATCGAGGAGACCAAAGAGGCACCACTAGTCTAGATGACAGCAAATCTTACACAGGATAGATTGCTGTGTACTATCTAGAGAGAGGCATCACAATAACAAGTTACAATCTGCATCAAGCTAGGATGCTTAAAAGATATATATATACCTCTGGTAACATATCTAGTTTAGAAAATGATCACCAACACAGAAGAAATTATAAATAGGACAAGTAGAGTATATCTACCTTTATAATACACACTTCTGGCAGTCAACATTTAGTTTATTAGCACAAATAAAACTGATACAAGAAATTACTATCAAGTGTGAAGGACAGAATAAGGATTTGATAATACAAATCACATAGTAATCACTAGATCATCAGAGAATCGAACCACCACAAATCAACATCTTTTCTAAGTGCATTAATAATGTGTGTTTCTCAAGCATTTCATATACCACTAGCATCACGAACACTCAATCAAGCTAAGGGTCATATGCTCACAATTGTTCACCCAAACAAACCACTATGAAGCATCAAGCATCAAAATAAGAAGGAATATGAAACTAGTTAAAGATGGATATTAAGACAGAGAGAGGTTTATGAGAGGGGGATGGTGGTACCAACCTGTTGGCAAGAGCAGGCTCGCCGAAGAACCGTAGTAGTAGTGACAACAGAGAGACGGAGCACAATGTGACGGTACAGCAACACGGGGAGCACCATCGTGCTGCGCTGCATCAACCACACCACCAACAAGACCCCAGCATCCTAACGCCCACGCTGTACCACCGGGGTTGCTAAGAACCTCGTCGTCCCACCGGAGTAACAGCAAAAGAGGAATTAGGGTTTGGGGCTGGTGGTGAGCACGTTAGGGCATGGGACACCAATCGAATTGGATAGTCTAGTGAAATTTTGATAGGCGCATCAAGGAGGGCCATCGGTACCGGCCAAAATGGCTAGGCTCGCCGGAATCGAGTCGCACCTGCGCATCTGACCCAAGCGAGGAAGAGAGCTAGGGTTTGCCTTGGGTGCGCGAAGAGGATGCAGGCGTAGGCTACGGCGGCGAGGAAAAGAGGGAGGTGGTCGAGGCGGAGCTTGGCCGGCGAGTGGTTGTGAAGGAGGCGGCCAGCGGTGGCCGAAGTGGCTGACGGCGGCGACATCGCACGGGAGCAAGAGGGGAGAGGATGAGGTATGTGTGTGTGCGTGTGTGTGTGTGTGGAGTGAGGGGTGGGCCGGGGGTGAGGGGTCTGGCATGGTCTAGTTGGGCCAGGCCAACCCACATATCCAACCAAACGGCCCAAGTTGATTAGGTTTAGAAATAAATTAATAAAAAATAATTACTAAAATAACCTCCAGACATTTTTAGCTATAGAAAATTATAGAAAAGTCCTAAAAATACATATGATATATCAAAATGACCACAAAAATAATATCTACCTAATAAAAATATAATTTTAATTGTTTAAATAAATATAAAGAAAAATAATTATTAACACCATTAAATCTTAAATGAAATATTATAAAATAAAACAAAAACTCTAAAAATAAATACAAAAAATCATTTTTGTGTATCAAAATAACTCTACTATTTCATAAAAATACTAATTTAGAGTTTTACAAATAAAACATAAAGAAAATATTTAAAGACACTTAATTGTTTGATGAATTTTATAAAAATAAAGATAATACTTAAAAATAAATAAAATTCATTTTTAAGGTATTGAATTAATATATTACACTAGAAAAATATTAAATATATTATTAGAAAAGTCTTTAATATTTTAAATAATAAATCCTTATCTAATGCCTATTTTGTGAATTCTTTAAAAATAATTGTTAAGTAAGAAATAATCACAATTCTTATAAAACCTTGAGCAATTAGTGTATTTTTACTAAATTCCAAACCCATAACTTAAATTCATAATCAAATTTAAGTATAACTCTTAACTTTAAAATATTACTTTAAAAATCTTATTAAGAATCCTTTTAAATAAACATTAGGTATCACCCATTTATATAATATGGAGAATAATCATTATATCTTAACCACTATTAACATGTCTTTAAATTCTAACAAATTACTAAGACCATCTAATTATGATTCCATTAAATAAATTCATATTCCTTTCATAATAGCAAAATAAATTTAATCTAATCATTTACTTAAAATATAAAGTGAATAATTCCACACCTTAGTTATACCTATCATAAGTCTAAAACTTGGGAATAATTAAAATATATTACATCTTAAGTTTACTTGACCTTTTAAAGTTAACTTTAGTCTCAAAACTTATAAACATCAGGTCTAATAAATCACTTATATTTTTATAGTTAACATTGGTCTATTTAACTTAAGACATAAAGCATCGCAAGTCCAAACTAATAAATCAAACACCAAAAAACATTAATCATGTTCTATTAACAATGATGATTGTTTAAATCTTAGAAAGGAAATATTTTCTTCAAATGTTATTCTTTTTGCCACTTCAAGCAACAACTCTAGGATAGTTCTTTCAAACCTTAATAATCCAATACATAGACCTCCATCCTAATCACCAAATGGCAACTAATCTAAATCTTAAATTACTATTGCACTCTACTTTTATATCTTGAATATCAAAACTTAAAATCCCTATAGATGCACTTCATGAGAAGTAAAAAATTTGAAGATAAACCAACTCTTAAAGGAATCATCTAAGTTCACTTCACTTACAGTATTAGGGATTCACTTTGGGAATTTTACAAAATGCATATCATTACTTATGCATAACATCTTGCTTCTTTAAACATTAGTCCTTACCGGACCAATGATGCTGATTTCAGATATTGGATATTATGTCGTCTCGAAGACCGTGAGTGCATAATCTTGCAATCACAAAAGGCAAGTTCACACTTGCTCATGTCCTTTGATTATTTTCTATAAAGTATTTTGCAAATCCAGTGTTGTCATCACATGCATCTGAAAAAGGTCCGAAAACACTATTTTCATAATAATGTGATTATAGGTTATTTACCATGAGGTAATAACCTACTATGAAAGTTCCGGCGGTAAAGGAACATATTATCTAGGACTTAACAACCAATGTCGCCAGTGATTCTTGCGCCGTATATCACGCGTTAACCATGAGATTTGGAATGGGACAGAGAAGTCAGGTGTATCTTCTTCCTCTCGCATGAAGCCGGATGTGCAGGTCGTGGCTGTTATCACTCGTAGCGTGCATATTAATTGGTAATTCATATAGGATATGCAGTATATGGGTATGAACCCTCAACGTCCCATGATAGTTCTGGCATCTATGGTCTGTACAAACCATTACCGTAATTTAATATGTGGGCATGGTGTACACCAAGGAGGCATGCGGGGTCGCGAAGGGGGAAGTGATTGGCTTGGATCTTAGACTGTGCCCCATACCAAGGAAGTATGGACAAGGTCATGACTTGGTTGTGCAACAAGGCTAAGGTTTCTTAAGGGTAAAGTAACGCACCTTTGTAGAGTGTAAGAAATGTAACTTGTTACTCCCTGTTCCGGGAAGGAGCTGCGAACGCGGCGGGAAAGGAACTCCATGAAAGTTCTGGTAAACCCGTGAAGGCTGATGAACATAGCTTTTCAGAATAAAATCAACCTTTGAAGAAATGTTTACCCAAACTTGCATGGCCTACGACCTATGGTCTGTGGCTGTAGATATAGTGCATCAAACACTCCTTTTATAGAGAACTTGCTGAGTACGCTCGTACTTAACGTATCTTCTTAACCCTTGCTAGGTTCTAAATCCAGTACAGACGATGTCTACATCAAGTTATGCTCCAAGAATCATCATCAAAAGCTCGAGCTCTTCAATGAAGTTAAGGAAGTCAACATATACATCAACTCAAGTGAAGACGAAGTTTCTGACTAGATAGGAATATAATCTCTAGCCATAAAACCTATTTCTGTAGTGTATTGTCATAATAGCAATGCTAGACCATTAGTTAAAATACTAGTCCTATAGTATGATAGTTTTTGAATTGTTTATTTTGATTCTTCTTTGTAAGAAGTTTCTTTCTCTCTCTTTAACCTAGAGTGTTCTCTGGATCTTATGTAAAGAGTCGAGTTGTAATCTATAGTCATGTCTTAGACCTACTGTGTTTCTATTGTACTACTCTGAAGGATGTAATACTAGTGAACGGTAAAATATCGTCGTCCCCGCGTGTCTCGGTTATCTCTATACCCGAGCTCTTTACTTATGCACTTTACATTGTGATAGCCTCCGTGCTTGAAGTAATATATATCTTGCTATCACATTGTTGCTTGTATTGCTTAGCATAAGTTGTTGGTGTACATAGGTGAACCATAGTTGTTTTAGGTTGTGCTTGACAAAGTAAATGCTAGTTTAATTCCGCCTTTGTCGAGCCACTCTCAGAAAAGTTCTAATCGCCTATTCACCCTCCCCCTCTAGGCGACATCTGTATCCTTTCACTCTATATATATGGAGCACTACTCAGCCAAAAAACTCACACACTCACTAGCTACCTCTGGCCGGTGTTCTCCCTTCTCCCTCCTAGCTCCATATACTTTTATTTCTGAGGTGTTGTTTCTGTTCGTGAAGAAGAGTGTTGCTGCTAAAACTTGTACAAAATTAGAGTATTGATGTACAAGGTCTGCATGTCCAAGGTGTTTGAGTAAGTACACCGAGAGGATGCCATTCTGAGTACGTAAGTCAGCCTCGTGAAAAAAGTGTTGTTGCTAGGACACCTTGGAGGTGCAGATTTTAGAGTATTGACGTGCAAGGTCTGCATCTCCAAGGTGTTCGAGCGGGTACATCAAGTATGCCGGCCTCGTGAAGAAGAGTGTTTCTACTATGAAACTGTACCTTGGAGGTGCAGATCTTGTACTCTTAGAGTATTGACGTACAAAGTCTGCATCTCCAAGGTGTCCAAGCAGGTACACGAGAGGATTCTATTATGAGTATATATGTCGACCTCGTGAAGAAGAGTGTTGTTGCTAGGACATCTTGGAGGTGTAGATATTTTATATGATTAGAGTATTGACATACAAAATCTGCATATTCAAGGTGTTCATGCAGATACACTCGAAGTCCACGTCCACCATCAACTCCTTCATCACCGCAAGGTCAACCACCCCTTGTCCCTATCTGTGTGATATAGTCGTTTGTTTTGTTGACAGGAGGCAGGAAAATAAGTGGAGGAAAAAATGGCATGAAGAAGTGGTAGGAAAAAAGCATATAAAAAAGTGGTATGAATAAAAGGGTGATAAAAAATGGAGGAAACGAGACAAAAAGTTATGTCAGTGACATAAACACGTTATTTAGCCACTGAACTCACACACTCACTAGCTATAGCTAGATTTGGTCGTTGTTCTATCCTCTTCCTCACTAGCTATAGCCATGTAACCTCGTTCTTGGTCGCTCTGTTTCAACACAATAACTATTCTTGTCACTTTTCATTCATTCATTCATATTATTTGTCTCGTGCTTACCGATTCTCATTCTCAATCTTTTACATGATTGTATCCTATGCATCCATCTTATGGATCCAACCATGTCGATATTCCTAATGGTTCGTAGCATGACAACCTGATGACGCCTACTACGGCCTCTCAGCCACACCCCTTGTTTGACACTAGCCACATCAGGAGGCAATCGTGACTCCGGGTGAGTTCTCATAGTCGAGTGCTTATATTGATTTTCCAAGAACTTATTAAAATTGACATTTTCTATTGTGAAAATCATGTGAGAACACTTGTCAAAATTTAGTACTTGGCAAAGTTTTGATCTTGTCGAAATGTAGAACTTGGCAAAATTTTGCTCCATGTAGCTCATGATATTGCATATTGCTCCAAACAGCTCCATTTTACTCCATATAGCTCCATTTTGCTCCAAATAGCGACATATTCCTCCTAGATTTGCATATTGCACCAAAGTGCTCCATATTGCTCTATGTTAGTCAAAACTTATAGAAGTTTGAACTCATGCTAGTGTTTTCTTTCACTTGAAGATTATGCATCGTAGACACCTTTAATGATGGAGATCATTGCCTTGCAAATCGATGACCGATGGTCCCCTTTTGGATAGCTCGTGGTTGTGTTTATGAACTATATTGTCCTATGCGACTATGTTTGATGGTTATGTATATGTTAGGCACTTGTTTTATGTGAACTTGATTCAGTTGTGCCGGATTCCCTATTTTCTATTCATATTTATGGTATATATTGTGAAATATGTTGTGCTGGATACTAGGGAACCAGAGAAAGGGAAATATATATTTGTGCATTATACTGAATATGCATGGAATTTTGGAAAACAAAAAAATAAAAAATGGCCTCTTTGTCATGTGTAATCATTAAAGTTCATGTGTGTGTTGTCTTCTCTGCTCAGTACGTGCTGGCATCACTAGTGGCTGTTGAAGTTGCAGACGTCGTGGCATGCCTGGCTCAACGGGAAAGGGTGGTGCGTTAAACTTCCTCGCTTGTTATCTGCTTTGCTCAGTAGTCATTGACAGCGCATTGCCTGATGTGTCTTTTCAGTTCCTTCTTTCTGTTGTCACTGAAGATAGGACCCTGTTTTCATTCTATACCGCTCGTTTAATCCCTTTCTACTAATGTCAACTACATTTACCTTCTGCATCTTATAGCGTTTTGTGTAAAGCCCGCGCCTAGGGGACCCAAAGAGGAGTCTAGTAAGTATTATACGAGTTTTATTGGTAAATTTAGAAAATCCACATGAATTTACTTAATTGAAAACAAGACTGGAGTGTTTCAAAATTTTCGTGATTTCCAACAACATCCTGAGTATATTTTTTATAGTAAAATCCAAGGTCTCTAATCCAATTGGGGAGGTGAGTAGAAGGTAAATTCTTTCTTTTCACATGTTGGTATATCAGATCACATGTTGAAAAGACACATGATCTGATATACCAAATTGTTGGCAGAGCTCACCAACAATTTGGCTTTGCTCAACACAAACATCTCCACATAGTCAAAGTTGGTCTTTTCCTTTTAGCACATATATCCATGCATCTAAAATATTGGGACGAAGCTCTCCTTGCTGCAGTTCATCTCATTAATCTCTTGCCTAGCAAAGTCAGTCAAAATAAAACACCACCCATGGAAAAATTATTTGGTGGTCCCCAAACTATTCCTTTCTTCGTACTTTTGGGTCTACCGTTTGGCCAAACCTTCATTCCTACAATCAAGATAAGATCCAATTTTATTTCAAGCAGTGTGTTATATTGGTCTTCGAAAAGGGTAAAAATCTACCAGACGTACATACACACACACACACACACACACACACACACACACACACATATATATATATATATATATATATGGTAGCGCTATTTGACCCCCAGGGTGTAGAATAGTTATTCTACACCCACCCTCTATCTTTAGAACTGTATACTATTTTTACGTTACGTAAATTTTGTCTTACCTCGATACTTGAGAAGAACGTAAGAAAATATAGGTATGTCAGAAATTTTTTATTTACATGCCATATAAAAATCCGACGTAAAATGCCTATTTTAGTGTTTTTCTACACTATAATTACTCATAAACTATTTTTTATGTCAATTTTTTTTGCGTTGTGGATGAATATGAACATAATTATTTGTATACAAAACATAAATTTCTAAATATAACAGCATAAACTTATATTGGGTGCAAAATAACTATTCTGCACCCTGGGTGTCGAATAGGGTTTCTATATATATATATATGGGAAATAGCCAGCTAAACACAGGCATAGCTGCGCATAGCCTATCCACCGTTGATTCTCCCTCCTTTTGATATAGGGAGCACATGTATCCAGACCCAGGATGTTGGCTCAATAGTAACGCCATTAGTGTTCCTTGCATGCATGAAGCTCTAGCAAAACAAAGCTTATCAAATTTCATTTAGGTGAGGCAAACCCTAATATACAACATGCGGTAAACCCTAACCCTAATATACTACATGCATGAAGTCCTATCAAAACAAAGCTTATCAAATATACTACATGGTAAACCCTAACCCTAATATACTACATGCATGAAGCCCTAGCAAAACAAAGCTTATCAAATTTCATTTAGGTGAGGCAAACCCTAATATACTACATGCAGTAAACCCTAACCAAACTAAGGCTTATTTCGTTTTCTTCACATTCTCATGGATGCATGCGGCCACCAAACACATACCAGAACAACCTTTGTTAGGGCACTCTTTTGCATGGCGCATAGTCTAAAGCTTCTACATGCAAAACCTGTTTTAATCCTTGTTCTCAATCCTTTCTCATTTTAGATGCTAAAACTTTTATAGCCAAAACAGTGTGCTAAATGGAAACCCATGCCAAACCCTAGATTCTTGCATGCATGCACAAAACTCACACCGTTATCTCAGCCATGTTCCACCCCACTTCCATCTAGAGGTTGCATGCATTTGATCCCTAAATCCAACGGTGCTCTGCCTATGCACAGCTACGCTTGTGAGTAGCAAATCTGCGTCGATATATATATATATATATATATATATATATATATATATATATATATATATATATATATCCCTAAATCCAACGGTCCATGCTAATATATATATATATTGTGTGTGGCTTCACTTTTGGTGAATTCCTTTTTTCCTTTCTCTACGCTTCACCCTAATACCACAGCTCAGCTATGTGTTGAACTCCTTATTTTTCCATCGGTTCTTCAAAATCCTTCTACAACCGAACAAAAAAATGAATTGCTTCATGATCATATGTCAGTATATGCTATTTTTTCTTGAAGATGGTGTAGAGGATTCATATGTTGCAGACAACCCGGGCGGTGATCCTTATATTGATTCTCATGCTGTATTAGAGTGTGCAATGAGTGTATCTATCAAAGGATCATAGGAGACAGAGATCCAGGCATCTGCCCCCACCCCACCCCACTCGCCTGCTTAGCCAACCAAACGATCCCCTATGTGTACGCCATGTGGTGCTACCACAGTCATATCTTCGATTGGATCCACTTCCTCGTCGCGAACATCCTCACAACATCTGGGTCTATGACTTCATCATGTTTCAACAGATGCGCCTAGCGCGTCCTAGATTGACATGTATTCACTTGTTAGCATGGACCGTGTGGATGATTCGCCTCTAAGGCGGGATCCTCTACAACATCGCCTCCTAAAGTCAGAGATGCAGCCGTTCTACGAACTTATACACATTCTCAAAGCGGTATTTTTCGTTCAAAAGTATTTACTAATGGGCATATTCATTGTTGTATTTTTTGCATTATATGGGGACTTGAACATTTGGATGAGGCACTTGGTCACACCAAGTGTAAAGGCAGATGGACAAGGAATTTTCAGCCCTAATAATGAGTAAGAAGACATGACACCTTGTTCCTCGACCACATGGCAACAACATCATTTATTGTAAGTAAGTTTATAAAATGAAACCAAAGCTGATGGTTTTATCGACCATTAAAAGTCATGATTGGTGTCAAAATGATTTAAACAAAGGTATGTTATTGGTTATGAAGATACTTTCAGTCCTGTGGTAAAATATGCAACAATTTGTTTCATTTTTTGTCTTTCGTTATCTCTTAAAATTGGGTAATGCATCAGTTAGATGTGAAGAATACATTCATTCGTGACATTCTGAAAGAAGATGTTTACATGAGGCAACCTCCTAGGTATGGAAGTTTTGAAATCATGGCTTTGTATGCAAACTTGATAAAGCACTATATGTTCTCAAAGAGGCTCCATGTGCATGGTACTTCGGCTGTCCGCTAAACTCCATGATCTTGGTTTTACTTTATTCAAGGCTGGCACTTCATTATTTTTCTATTGTAAACATGGAGTCACCATATTTATGCTCATCTATGTGGATGGTATTATTGTCGCGAGTTCACCCAGGGAGGCAGTTGGTGCTCTTCTTGCAGATTTGCGCATGGATTTTGCTCTCAAAGATTTGGGATATCTTCACTACTTTTAGGGTATTGAAGTTAAAGAGGTATCTAATGATGTTTATTGTCTAGAAAAAATATATACTAGATTTATTCAAGCATGTTGGCATGGGGACTACAAGGCTATTATCACCACACTCTATCCGAAAATTTATCTCTTTACAAAGGAGATCCTCTCAGTGATGGATATGCCACTAGATATATGAGCATAGTTGGTGCTCTACAGAATTTTACTTCAACTCGGTTTCATATATCCTTTTATGTTAACAATGGTTGTCAATTTATGCATGTACAACTCTACAATGCACAATTGTAAAGAGAATTCTTAAATATTTTAAGTTTATTATCTCCTTTGGCAGTGGTGAAGAATGGAAAGAATCTGAGGTAGGGCTGACTAACAAAAATGATGCGAAGACAAAATAGTACAGATACATTAATGTTATACATATATATGATTCTAACACAAATCATCTCAATGAGGCGATAAACCAGCTGAAATGTGATATGCCTTTTAAATACCAATAAAATCTCTAAAATATTAAATTATCCACGTAAAAATGTTGAATAGCTCAACCTTAACTTGTATATTCTCATTCTCATAATAAGATCCATGATAAATCTCTCTAATATGAGCAATCTTATTAATGCGCTTCTCTTGAATCAAGACAAGAGAATTTCTAAAGCAAACCTAAAATATCTCATTAAAGTGATGGTAAAAATTGGTGGTAGTAGAGTCTAAATCAACATAGAAGGTGACCATACTGTAAAAATAGTCAATATTGACCTCTTGACTTAGACACTTTTCTTGATTTCCCCCATTTTGTTATCATTTCATCCATACTTAGGATTTTGATGTAATTGTCTATAATAACTAACATATTGCAATAGAGGCTCTAAACCGCAATCTATTTAATTGAGCAAACATGTCCACACATCCTTAGCAAAAGACACTGACATAAGTAATACAATTATAATTTTAGATCAATAAAATATATAAATCCAAAGTAAAACCATATTACATATTTCTATAGGGTTCGTTACATGGAAAACAAAAAAATTCTACCACAAGAATGCATAAAACCAAGATCCAATCTATGGAAAGCCAAGATCTAATCTACAAGATCGGTACAACAAAATTGTAGAGAACTAACCCTCGTAGATCCAAAGAGTTAACAAGATCAGATCTCATGGTTGATGTAGTCGATCACTTGCCGATCACAAGATCGCGTTGACGATCCTTCCGACGCTGCGCTCCGGCAGCGCTTCCGCACTCGGTCACACATACGGAGTCGATAAAGACCTTCCTCTCCCCATTCCAGCGGGCAGCGGAGGTAGTAGATCCCCTCGGAATCCGAGCAGCACGACGACGTGGTGGTGGTGGAGAGAAAACCTGCAGGGCTTCGCCTAAGCCGGAGCAGGACGATGGAGGAGGGAGGAGGGTGGAGGCTAGGGTTGAAGTCAAGGGGCTAGCATGTTGGGCCTCTAGGGCTTGGTGCGGCTGTCCCATGAGCCCTCACAGCATTGCCCAGCCCATGTGGCCCCTCCCGGGTTGGTGGACCCACTGGTGAACCCCTCTAGAAGATTCTAGAAGCTCCGGTCAAAATACCGAAAACTTTTCCGAACCCTAGAAAATGACTTTCCTTATATAAATATTATTCTCTGGACCATTCCGGATATGCTCGTGATGTCCTGGATCCAATCCGAGACTTCGAACAACATTCGGTCTCCAACTTATATTCCATATCTACTTAAACAACATCGAACCTTAAGCGTGTCACCCTACGGTTCGTGAACTATGCAGACATGATCGAGACACCTCTCCGATCAATAACTAATATAGGGATCTGGAGATCCATAATGGCTCCCACATATTCAACGATGACTTCATGATAGAATGGACCATTAACATACGAAACTGATTCCCTTTGTCGCACGATACTTTACTTATCCGAGATTTGATCGCCGGTATCTCCATACCTAGTTCAACCTCGTTACCAATAAGTACTCTCTACTCGTTCTGTGATATTACATCCCTTGTGACCTAGTCACATGCTTTCAAGCCTATTGGATGACATTCCACCGAGAGGGCCCAGAACATATCTATATGTCATTTGGATGGACAAATCCCACTCTTAATGCATGCACTTCAACACACACTTTCAGAATACCCAATGCCACCTTTATAACCACCCAGTTAAGGAAGTAGCATTTGATGCCATCAAAGTACTCATCTAGTGACGGTGATTAACATGATCTCATGGTCGAGGGATTAGGTTACTATGTATCTGAAAGGTTGTAGCAAAACAAACTTAATGACTTGATATTATGCTATGCTTACTATAGGTGTGTGTGTCCATCACATCATTCTCCTAATGATATAATCTTGTTATTAATAATATCCAATATTTAAGATTAGGAAACCATGATCATCTATTAATCAATAAGCTAGTTTAACAAGTGGCTTACTAGGGACTCTTTACTATTTACAAAACACACAAGTATTAATGTTTTCGGATAATACAATCATAGCATGGGATGTAAACATTTATCATAAACACAAATATATAATAATAACCACTTTATTATTGCCTCTTGGGCATATCTACAACAATTTCATCGCATACCTAAAGTTGGCTTTGATCATACCTCATAAGCGGTAAAAAATACCCCCAAGTCCTCCTTAAATACCCCACCTAGTACATTGTTGAGAGTTGAGTTTTGCTAGATTTATATTTAGATATTGCTTGGTTTCCAACTATAAAAGATCTAGTATCGTTTTAGTGCAGTGCTCACTAAAACAAGCATAACTTTGTCACACGTGATCCATTTTTGTTGTATAACCACTCAAATTGTTTAAAAAGAAACATATGCAACTAAAGGTTACCTTTCCCTACTAGGTGCTCCGCCTTTGACCTTTGGACTGAAACATGTTAAGCCCATCTCCAATTTTGGTCAGCGCTTTCTTTGATGCATACTGGGATGGCTGCCGATGCGATAGACGGTCTACTAAGGATTGCAGTCTTCTTTGATCATAATCTCATATCTTGGAGAACACACAAACAAGACACCATGTCTAGGTCAAGTACGAAGGCTGAATTAAATCTGAATGCTATGGCTGAAGTGATATGAGTTCAAACTTTGTTGACAAAACTAGGAATAGATCATCCAAAGGCAGCATCATTATGACGTGATAATCTCGATGCTACATATTTTTCAGTTAATCTAGTTTTCATGCAAGGATAAAGCATATATAGGTGGATTGTCGTTTTGTTCGACATATAGTTGCTAATGAGCATATGAGTATCGGTTTGATACATACAGGTGATCGGTTCGACAGATGAAAACTTTTCCATGCAATCTCAACTTAGTTAAGTTGTGATTGGGAGAGGACCTAAAATAGCGTGGTGCGTTGTAATGTGTTTGTATCTGATAAGGTTAGAGATTATTCTGATATTTCTCCTTGTATAGTTTCCTTAGAGACCAAGGAGATCAAAACCGTATCGATCTATAATCCCTAGACTAACGAGATCAAAACCATATCGATCTATAATTCCTAGACTAAGGAGATCAAATGAACATGCTTAACCCATTGTTTTATAGATTAAGCTCTCACAATTTACTTATATTGAACTTTTATACCTTTATTAACTCATATTGTCACTAAATGTAGACGGTTTGTTTTGATATAAATAATAATAATTTTCTTTTTTTACTAGAGGAATCAACGATGCAAATGCACCCTAACACTAAGATACCATGATTTATTATGTAGTTGTAATATTATCATCAAATTTAGTTTCATATGATAAGATCTGCATTTTTTCCTTAATATTGTTTCATCCTTTTAAATTTTTGTTAATTTAGATGTTGAAGAAAGTCTTTTATAAATCATATTCCTCAGTAAAAAAAGTCTCTACAAACAATGTATTCCAATAATAAAAGGTTTATTTTTTGTAAAACCATTTTCATAGCATACTTAAATATTATGTATAGCGGGTCTATTAATATGGTACTGGTTTTCTGAGTACAAGCCTAAGAAAACAGACAGTCTAGAGCGTGTGAGTTGTAAACAAGTGATTTGTCGATGCCACTGTTGTGCATGCTACTAGATTTGTAGTGAATCAGAGCCATCGGATACAAAACAATCGGCCAGATCACCTTGGGCCATTTACATATAGAATCTTAATTAATGTAGTACACAAATAAATTATGCCAAGTCCCACACCGTATATAGAACGACTAAATGTACAAATCACAACTCGAATATATGCCAAGGATCACACGGGCAGAATCAGACATGATTTTTGATGGCAGAGCTGTAACCATCCTGGTCATCGTAGAACTTGGACCAGAGCATGACCCCTCCATACTTGCTGGACCCCTTCAACGCCGGGAGCACCTGCGACTCGAGGCTCCCCGTGGGTATGAACCCGCTCCCCGCCGCATCTGGCGCCGCCGGCAAGCCGAGGAAGATGTATGTAGCATTGACCGACGATGTCCACTGCTTCCAGGAGTTGAGCAGGTTGGCGGTGCTCCCCGGCGTGTACTGGCAAGGCGGGTTGTTGTAGAACTGAACCCACACGTAGTCGAAGAGGCCGGTCTCCAGTGCCTTGCCGACCGACGCGTCCGGGAACGGGCACTGCGGCGCCGCTGACAGGTACACCTTCTTCCCTCCTTTGCCGCTGTAAGATTTCAGGTGCGCCGCCAGGGCGCCGTAGTAGTCTGGGTTACCGCTCTCGATGTCGAAGTCGACGCCGTCGAGCACGGCGTCGCCGAGTGGCCTCTTCCCTGTCCCGCCGAGGTAGCTGTCCCAGATGTACTGCGCGAGGTCGGCGGCGTCCTTTTCGGAGTTGAGCGTGTACCCTCCGGCGCCTCCGCCGATGGAGAGCATGACCTTGACGCCCTTGGACTGGCAGGAGTGGATGTCGGCGGTGAGGTTGGTGCACGCGTTGGAGTAGGGGTCGCAGTGGCCGGCGAGGTTGAGCTGGGGAGTCTGGCCAGAGCCGAAGCTGCAGAGGAAGGCGATATTGACGAAGGCGTAGTTGCCGGTTGCGCAGGTCTCGGCGAGCGTGCCCTCGTTGCCGTTCTGTCCCCAGTAGATGGCGATGCTGCCGGCGTTCGCTGAGGCGAAGAGGAAGATCGCCAACACGCCGGCGATGAACAAGGAGCTCCCAGGAACGGCCATTGTTGCTTCTAGCTAGAAAGCTCTTGTATGTGCACTGCATTGGGATGGGATGATGCTATCTAACTGCATGGACGGTCTGCTTATATACTACTACTACAGACAGCCTTGGAAAATTTGAAATGGATTTTTAAGGAATGCGTGCCTTGGAGGTAGTGATGGATCAACGTCGCTGTTTCACCATTCTCCACGGAGTTTTGGGCAGAAAGGCCTCTCCTTGTGCCTGAATGCCCGATACGTTAAGCTGCCAATTCTTAATTTCTTGTTTCTAAATACCCCTGAACGCGCTGACTTGTTCATACGATTGAGATGATATTGCCAGCATCTCCGTACGTATTGTGCATATCAGTGAAGTAAACGTTGTTACTGTATCGGTATTGTGGATCGGCAAAATACAGGGCACTCTGTGTTTGTCCCGGCCATTGTGCAGTTCATTCAGTTATGGCAGGCAATTCAGAGCATGCCAAATCTTTCAGAGGAACCTGACACTTTTCGATGGAAGCTCTGCTCGGCGGAAGAAACACGGGACACGACGGCGCCGCATGGGCTGCAACCAAAGAGGAGAGTTGTGACGGCGCCATGATCATGGCGGTGGCCAGAAGCTTGCTTAGATTCTTATTGTTTCAGTTTGCATCAGAGATCAGATCATTATTACTCCACGACGTAGTTTTCTTCCTGATCCGCTACTCCATTAGAGGAGGAGGCGATGGGGATCGACTGATCATGACAAAACAGACTCGTGCGCACAGATCGGAACGGCCGGACATAAGCCACATGTTGTTTGTTAAAAGTCTATAATATCCTTTCAAATGGAGCGCTAGATTTTATTGGTACTCCCAACACTCTTCATGGAGTACCAGGGTACCGTAAAACTCACATTCCTTCCCCTTCATCACCGTTGCCCTCCACGCCTAGATCTGCTACTCCCCGCCGGTTTGCACATGAGTGTGGTGAGGGGCATGAGGCCAAGAGATCTGATTCATCTTCGGTGGAGGATGATTGGGTTTGGGCAGGGGTGCAGATCCTTTGGTCCCGCGTTCGAACTCGAGATGGAAGGTAACTTTCTGTCATCTGCCTAGGGTTGGGGGTCATAAGGATCATCGTTTCTAGGTAGGGATTTCGCTAGCTTATCCCGGGGTCCGTCGTTTTGTTCTTCGAGATCTGCGTGGTAAGGTTTTGGATGCTCGACCCTGGGGGATTGATAGCAAAATTAGATGATGTGTTGTTTTTTCCAAAATTTCTGATTTGAATCACGGGTAGGACTGCTTCCCCCATGATTTCTGTGAGTAAGGCTCCTAAGCTGACGAATTCATCTTGGCCCGATTCACCAGAATCGTTTAGGTGGATTGCGACAATGTTTAACCCATTGTTTCATAGTCTAAACTCTCGGCAATTTACTTATATTGAACTTCTATACTTTTCTTAACTCATATTGTCACTAAATTTTGATGTTTTGTATTGATATAAATAATATTTATTTTCATTTTTATTAGAGGAATCAACAATGCAACTGCACCCTACCACTAACATACCATGTTTTATTATGTAGTTCTAATATTATCAACAAATTTAGTTTCATATGATAAGATCTGCATTTTTTTCTTAATATTATTTCATCCTTTTAAATATTAGTTAATTGAGATGTTGAAGAAAGTCTTTGGTAAATCAAACTCAGCCCAAATCTAAGCAAAATAAAAAATCAAGTCTCTAAAGACAATGTATTCCAATAACATAAGTTTATTTTATTGCAAAGTCATTTTCATAGTATACTTAAACATTATGTATGGCGGGTCTATTAATATATTACTAAATTTATGAGTACAAGCCTAAGAAAACAGACATTCTAGAGCGTGTGAGTTGTAAACAAGTCAATTGCCGTGCCACTGCTGTGCATGCTACTGGACTCCTAGTGAATCAGTGCCACCGGATACAGAACAATCGGCCAAATCACCTCGGGCCTTTATATAGAATCTTAATGCACACAAATAAATTATACCAAGTCCCACACCGTACATAGAACGATAAAGTGTACAAATCACAACTCGAATATATGCCAAGGATCGCACGGGAAGGATTATAAGTGGTTTTTGATGGCGGAGCTGTAACCATCCTGGTCTTCGTAGAACTTGGACCAGAGCATGTGTCACGCCCCGAGACTGGCCCCGGGAGGATGACCGCCGCCGCGCGCATATAGACCTGGAGGCCTATATACCCGCAAGGCTAAAATGACGGCATAAGCCGGCACCATGGACATCGAGAAGCTCAAACTAATTTTATGACAATATTATTTTACATTTACACAAGAATATAACTAGGTTTTCTAATTCGCTTCCCGTCCCACCGGTCCAGCTATTCCTTGAAACGACGACAACTCTCGCATGTTAGTGTCGACTGCATCCAAAAACATTAGGGAGCAAGGGTGAGTACGAATACTCAGCAAACCAATCATACACACAATCATATAAATTGTAAAATTGACTTGCATTACGAAAATAGATGGTTAAATTAATTAAGCAATTTAAAACGCATGGTGCCACACATGAAAGTAAGCATTCCCAAACCCAGGAGTCACAGGGGTTAATATTAACGCTTTTACACTCTGCAAAGGGGTACCCGACATCTGTAGGGTTCGCAGCATAGAAAACAAAAAAATTCCTACGATGTGAACTATGTACCAAGATCTATCTATTAGATACAAACAACGGGCGGATGTATATCCGTAGAGAACATACCCTTGAAGACCGACAAAGCTTAACGAGTTCAACTCGTGGTTGATGTAGACGATCTCTTGTCGATCTCAAGATCGAGAGGAAGTCCTAGCGTCGCAAATCAGCAGCGCATCCGTGCTCGCACACACGTTCGAGGCACCGAGCAACCTCCGCCTCCTCGCTCCAGCGATGCAGCGGAAGCACAACTCTTTCTTGCCGAATAGCCACCGGGAACATGTATCTTGCTAGTCCGAGACCATGGGGGATAAATTCTACAGGGGAGAGAGATCCTTCACGAGGAGGTGTGAGAGACAAGTGAGAGGAGGGGCTCCTTTTATAGGAGGAGGGGGCACCCAAGGGGGTGGCCTCCGGCCATGGGGGCTGCCCCCTCCCCTCCTTCATTCATGTGGGTGGACACTCCACTCACAAAATGGCCCTTCAATTTTCTCCACTCAAAAATCCACTCAAATTCCCATTAAATTTCCACCAAATTTAATGCAAACTCTCATTAAATAAAACTCTATTTTATTCAGAATTTTGTCAATTACTTTAATGACAAACATTCACAAATAACCCCTTGCTAGAATTCTATTTCACATGCATAACCACTTTATGCAATTTCACCCGAAAACCTGTTTCGGTATCTAGTGAAATAAATTTATGCGCTTGTTTATTCTTTCGGCATGAAATTTTTGCTCCAATTGGATGTCGGTGTCTCTTAAGTGTGTCACCCTACGGTTCGTGAATAATGCGGACATGATCGAGACCCCTCTCGGATCAATAATCAGAAGCGGGATCCGGAGACCCATACTAACTCCCACACATTCAACGATGACTTTCTTGTGATCGTCGGAACCTTTTACGCTAGTATCTTAATCCCTTTGTTTCACGATATATTACATGTCCGAGATTCGATCATCGGTATCTCCATACCTAGTTTGATCTCGTTACTGACATGCACTCTTTTCTCGTTCCCGTGATATAACATTCTAGTGATCAAATCACTTGCTTGCAAGCTAATCAATGTGATATCACCGAGAGGGCCCAGAGTATATCTATCTGTCATCGGGATGAACAAATTCCACTCTCGATCCATGAGCCTCAACATAACACTTTGTTAGTTCTGAATCCATCTTTATAATCACCCTGTTACGGTGTGACGTTTGATGTTATCAAGAAACTCTTCTGGTGTTAGTGATTGACATGATCTCATGATCTAAGGATTAGGATCACTTCGTAAGTTGTTATAGCAATATAAACTCAATGACTTTGATCGTAATGCTATACTTCGGATGAATGTTCATCACACCATTACACTAATGTTGTGATCCCGTTATTAACAACATCCAATGTCCATGATCAGGAAACTGTGATCATCTTGTTAATCAACGAGCTAGTTTATGAGAGAGGCATAACTAGGAACTTTCTGTTTGTTTATTAAACACACATGTATTAATGTTACCGTATTAATACAATTATAGCATGAAAAATAAACATCTATCATATACTTGGAATACACATAATAAACACTTTATTATTGCCTCTCAGGGCATATTCCCTTCAGTCTCCCACTTGCACTAGAGACAATAATCTAGTTACATAGTGATAAATCTAACACCCATTGAGTTCTGGTGTTGATCATGTTTTGCTCTAGGGAGAGTTTTAGTCAACGGATCTGCTACATTGAGATCCGTATGTACTTTACAAATCTTTATATCTCCATCCTTGACCTGCTCGCGGATAGAGTGAAACCGGCGCTTAATATGTTTGGAATGCTTGTGAGACCTTGGTTCTTTGGCATTGGCAATGGCACCATTGTTGTCACAATAGATCACCATTGGGTCCAACGCGTTTGCAACCACTCCTAGTTCGGATATGAACTCCTTCATCCAAACTGCTTCCTGAGCCGCTTCTGAAGCAGCAACATATTCGGCCTCCGTTGTTGATCCCGCTACCACAGGTTGTTTGGAGCTCCTCCAACTAATCGCTCCGCCATTCATGAGAAATACATATCCGGATTGAGACTTAGAGTCATCCCGATCGGTGTCAAAGCTAGCGTCAACATAACACTTAGCGACGAGCTCTTCTTCACCTCCGTATACAAGAAACATATCCTTAGTTCTTCGTAAGTACTTAAGGATATTCTTGACCGCTATCCAGTGTTCCGAACCTGGATCCGATTGGTACCTACTAGTCAAACTAATAGCATGTGCCACATCCGGTCTTGTACATAGCATGGCGTACATTATAGAGCCTATGGTTGAAGCATAGGGGACTTTATCCATTACCTCTCTTTCTTCCGCCGAAGCCGGACTTTGAGTCTTACTCAATGTCTTGCCTTGCAACATAGGTAAGAACCCCTTCTTACTTCCGTCCATTTTAAACTTTTTTAAAATCTTATCAAGGTATGTACTTTGCGATAGCCCTATTAGGCGCCTAGATCTATCTTTATAGATCTTTATGCCTAATATGTATGATGCTTCACTTAGGTCCTTCATTGAAAATTTGCTGTTTAGATAACTATTAACACTGTTTAAAAGATCTATATCATTTCCGATCAATAATATGTCATCCACATATAATATCAGAAATGCCACATTGCTCCCACTCACTTTCTTGTAAATACAAGCTTCTCCATAAGTTTGGACGAATCCAAACTCTTTGATCACCTCATCAAAGCGGAGATTCCAACTTCGTGATGCTTGCTTCAATCCATAGATGGATCGCTGAAGCTTGCACACCTTGTTAGCATCCTTAGGATCGACAAAACCCTTTGGTTGTATCATATACAACTCTTCTTCAATATTACCATTGAGAAACGCGGTTTTGACATCCATCTTCCATATCTCATAATCGAAATATGCAGCAATTGCTAACATAATCCTAACTGACTTTAGCATCGCTACGGGAGAGAATGTCTCATCGTAGTCAACTCCTTGAATTTGTCGAAACTCCTTTGCGACAAGTCGAGCTTTATAGACGGTCACATTACTATCAGCATCAGTTTTCCTTTTGAAAATCCATTTGTTCTCCACGGCCTTTCGGTCGTGAGGTAATTCCACCAAGTTCCAAACTTGATTTTCATACATGGATTCCATCTCGGGTTTCATGGCTTCTAACCATTTGTTGGAATCCGGGCTCATCATCGCTTCTTCATACGTCGCAGGGTCATCATTTTCATCAACCATGAAATTCATGACAGGATTTCCGTACAGCTCGGAGCTGCACGCGTCCTGCTTGACCTGCGAGGTTCGGTAGTACTCTCTTTCGGAGTTTCATGATCATTATCATTAGTTTCCTCTTCAACAGGTGGATCCAACTCCGGAACAACTTCCGGCGCTGCGCTACTCGCCATACTTTGAAGAGAAGGTTCAATAACCTCTTCGAGTTCTACCTTCCGACTACTCACACCTTTCGCGAGAAACTCTTTCTCTAGAAATGATCCATTCTTGGCAACAAAAACCTTGCCCTCAGATCTGTGATAGAAGGAATACCCAATAGTTTCCTTAGGGTAACCTATGAAGACGCATTTTTCCGCTTTGGGTTCGAGTTTATCCGGTTGAAGTTTCTTCACATAAACATCGCACCCCCAAACTTTAAGAAATGACAGCTTAGGTTTGTTTCCAAACCACAATTCATACGGTGTCTTTTCAACGGATTTAGATGGTGCCCGATTTAAAGTGAATGCAGCAGTTTCTAGTGCATAACCCCAAAATGACAACGGCAAGTCCGTCAGAGACATCATAGATCGAACCATATCTAATAAAGTACGATTACGACGTTCCGACACACCATTTCGCTGTGGTGTTCCGACAGGCGTGAGTTGTGAAACAATTCCACACTCTTTCATGTGAGTGCTAAACTCGTAACTTAGATACTCACCTCCACGGTCGGACCGTAGAAATTTGATCTTTCTATTACGATGATTTTCCACTTCATTCTGAAATTCCTTGAACTTTTCAAAGGTTTCAGACTTGTGTTTCATCAAGTATATATAACCGTATCTACTCAAATCATCCGTGAAAGTAACAAAATAACGATATCCACCTCGCGCCGACACACTCATTGGACCATATACATCAGAATGTATGATTTCCAATAAATCTGTCGCCCGTTCCATTGAACCGGAAAACGGCGTTCTAGTCATCTTGCCCATAAGGCATGGCTCACATGTATCAAATGATTCAAAATCAAGTGATTCCAAAAGTCCATCCGAATGGAGCTTCTTCATGCGTTTAACGCCAATATGACCTAGACGGCAGTGCCACATATATGCGGATATATCATCATTAAGTTTAATCCTTTTAGCATCAACATTATGAATATGTGTAACATTATCATCGAGATCTAATAGAAATAAACCATTCATCATCGGTGCATGACCATAAAAGATTTCATTCATATAAATGGAACAACCATTGTTCTCGGATTTAAATGAATAACCACTTCGCATCAAACACGATCCAGATACAATGTTCATGCTTAGTGCAGGCACCAGATAACAATTATTCAAGTTTATAACTAATCTCGACGGCAAATGGAGAGGCAGCGTTCCGACGGCGATCACATTGTTCCGACGGCGATCACATCAACGCTTGATCCATTGCCGACACGCATCTTGACCTCACCCCTTGCTAGCGGTCGCTTGTTCCGCAGCCCCTGATTCGAGTTACAAATATTAGCAACTGAACCGGTATCAAATACCCAGGTGCCACTGCAAGCACTAGTCAAGTACACATCAATAACATGTATATCGTATATACCTTTGTTTGCCTTGCCGGCCTTCTTGTCTGCCAAATACTTGGGGCAGTTGCGCTTCCAGTGGCCAGTTCCCTTACAATAGTAGCACTCGGTATCAGACTTAGGTCCAACTCGGGGTTTCTTTTCAGGCACGGCAACAGGCTTTCCGCCCTTACTTCCCTTCCGTTTTCCCTTCTTGTCTTTCTTGAAACCAGTGTTCCTATTGATCATCAACACTTGATGTTCCTTTTTGATCTCCACTTCTGCAGTTTTAAGCATTGACAGAAGCTCGGGGAGAGACTTCTTCATGCCTTGCATATTATAGTTCATCACAAAGCTCTTATAGCTAGGTGGCAGAGACTGCAGAACACGATGGATGCCTAAGTCAATGGGAATCGTTATTCCCAAGGACACAAGCTTATCGGCGTAACCCGACATCTTGAGTACATGCTCACTAACGGAGCTGTGCTCTTCCATCATGCAGCTAAAGAACTTTTCTGAAGCATTGTAGTTCTCTACAGCAGCATGTGTGTCAAAAATCATTTTCAACTCACCCATTGTATCAAATGCATTGCCGTTTTCGAAACGCTTTCGAAGTTCTGGCTCTAGCCCATACAATATGCCGCAATGAACTAAGTTGTGGTCCTCCTGACGAGTCTGATAGACATTCTTCTCCTTGTCAGGGGCATCCTCTAAAGGTGGGGGGCCTAGTGGCGCTTCTAGCACGTATTGCTTTTGTGCAGCAGAGAGGAGAATCCTCAAATTCATGGCCCATTCGGTAAAGTTGCTACCGTTCGTTGCTAGTTTCTCTTTCTCCATGAATACATTGAAATTAAAAGCAGGTGGTGCTATCTACAACAGAATTTGTAAAGTTTAGACTAAGTGTATGATAGATTGAGTTCAACTAATCCATATTACGAATGAACTCCCACTCAAAAACAACATCCCTCGTGTCTTTTTGGTGATTACATGAACCAAATCCACTATACCAAGTCCGATCATCACGTGAGTCGGTATAGCTTCAAAGGCGAGCATCAAATGGGCATCATATAAACTATATGACTCATGCTTAACCTTTCGGTCCGTGTTCCGAGGCCATGTCTGTACATGCTAGGCTCGCCAAGTTAGAACCTTAGTATTCGCGTGTGTAACTGTTTTACACCCGAAATATGGTCGTGGATCCAAGAACACCTGATCATCACGTGATGTCTTGGAGCGACGAAACATAATCGGTGCATACTAAAGGAAGAACACATTTTTATCTTGATATTTAAATGAGGGATCATCTTATTATGCTAACAAAGCGCTAAACAAGCAATATAAGATGCTATCAAACATCACATGTCTATTAGTGAAATGTTATGGTTCCTGCAGATGATCTCTATCATGTGCATCGTGGTATGATCACTATCATACCTATATGTGTAAATCCAAGGTATATGGAGTTTACACGCTATGTGTGTTGTAAGAGTATCATCTCATACTTCTACTTACAATACTACCATATCATAACACTATCCCAGCAACAATCTAAACTAGACGCCTCTAATTTATCCATTGCAAGTTTTACGTGGCTTAGGGCTTTCGAGATAGAACCGTTCTTACCTACGAACATGAACCACAACGAGGATAACCAAATTGTTGACAACTCGTTGTAAAATAGATATTGACTATAGTAGGAGAGACAGACACCCGCTAGCCACTTATGCAAACTAGTTGCATGTCAAGCGTGGAACAGGTCTGATGTGCGAGGACATGTAAAGTTTGTCCGGGCCGCTTCATCACACTATGCCACCAATATCCAAAATTACAACAAAGGAGCAACAACATGATCATCATCGCCCACATACTCATATGTGTACTATCCGTGTAAAGCATCTACGCATAGATCCGGCTCTGATACCACTGTAGGGTTCGCAGCATAGAAAACAAAAAATTTCCTACGATGTGAACTATGTACCAAGATCTATCTATTAGATACAAACAACGGGCGGATGTATATCCGTAGAGAACATACCCTTGAAGACCGACAAAGCTTAACGAGTTCAACTCGTGGTTGATGTAGACGATCTCTTGCCGATCTCAAGATCGAGAGGAAGTCCTAGCGCCGCAAATCAGCAGCGCATCCGTGCTCGCACACACGTTCGAGGCACCGAGCAACCTCCGCCTCCTCGCTCCAGCGATGCAGCGGAAGAACAACTCTTTCTTGCCGAATAGCCACCGGGAACATGTATCTCGCTAGTCCGAGACCATGGGGGATAAATTCTAGAGGGGGAGAAAGATCCTTCACGAGGAGGTGTGAGAGACAAGTGAGAGGAGGGGCTCCTTTTATAGGGGGAGGGAGGCACCCAAGGGGGTGGCCGCCGGCCATGGGGGCTGCCCCCTCCCCTCCTTCATTCATGTGGGTGGACACTCCACTCACAAAATGGCCCTTCAATTTTCTCCACTCAAAAATCCACTCAAATTCCCATTAAATTTCCACCAAATTTAATGCAAACTCTCATTAAATAAAACTCTTTTATTTTATTCAGAATTTTGTCAATTACTTTAATGACAAACATTCACAAATAAACCCTTGCTAGAATTCTATTTCACATGCATAACCACTTTATGCAATTTCACCCGAAAACATGTTTCGGTATCTAGTGAAATAAATTTCTGCGCTTGTTTATTCTTTCGGCATGAAACTTTTGCTCCAATTGGATGTCGGTGTCTCTTAAGTGTGTCACCCTACGGTTCGTGAAGACATGATCGAGACCCCTCTCGGATTAATAATCAGAAGCGGGATCTGGAGACCCATACTGACTCCCACACATTCAACGATGACTTTCTTGTGATCGTCGGAACCTTTTACACTAGTATCTTAATCCCTTTGTTTCACGATATATTACATGTTTGAGATTCGATCATCGGTATTTCCATACCTAGTTTGATCTCGTTACTGACATGCACTCTTTTCTCGTTCCCGTGATATAACATTCTAGTGATCAAATCATTTGCTTGCAAGCTAATCAATGTGATATCACCGAGAGGGCCCAAAGTATATCTATCCGTCATCGGGATGAACAAATTCCACTCTCGATCCATGAGCCTCAACATAACACTTTGTTAGTTCTGAATCTATCTTTATAATCACCCTGTTACGGTGTGACGTTTGATGTTATCAAGAAACTCTTCCGGTGTTAGTGATTGACATGATCTCATGGTCTAAGGATTAGGATCACTTCGTAAGTTGTTATAGCAATATAAACTCAATGACTTTGATCGTAATGCTATACTTCGGATGAATGTTCATCACACCATTACACTAATGTTGTGATCCCGTTATTAACAACATCCAATGTCCATGATCAGGAAACTTTGGTCATCTTGTTAATCAACGAGCTAGTTTATGAGAGAGGCATAACTAGGAACTTTCTGTTTATTTATTAAACACACATGTATTAATGTTTCCGTATTAATACAATTATAGCATGCAAAATAAACATCTATCATATACTTGGAATACACATAATAAACATTTTATTATTGCCTCTCAGGGCATATTCCCTTCAAAATCAACAGCCTCAACTAGAACCACACAGGACTCTAGAAGAGCCGAACTCCTTTACCCACTAGAACCCAGCCACCTGAATTTACTGATGTCGGTCGCTTCTACGGATCCATCACCGACACGTTCCGTTTCAGGGCCGTCCCTAGCGGAGAACTCAGCCAGTCCCATACCTGGACTATGACCGGTACAATACAATTACCTTCGTAGCACCAAGTTTTATTTTCGAAAAAAAGTTGTTATTATTTCTCACGTTGTCCAGTCTCTCAATCCATATTCATGCCAAATACCCGGTTCGTATCGATGGCTCCAACGGATCCATCACCGTATTCCGATAGCTATGTATTAGCCCACGAATGCATCATAGTTTAATCAAAAACATGCTTTACCAAGTATATGAAAGAGGTATGAAAAGCTTGCCTTAAAATAAATATCAAGATTAATATATTCTCCAAGAAAACCCCACTGCTGTGCCATGAAAGAAAACCGACAGCAGTGCCAAAGTTATTCGAATCTCTTCTACGATTTAGCAACGCATCCTCCTAAATAATTTTCATCGCCTCCATAAAATAAAAGTATGCTCGTAGTCTCTCTCTCACTGGTTCTGACCATGCAATTCTCAGTCTTGTCTCTCTCAACGTTGCATAACACCAGCACCTCCTCTATTTTTGGCAGAACCTCCCCCTCTCTTTCTCAATGCATGCCTCTAAAAATACCCATCGATACCACCTTCTAGCTAGCTACAATCCTCTCTTGCTCTCTACTTTCTATATTGTTGTTGTATGTTGAGGCAGAGACATGAGCTTCGATTTATACTAGATGACCACCGTCTAATGAGGCAAAATATCTAAGATGCACCGTCTAAGGAAACGTCGCTGACTAAGCCTTTTAGATTTTTACTACCTGCTGGCCTCCATGCAAAGAGTCCACGTGATGACAAGGATGACTAAGCTACTCATGCGCTGCCACCTAGGATTTCCTAAATACAAGCCCACTAATATGATGCCACGTTTCAGCTCTCATAAAATATCTTGTACGTTCTGCTAGTCTTGCTTAACTTTTCCTTATTGTACTATAAACTAAAACCACGACGTGTGATGCCAGCTCCACTTCTATTCTTTCTTTCAGATCAACAATTCTTCTAGGTAGCTCCACGACATGCAGAAGTATTACTAGGTCATGCACTAAGCGTGTCAAGTTTTATTACCAACTTAAATTATCTACTCTATTTTTGTTGCAAGAAAATACTAACATCCAAATTTAAACAATAGAGATTAGCGAAAAGTCTAAGAAATTGGAAGTTAACAAAAAATAATTAGTAGTCCGAAAAATTGGGTTATCACAGCCTACCCACCTTATTAGAATTTCGTCCCCGAAATTCAACACAAAATAACTTAACTTTCTAAACTAGAATGCATAATTTTTCCATACAAGAATTAGGCAAGTAACCAAAACATAAACCTAACAAGTATTTATATATACTACTAGTAAACAAGCAATCAAGCATCAAAGTTAGTCGCGAAACTAACTAACAATTACCCATTTTGGCCCGCGGTCCTAAACATAGAACCTAGAGCTCTGATACCACTTTAACTGTCACGCCCCGAGACTGGCCCCGGGAGGATGACAGCCGCCGCGCTCATATAGACCTGGAGGCCTATATACCCGCAAGGCTAAAATGACGGCATAAGCCGGCACCATGGACATCGAGAAGCTCAAACTAATTTTATTACAATATTATTTTACATTTACACAAGAATATAACTAGGTTTTCTAATTCGCTTCCCGTCCCACCGGTCCAGCTATTCCTTGAAACGACGACAACTCTCACATGTTAGTGTCGACTGCATCCAAAAACTAGGTTTTCTAATTCGCTTCCCGTCCCACCGGTCCAGCTATTCCTTGAAACGACGACAACTCTCGCATGTTAGTGTCGACTGCATCCAAAAACATTAGGGAGCAAGGGTGAGTACGAATACTCAGCAAACCAATCATACACACAATCATATAAATTGTAAAATTGACTTGCTTTATGAAAATAGATGGTTAAATTAATTAAGCAATTTAAAACGCATGGTGCCACACATGAAAGTAAGCATTCTCAAACCCGGGAGTCACAGGGGTTAATATTAACGCTTTTACACTCTGCAGAGGGGTACCCGACATCAACAGCCTCAACTAGAACCACACATGACTCTAGAAGAGCCGAACTCCTTTACCCACTAGAACCCAGCCACATGAATTTATTGATGTCGGTCGCTCCTACGATCCATCACCGACACGTTCCGTTTTAGGGTCGTCCCTAGCGGAGAACTCAGCCAGTCCCATACCTGGACTATGACCGGTACAATACAATTACCTTCGTAGCACCAAGTTTTATTTTCGAAAACAAGTTATTATTATTTCTCACGTTGTCCAGTCTCTCAATCCATATTCATGCCAAATACCCGGTTCGTATCGGTGGCTCCAACGGATCCATCACCGTATTTCGATACCGACGTATTAGCCCACGAATATTTCAAGGAATATTCAAATATCTCGTACTATCAAAGAATGCATCATAGTTTAACCAAAAACATGCTTTACCAAGTATATGAAAGAGGTATGAAAAGCTTGCCTTAAAATAAATATCAAGATTAATATATTCTCCAAGAAAACCCCACTGCTGTGCCATGAAAGAAAACCAACAACAGTGCCAAAGTGATTCGAATCTCTTCTACGATTTAGCAACGCATCCTCCTAAATAATTTTCATCGCCTCCATAAAATACAAGTATGCTCGTAGTCTCTCTCTCACTGGTTCTGACCATGCAATTCTCACTCTTGTCTCTCAACGTTGCATAATACCAGCACCTCCTCTATTTTTGGCAGAACGTCTCCCTCTCTTTCTCAATGCATGCCTCTAAAAATACCCATCGATACCACCTTCTAGCTAGCTACAATCCTCTCTTGCTCTCTACTTTCTATATTGTTGTTGTATGTTGAGGCAGAGACATGAGCTTCTATTTATACTAGATGACCACCGTCTAATGAGGCAAAATATCTAAGATGCATCGTCTAAGAAAACGTAGCTGACCAAGCCTTTTAGATTTTTACTACCTGCTGGCCTCCATGCAAAGAGTCCACGTGATGACAAGGATGACTAAGCTACTCATGCGCTGCCACCTAGGATTTCCTAAATACAAACCCACTAATATGATGCCACGTTTCAGCTCTCATAAAATATCTTATACGTTCTGTTAGTCTTGCTTAACTTGTCCTTATTATACTATACACTAAAACCACGACGTGTGATGCCAGCTCCACTTCTATTCTTTTTTTAAGATAAACAATTCTTCTAGATAGCTCCACGACATGCAGAAGTATTACTAGATCATGCACTAAGCGTGTCAAGTTTTATTACCAACTTAAATTATCTACTCTATTTTTGTTGCAAGAAAATACTAACATCCAAATTTAAACAATAGAGATTAGCGAAAAATCTAAGAAATTAGAAGTTAACAAAAAAATAATTAGTAGTCCGAAAAATCGGGCTATCACAGCATGACCCCTCCATACTTGCTGGACCCCTTCAACGCCGGGAGCACCTGCGACTCGAGGCTCCCCGTGGGTATGAACCCGCTCCCCGCCGCATCTGGCTTCGCCGGCAAGCCGAGGAAGATGTATGTAGCATTGACCGCCGATGTCCACTGCTTCCAGGAGTTGAGCAGGTTGGCGGTGCTCCCCGGCGTGTACTGGCAAGGCGGGTTGTTGTAGAATTGAACCCAGACGTAGTCGAAGAGGCCGGTCTCCAGGGCCTTGCCGACCGATGCATCCGGGAACGGGCACTGTGGCGCCGCTGACAGGTACACCTTCTTCCCCCCTTGGCCGCCGTAAGATTTCAGGTGCGCCGCCAGGGCGCCGTAGTAGTCTGGGTTACCGCTCTCGATGTCGAAGTCGACGCCGTCGAGCACGGCGTCGCCGAGGGGCCTCTTCCCGGTACCTCCAAGGTAGCTGTTCCAGATGTACTGCGCGAGGTCGGCGGCGTCCTTTTCGGAGTTGAGAGTGTACCCTCCGGCGCCTCCACCGATGGAGAGCATGATCTTGACGCCCTTGGACTGGCAGGAGTGGATGTCGGCGGTGAGGTTGGTGCACGCGTTGGAGTAGGGGTCGCAGTGGCCGGCGAGGTTGAGCTGGGGAGTCTGGCCAGAGCCGAAGCTGCAGAGGAAGGCGATGTTGACGAAGGCATAGTTGCCGGTTGCGCAGGTCTCGGCGAGGGTGCCCTCGTTGCCGTTCTGTCCCCAGTAGATGGCGATGCTGCCGGCATTCGCTGAGGAGAAGAGGACGATCGCCAACACGCCGGCGATGAACAAGGTGTTCCCAGGAACGGCCATTGCTGCTAGCTACAGAGCTCTTTTATCTGCACTGCTTTGGGATGGGATGATGCTATCTAACTGCATGGACGGTCTGCTTATATACTACTACTACAGACAGCCTTGGAAAATTTGAATGGATTTTTAAGGAATGCGTGCCTTGGAGGTACTGGTGGATCAACGTCGCCGTTTCACCATTCTCCACGGAGTTTAGCCCAGGCTGGACCTTCCTCGTGCCTGAATGCCTGATACGTTAAGCTGCCAATTCTTTAATTTCTTATTTCTAAATAGAGTTAAATACACTAACAGTCCCTATACTTGTTGGACTGATTCAATTTAGTTCTTGTTCTTGAAATTTGCTGAATTTTGTCCGTGTATTATGAATTGGGCTCGATTTAATCCTAATCCATGTTTGGCATCAAAATTACACTGATGCGAACGCCAATGTGAACCGAAATCTTGCAGGAACACCCTCTTGCATCTAGAATGTTTTTTCACTACTAGATATTTGAACATACCCCTTCCACATCAGCTCCGTTATGCGGAGCGTCCAACGCCGTCGCAGATCCTTTTAGACAAGAGAGTTCTATTCGAGGGAGGACAAAGGGAAGGTCTCGACGATGGTGGAGGTGACGGGCAGTGACAAAAGCGGCGGAACGTTGGACCAGAAGTTGGAGCGACATATTTACAACGGAAGGTTAACTAATGGTATCAAGGCAACATGGGAGGGGCTAACTGCAAATTTCCGGTTCATCTTAACTCCTGCAAGTGGGACACACCTCATGTGGCATGCGAGTAAGCGCAACACGAAACATTGATTAGGACTAAATCAAGCCCAATTTACAAGTACATACACAAAATTCATAAATTCCGAGTACGAGGACTAAATCGAGCCGGCCTAACAAATACAGGGACCGATTGTATATTTAACTCTTCTAAATACATGCGCAACCCTGAACGACTTGTTTATACGATTGAGACGATATTGCCAGCAACTCCGTACGTATTGTGTATGCCAGTGAAGTAAAACGTTGTTACTGTATCGGTATTGTGGATTGGCAAAATACAGGGCACTCTGTGTTTGTCCCGGCCATTGTGTAGTTCATTCAGTTATGGCAAGCAATTCAGAACATGCCAAATCTTTCAGAGGAACCTGACGCTTTTCGGTGGCAGCTTTGCTCGGCGGAAGAAACATGGGACACGACCGCGCCACATGGGCTGTCATCGACCGAAGAGGAGAGTTGTGACGGCGCCACGATCGCGCTTGGGTCCATGTACATTCTCCATGTTTCGACTAGCTGTTTACTCCACTATCTCTATATACGTTTTGATCAAAGTTAAACTTTGTAAAGTTAACCAACTTACGGAATAATGTCAATATTCCAATGCAAATGTATAACATATAATTTTTCTTTTGAAAAGGGGTGTATCCGGCCTCTGTATCGGTCGATACACAAGCCTTTTATTAATAATTCAAATTTCAATAGTATTACAAATCATGGATCGCTTATGGTCGACACCAAAATCAACAAGTAAAAAGTAAAAACGAGTGACTAAACATCATAATCAATCTATTAGAATGCATTAGATACTGGTTGAAAATATGTCCAGCGACCATCAGGAGACGGTTGCTTCCAGTAGTCATAATATCCCACTAGTCTGGTCAAGATAGAAACGCCCAAAGCTACACCCAATATGCCGCAATGTGGATAACGCGCATAAGATTAATCTTGTTTTATTTTATTAAAGATAATATCATTCAGGCATCTTCAATAGACCAACTGAAGCACGAATCCTAGCCTTAAATGACTTATCAAAACTATGTAACCAATTAGTAAATATGTTCGCTATATTAGTCATTTATCAAAACTATGTAACCAATTAGTAAATATAAATATGTTCGCTATATTAGTCGAAAGGATAAATCATAAGCAAAATGAATAATTCGCCACAAAAGAGAGCAAAAAGGCAAGCAAAATGAATAATATGCCACATATAATATTATATACCATGCATGATAGTCCTAATAATACTGATTTAATATTAAAGATGCTTGGTTAAACTTTACGCATTTTGGTATATGCACGGTATAGAGAAACAGAGAGTAACTACATTTTGTTGTTGTGCAGAAGGATGTGTAGTAAGATATCAATGTATTTTTCCTTTACATTATCTAGATCTTCCAGTGGGTCCCCCGCAGCTAAAGAAAAATCCAGTGGCCGGTGCTTAACATCATCATGTGGCAACAAAGAGAACTTGCTACGGAGAGTCCAAAATCCTGAATATCTAGGTACAGGCACGGCAGAGCATAGTAAAGATACTGAACGAAACTTCGAAGTGCACTAAGATACCAACAGATACATACACACCCCGAAACTTCGAAGTGCACTAAGATACCAACAGATACATACACACCCTGAATGCGTACCCGAGGCCACACCAAGACCCAAGGCAAACGCATACATTCTGCTACAGCCATATAGGCACGGACATGTTCTTCCATCATGAGCTACTACAAACATTACTCCTACAGATATGTTCCATCTCGACAGGCGACGACAACGAAATCGCAAGGCAGCCTAAAACGGACACAGGCCACCTCCATCACCCAACGCATCGCCACACGGATCACAAAATGCACCATTGCACGACTAGCAACGGTCACTGCCACTAAAGCTTGCAGACTATTAGGGAACCCTCCCACAACTGGAGGTCGCCACCGGGATCCTTCACTCGTCTGGAACCACTTCCATGTTCTGCTCTTCGTACCTCACTGCAACCAGGAACTGTATGCTCACCTGCACAACCAGGAAACAGCGTCGCCGGTGGGTCATCCAGGCTGATCAAGGTCAAGTAGGTACACAATACACCTAGTCCGGTATGAATGGTTTACCTGCTTCGGGTCATACACAGCGAACTCGTTGTACTCCAGCGGGCCGTCGTTGTTCCCTGAAGGCACCAGCTTGCCGCATGGCACCTTCACGTCATCCCTCCAGGTGAAGTGCTCCGACTCATCTGTCGTCTTCCTCCCTACCCCCTTCACGCCGGTCTTCTTCTCTTCCAGAGATTTCACATCCTTTTGTTTCCAAAACAGGGAGGCAGCATCAGCATCAAATAAGGAGCAACAGGTTCAACTTTCAAGATATACTCAAAAGCATGTGGCACTGGGGCAAGTACCTTTTCCCCTGGTGTGCCTGTTATCTCTTTGACCTCTTCCCCGAGAGAAGCTACTGCCAGGACCAGGTACCCTTCTGGACGGTCAACTGCCGTGAAGCCATAACGAGCAGCTTCCGCTGCCGCGTCTGAACAGACTATCGCTTTACCAAACTACATCAACAGCACACGAGTTTTCAGCACAATGCTCGGTGTATCAGCCAGTGGGAATCAATCAGGTAACGTGACAAAAAATTACCATGTATCCCGGGACAGGTAGATGGCAAACAGCAGGCAGGAAACCTTTATACAGATGTCTAAGCAGGTTTGAGCTTCTAGTGCCTGCAGAAAATAAGAGACTACTGCCAGTTAAACAGAGGTGACAATATCAATAATACATCAATTATATCGTGCACTGATGGTCTGGAGGATTGGGTACAGACACATACCACACCAAAGAAGAACTTTGTTTGGTAGTTTCTTCATTTCACTATAGGAAGGAAATGCACTAGACTCGACAGCATATATCCAATCAACAGACACACCATAGACCTGCAACAGAGCGAAACTTGAGGCAGACCCCATGGGTGGAGAAAACTAAAAGCACAGGAACATGTCATCCTACCACATCATCAACCTTCACAGGTTCATATGTTTTCTCGAGATACTTGAGAATCATCTTGTAATCCTCTGAATCTTCAGGAACGCAGTTGATTGAACAACCGAGTTTCTTGTAGCATTCAGACAGCGGATCATCTAAGGTTGAGCCAGAAATATCTCCTATAAGATGGGAAGCCACATTTATATCGCGTATCGAAGCCAGAGGCCACCTGCTTGTCACAAGTTGCAAGAAGATTAGCACAAGCAGGTCAACCATAAGAAGATTATGTCTGATAAAAGTTATACAGTACGTTGTCAGCAATCTGTTCAAATCCCCTCATTGTATACGGCCGAGTTGTGGGGAACAGGGTGAACCACTTGTTGCTTATTTCTATCCAGAATGCATCAGCAGCAGGGGGAGATTCCGGTGCCGGTTCCGCATCTCGGATCCACTGAAGTAGCACTTCCTCACCTGAAAAATTCGATTAGTCCATGATAAACTTCCAAGTATAGTAACCAAAAGTGTTCAAGGGCAAACAAACCTCTCCTCAAATGGACATCTGTAAGCATCCCGATTGGAAGATCAGGCAGATCCTGGGCCATCTCTGTCAAAGCATATCTGTGGCACAAATGAGTATATATCAGTTTCGATGATCTCCCAACTAACAGAAGGGACCTAAATTTTAGGAGACTAAACGACTACATCCAATTTAATGATTTCCCAAGAAACACGCTCATGCGAGTTTTCATTTATTTTACCAAGGAACACAATGCAGATAATGTTCCAACCAAAAATGTAAGCCACATTTTAAACTAGCAATGCAGAAGTAAAATTAACTGGCACCTGTATATTTCTTGACTGCACAACTGCTTTACGAGAAAAGCGACTGCAGGGTCCAACTTGCAGTGTGCTGCTGCAGATCCCAATTGACGAAGTCCTGCACCTCCATGACGCACGTCAAATCCAATGTCCTGCCAAGAGAAAATAAATATTTATGATAGCGTTCCTCGGTGCATTTAGAAGGTTGGAATCAGAAAAGAAACTCGAAAGTACCATGTCTAAAGGGTACATCTTCATACTCTTCTTCTCAAACTTCTTCTCTCTCTCCCATGGCTCAAACTCATTTCCAGTCACCTCCTCAAATAGGCGGACAAATTCCTGAATAGCATCATTGACGCGGCTACCAAAATCTTCAACACGTTCCTCTGCCATCTGGTCATGGCCAATTGGACCCTTCTTGTAGAAAAGATGCAAGTGTTTTTCAGGTACCATGATCAGCTGCAGAATGCAAAAGCTGCATAGAAACAGTTTGTAAGCACTTTCGAGTCAATGTACCCTTCATTGTCCTCGAACATCAAGATACATGATAACAAAAGAACATACTGGTTCATCTCGGATCCCAAATCGCACACTGAGAAGGCACAATTGTAGATGATGCCATCCTTCTCAAAGATACACCCACCATCTTTGTCCAGTTTAGAGTCCTTATGCACTGATCTTTTGCCAGCAAGTTTCAGCTGCTCAATAAAAGAAAAGCTGTTGAGAACCAAAATGAAGGTGCAATTATGAAAAGCTCATGGCAAAGGCATAACCTCTGCAGCCAAAGTCTCAATGGCCTCCTCGCTTGGATGAAGCTTGTCCAGTGGCAGTCCTTTGCCTTCCGGGACAATATCAGTTACAATATCATAAGCATCCAAAGGCTGAGCTTCGTTCTTCTGGATGCTATCAACTATCCAGTTCTCACTAACAATAGGAGTACCACGCTCCCTGTGCATGCACGGTTCAATTGTCATATACATCATCATAAAACATACTACGTTGTTAAACAAAGAAGGGAGAGAATGGACTGTGTTAACATGCATTTATCACACTTTGGAGCATTGAGCATATTTAGAGACAAGAGTAGTAAATAAGGGATTACAGTGCTTCAGCAAATCCTCCTGAGCCACCTCTATCTCTTTCAGCTGCAGAAGCGACTACACATGTGACACCTGTGGGAGGCAACAGTACCAGCATTATGAGTGGCTTACCCTGCACTATCAAATGTGCAACATTTCGTTCATGATATAACAAACAGGATTTTACTGCATGATACCCACCAAGAACAGAATTACTGACTTTCCCTCCATGCTTCAGAATCTGCTCCTTGAAATAAGCCTGCAGTTTTTTAACCAACAGATTCAGATCATGAAACACTTTTAAGCTAATATAGAAGCAAGCAAGTTCTAACACAATACGTGTGAGCGTGACATCCGCCCAGACAATGCAATCATCATGCCCGAGAAGATATGGGCCTTCTCATCCAAATCTCGTTTAGGGTACCCCTTCCCTTCCTGTTGCTTCAGCCACTGCAAGGAAGCAAATGAAATGCAGATTACATACCACTCGTAAAGCTAGGTACAGCGCTCTTAAATAATCAAAATTTGATCTTGTTACCTTGTTTACGAAATCATCGCGAATGCCATCTGGGACCTTTATAGGACCACTTTTCCTTGGAGGTTTATTGGTGCTGAAAATGCAGCTTGCCCACTCACTGTATTTCCCTTTGCACTTGTATTTCCACCCTTTACACTCAAGCTGACCACTACATATTGGGCACTTCTCCAGAGGCCCATAAAAGATCATATCCTCACTGAGGACATGCAGAGTTTGTCACAAATTAGCCAAAAAAATAGCTTATGACAAAGTAATTGTGATTTTAGTATAAGAACCTCTCATTCAGATAACTCAAACAGAACATACCAGTTTGGAACAACTGCATCTTCTGATCCGGAAGCATCTTGCTCATTAGCTTCAAGGATCTTGCGCATGTCCTCCACAGAGAGGTGTTCCCTTATGGCCTTGCAGAAGTCTATGAACTCTTTCGTGGCATTTTCCTTTCCATTTAGCTCAGACTCTTTACCTTTGAGCTTCTTGGTCTTCGCCGGAGGTTCCGGGTCATCTAACTTGTTCTTGGAGGGCCCCTGCTTCCCCCCTTCCTGCTCTTTGTTTTCTGCCTTCTGCCTTTTGGGGGAAGCCTTCCCTTCTTCAGTCGCATGCGTTCGTGATCTTGTCTCGTGTACCTCCAAGGACAACAACATTTCACAAATTGATGAGCGGCATAAAGAATCCATTCGAAAACAATCAGAGCTAAGCAATAGCAGAAGCCAGAAGGGTATTCAAGAGCTAGATAAGAGACACATATTAATGATGATCCCACATGGAGCAACATAAAAGTTTGCAAGTTTATGCATCATGCATATGTCATATGTCAGAAAGGGAATAATTAATTTTTTGTTCTTTTGAGTAGAATCTACAACAATTGGTTCTAATAAAGGACATGGGTACATACAGTTTATACATATAAAAGGACGAGGTATTGATACCACATTCACATCATTAATATACACGCCAGATGCGAGTATGCTACTGTTTCACAGCTGAAACTGAGAAATACGAGGAGGAAACTGAGAAATAGAAGGAGTCCACAGTCACAATAGGTGAAACAAGAGACTATCAAGATTCGAAAACGATTATGAACAGCTGAAATCTATCACTATGCGGGTATTTCAGAATCAGAAACAATGCAAGTTAACAACAAAAAGGAAAATGCTATAACTCGTATCAGTCATCAATAGGCAAACCATTCTCGGTGACATCAATCAATTAATCCATCGTACTAGCTAAACTCGCTAGTCCTAACAAAGTACTTCTTGCAATAAAATGGCAAGAACCTATCCGTGTACTACCCTTGAAAGCTTCCAAGCCACGGGCAACTAAGGATCAAAGAAAAAGACGCGACCAAATTACTGTCTTAGCAACATCAGTAAGTACATGACAATGTCAATCGCAGATTACAGCAATGTATTTGGACCGGATGAGATGGGGGCAGGAGAGCAAGTAGTACCATGGTGGCTGGATTACGAGGAGATGGAAGCAGCGAGAACCACCAGGGTCCCGGTCCATCCTTATCAAGGGACCTAAATAGGCGCCGAGGCGACCGCGGTAGAAGTGGGGGAGTTTGGGTGTCGCCGCCGCTGGGCTCCAGGTGTGCCCTCGCCTGCCTGCCCCCGCGACACGTCGCCTGCCGCCAGCTCTCATGCAGATGCTAGGTGCGTCGCGACTGGCGCTCATCGGGGAGCGCACCACCGAGGGGCAGATGTAGGGGGAAGGGCATTTGGGGAAGTCGGAGTTCTCGGATGCGGTGGGAGTGGGATGAAAACCGCCGCCGGTGGTATCCAATCTCCGAATTTTCTATTTCGTTTATTTTCTTCGCGACACTGGAAAAGGAGAACAGAAATGTCTGCGACACTGGAAAAGGAGAGAAGCTGAAACAAATCATTTTTTTACAAGAGCTATGAAAAAAATCATTGAGAACCAACATATGGCTCACGTAACCTTAGCACCAAAATTGGGAGATGTAAAAAACAACACAAAATTCATATCAAAATAGTCAGCACTCAGCAAATAAGTACTTTGAATCTCAAATTGACATCATAGTAGGAGTGAACTTGCCCAATTTCTCTTTTTTTTTTATTCCTTAGAAAAAAAAATTCTTTCTGGTGGTGGAAACGCTCCTAAACAAGGCCGGGCCGGCGAAAATCCAAAACCATGTGTGAAACTCTAAAATTGGTACCTATGTCACTAGAAAATAATGAAAAACTATAATGTATATGTAGGGTTTCGTAGCATGGAAAACAAAAAATTTCTATCGCATACAAACAAACAAGCCAAGATCTATCTACTAGATTGAAGCAACGAGTCGATGGAATAACTCACCCTCGAAGATTCCAAAGTGTTTAACGAGAGCGGATTCTCGTGGGTGATATAGTCGTACTCTTCCCGATCTCAAGATCGCGTAGACGATCCTTCCGACGCTGCGTTCCGGCAGCGCTCCCGCAGTCGGTCACACGTTCGGTACTCGACGAAGACCTTCCTCTCCCTTGTTCCAGCAGGCAGCGGAGGTTGTAGCACTCTCCTCGCGATTCCGGCAGCACAACGGCGTGGTACCGGAAGTAGAGGGAGATCTCGCAGGGCTTCGCCTTAAGCCGGAGCGAGTATGATGGAGTATGAGAGAGTCCCTCGACGATCTAGGGTTTAGACACGCCAAGGAGGGGCAAGCCGGCGGCTAGGGTTTAGCTAGGCGGCGGCGATTTGCCCTAGGGCCGGCGGCGGCGGCTTGGTACTAGGGTTTAGAGGTAGGAACTTGTGTGTGTCCAGGAGGGGAGCCCTGCCCCTCCTTATATAGGTGGAGGGGGCCGGCCAAGGGGAGGGGAGTCCCTCCCCAACTCGTCTTGGTGGTGCGCCGGCGGTGGGAGGAGGAACTCCTCCCCAAAGTCGGTTTCCACCTCCCTCTCCACTTTCCAAAATTAGCCGTTTGACTTTCAAACTTGGCGTTTGACTTTTCAAACTAGGATTTCAATAAACCTTCTATTTTGTTCAGTGATGACACCGAGTACATGATGCAATCATACCAACTTGATATAACACACTCATGTACCCTTCCCCTCCGGAGTGCCGGATATTCCGGAACCTTCTAGAACATTCCCGATGAAAACACCGAAACCATTCCCCAACTCCAAAAGAGGACTTTCCTTATATGAATCTTATTCTCCGGACCATTCCGGATCTCCTCGTGATATCCCGAATCCCATTCGAGACTCCGAACAACATTCGGTCTCTTTCTCATCATTCCATAACTACTCAAACAACGTCGAATCCTTAAGTGTGTCTCCCTACGGTTCGTGAATTATGCGGACATGATCGAGACACTTCTCCGAACAATAACCAATAGAGGAATCTGGAAATTCATATGGCTCCCACATATTTCTACGATTACTTTGCGATCGAATGAACCACTTACATACGATATCAATTTCTCTTTGTCTCACGATAGTTTACTTATCCGAGGTTATGATCGTCGGTATCTCTGCATACCTAGTTCAACCTCGTTACTGATAAGTACTCTTTTCTCGTTCCCGTGATATGTGATCCCTTGTGAGCCAGTCACATGCTTGCAAGCTAATTGGATGACATTTCACCGAGAGGGCCCAGAGTATATCTATCCGTCATATGGATGGACAAATCCCACTCTTGATCCATGTGTCTCAACCAATACTTTCCGAACACTCAATGCCACCTTTATAGCCACCCAGTTATGGTGTGGTGTTTGATATCATCAAAGCATCCATCCGGTAAAGGTGATATGCATGATCTCATGATCGAAGGAATTAGATTACTATGTATCAGAAAGCATATAGCAATTGAACTATTAAAATGACTTGATCTTTATGCTACGCTTATCTATAGGAGTATGTCCACCATATCATTCTCCTAACGATATGATCTTGTTGTTAATAACATCTCAATGTTCATGATAGGGAAACCACAATCATCTATTAACCAACAAGCTAGTATTATATAGAGGCTTACTAGGGACTCTTATTTTAGTCTACAAATCACACAAGTATTAATGTCTCCTTGTTAATACTATTATAGCATGAATGTAAACATTTATCATAAACACAAAGATATAATAATAACTATATTTATTATTGCCTCTAGGGCATATCTCCAACAGTATATATATTCTTTGGATGCACATCTAAAGTGAAGATCCACTCTCAGCATCTATATATTCTTGATAAATTGTAAAATCATCTAAAAATGTTCTAAGGTGTATTTTAGAAAAGAGACCGAACTCACGACACGCGACAATCTATGTCAGCTGACAAGTTATCGGGAAAATATAACACTGTTTGTATCTCATGTAAAAAAGAGAAATTTTGATGCTATAATATGAATATTTAGGGACATTCTTTTTGTTTTCTTACACGGGCCACATAAAATATTCTTTTCTTGTAAAAACTTATGTGCGAGTTTAGACTGTCTAGATGTTCACTTTTAGAATACGGTTTTTCTATATAGCAGGCGCCTGCTAGCTTGTTGTTCTTTGCGGGTTTGACATGCGAGCGATATAAACTGCAGCCAGCGAGGCAACGCCCCAGACATACGGAAGCGAGGCATGTACCGATCAGCACCCAGCTCAATACAAAAGTTTGAATTCAAAACATTTTGTAGCTCAAACCATTTATCCGATTAAAAATCCGTTTTCACCATTGGACTACTCGCAACGAGATCTTCGAAACTAGATCCCATACTGATATGTTTCGATAACTTTTTTTTCAGACCCAAAAGTTACCATCTCATTATATGTACGTTACCCACGATGTAATAGGTAAATAACCCTCCTTTTTAAGTAGAGATGTGTGATGATTTTTTTCATGTAGTATGAAACTACTGATGTCAGTAGTACTTGTTGTACGGCGTGCGTTCGGACAGACATCTTACAGGACCGTGCGTCCGATCCGGATTGAATGGCTCATACAAAAAGTATACTCCCGCGAGCACTTCCTGTAGTACACAGTTGGATACACCCATGATTTACTCCTTTCCTCGGCAGTGCACCCCCTTTATGCACTTCCACTCTCCCAACCCCTGCCCGCGCCGTTGATGCCCTCCTGCCTGCGTTGCCGAGGCCCGTCACCGGTGCTCCCTCCCAACCTCGCCCCTTAGCTCGATCCAGTTTCTTCCGTGCTTGTGTCGCCGTCGGCTCTACCTCCCAACCTCTGCGTCATCTCCCGGTGCCGGAGCTGCTGCGTGAGCATTATCCGGGAAATGAAGATGAGCTATGTGCCATCTTCCGACGCGGCCTCCGGGCCCGGCAACCGTCGGTCCGGTTAGCTTTAGTGTTAACAGATGGATAACTTTCATACTACTAGATGGTTAACTAATACACACTAGGATGTACCGTTTTTTTTGTTATATAGCACGGGGTAAGTTTAGCGTCAATATATGGGTAACTTTAATGTTAACAAGATGATAACTTTAGTGTTAATAGGTGCGTAATCTATAAATATTAGTATGTGTTACTTTTGTTATAGCATGATGTGAGTTTAGTGCTAAGATATGGGTAACTTTAGTGCTAACAGATGGATAACTTTTAGAAATAACATGTGGATAACTTATACTAGAATGTATAAGTTTAGGGCCAGTAGTTAAATAACTTTAGTGTTAACAGGTGGGTAACTTTTACATACCGCGGTATGTAAATAGAGCATATAGAATAGCTTATGGATGACTTTAATGTTAATAGGTGGGTCACTTGTTTCTTATAGCAGGGCGTGAGTTTGATGTTAGCAGGGGTAGCTTTTATGCTAAGGGTGGATAACTTTAGTGCTAATAGGTGGGTAATCTATACATATTAGTGTGTGTTACTTTTGCTATAGCATGGTGTGAGTTTAGTGCTAAGATATGGATAACTTTAGTGCTAACAGATGAATAACTTTTAGGGATAACATGCGGGTAACTTATACTAAAATAGATAAGTTTAGGGCCAATAGTTGGATAACTTTAGTGTTAATAGGTGGGTAACTTTTACATACTACGGTATGTAAATAGAGCATATGGAATAGCTTATGGATAACTTCAAAGTTAATAGATGGGTCACTTGTTTCTTATAAAAGGGCGTGAGTTTGGTGTTAACATGGGTAGCTTTTAGTGCTAAGGATGGATAACTTTAGTTCTAATAGGTGGCTAACCTATACATATTAGTATGTGTTACTTTTGCTATAACATGGGGTGCATTTAGTGCTAAGATATTGGCAACTTTAATACTAACAGATGGATAACTTTTAGAAATAACACATGTATAACTTATACTATAATGGATAAGTTTAGGGCCAGTAGTTGGATAACTTTAGTGTTAACAGTGTTGGAGATATGTCCTAGAGGCAATAATAAATGTAGTTATTATTATATCTTTGTGTTTATGATAAATGTTTACATTCATGCTATAATAGTATTAACAAGGAAACATTAATACTTGTGTGATTTGTAGACTAAAATAAGAGTCTCTAGTAAAGCCTCTATATAATACTAGCTTGTTGGTTAATAGATGATTGTGGTTTCCCTATCATGAACATTGAGATGTTATTAACAACAAGATCATATCATTAGGAGAATGATATGGTGGACATACTCCTATAGATAAGCGTAGCATAAAGATCAAGTCATTTCAATAGTTCAATTGTTATATGCTTTCTGATACATAGTAACCTAATTCCTTCGACCATGAGATCATGCATATCACCTTTGCCGGATGGATGCTTTGATGACATCAAACACCAGACCGTAACTGGGTGGCTATAAAGGTGGCATTGAGTGTTCGGAAAGTATTGTTTGAGACACATGGATCAAGAGTGAGATTTGTCCATCCATATGACGGATAGATATACTCCGGGCCCTCTCGGTGGAATGTCATCCAATTAGCTTGCAAGCATGTGACTGGCTCACAAGGGATCACATATCACGGGAACGAGAAAAGAGTACTTGTCGGTAACGAGGTTGAACTAGGTATGCAGAGATACCGACGATCATAACCTCGGATAAGTAAAGTATCGTGAGACAAAGGGAAATAGGTATCGTATGTAAGTGGTTCATTCGATCGCAAAGTAATCGTAGAAATATGTGGGAGCCATATGAATTTTCAGATTCCTCTATTGGTTATTGTTCGGAGAAGTGTCTCGATCATGTCCGCATAATTCACGAACCGTAGGGAGACACACTTAAGGATTCGACGTTGTTTGAGTAGTTATGGTATGATGACAAAGAGACCGAATGTTGTTCGGAGTCTCGGATGGGATCCGGGATATCACGAGGAGATCCGGAATGGTCCGGAGAATAAGATTCATATAAGGAAAGTCCCGTTTCGGAGTTGGGGAATGATTCCGGTGTTTTCATCGGGAATGTTCTAGAAGGTTCCGGAATGGCCGGCACTCCGGAGGGGAAGGGGTACATGAATGTTTCATTACAAGTTGGAATGATTGCATCATGTACTAAGTGTCATCGCTGTCCAAAATAAAGGGATTATTCAAATCCTAGTTTGAAAAGTCAAACGGCTAGTTTGAAAAGTCAAACGGCAATTTTTTGGAAAGAGGAGGAGAGTGGGAAACCGAGTTGGGGAGGGAATCCCTCCTCCAACCGGCGGCGCACCACCCAAGCCGAGTTGGGGAGGGACTCCCCTCCCTCCCCTTGGCCGGCCGACCCCTCCACCTATAAAAGGAGGGGCAAGGCTGTAACTACCTCGGTGAATTACGCTCCTAGTTACAAGCCTGGATGAGCGGAAATGGTTAAAATAGTACGGTGGGGCCCAAATGCCACTCACAGGTAGACCTTTCGGCCGTCCTAACCATTTCCAAACATCGGGACAAGAACGGGCGGCGTAATCGGCAGGCGAAGGGATCAACTACATACACAAATGAGTATGTATGCAAGCCACCATACAACAGTCCTCAGAGCCATTCCATCTAAAAGAAATAGAAATATTGCAACGCCATACGGCAAGATCCAAATATCCTAGATAGATCTATAGTTTAGGATATCTCCTCATACATCAAACATCAGAGTATCAGGCGGAAGCGGCAAACAAGATCTGAGTACGGATAAGAAGCAAATCGGCATAAGATGCCCCATAAATAAACACATCCCGCCCACAGATCTCACGGATCCCCGTTCCCGGAATCTCTACACCGAATGATCGTTGCCCACATCGTCCGCCTCCTCCACCCAGTATCCATCTTGGGAGTGTACCTGTTCATCTGAACCAAATAATTTATCGTGTGAGACCCTAGGGGTACTCAGCAAGTCTTTATGCCTCTAAAGGGGACACTACCTGGGGTGACGCAATTGCAGCAAAAGATAAACCCTAACAATTCTATAGATACTCGCTAACCATCCGCCTAACAAAGATAGACGGATGTCCGTGAATTAATAACAACAGTTATAACAGTAATATTAACAGATCCATCCTCCTCCTCGCTTACCAACGAGGAAGCGGACGAACAACCCCCCCATACGTTGGCAGTTTTATTATCCATTCCATGAGTGTTGCACTATTTACTAGTCAGTTACTTAGTCAAATTTAAAAGCGGTACTTTAGTTATACTTGTATATGATCGAGAAACTGTGCTCCAAGTCGTCCATAACCGCGGACACGGCTTTTAGAAAGTTTTACCCCGCAGGGGTGCACAAATAGCAACACACACTCGATCAACCTCGGAAAAACCAAATCAAAACCCAACGAGGCATTCACGACAAAGCAATCACCAGATTTAAAAATATTTCAGGGGGCCACCCCATTAAGCTACCCGCAACGAAGTTAGCTGACTCCGAGACGGACTCAAGGTTTGGGTGGACGGCTGTAAACGACTGGGAACCCGAAAGTGTGACTGGGCTTGTCGATACCGCGAAAACGTGTCCCGATCCTAAACAGTACAGGTGCTCCTTGCACAATCGTAAATAAAGCAGTAAAGCATGGCATAAGTACAGGATAGTAAATAAAACCTCAAACTAGTTTGTGGCCCCAAGAAATAAGAATGAATCAAGCTCTGGCTCAGGGGGGTCCCATAAGCCTCCCGGTTGTGGATAGCGCGAATATTCAAGGAACGGGAATCAAGTACTCGGGGTCCTACGGGACACAAGTGAGCATGAAAAACCAAATAGCAGATATTGCTCACCGGTGCCACTTTCATTAGTTATCCCATTACTACTCAGGTTAAGTTGTTTAGGTACCTCGTTATCCATCAGACACTCACATACCCTACACATGCTGTTCTACGACTCGCATGGCTCAAACAACTCCTGTAGTAATGGCTCATGGGATGGAAGAACAAGCTTTGGTGGGGTTTAAAAGTAAGGGCTATGCAATACTTGGGATTCAGTTTAATGCAATCGCGACTCAATGATGCAAGAATAAGATAGAGGCAATAGGTACTATATGTATGCAAGCATGTGGTAGTGCTTGCCTGGCAGCTCAGTTGAAGCGAGAGAAGGATCTGGGTAGTGCTCCTGGTTTTCTTGATATATCCCCTGCTCAGCGTCTATTCGAAGAAGAACCAAACAAACAAGGGCCAACATAAATAAAGTGCACAAGCATAAGAATAAAATGCGACAAGCAAACAATTATGCCATGATGAATGATGCACAATTTGCATGGCAATAAAGTAGCATGGCATGGGTGAGGTGTGGAATACAAGAAATAAGCATTTTATTGAGTTTTGGTCACATTTTATTCTCGAACAAGTTGTTGTATACTTTATATTTATATTATGCATGCTGCAATTCAGAACATGGAATGCGTAAACAGAAAGGTCTCGTCGAGCTAATCCTTTTAGACATATCATTTGTCAAATTTGGAGTTATAAAACAAAAATTATTAATTAATTAAGGCAAAAGGGCATTTTATTGTAATTTGAACAACTTGAAATTTAAAGTGTTCAAAATATATTTTGGATGGCATATTTGAAATCCTCACATTTTTCTGATCTCAAAACATATATTATTTGTATAATTTGGATTTGAAAATTAAAAGTTATTTTAGAACAGATTGAATTTGAATTTAAATCAAATTTGAAAAGATTTGAATTAAAACAGATAACGGAAAATACTTTTTTCACCTGGGCAATTCCTACCCGGAGAGACAGACAGTGGGCCCGTGAGCTGGGAGGGGTCACTGGTCGCGCGGTCAACGTGGGGGTGACAAGTGGCGAAGGGGAGGACGGCGGGCTGATGTTCTCAAAAGGGGAGGGGCTTATTTACAAAACCTTCTGGAGGATGCTGTCGAACTGAAGATTGTATCAGCGAAAACAGCTAGCTGATCTTGGTTTTTGGAAGATGATGGCGAGAGATCCGCTAGGAATCTCGCGATTCCTCAAAAAGAAAGATTGTAGAGGGGACTCATGTCTACAAGTTTGAAGTTCGGAGTTTCGTCAAAGGAGGCCTGCAGCCGCCGGAAAACTTAAAGGAACAGAGGGTCTGGGAGGAGCTCGGTTGCTGAGACTGATGACAAATGACAGCGCAGACAGACGATGGCGTACTGTGAAATCGAGCGATCTTTGGTTGAGGTTGGCGAGTAAACGGTAGGGAATTTTAAGGTGTCGTAAAAACGAAACTTGGAGAGGAAAACAAGGTCTACAACTTTGGTGTTCGAAGATTCGGCAACGGAGGTCTGTAGCGTTTGGCACAATTAGGGAAACAGAGAAGCGCGCGAGGTGACAGATGACGACGGCCGGCTCTCGCGCGCAGGGCGGCGTTCGACGGGACGACGACGTGGTTCCGGACACAGATCAAGGGAGGGGATGATGGGAAGGTGGAGGGCTCACCAAGAGGGCTCGGGATGCGGTTGCAGCTTGGGAGAAGAAGTATACGGCGAGGCGACGTGGTGACCATGGCGAGGGCGTGCGCGGCGATGGTGCGCTGCAGGAACGGCGAGGTCGCGTGCGTGCTCAGGCCTTCTCCTCCTCGCTCCCTGTACGAGACGTCGACGGCGGCCCAAGCAGTTCTTCTGGCGCAACGGCGAGCTCCAGGGCGGTGTGTTTTCTCCCGGGCAGCGAGGTGCTGGGTGATGTTGGCGTGGGCAAATAGCGGTGGTGGTTTTGGCGTGGGGAGGAAGAAGATGGTGGCTGGGCACTCCCAGATGGGATCTGGAGTACTGGGGTAGCTGGTTGAGGTAGAGAGGGAAGGGAGGAGCACATGGGGCTTGGTTGCTTTTGCAAAAGGTGAGGAGGGTAGCTCGGGCTAGGTCTTCTCTTTCCCTCTCTTTTCTGTCTTGTAGCCGAGAGAGGGCTGGGGAGGGACCAAGGGAGGTGGCGTGGTGGGCCTGCCTGGTAGAAAGAGAGGGGGAGCCGAGAGAGAGGGGGAGGGGAGGGGTAGCTCGGGTTAGGTAGGGCTAGGGTTAGAAGAGGCTCGGGTTATCTAGGTTTAGAGAGAGGAGAGGTGGTCTCGGGTTAGGTTAAGGGGGCTAGGGTTTAGGAGAGAGGATAAAGAGAGAGGGTGAGAGGAGAGAGAGATGAGGTATGGTGCTTAGGGTCTAGAGATAGAAAAAGGAGAGAGGGGTTTAGGGTAGGGCTAAAAGCAAGATCAACAAGATCAAGCAAAAGGAGGGAGAGAGAGATGTGGATTGTGATGCACATGGCAAGGAGAGAAGGAGCAAGGTGAGGATTGAGAGAGAAAGGTTGGAGCTCAACAAAAGGGAAAACAATCAAAATTCCAAGAAAACCAAGGGAGATCAAATAGTGGTGATGGTTGCATGGCCCATGCAAGTGCATTAAATGCCATGTCTTAATCTTGTGAAAACAAAATAATTATTCATGGCATTTATACATATGCATTCCAAAAATATGGAATAAGCCAAGCTAAAAGAAGTGAAAGGATGCCCCATGTGGAGTAGATGGAGATGACCATATTTGAAATAAAAATGGGACTTGCTAGTGTGTTTATTCCACTAGATGTTTAATAGTCCCATAAATATCCCAACATGAGCATAAATCCATGATAATCCATATGAAGCTAGGTAAAAGGTTCCACTCACAAGGCACGCAAAGGTGGCCATGTGGCTCTTATAAATCAATAATGTGAAAATAAAATGATGCATATATGAGAGCATGTGGAGATAGAATTGGATCCATCCCAACCCACATGAGCTAGAGGTAAAACCAAATAAAGTGCAAAGCTCATATTTAGTTGGATGGTGGAATTATAAGGTGGTGAAAGAAAAGGTGGTGGAGTGGAATAAAAGATATGCCCCCAACTCAACTTGGGCATTTAAACAATATATCAAGAACCAAATATTGTATCAAGAGGCAAATACAATTTACAATGCATATGAGAGAAGAACTAAAACAAAAGGGTTTTATATGATTCTCAAATGCAAGGTGGCATGATGACATGAGCATGATATAATGATGATGCAACAATTATATATAGGAAGTAGCATTTATGTAGACTAGGCTAGTAGCATTGCAATTGTTAGACAATTGGGATGCTACAACTCTCCCCCACTAAACAAGAATCTCGCCCCGAGATTCCTAGGAAAAAGAAAACAACACAAGGAGAGGCGGGTGTTCGAACGAAGGTGACCCTCACGTTCCCAAGTTGATGAACAACGGAATGGTGCGACCTCTACACCTTGCAAAACTTGCTAGACTTGTTGCGAGTCTTGCGTTTTGCTTGAGAAACAACGGGATAGAAGAGTTGAAGGATTGTCGTGAGACAAGAAGGATAGGATGGACATAGCTCCGGTTTTCCCAAGAATCATGATAAAAGAATATAACCACTTGTGAAAGAAAGGAGAATATGATGTATCATGGATAAAGAAAGACACACCATTAAGATTAAAGATTTACCGATACGAGAGAGGATGAATCTTTGTCTCGCCGGAAGAAAGGAGCTAGATTGGAGAGGTTTTGAACCACTATTACAATAGCATCGTATCTTCTCTCGGATTTGAGAAAAGAAGTTCGGAAACAATATTGCCTTCAAACAATAGAGTCCCTTGATAACAACAGAAAGATTTAGTTAGACATCGTCGGATTAGATTCTTGTTGCGCCGGTAAGAACCAAGGATCACGCAATTTAGGTGCGCAGATATAACTTCCAGAGATGGATGTGAAGCCAGATCATGGTGGAATCCCGAGAAGCAAAGAATGTGGAGGATCTGGAGTTTATTGTAGAGATACTTATTGCTTTCTTTAGCCTTGAGGCTAACGCAATAGATTTGCGGCTGATGGCATCAACCATAATTGGCTTTACCACAGAAAAAAAATTGATGAAACAAAGAGAGAGATGGTTTCCTTTAATCTTGTTTGGGGATATCGAGCATCGGTAGAAATACGAGGATAGAAAAAGGTTTGCGTTTGTTTCCACCAGATAATTGAGGATTTTGCTCCGTGTAGAAAGGGTGAGATCACCAACAAGAGATTATTGATTACTTTCTTCGAAAGAGCACTCCGGGAAAACAAGGACGGAAGTAAAAGTATCAAGGTATAAAGGCCACTTCTAACTTCCGTGGAATGAGTGAAATCACATTAATTCACCAATTCAATGTAGAAGAGCGAATGATAAGAGTAGTGGTATGGTAGCTACTCCATCCCGCACTCAAAGCATTACTCCGCACATGAATAAGAAAATCATGCAACCCAACTACCGAAACAGACTGAAGGTGTTGGCAAAAAAACTCATAGAACTCCGTTAGAAAACAAGGATAGATGCAAATGATTCGCCGGATTCATAGATAGATAAAGATGATGATGTTGTCGTCATGTCAGAAGTACCAAGCCACTGGAAAGATATAAAGGAAGATCACGGAGACAACTGCAAAATTTCACAGATATGGAAAAAGATAGCACCACTTGAACAGAAGGAATACAAGATCTGGAAGGTCTTCATGGCCTCCGGTGGATTGAGAATAGATGATAGAACGAGAGGGTTCCAAGAGATTACTTAACGAGATTGAGGTGAAAGAACTCCATGTTCTTCTTGAAATGATTGAGAGAGATTTAGCAGCCTTGAGGAAATCTCCAGCGGAACGACGATGATAACTTGCCAACAAGGAACAACTCCGGATTGGTTGAAGATGGAGGATGTGTAGGGGTTCGTAGCATGGAAAACAAAAATTTTCTATCGCATACAAACAAACAAGCCAAGATCTATCTACTAGATTGTAGCAACGAGTCGATGGAATAACTTACCCTCGAAGATTCCAAAGCGTTAACGAGAGCAGATTCTCGTGGGTGATGTAGTCGTACTCTTTCTGATCTCAAGATCGCGGAGACGATCCTTCCGGCGCTGCGTTCCGGCAGCGCTCCCGCAGTCGGTCACACGTTCGGTACTCGACGAAGACCTTCCTCTCCCTTGTTCCAGCAAGCAGCGGAGGTTGTAGCACTCTCCTCGCGATTCCGGCAGCACAACGGCGTGGTACCGGAAGTAGAGGGGAAATCCCGCAGGGCTTCGCCTTAAGCCGGAGCGAGTATGGTGGATTATGAGAGAGGGCTATTAGTGGTCTAGATATTAGACACACCAATTAGAAGGCTCTAAACCGCAGGCTAAAGCAATTAGAAGCTCTAAACCAAACGGCTCTAAACCTGAGATTAGAGGTAGAAACTTGTGTCTCTCAAGGAGGAGCCCTGCCCCTCCTTTTATAGGTGGAGGGGCTAGGCGCGCCAGGGAGGGAGGGAGTCCCTCCCCAACTCGGCCTAGGGCTGGGCGCCGGCTTGGAGGAGAGGAACTCCTCCTCCAAGTTGGTTTCAACCTCCTCTTGCTTGTTTCCCACAGTTTCCTGTTTCCCACAGTTTCCTGTTTTAGCCGTTTGACTTTCAAACTGGCAGTTTGACTTTCAAGTTTTTGGAACAGCAAGAACACTTAGTACATGATGCAATCATTCAATGACACATTCATGTACCCTCCCCCCCCCGGAGTGCCGGACAATCCAGAACCTTTTAGAACATTCCCGATGAAAACACCGGAATCATTCCCGAACTCCGAAACGGGACTTTCCTTATATGAATCTTATTCTCCGGACCATTCCGGATCACCTCGTGATATCCCGGATCCCATCCGAGACTCCGAACAACATTCGGTCTCTTTCTCATAATACCATAACTACTCAAACAACGTCGAATCCTTAAGTGTGTCTCCCTACGGTTCGTGAATTATGCGGACATGATCGAGACACTTCTCCGAACAATAACCAATAGAGGAATCTGGAAATTCATATGGCTCCCACATATTTCTACGATTACTTTGCGATCGAATGAACCACTTACATACGATACCAATTTCCCTTTGTCTCACGATAGTTTACTTATCCGAGGTTATGATCGTCGGTATCTCTGCATACCTAGTTCAACCTCGTTACCGATAAGTACTCTTTTCTCGTTCCCGTGATATGTGATCCCTTGTGAGCCAGTCACATGCTTGCAAGATAATTGGATGACATTCCACCGAGAGGGCCCAGAGTATATCTATCCATCATATGGATGGACAAATCCCACTCTTGATCCATGTGTTTCAACCAATACTTTCCGAACACTCAATACCACCTTTATAGCCACCCAGTTACGGTGTGGTGTTTGATGTCATCAAAGCATCCATCCGGTAAAGGTGATATGCATGATCTCATGGTCGAAGGAATTAGGTTACTATGTATCAGAAAGCATATAGCAATTGAACTATTGAAATGACTTGATCTTTATGCTACGCTTATCTATAGGAGTATGTCCATCACATCATTCTCCTAATGATATGATCCTGTTGTTAATAACATCTCTATGTTCATGATCAGGAAACCATGATCATATATTAACCAACAAGCTAGTTTAATAAGAGGCTTTACTAGGGACTCTTATTTTAGTTTACAAATCACACAAGTATTAATGTTTCCGGTTAATACAATTATAGCATGGTATGTAAACATTTATCATAAGTGTGAAGATATGATAATAACCACTTTATTATTGCCTCTTGGGCATATCTCCAACAGTCTCCCACTTGCACTAGAGTCAATAATCTAGTTTCAAACCTTTGTGTATTCAACACCTATGGCTTTCCGGTGTTGTATGTACACGATTGCTAGTGGTCAACTGATCTCCGGATCTGACACTTCCAGGTCCGTGTGTAATTGCATGTCTTTGCGTCTCTACGCATCACTCATTCTCTAATGAGATGGCTTCGTACTAATTTGGTCCTTTGGTGTGACCTTTAGTTCTTTGGGGTTAAAACATGTTGATAATATTGTCGTACAATATATCTTCATAGTATTATCCCGCTGTGAACTACACCTAGTTTGATAACAAACTACTTGACACAAATGCCCTCTTTAGCTGCTACTATAGCAGTCATATACTTAGCCTTTTGTTGTAGTATCTGTCACAATGTCTTAACTTTGGAACTCATCCAAATCCATTATGGAACTCACTTTCCATTATATTGTGCCACCCTTAGTTTAGATTGAGATAAACTTAATTTGTACTTTGTGACAAAACTAGTATCAATGTAGTACTTTTACAATGAACTAACCATCTATTTGTCACTTCTACAAATATTATACTCTTAGTTCTTCAAAAAGATCATAAGAATATCCTTACTATTGTCCAATGATCATCTTACGAATCATTCTGGTATATGCTCACAACATTTAGAGCATAGGACATATCTGGATTTGTACATATCACAGTATGATTGATATAAATACTCTTTATGATTTCATACATCAAGTATCAATCTATACTTGATTATTTGTTTCACTTTACCAAATGTCAATACACTTGAATATATCATCAACATTGAACTCATTCAATCATTTCTGGGCGACAAGAACCTTTCCTGTAGTTTCTATATTGAACTCATTCAATATCTCGTCTATGTACTTCTGGCACAACCATATTAGCGTCTATTGATGCCAAATATTTAGGTTTTGCCTAAGTCTTTCATCGGGATGAAATTCTTAATATGTGTTAATAAAAGATACATTATTTCCAATCAACAATATGTCTTCCACATAACGTATTAGAAACATGTCTTAGCGCTCCCACTTAATTTCTTGCAAATGCAAGCATCTTCATTGTCTCTAATGAACTTTTAAACTCCTTTAACAGTTTCATCATAGTGAAGATTCCAACTCTGCGATGCTCACTTTAACCATTGAAGTTTGCATATACTTTTAGCATCCTTTTGAATTAACAAAACCCTATGGACCGTGTTATGCACATGTCCTAGGTAACGATTCTATTAGAAGAACTTGTTTTGTTTATTCAACTACCATATAACAAATTATATGTAGTGGTTGCTACATTAATCCATCTAGACTAAATATCACTATGAAATATCAAATCTTGTCATAGTCAACCTTTGAACATTTTGTAAACTCTTTCCCAACATGTCGACTATTTCATAGATGTAAAACATCCATGTCTATTTCTTTATAGATCCAGACACAACTGTAAGGTCTTACACCTTTCTCGAGGGTCCTTCAAGTTCAAAACTTGATTTCTCGTGTATGAAACTATCACGGATTTTATGGCTTCAAGCCATTTGACGGAGTCAGGGCCCATCATCGCTTCTTTGTATGTAGTCGGTTCATTATTCACAAATAATGATTCAACCCTCAAATCTTGGTATTTGATTGTTTACCCGATCTACTTGTTTCAATAGGAACTTAGATCTCCGTGACCACAACCTTTGAGGCACGTGAGCCATGAGCGTTGTTGCTGCCTCCGGAACACTTTTCGGTGCTGCGCAACTTTGCACATATAGCTAAGGTTCTTTTAACCTTATCAAAGTTCTATTGTCCTCCCACTTTACTTTTCACGAAAAATTCCTTCTAAAAGAAACTTGACGTTCTAAGTGACAAACACTTTTGTCTCCGGTGTTATGGAGGAATACTTAACAAAGACAGGTTCATCCGACTTTGGTTGCAAACATCTTTCTTATGCATAGCATACCAATGTTTAAGAAAGGACAACTTGGGTTTTATCCCAAACCATAACATATGGTGTCATTTCAACGGATTATGATGGAGCTCTTTTCAGTGGAAAAACGGTAATCTCTAAAGCTTTTAAAATATAATGGCAGTTTTATGAATTATACCTTTGATCTTACCATGTCAAACAAGGTTTAATTACATATCTCGAATCCTCCATACTCTTATGGTGTTTCGGGAAATGCAAATCCACGGAACGATTCCTTAAATCTTAGGTATTATGCTAAACTCTGTAACTCAAATATCTTCCTTTATGATCTTATCATAAACTATTTATATTCTTGTTACAATGATTTTGCACTTCATCTCAAAAATCTTTGAACTTTTCAAACATTTCACACTTCATCCTTATTAAGTAAATATTCATATATTCACTCAAATTTTCGGAGAAAGCATATGAAGTTGAAATCCATCGCTCTTGACTATACATAATGGACTTCGTACAACAATATGTACAAGTTCCAATAAGCCAGTTATTCGTTCCCTTTTGGCCTATGAACGAAGTTTCAATTATCTCTAGGAAAGTTTCACAAGCGTCATGTGATCAAAAAAATCAAAAGACTCCAAAATTCCATCCACATGGAGTTTCTTCATGTTTTCTTTCCAATATAATTTAAACGGCGATGTCACTTCCTAAGTGATCTTTCAATCAATTTGTCTTTCGACATCTTTAGCACTAGTTTTATGGATGTGATGTTTCCAACGAGATTTGCGAATCCATCTTTTAAGGATTATGACAATTATTTGAACAACCCTTTTGTTCTCATAATACCTGATAAAACAAATCTTTGAAGGCAAGCTTTGATGTTTAACGAGCAATACAATAACCCTTTATTTGTTCTCGATGAACATCATCACATATTCTTTTGCTAGCTACTTAGGCCATTGTAGTTCATGAATTGTGTTGTTTCGTATGACGATTCACACCAACAAATTCAGTATCAAATACTTGAGAACCACATTGTTTAATAAGCAAAGAATATAGCCATAACATGTATATCATCTATATACTTAAGCTGAACAATTCTAGTCTTTTCCTTTCTGCCATATACTTATGAGATTTTCTTTCAATATTTCCTTTTCTGTTTGAAAGAATCTATCAACATCAATAGTGGAGTCATACATATGACATATAGTCCAAAGCGTGTATAGTTAAATACCAATGTCTTTGGACTTGCACTTTGAAGTAGATCACCATTATCAAATGTTTGGTGTTCTTTCAAATTCCTTTCTTTAGTAATCTCTTGGTGTAGTAAACATTTTACCTACATCAAATATTCACCTTATCATGGAATCGTCCATGATCAAGCTACTTTTAGCTTATAACGATGAATTATGAGTATAATGTTGCTTTCCAAAACCTTTTGGAGGATTAGGACAACAAGTGTCTCCAACCTTTTTGCAAATTCTCATCAAAATATGAGAACATGAACTTTGCCATATTATACTCTATCATGTTGTAACCAAAACTTCGTTTCAGATATCACAATATCTTCCACACATCATGGTTTCTGAAACAACTCTTTCAGATCCTAGATAACCTTGATATTAAGAGAATCCTTTGAATATCAAGAATCATGGAGACAAACATGATACTTATATACTAACACTTGGAATTGTTACTCTTGATTTAATACTAATTATTAAACTTCATGGAGTAACCGGAACTTACTGAAAGTTTGCAATAGGACTTTTAAACTTTAGATTAACACTTCAAAACAATACGATACCAGTTCGTAAAGTAATAACCAGAATTCTATAGTTCTATCATCTCAATTATAACTAAGCGCAAGGTGGTAAACGGATGCCAATGACTACAACAACTATGCAAATTCACTTTGATTTAATTTATGATAAATTGAGTTCTAATTAATAATTAAATTAATCTAGGTGAACTCCCACTCAAAACAATATCCCTCACATTGTTTTAGTGATCACACAAACCAAATCCACCACATCAAAACCGATCATCACGAGAGTTGATATAGCTTCAATGGCGAACAATCAACATGTTCATCATATCTACTATATGACTCATGCTCTACCTTTCGGTAATCCGTGTTCCTGAGGCCATGTATGTACATGCTAGGCTCGTCAAGATCAAACCTTAGTTTCTGCATGAGCAAATCTGGCTTGCTCACGTTGTATACACTTGCAGAATCTAACACACCCGATCATCACGTGGTGCTTCGAAACAACAAGCTTTAGCAACGGTGCTAACTAAGGGTGAACACTTTATGACTTGAAATTCATGTGTATGAGGGATCATCTTATAATGCTACCGTCGTCTACTAAGCAATAAGGGATGCATAAAGGATTAACATCACATGCAATTCAATAATATGTGATATGATATGGCCTTTCTTCTTTGTGCTTCCGATCTCCATCTTCTAGCACGAACATGATCTCCATCATCACCGGCATTGCATCAAGGTCAATGATGCTTCTCCATGGTTGTCGTCCACCAGCTTCAACTATTACAACTACTTTGAATAGACACACGGGTCTTAACAGAATTTAAAGACAACCATATGGCTCCTGCCGGTTGCCGACTTACAATAAGGAACATTGCATACATCAAATATAATCACAATCATGGCCATATCACATCACTGCACACCCCTGCAAAACAAAGTTAGACGCCTCTACTTTCTTTGCATGTTTTACGTGGTTTGGGGCTGTTCATAAGTGTCGTTCTAACTTACGAACATGAACCACAACATTGATACTAGTATTGTTAATCACCCGTTGTAAATTGGATCTTAACTATGCTAGGAGAAACAGGCACCCGCAAAGCCACTTATGCAATACAAGTTGCATGTCGAGCGTGGAGCAAGTCTCATGAACGATGTCATGTAAGGTTAGCCCGGGCCGCTTCATCCCAACATACCGCAAGATGCAAAGTACACAAGAAGCAATCGACAATAAAAGCATCAACGCCCACAATGACCATTGTGTTCTACTCGTGCAACAGATCTACATATAGACACGGCTCTGATACCACTGTAGGGGTTCGTAGCATGGAAAACAAAAATTTTCTATCGCATACAAACAAACAAGCCAAGATCTATCTACTAGATTGTAGCAATGAGTCGATGGAATAACTTACCCTCGAAGATTCCAAAGCGGTTAACGAGAGCAGATTCTCGTGGGTGATGTAGTTGTACTCTTTCCGATCTCAAGATCGCGTAGACGATCCTTCCGGCGCTGCGTTCCGGCAGCGCTCCCGCAGTCGGTCACACGTTCGGTACTCGACGAAGACCTTCCTCTCCCTTGTTCCAGCAGGCAGCGGAGGTTGTAGCACTCTCCTCGCGATTCCGGCAGCACAACGGCGTGGTACCGGAAGTAGAGGGGAAATCCCGCAGGGCTTCGCCTTAAGCCGGAGCGAGTATGGTGGATTATGAGAGAGGGCTATTAGTGGTCTAGAGATTAGACACACCAATTAGAAGGCTCTAAACCGCAGGCTAAAGCAATTAGAAGCTCTAAACCAAACGGCTCTAAACCTGAGATTAGAGGTAGAAACTTGTGTGTCTCAAGGAGGAGCCCTGCCCCTCCTTTTATAGGTGGAGGGGCTAGGCGCGCCAGGGAGGGAGGGAGTCCCTCCCCAACTCGGCCTAGGGCTGGGCGCCGGCTTGGAGGAGAGGAACTCCTCCTCCAAGTTGGTTTCAACCTCCTCTTGCTTGTTTCCCACAGTTTTCTGTTTCCCACAGTTTCCTGTTTTAGCCGTTTGACTTTCAAACTGGCAGTTTGACTTTCAAGTTTTTGGAACAGAAAGAACACTTAGTACATGATGCAATCATTCAATGACACATTCATGTACCCTCCCCCCCGGAGTGCCGGACAATCCAGAACCTTCTAGAACATTCCCGATGAAAACACCGGAATCATTCCCGAACTCCGAAACGGGACTTTCCTTATATGAATCTTATTCTCCGGACCATTCCGGATCACCTCGTGATATCCCGGATCCCATCCGAGACTCCGAACAACATTCGGTCTCTTTCTCATAATACCATAACTACTCAAACAACGTCGAATCCTTAAGTGTGTCTCCCTACGGTTCGTGAATTATGCGGACATGATCGAGACACTTCTCCGAACAATAACCAATAGAGGAATCTGGAAATTCATATGGCTCCCACATATTTCTACGATTACTTTGCGATCGAATGAACCACTTACATACGATACCAATTTCCCTTTGTCTCACGATAGTTTACTTATCTGAGGTTATGATCGTCGGTATCTCTGCATACCTAGTTCAACCTCGTTACCGATAAGTACTCTTTTCTCGTTCCCGTGATATGTGATCCCTTGTGAGCCAGTCACATGCTTGCAAGCTAATTGGATGACATTCCACCGAGAGGGCCCAGAGTATATCTATCCGTCATATGGATGGACAAATCCCACTCTTGATCCATGTGTTTCAACCAATACTTTCCAAACACTCAATACCACCTTTATAGCCACCCAGTTACGGTGTGGTGTTTGATGTCATCAAAGCATCCATCCGGTAAAGGTGATATGCATGATCTCATGGTCGAAGGAATTAGGTTACTATGTATCAGAAAGCATATAGCAATTGAACTATTGAAATGACTTGATCTTTATGCTACGCTTATCTATAGGAGTATGTCCATCACATCATTCTCCTAATGATATGATCCTGTTGTTAATAACATCTCTATGTTCATGATCAGGAAACCATGATCATATATTAACCAACAAGCTAGTTTAACAAGAGGCTTTACTAGGGACTCTTATTTTAGTTTACAAATCACACAAGTATTAATGTTTCCGGTTAATACAATTATAGCATGGTATGTAAACATTTATCATAAGTGTGAAGATATGATAATAACCACTTTATTATTGCCTCTTGGGCATATCTCCAACAGGATGGAATTAACAATGGACTTGCTGATTCCAGAGTTAAAGTAATGTATTTAGCAGAAGGACGTGGTCGAGATATGTGACTTCAAAAAGTCAGAATTCTCACTTTGAGACTTTGCACACAGGCAGTGCTCAGGAAGCTCGAGAGAAAGAGACACAGATGATCTTCCATGTCCTTCCATAGATATAGAATAGGCAAGCATATTATCAACATATACCACCATGGATTAACAAGATATTCCCAAAATACCAAGTTCAAGAGGCGGGAGAACGAACAAATGCTCGAAACACTTTCTGAGCTCAACGCTCTTTGAAAGATCAACGTTACGAGTAAGGATTCCTGTGGAAGAAGATGCTCTGACAGAATAGGTTAACTGGTCCTTCGGAAGAAAAAGAGATGTCACCTGGTTCACATTGTCGATCGGATCACCGGTTACAATGATAAAGAGATCTTGGATAAGAACCGATGATAGCTCATACCTTAAGCAAAGCTATCAGAGACGAAAAGATGCAATTCCCTCGTATCCAGGAGAATTGTGCAGATATGGGGTTCAAAAGGATGTGCAGCATGATGGACAGATGATAGACCGCCGTAGTGCTTGGAGAAACTCTGGATTGCCAAAGATGCTTGGATATGCATAGATATGATCGCGGTGTACTCAAAATCACAGGAGATAACCGTCACCATTCGGAGGATAGTGGTGATTGCATTTTCCATATTCCACTCAAGATAAGTGTCATATAGCTATGTCGAGAACCAAATTACAATAGCATCGGATCGACACATGTTATGTAATTAGCCCAAGAGAATTGGAGATGAAATGAAACTCTAGGATTAAGCGCCGGTGACAAAAGAATGAGTTAGCATGGACATGCTGATAAAAGGAAGATAGATAATGTTTCACACACGACTGAAAAGGAGTGTGGAAGCACAGATGTATCAAAGAAAAAATTTCCGCATTTTTCGGCATTAAAATACCAATAGATGCGCAAAAACACTTATTAGGTAGCGATTAGCAACTGATGGTTTCACATAATGTGGAGTTGCTAAAAGGAAGGACACCCTTAAGAAGATGGCACCGGTTAACAAGGAGTCAGATAGATCGCGCCGGTATTCAAAAGCCTGTCAGTATGGAATGTACCAACAGTTGATAACCAAAGACAGATAAATATAACATGTTGGATGCAACAGATAGACAAGGAATTACACACACACACACACTTTCTATGGTACTACGGAAAACCGAGAACACGTGAATCCTAGTTTGAATTTTAAGAAGAGGATTGAAAACGTTACACTTCCTTACCAGAAAAGGGTGGTGGGTGGGTAAGAAGAAAAGTGGAAGCAGTCCTACTCTCGCGTTTTGTTTTTCCCTAGTATACATAGCTACCAAAATATTTGCTAGACTGACAACGACCATTTGGCTGAGACCCTGAAGGGCGGGATGACTCTGATACCAATTGTAACTACCTCGGTGAATTACGCTCCTAGTTACAAGCCTGGATGAGCGGAAATGGTTAAAATAGTACGGTGGGGCCCAAATGCCACTCACAGGTAGACCTTTCGGCCGTCCTAACCATTTCCAAACATCGGGACAAGAACGGGCGGCGTAATCGGCAGGCGAAGGGATCAACTACATACACAAATGAGTATGTATGCAAGCCACCATACAACAGTCCTCAGAGCCATTCCATCTAAAAGAAATAGAAATATTGCAATGCCATACGGCAAGATCCAAATATCCTAGATAGATCTATAGTTTAGGATATCTCCTCATACATCAAACATCAGAGTATCAGGCGGAAGCGGCAAACAAGATCCGAGTACGGATAAGAAGCAAATCGGCATAAGATGCCCCATAAATAAACACATCCCGCCCACAGATCTCACGGATCCCCGTTCCCGGAATCTCTACACCGAATGATCGTTGCCCACATCGTCCGCCTCCTCCACCCAGTATCCATCTTGGGAGTGTACCTGTTCATCTGAACCAAATAATTTATCGTGTGAGACCCTAGGGGTACTCAGCAAGTCTTTATGCCTCTAAAGGGGACACTACCTGGGGTGACGCAATTGCAGCAAAAGATAAACCCTAACAATTCTATAGATACTCGCTAACCATCCGCCTAACCAAAGATAGACGGATGTCCGTGAATTAATAACAACAGTTATAACAGTAATATTAACAGATCCATCCTCCTCCTCGCTTACCAACGAGGAAGCGGACGAACAACCCCCCCATCCGTTGGCAGTTTTATTATCCATTCCATGAGTGTTGCACTATTTACTAGTCAGTTACTTAGTCAAATTTAAAAGCGGTACTTTAGTTATACTTGTCTATGATCGAGAAACTGTGCTCCAAGTCGTCCATAACCGCGGACACGGTGTGGCATCCCGCAAAACCACTACTAGAAAATCGCGTTGAATTTGTGCATTGCATCGTCATCATCATGCATTGTTTGCATAAAACTATTTCGCAACGCCCGATTTGTTTTCCGAACGCCCCATCTTAATTCAAACGCAAGCCCGGTTCTCCGGATTAATTATTTTTGGCCGCTATTGGTTTGCACACGGCCCGTTTAAAACAAATAAAAAGTTAAATTATTTTAGCGGGGGCAGTCGAACGGGCCGGTTCGACCCGAACGACCACCCCCAGGATTTTAAATCGGTCCACCTGAACACCCCAGACAAATCCTACAGCTACCAGTTAATCTACCCACCTCTCCCCTCCACATCACCCCACCCAATAGCAGCCCGCCACCTCAACCTCGCCCCGCCCCCAAGGCCGACCGCTGCCGCGTCCCCCTCCTCGCCGAGGCCCACGCCCGCCACCACCGACGCGAGCCGCCTCCCCGCCTCCGTCCGCTGCCGGCCCCGACCCCGCATCCGCCGCCGTCGCCGGAGCGCCCTCCCGCGCGCCTTCTCCGCCACCCGCCAGCACGCATCTTCCGCGCGCGCGTCCCGCCTCCACCCACCTCCGGCCGCGGAGCCGCTCGATCCCCGCCGCCTGCGCCTCGCCGTCCTCCGCCAAGCTCAGCGCGCCGCCGGCCTCCTCTATTCGAGCGCCGCCTCGCCGACCCGCCTGCGTCGCGTCGCCGCGCCGCCCAAGCTCCTCCGCCGACCCTCCGTGCAACCCCGCGTCCGCTCCGTGGTCCCCGTCCGCCCCTGTCTCGCGCCCCGCGCGCGTGAGCTCGCGCTCACCGACGTCTCTAACCAGGGCGCCTCACGGCACCGCCGGCCTCTGCTCCGACCCCAAGCGCTTGTGGCCATGTCACGGTTTCTGCCCAGCTGATGCGTTCCTTGGGCGATTCCTTCGGCTCCCTGGACTTGCGTTGGCGAGGTGAAGATGCATACGGCGACCGTGGAAGATAGTATGCTACCACCCGAAGACCGATCACGGATCGAAGGCCGATCGCGCCAAGCCCGAACTTCATCGGAACCCCGAACCAAGATCGCCTTCCCGGAACACCGAGTGCACCGTCATGAACCCGAAAACCCCGCCTCGACACGCCAAGTTTGCCGAGATCCTGTCCCCGTGGGCCTTCGACACGGAGCACCAAGGACGCCTTCAAGGACGCCAAGTACGCCGTCACGGACCCGAGGATCCGAAGGCCTCCTTCCTGGATCCCGAAGACCGAGACCGTGGAGCCGACAAGATCGACCACACCGACGCCATGATCTCCCTCACGGAATCTGAAGACCGTTCCGATTCCTCGAACCCCTCCGAGCCGCCAAGGTCGCCATGGAACGACAAGTACTTCGCCTCGGACATCGAGACCCTGAACGACAAGTACTCCTTCCCGGATGCAATGCTCGAGAACACGGACGGCAAGGACGCCGACGCCGAACGCCAAGTTCTTCGCCCCGAACGCCAAGACCGACAACATGACCCGAAGACCCCGGATGCGACAAGATCTACCCCGCTACCAAGAACGTTCCCGCCGAGACCAATCCGTCGAACCCTGGACCCTGAGACCGACCCCGAACCCCGGAACCCCAAGTCCGTCGAGACCCCTCAATGTGTGAACCTCTTCCTGGAACCCTATTTTATAACATGATACAACTTGTCGCATAATAATTGTCTTGCATGCATACATTCATGTGGTTTGGGGGCCTTATGCCGATTCACCTTATAATTAAATATGGGGCCCATATGCGGGCAAATCCAGTCTCATATTGGCCTCATTTAACCTTGTGTAGCGAACCGGTGGTATATTCTGCCTTGTTAAACAACATTTAAATTGCGGGGTATCTAAATAACTTGAACCATCTAAATAATTGTCGGGACCCCGGTTCCACTTAATATGACCTAATTGCATCGCATCTTGCCATGTCATACATCATACACGCATCATGCCCGATCTTCTGCCGTTGTATTAAATAAGTGCATCCGGTGTTTATTCTAGTGTTTTGCTTCTTCGCGGATAAGGCCGTTGAGTTGATGTGAGCTTCGCCCCGATCTTCGGTTGAACCTTCGCCAATGTTTTTCAGGCGAGCATCTCCCCCTTTCTACCCATCTTACTTTTATAGTCTTTATTCCCTCCTGTTGATCTATTGCTATCTGTGTTGCGATGCTCTAGTTTTCGTACCCGTGATATTCCTTGCAGCCTTATATTGCCATGGACACCTCCTATTACCTGTTGTGTGGTAGTTAGTTGGACCTGCGCGTCGTAGTTGCTTGCTCAAGTGCTGTTGCATGTTGTCAAGTGCCACAGTTGTTGATGTATTGACGCATGTTGATGTTGGAGATGATCATAGCTGTACTTATCGTTCATTTTAATTCCTGTTTAACAACTAAAATTGAAGTAAGCAGAGGCATCGGTGGGTGATAGATAATATTTGGTTTCCGAACACCCACTTGTGTCCCGTAGGACCCCGAGTACTTGATACCTGTTCCTTGATTTATCGCGCTATCCACATCCGGGAGGTATATGGGACCCCCCTGAGCCAGAGCTTGATTCAGTCTTATTTCTTGGGGCCACAAACTAGTTTGAGGTTTTATTTACGATCCTGTACTTATGCCATGCTTTACTGCTTTATTTAAGTTGTGCGATGGATAGCACACTGTACTGTTTAGGATCGGGACACGATTCCGCGGTGTCGACAAGCCCAGTTTTGGGTTCCCAGTCGTTCACAGCCGTATACCCAGACCTTGAGTCCGTCTCGGAGCTAGCTTACTTCGTTGCGGGTAGCTTAATGGGGTGGCCCCCTGAAATAATTCTGAATCCTGTGATTGCTTTGTCGTGAAGGCCTCGTTGGGTTTTGATTTGGTTTTTCCGAGGTTGATCGAGTGTGTGTTGCTATTGGTGCACCCCGGCCGGGTAAAACTTTCTGAAAGCCGTGTCCGCGGTTATGGACGACTTGGAGCACAGTATCTCGACCATAGACAAGCATAACTAAAGTTTATTGCTATAAATTTGATTTTATAATGACTAGTAATCAGCTTCACTATAATGGAATGGCTAATTAATACTGCCCACAATTACTTGTTTGGAGTGTCGCTTGCGACCATTGTACCTGACTAGTAAGTATTGCAACTACAACGGAATGGCTGAATAAAAGTACCAACAACTGCTGGGTTTGGGTTTATATCATGCTATCTGTATCTGATTAGTAATTGTTGCAACTACAACGGAATGATTAACTAAAAGGGCCCACTGCTTATTTTTATCAGTACGACTATCTTTAACCTGACTAGTAATTGCTGCAACGATAACCGAATAAATAAAACTGCCAACTGTGTGAGTTTCTCGGTTGACTTCCTCGTTTGGGCTCGAGGGGGGAAACGCCAGGATGGGTTTGATTGGTGGTAGTATCAGCTTGGTTCCGAGTAGGTCTTTCTTACCCCCCTCTGATAGCCGCCAGTTGTATCGAGTCTCTATAGGTTGTTTAGTGCATGCTGCCGCTGCCGCTTCAGTCCACCATACCTATGTAGGCGAGGACCGCCGAATTCTAGTCTCGCCGTGTACTGGCCTCAGTACTGACGCTCCTCTTTTTCCTTTGCCCTTTGTCGGCACCCCTTTTGTTTAAGCAGGTCTTGAGATCGACGTCGTTAGCAGGGTTACCCTTCCGGCTTGGCCTGGGCAGGGTTATGGACGCCATTGGTTATTCTTCAGGGCTCTTAGCCCCATTTGCATCTTGTCCGTAGCTGGACGCTCTATCGTTTTCAAGGTGATTTGGATCTTTGTATATTATATCTGTATTCTTGACTCATTGAGTCGTCGTTATATATATATATCTGTTCTGTGGGTCCCATCGAGGACTGTTGTGTAATGTTATTACTTCGTTTTCCACCCGCACGAAAGTGCCTGGTGGGCACCTTTGAATCGTTTCTATGCGGGTTTGGCGAATTTTGCTCAAACTTGCATAGGTCCGATTCTGAGGGTGTTACAGAGTGGTATCAGAGCTCAGCAGTTACGATACCCCACAAGTCCAGCCTGTAGGATAACCTAGCTAACGGCCGAAGTAGAGTGTCAAAACTATTTTTGCAAACTCGGTTGGATAGTTCTGGTTAGGTCTGATTTTACTCCTTACCCCTCTGCTATTCTCCTCTTACGCCTACGTGTTTTGAATCCGCTCTCTTCTCTTTCTTCGAGTCCAGGATTTCTCGTGGTTGGGTTTTCCGTCGTACCTTCAGGGTTTCGCTTCCTTCTTCGATAACGGTGTTCTACCATCCGGTGTTCAAGCTGCCTAAGGAATCCGTCTGCTGTGGTACCGTTCTTTGTTCCTTGTTTGTGCCTTCCGGTGTTTTCTGACGCGACGACATCCTCTACGCCAGCTCCGATGCAGATTCTGCATCACTCCTTTGTTCCGAACCTCGCTTGTCGAGATCTTCAGTCTGTTTCCGAGAATGGTTGCACGCTTTTCCACTGATTGTGCGGAGTAATAGTTTGGGTGCGTGATGGATTGGCCCCCATGCCGACTACCCCTTCTATTCGCTTTTGTACATTGAAGTGGATGAGAATGCATCGGTTCCCTCTTTCCATCGAAGCTAGAGGTGGCTTTATTTGTTGATACCTCTACCTTCGACCTTTTGTTTCCGGAGTGTTCCCTCGACGATCCCGGACAACGACCTCTTGTTAGTGGTGTCGCGAGGATCTACACGAAGCGAGAAGACGCAGCTCGCCGACCTTTCCTTCTGGTACCATGAGGCGGATCTCGAGGGCGAGATCCATTGTTAGTGGTGTCGAATTGTGGCATCCCGCAAAACCACTACTAGAAAATCGCGTTGAATTTGTGCATTGCATCGTCATCATCATGCATTGTTTGCATAAAACTATTTCGCAACGCCCGATTTGTTTTCCGAACGCCCCATCTTAATTCAAACGCAAGCCCGGTTCTCCGGATTAATTATTTTTGGCCGCTATTGGTTTGCACACGGCCCGTTTAAAACAAATAAAAAGTTAAATTATTTTAGCGGGGGCAGTCGAACGGGCCGGTTCGACCCGAACGACCACCCCCAGGATTTTAAATCGGTCCACCTGAACACCCCAGACAAATCCTACAGCTACCAGTTAATCTACCCACCTCTCCCCTCCACATCACCCCACCCAATAGCAGCCCGCCACCTCAACCTCGCCCCGCCCCCAAGGCCGACCGCTGCCGCGTCCCCCTCCTCGCCGAGGCCCACGCCCGCCACCACCGACGCGAGCCGCCTCCCCGCCTCCGTCCGCTGCCGGCCCCGACCCCGCATCCGCCGCCGTCGCCGGAGCGCCCTCCCGCGCGCCTTCTCCGCCACCCGCCAGCACGCATCTTCCGCGCGCGCGTCCCGCCTCCACCCACCTCCGGCCGCGGAGCCGCTCGATCCCCGCCGCCTGCGCCTCGCCGTCCTCCGCCAAGCTCAGCGCGCCGCCGGCCTCCTCTATTCGAGCGCCGCCTCGCCGACCCGCCTGCGTCGCGTCGCCGCGCCGCCCAAGCTCCTCCGCCGACCCTCCGTGCAACCCCGCGTCCGCTCCGTGGTCCCCGTCCGCCCCTGTCTCGCGCCCCGCGCGCGTGAGCTCGCGCTCACCGACGTCTCTAACCAGGGCGCCTCACGGCACCGCCGGCCTCTGCTCCGACCCCAAGCGCTTGTGGCCATGTCACGGTTTCTGCCCAGCTGATGCGTTCCTTGGGCGATTCCTTCGGCTCCCTGGACTTGCGTTGGCGAGGTGAAGATGCATACGGCGACCGTGGAAGATAGTATGCTACCACCCGAAGACCGATCACGGATCGAAGGCCGATCGCGCCAAGCCCGAACTTCATCGGAACCCCGAACCAAGATCGCCTTCCCGGAACACCGAGTGCACCGTCATGAACCCGAAAACCCCGCCTCGACACGCCAAGTTTGCCGAGATCCTGTCCCCGTGGGCCTTCGACACGGAGCACCAAGGACGCCTTCAAGGACGCCAAGTACGCCGTCACGGACCCGAGGATCCGAAGGCCTCCTTCCTGGATCCCGAAGACCGAGACCGTGGAGCCGACAAGATCGACCACACCGACGCCATGATCTCCCTCACGGAATCTGAAGACCGTTCCGATTCCTCGAACCCCTCCGAGCCGCCAAGGTCGCCATGGAACGACAAGTACTTCGCCTCGGACATCGAGACCCTGAACGACAAGTACTCCTTCCCGGATGCAATGCTCGAGAACACGGACGGCAAGGACGCCGACGCCGAACGCCAAGTTCTTCGCCCCGAACGCCAAGACCGACAACATGACCCGAAGACCCCGGATGCGACAAGATCTACCCCGCTACCAAGAACGTTCCCGCCGAGACCAATCCGTCGAACCCTGGACCCTGAGACCGACCCCGAACCCCGGAACCCCAAGTCCGTCGAGACCCCTGAATGTGTGAACCTCTTCCTGGAACCCTATTTTATAACATGATACAACTTGTCGCATAATAATTGTCTTGCATGCATACATTCATGTGGTTTGGGGGCCTTATGCCGATTCACCTTATAATTAAATATGGGGCCCATATGCGGGCAAATCCAGTCTCATATTGGCCTCATTTAACCTTGTGTAGCGAACCGGTGGTATATTCTGCCTTGTTAAACAACATTTAAATTGCGGGGTATCTAAATAACTTGAACCATCTAAATAATTGTCGGGACCCCGGTTCCACTTAATATGACCTAATTGCATCGCATCTTGCCATGTCATACATCATACACGCATCATGCCCGATCTTCTGCCGTTGTATTAAATAAGTGCATCCGGTGTTTATTCTAGTGTTTTGCTTCTTCGCGGATAAGGCCGTTGAGTTGATGTGAGCTTCGCCCCGATCTTCGGTTGAACCTTCGCCAATGTTTTTCAGGCGAGCATCTCCCCCTTTCTACCCATCTTACTTTTATAGTCTTTATTCCCTCCTGTTGATCTATTGCTATCTGTGTTACGATGCTCTAGTTTTCGTACCCGTGATATTCCTTGCAGCCTTATATTGCCATGGACACCTCCTATTACCTGTTGTGTGGTAGTTAGTTGGACCTGCGCGTCGTAGTTGCTTGCTCAAGTGCTGTTGCGTGTTGTCAAGTGCCACAGTTGTTGATGTATTGACGCATGTTGATGTTGGAGATGATCATAGCTGTACTTATCGTTCATTTTAATTCCTGTTTAACAACTAAAATTGAAGTAAGCAGAGGCATCGGTGGGTGATAGATAATATTTGGTTTCCGAACGCCCACTTGTGTCCCGTAGGACCCCGAGTACTTGATACCTGTTCCTTGATTTATCGCGCTATCCACATCCGGGAGGTATATGGGACCCCCCTGAGCCAGAGCTTGATTCAGTCTTATTTCTTGGGGCCACAAACTAGTTTGAGGTTTTATTTACGATCCTGTACTTATGCCATGCTTTACTGCTTTATTTAAGTTGTGCGATGGATAGCACACTGTACTGTTTAGGATCGAGACACGATTCCGCGGTGTCGACAAGCCCAGTTTTGGGTTCCCAGTCGTTCACAGCCGTATACCCAGACCTTGAGTCCGTCTCGGAGCTAGCTTACTTCGTTGCGGGTAGCTTAATGGGGTGGCCCCCTGAAATAATTCTGAATCCTGTGATTGCTTTGTCGTGAAGGCCTCGTTGGGTTTTGATTTGGTTTTTCCGAGGTTGATCGAGTGTGTGTTGCTATTGGTGCACCCCGGCCGGGTAAAACTTTCTGAAAGCCGTGTCCGCGGTTATGGAAGACTTGGAGCACAGTATCTCGACCATAGACAAGCATAACTAAAGTTTATTGCTATAAATTTGATTTTATAATGACTAGTAATCAGCTTCACTATAATGGAATGGCTAATTAATACTGCCCACAATTACTTGTTTGGAGTGTCGCTTGCGACCATTGTACCTGACTAGTAAGTATTGCAACTACAACGGAATGGCTGAATAAAAGTACCAACAACTGCTGGGTTTGGGTTTATATCATGCTATCTGTATCTGATTAGTAATTGTTGCAACTACAACGGAATGATTAACTAAAAGGGCCCACTGCTTATTTTTATCAGTACGACTATCTTTAACCTGACTAGTAATTGCTGCAACGATAACCGAATAAATAAAACTGTCAACTGTGTGAGTTTCTCGGTTGACTTCCTCGTTTGGGCTCGAGGGGGGAAACGCCAGGATGGGTTTGATTGGTGGTAGTATCAGCTTGGTTCCGAGTAGGTCTTTCTTACCCCCCTCTGATAGCCGCCAGTTGTATCGAGTCTCTATAGGTTGTTTAGTGCATGCTGCCGCTGCCGCTTCAGTCCACCATACCTATGTAGGCGAGGACCGCCGAATTCTAGTCTCGCCGTGTACTGGCCTCAGTACTGACGCTCCTCTTTTTCCTTTGCCCTTTGTCGGCACCCCTTTTGTTTAAGCAGGTCTTGAGATCGACGTCGTTAGCAGGGTTACCCTTCCGGCTTGGCCTGGGCAGGGTTATGGACGCCATTGGTTATTCTTCAGGGCTCTTAGCCCCATTTGCATCTTGTCCGTAGCTGGACGCTCTATCGTTTTCAAGGTGATTTGGATCTTTGTATATTATATCTGTATTCTTGACTCATTGAGTCGTCGTTATATATATATCTGTTCTGTGGGTCCCATCGAGGACGGTTGTGTAATGTTATTACTTCGTTTTCCACCCGCACGAAAGTGCCTGGTGGGCACCTTTGAATCGTTTCTATGCGGGTTTGGCGAATTTTGCTCAAACTTGCATAGGTCCGATTCTGAGGGTGTTACACACGGCTTTTAGAAAGTTTTACCCTGCAGGGGTGCACAAATAGCAACACACACTCGATCAACTTCGGAAAAACCAAATCAAAACCCAACGAGGCATTCACAACAAAGCAATCACCAGATTCAGAAATATTTCAGGGGGCCACCCCATTAAGCTACCCGCAACGAAGTTAGCTGACTCCGAGACGGACTCAAGGTTTGGGTGGACGGCTGTAAACGACTGGAAACCCGAAAGTGTGACTGGGCTTGTCGATACCGCGAAAACGTGTCCCGATCCTAAACAGTACAGGTGCTCCTCGCACAATCGTAAATAAAGCAGTAAAGCATGGCATAAGTACAGGATAGTAAATAAAACCTCAAACTAGTTTGTGGCCCCAAGAAATAAGAATGAATCAAGCTCTGGCTCAGGGGGGTCCCATAAGCCTCCCGGATGTGGATAGCGCGAATATTCAAGGAACAGGAATCAAGTACTCGAGGTCCTACGGGACACAAGTGAGCATGAAAAACCAAATAGCAGATATTGCTCACCGGTGCCACTTTCATTAGTTATCCCATTACTACTCAGGTTAAGTTGTTTAGGTACCTCGTTATCCATCAGACACTCACATACCCTACACATGCTGTTCTACGACTCGCATGGCTCAAACAACTCCTGTAGTAATGGCTCATGGGATGGAAGAACAAGCTTTGGTGGGGTTTAAAAGTAAGGGCTATGCAATACTTGGGATTCAGTTTATGCAATCGCGACTCAATGATGCAAGAATAAGATAGAGGCAATAGGTACTATATGTATGCAAGCATGTGGTAGTGCTTGCCTGGCAGCTCAGTTGAAGCGAGAGAAGGATCTGGGTAGTGCTCCTGGTTTTCTTGATATATCCCCTGCTCAGCGTCTATTCGAAGAAGAACCAAACAAACAAGGGCCAACATAAATAAAGTGCACAAGCATAAGAATAAAATGCGACAAGCAAACAATCATGCCATGATGAATGATGCACAATTTGCATGGCAATAAAGTAGCATGGCATGGGTGAGGTGTGGAATACAAGAAATAAGCATTTTATTGAGTTTTGGTCACATTTTATTCTCGAACAAGTTGTTGTATACTTTATATTTATATTATGCATGATGCAATTCAGAACATGGAATGCGTAAACAGAAAGGTCTCGTCGAGCTAATCCTTTTAGACATATCATTTGTCAAATTTGGAGTTATAAAACAAAAGTTATTAATTAATTAAGGCAAAAGGGCATTTTATTGTAATTTGAACAACTTGAAATTTAAAGTGTTCAAAATATATTTTGGATGGCATATTTGAAATCCTCACATTTTTCTGATCTCAAAACATATATTATTTGTATAATTTGGATTTGAAAATTAAAAGTTATTTTAGAACAGATTGAATTTGAATTTAAATCAAATTTGAAAAGATTTGAATTAAAACAGATAACGGAAAATACTTTTCTCACCTGGGCAATTCCTACCCGGAGAGACAGACAGTGGGCCCGTGAGCTGGGAGGGGTCACTGGTCGCGCGGTCAACGTGGGGGTGACAAGTGGCGAAGGGGAGGACGGCGGGCTGATGTTCTCAAAAGGGGAGGGGCTTATTTACAAAACCTTCTGGAGGATGCTGTCGAACTGAAGATTGTATCAGCGAAAACAGCTAGCTGATCTTGGTTATTGGAAGATGATGGCGAGAGATCCGCTAGGAATCTCGCGATTCCTAAAAAAGAAAGATTGTAGAGGGGACTCATGTCTACAAGTTTGAAGTTCGGAGTTTCGTCAAAGGAGGCCTGCAGCCGCCGGAAAACTTAAAGGAACAGAGGGTCTGGGAGGAGCTCGGTTGCTGAGACTAATGACAAACGACAGCGCAGACAGACGATGGCGTACTGTGAAATCGAGCGATCTTTGGTTGAGGTTGGCGAGTAAACGGTAGGGAATTTTAAGGTGTCGTAAAAACGAAACTTGGAGAGGAAAACAAGGTCTACAAATTTGGTGTTCGAAGATTCGGCAACGGAGGTCTGTAGCGTTTGGCACAATTAGGGAAACAGAGAAGCGCGCGAGGTGACAGATGACGACGGCCGGCTCTCGCGCGCAGGACGGCGTTCGACGGGACGACGACGAGGTTCCAGACACAGATCAAGGGAGGGGATGATGGGAAGGTGGAGGGCTCACCAAGAGGGCTCGGGATGCGGTTGCACCCTGGGAGAAGAAGTATACGGCGAGGCGACGTGGTGACCATGGCGAGGGCGTGCGCGGCGATGGTGCGCTGCAGGAACGGCGAGGTCGCGTGCGTGCTCAGGCCTTCTCCTCCTCGCTCCCTGTACGAGACGTCGACGGCGGCCCAAGCAGTTCTTCTGGCGCAATGGCGAGCTCCAGGGCGGTGTGTTTTCTCCCGGGCAGCGAGGTGCTGGGTGATGTTGGCGTGGGCAAATAGCGGTGGTGGTTTTGGCGTGGGGAGGAAGAAGATGGTGGTTGGGCACTCCCAGATGGGATCTGGAGTACTGGGGTAGCTGGTTGAGGTAGAGAGGGAAGGGAGGAGTACATGGGGCTTGGTTGCTTTTGCAAAAGGTGAGGAGGGTAGCTCGGGCTAGGTCTTCTCTTTCCCTCTCTTTTCTGTTTTGTAGCCGAGAGAGGGCTGGGGAGGGACCAAGGGAGGTGGCGTGGTGGGCCTGCCTGGTAGGAAGAGAGGGGGAGCCGAGAGAAAGGGGGAAGGGAGGGGTAGCTCGGGTTAGGTAGGGCTAGGGTTAGAAGAGGCTCGGGTTAGCTAGGTTTAGAGAGAGGAGAGGTGGTCTCGGGTTAGGTTAAGGGGGCTAGGGTTTAGGAGAGAGGATAAAGAGAGAGGGTGAGAGGAGAGAGAGATGAGGTATGGTGCTTAGGGTCTAGAGATAGAAAAAGGAGAGAGGGGTTTAGGGTAGGGCTAAAAGCAAGATCAACAAGATCAAGCAAAAGGAGGGAGAGAGAGATGTGGATTGTGATGCACATGGCAAGGAGAGAAGGAGCAAGGTGAGGATTGAGAGAGAAAGGTTGGAGCTCAACAAAAGGGAAAACAATCAAAATTCCAAGAAAACCAAGGGAGATCAAATAGTGGTGATGGTTGCATGGCCCATGCAAGTGCATTAAATGCCATGTCTTAATCTTGTGAAAACAAAATAATTATTCATGGCATTTATACATATGCATTCCAAAAATATGGAATAAGCCAAGCTAAAAGAAGTGAAAGGATGCCCCATGTGGAGTAGATGGAGATGACCATATTTGAAATAAAAATGGGACTTGCTAGTGTGTTTATTCCACTAGATGTTTAATAGTCCCATAAATATCCCAACATGAGCATAAATCCATGATAATCCATATGAAGCTAGGTAAAAGGTTCCACTCACAAGGCACGCAAAGGTGGCCATGTGGCTCTTATAAACCAATAATGTGAAAACAAAATGGTGCATATATGAGAGCATGTGGAGATAGAATTGGATCCATCCCAACCCACATGAGCTAGAGGTAAAACCAAATAAAGTGCAAAGCTCATATTTAGTTGGATGGTGGAATTATAAGGTGGTGAAAGAAAAGGTGGTGGAGTGGAATAAAAGATATGCCCCCAAATCAACTTGGGCATTTAAACAATATATCAAGAACCAAATACAATATCAAGAGGCAAATACAATTTACAATGCATATGAGAGAAGAACAAAAACAAAAGGGTTTTATATGATGCTCAAATGCAAGGTGGCATGATGACATGAGCATGATATAATGATGATGCAACAATTATATATAGGAAGTAGCATTTATGTAGACTAGGCTAGTAGCATTGCAATTGTTAGACAATTGGGATGCTACAAAGGCTCCCTCCTAGACACACAAACTCCTACTACTCTAAACCCTAGCCCCAAGCCGCCGCCGGCCCCTAGGGCATCAACTCGCCGCCGCCTAGATAAACCCTAGCCGTCGGCTTGCCCTCTCCTTGGTGTGTCTAAACCCTAGAACACCGAGGACTCTCTCATACTCCACCATACTCGCTCCGGCTTAAGGCGAAGCCCTGCGAGATCTCTCCTCTACTTCCGGTACCACGCCGTTGTGCTACCGAAATCGCGAGGAGAGTGCTACAACCTCCGCTGCCTGCTGGAACAAGGGAGAGGAAGGTCTTCGTCGAGTACCGAACGTGTGACCGACTGCGGGAGCGCTGCCGGAACGCAGCGCCGGAAGGACCGTCTACGCGATCTTGAGATCGGGAAGAGTACGACTACATCACCCACGAGAATCCGCTCTCGTTAAACACTTTGGAATCTTCGAGGGTGAGTTATTCCATCGACTCGTTGCTTCAATCTAGTAGATAGATCTTGGCTTGTTTGTTTGTATGCGATAGAAATTTTTTGTTTTCCATGCTACGAAACCCTACAGTGGTATCAGAGCCGTGTCTATATGTAGATCTGTTGGCACGAGTAGAACACAATGGTCATTATGGGCGTTGATGCTTTTACTGTCGATTGCTTCTTGTGTACTTTGCATCTTGCGGTATGTTGGGATGAAGCGGCCCGGGCTAACCTTACATGACATCGTTCATGAGACTTGCTCCACGCTTGACATGCAACTTGTATTGTATAAGTGGCTTTGCGGGTGCCTGTTTCTCCTAGCATAGTTAAGATCCAATTTACAACGGGTGATTAACAATACTAGTATCAATGTTGTGGTTCTTGTTCGTAAGTTAGAACGACACTTATTGAAAGCCCCAAACCACGTAAAACTTGCAAATAAAGTAGAGGCATCTAACTTTGTTTTGCAGGGGTGTGCTGTGATGTGATATGGCCATGATTGTGATTATATTTGATGTATGCAATGTTCCTTATTGTAAGTTGGCAACCGGCAGGAGCCATATGGTTATCTTTAATTTATGTTAAGACCCGCGTGTCTATTCAAAGTAGTTGTAATAGTTGAAGCCGGTGGATGACAACCATGGAGAAGCGTCATTGACCTTGATGCAATGCCGGTGATGATGGAGATCATGTTCGTGCTAGAAGATGGAGATCGGAAGCACAAAGCAGAAAGGCCATATCATATCACATATTATGAATTGCATGTGATGTTAATACTTTATGCATCTTGTATTGCTTAGTAGATGACGGTAGCATTATAAGATGATCCCTCATGCACATGAATTTCAAGTCATATAGTGTTCACCCTTAGTTAGCACCATTGCTAAAGCTTGTTGTTTCGAAGCACCACGTGATGATCGGGTGTGATAGATTCTGCAAGTGTATACAACGTGAGCAAGCCAGATTTGCTCATGCGGAAACTAAGGTTTGATCTTGACGAGCCTAGCATGTACAGACATGGTCTCGGAACACGGATCACCGAAAGGTAAAGCATGAATCATATAGTAGATATGATGAACTTGTCGATTGTTCGCCATCGAAACTATATCAACTCTCGTGATGATCGGTGTTGATGTAGTGGATTTGGTTCGTGTGATCACTAAAACAATGTGAGGGATGTTGTTTTGAGTGGGAGTTCACCTAGATTAATTTTATTAATATGAACTCAATTTGTCATAAACTTAGTCTAAACTATTGCAAATATGTTGTAGATCAATGACAGCCCCTACCATCAATTTTAATGCGTTCCTAGAGAAAGAAAAGTTGAAAAACAATGGAAGCAACTTCGCGGATTGGTTCCGCAATTTGAGGATTGTCCTCACAGCTGGTAATTTGACCTATGTGCTGGATGCACCGCTGGGTGACCCACCTGCAGCTGATGCTCCCGATGAATTAAAGAATGTTTACCTCACTCGGAAGACTCAGTACTCCACAGTTCAGTGTGCTATCTTGTATGGTTTAGAATCGGAGCTTCAGAAAAGGTTTGAGAATTCAGACCCATATGATATTGTCGAGGATCTCAAATTGATCTTTGAGACTCATGCGGCAATTGAAAGCTATGAGGCTTCTGAAAAGTTCTTTAACTGCAAGATGGAAGAGGGCAGCTCCGTCAGTGAGCATGTGCTTAAGATGTCTGGGCACGCAAACAAACTTCAAAGCTTGGGTATTGTGATTCCTAATGCTTTGGGGATTTACCGTGTCCTCCAATCACTACCACCAAGTTACAAGAACTTTGTGATGAACTACAACATGCAGAACATGAACAAGACGTTGCCAGAACTCTTTGCCATGTTGAAATCTGCAGAAGTGGAGATCAAGAAAGAGCACCAAGTGTTGTTGGTCAATAAGACCACCAAATTCAAGAAAGGCAAGTCTAAACAGAAGGGACACTTCAAGAAGGGTGGTAAGAAAGTTACCACGCCGACGAAGAAGACCAAGGCTGGACCCAAGCCTGATACTGAGTGCTTTTACTGCAAGGGAGAAGGTCACTGGAAGCGGAATTGCCCAAAGTACTTGGCGGATTTGAAGAACGGCAACATCAAGAAGAAAGGTATATCTGATATACATGTTGTTGATGTGTATCTCACTAGCACTCGTAGTAGTGCCTGGGTATTTGATACTGGTTCGGTTGCTCATATTTGTAACTCGAAACAGGTGCTGCATAATAAACGGAAGCTAGCGAAGAACGAGGTGACGATGCGCGTGGGAAACGGATCAAAGGTTGATGTGATCGCGGTCGGCACGCTACCCCTTCATCTACCATCGGGATTAGTTTTATACTTAAATAATTGTTATTTGGTGCCTGCGTTGAGCATGAACATTATATCGGGATCTTGTTTATTGCGAGACGGTTACTTGTTTAAGTCCGAGAATAATGGTTGTTCGATTTATATGAGTAATATGTTTTATGCACATGCACCTTTGATAGATGGTCTATTCTTGTTGAATCTCGATAGTGGAAATACACATATCAACAACATTGAGGCTAAACGTTTGAAATCGAGCGATAACTCGACCTATATGTGGCACTGTCGTCTTGGTCACATTGGAGTGAAGCGTATGAAGAAACTCCATTCCGATGGACTTCTTGAATCACTTGATTTTGAATCACTTGATAGATGCGAAGCATGTCTGATGGGTAAAATTACTAAGACTCCATTTTCTGGTATGATGGAGCGAGCTACGGACTTATTGGAAATCATACATACCGATGTGTATGGTCCAATGAGTGTAGCATCGCGCGGTGGTTATCGTTATGTTCTTACCTTCACGGATGACTTGAGTAGATATGGGTATATCTATTTCATGAAACATAAGTCCGAAACTTTCGAGAAGTTTAAGGAATTTCAAAGTGAGGTAGATAATCAACGTAACAAGAAGATTAAATTTCTACGTTCTGATCGTGGAGGTGAATATCTAAGTTACGAGTTTGGCGAGCATTTGAAGAAATGCGGAATACTTTCGCAGTTGACACCGCCGGAACACCACAGCGTAATGGTGTGTCCGAACGTCGTAATCGAACTCTCTTAGATATGGTTCGTTCTATGATGTCACTTACAGATTTACCGCTATCATTTTGGGGTTATGCATTAGAAACAGCCGCATTCACTTTAAATAGGGCACCATCCAAATCCGTTGAAACGACACCGTATGAATTATGGTTTGGGAAGAAACCTAGATTGTCGTTCCTTAAAGTTTGGGGATGCGAAGCCTATGTAAAGAAGTTACAGCCGGACAAGCTTGAACCCAAAGCGGAAAAATGCGTCTTCATAGGATACCTGAAGGAAACTATTGGGTATACCTTCTATCATAGATCCGAAGGCAAAATCTTCGTTGCCAAGAATGGATCCTTTCTAGAGAAGGAATTTCTCTCGAAAGAAGTGACTGGAAGGAAAGTAGAACTCGACGAGGTTGTCGAACCTTCTCTCGAAATTGCGAGTAGCGCAGCGCCGTAAGAAGTTCCTGTGGTGCCTGCACCAATAAGAGAGGAAGCTAATGATGGTGATCATGAAACTTCGGTTGAAGTTGCTACAGAGCCTCACAGGTCAACGAGAACTCGTACCACTCCAGATTGGTATGATCCCGTTATGAGTGTCATGTTGGTGGACAACACCGATGACCCTGAGACATATGAGGAAGCGATGATGAGCCCAGATTCTAATAAATGGCAAGAAGCCATGAAATCCGAGATTGGATCCATGTATGAAAACCAAGTATGGACTTTGGTGGACTTGCCGGATGGCCGGAAGGCTGTCGAGAACAAATGGATTTTCAAGAAGAAAACAGATGCTGATGGTAATGTTACTGTCTATAAAGCTCGAATTGTTGCAAAAGGGTTTCGACAAATTCAAGGAGTTGACTACGATGAGACTTTCTCACCAGTAGCGAAGCTAAAGTCTGTGAGGATTATGTTAGCAATCGCTGGATATTATGATTATGAGATATGGCAGATGGATGTCAAAACAGCATTCCTCAATGGAGACATTGATGAAGAGTTGTATATGATGCAACCCAAAGGTTTTGTCGATCCTAAAGATGCTAACAAGGTATGCAAACTTCAACGGTCCATCTATGGATTGAAGCAAGCATCCCGAAGTTGGAATCAACGTTTTGATAAGGTGATCAAAAGTTTTGGTTTTATACAAACTTATGGAGAAGCTTGTATTTACAAGAAAGTGAGTGGGAGCTCTGTAGCATTCTTAATACTATATGTAGATGACATATTGTTGATTGGGAATGATGTAGACCTTCTTAATAGTGTCAAGGAATATTTGAATAATAGTTTTTCAATGAAGGATCTTGGCGAAGCAGCTTACATATTAGGCATAAAGATTTATAGAGATAGATCAAAACGCCAAATATCATTGTCACAAAGTACATATTTGGACAAAGTTCTAAAGAGGTTTGGAATGGAAGATAGCAAGAAAGGGTTCTTGCCCATGTTGCCCAATACGACCTTGAGTAAAACTCAAAGTCCGACATCGGCAGAAGATAGAGAAAGGATGAGTAAGACTCCCTATGCCTCAGCCATAGGATCTCTAATGTATGCCATGCTATGTACTAGACCCGACATTGCATATGTTGTTAGTTTAACTAGCAGATATCAAAGTGATCCAGGAGTGGATCATTGGACAGCGGTCAAAAACATCCTTAAGTACTTGAGAAGAACTAAGGATATGGTTCTTTCTTATGGAGGTGATGAACAGCTCGTTGTTAATGGTTACACCGATGCTAGTTGGAACACCGATCCGGATGATTCTAAATCACAATCTGGATACGTATTTATTTTGAATGGTGCAGCAGTTAGCTGGAGGAGTGCAAAGCAAAGCGTTGTGGCGAGATCTTCAACTGAATCGGAATACATGGCTGCTTCGGAGGCTTCACAAGAAGCGATATGGATGAAAGAGTTCATTACAAAGCTGGGTGTGGTTCCTAGTGCGCTGGACCCAATGTCTATCTACTGTGATAACATGGGCGCCATAGCCAATGCGCAAGAACCAAGGTCACACAAGAAGCTGAAGCATATCAAGCTACGTTTTCACGCTATTCGAGAACATATCCAAGATGGGGATATAAAGATTTGCAAAGTACACACAGATCTGAATGTGGCGGATCCGTTGACTAAACCTCTCCCGAGGGAAAAACATGACCAGCACCAAACTGCCATGGGTGTTCGGTATATTACCATGTAATCTAGATTAGATGACTCTAGTGCAAGTGGGATACTGTTGGAGATATGCCCTAGAGGCAATAATAAATGTAGTTATTATTATATCTTTGTGTTTATGATAAATGTTTACATTCATGCTATAATAGTATTAACAAGGAAACATTAATACTTGTGTGATTTGTAGACTAAAATAAGAGTCCCTAGTAAAGCCTCTATATAATACTAGCTTGTTGGTTAATAGATGATTGTGGTTTCCCTATCATGAACATTGAGATGTTATTAACAACAAGATCATATCATTAGGAGAATGATATGGTGGACATACTCCTATAGATAAGCGTAGCATAAAGATCAAGTCATTTCAATAGTTCAATTGCTATATGCTTTCTGATACATAGTAACCTAATTCCTTCGACCATGAGATCATGCATATCACCTTTGCCGGATGGATGCTTTGATGACATCAAACACCACACCATAACTGGGTGGCTATAAAGGTGGCATTGAGTGTTCGGAAAGTATTGGTTGAGACACATGGATCAAGAGTGGGATTTGTCCATCCATATGACGGATAGATATACTCTGGGCCCTCTCGGTGGAATGTCATCCAATTAGCTTGCAAGCATGTGACTGGCTCACAAGGGATCACATATCACGGGAACGAGAAAAGAGTACTTGTCGGTAACGAGGTTGAACTAGGTATGCAGAGATACCGACGATCATAACCTCGGATAAGTAAAGTATCATGAGACAAAGGGAAATTGGTATCGTATGTAAGTGGTTCATTCGATCGCAAAGTAATCGTAGAAATATGTGGGAGCCATATGAATTTCCAGATTCCTCTATTGGTTATTGTTCGGAGAAGTGTCTCGATCATGTCCGCATAATTCACGAACCGTAGGGAGACACACTTAAGGATTCGACGTTGTTTGAGTAGTTATGGTATGATGAGAAAGAGACCGAATGTTGTTTGGAGTCTCGGATGGGATCCGGGATATCACGAGGAGATCCGGAATGGTCCGAAGAATAAGATTCATATAAGGAAAGTCCCGTTTCGGAGTTGGGGAATGATTCCGGTGTTTTCATCGGGAATGTTCTAGAAGGTTCCGGAATGTCCGGCACTCCGGAGGGGAAGGGGTACATGAATGTGTCATTACAAGTTGGAATGATTGCATCATGTACTAAGTGTCATCGCTGTCCAAAATAAAGGGATTATTCAAATCCTAGTTTGAAAAGTCAAACGGCTAGTTTGAAAAGTCAAACGACAATTTTTTGGAAAGAGGAGGAGAGTGGGAAACCGAGTTGGGGAGGGAATCCCTCCTCCAACCGGCGGCGCACCACCCAAGCCGAGTTGGGGAGGGACTCCCCTCCCTCCCCTTGGCCGGCCAGCCCTCCACCTATAAAAGGAGGGGCAGGGCTCCCTCCTAGACACACAAACTCCTACTCCTCTAAACCCTAGCCCCAAGCCGCCGCCGCTTCCAAGCCGCCGCCGCTTCCAAGCCGCCGCCGGCCCCTAGGGCATCAACTCGCCGCCGCCTAGCTAAACCCTAGCCGCCAGCTTGCCCCCTCCTTGGTGTGTCTAAACCCTAGAACACCGAGGACTCTCTCATACTCCACCATACTCGCTCCGGCTTAAGGCGAAGCCCTGCGAGATCTCTCCTCTACTTCCGGTACCACGCCGTTGTGCTACCGAAATCGCGAGGAGAGTGCTACAACCTCCGCTGCCTGCTGGAACAAGGGAGAGGAAGGTCTTCGTCGAGTACCGAACGTGTGACCGACTGCGGGAGCGCTGCCGGAACGCAGCGCCGGAAGGATCGTCTACGCGATCTTGAGATCGGGAAGAGTACGACTACATCACCCACGAGAATCTGCTCTCGTTAAACACTTTGGAATCTTTGAGGGTGAGTTATTCCATCGACTCGTTGCTACAATCTAGTAGATAGATCTTGGCTTGTTTGTTTGTATGCGATAGAAATTTTTTGTTTTCCATGCTACGAAACCCTACAAACAGGTGGGTAACTTTTACATAGTGCGGTATGTAAATAGAGCATATGAAATAGCTATCTAATATATTCATGTGGGTAACTCTTAAATACTGAGGTATGTAATACTGTAGCCGCACCTTTCCTATAACCCTCCCTTCCCCGTGCGGTAGCGCTACGCCGCCCCTAGGAGTCTCCCTCCGTGCTAACCTTGACCCCCTCACACCTCCCTACTCTGCCGCTGACACCGCCGAGGACGCTGAAGGCTAAGCTTGTGAGGTGAGGAGGCGGCGGTGTCAGCATTGTCCTATGTTATCAGAAACTCGAGGAGACGGTGGCGTCCATATTCTCCCCCTCCACTGTGGTGCTGCGGGGTGGTGGCGGCCAGGCGGATCTCCGACGGTCATTTGGGATGGGTGGCATGGAGATGTCAGCGATAGTTTTGTACTACATGCAAAAATGCATTCACATAGCTCTTCAAAAGAGATGGGTTATTTACTTATTACACGGTGGGTAACTTACATACAACAGTATGGGTAACTTTTGGGTCCAAAAAAAAGTTGTCGAAACATATCGATATGGGATCTAGTTTCGAAGACCTCGTTGCGACTTGTCTATCGGTGAAAACGCAATTTTAATTGAATTAACGGTTTGAGCAATAAAACATTTTGAATTCGAGTATTTTCATTGAGCTAGAGAGATGAGAGTCGTACATGCGCTGCATCTGGGCCTCGCCCGTGCGTGGCCGCACTCGTGCCGCCGAAGCGAACCAAAAAATCTGGCGACGCAATGAGACTTCAAAACGCTAGCCAGATCATTAAAATTGGCAGGCGCCAGCCTCCTAGATGCGTCCTTAGAATATCTAAAATTTGTTTTACTCCCTCTGTCCTAAAAAGATGTTGTAAATTTTCCTAAATTCGTATGTACCAACGTGTCTACATTTATGCGAATCTTGATAATTTTGCGATATGCTTTTTATGACGAATGAAGTATACATAATTGATTCATATACACCGTGAGCCAAAACATCATCATACAGGAGTACTTTTTTTTTAAGATTTTTCCGTCCCGTAGGGTGACGGTTCCATAATTAGCGCACGTCAGTTTCAGGCGATTTTGAGGCGATCGCGATCTGGTTCCTCGTCGGGCCCTGATCCCACCGGCGATCATCGTGATCTTCCCACACCTCGCCGGGGGGAGGACCTCGGACCTCTGGTAGCTAGTAGTTCTCTGTAGGGCCTCAGTCCCATCCACTTCCATAAGCCTTTCGCGAGTGTCTAGGACTCGCGATCGTAAAACACTGTGGCCTAGTTTACCGTCACTCTCGGTTTGTGTGATAGACTGGAGGGAGATGGAGAAGGGGAAGGGAATTGGAGGTGAGGGATTGGACACAGTGGAAGGGTTGATGAAGGGCCTGAAGCTGTTGGAAGCTAAGATGGCAGGGGTGAAGATCGGGGGTGCATCAGAGAGATCCTTGGGAGATTGGAAATCGAAGGCCATTGGGAAGCTTTTTTCGGAGAAGCAGGCATACGATAAGGCGGTGGGCAATGCGTTGGGACCGGTGTGGTGCCCGATGAAGGGGGTGGAGTGCAAGGATCTAGGGGATAACATCTTCCTATTTACTTTCAACCAGATTGGAGGGAAGAGGAAGGCACTAGAGGGCGGCCCATGGATGTTTGACAACGAGCTTCTGGTGCTGGAAGATTTTGACCCAGGGAAGGGGGTTGATGAGTATGAGTTTGCGCTAGTGCCAATCTGGGTGAGGGTGTATAAGCTACCGCTAGGAGAGATGACAAAAGCAAATGGGATCCTGATTGGAGACCGTATTGGGGAATTCATGGAGATGGATGGGGCCGTGGATGGTGTAGCGGTGGGTAAGTGCTTGCAGATCAAGGTGAAGAAGAAAATAGTTGATCCAATTATGAGAGGTACCATGGTGGAGGTTGGGAGGAGTGGAAGGATGATATGGTGCCCACTGGAGTATGAACATCTACCAGATTTCTGCTATATCTGTGGTGTTATAGGTCATGTGGATAAAAACTGCTTGTCAAAGCTAAAAAGAGGTGAGGAACCACAGTTTGGCAAATGGTTGAGGTATGTACCACCGAGAAGGGGAAGTTTTATCCCTCCACGGAGGAGTTGGAATGAGTCGAGGGGTAGAAGGAACTATACGTTGGGCAGCAGTGGGGGAGGAGGCAGAGGGAGTGATAGCTTATCCTGGAAAAAGAGCTCGGAGGGGAATGCCTATAGTAACAGGAGCACATCGGAGGGGGAGAAAGAAGTGACAAGCCCTATGAAGATAGGAGGTGGGGAGAGTAGTGGGGAGGGAGTGGGTGATGGGAGCCTGGGGGAGAAGATGGACGCTTCAAGAAAACTGTCTTTTGAGTATGAAATCGCATCAGATGGGGTACAGACCGAGGATAGAGCACACGAGGGAGCTATCTCAGTTGTGGAGAGAAAAGAGCCCGAACTCCCGGTAATCTTGCAGAAAAGGGAGGTTCTGAATGCTGGGGGTGGAGAAGGGGCCGCTACTGGTACTCAAACGAGCTCGTATCACAAGGGGGAGCAGAAGAGGGGGACATTTAAACGGGTGGTGAGGGGGTCAGAAGGGAAGGGCGTTGGGCGAAGCGAGAAGAGTGAGAAGAAGAGGGGGCAGACGATATGGAGGTTAATGAGGGGGGAAGTTCGAAGATAAATAAAGTACAGAAGATTATGGAGGGGGATGACGCAACACACAACATGTTAAAGAAAGCGGGGCTGTCGGAACAGCTCCGCGAGGCGCAATGAAATTAACAGGTTGGAATGGTCGGGGGTTGGGAAACGACTCGGCCATTCGTGGGCTTCTGGACCTCTAGAAGAAGGAGAACCCTGACGTGCTTTTTGTGTCGGAGACGAAGATGAGAAAAGATAAGATAGAATGGCTGCGATGGAAGTTGGGCATGCCCAACATGATGGTAAAGGATTGTGAGGGGAAGAGTGGAGGTCTGGTGATGTTTTGGAAAAATGAGATTAATGTGAAGCTGATTGGGTTCGTCTCTAGATATCACATCGATACGGAGATTACGGAACCTGATGGCTTCACGTGGCGGTTTACTGGAATATATGGGGAGCCCAAGACAGAACTAAGGGAAAATACTTGGAAATTGTTGCGTACGTTGAAACATCAAAGTGACAAACTGTGGCTATGTATTGGGGATTTTAACGAGATTCTCCATTCATGTGAGAAGGAAGGGGGTGTACCAAAACCGCAAATACAGATGGACAAGTTCAAGGAAGCTCTGGTGGATTGTGATCTTGATGATCTGGGGTACGTAGGTGATACTTTCACCTGGAGAAACAACAGCCACACACCTGATAATTATATTAGGGAGAGACTCGATAGGGCTGTGGCAACACGGTCCTGGAAGGAGCGCTTCCCTAGCTTTCGAGTGGTGAACGGGGATCACCGACACTCGGATCATTGGCCAGTAACTGTTGACACGACGGGGGCTGTTAGAAGGAGGCCGGGTCCGGCTCGGGACCAAATGCCACGCTTCGAAGCTAGGTGGCTGGAGGAGGAAGATTGTAGTGTAGGGGTTCGTAGCATGGAAAACAAAATTTTTCTACCGCATACAAACAAACAAGCCAAGATCTATCTACTAGATTGTAGCAACGAGTCGATAGAGGAACTCACCCTCGAAGATTCCAAAGCGGTTAACGAGAGCAGATTCTCGTGGGTGATGTAGTCGTACACTTCCGATCTCAAGATCGTGTAGACGATCCTTCCGGCGCTGCGTTCCGGCAGCGCTTCCACAGTCGGTCACACGTTCGGTACTTGACGAAGACCTTCCTCTCCCTTGTTCCAGCAGGCAGCGGAGGTTATAGCACTCTCCTCGCGATTCCGGCAGCACAACGGCGTGGTACCGGAAGTAGAGGGGAGATCTCGCAGGGCTTCGCCTTAAGCCGGAGCGAGTATGGTGGACTATGAGAGAGCCCTCGACGATCTAGGGTTTAGACACGCCGAGGAAGAGGTGCTAGGGCGGCGGCTAGGGTTTGGTGCTTGCCCAAGTCGGCGCCAAGGGGAGCCCTAGGAGGTGGCGGCAACTGCAGGAGGTGGCGGCACCAAATTAGGGTTTAGAGGAGAGGATCTTGTGTGTCTTGGAGGGGCAGCCCTACCCCTCCCTTTATAGGTGGGAGGTGCGGCCAAGGGGAGGGGAGTCCCTCCCCAACTCGGCTTGGAGGTGGGCCGCCGGTTGGAGGAGGGAACTCCTCCCCAACTCGGTTTCAAACTTCCTCCTCCTCTTTCCAAAAACTGCCGTTTGACTTTTCAAACTAGGATTTGAATAAACCCTTTATTTTGGACAGCGAAGACACCTAGTACATAATGCAATCATACCAACTTGATATAACACATTCATGTACCCCTTACCCTCCGGAGTGCCGGACATTCCGGAACCTTCTAAAACATTCCCGATGAAAACACCGGAATCATTCTCCAAGTCCGAAACGGGACTTTCCTTATATGAATCTTATTCTCCGGACCATTCCGGATCTCCTCGTGATATCCCGGATCCCATCCGAGACTCCGAACAACATTCAGTCTCTTACTCATCATTCCATAACTACTCAACAACATCGAATCCTTAAGTGTGTCTCCCTACGGTTCGTGAATTATGCGGACATGATCGAGACACTTCTCCGAACAATAACCAATAGAGGAATCTGGAAATTCATATGGCTCCCACATATTTCTATGATTACTTTGCGATCGAATGAACCACTTACATACGATACCAATTTCCCTTTATCTCACGATAGTTTACTTATCCGAGGTTTTGATCGTCGGTATCTCTGCATACCTAGTTCAACCTCGTTACCGATAAGTACTCTTTTCTCGTTCCCGTGGTATGTGATCCCTTGTGAGCCAGTCACATGCTTGCAAGCTAATTGGATGACATTCCACCGAGAGGGCCCAAAGTATATCTATCCGTCATATGGATGGACAAATCCCACTCTTGATCCATGTGCCTCAACACATACTTTCCGAACACTCAATGCCACCTTTATAGCCACCCAGTTACGGTGTGGCGTTTGATGTCATCAAAGCATCCTTCTGGTGATGGTGATTAGCATGATCTCATGGTCGAAGGAATTAGGTTACTATGTATCAGAAGCTTATAGCAAATGAACTATATTAAATGACTTGATCTTTATGCTACGCTTAACTATAGGAGTATGTCCATCACATCATTCTCCTAATGATATGACCCTGTTGTTAATAACATCTCTATGTTCATGATCAGGAAACCATGATCATATATTAACCAACAAGCTAGTTTAACAAGAGGCTTTACTAGGGACTCTTTTATGTTTACAAATCACACAAGTATTAATGTTTCCGGTTAATACAATTATAGCATGGTATGTAAACATTTATCATAAGTATGAAGATATGATAATAACCACTTTATTATTGCCTCTTGGGCATATCTCCAACAGTCTCCCACTTGCACTAGAGTCAATAATCTAGTTTCAAACCTTTGTGTATTCAACACCTATGGCTTTTCGGTGTTGTATGTACACGATTGCTAGTGGTCAACTGATCTCCGGATCTGACACTTCCAGGTCCGTGTGTAATTGCATGTATTTGCGTCTCTACGCATCACTCATTCTCTAATGAGATGGCTTTGTATAAATTTGGTCCTTTGGTGAGACCTTTAGTTCTTTGGGGTTTAAAACATGTTGATAATATTGTCGTACAATATATCTTCATAGTATTATCCCGCTGTGAACTACACCTAGTTTGATAACAAACTATTTGACACAAATGCCCTCTTTTGCTGCTATAATAGCAGTCATATACTTAGCCTTTTGTTGTAGTATCTGTCACAATGTCTTTAACTTTGGAACTCATCCAAATCCATTATGGAACTCACTTTCCATTATATTGTGCCACCCTTGGTTTAGATTGAGATAAACTTAATTTGTACTTTGTGACAAAACTAGTATCAATGTAGTACTTTTACAATGAACTAACCATCTATTTGTCACTTCTACAAATAATATACTCTTAGTTCTTCCAAAAGATCATAAGAATATTCTTACTATCGTCCAATGATCATCTTATGAATCATTCTGGTATATGCTCACAACATTTAGAGCATAGGACATATCTGGATTTGTACATATCACAGTATGATTGATATAAATACTCTTTGTGATCAAGTATCAATCTATACTTGAATCTTGTTTCACTTACCAAATGTCAATACATTTGAATATATCATCAATATTGAACTCTTTCAATCCTTTCTGTGCGACAAGAACCTTTCTTGTAGTTTCTATATTGAACTCATTCAATATCTCGTCTATGTACTTCTGGCACAACCATATTAGCGTCTATTGATGCCAATTATTTGGGTTTTGCCTAAGTCTTTCATCGAGATGAAATTCTTATCCCGTGTTAATAAAAGATACATTATTTCCAATCAACAATATGTCTTCCACATAATGTATTAGAAACATGTCTTAGCGCTCCCACTTAATTTCTTGCAAATGCAAGCATCTTCATCATCTCTGATGAATTTAAATTCTTTTAACATTTTCATCATAGTGAAGATTCCAACTCCGCTATGCTTACTTCAACCATTGAAGTTTGCATATGCTTTTAGCATCCTTTGAATTAACAAAACCCTATGGACCGTGTTATGCACATGTCCTAGGTAACAATTCTATTAGAAGAACTTGTTTTTGTTTATTCAACTACCACATAACAAAATTATATGTAGTGGTTGCTATATTAATCCGTCTAGACTAAATATCGCTATGAAAGATCAGATCTTGTCATAGTCAACCTTTGAACATTGTAGTGAACTCTTTCCCAACATGTAGACTATTTCATAGATGCGAAACATCCATGTCTATTTCTTTATAGATCCAAACACAACTGTAAGGTCTTACACCTTTCTCGAGGGTCCTTCAAGTTCAAAACTTGATTTTTCGTGTATGGAACTATCACGGATTTTATGGCTTCAAGCCATTAGACGGAATCAGGGCCCATCATCGCTTCTTTGCATGTAGTCGGATCATTATTGTCAAATAATGATTTAACTCTCAAATCTTGGTATTTGATTGTTTACCCGACCTACTTGTTTCAATAGGAACTTGGATCTCCGTGACCACAACCTTTGAGGTACGTGAGTCATGAGCATTGTTGCTACCTCCGGAACATTTTTCGGCGCTGCGCAACTTCGCACATATAGCTAAGGTTCTTTTAACCTTATCAAAGTTCTTTTGTCCTCCCACTTAACTTTTCACGGAAAATTCCTTCTCTAAGAAACTTGACGTTCTAAGCGACAAACATTTTTGTCTCCGATGTTATGGAGGAACAGTTATTCGAAATAACATACAAAGACAGGTTCATCCGACTTTGGTTGCAAACATCTTTCTTATGCATAGCATACCAATGTTTAAGAAAGGACAACTTGGGTTTTATCCCAAACCATAACTTTATATGGTGTCATTTCAACGGATTATGATGGAGCTCTTTTCAGTGGAAAAACGGTAGTCCCTAAAGCTTTTAATCTTTAAAATATAATGGCAGTTTTATGAATTATACCTTTGATCTTACCATGTCAAACAAGGTTTAATTACATATCTCGAATGCTCCATACTCTTATGGTGTTTCGGGAAATGCAAATCCACGGAACGATTCCTTAAATCTTAGGTATTATGCTAAACTTTGTAACTCAAATATCTTCCTTTATGATCTTTATCATAAACTGTTTATATTCTTGTTACAATGATTTTGCACTTCATCTTGAAAGTCTTTGAACTTTTCAAATGTTTCATACTTTATCCTTATTAAGTAAATATTCATATATTCACTCAAATTTTCGGAGAAAGCATATGAAGTTGAAATCCATCGCTCTTGACTACACATAATGGACTTCGTACAACAATATGTATAAGTTCCAATAAGCTAGTCATTCGTTCCCTTTTGGCCTATGAACGAAGTTTTAATTATCTCTAGGAAAGTATCACAAGCGTCATTTGATCAAAAATCAAAAGACTCCAAAATTCCATACATATGGAGTTTCTTCATGTTTTCTTTCAATATAATTTAAACGGCGATGTCACTTCCTAAGTGATCTTTCAATCAATTTGACTTTCGATATCTTTAGCACTAGTTTTATGGATGTGATTTCTCCAACGAGATTTGTGAATCATCTTTTATGGATTACGGCAATTATTTGAACAACCCTTTTGTTCTCATAATACCTGATAAAACAAATCTTTGAAGGCAAGCTTTGATGTTTAATGAGCAACACAATAACCCTTTATTTGTTCTCGATGAACATCATCACATATTCTTTTGCTAGTTACTTAGGCCATTGTAGTTCATGAATTGTGTTGTTTCGTATGACGATTCACACCAACAAATTCAGTATCAAATACTTAAGAACCACATTGTTTAATAAGCAAAGAATACAGCCATAACATGTATATCATCTATATACTTAAACTAAACAATTTTAGTCTTTTCATTTCTGCCATATATTTATGAGATTCTCTTTCAGTATTTCCTTTTCTGTTTGAAAGAATCTATCAATATCAATAGTGGAGTCATACATATGACACATAGTCCAAAGCGTGTATAGTTAAATACCAATGTCTTTGGACTTGCACTTTGAAGTAGATCACCATCATCAAATGTTTGGTGTTCTTTCAAATTCCTTTTTTTAGTAATCTCTTGGTGTAGTAAACATTTTACCTACATCAAATATTCACCCTTATCATGGAATCGTCCATGATCAAGCTACTTTTAGCTTATAACGATGAATTACGAGTATAATGTTGCTATCCAAAACCTTTTGTAGGATTAGGACAACAAGTGTCTCCAACCCTTTGCAAATTCTCATCAAAATATGAGAACATGAACTTTGCCATATTATACTCTATCATGTTGCAACCAAAACTTCGTTTCAGATATCACAATATCTTCCACACATCATGGTTTCTGAAACAACTCTTTCAGATCCTAGATAACCTTGATATTAAGATAATCCTTTGAATATCAAGAATCATGGAGACAAACACGATACTCATACACTAACACTTGGAATTGTCACTCTTGAATTAATACCAATCATTAAACTTCATGGAGTAACCGGAACTTACTGAAAGTTTGCAATAGGACTTTTAAACTTTATAGATTAACACTTCAAAAACAATACGATACCAGTTCGTAAAGTAACTAACCAGAATTTTATAGTTCTATCATCTCAATTATAACTAAGCGCACGGTAAACGGATGCCAATGACTACAACAATTATGCAAATTCACTTTGATTTAGTTTATGATAAATTGAGTTCTAATTAATAATTAAATTAATCTTGGTGAACTCCCACTCAAAACAATATCCCTCACATTGTTTTAGTGATCACACGAACCAAACCCACCACATCAAAACCGATCATCACGAGAGTTGATGTAACTTCAATGGCGAACAATCAACATGTTCATCATATCTACTATATGACTCATGCTTTACCTTTCGGTGATCCGTGTTCCGAGACCATGTCTGTACATGCTAGGCTCGTCAAGATCAAACCTTAGCTTCCGCATGAGCAAATCTGGCTTGCTCACGTTGTATACACTTGCGGAATCTAACACACCCGATCATCACGTGGTGCTTCGAAACAACAAGCTTTAGCAACGGTGCTAACTAAGGGTGAACACTTTATGACTTGAAATTCATGTGCATGAGGGATCATCTTATAATGCTACCGTCGTCTACTAAGCAATACAAGATGCATAAAGGATTAACATCACATGCAATTCATAATATGTGATATGATGTGGCCTTTCTTCTTTGTGCTTCCGATCTCCATCTTCTAGCACGAACATGATCTCCATCATCACCGACATTGCATCAAGGTCAATGATGGTTCTCCATGGTTGTCGTCCACCGGCTTCAACTATTACAACTACTTTGAATAGACACGCGGGTCTTAACAAAAATTAAAGACAACCATATGGCTCCTGCCGGTTGCCGACTTACAATAAGGAACATTGCATACATCATATATAATCACAATCATGGTCATATCACATCACTGCACACCCCTGCAAAACAAAGTTAGACGCCTCTACTTTCTTTGCATATTTTACATGGTTTGGGGATTTCAATAAGTGTCGTTCTAACTTACGAACAAGAACCACAACATTGATACTAGTATTGTTAATCACCCGTTGTAAATTGGATCTTAACTATGCTAGGAGAAACAGGCACCCGCAAAGCCACTTATGCAATACAAGTTGCATGTCAAGTGTGGAGCAAGTCTCATGAACGATGTCATGTAAGGTTAGCTCGGGCCGCTTCATCCCAACATACCGCAAGATGCAAAGTACACAAGAAGCAATCGACAATAAAAGCATCAACGCCCACAATGACCATTGTGTTCTACTCGTGCAAACAGATCTACATATAGACACGGCTCTGATACCACTGTAGGGGTTCGTAGCATGGAAAACAAAATTTTTCTACCGCATACAAACAAACAAGCCAAGATCTATCTACTAGATTGTAGCAACGAGTCGATAGAGGAACTCACCCTCGAAGATTCCAAAGCGGTTAACGAGAGCAGATTCTCGTGGGTGATGTAGTCGTACACTTCCGATCTCAAGATCGCGTAGACGATCCTTCCGGCGCTGCGTTCCGGCAGCGCTTCCCCAGTCGGTCACACGTTCGGTACTCGACGAAGACCTTCCTCTCCCTTGTTCCAGCAGGCAGCGGAGGTTGTAGCACTCTCCTCGCGATTCCGACAGCACAACGGCATGGTACCGGAAGTAGAGGGGAGATCTCGCAGGGCTTCGCCTTAAGCCGGAGCGAGTATGGTGGACTATGAGAGAGCCCTCGACGATCTAGGGTTTAGACACTCCGAGGAAGAGGTGCTAGGGCGGCGGCTAGGGTTTGGTGCTTGCCCAAGTCGGTGCCAAGGGGAGCCCTAGGAGGTGGCGGCAACTGCAGGAGGTGGCGGCACCAAATTAGGGTTTAGAGGAGAGGATCTTGTGTGTCTTGGAGGGGCAGCCCTGCCCCTCCCTTTATAGGTGGGAGGTGCGGCCAAGGGGAAGGGAGTCCCTCCCCAACTCGGCTTGGAGGTGGGCCGCCGGTTGGAGGAGGGAACTCCTCCCCAACTCGGTTTCAAACTTCCTCCTCCTCTTTCCAAAAACTGCCGTTTGACTTTTCAAACTAGCCGTTTGACTTTTCAAACTAGGATTTGAATAAACCCTTTATTTTGGACAGCGAAGACACCTAGTACATAATGCAATCATACCAACTTGATATAACACATTCATGTACCCCTTCCCCTCCGGAGTGCCGGACATTCCGGAACCTTCTAGAACATTCCCGATGAAAACACCGGAATCATTCTCCAACTCCGAAACGGGACTTTCCTTATATGAATCTTATTATCCGGACCATTCCGGATCTCCTCGTGATATCCCGGATCCCATCCGAGACTCCGAACAACATTCGGTCTCTTACTCATCATTCCATAACTACTCAACAACATCGAATCCTTAAGTGTGTCTCCCTACGGTTCGTGAATTATGCGGACATTATCGAGACACTTCTCCGAATAATAACCAATAGAGGAATCTGGAAATTCATATGGCTCCCACATATTTCTACGATTACTTTGCGATCGAATGAACCACTTACATATGATACCAATTTCCCTTTGTCTCACGATAGTTTACTTATCCGAGGTTTTGATCGTCGGTATCTCTGCATACCTAGTTCAACCTCGTTACCGATAAGTACTCTTTTCTCGTTCCCGTGGTATGTGATCCCTTGTGAGCCAGTCACATGCTTGCAAGCTAATTGGATGACATTCCACCGAGAGGGCCCATAGTATATCTATCCGTCATATGGATGGACAAATCCTACTCTTGATCCATGTGCCTCAACACATACTTTCCTAACACTCAATGCCATCTTTATAGCCACCCAGTTACGGTGTGGCGTTTGATGTCATCAAAGCATCCTTCTGGTGATGGTGATTAGCATGATCTCATGGTCGAAGGAATTAGGTTACTATGTATCAGAAAGCTTATAGCAAATGAACTATATTAAATGACTTGATCTTTATGCTACGCTTAACTATAGGAGTATGTCCATCACATCATTCTCCTAATGATATGACCCTGTTGTTAATAACATCTCTATGTTCATGATCAGGAAACCATGATCATATATTAACCAACAAGCTAGTTTAACAAGAGGCTTTACTAGGGACTCTTTTATGTTTACAAATCACACAAGTATTAATGTTTCCGGTTAATACAATTATAGCATGGTATGTAAACATTTATCATAAGTATGAAGATATGATAATAACCACTTTATTATTGCCTCTTGGGCATATCTCCAACATGTAGAGGCATTGTGGAGAACGGTTGGAAGAGAGAGGTTGACCTCCATGTAGAGGGGTGCTTGGGGAGCTTGTGGGTTGGAGTAGGAATGTGCTAGGTGATCTAGAGAGGAGAATAAAAAAAAATAAAAAAGGAGTTGGAGGAGTGGAGGAGGAAGGGGATCAGTAGTGAACAGGTGCGAAAGGAGGAGGTGCTCCGGTTTAAACTGGGCAGACTAGAAGAGCAGCGGGAGATATACTGGAAGCAGAGGGCGCATGTCCACTGGATGAAAGAGGGTGACCGCAATACCAAGTTCTTCCATACTTATGCGTCGGACAGAAGAAGGAGGAACCTGATCAATAGTCTCAAAACGGATGATGGGGTGGTGGTGGAGGAAGAGGAGGCCATGAGAGATGTGGCAACTAACTATTTTACAAAACTTTTCACCTCCTCTACAGGTACACGAATGGAGGAGCTGATCTCCCAGGTCGACCCACGTGTGACAACTGAGATGAATGAAATGCTAGGAAAGGAATTCACTGAAAAAGAGCTTAAAGAGGCTCTAGACAGTATTGGGGATATGAAAGCTCCGGGGCTTGATGGTATGCATGCTCTCTTCTATAAAAAATTCTGGGATGTGGTGGGGGAGAAAGTGACTGAAGAGGTGCTGAACGTGCTGAACGGAGGTCCTATGCCATCGGACTGGAATGATACATGTATTGTGCTGATCCCAAAAGTGCAAAAACCAGAAAGCATGAAGGATCTCCGGCCGATTAGCCTCTGCAATGTGGTGTATAAACTCATTTCCAAGATGTTGGCTGGCAGACTCAAATTAATTTTGGATGAGATCATTTCGCTGAACCAAAGTGCCTTTGTTCCTGGTCGGTTGATTACGGATAATATCCTATTAGCATATGAATGTACTCACTACATGAAGACTAAGAAGAGGGGGAATGAGGGGTTTGCTGCGGTCAAGCTGGATATGAGCAAGGCTTATGATCGCGTGGAATGGCATTTTTTGGAGAGGATGATGCGGAAACTTGGGTTTGATGAAAGATGGATCAACCGGGTGATGTTATGTGTGACCTCGGTCAGCTATCAGGTGCGGATCAATGGGGTCCTTTCAGAGGTGTTTGTACCAGAGAGAGGGTTGAGACAAGGCGACCCCCTGTCGCCGTACCTCTTTCTTATATGCGCTGAGGCGTTCTCCTCTTCTTTGAATAAGGCAGAGCTGGAAGGGAAGTTAGAGGGCATTCGAATTTGTAACAATGCCCCGAGTTTCAACCATTTGCTGTTTGCAGACGATTCCTTGGTGCTTATGAAAGCTACTAGCGAGAGTGCCAAATCCCTGCAACAAATTCTACAACTGTATGAGGTGTGCTCGGGACAAACAATTAATTTTGATAAGTCCGCGGTGATGTTTAGTGATAACACGAAAGAGGCTCAACGCAACCAAGTGCTGGAGGAATTGAAGATTAAAGCTGAGGCAAGAACGAAGAAGTATTTGGGTCTGCCTGTTTATGTGGGTAGATCAAGGAAGAAGATGTTTGAATATCTAAAGGATAGGATTTGGAAGCTGATTCAAGGATGGAAGGAGAAGTTACTGTCTAAGATGGGAAAGGACATTCTTATAAAGGCTTGTGCACAGGCAATTCCAACTTTTGCTATGTCATGCTTTGACCTAACAAAATCCTTGTGTGAGGATATGAGCATGATGATTTGCCGTTTTTGGTGGTCACAGCAAGATAAAGAGAATAAAGTTCATTGGCTAAGCTGGGACGTTCTCACTAAACCGAAGAGTGAAGGGGGGCTCGGCTTTCGGGACCTGTATGGTTTTAATATGGCCATGCTAGCGAGACAAGGGTGGAGAATGCTCACTAATCCAGAATCATTGTGTGCTCGTGTGATGAAGGATAGATACTTCCCAAATACCTCTGTAATGGACGCTGTACCTAGTGAGGGGATCTCATACACGTGGAGAAGTATACTGAAGGGTATCCAGCTGTTGAAGGAAGGATTGATTTGGAGAGTGGGTGATGGTACAAGCATCAATATCTGGTCAAAGCCGTGGCTCTCTAGGGAGGGTTGTCGTATTCCAGTCACTCCGAGAGGCCCGTGCATTCTGACTAGGGTCAGCGAACTCATCGATCCTTATACTGGTCAGTGGGATGAACACCTTGTGCATGACACCTTTTGGGAAATGGACGCGCGTATTATTCTGTCCACACCAATTAGGGATGATTTTGAAGACTTCCCAGCATGGCACTTTGATAGCAAGGGCGTTTTCTCGGTTAAATCAGCATATAAAGTGTATATTCAGATCCGGGATAGGGATACAAATTCATCTTCGAATAGTAATGAGGAGAAGAAATAGTGGAGGAAAATCTGGCAACTACCCTGTGTTCCGAAGATCAAGCAATTCGTTTGGCGGCTTGCTCATAACAGCCTTCCGTTGATGACGGGGGTGAAAAGAAGGGGGATGGCATGCGACCCACTCTGCGTCTGTTGCGGCAGGCTGGACGAAGACGGGTCCCATTTGTTCCTCAAATGCAAAGATATGAAGGAGCTATGGAGAAGCGTGGGAATGGAGGAGCTCCGCCGGAGTATGAGCGCATACGACTCGGTCCCAGCTGTAATACATGAGATCCTGAAACTAGCGGATGAGAAACGAGTTCTCATTCTCTGCATGCTTTGGCAATGGTGGTTGCAACGAAACAAAAAGAATAAGGAAGGCCAGAAGATATCTACCGCGATAGTCCTGAGACAAGCCAAGTTTTGGGCGAGAGAATGCTTGCTAAACTGCAACGCTAAAGGTTCGAGTAGCTCAGCTGTTGAGGATCAGCGTTGGCAGAGGCCGGTGGGAGAACTGATTAAGATCAATACTGACGGCGCTTTCCAGTATGATACACGCCAGGGAGGATGGGGTTTTGTGGCAAGAGATTGCTGGGGGGAAGCTCGTGGATCTGGAGCCGGGAGAATTCACCATGCTGCTAATGCGACACAAACGGAAGCCATGGCTTGCTGTGAAGCGTTGCATGCGATATCAACATGAGGGATGGGGAAGGTGCAGTTGGAGACGGATTCACTGATTCTAGCTCGTGCTTTGCAAAGCCCAGATTACGACCTGGCTCCGGAAGGTATTCTGTACCGAGATATGAGAACCTTCATTAGGCTAAATTTTATTTCTTTTGATGTGGCACATGTGCCTAGAGCTTGTAATAAGGTAGCCCATGAACTTGCTGCGTTGGGAGCTAGGTAAAATGTGGCTCGGCTAATCTGGCCGGAGAATGTACCAGATGATGTAAGGGTGTTTGTGGCCAGCGAGTTCGCTGCGCCAAGTTAATGGAATCAGGGAGTTCCACACGTAAGAAAAAAGGAGTACTTATTTTTTATCCATGCCATTTTAGTTCTGAACGGACTGTTCTCGTCTCACATCCCCACTCCGGTTTGCAACGCGCACGCCACGCCGGATTCCAACTCCGCCACCGCGATGATAGCCCGCTACCCCTCCCTGCTCCGCGCACCCCTCCCCGCCGGCCTTCGCCCCCTGACTCCCCACGCCTTCCATTTCACCGCGACCGCCTACTCTCCTCCTCCTCTGCCGCCCTTCCGCCTGCGGCCTCTGCGCGCCGTCGCTGGAGGAGGCTCACCGGTAATTCCCCAACGGGAACATACTATCCTACTCTGCTCACTTGCTTCGCTCCAACTTAAATCGCTCGTGGCACCGCAGGTAGCTGATGATGGAGGCAAACGCGCGACGCCTCCCCCGCTGGGAGCCGCGGCGCTCGACTTCGTGCGGAGCAACTTCCTCCCGCTAGGTAAGCTTCCTGCTTCTACTCGATGTCAGCTGTTTCCTAGGTGCATACTCTGTTTATATTTTCGTACCGCCAATTCCTGCGTGTGGGATGTAATGCGCGTGTACCGTGTATGGTTGCGGAAGTTCACGAGCCAATTCAGCCACCATTGAATTAACCCGTGTGAGCTTTGCTTGTGTATGATGCCAATACTTGTCTACAGAACAGGAAATAGGCGGAGATACAGCTAATTCGAATGATCCTCATTTTCTCTTTCTCCTAAGACACATCAATTTTTTTCATTTGGATGTGAACCGACTGCAGCTTATGTTGAACCGTGTTGTTTTGGAGACATTACCATTTACCACAATAGTTTGTGCAAATCTCAGGCTGTGAACTTTAATTGAATTGATTATCTTTCTTATCATCATAGCTCTAATCGGTGGGATTGCTTTGGCCCTCCTGGATCCAACTCTTGGATGCCTTGCTCACAAATATTCCCTATCAAAGTACAGTACTTTTGGGATATTCGTTATTTCAGGTTTGGTTTCTTAACCTAATGCACATGATGATGTGTCTTCCTACTCTAATAGCTTTCTCTTGCACAGGATTGACTCTGCGTACGAAGGAGCTTGGTGCAGCGTTGCAAGCTTGGCCTGCTGGACTCTTTGGACTAGTATGGCCCAGTGTTTAGTCCTTGGATGTTGCACTTGTTGATCTACTATTATTCCGCATCCGTGACTGTCTATGATTTCAGGAAAAAAATGTACCTCTGTCGATAATAGTTCTTACTCCGTACACTATGATCTATTATGTTATTGCAGATCACATTTCAGATTTCACAATATTAGTTGTTCTAGTAACTTTCTTTCATTCGCATGGTTTACTTGGGATCAAATGTTGCCTCTGTAATTTTATAGATCAAGCTCAATAGGTCTGCTGACTTATTTTGTTGTTATGCTTCTCATTGCAGTGCTCAATTTTGCTGTTCACGCCCTTTCTTGCAAAATTTATTGTGCAAACTCAGTTCTCCCCTCCTGAATTTATCACTGGTATAAGGCTTAGATTCATTTTTTTGTCAATTCTCTTAAGGTTTCTTAATTCTCATCCCATCATTTCTTTTTGCTATGCAATAGCTCATGCCTTCGTAATTACAGCTTGTTTGTTTGATGTTCACATCACATCTTGCAGGGTTGGCTATGTTTTGTTGCATGCCAACAACACTATCAAGTGGAGTCACACTAACACAGGTGCTACTCGTCTATAATCAGCATCAATGAACATCCGCTACTATATACGGATAGCTACTACCATTCCAATCTAACAAAACTTGATCATTACTATTTAGCTTGCTGGTGGTAATTCTGCTCTTGCTCTTGCAATGACAGTCATATCCAATCTGCTGGGCATTATATTTGTAAGTGCAACTTTATTATGTTTTTTACATTGTTGTCAATCTTTGCCAGTGATTGAAATAATTAACCCAATATTGAGTTTTACAGACTTAAGTTTGTTGAGTGTTTGAAAATTCAAATTACACAGCAACATATTATTTAATTTCGTTTGTGTTCCAGTTTGAGTTGACAATTCATTATAGTATTGAACTCCTTTTACATTTAAAATGAATTTCTTCTCTTGTGTGGAAGTTTACTAAATGTGATTGTCAGTCTGGTAGATTAAACCAGATAAACTGGTCTGTTTATTGCATAAAGATATGTAATAAACTTCTATAAATTTTGGCACAAAGAATTGTAGAGTTGTTGAAGATTTGTGGGATTGAAATATTTTTCTGAGTAGCATTAGGTCTCCTAGATTTAGTAACTCTCACACAGAAAGTCAAGTTAGTTGTTTTAATTGGTAAAATGTGTTTTGCGATGACCATCGTGGTTTAATTTTTCCTTTTTCTTTCTACAGGCTAAAACTTTCCATGCTTAGTAAAACTGGCTCATGTTTTTAAATCACGAATTAGGTACCTCTTTCTCTTGCAAAGTACATTGGCACTGGAGCTGGGGTGTCTTTGCCTACTGAAAAACTGTTCAAAAGTCTGGTCAATACCCTTTTAATACCCCTTATTTTAGGCAAGGTATGTACATCTTCATATCTCTGTACTCCACATCATAATTCACAGTATTATTTCTGTATAGTATATCATGCCATTATGTCATAGTGTGCTGATTTCAGTTTATAATATTGAATCAAATAAGAGTAGCGCCTATTTTATTATGCACATGTGTGAAGATTATAACTATGTCCATGGTAAAAAAAATTGTGATAAGCGCGTCAGTTGTGGTGAACATCCATTACAACGTGCTTTTAGTGCAAATATGGTATCAGTGCTTTAAGTATAATGTACACTGCAACATATTTTTATTGATTTCATGGAACAGAGCAATCAGGAGTTCAGGAGTGCCTGTATCTGAACTTATCTCCTTCAAATGCATAATAATTTTTTTTCCTTTGAACTTTGAATGTCACTCTGTTTGACTCCCTTTCTTCAGCCAAAGTGTGGCACACTTTATTTTGAAGTCATTAGTCATTACATACCTCATTGTCATTATTTTATTTCAGATCTATGCAAAAATTTACTGCTTTAGTGCAAGCCTGAAATAGTGGAAGCTACACTTACGGTGGTTTTTTCTTTTGTCAGGTTGCCCGAGAAACCTCAAAAGGTGCACATAATTTTATATCTATCTATAAATCAATGTCTTTAACAAGTTTTCTATATGGAGTGCTTAATGTATTTCTTATGTAGGTATTGCTGAATTTGTTGATGGGAATCGCCAAGGATTTTCAGTTATAAGTGCTGTTCTTCTCAGCCTAGTATGTCTCTAACATGAAACACGTTGTTTGACACATGTGTTTTTTCAAGAAACTGGCAACAGCGCTGCCTTTCTTTTAGAAGAAAACACATGCTTTTTTTTTGCATGAATGTGTTAACTGATTATTAAGTCCACATGTTTGCTGTACTAGTTTGTTCTGTTGTACATAGTTTGGACCTACAAGAAGCGTTTCCAGTGATGCTTACATAAGATAATTAAAAAGAAGGTTTCTTTGTTCTGGAAGCTGTATTGGATCATTTAGGTATTGTAGCTGTTTGGGTACTGACGCATTACAATTTACAATATGGATTTCAGCCGACAATTTTAATCTCCGGAAGTTGTACAGGCTGGGAAATGGATAGATGTAACAGAATACCTGAAATTATTTCATAATTCTCTATGATTTAGTTATTAGCCATGTTATTCATATAGGTTTGAAACGTATCACACTTGTACAGAGTGAATTTAGTTGTATTTGTAAAACCTGAATAGAGAGAACATATATCAGATGAAGACGAGAGATGATAAATTTTAGGATAATTGATGGAGTAATAGAAGCTTTATAATATTTTTTGATGTCTGATAACCAATAAATCCAACTTTTCAGTTACAGCTGGTTTGCAGAACACATTTTTGGCTTTGCATGAGGGACTGTTTAGGAGTTTCTCTTACTTGATGTTGTTCTTGTAGTTTATGTTGAATCTGTTGCAAATTCGCTTATTTACACTGGTTGGAGATCACTCTTTAAATATTTCCGTTTCACAGGTCCCATGGATACAAGTAAGTAGATCAAGATCGCTGCTCTTGTCCATTCAACCAAAAGCTTTTGCTATTACTGTGGCCATTGGAGTGTATGCATTTTTATCTGACCTTATTGTAGTTTTTTTAACTTATGATGCTGATATGGAACTTAAAAACACAACTTCTATTAGAAAATGTTTCTGCTCGTCATCTGTAGAATACTGTATGCCCTGGCTATGCCATGCCATTATTTTATTTGACAAGATGAAGTTTGTGTGTGATTTTTTTATTATCAAGTTTGCAATATTTTTCAAAATTATCAATCTAGTTAAATTTGTCAACGCTTCTCCAGTCTAGAATGATTATAACTGTATGGTTTCACTTTTTGTAACGAATTGAATTCCACTCCTGCCTTCAGTGCGGTGCATCGCTGTCGAATTGTCCTGGCAATGTGTTCACCGTCTCCTTCACTTAACATATGCATTACAAGTTGCATCTCCAATTGGTTACATTTTGATATGTAGAGGACCCTACATGTGTTACTCGGAGATAAATAAATTAGTAAACGATACCTTTTGCTTACTCGTTTCTGGTAGTGTCATTTGGGTGTGATTGGGCACTGTTATCACTTTACACATCCTTTTCAGAAACCTAGTGGAAACAGAGCAATTGTCATAAGTAAGAGCAAAGAAATAAAAAATGTCCTGATTGGTTCGATGAAAGATTTAGTGACTGTTAACTACACATTTTTTGGCCACTGGCGAGCTATAGCATTTTCTGCTTGGATATGATCTGTACAATATTATGGATGTGAATCTAGTATCACATCTTATTTCTAACAGCGGGATATTTCCTGTCACAGGCTTTTACATCTTGCTCTGTTGGCGTTCAATGCTACAGCACTGCAAGTCTTGTCGTGTCTTAAACAGAAGGAAGAATCGGTCTTTGCAAGTAAAGAGTATTCACGAGCTGTCATTTTGGTGGCCAGTCAGGTCAGTCTTCATCATCAGCAGCAGAAATAGTTTTTTAGCAAATTGCAGTTTGACACCACTAAAATTGACTCAAGTCACTCACAACACTAGGGTTAGATGACACATACGAGTAAATTGATATGAAATTGTACGCTGCACCTGCTGGAAAAACCTAGGGTATGATAGCATAACTCAAAAGATAAGATACTACATAACCAAGGAATCACTGCAAGTCGTTGATCATGGGATTACCGCTAGACATCTAGAGTAGTGGAACCAGTCGGTGAAGTTAGGAGTTGTGGTCTAGTTGAACTGCGTCCTCTTGGTTCATCCGGGAAGTAGAGGATCATGCTAGCGTTGCAACAACAATGCCTCCAGGTCAAATTGTTTACTCAGATCGGATTATGTTCCTTCCATTTAAGCATGTGACCAATTGTTGGATAATGTACATGAATATCGTGAGACAAACATGAACTATGTTCAAGTCATATGAGTGTCCCTTTACCTCAAGATATAGGTTAAACCCAAGGCAAGTAAGTGTCATCCTTGTTTGGATAGCCTGACCATGGTTTATTGATGACCAGGAATCCCCAAAGACGGTCAACTCCTTAATCGTAGCATGGACATGCATTTTCAGATCCATTCACTCGAGAGGCCTAGAGATATGTGTCACGTTGAAACCTAGTAGTTACTGCATAGGAACCTGCTCGTAAAAACCCTGTTTTGAGAATGCATCCGGTTAAATCAAAATCCTAATAGCAAATGCCTATAATGCAATTAGTATTCCCTTCTTGCGACAAAAAATTCTTCATCTTCTGGCTCTTCATGCTTAGCTTTCTTCTTGATGTCGTACAGAAAACATTACCGGTGTTGGTTGCTGTGGTTGAGCAGCTTGGAGGTGCTCTGGGTGAGTCCGGATTTCTTGTCATCCCGTGTGTTGCTGCCCACATTAATCAGGTACTTACTGCACATGAAGTGTTGCTGTTTACACTTGCTTTCTGTCAGGATTCAGGAGTCATTTCTGATGTATCATATAAATCATTTTGCAGATCATTATCGATTCTATCCTAGTAAATTGGTGGCGCCAGAGAGACCGACAATCTACTAATGCCAAATAACTCAAAATTCTATTTTGATGATAAATCGAACAGTGATCTGGAACTAGTTTGAGAAGTTTGTTACCAAGTCAAATTGAGGTTACAGCATATCTAGTCATTTTTTAAGGAGGCATTTATTGAGATTTTTTTTTATTTTCTTTAGAACACCTGGGGTGCTTTAAGCACTAGTGCACTGCCTTTTCTGATGGTAGAACAACGAACGAGAATGTAATTTCAGTTTGTGGTTTAGAAAGTGTGATACATGCATTGATCAATCGGTGTCTTTATTTGCAAAGCTGATCTTGTGTAGATTGTGATGCATTTCATGGTAGCCTGTTAACTTGGATTTACTAGCTATATAACTCCTACTCAAAATTGCATTTCATGGTAGCCTGTTAAAATTGATTGTGAGTATTTGCTAGTTAATACTGCTCGGAACCCTAAACCCTAAGTCCACTCTACATGTTATCTATGTTCTGGACTAATTAAATAACGTTAATCTTTCATGTGGTATTAAGGGCAACTCTAACAGTGTCCTGCAAATTGATCGGGCTCTGTCCGATCAGACATTGGGCAAGGCCCAACAGGGCAACGAGGCCACGATTTTGTCCGGTTGTCCCATTTCTAGCCCAAATTAGAACGGCTTTGCGGGGACAGTCCTTCACTGCTCCTCATGGGTCTCACACGTCAAAGACAAAGGGAGAGGAAACGATCGCCTAGTCCTTTTTTACGGGTACTGGTGCCGTCCACTGTCGCTATTCACACTTCCAGTCCCCTACTAGAAGCTTCCATCCCCAAGCGCCATAGTAGAAACCCTAGGGCTCTAATGGTGAAGGGTGGCGACAAGGGTTGGTACTGCTACGCCCGCAATGACCATGAAACGGGGTCTTGCTTCGACGGCGGCTGTGGCCCCCGTTTCTAGGCGTCCCCATCTCCCGTGCGGCGCCAAGGCCACCGTGCCCGCCCCGAGCGTCACGTCTACTTGGAGGTGGAGGTGGTGTGACATTCATGGAGCTAGGCTAGTCGCTACCATGGCCACATGTCCACCTGCCCCACAGATGTCTTCTCAGCTAGGCCCATGTGCCAGTGTCAGCCATTCCCGCGAATGTCTAGTCCCATCGCCGGGAGGTCCTGCGGCGTCGGGTGTTCCTCTCGCCGAATTTGCAGCGGGACCCTACCTACGCCATCGATTCAATGCTATGAAAGCAGTGGTTCGAGGCCGAGCACGACGCTCGGCGGTAGTCCATCGAGGCCCACCTAGAGGGCCTCGACGACGACGAGGAGGACTACAAGGCGTTCGAATCGTTGGAGGAATCCTCGCCAAAGGAGAGCCCATAGGTGGAGTAGTTGGAGGAGTCGGCGTCCAGACTGGTGATAGTACCGCGGTGTGGCCACACAGTACGTGGACCCACCGCCGCTACTGATACCTGGCGTCCACTATGTCGTCAAGAACGAGCCGGCGAAGGACCCGCCAGAGGACCACGAGATGACAGAGGAGGAGCCCCTCGCCGCCATTGAGCTCTCCTAGCAGGAGGAGGAGGCCAAGTGGGATGGCATCCACTAAGCTATCGAGTGGTCCGTGATGCAGGCGATGGCATGGTTGAGATCTTGGCTCCACTGAGTAGAAGTCTTCTATGGTTGAGGAAGAACATCTCCATGGTTGTTTCTCTCCTCGTGGCTGTCCTTGCACGTCGCCACAACCTGCCTCTAAGAGCGATGACATGGCTGAGATCTTGGCTCCGCTGCTGCAGATCACACCAGAGCTTAATGAGTTGTGTGGGGAACCTTCTGTGGTGGTGGTGGTGTGCACGACACCCTCATCACCGCCGTCTAAGCCTTGCCAGACGCTCGCCCATGTGGATAGTGAAGGTTTGGATGCTTCAGACTCCCTCCCGTCCATGGACATTGGGCATGTGGTGTCTTTGAGTGACGAGATTACTGAGATAGGTGTGTTAGCACCTAACTCCGAGGCTCTCTTTGCAAAAGAGTTGTCTGACTTACTCGTCAGTTTAGAAGTCGTTAGTCCTAGATATGGCATCGAGATTGCTTGCGTCTTAGCCGGGAAGGCATCTAAGGACATGATCAAAAAGGTGGAGAAATCTCTTAAGAGCAAAAGAAAGAAGAGGGTCGTCTCCTAGAAGTTTCCGCGACTACTTGATTGATGGTTCCCATCCGAGTTGGCGGGTTTGTTTAGTTGGTTTTCTTTTTGGTGTGGTGTGCTCTTTGTGTCGTCAGTTTGTGGTTGTTGTAGGTTGAGAGCGCTTGTTGGTCAGAGCTTTAGGTGTTGTTGTATTGGTTTTCGCCTAGTTTTTTGTTAATTATCTGGGCAATTTTTTTCTTCTTAATTAATAGATTGGAGCAAATCTTTTGTCCCTATTTCAAAAAAAAAAAGGTGATACGGACCCGATGTTTAATGTCAAATCCATGTATAATTCTGTTCACCAGAGAGTCTCTTTTCATTCCACAGTGCAGGCGACCAGATCTCATCAAATCAGGTACTGTGTGCCCTTTGGACCGGTAGCTAGACCTCTATTATTAGCATGTCCCAGGGAAGCAGCATTTTCGCGTGGACAACTCCCAAAGTGTCGTGCATCTCCACCACGCGACACAGCCCCTTTGTACCCTTTTTTCCATTGGGAATAGATTGAGGCGATGGCAAGATGCACAGTATCCGGATTGCTCACCCCCAGAGTCTAGGGTAGTGCTGGGTACGAGCTCTGTGGACATGAGTTGGAACCGGTGTTGTGCTGGGAGCAATGGAAAGGGACGGGTCCCCGGGGCGAGCGCCTGGGAGCCGACATCTATGCCACCGTCCTGTTTTTGGAGCCCTGTTTGAGGAGGAAAAGGGAAGCGCTGGTACTTCCACTTGCAGGGACACTTGGTACGATGACACATGGGCTGGTTGTACATAGTACTACATGATCATCCGTCCTTCATCATCGTCATCATCATATCCGGCATGTGCTGTGCTGGGCGTACGTGCAGATGCGGCCCCTTGTCAGGTCCTGGGATCCCTATTGGTGCTCCATTATCTGTGGTGTCAAGTGAATTGGGATCTCGTTTGTAGACAACCTCAACAAATTCGCCGCTGCAGTGGCTTTGGTTAGAGTGGATGAGAACAAATCGTGGGTGATTGGGCTTGGGAACGCCTGTAACGCAAGATCGCAAACTCTTGGCGGATGTCACCGAGGCCACTATTGGGGATGGGAGGGGGAGGCCACTATTATGGGAATCATCTTGGATTGATGGACTTCCACCGCCGGACATTGCCCCCCATTAATCTTCAACATATCTCGCGCAAGAAAAGGTGCACTGTTCGAAAGCATCAGAGAACAGTTTTTGGTCTCTCAAATCAAATCAACATCCGAGAAGGCCTCTCTGTCGGGCATATTATTGAGCCCAATTCGCCAAGTTATTGGAGATCCTCTCTCACGTCCACTTTGCTGACCACGCGCCCAATTTGATCCTTGTTTTTTGAAACAGAGTAGAGCCTGAAGGTCCATGGAAGCTGCTTGATTAAACTGACGGTGGGTTACAAATTACAAAGAACACCCTAGTAAGAGTGAAACTTGCAGATAAGGGAGCCCCTTTTGCAGAACGGACCCTAGAACTAAAAATAAAAAAGCAATCGAGTCCTGGGTCTTCTCCACCGCGGTTGCTAGACCTCACCACCCGGGCATCACCGCCGCCGCCGCCCGGGAACATGCGCCGCCGCTGATGATGATCCTGAGCTGAGGCCGTCGAGATTCTTCCCAATAGGCACTTGTGCGCTCTCTTGCATCGTCATGGCCTTGTGGAAGTGAAAAAGCACATGGTGATCAACGCACCCGAGCGGAAGATGGCTTCTCTGACCGTAGATAGCTTCGGCATCTTCGCCGTAGCTTGGATAGCTTCTGGACTGCAGCTTCGCGAACTGTGCGCCTAGCAGAACACCCCGCCTTACTCCTACCACCTCCATGGTGGCCAGAGCAAGCAGAGGCGCACCCTGCGCAGCACCATGAACAACGCCCTTCATTACAAGCAAAGTGCATTGCCAGCTAGGAGAGGAAACGCAACAGCACAACTCTGCAAGAGAGAAGAGCTCCTAAAGGACCCTTTATTGATGGATACGCTAGCCTCCTCACCGCTCGTCACTTTCGGCCCCATTCACCGGAGCACCACAACCAGCAGCAACAACGCCAGCAAGGGCAGGATCTTGGGCCAGAGATCATGCCACAACCTCCCGGCATAGCGCCGACCCACGGCATACAGCCGCAACACCCTATGACTCCTACGGCTACTCCTAGATCCGACGCTCCCTTTTGTCCATCTCCGGCCGGCTAATCCGGGGAAGGGGACGCAGGGGCAGCCTGGCCGGCGGCGTCGGACTCTCAATGGGGTGGGGAGAAACTCTCTAATAGTGTCTCCTACTCCTTACAAGATGCAATTCAAGGTCCTTACTAGCTCCATCACGCCTTGTACTTTTTGGAGACCTCGAGCTACCCCGAAATACAAGATTTTTGCTTGGTTAGTTCTTCGAAATAGTGTGCGGACGGTGAATAGACTTCGACAAGCGTCGATGGCAAAAGCAAGCTTTGTAATCAAACTAAAAAAATTCCACCGCCCACCTTCTTTACATTTGCCGATTCATAAGAAGTGTGTGGTCAAACGTAAAAGATTGGCTAGGCTCCATGACGATTCGGCTGTGTAGCACGAAGCTTTAACCATCCAAGAGTGGTGAAGATCCTTTGTTCAAGGAGAGTGATGGCTTCCTTAGCCATGTTTGTCTCACGGGAGGTGTGGAAAGAGAGAAATTTTCGTGTCTTCTGGAATCACTCGTCGTCCTTTTCAACGGTGGTGGCAAAGAATCAAAGATAAAGCGGTTTAGGGGCATCTCGATCGGATCGATCCAACCCGTCTGAGCGCGTCCGCGTAGACGCGCGGGACAGAGCGGCGTCCCAACAGGGCGTTCTAGCGACACGATCCATCCGGACAGACATGTTCAACTCAATCCATTCGTGCACTGGCAGAGCATAGTGTAGGCGACAGCGGGCTAACCCACCCCCTAGCTTTTAGATAATTAGTGAAGATTTTTTTCTACAAGGTATAAATTAGAAAATTTAGAGCATTTCCTCCTATAAATTCAAGTTTTGTGTTTTGCCCCCCCCCCCCCCATCCACAGATTTTCTTGTCACGCTCCGCCACTGTATCCGTGCATCAAATTTGGGCAACGATTGCATCGGCCCAGACACAGCGCAGATCGCGCGGATGTCCGTCGGTCGGCCACTCGAGGTCCATATGTAAGTGAAACATTAGTACTTGAAAGCTAGCTTTTCATTTGATTAAGCCTTGCCGATTAAAAAAGACACTTTTAAACAAAATAAAAGAGGGGACTGCTACTGCTGCTGGAGGAGGTCGTCGCTACGGCTACTCGTCGCCGTTGTCGCGGCCACCATTGCCGTGCCCACCATTGCCGCTACGCCTGGCCCTGTTGATCGTCGCTCTAGCGGACCAGATGGCCTGTTGCTGGAGGCGTTCGCGGTAACGCTCGCGGACATGGACGCGAGCCGCCGCCTTGCCCGCCTTCTTCCTGCGGTCCTCTGTCGTTCGGTTTGTCAGGGCCTTCTCCATCTCGGCGACCGGGTGGTCCCTCGCCCCCTGGTCGGCGATCTCCTTCGTCGTCGTCACTGCCAAGGCCTCCGTCCGGCGCGCGGCTTCTGCCTCAGCCGGAACCCCGTTGGGGCCGAAGTCCAGCGCATGCGCGATCTGCAGGGAGACGGCGATCGTCTCCTCTGCCTCCGCCTCCGGCTGATCCACCTCCTCCTCCTCCTCCTCGCCGTCCTCCTCCACCTCGGTCTTCGCTTCGGCGACCGTCTTTTATAGACCACGACGAAGGCAGGAAACGGCCGGAGAGGCGCGGGAAGTTTTCTGGCCATAGGAGACAAGACACGCGCGAAAAACGAAAAGCTTCAATGCTGAGAAATGCCAGCCGCGCGGGAAGTCGCCAACGCTGATAGCCGACGTCACATCATCATTAACGTCCGATCGTCGAGGGTGTTAAGTGATGACAGCAGGAGAAGACAGACAAATAGATCGGGCCTGAACGCGGTTGGTCAGATAGACCGAAAGCGGTCGACCGTTTGAGTCGTACATGCGCTAAAGCGATAAGTATCGTGATACTGTGAGCGTAGTTTTTTTCTTAAAAAACTCGGTGATGGATTTGCACGCGGTACGCATGCGCGTGATAGTGGAGCAGGAGGTGGTGGTGGCGTCTCTTCAGTTTCGGAAGGGTCAAATTCTTCCATCGTATTGGGATCTGTGGACTGTGGTGGGGATGCATGAGGTTACGAGGACGGTGCTTGCAGGGGTCGACACGTCTGCGAGGCTAGCGGATTTCGCCTCGCTGTAGGTAGGCTCCGAGGAATATCCCGGTGGGCTGTGGCAAGGACCAACTTACCCTATCAAATCCGCACGTCGTCTCGGGATGTTCATTTTTCGCCCTCGCATCCTCTGTAGAACACGTTCCGTCGTCTGCAAAGGTTTCCAAGTTGGTTTGGTGTGTGCCCCCATCATCATGATCATGTGCAGTAGCCTGGAAGACGAGTTGCACAGTACTGTCCTGATTGAACTGTTTTTTCATGTCGTGTTCTGTATGCGACCTTGGATGAACTCACGGCACTGCTACTTTTCTCCGTGAAGGACATGTTGAACATATTTTCAAGCCTTTCAGGCCGTGCTTTGCTTGATATCCTCAAAACATGGTATTCCTCTATTCACTAATATATATAATCTTTTATGTATTTTAAAACTAAATATAAAATCAAAATGAGTGAACCTACCGATAAAATCTACTACGACAAGCTTTGCCCGACTCCGGTGATAGAGGGACGAGGACAGCGACGCGCCTTCGGCTCGTGTAGTCGTCACTAGATGGTACATTGATCTATTTGTATTTTATATTACTTTTAGGTCTCTTTGTATTACTGTTAATGATTATTAATAGATTGGTGAAATTTCGCAAAAAAAAAAAGTGAACCTAAACATTAAAAACATCTAGATAAATCCATTTTAAAAAAACTAACATTAGTGAAGGGAGGGAGTAATTCTAGCTGGGCCATCCGATCCATCTTTATACGAAGAAACTTCTTCACACATATTAGCGGATTTTGTCCCATACAAACCATATTCTCCTTCCTATTTCTACTCCATCCATCCTAAAATGTAAGTCGCATAAGAATCGTCAAAAATTTCTAAGTTTAGTAAGTTTATACAAAAAAAATGAACATATACAATTCTAAATGAATATCAATAAATTCACAATAAATTGTCCATCCAATATTATAGATGCAGATATTTTGTTTTCTAAATATTTGGTCAAAGTTATTAGGATTTGAATTTTGACTAATCTTATACGCCTTACATTTTAGGGGGAAGGGAGTATTCTTTTATGATTTTTTTTAATAATGTCAAATAGTTTATAAATGTTTGTAATGTTATATCATAAATAGTTGGGACGGTAGATGTACAAACCCAATACCTTGGTTAAAATTCCCACGCACAGAAGATTAGGTTCCTATTTGTACTTGAGGATGAAGCTATCATCATACTCCCGACGTGGCGCGGCGGACTAGCGGCCCATCTGATCCGATCTAGGATGATGGGTTGCGGGTCGGTGCTCGCTTATCTAGTCTCCACCTGCGGTGTTGTCTCTTCGTCGAGCTAGCGGTCATGACGGTCTGGGTCACCATGGATCTGTCGTTCTATTCTGGCGGTGTGGGGGCTTCCGGCCTGGCTTTGAATAAAGGGGGTTGGTCCTAGTATCCCTCTCGTGCCAGGACAAAGATCTACCTGCTCCATGACTTTATCGATCTGGTCGGAGTGTTGTGTTCCGGAAGATTCTGCTGGTGAATGATACGTCTAAAACGTATCTACTTTCCCGAACACTTTTGCTATTGTTTCTCCTCTAAACTTGTGTGATTTGGATACAACTAACACGGACTAACGTTGTTTCAGCAGAATTAACTTGGTGTCTAGTTTTTGTGCAGAAAACCAACTATCACTAAAAATCCCGGAAAATATGCCGAAAATCCTATTTCACCAGAAGATCCACGGAGCCAGAGTACGAGACGGAGTGGAGGCCTGGGGGGGGGCACACCCCTGCCAGGCGCGGGCCAGGCCTGGCCGCGCCTAGGGGGGTGTAGGCACCCCCTCGGCCTCCCTCTTCGCCTATAAGTTGCCTCTTAACCTAAAACTGAGGGAGGGGGTCATCGTTTTTCCAGAAAGAGTTCCGCTGCCGCGCCACCACCAGAAACCAAGATTTGGAACCAGAAACTCCGTTCTGGCACCCTGTCGGGATAGATAATTTGAGGAGGATCATCGCCATCGTCATCACCAACCCCTCTCCATCAACCATCAATGTTTTCCTCATCCATGAGTAAGTAATCCCCCGCTGTAGGCTATGGGGATGGTAGGGATTGGATGAGTTCTATCATGTAATCAAATAAGATTGTTAGGGCATAGTGCCTAGTATCTCTATTAGTGCTATTTGACTTTGTTGCAACTTGTTGTGCTTAATGCTTGTCACTAGGGCCCGAGTGCCATGATCTCAGATCTGAACTTATTATTGAATCATTATGATAGTATTGTTTATGATCTTATCTGCAAGTTGTGTACACATATCATTGTCCGGATCCAAAGGACCCTAAGTGACAAAAATTGGGACAACCGGAGGGGATGGCTGTGGTGTGAGGATCACATGTGTTCACGAAGTTTTAATGCTTTGCTCCGATGCTCTATTAAAAGGAGCACCTTAATTGCCAGTAGTTCCCTAGAGGCCCTGCTGCCACGGGGCTGGACAGAAGATGTTGTGCAAGTTCTCATTGCGAGCACGTATGACTATATATGGAGCACATGCCTAGGATTGTTTAGTACTTGGATGCTTATTCTTATTTATCTGCAATGCCCTAGATTTTGAAGTTACATGTTTAGACTCGTTCATGCAATGCCCGTCCATCCATCCCTATGCCTACCGCACTCGAATCCCAATGTTTACTGTTACTGTTACTATTGCTCCTGTTTCACTATTTCTATTGCTTTGCTGTTGCTACTACAAACTGTTGCTACTAATAAACTTCTATGAGCAAGAACTATTTCCAGGTGCAGCTGAATTGACAACTCAGTTATTAAGGCTTCCAAGTATTCTTTGGCTCCCCTTGTGTCGAATCAATAAATTGGGTAATAATACCCGCGAAGACGGTTGCGATCCCCTATACTTGTGGGTCATGAAGACTATTTTCTAGCGCTGTTGCAGAAGAGCATAACTTTATTTGTCAGTTCACTTAGATCTACTATTCTTCACTGTTACTCCTTTCAACATCGGGAAGTCTCGTGATGGAAAGTTTCCTATTTTACCATCCACTACAAGAAGATGTACAGTCCTAAACACCTCTGCTGCTCTTGATTCATCGTCTGTTATAAGTAAGCTTGTTACACCACTACCACATACACATGCTACACACACTGCTACTACTGCTGAATCTGAAACTGCTTTTGATACTCATGATGTTACTTCTACTGTGCTTGATGCAAGTGGTTCATTAGGTCCTTTGCTAGATGCTACTATGGCTAGAGAGTTATGATATTAATGATAGCTACATTGAGTTTACTGATGATTTTGTTGAAGAGTGCCAAAACACACATGGTACTAATGCTATTAAGAGTCTCCTTGCTAGACGTACCATTATTCCTAAGTTGTCCTCTGATCCTAAGTTTGCCACCTCTCCCATAGATATTAAAGATAAAGATTATGATTTATCTCTTGATTTATCCTACTTAGACATTGTTGAGAAAGAACCTTTTTGTGGACTGAAAATAAGAGTGTTGTGGCTCATATGAATGAGCTTTCTACTATGAGTGCTTTATTCTCTGATGATTTTAAGATGTGCAAGTACTTTGTTACTAAGATCTTCCCTTTTTCACTAAAAGGAGAAGCTAGGGCTTGGTTTAATAGATTACCTCCTGGTTTCATAGATAGCCCTGATTGTTTGATTGCTTCTTTCTTTTAGAAATATTTTCCTCCTAGTGCCAGACATGCTGCTTTGTAGAGACTTTTTGATTTTAAACAGGGAGACGAAGAGAAATTGCTTGAGTCATGGACAAGGTTCTGTGCCTTGATTCATGCACATCATGGATGTCCATTACCTAAGAATGAGCTTATTGATATTTATTATAATGGACTAACTGATGATTCTAGGACATACCTAGATAGCTTTGCTGATTGTGTTTTCAGGAAAAGAACTCCTACAGATGCTGAAGAATTAATGGCTAAAATAAGCAAGAATTATGATGATTGGACTTCAACTGAGCTAAATACACCTGAGCCTACTACTCCTAAACCAGTTCCAACACCAACACCAAAGAAGAGGGAAGTTATGGCATTAAATGATGAAGTGATGAAGGAAGCTAAGAAGTTTCTAAAGGAGAAAGGTATTAGAGCTGAAGATGTGAAGAATCTACCTCCTATAAAAGAATTATGTAAGCCAATTACCCACTCATCTACTATTGAGGTACACTCTCTCCAACACTTTGATGAAGGTGATATTCCTTATGGTAAGCCTCCTGATCAATGCTTAGAGGAACTTGACATTTTTATTGTTAAACAAAGTAATTTTAATAAACAAGTTTAGAACCATTTATTGGAAAACTCTAGAGCTATTAAAGAGTTGAAAGATATTATGGAAAGAACTTCTAATGATATTAAAATGCTTTGCAAATACTTTCAAATGGTTCAAACCCAACTTGATCAACTTGCTAAGATACAAAAGGATATGCTAGTTAATGACTCAGGAGATAAACATGCTTATGGAATTAGAACTAGGAGTGGTATAGCTACTCAAGATCCTTTATATCCTGAAGGACATCCTAAAAGAATTGAGCAGGATTCTCAACATGGTGAAAGTAGTGGTATCCCTCGTAAGAGAAAGAAAAAGAAACACAAAATAGTTGAGGAACCACTTGAACCTGTTGTAGATCCTAATAGTATATTTGTCTCTGATGCTGAAACTGAGAGTGGTAATGATAAAAATGATGCTCCTGATAAGGAGGAAGTTGAGGAAGAACCTGAGAAGCACACTAAGAACACTAGGTACACAAAGGAAGATTTTATTGCTAATAAACATGGTAAAGAGAGAGAACCTTGGGTGTAGAAACCTATGCCTTTTCCAGGTAAGAAACACAAGTCAAAGGAGGAAGAACACTACAACAAGTTTTATGAGTGGATGAAACCTTTATTTTTGCAAATTTCTTTGAATGATGCCATTAAGTTGCCTCCTTATTCAAAGTATATGAAGGATATTGTCTCTAATAAAATGAGGATTCCTAATGAGGAGATTTCTACTTTGCTTGCTAATTATTCCTTCAATGGTAAGGTTCCAAAGAAACTTGGTGATCTAGGTATACCAACTATTCCTTACTCTATTAAGAATAATTATGTTAGAACTGCTTTATGTGATTTGGGAGCTGGAGTTAGTGTTATGCCTTTTTCTCTCTATAAGAGACCCCAGCTAGAAAAGTTAATACCAACTGATATATCATTGCAAATGGCTGATAAGTCAACTACTATTCTTGTTGGTATATGTGAGGATGTTCCTGTTCAAGTGGCTCATAATTTCCTGGTTTTAACTGATTTTGTTGTGCTTGAGATGTCTAAAGATGATAATATGTCTATTATTCTTGGGAGACCTTTTCTTAATATTACAGGTCCTGTCATCAATTGTAATAAAGGAAAAGTAACTTTTAATATTAATGACAAAGAGCATACTATTTATTTCCCCAAGAAGGTTGCTAAAAGCTATTGCCTAAACTCCATTGAAAATGTTGAGAGCATCAAGGTTGGAGAAATATATTGTCCCATTCCACAAGAAAATTTTGAAACTATTATGATTGGGACCATTGCTATCAAGTATGAGGTAACATAATCACCTTGTGGAATACAAAGTTTTGTTTCATATAAGATTGTTTTGGTAACAAGACTTGATCAACCTTGTCAACAAAAGGATTTTAATGAACAAAATAATGTTTCCACTGTGGTTATACTTGCTTTCCTTTATTTTTCTCCTTCCTAGTCTTTGCCTTTTCTTTTGCTAGTTTTGGTTTGGTTAGTTGTTTGCTTGTTAGAGTGTCTTAGAACTTCTGTAGTTTGGTTTTTGTTTGCTTTTGTTTCTTTGAAAAAACTGTTTCTGCGAGAAAATCAATTTTCATACCCTCAAAATTGGCCAAAAATAAAGTTTTCCGAAAAATTCTAGAAAATTTAAAATACATTTTTCCTCGAAAAAAGGGGCAGAGGGACACCTGGAGTGACCCAGGGGGCCACCCCAGGCCACCACACCCCTAGTGGGCGTGGGCACACCACAGGTGGCGCCTAGGAAGGAGAAAAATAAAGGAATGACATGAAACCCAATGTCTGAATAATGGTAATGGTGGTGTGAATCATTTTTGTGATGAGGTTTTGGCTTGGTGTTCTAGGTCTTGGAGCAGCGACACTGGAAAGTGGGGGCGACAGTACAGGAGATTTCCAGAGTTCAAGCTGTAGGGTAAAAATCCAAGGTCCGGCCTTAATTGGTTGTGTCTAGCAATGACCTTGTTGAAGTCATTGTTTTTTTAGCGCGGACTTTATCCATGGTGAAAACCTATGATCGATGATCAGGGCGATGACGACGTTAGTGCATTGTTCCCTTCTTGGAGGCGTCAGTTTTGAAGAGAATGGATTTCTGGTGCTGCCTTGGTGGTGTTTGCTCGTTGTTGTAGGTGTTGACTTGGTGATATTAACATATGCTCCTTTCCGAAAAAATGTAATTTATCCCAAAGACTGGGATTAGTGCTTAATCAAGATTTAAAATCCTGGTACTTGTGCTTAATGGTTGTGTGCATCCCTGGTTTGTGTAGATGTCGAAGAAGTGAAATTCTCCCCCAATTTTAAGATACAACCCCTCACTACCCTGTGTCGTCTATCTGAGGCGGCGAAGGGAGAACCCTAGCCCTTCACTGCCATCGTCCCCTTCCTCCACCCTCCCTTACCCTCGCCACCGCCGAATGAGGATGTCTGATGCGTCCAATGGCAGGTGACGAGGTTTAATCTCGTCAATGCCCATTGTTATGGACTTGGGTTTTGGAGAAGATGGGGATGCTGGAGATCGTGGAACGGTTAACAGACAAGCAACCAGGGGACACGAGATTTACCCAGGTTCAGGCCCCCGGAGGGAAAACCCTACTCCTGCTTGTCTGCTCTTGATTACGGCGGAACCGAAGGTTACAGGGTGCGCAGATTCGATCTGGCGTGAAGGTGCGTGTGCGGAAGTATGAGTCGAGAGATCTAGTACGTGCCCTCCTGGCCTTTATATAGACTTAGGCAGGTCCCGGGCATAGTCCTAGTCGGTTACAAGTTCTAGGGTTTTACCCCTTTGAATTTCCTATCTATGCTAGTCTTGCTCTCCAAGGATCCGAAGGCGTCATGGGCCTTGGCCACCCAAAAATCTTCATGGGCCAGCGTATGTCTGCTGTGGGCCTTCCTTGGGCTGGACCAGGTATGTTGAAGTCACGTACCCGTAGGTTATAACCATGTCAGTAGCCCCCGAGTGATCAGTCGAATCGTAGATTCGGCTGAGGACTCTTCCGTCCTTCGGGTGCAACTAGGTATTAATAGTATATGTGTGTAGGGATTGTTGCTGCGTGTGCCTGACTCACCCGACGGATCAGGGTCAGTTAACAGTCTTAGGACGAAACAACACGATCTTCTTCAGGTTCGAGTCCCTCAACTCGGACCTGGAAAATATGCTGGCGTAATTCGACTCAGGCTGTGGAGGACTTACAGAAGTGGAATTCCAGTGATTTTTAATTGAGGTACCCAACGCGTCCGTCGGGATTTTTCATCGCACCTGTTGGCACGGATTCATACTAGCAGAGCGCAGTCGGGTGCGTTGCCAGGCCACCAGATGATATCTGTAGGTCTTATCTTTGCGTCACAGACGCAGCATCCGAATATTTGTCACCGCAGAGGTGTTTCGGGTGGCCAAGGAGATTGTCGCTCACTCAGCATTTTGCTGGGGCAGAGTTGCCAAAAAAGTTTTTGCGTGCTGATCCGAAAGATCGCAGTCGAAGATTTCATAGGGTGCGCGACCAGCGCTCCCTATGGGAGTAGCCCCCGAGTGTTTGTTCGAGTCGTAGACTCGAGCAGAGACTTTAGTTCAAGCATTGTTCAGTTGTTAAGTCCGTAGGACTCAAAAAATTTCGGATGCTTAAATCCATCCTCCCTATGGGAGTAGCCCCCGAGTCCGTAGTGGAGTCGTAGACTCGACGTAGGACTCGAAGAAATACTTTGTCGTTATTCATCTTCCGGGTGCGCGGCCAGCGCTCCTGATAGGAGTAGCCCCCGAGTATTTAGTCGAATCGAAGATTTGAGTGAGTACTCTTAGCTGTGGAGCCGAAGAATTGTAGTTGGTGCTAGTATAGCTTTTGATGACATCAGTGCTGACGATCAATGACCTCAAGCGTCTGCTACGCCAGAGATGACTTGACTGGACAAACGTGGGTCCCACTTGCTGACTTTGAATTGACCGGTCACTCGGGGCGTGGAGATAATTACGGCGTCTCCTCGATTTCCACGCGTAGTGGACGGCGTGGTAACGACGGTTCGTTGTGATGTTGACACGTGTACGGTCAGATCTGCCATTGGCGTTAGGTCTTCTGGATGGACGGCTGTCGTGCGTCGTCTTCGCTGTTATAATCATTGGGGGAAACCGCGGTTTGTTTTCACCGCATCAGTTCTTGTTTTCACTGCCTCCTTTGAAAGGATACGGATGTCGCCTAGAGGGGGGGGGTGAATAGGCGATTAAAACTTTTCCTAGAGTGGCTCAACAAAGGCGGAATAAAACTAGTGTTTACTTTGTAAAGCACAACCTAGAAACAACTAAGGTTTACCTATGTGCACCAACAACTTATGCTAAGCAATACAAGCAACAAAGTGATAGCAAGATATATATTACTTCAAGCACGAAGGCTATCACAATGTAAAGTGCATAAGTAAAGAGCTCGGGTATAGAGATAACCGAGGCACGCGGTGACACCGATATTTTACCGAGTTCCTCCCAACATGGAGTACGTCTTGTTTGGAGAGGGGGTGGTATCAAACCACCAACGCCACAAAAGGCCTCCCTTATTCTCCGGTGAATCTCACCCCAATGGGATCGATCCACGCTTCCACTATCGGTGCACTTGTCGGTGGCAACCGGAACCTCTCACAAGGTTGGGGCACAACTCCACAACTTAATTGGAGGCTCCCAACAAACGCCACAAAGGCCTCAACAAATGCCACCAAGGCTAAAATGCCACCAAGGCTACAATGCCACCAAGGCCACAAAAACCGTCTAGGGTTCCAAGAACCCAAGAGGGACAAGCTCCAATGAGCAACTCAAACCAAATCCTCCGAGGAGAACTTAAACCGATGCAACAAATGCAAATGGCAAGAACACCACAAAGATGCTCAAATCCCTCACTCTCAAGTTCCAACAAAGCTACCAAAGCTATTGGGGGAACAAGAGAGGAGAAATCAAAGAGAGACACAAAATCCCCCAAAATCTAGATCCCCAAAGATGCACTCACAAAGAGATGAATCGGTTAGGTCAAAACGTGGGGCTAGATCTCCTCTCTTTTCCACTCAAATATGGGCAAGAATCATTGGAGGGAAAAGATTAGGCAAGCTTCAAGATCTAGAGCAACTGTAGACAAAGTTTAGCCTAATAGATAATAGAGGAGCTGTCTAAACTAAAAACGGACAAAGTCTTAAATAGGGGCTCCAAAAATCTAGCCGTTTGGGGCAATTTTCTGTGTGGACCGGTAGTACCGGAATTAACCGGTAGTACCGGTCGCTGCCAAAACAATTGCAGAAAATATGTGAGCAAGGGGAAAGTCAGAGAGAGAGAAGCAGCAGCCAACAGCCATGCATGCGCGAGCGCGTGAGATGCCAAGCCGCAGCAGCATGCGCGCGCGCGGCCAGCTCAGCAGCAACGCAGCAGTATAGCGCTAGCGGCTGCGCGCGGGGCAGCATGCGCACGAGCAGGTGAGCGGGGCCAAGCGGGGCCGGCAGGCAGCAGCGGCATGCGCGCGTGCCAGCGATGGCTGCAGCAGGGAGTGGGCAGGAGCGCGCGGTCAACGCTGCGGCAAATCTGGATCTAGATCTAAAAGAAATATCTGGGCCGAAAAAACTGGGCCGGCTGGTAGTACCGGCCCACCCGAACGGTACTACCGGGCCGGCCGGTACTACCGCAAAAAGGTACCTAACGAGGCAGAAGAAAAACGGGCCGTTTTCAGGCCCGGGCGGTAGTACCGGCCCGTTCGGGCGGTACTACCGCTTGACCCAGAAAACAGCCTAACAGGCAAATATTCAAACGGCAATAACTTTTGACTGGAAGCTCCGATTGACCCGATTGAAATATTGATTATCACCAAGTGAGAAAGTATCAAGTAGAATAATGTGATATACCTCACTTGGTGAGAAACCGAAAAACTGCATAAATCAAAATCTCAACAAGATACAAAAGGGAGATCCGATTTTGATGAACAAGAGCTTGTTATGGAGATTACCACAAGATCTATATCCTCACATGGATAAGACCAAATAACAACCAAAAAATATGATGCAAGTATGCAAAGGTTTGAGCTCTCTCCGAACGATGTGACCGAATTACTCATACGAGAGCCCCTCTTGATAGTACGGCTATCTATCCTAAACCCGGTCTCACACACACAACGTGAGACCGGAAAAAGGAAAAACCTATCAAGATTATACCTTTGCCTTGAGCAATCCACTTGAGCTCGATGTAGACGATCTTGCCCTTCTCAAGATGGAACGTCTTTCTTAATTCCTCATCATCGACCTCGCATATTGAGCTTGCCCAACATGCCCAACATATCTTCTTTACATTTCATCGACCTTGAAGCCAACACATGCTCCAAGCGATGCCAATGGACAAATCCTACAAGTATAACTTAATACACACATTAGTCCATAAAGATTGTCATTAATTACCAAAACCACACATGGGGGCCCAACATGTTCTTTCAATCTCCCCCATTTTGGTAATTGATGACAATCCCTTTAAGAGGGTTTATATAAGGAATATAATGAATAAAATGGTAATACCAATATCAAATATACAAAAGTATGTGATATTGGTACCACCACCATATATAGAGAAAACTCCCCCACAATCTATGCATGTGTGATGAACTTGAATTTCATTGCATATATTGCCAATCATTATCATTGCTGGAGTTTCCTCTATATATACCACATGCTAAGCAACAACAAAGATGCAAGAGCAGAGCATGAGAAGCAAATGCACAAGAACAAACTTAATGCATAAACCAACTTCCCTTAAACCCTCTAACACTTCTCCCCCATTGGCATCGATTGCCGAAATGGGTGACAAGTTCTAGAAGGCAAATATAGTAATAATTCCTCCAAAGGTGTGCCTTCGCACATATCCAATGATGAATACTTGGGAGGGAGTAGAACTATATCGAGGACCCGAAGATTGCAAAAATAAAGTCAAATGATGTAAGCAACTACAAGGTCCGACAAATCAATTTGAAAACAACAAATGAGTCCAAATGGAAACTACAAGATATTATGATATGAGCAAAAGAGTGTTTTAAATAACAAATAGAGAAGCTCCCCAAGATTTGTGCATAATTCAAAATAAATGCATTGGAATACATAATGCACAAATATGGAATCCTCGCTCCCCCATAAGCATGTAAAACACACTAAATGAGAAAGGAGACAAATGAGCATTATTAAATGAATTAGATGAGCTCCCCAAAGATAATGCACCAATTATGATAAATGTAATTGGGAACAAGGTGCATAATCATGGAATCCTCACTCATCCGAATTCATTTAACAATACAAGGCATGAGAGACCAAATATGAGTGCCCAAAGATGCAAACAAGAGGAACTAACACTCATAGGAAATTAAATTTGGAAGCCACTAAAGAACCAAAAGGAATAGAAAGGTGGTCTCCAAGGATTAAAAATCAACTAAAATTATCTTCTCATATGTGTATATGTCTATAAGTTGAAAACATCACAAAGACATATGCCAACAAAGAAATATGCACACATAAAGAAGATATACAAGAAGCATATGGAAGCAAAAATGAAGTCATAACATATACCAATAAGATTTTTGCTTCAAAGCACGACCAAAGGCTCAAATATATCTTATTGTAGATTAATGAGCTTCAAACACTAACACACTACATATATTACAACTATCACCAAGGGAAAGGAGAAAGTTGGAATATATGGAGAAAGGCAACAAGTATCATAAGAGAAAATGGACTAGCAAAATCTCACTATTGCACATGAGAGAAGTTGAGGAAATGATAGGCAACAAAATTGCTAGATTGACATATTTGGGATTGGAGGATCATATGCATGATTTTGTATAGTCCCAATTGTATGCACTCATCTCAACTTACACACATATACAATAGAGAGTCCTCTTAATAGCATGGCTAGAGATGCAACAATAAATACACAATCAAAGAAACCATGCCAAGATGCAACCTACAAAAGGTTGGAAGCAATATAAATATGCATGATCAAGAGATACTTGTTACCGAGATATAATTGGTAGGATGTAGAGGATATGAATTCATTGATCATCCTATAGCTTGACTCAACTTTTCATGTATGCACCACTTCTTCAAAACTGAAAAACAAGCATCCAATATATCTCCAATGTACCTAAAACACAATTAAGTACAACATGGTCCCCAAACTTATTGGGTCCAAAGTAGTTAGAGAAACTACAATACATAGGAGAGACTCCACATAATTATGTGCACATTGATATGAAAATGAATTTCATGCACAACTTAGCCGATGGGAATTGGTGGAGTTTCCCATATATATTGGATCAAAGAAAGCAAGCATGCCATAATATAATCATATAGTAAATATGCATGCATAAAGCTTTCAAGAACCAAAAAGGAGATACAATTTGAACAAAAACACCAAGTAAACCGAGATGGCACACACAAGAGTGTGACAAGACATGCGGTGTCCAAATTGTATCAAAGAACAAATTCAACACATGAACGATCACAAGTTCAACAAATGAACTAGGCTAAGGCCAAAAGAGCAAAAATAGATAGAAATAAAAATGCTCAAGGACTTATCTCATTCCAAAATGGTCAAATCAAGAAGCAAGGAATGAGACAAAACCAACTCCCAAAAGGAGCAAGGTTCCAACAAGAAACCAAACTCCCCAAACTTCTCATGATGGCACAAAATACCAAAATGAAAAGATTGAGGTTCCAAGCACATAAAAAACCTATATGGATCAAAACAAAGAAGCATAAATATGAGTGTTCTAAATAATATAGGATAGCTCCCCCATGGATAGTGCATTATGTAGGATTTTCCTTTTGAATGAAAAATGCACACAAATGGGATCATCACTACTACCTACATTAAATAAAACACAAGAGGATACCAATAAAATAAGAAGATCCAAAAAGTAGCAAGGAATACATGGGAGCACACAAAACATTTACTTGGCCAAAGATAGGACAATATTAAGCAAAGGCCAAAGTGAATATGATCAACAAATTCTACCATAAATTGCTCATTGTCCAAGGACAAGAAATATTGGGAATAATTTTCCCAAGGTAGCCTGCATAGATATCCAAGATCATAGTCACAACAAGAAGCATATAACTAAATGTAAGAATTGAGCATGATACTTCGAACAAGATTCTTGGTAGCTTCCACTAGTCACACAATCACTAGTGATTAGAGTAACTTGAAGCAAATGGTTTCCATGATGATATAGAGATCTAAATATGAGGAAACACATACCAAGAAACACTCTCATATACAAGATCCAAAATATGATCAACAACAACATTCAAACAAATTGGAACTTGTATGAGCAAATGTGTCACATAGGCGCTAGATAATTATCAATATCAATTCTAAGTGACACAACCTCGAATATTCACATTTTCTAGGATTGTAATATGCACTAAGCATATGACTCCCCCATAATGTGACACTACCATAAAACCAACGCGAGGCAAAAGGATACAAATAGAGATAATTAATGGACATTATAAACTTAAATTTCTCATGAGACTTGTACCACATAGAGACTTGACAATAATCCAATATAAATACTAGGTGGTATTCTCATGTACACACAATTTTAGGATTGTGGAATGCCTAAGCATAACACTCCCCCAAAATGAGATAATCCATTAATCTCTCAAACGATCCAAACAAGATATCAAATATAATCAATTAAGGCTCAAACATAAGAAACACACATACATGGTGTGCCACCTAATCATACACAAATATGCTTGATACCTCAAGATAATTAAGTGGATAGCACAACATGTACAAAAGCATGGAAGATACAAAACCAACACATGCACAAGGGGGCGAGTAACTTTCAATGTAAAGAGTTTATCATATGTTACCGCAAGGAGGAATATTGGAAATATAATATAATCAAGATAATCCAAATGGCTTGGCTTGACAATAATAATTGATGAAGATCCCTCAATTCTTCATAATGTAGCCAAGACTCCAATGCCCTCCAAAACACACCTATTGATCAAGTTTTGGTTTGTTGGTCCCCAACCAAGTTGGGTCCTAAGAGGTTAGTCACAATAGGCTTGGCAACCCAAATGGATCTTTTCTTGACACCACATTGGGCACCAACAAATTTGGCAAACACATTTCCAACCTCATCCTTACAAAGAGAATAAGCATCATCAATAATGATAGGGTTGGATGAGGAGATACCGATAGTGCATGAGGAAGAAATATGCCCCTTCTCGCGGCATATGTAGCAAGTTCTACTCTTGCCATCTTTCTTCTTGGATGAAGAAACAACTTGAGGAAGAGCTTGAGTCTTCTTGGGAGGAGGCCCATCTCTAACAATATGTGGAGCTTGAGGCCGCTTACCTTGTTGCTTCTTGCCAAGGGACTTCTTCTTTAATGGGCAATGTTTGACATGATGCCCTTCTTCCTTGCACTTGAAGCAAACAATGTTGGCCGGATTCTTGACTTGATCTTGGCCATTCTTCTTGTAGTCCTTGTGCTTCAACTTGATAGTGGACTTGTTCTTGGCATTGGAGTTGAATCCAAGACCACTCTTGTCATTGGGGGATTTTTGCACACTCAAGATTTTTTTGAGTGCGGCCTTCCCTTGATGACCCTTTTTCAAGTCATTCTTCAAAGAAGTGACTTGAGCCTTGACCTCTTTGATTTCCTCTACATGGTTAGTTTCAACACAAGTACTAGAGGAAGTAGATGCTACATTGTTAGAGCAACAAGGCATGGAGTGTAATTCATCATGAGATATAGCATGGTTGTGAGAGGATGAATTACAAGGACTAGCACATGACAATATAACATTTGGAGTAGATGTAGTGCTAATGTCCACATGAGGCCCACTAGATGTTACCTTTGACATGATGGCCTCATGAGCTAACTTTAGCCTACCATGGGAGACTAGAAGATCCTCATGCGAGCTTGAGAGCTTAACATGACTTTCTTCTAATTTCCCATAGTTGCTAGTTAGCAACGCAAGTTGAGCCTTTAGCTCAACATTCTCCTCCAAAATAGATGCTTCACAAGAGATAGAGTTAGTAGCACAAGCATCAACATTATTAGTGAGAGGTGAGGGCAACTTGACAAGCTCTTTTGAATATGAAGCTTTAAGTTGCTCATGTGACTCGGTGAGTTTGATGAGCTCCCTCTTAACGACCCGAGAGCCATTTTCGAGGTGCTTAAAATCCTCCACAAGTTTAGCATAAGCAACTTCAAGTTCATCATTTTTAATCTTGAAGGAGTTAGCCACCGCAAGTTCTCTATCATGGTATTCCTTTACTCTAGATAATTCTAGAGTAAAAGTCTCCTCAAGAGATTCTTTGGTGGTTTGTTCTTCTTCAAGGGAGTCCTTTACTTGAGCAAGTTCATTAGCATATTCACACTCAAGTGCAAACTTTTCATCAATTATGTTTTCTTGCTCCTCAATAAGATCATTGCCTTCTATAGCATAATTCAAGATTTCAAGAAGGTTGGAGGAAGCAAGTTTATTTTTGTAGAGAGCACTATAGACAACCTCTCCCATTTTCTTAATAGAGGTAATATCATACTTACTTCTATAATCATCATTATCATTCTCAACCTCATCATCATCATCATCATGAGATACAATGGGATTCAAAGAGGTTACCTTTGTTCCCTTAGCCATAAGGCACATGTGAGAACCGGAGGAAGGTGATGATGAGATTGCACTTGAAGCTCTCTTCAAGACCTTGTCTTGGCCCATAGAATCTTCATTTTCCTCTACATGGTTAGCAACACAAGCACTAGAGGAAATAGAAGCATTTTTATCATGGCAACAAGACAACATGAGCATATCATCATGAGATTTGTTCAAGTCATTTCTACATGATATGCAAGGACTATTAACACAAGCATGTGAGGAATTTTGAGTGCTAGAAGTGTTAAGGTCCAAAGATAGATCATTGCAACTAGATAGATACGAGGGATTACAAATAGTGAACACACTATCCATATTGCAATTTCTATCACCACTCGCCATATCATTACCTTGTGAAAAATCACATGTTGGTGAAGTGGTAGACGATGAGAACTCATCTCGACCGGAAGTGGAAGCAATACAATCATCCTTAATAATGTTGTACTTTCTATATTTATCTTGAAGCTTGGTCCATATCTCACGAGCGCTTGAATAAGGCATGATAGAAGAAAGAACTACATTGCTCACAACATGCACAAGAATTTTAGTAGCTAGAGCATCTATATGAGAGTTCAACTTCTCCTCTAGAGATTCGTTTTGGGTATCCAAAGGAGAAGAGAAACCCACATATAGATAGCCCTCGATAACTGGGTGAATTTCCCGAAATAAATTAAGCATGCGAATTTTCCAAACATCATAATTTGTGCCATCGAATGTGAGCGTGTCCTTGTGCACTAATCCCCTAGCCGACATCTTTACTCTCAAGGCGGTGAATCCTAAAATGAGAGACCGGGCTCTGATACCAATTGAAAGGATACAGATGTCGCCTAGAGGGGGGGTGAATAGGCGATTAAAACTTTTCCTAGAGTGGCTCAACAAAGGCGGAATAAAACTAGTGTTTACTTTGTAAAGCACAACCTAGAAACAACTAAGGTTTACCTATGTGCACCAACAACTTATGCTAAGCAATACAAGCAACAAAGTGATAGCAAGATATATATTACTTCAAGCACGAAGGCTATCACAATGTAAAGTGCATAAGTAAAGAGCTCGGGTATAGAGATAACCGAGGAACGCGGGGACACCGATATTTTACCGAGTTCCGCCCAACATGGAGTACGTCTCGTTTGGAGAGGGGGTGGTATCAAACCACCAACGCCACAAAAGGCCTCCCTTATTCTCCGGTGAATCTCACCCCAATGGGATCGATCCACGCTTCCACTATCGGTGCACTTGTCGGTGGCAACCGAAACCTCTCACAAGGTTGGGGCACAACTCCACAACTGAAGGGAATATGCCCTGAGAGGCAATAATAAGGTGTTTATTATGTGTATTCCAAGTATATGATAGATGTTTATTTTGCATGCTATAATTGTATTAATATGGAAACGTTAATACATGTGTGTTTAATAAACAAACAGAAAGTTCCTAGTTATGCCTCTCCCATAAACTAGCTCGTTGATTAACAAGATGATCAAGGTTTCCTGATCATGGACATTGGATGTTGTTAATAACGGGATCACAACATTAGTGTAATGGTGCGATGAACATTCATCCGAAGTATAGCATTACGATCAAAGTCATTGAGTTTATATTGCTATAACAACTTACGAAGTGATCCTAATCCTTAGACCATGAGATCATGTCAATCACTAACACCGGAAGAGTTTCTTGATAACATCAAACGTCACACCGTAACAGGGTGATTATAAAGATGGATTCAGAACTAATAAAGTGTTATGTTGAGGCTAATGGCTCGAGAGTGGAATTTGTTCATCCCGATGACGGATAGATATACTCTGGGCCCTCTCGGTGATATCACATTGATTAGCTTGCAAGCAAGTGATTTGATCACTAGAATGTTATATCACAGGAACGAGAAAAGAGTGCATGTCGGTAACGAGATCAAACTAGGTATGGAGATACCGATGATCGAATCTCGGACATGTAATATATCGTGAAACAAAGGGATTAAGATACTAGCGTAAAAGGTTCCGACGATCACAAGAAAGTCATCGTTGAATGTGTGGGAGTCAGTATGGGTCTCCAGATCCCGCTTCTGATTATTGATCCGAGAGGGGTCTCGATCATGTCCGCATTATTCACGAACCGTAGGGTGACACACTTAAGAGACACCGACATCCAATTGGAGCAAATGTTTCATGCCGAAAGAATGAACAAGCGCAGGAATTTATTTCACTAGATACCGAAACAGGTTTTCGGGTGAAATTGCATAAAGTGGTTATGCATGTGAAATAGAATTCTAGCAAGGGGTTATTTGTGAATGTTTGTCATTAAAGTAATTGACAAAATTCTGAATAAAATAAAAGAGTTTTATTTAATGAGAGTTTGCATTAAATTTGGTGGAAATTTAATGGGAATTTGAGTGGACTTTTGAGTGGAGGGAATTTAAAGGAGATTTGTGAGTGGAGTGTCCACCCACATGAAGAGGGGAGGGCAAGGGGGCAGCCCCCATGCGCCGGCCACCCCCTTGGGGTTCCCCCCTCCTCCTATAAAAGGAGCCCCCCTCCTCACTTGTCTCTCACACCTCCTCGTGAAGGATCTCTCTCCCCCTCTAGAATTTATCCCCCATGGTCTCGGACTAGCGAGATACATGTTCCCGGTGGCTATTCGGCAAGAAAGAGTTGTGCTTCCGCTGCATCGCTGGAGCGAGGAGGCGGAGGTTGCTCGGTGCCTCGAACGTGTGTGCGAGCACGGATGCGCTGCTGATTTGCGGCGCTAGGACTTCCTCTCGATCTTGAGATCGGCAAGAGATCGTCTACATCAACCACGAGTTGAACTCGTTAAGCTTTGTCGGTCTTCAAGGGTATGTTCTCTACGGATATACATCCGCCCGTTGTTTGTATCTAGTAGATAGATCTTGGTATATAGTTCACATCGTAGGAAAATTTTTGTTTTCTATGCTGCGAACCCCTACAGTGGTATCAGAGCCGGATCTATGCGTAGATACTTTACACGGTAGTACACATATGAGTATGTGGGAGATGATGATCATGTTGTTGCTCCTTTGTTGTAATTTTGGATATTGGTGGCATAGTGGGATGAAGCGTCCCGGACAAAGTTTACATGTCCTCGCACATGAGACCTGTTCCACGCTTGACATGCAACTAGTTTGCATAAGTGGCTAGCGGGTGTCTGTCTCTCCTACTATAGTCAATATCTATTTTGCAAGCGAGTTGTCAACAATTTTATTATCCTCGTTGTGGTTCATGTTCGTAGGTAAGAACGGTTCTATCTCGAAAGCCCTAAGCCACGTAAAACTTGCAATGGATAAATTAGAGGCGTCTAGTTTAGATTGTTGCTGGGCTAGTGTTATGATATGGTAGTGTTGTAAGTAGAAGTATGAGATGATACTCTTACAACACACATAGCGTGTAAAATCCATAGACCTTGGATTTACACATATAGGTATGATAGTGATCATACCACGATGCACATGATAGAGATCATCTGCGGGAAACCATATAATTTCACTAATAAACATATGATGTTTGATAGCATCTTATATTGCTTGTTTAGCGCTTTGTTAGCATAATAAGATGATCCCTCATTTAAATATCAAGATAAGAATGTGTTCTTCCTTTAGTATGCACCGATTATGTTTTCGTCGCTCCAAGACATCACGTGATGATCGGGTGTTCTTGGATCCACGACCATATTTCGGGTGTAAAACAGTTACACACGCGAATACTAAGGTTCTAACTTGGCGAGCCTAGCATGTACAGACATGGCCTCAGAACACGGACCGAAAGGTTAAGCATGAGTCATATAGTTGATATGATGCCCATTTGATGCTCGCCTTTGAAGCTATACCGACTCACGTGATGATCGTACTTGGTGTAGTGGATTTGGTTCATGTAATCACCAAAAAGGCACGAGGGATGTCGTTTTTGAGTGGGAGTTCATTCGTAATATAGATTAGTTGAACTCAATCTATCATACACTTAGTCTAAACTTTACAAATTCTGTTGTAGATGGCACCACCTGCTTTTAATTTCAATGTGTTCATGGAGAAAGAGAAACTAGCAACGAACGGTAGCAACTTTACCGAATGGGCCATGAATTTGAGGATTCTCCTCTCTGCTGCACAAAAGCAATATGTGCTAGAAGCGCCGTTAGGCCCCCCACCTTTTGATGATGCCCCTGACGAGGAGAAGAATGTCTATCAGACTCGTCAGGAGGACCACAACTTAGTTCATTGCGGCATATTGTATGGGCTAGAGCCAGAACTTCGAAAGCGTTTCGAAAACGGCAATGCATTTGATACAATGGGTGAGTTGAAAATGATTTTCGACACACATGCTGCTGTAGAGAGCTACAATGCTTCAGAAAAGTTCTTTAGCTGCATGATGGAAGAGCACAGCTCCGTTAGTGAGCATGTACTCAAGATGTCGGGTTACGCCGATAAGCTTGTGTCCTTGGGAATATCGATTCCCATTGACTTAGGCATCCATTGTGTTCTGTAGTCTCTTCCACCTAGCTATAAGAGCTTCGTGATGAACTATAATATGCAAGGCATGAAGAAGTCTCTCCCCGAGCTTCTGTCAATGCTTAAAACTACAAAAGTGGAGATAAAAAAGGAACATCAAGTGTTGATGATCAATAGGAACACTGGTTTCAAGAAAGACAAGAAGGGAAAACGGAAGGGAAGTAAGGGCGGCAAGCCGGTTGCCGCGCCTGAAAAGAAACCCCGAGTTGGACCTAAGTCTGATTCCGAGTGCTACTATTGTAAGGGGACTGGCCACTGGAAGCGCAACTGCCCCAAGTATCTGGCAGACAAGAAGGCCGGCAAGGCAAACAAAGGTATATATGATATACATGTTATTGATGTGTACTTGAATAGTGCTCGCAGTAGCACCTGGGTATTTGATACCGGTTCAGTTGCTAATATTTGTAACTCGAATCAGGGGCTGCGGAACAAGCGACCGCTAGCAAGGGGTGAGGTCAAGATGTGTGTCGGCAATGGATCAAGCGTTGATGTGATCGCCGTCGGAACGCTGCCTCTCCACTTGCCGTCGGGATTAGTTATAAACTTGAATAAATGTTATCTGGTGCCTGCACTGAGCATGAACATTGTATCTGGATCGTGTTTGATGCGAAGTGGTTATTCATTTAAATCCGAGAACAATGGTTGTTCCATTTATATGAATGAAATCTTTTATGGTCATGCACCGATGATGAATGGTTTATTTCTATTAGATCTCGATGATAATGTTACACATATTCATAATGTTGATGCTAAAAGGATTAAACTTAATGATGATATATCCGCATATATGTGGCACTGCCGTCTAGGTCATATTGGCGTTAAACGCATGAAGAATCTCCATTCGGATGGACTTTTGGAATCACTTGATTATGAATCATTTGATACATGTGAGCCATGCCTTATGGGCAAGATGACTAGAACGCCGTTTTCCGGTCCAATGAGTGTGTCGGCGCGAGGTGGATATCGTTATTTTGTTACTTTCACGGATGATTTGAGTAGATACGGTTATATCTACTTGATGAAACACAAGTCTGAAACCTTTGAAAAGTTCAAGGAATTTCAGAATGAAGTGGAAAATCATCGTAATAGAAAGATCAAATTTCTACAGTCCGACCGTGGAGGTGAGTATCTAAGTTACGAGTTTAGCACTCACATGAAAGAGTGTGGAATTGTTTCACAACTCACACCTGCCGGAACACCACAGCGAAATGGTGTGTCGGAACGTCGTAATCGTACTTTATTAGATATGGTTCGATCTATGATGTCTCTGACGGACTTGTCGTTGTCATTTTGGGGTTATGCACTAGAAACTGCTGCATTCACTTTAAATCGGGCACCATCTAAATCCGTTGAAAAGACACCGTATGAATTGTGGTTTGGAAACAAACCTAAGCTGTCATTTCTTAAAGTTTGGGGATGCGATGTTTATGTGAAGAAACTTCAACCGGATAAACTCGAACCCAAAGCGGAAAAATGCGTCTTCATAGGATACCCTAAAGAAACTATTGGGTATTCCTTCTATCACAGATCCGAGGGCAAGGTATTTGTTGCCAAGAATGGATCCTTTCTAGAGAAAGAGTTTCCCGCGAAAGGTGTGTGTAGTCGGAAGGTAGAACTCGAAGAGGTTGTGGAACCTTCTCTTCAAAGTATGGCGAGTAGCGCAGCGCCGGAAGTTGTTCTGGAGTTGGCTCCACCTGTTGAAGAGGGAACTAATGATAATGATCATGAAACTCCGAAAGAGAGTACTACCGAACCTTGCAGGTCAAACAGGACGCGTGCAGCTCCCGAGCTGTACGGAAATCCTGTCATGAATTTCATGGTTGATGAAAATGATGACCCTGCGACGTATGAAGAAGCGATGATGAGCCCGGATTCCAACAAATGGTCAGAAGCCATGAAATCCGAGATGGAATCCATGTATGAAAATCAAGTTTGGAACTTGGTGGAATTACCTCACGACCGAAAGGCCGTGGAGAACAAATGGATTTTCAAAAGGAAAACTGATGCTGATGGTAATGTGACCGTCTATAAAGCTCGACTTGTCGCAAAGGGGTTTCGACAAATTCAAGGAGTTGACTACGATGAGACTTTCTCTTCCGTAGCGATGCTAAAGTCAGTTAGGATTATGTTAGCAATTGCTGCATATTTCGATTATGAGATATGGCAGATGGATGTCAAAACCGCGTTTCTCAATGGTAATATTGAAGAAGAGTTGTATATGATACAACCAAAGGGTTTTGTCGATCCTAAGGATGCTAACAAGGTGTGAAAGCTTCAGCGATCCATCTATGGATTGAAGCAAGCATCACGAAGTTGGAATCTCCGCTTTGATGAGGTGATCAAAGAGTTTGGATTTGTCCAAACTTATGGAGAAGCTTGTATTTACAAGAAAGTGAGTGGGAGCAATGTGGCATTTCTGATATTATATGTGGATGACATATTATTGATCGGAAATGATATAGATCTTTTAAACAGTCTTAAAAGTTATCTAAACAGCAAATTTTCAATGAAGGACCTAGGTGAAGCGTCATACATATTAGGCATAAAGATCTATAGAGATAGATCTAGGCGCCTAATAGGGCTATCGCAAAGTACATACCTTGATAAGATTTTAAAGAAGTTTAAAATGGACGGAAGTAAGAAGGGGTTCTTACCTATGTTGCAAGGCAAGACATTGAGTAAGACTCAAAGTCCGGCTTCGGCGGAAGAAAGAGAGATAATGGACAAAGTCCCCTATGCTTCAGCCATAGGCTCTATAATGTACGCCATGCTATGTACAAGACCGGATGTGGCACATGCTATTAGTTTGACTAGTAGGTACCAATCGGATCCAGGTTCGGAACACTGGATAGCGGTCAAGAATATCCTTAAGTACTTACGAAGAACTAAGGATATGTTTCTGGTATAAGGAGGTGAAGAAGAGCTCGTCGCTAAGTGTTATGTCGACGCTAGCTTTGACACTGAACCGGATGACTCTAAGTCTCAATCCGGATACGTATTTCTCATGAATGGCGGAGCGGTTAGTTGGAGGAGCTCCAAACAACCTGTGGTAGCGGGATCAACAACGGAGGCCGAATATGTTGCTGCTTCAGAAGCGGCTCAGGAAGCAGTTTGGATGAAGGAGTTCATATCCGAACTAGGAGTGGTGGCAAACGCGTTGGACCCAATGGTGATCTATTGTGACAACAATGGTGCCATTGCCAATGCCAAAGAGCCAAGGTCTCACAAGCATTCCAAGCATATTAAGCGCCGGTTTCACTCCATCCGCGAGCATGTCAAGGATGGAGATATAAAGATTTGTAAAGTACATACGAATCTCAATGTAGCAGATCCGTTGACTAAAACTCTCCCTAGAGCAAAACATGATCAACACCAGAACTCAATGGGTGTTAGATTTATCACTATGTAACTAGATTATTGTCTCTAGTGCAAGTGGGAGACTGAAGGGAATATGCCCTGAGAGGCAATAATAAGGTGTTTATTATGTGTATTCCAAGTATATGATAGATGTTTATTTTGCATGATATAATTGTATTAATACGGAAACGTTAATACATGTGTGTTTAATAAACAAACAGAAAGTTCCTAGTTATGCCTCTCCCATAAACTAGCTCGTTGATTAACAAGATGATCAAGGTTTCCTGATCATGGACATTGGATGTTGTTAATAACGGGATCACAACATTAGGGTAATGGTGTGATGAACATTCATCCGAAGTATAGCATTACGATCAAAGTCATTGAGTTTATATTGCTATAACAACTTACAAAGTGATCCTAATCCTTAGACCATGAGATCATGTCAATCACTAATACCGGAAGAGTTTCTTGATAACATCAAACGTCACACCGTAACAGGGTGATTATAAAGATGGATTCAGAACTAATAAAGTGTTATGTTGAGGCTCATGGATAGAGAGTGGAATTTGTTCATCCCGATGACGGATAGATATACTCTGGGCCCTCTCGGTGATATCACATTGATTAGCTTGCAAGCAAGTGATTTGATCACTAGAATGTTATATCACAGGAACGAGAAAAGAGTGCATGTCGGTAACGAGATCAAACTAGGTATGGAGATACCGATGATCGAATCTCGGACATGTAATATATCGTGAAACAAAGGGATTAAGATACTAGCGTAAAAGGTTCCGACGATCACAAGAAAGTCCATCGTTGAATGTGTGGGAGTCAGTATGGGTCTCCAGATCCCGCTTCTGATTATTGATCCGAGAGGGGTCTCGATCATGTCCGCATTATTCACGAACCGTAGGGTGACACACTTAAGAGACACCGACATCCAATTGGAGCAAATGTTTCATGCCGAAAGAATGAACAAGCGCAGGAATTTATTTCACTAGATACCGAAACAGGTTTTCGGGTGAAATTGCATAAAGTGGTTATGCATGTGAAATAGAATTCTAGCAAGGGGTTATTTGTGAATGTTTGTCATTAAAGTAATTGACAAAATTCTGAATAAAATAAAAGAGTTTTATTTAATGAGAGTTTGCATTAAATTTGGTGGAAATTTAATGGGAATTTGAGTGGACTTTTGAGTGGAGGGAATTTAAAGGAGATTTGTGAGTGGAGTGTCCACCCACATGAAGAGGGGAGGGCAAGGGGGCAGCCCCCATGCGCCGGCCACCCCCTTGGGGTTCCCCCCTCCTCCTATAAAAGGAGCCCCCTCCTCACTTGTCTCTCACACCTCCTCGTGAAGGATCTCTCTCCCCCTCTAGAATTTATCCCCCATGGTCTCGGACTAGCGAGATACATGTTCCCGGTGGCTATTCGGCAAGAAAGAGTTGTGCTTCCGCTGCATCGCTGGAGCGAGGAGGCGGAGGTTGCTCGGTGCCTCGAACGTGTGTGCGAGCACGGATGCGCTGCTGATTTGCGGCGCTAGGACTTCCTCTCGATCTTGAGATCGGCAAGAGATCGTCTACATCAACCACGAGTTGAACTCGTTAAGCTTTGTCGGTCTTCAAGGGTATGTTCTCTACGGATATACATCCGCCCGTTGTTTGTATCTAGTAGATAGATCTTGGTATATAGTTCACATCGTAGGAAATTTTTTGTTTTCTATGCTGCGAACCCCTACAGTGGTATCAGAGCCGGATCTATGCGTAGATACTTTACACGGTAGTACACATATGAGTATGTGGGAGATGATGATCATGTTGTTGCTCCTTTGTTGTAATTTTGGATATTGGTGGCATAGTGGGATGAAGCGTCCCGGACAAAGTTTACATGTCCTCGCACATGAGACCTGTTCCACGCTTGACATGCAACTAGTTTGCATAAGTGGCTAGCGGGTGTCTGTCTCTCCTACTATAGTCAATATCTATTTTGCAAGCGAGTTGTCAACAATTTTATTATCCTCGTTGTGGTTCATGTTCGTAGGTAAGAACGGTTCTATCTCGAAAGCCCTAAGCCACGTAAAACTTGCAATGGATAAATTAGAGGCGTCTAGTTTAGATTGTTGCTGGGCTAGTGTTATGATATGGTAGTGTTGTAAGTAGAAGTATGAGATGATACTCTTACAACACACATAGCGTGTAAAATCCATAGACCTTGGATTTACACATATAGGTATGATAGTGATCATACCACGATGCACATGATAGAGATCATCTGCGGGAAACCATATAATTTCACTAATAAACATATGATGTTTGATAGCATCTTATATTGCTTGTTTAGCGCTTTGTTAGCATAATAAGATGATCCCTCATTTAAATATCAAGATAAGAATGTGTTCTTCCTTTAGTATGCACCGATTATGTTTTCGTCGCTCCAAGACATCACGTGATGATCGGGTGTTCTTGGATCCACGACCATATTTCGGGTGTAAAACAGTTACACACGCGAATACTAAGGTTCTAACTTGGCGAGCCTAGCATGTACAGACATGGCCTCAGAACACGGACCGAAAGGTTAAGCATGAGTCATATAGTTGATATGATGCCCATTTGATGCTCGCCTTTGAAGCTATACCGACTCACGTGATGATCGTACTTGGTGTAGTGGATTTGGTTCATGTAATCACCAAAAAGGCACGAGGGATGTCGTTTTTGAGTGGGAGTTCATTCGTAATATATATTAGTTGAACTCAATCTATCATACACTTAGTCTAAACTTTACAAATTCTGTTGTAGATGGCACCACCTGCTTTTAATTTCAATGTGTTCATGGAGAAAGAGAAACTAGCAACGAACGGTAGCAACTTTACCGAATGGGCCATGAATTTGAGGATTCTCCTCTCTGCTGCACAAAAGCAATATGTGCTAGAAGCGCCGTTAGGCCCCCCACCTTTTGATGATGCCCCTGACGAGGAGAAGAATGTCTATCAGACTCGTCAGGAGGACCACAACTTAGTTCATTGCGGCATATTGTATGGGCTAGAGCCGGAACTTCGAAAGCGTTTCGAAAACGGCAATGCATTTGATACAATGGGTGAGTTGAAAATGATTTTCGACACACATGCTGCTGTAGAGAGCTACAATGCTTCAGAAAAGTTCTTTAGCTGCATGATGGAAGAGCACAACTCCGTTAGTGAGCATGTACTCAAGATGTCGGGTTACGCCGATAAGCTTGTGTCCTTGGGAATATCGATTCCCATTGACTTAGGCATCCATCGTGTTTTGTAGTCTCTTCCACCTAGCTATAAGAGCTTCGTGATGAACTATAATATGCAAGGCATGAAGAAGTCTCTCCCCGAGCTTCTGTCAATGCTTAAAACTACAGAAGTGGAGATCAAAAAGGAACATCAAGTGTTGATGATCAATAGGAACACTGGTTTCAAGAAAGACAAGAAGGGAAAACGGAAGGGAAGTAAGGGCGGCAAGCCGGTTGCCGCGCCTGAAAAGAAACCCCGAGTTGGACCTAAGTCTGATTCCGAGTGCTACTATTGTAAGGGGACTGGCCACTGGAAGCGCAACTGCCCCAAGTATCTGGCAGACAAGAAGGCCGGCAAGGCAAACAAAGGTATATATGATATACATGTTATTGATGTGTACTTGACTAGTGCTCGCAGTAGCACCTGGGTATTTGATACCGGTTCAGTTGCTAATATTTGTAACTCGAATCAGGGGCTGCGGAACAAGCGACCGCTAGCAAGGGGTGAGGTCAAGATGCGTGTCGGCAATGGATCAAGCGTTGATGTGATCGCCGTCGGAACGCTGCCTCTCCACTTGCCGTCGGGATTAGTTATAAACTTGAATAAATGTTATCTGGTGCCTGCACTGAGCATGAACATTGTATCTGGATCGTGTTTGATGCGAAGTGGTTATTCATTTAAATCCGAGAACAATGGTTGTTCCATTTATATGAATGAAATCTTTTATGGTCATGCACCGATGATGAATGGTTTATTTCTATTAGATCTCGACTCATACGAGAGCCCCTCTTGATAGTACGGCTATCTATCCTAAACCCGGTCTCACACACACAACGTGAGACCGGCAAAAGGAAAAACCTATCAAGATTATACCTTTGCCTTGAGCAATCCACTTGAGCTCGATGTAGACGATCTTGCCCTTCTCAACATGGAACAACATTCTTAATTCCTCATCATCAACCTCGCATATTGAGCTTGCCTAACATGCCCAACATATCTTCTTTACATTTCATTGACCTTGAAGCCAACACATGCTCCAAGCGATGCCAATGGAAAAATCCTACAAGTATAACTTAATACACACATTAGTCCATAAAGATTGTCATTAATTACCAAAACCACACATGGGGGCCCAACATATTCTTTCATACTTGTGCTCTAGCGATTCTTGCTGCGCGCTGGGATTTCCTTCCATATTTCCGTCGTTGTTTCTACGTTTTCTCCGCCGGCACCGCCGTAGCACCATGGTGAAGCCAAAGAAATCGTCATCTGTCTCCCAATTCTCTTCTCCACATTTGTAGGGTTCCCAATCTTAGATAAGATAGATCCTCCTGTGTTTACAATGCTAGTCCCTGGATCAATAGCTAGCATCCACAGTTAAGATGTAATATCAAGAAACAAAGGTCATAATATAACTTTATAACCAGGAATAACATAAATTTTGTTACATCTTTCATAGCTCATATGGCTATTACATTACATTGCAGCGGAATAACTAAAATCATGGTGTCCTTCATCTTCAAAGTGCCACAGGCAGATGTTGGTTGTAGACTTTGTAATCCTAATCAAACAATCTTCACTAAAATCAATCAAACCTGCAACATACAAGTTACAGCCACAAAGGGTCAATACATTTGAATTGTATTGGCAAGTGATACTATGGTATTTATAGTGGAGTCTATTATCTATATGCATTTGGCTAAGTGGAGTTGAGGCTTGCATTGCTCAAAATAGATTTTTCCTTAACATTTGAAAATACTAAGTTTTTGCTTTGACAAAATCACTTTTCTCAATCAAAGAATGAAGATCCTTTACAAGGCATCTCCCAATCAAAGATTGAAGATTTCAGACAACCCTTGTTCAATCCACAAGTTTTAACTTTAGAAATTTGAATGATGATATTCTTGATTGCTTCCATGTCTTGATGCTCAAATTGTCCTTTACCAGGGACATGGCTAAGTACTTAGATTTTACACTCTGCAGAGGTGGTGCACTTTCCCCACAAGACTTGGTTTCCCAAGACAAGATCTTTCAGAAGCCTTCCCTTAGACCAAAATGGACGCGCTCCAACCTATCAACACTACCACCCACTGTCCATATGGCTAAGTTCTTGCAACCTATATGATCATGGCAGAGCCCATATTGCCAAGTGGTTGCACTTGAAGCTTCTCAACATTTGACATCTCAAATCTCTTTGTTCCTGGGTGGCATACCACAAGTAAGATACTCAAGCCAAGTCCATGGCCTTGTGTAACCACTCAACATAAACCAATCCTTCCATTCCACCCAGGTGATTCATTAACTTAATTGTTTTATTAAACAAAACCATAAGTCCTCAGACTTAGAGATTTTTCCATAGTGTGAATATATTTTCCACCCATGTTTTCTATTAGCTAGGCTAAGCTTGATAGTAGTAGGAATCTTAACTTAGGAAAATCCCACTAAGGATTCATCTACTAGGTTTTCCTATAGCAAGGTTCATACTTAGCAAAATCCATGCAAGTTTTACTTAGCAAAATCACTAATGCATAGAGAAAGTAATGGGACAAAAAGTATGAAGCATCACTTGCCTTTTTGGTAGAGTATGGGTTCACTCCTTGTCCTTGCAACAATTACACTCTTCAAGTCACTACAAATCAATCAAACAAGGCACAAACTCAATCTACCAATCAAGCAAAACAACACATAAAATGACAAAGTCAAAGTAATGCATGCAAGCATGCCAAGATTTGTTTTGTTTTTGAAATGTGGTTCCTAATGGGTCATGGACATTTGAAAACACCTAATGGTCATTTTGTAAAGTGGCAAAGTCATTTGTAAATGGGTTTTATCTATAAACCATTTTTAAATCTTTTTCATCATTTTATGTGGTGGAAATTAGTTTTATCAAATCTAAAACCTTTAAGTCTTCACCAAAAGTTTCTAACTCTCAAGGATTGGTGTTTTGGGTCAGTAGCTTTGAATCAAATTGTTTTCCCAAGGTTTTTATTCCAAAATCATTCTCATAATAAAACCATTATTTTTACTTGGCTAGAAATGGACTAATTCATTTAATCCTTCCTAAACTTTTCCAAATCCATTTTAAAAACCATGGGTTGGTTCCTAGGGTCAGTAAGTTTACAACAAACCAGTTTGCAGAAGTTTTAACCCTAAAATCATTTTTAAACATTTTTCCTACTCTAAACAAGCTCATAAAGGAATCTGCAAAAACAAGTAAATTAACAGATACTATTTGCTAAACCAAGGGCATGGTTGGCTAGGCCTTGCTCTCCTGAATCCAATGACATAAAATTTGTAATTTTTGGACGTGTGGATCCAAAGTTATAAGGGTTTGAAGTTTGCAAATAAATCTGATTCAAAAATCTGTTTTAACTCAAACCAGTGACACGCGTCGGACTCCTATTCGCCGAAAATGTTTCGCATGGATCGACTGCTCTGGCGCGTTGGATTAAGTCAGATCGTGCGGTACTGAGCGCATACCCCTTCGCGGTTTAAGTGACTCTATCGTGCCCGCTCGATCTAGATCGAACGGCTCCTACTGGCTTGCCAAAAGTTGGCGGCGCTAGGATAACGGCGAGCGGCCAGTTGGCGGCAGCGCTGGTCGAGGCAGGAAGTGAAACAGGGAGGGAGTAAGCTTACCGAGTTCGCGAGGATGAGGTGATGCTGGTCGTGTGGTCGTCGTGGCAGGGGGTGCTCTGGTATAGCCGCGATTGTTCGCCGGAGTTGGAAACGGCGTCGGGCGGCTTCAGTCGTGGTCAGAGTCTTCGCTACAGGTCACGAGAAGAACAACCGAGGGTATGGTTAGACGCAGGAGGTCACGGGGATGCTGAGCGCGTGAATGAGAAGAAGAGGGGCGGCCGGAATTTACCTGTGGGGCTGGCCGGAGTTGAAGCGGACGGCGGCGCACGCTTGGTGTCGTCGAAGCCGAGGTTACAGGGCACCCGCGGATGAATGAATGGCATGGCAAGATGCGCCAGGATGCGGTGAGCGTGCTCGTGTGCTCGGGGAGGCAGGAGGGGGCGTGTGCTGGTCGGAATCCTCACCGGAGCATCGTCGGAGCCGTGGCAGTACAAGGCAAAATTCTGTGGACTGGGGGCGTGCTTGGGGGAGGAAACAGAGGGGAAGTAGAGAGGAGGGGCGGACGTTTAAGGGAGCGTGGTCTCTGGGAGGAATCAAAGCCTCCTTCAACGCGCAATCACCACCGGAGTAACTCACTGCAAACGACCGGGCGACGGGGTCTCGTTGAAGACGATGAACAGAGAAGGGTGGGTCCCGGCTGTCTGCGAGAGAGGAAGTGAGGGGGAGGGTCCACTTTTCATTGGTTCTGCGGGTGCGAGTGTGAGTGGAAAAGAACGGTTCGCTGGGGAAGAGAGGTGGGCTAGGTGGGCTGTTGGGCTGGTTTGTTGGGCTGGGTCCAAATCACATTTTTTTTCTGTCTGATGGTTCTTTTCTTTTTCTATTTTCCAATTCTGTTTTGAAACTTCAAACAACCAAACAATGTCCAAATCAAATCAAATAATCCCCAAATCTTGCACTAAGAATTTGGTTCTGTTTTGTAGCATAAACCAAATTCCAAAATAAAATAATATTTTTATTCTTTTTAGGATCTATTCACTAATTAAATAAAATGGATCTTTAGTTATTTAATAAAATAGGGTTTGATTTAATTAATAAAATCTTCTTTTTAAATCCAAATACTTTCAAGACCAAATCAGTAGGTATTAATTGAAAGTAAATAATACTTGGAAAGCTTGTTTAAAACAAAATAACCTTTTATTTTAGGGTCCATTAATAATTAACTAAATAGATGTATCAATTATTAAATCCATAGGTTTTGATTTAATTCAAAGCTCCACTTGAGAACTAAATAATTTTAAACCATTCAGTATGTTGTATTTGAAATTAAGGAATATTTGGAAAGCTTGTTTTAAAATAAAATAACATTTTGTTATAGGGTCCATTAATAATTAAATAAATAGACCAAGGTTTATTAATCAAATAGGGTTTTGTTTTATTTAAAAACCTCTTTTGAAATATAAATATTTTTAAAACCAAATCTGTAGGTTTTATTTGAGAATAAAAGATATTTGGAAAACTTGTTTAGAATAAAAATAACATTTTTATTTTAAGCCCCATTAATAATTTAATAAAATGGACCTTAGTTATTAAATCAAATAAGATTTGTTTTATTTAAAACTTTATTTGAAATCTAAATAAAACCAAAATACTTCAGTAGATTTTATTTGAGAATATTAAATACTTGGAAAACTTATTTAAAGTAAATAAATAAGTTTTAGTGTTTTATTTAAAATGTGAAAAGCCTTTGCTTTAATAAAATTTGGATATTAAATCCCTATTATTTTATTTAAATAAACCTTTGCTATTTTTATTCAAAACAAAATGTTTTAATTAAAAGCTTGGCCAATGTTTTAATTTGGCTTCATAAAATAATCTTTATTCATAAATCTATCCTTTTATTTAAAGATCCAAAATAGTAATTTTAAATATTTTATTTTCTTTTGTTAATTGTTTTATGTTTTTAAATCCCTTTAGGATTTAATTGTTCAAAATAGGTTTGAAGATTCCTATTGGAATTCAAAAAGTTTCTTCTGGCCCTAAAAATCAAACAAAGTTTTATTTTATTCATTTATTTTCACATTACAAGATTTGGAAAATCTTGTGATGTGACAACATTGCTTGTTTTATCACTTTTTGCGAGTGCTGGCTTGGCATTGAGCCGCACTTTGGCCTCTTCCGGAAGCTTTATTCCGTAAAGAGGCAATCTGGTTCGGATGGTGTGTATCCCATTGGGGGTTGCATCATCTCCCTTAGTCCCAATCTTCTCTTCTTTTCTTTTTCCATGTCCGAATCCGTCCAGTACTGGCGGAGGCGATGGTTTTATATCCGTGACTCCGTAGTGTCCAGGCAAGATTTTGGTCTTGTTCCCTTTGAACCCTCCCAAATGATTGAGAAGAAAAGGTCTTGGAAAAACCAAATCTTGGACGGTGAGGTGGCGGAGATAGAGGCCCTTTACCGTCGGGTGGAGGATCTCCAGCTGATTCCGGAAAAGGAGGTGAACGGTGTGGACATCATCCGAACATTTCTTGAGCATCGAGTGTAACCTCTCCAAGCGAGGGCGCACCCGATGTTTCTTTATTCTGGGCGCCGTGATCCGACGAGGGTCTCGACTGAGAAAATCTCCGAGGGGGATCTTGACAGGGCCCTTCGCGCGCTGCTGAAGTTCAAGGCCGGAGAAAAAATCCCGGGGAAATCGCTAACTCCTCCATTTTCTTCGACGTTGGCCGTACCGCAGGTGTAGATTTGTGCACGTAGTGCTTTTTTGTCGGCTGTGTATTGATTTCCCTTGTTTGCTAACAAAGTTCCTTCTGATTTTGCAGAGCTTCAAAGTGCCAGGCATGGTACCACCATTGCCTGAAAAATATCCGAATGCCCCGGATAATGAAGTGGTTGAGTCCATGTCCGAGCTGCCATCGGCGCGATCTACGGCGGAGGATGCCGACGAGTCGTGAGGACCATACACGCAAGCGATCACGGAGCTCCAGCGAGTCTTCGGATGCCTCGACTCCTCTGACTCCCAGAAACCCTCTGGGTCTTGAGCGTCATAGTGACGGTCATGGAGGTTCTTCCTCTCCCCTTCCTGCCATTCCTGTGCGGGCTGTAGCACCGCACCCGCCAGCGAAGCGGAAGAAGGAATAAAAGAAGGAGGAGAAGAAGGAAGAGAAGAAAGAGGAGAAGAGGGCCCGAAGGACTCCTCCTGTCTTCGACCTGAGCTCACTGGGCTCGTAAGTTTCTTGTTGTACTGTTGTCCTTGTTCCTTCGTGATTTTTTTGCACTTGTGCTGATTGGTTCGTATGCAGGCATTCCTCCCGTGATTCCTCCAGTGATGGTGCGCGGGAGATGATGGGGGAGTCGAAAATTGCCTCTCCTCCGCCTTAGACGGTGGCGACTTCGGGTGGCGCGGCTCCGGATCCTCCATTGCAGGAGGTGCAGGTGGTTGCGCCTCAGAATTTCGCAGGCGGTCCTTTGGAGTCGCCATCAGAGCATGTAAGTTTTCCTGCCTCATGTCACCGGGGGAGCCCCCGAGTATCTTTGTGTGCGAATTTTGTTTTTACTCCTTTGTGTTGGGCGTAGCCCCCAAGTCCTTCTCTTACTGCTATTTCTTTTTCTTCAGCCTTTTGTGCAGGAGGCCAAGCGGCTGGTGGAGGAGCGCTTGGCGCTGGAAGCGAACCTTCGGCAGCTTCAAGGTACCTATCTGCCTTTTAGCGCCTCTCTTATTTATTCTGGTCCTGTTCTTTGACACTTGCTTGTCTTGAATGCAGAGGAGCATAATAATTCTCTCCGTGAGGTCGACGCTCTCAAGAAGAGCCTTGGTCAATCGGAGCAGAAGGCTGAAGCCGCCGTTGGCGCAAAATAACGCCTCGAGCTAGAGCTGACTAAGGCAGCCGAAGCGAAAGAGCGTCTGCAGCAGGAGGCCGCGGACCGTGAGGAGCAGTTCGCCACTGTTGCGGCTGCGCGCGAGAGAGATGTGGCGGCGAAGCTCATGGCTGCTGCCAAGGCTATTTCGGGTGAGTGATAGTTTTGTACGTGTCTTCTTCTGTGCTACTTTTCTTTATGTCTTCCTTCTTATTTTTTGTCTCAGATGCCGCAGGCATCGAGTTCGACTGCGGTGCTCTAGAGCACGAGAGTGCTCTAGATGATGCTACTGTGGCGGTCGAAGACCGCTGCAGCACCATCGTCAGCTCCCTTGCCAAGGCGAAAGAGGTCCTTGGTCGCTTCTACAAGGAGCTTGTCCCGAAGGGCGCAGCCCTTGACGATGTGGATGCTCTGGCGGAGGCTCTGTCAGCCGAAGCGCCTGCAACGTACAAGCGCAAGCAGAAGGGCATCGGCGCGTCCGTCGGGCTGGCGATGGCCTTGGCGGCTGGAGCGGAGCTGGATCTGCCCCAGATCACCTCTCGGATGCCGATGACTGCGGATGGATCCGAGGTAGCCTTTGCTGCCTACTCTGCTCGCTGCAAGCGATATGGGCCCAAGCTCATTGATTTGATGTCTGAGTATGCACTACGGCAGCAGGGTGGGGCCAAAGCTAGGCAGTCTGGCTCCGAGGCAACTCAGGGTGCCGCATCGTAGGCGTTGTAGACGTAGGGTAGTTTGTAGTCTACTTTTGTTGTAAATATCTTGAAGAACACCATCCTTGTGCCACGTAGTGGCCTTATATGTTTAATGAATTCTTCTGAGTTGTGCTCTATCATTGTCTGAATGTTTGTGTTCCTTTCTTTTGCTGCTGCTCTAGGTTCCTTCGGGTGCTGACCCTGTTGACACTCCTTCCGCAATGCCGCCGCGACCATCTTTGGATGATTCCTCGCAACTCACCTTTCTTCGGGATCGTGTGCGTAGTCTGGAGAGGGAGTTGCTCGGGTTACGCGGTCATGCCGACGTTTGGAAGTCCAAGGCGGATCGTGGTGCAGCCAGAGAGGAGTACTTGATGGCGGAACTGGTTCGGCTGTCCGAGCAGCTGCAATGTAAGTTGTTCTTGTTGGAATTATGCCCTAGAGGCAATAATAAAGATGTTATTATTATAATTCTTGTTCATGATAATGTTTATATTCCATGCTAGAATTGTATTAAGCGGAAACTTTAATACTTGTGTGGTTTGTGAACAACACCGTGTCCCTAGTACGCCTCTATGGACTAGCTCATTGATCAATGATGGTTAAGGTTTCCTAACCATAGACATGAGTTGTCAATTGATAATGAGATCATATCATTGGGAGAATGATATGATGGACAAACCCAAACTAAGCGAAGCAATTAGATCGTTTCATCGTGTTCATCTTTGCGAAGCTTTTCCTATGTCAAATATTGTATTCCTTAGACCATGAGATAATGCAACTCCCTGGTACCGGAAGAAAGCTTTGAGGTCATCAAACGTCATCCTATGAGAGGGTGATCATAAAGGTGTCTCTCAGGTGATCGGAAAGTATCTGTTGGGTTGTATGTATCGAGATGGAATTTGTCCCTCCCAAGTCGGAGAGATATACTTCGGGCCCACTCGGTAATCGATATCAACACCACTTGCAAGCATGTGGTTAAGGAGTTAATCACAAAGTGATATCGGATTACGGAACGAGTAAAGTACTTGCTGTGAACGAGATTGAACTAGGTATGACGGTACCTACGATCGAATCTCGGGCAAGTAAAATATCGCGAGACGAAGGGAATATATATATGGGATTGTTTGAATCCTGACATCGTGGTTCATCCGATATGATCATCGATGAATGTGTGGGAGTCAATATGGGTGCCCAGACCCCGCTGTTGATTATTGATAGAAGATCATGTCTGCATATTCTCGAACCCGCAGGGTCACACACTTAACGTGTCTCGACGCTAGGATAGATTGGATAATTGGTTTATGAATTTTTGTTCGGAGTCTCGGATGGGATCCGGGACATCACGAGAGGTTCCGGAATGGTCCGGAGAATAAGATTCATATAAGGCAGTGCAGTTTTTGGAGTTCGGAATTGTTCCGGGTTAATCGGTATTGTACCGGAAGCTTCTAGAACCTTCCGGAAGGGGACCAACGTGGCCCCACCTTCCGGGAGGGGGCATGGGCCTATGAGGGAGTGTCCTGGCCGCTTTGGGCCAGGGGCACAAGGCCCCATAGGGCCCAGCCGATTCTAGAGAGATTTAACTCGTTTAAATCTCGGGATAGAATTTCTAGAAGAGGGAGAGTTTAAATCGTTTAAACTAGAGATAAGATTTCTAGAAGGGAGAGTTTAAATCGTTTAAACTAGAGATAGGCTTGGAGGAGGGGCTAGGGCTGGCCTCCCCCCCCCTCTATAAATAGAGGGCTGGTGCGCCCCCTCCTCACACACCTTCCTCCAAGCCCTAGCTGCCTTGCTACCTTCCTCTCTCCCTCCCGACTGTTTGTAGGCGAAGCCCTGCTGCAGAAATTCTCCACCATATACACCACGCCGTCGTGTTGTAGATCCAATCTATCTCTCCACCATACTTGCTGGTCCGAGGAAGGAGGAGACGTCGAGGTGCTGCACGTGTGCATCTCACGGAGGCACCGCCACTTGTGGTGATAGATCGGATCGGATCGCGTGGAGGAGAAGCGAGTACGACTACATCACCCACGTTCCGACGAACGTTCCGCTGTGCGAATCTTCAAGGGTATGAAGATCTAATCCAATCTCTCTCGTTGATTGCATCTCCTAGATTAGATCTTGGCTTTCCCTCTGTTCGCATCCGTAGAAAATTTTGATTTACTATGCCGCGAAACCCTTCAGTGGTATCAGAGCTAGATCTATGCGTAGATGTGTTTCACGAGTAGAACGCAACATGGTTGTTGCGGGCGTTGATGTTTTCTGTTGCAAGCCTCTTTTTTGTGTTCTTCTTATGACGCGGGATAGTGAGATTGAAGCGGTCCAGGCCAACCTTACGCGACGTCGTTCGCGAGACCGGCTCCGCACTTAACGTGTGGCTTGTTCCACACATGCGGCTGGTGGATGTCAGTTTCTCTCACTATAGTTGTCATGGGATTAACACCGGAGTTTGGCAACCATAATATCACCGTTGTGGCTTTCCGTAGGTAAGAATCGTTCTTAGCATCTACTCCCATAAGCCACGTAAAACATGCAACAACAAAGTAGAGGCGTCTAACTTGTTTTTGCAGGGAGTGTTTTCTGTGATATGGTATGGCCCAAGATGTGATGTGTATATTGTATGCGATGATCATGTTTTGTAATGTTTCACGACTTGCATGTCGATGAGTACACAACCGGCAGGAGCCATATGGTTGTATTTATAATTGTGTATGACCTGCGAGTCAACTTCTTATACGCCATGTAATAGCTTTACTTTATCGCTAAGTAGTTAGCAATAGTTGTAGTTGCTATTCGTGGTGGAGGCAATCATGGTGGAGTGACGGAGATCATGCCGGAACGCACAAGATGGAGATCATTGCGCGAGGATTGGCTATACCATGTCACATAAAGTTATATGCATGTGATGTTTATCCCTTTATGTATCTTATTATGCTTAGATCGCGACGGTAGCATTATAAGATGATTCCTCACTTAAAGATCAAGATAAAAATTGTGTTCTCCCCAAGTATGCACCGTTGCGAAAGTTCGTCGTGTCCAAGCATCACGTGATGATCGGGTGCTATAGACTCTACGCTCACATACAACGGGTGCAAGCCAGTTTTACACACGCAGAAATACTTTGGTCTAGCTTGACGAGCCTAGCATGTACAGACATGGCCTCGGAACACAAGAACCGAAAGGTTAAGCATGAGTCATATGAGTGATATGATCGACACTTTGTTGTCCACCATTGAAACCACATCTCTTCTCGTGATGATCGGATTAGGTGTGGTGAATTTGGATCGTGTTCACTAAACAACTTGAGGGATGTTGAATTTAGTGGGAGTTCATCTAGTAATTTGATTAAATTGAACTATTTATCATGAACATAGTCTAAGTTGTACTTGCAAATACTGTAGATCACATGGCCAAGTCCAACTTCAACTTCAACGTTTTTGCTGAGAAGGAAAAGCTTAGAAACAATGGGTCTAACTTCACCAATTGGTTCCGCAATCTAAGAATCATTCTGTCTGGCGGACAAAAGGACTATGTCCTTGGGAAAGCGTTAGGTGACCCCCCTGCTGCAACTGCGCCGGCTGATGAGAAAGCTGTCTATCAGTCGCGCAAAGATGATTATGGTGTGATTAAGAGCACCATGTTGTTTGCTATGGAACCGGAGCTTCAAAATCGTTTTGAAGAGTATCCCGGGCCCTTCGAGATTCTCGAGGAGCTGAAAACCATGTTTCAGACTCAGGCCCGTTCTGAGAGATATGAGATCTCCGAGAAGTTCTTTAACTGCAAGATGGAGGAAGGGAGTTCCGTTAGTGAGCACGCCATAAAGATGTCGGGCTACACTCAACGTCTTGAGCAACTCGAATGCACGATTCCAGAGGAGCTCAAGATTGACAGGGTTCTGCAATCACTCCCTCCCAGCTACAAAAGTTTTGTAGTGACTCATAATCAGATTGGTTCCACTGATACGATCACCGAGCTCTTCGCAAAGCTGAAGGCTGCAAGGGTGGACATCAAGAAGGATAATCATGTGTTGATGGTCAACAAGCCCTCCTTTAAGAAAGGTAAGGGAGCAAAGAAACCCTTCAAGAAGGGCGGCGGCAAGCGCAATGCCCCTGCTGAGAAGAAGCTCAAGTCTGGTCCTAAGCCCGACACTGAGTGCTTCTATTGCAAGGACAAGGGTCACTGGAAGCGCAACTGTCCGAAGTACTTAGCGGACAAGAAGGCTGGCACCATCAAAGGTATATTTGATATACATGCTATTGATGTTTTCCTTACTAGCCCTCGTTGTAGTGCCTGGGTATTTGATACCGGTTCAGTTGCTAATATTTGTAACTCGAAACAGGAGCTACGGAATAGACGGCGGCTTGCGAGGGATGAGGTGACGATGCGCGTTGGCAACGGATCAAGAGTTCATGTGATGGCCGTCGGCACGCTCTCCTTATTTTTACCTTCGGGATTAGTTTTAAACCTTAATAAGTGTTATTATGTGCCTGCGTTGAGCATGAACATTATTTCTGGATCGTGTTTATTGCAAGACGGTTATTCATTTAAATCGGAGAATAATGGTTGTTCTATTTATATGAGTAACATATTTTATGGTCATGCACCTCTTGTGAATGGTTTATTTCTTCTAAATCTCGAAAGGGATGAAACACACATCCATAACATTGAGGCTAAGAGATGCAAAGTAGATAGTGATAATACTACTTATTTGTGGCACTGTCGTCTAGGTCATATTGGTGTAAAGCGCATGAAGAAACTCCATTCTGATGGACTTTTGGAGTCTCTTGATTTTGAATCATTTGACACATGCGAACCATGCCTCATGGGCAAGATGATCAAAACCCCGTTCTCCGGTATGATGGAGCGAGCAACGGACTTGTTGGAAATCATACATACCGATGTATGCGGACCGATGAGTGTTTCGACACGCGGTGGATATTGCTATTTCCTCACTTTTACCGATGACTTAAGTAGATATGGGTATATCTATTTAATGAAACATAAATCTGAAACATTTGAAAAGTTCAAGGAATTTCAGAATGAAGTGGAGAACCATCGTAACAGAAAGATTAAGTTTCTACGATCCGATCGTGGAGGTGAATATTTGAGTTATGATTTTCTCACGCATCTTAAAGCAAGTGGAATCGTTTCACAACTCACGCCACCCGGAACACCACAGCGCAATGGTGTGTCTGAACGCCGGAATCGAACCCTATTAGATATGGTCCGATCAATGATGTCTCTTACTGATTTGCCGTTATCATTTTGGGGTTATGCATTAGAAACCGCTGCATTCACTTTAAATAGGGCTCCATCTAAATCCGTTGAGACGACACCGTATGAACTGTGGTTTGGTGCTAAACCTAAGTTGTCGTTTCTTAAAGTTTGGGGATGCGAAGCTTACGTCAAGAAGTTGATGCCGGACAAGCTCGAACCCAAAGCGGAGAAATGCGTCTTCATAGGATACCCTAAGGAAACTATTGGGTATACCTTCTATCACAGAACCGAAGGCAAAGTGTTTGTCGCAAAGAACGGTTCCTTTCTTGAGAAGGAGTTTCTCTCGAAAGAAGTGAGTGGGAGGAAAGTAGAGCTAGACGAGGTTATTGAACCTTCTCTTGAGTTGGAGAGTAGCGCAGCACCTGAAATTGTTCCAGTGCCGCCTGCACCAACAATAGAGGAAGCTAATGACAAGGATCATGAAGCTTCGGACGATGCTGCTACTGAACGTCGCAGGTCGACAAGGTCGCGTGCCCCCCCTGAGTGGTACGGCAACCCTGTCTTGACTGTCTTGCTAGTAGAAGACAGTGAACCTACGAACTATGAGGAAGCGATGATGAACCCAGACTCTGAGAAATGGCTGGAAGCCATGAAATCCGAATTGGGATCCATGAGCGAAAACCAAGTATGGACTTTGGTGGATCCTCCTAGCGGCCGAAAGGCCGTTGAGTGCAAATGGATATTCAAGAAGAAAACGGACGCGGATGGTAATGTTACCGTCTATAAAGCACGGCTTGTCGCAAAAGGTTTTTAAATCTTTTTCATCATTTTATGTGGTGGAAATTAGTTTTATCAAATCTAAAACCTTTAAGTCTTCACCAAAAGTTTCTAACTCTCAAGGATTGGTGTTTTGGGTCAGTAGCTTTGAATCAAATTGTTTTCCCAAGGTTTTTATTCCAAAATCATTCTCATAATAAAACCATTATTTTTACTTGGCTAGAAATGGACTAATTCATTTAATCCTTCCTAAACTTTTCCAAATCCATTTTAAAAACCATGGGTTGGTTCCTAGGGTCAGTGAGTTTACAACAAACCAATTTGCATAAGTTTTAACCCTAAAATCATTTTAAACATTTTTCCTACTCTAAACAAGCTCACAAAGGAATCTGCAAAAACAAGTAAATTAACAGATACTATTTGCTAAACCAAGGGCATGGTTGGCTAGGCCTTGCTCTCCTGAATCCAACGACATAAAATTTGTAATTTTTGGACGTGTGGATCCAAAGTTATAAGGGTGTGAAGTTTGCAAATAAATGTGATTCAAAAATCTGTTTTAACTCAAACCAGTGACACGCGTCGGACTCCTATTCGCCGAAAACGTTTCGCGTGGATCGACTGCTCTGGCGCATTGGATTAAGTCAGATCGTGTGGTACTGAGCGCATACACCTTCTCGGTTTAAGTGACTCTATCGTGCCCGCCCGATCTAGATCGAACGGCTCCTACTGGCTTGCCAAAAGTTGGCGGCGCTAGGATAACGGCGAGCGGCCAGTTGGCGGCGGCGCTGGTCGAGGCAGGAAGCGAAACAGGGAGGGAGTAAGCTTACCGAGGTCGTGAGGATGAGGTGATGCTGGTCGTGTGGTCGTCGTGGCAGGGGGTGCTCTGGTATAGCCGCGATTGTTCGCCGGAGTTGGAAACGGCGTCGGGCGGCTTCAGTCGTGGTCAGAGTCTTCGCTACAGGTCACGAGAAGAACAACCGAGGGTATGGTTAGACGCAGGAGGTCACGGGGATGCTGAGCGCGTGAATGAGAAGAAGAGGGGCGGCCGGAATCTACCTGTGGGGCTGGCCGGAGTTGAAGCGGACGGCGGCGCACGCTTGGTGTCATCGAAGCCGAGGTTACAGGGCACCCGCGGATGAATGAATGGCACGGCAAGATGCGCCAGGATGCGGTGAGCGTGCTCGTGTGCTCGGGGAGGCAGGAGGGGGCGTGTGCTGGTCGGAATCCTCACCGGAGCATCGTCGGAGCCGTGACAGTACAAGGCAAAATTCTGTGGACTGGGGGCGTGCTTTGGGGAGGAAACAGAGGGGAAGTAGAGAGGAGGGGCGGACGTTTAAGGGAGCGTGGTCTCTGGGAGGAATCAAAGCCTCCTTCAACGCGCAATCACCACCGGAGTAACTCACTGCAAACGGTCGGGCGACGGGGTCTCGTTGAAGACGATGAACAGAGAAGGGTGGGTCCCGGCTGTCTGCGAGAGAGGAAGTGAGGGGGAGGGTCCACTTGTCATTGGTTCTGCGGGTGCGAGTGTGAGTGGAAAAGAACGGTTCGCTGGGGAAGAGAGGTGGGCTAGGTGGGCCGTTGGGCTGGTTTGTTGGGCTGGGTCCAAATCACATTTTTTTTCTGTCTGATGGTTCTTTTCTTTTTCTATTTTCCAATTCTGTTTTGAAACTTCAAACAACCAAACAATGTCCAATTCAAATCAAATAATCCCCAAATCTTGCACTAAGAATTTGGTTCTGTTTTGTAGCATAAACCAAATTCCAAAATAAAATAATATTTTTATTCTTTTTAGGATCTATTCACTAATTAAATAAAATGGATCTTTAGTTATTTAATAAAATAGGGTTTGATTTAATTAATAAAATCTTATTTTCAAATCCAAATACTTTCAAGACCAAATCAGTAGGTATTAATTGAAAGTAAATAATACTTGGAAAGCTTGTTTAAAACAAAATAACCTTTTATTTTAGGGTCCATTAATAATTAACTAAATAGATGTATCAATTATTAAATCCATAGGTTTTGATTTAATTCAAAGCTCCACTTGAGAACTAAATAATTTTAAACCATTCAGTAGGTTGTATTTGAAATTAAGGAATATTTGGAAAGCTTGTTTTAAAATAAAATAACATTTTGTTATAGGGTCCATTAATAATTAAATAAATAAACCAAGGTTTATTAATCAAATAGGGTTTTGTTTTATTTAAAAACCTCTTTTGAAATCCAAATATTTTTAAAACCAAATCTGTAGGTTTTATTTGAGAATAAAAGATATTTGGAAAACTTGTTTAGAATAAAAATAACATTTTTATTTTAAGCCCCATTAATAATTTAATAAAATGGACCTTAGTTATTAAATCAAATAAGATTTGTTTTATTTAAAACTTTATTTGAAATCTAAATAAAACCAAAATACTTCAGTAGATTTTATTTGAGAATACTAAATACTTGGAAAACTTATTTAAAGTAAATAAATAAGTTTTAGTGTTTTATTTAAAATGTGAAAAGCCTTTGCTTTAATAAAATTTGGATATTAAATCCCTATTATTTTATTTAAATAAACCTTTGCTATTTTTATTCAAAACAAAATGTTTTAATTAAAATCTTGGCCAATGTTTTAATTTGGCTTCATAAAATAATCTTTATTCATAAATCTATCCTTTTATTTAAAGATCCAAAATAGTAATTTTAAATATTTTATTTTCTTTTGTTAATTGTTTTATGTTTTTAAATCCCTTTAGGATTTAATTGTTCAAAATAGGTTTGAAGATTCCTATTGGAATTCAAAAAGTTTCTTCTGGCCCTGAAAATCAAACAAAGTTTTATTTTATTCATTTATTTTCACATTACAAGATTTGGAAAATCTTGGGATGTGACAACATTGCTTGTTTTATCACTTTTTGCGAGTGCTGGCTTGGCATTGAGCCGCACTTTGGCCTCTTCCGGAAGCTTTATTCCGTAAAGAGGCAATCTGGTTTGGATGGTGTGTATCCCATTGGGGGTTCCATCATCTCCCTTAGTCCCAATCTTCTCTTCTTTTCTTTTTCCATGTCCGAATCTGTCCAGTACTGGCGGAGGTGATGGTTTTATATCCGCGACTCCGTAGTGTCCGGGCAAGATTTTGGTCTTGTTCCCTTTGACCCCTCCCAAATGATTGAGAAGAAAAGGTCTTGGAAAAACCAAATCTTGGACGGTGAGGTGGCGGAGATAGAGGCCCTTTACCGTCGGGTGGAGGATCTCCAGCTGATTCTGGAAAAGGAGGTGAACGGTGTGGACATCATCCGAACGTTTCTTGAGCATCGAGTGTAGACTCTCCAAGCGAGGGCGCACCCGATGTTTCTTTATTCTGGGCGCCGTGATCCGACGAGGGTCTCGACTGAGAAAATCTCCGAGGGGGATCTTGACAGGGCCCTTCGCGCGCTGCTGAAGTTCAAGGCCGGAGAAAAAATCCCGGGGAAATCGCGAACTCCTCCATTTTCTTCGACGTTGGCCGTACCGCAGGTGTAGATTTGTGCACGTAGTGCTTTTTTGTCGGCTGTGTATTGATTTCCCTTGTTTGCTAACAAAGTTCCTTCTGATTTTGCAGAGCTTCAAAGTGCCAGGCATGGTACCACCATTGCCTGAAAAATATCCGAATGCCCCGGATAATGAAGTGGTTGAGTCCGTGTCCGAGCTGCCGTCGGCGCGATCTCCGGCGGAGGATGCCGACGAGTCGAGTGAGGACCATACACGCAAGCGATCACGGAGCTCCAGCGAGTCTTCGGATGCCTCGACTCCTCCGACTCCCAGAAACCCTCTGGGCCTTGAGCGTCATAGTGACGGTCATGGAGGTTCTTCCTCTCCCCTTCCTGCCATTCCTGTGCGGGCTGTAGCGCCGCACCCGCCAGCGAAGCGGAAGAAGGAATAAAAGAAGGAGGAGAAGAAGGAAGAGAAGAAAGAGGAGAAGAGGGCCCGAAGGACTCCTCCTGTCTTCGACCTGAGCTCACTGGGCTCGTAAGTTTCTTGTTGTACTGTTGTCCTTGTTCCTTCGTGTTTTTTTTGCACTTGTGCTGATTGGTTCGTATGCAGGCATTCCTCCCATGATTCCTCTAGTGATGGTGCGCGGGAGATGATGGGGGAGTCGAAAATTGCCTCTCCTCCGCCTTAGACGGTGGCGACTTCGGGTGGCGCGGCTCCGGATCCTCCGTTGCAGGAGGTGCAGGTGGTTGCGCCTCAGAATTTCGCAGGCGGTCCTTTGGAGTCGCCATCAGAGCATGTAAGTTTTTCTGCCTCATGTCACTGGGGGAGCCCCCGAGTATCTTTGTGTGCGAATTTTGTTTTTACTCCTTTGTGTTGGGCGTAGCCCCCAAGTCCTTCTCTTACTGCTATTTCTTTTTCTTCAGCCTTTTGTGCAGGAGGCCAAGCGGCTGGTGGAGGAGCGCTTGGCGCTGGAAGCGAACCTTCGGCAGCTTCAAGGTACCTATCTGCCTTTTAGCACCTCTCTTATTTATTCTGGTCCTGTTCTTTGACACTTGCTTGTCTTGAATGCAGAGGAGCATAACAATTCTCTCCGTGAGGTCGACGCTCTCAAGAAGAGCCTTGGTCAATCGGAGCAGAAGGCTGAAGCCGCCGTTGGCGCAAAAGAACGCCTCGAGCTAGAGCTGACTAAGGCAGCCGAAGCGAAAGAGCGTCTGCAGCAGGAGGCCGCGGACCGTGAGGAGCAGCTGGCCACTGTTGCGGCTGCGCGCGAGAGAGATGTGGCGGCGAAGCTCATGGCTGCTGCCAAGGCTATTTCGGGTGAGTGCTAGTTTTGTACGTGTCTTCTTCTGTGCTACTTTTCTTCATGTCTTCCTTCTTATTTTTTGTCTCAGATGCCGCAGGCATCGAGTTCGACTGCGGTGCTCTAGAGCACGGGAGTGCTCTAGATGATGCTACTGTGGCGGTCGAAGACCGCTGCAGCACCATCGTCAGCTCCCTTGCCAAGGCGAAAGAGGTCCTTGGTCGCTTCTACAAGGAGCTTGTCCCGAAGGGCGCAACCCTTGACGATGTGGATGCTTTGGCGGAGGCTCTGTCAGCCGAAGCGCTTGCAGCGTACAAGCGCAAGCAGAAGGGCATCGGCGCGTCCGTCGGGCTGGCGATGGCCTTGGCGGCTGGAGCGGAGCTGGATCTGCCCCAGATCACCTCTCGATGCCGATGACTGCGGATGGATCCGAGGTAGCCTTTGCTGCCTACTCTGCTCGCTGCAAGCGATATGGGCCCAAGCTCATTGATTTGCTGTCTGAGTATGCACTGCGGCAGCAGGGTGGGGCCAAAGCTAGGCAGTCTGGCTCCGAGGCAACTCAGGGTGCCGCATCGTAGGCGTTGTAGACGTAGGGTAGTTTGTAGTCTACTTTTGTTGTAAATATCTTGAAGAACACCATCTTTGTGCCACGTAGTGGCCTTATATGTTTAATGAATTCTTCTGAGTTGTGCTCTATCATTGTCTGAATGTTTGTGTTCCTTTCTTTTGCTGCTGCTCTAGGTTCCTTCGGGTGCTGACCCTGTTGACACTCCTTCCGCAATGCCGCCGCGACCATCTTTGGATGATTCCTCGCAACTCACCTTTCTTCGGGATCGTGTGCGTAGTCTGGAGAGGGAGTTGCTCGGGTTACGCGGTCATGCCGATGTTTGGAAGTCCAAGGCGGATCGTGGTGCAGCCAGAGAGGAGTACTTGATGGCGGAGCTGGTTCGGCTGTCCGAGCAGCTGCAATGTAAGTTGTTCTTTGGTTCGAGCTGTAGCTCAGTTCTTCGGATGGGCCTGCTGGCCTTACTCTTATTTTGTGCGATTGTCGCAGGTGCGAACCTTGCTCCGAGGGAAGAAAAGGAGTGTGTCGCTGTTCGGGTCAATTGCTTGACTCAACAGGACATGGAGGCCGGCGGCTTCTTCTGGATGGATCGTGATCGCGCCATTGCTCTGGCGACGGTGCAGGATCGTGTTCATCAGGTTTCACGGGTGCTCCGCCAAGTGCAGACATCGCTTGCCTCGGTGCTGCACGTCATGTTCCCTTTGGATGCCGTACCGACAAGCCTTGCGGGTCTTCTGTCGAAGTTTCAGAACGTGAGCAATGTCAAGGAGTTGGTGCGGCAACAGCTTGTCGCAGGAGTGAAGGCTGCTTTGTCTCTTGTGAGGCTGCACCGTCCTGACGTGGATTTGGCTGTTGTGGCCGCTGGGCCACCTCTTCGCCCTGATGGTGGTGAGTGGGACATGCGCCCGCATTACGCAGCTGTAAGGCAGTATGCCGAACAGGTCGTAGATTTGTTTGAGCAGCGTGCTCAGGTTATTCTTCAGAATAGGTAGAACCTGAAAAAAGAGATAGATGTAAAATTTGTATATTTCGGCTGGGCGTGTTGTGCCCTTTGTTGTAAAGGTTTGTTTGTTGTGAGCACGCAGTGCTTTTAATTGATTACGTGTCCTTTTCGTTTGCCTGACGATGTCAGCTACTCAGGTGTACACGTTTGATCCTCAGTCGATGAAATCGTGAGGTGGGGGGAGCCCCCGAGTGCGTTTGTAGCATGTAGTAAAGTTGCAAAAGAGCGAACTGAAGTTTTGGGGCGAGACACTTAGCTTTATTTATATCGTAATGGAGGAGGTACATTGTTCGGCTGAATAGCCTTGGCTGAAAGCCTTATTGAAAGTAAAGGGGGTAGGTTGCTACGGATAGAATCGTCGCAGGTGCGAGATATTCCATGGGTTGGAGTATGCGACTCCAGACTCCACGTGCTTGAGGCGATAGGCGCCACCCGGGATGACTTCGGTGATGACGTAGGGTCCTTCCCATGGTGACTCGAATTTATTCGGTCGCTTTTGCTTGAGTCGCAAGACGAGGTCTCTTTCGACGAAGGACCTTGGGCGCAGCCGGCGGCTGTGGTAGTTGCGGAGACTCTGCTGGTACACCGCTGATCGAGCTGCTGCTATATCTCGTGCTTCGTCGAGTGTGTCGACAGCGTCTTCAAGTGCAGTCGTGGATTCGGCTTCGCTGTAAGCGACGACCCGTGGGGCCTGGTGGCGTACTTCGGCTGGTAGCACGGCCTCGGCTCCGTGTACCATGAAGAACGGTGTGTAGCCGGTGGAGCTGTTTGGCGTAGTCCGTAAGCTCCACAGGACGGATGGTAGCTCTTTCGTCCAGGCTCCAGCTTTTTGTTCGAGTGAACTCATGAGGCGCTTCTTGATGCCGACGCCGATTAGGCCGTTGGCCTTTTCCACTTGCCCGTTCGTTTGCGGGTGCGCCACGGAGGCGTACGTGATGTTGATCCCAAGGCCTTCGCAGAAGTCCTGGAATTCCTCGGAGATGAAGTTCGATCCGTTGTCGGTGATGATGCTGTGCGGTACGCCGAACCTATAGACAATGGACTCGAAGAACTTGACGGCAGTTTTGCCTTTCTGGTTGGTGACCGACATTGCCTCGATCCACTTGGTGAATTTGTCGACTGCAACCAGGAGGAAGACGTGTCCCCCTTTCGAGGATTTTGGCAATTTGCCGATCATGTCGAGGCCCTATTGAGCAAAAGGCCAGGCTATGGGTATGGGTCTGAGCTCAGACCCAGGTGCGTGCGGCTTGTCGGCGAACCGTTGGCATCCGTTGCATCTTCGGACGATGTCCTTTGCGTCGCTCATGGCCGTTGAACAGTAGAATCCTGCTCGTAGAGCTTTGGCGACAAGGGAGCGGCTGCCTGCGTGATGGCCGCAGATGCCCTCGTGGATGTCTTGGAGGATTGCTTTCCCGTCACCGATGGTGACGCACCTTTGTAGTACACCGGTAATACTGCGCTTGTACAGCTCGCCGTTGATGATGGTGAAGGCTTTTGACCGACGAGATATGCGCCGGGCATCTGTCGGGCTGTCAGGCAGTTCTCCATTTAACAAGAACTGGAGGTATGGGTGCGTCCAGGTTTCTTCGACTGCCATGACCTGCATTAGGTTGACCATGGCTACCTCTGTGTCTAGTTTTTCGGGTCCTTCGTGTCCTTCGGGTAGTGTAGCTCCCGAGTGTTCTACTTCTTCGGGTGATCCCTTGGGGAATTTCCGCTTGATGGATGGTACACAGATTTGTTCGAGAAACACACCTGGTGGCACCTTTGCGCAAGTGGAGACGATGTTGGCGAGTCTGTCGGATTCTTCGTTTCTTTCTCTTCCAACGTGTCGAAGCTCGCAGCCGTCGAATTCTCCTTCGAGTGTGTTGTAGAGCGCGCGGTACGCGATCATGTTTTCGGCGTGTGCGTCGCACTCATTCATCGTCTGCTGGACGACGAGGTTGGAGTCACCGTAGATGACCAGGCGCGTTGCGCCGCATATCTTTGCCATCCTCATGCCATGGATGAGGGCTTCGTATTCGGCCTCGTTGTTGGAGGCTCGGAATTTCATCCGAAGGACGTATTTCATCTTGTCGCCTTGCGGGGAGGTCAGTATGACCCCCGCTCCTGCTCCGGCTTCGCGCTTGGAGCCGTCGAAGTGCATTGTCCATGACTGCGACATGTCAGGGGTGTCTGGCAGCTGCAGCTCCATCCAATGTACGAGGAAGTCCGGGAGGACTTGAGACTTGATTGTGTGTCGCTTCTCGTAGATGATGTCTAGGGGTGACAGCTCGATGCCCCATAGGGCCACGCGTCCTATGGCTTCTGGATTATTCAGGATGCTGTTCAGGGGTGCCTCGTTGATGACCATCACTTGGTGCTCCTGGAAGTAATGGCTCAGCCGTCGAGCCGTCATGAACACGCCGTAGGCTAGCTTCTGGTAGTGAGGGTACCTCTGCTTTGTTGGTGTCAGTACCTCGCTGAGGTAGTAAATTGGGCGCTGGACCCCGTGGGTCTTGCCTTCTTCGGGTCGTTCGACAACGAGTACGGTGCTGACCACCCGGTGTGTGGCTGCTATGTACAGCAGCAGAGGCTCGCGCTCCTTTGGCGTGACCAGGACAGGCGAGGTGGAGAGAAGCCGCTTGAGGCTTTCGAATGCGTCGTTGGCTTCCGACGTCCACTCAAATTTGTCTGCTTTGCGTAGCAGCTGGTAGAATGGTAGGGCCTTCTCGCCCATGCGGCTGATGAACCTGCTTAGCGTCGCTACTCGTCCTGCGATCTGCTGGACGCCTTTGAGGTTTTTCGGCTTCTCCATCGTCATGATGGCTCTGATTTTCTTCGGGTTCGCCTCGATCCCTCGTTGAGAGATGAAGTATCCGAGCAGCTGACCCGATGGGACGCCGAAGGCGTTCTTTTCGGGATTGATCTTGATCCTGTAGCGATCAAGGTTGTCGAACGTCTCGCAGAGATCGTCGATAAGTGTCCTTGCCTCCTTGGTTTTTATTACTATGTCGTCGACATAGACTTGGACGTTGCGACCGATCTGGTCCTTGAGGCAGGCCTGCATGCATCGCTGGTACGTGGCACCCGCGTTCTTTAGCCCGAAGGGCATTGTGTTTTAACAGAATACTCCGAACGGTGTGATGAACGCCGTTTTCTCCTGGTCTTCGACCTTGAGTCGAATCTGGTTATAGCCTGAGTAGGCGTCGAGGAAGGAGAGTTTCTCGCAACCTGCAGTCGAATCGATGATCTGGTCGATCCGAGGAAGAGGGAAGGGGTCCTTTTGGCAGTGCTTGTTTAGTGACGTGAAGTCCACGCACATCCGCAGGATGTCCGTGTCCTTTTTTGGGACCATCACTGTGTTTGCAAGCCACTCGCTTTCCTTGATTTCCCTGATGAAGTCTGCAGCGAGTAGTCTATTGATTTCCTTGCCGATAGCTTCGGCTCGTGGCTCCGATAGTCTCCGGATGGACTGCTTGACTGGCTTGGTGTCTGTAAAGACATTGAGTGCGTGCTCGACGAATTCCCTGGGAACTCCTGGCATGTCCGCAGGACACCAGGAGAATATTTCCCAGCGCTCACGGAGGAATTCGACAAGCGCGCCTTCCTATGCGGAGCTGAGGTCGTTGGCGATCAGGTCCGTCTTGGAGGCATCCGTCGGATGGACCTGTACTTTCTTGGTGTTGACGGTGGAGTCGAAGGACATGTCAGGTGCGTTATGCCTTGTGACTGGGGGTACCCCATTGTCCGTCACCTCGTGGAGCCTTACAATCTCGTCTTGCATGCCGAAAGACTGGGAGATTTTGTTGAAATCCCTGTTGCATTGGTCCGATCGGGTGAAGCTCCCGTGGACTGTGATGACGCCCCTTGGTCCTGGCATCTTGAGTAGTAGGTATGCGTAGTGTGGGACGGCCAGGAACCTTGCGAATGCTACAAGCCCCAGTATGGCGTGGTATTGCGACGGCCAGTCCACCACTTCGAATTCTAGACGTTCCTGCCGAAAGTTGTCTGGATTCCCGAAGATGACGTCGAGCCCTATTTTGCCCAGGGGGAATATGCCCTTCCCTGGGACAATGTCGTGGAACGTTGTGTCTGATTGTTCCAGGCTGCATTGCGGGATCCGCATAGCTGCTAGAGTGCTTGCGAACATTAGGTTGATGCTGCTGCCGCCAACCATGAAGACGCGACTCATCTCGAAGCCTCTGATCTGTGCCTCCAGCACCAGGGCAGCATGACCTGGGCGAGGGATCTGGCAAGGGTGATCCGCGCGAGTGAATGTGATGCAGGACTCCGATCCACTGAGGTACTCAGGGATTGCAGGCGGAGTTGCCACGGCCAAGTTGATTTGTCGGGTGATTTTCTTCTGCACCCTATTTGTGGGGCGCCCCTTCTGGATCATATTTAGTGCTCCTTTTGGTGGGGGGGTACCCGATCCCGGCGTTGTTCTACGCTGGTGCGACTGGTTGGTTTGGGCCTCCAATAGGCGGCGGAGGAGGAGCTCCGTGTGCTACTTCTCCTGGCGCAGGCGCGTTTCCGAACGCAGGGATTGGGGCTTGTTGCCTCATCTGCACCATGCTTTCGCTGAGTTTCTGGAACTCGCGGCAGTCCTTGAGCATGTGGCTGGCTTTCTTTTTGCCATCCTGTTTGTCGATGTAGAAGTGGATGGTGCATGGACCCGAAAGTTTGTCGAATGCTGAGGGTCCGTTGTCGCGGTCGCGGCATTGCCACGACTGTGCTGGTCGTCCGCTGTCGCGGAAGTTTCCTCCGCGGTATCCTCCGCTGTTGCGGCTGTTGTCGTTGCGGCGGTCGGCGTAGCCGTCCGCGACCATGTCGGGTCCGTCGCAGTCCTCGTAGACGCGCGATCTCCTCTTGCTGCGGCGTTCCCGTCTTCGGCCGTAGTCGTCCTCTTCATCCGATTGTGCTCGGTGAATGCAATCTTCGCCGTCAGCCCACCTGTTGGCTATGTCCATGAGGTGGTCGAGTGTTTTGGTCTTGACGCGCCCAAGTTACTCCTTGAAATCTTGGCGTTTGACGCCATCTCTGAAGGCGTCGATGGCCCTCTCCTCGGAGATATGTGCTGCGGAGTTCTTGGTGGTAGACCAGCATAATATGTACGAGCGAATAGATTCGCCCGTTCTCTGAGTGCAGGCTCGCAACTCTTCGATTGAGGCGGGCCTCTTGCTGGTGCCCTTGAAATTTCGGATGAAGGTGTAAGCTAGCTCCTCCCAACTTCGGATGGACCCTAATGATAAGCTGCTGAGCCAAACCCGCGCTGCGCCTGTCAGCTGCAGCTGAAGGCATTGCATGGCGGTTTCTTTGTTACCACTGTGCAGCTTGACGGATGACAGATGGTCGCTGAGCCAAGATTTTGGGTCTTGCGTGCCGTTGAACTTCGGAGTATCCGAAGGAAGCTTGAAATTGCGTGGCATCTGTGTTCGCCGAACAGATCTGCTGAAGCATCGAGCTCCGCAGAGTTCTCCTTCATCTTCATCCATCTCGGACTCGGACGAGCATGCGCGTTTGGCTCGTGCTTTGTGGATTTTGCGCTGTGTAAGCGCGTCTCTGGCGTCGTAGTCGCGTTTATGGCGATGCGAGCTCTTCTTCCTTCGAGGAAGGTCGTGCTCCTCTTCCTCTTCGGATGAAGGGGTGGGGCTCCGGTCGCGCCTGGCCGGAGCTTTCTTCTTCGGCTCCGCAGGAGCGTCTTCGTGGAGCGCAGCTCCGACGAGTCCGAGTCCGGTGAGCGCGGACTTATGCATGGCTCGTTTCGGGTCCCCTTCCAGAGGTTGGTGGGCCGCGAGATACGTAGTGGCTGCCATGATCGCAGCTTGCGGTGTCTTCGGGATGATGTTGCCGTCGGCATCCATATCCATGAACGATGTGTGGAGAGTTTGGGTCACATCACGGCGCTCCTTGGGATCCATGTTCTCCACCCGCGAGCGGTGCTTGTTTCCCTGGTTTCCGTTCGTGCTAGAGCCGGGTGCCATGGCGGAGAGCGCAGCTCGTCGCGCGCTAGACTCAGAGGCTGCTTGCTTGCGTTTGTCGAGCGTCTCCTGCATCTTGACTTGCTTCTTGTGCTCCTCGATGAGGAGGTAGTGGTATGCCATCATTAGGTCACGTGGGGAGTCCACAGGCAGGACTATGTCGCCTGCGACGGCACGGCGTGCCTGGACCCATCCTTCTTTAATAAGTTGGATGACGTGGCCGTTGTTTTCCCCTTCGGGTGGGGGGGACTGGCTTCTTCTATTCCCGCCGTTTCCACCGTTTCTGTCCTGCGGGTTGGGGTTCGTGTTGGGCGGCGGGTTAGGCGTTTGCTGCTCCTGGATGACTGCGGCGCATTGGTAGCGCTCGTAGATTGGTCCGCTGCTGCCGCAGCTTTCGGATCCGGAACCGTAGGTCCCTTCATCCGAAGGTGGATCGCCAGATCGGAGTTGCAGTTGTCGCTATCGTAGAACTCATCTGTCGATGGTGATGTGCGCAGCACGGGGTGTGGAGCCCACGAGGCGGGCCTGATTGATGGCACGGGCACCCGCTCAGGAAGGCGGAGGGTGCCAGTTTGTCCCACCTGGAAGCAGAAGCTCCCGAACAAAATTTCGAGTCCGTCGCCTACGGGCTCGAAATCCTTCATGGTGGTCGGCGAGTGGGCGGTGAAGTCGAAAGCGCCGAAGAGGAGGTGATTCTCCGTCGCCGCGGAGTTGTATATCGATCGGGTCGGGACCGTCACGATCGCACAATCAGCAGCCCCGATTCCCACAGACGGCGCCAATTGACAAGGTTTAATCTCGTCAATGCCCATTGTTATGGACTTGAGTTTTGGAGAAGATGGGGATGCTGGAGATCGTGGAACGGTTAACAGACAAGCAACCAGGGGACACGAGATTTACCCAGGTTCAGGCCCCCGGAGGGAAAACCCTACTCCTGCTTGTCTGCTCTTGATTACGGCAGAACCGAAGGTTACAGGGTGCGCAAATTCGATCTGGCGTGAAGGTGCGTGTGCGGAAGTATGAGTCGAGAGATCTAGTACGTGCCCTCCTGGCCTTTATATAGACTTAGGCAGGTCCCGGGCATAGTCCTAGTCGGTTATAAGTTCTAGGGTTTTACCCCTTTGAATTTCTTATCTATGCTAGTCTTGCTCTCCAAGGATCCGAAGGCGTCATGGGCCTTGGCCACCCGAAAATCTTCATGGGCCAGCGTATGTCTGCTGTGGGCCTTCCTTGGGCTGGACCAGGTATGCTGAAGTCACGTACCCGTAGGGTATAACCATGTCAGCAGGAGTCCTCCTTTTTCTTGTTTCCTTGCTATTAGCTAACATCTCGTCGCCCACCACATCCGACTGTGATTTGATCCATCTATTGATACGGGTGTTTCTGGACGAGATCTCGTTGTTAGGGTTTTTCCTAGTGTGGCCTAGCCACACCACCCAACGCTGTATACCGTGCATGTTTTCTTGGTCCTCCAAGAGCTCCAAGAACGCCACGACCATGTGCCCTTGTGGTAGGAGTGATCCATGGTAGGAAGTGCTTTGAGTGGCAGCATCAGCTATGGGATATGTGATTCACCATTGGTTGATGTGTTCGGATGCAAAAGATCATCCACGACGGGCCGAAATGACACCTGACGGCCAAAATTGGCCCGCGATTGGGGTAGATCGGGGGTGCGGGGGGATACTGGCGGCGATGATGTTGGTCTGGTGACCGGAATTGGGTGATGCCAGAGACGCGGCTAGGGTTTCTGCGGCGAGGGAATTGGGGAAATGTCGACGCAGCATCCCGCAAATCAACAACCTTGTCCCGGACAGATAGTGGTCGTGCGCGGTGATATGCGGGCACCCGCGTAAAAATATTAGGCCGGGATTGTATGCGGGATCGGACCAGGCCGTCTTTTCAACCCAAATCCGCTAGAGATGTTTGGTGCTCAACCTTAGGTATAGCCCTTATAAATTAGCAATCGATCTGCTCACAAATAATTGCCATTTTCCACAATGAAATGGTCTCAAAACATATCTTTGACCGCTAATTTGCATTGTGACTAAACGTACCTGATCCTTTCGGCCATCATGGGTGCAGATACAACTATTCTATGGTTTGCATGCCAAATCATACATAGAAAACGACTGAAATGATGCACTACAGGAAATGCTAAATAGGCCGACGGCTGGCGCCCGTCGGCATAGGCCATGTTCCCCATCAGCGTAGGCTTGCCCGACGGGGGCCGTCGGCGTATGCTCGTCGGCGTAGTATGTAGGCGTATGCCAATAACCCGTCGGCGTATAGATTCCCGTCGGCCTAGGCCCACCTGGGCCCCACCTAGAGCAGGTAGCGGCTGTTAGTGCAGTGATCTATATGCCGACGGTTACGCGGTCGGCCTAAGGGGACACGTGCCTCCCTTGTGGCTGTCTACGAGTGTGGATACGCCGACGACCTGGCCGTCGGCCCTACTCTGCCAGCTGGGCCGCTCAGCACTGACGCCGACGGCATCACCGTTGGGCAAAGAGTGCTCTCTAGGCCACACGCGCACTGACGCCGACGGCAACGCCGTCGGGCAAACATAATATGTGCCATATGGTCTGGTCTATGCCGACGACATTGCCGTCAGCATAGGCCTTGGCAATTTTTATTTTATTTTGTTTTATTCATTTCCTACAAATTATATATTCCCCGATTCCAGACACAGATTTCAGACACAACACATGCACAAACATAAGATCATCATCGTCAAAAGAACATAACTAGATCATGCATACATAGGTACATCCTCATCCAAACAACATAGCTAGTACATCCACACATAGGTACATCTCTAAGTGCATCCTAACACATGCACATCCCTACACCTCCGGAGAGCTGCTCGAGAGACCCATGTCTCCCCGCGCTAAGAAAGGTGAAGCTTGACATCGAGTAGCCGCTGTCGAACCAGCACCGGAAGAAGGAGAAGTACCGCCATGACCACCACCACCGGTAGAAGGAGAAGCACTGCCACCCTCGGCACGATGGAAAGAAGGAGAATCACCGCCACCGCCACCGCCACCACCACCACCACCAGCGGAAACACCAGGAGAAGCACGACCGGTATGAACCGGTGTCATCGTGCGCGAGATAGTCGGCGAGGCATCAGGACGACCAAAGTGTGTATTGCCGGAGCATCCCGGTCCCTACATGTTTGAGGCAGAGTTAGCAACCACCAAGGCATAGGTTTGTTGTAACAACCGGTTTGGCAAATAACTTACCGGGGTCCCTGAGTAGAAGGTCAAAGAATATTCGTCCTTTGATGGGAAGATTGGCTGCGGCCCTGGCCTAGGTGGCCGTGGCGGTAGAGTGGCTCGCTCTCCAGTGCCATAAAACCTCTCCAAAAGCTGCAAGATAGTTTATATGTGAGGCGTTGCAGAAATAAAGATTCAAACTAGGGAATGCGAGACTTGTCATATTTTGCAAAAATAAAGGTGGAAACTTACATCATCGCGTAACTCTGCCCACTGCTCGTAGGCCGCTCGGGTCTAGGACCACATCTCGAGCGTCACCAAGTGTTCCGCAAAAGCGGCCTTGTAGGCCACGTCCAAAATAGGCTACAATTTCAAAAACAATGAATCTCGTCAACTTAGCCACTCACGAACAATTTTCGGAAATATGATGGAAATGAGAAAAACTTACATCGTCATTCGCTCAGGAAGGCCGTCGAGGCGGGATAGCGGGGTCATCGGCGGTGAGGGTATCCTTGATCCGCGTGAGGCTCAAAGCAGGAGTTCGCGGGATCACCCTATCGAGAATCTTGAAACGGCCGTGCTCCCGGCCGCGCCCCGCCACGACCACCGCTCTCTCATCGGTCTCCTCTGCTCTAGGATCTTCCACCTCCGGATGAAAACCAGTGAACGCATCGAGGTAGTTAGCACCATACTCCTTGGCAGTGCCTGAAGGGAATATGCCCGAGAGGCAATAATAAAGTGGTTATTATCGTATTCCTTGTTTATGATAAATGTTTATTTTACATGCTATAATTGTATTAATACAGAACCATTAATACATCTGTGTTTAATAAACAAAAATGAAGTTCCTAGTTATGCCTCTCTTATAAACTAGTGTTGGAATTATGCCCTAGAGGAAATAATAAAGATGTTATTATTATAATTCTTGTTCATGATAAAGTTTATATTCCATGCTAGAATTGTATTAAGCGAAAACTTTAATACTTGTGTGGTTTATGAACAACACCGTGTCCCTAGTATGCCTCTATGGACTAGCTCATTGATTAATGATGGTTAAGGTTTCCTAACCATAGACATGAGTTGTCAATTGATAATGAGATCATATCATTGGGAGAATGATATGATGGACATACGTAAACTAAGCGGAGCAATTAGATCGTGTCATCGTGTTCATCTTTGCGAAGCTTTTCTTATGTCGAATATTGTATTCCTTAGACCATGAGATAATACAACTCCCTGGTATCGGAAGAAAGCTTTGAGGTCATCAAACGTCATCCTATGAGAGGGTGATCATAAAGGTGTCTCTCAGGTGATCGGAAAGTACCTGTTGGGTTGTATGTATCGAGATGGGATTTGTCCCTCCCAAGTCAGAGAGATATACTTCGGGCCCACTCGGTAATCGATATAAACACCGCTTGCAAGCATGTGGTTAAGGAGTTAATCACAAAGTGATATTGGATTACGGAACGAGTAAAGTACTTGCTGTGAACGAGATTGAACTAGGTATGACGGTACCGACGATCAAATCTCGGGCAAGTAAAATATCGCGAGACGAAGAGAATATATATATGGGATTAATTGAATCCTGGCATCGCGGTTCATCCGATATGATCATCGATGAATGTGTGGGAGTCAATATGGGTTTCCAGACCCCGCTGTTGGTTATTGATAGAAGATCATGTCTGCATGTTCTCGAACCCGAAGGGTCACACACTTAACGTGTCTCGACGCTAGGATAGATTGGATAATTGGTTTATGAGTTTTTTTTCGGAGTCTCGGATGGGATCCGGGACATCACGAGAGGTTCCGGAATAGTCCGGAGAATAAGATTCATATAAGGCAATGCAGTTTTTGGAGTTCGGAATTGTTTCGGGTTAATTGGTATTGTACCAGAAGCTTCTAGAACCTTCCGGAAGGGGACCAACGTGGCCCCACCTCCCGGGAGGGGGCATGGGCCTATGAGGGAGTGCCCTGGCTGCATTGGGCCAGGGGCACAAGGCCCCATAGGGCCCAGCCGGCCAAATAAGGGGAAACCCTAATTGGAGCTTCTAGAAGGAGGGGGGAAACTTGCCCCCCACTCTCCCCTCCTTGGCCGCCGGCCTAGGCTTGGGGGAGGGGCTAGGGTTGCCGCCCACCCCTCTATATAAAGAGGGCTGGGGGCGCACCAACCCCCCCACACCTTCCCCTCAAGCCTAGCCGCCCTTCTGCCCTCCTCTCTCTCTCCCTCCCGACTGCGTGTAGGCGATGCCCTGCTGAAGAAACTCTCCACCACTTGCACCGCGCCGTCGCGTTGTTGATCCAATCCGTCTCTTCACCATACTTGCTGGACCGAGGAAGGAGGAGACGTTGAGGTGCCGCACGTGTGCATCTCTCGGAGGCATAGCCACTTGCGGTGTTAGATCGGAGCGGATCGCGAGGAGGAGAAGCGAGTACGACTACATCACCCACGTTACGATGAACGTTCCGCTGTGCGAATCTTCAAGGGTATGAAGATCTCATCTAATCTCTCTCGTTGTTTGCATCTCCTAGATTAGATCTTGGCTTTCCCGTTCGCATCCGTAGAAATTTTTTGATTTACTATGCTGCGAAACCCTTCAGTGGTATCAGAGCTAGATCTATGCGTAGATGTGTTTCACGAGTAGAACGCAACATGGTTGTTGTGGGCGTTGATGTTTTCTGTTGCAAGCCTCTTGTTTGTGTTCTTCTTATGATGCGGGATAGTGAGATTGAAGTGGTCCAGGCCAACCTTACGCAACGTCGTTCGCGAGACCGGCTCCGCACTTGACGTGTGGCTTGTTCCACACATGCGGCTGGTGGATGCCAGTTTCTCTCACTATAGTTGTCATGGGATTTACACCGGAGTTTGGCAACCATAATATCGTCGTTGTGGCTTTCTGTAGGTAAGAATCGTTCTTAGCTTCTACTCCCATAAGCCACGTAAAACATGCAACAACAAAGTAGAGGCGTCTAACTTGTTTTTGCAGGGAGTGTTTTCTGTGATATGGTATGGCCCAAGATGTGATGTGTATATTGTATGCAATGATCATGTTTTGTAATGTTTCATGACTTGCATGTCAATGAGTACACAACCGGCAGGAGCCATATGGTTGTCTTTATTATTGTGTATGACCTGTTTCTTTTACGCCATGTAATAGTTTCACTTTATCGCTAAGTAGTTAGCAATAGTTGTAGTTGCTATTCGTGGTGGAGGCAATCATGGTGGAGTGATGGAGATCATGCCGGCACGCACAAGATGGAGATCATTGCGCGAAGATTGGATATACCATGTCACATAAAGTTATATGCATGTGATGTTTATCCTTTTATATATCTTATTATGCTTAGATCACGACGGTAGCATTATAAGATGATTCCTCAATTAAAGATCAAGATAAAATTGTGTTCTCCCCATGTATGCACCGTTGCGAAAGTTCATCGTGTCCAAGCATCACGTGATGATCGGGTGCTATAGACTCTACGTTCACATACAACGGGTGCAAGCCAGTTTTGCACACGCGGAAATACTTAGGTTTGACTTGACGAGCCTAGCATGTACAGACATGGCCTCGGAACACATGAACCGAAAGGTTAAACATGAGTCATATGAATGATATGATCGACACTTCGTTGTCCACCATTGAAACCACATCTCTTCTCGTGAAGATCGGATTAGGTGTGGTGAATTTGGATCATGTTCACTAAACAACTTGAGGGATGTTGAATTTAGTGGGAGTTCATCTAGTAATTTGATTAAAAGTTGAACTAGTTATCATGAACATAGTCTAATTTGTACTTGCAAATATTGTAGATCAAATGGCTAAGTCCAACTTCAACTTAAACGTTTTTGCTGAGAAGGAAAAGCTTAGAAACAATGGGTCTAACTTCACCAATTGGTTCCGCAATCTGAGAATCATTCTCTCTGGCGGTCAAAAGGACCATGTCCTTGAAAATGCGCTAGGTGACGCCCCTGCTGTAGATGCGCCGGCTGATGAGAAAGCTGTCTATCAGTCACGCAAAGATGATTATGGTGTGATTAAGAGAACCATGTTGTTTGCTATGGAATCGGACCTTCAAAATCGTTTTGAAGACTATACAGGGCCCTTTGAGATTCTCGAGGAGCTGAAAACCATGTTTCAGACTCAGGCCAATGCCTTGAGCAACTGGACTGCAAGATTCTAGAGGAGCTCAAGATTGATAGGGTTCTGCAATCACTCCCTCCCAGCTACAAAAGTTTTGTAGTGACTCATAATCAGACTAGTTCCACTGATACGATCACCGAGCTCTTCGCAAAGCTGAAGGCTGCGGAGGTGGACATCAAAAAGGATAATCATGTGTTGATGGTCAACAAGCCCCCCACCTTCAAGAAAGGTAAGGGTGCAAAGAAGCCCTTCAAGAAAGGCGGCGGCAAGCGCGTTGCCCCTGCTGAGAAGAAGCTCAAGTCTGGACCGAAGCCGGACACTGAGTGCTTCTATTGCAAGGACAAGGGTCACTGGAAGCGCAACTGTCTGAATTACTTAGCGGACAAGAAGGCTAGCACCATCAAAGGTATATTTGATATACATGTTATTGATGTTTTCCTTACTAGCCCTCGTTGTAGTGCCTGGGTATTTGATACTGGTTCAGTTGCTAATATTTGTAACTCGAAACAGGAGCTACGGAATAGACGGCGGCTTGCGAGGGATGAGGTGACGATGCGCGTTGGCAACGGATCAAGAGTTGATGTGATGGCCGTCGGCACGCTCTCCTTAGTTTTACCTTCGGGATTAGTTTTAAACCTTAATAAGTGTTATTATGTGCCTGCGTTGAGCATGAACATTATTTCTGGATCTTGTTTATTGCAAGATGGTTATTCATTTAAATCGGAGAATAATGGTTGTTCTATTTATATGAGTAACATCTTTTATGGTCATGCACCTGTTGTGAATGGTTTATTTCTTCTAAATCTCGTAAGGGATGAAACACACATCCATAACATTGAGGCTAAGAGATGCAAAGTAGATAGTGATAATACTACTTATTTGTGGCACTGTCGTCTAGGTCATATTAGTGTAAAGCGCATGAAGAAACTCCATTCTGATGGACTTTTGGAGTCTCTTGATTTTGAATTATTTGACACATGCGAACCATGCCTCATGGGCAAGATGATCAAAACCCCGTTCTCCGGTATGATGGAGCGAGCAACGAACTTGTTGGAAATCATACATACCGATGTATGCGGACCGATGAGTGTTTCGACGCGCGGTGGATATCGCTATTTTCTCACTTTTACCGATGACTTAAGTAGATATGGGTATATCTATTTAATGAAACATAAATCTGAAACATTTGAAAAGTTCAAAGAATTTTAGAATGAAGTGGAGAACCATCGTAACAGAAAGATTAAGTTTCTACGATCCGATCGTGGAGGTGAATATTTGAGTTATGATTTTCTCACGCATCTTAAAGCAAGCGGAATCGTTTCGCAACTCACGCCACCCGGAACACCACAGCGCAATGGTGTGTCTGAACGCCGGAATCGAACCCTATTAGATATGGTTCGATCGATGATGTCTCTTACTGATTTGCCGTTATCATTTTGGGGTTATGCATTAGAAACCGCTGCATTCAATTTAAATAGGGCACCATCTAAATCCGTTGAGACGACACCGTATGAACTGTGGTTTGGTCCTAAACCTAAGTTGTCGTTTCTTAAAGTTTGGGGATGCGAAGATTACGTCAAGAAATTGATGCCGGACAAGCTCGAACCCAAAGCGGAGAAATGCGTCTTCATAGGATACCCTAAGGAAACTATTGGGTATACCTTCTATCACAGAACCGAAGGCAAAGTGTTTGTCGCAAAGAACGGTTCCTTTCTTGAGAAGGAGTTTCTCTCGAAAGAAGTGAGTGGGAGAAAAGTAGAGCTAGACGAGGTTGTTGAACCTTCTCTTGAGTTGGAGAGTAGCGCAGCACCTGAAATTGTTCCAGTGCCGCCTGCACCAATAATAGAGGAAGCTAATGGCAAGGATCATGAAGCTTCGGACGATGCTGCTACTGAACGTCGCAGGTCGACAAGGTCGCATGCCCCTCCTGAGTGGTACGGCAACCCTGTCTTGACTGTCTTGTTGGTAGAAGACAGTGAACGTACGAACTATGAGGAAGCGATGATGAGCCCAGACTCTGAGAAATGGCTAGAAGCCATGAAATCCGAATTGGGATCTATGAGCGAAAACCAAGTATGGACTTTGGTGGACCCTCCTAGTGACCGAAAGGCCGTTGAGTGCAAATGGATCTTCAAGAAGAAAACGGACGCGGATGGTAATGTTACCGTCTATAAAGCACGACTTGTCGCGAAAGGTTTTCGACAAGTTCAAGGTGTTGACTACGATGAGACTTTCTCTCTCGTAGCGATGTTTAAGTCCATTCGGATTTTATTTGCAATTGCTGCGTTTCATGATTATGAAATATGGCAGATGGATGTCAAGACTGCGTTCCTCAATGGCAACATTGATGAAGAGTTGTATATGATGCAACCCGAAGGTTTTGTCGATCCTAAGGATGCTGATAAAGTATGCAAACTTCAGCGTTCCATTTATGGACTGAAGCAAGCATCTCGGAGTTGGAACCTTCGTTTTGATCAAGTGATCAAGAGCTTTGGATTTGTTCCAAATTGCTACGAAGCTTGTATCTACAAGAAAGTGAGTGGGAGCTTAGTGACATTTCTGGTACTATATGTGGATGACATATTGATTATTGGAAAAGACATTAACATGCTTAACGACGTGAAGAGTTATTTGAACAAGTGTTTTTCAATGAAAGACCTAGGTGAAGCTGCTTATATATTGGGCATCAAAATCTATAGAGATAGACAAAGACGCCTGATAGCTTTAAGCCAGAGTACATACCTAGACAAAGTTCTGAAAAGGTTTAGAATGCATAAGGCAAAGAAAGGTTCAGTGCCTATGTTGTCAGGTAAGATATTGAGCAAGGCTCAGTGTCCAGCTACGGTAAATGATAGGGAAGCTATGATCAAAGTGCCTTATGCCTCGGCCATAGGTTCTATCATGTATGCCATGCTGTGTACTAGACCGGATGTGTCCAATGCTCTTAGTTTGACGAGCAGATATCAAAGTGATCCAGGAGTGGAACACTAGACAACCGTGAAGAACATCCTAAAGTACCTAAATAGGACTAAAGAAATGTTCTTAGTCTATGGAGGTGATGAACAGCTCGTCGTAAAGGGTTACGTCGATGCTAGTTTCGACACCGACAAGGATGATTCTAAATCTCAGACAGGATACGTTTATATTTTGAATGGAGGAGCTGTGAGCTGGAGAAGCTGCAAGCAAAGCGTGATCGCGGGATCTACAGTAGAAGCGGAATACATGGCTGCTGCAGAAGCGTCAAGTGAAGGAGTTTGGATCAGGAACTTCATCACTGAGCTTGGCGTGGTTCCAAGTGCATTGGACCCACTGGAGATATTGTGTGACAACACTGGCGCCATAGCACTCGCTAAGGAACCAAGATATCATCCAAAGACCAAGCATATCAACCGCAAGTTTCATATAATCCGAGATTATATAGCAGATGGAGATCTAAAGATTAGCAAAGTACATACAGATATGAATGTCGCAGATCCATTGACTAAACCTCTTCCACGTGTAAAACATGATCAACACCTTAGTGCCATGGGTGTGAGATTGTTGCCAAATGTAAACTAGATTATTGACTCTAGTGCAAGTGGGAGACTGTTGGAATTATGCCCTAGAGGCAATAATAAAGATGTTATTATTATAATGCTTGTTCATGATAAAGTTTATATTCCATGCTAGAATTGTATTAAGCGGAAACTTTAATACTTGTGTGGTTTATGAACAACACTGTGTCCCTAGTATGCCTCTATGGACTAGCTCATTGATTAATGATGGTTAAGGTTTCCTAACCATAGACATGAGTTGTCAATTGATAATGAGATCATATCATTGGGAGAATGATATGATGGACAGACCTAAACTAAGCGGAGCAATTAGATCGTGTCATCGTGTTCATCTTTGCGAAGCTTTTCTTATGTCGAATATTGTATTCCTTAGACCATGAGATAATACAACTCCCTGGTATCGGAAGAAAGCTTTGAGGTCATCAAACGTCATCCTATGAGAGGGTGATCATAAAGGTGTCTCTCAGGTGATCGGAAAGTACCTGTTGGGTTGTATGTATCGAGATGGGATTTGTCCCTCCCAAGTCGGAGAGATATACTTCGGGCCCACTCGGTAATCGATATCAACACCGCTTGCAAGCATGTGGTTAAGGATTTAATCACAAAGTGATATCGGATTACGGAACGAGTAAAGTACTTGCTGTGAACGAGATTGAACTAGGTATGACGGTACCGACGATCAAATCTCGGGCAAGTAAAATATCGCGAGACGAAGGGAATATATATATGGGATTGATTGAATCCTGGCATCATGGTTCATCCAATATGATCACCGATGAATGTGTGGGAGTCAATATGGGTTTCCAGACCCCGCTGTTGATTATTGATAGAAGATCATGTCTGCATGTTCTCGAACCCGAAGGGTCACACACTTAACGTGTCTCGATGCTAGGATAGATTGGATAATTGGTTTATTAGTTTTTGTTCGGAGTCTCGGATGGGATCCGGGACATCACGAGAGGTTCCAGAATGGTCCGGAGAATAAGATTCATATAAGGCAATGCAGTTTTTGGAGTTCGGAATTGTTTCGGGTTAATCGGTATTGTACCGGAAGCTTCTAGAACCTTTCGGAAGGGGACCAACGTGGACCCACCTCCCGGGAGGGGGCATGGGCCTATGAGGGAGTGCCCTGGCCGCATTGGGCCAGGGGTACAAGGCCCCATAGGGCCCAGCCGGCCAAACAAGGGGAAACCCTAATTGGAGCTTCTAGAAGGAGGGGGGAAACTTGCCCCCCCACTCTTCCCTCCTTGGCCGCCGGCCTAGGCTTGGGGGAGGGGCTAGGGTTGCCTCCCACCCCTCTATATAAAGATGGATGGGGGCGCACCACCCCCCACACCTTCCCCTCAAGCCTAGCCGCCCTGCTGTCCTCCTCTCTCTCTCTCCCTCCCGACTGCGTGTAGGCGAAGCCCTGCTGCAGAAACTATCCACCACTTGCACCGCGCCGTCGCGTTGTAGATCCAATCCGTATATTCACCATACTTGCTGGAACGAGGAAGGAGGAGACGTCGAGGTGCCGCACGTGTGCATCTCTCGGAGGCATCGCCACTTGCGGTGTTAGATCGGAGCGGATCGCGAGGAGGAGAAGCGAGTACGACTACATCACCCACGTTCCGACGAACGTTCCGCTGTGCGAATCTTCAAGGGTATGAAGATCTCATCTAATCTCTCTTGTTGTTTGCATCTCCTACATTAGATCGTGGCTTTCCCGTTCGCATCCGTAGAATTTTTTTGATTTACTATGCTGCGAAACCCTTCAACTAGCTCGTTGATTAACAAGATGATCATAGGTTTCCTGATCATGGACATTGGATGTTGTTAATAACGAGGTCACAACATTAGTGTAATGGTGTGATGAACATTCATCCGAATTATAGCATTACGATCAAAGTCATTGAGTTTATATTGCTATAACAACTTACGAAGTGATCCTAATCCTTAGACCATGAGATCATGTCAATCACTAACACCGGAAGAGTTTCTCGATGACATCAAACGTCACACCGTAACTGGGTGATTATAAAGATGGATTCAGAACTACTAAAGTGTTATGTTGATACCCATGGATTGAGAGTGGTATTTGTTCATCCCGATGACGGATAGATATGCTCTGGGCCCTCTCGGTGATATCACATTGATTAGCTTGCAAGCAAGTGATTTGATCACTAGAATGTTATATCACGGGAACGAGAAAAAAGTGCATGTCGGTAACGAGATCAAACTAGGTATGGAGATACCGATGATCGAATCTCGGACATGTAATATATCGTGAAACAAAGGGATTAAGATACTAGCGTAAAAGGTTCACACGATCACAGAAGTCATCGTTGAATATGTGGGAGTCAGTATGGATCTCCAGGTCCCGCTGCTGATTATTGATCGGAGAGGGGTCTCGATCATGTCTGCATTATTCGCGAACCATAGGGTGACACACTTAAGGGACACCGACACCATTCGGAGCAAATGATATGCCAGAAAAAGAAAAGGAAAGCGCGGGAATTTATTTCACTAGACACCGGAACTGTTTCGGTTGAAATTGCTGAAACTGGTTCTGCATGTGAAATGGAATACTAGCAAGGGGTTTTATGTGAATGTTTGTTAATTAAAGTAATTAACAAAATTCTGAATAAATAAATAAAAGAGTTTTATTTAAATGAGAGCTTGCATTAATTTTGGTGGAAAATTAATGCATGTGAGTGGAATTGTGAGTGGAGAGGTTTTTATGTGAGTGGAGCTTCCACCACATGAATGAGGGAGAGGTGGGGGCACCCTCCATGGCCGGCGGCCATGCCCCCTTGGGCTGCCCCCCTTCCCCTATAAAAGGACCCCCTCCTCTCACTTGTCTCTCACACCTCCTCGCGAAGGATCTCTCTCCCGCCTTTAGAATTTCCCCATGGTCTCGGATCACCGAGATACATGTTCCCGGTGGCTTTTTATGGAAGGATTTGTTGCTTCTGCTGCTTCGCTGGAGCGAGGGCGCGGAGGTTGTCGGGGTACCCGTACGTGTGTGCGATCACGGATGCACCACTGCTTTGAGGTGCTGGACTTGATCGTGCTGGACCGGCTGGACCAGATGGACTTCATCACGATCTTGAGATCGACAAGCGTTCGTCTACATCATCCACGAGCACAACCTCGTTAACGCTATTCGGTCTTCGAGGGTGTGTATTCTATGGATGTATATCCACCCGTTGCTTGTGTCTAGTAGATAGATCTTGGTACTTAGTTGTTCCCATCGTAGGAATTTTTTTGTTTTCTATGCTGCGAACCCTTCAGTGGTATCAGAGCCAGATCTATGCGTAGATGCTTTGCACGGGTAGTACACATATGAGTATGTGGGCAATGATGATCATTTTATTGCTTCTTAGTTGTACTTTGGATATTGGTGGCATAGTGGGATGAAGCGGCCCAGACAAACTTTACATGTCCTCGCACATGAGACCTGTTCCACGCTTGACATGCAACTAGTTTGCATAAGTGGCTAGCGGGTGTCTGTCTCTCCTACTATAGTCAATATCTAATTTGCAACGAGTTGTCAACAATTTGGTTATCCTCGTTGTGGTTCATGTTCGTAGGTAAGAACGGTTCTATCTTCGAAAGCCCTAAGCCACGTAAAACTTGCAATGGACAAATTAGAGGCGTCTAGTTTAGATTGTTGCTAGGCTAGTGTTATGATATGGTGATGTTGTAAGTAGAAGTATGAGATGATACTCTTACAACACACATAGCGTGTAAGTTCCATAGACCTTGGCCTTACACATAAAGGTATGATAGAGATCGTACCACGGTGCACATGATGGAGATCATATGTGGGAACCATATCATTTCACTTATTAACATGAGATGTTTGATTGCATCTTATATTGCTATTTTAGCGTTTTATTAGCATAATAAGATGATCCCTCATTTAAATATCAAGATAAGAATGTGTTCTTCCTTAAGTATGCACCGACAATGTTTCGTCGCTTCAAGGCATCACGTGATGATCAGGTGTACTTGAATCCACGAGCATATCTCGGGTGTAAGACAGTTACACACGCGAATACTAAGGTTCTTACTTGGCGAGCCTAGCATGTACAGACATGGCCTCGGAACACGGACCGAAAGGTTAAGCATGAGTCATATGTTTTGATATGATGACAATATGGATGCTCGCCTTTGAAGCTACGCCGACTCACGTGATGATCGGACTTGGTGTAGTGGATTTGGTTCATGTAATCACCAAAAAGGCACGAGGGATGTCGTTTTTGAGTGGGAGTTCATTTCTAATTTGGATTAGTAGAACTAAATTTATCATAAATTAAATCAAAGTGAATTTGCATAATTTGTTGTAGTCATTGGCATTCGTTCACCACCTTATGCATAGTTGTAACTGAGATAATAGAACTATAGAATTCTGGATATATACTTTACGAACTGGTATCGTATTGTGTTGAGTGTCAATCTAAAGTTTAAAGTCCTATTGCAAACTTTCAGCAAACTATATTTACTCTGTGAAATTTAATAGTTGGTATTAAATCGAGAGTAACAATTCCAGTGTTAGTATCTTAAGTATCATGTTTGCCTCCATGATTCTTGATTGTTTTAATATCAAGTTTATCTAGGAGCTGAAAGAATTGTTTCAGAAACCATCATGTGTGACAGATATAACGATATCTGAAACAATGTTTTGGTTGCAATATGATAGAGTATAATATGTGTTCTCATATAGGATGAGAATTTACAAAGGTTGGAGATGCTAGACATCCTAATCATCCAAAAGGGTTTTGGAAAGCAACATTATACTCATGATTCTCCTTATAAGCTACATTAGCTTGATCATGAAAGTCGTCATGATAAGGATGAATAGAAGATGTATGTAAAGTGTTTACTACACTAAAAGATTACTAAAGAATGGATTTTAAAAGAATACCGATCATTTTGATGATGGTGATCTACTTCAAAGTGCAAGTCCAAAGGTATTATTATTTGAATATACACGCTTTGGACTATGTGTCATGTATATGGCGCCACTTTTGATGTTGATAGATTCTTTTAAAAAGGAAAAGGAAATGCTGAAAGAGAATCTATAAAATATATTTGGCATAAAAGAAAAGATTGGAAATATCCAATTTAGGTATATAGATGATATACAGGTTATGGTTGTATTCTTTGTTTGTTAAACAATGTGGTTCTTGGGTATTGGATACCGAATTGGTTGGTATGAAATTTCATACGGAACGACGCAATTCATGAACCACAATGGCCTAAGTAACTAGCAAGAGAATATGTGATGATGTTCATCGAAAACAAACAAACCGTTGTTTGTATTTCTCGTTGACATCAAAACTTGACTTCAAGATTTGTTTTGATAATTGTTATTTAAATCAGGTATTATGAGAACAAAGGTTGTTCAAATAATTACCGTATTCCATATAAGATGGATGATTTACAAATATAGTTGAAGAAATCACATCCATAAAGCCTAATGCTAAAATGTCGCAAGACAAATGATTGAAAGATCACTTACGAAGTGACATCGCCGTTTAAATTATATTGGAAAGAAAACATGAAGAATCTCCATATTCATGGATTTTTGGAGTCTTTGATTTGATCAAGTGATGCTTGTGAGACTTTCCTCGGGATAATTAAAAACTTCTTTCAAAGGCCAAAGAAGAACAAACGACTAAAATATTGGAATTTATACATATCGATGTATGTAGTCCATTATTTATAGTCGTAAGCGATGGGTTTCAACTTCATATACTTTCTCCGGAAATTTGAGTGAATGTTCACTTAATGATAATGAAGTATGAAATATTTGAAAATGATTCAAAGACTTTCAAGATGAAGAGGAAAATCATTGTAACAAGAAAATAAATGGTTTATGATTTTATCATAAGGGATTTGTTTGAGTTACAAGTGTAACAAGAAAATAAATGAATTATGATTTTATCATAAAGGGATTTATTTGAGTTACAAGTTTAGCAAAACACCTAGATTTACATATCCCGAAACACCATAGGAATATGGAGTGTTTGAGATTTGTAATGAAACCTTGTTTGACATGGTTGGATCAAAGGTGTTATTGATAAAACTGCCATTATGTTTTAAAAAGATTAAAACTTTAGATACTTCCGCTTTTTACACTGAAAAGAGCTCCATCTTGATCCGTTGAAATGACACCACATGAGTTATGGTTTGGGGTAAAACCCAAGTTGTCATTTCTTAAATTTTGGTATGCTAAACATAAGTAAGATGTTTACAACAAAAGTCGGATGAGCATGTCTTTGTAGGTTATTTCGAATAACAATTGGTTATTCCTCCATAACACCAAGGACAAAAGGGTTTGTCGCTTGAAATATGAAGTTTCTTGAAGAAGGAATTTTTCATAAATGTTAAGTGGAAGGACAATAGAACTTTGATAAGGTTAACGAACCTTAGCTAAATGTGCTGAGTTGCGCAGCGCCGGAAATGGTTCTGGAGGCTGCCATAATGCTCATAGCTTATGTGACTCAAAGGTTGCGGTCACGGAGGTCTAAAGTTCCTATTGAACCAAGAAGGTCGGATAAACAATCAAATGATTGAGATTTGAGAGTAAATCATTATTGTTTGACAATGATGAACCGACTACAAAGAAGCGATGATGGGCCCTGACTCTGTCAAATGGCTTGAAGCCATAAAATCCGTGATAGTTCCATACACGAGAAATCAAGTTTTGAACTTGGAAGACCCTCCGGAAAGGTGTAAAAACCTATCGGTCGTATTTGGATCTATAAAGAAACAGACATGGATGTTTTACATCTATGAAATAGTCGACATATCGGTAAAGTATTTTACGACAATGTTCAAGGAGTTAACTATGACAATATTTGATCTTTCATAGCGATATTTAGTCTAGACGGATTAATGTAGCAACCACTACATATAATTTGTTATATGGTAGATGAATAAACAAAACAAAGTTCTTCTAATAGAATGGTTACCTAGGACGTGTACATGACACGATCCAAATGGTTTTGTTAATTCAAAGGATGCTAAAAACGGCATGCAAACTTCAATGGTTGAAGTAAGCATCGCGGAGTTGGAATCTTCACTGTGATGAAAAAGGATTTTTCATCTAGAGACGATGAAGATGCTTGCATTTGCAAGAAATTAAGTGGGAGCGCTAAGACATATTTCTAATACATTTTGTGGAGGACATCTTGTTGATTAGAAATGATGTATCTTTTATTGACAAAGGTTAAGAATTTCATTTCGATGAAATACTTAGGCAAAACACGAATATTTAGCATGAATGTCTATAGTGGATAGACTGTGACGCTAATATGGTTGTGCCAAACGTACATATATAAGATATTGAAGGAGTTCAATATATAAATGACAATAAACGGTTCTTGTCGCATGGAAAGGAATTGAATCAAGATTCAAGTGTATCGACACTTGATAAGTGAAACAAGATTCAAGTGCTTTGACACTTGATGAGTGAAATCACGAGAATGTTTTGATCAATCATACCAAGATATGTACACATCCAGATATGTCCTATGCTCTAAGTATTATGAGCATATACCAGAATGAATCATAAAATTATCATTGGACGATAGTGAGGATATTCTTATGATCTTTTGGAAGAACTAAGAATATATTTGTGTAGAAGTGACAAACAATTACAAATAGTTCATTGTAAAGCGTTACATTGATACTAGTTTTGTCACAAGATACAAATTAAGTTTATCTCAATTTAAACTATGGGTGGCACAATGAAATGGAAAGAAAGTTTCCATGGTGGATTTGGATGAATTCCAAAGTTAAGACATTGTGACGGATACTACAACAAAAGGCTAAGTATATGACTGCTATAGTAGCAGCAAAGGAGGGAATTTGTGTCAAGTAGTTTGTTATCAAACTAAGGTGTGGTTTGCAACGGGCTAACACTAAAGATATATTGTACGACAATTGTATCGACGTGTTTTAACCCCAAGGAACTAAAGGTCTCACCGAAAGACCAAATTTATACAATGCCATCTCATTAGAGAATTAGTGATGCGTGAAGACGCAAAGACATGCAAATACACACGGACCTGAAGCATCAGATCCGTAGATTATGTTAACCACTTGCAATTGCGTATATGGAACACCAGAAAGCCATAGGTGTTCAATATGCAAAAATTTTCAAACTATATTATTGTCTCTAGTGCAAGTGGGAGACTAAAGGGAATATGCCCGAGAGGCAATAATAAAGTGGTTATTATCATATACCTTGTTTATGATAAATGTTTATTTTACATGCTATAATTGTATTAATACGGAAATGTTAATACATGTGTGTTTAATAAACAAAAAGGAAGTTCCTAGTTATGCCTCTCTTATAAACTAGCTCGTTGATTAACAAGATGATCATAGGTTTCCTGATCATGGACATTGGATGTTGTTAATAACGAGGTCACAACATTAGTGTAATGGTGTGATGAACATTCATCCGAAGTATAGCATTACGATCAAAGTCATTGAGTTTATATTGCTATAACAACTTACGAAGTGATCCTAATCCTTAGACCATGAGATCATGTCAATCACTGACACCGGAAGAGTTTCTCGATGACATCAAACGTCACATCGTAACTGGGTGATTATAAAGATGGATTCAGAACTACTAAAGTGTTATGTTGAGACCCATGGATCGAGAGTGGAATTTGTTCATCCCGATGACGGATAGATATGCTCTGGGCCCTCTCGGTGATATCACATTGATTAGCTTGCAAGCAAGTGATTTGATCACTAGAATGTTATATCACGGGAACGAGAAAAGAGTGAATGTCGGTAACGAGATCAAACTAGGTATGGAGATACCGATGATCGAATCTCGGACATGTAATATATCGTGAAACAAATGGATTAAGATACTAGCATAAAAGGTTCACACGATCACAAAAGTCATCGTTGAATGTGTGGGAGTCAGTACGGATCTCGAGGTCCCGCTGCTGATTATTGATCGCAGAGGGGTCTCGATCATGTCTGCATTATTAGCGAACCGTAGGGTGACACACTTAAGGGACACCGACACCATTCGGAGCAAATGATATGCCAGAAAAAGAAAAGGAAAGCGCAGGAATTTATTTCACTAGACACCGAAACTGTTTCGGTTGAAATTGCTGAAACTGGTTCTGCATGTGAAATGGAATACTAGCAAGGGGTTTTATGTGAATGTTTGTTAATTAAAGTAATTAACAAAATTCTGAATAAATAAATAAAAGAGTTTTATTTAAATGAGAGCTTGCATTAATTTTGGTGGAAAATTAATGCATGTGAGTGGAATTGTGAGTGGAGAGGTTTTTATGTGAGTGGAGATTCCACCACATGAATGAGGGAGAGGTGGGGGCACCCTCCATGGCCGGCGGCCATGCCCCCTTGGGCTGCCCCCTCCCCTATAAAAGGACCCCCTCCTCTCACTTGTCTCTCACACCTCCTCGCGAAGGATCTCTCTCCCCCCTTTAGAATTTCCCCATGGTCTCGGATCAGCGAGATACATGTTCCCAGTGGATTTTTCTGGAAGGATTTGTTGCTTCCGCTGCTTCGCTGGAGCGAGGGCGCGGAGGTTGTCGGGGTACCCGTACGTGTGTGCGATCACGGATGCACCACTGCTTTGAGGTGCTGGACTTGATCGTGCTGGACCGGCTGGACCAGATGGACTTCATCACGATCTTGAGATCGGCAAGCGTTCGTCTACATCATCCACGAGCACAACCTCGTTAACGCTATTCGGTCTTCGGGGGTATGTATTCTATGGATGTATATCCACCCGTTGCTTGTGTCTAGTAGATAGATCTTGGTACTTAGTTGTTCCCATCGTAGGAAATTTTTTGTTTTCTATGCTGCGAACCCTTCAGTGCCATAGAACTCTGGAAGCGAGGGCTGAGGCTGGGACATATCAGGCTTCTTCTGCTTCATCCTCTCCCATACTTCATAGTCAGAACAAGGCCTCTCTAGATGTGTCTCCTGCATGGCCAAAAAAATGTTATGCGTATCAAGTAGGATCATGAAGGGAAATAAATACATATTGTTCCATGTATACATGTATACCATATGGGCCTTGAAGCGACCATGGTTGCGGTTTCCCGCATAGTGTGTCCCCCCGAGCCACGGTTTGCCTTGTTAAGCTCGCTCAAGGCGTTGAACTCGGCGTCTTCCCCGCACCACCTCGCCGACAATGCCAGCCATGCGTCCTCCTTACCATCGGCCCATGTGGGCATATACTGAAAAAACAATACTCATTTGAAGAATGGATAATGCAATTAGCAACAACATAGAATCTGATTGACAATTTACTTACCCCGGCATAATCTTCCTCGGTCATTTTTGGTTGTTCCTTCACATTCAAATGCTTCGGCGCTCTCTTGCCCAACTTCTCGGAGCTGTATAGACTGGTGGTGGTATGCTTCTGATTGTAAAACTGCTGCCGTGTCAACCTCTGACAAGCCCCCCGCAAAGTTTTGTCCGCCTTCTCCTGGTCCTCCGGAAGCACCCTATAGAATCTCTGTAATCATACATAAAAAATATTGTGGGGCTCATAAGTTAGCATGGTGGGGTCATCAACTATGAACGAAACTCAAAAACTTTTCCTTACCCAAAACTTGGTGATCACGGCTTCATAAGCTTTCCCAGCATAGCCCGAGTTTTCGGCGGCCTCATAGTGCGCCCAACTGGTGGCTAGCTTCCTCTCGCCGTTGGGGACGGGAGTGTAAAAGCCTGGCCAAAATTTCCTAATCAGAGCTCCAACCAAGGTGTTAGGCGCACGGGTACCTGGAGGAAATGTCCAGTTGCTGCACAATAGTAAAACATTAGTACATGCCAAATTGTTATGACCAAAATGAAATTACATGTTCAAAATTAGTATAGCTACTTACTCAATGTCGTTAGGCGTAATGATGGGTTTCTCCTCCTCAGAAGCAGGTTCGTCCACTGGGACACCCGATTCCCCACGAATCTTTGGCTTCTTCGGCCGCGTCGACGGCCCCGACTCCTGGTCTCGGGGCTCCCCCTTCGTGTCTCGATACTCCCCCTCCTGGTCTCGAGACCCCCCCTCCTGGTATCGAGACTCCCACTCCAAGTCTCGAGACTCCTCCTCCAAGTTCCGAGACTCCTCCTCCTCGTTAGGAGATTCCGAGTAAGCAGACTCGAAAGCCACGTCGCCAGAAGCGGAGGGTAGGTCACTCAGAAGGCGTAAACCTCGTACTCCACCTCGTCCTCGTCCTCCACCTCGTCCTGCGCCTCGTCCTGCCCTCGGGGGAATTCCGTCTCCTCCCTCGCCTCGTCTTGCACCTCGTCCTGGCCTCGGAGGAAGTCCACCTCCTCCTCCCTCACCTCGTCCTCCTCCTCCCGCATTGTCGTCATCGTAATGCGAGTTGGGAATGGGTGCTCTTCCACTTTTGGTAACCTTCTTCTGGTTCAAACACTTAAGGATAGAGGACGTTGATTCCTTGCGTTGGCTCATATTGGTGAATCACCTGCATTGAGAAGAGGTAAACAATTTAGTCAAGCATAATAAAGATACTAAGCATAATAAATATACTAAGCATAAATACTAAGCATAATAAAGATACTAAGCATAATAAAGATATTAAGCATAATAAAGATACTAAGCATAGCGAGGCATAAAAGACATAAAAGACCCTCACCACTCATCATCATCACTCTCATGTGTATGCTTGGGTTCCCATCAGCACTATCAACATCACTATCACGTGAGAAGTAAGTTGGAGGTTCATCGCAGGGTGGAGGCTCATCATTGCCATTGTCCGAATATAACTTGGTGAGCATATCAATGTCCTTTATATTCGTGACTACCTCACCACGAGTATGTGCATTGTTCTCAAGGTTCTCAAGATCTTGTAAGTCAAAGTCCCCAAAGTTCTCTTGTTCTTGATAGAAAACTCCCTCATATGTTTGGTCAATGTTGTTGTAATCATCGTCGGAGGGCATGGGTAGCTTACCATGTGGCGATACCTGGAACATGATTTCCTAGCCCTTGAGTTCCTCTTTCTGACATGGGTAGGGTAAATAATAAACTTGTTTGGCTTGGTGGGCCACAATAAAGACATCGGATCCACTATAGGTAGTTGAAGGCCTAACTTCAACTAACCCAATGGAAGGGGTACTTCTATATCCACCGCGTGGGTCGAACCAGTGGAATTTGACCACAACAAGATTGAGTTCTAGGGGCGTATTATTGAAGGTCAGCTTGTATACGTTTTGTAACCTTCCATAGTAATCAAAGTCATCGGCTCCTCTGGTGAAGACCCCGGTATTTATAGTTTTTGCATTTGGCCGACGGTTCTGGTAAGACTCTGTATGGAATCGATAACCATTCACATCATACTTCTCATACATCTCGACTTTACGGTTACAACCCTGGGAGACACATCTCAACTCATCCGACATCTCAACGTTGGGATCGGCTCCCTACAAGTTGCGTACAAATTGTGCATTAGTTACGTGTAATAAGAGGGACAAGTCACGGATTGCCAGGTAAGAGGGACAGGTTATAAATTACCTTTTCATAGAACCAAGACGTGAAATTTTTCTTTCCGGGGGCACCCACTTTCAGAAGGGTTTCCAACTCCGCATCATCGGGATCCGTCGTTCCCGACCACATTTCATCCGTGAATTGGCTAAAAGGAGAAAATATGTATTAGATCGAAACCGAGTTACTAGTTGCAAATGAATTTGTTCACCATTTTACCTAAGGAAACTAGGCACTTGATTTTCTTCCTCCTCTTCATTCTCACCGGGACCACTTCCTTCATGTTCATAAGCACATAAAGCATTATGCAATACTTCTCTTCGTTTTTCAAGGTATAACTTGTTGCGCCACCGGCCTTGCCACCGGGACACTGGAAGAGGAGGAGCTTGGGGTCATGCTTAGGCTCGTCGACATTGTACCGACAGACCTGGTTATGCATAGTGGGAACATCATCGCCATAGTATGTTGTCGTGGCTTCTGTTATCTCCTGGAGGAGAGTTGCCTCAGCTATGCATGCTTCAATCTTATTTTTGTTTCCACATTTGGTTCGAATATACTTAAACTCTCTCTCAATACAAAACTGCCAACGAAACTGCACCGGTCCACCCAAGAGTGCCTCGTTCACGAGATGCACAATGAGATGTAACATCAGAGTAAAGAAGCCTGGCGAAAAGATCGTCTCTAACTTGCATAGCAACTCCGGGACTAGATCATGCAGCTTCTCAATCATCAAGGGACATATCTGCTTGGCACAGAGCGTGCGGAAGAAATGACTCAACTCCGCAAGCACTCGCCAGATATGCTCAGGGAGATACCCTCTAACCATCACCGGCATCAGCCGCTCAATCCATATATGATAGTCATGACTCTTGAGCCCAGTGACTTTTCCAGTTGCCAAATTGACTCCCTTTCTCATATTCGAACAATAACCATCTGGGAACATCACGACGAATTTGAGCCACCCCAATGACTGCTTCTTTTGGAGGCTATCAAGGCAGTAGTAGGCATGTGGCTTGACCCAATTTTTTCGATTGCGTTCAGGAGGTTGCATGCATAGTCTCTTCCTATCACATAGCTCCTCAACATCGACTCTAGCCTTGACATTATCCTTTGACTTTTCAGGAATGTTCAGAATTGTGTAAAAGAGAGACTCTGCGACATTCTTTTCAGTGTGCATCACATCGATGTTATGGGGAAGTTCGCAGTCCTTATAATACTCGAGCTTCGTTATGCCTGCCTCGTGTGTCCAGTTGTGCGTTTTTCCATATTGCTCAAACTATGGGAAACCAGACTCGGTACGCACGAGAGCACGTAACTCGGCATCAACAGCAGCACCATCGAACGTTGGTATCTCTTTTTCTTCAAGCACAACTTTGCCCGTGATGAAGTTCTTTTTGTCTTGTCTGAACAGATGGTCTCCTTTGAGGTATGGTCGATGTGTGTCAAATGCGGAATACTTTTTACCCGCCTTTAGCCAAAGGAACTCAAGTAGATTCCTGCACACTAGGCATGGCCACTTACCAGTTGTACACCATCCGCAGAATAGGGCGTACCCGGGCATGTCGTGCATGGAATAGTGGAACCAAACTTTCATGTAGAAGTTTGTCTTTGATGCACGGTCGTATGTCAACGTCCCGTGGTGCCAAGAGTGGTTCAGATCTTCCACAAGCGGTTGCATGTACACACTCAAATTCTTCCCCGGGTATTCAGGCCCTGGAATGATCAGCGACAGGAATATGGTCTTCCTTTGCATTAGGGCTCCGGGAGGGAGATTGAGCGGCATAACAAACACGGGCCAGCAGCTATACGAGGCGGTCGACATACCATATGGATTGAATCCATCTGTTGCTATAGCAATTCTAACATTCCGAGCCTCTCCTGCCTCATCGGGGTGGTCTCTATCAAAGTTCTTCCATGCCTTACCATCAGATGGATGTCCCATCTTTACCCGTCCTTGCTCATCCTCATATCTCTTCCCCGTCTTGTGCCACGTCATCTGTGTGGCAGAATCCTTGGTCATGTAAAGCCGCTGGATTCTTTTTATGAATGGGAGATAACAAAGAATCTTCATGGCGACTTTTGTCTGCGTCTTCTGACCATCGTCTCCCTGTACCTCATGATACCTAGAGGCCCCACACTTGCTACAGTAATTGTCATCCGCAAACTGTTTCCAAAACAAGAGACAACCTTTTGGACAACAATCTATCTTTTGGTATTCCATGCTAAGCGCTCGCATGATTTTCTTTGCTTCGTACATGGTTTTAGGCAGACAATGCCCTTCAGGCAACATGTTACCATATGTTTGCAGATGGTCTTCAAAGCATGAACGGGTGTTGCCGTACTGGAGCTTTTTGGCTAGTGCTTGCGAGATGGCATCGAGCTGAGAAATCTTTGAACCCTCGTGCAGAGGCCTCTTAGCCGAGTCCATCAAATCATAGAAGGCCTTCGTCTTGGCTCCGGATCCTCTGGTTAACGAGGTTCCTCCAGTTCTGACGGTTCATGTGGTTCATGTGAAGGTGGCGAATCTGGCATGTCGGCATCATGGAAATCATCTAGCAAATTTCTAATCCCATCACCCTCATTGCCATTGATCCATTGCCGCATCACCTCACCTCTATCACATTCGTACTGAGTAAAGTCAACCGTGGTGACGAAGTCCCGCATATAACCATATCTCCAAAGGTGTTTTTTCATTTCCTCCTTTGACTAACGATGACGCTTATTGCAATGAGCGCAAGGGCAAGTTGGACGAATGCCTACCTTTGAACCACGCTCTAACTCCTTCACTAACAGATCAGTCTTCCATGTCCACTCATCTGTTCTATGAACAACACTAGTACGGCCACTGTACATCCACCCATTATCAGTCATCCTCTGTTTTTATTGGGAACCAAACAATAAACATAGCATTTCATATCAAATAATAGCATGAAACTAAATGCATCATATTTTCTATTTATCTACCGAGAAAAATGCATGACCTACATCTCTAATAGGTATAGAGGGTCCTAGCAGCCGTCGGATCCATAGATTGAGTAGGTTCTCCATGCTCTACCCCGTTCCGAGCTAGAATTTCGGCAGCACCTCCCCGTTGCTCTCCCGATACACGTCTCGGCAAAAAGCCAAGAGGATGTGCATCCGGAGAACAACGGGGAGGCGCTACCGAAATCCTGACTCGGACCAGGACAGAGCATGGAGAACGTACCCAACTACGCATCCGCCGACTGTCCCGTAAATGCCGCAAGCGTTACGCTTCATAATATGCGACCTCTAATGCATATTTATCCGCGTAACGCTCGCAGACGGGATATGACACCTAGGTGACGCGACTTGACGTGGAAATGGAATCTACTGACATAAAAATGCGAGGGAGAAGACGGAGTTCTAGCTCACCCTCGGCGGTAGAGGTAGTAGGCGACCTCCGGGACGACGACCTCCGGGACGGGGACCTCCGGGACGGCGACCTCTAGGACGGGGACCTCCGGGACAGCGACGGGACCTATTGAATGTAAATAGAGTCATGATTACCCTAATATACTAGAACTACTTATAGCACAACAAGTAATATAATAGAGCTACTTACCCTAATATTGTAGTGACCTCCGGGATTTGGCAGGGACGCTAGAGGAGGAGGCAGGGTGCTGGGGGAGGCGAGGTGGAGGAGGATGCTGGGGGGAGGAGAGGTGGAGGAGGATGCTGGGGGAGGCAAGTTTGAGGGGAGGCAGAGGGAGGAGGGGAGGCAGAGGAAGGAGGGGAGGCAGAGGGCACTCGGGCGGTCCTTTTCCGACAAAACCCTAATCCGAGGGACCCGCGGGTCTACCCCCGTAGCATTCTCCGTACGAGGGTTGAACAACGCACTCTCTTGATGTTTTAGGTTTGTTTAGGTCATATCTACATGGAAAACCAAGGATAGTCCCAAGGTTCCACCGGTCTACCCTCGTTTGACCCGCGGCGGGAGCCTCCTCCTACATGTCCAACACACTTCTCTAAGTGTTATCGCATGCAACGTGGACGGTAGTTTAGGTTTGTTTATGTCATACCAATATACTTTTTTGGCCTTTACAAGCGTACATGCGATAACCTTCACTCGGTGGAGGGTTTCTCCAAATAGTGGGTTCGATGCCCGAGGGTCCCCAAAAGGGAGGGGTTTCTAGGGTTTCCCCAATAGAGAGGGTTCGGTTCCCCGTGGTCCATAAAAAATGAGATATATCTTTAATATTTTTGTTGTAGTTGTGCACTATATGTGTATTTTGTTTTTTCTATTTCACATTTATGCTTAGCATCGGGTTCCGGAAGATTCGCGTCGTTATTCAATGCGGGTGGTGGTATACGCGTTGTAATCTTACAATCACCAAGTTATTTATAAATTACATCTACATTAAAATTATAGTGGGAAATAAATTATGCAACTATTTGAATTTTATAATTTGGAGTAAAGTAGTAAAAGTACCTACCTAGGCCGACGACATTGCCGTCGGCGTAAAACGTGCTGGCCAGATAGGCGGACGGCCTGGCCGTCGGCGTATCGACGCGCCTAACGCCGTTGCCCGCGCCCGTCAGGTGGGACGGGTGGTAGGGACACGTGGCCCTATACGCTGACCGTCACCGTTAGATGTAGGTCGCTGGACGCCGACGGTTTTATCTACGCCGACGGCGGCCGTCGGGGGGTTTCACCCTACGCCGACGGCCACCTGGCCCAGCTAACGAGGCCGCCCAGTTACGCCGACGGGTCCGACCTTTAGCCATCGGCGTAAAATAAGGCCGTCGGCGTTTCTTGTTTTTCCTGTAGCGATGGGGAAAAGGAGGCCAGTCGGCCAGAGGATAGAATCTGCCACCTGTTTTCGGCTCCAATATAGTACCATGTCGACCGAGCAGAGCAGTGGATTCGATCGAGCAAGCTAAGGCAAGCGATCCATACCGATACGATCGAGCAGGCTGAGAGCAAGGACACTCCATGCATATAAATAGATCATATATGCACGTCATGTCACTGAAAAGTGACATAAAGTTAGAAGCAGAGGTAACCGGCCAGGATTTAAAACTGTTTTAATGAATAAGCACACATGTATTACAAGATTCTGCTTTGACCAGGAATAGTCTAAGTATACCAAGGGTATTTTATGAAAAGTTGATATCATTTTTTTTAATACGAATCCAACAATACCATTTTCAAATAACATAGCCGAAGTATTGTTGATAAAAAAATTCTTCCTTTGTAGGAAAGGAAGTAGTGGTCGACCTTAATTAATCATGTAGGATCAAACAAAAATTCACCGCAAACTCCGATCGATGAAGGAAGACGACATATAATAACAGAATAATAGGCAGGGGAATACTAGAGCCATGCCCCTTCTTCCCCTCCTTTGAGCACTCGACACGTAAATTATACTCCAAGACGACTATTATTGCTCCAAATCTTCCACTTTTTTCCCAGTCAACACTGCAATCTCTCCCAGTCATCGATCGATCTTGTCATCTTCACAAAAATTAACTGAACTGTCGGCAACGGTTACACACTAGCTAGTAGGCCAGCTTGCTCGTGACTGTCATGATCGGCGCAAGCAGCAAATCTACCGGCGGCCGGCGTCTTTATTTAGCAGAAAACGGCGGCTATGATCGGACGTACTCCAGTTCGGTGTTAACATGTTGCTAGATCAGCCACACGGTAGAGGAGTTGCAGGTTGAGCTATCGCCGGCGGGCGGCGGTCTCACGCTGCGCGTTGAAGTAGACGGCGGCGACGGGGAGGCCGAGGTCGTTGTCCTCGGCGAACTTGCGGGTCCTGAAGCGGTCCCTCGACAACGGCGGGATCACCGCCGCCCGGCGCTTCTGCTGGAATAGCACGAGAATGAACCTATGGATGCCGATGTTTGGCCTTGGGCTCTCGTAGCTCACCACCTCCTTCCCTGAAATTATGGCATTTGGCATGCATCAGAAAAGAAAAAAAGTGCAGAGAGAGAGGAAGGAGAAGATTAAAAAAAACCTCTAACAAACCAATAATATATAAGATAGTACACAAACTCCTGGTTAATTAATTAGTACACACCGCCGCCATTTGGTTCCCTCTGCACCTCTGTGCATGATCTGTATCCCTGTACTCTCCCTCACAGAACTAGCAAAGGCTAAAGCATGATGTACAATAAAAAGACTTACCAAAAGAAGCATCAGTAGTCCCAGGAATATCAGTAACAATCCTGCAAAAGGGTGGTCCAATCAAAGGTCGTCTTACATGTATTATTCTACTAATGTCTAGGAATTAATCTGAAAGCCGAGACCATAGCACACCATGCATGAAGGCTAAATTGTGTATAATATGAACATTATGCCCAGTATCTTGTACTCCCTCTGATACATGACCCTGTCCAGTCTAGCTACTTAACTAGGTTTTATCAGTTTTGTTAATTAGCCAGGTAATAGTTTATTTAATCTCTTACACTAGGTTTTAATAAGATTATAACATGATAGTATTGGTTACCAGTGAAGATGCTCCCTCAAGTACGGATCACTGGGTCCTGGCACATCAGGGTCAGTCATCACCTGAAGAACCATAAGAATAGCACATGGGCATGGTTTCACTTGGGAGATATATGGCAATAGGGCCAAAATCAAATTTGGCATGTCTATCTAATGGGTAAACTGCATTCTAGTGTGGGAGAATAGGCCGACGAGAGATACCCACCAACGTGAAGAATGTTCTAAGGTCGCCCCCCTGGACCTCGACACGCGGCTTGGCGGCGACGGCGGAGGGGAAGAACTCATGGCCGTTGAACACCTGCTTGTTGGAGCTGTAGGTCGCCGTCATCTTCACCGTGGGGCTGAAGCTGTCCAGCACCTCACCAATCACCCTCCCCACGACGAGAGGCTCCAACACCCTTGACATTGTTGATGCCCTGGAATCTGAACCCAAGAGATGATCAGTGTGCGTGTCTGCCTCTTTGCTGAATGGTAACTGTGTGTAGGTGCTGCTGCAGGGGTATTGCAAGACGAAGGCCCTCTATTTATAGACGTGGAACAGATGAGAGCATATCCATCCGGCTAGCTATGCCTTCAAAACAGAAGGCTACGAAGAAAACGATAGGCTGGGACATCTCTACCGCCCCCTGGTAGGATCACATTAAGCCCTTGTTAGATTGTTTCTGTCATTTTCCTCCATCTATGGACTACAAAATTGAGCCACTTGCGCCAAAGTACCTGCTTATTTGATTCCATATATATGTAGCTTAAAGATATTTATTCTCGACAGAAGATTTAGGGCAATGGGAGCTAAAACAGTACTACGTGCCTAGAATCCAGATTTGTCAGAAAAAGAAAAGGTCGTTTCTCATCCATTCGTTGCAATATTTCTTTACAACAATAAGCATCATCTGGAAGTCCATGCATTTTGTATTATAATATCATGGCATATTTCTTGATGGAAGGTGAAATAGGCTATAGGGACTCGACATCTATGTGTGCTCCCTGCTTCCTAAAATAGGATGCACATCATTTTTGGTTAAAGTCTAACTTTTTAAAGTTTAATCAACTATGTAGAAAAAATTATAAACATCTATAATCTTAATTTTATATTGTTGGAACCATCATGAAATTTATTTCATATTGTGTACGTTTGGTACTATAGATATTCATATTCTTTCTAATATAGTTGGTCAAATTTAAAAAAAAATAACGTTTAACAAAAACTATATGCATCCAGTTCTGGAAAGGAGGGACTACATTGCATGGAAAGCGGTAAACTTATATATGTGCCAAGGTACCATACTACCATCTCATCAAAAACAAGAATATTGATGTGCATCAGTTTACCAGCCAGCTAACTAAAGTAGTCCATGCTTAGGACAACACTGAAGAATCTTAGTCGCAGCATGCATTTCATTTTGTTATCACAAAATCATTAGGACACATAGGTGTGTGGTGGTAAATGTACAAACCATGTCAAAGATGGCAGCTTAATTATGCTAGTTCATGTGCCTGTTTCTTTTGTCCCTCGTTTTCTTTTCTCCTTTGTTCTTCCATTTCTAAAGAAACATACAACGCTATTGTAAATTCTCTATGGACTGTCCTTTTACCTATATATTACTCTTCTTATTAACATGCATATATTCTATTTGTGTTCTTTCCCAGCTAGCGTTAGCTTGGACATTCTCAAAGTTGCACCACAAGCATCTTTTTCTCTTGAGGAAACAAAGCAAATGCCTGCTGAATCACCACGCGCGCTCTGCTGAGCTATGAATTGTTTTGCAAAGAACATACCCTAAACAGCATTGCACTAGCATGGACTTGCCAATCCTAGTGATTATTCCTTCGAGGCAAGTGCAAGAGGGCATAAGTTATGCTCTCGAGTGGACAAGGGTTCCCTCCACTACTACACAAAGCGTCCCTCTGGCAAAGTTCTTTGTTTATTATAACACTTTGCAGGGAAAAGGAGATCCCCAATTATGAGCTCTTCATTAGGCAAAGCTTAGTGCTCTTGTTTCCCTAAATGGTGGAGCCATCTCCATTGTTTGCCCATCCTAATCTCCCTTTTTGTCAAATTCTCGTACTCGTAATTGAAAAGTTACGGAATAAGACCGGTCATTTTTCAATGAAAATAACATATAAAACTCTGGAAATTTCGAAATCAGGTTGTACCCGCTCATGTGCTTCCCCATGCTATGTATTCACTAACTAAAGCAACACATAGATACGCCATTTTACATTCTTTGCCTAGTGCCCGGTCTGAAGTTCCGAAGCAGTCAAGTGTTTCCCTGCCATCGGGAGTTAAATTCTTGAAGGGAAAATTGCCGCCCTATTGTGAAGCCATATTAAAGGCAATCAAATTATGAAGTTGATACCATGTTAGTGCTCCATAGAACTTTTGGTTCTCTATATTATTTTTTCACATTTAATGTTTGAGCGCATAATTTAGCTCCTCCTACTCGAGTCTAAGAGGTTTTGATGATAGGCTCTTTGCCATTCATGAATGAGAGGTTACTTAAACAAGATCGATCTCAGTGCTCATTCACTGGGTGCTTTATGATTGTGATATCTGATGTGCATATCTCATGAGTGTTAGTTTGCCATTAATTAGCTATGTATCTGATTTTGCTGAGTAAATTACAAAAAACCACCATAATTGGGGCAAAGTCATCAAACACCCACCAAAATACATGTTTTCTGGTGATTTTTTATGAAGGGTTGATAAATTTTTCTAAATTGTGGTGGTTTTTTGCAATTAACTCGATTTTGCTAGTATAGTTGGTATGTAATCCTTTAACATAATCTTTATTCATCAGAGGGCGCGTGGGTCGTGTGGCCCATGGATCTCTTGGTATTTGGTCGTTTTTCATATTAGTTTGTATGATTTGAAGTTAGTCTAGTTGTCATCTTCGGCGATGGTTGCTGCTCTAATACACTGGTTTTTTGGGACTTAGCACGGCGAATTTCCGCGTGTCTATTACAATAAACTCTACTATGAAAAGTTTGCCCGGCTCTTATGATGAAGGGAGGAAAACGGCGGCACGCCGTCGGCGCATTAGTGTCTGTAGTCGTCGTTCGGTGATCAAGGACGTATTTGTATTTTTTTTATTACTTTTAGGACTCTTTATGATGCTATTGTTGATTATTAATAGATTGGTGAAATTTCGTAAAAAAAACTAGGTAAAAATTTGAGGCTATATATTTGATGCATCGATCATTTGGTCATAGTCTTGTTGTCGTGTCAGGTGTGGTGTGTCCCATGGCAAAAGAGTATAGAAAGAGACACACAACTGTGAAACTTGAGATTATTGGCTAGGCAAAAAAAAGTTCAATATCGTCTCTTTGTGCTGCAAACGGAAAAGGATATTTTTCCTACGAGGTGTACTATAATTCCAATCCCTATTTAGGTCTTGTTTATTTTATCGATATTTTTATCTCCAAAAGATGTGGGGATATACGGGGATTTGGTGTCTATCCAATATTTTTCAATCCCCTTAAATACTTTTCTCTAAAAATACTCTACCATGATAAAGAGTTTTTAGTCTATCAAAAATACACTAGTGTGAAGGGGATTTATGGGGATATTTTAGGATTATCCTCTCCAAACACGGCCTAATAAACGACCTATCGAGGAAATTCCGAGATACAAAATAATCTTCTCGTATCCCTCAGGTACCCTAAAAGTAAACAAGGCCTTAAGGACAATGACATGGCATATTGAAAGCATACGCCCTGCAAAGCTCTGGTCTGGAAGATGCACCGGTGAAGGTACAAATACCAAATCATTTTGCCGTTTCTGGGCACATTATTCTAGCTCTCTGCAATCTTCTGGCTTCCCAAATGGGAAGGGCATCATTTTTCAAATCAGAGCGCCATGTTGTCACTTTGTTATCGCCTGATTAGCTTAGCAGCCGAGAGGAGGTATAAGTGACGTTGCCAGTTCGGCTCGGCCGTGGTCGCTGTTAGATTGTATAGTCTCTCTATATTTGCCAATTATATAAGGGTATTTAATATATTTGCCATACACACATGTACGTATATATTGGTGTTTGGTCCCTAGTTAATCTAAGTTTTTCTTTTGAAATACCAGTTAATTCAAGTTGATCATCACAGCATGGTGTCAGAATCCAGGATGAGGTCTTCGCAGGATGCAACTCTTGTTGCTGCTGCCTATTCTCCTCCGGTAAGGCTCTCTTTGCACCAGGTGTGCTGCTACAGCCTCGTCGCTGATGTTTTTCCTCTCTCCCAAATCCCCCCCAAACCGCTGCCCAAGATCTCCGATATAGATGCAATTGGGTCAGTATTAGATCATCCTCTTTTTTTTAAATAAGAACACTTAAAGTAATATGAGCAGCAAGCCGTCTCATTAAAAGTTTTCCAGTTTCCTCGGATACTCTGATAAGAAAAAGAGTGTGTAAGAAACTTGATACTCTGAGAATTACAAAATGTTCATATAATCATGATTAACCAGAGACGAGAACCAGAGACAAGACACGACTCGGCGCTGATCCCCAAGAACTGCCACTAGATCTTGATTTGCCTAGTTGAGCCAAAGCATGAGCAACTTCATTTCTAAACCGATCCACTTTGGCAACAGTAAACCATTCATAATTCCTCAGGATCTCCTTCGCTTGACGATACAGGCTCCAGCATTCCGAACGATCTCCATCTGGACCATTAATTGTTTGCACGACACATGAGCAATCAGACTCCAACGAAGTGGAGAGATAGGCACTTCAAACCTTCAAGGAAAGCCAGGACCTCGGCCTCTTCAGCACTAGTACAGCTCGATACAAATTTCCATTCCGAAAAAGTGGCCGATCGAGATGATTCCTGATAATTATACCAAAGCAGGCCCTCTTGGTAACGAAATCCCAGCATGCGTCCATATTCACTTTCACTGTTCCTTCATCTAGTGGTATCCAATTGGAATGTATAGGGATTGGAGCTGCCAAGTGATCATTGTTGGTTACGTTCTCCTTCCCCTTCGTGTTAGAACTGGTAGACGCCACAACCGAGAAGAAGATCATGTAATTCCTAATGAATGTCGCTGATGTGGCAACCGAGGCCTTTCCATCCCCATGAACAATATTATTACAGTGGTGAGTGACAGACCCTCCAAAGCAGAAAAAGCGTCAGTGACCGCATGTCAACGTACATCCCATGCAGCAACGTGAGTAGCCACTCCAGGCTGGCGACCTGGACCTCTTCTTTTGTAGGTATGTCACACACGTTGCGCATCTCCTCTCTCAGTACTCGAGCCAGAGTGCATTGAATTACAGCATGGTGCTCGTCCTCGTTCTCCCGGCCACAGATAGAGCAGATCGGATCAACAGTTGGAATTCACCTGTTGAGGCCCACTTTCATAGACAACGAGGAGGCCGCCGCCTTCCAAGCGAAGACACGAATTTTGTTCGGGACTTTAGCTTCCACACAAGGTCCCATATATGCCGATCCCCCGATGGTTCTGAGCTTGACTGACCCCTGTTCAAAGTTTCGTAGGAAGGTTCCATCCCCAACCGATATGCCGACCGAACTAAGAAAAGACCGTTGCTCTCCGGATACCAAGCCACAAAATTTTCACATTGCCTAGGAGGAAGTTTGATGGATAGGATGGCATTAGCATCGTACATAGAACAACAAGATCTGACCGCCTCTTCATCCCATGTGTGTGTGTTGTCGTTAATGAGCTCGCTAACCCATCTTCTTCTCGAGTTTACCCTACGAGCAATGAAACTCAAAGCCCCGGGCAGGGGATCCAATTATCAAGATTTTTTTTCACCTAGGAGCCGGATCCAATGCGCGATATAACACCTTTCTTTAGTAACTCTAGCCCATGCATAACTCCTTGCCACAAGGCCGACGTATTCTTGATGAAGGCATTATCAAGTAGGTTTGCCGAAGGATTGTACCTGGCTTTGAGCAGCCGAGCACACAATGTATCAAGGAAGTAGAGTAACCTCCAAGCTTGCCGAGCGAGCAGACCCTGGTTAAAAATACGGAGATCTCGAAAGCCAATACCACCCTGAGATTTAGGACATGTCATCTTATCCCATGACATCCAATGCATACGTCTTCAATCATGTTTATCGCCCCACCAGAAATTCCTCACAATTTAGGACAGATCATCTAGTAAACCGACAGGGAATTTGAAGATGCCCATAGCGTATGTTGGCAAGGATTGCAACACTGTTTTTACTAGTATTTCTTTTGTAGCTCCAAACATGTATTTCTCACACCAATCGTCAGCTCGTGAAGATTTCATTTTTTTATTTGTCCCTCTGGCAGATTTCCTTTTTTATTTGTCCCTCCAGCACACAGGGAGGCCCAGGTATTTTTCTTCAAAGCATTATGTATCATATCTAAGGATATTCTTTACCTTAGATTAAACCTCTGTTGAACGCCTATCACCATAAAGGATGGAACACTTGTCCAAGCTTACTAGTTGCCCCGTACGTCTCTCATATTTGTCCAAAACTGATTTAACCACAGTAGCTTGATTGGCAGACCCTTTGAAGAATATAGGAGGTTGTCATCGGAAAATAAAAGATGTGACACGCCCGGGGCTCTCTACCCTCTCTAGAACAAAATTTTCCAATGACATTATCATTTCTAAAAAAGCTAGTTCATTTTTTAAAACTAAAAAAAAGGGTAGAGGGTACCCTAAGGGTGACCGACTTGCATCTCTAATCTCCGAGCTTGCAGATTTGCGAGTGTCGTCCGATGGCCACCGACGCGGAGTTGGGATCAGTGGAGGGTTTGTGGGAGGGGAGGAGCGATCCTCTGCGGGTTTACTGAGTGGGAAGAAAGAAAGAAAAAACAAGAGATTTTTTTGCAAAAAGAAATAGAAAAATAAGAAAAAGTGATGAGAGGAAGATGGGGCATTCCAGTGGGTTGTGCAGAAGTTATTTTTATGGGCTATTTAATGATGGGCTGCCAAAAGCTGATATGGTACACGAATTTTCTCGAAATTCTGGATGGGCTAAGGCCCAAACGGTCTACCATCTAGGTCCACCCATGTTGAGAAGCACTTCAGTCAAGTCTGTGTTACCCTAAAAAAATCAAATCTATGTAAAACATGGGCTAATAATGGTTGGGAGGAACTCGGAGTTTTCTGTTTGGTCTGCTCAACCCAGGCTCCTGCGAATACCCTTGTAGCAAAAAAGGGGAAATAGTGGAAGGCTTTGACCATCGGAAGTGTGAATCAATCTCCATATGCTTGAAGGAACCAAACCTGTGTTACGATAGCGAGGCGCCTGCGGTGACTTCGTCAATCTGAAGACTCGTCGGCTCAGTCTCTCGAAGGTGCTTATAGGGGTAGGGTGCACGTGCGTGTGTTCATAGGAATGAGTATATGTATGTATTGTAAGCGTCTGCGTTCGTACTGTGTTTCTTAAAAAAAATCCGTGTTACCCTAAAAAATCAAATCTGTGTGTAAAAAAATAGGCTAATGCTTGGGAGGTTGTGTAAAAAGAAGTTTCAGTTTGATCTAGTCAACCCAGGCTACTGTGAATACCCGTCGTTGCGTAAGTAAAACGGAAATACAGTGGAAGGCTTGGACCATGAGAAGTGTGAACCAATCTTCAGATGCTGCTAATAATTTTATTTTTGAACCAAGATAGGTCCCGAAGGACCTAGATGCTGCATTTTATTAAAGCGGTGGGTACATCAAATATACAGGACTAAAAAGAAAAAAATTACAACGGGGCCCTCAATTTGCACGTAGCACCCTGCAGGAAAGTGTCAAATGCAATCAAGTCCCTGCACACCAGATGCTGCTAATAATGGAGAACGGAGAAAGACTAGCTTGAAATGTCGTAGCTAGCTACTAACTATAGTTGCCAAGTCAACAACAGTTTTTTCACCAACAGTTATCTGTTCTGTGTCGCCTTGTTGCCAAGTCTGTGTCGATCGCCTGCTGGTGCTGGTAGACCATCGGGCTGTCCACTACAGTAGGGCGCTAGCTGCTGTTTTCTTCGATCTTAATTAATTCAACACTTGCGTCCGGTGATGTCCCAGACAGGAACTAAGTAACTATAGTTGCTACGTACGTAGCTAGTAAATCAATGACTGAAATGGGGGGCTCGATGATGCTGCAGGAAGACGAAGTAGTCTTCTATACGTGGTTGAGCGTCGTGTCGTGATCTCATCGATATTTTACTGTTAGAGAGCGGTGTCGCGCGCGCGGGGCTTGAGTTTGATTCGTGGGTTCAAACCGTGGACGGTCAGGTTGGTCATCCACATGATGCATATTCAGCCATTCATCAGGTGGTAGCGGGCCATATCTTCTCTTTTGCCCTTTTTCCTCAAAAAGGACGGTCGGGCGGACCGGACTTTGTTTTTCTGCGGAACGGGCCGGCTTGAAGTGTTCAAAATGATTTCTAGGAACCCGTCGTACACCGCCATCGACGGGAACCCACGGAGCATGGACCGTCTATAGTCTAGAAGCTCGCTCAGACTCAGGCCAGTCTTCAAAATCAAGGAGCTGGGCATGGGCGTATATCGTTGCATTATTAGGCATAATTTTCACGATTAGTTATAGAATATAAATCATGACAAAACCAGCTACTAGCTTATGTAACTCGAATATACTAGATGTACTAAACAACAGAATGAACGGAAACAAACAACAGCTAAACATGTACTCACAGAATATGATGGGCCGAGTCCATGTTGCGCACGTTCGCGAGATTCCCGCAAAGCGCACGCCCGTCGCGAGGCGGCGGACGTCGTCGGAGGAGGAGCGCGCGTGTATCTCTTTATTGCCACTCACTTATAAAGTGGTGCAACACTTCACCATATAAGTTAAACATGTATTTGCAGAACATGATGGGCCGAGTCCATGTTGCGCACGTTCGCGAGATTCCCGCAGCGCACGTCCGTCGTGAGGCGGCGGACGTCATCGTCGGAGGAGCGCGTGTATCTTTTTTATTGCCACTCACTTATAAAGTAGTGCAACACTTCACCATATAAGGTGATGCAACTCTCCTTCAACTTTCCACGTGGGACTAAACTTGAGCTCCCACTCCACTTCCACGTGAGCTACCACAAACATGGGCCCAAACACATATAGGCTGCCACAAATTTAGGCTTTGAGATTTAGGGAAAATCTGAAATACACATGGACCTAAATGGATTAGCCCCATTATTTCTAACAGACCAAGCCAACTGCGCTTATTGGCCTGGCCCATCAACTGCCCAGTTAACGAGCCGTCAGCACGCAATCGTCTAAGACCAAGCCGACTACTCCAATCGCTCAGGACCAAACCGATTGAAATGAGGAGAGCGGACGGTTGAGGCATGGAATCCTACTGCTCTGGTTTCAAGTCGTCAAGCGATAATCCTACACCTACGGAAATTATGCAACGGAATAATCTTACGGGCTGACGTGGTGGCTGGCGTTTGGTCCTATTTTTTTTTCTTCCTTGAATTTAGGATCACGAACTGAATTTAGGATCACGAACTTGAATTTAGGATCACGAACTAAGGCTTAATCGGTCATGCCCAAAGCCGAGCGACGCAGTCGGCGGCCTAGGATGATGATTGCTACATATCTAAATTGTTAAATTGGTGCAACACTTATCGGAATGATTAAAAAAGTATTATTAGAAAAATCCACCGCCATCTTCTCTTGGCCTTTTTTCCTGAAAGGACGGTCGTGCGGGGTGGACTTTTTATTTTTGCGGACTGGACTTGAAGTGTTCAATGATTCGTAGGAACCCGTCGTACACCGCCATCGACCGGAAGCCACGGAGCACGGGCTGTCTGGAGTCTAGAAGCTCGCTCTCATAGCAGTCTTCAAATTCAAGGAGCTGGGCATGGGCACATCTCATCTCATCTCCACTGTGTGCGTGCGTGCGTGCGAGTGCGACCCGTCAAAAATTCAAACCCAGCACACGTTCCTCGGGCCACGGCGTCGACGACCCGGCTGCATGCGAATAGGGTCGATCGGGCAGGCAGCACAGCCATCGACTAAAAAAAGATGGAAGCCGGTAGCCCCGCTCTGCGCGCAGCCACGCCGGCTATATAATAGTTGCAGCACACACGTCGCGTCTCGTGCTTCGTCTGGACACATTGACCCCATCACGGCGTGTTAGCTGCTTCTCTCACGATCCTCTCTTCTCAAGCTCCACCGGCTAGCCTGATCTGGCCATGGCTGGACCGGGGGAGAAGCGCTCTGCCGCCGCCGCCGGCAAGACGGTCCCGCCGCCTCGACCCGCGCCCGGCGGCTCCGGTACGTACTACAACCATTTAATTTTCCCGCCTCGTCTCCGTTCCCCTTTTGGATAACGACGATCTCTCAATATATTTGGTTTTGTGTTAGTTCGACGACCACCACGAGTCCACGCGATGGAAGCCGTCTCTAGTTCCTTCGCCTCTTTCCTTGTGTATTCTCGCCGTTAAGCTTGCCTACTGCTCTCCTGCCTCTCGGTCGCAATGATCTGAGCCTAGAAATCGATTCAAAGATCCTTGCAAGCTCCCACGGGGGTTTCGTCCATAGCATACGCCAGAGCCTTGTTTCGTCGATAGTAGCCAAAATTGCCCTCTTCTTGACCTGTGGGCTGTGGCCACATGTCCCGATGTTTTTTAAATTTGGGTGCTCCCAACTTAGTCCACGTTCTTCCAAATCTGGACAGCAGCCTCGCGTGAAATGCGCTCGATCGCCGGCCGGCATCTTCGGACAAAACTTGAATACTCTCTCTCTCTCTCTCTCTCTCTCTCTCTCTCTCTCTCTCTCTCTCTCTCTCTCTCTCTCTCTCTCTCTCTCTCTCTCTCTCTCTCTCTCTCTCTCTCTCTCTCTCCGTTCTAAAAAATAAGGCATATAGCCTAGTACTCTATTTTGAAAATGAATGTAGAAGTAAATCACAGCGTCAATGTTAATCATTTCGTATTATGTTATTTTTTAAAAAAATCTGGCTAACTTTACGTACCACTAGTTCACTTCTCAAAAAAATTATATGTCATCCTATAAAAAAAACGGTGGTACTAGTACTACTTGTCCACTAGAGTCATGGATCCGTCCTGCTTCGTAGACAAAATTAAATTAAATTTTACTTTCGCGGGTTTATGCGAGTTACCGCTTGCAATCCTCCTGTGTTATGGATCGTTGATGACCTAGATTTTCACCGTTATATGTACCTATTGTAAGCCGCTGGTCGGGATATGTTGCATTTGAGAAATTCCCGTAAGAACTCCCCATATAGTAAAGTTTTGTTGGACGACACTTGTGGTTTTTTTTTTATTTGAGAGGTTTTTACACATTAAAATCAAGTACCCCGCGTGTTCTTTGTTTATTGCTTGCCATGTTTATAACACTTTGTATATTTGGCTAGTATTTAAAAAAAACTGAAATTATAGCAATTTGGTCTAAAAACGTTGCTCCAATAGCCTTTTCATAAATGGTTCTCCGTCATAACAAGTTAGGAAGCTGTGTATATTGGCCTCCCACTTGGTATATTTGCCAAGTCTCTGGCCACTTCCTATAATTGCTAAAACAAGCGTAGGAGAGAAAACTTCCCTCGCGTGACTCACTCCCGCCGCCTCCCACGCCACCATTTGACCCTGGCGTCTCCGCGCCAAGTTCACCAAGCATCCTCGTGGCCCCGCCCCTCCTTTCTCCACTGACTCACGTGCCCCCGCGACCAAATCGAGTGTTGCCCTGTCACAAGCTCACACCGGTCAATTCAGACTGAGGGAGGCTGGCGTCAGTGTTTCATGGTGCGGGTGAGCTCGACCCGCACCCTGGTGCTCCCAGCCTTCATGTCTGCGTCCCCTCGCCTCTGTGCATATTGCAGCATGGTGGCGACCCATACCACCTTGACGGCGCTACCTTGCTTCCTAAGCCACCATGTACCTCCTCCGTGTCCTTCCACACCCCCACCTAGCCTCTCGCACCTGTGCCGCCTCCCGCCAAGCCTGCAAAGAAGCTCCCCGTCATCATAGACATGGCTTGCATTCAGGAAAGGGAATGTGTGCATTATCCAGCCAAACGGGGGATCGGCATCCGCTTCCTGCAAGAGTTCAAGCACCTTGCATAGTAGGTGTGCATTATCCAGCCAAACGGGGGATTAGTATCCGCTCCAGTGGTCCCACGTGTCGTTCGGCTTCGATGCCGCATCATCCGGATGTCGGGAGTAGGCATTCTTCCCTTGGTGGTGACACCAACCATGTCAACACCAAAGTCTCGAAGATGCTATTGATGGGGCTGGGGGCGGGGAGAGGGGGGGAGGGGGGTTAACCTCCTCTTGTCCAAGTTGATCAAGCGCCTGCAGATTCCTCTCAAGGATCTCCGGCCCATTTCCAGGGTGTCAGCCCCGGGCTCACTCAGCCACTGGGCAAGGTCACGTTGTCCATAACCTTTAGATCAAGGAGAACTATCGCATTGATCATGTCACCTTTGATGTGACAGACACCCATTGCCTTACAACAATATCTTGGGATGTCGGGCACCGACATATTTCATGTCTGCCTCGCAGTATGCCTATAACGTCTTGAAGTTGCCTGGCCCATGGGGCGTCGTCTCGATGTGTTTGTAATGCCACTTGACACGATAAAAGATATCTAGGGTTTATGTAGAGACTATGTTGACTAAGGCTTCAACCTGGCGTCGGTGAATGACTTGAACATAGATGAATAATCTTTAGATATATAGGCATCGGTGATAGGTGTCTCCACATTGGACGTCGAATCTTGAATATCTTCGACACCTCCTAACGATTTGGAACTTTAAACAACATGGACTACTTGGTACAGTAATTACTTTGATTTGACAAGTTTCCCGCTTTTTTATAATATTTTTTTGGTACTACTAAGCATAACTTAGGCATTCTAGAACTATCATTTAAATATTAAGTTTGACGATTACTTATATATTTTGGAAGTGTGGTTCGTGATAGCTCACGAACATCCTACATCAGCGAGCAAGCTTCTTTTTTCTTCCACGTGATTATCTCTTATTTGTCTTTTAAAGGTGCACTTCACAAGATTTTAGTGTTAGACATATTAATATTCCACACACACAGGGAATATATAGTTTCTATAGTTATATATTTACCTAAAAATACACAATAACCACTACTATGATATTTGATGATTGTACGGTTTACAGATATGTGTATTTTTATTAAAATATATATAATGATACACAAACTTGCACACTTGTATGCACACTATATAATTTATGCATATGCGAAAATTGGTTTATGGAGAACTCTGCCAGCAAAGTAATAAAAAATAATGCTTCAAGATTAACAAAATAGAAAATCATGCACATTAAGGCCATTGTGTGATAAAAAATAGGTTTAGAGGAGTATAAAAGTCCAGTATGAATTTTCCATTTTTTGCGCTAGTATTGACCGCCGAAGAACTAGCATGTCGACGATGCTTGTTGTAGGAGTAGGGCATGCAGTTGTCGTTGTATGTAAGGAATATTAGGTTGGCGACGATCTCACCGACTGGGTTTAGCACCGGCATATGCTAACGACATGTTGGCATAGCTAGGCGTCACAGTGTGGAACACGGCCATCACGTAAGTAAGACGTAGGAGCTCTTCTGCTCTTTCTGCAGCCACGAGATGAGATAGTTGATGACGAACCCCGAGAAGGCGTAGTCAAGGAAGAACGTTAGGCTTTTTCTTAAAAAACTGTAATAGGAGAAGTCTTGTGGGAGTGCCAATAATGTGACTAGGGAGTGGTATAACTAATGAATCTTTGAGAAATTACTGATGGATCAAACTTAGTATAAAACGTCAACATGTGATTTGGTTTTACAAATCTAGTTACAATGAAGCGAATAGTGAAAATGATGCTTGATTCAAAACGGAGAGGAATATTGCGATGCCAATCCTTCATGTTTGCATGCCTTTTTTATTTGTATGTTGCATGAAAAGTGTCTTTCCTCCCGAACTCCAGCGCTCGCTTTGTTTAAAAAAAATCAAAACACATATTTACAAGTTTTAAAAACTCTGAAAATAAATTCTAGGCATAGTCAATGTCTTATCCTATAAGCGCGAAAAATTGCAACCCGTAATTCTTTATAATATTGTGGGCTACATAAAAATAGCAAAATCTGAAAAAATAGAGATGTAAAACTATGCATACTCAGATCTACAATTTTGTTATTTTTTATGTAGCTCATAATACATAGTATTTGAAATTGGTATTTTTTCCACATTTATGGGATACTTCACTGGCTACATGACCCCAGATTTTATTTCAGATTTTTCTAAAACTAAGAAATATGTTTCTTTGGTTTTTTTATAATCACTGGTGCCCATTTGCACCAAATCTTCCCTCGATGTATTTTGTTTTTTTTACTAAACCAGGATCACTGGTACCAACGTGCACTCCATAAGACGTACTAGGACTCTGATCTACAATTTTGTTTTGTGCCAGGCCACAAAATCTTCTGAAAGATGTTCACTCAAAATAATGTGACAATGCATTGCTCTTCTACTGTGTGGGCACTGTATAGTAGTACCTCCTCATAGTGTCCGTAAGACGTACTACCAGGACTCTGCGTTTGGAAGGATTGCAAAGATACTAACACGTGTGTTATCAGGTATCACCAAAAGGCTTCCCCGCCTCGCGTTCATGATCCTGTTAGCAGTGCTGTTCCGTCAGCTTCAGGCTCCGCCTCCCAAAATCTGCGGGTCGCCAGGCGGGCCTCCGGTCACCGGGACGAGGATCACGCTCAAAGACGGGAGACACCTGGCTTACCACGAGTCCGGTGTCCCAAAGGATCAGGCAAAACACAAGATCATCTTCGTCCATGGATTCGACTCCTGCAGATACGATGCGCTGCAAGTATCACCTGTACGTGACGACGATCAATCTGTCTGATCTGAATATGCTTTAAGTACAGAAACACTTGTTACTTGTTAGAGATTCTGATGTGTGTGGCTTGAAACTTTGGCGATCCCAGGAGCTGGCACAGGAGCTCGGGGTCTACATCTTGTCGTTCGATCGGCCTGGGTACGGCGAGAGCGATCCGCACCCGGCGAGGACGGAGAAGAGCATCGCCTTGGACATCGAACAGCTAGCTGACGCCCTGCAGCTCGGCCCCAGGTTCTACCTCATCGGGTACTCCATGGGCGGCGAGATGATGTGGAGCTGCCTCAAGCACATCCCTCACAGGTACAGTTTGTGAAGAAATGCCAACGGAATCTGAAGATAAATAAACATGTGCTTTGTCTTTCTGCAATTTTCATCAATTTTTTCGTGTTCTGCAGGCTTTCGGGGGTGTCGATCCTTGGGCCCGTGGGCAACTACTGGTGGTCAGGGTACCCGTCGAACGTGTCGTGGGCCGCGTGGTACAAACAGATCCCGCAGGACCAGTGGGCCGTCCGCGTCGCGCACCACGCCCCCTGGCTCACCTACTGGTGGAACACCCAGAAGCTCTTCCCGGCCTCCAGCGTCATCTCCTTCAACCCCGCCATCCTCTCCCGGGAAGACATGGCCGTCGTCCCCAAGCTCGCCCACCGAACCTACGTGGTACGTATTCCTACTGAACCAACTCCGTCCATCATGATCCTGGGACGCATCCTAATTTGCTGTTTCCAACGCCACGCAGGGCCAGGTGAGGCAGCAGGGGGAGCACGAGAGCCTGCACCGGGACATGATGGTCGGGTTCGGCAAGTGGGGGTGGAGCCCGCTGGAGATGGAGGACCCCTTCCCCGGCGGCGAGGCGGAGGTGCACCTGTGGCACGGCGCCGACGACCGGATCGTGCCCGTCGCCCTGTCCCGGCACATCGCCAAGACCCTGCCGTGGGTACGCTATCACGAGCTGCCCACGGCCGGACACCTCTTCCCCATCGCCGACGGCATGGGCGACGTCATCGTCAAGACCATGGTGCTGTGAGAAGACTGAAGCGAGTGTTAGCTATAATGATATGGAGTTATGGACGCATGTGTCAGATTGCTCCCCTGTTTTTCTTACGGCGGTCTAGTACGTAGCTTCTATAAATAGCTGAGCATAATAATTTCTTCCCTAGTCGTTGCAGCTCTACATATCAACGAAAACGATAAAACGGACATCGCACGCAAAATTCAGAAAAACATGACCGTCTTCAGGGAGAAACATAGCTTCTATAAATAGCTGAAGATAATAACTTTTTGCTAGTCGATGGACCTCCATGGCTCCATATATCATAGAAAACGATAAACCCAACATCGTACGCAAAATTCAGAACGAAATGACAGTCTTTTAGAGGAAAAAAATCGGATTCCAACCTTTTTCGGAAGCACCTATTTCGCGGTCGACCGCTCAGACTCCCCGTGCGGTCACTTCCCGACCTGGTGTATTTCCCCTTCTTGGCCAAAACAAGTGTACCAATTTTTTTTTTTGAACAGGAGAGCCCCAGAAGGGGCTGGAAGTCGAATCATTAAAACAAGACGGTGGAGCTACATATTTTCACGCTGGACCCTAAAATAAAGAGAAAGAAAACTAGGTCCAGGCGCTTTACAAAGAGAACCCCGGAAGAGTCAAGAAAGAAACACAAAGGTCCTCCTTCCAGCTCGTCTCTGTAACTGAAGGGCCTCGCGATGGAGGTTGAAAGAGCGCCGGACCTCGCCGGCGATTCTGATGGCCTCGATTTGGCCAGGATAATCGGCTGGCAGTCTACCTCCGATTTGGAACTGCAGATAAAAATGGCTTCACTTCTCCAAGAGAACCCCTCGCCGTTGCTCCTCAGAGAACTCTCCCTTGCAGTCGCAACCTCTGCACCTAGAAAGAGAGAAATCGCCGAAAACCAGCAGCGACGAGCTCCCAGGATTCGTCGACACCGCACAAAGAAACCGAGCTCTCTCCCCAGCGCTCCTGCCCGAGATGAGGAGAGGAAGCCGTAGAAGATGCCGAATCGACGAACCCAAGAAACAGGCTTATTTGACAATCCAGCGACCCGCCTGAACTGCCGCTAGGGTAGCTGCACCGGAGCCACACCTTCTTAGATAGAAACCTGCGAAGACTGATGAAAACCGAGACGACAGCGTTACAGCGTCCCTCCTCGCCACCACGGCCGGCCAGGGACAGCTGCAAAGCGACGCATCTCGTCTTCACACAGCACCTGCAGAGAAACCATCTAGAGGATGGCCAAGAGGAACCAGCAGCCATCGACTTCCCCCCCTCGCCGCCACGGCCGGCCGGGGGAAGATGGACGAGCCACCACGCCGCACCACCTGACCTCACCCCCCAGCCACCATGGCCAGGCGGGAGAGATGAGGCAGCCTCCGCCATCTTCAATGGAAGAAGGAGATCCAAGGGCCCTTTATTAATGGAGTCGCCGGCATCGACCACCACCCGCAGCTCCGGCCACCGGAGCGACGCCAGGAGGGGCAGCACCACCAGCCATGAGTAGATCTTGGCCCCAAGATCTAACCCACAAGGACTCCCGGCATGACGCCAAGAAACGGCAGAAAACTGCCAAGACCGACAAAAACTAGTCCTACAACTACATCCGGCACCTCCCCATACCCCGCCCCAGCCAGCTAATCTGGCGGGGGGGGGGGGCGGCGGAGAGGCCCGGCTCAAGGGGGCTGACTCTCAACGGAGGTGGGGGAAGAAGACGGGAGAGGATAAGGGTCCCGAGCGTAAGTGTACCAATTGCCTCTAGGTTTTCTAGTGAGTGAGATCAGAAGACGATGCCCCCTCCTCCCCCGACCGCTGGCACCGGCGCCGCTGGTTCCCGTGCTCTTCGCTGACTGCTGAAGCGGGAAGATGGCAGGGGAACCTCAGAGTGGATGCTCTAGTCCCCGTAGGGTCTTCGAGTTTGTCTCCTGTGTAGCAGCATTGACATCGATGATAATATAGGTCCTTCAGTCAGCCCTAGGTCGATGGTCTTCTTCAGAGGAGCATTGATGAGCTAGAGTTTGCAGTCGATCATGGGCATTAGGTCTGATGTGATGAGTGTGTCTCTCTAAGGCGGCGACGTTCTATGTAGGGGGTGATAAAACAACGTATTAGTGTCCTCAAGTTCCGTCTACGCCCGATAAAGCCCAACCAGGTACGAGACAACATTGGGGAACTTGCATGTTTGGTGTCCTCCATCTCCGTCTGTCCTTTTCAATACTGGCTTCTCGGGGACGATGATATTTCAAGATCTTCATCATCGGCACCTTCTGGTCTATGTCGACGACTTCCTGACCGCTGCTTCTATAAGCTTCTGGTTTCTTTCATGCATAGAGGCGGTACCGAGTTTTGCTTACGACGCGTCGTAGAGGGATGGAGAAGGAATATGATACTGAACTTTTCTTGAACATGCGTGTTAATTCTTTTTCTTGTAAGCGTTGGTTTGACGTAATATATGATCTTTGTAAGCGTTGGTTTGACGTAATATATGATCTTAGGCTTTTTTGAAAAAGAAACTAGAAGGATGAAAACCTGGTCTGTGACACCTTTTGGTTTTATTTTACTCCTATATGAAATGTGGATTTGCTAGTTCCCAGACGCCTGAGAACTTCTTAGTTCTCAGTCACCTCTCTCGCCATTAGATTTACCTCGCGATTCGTGCAACGTGGGATTTTCACATGAGTTATAACTAGGTTGTAACTAGGATTTTAATGAGTAACAACTAAGTTGCAACTGAGAATTAGTACAAATTATATAAGTTGCAACAAGATTGCAACTGAAAATTAACACAAATAGTAGAATGATGTCAATAACTTAGACATAAGAAGTTCTCGGGTGCCTGAGATCTAGACACTCCTATGAAATTGATGGACGGGCCCCTTAAAAATGGCCAGTCTGTTTTGGAGAGAGGCTACGGAGAGACGGTTGTTTCTGTCCTGTTAGAGCAACTCCAACAGCTTACCCATATATGGGTAAGCAAAAAATCGTTTGGGTAAGAGGAGAGAGAAGGTATAAGTAAGATGATTTTGATTTGCTTTTGTAGCTTACCCAAAACTGAGCTGAGAAAAATATGGTCGTGGGACCGACTTGTTAGTGGGTCATTTTTCTCCTTTGTTTTTCCCCTTTCTTCTTCCCTGGCCACACCACCTACCCGACGCATCCATCCCCCGCCACCAACGCCCATCCCTGTCTGCCAGTGCCGCCTCCGCCACTCTCCTCCCCCGCCACCAGCGCCCCTTCGTTCGCCAGCGCCGCTGCTAGCCCCTCTCCTCCCCGTCCATGGCCCGTAGCACCGCCCTGTCTCAAATCAAGATTTCCCTGGCCAAAATCGAGGTTCGCCGGTCAATAGTCGAGCTTCCCCAGCCAAAAGTCGAGCTTTCCCTGGTCAAAATCGAGGTTCCCTAGCCGGAATCGAGCTTCCCGGTCTCAAATCGAGGAAGGCATGGGCGGGGTTCGTTTGGCTGCTACAGCGGCCAGGAGCACGGCAGCAGAGGAGGGATGGTTGACGGGGGCTTGCGGGAGGGAGGGGAGACTGGTCGTTGCCGGGAGCACGGCAACGACGGCTGCGAGCGACGACGAGGTCGGGTCGGTGCAGTCGGAAACTTCTGCTCGGGTGGTTGGAGCCTCCCGCGTGCGTTTTGTGCTGAGGTGGCAGCATATAGGTAGAGATATCCTCTTACTCATATTTGTGTCCATCTACCCATAAATAGGTAGGAGGTGCCAAAAAATGGGTGATTACCCAAAAAAATTGGTGGGGAACCACTTTTGGGTAAGCTGTTGGAACTATATTTTTGCTCATCTTACCTAAAATGACTCTTACACATATTTAGATAAGCTCTTGGAGATGCTCTTAAGCTGTAGTGCTCTCCGTGGCCCACTGAGACGGTTGAGTAGGAGTACATGTATTTCACTACGTAATCAAAATACAAAATGACCATTGAGTGCGTTCCTTTTTATAGAAAAAAAACACAACATCATGCAGCTGGCCAATCGGTAGTGATCGGCCGTCCATTATTTTTTTGAACAAATATTAGTACCTTTTACTCATTTGTAACAAAATTTACACATCCCAAATCATTACAGAGATAATAATTAATGACGCCTCTTAACAACCACCACATTAATCAAATGAAAAAACGAATGTACCCATACTGTGACCGACATAGTCTACCTGTTAATCATGCAATCCGCCCACGCCCGATCAGCCAACGAATTAACAATAAGTAAGTAAATAAATAAATAAACTAATCCTCCAACTCTGTTTTCTTTGGCTGTCCGAACTTGCTCTCGATCCGGCGGAGCTCCGCCGGTGTGAGCCCGAAGGCCCTCTCGAGCACGGCGTCCCTGATCCCGGACCCGAACACGGTTGCGGGGATGCGCACGATGCCCGGGTTCTCGCTGTTGAAGCTCCCGAAGACCGTGGCGGGCGCGTCGCCGACGTTGAGCTGGAAGTGCACCATGCCGCGCGGGAAGACCATGACCTCCCCCTTCTCGAGCACCTTGGCGAAGAGGCGTCCGGCGGTGTCTACGAAGCCCGCGTAGACGCGGCCGGCGAGGACGAGCGCCGTCTCGGTGGCGCGCGGGTGGTAGTGCGGCGGGTTGACGCCGCCGGCCGCGGACAGGTCGGCGCGCGCGAAGGACATGCCGAGGGTGTTGAGCCCCGGGAACTGCGCCGGCGTGACGGCCACCCCCGCGAAGCCCGTGTCGGGCGAGAAGTTGCCCGCGGCGCGCACGCCCGAGAAGGCGAAGTCGCCCGCCGTGAGGTTGGCTGGGTTCCTGCACGGGTAGGTGCGCAGCAGGGCCAGCTCCACCGGGCGGCCGCGCCCGGCGTCCGGCACGCAGAAGTCCTGCACCGCGTCTGGGTCGGCCCTGGTGGCCGGTGCGGGTAGCAGCACGGCGAGAAGGAGGAGGAGGAGGAGGACCTGGTGGCGCGCCATTATTCCTGGTTCCGAGCGTCCACGCTCAGTAGTCGGCTCGTTCCTCTTTGGGTTTATGGAGTAGCAACGGGTCGCAGCGGCCGGCAGTAATGGCTGTGGAGGATTGCAGCTGGAGGCCGGCCGGCCAACTATATATAGACATGTCGCTACTGTGTGTACTGCTACTAGTACTACCGTAGTATTTCCGTTCTGCAATAGTACTACACATAACCGTAGAAGTATCTCGTGTTTTTGGTTGCATAGTTTGGAAAGTGCCGACTTCTGGGAAGTGCAGTGGGAGAGAGATGGGGGAGAAGAGCGAAAAGGATGGAACTGGAGCAGCGCGTGTCAAAATATTTCGCAGCTTCCTGGAAGAAGCAGAGAGCATGGCCCATCTGTGGGGCTTGTGATGGGTCGCCATGTATGACCGCAAAAGTCGTCCAAATGTCAAATAATGTGCGTATTTGTACGAGATACAGCCAGGAGCCGACGTGGTTCTGTCTGTTGCATCAATGTCAGGGACGGAATGAAGAAGAAGGGCCAGGCCGTTTTAGGTGACTACGTGCTCACCTTTCCATGATCATACCGTCTCTGGCCAAATGATGCTTTCGTGGCGTAGCAGACTCTTCTCGGTGCGTCGCCCGCTCCCAACCAGGGCTACCGCCACCCGATCGAGATCCCTTGCCGCTGACGCAATTTGCTCCGGCATCATTGCCACCATATACCAACATACTGATCACTGATCAGTGATCACTACTATATGATATTTCCGCACCTTCGTCTACAATCATTGCTACAATTAGTGAACTAACCGTGCTACACAATACTTGGCACGGCAATATGTACATTAGGGATGTATTTGATCGTCCGCATCAACTCACGCCAAACTCACGGGACGCAAAATTCGGGTGGTTGTGGCTACATATACCTGTACCATCCACAAAACAGCCTCCGCTAGAGCCTTCTTTTTTTGAACGGAAAAGGGCCAGAAGGCCCTTGAAGCTGCTTAATTAAAACAGGCGGTGGGTACAATTACAGAGACACCCGAAAACAAGGGGTGAATAAAAGATAAGGACAACACAAAAGCAGAAAGGACCCTAAAAGGATAGAAGAAAAAGCAATCAGGTCCTCGTCCTTCTCCACCGCATCCGGTCATCGTCGGCACCCTGGAGCCCACATCGTCGCCGGGGAACTTGCCACTTGGGACGATGCAAACTATGGAGCACTCACACAGGGCGACGAAAAGCTTCCGCCACACGCGAAAGAAGATGCTCGGCTTCATCCGAGCGAAGATGTGGCCCCTGGCCACAGATAACGGCGGCGCAATCTCGCCGACGTTGAGGAAGATCTGGGAACGCAGCTTCACGAACCGCAACATCCAGATGTTGCAGGCTTGCTGATGTAGTAGATCCACTCCAGGGCACGTCGTCCCTACTCTCCTCGCCACCACGGCCAGCCAGAGAAGAACCGCAAAAGCTCGGAGCAGACCATCGCAGAGCAAGCCAGCTGACCTTATGGGGGGGGCCTCCAGCGTCGAAAACCTCCACATCGACTGGCTCCGACCAAGGGAGCACGGCGGCGGAGAAGATCCACGCCAGAAGACGGCAGTTGTGGTCAGACCAGCCGCAAGTCGAGCACCCAGACCGCCTCACAGAAACAGCGACCACCAGCACGACCTTCTCCCACCCCTCGCCACCATGGCCGGCTAGGGAGAGAAGAACAGCCCGAGGCTGCCAGATCTGGAGGCAGCATCACTTATTGAGTTGGCCTCCGCCCACGGCAGTAGTAGCCGCTTGCTCCAACCATTGGAGTTCGCAGTACCACCGCGAAGACGGCCGACCGGAGTCGTGCAGGAACGCCGACGGGCAGACCAGCGGCATCTTGCCATTCGCCACATGGGCAAACACACAAAACCCTAAACCTAGACCTACGACACCTACGGCGAGAAGCCAACAACCTAGACTACAGAGAGGGCCTCGCCTCCACCGCTCTCCGACGATAGCGCCGCCGGAGAGGGCTTTGGCTCGGCCAGAGATGGGAGGGAGAACGCTCAGCTACAGTGGAGAGGGGGGAGGAGAGGTCGGGTTGAGATCGCGGCAAACTCCCCGCTAGAGCCTTGGGTATGACCAAAACGACAGTTACCGGCGGGCCATGCCTACCCAACCATATCATGGCACACACTTGCACAAGAAGGCGCATGGGGAGAACCGAGGGAGACACACCATTCTCATAATAACTCCTCTCTCACTCATCTCGTCGCTCCACCCCTCTCATTAACCACCGTTGCAATGATAGAGCATTTACCTTGAGCTTCTGCTCCTCCCCCTAATCTTGCATCGTGGGTGCGGATGCGGTAGACTCGAGTTGTACATCGCTAATCGGTCATCGCTTATTTCGACCCAGTAGCCCAAGGTCACACCGAGGGCTTCTTTTGGTATGGAAGCAATGGGGTTGAGAACATCAACGACGGCGGCGACAGATACATCTTTGATGGGGACAATGGCAATTTTGGCGGGCATATCTGCATACGGCCATGCGTCGTGACTCACCGATCGATCTGGTGCTCTTCAAGAGATGATTAAGTCTCATAAAGTAAGTAGATATGAAGGGATGATCAATCAAGGGGGTATGAGATAATTTAATTTGGTGTCAACCACAAAGTTCTACTAAGATACTTATGGATCCTTCGGTTAAGTTCACAAATATACACTCCTCTCTCTTGGCAAGTGAATGTTTGTACGTGATGCATGTCAAATGTATCCATGAACTTGTAGTTTATTGTGCATGTTTCAAAATATTTGTATCTTATCTACGGTTAAAATTATGTTTTACATTGATTTTGGATATTCTCTAAATAATCCCTTTTTATTTGGGTTGTAAATCTACGGAAAGGGAAAACCATGATTTGCGTAATTTTTAACGATTATAGAGCTTCGTGGACTGATGGCTCAGATATGTACAGCTCGTTGGGAACCTCAAGAGGAAGGTATGATGAACACAACAGCAAGTTTCCCTCAGTTATGAAACCAAGGTTATCGAACCAGTAGAAGTAAGGAAACAACTCTAAGGTGTTGCTAACAACTTGAAACCTGCACAACACAATGCATAATATTTTGCCCCAACTTACAGTGAGGTTGTCAATCTCACCGGTTTGCTAAAAATAAAAGATTAAACGTACAGTGTGGAAGATAGCGATTGCTTGTAGTAAGTAAACGGTAAACAGCAGATGGTATATCAATGATAAGGAATAGACCGGGATCCACAGTTCACTATAGGTGTTCTCCATAAGATAGATAGCATGTTGGGTAAACAAATTACAGCGGGACATGATGACCCACAAGTATAGGGGGTCACAACAGTCTCCGTGGGTAGTATTATCCAATTTATTGATTCGACACAAGGGGAGCCAAAGAATACTTGCAAGCCTTAACAACTGAGTTGTCAATTCAGTTTCACCTGAAAATAGTTCTTGCTCATAGAAGTTTATTAGTAGCAACAGTTTGATAGTAGTAACAGCAAAGCAACAACAATAGTAAAATAGAAGCAATAGTAACAGTAACAGTAACATTAGGATTCGAGTGCGGTAGGCATATGGATGGATGGACGAGTGTTGCATGGATGAGTCTAAACATGTAAATTCAAGATCTAGGGCATTACAGATAAATAATAACAAGCATTCAAGTACTAAACAATCCTAGGCATGTGCTCCAAATATAGTCATACGTGCTCGCAATGAGAACTTGCACAACATCTTCTGTCCAGCCAGCCCGTGGCAGCGGGGCCTCTAGGAAACTACTGGCAATTAAGGTGCTCCTTTTAATAGAGCACCAGAGCAAAGCATTAACACTCCATGAACACATGTGATCCTCACACCACAGCCATCCCCTCCGGTTGTCCCAATTATTGTCACTTTGGGGCCTTTGGATCCGGACAATGATATGTGTACACAACTTGCAGATAAGATCACAAACAATACTATCATAATGATTCAACAATAAGTTTAGATCTGAGATCATGGCACTCGGGTCCTAGTGACAAGCATTAAGCACAACAAGTTGCAACAAAGTCAAATAGCACTAATAGAGATACTAGGCACTATGCCCTAACAGATCTTATTCGATTACATGATAGAACTCATCCAATCCCTACCATCCCCAAGCCTACAGCGGGGGATTACTCACTCATGGATGAGGGAAACATCGATGGTTGATAGAGATGCATTGGTGATGACGATGACGATGATCCTCTCCAAATTCCCCGTCTCGGCAGGGTGCCAGAACGGAGTTTCTGGATCTGAATCTTGGTTTCTGGTGGCAGCGGAGGAGCGGAAATCTTTCTAGAAAACTATCGAACCCCCATCGGTTTTTAGGTCGAAAGGCAACTTATAGGCGTAGAGGGAGGCCGAGGGGGTTCCTGGGGTGGCTGCACCCCCTCCAGGCGCGGCTAGTGGTGGGCCCGCGCCTAGGGTGGGTGTGGGCCCCCCGGGCCTCCTCTCCGTCTCATCTTCTGGCTCCGTGGATCTTTTGGTGAAATATAGTTTTTGGCATATTTTCCGGGATTTTTCGTGATAGTTGATTTTCTGCACCAAAAACAAGACACCAAGGTAATTCTGCTGAAAACAGCGTCAGTCCGTGTTAGTTGTATCCAAATCACACAAGTTTAGAGAAAAAACAATAGCAAAGTGTTCGAGAAAGTAGGTACGTTTTGGACGTATCAACTCCTCCAAGCTTAGGCTTATTGCTTGTCCTCAAGCAATTCAGTTGAAAACTGAGTGCGATAAAAGAACTTTCACGAACACTTTGCTTCATATGATGTATATATTCTTAGCACAGGAGTAAATTCTTAGACAATTCATAATAATAATTATGCAACTAAGTCTACTCAATAGTCATTGCAAGCTATGAAGAGAAACCAACTCAATAATAATAAGTAGCATGAAACATAAACATAAGCAACATTGCAATGCTCATAATAAGGTATGATAAAGTGGTATCTCGCGTTTGTTTGTAGAGCACAATATGAATGCCAAGGCACCTCTGAAGTTCAAGTGAAGACTAGAGGTAAAGATATCAGAGATACAAGCATCAAATTCATGACATGATTAACCAAGTTTTGGAACAAACACAAGAATGACAACTATGCTCTCAAGAAGGTGCTCATAGAATAAGTGATGACTCAACAAAGTTGTGAAAATGGTTTTGTGAAGGTTTGAAAGGCTTCCCAATGCTGAAAGGAAGGTACTCGTTAACTTTGAGCTCTCATTGCCCCTATCATAGGCATCTTCATGTGGTTAAGGTGGAAGTGAGTTCCACTCTGAATTATATGCTTGACAGACCATAAACTGGAAATCCCAAGTCCCTTGAGTACGAGGGTCGCTCCGCATGCTACTCAACTTTGGTCACCTGAAAGTTCTTGTCATTGTAAATGCATGCATATCATCGAGAACCGCCAACGGGGTACCCCTTGCACATGGTACAAGAGCTTTCCCATAACCAAAATGACAAGGCAAGCAGACAATGAGCATCTCATCAATCTTTTTATTTACCATATGCATAGCTTTTTATTGAGGATGCTTCATAGATGCTCATTATGGTGATGCTGCAAGTTTCCACCATGATTAGGCATGGCTTAGGCTAGCGGCCCAGGCATTTCTCTAACACAATGTATAAACTCCATGAACTCACAACCTCCCCTTTTATTTCACATCGTCGACATCCGTAAACAAAAGAGCAAAGAATCAACTGGATGAGATATCCAACAGCCGTTGAAAGCGTTCCCCGTGACAGCACGGTTCTGCTGACTCCCAACATATAATAAGCAAGCATATAAATTTCATGGACTAGTCACAATGGTTTAGGATTATTAAGCGCAAGGAATAAAGTGTGTCATCAAGTTCGTGAGAGCTTTACTAACTCACTTTCTCAGAATAGACAAACATTTTATTTTGAAAGAAAACATGGCATATAGAATATTCGCTGAAGTAGCAAATGATCCTAATGGGTAGGTATGGTGGACACAACTGGTAATATTGGTTTTGGAGAGTTAGAAGCACAGGTAGAGCACATACTCAGTGCAAGTGAAGGCTAGCAATTGAGAAGGAGCGACAAACAAGAGAGCAATAACTGTCATAATCATGCTTGCAACAAAACATGACTAATTATGGCATGAAAGTGATACAAGAACTCTGAGGCAAAATAGATCATCAAGACTTACTGACTATTGATTAGTCATATGCATGCGTGAGCATGTGCCAAGTCGATTCACATGAATAGTCAGAGGAGGATACCACAATATCATACCAAAGTATGAATAAAACAATGCAAGCAAACATTCATATGACATGCTACAAACTATTAGACAAGCAAGAACTACTAAGCATCCATAATGACATACGCCCTACATAAACAGGCTAAGCATGCTCACAATGATGAGTATATGTACAAAAATGAAACAAATAGAGTTCGTTACCAGCCTCTTACCATACCTCAAGTTGTCTTAATCTTCATTATTGCCCTTCACTTGTGTGACTTGAATATTAAAATGAAACCCAAAATCCACTGAGGACGGCTGAACCCTGCAAAGAACTCACAAAATCAAAGAAGACCAACAATTTTTTTGGTGTTTTCGAATTTTTTAGAAACAAGCAAACAAAGAAAAATCAAACAAAAGCAAACCAAACCAAACAAAGCAAATTCTTTTTGGATTTTTCTTTTAAGGCAAGCCAAAGCAAAGAAACAAAGAAACAAACTAAGAGAAATAACGAAAATATTTTTAGTATTTTTGTGTTTTTGAGAAAGAAGCAACAAGAACCAAAAAGAAAGCGAAACAATGGATATACAAAGAACTGGCCGAACATGATATATATATATATATATATATGAGTGTGACTTCAGTATACCTTCCCCCAAGCTTTGGCTTTTGGCCTAAGTGGGGCTCAATCCCATGGTGCCCAAGTAGATGCACCTCCGTAGTATGTCGAGGAGGCTCCCTCGTCATGGTACGAGCTCGAGGACTCCCCTGTGTAGTGTACCGCGGGGTCATATGAGGGTGCTTCCTCCTGATAGTGTCCGTGGAAGTTGAGAGAGCGTAGCTTGTCATCCATCTCCGCCTTCGAGCGTGACCAAGGTCCCTGAGAAATACTGAACAAAGTGGTTTGGGATAGAGGGATCTCTCTTTCTTCCCCGTCAATAAACATCATTCTATAAACCAAGTTCTCAAGAGTATAGCTAGTGGTGAAAAAGTGGCGCGCCTTCATGGCAGCAAGATCAAGTCTATGAGGAGCCAAAACTGTATCATGAGGATCAACAACAATGTTCAAGGTAGCATCAATGCGAGTAGCAATAATTCCCCCATAAATGGGCCTCTTAGCAGCTAAGCGACGAGCAATGAGGGGACCAAGATTATACTTATCCTCACTGTTGAGTGCAGCAACTAAGAAGGCCAATTGATGAAATATTACTAGTGTTCTCCCTACCAAGAACACTGGTGGCAAGATAGTAGGCAAAGTACCGTATGGCTGGAAGTTGAATATTCTTTATCTTTCCTCGTTGAGCTCTGCGGTCATCATCATTGGTTATTCCTTGGTAAAGCTCCAACAAATCAGCGGGAAGAGCTGGAATCTTCTTTGATGACCCAGCTGTACCAAGTCCCAGGGCCTTGCAAAATTTCTTCAAAGTCATAGAATGAGCCCTGCCATAAATTTTGAAAGACACAGAAGGCTTGAACATGCTGTTAGTAATGGAGAAACTCTCCACAAATTTTTTAGTAAGCAAAGCATATTGTGCACTCTCATCCTGCATGTATCTTGTTAGACCAGCCCTCTGAATCAAAGCCATAAAATTGTTAAGAATCCTAGCAGCTTGCAAGAAAGTTTGGCAAGGAAAGGTGGAGGGGTGCGCATCCCCTTCATCTCCCTCGTCACCAAATCACGGAGTGATGAGATCCTCATTGTATGAGGGTCTAGTACTGGTAGGTGACCTTGGAAGCCTTGCCCTTCTAGGTGCATCACTCTCAAATATATCACCAAATGTGTGGTGGTCCATGACTTCACTTTTCTGAAATTTTAAACAACCATCAAACCAAGTGATTTATAAGTTGATAAATGATGAGCAACTACTATAGGAACTTGCTAGAGGACTATAAATGCATCAAAACAAAGTTTCTAAGCATAGAAAAAGCATGCAAGCTCAAACAACCTGTCACCTATAGCAGCAAAATTCTCAATATATAATCTACAAATTACAAATCTAATTGGACAAGTGGAGGAGGCGCATACCAAGGAGCAATACCTCCAAAAATCATCACTTGATATGGGCTGAACAAGGAGATCGAAAATCGCGAGCAAGAATAGCAAGAACTCGAGTTTGAGCAAGTCTTCCGGTGTTTTTCGGGAGAGAGAAAGAAGGTGGCTTTGAGGAGGCAGCCTGGAGGGGCCCAGGTGGGCCAGAACTCCCCTAGGCGCCACTCCCTGGTAGGTTGCGCCTACCATGGGTGTGGTGGCCTGGGGTGGCCCCCTAGGTCACTTCAGGTGCCTCTGTGCCCCTTTTTCCGAGGAAAAATTTATTTTGAATTTTCTGGGATTTTTCGGGAAACTTTATTTTTGGCCAATTTTCAGGGTATGAAAATTGATTTTCTCGCAGAAACAGTTTTTTTTAGAGGAAGCAAAAGTAAACCAAAATCCAAACTACAGGAGCTCTAAGAAACTCAAACAAGCAAACAACTAGCAAAACTAAAGCTAAAGAAAAGACTAGGAAGGAGAAAAGTAAAAGAAAGCAAGTATAACCACAGTGGAAACATTATTTTGTTCATTAAAATCCTTTTGTTAACAAGGTTGATCAAGTCTTTGTAACATCCCTAAAATCATGTTTTCAAAGATTTCATATCATTCATGCATGCATTTCATTTTAGGGATCAATTTCAAACTCTTTTGGAAGAAACAGAAACTTGAGTGCTATCATTTCATGTGAGCAAGCTTTGATCTAATGCCACTCTCAAGAGAGAGAATTTTTGTTTTGAAAACCATTGTTTGAATTCATAGGATTGGTTGGATAAGTTCCAAGCTTGAACAAAAAAATTCAAAAACAAATATGGTTTTTAAACCATTTTAAAATCTTCATCAAACCATGTGCTATGGCACTGTTTATTTTTGATTATTCAAAGGGACCAAGCAAGTTCAGAGAGAACATGGTTTTATGCCCAAAAGTATGAAAGTTACACTTTACAAAAAAACCAGAAAATATTTGAATTCAATTGCTTTTGAATTTATTTGAAAATGATTCCTGAAAATCAACTCAGAAAAAGAAAAAGAAATAGAAAACCCATTTGGGCCTGGCGCCAGCATTTCAGCCCAGCAGCAGACCTAGCCCACTAAGCCCACCCGGGGTTTTTCCCTCTCTCTCACGCGGCGCGGACTTACCCCGCACTCACTGATCGGTGGACCCTCTCCACGTCAGCACCTTCTTCCCCGAACTGTGCGTACGACATCGTCGCCGACCGTTTCCTCCCCCTTCACTGCCGCGACTTTAATCTGCTTAAATGGCGATGAATGCGTGTGTAATCTCTGCCCCTGCTCCGGCTATAAGACCCCCTCCCCTCTCCGCTCATTTCCCCTCACTTGGCGCACCATTTCCGCCACCAGGCTGCCCACAATCTTGCCCGCACCGCCGCTGTACCGACGACCTTCGGCGACCAATTCCGGTGAGCACCGTCCGCCCCCGTCTCTGTTTCATGCGAGCATGATCAACATGTTCCTGCGCATCTTCTCATGCCTTCCTTTTCCTCTGTATCACCCTAGAACGTCGCCACCGTCCACCTCTGGAAGCAGCCGAAGCACAGCACAACTCCGGCGATGCCTCCTGGTAAATTCCGACCGCCCCCATCCCTCTTATTGACGCTCATGTTTTCGCCAGATTCGTGTGCACTTAACCCAACAATTGTTTCGCTCTGGCATGGTCTACAACTCCGGCCATGACAACGAACAGCCGCACCCGACGTCTGCCTCCACTCTGACGAGGAATCCCCACCGTGTTCGTGCGCCCCTTGACAAGCCACTGCCGCGTTGAGCTCCAGCACACCTCTGCGAGTCTGGTAAGCCTCTCCGACGACCCCAGCCCCCTCTGTAGCCACCGTGCCATCGTAGACAGAGCGCTCCTCCAGGCTTTGGTCATTTGATCGGCCATCGTTGGATCTAGATCCAACGTGTTAGATAGAACACTTAAATGAAGGGGTATGAATTAGATCTGGCCGTGCGATTTAAGTTAGATCTGGCGGTCCACGTTAGCCGATCCGCGTGAATCGGTATCAACCAATCAGAACACGCCGCGTGTCTGTGAGTTAGATTTAAAATCAGAATTTAGATCTATTAGATGTTTAAACTTGAATAATTCATAACTTTTGATTACCACGTCCAAATTTGACAAATTTTATATCATTGGAACCAGGAGAGAAAAACCTTTCTATTTATGAAATGTGTTTAATGTTTTGCCTCTGTTAAAATGATTGTTTTTACAGAACATTTGTAGGCATAATTTGGGTATAGAAATTATTTGAAAAATGTTATGTTATTCAAATAAAGTTTATTTGGCATGTTTTGAACTTGTTTATGATTCAGTACTGTGCACTTGTCTTGTTTAGTGTAGAAAATCATCACATGGCATTTTGCATGCATTCATATATTTTTGCTTGTTTATATTTTGTATGTGATTTGGTGCCATTATTTTATGTGTAGATTTTGGTGCAAATAGTGATTGTGATTGTGAGGATTGTTGCTACTCCCCAAACTACCAAGGCAAGTGGTGCTTCATGATTTTAATTCCTATGTTTTCAACTATGCACTAGAAATATTTTGCTAGACTTGCATGAATATTTTTGATCTATATGCTATGCTTAGGAAATCCTAGTAGTTGTAGAATTGCTAGAAATTTTTAAGTTAAGATACTTATCAATGCCATGCTTAGCCTAGCTAATAGCAACCAAGGGTGGTTATATATTCATGCTATGAGAAAATATTTCTAAGTCTTTGGACTTGTGTTTTGTTTAATAAAACAACTAAGTGAATGAAACACCTGGGTGGAATGGAAAGAATGGTTTGTGTTGAGTGGTTGCACAAGGCCCATTTCTATGGTTTACCTTGTGTATCTCACTTGTGGAAAGCCACCCAGGAACAAAGGGATTTGAGATGCCATATGTTAAGAAGCTTCTAGTGGAACCACATGGCAATATGGGCTCTGCCTGGATCACATAGGTTGCAATAACTTAGCCATTTGGACAGTTGGTGGTAGTGGGATGATAGGTTGGAGCGCGTCTATTTGGTCTAAGGGAAGGCTTCTGAAAGGTCTTGTCTTGGTGAAAATCAAGTCTTGTGGGGAAAGTGCATAACCTCTGCAGATGGAAGAATCTAAGTACTTAGCCATGTCCCTGGTATTGGACAACTTGAGCATCAAGACATGGAAGCTATCAAGAATCTCCTCATCCCAATTTCTAAGTAAAAACTTGTGGTTGAACAAGGGTGAAGTTTCCCCAATTTATATTGGTGGTTCCTTGGGAAAGATTTTATCAAAGAAAAACTTAGTGTTTTCAACTAATAGGAAAAACCTATTTTGAGCAAAGCAAGCCTAAGCTACACTTAGCCAAATGCATATAGTATCTAGTTGCCAATATTATACTAAGGTATCACTTGCCAATACTATTCCAATGTATTGACCCACTGTGGCTGTAACTTGTGATGTTGCAGGTTATTCTGATGGTGATTAGGGGTTATGAGTCTACACTCAACATGCTTGCCTGTGGCACATGAAGATGAAGACTTATTTATCTTATTACATATTTGAACTCTTGTACTAGGCCTGTGGCCATGGAGTTTGTAAAAGACTATGTTTGTCTCTGGAATGACTTGTAATAATGACCTTTGTTTCTATGTACTTGATCTTAAACTGTGGATGCTAGCATTGATCCAGGTACTAGCATTGCAATCACAGGGATCTTTTCCTTTATAAAGGAGGGATCTTACAGTCTTGTTACCAAAACAATCTTATATGAAGCAAAACTTTGCATTCCACAAGGTGATTATGTTACCTCATACTTGATAGCAATGGTCCCAATCATAATAGTTTCAAAATTTTCTTGTGGAATGGGACAATATATTTCTCCAACCTTGATGCTCTCAATATTTTCAATGGAATTCAGGCAATAGCTTTTAACAACTTTCTTGGGGAAATAGACAGTGTGCTCTTTGTCATTAATATTAAAAGTTACTTTTCCTTGATTACAATTAATGACAACACCTGCAGTATTAAGAAAAGGTCTCCCAAGAATAATAGACATGTTATCATCTTCAGGCATTTCAAGCACAACAAAATCAGTTAAAACCATGCAATTATGAGCAACTTGAACAGGAACATCTCACATATACCAATAGGAATAGTAGTTGACTTATCAGCCATTTGCAAAGATATATCAGTTGGTATCAACTTTTCTAGTTGGAGTATATTGTAGAGAGAAAAAGGCATAACACTAACTCCAGCTCCCAAATCACATAAAGTAGTTCTAACATAATTGTTCTTAATAGAGCAAGGAATAGTTGGAATACCTGGATCACCAAGTTTCTTTGGAACCTTACCATTGAAGGAATAATTAGCAGGTAGAGTAGAAATCTCCTCATTAGGAATCTTCCTTTTATTAGAGACAATATCCATTATATACTTTGAATAAGGAGGTAGTTTAATAGCATCATTCAAAGGAATTTGCAAAAATAAAGGTTTCATCCACTCACAAAACTTGCTGTAGTGTTCTTCCTCCTTTGACTTGTGTTTCTTACCTGGAAAAGGCATAGGTCTCTGCACCCAAGGTTCTCTGTCTTTACCATGTTTATTAGCAATAAAATCTTCCTTTGTGTACCTAGTGTTCTTAGTGTGCTTCTCAGGTTCTTCCTCACCTTCCTCCTTATCAGGAGACTCATTATTATTACAACTCTCAATTTCAGCATCAGAGACATATATACTATTAGGATCTATAGCAGGTTCAAGTGGTTCCTCAACTATCTTACGTTTCTTTTTCTTCCTCTTACGAGGACTACCACTATCTTCACCTTGTTGGGAATCCTGCTCTATTCTTTTAGGGTGTCCTTCAGGATATAAGGGATCTTGATTAGCTATACCACTCCTGGTTCTAATTCGATAAGCATGTTTATTTCTTGAGGCATTAACTAGCATATCCTTTTGTACCTTAGCAAGTTGATCAAGTTGGGTTTGAACCATTTGAAAGTGTTTACAAAGCATTTTAATATCATTAGAAGTTCTTTCCACAATATCTTTCAACTCATGGATAACTCTAGAGTTTTCCAATAAATGATTCTGAACTTGTTTATTAAAATACCCTTGTTTAACAATAAATGTGTCAAGTTCATCTAAACATTGATCAGGAGGCTTACCATAAGGAATATCACCTTCATCAAAGTGTTGGAGAGAGTGTACCTCAATAGTAGATGAGTGGGGAATTGGCTTACATAATTCTTCTATAGGAGGTAGATTCTTCACATCTTCAGCTCTAATACCTTTCTGCTTTAAACACTTCTTAGCTTCCTTCATCACTTCATCATTTAATGCAATAACTCCCCTCTTCTTTGGTGTTGGTGTTGGAACTGGTTCAGGCACAATTGGTTCAGGAGTAATAGGCGCAGGTGTATTAAGCTCAGTTGAAGTCCAATCATCATAATTCTTGCTTATCTTAGCCATTAATTCTCCAGCATCTGTAGGAGTTCTTTTCCTGAAAACACAATCAGCAAAGCTATCTATGTATGTCCTAGAATCATCAGTTAGTCCATTATAATAAATATCAAGAAGCTCATTCTTAGGTAATGGACATCTAGGGTGTGCATGAATCAAGGCACAGAACCTTTTCCATGACTCAGGCAATTTCTCTTATTCTCCCTGTTTAAAATCAAAAATTCTGTACAAAGCAGCATGTCTAGCACTGGGAGGAAAATATTTCTGGAAGAAAGAAGCAATCAAGCAATCAGGGTTATCAATGGAACCAGGAGGTAATCTATTAAACCAAGCCCTAGCTTCTCCTTTTAGTGAAAAAGAGAAGATCTTAGTAGCAAAGTACTTGTGTATCTTAAAATCATCAGAGAACAAAGCACTCATAGTAGAAAGCTCAATCATATGAGACACAACACTCTCATTTTCAGTCCCACAAAAAGGTTCTTTCTCAACAATATCTAAATAACATAAATCAAGAGAGAAATCATAATCTTCATCTTTAATATCTATGGGAGAGATGGAAAACTTAGGACCAGAGGACAACTTAGGCATGATAGTACGTCTAGCAAGGAGACTCTTAATAGCACTACTACCTGAAGGGAATATGCCCGAGAGGCAATAATAAAGTGGTTATTATCGTATTCCTTATTTATGATAAATGTTTATTTTGCATGCTATAATTGTATTAATACTGAAACGTTAATACATGTGTGTTTAATAAACGAAAAGGAAGTTCCTAGTTATGCCTCTCTTATAAACTAGCTCGTTGATTAACATGATGATCAAAGTTTCCTGATCATGGACATTGGATGTTGTTAATAACGAGGTCACAACATTAGTGTAATGGTGTGATGAACATTCATCCGAAGTATAGCATTACGATCAAAGTCATTGAGTTTATATTGCTATAACAACTTACGAAGTGATCCTAATCCTTAGACCATGAGATCATGTCAATCACTAACACCGAAAGAGTTTCTTGATAACATCAAACGTCACACCGTAACAGGGTGATTATAAAGATGGATTCAGAACTAATAAAGTGTTATGTTGAGGCTCATGGATCGAGAGTGGAATTTGTTCATCCCGATGACGGATAGATATACTCTGGGCCCTCTCGGTGATATCACATTGATTAGCTTGCAAGCAAGTGATTTGATCACTAGAATGTTATATCACGGGAACGAGAAAAGAGTGCATGTCAGTAACGAGATCAAACTAGGTATGGAGATACCGATGATCGAATCTCGGACATGTAATATATCGCGAAACAAAAGGATTAAGATACTAGCGTAAAAGGTTCCGACGATCACAAGAAAGTCATCGTTGAATGTGTGGGAGTCAGTATGGGTCTCCAGATCCCGCTTCTGATTATTGATCCGAGAGGGGTCTCGATCATGTCCGCATTATTCGCGAACCGTAAGGTGACACACTGAAGAGACACCGACATCCATTTGGAGCAAAAGTTTCATGCCGAAAAGAATAACAAGCGCAGGAATTTATTTCACTAGATACCGAAACGGGTTTTCGGGTGAAATTGCAGAAAGTGTTTCTGCATGTGAAATGAAATACTAGCAAGGGGTTATATGTGAATGTTTGTCATTAAAGTAATTGAAAAAATTCTGAATAAATAAAAGGAGTTTTATTTAATGAGAGTTTGCATTAAATTTGGTGGAAATTTAATGGGAATTTGAGTGGGTTTTTGAGTGGAGGGAATTGAAAGGCATTTGAGTGAGTGGAGTGTCCACCCACATGAATGTGGAAGAGGTGGGGGCAGCCCCATGGCTGGGCGCATGGCCCCTTGGGTGCCCCCCTCCCTCTCTCTCACTCACACCTCCTCGTGAAGGATCTCTCTCCCCCTCTAGAATTTATCCCCCATGGTCTCGGACTAGCGAGATACATGTTACCGGTGGCTATTCGGCAAGAAAGAGTTGTGCTTCCACTGCATCGCTGGAGCGAGGAGGCGGAGGTTGCTCGGTGCCTCGAACGTGTGTGCGAGCACGGATGCGCTGCTGATTTGCGGCGCTAGGACTTCCTCTCGATCTTGAGATCGGCAAGAGATCGTATACATCAACCACGAGTTGAACTCGATAAGATTTGTCGGTCTTCAAGGGTATGTTCTCTACGGATATACATCAGCCCGTTGTTTGTATCTAGTAGATAGATCTTGGTACTTAGTTCCCATCGTAGGAAATTTTTTGTTTTCTATGCTGCGAACCCTACAGTGGTATCAGAGCCGGATCTATGCGTAGATACTTTGCACGGGTAGTACACATATGAGTATGTGGGCGATGATGATCATTTTATTGCTTCTTAGTTGTACTTTGGATATTGGTGGTATAGTGGGATGAAGCGGCCCGGACAAACTTTACATGTCCTCGCACATGAGACCTGTTCCACGCTTGACATGCAACTAGTTTTGCATAAGTGGCTAGCGGGTGTCTGTCTCTCCTACTATAGTCAATATCTAATTTGCAACGAGTTGTCAACAATTTGGTTATCCTCGTTGTGGTTCATGTTCGTAGGTAAGAACGGTTCTATCTTCGAAAGCCCTAAGCCATGTAAAACTTGCAATGGATAAATTAGAGGCGTCTAGTTTAGATTGTTGCTGGGCTAGTGTTATGATATGGTGATGTTGTAAGTAGAAGTATGAGATGATACTCTTACAACACACATAACATGTAATCTCCATAGACCTTGGACTAACACATATAGGTATGATAGTGATCATACCACGGTGCACATGATGGAGATCATATGCGGGAACCATATCATTTCACTTATTAACATGTGATGTTTATTACATCTTATATTGATTGTTTGGCATTTTATTAGCATAATAAGATGATCCCTCATTTAGATATCAAGATAATAATGTGTTCTTCCTTAAGTATGCACCGACAATGTTTCGTCGCTTCAAGGCATCACGTGATGATCGGGTGTACTTGAATCCACGAGCATATCTCGGGTGTAAGACAGTTACACACGCGAATACTGTAGGGGTTCGTAGCATGGAAAACAAAAATTTTCTATCGCATACAAACAAACAAGCCAAGATCTATCTACTAGATTGTAGCAACGAGTCGATGGAATAACTTACCCTCGAAGATTCCAAAGCGGTTAACGAGAGCAGATTCTCGTGGGTGATGTAGTCGTACTCTTTCCGATCTCAAGATCGCGTAGACGATCCTTCCGGCGCCACGTTCCGGCAGCGCTCCCGCAGTCGGTCACACGTTCGGTACTCGACGAAGACCTTCCTCTCCCTTGTTCCAGCAGGCAGCGGAGGTTGTAGCACTCTCCTCGTGATTCCGGCAGCACAACGGCGTGGTACCGAAAGTAGAGGGGAGATCTCGCAGGGCTTCGCCTTAAGCCGGAGCGAGTATGGTGGATTATGAGAGAGAGCTATTAGTGGTCTAGAGATTAGAAACACCAATTAGAAGGCTCTAAACCGCAGGCTAAAGCAATTAGAAGCTCTAAACCAAACGGCTCTAAACCGGAGATTAGAGGTAGAAACTTGTGTGTCTCAAGGAGGAGGCCCTGCCCCTCCTTTTATAGGTGGAGGGGCTAGGCGCGCCAGGGAGGGAGGGGAGTCCCTCCCCAACTCGGCCTAGGGCTGGGCGCCGGCTTGGAGGAGAGGAACTCCTCCTCCAAGTTGGTTTCAAACTCCTCTTGCTTGTTTCCCACAGTTTCCTGTTTCCCACAGTTTCCTGTTTTCCACAGTTTCCTGTTTTAGCCGTTTGACTTTCAAACTGGCAGTTTGACTTTCAAGTTTTGGAACAGCAAGAACACTTAGTACATGATGCAATCATTCAATGACACATTCATGTACCCTCCCCCCCCCGGAGTGCCGGACAATCCGGAACCTTCTAGAACATTCCCGATGAAAACACCGGAATCATTCCCGAACTCCGAAACAGGACTTTCCTTATATGAATCTTATTCTCCGGACCATTCCGGATCACCTCGTGATATCCCGGATCCCATCCGAGACTCCGAACAACATTCGGTCTCTTTCTCATAATACCATAACTACTCAAACAACGTCGAATCCTTAAGTGTGTCTCCCTACGGTTCGTGAATTATGCGGACATGATCGAGACACTTCTCCGATCAATAACCAATAGAGGAATCTGGAAATTCATATGGCTCCCACATATTTCTACGATTACTTTGCGATCGAATGAACCACTTACATACGATACCAATTTCCCTTTGTCTCACGATAGTTTACTTATCCGAGGTTATGATCGTCGGTATCTCTGCATACCTAGTTCAACCTCGTTACTGATAAGTACTCTTTTCTCGTTCCCGTGTTATGTGATCCCTTGTGAGCCAGTCACATGCTTGCAAGCTAATTGGATGACATTTCACCGAGAGGGCCCAGAGTATATCTATCCGTCATATGGATGGACAAATCCCACTCTTGATCCATGTGTTTCAACCAATACTTTCTAAACACTCAATGCCACCTTTATAGCCACCCTGTTACGGTGTGGTGTTTGATGACATCAAAGCATCCATCCGGTAAAGGTGATATGCATGATCTCATGGTCGAAGGAATTAGGTTACTATGTATCAGAAAGCATATAGCAATTGAACTAATGAAATGACTTGATCTTTATGCTACGCTTATCTATAGGAGTATGTCCATCACATCATTCTCCTAATGATATGACCTTGTTGTTTAATAACATCTCTATGTTCATGATCAGGAAACCATGATCATATATTAACCAACAAGCTAGTTTAACAAGAGGCTTTACTAGGGACTCTTATTTTAGTTTACAAATCACACAAGTATTAATGTTTCCGGTTAATACAATTATAGCATGGTATGTAAACATTTATCATAAGTGTGAAGATATGATAATAACCACTTTATTATTGCCTCTTGGGCATATCTCCAACAGTCTCCCACTTGCACTAGAGTCAATAATCTAGTTTCAAACCTTTGTGTATTCAACACCTATGGCTTTCCGGTGTTGTATGTACACAATTGCTAGTGGTCAACTGATCTCCGGATCTGACACTTCCAGGTCCGTGTGTAATTGCATGTCTTTGCGTCTGTACGCATCACTCATTCTCTAATGAGATGGCTTTGTATAAATTTGGTCTTTCGGTGTGACCTTTAGCTCTTTGGGGTTAAAACATGTTGATAATATCGTCGCACAATATATCTTCATAGTATTATCCCACTGTGAACTACACCTAGCTTGATAACAAACTACTTGACACAAATGCCCTCTTTTTCTGCTAAAATAGCAGTCATATACTTAGCCTTTTGTTGTAGTATCTGTCACAATGTCTTAACTTTGGAACTCATCCAAATCCATTATGGAACTCACTTTCCATTATATTGTGCCACCCTTAGTTTAGATTGAGATAAACTTAATTTGTACTTTGTGACAAAACTAGTATCAATGTAGTACTTTTACAATGAACTAACCATCTATTTGTCACTTCTACAAATATTATACTCTTAGTTCTTCCAAAAGATCATAAGAATATCCTTACTATTGTCCAATGATCATCTTACGAATCATTCTGGTATATGCTCACAACATTTAGAGCATAGGACATATCTGGATTTGTACATATCACAGTATGATTGATATAAATACTCTTTGTGATTTCATACATCAAGTATCAATCTATACTTGATTATTTGTTTCACTTTACCAAATGTCAATACACTTGAATATATCATCAACATTGAACTCATTCAATCCTTTCTGTGCGACAAGAACCTCTCTTGTAGTTTCTATATTGAACTGATTCAATATCTTGTCTATGTACTTCTGGCACAACCATATTAGCGTCTATTGATGCCAAATATTTGGGTTTTGCCTATGTCTTTCATCGGGATGAAATTCTTAATATGTGTTAATAAAAGATACATTATTTCCAATCAACAATATGTCTTCCACATAATGTATTAGAAACATGTCTTAGCGCTCCCACTTAATTTCTTGCAAATGCAAGCATCTTCATTGTCTCTAATGAACTTTTAAACTCCTTTAACAGTTTCATCATAGTGAAGATTCCAACTCCGCGATGCTCACTTTAACCACTGAAGTTTGCATATGCTTTTAGCATCCTTTAAATTAACAAAACCCTATGGACCGTGTTATGCACATGTCCTAGGTAACGATTCTATTAGAAGAACTTGTTTTGTTTATTCAACTACCATATAACAAATTATATGTAGTAGTTGCTACATTAATCCGTCTAGACTAAATATCACTATGAAAGATCAAATCTTGTCATAGTCAACCTTTGAACATTTTGTGAACTCTTTCCCAACATGTCGACTATTTCATAGATGTAAAACATCCATGTCTATTTCTTTTATAGATCCAAATACGACTGTAAGGTCTTGTACCTTTTCAGAGGGTCTTTCAAGTTCAAAGCTTGATCTCTCGCATATGAAACTATCACGGATTTTATGGCTTCAAGCCATTTGACGGAGTCAGGGCCCATCATCGCTTCTTTGTATGTAGTCAGATCATTATTGCCAAATAATGATTTAACTCTCAAATCTTGGTATTTGATTGTTCATCCGACCTACTTGTTTCAATAGGAACTTAGATCTCCGTGACCACAACCTTTGAAGTACGCGAGCCATGAGCATTGTTTGCTAACTCCGGAACACTTTTCGGCGCTGCGCAACTTTGCACATATAGCTAAGGTTCTTTTAACCTTATCAAAGTTCTATTGTCCTCCCACTTAACTTTTCACGAAAAATTCCTTCTCAAAGAAACTTGACGTTCTAAGCAACAAACACTTTTTGTCTCCGGTGTTTATGGAGGAATACTTAACAGTTATACAAAGACAGGTTCATTCGACTTTGGTTGCACACATCTTTCTTATGCATAGCATACCAATGTTTTAAGAAAGGACTACTTGGGTTTTATCCCAAACCATAACTTTATATGGTGTCATTTCAACGGATTATGATGAAGCTCTTTTCAGTGGAAAAACGGTAATCTCTAAAGCTTTTAATCTTTAAAATATAATGGCAGTTTTATGAATTACACCTTCGATCTTACCATGTCAAACAAGGTTTAATTACATATCTCGAACGCTCCATACTCTTATGGTGTTTCGGGAAAATGCAAATCCACGGAACGATTCCTTAAATCTTAGGTATTTATGCTAAACTTGTAACTCAAATATCTTCCTTTATGATCTTATCATAAACTATTTATATTCTTGTTACAATGATTTTGCACTTCATCTTGAAAATCTTTGAACTTTTCAAATATTTCACACTTCATCCTTATTAAGTAAATATTCATATATTCACTCAAATTTTCGGAGAAAGCATATGAAGTTGAAATTCATCGCTCTTGATTACATATAATGGACTTTGTACAACAATATGTACAAGTTCAAATAAGCTAGTCTTTCGTTCCCTTTTGGCCTATGAACGAAGTTTCAATTATCTCTAGGAAAGTTTCACAAGCGTCATTTGATCAAAAATCAGAAGACTCCAAAATTCCATCCACATGGAGTTTCTTCATGTTTTCTTTCCATTATAATTTAAACGGCGATATCACTTCCTAAGTGATATTTCAATCAATTTGTCTTTCGACATTTTTAGCACTAGTTTTATGGATGTGATGTCTCCAACGAGATTTGCGAATCATCCATCTTTTATAGATTACGGCAATTATTTGAACAACCCTTTTGTTCTCATAATACCTGATAAAACAAATCTTGAAGGCAAGCTTTGATGTTTAACGAGCAACACAACAACCCTTTATTTTGTTCTCGATGAACATCATCACATATTCTTTTGCTAGTTACTTAGGCCATTGTAGTTCATGAATTGTGTTGTTTCGTATGACGATTCACACCAAAAAATTCAGTATCAAATACTTAAGAACCACATTGTTTAATAAGCAAAGAATATAGCCATAACATGTATATCATCTATATACTTAAACTGAACAATTCTAGTCTTTTCTTTTCTGCCATATACTTATGAGATTCTCTTTCAGTATTTCCTATTCTGTTTGAAAGAATCTATCAACATCAATTAGTGGAGTCATACATATGACACATAGTCCAAAACATGTATAGTTAAATACCAATGTCTTTGGACTTGCACTTTGAAGTAGATCACCATCATCAAATGTTTGGTGTTCTTTCAAATTCCTTTATTTAGTAATCTCTTGGTGTAGTAAACATTTTACCTACATCAAATATTCATCCTTATCATGGAATCGTCCATGATCAAACTACCTTTAGCTTATAACGATGAATTACGAGTATAATGTTGCTTTCCAAAACCTTTTGGAGGATTAGGACAACAAGTGTCTACAACCCTTTGCAAATTCTCATCAAAATATGAGAACATGAACTTTGCCATATTATACTCTATCATGTTGCAACCAAAACTTCGTTTCAGATATCACAATATCTTCCACACATCATGGTTTCTGAAACATCTCTTTCAGATCCTAGATAACCTTGATATTAAGAGAATCCTTTGAATATCAAGAATCATGGAGACAAACATGATACTTATATACTAACACTTGGAATTGTTACTCTTGATTTAATACTAATTATTAAACTTCATGGAGTAACTGGAACTTACTGAAAGTTTGCAATAGGACTTTTAAACTTTAGATTAACACTTCAAAACAATACTATACCAGTTCGTAAAGTAACTAACCAGAATTCTATAGTTCTATCATCTCAATTATAACTAAGCGCAAGGTGGTAAACGGATGACAATGACTACAACAACTATGCAAATTCACTTTGATTTAGTTTATGATAAATTGAGTTCTAATTAATAATTAAATTAATCTAGGTGAACTCCCACTCAAAACAATATCCCTCACATTGTTTTAGTGATCACACGAACCAAATCCACCACATCAAAACCGATCATCACGAGAGTTGATATAGCTTCAATGGCGAACAATCAACATGTTCATCATATCTACTATATGACTCATGCTCTACCTTTCGGTAATCCGTGTTCCTGAGGCCATGTCTGTACATGCTAGGCTCGTCAAGATCAAACCTTAGTTTCCGCATGAGCAAATCTGGCTTGCTCACGTTGTATACACTTGCAGAATCTAACACACCCGATCATCACGTGGTGCTTCGAAACAACAAGCTTTAGCAACGGTGCTAACTAAGGGTGAACACTTTATGACTTGAAATTCATGTGCATGAGGGATCATCTTATAATGCTACCGTCGTCTACTAAGCAATACAAGATGCATAAAGGATTAACATCACATGCAATTCATAATATGTGATATGATATGGCCTTTCTTCTTTGTGCTTCCGATCTCCATATTCTAGCACGAACATGATCTCCATCATCACCGGCATTGCATCAAGGTCAATGACGCCTCTCCATGGTTGTCGTCCACCGGCTTAAACTATTACAACTATTTTGAATAGACACGCGGATCTTAACAGAAATTAAAGACAACCATATGGCTCCTGCCGGTTGCCAACTTACAATAAGGAACATTGCATACATCATATATATAATCACAATCATGGCCATATCACATCACTGCACACCCCTGCAAAACAAAGTTAGACGCCTCTACTTTCTTTGCATGTTTTACGTGGTTTGGGGCTGTTAATAAGTGTCGTTCTAACTTACGAACATGAACCACAACATTGATACTAGTATTGTTAATCACCCGTTGTAAATTGGATCTTAACTATGCTAGGAGAAACAGGCACCCGCAAAGCCACTTATGCAATACAAGTTGCATGTCAAGCGTGGAGCAAGTCTCATGAACGATGTCATGTAAGGTTAGCCCGGGCCGCTTCATCCCAACATACCGCAAGATACAAAGTACACAAGAAGCAATTGACAATAAAAGCATCAACGTCCACAATGACCATTGTGTTCTACTCGTGCAACAGATCTACATATAGACACGGCTCTGATACCACTGTAGGGGTTCGTAGCATGGAAAACAAAAATTTTCTATCGCATACAAACAAACAAGCCAAGATCTATCTACTAGATTGTAGCAACGAGTCGATGGAATAACTTACCCTCGAAGATTCCAAAGCGGTTAACGAGAGCAGATTCTCGTGGGTGATGTAGTCGTACTCTTTCCGATCTCAAGATCGCGTAGACGATCCTTCCGGCGCCACGTTCCGGCAGCGCTCCCGCACTCGGTCACACGTTCGGTACTCGACGAAGACCTTCCTCTCCCTTGTTCCAGCAGGCAGCGGAGGTTGTAGCACTCTCCTCGTGATTCCGGCAGCACAATGGCGTGGTACCGGAAGTAGAGGGGAGATCTCGCAGGGCTTCGCCTTAAGCCGGAGCGAGTATGGTGGATTATGAGAGAGAGCTATTAGTGGTCTAGAGATTAGACACACCAATTAGAAGGCTCTAAACCGCAGGCTAAAGCAATTAGAAGCTCTAAACCAAACGGCTCTAAACCGGAGATTAGAGGTAGAAACTTGTGTGTCTCAAGGAGGAGGCCCTGCCCCTCCTTTTATAGGTGGAGGGGCTAGGTGCGCCAGGGAGGGGAGTCCCTCCCCAACTCGGCCTAGGGCTGGGCGCCGGCTTGGAGGAGAGGAACTCCTCCTCCAAGTTGGTTTCAAACTCCTCTTGCTTGTTTCCCACAGTTTCCTGTTTCCCACAGTTTCCTGTTTTAGCCGTTTGACTTTCAAACTGGCAGTTTGACTTTCAAGTTTTGGAACAGCAAGAACACTTAGTACATGATGCAATCATTCAATGACACATTCATGTACCCTCCCCCCCCCCCCCCCGGAGTGCCGGACAATCCGGAACCTTCTAGAACATTCCCGATGAAAACACCGGAATCATTCCCGAACTCCGAAACGGGACTTTCCTTATATGAATCTTATTCTCCGGACCATTCCAGATCACCTCGTGATATCCCGGATCCCATCCGAGACTCCGAACAACATTCGGTCTCTTTCTCATAATACCATAACTACTCAAACAACGTCGAATCCTTAAGTGTGTCTCCCTACGGTTCGTGAATTATGCGGACATGATCGAGACACTTCTCCGATCAATAACCAATAGAGGAATCTGGAAATTCATATGGCTCCCACATATTTCTACGATTACTTTGCGATCGAATGAACCACTTACATACGATACCAATTTCCCTTTGTCTCACGATAGTTTACTTATCCGAGGTTATGATCGTCGGTATCTCTGCATACCTAGTTCAACCTCGTTACTGATAAGTACTCTTTTCTCGTTCCCGTGTTATGTGATCCCTTGTGAGCCAGTCACATGCTTGCACGCTAATTGGATGACATTTCACCGAGAGGGCCCAGAGTATATCTATCCGTCATATGGATGGACAAATCCCACTCTTGATCCATGTGTTTCAACCAATACTTTCTGAACACTCAATGCCACCTTTATAGCCACCCTGTTACGGTGTGGTGTTTGATGACATCAAAGCATCCATCCGGTAAAGGTGATATGCATGATCTCATGGTCGAAGGAATTAGGTTACTATGTATCAGAAAGCATATAGCAATTGAACTAATGAAATGACTTGATCTTTATGCTACGCTTATCTATAGGAGTATGTCCATCACATCATTCTCCTAATGATATGACCTTGTTGTTTAATAACATCTCTATGTTCATGATCAGGAAACCATGATCATATATTAACCAACAAGCTAGTTTAACAAGAGGCTTTACTAGGGACTCTTATTTTAGTTTACAAATCACACAAGTATTAATGTTTCCGGTTAATACAATTATAGCATGGTATGTAAACATTTATCATAAGTGTGAAGATATGATAATAACCACTTTATTATTGCCTCTTGGGCATATCTCCAACAAATACTAAGGTTCTTACTTGGCGAGCCTAGCATGTACAGACATGGCCTCGGAACACGGACCGAAAGGTTAAGCATGAGTCATATAGTAGATATGATGCCCATTTGATGCTCGCCTTTGAAGCTACACCGACTCACGTGATGATCGGACTTGGTGTATTGGATTTGGTTCATGTAATCACCAAAAAGACACGAGGGATGTCATTTTTGAGTGGGAGTTCATTTCTAATTTGGATTAGTAGAACTCAAGTTATCATAAATTAAATCAAAGTGAATTTGCATAATTTGTTGTAGTCATTGGCATTCGTTCACCACCTTATGCATAGTTGTAATTGAGATAATAGAACTATAGAATTCCGGATATATACTTTACGAACTAGTATCGTATTGTGTTGAGTGTCAATTCAAAGTTTAGAGTCCTATTGCAAACTTTCAGCAAACTCTATTTACTCCGTGAAATTTAATAGTTGGTATTAAATCGAGAGTAACAATTCCAGTGTTAGTATCTTAAGTATCATGTTTGCCTCCATGGTTCTTGATTGTTTTAATATCAAGTTTATCTAGGAGCCGAAAGAATTGTTTCAGGAACTATCATGTGTGGAAGATATAACGATATCTGAAACAATGTTTTGTTGCAATATGATAGAGTATAATATATGTTCTCATATTGGATGAGAATTTACGAAGGTTGGAGATGCTAGACATCCTAATCATCCAAAGGGGTTTTGGAAAGTAATGTTATACTCACGATTCGCCTTTATAAGCTAAAGTAGCTTGATCATGAAAATCGTCATGATAAGGGTGAATAGAATATGTATGTAAAATGTTTACTACACTAAAAGATTACTAAAGAATGGATTTTGAAAGAATACCGATCATTTTGATGATGGTGATCTACTTCAAAGTGCAAGTCCAAAGGTATTATTATTTGAATATACACGCTTTGGACTATGTGTCATGTATATGGCGCCACTTTGATGTTGATAGATTCTTTTAAAAAGGAAAAGGAAATGCTGAAAGAGAATCTATAAAATATATTTGGCAGAAAAGAAAAGATTGGAAATGTCCAATTTAGGTATATATATGATATACATGTTATGGTTGTATTCTTTGCTTGTTAAACAATGTGGTTCTTGGGTATTGGATACCTAATTGGTTGTTATGAAATTTCATATGGAACGACGCAATTCATGAACCACAATGGCCTAAGTAACTAGCAAGAGAATATGTGATGATGTTCATCAAAAACAAGCAAACCGTTGTTTGTATTTCTCATTGACATCAAAGCTTGACTTTAAGATTTGTTTTAATAATTGTTATTTGAATCAGGTATTATGAGAACAAAGGTTGTTCAAATAATTACCGTATTCCATATTAGATGGATGATTTACAAATCTAGTTGGAGAAATCACATCCATAAAACCTAATGCTAAAATGTCGCAAGACAAATGATTGAAAGATCAATTACGAAGTGACATCGCCGTTTAAATTATATTGGAAAGAAAACATGAAGAATATCCATATTCATGGATTTTTGTAGTCTTTGATTTGATCAAGTGACGCTTGTGAGACTTTCCACGTGATAATTAAAACTTCGTTCAAAGGCCAAAGAAGAACGAACGACTAAATTATTGGAATTTATACATATCGATGTATGTATTTCATTTTGTGTAGTGGTAAGCGATGGGTTTCAACTTCATATGCTTTCTCCAGAAATTTGAGTGAATATCCACCTAATGAGAAAGAAGTATGAAATATTTGAAAAACGTTTCAAAGACTTTCAAGATGAAGTGGAAAATCATTGTAACAAGAAAATAAATGGTTTATGATTTTATCATAAAGGGATTTATTTGAGTTACAAGTGTAACAAGAAAATAAATGAATTATGATTTTATCATAAAGGGGTTTATTTGAGTTGCAAGTTTAGCAAAACACCTAGATTTACATATCCCGAAACACCATAGGAATATGGAGTGTTTGAGATTTGTAATGAAACCTTGTTTGACATGGTTAGATCAAAGGTGTTATTTATAAAACTGCCATTATGTTTTAAAAGATTAAAGCTTTAGAGACTACCGCTTTTACACTGAAAAGAGCTCCATCTTGATCCGTTGAAATGACACCATGGAAGTTATGGTTTGGGGTAAAACCCAAGTTGACATTTCTTAAATTTTGGTATGCTAAACATAAGTAAGATGTTTACAACCGAAGTCGGATGAGCATGTCTTTGTAGGTTATTTCGAATAACAATTGGTTATTCCTCCATAACACCAAGGACAAAAGGGTTTGTCGCTTGAAACGTGAAGTTTCTTGAAAAAGGAATTTTTCGCAAACGTTAAGTGGGAGGACAATAGAACTTTGATAAGGTTAACGAACCTTAGCTAAATGTGCTAAGTTGCGCAGCGCCGGAAATCGTTCCGGAGGCTGCCATAATGCTCATAGATTATGTGACTCAAAGGTTGTGGTCACGGAGATCTAAGTTCTTATTGAACCAAGTCGGTCGAATAAACAATCAAATACTAAGATTTGAGATTAAATCATTATTGTTTGACAATGATGAACCGACTATATGCAAAAGAAGCGATGGTGGGCCCTGACTCCGTCAAATGGCTTGAAGCCATAAAATCCGTGATAGTTCCATACACGAGAAATCAAGTTTTGAACTTGGAAAACCCTCCGGAAAGGTGTAAAAACCTATCGGTCGTATTTGGATCTATAAAGAAACAGACATGGATGTTTCACATCTATGAAATAGTCGACATGTCGGTAAAGTATTTTACGACAATATTCAAGGAGTTGACTATGACAAGATTTGATCTTTCATAGCGATATTTAGTTTGGACGGATTAAAGTAGCAACCACTACATATAATTTGGTATATGGTAGATGAATAAACAAAACAAAGTTCTTTTAATAGAATGGTTACCTAGGACGTTTACATGACACTATCCAAAGGGTTTTGTTAATTCAAAGGATGCTAAAAGAGCGTGCAAACTTCAATTGTTGAAGTAAGCATCGCGGAGTTGGAATCTTCACCGTGATGAAAAAGAGTTTTTCATCAGGAGACGATGAAGATGCTTGCATTTGCAAGAAATTAAGTGGGAGCGCTAAGACATATTTCTAATACATTATGTGGAGGACATCTTGTTGATTATAAATGATGTATCTTTTATTGACAAAGGTTAAGAATTTCATTTCGATGAAATACTTAGGCAAAACCCGAATATTTAGCATGAATGTCTATAGTGGATAGACTGTGACGCTAATATGGTTGTGCCAAATGTACATATATGAGATATTGAAGGAGTACAATATAGAAACGACAAGAAACAGTTCTTGTTGCATGGAAAGGAATTGAATCAAGATTCAAGTGTATCGACACTTGATAAGTGAAACAAGATTCAAGTGCTTTGACACTTGATGAGTAAAATCACAAGAATGATTTGATCAATCATACCATGATATGTACACATCCAGATATGTCCTATGCTCTAAGTGTTATGAGCATATACTAGAATGAATCATAAAATGATCATTGGACAATAGTAAGGAAATTCTTATGATCTTTTGGAAGAACTAAGAATATATTTGTGTAGAGGTGACAAACAATTACAAATAGTTCATTGTAAAGCATTACATTGATACTAGTTTTGTCACAAGATACAAATTAAGTTTATCTCAATTTAAACTATGAGTGGCACAATGAAATGGAAAGAAAGTTTCCATGATGGATTTGGATGAAATCCATAGTTAAGACATTCTGACGAATACTACAACAAAAGGGCTAAGTATATGACTGCTATAGTAGCAGCAAAGGAGGGAATTTGTGTCAAGTAGTTTGTTATCAAACTAAGGTGTGGTTCACAACGGGCTAACACTAAAGATATATTGTATGACAATAGTATCGACATGTTTTAACCCCAAGGAACTAAAGGTCTCACCGAAAGACCAAATTTATACAATGCCATCTCATTAGAGAATGAGTGATGCGTGAAGACGCAAAGACATGCAAATACACACGGACCTAAAAGTGTCAGATCCGTAGATTATGTTAACCACTTGCAGTTACGTATTTGGAACACCATAAACCATAGGTGTTCAATACGCAAAGTTTTCAAACTAGATTATTGTCTCTAGTGCAAGTGGGAGACTGAAGGGAATATGCCCGAGAGGCAATAATAAAGTGGTTATTATCGTATTCCTTATTTATGATAAATGTTTATTTTGCATGCTATAATTGTATTAATACTGAAACGTTAATACATGTGTGTTTAATAAACAAAAAGGAAGTTCCTAGTTATGCCTCTCTTATAAACTAGCTCGTTGATTAACATGATGATCAAAGTTTCCTGATCATTGACATTGGATGTTGTTAATAACGAGGTCACAACATTAGTGTAATGGTGTGATGAACATTCATCCGAAGTATAGCATTACGATCAAAGTCATTGAGTTTATATTGCTATAACAACTTACGAAGTGATCCTAATCCTTAGACCATGAGATCATGTCAATCACTAACACCGGAAGAGTTTCTTGATAACATCAAACGTCACACCGTAACTGGGTGATTATAAAGATGGATTCAGAACTAATAAAGTGTTATGTTGAGGCTCATGGATCGAGAGTGGAATTTGTTCATCCCGATGACGGATATATATACTCTGGGCCCTCTCGGTGATATCACATTGATTAGCTTGCAAGCAAGTGATTTGATCACTAGAATGTTATATCACGGGAACGAGAAAAGAGTGCATGTCAGTAACGAGATCAAACTAGGTATGGAGATACTGATGATCGAATCTCGGACATGTAATATATCACGAAACAAAAGGATTAAGATACTAGCGTAAAAGGTTCCGACGATCACAAGAAAGTCATCGTTGAATGTGTGGGAGTCAGTATGGGTCTCCAGATCCCGCTTCTGATTATTGATCCGAGAGGGGTCTCGATCATGTCCGCTTTATTCGCGAACCGTAGGGTGACACACTTAAGAGACACCGACGTCCATTTGGATCAAAAGTTTCATGCCGAAAAGAATAACAAGCGCAGGAATTTATTTCACTAGATACCGAAACGGGTTTTCGGGTGAAATTGCAGAAAGTGTTTCTGCATGTGAAATGAAATACTAGCAAGGGGTTATATGTGAATGTTTGTCATTAAAGTAATTGAAAAAATTCTGAATAAATAAAAGGAGTTTTATTTAATGAGAGTTTGCATTAAATTTGGTGGAAAATTAATGGGAATTTGAGTGGGTTTTTTAGTGGAGGGAATTGAAAGGCATTTGAGTGAGTGGAGTGTCCACCCACATGAATGTGGAAGAGGTGGGGGCAGCCCCATGGCTGGGCGCATGGCCCCTTGGGCGCCCCCCCTCTCCCTATAAAAGGAGCCCCCCTCCCTCTCTCTCACTCACACCTCCTCGTGAAGGATATCTCTCCCCCTCTAGAATTTATCCCCCATGGTCTCGGACTAGCTAGATACATGTTCCCGGTGGCTATTCGGCAAGAAAGAGTTGTGCTTCCGCTGCATCGCTGGAGCGAGGAGGCGGAGGTTGCTCGGTGCCTCGAACGTGTGTGCGAGCACGGATGCGCTGCTGATCTTGGTACTTAGTTCCCATCGTAGGAAATTTTTTGTTTTCTATGCTGCGAACCCTACACTACCATGTGTATTTCGGCACTCTTCAACAAAATCATTAGTGAACTCAATGTAACCATCATTAATATCATAACTCTCACTAGCCTCAGGTGAGCTAACAGGTGTAACAGTGGCTTCACTAGCAATTTCGGTATTTCCTAGACTAGCCATAGTAGCATCTAGAAAAGGACCCAATGAACCACTCGCATCAAGCACAGTAGAAGTAACATCATGAGCATCAAAAGCAGTTTCAGACTCAGCAGTAGTAGCAGTGTGTGTAGCATGTGTATGTGGTGGTGTGACAAGCTTACTTATAACAGACGGTGAATCAAGAGCAACAGAGGTGTTTAGGACTGTACCTCTTCTTATAGTGGATGGTAAAATAGGGAAGTTTCCATCACGAGACTTCCCCATGATGAAAGGTAGCAGTGAACAATAATAGATCCAAGTGAACTTACAAATAAAGCTATGCTCCCCGGTAACGGCGCCAGAAAATAGTCTTGATGACCCCACAAGTGTAGGGGATTGCAATATCTTCGCGGGTAGTATTACCCAATTTATTGATTCGACACAAGGGGAGCCAAAGAATACTTGCAAGCCTTAACAACTGAATTGTCAATTCAGCTGCACCTAGAAATAATTCTTGCTCACAGAAGTTTATCAGTAGCAACAGTTTGGTAGCAGTAACAGCAAAGCAACAACAACAGTGAAACAAGAGCAATAGTAACATTAACAGTAATAGTAACGGTAGGATTCGAGTGCGGTAGTCATAGGTATGGATGGACGAGCGTTGCATGGACGAGTCTAAACATGTACTTCAAGATCTAGGGCATTGCAGATAAATAATAACAAGCATCCAAGTACTAAACAATCCTAGGCATGTGCTCCAAATATAGTCATACATGCTCGCAATGAGAACTTGCACAACATCTTCTGTCCAGCCAGCCCGTGGCAGCGGGGCCTCTAGGGAACTACTGGCAATTAAGGTGCTCCTTTTAATAGAGCACCGGAGCAAAGCATTAACACTCCATGAACACATGTGATCCTCACACCACAGTCACCCCCTCCGGTTGTCCCAATTATTGTCACTTTGGGGCCTTTGGATCCGGACAATGATATGTGTACACAACTTGCAGATAAGATCACAAACAATACTATCATAATGATTCAATAATAAGTTCAGATCTGAGATCATGGCACTCAGGCCCTAGTGACAAGCATTAAGCACAACAAGTTGCAACAAAGTCAAATAGCACTAATAGAGATACTAGGCACTATGCCCTAACAGATCTTATTCGATTACATGATCGAACTCATCCAATCCCTACCATCCCCAAGCCTACAGCGGGGGATTACTCACTCATGGATGAGGGAAATATCAGTGGTTGATGGAGATGCATTGGTGATGACGATGGCGATGATCCTCTCCAAATTCCCCGTCTCGGGAGGGTGATAGAACGGAGTTTCTGGATCCGAATCTTGGTTTCTGGTGGCAGCGACGGAGCGGAAATCTTTCTAGAAAACTATCGAACCCCCCTCGGTTTTTAGGTTGAAAGGCAACTTATAGGCGTAGAGGGAGGCCGAGGGGTGCCTGGGGTGGCTGCACCCCCTCCAGGCGCGGCCAGTGGTGGGCCCGTGCTTGGGGTGGGTGTGGGCCTCCAGGCCTCCTCTCCGTCTCGTCTTCTGGCTTCGTGGATCTTCTGGTGAAATATAGTTTTTGGCATATTTTCCGGGATTTTTCCTGATAGTTGATTTTCTGCACCAAAAACAAGACACCAAGGTAATTCTGCTGAAAACAACGTCAGTCTGTGTTAGTTGTATCCAAATCACACAAGTTTAGAGAAGAAACAATAGCAAAGTGTTTGAGAAAGTAGATATGTTTTGGATGTATCAGGGCAATTGACAGATTGAGAAAGGATAACAATGTATATACTAGACATCTTGACTCCTACGAGATTTGATTGGGCATTACAACATAATACATAGACCGTAATCTAACTGCATCTATGACTAATAATCCACCTTCAGGTTATCATCTGAACCCCTTCCAGTATTAAGTTGCAAGCAACAGATAATTGCATTAGGCAAAGTGTGTAAAGTAAACAATACAATTGCTCCATGGACAAAAGATTGTTGTTTTCTCCCTAGTAGCAACAACACATCTACAACCTTAGAAGTTTCTGTCACTCTTCCAGATTACTAGAGGCATGAACCCACTATCGAGCATAAATACTCCCTCTTGGAGTTACAAGCATCTATTTGGCCAAAGTATCTACTAGCAACGAAGAGCATGCAAGATCACAAATAACAGACATGATAGAATCAATAATCAATCTAACATAGTATCTCAATATCCACCGGATCCCCGCAAATACAACATGTATGATTACAAATAGATGATCTTGATCATGAACGGAGCTTACAAGATCTAAACATGATAGCACAAAGGAGGAGAAACAACCATCTAGCTACTGTATGGACCCATAGTCCAAGGGTGAACTACTCACGCATCACTATAGAGGCTGGCATGGTGATGAAGAAGGCCTCCGGGACGATCTCGCCCCTTCGGCAGGGTGCCGGGAAGAGCTTCAGATCCCCTCGACCTAGGGACGATGGTGGCGGTGGCTACAGATTATTTCATGGAGATCTGATTGGGTTCTTAGGGTTTCTGCATTGGGGTGCTTAAATAGGCGAAGGGGCGAGGTTAGTTGAGGGCCAGGGGCCTATACCATGCCCTGGCACGACCTAGGGTGGGCCCATGCCAGGGGGTGGTGCAGCCGCCCTATGGCGCCTCTTCGTCCCCCCTTCGGTCTCCGTGTCGTGTCTGGTAAAATATTAACTTTGGCTTTTGTTCCGTCCAATTTTGAGAATATTTCCTTACTAGCTTTTCTGAAACCAAAAACAGCGGAAAACAGGCAATTGACACTGCGGCATCTTGTTAATAGCTTAGTTCCAGAAAATGTATAAAAATGCCTCAAAGTGTAGATAAAACATAAGAAAGTTAATACAAAACAAGTATGGAGCATAAAAAATTATAGATACGTTTACAACGTATCATGGACTCAAAAGGACCTAAAAAATTCTAGGAAAGCTTTTCACCGAAACAAAGACCATAGGCACCTGGGCTAGATGATGAAGTGCACAAGGGTCGACAGAGGGCCCATGGCATGACCATGAAGGCTTGTTCATCTCTAGAGCCCACCTCAGGCCTTGACTGTCGGATGTCGTCGATCTTCATGTCCCTGGACTCTTTATGACCTAAAACTGACTATATATATGTCCCCTTTCATGATCTCATGACGACGAGGTGGTGGAGCGACAAAACATATACAAAAACGAGAAAAATTGGTAGAACCGGAAGGGAAACACTGTTGGAGTCACCCCACTTACATCTCCATCACCATATATCATCTACATGTTGAAGAGAGAGTAGTCCACCCTGGGATATATGGGTTTGTGGCACCAGGTTAATCTATCTATCTATTTTTACTATCATTGTTTTAGAGCCATATGAGATGTTCTATATGACTATGGCCATATATGTAATTCTTTTAAGATGGATCTTTTGTTGAAATTTTTAGTATGTCTTTTGTGTATTTGTAGATGCATATTACTATCCCGTTGATGTATACATGTACTAATCAAACTATAATGTGAGGACGCGTATGGGGGAACATGTGTATTACATGGAGTAACTAGTAGTAGCAACTGGATAGTGAGGAAAAAGTTAGGACCTACTATGATTCTTACCTTTCCGTTGTTATCTCAATATGGATAAATGAATTCATATGTTATTATCATATAGTGATAACAAATATGAGGTCCTCGGTTAGATATAGCATATTTTTTATTCAACATAATATCAAAGTCATGTATAAAAACATCATAGTAAAGTACCTAAGGCAATACTTTGTTAACTTAAATCTAGTTTGTAGAGTTTTGTCTTACTATAGGAGTATTAGTGAGATGTGTTGCATCATATCACACTACAACATGATCTCCATAATATGATGGTATCCATGTAGCAGTATGCCGATGGGTCAGCAAGCACAATATCCCATGGAATTTTTGCAATTTCGCGTTACAGATTTGGCTCTGTCCCGCCAGGGCCCGAAAAAAGATGAAGAGCGACATCTAACCATCAACGATTGTCGAAGCCTTACCGTCAAATGCACCCACTTGGAGAAAAGGATCTCCTCTAAATGAAAGTACAAAACATGCTCAACAACAAAAACAATTCATATCTAGCCACGAACTTAAATTGATAATAACAAATGACTGAGCATGGATTTGCAAAAACTAATTGGGAGGCCAGAGGATAACCATACAATAGATCATTGGTGTATGAGAAATCAAACAAAAAACAAATAGGAATGACGATCATTATTTTTTGACATGTGGATGAAGATCCTTGTAGGTGTGTGGAAAGTTTGGAGGTAGAAGAAACAAGTGAATGGAAAAATCTGATCTAAGTTACCTTGCTCGGGGTGTTTTCACTCAATTATGGCAGAGGTATGGTACGATCAGGCACCATTGTACTAGTCATTGTTTCCTTATCTTTAGAGTCTAGGCTGCCATTGTACTAGTCATTGTTTCCTTATCTTTAGGGTCTAGGCCTGGCAGTGGTCTTGGTATGGCCATGTGGTACAGTGGTGTCCACTTTACAAGTGGTGGTTAAGTAGTCAGTACCTCAGTATTGTTTCTTCCTAGATGGTATGACCATGCAGTACAGGACGGTCGCCGTACGATGACTCGTTAAAGATTACTATAGATCTTCCTATTTCTTAAGTCCCTCGCTCAATATATATTGCCACCCAATATGGTGGGATTCCACCATATGGCTACTCGATAAAATCCCCGCTATGGACTTGTTAATTGCGTTGTTGAGGAGCGATAAGAGTACGGCCACTCGGTATGGTCAAGGATACTGTACCAAGTGTTCCTTACTTTCATTATTTCTTTTGAAACACCTTTTTTTAGAAGTTTTCTAAGGACCTGAAATATTGCCCTAATGTACCAAATGGGCAATTGGAGTGTAACACCAGTACGGTTTTCTTAGTGATATACCAATAAACATATTGATCAAGCATACCTTTTTATTCTTCTCACTTTATTGGATCTTTGAACACTCTTTTATTAACATAAAATAAAAACACAAACAAAAACAAAACAATTTATTTCACATGGGTTGCCTTTCACCAAGGACCGTTGGAGATATGCCCTAGAGGCAATAATAAAGTGGTTATTATTATATCTTTGTGTTTATGATAATTTTTTACATCCCATGCTATAATTGTATCAATAGGAAACATTAATACTTGTATGTTTTGTAAACATAAAAGAGTCCCTGGTAAGCCTCTTATTAATCTAGCTTGTTGATTAATAGATGATCATGGTTTCCTGATCATGGACATTGGATGTTATTAATAACAAGGTCATATCACTAGGAGAATGATGTGATGGACACACACCCATAGTAAGCATAACATAAAATCAATTCATTAAAGTTCGTTTTGCTACAAGCTTTCAGATACATAGTAACATAATCCTTCGACCATGAGATCATGTTAATCACCATCACCAGATGAGTACTTTGATGACATCAAACGCCACTTCCGTAACTGGGTGGTCATAAAGGTGGCATTGGGTATTCTGAAAGTATGCGTTGAAGCACATGGATCAAGAATGGGATTTGTCCATCCATATGACAGATAGATATACTCTGGGCCCTCTCGGTGGAATGTCATCCAATTGGATCGAGTAAAGAGTACTTATCGGTAACGAGGTTGAACTAGGTATGGAGATACCGATGATCGAACCTCAGATAAGTAAAGTATCGCGCGACAAAGGGAATCAGTTTCGTATGTAAATGGTTCATTCGATAACGAAGTCATCGTTGAAATATGTGGGAGCCATATGGATTTCCAGATCCCTCTATTGGTTATTGACCGGAGAGGTGTCTCGATCATGTTTGCATAGTTTGTGAACCATAGGGAGACACGCTTAAGGAATCGATGTTGTTTAAGTAGATATGGAATATGAGTTGGAGACCGATTGTTGTTCGGAGTCTCGGTTGGATCCGGGACATCACGAGGAGATCCGGAATGGTCCAGAGAATAAGATTCATATAAGGAAAGTGGTTTTCCGGGGTTCGGCAAATTTTTTGGTGTTTTGACCGGATACTTATAGAATGTTCTAGAGGGACCACCAGTGGTTCCACCACCCCGGGAGGGGGTCACTTGGCAGTGGCATGCCCTAGGGGCCATCCGCACCAATAACTAAAGGGTCAATTTAGCCAAGACTAGTAAAAGGGTCAAACCCTAGTTTGAATAGTCAAATCCTAGTTTGAAAAGTCAAACTCTAATTTTTGGTAAGAAGGAAGACTTGGTGGAAAAGGTGCGGTGACCCAGCATACCACTACATGATGTAGTACACTATAGGCGTTGACATAACACCAATGAAACACCATTCACTAGTATTACATCTCTCGGAGTGGTACAGCAGAGACACAGCAGGTCCAAGACATGACTATAGGTTACAACTCAACTCTTTATACAAGATCCAGAGAACACTCTAGGTTAAAGAGAGAGAGAAGGAAACTTCTTACAAAGAATAATCAGATATAAACAACTCAAAAACTATCATACTATTAAGACTAGTATCTTAACTAATGGTCTGGCATTGCTTCTATTGCAATACACTATAGACATAGGTTCTATGGCTAGAGATTATATTCCTATCTAATCAGTAACTTCGTCTTCACTTGAGTTGATGTATATGTTGACTTTCTTGACTTCATTGAAGAGCTTTAGCATTTGATGATGATTCCTGGAGCATATCGTGATGTAGACGTCGACTGTACTGGCTTCATAATCTAGCAAGGGTTAACAAGATACATTGAGTACGAGCGTACTCAGCAAGTTCACTAGAAAAGGAGTGTTTGATGCACTATATCTACAGCCACAGACCATAGGTCGTAGGAAATGCAGGTTTTCGTAAATATTTCTTTAAAGGTTGCTTTTATTCTAAAAAGCTATGTCCGTCAGCCTTCACGGGTTTACCAGAACTTTCATGGAGTTCCTTTCCCGCCATGTTCACAACTCCTTCCTGGAACAGGGAGTAACAAGTTACAGTTCTTACACTCTGCAGAGCTGCGTTACTTTACCCATGAGAGATCTTAGCTTTGTTGCACATCCGGGCCACGAACCCGTTCACACTTCCTTGGTGTGAGGCCCAGACTAAGATCCAAGCCAATCACTTCCTTCCCCGCGACCCCGCATGTCTCCTTGGTGTACATCATCTCACATATTGAATTACGGCAATTGGCATTACAGACCGTTCAGATGCCGGAACTATCGTGGGACGTTGAGGGTTCCCACCCATATGCTGCATATCCTCTACGAATTACCATTTAATATGCATGCTACGAGTGATAACAACCATGACCCACACATCCGACTCCGTGCGAGAGGGAAAAGATACAGCTGACTTCTCCGTCCCATTCCAAATCGCGTGGTCAACGCGCAATATACGGGACAAGAATCACTGGCGACATTGGTTATTACCTCATGGTAAATAACCTATAATCATATTATTATGAAAATAGTGTTTTCTGACCTTTTTCAAATGCAGGTGATGAAAACACTGGATTTGTAAAATACTTTACAGAAAATAATCAAAGGACATGAGCAAGTGTAAACTTGCCTTTTGTGATTGCAAGATTATGCACTCACGGTCTTCGAGACAATATAAAAGATCCAATATCTGAAATCAGCATCATTGGTCCGGTAAGGACTAATGTTTAAAGATGCAAGATGCTATTATGCATAAGTAATGTAATGCATTTTCGTAAACTCGAATCCCGGGGATAACGTTGATCTAGGGTTTGGAAACTAGAAATGGTTTGTTTAGAATGTGTTGTCCTTTTAAATAAGTTTCACACTTGTGCTTCTTATTAAGGCTTGTGAGTGTGTGAAACAACATGTAATTATAACGTATACAACAATAAGATATACGAAAGTGGAATGCTACTCAAAGACTATTTATATACGAATTGCCTTATCTCAAAACCTTACTTTACATGTATTGACATCTATAAGTAACTTTAGTATTAACAATCCTAATCTACGAGTAATGTATAAAGTAATGTGATTGTTATTAATTGTCATATGTTGTGTGAAGTGGCAAAAAGGATAACATTTGAAGGAAAGATTTCTTTTCTAAGGTCTAAACAATCTTTGTGGTTATTCAAATGTGGTCGATATTGTTTGTGCTTGCTTGAATAGTTTGGACTTGAGATGTTTTACGACTTAACTATAACAGACCAAAGTTAACTATAAAACATATAATAAAGTCTTTAGTCTTATATTTAAAGTCTTGTAGACTAAAGTTAACTTTAAAGACACAGATGTATTTAAGGTATATTGCTTAATTTATTGTACCTTGTGTACTTCATAATGTTTCCTTAAAGTTACTTAAGAATGGTTATACTTTTATTTGAGTAGTGGTTTCCTGACCTTATAAATGTATAAAAGGTTTTATCTCTTTATAAGGGTATGGTTATGGCTTGTGAATAACTAAATAATACTATTTACTACTTATGAATTATCTCTAGATTTATTCCATTATAAAGTTGTGAGTGAAACAATGGTAAAAGATTTTATTTTGTTAAAATATCATTCTTGAAGATTTTATATTTGTTAAAGATCTTTTTAGAAAATAAACTACACATATGGTTGAAGGAAATTCAATAAAATTGTATTTAAATTGTGTTGGACCAATTTGACTTTATATTATAAATATTTAAGACTAGTATTACTTATTAGACCTAAATTGGCAATTTTAGGAATATTAACAAATTTTATTTACCTTTATATGAATTATCAATTAAGGAAATAAGTTTAAATTCAAGTTATTAAGTTGTTTAAATTTTTATTTAACTCAAAAGTGGAATATTATATTTTGAACATGTAGGTATTATTTTTGTGATCATTTTGGTATACTACATTTATTTCTTATGATTTATAGAAAATAAGATATGATTTTTATAAGATTTATTACTTTATACATACTTAATAAATACTAAATATTCAATTAGGTGAAATAATAATACATGATTATAGTTTTAAATTATAGTTCTCATTTTTCTAAGACATTTGGTATTTTATTTATATTTTTATAATTATCAATTTTAAAATATGAATTATCTAAGTTTTGTTACTTATAAAATATTTATTAAATAACATTTATTTAAATAATTAACATAATAATATTTGGTAATACAATTAAGTTATAGATTTTATTTTTCTAAATTTTTTCATATATTAAACATATTTTTCTGAACTATAAAACATAAGATATGGAATTTATAAGGTTTATTCATTTTCTAAATTATTTTCTAAATATGGGTTTAATTTTTACACTCAGACTGGATCTACCCAAGTCACAGACATGTGGGGTCAGACCATGTTGGCATGCCACCTAGGCGCGGACCAGTCAACTAGGTGGACCATGTCAAGGCTGGCGTCAGCTAGTCGTCATGATGACGACAACACGGCCTGCACCGCTAGTGAATGGTCGCCGGCGGCGATCCAGCGCGCGCCTGCGAGTGTGGATGTGCCTGTTCAAACCGCATGGAAACGAGGATCCTCTCAGTACTCGCACCACCACCTAATGGTCATCGTAGATACATCGTCGATGAACAACTGCGGCAGCGTGGTCGGGTCACTCGCGGACAAGGCGCTACGGTGATCGGGCGACAAATCTGAGAGGCCCATGAGATTTCGAGGTTCACCAGGAGGCTTGTAGAGGTTACGGCGAGGAGAGGCGGGCTCGGACAACGTCGCCATGGTCGACGGCGAGCGGCGGACTGAAGAGGTGATGTGCGCGATTACGGCTGCCTGGCTCGATTCCTTCAGTGCACAGACGAAGTCCACCATGGCGGAGCTTGCGGCATCTTTAGTTGGCCTTGGAGCGGTCTCAAACGGCAACTACGAGCAACTCCGGCGAGCTAGGGTTTTGATATAGAGGATACAGAGAGGAAGAGTAGAGAAATGGGGATAGGGATGATGCAGGGTGTCGTGGTGGCCTTCTTATCCACTTCCGGGACGGCGGCAAGGATCTCCACGCAACGTTGACGACGGCGACGACATCGGGCAGCGGCGGTCCTTCCAGCGAGCTGCTTGTGACGCACGAGGAAGACGACGATGTCATTTTGCGGAAAACCCCCTAGCAAAACTTTACACTCAACCCGCAGTCCTACATCTGGTCCCACTCGTCAGTCACTGCGTGGATGAGCTGGGCTCGCTGTTGGGCCGAAGAGGGCTGCACATGAGTGGTAGATAGTGGAGAGGGGAAATGGGCTTCGGGGTAGAACTAGGTTGATCTGTTTCTTTTATTCTTTTTTTCTTTTATATTTACTATATTTTGTTTTTTATTCCAGATTTGTATTTTACTTATTTGTTTGAAATTTTCTATAGAATTTATCTGATAAATAATTGCAGCATACTAAGATGTACTTAGTATCATTTTGTAAGCTTTTATTGTATAATATTATACATTTTTTATTTTCTATAAATATATACTTCCTTTTTAATATTTTGTGAAGGCCTTTGTTATTAATTTTATTTATATATAACCTATGGATTTATGATATGATATTTCCTTATTTAATGATAAAACTCAATTCTAGTTAGCTCATAGTTTGGATGGAAATTTTTATATAATGATCATATATCATTATTTGATGCATGATATGCAAAGGAAATCATTTGGTTAATATTACCCCCATAGATCCAGGGAATAATAAGGTACATATATTTTATTATAACTAACATAGTAGTTAGGGTTTGAATTGTAATTGCTTACCCTAGGGTTTAGGGTTGTTAATATACTTATATTCTTTTGTGGATGTGAATAAAGATTAATGGATAACACATTGTTTTTATGTTTGTGATCTTTAATGACATCACCTTTTAAAATAGAAAATTATTATCTGGAATGTCTTATGGAAAATAATTGATAGAGATGTCTCCTAATCACATATGGTTATGATAATTGGAAATGAGAAAGATATGTTTAAGTAATTTGCTATAGGAAAATATTCCTATAAGCCATTGTAGAAATAAGATGATAGATCAATCATAGAAAGTGGATATTATGTTTGGTTCTAGATTTAGGGTTTAGAGTTTACCAATAATTCCTATCCTCCATAATTCATAACTCTTGACTTCTACTTAAAGAATTCCTTTCCTAGATATACTACTCTTTCATAACCATCATCATGTGCTAACATGATGAGCTTAACTTCACAAGAACATTTTTATCCATATTTTATTCTTCTAAATTCATTTATAAATCCAATGAGCTTGAAACTAAAGCTTTCATAATCTTTTTATATCTATACTTGGTTATATCAACTACTCCACTGCTGATAACCTCCAATCCAACAAGTAGTTACCTTCTAACTCCACTCATACTCTTCCTTAATCATTCACCACTAATATTACTCCAGTAGATGTATAGATCAAACTACTTTCCTTAAAAGCTTGATATTCTTTAAGAGGAATAACACTACTCCTATAACTCCATGCTACACTAGCTTTAGCTTAATCATACTATCTTATATTTACTTTACTCTAATAACTCATACTCCAACCTCACATTATATTAATGTGACTTGAAATGGCTAACCTAGGATAACATATCTATACTAGGTTTAAATCATGTGTTATCCACCAATGTCACTTATACATGATATAAGCATTCAATCTTGGTGAGTAAGGCATGATCATTATAATCCTTTGATCCTTTATGGTTTAGGTTTCCAGTTGGCTAATCAAGGCCTTTATCAATACAACCTTGCAGTTGTATTGTGATTATCTGCTCAGTACCTCTAACTAAATAGAAGATATTACTTATTAACTATATCTGATTGATCCAATAGGATTATTCCTTGGTAACTATCTTGAATATTCATCCTTGTAATCCTCTTTGTTACCACATATATCTTTATTTCAAATAACTCTTCTATCCATTCAGGAGTGAGTTAACTCCATCAATTATCATATTGATTTAATTCTCTTCCAACACTCCCATCATATAGATGATATTTAAATCTAACATTACCACCTATATCTTCTTACTTATTTCTCTAAAGGTTTTAGAATGGATGCTATGATAAGGACAAGAGTTGATAGATCAAGAATTGATAGTTTAAGAATTTGTGAATCAATAGTTGATTACTCAACATTGATGAACAACAGATATTGAGATAGGATTCCATAAGGATTGATATGGAAAGAAAGATATATGGTGAATGACCTTGACTTGGTTTCTTTCCTACTCAATCTCACTAAAGAGTTAAGGTTAGGTATTACCATGATACTCATGGTATAAGTAGATGAGATTAAGATAGATCAAGATTTAGTTGTTCCATTCCTATTACTTAAGTTATGTTTATAACTTGGTATTCATGAGTGTGTAATGAATACTAGGATATGATTACTTAAGGATCAAATATAAACCATTAAGTAATATATTAGGGTTAACTTTTATTACATTTGATCTACCCTTAGATCAAATCTCCCTTACCCAAAATAAGGTTTTAGCAAAGGTCATATTGAAACTTATCGCAGTCAACTTGGTGATCTACTTCAATTCCATCAAGTTAAGAGAAGCTTCAATAACTTTGACAAGATTTGTTCAAAAGCGCGGAAATTATTCAGATTTTCTATGCATGAATGCAATGCACACATCTGGGTTCAGCTTATTTCTAAGCTCTAATGCTGGGATGTTACAAAAGGTTTCAAGTTCTTCCCTTGGTGGGCGAGTTGGGGGGACACGTCCTGGGCTGGGAACCCTTGGCCGGCCGCCCCCACCTACATAATGAGGGGTGGGGCACACACCCCCACACCCCTTGTATATTGGCGCCTAACCCTAGATGCCCCCCTCTCTTCTCTGTCGTCCACTGTCCTGCTCCGGCTTTAGCGAAGCCCTGCAGAAATCTCTCCTCCTCCTCCACCACCACCAGACTGTCGTGTTGTTGGGATTACGAGGAGATCTACAACCTCCACTGCCCTGCTGGAACAAGGGAGAGGAAGGTCTTCATCGACTACTTTACGTGTGACCGACTACGGAAGCGCTGCCGGAACGCAATGCCGGAAGGATCGTCTACACGATCTTGAGATCGGTAAGTGATCGAATACATCAACCACGAGAAGCTAATCTCGTTAAACGCTTTGGATCTACGAGGATTAGTTCTCTACAATATCGTTGCACCGATCTCGTAGATTAGATTTTGGCTTTGCCATAGATTGGATCTTGGTTTTGTGTGTGCACGCAATAGGAAATTTTTGTTTTCCATGCAACAAACCCTACAAGGACTTCTAGTTTCGGTAATTTAATTCGATCGCGATGGTGATTATTTGGGCTTTGGTAGTGGACCACCCATTCTGAACTAGTTGGCTTTCAAAGTGATGATTCCATTATCGTAGACCTTGGCCATTTTATTCCTGAGATAATGAACAACAACAACATGATCTCGCGAGGGTAGCTCAAACCTCTTGTTCCTTTTGGGTAGATAAATCAAATCTTTAACAATTCTTATAAATGGTCTACCGAGTATGATTTATGCTATAAAATAGATGAGTACACTTTCTACGTAAAGCATTTTCTTCTAGAATTTGTTAAGGCAAGGTCAACAATAATATTATCGACATTAATCTGTTTGACTAGATCTGTCAACACCCGGATTTTTAATCCCAGATGCCTGTTATGCCATACATCGCAATCCCAGTATTACCATTTTTGTGAGACATAACAGATTGGATATCATAGTACATCATCCATTACAAACCATTCATAAGGTCTTACACAAATAAGGATCTTAGGATCCAGTTCTTAATACAACTCAAGCAGCGGAATAATGTAAAGATAACGATAGCGTAGGCGAAGCTCCATCTTCAGGGTCACATGCAATGCTAATGATGGGAGATGATCCTAGTTGTCATAACCTTCCTGCGGTCCGTCATCCTGATACTCCTCTTCATAGTCTGGCCACGGGAATAGCCAGGAACAAAGCCATGAGTACTCTTTAAGTACTCGCAAACTAATACTAACAAGTTAAGGGGGGTTTTGAATAGGATATACTAAGCTCTAGGGTTGTTTTGCAAAAAGCCAGATTTACCTCTACTAAGTTCAGAAGCAAAGAAAACTAGTTGGAAGTTTTATAACACCTAAGTGGGAACTTGAATTTCATTTCACAACTCTGTTATGGTCCAGTCAAAGTCACAAATCATTTCACAAGTTGTTTTGAAAACATCTGACGGGGAAAACATTATGGCCACTCCAACTGTCCATAACCGCGGACGCGACTATTCGAATAGTTTGACACTCTGCAGAGGTTGTACACTTTCACCACAACATTCGATACATCCGTCAGGAAGAATCCTGAATTCACCATACTCAGTATGCCGATAATCAATCCTAACCTTTCAATTGCACCCCCTAGTATAGGCACCTCTCCTGTGAGTTTGGCCTCCCAACCATGACCAACTGTCATCTTGGGTACTGCACAGGTGGACAATCTTCACAAGGTAGCCTCAGCTCAGACCTTGGCCGCAAGGGAACCCATACTAAGGTATATAAATTTCCAGTCAAGCCCTACCCAATTTTCGGGTATTGTGGTTGTACGATAAAAATTGGAATGGTATCGCATCCAGACAACCATCAGTTTTATAAAGGGCTAAGGCTCATGCCTCAACATTTTCATCATCAAAATCATCTGGTGTTCAAGAACACATGTCAAAACATTTCAGTAGAATGACTCATCATTCTAAGGTTTTCATAACCATTTTCACAAAGTATTCCCATCTAATTTGATCAAGTTTTATGCTTAGCACTAGCATCTACAAGTGGGGGTAAATACTAATGAGGGGTGGTAAACAAGTGGGGATTAGCTAAGTTCAATCTCATGCCTCAGGATGACATTAATATTATCTAACTTAGGCCAAGTTTTATGCTCTTTATGCTACCTTCAATTTTCTTTCTAGAATCTACAAGTCACTAAGTAAACTTTTGATAGAAAGCTTTAATAAATAAAATAAAATACTAAGCTTGCAAGTAAACATAGGATGGTGTGCCAAGTGGGTATAATCACATATGCTTAAGACATATAGTTGGCATAGTAACAAGCAAGTAGTAGCTTGCATAAGTAGGGTATCTTGCAAGTGTTAGCTTGCCTTATGCAGAGGAGTGGTTGAAGTTCTCCTCGGCTTCTTCCTCGTAGTATCCTCCTTCCTCATCGTATCCTTGGTTGGTACTAGCGTTTATAAATAAATACGAGGTACACAATCACCAAACAACACTTCACTATTTTTAATCATCACACAAAGGTTCACACTAGGTGATCTATCATCATCACTAACATTACAAGGATTAAAACACTTGTCCCATTTATTTTATTTTGAGAAAAGTAATTTCCACTCATTAAAAAATACTTAAGATTTAATATTCTCCAACTCAAACATGGGATCATGTTGACACATGTCATCACCACATATTTCAGTACATGGGAATGTGATTTAAAGTGGTGTCACAATTTAATAAGGTTTAACCTTTTTATTTTATTTAATTAAAGTGACTAGAAATGCTTATGTGGCATTATTTTATTACTTGATCATATTTCTGTAAGTAAACCTATATATGTTTATATATTCTGAAAGGTATGGTCAAATGTGATTTTTGAGAGTTGGAATCAACTCAAAAGATTTTATGGTTGAATTTTGAAAAATGTTTGAATGCAGAAAATCTTCTACCTTGTTATTTTTAGCAGGGGTGATCTATAAATCTAAATGTTTTGAATCCAACAGGCTTGGATTAAGCTTTCCAGTACCTTTCTAACAAAATTGGTTTCATGCATTTTGGTTCAGTGAATCGAGCTGGGTTGATTTTTGAATCTAGGTACAGAATTGTGTTTGAAAATAAATGAATAAAACTAAATTTGAATTGTTGGGTAGCGCGGGACGTTTAGCTGGGCCGGCCCACTACGCACAGCGCACGCGCGGGCTGGTTAAGTGGATATCCCCATGCGTCAGTGACACCGTGAGGGGCTAAGCGGTATGGGGTGATGTGGACCGTGGGATCTAATTCTAATCGAACGGCTCGAGTTCATCATCCACACCTGAACAGGACGCGACGAGCACGAACCCTAGCATGGTCAGTGGGGGTCGTGGGAGGCTCATCGGGGATCAGGCGATGGTCGGCGACGGGGGCGAACGACGAAGTCGACGACAGTGGTTCTCCTGGTACCGGCAGCTTCTCCTGGTACCGACAGCTTCTCCTAGGGCGGCTCCAATCGACGGCGCCTCTCCTCCTCTGCAGCGGCGAACTCCGGTGAAATTCCGGCCACCTGGTGCTCGCCTTGCTCTGGGAGTAAGTGGGTGTGATAAATGAGAGGTGGGGACTGAACTGGTGTGAAGAAAACGAGCGGGGGAGGTCTCCTTTTATAGTGCGGCGAGGGGACCGAAGGTTGCGGGCTGAGCTCGTCATGGTCGACGACACAAAGGGCTTATGGCATGGGCGACGATAGGGGCGGGGCTGTGCTCTCTGGCGAAGCTCAACGGCGTTGTGGCGAGGTGTGGGGCGGTGCTGATCGGTCGGAACACGTCGACGCTCTAGGTGGGTCCGACGGCGATTTTAATGGTGCACAACATGCGTGGTCCGCGCAGCGGCGAACGAGCATGTCTGCGGTGTTGATGGGGCGATGGTGATCACGCACGCAAGCGGCGAGGGCGGTGCGCGGTCTGTGCGAGCGTGTCGAGCAGGGCGCTCTGACGCGCTCTCGGCATGGCTGCAGAGAAACTGGGCGCGTTCTTGGCAGGTGGTACAGGGGCTGGCTGCGCTCGGGGCTGGGACATGGAGTGGCGGTGGACGGTGCTGCGTCTATGAGACAAGGTTGGCGAGGCTAGAGAGGCATGTAGCTTGTTGTCCACATTGGGGGTGGCAAAGGGGCTCGGCATGGTCACCATTAATGGCTATGCCAAGCTCACAGTGGTGCTAAGGCTTGTTAATTTGGCTAGTTCATCTACTGAGAGTATAGAGTGAGCTAGAGACGGAATAAGGTTGGCCAAAATCACTGTAGGGGTTCGTAGCATGGAAAACAAAAAATTTCTACCGCATACAAACAAACAAGCCAAGATCTATCTACTAGATTGTAGCAACGAGTCGATAGAATAACTCACCCTCGAAGATTCCAAAGTGTTTAACGAGAGCGGATTCTCGTGGGTGATGTAGTCGTACTCTTCCCGATCTCAAGATCGTGTAGACGATCCTTCCGGCGCCGCGTTCCGGCAGCGCTTCCGCAGTCGGTCACACGTTCGGTACTCGATGAAGACCTTCCTCTACCTTGTTCCAGCAGGCAGCGGAGGTTGTAGCACTCTCCTCGTGATTCCGGCAGCACGACGGCGTGGTACCGGAAGTAGAGGGGAGATCTCGCGGGGCTTTGTCTTAAGCCGGAGCGAGTATGGTGGACTATGAGAGAGGCCTCGGTGATCTAGGGTTTATACGCACCAAGGAGAGAGGGCTAGGCTGGCGGCTAGGGCAAGGGGATTGCCCCAAGTCGGCGGCTAGGGTTTTCCCTAGGGCGGTGGCGGCTGCAGGAGGGCCGGCGGCTAGGGCTAGGGTTTTGGGTGGTGGAGTTGTGTGTTTGGAGGGGCAGCCCTGCCCCTCCTTATATAGGTGGAGGGCGCCGACCAAGGGGATGGGAGTCCCTCCCCAACTCGGCTTCCAAGGCCGGAGGTGGAGGGAGAGGGACTTCCTCCCCAAGTAGGCTTCCTACTCTCCCTCCACCAAGCAAAATAGCCGTTTGACTTTTCAAATTGGCGTTTGACTTTTCAAACTAGGATTTGATTTATCCCTTTATTTTGCTCAGCGATGACACCTAGTACATGATGCAACCATTCCAACTTGTTATGACACATTCATGTACCCTTCCCCTCCGGAGTGCCGGACATTCCGGAACCTTCTAGAACATTCCCGATGAAAACACCGGAACCATTCTCCAACCCCGAAACAGGACTTTCCTTATATGAATCTTATTCTCCGGACCATTCCGGATCTCCTAGTGATATCCCGGATCCCATCCGAGACTCCGAACAACATTCGGTCTTTTACTCATCATTCCATAACTACTCAACAACATCGAATCCTTAAGTGTGTCTCCCTACGGTTCGTGAATTATGCGGACATGATCGAGACACTTCTCCGAACAATAACCAATAGAGGAATCTGGAAATTCATATGGCTCCCACATATTTCTACGATTACTTTGCGATCGAATGAACCACGTACATACGATACCAATTTCCCTTTGTCTCACGATAGTTTACTTATCCGAGGTTTTGATCGTCGGCATCTCTGCATACCTAGTTCAACCTCGTTACTGATAAGTACTATTTTCTCGTTCCCGTGATATGTGATCCCTTGTGAGCCAGTCACATGCTTGCAAGCCAATTGGATGACATTCCACCGAGAGGGCCCAGAGTATATCTATCTGTCATATGGATGGACAAATCCCACTCTTGATCCATGTGTCTCAACCCATACTTTCCGAACACTCAATGCCACCTTTATAGCCACCCAGTTACGGTGTGTTGTTTGATGTCATCAAAGTATCCTTCCGGTGATGGTGATAAGCATGATCTCATGGTCGAAGGAATTAGGTTACTATGTATCAGAAAGCATATAGCAATTGAACTATTAAAATGACTTGATCTTTATGCTACGCTTATCTATAGGAGTATGTCCATCATACCATTATCCTAACGATATGATCTTGTTGTTAATAACATCTCAATGTTCATGATAGGGAAACCACAATAATTTATTAACCAACAAGCTAGTATTATAAAGAGGCTTTACTAGGGACTCTAATTTAGTTTACAAATCACACAAGTATTAATATTTCCTTGTTAATACTGTTATAGCATGAATGTAAACATTTATCATAAACCCAAAGATATAATAATAACTACATTTATTATTGCCTCTAGGGCATATCTCCAACAGTCTCCCACTTGCACTAGAGTCAAGTAATCTAGATTACATGGTAATATACCGAACACCCATGGCAGTTTGGTGTTGGTCATGTTTTGCCCTCGGGAGAGGTTTAGTTAACGGATCCGCCACATTCAGATCTGTGTGTACTTTGCAAATCTTTATGTCACCATCTTGGACATGTTCTCGAATAGCGTGGAAACGTAGCTTGATGTGCTTCAGCTTCTTATGTGACCTTGGTTCTTGCGCATTGGCTATGGCGCCCATGTTATCACAGTAGATAGACATTGGGTCCAGCGCACTTGGAACCACACCGATCTCTGTAATGAACTCTTTCATCCATATCGCTTCTTGTGAAGCCTCCGAAGCAGCCATGTATTCCGATTCAGTTCAAGATCTCGCCACAACGCTTTGCTTTGCACTCCTCCAGCTAACTGCTGCACCATTCAAAGTAAATACGTATCCATATTGTGATTTAGAATCATCCGAATCGGTGTTACAACTAGCATCGGTGTAACCATTAACAACGAGCTATTCATCACCTCCATAAGAAAGAACCATATCCTTAGTTCTTCTCAAGTACTTAAGGATGTTTTTGATCGCTGTCCAATGATCCACTCCTAGATCACTTTGATATCTGCTAGTCAAACTAACAGCATATGCAATGTCGGGTCTAGTACATAGCATGGCATACATTAGAGATCATATGGCTAAGGCATAGGGAGTTTTACTCATCATTTCTCTATCTTCTGCCATTGTTGGACTTTGAGTTTTACTCAAGGTCGTATTGGGCAACATGGGCAAGAACCCTTTCTTGCTATCTTCCATTCCAAACCTCTTTAGAACTTTGTCCAAATATGTACTTTGAGACAATGATATTAGGCGTCTCAATCTATCTCTATAAATCTTTATGCCTAATATGTAAGCTGCTTCGCCAAGATCTTTCATTGAAAAACTATTATTCAAATATTCCTTGACACTATTAAGAAGGTCTACATCATTCCCAATCAACAATATGTCATATACATATAGTATTAAGAATGCTACAGAGCTCCCACTCACTTTCTTGTAAATACAAGCTTCTCCATAAGTTTGTATAAAACCAAAACTTTTGATCACCTTATCAAAACGTTGATTCCAACTTCGGGATGCTTGCTTCAATCCATAAATGGACCGTTGAAGTTTGCATACCTTGTTAGCATCCTTAGGATCGACAAAACCTTTAGGTTGCATCATATACAACTCTTCATCAATGTCTCCATTGAGGAACGTTGTTTTGACATCCATCTGCCATATCTCATAATCATAATATACTGCGATTTCTAACATAATCCTCACAGACTTTAGCTTTGCTACTGGTGAGAAAGTCTCATCGTATTCAACTCCTTGAATTTGTCAAAACCCTTTTGCGACAAGTCGAGCTTTATAGACAGTAACATTACCATCAGCATCTGTTTTCTTCTTGAAAATCCATTTATTCTCGACAGCCTTACGGCCATTCGGTAAGTCCACCAAAGTCCATACTTGGTTTTCGTACATGGATCCAATCTCGGATTTCATGGCTTCTTGCCATTTATTGGAATCTGGGCTCATCATCGCTTCCTCATATGTCGCAGGGTCATCGGTGTTATCCACCAACATGACACTCATAACGGGATCATACCAATTAGGAGTGGTACGAGTTCTCGTTGACCTGCGAGGTTCTGTAGCAACTACAACCGAAGTTTCATGATCATCATCATTAGCTTCCTCTCTTATTGGTGCAGGCACCACAGGAACTTCTTCCGGTGCTGCGCTACTCGCAAGTTCGAGAGAAGGTTCGATAACCTCGTCGAGTTCTACTTTCCTTCCAGTCACTTCTTTCGAGAGAAATTCTTTCTCTAGAAAGGATCCATTCTTGGCAACGAAGATTTTGCCTTCGGATCTATGATAGAAGGTATACCCAATAGTTTCCTTTGGGTATCCTATGAAGACGCATTTTTTCGCTTTGGGTTCAAGCTTGTCCGGCTGTAACTTCTTTACATAGGCTTCGCAACCCCAAACTTTAAGGAACGAAAATTTCGGTTTCTTCCCAAACCATAATTCATACGGTGTCGTTTCAACGGATTTAGATGGTGCCCTATTTAAAGTGAATACGGCTGTTTCTAATGCATAACCCCAAAATGATAGCGGTAAATCTATAAGTGACATCATAGAACGAACCATATCTAAGAGAGTTCGATTACGACGTTCAGACACACCATTACGCTGTGGTGTTCCCGGCGGTGTCAATTGTGAAAGTATTCCGCATTTCTTCTAATGCTCGCCAAACTCGTAACTTAGATATTCACCTCCACGATCAGAACGCAGAAATTTAATCTTCTTGTTACGTTGATTCTCAACCTCACTTTGAAATTCCTTAAACTTCTCGAAAGTTTCGGACTTATGTTTCATGAAATAGATATACCCATATCTACTCAAGTCATCCGTGAAGGTAAGAACATAACGATAACCACCGCGCGATGCTACACTCATTGGACCACACACATCGGTATGTATGATTTCTAATAAATCCGTAGCTCGCTCCATCATACAGAAAATGGAGTCTTATTCATTTTACCCATCAGACATGCTTCGCATCTTTCAAGTGATTCAAGAAGTCCATCGGAATGGAGTTTCTTCATACGCTTCACTCCAATGTGACCAAGACGACAGTGCCACATATAGGTCGAGTTATCTCTCAATTTCAAACGTTTTAGCCTCAATGTTATTAATATGTGTATTTCCACTATCGAGATTCAATAAGAATAGACCATCTATCAAAGGTGCATGTGCATAAAACATATTACTCATATAAATCGAACAACCATTATTCTCGGACTTAAACAAGTAACCGTCTCGCAATAAACAATATCCCGATATAATGTTCATGCTTAACGCAGGCACCAAATAACAATTATTTAAGTATAAAACTAATCCCGATGGTAGATGAAGAGGTAGCGTGCCGACCGCGATCACATCAACCTTTTATCCATTTCCCACGCGCATCGTCACCTCGTTCTTCGCTAGCTTCCGTTTATTCTGCAGCACCTGTTTCGAGTTACAAATATGAGCAACCGAACCGGTATCAAATACCCAGGCACTACTATGAGTACTAGTGAGATACACATCAATAACATGTATATCGGATATACCTTTCTTATTGATGTTGCCGTTCTTCAAATCCGCCAAGTACTTTGGGCAATTCCGCTTCCAGTGACCTTCTCCCTTACAGTAAAAGCACTCTGTATCAGGCTTAGGTCCAGCCTTAGTCTTCTTCGTCGGTGCGGCAACTTTCTTACCACCCTTCTTGAAGTGTCCCTTTTGCTTAGACTTGCCTTTCTTGAATTTGGTGGTCTTATTGACCATCAACACTTGGTGCTCTTTCTTGATCTCCACTTCTGCAGATTTTAACATGGAGAAGAGTTCTGGCAACTGCTTGTTCATGCTTTGCATATTGTAGTTCATCACAAAGTTCTTGTAACTTGGTGGTAGTGATTGGAGGACACGGTAAATCCCCAAAGCATTAGGAATCACTATACCCAAGCTTTGAAGTTTGTTTGCGTGCCCAGACATCTTAAGCACATGCTCACTGACGGAGCTTCCCTCTTCCATCTTGCAGTTAAAGAAATTTTCAGAAGCCTCATAGCTCTCAACTTCCGCGTGAGTCTCAAAAATCAATTTGAGTTCACGGAAAATGTCATGTGGGTCTGAATTCTCAAACCTTTTCTAAAGCTCTGATTCCAAACCATACAAGATAGCACACTGAATTGTGGAGTACTGATTCTTTCGAGCGAGGTAAATGTTCTTTACTTCATCGGTAGCATCAGCTGCAGGCGGGTCACCCAGCGGTGCATCCAGCACATAGGTCAAATTACCAGCATTGAGGACAATCCTCAAATTGCGGAACCAATCCGCGAAGTTGCTTCCATTGTTTCTCAACTTTTCTTTCTCTAGGAACGCATTAAAATTGATGGTAGGGACTGCCATTGATCTACAACATAATTGCAATAGTTTAGACTAAGTTTATGACAAATTGAGTTCTAATTAATAGTTAAATTAATCTAGGTGAACTCCCACTCAAAACAATATCCCTCACATTGTTTTAGTGATCACACGAACCAAATCCACCACATCAACACCGATCATCACGAGAGTTGATGTAGCTTCAATGGCGAACAATCGACATGTTCATCATATCTACTATATGATTCATGCTTTACCTTCCGATGATCCGTGTTCCGAGACCATGTCTGTACATGCTAGGCTCGTCAAGATCAAACCTTAGCTTCCGCATGAGCAACTCTAGCTTGCTCACGTTGTATACACTTGCAGAATCTAACACACCCGATCATCACGTGGTGCTTCGAAACAACAAGCTTTAGCAATGGTGCTTACTAAGGATCAACACTTTAGAACTTGAAATTCATGTGCATGAGGGATCATCTTATAATGCTACCGTCGTTAACTAAGCTATACAAGATGCATAAAGGATTAACATCACATGCAATTCATAATATGTGATATGATATGGCCTTTCTTCTTTGTGCTTCCGATCTCCATCTTCAAGCACGAACATGATCTCCACCATCACCGGCATTGCATCAAGGTCAATGACGATGCTCCATGGTTTTCGTCCACCAGCTTCAACTATTACAACTACTTTGAATAGACACGCAGGTCTTAACAGAATTTAAAGAAACAACCATATGGCTCCTGCCGGTTGCCAACTTACAATAAGGAACATTGCATACATCAAATATAATCACAATCATGGCCATATCACATCACAGCACACCCCTGCAAAACAAAGTTAGACGCCTCTAATTTCTTTGCATATTTTACGTGGTTTGGGGCTTTCAATAAGTGTCGATCTAACTTACGAACAAGAACCACAATGTTGATGTTTGAACTATCAAGTGCCCGTTGTAAATTGGATCTATACTATAATGGGAGAGACAGACACCCGCAAAGCCACTTATGCAATACAAGTTGCATGTTGATCTTGGAGCAAGTCTCATGAACGATGTCATGTAAGGTTAGACCGGGCCGCTTCATCCCACCATACCGCAAGATGCAAAGTACACAAGAAGCAATTGATAATAAAAGCACCACCGCCCACAATGACCATTGTGTTCTACTCGTGCAACAGATCTACATATAGACACGGCTCTGATACCACTGTAGGGGTTCGTAGCACGGAAAACAAAAAATTTCTACCGCATACATACAAACAATCCAAGATCTATCTACTAGACTGTATCAACGATTCGATAGAATAACTCACCCTCGAAGATTCCAAAGTGTTTAACGAGAGCGGATTCTCGTGGGTGATGTAGTCATACTCTTCCCGATCTCAAGATCGTGTAGATGATCCTTCCGGCGCTGTGTTCCGGCAGCGCTTCCGCAGTCGGTCACACGTTCGGTACTCGATGAAGACCTTCCTCTCCCTTGTTCCAGCAGGCAGCGGAGGTTGTAGCACTCTCCTCGTGATTCCGGCAGCACGACGGCTTGGTACCGGAAGTAGAGCGGAGATCTCGCAGGGCTTCGCCTTAAGCCGGAGCGAGTATGGTGGACTATGAGAGAGGCCTCGGTGATCTAGGGTTTAGACGCACCAAGGAGAGAGGGCTAGGATGGCCGCTAGGGCAAGGGGATTGCCCCAAGTCGGCGGCTAGGGTTTTCCCTAGGGCGGCGGCGGCTACAGGAGGGCCGGCGGCTAGGGCTAGGGTTTTGGGTGGTGGAGTTGTGTGTTTGGAGGGGCAGCCCTGCCCCTCCTTATATAGGTGGAGGGCGCAGGCCAAGGGGAGGAGAGTCCCTCCCCAACTCGGCTTCCAAGGCCAACGGTGGAGGGAGAGGGACTTCCTCCCCATGTAGGTTTCCTACTCTCCCTCCACCAAGCAAAATAGCCGTTTGACTTTTCAAATTGGCGTTTGACTTTTCAAACTAGGATTTGATTTATACCTTTATTTTGCTCAGCGATGACACCTAGTACATGATGCAACCATTCCAACTTGTTATGACACATTCATGTACCCTTCCCCTCCGGAGTGCCGGACATTCCGGAACCTTCTAGAACATTCCCGATGAAAACACCGGAACCATTCTCCAACCCCGAAACAGGACTTTCCTTAGATGAATCTTATTCTCCGGACCATTCCGGATCTCCTCGTGATATCCCGGATTCCATCTGAGACTCCGAACAACATTCGGTCTCTTACTCATCATTCCATAACTACTCAACAACATCGAATCCTTAAGTGTGTCTCCCTACGGTTCGTGAATTATGCGGACATGATCGAGACACTTCTCTGAACAATAACCAATAGAGGAATCTGGAAATTCATATGGCTCCCACATATTTCTACGATTACTTTGCGATCGAATGAACCACTTACATACGATACCAATTTACCTTTGTGAAAGGGCATGTATGCCCCCATGTGTGGTTTTGGTAATTAATGACAATCTCTATGAACTAATGTGTAAATTGAGTTTCACTTGTAGGTTTGTCCATTGGCATCGCTTGGGCCATGTGTTGGTCTCAAGGTTGGGAAATGAAGAAATGTCCAAGGGCTTTGTGCCCATTGGAATCATGAACAAAGAAGGAGCTTGAAGGTCGATCAAGGCATGTGCAAAGAGTTGCATCAAGATGGATCAACCTCAAGTAAGGATGAAGAAGGACGAGCTCAAGATGTGCCATCTCTAGAAGATCTCATGCTTGAAGCTTGCCATCCTCGTGCTCATGGAATGATGAAGACAAGTTCAAAGAAGAGGTTTCCCCATGGAGTATGGGGGAGCATTTTGCAAGTCTTCATCAAGCAAGAGCGAGCAAGAGCAAACAAGAAAGGTGTTCCCACTATAGAAGAACAAGACGGTCTACATCAAGTTCAAGTGGGACGCTCAAGGCAAAGGTATGTTGATAGGGATTCTCTTTTGCCGGTCTCATGTTGTTAGTTGGGAGACCAGGTTTAGGATAGATAGCCGTACTATCAAGAGGGGCTCTCAAGCGGGTGTCTCGTTTGCATCGTTCGGAGAGAGCTCAAACCTTTGCATTCATAGCATCATCTTTCTTGGTTGTTATTTGGTTCTTGTCCATGAGAGGATCTAGAGCTTGTGGACATCATCATAACAAGCTCTATTTCATCATCTAAGGATTTCACTTGCATATCTTATTGCGGTTTTTGATCTTGCGAGTTTTCCGGCTCCACACCTTGGGGGATACTTCACATATATATTTATGATATTTTGTCCCAAGGTGATACCCAATATTTCTAATTTTTGTTGGATTCTATTCGTCATTATCTTTCCAACAAAATTGGTTTCATCCCAATCGGAGTTTCCAAGCTCAACTTCTTGTGTTTTGGGTTTTGGAGGTTTTACCGGTTCATCGCTTCTAGAGAGGTCATATCTTTCTCAATTTGGTTTTATACTTCCATGCTGTACTATTATGTTTCTTTGCATAATCTTGTAAAACTTTTCGTTCTCTTCAAAATGAGCCCAAGATCATCAAAAACGGAGTCCGGGATCAAAAGTTATTCAAGTTTTCGTGCAATATTGTCCTGTATTTTTGCTTGAGCGGAAGTTCCGGCCCAAGTTCCGACCCAACCCAAGTTCCAGCCCAAGTTCCGACCCAAGTTCCGGTCAGGTTCAGTAACTTGTGTTTCTATTTGCCGGAAGTTCCGGTGGGAGGCCGGAAGTTCCGGTGGGAGGCCGGAAGTTCCGGTGGGGGCGCGAATCTGGCCCAAACGGTCAGTTTTTCCTTGTCCTATTTAAGGGGGGCTTCTTCCCCAATGGTTCTCTATCTTTTGAGCTCGTTTTTGCCCACCATTGTTGACCTATTCGAGCTCTCTTACTCCCTCTCCCTCCCATGATTCTTACATCTTTTTGAGGGAAAAGTGAGAGGATATCTAGATCTACAATCCCACCAAGTCAAATCCCTTCTTTGTGAAGGAATCATTGGGATCTAGATCTTGGAGAGTTTTGTGTTCTCCTCTTGTGTTCTTCCCGTTTGGAGTTCGGATGCAAAAGTTATTGCGTTTCTGGTTTTCTGGGTTCTGGAATTTCCCTGACCGGAAGTTCCGGCTTCCCACCGGAAGTTCCGCTAGGGCATCTTTGCCGCCGAAAGTTCCGGTGGAAGTTCCGGGTCTTCTTCCGCTCACGCTCAGTAACCTTCTGTTTTGAAGCGTTCTATTTGCCGGATCTTTGTCGGAACTTGCTCGGAAGTTCACCGGAACTTCCGGTCTGTTTTGACCGGAACTTCCGGTTGCGCTTCTAGAGCGGGCGTCAACGGTCTGATGACCGTTGGAGCCAGGCTGGGCGGAACTTCCGCCCCAGAGCCGGAAGTTCCGGCCATGATTCGTTTTTTAGTTTCTCGCTCCACAGTTTTCGTCCGTTGGCTGGGTGCCACCGGAACTTCCGGCCTCCCACCGGAAGTTCCGGCCAGGTGTCGCGAATGCCCATAACGGGCAGATCTGGGAGTCCTTTAAAAGGGGCTCCTCTTCCCCTTCGTGGGGACTAGCTTTTCTTCTTGGTTCTTGGCTTTCTCTCTCTCCTCCATTGTCAACCTTGAAGAAGCTTTCCCTCTCCCTTTCCCTTCCTATGATTCTTGCATCTTTTTGAGGGATTTGAGAGAGGAGATCTAGATCTACAATCCCCCCAAGTCAAATCCCTTCTTTGTGAAGGAATCATTGGGATCTAGATCTTGGAGAGTTTTGTGTTCTCCTCTTGTGTTCTTCCTCCCTTATTTCCCCAATAGCTTGTGTAGCTTTGTTGGAATTTGGGAGAGAAGGACTTGCCCTTGCATTTGGTGCATAGGTTTGAGTTCTACTCTTGTGTTCTTCCTCCCTTATTCCCCCAATAGCTTTTGTAGCTTTGTTGGAATTTGGGGGAGAAGGACTTGCCCTTGCATTTGGTGCATAGGTTTGAGTTCTCCTCGGAGATTCGGCGAGTTCAAGCTTGTGAGCTTGTTTCTCTTGGGTTCCTTGGAACCCTAGACGGTTGTGTGGTTGGATTGTTGACCTTTTGTGGTCTTGTTGACCTTTTGTGGTCTTGTTGACCTTTTGTGGTCTTGTAGCCTTTTGTGGCCTTGTTGGCCTTTTGTGGCATTGTTGGCCTGTTGTGGCTTTGATTGTTGGGAGCCTCCAATTGAGTTGTGGAGTTAGCCCCAATCTTGTACGGGTTCGGTGACCGCCCTCAAGCGTCCCATAGTGGAGCAAGTGCCCGCCTTTTGTGGTGCGCACTTGGGAGAATAGGGTGAGCCTTTTGTGGCGTCGGTGAGTTGCGTGCTTCCGCATCCGGGGTGAGGCCTTGTGTGGCGTTGGGTGAGCATCGAGCCACCACACCTCGAGGTGAGCCATTTGTGGCGTTCGGAGAGCATTGCGCCATCGCACCTCTCCAACAGAGACGTAGCTTCTTTGGAAGTGAACTTCGGGAAACAAATCTTCGTCTCCGCGTCCATCGGTTATCTCTCAACCGAACCCTTTACTTATGCACTTTACATTGTGATAGCCTTCGTGCTTGAAGTATTTATACCTTGCTATCACCTTGTTGCTTGTATTGCTTAGCATAGGTTGTTGGTGCACCTAGGTGAACTTAGTGGCTAGGTTTTGTGCTCAATAAATTAAACGTTAGTTTTATTCCGCATTTACTTGAGCCTAAACCGTAATATTTTTAATAGCCTATTCACCCCCCCCCTCTAGGCGACTTCCTTTGTACTTTCACTTTGTCTCACGATAGTTTACTTATCCAAGGTTTTGATCGTCGGTATCTCTGCATACCTAGTTCAACCTCTGAAAGTACAAAGGAAGTCGCCTAGAGGGGGGGTGAATAGGATTTTAAAAATATTACGGTTTAGGCTCAAGTAAATGCGGAATAAAACTAACGTTTAATTTATTGAGCACAAAACCTTGCCACTAAGTTTACCTAAGTGCACCAACAACCTATGCTAAGCAATACAAGCAACAAGGTGATAGCAAGAAATAAATACTTCAAGCACGATGGCTATCACAATGTAAAGTGCATAAGTAAAGGGCTCGGTTGAGAGATAACCGATGAACGCGGAGACGAAGATTTGTTTCCCGAAGTTCACTTCCAAAGAAGCTATGTCTCTGTTGGACAGGTGTGATGGCGCAATGCTCTCCGAACGCCACAAATGGCTCACCTCGAGGTGTGGTGGCTCGATGCTCACCCAACGCCACACAAGGCCTCACCCGGATGCAGAAGCACGCAACTCACCGACGCCACAAAAGGCTCACCCTATTCTCCCAAGTGCGCACCACAAAAGGCGGGCACTTGCTCCACTATGGGACGCTTGAGAGCGGTCACCGAACCCATACAAGATTGGGGCTAACTCCACAACTCAATTGGAGGCTCCCAACAACAAAGCCACAAAAGGCTACAATGCCACAAAAGGCCAACAAATCCACAAGAGGCTATAAGACCACAAAAGGTCAACAAGAACACAAAAGGTCAACAACCCAACCACACAACCGTCTAGGGTTCCAAGAACCCAAGAGTAACAAGCCCACAAGCTTGTACTCGCCGAATCTCCGAGGAGAACTCAAACCTATGCACCAAATGCAAGGGCAAGTCCTTCTCTCCCAAATTCCAACAAAGCTACAAAAGCTATTGGAGGAATAAGGGAGGAAGAACACAAGAGGAGAACTCAAACCTATGCACCAAATGCAAGGGCAAGTCCTTCTCTCCCAAATTACAACAAAGCTACAAAAGTTATTGGGGGAATAAGGGAGGAAGAACACAAGAGGAGAACACAAAACTCTCCAAGATCTAGATCCCAATGATTCCTTCACAAAGAAGGGATTTGACTTGGTGGGATTGTAGATCTAGATATCCTCTCACTTTTCCCTCAAAAAGATGTAAGAATCATGGGAGGGAGATGGAGTAAGAGAGCTCGAATAGGTCAACAATGGTGGGCAAAAACGAGCTCAAAAGATAGAGAACCATTGGGGAAGAAGCCCCCCTTAAATAGGACAAGGAAAAACTGACCGTTTGGGCTAGATTCGCGCCCCCACCGGAACTTCCGGCCTCCCACCGGAACTTCCGGCAAATAGAAACACAAGTTACTGAACCTGACCGGAACTTGGGTCGGAACTTGGGCTGGAACTTGGGTTGGGTCGGAACTTGGGCCGGAATTTCCGCTCAAGCAAAAACACAGGACAATATTGCACGAAAACTTCAATAACTTTTGATCCCGGACTCCGTTTTTGATGATCTTGGGCTCGTTTTGAAGAGAACAAAAAGTTTTAAAAGATTATGCAAAGAAACATAATAGTACAGCATGGAAGTATCAAACCAAATTGAGAAAGATATGACCTCTCTAGAAGCGATGAACCGGTAAAACCTCCAAAACCCAAAACACAAGAAGTTGAGCTTGGAAACTCCGATTGGGATGAAACCAATTTTGTTGGAAAGATAATGACGAATAGAATCCAACAAAAATTAGAAATATTGGGTATCACCTTGGGAGAAAATACTATGAATATATATATGTGAAGTATCCCCCAAGGTGTGGAGCCGGAAAACTCGCAAGATCAAAAACCGCAATAAGATATGCAAGTGAAATCCTTAGATGATGAACTAGAGCTTGTTATGATGATGACCACAATCTCTAGATACTCTCATGGACAGGAACCAAATAACAACCAAGAAAGATGATGCTATGAATGCAAATGTTTGAGCTCTCTCCGAACAATGCAAACGAGACACCCGCTTGAGAGCCCCTCTTGATAGAACGGCTATCTATCCTAAACCCGGTCTTCCAACTAACAACACGAGACCGGCAAAAGAGAAGCCCTATCAACATACCTTTTCCTTGAGCGTCCCACTTGAACTTGATGTAGACCGTCTTGTTCTTCTATAGTGGGAACACCTTTCTTGTTTGCTCTTGCTCGCTCTTGCTTGATGAAGACTTGCAAAATGCTCCCCCATACTCCATGGGGAAACCTCTTCTTTGAACTTGTCTTCATAATTCCATGAGCACGAGGATGGCAAGCTTCAAGCATGAGATCTTCTAGAGATGGCGCATCTTGAGCTCGCCCTTCTTCATCCTTACTTGAGGTTGATCCATCTTGATGCAACTCTTTGCACATGCCTTGATCGACCTTCAAGCTCTTTCTTTCTTCATGATTCCAATGGGCACAAAGCCCTTGGACATTTCTTTATCTTCCAACCTTGAGACCAACACATGGCCCAAGCGATGCCAATGGACAAACCTACAAGTGAAACTCAATTTACACATTAGTCCATAGAGATTGTCATTAATTACCAAAACCACACATGGGGGCATACATGCCCTTTCAACCTCGTTACTGATAAGTACTCTTTTCTCGTTCCCGTGATATGTGATCCCTTGTGAGCCAGTCACATGCTTGCAAGCAAATTGGATGACATTCCACCGAGAGGGCCCAGAGTATATCTATCCGTCATATGGATGGACAAATCCCACTCTTGATCCATGTGTCTCAACCCATACTTTCCGAACACTCAATGCCACCTTTATAGCCACCCAGTTACGGTGTGGTGTTTGATGTCATCAAAGTATCCTTCCGGTGATGGTGATAAGCATGATCTCATGGTCGAAGGAATTAGGTTACTATGTATCAGAAAGCATATAGCAATTGAACTATTAAAATGACTTGATCTTTATGCTACGCTTATCTATAGGAGTATGTCCATCATACCATTCTCCTAACGATATGATCTTGTTGTTAATAACATCTCAATGTTCATGATAGGGAAACCACAATCATTTATTAACCAACAAGCTAGTATTATAAAGAGGCTTTACTAGGGACTCTAATTTAGTTTACAAATCACACAAGTATTAATGTTTCCTTGTTAATACTGTTATAGCAGGAATGTAAACATTTATAATAAACACAAAGATATAATAATAACTACATTTATTATTGCCTCTAGGGCATATCTCCAACAATCACTGCACACTATAGTGTTTGTTGTTTGTTTGTTTGCTGATCACAAGGTATTTGATGAAATGGCCGAAAGAAATTCAAATGTGAATTTTGGACTCAAACTTGGTGGGTTTTCTAGGCACATACTAGGGAGTATCTGGTTAGTTGGATTAGTCAAGGGGCACTGGTTTGGTTGGGTTTTGAAAAGGTGTGATCTTCACATATGATAAAGATTCAATTTTCACTTGTGATTTGAATGAGGTTGCCAATTGTTTCTGCAAGTTTGAAAGGTGGGCTTTGATTCACTTTTACTTGGTCTAGCAAGGGGTGAAAAGAATTGGAAAGGTTTCTGTTTGAAATCTTGGACTAGAAATACTCAAAGTGACCTAGTGAGCAAGATTGGCAAAAATGACCATTTGCTTTATTTGATTTGCTTTTGATTTTCTCTTGATTTGTTTCTGCATGGAATTGTTTTATATGATGTTATATTCATCTTTTAAACAATTTCTTGCTATTTAGGTTAATCACACAAGTTCATTCATGCATTTATCAAATCATCACATACACACATGCATTCATATAATTTTAATTAATCAAAGTTTTGTTAACCCTAATTTTAGTGATTAGAGTTTGATGATCATTGTTTTATATTTTTGGGATGTTACAAGATCCTTCTCAATGCATATAGTAGCTAGACCATTTTAACTATCTTGTGACATTTCTAACCTCAAGTAACTTTTTAACAATTTCAATTTTGAAACTCTCAGCTGAAGCTACTGTCATAGGTACAATGAATAAAATTCTATAAGAAATAGAGATGTTTAGAAAACAATTTATATTTCTAACAAACTCAAACATCTCCCCAGCACACATTTGTTTATCTAGCAAGGACATTTGCAACATTTTAATTCATAAAAAAGATCATACATGTCTAGATCACATAAATGTTTCTGAGTTTTTCATCTTTACGAGAAGGTTTCAGCAAACTTCCTGCAACACTTCCGCTGCAACACTTCCATAACTCAACGTCATCCAATTACTTCAAATTTGATGAGCTAAGCAAAAATCCAAATATTCTTTTGAAAACTCTAAGTTCCTCAAATCTATTTTTCAATGAAGTATTCGCTGTGTCCATCATAACATCAAAGAAATCAACTTCAAAAGCTTTTTGTACAACTAGAATAGCTTTATTATTGGTAGCATCATCACTATTTTCATCAAAATGCTTCTTCATAGTAACACATTGTTTTACTAGAAATGATGGATGTATTTTCATATCGTTTGCAAGGTTTCTGGCAGTAAAAAAACTAGTTGAAAACCCTTCACTTCTATACTTATTAAAATAAATCGTTATAACCTCAATGTGTTGCAAGGTTGAGTCGGTGCACATAGATGGGGACTACAACATTGTTCTCACTATATTTACTAGAAATAAAACATCATACCAAATTAACATACTAAGTAAGAACTCAAAAGTACCAATCACGTCATATAAATTTTTCGCATTGCTTCTCGCCATGGCATCATCACCAGAATTCGATAATTCAAGCAAAGATGACCTTAGTTGAGGGGTTTGAAATCTAATAGCCTTGACACTATTAATTCTATTCTACCAAAGAGTATTAGACAAAGATTTCAGAGCGAAACTTGGAACATGGTCAAGGAGAACTTTCTAGCTTTTAGTTGAGCTTGAAAACAATACATATATTTGTTGGACAATGCCAAAAAATGTAATAGCTTTACCACACGAATTGGCCATGTCACAAAGTGTGAGATTAAGACTATGACACGCACATGGCATATATAACGCTCTCGGATTTATATCAAGTAGTCATCTCTGTACCCCTTGATTTTCCCATTCATGTTTGAACGTCTTTGTACCCCTTGATTTCCCCTTCATGTTTGAACTATTATCATGACCTTGTCCGCTCACATCATCATTATTTAGACCAAAATACTTAATCGCATCAAGAAATTCATTAAAAAGCCCTAAACCGGGTGTGTCATTTACCTTAAGGAACCCTAGAAAGAACTCTTCAATTTTCATGTTTTGCATGATATATTAACACAATGAACAAGTAGAGTCATTTGATCTTTATGACTCAAATCCGGAGTATAGTCAAGGATAATGGAGAAATACTTGGCCTATTTAAGAATCCTTATAATAGAACTTGTAACACTAGCTTCTAAAAGAGAGATCAACTCGTTGTGAATTTTATGACTATGGTAATGGTAGTGAATTTTATTATTTTCAATGCGTCTAAAATGATCTTGTATTACAAGTCAAACTCAGCAATCATCTCAACAATTTCTAAGAAATTTCCATTATTATCATTGTAAAGCTTCTCACTAGATCCCAGAAATGCCAAATTACGCTCACAACAGAAATTATTCTTTGCAAAACTTGTTTCAAGCGTTCTTTCTCCTTTGTGTATTACTATTGCAAATAATTGTCAATGGTTTAACTATTTCCTAGTCTGATTCTCAACTCATTCCAACTGCTCATATTACTAATATGCGCAACACTATTTTGGTGGTCTTTTATCCTCGCACTAAGGTGTCTCCAATCTCCCATTCCCTCGGTTGCTAATGCACTCTTGTTATTATTAAACTTGAAAAGCTTAAAAAAACACCTTGTCAACACATACTAGCCATTCTGGATCATGAATTATCCATTGCTCAGTTTCTTAAAATAATAATAATATGAGAAATGCCTATCACAATCATCTAAAGGAAAAACAAGGTTTTCTTCTCTTATATACTCCCCCTGTTTTATTATATAAGATGTTTTAGCCTTTTTCTGAGAAGCATGTATCTAGACGTCTTTTGATGTATATGTTTCGAGCAAAATATGTGAACATACACACTAAAAGATGTCTAGATACATGTATTTCATAAAATACCAAAGCATCTTATATTTTCAAATGGATGGAGTAGATCTCTTTTCCACTAAAATATTCCTTTTTATTATCATCTAGACTATCCTAATTTGCTGGATTATAAATATTATTAGTAAAAGGCTATGTCCCGGTTCATGATCACTCACGTTATTATCATCTCCATCTAAATTTGCATGCTCTCTTGCAGCACCATCACTCTCGCTTGAATTTTCATGAACACTAGTTTTCTTCTCATTTTCATGTAAATTTTTATTGGGATATTCAAAAATTACTAGAGCTAGTTCCTGAGAATTACCAGCCGAACTTCTCTATTTTCTACCAAATTTGTCGAGAGCTCCCTTTTGGGATTCTATGAATTTGTTGTCTCGCTTCCTCTTCTGTCTCTTTTCATGACCGAACTTAAACTTTCTAGATAACATCTCAAACCACAATTACTAAAACGTAACAATACACAATTATGGCATGAGATCCGGCTTGAAGCTTGGCTAATTATCTCTGCCACTGCCGCCCGCAATATTCTTGTCGCCGCATTGCAGGCATCGGCCTGCCCTTGGAAGCCCTCACTACAACAGCACAACGCCAATCCCCTATCTCAAACCTGCGCGTTTGAGATTGAATAAGAACGGCCTGGACGAGGGAGATCGGATGAACAAAACGGTCAAAATAGAGCAATATATAGAGGGGGATTCTACTAACTATTGGGGATTGAGAAGACAGATGATGGAAGTCAGCAAATCAGGATTTCCACCATTAATCCCGTCCAAATGGATAGAAATTGGAAGGGGAGAGAGGCGCGCCATGGTCGCCGTGATTGGGAAGCGAGAGCAGAGGAGTCGGAGTCTACAGAAAACAAGGACAAGAGGAGAACGATTGACTCACATGAGTCACGAGGCGACTTTTCTAGCCTAGGTCAAAACGGACGCAATTATGGTCTGGCTTCCTTCTACGTACCTTGGTGGGGGGCCCTGCCGACGCGAGGCCCTGTGTGACCGCACCTCCTACATCTCTGTCCATAGCCGGGCCGGTTTGTACGGATGAAGGTTCATACCGGTGGATATGTAAGGGTGTACAAAAACTGAAACCAAGGCTGTTACACATTAGTTCATTTTCCTTCACAAATAAAATCTAAATTTTAAAGTTAGTATAAAAATTTAAACTAGTCTAAACTGGCTAAACTAGTCAAACCGGGTTTGCACAGGGCTTATGAGCATGATGTATAGAATTTTGTAGATTACGCGGTATGGATATGAATGACGTTGCTCTATCTTATGCATATCGTATCCATGGGCATACACACGACGAGGACGGCCCGTCGTGGACCTGTCAAATATAGAGGGAAGCTTCGAGAGGCAGCATCGTCTTTACGGGGCATTTCTTGGGTTGTCGTGGTAATATAAAGCGAAGCCCACCGCTCAAATAGATCGGGTCATTCTCAGAAGAAAAGAGAATAGCATCAGGGTGGGGAATAGGTTGGGGATAACCTCACTGCCATGGTCCACTTGGCAGAGAGAGGAGTAAGGGAGGGTTATGACAAGTGGGTCTCATAATTTTTTGCAAAAACACCCAAAAATATGTAAACTGTCTAACATGTGTATTTCAGCCTGTTACTCCGTGCCACGTTTGCCTGACAGTGGGCCATCCTTGTCAGAAACAGTGTTAAACGAGTCTTACTCAGTCATTACATAAATATGATAGTTCTTTGTAATTGGTAGCCCAAAAATTTATAATTTTTTGCAGCGATCCTTAATTGTCGTAGTTTTTTGAAGCCCTAGCCCAAATTATCGTAGCTTCCTGCAGTTTACTCGGTAATAGTTTATACCTGAAAAAAAAAGCATCAGGGAATAGTCCGTTGAGGTTCTTGGATGTACCATGTACGCATTCCCCACCCGTGTTGCAACTGAACGAACGCACGGCATGCGAACGTTGCTGTAGATTAACAGGGCTTTTTGTTACCTTCTTTAGTAGGAGTATATCTAGTTTTCTTGGTCACGGAAATAAGTACTCCAAAATTTGGATTCCATCTGGCATCTGTGACACCCGAACCCCTATGATACTTGACACCGGCCCTCTGTCCAGTTTGCACGGACATAATGCACTGGACACGATAGGATTAGGATTAGGAGTATAATCAAGAAGTAAATTAAACTCACTGTTTGCACGGACATAATGCACTAGACATCATAGGATTAGGATTAGGACTAGGAGTATAATCAAGAAGTAATTAAACTCGTGGTACCCACATATTGTCCCGGTTGTGTTTTAGTACCACAACTTGCAAAACGAACATTAGTGGTACCATAACTTGTATAGGCTCGACGGTTTGTCCAAACGGTCCAAAATTGCCACGCTGGCTGCAAAGGGGATTCGGAAATTCATGCTTAAGTCTAGGAAAGAACAAGAATTATCGCTTTGGGGTCCTTCGTGCGCGGGTAGTGGAAGCTTTACGAAAAGGTACCTCGATCTCCCTCTATTTCTCTCCTTCTCCTTACGTGTTTCTTCTAGAACGAACACCGCAAGTTTTGGCAGAATCGCGGAGCAATTGGTGATAATGGTCGACCGTGTCGTCGTTTTCGCGTAGATCCTGCCGAGCATGCACTTCCACGAGCACCACGAAGACCCGCCTCACTACTGTACGACCCGTTTCTTCACCCTCCCCCCCCCCCCCACACATTGTTTCCCCCCTCGCGGCCATCCTCGTGGTCTGGGTGAAGCTGAGCGCATGATCGTGAAGGCGATGTCTATTTTTAGGGCTTGAAATCGTGGCCAAGTAATTTGTTTAGCATTAGAACATCGTTTAGAAGGGTAAAGATTGTATATTTAACAAGATTATGTCGGGTGATGCCGCTGTTGCGAAGAGCTTGTCGTCTGCTCTTCTTTATCTTTAATTTCTACACAAAGGTTGTTGATTTTGGTGAGAATTGTGGCTTTTGGGCTTGTCTTGATGAATGGGTTGTTGGTAAATGCAAAAAGTCTCAGACTTTAATGATTTGTCTTTAATTTCTACGAAAAGTTTGTTGATTTTCGTGATAATTGTGACTTTTAGGCTTGTCTTGATCAATGTATTGTTGGTAAATGCAAAGAGTTTCAAACTTTGATGAAGACAGAATTTTGCTTTGGTGTTATGAACTTTTGTAGTTTCATTTAATCGAACTTGGGTTCTTTTTAGTTTCAGTTAACTAAAACTTTTCTTTAGTCTTTAACAGATGATTTCTCTTGTGTAGTATTGTTTCTAGAATAATACACTACTCTGTTCAAAGTTTTTTTTTGCGAATTACTCTATTCAAACTTGAAGCAGTATATAATGGTCTTTTCTGTGGATTAAGAGAAATTTTACAATATGTTAGTGCATTAACGGCTTGTTTTGATAACTACATAGCTGACACTTGGTTAATCATATGGGTTGATGAAATTCTAAGGATACTGGGTTATAGGAGAGATGGGAGGTTGAGTTTGTATTGGTTGTAGTCAGGCAAGGAATTAACAGATCGATTGGTGCTAATTGAGAATCTAGCTGGCATTAGGCAAATGACAATGCTAGTAAGATAGTGAAGACTCTAGTATTTTTTGTTGTTCCCTCAAACTTTCTAAAGGGGTTGAGATGTCATTATTAGGCCAACAACTTCATCTACACATGCTCATGCTCCAATGGAAGATCCATCTACACATGCTCATGCTCATCCTCTAACAACAACTTCAACTACACATATTTCTTTTTAGTTTAACCCGAAGAGCAAACTAATTAATACATAGAAACTAATTGAAGAACAAGTTTAGTTGCAGAGAAATTTTAAGAGCAACTAACTAAAGAACGAGTTCAGTTGCAGGGAAAATTACAGAGCAAATTGACTCCTACCTATGGATCGGCAACATGCAGGAAAAATTCGCATGCGTGCAGGATGCGAATTTGTGTCTCTAGGCTCAAATTTGTGTGGAGCAACGATATCCAACCCATCGGCTCCGTCATGGCTGCCCTCTCCTCCGGCGACGCGAGGACAACATAGAGGAGCATTACCTTGCGGTAAATCTTCTCGTGTTGATACCTCGCCGCCTCCTTCGCCGCCCGAACCACGATCTCTGCCTCCGCCGCATCCTGCACCCGCTTTGATCCTCGGCGAGTAGGTGCTAGGGGCATGCCCCTCCACCGCAGCCCTCCGCGACCAGGTGTAGGGGACCTTCTCGTGCTCTCCAGGGATCCCTCCTCTACGTGCTCCGCAATCCACCGACGAGGGGATTGTCGGGGTTTCGCCGCCACGAGCAGCATATGATCCCGCCGCAACGAGCTCCGAGTCGAGAAAGAGCTCTGCTTTGTATAAACTGGCGATGATGGAAGAGAATGTGTGAGTTCGAGTAAAGTTAGGGGGTTTTCTGCATAATCTCTGGCGCCACACGTGTCTGAAAGCCAACATGGCGTACACATGTCGTCATAGGACCTAAAACGAATCAAAATTGCAAGTTATAATACCAAAACACAACCCGTGGACAAGATGTGGTACCAAAAGTGGAGACTTGAAGCTAAACCCAACCTGTAAGATAGTGCGCTCATGGACCACCCTAGGATCATCGTCTAGCCCGATCGACCCGGTCCACAAACCCACAAAATGGTAAGCAAATTTGTCAGTCCAGTTCATGTACAGGAACTGCGGACGGGACGATCGACCCAGACAGGGTGGCCCGCCGAAAACAGAGCTTGTCGTGGACGATTCTGGATGTGAGAGGCCGAGAGCGAATCGTGGAGCCAAGCCAGCCAAGTGGACCCTTCAAAAAATCCACCCTGCTGTTTCGAACCTTCCCACTTGACCTGGCCCTGGTGTTGCCAACCAGCCCTCACGCACGCGTGCACCGCTTCCCAGCCAGCCAAACAAGGCGGACGACCCCGCATGCGTGCAGCCCGCAACAAGAGCTACGAGGCGGAGAGGCAGCCGTATACATCCCGCCCCGCGCGCGCTCACCACGTAGCCCGGCCAAACGCAGCCACACACGCCCGGCGCCGCCACGCTCTCCTCCCACCCACCATACCCATCGCGCGCCGGCGTCTATATCAACCCGCGCGCCGATCAACCACACAAGAAAGCCAAGGCTACCACCACCACCTCCGCGTCAGCTCATTAGATTCTTCCATTTTTTCCTCCATGTGTATGAGAAGCATGGCGGAGCAGTACACCGAGCCCGCGGCCGACGAGAGGGGCGCGGCCGCCTCCGACGCCTCTGCGGCGCCGCAGGAGGAGCGCGCGGGGACGTCCGGCGGCGCGGAGGAGGAGGCGGCTGCTGCGAGGAGGCCACTGGCGGCGGCGTCGTGGGAGGCGGAGAAGATGACGCCGACGACGACGAGGAAGAAGAAGAGCAGCGCGGCCGGAGAGGAGAGCGCGCGGGAGCGGCTGAAGCGGCACCGGGCGGAGATGGCGGGCCGGGTGCGGATCCCGGACATGTGGGGCCAGGAGAGGCTGCTCGGCGACTGGGTAGACTGCGCCGTCTTCGACCGCCCGCTCGCCGCCACGCGCGGCCTGCTCACCGCGCGCGACGCCCTCGTCGCCGAGTGCGCCGCCGCGCGACGGACGACGCACGGGCACAGCCACGGCGCCACCGCCCGGCCCCTCCGGGTGCAGAACGGCTGCTCCTGATTCTAGATTTTGAGACGAACGGTCCGTCAAGTCTCTCTACTCGAACCTACTAGTAGTAGCTACTCGGAGTATGAATTTCGTTGGTGCTTTATTGTTGTCATGTTCTTGGTGCATGTCTACTGGTGGATGTAATTAGTCGCTTGATCACCATTGCGGCAGGTTCCGACCTTCTTCGTCCAAATTTATACTCCCTATTTACTTCTCTGATTCTAGAGCACCTACACACCGAATTATTCTACTCCCGTCACATCTTCTTCCCCCGTAAGTTCTGGTTCTGTAAGACTTTGAGTCCTGGTGGCTCGTGTTCCGTTTTCAAATGAAATTTCAGATAGGGGTCTCCCCTCCCGACTTTGCTCCAAAAAAATCATTCTATTCCCTCCAATCCATCACAATAAGTATCACCGGATCGGAGGGAGTACTGTGTTTAGGAAATGCCGTGGACCGAAGCTTAGCCCGGTGGCTAGGATGGGCTGAGTATTCATACTCGCATCGCTCTTGGCGTCGCCACCGCACCCTAAAGGCCCCTCACCCGACCGCCCCTTCTACCTTGACACCGCCGGAGGAGGCCGTCCGGCGACAACGGCATGGCACTCTTTTCTTGTTTTTTTCTCAGCCCTAGTTGTCTTCTACTCTGTCCCGTTGTGAGTCGATTTGCCTGATTCGTGTTCCTCTGCATCTGGAGTTTCCTCCCCCAAGATATCTTTTGATGATTAGCAACCATCAATGCATAATGGAGACACCTTGGTACATCGACATCGGCGCTTCCATGGCACCGGTTACCATGGTGTTGACGTGAGGATTATCAAGGCGGTAGTGTATGAAGATCAGCTAGGCTCTAAAGATATCATCTCGCATGCTCATGTCGAGTTGAGTTTGCCAACGACTGTCCCACGGAGTACTCGCAGTGGATGAGGAAAAGATGATGAATGTCTAAAGGTGACCGGATTGGCTCTGAAGATGATCTCGCATGCTCGTGTCGAGTCGAGATGATCGTAGGGAGTACTTATAACGGTTTCGAAGAAGTATGTGTGTCGGATGATCGGTGTTTTTTAGCAGTGTTCTCGACGAGTTGGGTGCTCTTTGAGCTCCGTATCTTAGTTTTCAGGTTGATAACCTTAGGTCTAACCTTTGGTGGTTGTACCTGGCAATGTTGACTCCCTACTCATTTCCTTACTAAAGGCACTGTGAGAAACTGGACCTTTTCCAGGATAAAAGTTCAGGATCTGACCACGATTATGGTGTTTTTCCACTGTTATCTTTTTGGAGACGTCGTTTTGGAGAAGCTTATTCGGAGTCGAGGTGTGATCAACACCGGTGGTGCTCTGCTGCGAGCCTCTTGATTGCTTCAGCGGGGTGGTGGGGTGTTTGTTTTATATTTTTTATTTTGTTTTTTCAGCTATGTACCTTGTTGAGCCAAAGAGAAACAATAAATTAAGGAAAATTAGGGATACATCAGTCATGTGTACCTTGTTGAGAGTGAAAGATGGATCAAATGACAGAACATTATGGGTTCTGATAGGACATGATCATTCTATATCCGATGAGAAAAGAAAGGGCATGATTGGAAGATTGATCTGCTAAGAAAACACAACTCAATAAGTCGTGTATCCGTAAGGCTTGTATTTTAAGACGGAAAAAGCATACCTCCAAGCAGAAGAAGTAAGATCGTACCACCAAAAAAATGTGGAAAGATCAAACCATGCATTTTGCCAAAGAGAAAGCACAATAGTAAGTGGACATATGTCCAACTCCCTTAACACAGCCAAACGGTACCGTAATAACCAATTGCTTTGTGTAAAAGCATGAGAAGCCAACTTTTATTTTTGGATCCCGAGCTGCATTCATTAGTCAAGCGGTGGGTACAGATTACAAGCCAGACCTTGCAGAAATAGAAATGAAGCAACAAAGTCCTGACTTTTTACAAAAAGGACCCAGGGAGAAAAAGTAAAAAGCAATACGACCCCTGGACCTCTCCACCAACGATAAGCTTCCAATGCCGGCCGCCTGGACGCCGCCGGGGACGAAGCCACTTGGCAGCGAGAAGGGGGAACTCCGACAAGGAACTCAGAACCTGGCCTCCGAATTGGAGGTTGAAGAAGGCGCTCTCTTGACGCAGAAACTGACCGCTCCATCGGCTGAAAATCGCGACGGCAATCCATGGCGTCGCGTAGTTTGCTCTAGCTTGCAGCACAAAGCCCTGTCTCAGAGACAAAGGAGAGAGCTCACCAGGGCGCCTCCACCCCACACCACCATGGTCGGCCGGAAGAGGCATCGATGGCCAGCAGCTCCATTGCTTGAGGCGGCCAGCAACGCAGAGGATAAGGGAGCTGCCCGCTCGCCATACCCAGTCCTTATCAATCCCCTCGCCACCACAACCGGACAGATGAGGAAGAACCTGAACCACCAACGAGACCGACGTCCACCCGGTGGTGCGCATACCCCGCCAGAGTGGAAACACTCCCGCCGCCACCAACATCCCGCATCAGAGCACCCGTCGTCTCGATCCCCTCGCAACCACTGCCGGCCAGATGGAGATGGGGGAGCCGAACGACAACATGAAGGAGGAAGCAGAGCATGCCCTTCTTATTTGAGGAAGTGGTGGTCGTCACCACCGCACCGGTCTCCAACCAGAGGAGCACGAGCACCATGAGGACGAACCCTAAAGCCTGGATGCGGTCACGGTCCAAAGCTCCACGACCGAGCATAGAGCCCACTACCGGCATAAAGCCATAGAAACCTACCCTACTTACTGTGGCGCCGCCCCAGTCCTACTCCAGTCGGCTATTCCGACGGAGAGGCACCAGGGGAGGACCGGCGGGGTCGAAGGGGCTTGCTCAGCTAGTGTAGAGATAAGGGAGAGGGGGAAGAAAGGTGGAGCTGCTCCGCTCGATCGTTATGGGCACGCCATGAGAAGCCAACCTGATCTATTGCATTTACTTGCAAGTGTACCAGCAACCACAAGTATATCTCACATGTTTTCTAGCTATCTATCCCGGCTACTCGAAAGAAGATCTGCACTAAAAAATTCACAGGCCTAAATATCAGGGTGATTTGAGCATTGAGGTATTGGGAGCTCAAGAACAAATGTTTACTAATTAAGCAAGTGGATTTTTAAAACTTCTCAGTGAGGAAAGGGTGTTGCAGGAGCTGCTCCATATTTAAATCCTGCAACTCCAAAACACTCTCCAAAGTTACTTAAAATAAAACTCATATATTTTCCTTTTGGAAAGGACTCATGCACATCAAAGAGGAGTTTTATTAATAAAGTTTCTTTTGTGGAGGACAATGGTATGCACACACGCGCTTCTTGGAAGACACTTTATTGGGTGACACCCCACTATCACAATAGTACCAATCCCTATGCAACATTACTTAGGGTAAATACTTTTCATGTCTAATTGTAGCACGTTGATAAATATGTGTTTCGATGTGTTTTGACCTTGGAACAAGTGGACATCCTAGTTACGCTTGGTTCAACGGTTAATGGAGGTGGAATTAACCGAAGTACCCCGAGTGAACATCGTCCCGTTGCCCATGCGTGAGTTCACCAAGGCGTGGTCAGCATGGGACCTCGGCATCATCAATGTCTTTGACGACGACGATGGTGACGAGCTCGACTACACCGCCTTCGAACGGCGCGGATAGATATAAGGTTTAGTTTTTTTACCTTTTCAGTTTAAATTTCATTCAAATTCATAATATATCCTAAAATATTTGAATACAATTCATTGTTTAGTCTAAATTTATGTGTTCACTATTTTGCAAAAAAAAAACATTGTAGCGCAGTTGGGGCAGACACCCCAAATATGTTGGCACTTTGTGTCGGTGTTCCCAACCCAAATAGCGGCAATTCAGCGTTGTTGCCGGATGCCGTACTAGAAGTGCATATGCTCTATAATAAGTTCTAAAATTCGTAGATGACCTAAAGGAAAAAAAACTTCATGGCCTAGATGTTAGGACCGCTGGGTGTCAACCAGACAATGCACTTTTGGGCCATGGGCATAACTTCCTTTGTGGACTTGTGTTGACGCCCGCGAGCACATCCTCGAGCACACACCACCACCACACCTGAAAAATGGGTGGCTACCTAGACTCATATAGGGCTAGGCGACCTTGGCGGCGATCTCTTCTCCGTCGATGGTTTTTGTCCCGTGTCTATGTGCGATAGTGAACTATGTGATGATCGGGCTGACTACGGGGTTGTCTTGCACAACTCCCCAGCCTTGGCGGCCAGAGGGATCTGTTTTCACCGGCGGCCGTTCGGGGTTTGGAGATCGAAGCGATGGCGACAAGTTCGTCTGAAGGGACAAAGGGCGTAGATGTGGAGGAGCTGCTCCGCAAACTGCACCTAAGTGATGTGGAGAAGGAGGGGGTTTTCCTAGCGAAGGAGGATCGTGGCGATCTACCGAAGTTCAAGTGGATGGCGGCAAGAAAGGTACTGACAAGGAAGAGCTTCGGCTAGAAATCGCTCCGGCGTACCTGGAACACTGCCCGAGAGGTTATGTTTCGCGCGATTGAGAAGAACTTGTTCCTGATCCAGGCACATTACTTGGGTGACTGGAAGCAGATTAAAGAGGGGGGTCGTGGCTTTTCCGCGATTACACGTTGATGTTGGAGGATTTTGACGGTTCATCAATTACTCCGCCGGTGATCCCTAAGGCCTTGTTCGGTTTGGTGTGTTTAATTCCCCACGAGGTTTTAACCCAGATGGGATTAGAATGGACTCCCCTTGTCACTCTTTTCCCCACGGGGGTCTCAGTTTGTGATCCCTGTTGTACACTTCCATTCATTTACACGAGGGGATTGAAGTGGAATCTCCACGTGAGCACAAGAAGAAACCAAAACCAACGATTTGAAAGAAACTTATACCTACTTCGCCCTCCGTTATAAGAAGAATGTCACAGATTTGTCTAAATCCATATATATCTAGACATGTTTTAGTGTATAGATACATGAGAATCTAGACAAATTTGTGAAATCCTTTTCGAGATGGAGGGATTATTTTTTTTAGCAGGCAAGCACAAAGACATACAACCACAAGAACAACCATGTTCATAATTGCTACGACATCATTCAAGACCATACAAGAACACATCCAGATTCATAATCCATACGAAGCAAAGTTGACAGACGATGCAAAAGACAGAATCTTGCAACTCAACTCCACACATCATAAGTTGACCTTCACTGGTGTCTTGTCTTCTTGCTCACTGCTAGCACCTGTGTCAAAATACGCAAGTTAGAATGAGATGTATAATATGCAAAATGCCATATTTTTAGAGATTGCAAGCCCAAATGGCACTGGTAACAAAGAGATGACCATGTAGACAAACACTACTCATTTATCTTTTCAGAATCCAAGAGTAAGTTGTAGAATGATAAGCTGATAGAAACAGGAAGTAGCAAACGGAAACAACTTCCTATACACAACCAACATGTTCTATACTATAAAGATTTCAGTCACAGCAGGAGACAACCAGCAAGCAGCTCAATTAGAAAGCAAAACAAAACAGCAAGAAGGAATCTATCCAAGAAAAATATCAAGAACTTTCAAAATTATTGCATAGGTTCCAAACAGAGTTAATTAAACGTCATCAAAGACCAAGAAAAGCTCAGGCATATCCTAGCTACTTTGAACGGTAGATATAAACAACAATGATGAGCTTGTTAATATTGCATACTGCTACTAACAGTATAGTTAGTATTGCCACATCAATCCGAGAAATAATGAAGAGCATGTTCTGGCCAACATATAGCTAGGCATAATACGTAAAAAAGATACATTAGCTTGGTACTTGCAGTTCTATCAAGTACTACATTACACAACATACTGCAATCAAAGCATCAGCAGTAGTAGACTGTCGAACAACATCAGATTAGAACTATCATATTGCTAGAAAAAGACCGCAATATTTCTTTACAACAATAAGCACCATCTGAAAGTCCATGCATTTTGTACTATATGATGACATAGTTCATTGATGGAAGGTGAAATAGGCTATAGGGACTCAATTATCAATGTAAATCGCACTGGAAAGCAGTTACCTGATCAAATAGGCTAGGGACTCAACTATCAATGTACATCGCACCGGAAAGCAATTACATGATCAAATATGCCAAGGTACTATATCATCAAAAGCACCATTGGCGCCGTGCAGTTTATCAATGAGCTAACCAAACCAATATTGGTTTAGGAGGTGTATTCTACAGGTCTGTAGCATTAGTTCATATGTTGCCATATGAATATTTACATATTAGACTAATGGAAAAATCTACTGTTTACTATCAAATTTATATACATCTCTAACTGTAACAGCTGATTGCAAGGCAAGATTTTACTCTATGGTCATCAAAGAAAAGAAATGAACCTATATACAATACAACAAGATATAGACAATTGATCCCCTATGCAGAAAAATTAGAGACCAAAATCAACTATGTAAAATTAATGAGGACGGTAATTATGGATCAGGAAAGGTACATTTGCTACCAGTACTGCTCTAGTATATGCTGATCGAGCAGCACTCTTTTTCGCGAAAACGCAAAAAGCTTTGCGTTTCGATTCATTGATAGGGAAAAGAGAGTTCTGTACAACATTTACACTGGCTCAGAGGAGCCGACACCCCGTACAACTCAACCCACTAGGACTACTAGGCCGTTGGCAGCAAGGCGCGAAGGCCAACCGCGCCGGCGCGGGCCCAGTCCCGAGCCTCAGATCGTATCGTACGGAGAAGGGTGCCCACGTCCGGTGACGCATTGTCGAAGACGACCGCGTTGCGCTGCTTCCAAATCCACCAGGCCGTCAACATGATAAGCAAAGACGTCCCCTTGCGCAAAGCGCGAGGGGTGGAAGTCGAAGCCTGTAGCCACCAGTCCACAAAGTCCCCCTCGCCACCCGGAGACGCGACCGTGGATCTAATCCAAGACAGCACCTCGTGCCAGATTACCTTAGAGAAGGGGCAACCTATCAGGAGGTGGGTCATGGTCTCATCCGACTGGTCGCATAGTGGGCAGCGCGGGGGGTGGGCAAGTCCCCTCCTCGCAAGCCGCTCAGCCGTCCAACATCGATCCTGGCACGTCAACCAGACGAAGAACTTGACTCTCGGTGGGGCCCAGGTTTGTCAGTTCAGCTGCCAAGACCTCGAAATGATGGATCCCTGAAAGAGAAACTCATAGCAGGACTTAGCAGAGTACTGGGCATCTGAAGTCCATCGCCAGAGCAAGGAGTCGGGTTCAGCGGTCAGCCCAAAGTCACGAATCTGGATCCACAACTGTACGTACTGCCAAAGGGCCAGCGGTTCCAACGCGTCCTGGATGTCAGTGATCCAACTACGCTCCAGAATAGCCTGCCGGACGATGATGAGAACTGAAGGAATCTCTAACGAACAAATTTCTACTAGATCTAGTTACCTCCTGGTAAAATTTCTACTAGAACTAAGTACTCTAACTGATCAAGTCAAACAAGTTTTTCAGGAAATAAAGCTATATATACTACTATGTTGTAGGCCTGACAGCAAGTAGAAGATACAAAAAACTTAGTTTTGAGCTGGATTCTACATGTCTGTGGCTTTCTAACTGATCAAGTCAAACAAGTTTTTCAGAAAATAAAGCTATATATACTACTATATTGTAGGCGTGACAGCAAGTAGAAGATACGAAAAACTTAGTTTTGAGCTGGATTCTACATGTCTGTGGCTTCAGTTTACCACAACATGACGCATCAAACACACAACCTGCACAAGCTATAACCAGAATGTTCAGAAGTCCCCGGATGATGTCGCACGTAAGAAAATGGCAAAGTTTGATTACAAAGCAGTGAGCTGGGCTCCTCCCATGGTGGTCGCCGTGACCTGCTACCTGCACGGCTGCACCGCCCGTAGCCACTCATCTTCCCGAAAAAAGGATGCCCTCAGTGTGCCACCCTGCCTGCTCTGCGCCGCCCGCAGCTCCTCAACCGCCTGGATGCAGAGCATCCATGACATTGTGGTCTCCTACTATTGTAAGAACCCCAAACCTAGAGAGGGGGGAGGTGGGAGGAAGAGGAGCTTACCGGCGAGAGGACTCCGTCGTGGGGGAGGGGCACGGGAGATGCGGAGGCGCCGTCACGGCGGCTGCGGCCGAGTTCTCCTCCGGGTCGCCGCTGAGTTGGCCCTTGGGTCGCGTAGCTGCCGAGCTCGGGGTTCCGTCCACTGGTTGGGAGACGATTTTTCTTTCCCCCTTGGATTGGACGGGATTGGTAGGGGTTCGGCCGGGTTGACTTCCATGTCGGGTGTAACCGAACGCCGAAATACGGGTGGGCTGTGATTAAACCCCGGCAGGGGTGATCCACAGGGGTTGGCAGGGGTTGGGCCGCAATACCGGCGGGGGTGGGGCTAACCGAACAAGGCCTAATAGAGTTCAAGCGTGGATCCAAATCAACAAGATCCCGCCGTTGTACCGAACCGAAGCGGTCTTGAGGCAGCTGGCGTCCAAGGTTGGGGAGGTGGTAAAGGTGGTCCGTTTTGGCAATGGTGAGTTTCATAGGGCGCGTGTCATGCTGGATGCGGCCAGGCCACCGATGAGAATTGTGAGTCTTGTCTTCGGAGGGGTGACGAGCTCGACTACACACCGCCTTCGAACGGCGCAGATAGATATAAGGTTTAGTTTTTCTTTACCTTTTTTAGTTTAAGTATCGTTTGAATCTGTAACGTATCCTAAAATATTTGAATGAAATTCGCTGGTTAAATTTATGTGTTCACTTTTTTTTTTGCAAAATAAAATTATTGATAGTGTGGTTGGTGCAGACACCCCATTGTGTCGGTGTTCCCAAATAGCGATGCCCTATTAGAAGTGGATGATATTCGAAAATTCTTTAATAAATGACCTGAAGCAACAAAGATACTACTTCATGGTCTAGATGTTAGGAACCGATGGGCGTCGACCAGATCGCACTGACAGTGCACTGTTGGGCCATGCACATCACCGTCGCCACTAAGGAGCTCCTCCTGCTCCTGCCCTGCCTGTCGGCGGAATGACTTGCCGAAAAGGATATGGAGCAGATGCGGCAATCGCCTTCCTGCGCACCGACCGGCCGACGCGCTCGCCTCTGATCTGATGTGTGCTTCATGTTCGGTGAGTGAGTGAAGCTGCTTGAGCCGCCGCCCAATCATATTTTTAGCACTCTGGCTCCTCATTAGAGATGCAGCAACGCAGATCGTAATGCAAGCGTTTGGACATGGGGATGTACGTACGCAGATTCTTTCCTTAGAGATGCAGTCGTGTACTAGATCAATGCTCACACCACCGTCGCACGATGGTGCCACACGGTCTCACCAACTCAATACTAGTACATACTACGGCCGTAGTACTACTGCCCATGCTTGACCGAGAGCGTAAAAGCCAAAGCAGGCAGCAGCAGCATAAAATAGCGGCAAAGCAGGAACCTGAAAGAGACTTAACGGTCAGAGGTTAGAGTGGCAGCCAACGCGGACTGTCATACATATCCCTCTATCGATCGGTCTGCTTCCTCCGCGCTTCCCACCGGCAAGGCAAGCGCCACGAATCAAGCCTAGTAGCTCCTTTGCTTTGCTCTGCTTAAATAGGCCATCCGTCCGTCCGTCAACTCTGCGCCAGTCCACTCCACTCGGCACTCGCACTCGCGAGCGCGCGCGTGATCCAAGAAGAAGAACACGAGGCAACGGACGTGCGCAGCAGATACGTACATACAGCAACCACAAACTGTAGCGATCGAGAGCAACGGTGAGGCTCGATCGAACAGGCCCGGAGAGATTGATACGGCGGTGCATTTGCTTGCTCTCGATCGATCGAGCTTCTCCTCCTCTCTGCTAGCTTGCTTGGCTTTTCTGCCGCTCGGTTGGACCGTCGGAACTGGCCGGGTCCGGGTGGATGGCGGCAGCTCCGGGGCCGTCGAGAGCGGCGGCGGCAGCCGCCGGGGTTCTCCTGGTCCTCGCCGTCCTCCTCACAGGTGAGTTCCGTCAACTACCCTTGATGCAAAATCCTGTACTATTATATAACCTGAGCGCTGCACACTGGAGGATGCTGCTCTGTCGAATCCCATCGTCTAGTCTGGCCGGCAATCTTCCGCTCCGACCTCCGACTACTCGCCCCTTGTTGTGCTATTCATGCTTACACGAGAGCAGTTCTTCAAGACCTACTGTACCATTTCGCGAGTCCATCGATCGCCCGTGCCAACTTGTGACCGTGGTTGCATTCGCTGGTAGTACTATCTTAGGCTACTCGGTAGTGGTTGCATTTGCTGGAATCGTCCCAGATTATTTAGCAGGTGCGTCCGCTGTCTGAGATTAATCATAGAGATCACTTCTAGGTGTTTGGTGGTTATGGCTGATACACAGCTTAGCTGAGGACACTTTGATTCCCCTATCTAAGTGCTCCATTATGGCGACAAAACCGTATCAGCAAATCAACTTTAAAAAGATACGCGCTGATCTTTTCATTATTCGAGCTTTCACTCATGTATCATTTTATACGCCAAAATAGAACATACTCCCGAGCTATTATCACTCATTATCCCAATTTCGCGCATCTGATCTGGGGGTCCCGACTCCCGAGCTGTAGTTGCTTTCTTCACAAAGTTTCTCTGGAAAAGGCAGGCTTTTGATCATTTTATTAATTCGATCGGCACTCTGCAGCTAATTAAAAATATGTTATGGTAGCAAGTAGTAGCCAGCAGTCCAGTCACTAGTGAAGCGTTCGCCGACAGTGTGCACGTGGAATTACAACTGTTGGATTTTCATTACTAGTTCTTGGTAGGACCTCCTCACTGGCCACTTGGCCTTATGGATGGTGCATTGGATAACCCACTCCTCGTGGTGCTACTGCAGCTAACCGTCTGTTAGTACTGCACCCCCGATCGCCTTGCACTGATGTCTGATGGAATGATAAAGCATGACTTCGTGTTGGGGCAATTGTCGAATAATCGTGAAAATACATAAAAGGATAATGGATTTCACATTCATATCGATCATGAGCAGCCGATCACCGTGCAGTAACGAAGCGATCGACGATTAATTTTTGCAGAGCATACGCTAGCGGCGGAGGCCCTGTCGATCGGCGTAAACTACGGGCAGATCGCGAACAACCTCCCCTCCCCACGCCGCGTCTCCTCGCTGCTCAGCTCGCTCAAGATCAGCAAGGTGAAGCTCTACGACGCGGACCCGCGCGTGCTGCGCGCGTTCCTGGGCACGGGCGTGGAGTTCGTGGTGGGCATCGGCAACGAGCACGTCCCGGCGATGGTGAGCCCCGCCGCGGCGCACGCCTGGCTGCAGCAGCACGTGGCGCCGCACCTCCGCGCGGGGGCGCGCATCACGTGCATCACCGTCGGCAACGAGGCCTTCAAGGGCAACGACACGGCCCTGCAGGCGAGCCTCCTCCCGGCCATGCGCGCCGTGCACCACGCCCTGGGCGCGCTGGGCCTGCAGGGCCGCGTGGACGTCACCACGGCGCACTCGCTGGACATCATGGCCGTCTCCTACCCGCCCTCCGCCGGCGCGTTCCACCCGACCGCCGGCGCGCACCTCCGGCCCTTCCTGAGCTTCCTCTCCGCGACGGGGGCGCCGTTCCTGATCAACTGCTACCCGTTCTTCGCCTACAAGGACGACCCGGCGCGCGTGCCGCTGGAGTACGTGCTGTTCCAGCCCAACGCCGGCGTCACCGACCCGCACACCAGGCTCAACTACGACAACATGCTGTACGCGCAGGTGGACGCCGTGTACGCGGCCATCCAGGCCATGGGGTACACGGACGTCCACGTCAAGGTCGGCGAGACCGGGTGGCCGTCCCGGGGCGACCCCGACGAGTACGGCGCCACGCCCGAGCACGCCGGGACGTACATCGGGAACCTGCTCAGGAGGATCGAGATGAAGCAGGGCACGCCGCTGCGGCCCGCCGTGCCCGTCGACGTCTACGTCTTCGCGCTCTTCAACGAGAACCTCAAGCCCGGACCGGCGTCCGAGCGCAACTACGGCCTCTTCTACCCCGACGGCACGCCCGTCTACAACGTCGGCCTGCGCGGCTACCTCCCGCCGCCCATGGCGGACTCACAAGGAAGTGAAGGAACACGGCAGGTGCGGTTTCTTTCTTGATTCGCCATTTCACTTTGCTCGGTCGTCAGCGCATGTTTTGCACATTTCCAGTAAGTTTTATACTACCATATAGGAGCAATCTGCACCATCACACACATGTCAGTAATTCCATATAGTACTCCTTGCCTTGCCTCAAAAATATATGTTTTGCACTTAGCCGATGCATCATCAAACACTATACTCCTTTATCTCAAAAAAATATCATAGTGGCACGCTCTCTCTCTGCTTTTATATAGACCGTGATAAGACACCGTCTGGGTTCTGTTCTGCAGGTGATTCATCTGCTTGCACTTATCTTCATGGCGTCGGTCGCTTTCGCCTTCTCCTGACAGCATCCATCAGCAATCAGCTGCTGTGATTGGCCAGAGCTGAGCCAAAGTACCCAACTCCTGGAAAGAAGACAGTACTGTATGATTATTCGAAGTGCCTAACTCTCGGAAAGAAGACAGTACTATGATTATTCCCAGGATCCAGTGCAATCTGGATGTATTTTGATGGCCTTGGGAATATGAAGACATGACGTTGCTTCATATTCAGATCAGTTTAACCGAAGCTTGGACGCCATTAACTCAAGAAGCTTGGACGTTCGATTAAATTCAAGCGCAACTCTTATTTTGTCCCTTGAAGGGAGAAACAGTCACACGGACATGAATTGTTTTTATGGATCAATAATAGGTAGCAAATGATCCGTACATTGCACTTCTTGGGTCAATAAATTCAATTGTTCAATTTCTGATGTCTAAATCTGTACACATCTTTATGAGATCTTTAGTCATTCGTATGATGCAATACACATATTATGATGCTACTGAATACTACTTCCAGTCAAACCTTATTTCAGAAATTTGCTACTTCCCAATTGATCGTTCAAAGTAATAACAAATGCATAGGAACAAACCAAGGAACTTGATATTAACACTGCTTAAGTGTCATCAATCTAGACTCCATCATGCGAATGTCTTGGCCACAGTTTAATGGGCATTATCCTTTGCATTTCCTACTAGCTCTCCATTGGGAGTAATATATTCCCTGCCTCCCGTGTCAAAGTTCTTAATTTCGATTTTCTTGATCCTCTGCATTGAACTACAACTATCTATACAATTCTGCAGACTAATGTTACATATATGTACAGCAGCAGCAGTACCTTGATCCATGGAATTAAACCAACCGCTTGTGCAAAAATTTCACACAATATCAGCAAGCCTCAGAACCATCCAGTCTCTCGTATACGCATTCTGCCCACTTGATTTAATGGTTCAGTCAGATCTATCCTCCACCCAAAAATGATATGCAAGCCAGACCAAATGACCATTCATGCATAATATGAATGCCAAGTATATCCATCATTAACATCAGTCTGACTCAAGATTCCTTAAATCGCCTTTCCCACTCCTTCGCTTCATATTCCTGATCCAATAGATCCTTTTCGGTCGTGTAGACAATCTCCTCCGGTGTAATCACCTTCCGCTGAGCCATGTCGCGTGCACTGAGCAACTGAAAAGCCAGAAAGCACTAGCTAAATTCATGTCACTCAATAATAGACAGGAGAAAACAAGACTTTAAGCTGTAATATATTTTCACTTTATACCAACAACACAATAGCCACCCATTACTGTAGCCTGTAGCTTGGCAAAAGATGATCAAGTTGCATAATAATTCAACTTGCTGTTGTAGCATAACAATTCAACTTGCTGTTATAGGTTAAGCCCATCAAAAGTGACACTATTTTTAGAATCTTACGATGCATGGGAGCTAGGAGTAAACAACTGACCTCATTTAAATTTCAAGCCTATCAGGTTTAAAGCGAAAATGCTCTGAACTAAACCTGGCTTTTCTCCAAACATTTCTATGTGTGTGAAAAGTAACAATATGAAGTTTGTTGAGCTCACGTTTGCTGGACTTAAATTTTCAGTTAAGTCGAACAGAAAGCTATACACATTTTATTGTTCTTACCTTCCTTCTGAGAGAAGGTTCTGGTGAAACCAGTTCCTGGGCTCTTTCTTCTCTGGCCTTGTTCCTCCTTGCAATATCATCGTTGGTCTTGCGCAGCAGCAACCATCTAAATAATGGTATTGCAAAAAAGGAGCCAGCATATATCTACAAACAATTGTGTGGTATCAGTATGTTAATAATATTCATCAATATGAACAGATGATTCATAGTATATCCAACTGCTACATGAATGACATACAGAAGTCCAAAATTTCCTTCAGAAAAGAGGAAGGGTTCATGATTTCTTTCAGTCATATGTGTTGCAAAATGAGTAATAGAAGGATTGGTACCAACTCATTTAACAGAATAAACAAGAAGGGCAAGCACAGCTATACCTGAAGCAAGGGAAATAGCTGAGCAGCAAATGAGATAAGCCCACCAGGCGGCAGTGTAATTTGCCTTCACAACGAATATTAATTTAGTACGGGAGATACAACAAAATGACACTTCAAGGAAGACCTATAATTCTTACTTCAATAAGTTTCCCAGAATGATGACACCAAAAAGATTGAGTCCTCCCAAACCAGCAACCATTGCCCTCTCTGATGCATTTGCTTTACTGTAAAATAACCAGGTTGCATATGAAGACGAATAGCAAGGACAAAGGACATAGTTCAGATCTCAAGATAGCAAATTTAGAGCTGGTCACAAATACCCTCTAATTCATCAAACAAGAACACAAACAATTATTTATTTCTCGACTCTGGACTCCATTGCAGTTCATTGTGTGATGTGAGGCATATCATTCCAAGGAAAACTTTGCCATCTAAATATGCCAATTATACAAATTTAGGATGAAATATCAACTACTCCCTCCATTTTAGAATATAAGATGTTTACCTTTTTTCTGAACCGCGTGTATAGACGTCATTTAGTGTGTAGGTTCAAAACAAAATGAGTGAACCTACACACTAGAAGGTGTCTAGATACATGTATTTCAGGAAAAAGCTAAAACATCTTATATTTTGGAACGGAGGGAGTAGAAGTTAACTTGAAGAATAAATCATCAAATGACTAAGACTGAATACCAACCTGAATTCCCATGGTTTCTCTTCCATAAACTTTTCGACGCCACTGAACATTGTAGACCATTTTGTACCAACATATTCCCTGCTCACACCTCCTTTTGATGAAGCAGTACTTTGCAGCGATGGGAACCTATAAAGAATGTTTCCCTACAGACGAAAATGATTATTTTTAAACATGTTTGAGATTTCAAAGTTGATCAATTCAAGCAAGGTTGTGTCTAAGCTCACTGCCAGTTATGTCGAGCATGTCATGTTTAGTAAGTAATGAGGTTGAAGGTGTCAGAATTGAAAAGAGCAATATAGGGCCATGTGGTTAATGGTGGTTCTCTAACTGCAATATACGAGAAGGAAAAGGTGAACCTGCTCGTCAACTTCTGGATTTCCCTGGAAGCGTAGAAGCACTGGAAGAATAAATGATTCATCATCCTGCACCCCAAAGGTAGAACAGGTATGATGAGACTGAACGCAATCTGTAACTTATTACAAATATTTCTCACACTAGCATTATCTCGACAATCAATTGTTCGCTCTTGCTACCAATGTCAGTCCTTTTAGAATCTGTGCCAGACAAACATTTCTAGGTTCCAACATCTATAAAGAAAGGAATACTAACATCCGAAACATCAATATTACTAGACTCCATCATGCAATATGCTTTCCTAGTGTATAGTTATTCTTATATGTGTCAACATATTTGCATAGAAATTATTCAAATGTAACCTTGAACACTGTCAATGACATAAAGAATTTGCACTATAAATCGGAGGGAGGGGCTAATTATGCATTTGATATATTTACTATTCAAAGGACAAGTGGAAAACTTAATCAGGTGTAACAGAAACAAACAATACTTAATAGCACTTTGAGCAGAAGTTATATGCCTTAGACTGCTCTGAAGGTGCTGATACATCAAGAAACGGTGCCAGCTCTTCTGCCGTAACAACTCCACCATTTGACGAAATATACTTCCCAATCTGTGAATTATCAAAGGATACACATGAAATTTGCTACAGGAAAAACTGAACCAAAAATAGGTCATGATAAGGTCAAGTAAAATCAGCTATGTGCTCTATGAGAAAGGCTTTACCATCTTCCACCTTCTCTCTTCAAGCCCATCATTAGGATCGCCATCCCCAAATACAAATGAAAATACCTGCACAACATCGATTTAGACAGTATACAGTTTCAACAGACCTACGCCTGCCAGCATTGCACAGTAAAAATATACAATTAAGCCAAACCATATCAAATTACAGATTCTATAAAGTTCATCCCATTTTCTTTTTCTACCCGCCGCCTCCTAGAGGAACCTGCATCCAAGTACCTGCGGAGGGCACAGGGAATTGCATCGTAAATGATGTCTACACGATTGATTTATGTTCACATGGAAAGTTATATATTTCATCAAATCCGCTGCTCAAAAACTACAGGAGACTTACCAAAATAGATCTGTTGGGAGAAACACGGTAGATCCATAGGATCTGCGCCTTCTGCCACGATTATCTTCATCACTGCTATTAGAAGAGGAAGTGCTATCACTGGAAGGGAAACAGGGGATAAATGACTATAAGTTCCTAAAGTAATACTAATAATGTTAACACAGACAGAATCTTCGAAAGTGAGTAGAATGGCATCTACTAACTACTGGGGCTCCTTTGATTCATGGGATAGGAAAAGTGTAGGAATAGGAAACTCAAAGGATTGAGAAGTCATGACTAGTTGAATCCTATGAGAAGAATAATTGTCTTTGATTGTGGTAAAGGAATTTTTCATGAGCTCCAACCTCATGTTTTTTTCCTATAGATTTTACACTACCAGATTCCTATGGGATTTTTTCCTATAGGATATGATCCTTTGAATCAAACAACCATTGTAGGAAAATTTCCATAGGATTCTATTCCTACAAAAATCCTTTCACAATCCTATGAATCAAAGGAGGCCTTAAACTGGGTATCCTATTTTTCCAAATGGAACTGATGAGGGATCACTTTGTAGACAAAGAGAGGGGAGCCCCACCAATCTACAGAGGCCACATTGATTGAAGTCACTTCATGGTTTTGATATGGTTACAGAAAATCATTTACAACGATTTGAGTGCTAGACAAAGAAGATCGAATTATGCTTGAATCGATTTGGAAGGTAGAGCATATGATAATTGGTACACACTAACTCTATCTTGCAATAGCATACATACCTCGAGCTTGAGAGAATGGCAATGATGGTAGTGTATACAAGCACAATGGAGGCAACTAGTGCTGTCCCGAAAGACACCCGAACCACATACGCACCCACTTCCTGCAAAGAAGCAAAACGTAACCAAAAATCAGCACCGGCTCACATGGATTAAGAGAGTCGGTTGCCTCTGTCGAACACCTTAGCTTTGTCCACCAGTGGCTCGACCCGCATTCTGAATGACTTGCCGGCGAGATTCGCCCTGTAGTCCTTGGGGAAGACGTACAGCACCTCTCCTTCCCCTGAAACCTACACAGATCGCAACAATTTTAGGCTCGGATCGCCACAGACCCAACGGCTAGGCACGAAGTAGGTAGAGAGGGGTGGGGCACTGAGAGAGGAGCACCTCAAGGAAGCCGCCGGTGTCCGCCGCGAGAGCCTGGAGCGCGCGCTCCGCCTGGTCAACCTGCAGGCCGGCGCGGGAGGAGACGTCGCCGATGGTGACGCGTCCGCCGAAGTGGTCGACGGCGTCCATGGCGCGGTCGCGCACGTCGGCGGGGAGGCGGTCGGTCTCCACGGCGCCGCCGGGGCGGGCGAGGCTCGGCGCGTCGATGGTGCCTGCTCGCGCCCTAACGGAGGGGCGCCACGGTGAAGGGAGCCGGCCGTGGGCGACGTGGAGGTGGTGGCGAGGCGGGGAGCTGGACGGGGAAGGGGGTAGGAGGAATGGGGCGTGGCGAGGGGGCCTGCGGTGGGCATGGGGAGGCGGGCAGAGGCGGAGGTGGAGGGATAGGAGGGCGGCGGCGGCCATGGATGGCGTGGCTGGGGTTTAGGAGGAGGTGGTGGTGCGCATCTTGCAGGGGAGGAGTGGCTGTAGAAGGAAGCGAGGAAGAGGAAACGGTGACGGTGTGTGCTGCTCGTGGCCACGAGATCGGATTTCGTCGCCGCGCCCGGCCCGGGTTCGACCGAAGTTGCTAGGGGTGACCTCTGACCTCGGTCTAACTTGTTCGCCGTTTTCAAAGAAGCGCAGAGCTTGGGTGCGACCGTTCGCCCTGCTGGGCTACGAAGCAAAACTGCGAATGAAACTTAATACTTCTAGAGTTTGTCCTAAGTCAAATTTATTAAATTTTAATCAATTGTATAGAAAAGCATAGTAGCATTTATGACATTAAATTAATATAATACTAGATTTGTTTTGAAATGTAGCTTCACAATATACTGATTTGATATTGTATTTGATGTTATATTTATCTAAAAAGTTGATCAAAATGTTTGACTTAAGATAAAAGCTAGAAGCACACTTATTTGTAGATAGAGAGAATATGTATCTGAATTGGGGTGCTCCTTCTGGATCATGTATTTCATATCGCAGTCAATCATTAACCACCGCAGAACACGACCATCGGAGTATAAATCCCCTGGGTTCCAGATTCATGCCACATTGTGCGAAACCCTATCGTCCTGTAACTATGGTGTATATCGTGGATGATTAACAAGCTAGTCATTCTCCAAGTTGATCTTGGCCTTCTTTGATGAGAGGCCAACCCAACTACGGGAACCACGCATCGCAAAACTTCATGCATAGTCACGATGTGGCGCAGTTGTTCAGAGCACGCGCGGGTGTCAGGTTGGTACACAGAAGCCAACCAATCAGGCACGTCTGGTCTTGTCTCATCACTTGGGCCCTAGGCCCAAGCCAGACGAGGTCATCTTAACAGGTGGCGCCTCCTCCTTTCCGCATGGAGAGGGGAGTCTTTTCTCAATGGTTCCCGCAGAGCTGGGAGGGGTCTTGGTTCCTTGGCTTGATCGAGGGCGAAGCGCCAGGAGGGATTCTTGTCCTGTCGTTGTGCTTCCCGGGGGCGGCCTAGAGCGGTCCACACTTAGGTGTCTTCACGGGACCCTAAGTGTACATTCAATACATTTAGTGTTGTGAAGACGAAACATTGTCAACTAAAAAAATTTAATCGCCGTTGCAACTAAATGATGCAAAAATAGATTAGCTTCCGTATATTTAGTATTGTGAAGCTGAAACATACTAATTAAACAATTTAAGTACCATTGCAGATAAATGATGTATTCAATGTTGTGAAGAACTTAATCTAATTGCATATACAATTTAATTAAATGATAAACTTAATCTAATTGCATAGGCAATCTAATTAAGATACTTTTAGTACACATCTAGGGTTAGGGTTTTTACCTTAGGCAAAGTGAGCTCGCTTAGCATATCTGGCCGAGGCATCGGTGACACAGCCGCCCTCAGATGAGTCAGAGTTATCCTCCTCTTCTACATCCTCTTAATGGTCGTCCTCTTCCTCTTACTCCTCTACCGCATCCTCGTCCTCCACCTCCTTCTTCTCCTTCACCGTTGCGGCCGCTGTGGCAGCCGCCTCTCAACCTAGGCCATGTCCATGGAGCAGAGACATTACTATGGCGGCCCAGGCCCACGTCTGAAACACCACCTCTTGGGCCTGCTCCACCATCTGGTGCTTGATGGCGGTGATGTGGAGGGCCCTCTCCAGCTCTGCCTCCTGAATCTAGCTGTCGACGCGCTCACGCTTTTAGTTGGTGTGAGAAAGAAGGCATGCCACCTACATATCTGAATCCACATCCTCTGAAGAGGACAGGGAAGATGAGGAGATTGGGGCGGCCGACGGAGGGGTCTGCGCGAGGGTGCTCTGATGTTGAAGGATGTACTCACGCACACGGGAGCTCTAATTATTGTCTATGGAGCAGCTAAAGCCCCCCATCATGCACCCCCATGATCGGTGGCGGCTGCGCTCACGTGGCCACGGTTGCCGGAGGAGGAGGGATTCGCCATCGTACGAGAGCGAGAAAGCAGAGCTAGCTAGCTAGCGAAGCTGGGGAATATGGGTGTGTGCAGCGACTAGGGTTGGGAGAGAGTGACACTGAGAGCGACAATAGAGGGTTATTTATAATTTCCGCCTTGTGGCCTTACTGGGCTGCTAAACATGGAAACATATATATCCAATTGGGCGTTTGGGATGAGGGTATATCGACAACAGACACATCTCAAGACCTGTTGCTAACTTAGTTGGCAACGGACCTCATGTATCACCGTTGCCAATGACTAGGTTGTCGATAATCCAATTCAGTTAGCCCCTATGGCCACGCGTAAATTCTTCTAACTGTTGGTCGTATCGTTGTCGTTGCCATTGGGGTTGGGGGTATCCTTAATATCGTTATGTACCAGTGTACGAGCATAGGATCTAGGGGAGCCGACTTGGATGGTCTCGGGCTCAGGGCAAGGCCGAGGCCGTCACCCATCTACATCTCTATTTCCACGTGCACTCCGTCTTTGTCAACATCACTGTCGCCGCTCGTCGTGGACCTCTACTACTTCGAATTCGCTATGCACATCCACCAAAACTCATGGCAAAAACAACGGCTTCCTAACAAGTTTGGCGTGGGTGCTCGATGGACAAGAGCCTCATGAAGTCAAACCACGGAAGGCCAACGACGGCGCCACATCTAGTATGTGGAGGTGTTGTTCGATGGTAAAGGCTACATGTACCTCGAAATAGGCTTGCGCCTAGCTATATTAATATAGCAACCACCAATGGGACCGCTGTTGGGCCAGACAGCACACTGCCCAAAAGAAAAAACAAAGAGAACAAAAAAGAAAAAGAAGAGAAAACAAAGCCGACAATAGAGGCTCGAAGAAAATGGTGGTGACCCGCAACCGCTGCGCCCTCTGGAGAAGAACCACCCCGCTCCTAGCGCTCTGAAGCGTCACGTATCAAGCAACACCTTCTAGAAGGAAAGCGACGACAACGACGTTGTTGCCTAGACTGATCCTAGGGTTTCCCCCGGTACATTACAGGAGGTGGGAAAGAGATACACCCGACGCCCTTCAGGAAGGCCGGCGATACCCGCAGGCGTCACCGTGTCGGTGTCTGGACGACAAGGATTTCTCCTGTTCTCTCAAAAAACCACGCTCACAGATGCTTCGTATGGCTCCACCCAGCTCGTCGCCCACCTGCACACACCACCGCGGTCTTATAGTCACCACCACCATTTCATTGTGACCCACGATGGAAGGCTAGAACGGCCGAAAAGGAGGAACACTAGCGAGGGTCGGCGGTACAGAAGCACGCGAGAGGGAACTACCTCCACCGCCGGCGGGCGATAGCCGACCGGATGCAGCAACACGGGCAAACCAGGCCCTCACTGGCCTGGTGTAACATCCTAGCATTAGAGCACAGAAATAAGTTGAACCCAGATGTGTGCATTGCATTCATGCATCAGAAAATCCGGAGAATTTTCATGCAAAATTAAAGAAGCTATAGGGGGGTCGAGATCTCTCTTGCTCTGATGAAAACATGAGGGCAAGCACGATGGATTTCGACATGACCTCTATTGTACTCTTGTGTTTGAGGGAAAGGAAATTCAAATTTGAATATTCAATTGATGAATCTGAATTCTAAAAGAATTTGAAATGGAATAACAAATGGAAACTAAATTGTAATGGAAAATGAGAGGTGAACTCTTATTTATAAACAAGGTATAATATTTTATTCAAATATAAAAGATAGTGGAAATTTAAATAAAATCAAATGAGTAAATGAGTAATGTAATATGATATTACAATAATGAAATAATAAACAAGAATTGATAAAGAATAATCTTATTTACATCACACATTATTATATTATATTTACAATTATGAACCAAAGGGATAATAAGATAATGAAATAGAGAGGTATCATTTTATTACAATAGCACAAACATTACACTATTTTTATTAAGTTCCCAAAAAAAATGAAGAATTACAATAAAGAATAAAACAATAAAAGTAAACTACTATAAAACAAATAAATGTAAAAATGAATTACATAAATGAAATAAATAAAGGAATACTTAATTTCAAGAAAATATACATATTACATTGTCTTTACAATATTCAAGTAAAAAGAAGAAATTACAACAATAAGAAAATATTACAAATATTATTACAAAAATGAATAAATATATAATACACTTTACAAAAGAAGAAAAATTACAAAAATAATAAAGAAGTCCCATATAAATCTTCATGTCCTGAAGGTTCCTTCCCTGATCTTAATTCCTGGAAAATAAAACAAAAGACAAACTAAAATAAAGAATAAAAGGAAGGGTTAAAATGTTAGTTTTACTCTCAGATTCAACATACAAATGATATGCTTAAACTCATCATTGAGTAAGCTAAAGAGGGAGTCAAGTGGAGAATCAGTTTTTATCATCAAAGAAAGCTTTAGACTAAGCATCATAAGCCAAGGGGCAAATTTCACCAAATCAGAAATAGTAAAAAGATAAACAATCAGAAAATGTCAAGTTTCACTTGATCTGATCCATTGGGGGTGAGTCAAGCACCCAAGCAGCTCACACATCTGCATGGTGTTGTGCTGTCAAGCACATAAGCATCACAAGGAGTACAAAAGTAGCACACAGTCGTAGCTGATAAGCTAGAAGCAAATCAGAGTTTCTCCACACCCCACACTTAGCCAGAACTACACTTAGATCACTTGTTCATCCTCAGGAACAACACATGTTCTTTCTCATCACCACTAGATCACCCATTCATTTCTTCACACCATCACCAAACCCACCACCCAATAAGCATCTGGTTGCTTATTTAAGCCATCCAAGAGGAGATCAAGTAGTAGAAGGAGGGGGAAAGGAGGCATATCACAGGAGAACAAGTAATCACAAGTAGCCAGTTCTATAGGATCCAGAAGGACAAGGTTCAGGAGCACAAGATTCACATGTGTAGGCTGATCAAGAGCAAGGCAGCAGTATTAGAAGGAGCAAGCCAAGTGAGCAGTAAGGAGGAGCAGATCAAGAAGCATCCAGGAACAAGATCCACTAGGAACCACAAATCATAGCATAGAATCAACAAGAACAAAAGGTTGCTATACCACTACTCATGCATAGTATCTGTTCTTGTTCTGTTTCACCATCAGAAAGGGAATAAAGGGGGTTATTGCAAACCAATATCTAATCAACTACTCTGCAACTAGCACCCTTCTAGGAGAGTAGGAGAATAGTTTCTCTCTCTGAATTGCATATAAGTGCTATGCAAATTCATCATAGAGAGTAGAAGGCAACCAAGTAAGTATCTGATTTTATCAAGATTTAGTGTCTCAGCCTTTGCATCATAGACTGGAACATAATGCACACAACCAAAAATCAAGGGCTAGTGATCCTTAACCATGTAAAACTCATTCCAAAGTTAATTAGCCTCAGACCATGCATCATGGGCATTCAAGTCATAAATTCTCATCCAATCAATTCACACCAGTCACAATACCAACTCATTTACCCTCACTGCTAGCAGCAGATTAACCAATAGATCCAAATTGGTATTGGTTCTTATCATTTTAAATAAGCAAATCATTTGAAAAGCAAGCTCTCAGTGAGCATAGAGTTGATATGCTAATTACATCCTAGAGCTAGAATAAGGCAACCACAGTATTTTATTTAAAGGGAATCCAAGCCTCAGTCTTTTGCATCCTTGGCATTGGACTAGAAATTTAGCCAGAAAAGAAGCCAGAGAAGATCTATCATTTTCCTAGACCATAAAACTAGGAATCATTTCTAGATCATCTGAACAATTCACTGCCATCTTGACAGTAATAACAGCATATGCAAGTTATACTCGCAGAGCATCTTCCTTTAGAGGAAAAACTCAATTCTCCAATAATACATCCAGTAATCTTATTTTACTTGCTTTGTTGTCAATACAAGCACACCGTTAAATCAAATATCAACCATGAATCAGGGCGCATGGTTAAGTAACACTACAACTAGCAGGATTGAACCATCAATCACTCTAATCCAACCACATCATAGAAGTCACCAGATATGAGTCACTAGACTAATCACGACCATTAAACTTACTGAAGTGCATCAATCTGTAACAAGATCAAGCTTCTTGTATAGATGGAAATACAAGGATTTAATAACTACAAGCCATCCAATATTTTTCATCAACATAGTTTCCTCCACTTAGCAGTTCAAAGGAAATCAGATCCTTATCACACAAAAAGTAGGACAGAGCATCTGTGCTACTTAGGATAATCCTATCATCACAGAGAGAACTCCAGAGAGGAATCAAGAGGAGAAAAGAGAAGAAGAATTTCCACTTACCCATGGTCCTCGCTAAGAGATTGAAGAGGAAGTAGATGGGGTCGTCGGTGGCTGGTACGGCACGGCGGCACAGGGAGCGCGGTGGCACTCGACCTGCACCAAGCCGCAACCTGTAGTCCATCAGTGTCCCGGAGCACCACCGCAAGTTAAAAATCGAAAACCTAGCACCAGAAATAAGATAGGGGCTAGCCCGTTATTGAAGGGAATATGCCCTGAGAGGCAATAATAAAGTGTTTATTATGTGTATTCCAAGTATATGATAGATGTTTATTTTGCATGCTATAATTGTATTAATACGGAAACGTTAATACATGTGTGTTTAATAAACAAACAGAAAGTTCCTAGTTATGCCTCTCTCATAAACTAGCTCGTTGATTAACAAGATGATCAAGGTTTCCTGATCATGGACATTGGATGTTGTTAATAACGGGATCACAACATTAGTGTAATGGTGTGATGAAAATTCATCCAAAGTATAGCATTACGATCAAAGTCATTGAGTTTATATTGCTATAACAACTTACAAAGTGATCCTAATCCTTAGACCATGAGTTCATGTCAATCACTAACACCGGAAGAGTTTCTTGATAACATCAAACGTCACACCGTAACAGGGTGATTATAAAGATGGATTCAGAACTAATAAAGTGTTATGTTGAGGCTCATGGATCGAGAGTGGAATTTGTTCATCCCGATGACGGATAGATATACTCTGGGCCCTCTCGGTGATATCACATTGATTAGCTTGCAAGCAAGTGATTTGATCACTAGAATGTTATATCACGGGAACGAGAAAAGAGTGCATGTCGGTAACGAGATCAAACTAGGTATGGAGATACCGATGATCGAATCTCGGACATGTAATATATCGTGAAACAAAGGGATTAAGATACTAGCGTAAAAGGTTCCGACAATCACAAGAAAGTCATCGTTGAATGTGTGGGAGTCAGTATGGGTCTCCAGATCCCGCTTCTGATTATTGATCCGAGAGGGGTCTCGATCATGTCCGCATTATTCACGAACCGTAGGGTGACACACTTAAGAGACACCGACATCCAATTGGAGCAAATGTTTCATGCCGAAAGAATGAACAAGCGCAGGAATTTATTTCACTAGATACCGAAACAGGTTTTCGGGTGAAATTGCATAAAGTGGTTATGCATGTGAAATAGAATTCTAGCAAGGGGTTATTTGTGAATGTTTGTCATTAAATTAATTGACAAAATTCTGAATAAAATAAAAGAGTTTTATTTAATGAGAGTTTGCATTAAATTTGGTGGAAATCTAATGGGAATTTGAGTGGACTTTTGAGTGGAGGGAATTTAAAGGAGATTTGTGAGTGGAGTGTCCACCCACATGAAGAGGGGAGGGCAAGGGGGCAGCCCCCATGCGTCGGCCACCCCCTTGGGGTTCCCCCCTCCTCCTATAAAAGGAGCCCCCCTCCTCACTTGTCTCTGACACCTCCTCGTGAAGGATCTCTCTCCCCCTCTAGAATTTATCCCCCATGGTCTCGGACTAGCGAGATACATGTTCCCGGTGGCTATTCGGCAAGAAAGAGTTGTGCTTCCGCTGCATCGCTGGAGCGAGGAGGCGGAGGTTGCTCGGTGCCTCGAACGTGTGTGCGAGCACGGATGCGCTGCTGATTTGCGGCGCTAGGACTTCCTCTCGATCTTGAGATCGGCAAGAGATCGTCTACATCAACCACGAGTTGAACTCATTAAGCTTTGTCGGTCTTCAAGGGTATGTTCTCTACGGATATACATCCGCCCGTTGTTTGTATCTAGTAGATAGATCTTGGTATATAGTTCACATCGTAGGAAATTTTTTGTTTTCTATGCTGCGAACCCTACAGTGGTATCAGAGCCGGATCTATGCGTAGATACTTTACACGGGTAGTACACATATGAGTATGTGGGCGATGATGATCATGTTGTTGCTCCTTTGTTGTAATTTTGGATATTGGTGGCATAGTGGGATGAAGCGGCCCGGACAAACTTTACATGTCCTCGCACATGAGACCTGTTCCACGCTTGACATGCAACTAGTTTTCATAAGTGGCTAGCGGGTGTCTGTCTCTCCTACTATAGTCAATATCTATTTTGCAAGCGAGTTGTCAACAATTTGATTATCCTCGTTGTGGTTCATGTTCGTAGGTAAGAACGGTTCTATCTCGAAAGCCCTAAGCCACGTAAAACTTGTAATGGATAAATTAGAGGCGTCTAGTTTAGATTGTTGCTGGGCTAGTGTTATGATATGGTAGTGTTGTAAGTAGAAGTATGAGATGATACTCTTACAACACACATAGCGTGTAAAATCCATAGACCTTGGATTTACACATATAGGTATGATAGTGATCATACCACGATGCACATGATAGAGATCATCTGCGGGAACCATATAATTTCACTAATAAACATATGATGTTTGATAGCATCTTATATTGCTTGTTTAGCGCTTTGTTAACATAATAAGATGATCCCTCATTTAAATATCAAGATAAGAATGTGTTCTTCCTTTAGTATGCACCGATTATGTTTTCGTCGCTCCAAGACATCACGTGATGATCGGGTGTTCTTGGATCCACGACCATATTTCGGGTGTAAAACAGTTACACACGCGAATACTAAGGTTCTAACTTGGCGAGCCTAGCATGTACAGACATGGCCTCGGAACACGGACCGAAAGGTTAAGCATGAGTCATATAGTTGATATGATGCCCATTTGATGCTCGCCTTTGAAGCTATACCGACTCACGTGATGATCGGACTTGGTGTAGTGGATTTGGTTCATGTAATCACCAAAAAGGCACGAGGGATATCGTTTTTGAGTGGGAGTTCATTCGTAATATAGATTAGTTGAACTCAATCTATCATACACTTAGTCTAAACTTTACAAATTCTGTTGTAGATGGCACCACCTGCTTTTAATTTCAATGTATTCATGGAGAAAGAGAAACTAGCAACGAACGGTAGCAACTTTACCGAATGGGCCATGAATTTGAGGATTCTCCTCTCTGCTGCACAAAAGCAATATGTGCTAGAAGCGCCGTTAGGCCCCCCACCTTTATATGATGCCCCTGACGAGGAGAAGAATGTCTATCAGACTCGTCAGGAGGACCACAACTTAATTCATTGCGGCATATTGTATGGGATAGAGCCGGAACTTCGAAAGCGTTTCGAAAACGGCAATGCATTTGATACAATGGGTGAGTTGAAAATGATTTTCGACACACATGCTGCTGTAGAGAGCTACAACGCTTCAGAAAAGTTCTTTAGCTGCATGATGGAAGAGCACAGCTCCGTTAGTGAGCATGTACTCAAGATGTCGGGTTACGCCGATAAGCTTGTGTCCTTGGGAATATCGATTCCCATTGACTTAGGCATCCATCGTGTTCTGCAGTCTCTGCCACCTAGCTATAAGAGCTTCGTGATGAACTATAATATGCAAGGCATGAAGAAGTCTCTCCCCGAGCTTCTGTCAATGCTTAAAACTGCAGAAGTGGAGATCAAAAAGGAACATCAAGTGTTGATGATCAATAGGAACACTGGTTTCAAGAAAGACAAGAAGGGAAAACGGAAGGGAAGTAAGGGCGGCAAGCCGGTTGCCGCGCCTGAAAAGAAACCCCGAGTTGGACCTAAGTCTGATTCCGAGTGCTACTATTGTAAGGGGACTGGCCACTGGAAGCACAACTGCCCCAAGTATCTGGCAGACAAGAAGGCCGGCAAGGCAAACAAAGGTATATATGATATACATGTTATTGATGTGTACTTGACTAGTGCTCGCAGTAGCACCTGGGTATTTGATACCGGTTCAGTTGCTAATATTTGTAACTCGAATCAGGGGCTGCGGAACAAGCGACCGCTAGCAAGGGGTGAGGTCAAGATGTGTGTCGGCAATGGATCAAGCGTTGATGTGATCGCCGTCGGAACGCTGCCTCTCCACTTGCCGTCGGGATTAGTTATAAACTTGAATAAATGTTATCTGGTGCCTGCACTGAGCATGAACATTGTATCTGGATCATGTTTGATGCGAAGTGGTTATTCATTTAAATCCGAGAACAATGGTTGTTCCATTTATATGAATGAAATCTTTTATGGTCATGCACCGATGATGAATGGTTTATTTCTATTAGATCTCGATGATAATGTTACACATATTCATAATGTTGATGCTAAAAGGATTGAACTTAATGATGATATGTCCGCATATATGTGGCACTGCCGTCTAGGTCATATTGGCGTTAAACGCATGAAGAAGCTCCATTCGGATGGACTTTTGGAATCACTTGATTATGAATCATTTGATACATGTGAGCCATGCCTTATGGGCAAGATGACTAGAATGTCGTTTTCCGGTTCAATGGAACGGGCGACAGATTTATTGGAAATCATACATTCTGATGTATGTGGTCCAATGAGTGTGTCGGCGCGAGGTGGGTATCGTTATTTTGTTACTTTCACGGATGATTTGAGTAGATACGGTTATATCTACTTGATGAAACACAAGTCTGAAACCTTTGAAAAGTTCAAGGAATTTCAGAATGAAGTGGAAAATCATCGTAATAGAAAGATCAAATTTCTACGGTCCGACCGTGGAGGTGAGTATCTAAGTTACGAGTTTAGCACTCACATGAAAGAGTGTGGAATTGTTTCACAACTCACATCTGTCGGAACACCACAGAATGGTGTGTCGGAACGTCGTAATCGTACTTTATTAGATATGGTTCGATCTATGATGTCTCTGACGGACTTGCCGTTGTCATTTTGGGGTTATGCACTAGAAACTGCTGCATTCACTTTAAATCGGGCACCATCTAAATCCGTTGAAAAGACACCGTATGAATTGTGGTTTGGAAACAAACCTAAGCTGTCATTTCTTAAAGTTTGGGGATGCGATGTTTATGTGAAGAAACTTCAACCGGATAAACTCGAACCCAAAGCGGAAAAATGCGTCTTCATAGGATACCCTAAAGAAACTATTGGGTATTCCTTCTATCACAGATCCGAGGGCAAGGTTTTTGTTGCCAAGAATGGATCCTTTCTAGAGAAAGAGTTTCTCGCGAAAGGTGTGAGTAGTCGGAAGGTAGAACTCGAAGAGGTTGTGGAACCTTCTCTTCAAAGTATGGCGAGTAGCGCAGCGCCGGAAGTTGTTCCGGAGTTGGCTCCACCTGTTGAAGAGGGAACTAATGATAATGATCATGAAACTCCGAAAGAGAGTACTACCGAACCTCGCAGGTCAAACAGGACGCGTGCAGCTCCCGAGCTGTACGGAAATCCTGTCATGAATTTCATGGTTGATGAAAATGATGACCCTGCGACGTATGAAGAAGCGATGATGAGCCCGGATTCCAACAAATGGTTAGAAGCCATGAAATCCGAGATGGAATCCATGTATGAAAATCAAGTTTGGAACTTGGTGGAATTACCTCACGGCCGAAAGGCCGTGGAGAACAAATGGATTTTCAAAAGGAAAACTGATGCTGATGGTAATGTGACCATCTATAAAGCTCGACTTGTCGCAAAGGGGTTTCGACAAATTCAAGGAGTTGACTACGATGAGACTTTCTCTCCCGTAGCGATGCTAAAGTCAGTTAGTATTATGTTAGCAATTGCTGCATATTTCGATTATGAGATATGGCAGATGGATGTCAAAACCGCGTTTCTCAATGGTAATATTGAAGAAGAGTTGTATATGATACAACCAAAAGGTTTTGTCGATCCTAAGGATGCTAACAAGGTGTGCAAGCTTCAGCGATCCATCTATGGATTGAAGCAAGCATCACGAAGTTGGAATCTCTGCTTTGATGAGGTGATCAAAGAGTTTGGATTTGTCCAAACTTATGGAGAAGCTTTTATTTACAAGAAAGTGAGTGGGAGCAATGTGGCATTTCTGATATTATATGTGGATGACATATTATTGATCGGAAATGATATAGATCTTTTAAACAGTGTTAAAAGTTATCTAAACAGCAAATTTTCAATGAAGGACCTAGGTGAAGCGTCATACATATTAGGCATAAAGATCTATAGAGATAGATCTAGGCGCCTAATAGGGCTATCGCAAAGTACATACCTTGATAAGATTTTAAAGAAGTTTAAAATGGACGGAAGTAAGAAGGGGTTCTTACCTATGTTGCAAGGCAACACATTGAGTAAGACTCAAAGTCCGGCTTCGGCGGAAGAAAGAGAGATAATGGACAAAGTCCCCTATGCTTCAGCCATAGGCTCTACAATGTACGCCATGCTATATACAAGACCGGATGTGGCACATGCTATTAGTTTGACTAGTAGGTACCAATCGGATCCAGGTTTGGAACACTGGATAGCGGTCAAGAATATCCTTAAGTACTTACGAAGAACTAAGGATATGTTTCTTGTATACGGAGGTGAAGAAGAGCTCGTCACTAAGTGTTATGTCGACGCTAGCTTTGACACCGATCCGGATGACTCTAAGTCTCAATCCGGATACGTATTTCTCATGAATGGCGGAGCGGTTAGTTGGAGGAGCTCCAAACAACCTGTGGTAGCGGGATCAACAACGGAGGCCGAATATGTTGCTGCTTCAGAAGCGGCTCAGGAAGCAGTTTGGATGAAGGAGTTCATATCCGAACTAGGAGTGGTGGCAATCGCGTTGGACCCAATGGTGATCTATTGTGACAACAATGGTGCCATTGCCAATGCCAAAGAGCCAAGGTCTCACAAGCATTCCAAGCATATTAAGCGCCAGTTTCACTCCATCCGCGAGCATGTCAAGTATGGAGATATAAAGATTTGTAAAGTACATACGGATCTCAATGTAGCAGATCCGTTGACTAAAACTCTCCCTAGAGCAAAACATGATCAACACCAGAACTCAATGGGTGTTAGATTTATCACTATGTAACTAGATTATTGTCTCTACTACAAGTGGGAGACTGAAGGGAATATGCCCTGAGAGGCAATAATAAAGTGTTTATTATGTGTATTCCAAGTATATGATAGATGTTTATTTTGCATGCTATAATTGTATTAATACGGAAACGTTAATACATGTGTGTTTAATAAACAAACAGAAAGTTCCTAGTTATGCCTCTCTCATAAACTAGCTCGTTGATTAACAAGATGATCAAGGTTTCCTGATCATGGACATTGGATGTTGTTAATAACGGGATCACAACATTAGTGTAATGGTGTGATGAAAATTCATCCAAAGTATAGCATTACGATCAAAGTCATTGAGTTTATATTGCTATAACAACTTACAAAGTGATCCTAATCCTTAGACCATGAGTTCATGTCAATCACTAACACCGGAAGAATTTCTTGATAACATCAAACGTCACACCGTAACAGGGTGATTATAAAGATGGATTCAGAACTAATAAAGTGTTATGTTGAGGCTCATGGATCGAGAGTGGAATTTGTTCATCCCGATGACGGATAGATATACTCTGGGCCCTCTCGGTGATATCACATTGATTAGCTTGCAAGCAAGTGATTTGATCACTAGAATGTTATATCACGGGAACGAGAAAAGAGTGCATGTCGGTAACGAGATCAAACTAGGTATGGAGATACCGATGATCGAATCTCGGACATGTAATATATCGTGAAACAAAGGGATTAAGATACTAGCGTAAAAGGTTCCGACAATCACAAGAAAGTCATCGTTGAATGTGTGGGAGTCAGTATGGGTCTCCAGATCCCGCTTCTGATTATTGATCCGAGAGGGGTCTCGATCATGTCCGCATTATTCACGAACCATAGGGTGACACACTTAAGAGACACCGACATCCAATTGGAGCAAATGTTTCATGCCGAAAGAATGAACAAGCGCAGGAATTTATTTCACTAGATACCGAAACAGGTTTTCGGGTGAAATTGCATAAAGTGGTTATGCATGTGAAATAGAATTCTAGCAAGGGGTTATTTGTGAATGTTTGTCATTAAAGTAATTGACAAAATTCTGAATAAAATAAAAGAGTTTTATTTAATAAGAGTTTGCATTAAATTTGGTGGAAATTTAATGGGAATTTGAGTGGACTTTTGAGTGGAGGGAATTTAAAGGAGATTTGTGAGTGGAGTGTCCACCCACATGAAGAGGGGAGGGCAAGGGGGCAGACCCCATGCGCCGGCCACCCCCTTGGGGTCCCCCCCTCCTCCTATAAAAGGAGCCCCCCTCCTCACTTGTCTCTGACACCTCCTCGTGAAGGATCTCTCTCTCCCTCTAGAATTTATCCCCCATGGTCTCGGACTAGCGAGATACATGTTCCCGGTGGCTATTCGGCAAGAAAGAGTTGTGCTTCCGCTGCATCGCTGGAGCGAGGAGGCGGAGGTTGCTCGGTGCCTCGAACGTGTGTGCGAGCACGGATGCGCTGCTGATTTGCGGCGCTAGGACTTCCTCTCGATCTTGAGATCGGCAAGAGATCGTCTACATCAACCACGAGTTGAACTCGTTAAGCTTTGTCGGTCTTCAAGCGTATGTTCTCTACGGATATACATCCGCCCGTTGTTTGTATCTAGTAGATAGATCTTGGTATATAGTTCACATCGTAGGAAATTTTTTGTTTTCTATGCTGCGAACCCTACAGTGGTATCAGAGCCGGATCTATGCGTAGATACTTTACACGGGTAGTACACATATGAGTATGTGGGCGATGATGATCATGTTGTTGCTCCTTTGTTGTAATTTTGGATATTGGTGGCATAGTGGGATGAAGCGGCCCGGACAAACTTTACATGTCCTCGCACATGAGACCTGTTCCACGCTTGACATGCAACTAGTTTTCATAAGTGGCTAGCGGGTGTCTGTCTCTCCTACTATAGTCAATATCTATTTTGCAAGCGAGTTGTCAACAATTTGATTATCCTCGTTGTGGTTCATGTTCGTAGGTAAGAACGGTTCTATCTCGAAAGCCCTAAGCCACGTAAAACTTGTAATGGATAAATTAGAGGCGTCTAGTTTAGATTGTTGCTGGGCTAGTGTTATGATATGGTAGTGTTGTAAGTAGAAGTATGAGATGATACTCTTACAACACACATAGCGTGTAAAATCCATAGACCTTGGATTTACACATATAGGTATGATAGTGATCATACCACGATGCACATGATAGAGATCATCTGCGGGAACCATATAATTTCACTAATAAACATATGATGTTTGATAGCATCTTATATTGCTTGTTTAGCGCTTTGTTAGCATAATAAGATGATCCCTCATTTAAATATCAAGATAAGAATGTGTTCTTCCTTTAGTATGCACCGATTATGTTTTCGTCGCTCCAAGACATCACGTGATGATCGGGTGTTCTTGGATCCACGACCATATTTCGGGTGTAAAACAGTTACACACGCGAATACTAAGGTTCTAACTTGGCGAGCCTAGCATGTACAGACATGGCCTCGGAACACGGACCGAAAGGTTAAGCATGAGTCATATAGTTGATATGATGCCCATTTGATGCTCGCCTTTGAAGCTATACCGACTCACGTGATGATCGGACTTGGTGTAGTGGATTTGGTTCATGTAATCACCAAAAAGGCACGAGGGATGTCGTTTTTGAGTGGGAGTTCATTCGTAATATAGATTAGTTGAACTCAATCTATCATACACTTAGTCTAAACTTTACAAATTCTGTTGTAGATGGCACCACCTGCTTTTAATTTCAATGTATTCATGGAGAAAGAGAAACTAGCAACGAACGGTAGCAACTTTACCGAATGGGCCATGAATTTGAGGATTCTCCTCTCTGCTGCACAAAAGCAATATGTGCTAGAAGCGTCGTTAGGCCCCCCACCTTTATATGATGCCCCTGACAAGGAGAAGAATGTCTATCAGACTCGTCAGGAGGACCACAACTTAATTCATTGCGGCATATTGTATGGGATAGAGCCGGAACTTCGAAAGCGTTTCGAAAACGGCAATGCCAGATCTACATATAGACACGGCTCTGATACCACTGTAGGGTTTTGTAGCATGGAAAACAAAAAAATTCTACCGCATACAAACAAACAAGCCAAGATCTATCTACTAGATTGTAGCAACGAGTCGATGGAATAACTCACCCTCGAAGATTCCAAAGTGTTTAACGAGAGCGGATTCTCGTGGGTGATGTAGTCGTACTCTTGCCGATCTCAAGATCGCGTAGACGATCCTTCCGGCGCTGCGTTCCGGCAGCGCTCCCGCAGTCGGTCACACGTTCGGTACTAGACGAAGACCTTCCTCTCCCTTGTTCCAGTAGGCAGCGGAGGTTGTAGCACTCTCCTCGCGATTCCGGTAGCACAACGGCGTGGTACCGGAAGTAGAGGGGAGATCTCGCAGGGCTTCGCCTTAAGCCGGAGCGAGTATGGTGGACTATGAGAGAGCCCTCGGTGATCTAGGGTTTAGACACACCAAGGAGGAGGCTTGGCCGGCGGCTAGGGTTTTGGGGTAGATGTGTTGGGTGCTAGGAGGGGCAGCCCTGCCCCTCCTTATATAGGTGGAGGGGGTGCGCCAGGGGAGGGGAGTCCCTCCCCAACTCGGTTTCCCAAGGGGGCCGGCGGTGGAGGGGAGGAACTCCTCCCCAAGTAGGTTTCCTACTTCCCCTCCACCTTCCAAAATAGCCGTTTGACTTTTCAAATTGGCGTTTGACTTTTCAAACTAGGATTTGATTAAACCCTTTATTTTGTTCAGCGATGACACCTAGTACATGATGCAATCGTTCCAACTTGGTATGACACATTCATGTACCCTTCCCCTCCGGAGTGCCGGACATTCCGGAACCTTCTAGAACATTCCCGATGAAAACACCGGAACCATTCTCCAACCTCGAAACAGGACTTTCCTTATGTGAATCTTATTCTCCGGACCATTCCAGATCTCCTCGTGATATCCCGGATCCCATCCGAGACTCCGAACAACATTCGGTCTCTTACTCATCATTCCATAACTACTCAAACAACGTCGAATCCTTAAGTGTGTCTCCCTACGGTTCGTGAATTATGCGGACATGATCGAGACACTTCTCCGAACAATAACCAATAGAGGAATCTGGAAATTCATATGGCTCCCACATATTTCTACGATTACTTTGCGATCGAATGAACCACTTACATACGATACCAATTTCCTTTTGTCTCACGATAGTTTACTTATCCGAGGTTATATATGATCGTCGGTATGTATGCATACCTAGTTCAACCTCGTTACTGATAAGTACTCTTTTCTCGTTCTCGTGATATGTGATCCCTTGTGAGACAGACACATGCTTGCAAGCTAATTGGATGACATTCCACCGAGAGGGCACAGAGTATATCTATCTGTCATATGGATGGACAAATCCCACTCTTGATCCATGTGCCTCAACCCATACTTTCTGAACACTCAATGCCACCTTTATAGCCACCTAGTTACGGTGTGGTGTTTGATGTCATCAAAGCATCCTTCCGGTGAAGGTGATATGCATGATCTCATGGTCGAAGGAATTAGGTTACTATGTATCAGAAAGCATATAGCAATTGAACTATTAAAATGACTTGATCTTTATGCTACGCTTATCTATAGGAGTATGTCCACCATATCATTCTCCTAACGATATGATCTTGTTGTTAATAACATCTCAATGTTCATGATAGGGAAACCACAATCATTTATTAACCAACAAGCTAGTATTATAAAGAGGCTTTACTAGGGACTCTATTTTAGTTTACATATCACACAAGTATTAATGTTTCCTTGTTAATACTATTATAGCATGAATGTAAACATTTATCATAAACACAAAGATATAATAATAACTACATTTATTATTGCCTCTAGGGCATATCTCCAACAGTCTCCCACTTGCACTAGAGTCATCTAATCTAGATTACATGGTAATATACCGAACACCCATGGCAGCTTGGTGCTGGTCATGTTTTGCCCTCGGGAGAGGTTTAGTCAACGGATCCGCCACATTCAGATATGTGTGTACTTTGTAAATCTTTATGTCCCCATCTTGGACATGTTCTCGAATAGCGTGAAAATGTAGCTTGATGTGCTTCAGCTTCTTGTGTGACCTTGGTTCTTGCGCATTGGCTATGGCGCCCATGTTATCACAGTAGATAGACATTGGGTCCAGCGCACTTGGAACCACACCCAGCTCTGTAATGAACTCTTTCATCCATATCGCTTCTTGTGAAGCCTCCGAAGCAGCCATGTATTCCGATTCAGTTGAAGATCTCGCCACAATGCTTTGCTTTGCACTCCTCCAGCTAACTGTTGCACCATTCAAAGTAAATACGTATCCAGATTGTGATTTAGAATCATCCGGATCGGTGTTCCAACTAGCATCGGTGTAACCATTAACAACGAGTTGTTCATCACCTCCGTAAGAAAGAACCATATCCTTAGTTCTTCTCAAGTACTTAAGGATGTTTTTGACCGCTGTCCAATGATCCACTCCTAGATCACTTTGATATCTGCTAGTTAAACTAACAGCATATGCAATGTCGGGTCTAGTACATAGCATGGCATACATCAGAGATCCTATGGCTGAGGCATAGGGAGTCTTACTCATCCTTTCTCTATCTTCTGCCATTGTCGGACTTTGAGTTTTACTCAAGGTCGTATTGGGAAACATGGGTAAGAACCCTTTCTTGCTATCTTCCATTCCAAACCTCTTTAGAACTTTGTCCAAATATGTACTTTGTGACAATGATATTAGGCGTCTTAATCTATCTCTATAAATCTTTATACCTAATATGTAAGCTGCTTCGCCAAGATCCTTCATTGAAAAACTATTATTCGAATATTCCTTGACACTATTAAGAAGGTCTACATCATTCCCAATCAACAATATGTCATCTACATATAGTATTAAGAATGCTACAGAGCTCCCACTCACTTTCTTGTAAATACAAGCTTCTCCATAAGTTTGTATAAAACAAAATCTTTTGATTACCTTATCAAAACGTTGATTCCAACTTCGGGATGCTTGCTTCAATCCATAGATGGATCGTTGAAGTTTGCATACCTTGTTAGCATCTTTAGGATCGACAAAACCTTTGGGTTGCATCATATACAACTCTTCATCAATGTCTCCATTAAGGAATGTTGTTTTGACAGCCATCTGGCATATCTCATAATCATAATATGCAGCGATTGCTAACATAATCCTCACAGACTTTAGCTTCGCTACTGGTGAGAAAGTCTCATCGTAGTCAACTCCTTGAATTTGTCGAAACCCTTTTGCTACAAGTCGAGCTTTATAGACAGTAACATTACCATCAGCGTCTGTTTTCTTCTTGAAAATCCATTTGTTCTCGACAGCCTTCTGGCCATCCGGTAAGTCCACCAAAGTCCATACTTGGTTTTCGTACATGGATCCAATCTCGGATTTCATGGCTTCTTGCCATTTATTGGAATCTGAGCTCATCATCGCTTCCTCATATGTCGCAGGGTCATCGGTGTTGTCCACCAACATGACACTCATAACGGGATCATACCAATCAGGAGTGGTACGAGTTCTCGTTGACCTGCGAGGCTCTATAGCAACTACAACCGAAGTTTCATGATCATCATCATTAGCTTCCTCTCTTATTGGTGTAGGCGTCACAGGAACTTCTTCCGGTGCTGCGCTACTCGCAATTTCGAGAGAAGGTTCGACAACCTCGTTGAGTTCTACTTTCCTTCCAGTCACTTCTTTCGAGAGAAACTCCTTCTCTAGAAAGGATCCATTCTTGGCAACGAAGATTTTGCCTTCGGATCTATGATAGAAGTTATACCCAATAGTTTCCTTCAGGTATCCTATGAAGACGCATTTTTCCGCTTTGGGTTCAAGCTTGTCCGGTTGTAACTTCTTTACATAGGCTTCGCAACCCCAAACTTTAAGGAACGACAATTTAGGTTTCTTCCCAAACCATAATTCATACGGTGTCGTTTCAACGGATTTAGATGGTGCCCTATTTAAAGTGAATGCGGCTGTTTCTAATGCATAACCCCAAAATGATAGCGGTAAATCTATAAGTGACATCATAGAACGAACCATATCTAAGAGAGTTCGATTACGACGTTCGGACACACCATTACGCTGTGGTGTTCCCGGCGGTGTCAATTGTGAAAGTATTCCGCATTTCTTCAAATGCTCGCCAAACTCGTAACTTAGATATTCACCTCCACAATCAGAACGTAGAAATTTAATCTTCTTGTTACGTTGATTCTCTACCTCACTTTGAAATTCCTTAAACTTCTCGAAAGTTTCAGACTTATGTTTCATGAAATAGATATACCCATATCTACTCAAGTCATTCGTGAAGGTAAGAACATAACGATAACCACCGCGCGATGCTACACTCATTGGACCACACACATCGGTATGTATGATTTCTAATAAGTCTGTAGCTCGCTCCATCATACCAGAAAATGGAGTCTTAGTCATTTTACCCATCAGACATGCTTCACATCTATGAAGTGATTCGAAATCAAGTGATTCAAGAAGTCCATCGGAATGGAGTTTCTTCATACGCTTCACTCCAATGTGACCAAGACGACAGTGCCACATATAGGTTGAGTTATCGCTCGATTTCAAACGTTTAGCCTCAATGTTATTAATATTTGTATTTCCACTATCGAGATTCAATAAGAATAGACCATCTATCAAAGGTGCATGTGCATAAAACATATTACTCATATAAATCGAACAACCATTATTCTCGGACTTAAACAAGTAACCGTCTTGCAATAAACAAGATCCCGATATAATGTTCATGCTTAACGCAGGCACCAAATAACAATTATTTAAGTATAAAACTAATCCCGATGGTAGATGAAGGGGTAGCGTGCCGACCGCTATCACATCAACCTTTGATCCGTTTCCCACGCGCATCGTCACCTCGTTCTTCGCTAGATTCCGTTTATTCTGCAGCACCTGTTTCGAGTTATAAATATGAGCAACCGAACCAGTATCAAATACCCAGGCACTACTACGAGTACTAGTGAGATACACATCAATAACATGTATATCGGATATACCTTTCTTCTTGATGTTGCCGTTCTTCAAATCCGCCAAGTACTTTGGGCAATTCCACTTCCAGTGACCTTCTCCCTTGCAGTAAAAGCACTCAGTATCAGGCTTAGGTCCAGCCTTGGTTGTCAACATCCGGATTTTTTCAATCCTAGATGCCTGTTATGCCATACATCGTAATCCCAGGATTACCATTTTTGCGAGACATAACAGAATTGGATACCATAGTACTTTATCCATTACAAACGATACATAAGTTCTTACACAAATAGGGATCTCATGATCCAGTTCTTAATACAACATCAAGCAGCGGAATACGTAATAATAATGGTAGCGTAGGCGAAGCTCCATCTTCGGGGTCACAGGCAATGTTGACGATGGGAGATGATCCTAGTTGTCGTAACCTTCCTGGGGTCCATCTTCCAGGTACTCCTCTTCATAGTCTGGCCATGGGAATAGCTAGGGACAAAGCCATGAGTACTCTTTAAGTACTCGCAAACTAATACTAACAGGTAAAGGGGTTTTTCGGATAATAGGACACTAGGCTCTAGGGTTGTTTTGCAAAAGCCAGATTTATCTCTACTAGGTTCCAAAGCTAGTCACAATTTTATAATTCCTAAGTGGGAACTTGTATTTCATATCACAACTCTGTGGTGGTCAAGTCACAGTCTCAATTCATTTCACGGGTCATTTTGAAAAGTCTGACGGGGGAACAGTATGGCCACTCCAAGTGTCCATAACCGCGGATGCGGCTATTCGAATAGTTTCACACTCTGCAGAGATTGTACACTTTCACCACAACATTCGATACATCCGTCAGGAACAAATCCTGAATTCACCATACTCAGTATGCGGATAATCAATCCTAACCTTTCAATTACACGCCCTAGTATAAGCACCTCTCCTGTGAGTTTGGCCTCCCAACCATGACCAGCTGTCATCTTGGGTACTGCATAGGTGGACAATCTTCACAAGGTAGCCTCAGCTCAGACCTTGGCCGTGAGGGAACTAATACTAAGGTATATAAATTTCCAGTCAAGCCCTACCCAATATTCGGGTATTGTGGTTGTACGCTAAAATTGGAATGGTATCGCATCCAGACAACCATCAGTTTTATAAAGGGCTAAGGCTCATGCCTCAACATTTTTATCACCAAAATCATCAGGTGTTCGGAAACACATGTCCAAAACATTTCAATAGAATGATCCATCATTCCAAGGTTTTCATAACCATTTTTCCACCAAGTATTCCCATCTAGAGTTGATCAAATTTTATGCTTAGCACTAGCATCTAAGGTAGGGGGGTAGTACTGATGATGGGGTAGTAACTAGTGGAGTTTCAACTAAGTCCAACCTTATATCTTAGGATGATATCAAGGTTTCTAGCTTAGGCCAATTTAATACTCTTTATGCAACTTTCAGAACCTTTCTAGTATCTAAAAGTTACTTAAGTCAAATCTCAGTTGAGGCTTTGCTAAAGAAATAAAGTAAGGAGCTTGCCAGTAAAACTAGGATTGGTTTATCAAATGGGTAATCTTGCATGGGTTAGCTTGCATATGTATAGTATCAGCTTGCACATTCACTAGTAGTATTTGGCTTGCTAAAGTAGAGTGTCTTGCAAGTTTTAGCTTGCATCAATGTCAATATAAGCTTGCCTTGTGCAGAGCAGTGGTTGAAGTTCTCCTCGGCTTCTTCTTCGTAGTATCCTCCTTCCTCCTCGTAGCCTTGGTCGGTACTAGCGTCTATGAATAAATACGAGGTACACAATCACCAAACAATACTTAACTACTTGCAATCATCACACACAAGGGTCCTATAGATGATCTAACATCATCTCTAACCTTACAAGGTTAAGGCTTGATTTAATTCTTTTTATTTTTAGAAAAGTAATTTCTACTCATTGAAAAGCTACTTAAGATTTAATATTCTCCAAACCAAATATGGGATCATGTTGACACATGTCATCACCACATATTGTAGTCTATGGGAATGTGATTTAAAGTGGTGTCACAATTTAATAAGGTTTTACCCTTTTATTTTAATTAATTAAAGTGGCTAGAAATGCTTATGTAGCATTCTTTTATTACTTGAACAAAATTTCTGCAAGTAAACCTATATATATTTTTATATATTCTGAAAGGTATGGTTAAATGTGATTTTTGAGAGTTGGAAACAACTCAAAAGCTATTATGGTTTAAATTTGAAAAATGTTTGAATGCATAAAAGCTTCTGCCTTGTTATTTTTACTATGGGTGATCTATAGATCCAAATGACTTGAATCCAACGGGCTTGGATTCAGCATTCACAGACCTTTCCAACAAAATTGGTTTCATTCAATTTGGTGCACTGAATCGATCTGGGTTGCTTTTTGAAGTTGGGTACAGAAGTGTGTTTGAATTTAAAAAGAAAAAGGTTTAATTTGAATCGATGGGCTGCGCGGGAAAAGTTACTGGGCCGGCCTGCTAAGCGCAGTGCTCCCGCGGGCTGCTTAAGTGGGTGTCCCCACTCGTCAGTGTCACGGGGCTGGGCGAAGCGGTATGGGGCAACGTGGATCGTTCAATCTAGTTCTAATCTAACGGCTGGGGGTCATCGTCGACGCGAGACAACTCCGGCGAGAACGAAACCTAGCGCGGCCAGTGGGGGTGCTGGGGGCTCAGCGGGGTACGGGCGAAGGTTGGCGAGGCGGGCGAACGACGAAGTCGACGACGGCGAATCTCCTGGTACTGGTGGCTTCTCCTGGGGCGGCTCTAATCACTGGCTCCCTTCTTCTCCAGAGGCGGCGGGCTCCGGTGAAATTCCGGCGAGGTGGTGCTCGCCTTGCTCTGAGAACGGTGTGGCACGATCAGTGAGGAGAGGGGAGTGAGATGGTGTGAAGAAATCGTGCGGGGGTGGCCTCTATTTATAGTCGAGCGAGGGGACCATCGGGGCGCACGGTGAGCTCGTCGGGGGCGAGGTTACAGGCGGCTAAAGGCATGGTCAAGGGTAGGGGACGGTGCGGTGTCTCCTGGCGATGCTCAACGACATGGTCTTGAGGCATGGGGCGGTGCGGTTTGGTCTGGAACGGGCGGTGCTCTACGCGGCAGAGGCGGCGTCTTCGACGGCAGGCGGTGGCTGTATGGCACGGGGCGGCAAACGGGGATGTCTGGCGGTCTTCTGGGTCGGTGGTGATCGTGTGTGCACGCGGTGAGGGCGGCACGCGATCTGTGGACGCTGGTCGAGGGTGGCGCTCTGGCGCATGCTCGGCATGGTCTGGGCGCGGCTTGTGCGCGTGGTCCAGGGCTTGGCAACGCTCGCGGCTGGGACAGGTAGTGGCGGTGGACGGTGGGCTGCCTCCTAGACAAGGTTGGCACGGCTAGTTCTTCCTCTAGCCTGCTGTCCACAATGGGGTGACATTGGGGTGCTCGGCTGTTCACCATTAATGGCAATGGCAAGCGCACATGGGTGCTAGTGTTGGGCTAATCTTTCTAGATGATCTACTGAGCTGTGTGTGAGCTAACTAGGGAACAAGTTAGGCCAATTTTACTGCACACTATAGTGTTTGATGTTTTGTTTGATTTGTGTCTGCAACCTGTTTGAAGAAATGGCCGCATGAAATCAAGTTTTGAATTTTGAAAAGATTTTTGGTGGGTTTGCTAGATTGGTGCTGGTGAGTCTGCAGATGCTTGGGTTTTGAAAGTTGAGCTTGTTTGAGTGGTTTTTGAAAAAGTGGGATCTTCCCATATGATAAAGATTCAATTTTGAATTGTCATTTAAACTATGCATTTGAAAATTTCTGGATGATCACAAAGTGGGCCTTGATACTTTGTTATGAGTACATTCAAGGGGTGCAAAGATCTAGAAAAGTTTCTGATAGGTTCTGAAAGTTTGAGACAGCCAAAGTAGGCATGGGAGTTAAATTGGCCAAAATGACCATTCATTTCATATATGTGTTTTGATTTACTTGTCTTTAGGAAAAGTGTGGGAAATGTTTTAGATGATGTTTATTTCACCTAAGAAACATTTTACAAGCAAAGAAACAAACAAACAAGGTGGGTTTAAAAGAATTCAAAATCAATGCATACACATATGCATGCATTCATAATTTTATTAGAAAAGTTTTTGTTAACCCTAAATGTGAGGATTAGAATTTGATGATCCAAGTTTAGTATTTTTGGGATGTTACAAACCTTCCCCCCTTAAACAAAATCTCGTCCCGAGATTTGAAAAAGGACGAAAAGATTACCTAGGATTTGAAGAGATCGGGAAACTCCGTCCTGATGTGATCTTCGCGTTCCCAGGTAGCTTCCTCTTCTGTCTGGTTGCTCCACTGAATCTTGAGAAACTTGATGCTTCGGGTTCGGGTAGTTTGAAAAGCTTCTTCCAAAATGCGGATGGGTACTTCGGGATAGGTCAGGTCATCGTTGATCTCTATGGTCTGATGATCGATATTCTTGAACACTTCGGTCTTCTCGGGGACTTCGAGACACTTGCGAAGTAACGAGATATGGAACACATTATGCACAGCTGACATCTCTTCAGGTAGTTCCAATTGATACGATACTTCTCCTCGACGGTTCAGAATTTTGAAAGGTCCGATATATCTGGGGGCTAACTTTCCTTTAAGTTGGAAACGTTGCATTCCCTTCAATGGCGACACTTCCAGATAAACAAAATCTCCTATGTTAAAGGCGAGGTCTCGGTGTCTCTTGTCGGCATAACTCTTCTGTCGGGATTGGGCGGTCTTGAGGTGCTCACGAATCTTGTGAACCTTCTCTTCTGCTTCTCGTAGGATGTCGGGTCCGAAAATCTGACTTTCTCCTACTTCCGACCAGTTTAAAAGGGATGCGACACTTTCTTCCGTACATAAATTCAAATGGGGCCATTTGCAAACTGGCTTGGTAACTGTTGTTGTATGAAAATTCTGCAAACGGCAGACAGTCTTCCCATTTGGATCCATATTCTAACACACATGCTCTCAGCATATCTTCGAGTATTTGATTTACTCGCTCCGTTTGTCCATCGGTCTGAGGGTGATACACGGTACTGAAATCTAGGCGGGTTCCTAAACCTTCTTGGACTTTCTTCCAGAATCTCGAGGTAAACCGAGTTCCTCGATCCGATACGATGTTCTTGGGGACTCCATGCAAACTAACGATTCTAGCGATGTACAACTCTGCTAGCTTCGAACTCTGATAGGTGGTTTTGACGGGCAAGAAATGGGAGACTTTGGACAATCTGTCCACTATGACCCAAATAGAGTCATTTCCCCTACTAGAAGTAGGTAGTCCAGTGATAAAGTCCATTCCTATAGAATCCCATTTCCATTCCGGAATTTGCAAAGGTTGCAACAATCCAGCGGGTCTTTGATGTCCTGCCTTGACTCGCTGGCAGATATCACACTTGGCGATATAGCTTCTGATTTCTCTCTTCATCTTATGCCACCAAAATTGCTCTTTCAAATCTTGATACATCTTAGTTCCTCCGGGATGGATAGAATAAAGAGTATCATGAGCCTCCTTCAAAATAACTTCTTTTAACTCATAATCTGATGGTACACAAAGGCGTCCTTTGTACCACAAAACTCCTTCTTCGTCCTCGGTGAATCCGGGTACTTTGCCTGTACCGATACGACACTTGATTCCGTCGATACTGGCATTTCCCTTATGCGCCTCTTTAATCTGACTGATCAAAGTGGGCTGAAGTTCTATGCTAGCCAAAAATCCTTCACTTACTAACTCCATTCGAAAATCTTTCATCTCTTGGTGCAAACTTGGTTGCTCCTTCAAAATCATGGAGTTCAAGCGGCACGGCAATCTGCTAAGGGCATCGGCTACCACGTTGGCTTTACCAGGGTGATAGTGAATGTCCAGGTCATAATCCTTGATTAGCTCAATACATCTTCTCTGCCTCATATTCAGCTCCTTCTGAGTGAATATATACTTTAGGCTCTTGTGATCCGAATAAATCTCACAACGGTTTCACATCAGGTAATGTCTCCATGTCTTCAGGGCTAGAACTACGGCTGCGAGTTCGAGGTCATGGGTTGGGTAATTTTGTTCATGTTGCTTCAATTGTCGCGATAGATAAGATATAACTTTGCCTTCTTGCACTAGCACACATCCGAGACCAATCTTGGATGCGTCACAATACACATCGAAGGGGTTCGTGATATCCGGCATGATCAAGATTGGGGCTGAAATCAATCTCCTTTTGAGTTCTTAAAAACTCGCTTCACACTTGTCGGTCCATTCAAACTTCTTGTCCTTCTTCAGCAATTGGGTCATGGGTCTGGCGATACTAGAGAATCCTTCTACAAATTTGCGGTAATATCCCGCCAATCCGAGAAAAGCATGAACTTGGGTTTGAGTGGTTGGGGCTTGCCAATCTTCTACATCTTTCACTTTGGCCGGGTCAATGGCAATTCCTCCGGCTGATACAATGTGACCGAGGAATCCTACCTCCTGTAACCAGAATTCACATTTGCTAAACTTGGCATACAACTGATGCTCTCTAAGGGTTCCAAGAATGGTCCTTAGATGTAGCTCATGTTCTTCTTCTGATTTGGAATAAATCAGAATGTCATCGATGAAAACAACGACAAACTTATCCAGGAAGTCCATAAAATTCTTATTCATGAGGTTCATGAAATAAGCGGGGGCATTGGTTAATCCGAAAGACATGACGGTATACTCATACAATCCATATCTGGTGGTAAAGGCAGTCTTTGGAATATCCTCTGCACGAATTTTGAGTTGATGATAGCCAGTTCTAAGATCAATCTTAGAAAATACTTTGGCACCGATCAACTGATCAAACAAATCTTCTATCTTGGACAAGGGGTACTTGTTCTTGATGGTGACATCATTCAACTTCCGATAATCCGTACACAAACGGTTACCTCCATCCTTCTTGTCCACAAACAAGACAGGTGATCTCCATGGGGACGCACTTGGTTGAATCAATCCGATTTCCAGCATGGAATCCAGTTGCTTCTTCAGTTCTTCTAGTTTTGACGGGTTCATACTATAGGGTCTCTGGGCTATGGGTCCGGTTCCGGGGATTAGTTCAATGATAAACTCGATATCCCGATCTGGGGGCATACCGGGCAAAACATCTGGAAATACATCGGGGTATTCGCAGACTATCCGGACTTGGTCAATGGTAGGTTGGGCTATACTCTTGTTTCATTTGAATTGGCGAGGTAAGGTTTCAGATATATGCTCGACTGATATTCCGGCTGTACTGGTGATGGTGATGGCCTTCTTAGCACAGTCAATCAATCCTTTATGTTTGGACATCCAATCCATTCCTAGTACTACTTCCAAACCTTTAGTTCCGAGTACTATTAGATTAGCATAAAAATCTATGCCATGGATTCGGATAGGGACGACCTTGCAAATTTGCCTAGCCTTGGTGGTTGATTTGGGAATTTGTACAATCATCACATGTTTCAATTTGGTTGGTTGAATTTTACTAGTGCAGGCAAATTCTTCGGTGACAAATGAATGCGATGCACCAGAGTCAAACAACACTCTTGCAAGTACTGAATTAACAGAAAACATACCCAACACGACATCTGGTGCTTCCTGAGCTTCTTCAGCATGCATGAGAAAAAGACGGCCATTGCGGTTGAGTGAATTCCCTGGGGCAAATCTCCTCCCTGGCTGGACACAGCGCTGCTATTGAGCTGGGGCATTGGCATTGGGGGCTGTAGCATTCTTCTTGTTGGGGCACTCGTTGGAATAGTGGCCTTTATTTCCACATTCATAATAGGTCACTTGCGACTTGTCCTTGGCTGCGACAGGTACAGCATTGCTTCCAGTCCTCGGGGCAGTGTTGGGGTTGGCGGTAGCATTGTTGTTGTTGAACTTGGGTGGGGCATGGGTGAAATTTCTAGAGTTGCCGGGGTTGTTGTGATTTCCTCCGGGTCTAGGGTTTCCACGATTGGGGTAGGTCGGACGGGTCATAAGGGGTCTGTTGGTTCTTGGGTAAAATCCGGGAGATGGGTTGGGGCGATACTTTGGGGTCTGATGGGTTCCTGGTTGATGCATCATGCGACGCTTGCGGTTCTCATTGGCTTGGTTGATCTTTCCTTCCATCTGGATAGCGGAGTCGACAAGGGCTTCAATATCAACAAAGGGGATATTGACTAACACTGTCTGCATCTCGTCATGCAGACCATTCAGGAACCTTTCTTTCTTCTTGGCTTCGGTGTCTATCTCGTCTGGGGCATACCTAGCTAATGACAAAAATTTGTCACGGTATTCCACTACAGTCATCCTTCCTTGCTTCAACTCTCTGAACTCGTCTCTCATTCTCTTGATCAAACCCGGTGGCACAGGGGTTCTGCTGAACTTGACCCTGAATTCCTCCCAGGTCATCATTTGGCCTCTGGTCATGGCACGAACACTGTTCCACCATGCCCTGGCATCTCCGGCTAGATAATGGGTGGCGAACAGGACTTTCTCGTTGGCTTCCACTCCGGCGACTTCTAAGTTATTTTCCATGGTTTGCAGCCAATCATCAGCGTCTAGGGGTTCTTCTGACTTAGTGAAAACGGGTGGGTTGGTATTCTGGAAATTCTTGAGCTTAGCTCCATGGTTGTCCTGATTTCCGTGGCCTTGGTTGTTGTGGGCTAGCTGGGCTATCTGTTGCAGAGTGTCTAGGTTGGCTTGACGTTCCGCTCTTTCAGCTTCGCGGTCAGAAGTCAACATTTGCAGGATCTGCAACATCGGGTCCGGGGCTGAACCACTTACTCCACGTGGCATCTGAAGATTGATATAGATCATGAGAAAAGAGGGAAATTTCTAAGGTTTTGGGTCTGTGAAAAGTTTTAAATATTTGATTCAGATTTTTCTAGCAACTTGCTTTTTCATTCATTCATTCACACGATACAACGCACACCACATCAAAGGAAAGCAAATGGTTTTAAGAACCATTCTGGAATCTACGATACAGTGGGACCGACTACTACTCACTACACTAGTGCTCAGTGCTACTACTCCTCGAAATCTGTGGCTTCATCATCTTCATCATCATCGATGAAGGCGAAATCATCTTCATCGGTGAAGAAGTCCATGGCCTGATCCTCCAGAAAATCATCGTCATCGCTGAGATAGGAATAAGGGTCTCCACGAAGATCCTCTCCGGCATTCTCCCTTTCCTCTAACTGCATGTCTCTCTCGTGGATGGTCTCCTCCAGAGATGAGATGCGGTGGCGAAGATGGGCAATAATGCGCTCCTTCTTGGTGAGCTGACGGCAGCGAGACTTGCGATCCTTTGCTAGCATGGCGATGGTCTGGTCCTTCGTCTTGATGATGGCAGACTTGTGGTTGCAATAGTCACGGCAGTTGTCCAATTCCTGCTGACGATCATACATCATGAAGCTAAGGTGGTCCGATTGAGTCTTCAGCTCGGGGTGGTATGGGGCTTCCAGTGGTTGTCCATTTGCATCACGCCTTGGGCAAAACTCAAAGCGAGTACCCTTGATCTGATTGATGCTCTGCCCACACAAACGGGAAAGAGCTTCCTGCATTGCTCTGGCAAGTCCATCGAGCAAGTTGTTTTCCCTCAAGGTAAACTGAATTCCCTCCGCAGTGGGAAGTTCAATCTTTCCTCGGAGACTTGCAACAATTAGCCACTGCAGATCTTCTCCTCCTTGATCATTGAGCTGAGCTCCGAAGAACTCGGGGTGCGGACACTCCAGAAGTTCCGAAAGCTGATCCAAATCCCTCTCAAAGATAAGGTCTCCACCATTCCCAAGTTGGTAAAACTTGCTGTACTTCACGTCCATCTATAAAAATAGAGGATGAGTAGATTAGCAGAGTGATCAAGTGTGTCAAAATTTTATCTATTTTGCAAGAGTTTTTGAGGAACATGAAGTTTTATGAAAGAATTAAAGAGGTAAGAATGAGAATAAGTTTTCGTAAATATTTGTGTTCTTTGGTTTTGAAACTAAGTTTTTGGTTTAACGTCCAATCTAACTAGGGTCTCCTATGGTCAGGATGGCTCTGATACCAACTTGTCAACACCCGGATTTTTTCAATCCTAGATGCCCGTTATGCCATACATCGCAATCCCAGGATTACCATTTTTGAGAGACATAACAGAATTGGATACCATAGTACTTCATCCATTACAAACGATACATAAGTTCTTACACAAATAGGGATCTCATGATCCAGTTCTTAATACAACATCAAGCAGCGGAATACGTAATAATAACAGTAGCATAGGCGAAGCTCCATCTTCGGGGTCACAGGCAATGCTGACGATGGGAGATGATCCTAGTTGTCGTAACCTTCCTAGGGTCCATCTTCCAGGTACTCCTCTTCATAGTCTGGCCATGGGAATAGCCAGGGACAAAGCCATGAGTACTCTTTAAGTACTCGCAAACTAATACTAACAGGTAAAGGTTTTTTTTGGATAATAGGACACTAGGCTCTAGGGTTGTTTTGCAAAAGCCAGATTTATCTCTACTAGGTTCCAAAGCTAGTCACAATTTTATAATTCCTAAGTGGGAACTTGTATTTCATATCACAACTCTGTGGTGGTCAAGTCAAAGTCTCAATTCATTTCACGGGTCATTTTGAAAAGTCTGACGGGGGAACAGTATGGCCACTCCAACTGTCCATAACCACGGACGCGGCTATTCGAATAGTTTGACACTCTGCAGAGATTGTACACTTTCACCACAACATTCGATACATCCGTCAGGAACAAATCCTGAATTCACCATACTCAGTATGCGGATAATCAATCCTAACCTTTCAATTACACGCCCTAGTATAAGCATCTCTCCTGTGAGTTTGGCCTCCCAACCATGACCAGCTGTCATCTTGGGTACTGCACAGGTGGACAATCTTCACAAGGTAGCCTCAGCTCAGACCTTGGCCGTGAGGGAACTAATACTAAGGTATATAAATTTCCAGTCAAGCCCTACCCAATATTCGGGTATTGTGGTTGTACGCTAAAATTGGAATGGTATCGCATCCAGACAACCATCAGTTTTATAAAGGGCTAAGGCTCATGCCTCAACATTTTTATCACCAAAATCATCAGGTGTTCGGAAACACATGTCCAAAACATTTCAATAGAATGATCCATCATTCCAAGGTTTTCATAACCATTTTTCCACCAAGTATTCCCATCTAGAGTTGATCAAATTTTATGCTTAGCACTAGCATCTAAGGTAGGGGGTAGTACTGATGATGGGGTAGTAACTAGTGGAGTTTCAACTAAGTCCAACCTTATATCTTAGGATGATATCAAGGTTTCTAGCTTAGGCCAATTTAATGCTCTTTATGCAACTTTCAGAACCTTTCCAGTATCTAAAAGTTACTTAAGTCAAATCTCAGTTGAGGCTTTGCTAAAGAAATAAAGTAAGGAGCTTGCCAGTAAAACTAGGATTGGTTTATTAAATGGATAATCTTGCAAGGGTTAGCTTGCATAGGTATAGTATCAGCTTGCACATTCACTAGTAGTATTTGGCTTGCTAAAGTAGAGTGTCTTGCAAGTTTTAGCTTGCATCAATGTCAATATAAGCTTGCCTTGTGCAGAGCAGTGGTTGAAGTTTTCCTCGGCTTCTTCTTCGTAGTATCCTCCTTCCTCCTCGTAGCCTTGGTCGGTACTAGCGTCTATGAATAAATACGAGGTACACTATCACCAAACAATACTTAACTACTTGCAATCATCACACACAAGGGTCCTATAGATGATCTAACATCATCTCTAACCTTACAAGGTTAAGGCTTGATTTAATTCTTTTTATTTTTAGAAAAGTAATTTCTACTCATTGAAAAGCTACTTAAGATTTAATATTCTCCAAACCAAATATGGGATCATGTTGACACATGTCATCACCACATATTGTAGTCTATGGGAATGTGATTTAAAGTGGTGTCACAATTTAATAAGGTTTTACCCTTTTATTTTAATTAATTAAAGTGGCTAGAAATGCTTATGTAGCATTCTTTTATTACTTGAACAAAATTTCTGCAAGTAAACCTATATATATTTTTATATATTCTGAAAGGTATGGTTAAATGTGATTTTTGAGAGTTGGAAACAACTCAAAAGCTATTATGGTTTAAATTTGAAAAATGTTTGAATGCATAAAAGCTTCTGCCTTGTTATTTTTACTATGGGTGATCTATAGATCCAAATGACTTGAATCCAACGGGCTTGGATTCAGCATTCACAGACCTTTCCAACAAAATTGGTTTCATTCAATTTGGTGCACTGAATCGATCTGGGTTGCTTTTTGAAGTTGGGTACAGAAGTGTGTTTGAATTTAAAAAGAAAAAGGTTTAATTTGAATCGATGGGCTGCGCGGGAAAAGTTACTGGGCCGGCCTGCTAAGCGCAGTGCTCCCGCGGGCTGCTTAAGTGGGTGTCCCCACTCGTCAGTGTCACGGGGCTGGGCGAAGCGGTATGGGGCAACGTGGATCGTTCAATCTAGTTCTAATCTAACGGCTGGGGGTCATCGTCGACGCGAGACAACTCCGGCGAGAACGAAACCTAGCGCGGCCAGTGGGGGTGCTGGGGGCTCAGCGGGGTACGGGCGAAGGTCGGCGAGGCGGGCGAACGACGAAGTCGACGACGGCGAATCTCCTGGTACTGGTGGCTTCTCCTGGGGCGGCTCTAATCACTGGCTCCCTTCTTCTCCAGAGGCGGCGGGCTCCGGTGAAATTCCGGCGAGGTGGTGCTCGCCTTGCTCTGAGAACGGTGTGGCACGATCAGTGAGGAGAGGGGAGTGAGATGGTGTGAAGAAATCGTGCGGGGGTGGCCTCTATTTATAGTCGAGCGAGGGGACCATCGGGGCGCACGGTGAGCTCGTCGGGGGCGAGGTTACAGGCGGCTAAAGGCATGGTCAAGGGTAGGGGACGGTGCGGTGTCTCCTGGCGATGCTCAACGACATGGTCTTGAGGCATGGGGCGGTGCGGTTTGGTCTGGAACGGGCGGTGCTCTACGCGGCAGAGGCGGCGTCTTCGACGGCAGGCGGTGGCTGTATGGCACGGGGCGGCAAACGGGGATGTCTGGCGGTCTTCTGGGTCGGTGGTGATCGTGTGTGCACGCGGTGAGGGCGGCACGCGATCTGTGGACGCTGGTCGAGGGTGGCGCTCTGGCGCATGCTCGGCATGGTCTGGGCGCGGCTTGTGCGCGTGGTCCAGGGCTTGGCAACGCTCGCGGCTGGGACAGGTAGTGGCGGTGGACGGTGGGCTGCCTCCTAGACAAGGTTGGCACGGCTAGTTCTTCCTCTAGCCTGCTGTCCACAATGGGGTGACATTGGGGTGCTCGGCTGTTCACCATTAATGGCAATGGCAAGCGCACATGGGTGCTAGTGTTGGGCTAATCTTTCTAGATGATCTACTGAGCTGTGTGTGAGCTAACTAGGGAACAAGTTAGGCCAATTTTACTGCACACTATAGTTTTGAAAGTTGAAAAGATTTTGAAGAAATGGCCGCATGAAATCAAGTTTTGAATTTTGAAAAGATTTTTGGTGGGTTTGCTAGATTGGTGCTGGTGAGTCTGCAGATGCTTGGGTTTTGAAAGTTGAGCTTGTTTGAGTGGTTTTTGAAAAAGTGGGATCTTCCCATATGATAAAGATTCAATTTTGAATTGTCATTTAAACTATGCATTTGAAAATTTCTGGATGATCACAAAGTGGGCCTTGATACTTTGTTATGAGTACATTCAAGGGGTGCAAAGATCTAGAAAAGTTTCTGATAGGTTCTGAAAGTTTGAGACAGCCAAAGTAGGCATGGGAGTTAAATTGGCCAAAATGACCATTCATTTCATATATGTGTTTTGATTTACTTGTCTTTAGGAAAAGTGTGGGAAATGTTTTAGATGATGTTTATTTCACCTAAGAAACATTTTACAAGCAAAGAAACAAACAAACAAGGTGGGTTTAAAAGAATTCAAAATCAATGCATACACATATGCATGCATTCATAATTTTATTAGAAAAGTTTTTGTTAACCCTAAATGTGAGGATTAGAATTTGATGATCCAAGTTTAGTATTTTTGGGATGTCACATTGGTCTTCTTCGCCGGCGCGGTAACTTTCTTACCACCCTTCTTGAAGTGTCCCTTTTGCTTAGACTTGCCTTTCTTGAATTTGGTGGTCTTATTGACCATCAACACTTGGTGCTCTTTCTTGATCTCCACTTCTGCAGATTTCAACATGGCAAAGAGTTCTGGCAACTGCTTGTTCATGTTTTGCATATTGTAGTTCATCACAAAGTTCTTGTAACTTGGTGGTAGTGATTGGAGGACACGATAAATCCCCAAAGCATTAGGAATCACTATACCCAAGCTTTGAAGTTTGTTTGCGTGCCCAGACATCTTAAGCACATGCTCACTAACGGAGCTGCCCTCTTCCATCTTGCAATTAAAGAACTTTTCAGAAGCCTCATAGCTCTCAATTGCCGCATGAGGCTCAAAGATCAATTTGAGATCACGGACAATATCATGTGGGTCTAAATTCTCAAACCTTTTCTGAAGCTCCGATTCTAAACCATACAAGATAGCACACTGAACTGTGGAGTACTGAGTCTTCCGAGCGAGGTAAACATTCTTTACTTCATCGGTAGCAGTAGCTGCAGGTGGGTCACCCAGCGGTGCATCGAGCACATAGGTCAAATTACCAGCTGTGAGGACAATCCTCAAATTGCGGAACCAATCCGCGAAGTTGCTTCCATTGTTTTTCAACTTTTATTTCTCTAGGAACGCATTAAAATTGATGGTAGGGGCCGCCATTGATCTACAACATATTTGCAATAGTTTAGACTAAGTTTATGACAAATTGAGTTCTAATTAATAGTTAAATTAATCTAGGTGAACTCCCACTCAAAACAACATCCCTCACATTGTTTTAGTGATCACATGAACCAAATCCACCACATCAACACCGATCATCACGAGAGTTGATGTAGCTTCAATGGAGAACAATCGACATGTTCATCATATCTACTATATGATTCATGCTTTACCTTTCGGTGATCCGTGTTCCGAGACCATGTCTGTACATGCTAGGCTCGTCAAGATCAAACCTTAACTTCCGCATGAGCAAATCTGGCTTGCTCACGTTGTATACACTTGCGGAATCTAACACACCCGATCATCACGTGGTGCTTCGAAACAACAAGCTTTAGCAACAGTGCTTACTAAGGGTGAACACTTTAGAACTTGAAATTCATGTGCATGAGGGATCATCTTATAATGCTACCGTCGTTAACTAAGCAATACAAGATGCATAAAGGATTAACATCACATGCAATTCATAATATGTGATATGATATGGCCTTTCTTCTTTGTGCTTCCGATCTCCATCTTCAAGCACGAACATGATCTCCATCATCACCGGCATTGCATTAAGGTCAATGACGCTTCTCCATGGTTGTCGTCCGCCGGCTTCAACTATTACAACTACTTTGAATAGACACGCGGGTCTTAACATAAATTAAAAACAACCATATGGCTCCTGCCGGTTGCCAACTTACAATAAGGAACATTGCATACATCAAATATAATCACAATCATGGCCATATCACATCACTGCACACCCCTGCAAAACAAAGTTAGACGCCTCTACTTTCTTTGCATGTTTTACGTGGTTTGGGGCTTTCAATAAGTGTCGTTCTAACTTACGAACAAGAACCACAACATTGATACTAGCATTGTTAATCACCCGTTGTAAATTGAATCTTAACTATGCTGGGAGAAACAGGCACCCGCAAAGCCACTTATGCAATACAAGTTGCATGTCAAGCGTGGAGCAAGTCTCATGAACGATGTCATGTAAGGTTAGCCCGGGCCGCTTCATCCCAACATCCCACAAGATGCAAAGTACACAAGAAGCAATCGACAATAAAAGCATCAACGCCCACAATGACCATTGTGTTCTACTCGTGCAACAGATCTACATATAGACACGGCTCTGATACCACTGTAGGGTTTCGTAGCATGGAAAACAAAAAAATTCTACCGCATACAAACAAACAAGCCAAGATCTATCTACTAGATTGTAGCAACGAGTCGATGGAATAACTCACCCTCGAAGATTCCAAAGTGTTTAACGAGAGCGGATTCTCGTGGGTGATGTAGTCGTACTCTTGACGATCTCAAGATCGCGTAGACGATCCTTCCGGCGCAGCGTTCCAACCTAGTAAATGATGCAATCATTCCAACTTGGTATGACACATTCATGTACCCTTCCCCTCCGGAGTGCCGGACATTCCGGAACCTTCTAGAACATTCCCGATGAAAATACCGGAACCATTCTCCAACCTCGAAACAGGACTTTCCTTATATGAATCTTATTCTCCGGACCATTCCGGATCTCCTCGTGATATCCCGGATCCCACCCGAGACTCCGAACAACATTCGGTCTCTTACTCATCATTCCATAACTACTCAAACAACGTCGAATCCTTAAGTGTGTCTCCCTACGGTTCGTGAATTATGCGGGCATGATCGAGACACTTCTCCAAACAATAACCAATAGAGGAATCTGGAAATTCATATGGCTCCCACATATTTCTACGATTACTTTGCGATCGAATGAACCACTTACATACGATACCAATTTCCTTTTGTCTCACGATAGTTTACTTATCCGAGGTTATGATCGTCGGTATCTCTGCATACCTAATTCAACCTCGTTACTGATAAGTACTCTTTTCTCGTTCCCGTGATATGTGATCCCTTGTGAGCCAGTCACATGCTTGCAAGCTAATTGGATGACATTCCACCGAGTGGGCCCAGAGTATATCTATCCGTCATATGGATGGACAAATCCCACTCTTGATCCATGTGTCTCAACCAATACTTTCCGAACACTCAATGCCACCTTTATAGCCACCCAGTTACGGTGTGGTGTTTGATGTCATCAAAGCATCCTTCCGGTGAAGGTGATATGCATGATCTCATGGTCGAAGGAATTAGGTTACTATGTATCATAAAGCATATAGCAATTGAACTATTAAAATGACTTGATCTTTGTGCTACGCTTATCTATAGGAGTATGTCCATCATATCATTCTCCTAACGATATGATCTTGTTGTTAATAACATCTCAATGTTCATGATATGGAAACCACAATCATTTATTAACCAACAAGCTAGTATTATGAAGAGGCTTTACTAGGGACTTCAATTTAAGTTTACAAATCACACAAGTATTAATGTTTCCTTGTTAATACTATTATAGCATGAATGTAAACATTTATCATAAACACAAAGATATAATAATAACTATATTTATTATTGCCTCTAGGGCATATCTCCAACAGTGTGTGAGGGAGATGTACTGGGGTCAGTATTGACCCAAGTCCAGTGGGCCAAATGTGTTAGTGGGCTGGACTGGCTCACGGGCTGAGCCCAGTTCCAAAAGAATAACTAAATAAAATTTAATGTAAAAAGAAATAAAATATAATAAAACTTAAATTAAATAGTTTAATGTAAGAAACACTTTAAGGAATTTTCTAAAAAATAGGTCTACCTCATAAGAATATATATAAAATATTAAAATCATCACCAAAGTAAGAGTTACTTAATAAAAATATAAATTTATTGTTAAATAAAAATATAAAGTAAATAAATATTAACACCATTAAATCCTAAGTGAAATTTCATAAAATAAGGAAAAATCCTAAAAATAAATAAAAATACTAGCCTAAATTTTTATAAATAAAATATGAAGTAAATATTTAAAGACATTTAATCCTTGATGGAATTTTATAAACATAAGAATAATACTTAAAAATAAATAAAAATCATTTTCAAAGTCTTGAAAAAATATATTACACTAGAAAATTATTAAATATAATATTAGAAAGGCTTTAATATTTTAAAGTAATGAATCCTTGTCTATTAACTATTTTGAAAATTATTTAAAAAACATTTCTTAAATAAGAAATAATTATATTTCTTTAGAAATATCAAAACCTTAAAATCTAATTACTAAAGTTCTAAACCATAACTAAGATTTATAATAAAACTTAAGCATAAATCATTAACTTTATAATACTCTTTTAAACCCTAAACCAAAATTCAAAACCACAATCTTTAAGATGATTTTATATAACATTCACTTATATGAAGAGGGAATGATCTTAACAGCTAAATCATAATTAACATGACTTTAAAACTAACACCTTAACAACAACATCCAAATTATACTTTCTTTGATAGTTGCATGTTATTTTCATAATAGCAAAACAAAATTAATCTAACCATTCACTTGAATGTAAAGTGAATAATCCCACACTTTAATCATACTTATCATAAATACAAAACTTGAGAATAATTAAAACAAATTACACCTTAAGTTTATTTACCCTTTTAAAGTTAACTTTAGTCTCAATGCTTATAGACATTATGTCTAATAAACTACCTATGTTTTATAGTTAACTTTAGTCTATTCCAATTAAGACATAAAGCAACTCAAGTCCAAACTAATCAATCACACCCAAAAGACATTGATCACATCCTTTTAACAACAAAGATTGTTTAGACCTTAGAAAGGAAATATTTTCTTCAAATGTTATTCTTTTTGCCACTTCAAATAACAATCTCATAATAAGTTCTTCAACTCTTAACAACTCAATCCCAAGGAATTTTATCATAATCACCAAATGACAGTTAACCATGATCACATTTTTTTATACTTTACTTGTAGATCTTGGATTGTTAACACTTAGGTCCCTTATAAAGGTCATTACTTATAAAGTAAAATTTGAAGATAAACCAACTATTAAAAGAATCACCTAAACTCACTTCACTCAAAATATTGAAGGATCACTTGGGGAATTATAAAATCGCATAACATTATATATGCATAATGGCATCTTGCTTCTTTAAACATTAGTCCTTTCCGGACCAATGATGCTGATTTCCGATATTGGATCTTATATTGTATCGAAGACCGTGAGTGCATAATCTTGCAATCACAAAAGGCAAGTTCACACTTGCTCATGTCCTTTGATTATTTTCTGTAAAGTATTTTGCAAATCCAATGTTGTCATCACCTGCATTTGAAAAAGGTCAGAAAACACTATTTTCATAATAATATGATTATAGGTTATTTACCATGAGGTAAAAACCTTCTATGGAAGTTCCGGTGGTAAAGGAACATACTATCTAGGACTTAACAACCAATATCGCCAGTGATTCTTGCGCCGTATATCACGCGTTAACCATGAGATTTGGAATGGGACGAAGAAGTCAGCTGTATCCTTTTCCTCTCATATGGAGGCAAGACGACCTTAACGTGACGTTGTGATTCCTTGTGCGAATCCAACATATGGGTGGGCACCCTTACGCCCCACACTTTTGGTGTCTAGATTATCTATGAATGGTGTTTAGGGGTATAGTCCATTTAATATGGTGCTTGCCCGGGCATCACCAGGTCATAGAGTCTTCGGAAACTCATCAGGGTTTTAGCCTGTCCGAAAGGGGCTTAACGGAGGTGAGCTGGCCCCGAAGGATCGCGCAGACATATGGGGTCGCCGAGAGGGCAATGATTGACTTGGATCTTAGTCTGGGCCTCATACGAAGGAAGTATGAACGGGTTGGCCGCTCGGATGTGCAACAAAGTTAAGATCTCTCATGGGTAAAGTAACGCACCTCTGCAGAGTGTAAGAACTGTAACTTGTTACTCCCTGTTCCGGGAAGGAGCTGCGAACGCGGCGGGAAAGGAACTCCATGAAAGTTCTGGTAAACCCGTGAAGGCTGACGAACATAGCTTTTCATAATAAAAGCAACCTTTAAAGAAATGTTTACGAAAAATTGCATTGCCTACGACCTATGGTCTGTGGCTGTAGATATAGTGCATCAAACACTCCTTTTCTAGTGAACTTGCTGAGTACGTTCGTACTCAACGTATCTTCTTAACCCTTGCTAGATTCTAAAGCCAGTACAGAGGACGTTTACATCAAGATATGCTCTAGGAATAATCATCAGAAGCTAAAGTTCTTGAATGAAGTCAAGAAATTCAACATATACATCAACTCAAGTGAAGACGAAGTTACTGATTAGATAAGAATATAATCTCTAGCCATAGAACCTATTTCTGTAGTATAACAACAATGACAGACCATTAGTTAAGATACTAGTCTTAATAGTATGATAGTTTTTGAGCTGTTTATTTCTGATTCTTCTTTGTAAGAAGTTTCTTTCTCTCTCTTTAACCTAGAGTGTTCTCTGGATCTTGTGTAAAGAGTTGAGTTGTAACCTATAGTCATGTCTTGGACCTGCTGTGTTTCTGTTGTACCACTCTAAGGGATGTAATACTAGTGAACGGTGTTTCATTGGTGTTATATCAGCGACTATAGTGTATTACATCATGCAGTGGTATGCTGGGTCACCGCACCTGGCCGAGCCCAAATGGCCTCGTTAAGCCCCGCCGCCACACTGCACCAAGGGTGCCATCGATGGCACCAACCCCTAGCCCTAATCCCTACTCCTCTGTCCACTAGAAGATCCACCGCCACTGCAGATCCCCGCCGCCAAGCAGCAGCGCCATCGCCACCATGCTCACCCGGGCCTACCGGACCACTGTCGGTCTGAGGGATACTACCTGGGCCAACAACGCCAATCACCACCTTGCCGAGCATAAGGTCGACATCCACAGCAGACACGACACCTCCGAGCCGCCGGCGAGTCGCGTCCTATAGACCCTACCATGGTCTGCCCAACAACAACCAGCGCTAGGCCCATGGCCCAGGACTGGCCCCAGTCACACACGGCCAGGGGAGTGTGCCTTGCCCCCCCGCAGGAAGTCGAGGCTTGGGCGCCGCCCATGGCCCGTCAGGGCCAGATCGGTCCCGCACTGGCCCAGATCTGGCTGACAGGGCCGGCCGCCCCCACCCACTCCGTCGCCTGCCGCTGCTTCAAGCCACTGCCTCCGGACAACCTCGTCGTGCGCCGCCACCATGGGGAATCGCCGCCGCCAAGCCAGGTTACCCGGACGTCGGTGCTGCAACGCCGCCCGAGAACAGGCCGGGACAAACGAGCCCCCACCGCCTCCGGCCGCAGCAGCCGCGAGCCACGCTGCCCGCCGCTGCCTCGAGATGCAGGGAACCGTCCCTGACGCCGCTCGCCGGCCGTCGCAGCGCCAGGCGACGCCGTTTCCCGCCGAAGAACACCACACGTCGAGGTATCACATCCCCGTCCTGGAGCCCCTCGCGCCGGGTAGAGAAGAACCGCCGGTGCCGGCGCCACACGGGCTTTGCCCGGCGGCCCACGCCGGCGGCGGCGGGAGGGGAGGTGGAGTGGGGGGAGGTTGTGGGTGGGGGGCGCCGCCGCCGCTTCGGTCGCCCACAGGAGAGCGAGAAAGGTTTTTTTTCAGGCCCTTCCCGGCTACATGTACCTCCACCACGGCTGGGAACAGTTCGCCCGCGCACAACGTGTAGCCAGCCGGAGAACTTCCTGGTCTGCAACTATGACTACTACGAGATGCTGACCGTCAAGATCTTCGACATTACCATGTGCTGTAGGCACTACCACACCGACGAGGAGGAGAAGGACGAGTAGGCGACGATGTGGAGATGCCTAGATTATTTATGTATTTTCTCTTTTTATTATACCTATGAAAAAACCTACTTGTTTCAATTGATATAAAGGTTCATCTGTTCCTCGCTCGTCGACCTAAACAAACTAGAACAGACAAAACAAAATAAAATAGGCATATTTGATGCTTGAAATGGGTCAACTAAAACAGACACAATTGAATTGATGCCTGAAATGGATCGGCCGTGGAAGATGGACTTCAGACTCAGTGCTTGAGATGCTCGTACAAGTGAAGTCGTGGGCTCTGTTGCACACCGAGTGAGAACAGTTATCGTACTCCTCTGTTGTAACATGTTTTAATCTGTAGATTTACTCATTTTACAACTAGTCCACTTTGAAAAAATCTAAGTAAAATGTACAGATCAGTGAACGGATGGGAGTACTGGTTCTTCTGGGTCTTCCGAGATCGGCTCGCGCCAAGCTGCCATCTTCGTGATGCGAGGGAAAGACCACGACTGCACGAGCGAGTTGGGGCAAGATTGCAAGAAGCGGCCGGCTGGAAGCGTTTTCCATAACCTGCTGTGGCGAAGCACGCGCCGCGAAGCAACCGCCCCTCTCTCCGTCCACTCCCTTTCCGGCTCACTACCACCACAGCCTCTCTGAGTCCCGAGGACACCACAACTCTCGAAACCAGCCAAATGGCATTCCCCTGCTCCTCCACCGTGCGGCCGCCGCGCGCCGTCCGAGCCCGAGGCCAACGTCCCCGTGGTTTCCGCCCCGCACTGACGACGGTGGTGGCCGCTGGCAATGGCATCCGCGCCAGCGGCGCCGAGGCCCGCGCATCGCTGGTGCTGGCGCTCGCCTCGCAGGCCCTCGCCGCCTCGCAGCGCCGCGCCGTCGACCTCGTCACCGAGGCCGCCAAGTACGCCTTCCCTTCTAGCCGCTTCGAGCCACGGACGCTTGAGGAGGCCCTCATGTCTGGTCAGTGCTCATTTTGTCCCAACTCCCAAAGCTCTTAGGACTTGCTTACTGAGATTCCAGCGTTTTCGCAGTCCCCGATCTCGAGACGGTCCCGTTCCGCGTCCTGAAGCGCGAGGCGGAGTACGAGATCAGACAAGTGGAGGTATAATCCTTTTTATTTTTCAGCGGATTGCTCTTTTGTACTATTGTAGTAGGAATTGTGCACTGCAAGTAGTGGGAACAGTTTTCAGTAATACCCTCTTCTGTTGTACTCCATCCGATCAGTCGTACTATGTTGCTGAGACGACGATGCCCGGAAGGACTGGATTTGATTTCAGCGGATCATCCCAGTCATTCAACGTGCTGGCGTCTTACCTATTTGGTAAGGTAATCGATATTTCCTCTGGGTGATGTGCCAGGAATTCATCTGCGTGTTCCGTTGTGTAATGAACCGTTCATGCTGAAGTGGAATTTATGGTGGTATGTATGCTTCCTTTCAGAACACGAGGTCCGAACAAATGGAGATGACAACCCCTGTTTTTACTCGGAAGGGTGAAACTGGCGGTGAAAAGATGGACATGACTACCCCGGTTATAACAAAGAAGGCACGTACGCTCTATATGACTTCCTCATGAGCCATCCTTCTGGCATGTCTCTATTTGCTTGTGATTAGTGTTCGATGTGCTTACGGGTTGGCCATGTTGAAAATTGCTGCATTGAGTTTTTAATTCATATGTGTCGTCACCTGCAGTCAGCCGATGAGAATAAGTGGAAGATGTCTTTTGTGATGCCATCAAAATATGGTCCGGACTTGCCTCAGGCAAAAGACCCATCCGTGACTATCAAGGAGGTGCCCAGCAAAATCGTAGCAGTTGTGGCCTTTCCAGGTCCATCTTTTAACCCCTTTATTACTTCATTTCAAATTATCAATATTTATTTCAACTTCGAGGAGATATTCAATTGCTTTGACTTTGATCAAGCAAGAATCTATTTCAATTTTGAACCAAGTTGGTGGTTATTGGCGCAATCTTTCTCCGAATTGTGACATTTGTCGATATAAATTGCATGCTCTGTCCTCATATTCTTTTGCTGGAAGCAGATGAATTTTTTGCTGAGGGCCTTGCATTAGCACTAACCATGCTACGCGATCCCATCAGAAATAATTTAGGAAGATATGAATTGTAGCTGCTTCTTGAATCATGAATTCTGAATCTGTACCAAGTACTGGTCACCGACATGACTTTTGATATGGGCTTAGTTCCATGATATCACAAATGAAACCTCCAAACTGTTTGAAGTAGTCCGTTTAAAAGAAGGCCCACCTACTTTTCCCTTCTATCTTAGCAGACCATTTTATTTTATAAAGGTACAAACAAATCCAGTATTACTATTCGCATCTTCCAACTTCCGTCCTTGATAGAGAAATTTCAAAAATAATCTCTGATGGTATTATCCCATATTCTGAACCTAAATTAACACCCTCTCTTTCTCCTAATTTTATGCAAGTTACTCAAACTCTCAAATGTTTTCGTAGTCTGTTACGTTTTCAAGGGGAATTATAACAAGGACCTACCTCTATTATGTTGAAACAGGTTTGGTTACAGATGATGACATAAGCCAGAGAGAATCCAGATTACGGGAAGCTCTTCAGAAAGATACCCAATACCAAGTGAAAGTGGATTCAGTGGTGGAAGTTGCGCAGGTAAAGCTTGTTTTCATAGTCCTAGATAACAAAGACCGATCCGTATTTTGATGTATAGATTAAAAATAAATTGATCATAGCCTGATCCTAGTTTTTCTTAAATATGCAGTATAATCCCCCTTTCACACTTCCTTTCACAAGGCGTAATGAAGTAGCAGTTGAGGTTGAGCAGCTTGATGGAACCTCTTGATGTTCAACATTAACAATAAGTTCAAATTTCCGTGTGTATGCAAATGCACATTGTCCCTAATGTATATTCATATAATTTTATTGTTTCTAGTGCAGAATGTATAGCATATGTACGTATATCATTTATCACGTATAGTAGGAAAGGGTAAATTCTTAAAGGTTCAACTTTGGTCTCTTCATTTCTGGTATGAATGCATATGATAGCATCCATGTAGAAGACTGTTCTATCTTTAAGATTTCTGTGTCCACGCTCATTTAATGTGTTTCTCTAAGACACTTTGAATCTATACGGAGCCTTTTACAGTTGACACAGGTCTAGCAAAATTTCAGATGCCCTATTCTCTTATATACTTAATGCTTTTGACATTGATGGGGCACTTTTTCCACCCAACTGAAAATGCAGTTGATGTGGGCATGTTAACAGTAGCACTTGTGAGTTATGATGATGAGTATGGAGCTCGTACAGGTACGCACGTGTTCTTTTGTCTGGAAATTGCAAATGGTATTATTCTTTTAAATGATTTGGCATGTCACTTGCATTTACAGACTTATAGGTGACATATTCTTCTAGGTTGGTCTTTAGTTGCCAAACATTTTTACTGGGGACAAGATTAAAACATTCCTGCTTATAGTTCTCATGGTTTAGGTGTGCTTCCAGCATGAATGGGGCTAACACAATTAGTCTCATTCAAGAAGATAGCATTTATTTAAAGCAAAGAAAGGAAAGGAAGATGGCATTCAGCTCTTACAATTTAAACTTGCTGTATAGAAAAAGAAAATATTGAACTTGCAGAATAAGTCCGTCCACTTTTTGTAATTCATAGTTGTAACGCACAGGCTAGCCTTTAGTGACAAAACTGATTAATATATTCAATGATTAAACCTTGTCTTTTCAGCTACAGACAGCACACGATTAATATATTCAATGATTGAGCTTGTAGAGAAGTTCTGGTTTTTGTGGTGATTTCTGTGTACTTTTTTTATTCACAACGGTGTGTTTGTCCCTGATGTATTTACAGAGTACAATTTTATTGAACTGGTTTTGATGTATAGTTGCAAAAGGTCATGCAATGTAGCTCCCCTGGTCATGCATTTGCATGACTAAACATAAGATGTTTTCGCCTGGCGTGGTTTCATATTGTTCTCTTGGTTGAATGTGATGCCAATTTTTGTATGTGAATATCATAAGGTTCTTTTCACTTGTTGTTTCCATCATTCTCAGATCTCAATTTCTATTCTAGAAGAACTGGAAATGCATCACTCTGACAATTGTAGGACTCTTTTTTATAGCAGCAAGAACATTTTGTCCTATTCTTTGTCTGATTAAGCTGTCATTGTACTAGACTGAGAAAATGATGCAGCCATCCAGCGGTTCGACAGGGAAGACCTTGTAAGTTTCAGCTACATAAATAACGAGGACAATATGTTGGAGCCAAAACATCAGTATCACCGAATTGACTCGTTCATCAGCTAGGGTGGAGTATATATTTGCGCTTTCTGCAGTTGTGCTTACAATTAGAAACGCATGCAGTTCCTACACATGTCCCTGCGTCTATAAGGTGGAGCTTATATTTCTCTCAAAGGACGAAGGCAAGATGTTGACTTTTGAGAGAAGTGTGGTTTTCGTTGCACTGCTGTGTATGAGCTTTCTTGTGGCCCATGCATGTCACACTGGTATGTGTTCTCTGGTCCTGCATTCCATTTAATGTGATTTCCTACTAAGTTACTCCCTCCGTTCCAAGTAATATGGAATGTAGGGAGTAGTTCATTTCTGCTGTTGTACAGTACAGTAGTTTATTTATTGTGAACGGTCTGTGTGACTCTGACACAAGTTTTGTCTTCCATTCTACATTCTTTTCAACCTTTTCAAGACTCTCCATTTGGTTCATAAGCTGCTTTGTAACTTTTTAGCTGCTTTTCTAATGGTTCTTTTCTAACCTAGTGAAAAGGTCATCTGCCCACTATTAATGCTAAACCATAAAACCTGTAAGGTCCTTGCTATAATTCTGGTTTCTTTTCATACTTCTGTTGAATCACTTTTCACGGTCAACATGCCACTCTTTTCACTGTCAACATGACACTATTTTCATGCTTCTGTTGAATGGGGTAGTAGAGCCTAAAAGTGAAAAATGTAATACAATCTTTCATAAAAAATAGTACTAAAAAAACATTTTGTACTAGAATCCCGCAAAACCAATCAAGAAGAAATGATAATTTTGGGAATAAAAGTGATGTAGAAATCACATGTGTTCATTAAGTGAAAAAAAAAACAAGAGAGTTAATTTTTTTACTAGTGCTGATATATTTGCACAAAATTCCTTATTGATATATGATTTCTGATCTACCCTTTCTGCCTCGAAGATCCTGGTGTGAGATTTGGGTACAGTGGGAAAATTGGTCCGAAGCATTGGGGGAGCTTAAGTCCTAATTTCACGCTTTGCTCAAAAGGAACCTACCAGTCTCCAATCGACATTGTGACAGATCGTGCAGTCCACAACCAAAAAATGGAGCCCCTAGAAAGGGATTATACAGATGCAGATGTTACAATGGTTGACAACGTCTTCAACATTGCGGTTTGCTCCGAGCCTCTGAACTAAACAGTTATTTATGTTAATGAACAGAAAATGTATAATACTAGAATGACAAGACCTGACTTAACTCTTGTCCATTACAATGACGTTAATTTGATCGCTCGACTTGCTTCACATATCATGCTCTCGACTTAGATAATGCATATGAACTGGTCTCCTCCTCATATTGTAGCCTTTCATATAAACTACATACATGTGTAACCATAATAACCAGTTAACAAATAAGAAATGGAAATACAAGTTCTGTTAGGTACATGTAGTGATCTCATAGTTTGAAGTAACATGAATTAAGAAATCATTGGGTTCATCGACTGATGTAGCTGCGATACAACGACACTTCTGGGGCTGTCAAGGTTGACGGAAAGAGGTATAACCTGAAGCAATTGCATTGGCACTCTCCCTCAGAGCACACCATCAATGGCCAAAGGTTCGCATGTACACCTTCGACAATTGGAAAAGAAAGCATGCATTCTTTGTTGTACTAACTGTGTCCACCACTCTCTTACCCTCTGATAGATTTGCCGTGGAGCTCCACATGGTTCACTTCAGTGATGATGGTAACGTTACTGTCGTGTCAATCCTTTATCGGTACGGGAGACCAGATCCTTTCCTTTTCCAGGTAATTGTCGTGATAAGATCAAGATTTTGGTTCCTGAATAGAAATTTCAGCTCCTGCCATGTTTCGCAGAAAAGAAAAACCCACAGGCTCTGTTTTCTCCGAATAGGCAAGAGAATTTATAATCTGTTCTCACAACTTGTAAATTGATCTGGGTCATCTATATGTGTTGAACTTGAACCAGATCGCTAGGCCTGCTATCGCCTGCTTCGTCCAAATGCATATCAACTTGACTACTTCTGCTTCGTATTGCACTCACAGATAAACAACACGTTAGCTGAACTGTCCGCGGAGGGATGCAAAGCTGAGAAAGGCGATCCTCTCCCTGTCGGGGTGGTGAACATGAAGGAACTGAGGCAGGGTGCGCACAGGTATTTCAGATATTTTGGATCTCTGACAGCACCTCCATGCACGGAAGGTGTGATCTGGAACATTCTTGGCGAGGTAATTCCCTATGCTAAACATGGAGAACACTCTGCACACTTTTCATTTCACATGATGTTTATATGCAGTGGAAGTTAATTATATATATTTCGAGATGTCTCGCAGATAAGAGAGATGACAAAGGAGCAGGCCGCTGATTTGATGGCTCCTCTGAAAGGGAGTTACAGGCACAACTGCAGGCCGTTGCAACCACTGAACGGTCGCGCCGTGCAGCTCTATTCAGGTCACCCAACGCTCTAAATATACCGGCGTTCGATCCACGGTGAATATATAGTTTGTTGGGTGCCAATCCTGGGATGTCTGTAAGTTGACAAATCGATTGAAATAAAGTGTAGCTCAAGAGCGTTGGTATTCATTTGAGACCAGAAAATGTTCTTACAGCCGGGCCATAAAGCATCTGTCATAGGCCGCTCAACAATAGGTTCTTTGAAAGTTTAAACTACTCCGGACCATTTTCAAAAAATTCAAAAACAAGATCCGCTGAGCCTGCACGGGGGCCACAAATCATCTCTGTCATTCGAAAACTGCTGAAACAAAAGGCCGGAACACAAACCCTCCCTGTGATTCGACAACTGAGAAAACAAAAGAAAGTAGGAGGAAAATATAAAAATACAACATAAGGGCCCATCCGGGTTCGAACCGGAGACCTATTGATCTGCAGTCAATTGCTCTACCACTGAGCTATGGACCCTTGATGAATTTTACATGTTGCACATCGGTAATCACCCATATCTTTCTAGGCGCCAAACACATAAGCACCAAGCATTAGTGACCAAGCACGGAGACTCGAGAATCTAATGGCTTATTAACCATCGCTAATTGTCTCGGAGAAAACCAAGAATACAAGTACCCGCAGCACTAGTGCAAAATGAGCGAAGAGAATATGGGTTTGAGTCTCTAAAGCACAATCAAAAACAAATTAGTAAACCAGGGTTGATTAAGGAAAACGCTCCCTTTCAGTCGGAGGATCGCACGTTCACGTCCTCAGACTCGGTTATTCGCCACGCGTCCTTTTTTTCCGGAGACAGCAAACGTGGTGGATCCATACCACGACCTTATCTCAACAAACTCCTCCTCCTCCACTCGTTCGTCCTCCCATCGTCCTTTCCAACGAGAACACCTCCACGTACGGCACGGCTCTGCCCCGGCGAGCCGCCTTCACCCCCCACCGCTCCATGCCTTCTACCCCCCACGTCCTCCCCAAGTTCCTGTGCTACCCGCCCATGTTTCTACTCCCTCAAATCCGACCTCCTTCCCCATGGACGACCTTTCTGCGTCCGGCGAAGGCGTGGCTGCGGCCGGCGATGATGGTTTCTGCGACCGACGATAGCTGCTGCTGCAACCTCCAACGGAGTTTTCTGCCACCGGCGGCGGCTGTTGCTATGATCGCCAAGGGTGGGGCTGCTGCAACCGGCGACGGCGGTTGCTGCGACCGGCGACGGAGTTCGCTGCCACCGGCGACTCCCACCGGCGGGCACGATCTCTTCCTTCCTCCTCTCCCGCCGCTGGGAAAGTCCACACTACTGCTACAAGCGGGTTGACCTGCAGGCGGTGCTACCATCGGCGCCCACGGATGCTACCACCACTGCTCGCGGATGCTACCTTCGGTGCCCGCCAGTGCTACCGTCGGCGCCCACGATGCTATGTTCGGCGTCGCCCAATGCTACCTTCGACGCATGTCGTTGCTGCCTTCGGCAGCGGGCGATGCTACCATCCAATCCTGCGATGCTATCTTCTGTAGAGACCGATGCTACCTTCGACACCTGCTGTTGCTACCTTCGGCGCCTGCCGTTGCTACGCCATGGCCAGAGTAGACGGGTTTCTTCGAGCGGCCGGCGTGGGTGCTACGAGCGGCCGTCGAAGATGCTAAGAGAAGACGACGGGGTTGCTACGACCGCTGATTGATTTTGCTACATTTGCTACATTTGCCGACGGGGTTGCAAATGTTTTGCTACATTTGCTATGTTTTTTTGCTAGAATAGTGCAAATTTTGTGCAACGAAATCTTTGGTGAGTCTCTAGCAAAGTCAGATTCACTACAATAGTACAATATATTTGCTTCATATGTTATATGAATTTGCATTATTAGAATAATTTTTTTTCTACGTCATCTCTGCCGAGGTCTAGCCGCTGAGTGATTTTGCTACATTTAGCATATCGTTTTTGCTACGATGATCCCGGCGAGGTCGCAGGTGAGGTCTCAAGCGAAGTTAGTCTATTTCTTATATTTTTATAGACAAACTATTCTTTTGCTACAATAGTCAAAAAAAATTGCACCATCGCAGCATTTGCGGGATTAGGACACGTGTCAGGCTGTGGAGTCGGAGGTTGTGGACGCTCCTGGCCTCCGGAGGACGCCCAGTCCTTTCCATTGATTAAACTTCGAAAGCGACCACAAACCCGTTTCACACACAGGTTCCTTGTACCAGTTTGGGTCCCTTGTCCTCGCTGGCGAAGGTGATGAGTCCCGTGCCCTCTAGGTTTCTCGACCGATCTTCACTTCTTCTTTTCTCCGATCTCATCCTTGTGTGATCTCCTCGAGTCCCCTCACCTCCATGAGGGTTTTTGTTGGTTCGAGTATGGGCGCGATTGGTTTGTGGCCTGCTAGGAAGAAATTGCCAGCATGGCTGAACATTCAGCAGAAGAGAAGGATCTTTCCACTACAAGATTTTGATCCATATGATGCAATCAAAGAGTACAAGTCTTGAGTTTAGGGGGAGGGGGTAGTACTCGATCAGAGCCCACAAACTTATGCAAGAACGCTCATTGGTATTCACAGGTCTATTGGTTAGCCTATCTGTCATTTGCCTATCTTTCATTTTTGTGGGGCTTGCTTCAGAAAATACAAGATTGTGTGTTTAAGAAAAGAGTTTGGAGACCTTGAAATTTCACACGTTTCTTTTAGAGTTCGTTTTGTAATCGCCGTAGACCGTTCTTGTATCTCTACATTGTTCATTACTTATAATATTACGTAATACTTTTTAGGAGAATATTACGTAATATTGGTTGTCCAAAAATGTTTCACCATGATTTTAATAATAATGATCAGAGTTTGTAGATATCTATATTTTTCTATATATTTGGTTAAACATTACATCATTTAACTTACTAAAAAATATGATGCAATATATTTTAGAGAGAGAGAGAGAGAGTACAACAGTAAGGTACCACTTTTTAACCAACAAACCATATTTTACAGCAATGCACACCACGGACATGATTCATCATTACAACTCCAGAGAGGAAGAATCACACTACATCTGCAAACATACATCACATACAACACCGGCGCCCGCCAACAGAGGATGTGTTTTTCTCGGGATGTGTTTTTATCCTAGCCGCCTCTAAATCTAGCGCCTCTGCCTCCACCTCCTTCATACGTCGCCCCCCTCCTTCGGTCAGCCTCGCCGGTGTTGGAAGGGGTGGAAACCCGATCTCCGAGGGGAGTTTTCAATTAATAAAAGTAATGCTTTCAAAAAATCAGGTTAGGGTTTGATAGCCATCTTGTTTTTGGCCCCATCGTCAATAATAGAGATGACATCGTCTAAAATAAGTGATCTTTGACTTTTTGTTCAAGGAAGAGATCTCCATCCTGACATCAATGGTGATGTTGAAAGATTAAAGTTCTATATTACAGTATTTCGGAACTTTCTCCGCTAGATCTATTTTGGAATTCCTCTCAAGGTTGTCGCGGGGAGGATGGTCCTCACAATTTTTGTCCTAGATGCTACGTCTTCCATTAGTGGTTCTTACACTCGCCCCCCAAGCGAGGAGGATATTGATGTTGGTACTCCTGCCAAAGTTGGTTAATTACTTCAATTGTTGTTGTCTTTGTGGTACGGCTCAAAAAGAAACTTATGCGAGAAAGCTCATTAACAAACTTATGCGAGAACCCTCATGGTATTATGCAACAAACTTATGCGAGAACGCTCATTAACAAACTTATGTGAAAACCCTCATTAACAAACTTATGCGAGAACCCTCATTGATATTCACATATCTATTGGTTATCCTATCTGCCATTTCTATTGGGCTTTGTTTTTATGGGGCTTGCTTCAAAAGAATACAAGATTGTATCTGTGAGAAGAAAGAGTATGGAGATAAGATTGTGTATGTGAGAAGAAAGAGTTTCGAGACCTCGAGATTTCACTCTTTTTTTAGAGTTTGTTTTGTAATTATCTCTACATTGTTCATCTTTATTATTAAAAAGATTGGGAACGTTCGTCACCTAGCCAAAAAATCCGTCTGCCGTTAAATGACAGTTTTACCCTGGCTGTTCCGGGAAATTATCCTCCCTGCCACCGCGAAGTCAAACTGGATGGATCTGTCGAAGCATCGGTAGTCTTCCTCCCCACGACGGCTCTCGCCCGCAGCCACCCTCTCGCCTGCAGCCACGCCGTTGGCCACTCCATCCCGCACCTCCCGACCTCGCGGAGCTCCCCAGCCCTGCCGCTCGTTTGAACGATAGTCTTCCTTCCAACAGAATCGCTCCATGGAAATCACCCCACCTCGTCGATCTCCTTCCATGGAAACTAGCAACCGGGCTGATACTTGAGGGGAAGGGAGGCCACCGCCAGTATGGATTTGGGGTCAGGGCGTCGGCGCCGCGCGGGATTGGGTGCTCGATGGTGTTATAGTTGCGACAAGAAAAAAACGAAGAATGAAAAAAAAATCACAACAAGGAGACACAGATTTAACGTGAAAAAACCTCTCCAACAAAGAGAGTGAACGGGTGCCAGCCAGCGAAACTTCACTATATCGAGAGTGTTTATAAACGTCGGAGATTTCACAGATGCAACTCATCCCAACCGACGGCTTACAAGAGGTTTATATATATCGGTGAAAACCTAGGTCTTCGACGATACCGGGGGGGGGGGGGGGAGGGGGGGAGGGGGGGGGGCGGCGGCCGCACAATATTGTCCAAAAAAATGTTTCACCATGATTCTAATAATTATGATTAGAGGTTGTAGATATAGATATTTTTCTATATATTTGGTTAAACATTACATCATTTAACTTACTAAAGAAATACTAAGATGCAATATATTTTCAGACAGAGAGAGAGAGAGAGAGTACAACACCAAGATACCACTTTTTAACCAACAAACCATATTTTACAGCAACGCACACCACGGACATGATTCATCATTGTACAAGTTTACAACTCCAGAAAGGAAGAAACACACTACATCTGCAAACATACATTACAACACCAGCGCCCGCCAACGGAGGATGTGACTGACCGGAGAGATCAGCTCGGACGAGGCCCCTCATCCTTCTGCGGGAACCAGAACAAATAATCATCAATCGCCCCACAGGAAACAGTTTTTGCAGAAAAGAAATTAAGTAGAAACCACAAACTAATTAGCACTGGAGGTCTCTAAAGATCGTGTTACCTTGTCCCCTTTGGCGGCGGCCGCCCTCTTTGCCGCTTCGGCCTTCTCCAGGTCCGCTTTCCTCCTCAGCTTCTCCAGCTTCTCCCTCTCCATCTTCTGCTTAGCAAATCCCAGCAAAGAGAACAACGTTACCACTTGTCCCAGATGGAGATCTTCAACGCTTACAAGTTCACAAAAGAAAAGAAGAACGAAGGCCAGTGGCAGGTAAATCTGACGTCACCTGGATGTAGACGTTCTCGGCGGCGCGCTCCTCCTCGCTGAGCACCCTGCCGGTGCGGACGCCGTCGCTGAAGTAGCGCGGGCGACCGCCGATGCCCTCCATCCTCCTCGTCACGGCCACCGCAGCAGTCGACCACGATGGCCGAGAGATCCTTGCCGCGGTCGCTCTTATACTGGCCATCTGCCACCCGTGAGCTTATTGCTCCCCACGAATAGACGACCCGCCCGCCAAACTTGTTCTTGTTCCCCAAGAGTATACGATGACGTTGAGATGCCGATAACTCACGCCCCTAGCTCAGTGGAGTCCGTCAGTGTCCTGCCGGTTCTTTGAATCGGGTGCCACATCCGTTTTTTATTTATTGGAGTGAAAGAAGGATAAGGATGAGCTCGAAGTTGCTGGACAAAGCGAAAGAAGCGGTTTCGAGAAGTAGCAGCTAGCTTCCCTTTCCTCCGCTCGTTGTTTTCTCTCCTGCTTTTTTTTTTTTCATACTCCTAGTCCGTTGGGCGATGTGTAGTTGCATTAGAGCATCTTTAACAGCCACGCTATATAGGCCGCGAGCTGTTTATAACACCGGAGCGTAAAATCGTCCCTCCAGCAGGCGTTGCATACGGCGCGACGCTATAATTTTTTTAGGCGCGGGCAGGTTTATCCTATCCTAAGCGCTGAACTTTGGGCTCCGGCTGCAGCGTGCGGCATCGCTCGACGCACACGCGAAGAAACCCCGCGCTGAAACTTCCCCACGCACCTCGCCGCCCTACCGCCCAATCCTCGCCTCCGCGCGGCCGCCAGCGCAATTCCGGCGATGGCCACGCCCTCCAGCACCCCACCGACCCCTCTCTACTCCATTCCACCCGTCGCTGACGCCTTCGTCGCGCCGTCGCCCCATGCGCCAAACCCTAGCGATGGAGCCTACGCCGGCAAAAAAACCGCCGCGGCCCGAGCTCTCTTTGAAGGGTTTCGCGGCATAGTAAATCAAAAAAATTCTACGGATGCGAACGGGAAAGCCAAGATCTAATCTAGGAGATGCAAACAACGAGGGGGAATAGATGAGATCTTTATACCCTTGAAGATTCGCACAGCGGAACGTTCGTCGGAACGTGGGTGATGTAGTCGTACTCGCTTCTCCTCCTCGCGATCCGATCCGATCTAACACCGCAAGTGGCGATGCCTCCGAGAGATGCACACGTGCAGCACCTCGACGTATCCTCCTTCCTCGGTCCAGCAAGTATGGTGGAGATACGGATTGGATCTACAACGCGACGGCGCGGTGCAAGTGGTGGAGAGTTTCTGCAGCAGGGCTTCGCCTACATGCAGTCGGGAGGGAGAGAGAGAGGAGGGCAGCTAGGGCTTGAGGAGGAGGTGTGGGAGGGGGTGCACCCCCAGCCCTCTTTATATAGAGGGGTGGGCGGACAGCCCTTGCCCCTCCCCCAAACCCTAGGCCGGCGGCCAAGGAGGGAGGAGTGGGGGGCAAGTTCCCCCCTTCTAGAAGCTCCCCTAGGGTTTTTGCCCTAGGTTGGCCGGCTGGGCCCTATGGGGCCTTGTGCCCCTGGACCAATGCGGCCAGGGCACTCCCTCATAGGCCCATGCCCCCTCCCGGCAGGTGGGGCCACGTTGGTCCCCTTCCGAAAGGTTCTAGAAGCTTCCGGTACAATACCGATTAACCCGAAACAATTCCGAACTCCAAAAACTGCATTGCCTTATATGAATCTTATTCTCCGGACCATTCCGGAACCTCTCGTGATGTCCCGGATCCCATCCGAGACTCCGAACAAAAACTCATAAACCAATTATCCAATCTATCCTAGCGTCGAGACACGTTAAGTGTGTGACCCTTCGGGTTCGAGAACATGCAGGCATGATCTTATATCAATAATCAACAGCGGGGTCTGGAAACCCATATTGACTCCCACACATTCATCGATGATCATATCGGATGAACCACGATGCCAGGATTCAATCAATCCCATATATATATATATATTCCCTTCGTCTCGCGATATTTTACTTGCCCGAGATTTGATCGTCGGTACCGTCATACCTAGTTCAATCTCGTTCACAACAAGTACTTTACTTGTTCCGTAATCCGATATCACTTTGTGAGTAACTCCTTAATCACATGCTTGCAAGCGGTGTTGATATCGATTACCGAGTGGGCCCGAAGTATATCTCTCCGACTTGGGAGGGACAAATCCCATCTCGGTACATACAACCCAACAGGTACTTTCCGATCACCTGAGAGACACCTTTGTGATCACCCTCTCATAGGATGACGTTTGATGACCTCAAAGCTTTCTTCCGATACCAGGGAGTTGTATTATCTCATGGTCTAAGGAATACAATATTTGACATAAGAAAAGCTTCGCAAAGATGAACACGATGACACGATCTAATTGCTCCGCTTAGTTTGGGTCTGTCCATCATATCATTCTCCCAATGATATGATCTCATTAGTAATCTACAACTCATGTCTATGGTTAGGAAACCTTAACCATCATTAATCAATTAGCTAGTCCATAGAGGCATACTAGGGACACGGTGTTGTTCACAAACCACACAAGTATTAAAGTTTCCGCTTAATACAATTCTAACATGGAATATAAACTTTATCATGAACAAGAATTATAATAATAATATCTTTATTATTGCCTCTAGGGCATAATTCCAACACTCTTCGTCCCGCCGCGCCCGACGCTGCACACAAGCGCCGCCGCGACGCTGTTGGAATTATGCCCTAGAGGCAATAATAAAGATGTTATTATTATAATTCTTGTTCATGATAAAGTTTATATTCCATGCTATAATTGTATTAAGCGGAAACTTTAATACTTGTGTGGTTTGTGAACAACACCGTGTCCCTAGTACGCCTCTATGGACTAGCTCATTGATTAATGATGGTTAAGGTTTCCTAACCATAGACATGAGTTGTCAATTAATAATGAGATCATATCATTGGGAGAATGATATGATGGACAGACCCAAACTAAGCGGAGCAATTAGATCGTGTCATCGTGTTCATCTTTGCAAAGCTTTTCTTATGTCAAATATTGTATTCCTTAGACCATGAGATAATACAACTCCCTGGTATCGGAAGAAAACTTTGAGGTCATCAAACGTCATCCTATGAGAGGGTGATCATAAAGGTGTCTCTCAGGTGATCGGAAAGTACCTGTTGGGTTGTATGTATCGAGATGGGATTTGTCCCTCCCAAGTCGGAAAGATATACTTCGGGCCCACTCGGTAATCGATATCAACACTGCTTGCAAGCATGTGGTTAAGGAGTTAATCACAAAGTGATATCAGATTACGGAACGAGTAAAGTACTTGCTGTGAACGAGATTGAAATAGGTATGACGGTACCGACGATCAAATCTCGGGCAAGTAAAATATCGCGAGACGAAGGGAATATATATATGGGATTGATTGAATCCTGGCATCATGGTTCATCCGATATGATCATCGATGAATGTGTGGGAGTCAATATGGGTTTCCAGACCCCGTTGTTGATTATTGATAGAATATCATGTCTGCATGTTCTCGAACCCGAAGGGTCACACACTTAACGTGTCTCGACGCTAGGATAGATTGGATAATTGGTTTATGAGTTTTTGTTCGGAGTCTCGGATGGGATCCGGTACATCACGAGAGGTTTCGGAATGGTCCGGAGAATAAGATTCATATAAGGCAATGCAGTTTTTGGAGTTCGGAATTGTTTCAGGTTAATCGGTATTATACCGGAAGCTTCTAGAACCTTCCGGAGGGGGACCAACGTGGCCCCACCTGCCGGAGGGGGCATGGGCCTATGAGGGAGTGCCCTGGACGCATTGGGCCAGGGGCACAAGGCCCCATAGGGCCCAGCCGGCCAAACAAGGGGAAACCCTAATTGGAGCTTCTAGAAGGAGGGAGGAAACTTGCCCCCCACTCTTCCCTCCTTGGCCGCCGGCCTAGGCTTGGGGGAGGGGATAGGGTTGGCGCCCACCCCTCTATATAAAGAGGGCTGGGGGCGCACCACCCCCCCACACCTTCCCCTCAAGCCTAGCCACCATGCTGCCCTCCTCTCTCTCTCCCTCCCGACTGCGTGTAGGCGAAGCCCTGCTGCAGAAACTCTCCACCACTTGCACCGCGCCGTCGCGTTGTAGATCCAATCCGTCTCTCCACCATACTTCCTGGACTTAGGAAGGAGGATACGTCGAGGTGCTGCACGTGTGCATCTCTCGGAGGCATCGCCACTTGCGGTGTTAGATCGGAGCGGATCGCGAGGAGGAGAAGCGAGTACGACTACATCACCCACGTTCCGACGAACGTTCCGCTGTGTGAATCTTCAAGGGTATGAAGATCTCATCTAATCTCTCTCGTTGTTTGCATCTCCTATATTAAATCTTGGCTTTCTCGTTCGCATCCGTAGAATTTTTTTGATTTACTATGCTGCGAAACCCTTCAGTGCTATCAGAGCTAGATCTATGCGTAGATGTGTTTCACGAGTAGAACGCAACATGGTTGTTGCGGGCGTTGATGTTTTCTATTGCAAGCCTCTTGTTTGTGTTCTTCTTATGACGCGGGATAGTGATATTGAAGCGGTCCAGGCCAACCTTACGCGACGTCGTTCGCGAGACCGGCTCCGCACTTGACGTTTGGCTTGTTCCACACATGCGGCTGGTGGATGCCAGTTTCTCTCACTATAGTTGTCATGGGATTAACACTGGAGTTTGGCAACCATAATATCACCGTTGTGGCTTTCCATAGGTAAGAATCGTTCTTAGCTTGCTACTCCCATAAGCCACGTAAAACATGCAACAACAAAGTAGAGGCGTCTAACTTTTTTTTGCAGGGAGTGTTTTCTGTGATATGGTATGGCCCAAGATGTGATGTGTATATTGTATGCGATGATCATGTTTTGTAATGTTTCACGACTTGCATGTCGATGAGTACACAACTGGCAGGAGCCATATGGTTGTCTTTATAATTGTGTATGACCTGTGTGTTAACTTCTTATACGCCATGTAATAGTTTCACTTTATCGCTAAGTAGTTAGCAATAGTTGTAGTTGTTATTCGTGGTGGAGGCAATCATGGTGGAGTGATGGGGATCATGCCGGCACGCACAAGATGGAGATCATTGCGCGAAGATTGGCTATACCATGTCACATAAAGTTATATGCATGTGATGTTTATCCTTTTATGTATCTTATTATGCTTAGATCGCGACGGTAGCATTATAAGATGATTCCTCACTTAAATATCAAGATAAAACTGTGTTCTACCCATGTATGCACCGTTGCGAAAGTTCGTCGTGTCCAAGCATCACGTGATGATCGGGTGCTATAGACTCTACGTTCACATACAATGGGTGCAAGCCAGTTTTGCACACGCGGAAATACTTGGGTTTAACTTGACGAGCCTAGCATGTACAGACATGGCCTCGAAACACATGAACCGAAAGGTTAAGCATGAGTCATATGAATGATATGATCGACACTTCGTTGTCCACCATTGAAACCACATCTCTTCTCGTGAAGATCGGATTAGGTGTGGTGAATTTGGATCATGTTCACTAAACAACTTGAGGGATGTTGAATTTAGTGGGAGTTCATCTAGTAATTTGATTAAAAGTTGAACTAGTTATCATGAACATAGTCTAATTTGTACTTGCAAATATTGTAGATCAAATGGCTAAGTCCAACTTCAACTTCAACGTTTTTGTTGAGAAGGAAAAGCTTAGAAACAATGGGTCTAACTTCACCAACTGGTTCCGCAATCTGAGAATCATTCTCTCTGGCGGTCAAAAGGACTATGTCCTTGAAAATGCGCTAGGTGACGCCCCTGCTGTAGATGCGCCGGCTGATGAGAAAGCTGTCTATCAGTCGCGCAAAGATGATTATGGTGTGATTAAGAGCACCATGTTGTTTGCTATGGAATCGGACCTTCAAAATCGTTTTGAAGACTATCTCGGGCCCTTTGAGATTCTTGAGGAGCTGAAAACTATGTTTCAGACTCAGGCCCGTTCTGAGAGATATGAGATCTCTGAGAAGTTCTTTAACTGCAAGATGGAGGAAGGGAGTTCCGTTAGTGAGCACGCCATAAAGATGTCGGGCTACACTCAACGCCTTGAGCAACTGGACTGCAAGATTCCAGAGGAGCTCAAGATTGACAGGGTTCTGCAATCACTCCCTCCCAGCTACAAAAGTTTTGTAGTGACTCATAATCAGATTGGTTCCACTGATATGATCACCGAGCTCTTCGCAAAGCTGAAGGCTGCGGAGGTGGACATCAAAAAGGATAATCATGTGTTGATGGTCAACAAGCCCCCCACCTTCAATAAAGGTAAGGGTGCAAAGAAGCCCTTCAAGAAAGGAGGCGGCAAGCGCGTTTCCCCTGTTGAGAAGAAGCTCAAGTCTGGACCCAAGCCGGACACTGAGTGCTTCTATTGCAAGGACAAGGGTCACTAGAAGCGCAACTGTCCGAAGTACTTAGCGGACAAGAAGGCTGGCACCATCAAAGGTATATTTGATATACATGTTATTGATGTTTTCCTTACTAGCCCTCGTTGTAGTGCCTGGGTATTTGATACTGGTTCAGTTGCTAATATTTGTAACTCGAAATAGGAGCTACGGAATAGACGGCGGCTTGCGAGGGATGAGGTGACGATGCGCGTTGGCAACGGATCAAGAGTTGATGTGATGGCCGTCGGCACGCTCTCCTTAGTTTTACCTTCGGGATTAGTTTTAAACCTTAATAGGTGTTATTATGTGCCTGCGTTGAGCATGAACATTATTTCTGGATCGTGTTTATTGCAAGACGGTTATTCATTTAAATCAGAGAATAATGGTTGTTCTATTTATATGAGTAACATCTTTTATGGTCATGCACCTGTTGTGAATGGTTTATTTCTTCTAAATCTCGAAAGGGATGAAACACACATCCATAACATTGAGGCTAAGAGATGCAAAGTATATAGTGATAATACTACTTATTTGTGGCACAGTCGTCTAGGTCATATTGGTGTAAAGCGCATGAAGAAACTCCATTCTGATGGACTTTTGGAGTCTCTTGATTTTGAATCATTTGACACATGCGAACCATGCCTCATGGGCAAGATGATCAAAACCCCGTTCTCCGGTATGATGGAGCGAGCAACGGACTTGTTGGAAATCATACATACCGATGTATGCGGACCGATGAGTGTTTCGACGTGCGGTGGATATCGCTATTTTCTCACTTTTACCGATGACTTAAGTAGATATGGGTATATCTATTTAATGAAACATAAATCTGAAACATTTGAAAAGTTCAAAGAATTTCAGAATGAAGTGGAGAACCATCGTAACAGAAAGATTAAGTTTCTATGATCCGATCGTGGAGGTGAATATTTGAGTTATGATTTTCTCACGCATCTTAAAGCAAGCGGAATCGTTTCGCAACTCACGCCACCCGGAACACCACACTGCAATGGTGTGTCTGAACGCCGGAATCGAACCCTATTAGATATGGTCCGATCGATGATGTCTCTTACTGATTTGCCGTTATCATTTTGGGGTTATGCATTAGAAACCGCTGCATTCACTTTAAATAGGGCACCATCTAAATCTGTTGAGACGACACCATATGAACTGTGGTTTGGTGATAAACCTAAGTTGTCGTTTCTTAAAGTTTGGGGATGCGAAGCCTACGTCAAGAAGTTGATGCCGGACAAGCTCGAACCCAAAGCGGAGAAATGCGTCTTCATAGGATACCCTAAGGAAACTATTGGGTATACCTTCTATCACAGAACCGAAGGCAAAGTGTTTATCGCAAAGAACAGTTCCTTTCTTGAGAAGGAGTTTCTCTCTAAATAAGTGAGTGGGAGGAAAGTAGAGCTAGACGAGGTTGTTGAACCTTCTCTTGAATTGGAGAGTAGCGCAGCACCTGAAATTGTTCCAGTGCCGCCTGCACCAACAATAGAGGAAGCTAATGACAAGGATCATGAAGCTTCGGACTATGCTGCTACTGAATGTCGCATGTCGACAAGGTCGCGTGCCCCTCCTGAGTGGTACGGCAACCCTGTCTTGACTGTCTTGTTGGTAGAAGACAGTGAACCTACGAACTATGAGGAAGCGATGATGAGCCCAGACTCTGAGAAATGGCTAGAGGCCATGAAATCCGAATTGGGATCCATGAGCGAAAACCAAGTATGGAATTTGGTGGACCCTCCTAGCGACCGAAAGGCCGTTGAGTGCAAATGGATTTTCAAGAAGAAAACGGACGCGGATGGTAATGTTACCGTCTATAAAGCACGGCTTGTCGCGAAAGGTTTTCGACAAGTTCAAGGTGTTGACTACAATGAGACTTTCTCTCCCGTAGCGATGTTTAAGTCCATTCAAATTTTATTAGCAATTGCTGCGTTTCATGATTATGAAATATGGCATATGGATGTCAAGACTGCGTTCCTCAATGGAAACATTGATGAAGAGTTGTATATGATGCAACCCGAAGGTTTTGTCGATCCTAAGGATGCTGATAAAGTGTGCAAGCTTTAGCGTTCCATTTATGGACTGAAGCAAGCATCTCGGAGTTGGAACCTTCGTTTTGATCAGGTGATCAAGAGCTTTGGATTTGTTCCAAATTGCTACGAAGCTTGTATCTACAAGAAAGTGAGTGGGAGCTCGATGACATTTCTGGTACTATATGTGGATGACATATTGATTATTGGAAATGACATTAACATTCTTAACGATGTGAAGAGTTATTTGAACAAGTGTTTTTCAATGAAAGACCTAGGTGAAGCTGCTTATATATTGGGCATCAAAATCTATAGAGATAGACAAAGACGCTGAAGGGTTTCGTAGCATGGAAAACAAAAAATTTCTACCGCATACAAACAAAAAAGCCAAGATCTATCTACTAGATTGTAGCAACGAGTCGATGGAATAACTCACCCTCGAAGATTCCAAAGTGTTTAACGAGAGCGGATTCTCGTGGGTGATGTAGTCGTACTCTTCCTGATCTCAAGATCGCGTAGACGATCCTTCCGGCGCTGCGTTCCGGCAGCGCTCCCGCAGTCGGTCACACGTTCGGTACTCGACGAAGACCTTCCTCTCCCTTGTTCCAGCAGGCAGTGGAGGTTGTAGCACTCTCCTCGCGATTCCGGCAGCACAACGGCGTGGTACCGGAAGTAGAGGGGAGATCTCGCAGGGCTTCGCCTTAAGCCGGAGCGAGTATGGTGGAGTATGAGAGAGTCCTCGGTGTTCTAGGGTTTAGACACACCAAGGAGGGGACAAGCCGGCGGCTAGGGTTTAGCTAGGCGGCGGCGAGTTGGTGCCCTAGGGACCGGCGGCGGCTTGGAGGCGGCGGCGGCTTGAGGCTAGGGTTTAGAGGAGTAGAAGTTGTGTGTGCTAGGAGGGAGCCCTGCCCCTCCTTATATAGGTGGAGGGGCCGGCCGGCCAAGGGGAGGGAGGGGAGTCCCTCCCCAACTCGGCTTGGGTGGTGCGCCGCCGGTTGGAGGAGGGATTCCCTCCCCAACTCGGTTTCCCACTCCTCCTCCTCTTTCCAAAACTTGCCGTTTGACTTTCAAACTAGCCGTTTGACTTTTCAATTTAGGATTTGAATAAACCCTTTATTTTGGACAGCGAAGACACTTAGTACATGATGCAATCATTCCAACTTGCAATGACACATTCATGTACCCCTTCCCCTCCGGAGTGCCGGACATTCCGGAACCTTCTAGAACATTCCCGATGAAAACACCGGAATCATTCCCGAACTCCGAAATGAGACTTTCCTTATATGAATCTTATTCTACGGACCATTCCGGATCTCCTCGTGATATCCCGGATCCCATCCGAGACTCCGAACAACATTCGGTCTCTTTCTCATCATTCCGTAACTACTCAAACAACGTCGAATCCTTAAGTGTGTCTCCCTATGGTTCGTGAATTATGCGGACATGATCGAGACACTTCTCCGAACAATAACCAATAGAGGAATCTGGAAATTCATATGGCTCCCGCATATTTCTACGATTACTTTGCGATCGAATGAACCACTTACATACGATACCAATTTCCCTTTGTCTCACGATACTTTACTTATCCGAGGTTATGATCGTCGGTATCTCTGCATACCTAGTTCAACCTCGTTACCGATAAGTACTCTTTTCTCGTTCCCGTGATATGTGATCCCTTGTGAGACAGTCACATGCTTGCAAGCTAATTGGATGACATTCCACCGAGAGGGCCCAGAGTATATCTATCCGTCATATGGATGGACAAATCCCACTCTTGATCCATGTGTCTCAACCAATACTTTCCGAACACTCAATGCCACCTTTATAGCCACCCAGTTACGGTGTGGTGTTTGATGTCATCAAAGCATCCATCCGGTAAAGGTGATATGCATGATCTCATGGTCGAAGGAATTAGGTTACTATGTATCAGAAAGCATATAGCAATTGAACTATTGAAATGACTTGATCTTTATGCTACGCTTATCTATAGGAGTATGTCCACCATATCATTCTCTTAATGATATGATCTTGTTGTTAATAACATCTCAATGTTCATGATAGGGAAACCACAATCATCTATTAACCAACAAGCTAGTATTATATAGAGGCTTTACTAGGGACTTCAAATTAAGTTTACAAATCACACAAGTATTAATGTTTCCTTGTTAATACCATTATAGCATGAATGTAAACATTTATCATAAACACAAAGATATAATAATAACTACATTTATTATTGCCTCTAGGGCATATCTCCAACAGTCTCCCATTTGCACTACAGTCATCTAATCTAGATTACATGGTAATATACCGAACACCCATGGAAGTTTGGTGCTGGTCATGTTTTGCCCTCGGGAGAGGTTTAGTCAACGGATCCGCCACATTCAGATCTGTGTGTACTTTGCAAATCTTTATATCCCCATCTTGGATATGTTCTCGAATAGCGTGAAAACGTAGCTTGATATGCTTCAGCTTCTTGTGTGACCTTGGTTCTTGCGCATTGGCTATGGCGCCCATGTTATCACAGTAGATAGACATTGGGTCCAGCGCACTAGGAACCACACCCAGCTCTGTAATGAACTCTTTCATCCATATCGCTTCTTGTGAAGCCTCCGAAGCAGCCATGTATTCCGATTCAGTTGAAGATCTCGCCACAACGCTTTGCTTTGCACTCCTCCAGCTAACTGCTGCACCATTCAAAATAAATACGTATCCAGATTGTGATTTAGAATCATCCGGATCGGTGTTCCAACTAGCATCGGTGTAACCATTAACAACGAGCTGTTCATCACATCCATAAGAAAGAACCATATCCTTAGTTCTTCTCAAGTACTTAAGGATGTTTTTGACCGCTGTCCAATGATCCACTCCTGGATCACTTTGATATCTGCTAGTTAAACTAACAGCATATGCAATGTCGGGTCTAGTACATAGCATGGCATATATTAGAGATCCTATGGCTGAGGCATAGGGAGTCTTACTCATCCTTTCTCTATCTTCTGCCGATGTCGGACTTTGAGTTTTACTCAAGGTCGTATTGGGCAACATGGGCAAGAACCCTTTCTTGCTCTCTTCCATTCCAAACCTCTTTAGAACTTTGTCCAAATATGTACTTTGTGACAATGATATTTGGCGTTTCGATCTATCTCTATAAATCTTTATGCCTAATATGTAAGCTGCTTCGCCAAGATCCTTCATTGAAAAACTATTATTCAAATATTCCTTGACACTATTAAGAAGGTCTACATCATTCCCAATCAACAATATGTCATCTACATATAGTATTAAGAATGCTACAGAGCTCCCACTCACTTTCTTGTAAATACAAGCTTCTCCATAAGTTTGTATAAAACCAAAACTTTTGATCACCTTATCAAAACGTTGATTCCAACTTCGGGATGCTTGCTTCAATCCATAGATGGACCGTTGAAGTTTGCATACCTTGTTAGCATCTTTAGGATCGACAAAACCTTTGGGTTGCATCATATACAACTCTTCATCAATGTCTCCATTGAGGAATGTTGTTTTGACATCCATCTGCCATATCTCATAATCATAATATGCAGCGATTGCTAACATAATACTCACAGACTTTAGCTTCGCTACTGGTGAGAAAGTCTCATCGTAGTCAACTCCTTGAATTTGTCGAAACCCTTTTGCGACAAGTCAAGCTTTATAGACAGTAACATTACCATCAGCATCTGTTTTCTTCTTGAAAATCCATTTGTTCTCGACAGCCTTCCGGCCATCCGGTAAGTCCACCAAAGTCCACACTTGGTTTTCGTACATGGATCCAATCTCGGATTTCATGGCTTCTTGCCATTTATTGGAATCTGGGCTCATCATCGCTTCCTCATATGTCTCAGGGTCATCGGTGTTGTCCACCAACATGGCATTCATAATGGGATCATACCAATCTGGAGTGGTACGAGTTCTCGTTGACCTGCGAGGCTCTGTAGCAACTTCAACCGAAGTTTCATGATCATCATCATTAGCTTCCTCTCTTATTGGTGCAGGCACCACAGGAACTTCTTCCGGTGCTGCGCTACTCGCAATTTCGAGAGAAGGTTCAACAACCTCGTCGAGTTCTACTTTCCTTCCAGTCACTTCTTTCGAGAGAAATTCCTTCTCTAGAAAGGATCCATTCTTGGCAACGAAGATTTTGCCTTCGGATCTATGATAGAAGGTATACCCAATAGTTTCCTTCGGGTATCCTATGAAGACGCATTTTTCCGCTTTGGGTTCAAGCTTGTCCGGCTGTAACTTCTTTACATAGGCTTCGCATCCCCAAACTTTAAGGAACGACAATCTAGGTTTCTTCCCAAACCATAATTCATACGGTGTCGTTTCAACGGATTTAGACGGTGCCCTATTTAAAGTGAATGCGGCTGTTTCTAATGCATAACCCCAAAATGATAGCGGTAAATCTGTAAGTGACATCATAGAATGAACCATATCTAAGAGAGTTTGATTACGACGTTCGGACACACCATTACGCTGTGGTGTTCCCGGCGGTGTCAACTACGAAAGTATTCCGCATTTCTTCAAATGCTCGCCAAACTCGTAACTTAGATATTCACCTCCACGATCAGAACATAGAAATTTAATCTTCTTGTTACGTTGATTCTCTACCTCACTTTGAAACTCCTTAAACTTCTCGAAAGTTTAGGACTTATGTTTCATGAAATAGATATACCCATATCTACTCAAGTCATCCGTGAAGGTAAGAACATAATGATAACCACTGCGCGATGCTACACTCATTGGACCACACACATCGGTATGTATGATTTCCAATAAGTCTGTAGCTCGCTCCATCATACCAGAAAATGGAGTCTTAGTCATTTTACCCATCAGACATGCTTCGCATCTATCAAGTGATTCGAAATCAAGTGATTCAAGAAGTCCATCGGAATGGAGTTTCTTCATACGTTTCACTCCAATGTGACCAAGACGACAGTGCCACATATAGGTCGAATTATCGCTTGATTTCAAACGTTTAGCCTCAATGTTGTTGATATGTGTATTTCCACTATCGAGATTCAATAAGAATAGACCATCTATCAAAGGTGCATGTGCATAAAACATATTACTCATATAAATCGAACAACCATTATTCTCGGACTTAAACAAGTAACCGTCTCGCAATAAACAAGATCCCGATATAATGTTCATGCTCAACGCAGGCACCAAATAACAATTATTTAAGTATAAAACTAATCCCGATGGTAGATGAAGGGGTAGCGTGCCGACCGCGATCACATCAACCTTTGATCCGTTTCCCACGCGCATCGTCACCTCGTTCTTCGCTAGCTTCCGTTTATTCTGCAGCACCTGTTTCGAGTTACAAATATGAGCAACCGAACCAGTATCAAATACCCAGGCACTACTACGAGTACTAGTGAGATAAACATCAATAACATGTATATCAGATATACCTTTCTTCTTGATGTTGCCATTCTTCAAATCCGCCAAGTACTTTGGGCAATTCCGTTTCCAGTGACCTTCTCCCTTGCAGTAAAAGCACTCAGTATCAGGCTTAGGTCCAACCTTGGTCTTCTTCGTCGGCGTGGTAACTTTCTTACCACCCTTCTTGAAGTGTCCCTTCTGCTTAGACTTGCCTTTCTTGAATTTGGTGGTCTTATTGACCAACAACACTTGGTGCTCTTTCTTGATCTCCACTTCTGCAGATTTCAACATGGCAAAGAGTTCTGGCAACGTCTTGTTCATGTTTTGCATGTTGTAGTTCATCACAAAGTTCTTGTAACTTGGTGGTAGTGATTGGAGGACACGGTAAATCCCCAAAGCATTAGGAATCACAATACCCAAGCTTTGAAGTTTGTTTGCTTGCCCAGACATCTTAAGCACATGCTCACTGACGGAGTTGCCCTCTTCCATCTTGCAGTTAAAGAACTTTTCAGAAGCCTCATAGCTTTCAATTGCCGCATGAGTCTCAAAGATCAATTTGAGATCCTCGACAATATCATATGGGTCTGAATTCTCAAACCTTTTCTGAAGCTCCGATTCTAAACCATACAAGATAGCACACTGAACTGTGGAGTACTGAGTCTTCCGAGTGAGGTAAACATTCTTTACTTCATCGGGAGCATCAGCTGCAGGTGGGTCACCCAGCGGTGCATCCAGAACATAGGTCAAATTACCAGCTGTGAGGACAATCCTCAAATTGCAGAACCAATCCGCGAAGTTGCTTCCATTGTTTTTCAACTTTTCTTTCTCAAGGAACGCATTAAAATTGATGGTAGGGGCTGCCATTGATCTACAACATATTTGCAATAGTTTAGACTAAGTTTATGACAAATTGAGTTCAAATTAATAATAAAATTAATCTAGGTGAACTCCCACTCAAAACAATATCCCTCACATTGTTTTAGTGATCACACGAACCAAATCCACCACATCAACACCGATCATCACGAGAGTTGATATAGTTTCAATGGCGAACAATCGACATGTTCATCATATCTACTATATGATTCATGCTTTACCTTTCGGTGATCCGTGTTCCGAGACCATGTCTGTACATGCTAGGCTCGTCAAGATCAAACCTTAGTTTCCGCATGAGCAAATCTGGCTTGCTCACGTTGTATACACTTGCGGAATCTAACACACCCGATCATCACGTGGTGCTTCGAAACAACAAGCTTTAGCAACGGTGCTAACTAAGGGTGAACACTTTATGACTTGAAATTCATGTGCATGAGGGATCATCTTATAATGCTACCGTCGTCTACTAAGCAATACAAGATGCATAAAGGATTAACATCACATGCAATTCATAATATGTGATATGATATGGCCTTTCTTCTTTGTGCTTCCGATCTCCATCTTCTAACATGAACATGATCTCCATCATCACCGGCATTGCATCAAGGTCAATGACGCTTCTCCATGGTTGTCGTCCACCGGCTTCAACTATTACAACTACTTTGAATAGACACACGGGTCTTAACATAAATTAAAGACAACCATATGGCTTCTGCCGGTTGCCAACTTACAATAAGGAACATTGCATACATCAAATATAATCACAATCATGGCCATATCACATCACTGCACACCCCTGCAAAACAAAGTCGCCTCTACTTTCTTTGCATGTTTTACGTGGTTTGGGGCTTTCAATAAGTGTCGTTCTAACTTACGAACAAGAACCACAACATTGATACTAGTATTGTTAATCACCCGTTGTAAATTGGATCTTAACTATGCTAGGAGAAACAGGCACCCGCAAAGCCACTTATGCAATACAAGTTGCATGTCAAGCGTGGAGCAAGTCTCATGAACGATGTCATGTAAGGTTAGCCCGGGCCGCTTCATCCCAACATACCGCAAGATGCAAAGTACACAAGAAGAAATCGACAATAAAAGCATCAACGCCCACAATGACCATTGTGTTCTACTCGTGCAACAGATCTACATATAGACACGGCTCTGATACCACTGAAGGGTTTCGTAGCATGGAAAACAAAAAATTTCTACCGCATACAAACAAACAAGCCAAGATCTATCTACTAGATTGTAGCAACGAGTCGATGGAATAACTCACCCTCGAAGATTCCAAAGTGTTTAACGAGAGCGGATTCTCGTGGGTGATGTAGTCGTACTCTTCCTGATCTCAAGATCGCGTAGACGATCCTTCCGGCGCTGCGTTCCGGCAGCGCTCCCGTAGTCGGTCACACGTTCGGTACTCGACGAAGACCTTCCTCTCCCTTGTTCCAGCAGGCAGCGGAGGTTGTAGCACTCTCCTCGCGATTCCGGCAGCACAACGGCGTGGTACCAGAAGTAGAGGGGAGATCTCGCAGGGCTTCGCCTTAAGCCCGAGCGAGTATGATGTAGCCCGACCTACGGTCGTGACCACATCTTGGTCTCCAACTTACGCCAAGTCGTCATGGACTCCAAAGGTGAATCCGTTCCTCTATGCGAGCCCCCTTCCTACCCTATTGAATGGTATGCTACTTCATACTCCGTCACCTATGCATGATAGGTTCACATTGACAAGTACGGAGGCAAGGGAGGAAGCCCGGAGCATCAAGCCCGACAAGACGGAGGCTTGGAAGAGGAGACGGAAGAAGACAGATCGCCAAATGCTCTTTGTCGCCAGCGGTACTACCGGACCTGGCGACCGGTACTACCGCCAGGCGGTACTACCGCCCCCTGCTACCGCCACCAACAGACGACGCCAACAGAAGCCAAATACTCTCTGTCTCCGGCGGTACTACCGGATCTGGACCCGGTACTACCGGTCAGCGGTACTACCGTCCCCTGATACCGCTAGCTACAGACGGCTCCAGCTGACGCTCCAGGACCGCAAGCGGTACTACCGGTCCCAGAGCGGTACTACCGGACCAAGCGGTACTACCGGTCCCAAGTCCGGTACTACCGCTCCTGGCAGTGCCTGCACGCACTAGTTGGGCCACAGCCCATGTATCCCCCTTTACTTACCAAACCCTAGTTTTATCCCCAAACTACCTTTGTTTAGTGGTTGGCCTATAAATAGAGCCCCCACCCCTCATGTATCCCTTAGGCATAGATGATAGACTAAATAAAACCCCATTGTGGAATCTCTAGTTTTGCCTCATCCCCTTTACCAAGGGGACCGACTATCGTCACCAACCTCGATTGGACTTTGCATCACGCATCCATCGTTGAACAAGGCCTTGGGTTCTCGGTTTCTCGCCCCCAAGTCGTCAAGACCCTCCTCAAGGTGTTCTTCCCTCTCCGATGTGGATTTGAGGGAGCACGTTGACCGATCTTTCCTTGCGAGGATTCTATCGGACCGGTGGCCGCCGTTCGGGAGCAATCGACCTTGTATCGTGTGAGTTTTGCGTGTGTTCATCGTGTTCTTCGCGAGGTGTGTGTTCGCTTCCGCTACCTTCTCCCTTTCCCCTCGCTTTCCCATCGATTTGACCACGAGATCCATGAAGATCGGGCACCCAAGAGGTTAACCCCTCCATCATCTGGTATCAGCAGCTTTTGGTTGCCACGGATTTCTCATCGATTTGGTCTTTTCCCCATAAATTCGAAAATTTCACCAAAAATAGCCCCAATTCATGTTTTGGATCGATCTGTGATTTGAGTGCGTTTTGGTAGGTTTTGATCCGTGGATTACTTGCTAAACTTGTTGATCTACCTTCCTTTGCGTTCCCATAGCCTAATTCCTTGATTTCCCCCGTCGATTTGGTGTTTTTCTTGAAGATTTTCCGCCCAAATCGCCCCAAACTCGCGAAATCGCGTCAGATCTGGATTTCTCTGTCTCGAGCGGTACTACCGCTCCAAATCTACGGTACTACCGCCCAGCGGTACCAAAATCCGGTACTACCGCCCAAGACAGAAAGAAAACAGCAAGTTCTAGATTTCAGCCTCTCACCTTTTTGAGCATAACTTTTGCATACGAACTCGGATTTTGGTGTTCTTTAGCTCGTTTCGAAGAGGAGAAGGAGCTTTACATCATCATCCACGTGGTTCATGCTATCTACTCCATCCAAATTCTGTGAGCAAGGCGGAATCCAACAATAAAGGGTAAAGATCGTCGACGAAAGGTATAAACATTCCGCGACTTCTCCCCACTTGCATTCCTTTGTGAACCCCACTATCTTTGCGAGCAACAAACACCTATTGAGACTAGTTCCTCTTATGATTGCTTGGGCTATGCACATTTGATACCTTGTAGATTCCGAGCAAACATTGTGAGCGCTATCTCATATAGTTATCTTGTATAGTTGTTGGCACAAGGAAGAGGCAAGTGAAAAAGAAATAAAAAGAAAAGAGTGATACAAAAAGAAAAAAAAATAGAAAAAAGGAAAAGAGAAAAATAAAGAAGTATACATGTGCCTCATAGAATAGGAAGCGCAAGCTCGATGAACATCATATAGGTGGTACTTATTGTGCATATCTTGTAGCCCACCAATCTTATGCAATCGAACTAGCGTCTATCCTTGTACTTGTGTGACACGAGCTTATAGTCTTTGCTAGGTAATCATTTGGTTCTTAGCTCACTTTATCCGTCGCACAAGTCCCATTTATCCCACCGTGTGTGTTTCCTTGTACATATTTCCTATCTTGTGGATTAACTTGTTTTGCTTTGTGATCATTGTGGTTCTTTACTTGCCATTACAACATCTTGATTTCGGATTGGTTCTTGACATGCCACTTTCCATACCTATCCACCATAGGCCTTGTGTGTGTGTGTTTTTTGGTTAGTAGTTGGTTTTGGTGTTCCGCGTGAACTTCACTTTGCTTGGTTTATTGCTCTCAAGTGTGGCCACTTGCACGATACGATCTTCCAAGGTAAAGTAAGGTTTGACGTTGTATCCCTAACACCCTCTACCACTTCCATATACACCGCTTGGTCTTGTGAAGCATGTCTAGGGACTCCGGGACCGAGGATAATTTCTATGAAGAATCCACGATGAGCCACCATGCCTATGTCTCCACAAGCATGGATAACATGATGGAGCACTACACCAACAATGGCTCCACATGCTTGGGTGACATGGAGTGCTACAACAACAACAACTCCCCAAGCATGGGCGACTTCAAGAACGACAACGACAAGCTCCTCAAGTCGCACCGGCCAAGACGGAGCCTACACCTCGAGTGCGCCAAGGTCCATCATCAAATGGACAAGTTCCAAAGCGACCTCCACAACTTCAAGAAGGACATGGACAACGACTTCGACAAAAACATGAGGATGGTCGCCAAGACTAATGATGCTTTGCGCTCATTAGAAAAACATACAAGGAAGAGTGCCAAGGTCAAGGGACATCGTCGTGAGTGTCATGTGGATGATCAAGTGCGCCACCTACATCAACCATCGGCAAGGCACGACAATGACCTCCGTCGACACCATCACAAGGCACCTTCAACTTCTTGTGCCACCACCAAAATGGCACCAAGAGCAAGCCTTCGTCCATGCCATCAAGCTTCAATGACTACGCTTGCATTTGAAGACCTCATGACCGAGGAAAATGAAGACCTCTACTTCGCCAAGTTGGATAGCATGAGCCTCCCTCCAACACTACTACGAGATGGCCACAACACGGTCGAGCATGGGATTTTCCCTTCGACCATGGAGGAGAGTGATGATGCCCATCTTATGGCATCCAACTTTGAAGGCGACAAGGTCAAGAATGGTGAGCATGGGATTTTCCCTTCACCAAAGGAGGCGCATGGAGTTGAGGAAATCGAGCCTACCCCCATATGCTTGAGTGATGTTGTGGTACCAATCCCATGTGAGTATGAGAGCCACTTAGCCCACTTGAGTGAGAACAAGAGTGAGACGAGTGACTCCACCTTATGTGAGATTGAGTGCTTCCACTTGGAGGGCATGAGCGATACTACTAGTGAGTTGAGAGTGGTAGTTGATAGGTCAAGTGAGACCATTTCGAATTCTAACAACTTACCCTCTACCTCTAGTGTGTTCTCTTGTGTTGTGCTAGGTTCCATGGATGAAGACGCGCCAAGCCATGAAGCAATGATGCCTCAATTGGAGAAGATGTACATGGTGCACGAAGATGATGCTACGCCATGGCTACATCAAGAAAATGAAGTCGTCCACAAGGAGGCCACTACTTCCACAACACCCACTTCATATGAGAGGTATGACCAAGGTAACAATAAGGGTGTTGATGATGCCATGATCCCACTAGTGGACATGATGAATTGTGAGGATATGCATGCTATGGATGATACTTGTGACATTACATATGCTTCATCCACTTTCCCATGTGATACTTTGCCTTTGAATAATATTGATCATGTGGAATTGTTTGATTGCGATATCATTGCCATAAACATGCCATGCTATGCATCTTGTGTGTATCCTCCAATTGCTTTGGACTTGCCTTGTCATGCTAGTCATTCAATTTCTCCCGTTGCTTGCGATAAGATGAATGCTTGCTATTTCACTTGTTTTGCTTGCAACAATATTGATCATATGCGTTCTAATGAGATGGCACCCATAGCTTTCTCAAATTTTGGAGATTTTGATGATGGCCATGATAAGCATGTTCCCCACTTGCATACTCACCATGCATCTATTTCATACTTGATTGAAATTAATGGTGATATGCATAAAAAGAGATACGTCATGATGGATGATGTGTATATCTACCATGCACACACGTTCTTCCTTTTACATATGATGTGTGTAGGTACCCGCACGAGAATGTCAACCTCGGTTGAGCACGAGTTGACAAAAAGAGCTCTTGAGAGCATCCCACAAGTGAGTTCAAGATCGAACCCAGCTCTGATACCTTTTGCATGCTTTGCATCTTTCATGTGGACAAATTGCTCTTTCCTATGGTTTGATTGCAAGCATGTTAATGGTATTATCTTTCCTTGTGACATTCATGTTTCTTCGCTTTTAGATAATGATGCTTTGTGTGTTGCAACAAAAATGTTGAACAATTTACCTTTCCTATGTTTTGTGTGCAACCACAATTCCTTTAAGAACATGTATTGTCATGAGAGCTTCCAAGAATCTCGTCTTGTTGTTGCAACAAACATAAGGACCACTTGCTCTTTCATTTGGTTTGTTTGCAAACATAATACTTTTGTTTTGGATATGCTTCCTTGTGTGTTTTTGCCAAATTCTCCTATTCTTGCATCAAAGATGTTGATCAAATTTCTATTCGATTGCTTTGAGCGCCACCCTAACACATTGTATGGAGTTTTTGAGTTCCCACATTTGGATGATGTTCAAACGATTTCCATGCACTTTGACCTTGCATATGCATTCCATTTGCTATACATGCATTGTACTAATAGTGTTGTGAACAAGAATGGACATGCCACATTTGACATGCTCCTCTATCACGCACGAAAATATTTTGCTTGGTCTTTGTTGTATGAAGGTACAAATGCATACACGTCAACCTCTACCAACTATATGTTGACAAGAAGAACCGAAGAGAGTTACCTATGGCTACCCTTCATCGAGCTATCTCTACAAGCTAAGGTGACTTCCTTCTACTTGAGGACTCATGCTATAATCTTCGTGAATTGGCTATGCTTTGAGTGTTGCTTTGCTTTTGTTGCGAGCTTTGTAGGCTTCAAGGAAGGTGAAGGAACATTGAAGTGTTGTCAAGTCAATCTTCCCGAGGACGACTATATGGTGAACCCCAGGATCAAGAAGGTCTCTCGACCGCTTCTACTTTGTGATGAGCATGTAGAGTCGAGGACGACTCTTTTTGAAGGGGGGGGGGAGCTGATGTAGCCCGACCTACGGTCGTGACCACATCTTGGTCTCCAACTTACGCCAAGTCGTCATGGACTCCAAAGGTGAATCCGTTCCTCTATGCGAGCCCCCTTCCTACCCTATTGAATGGTATGCTACTTCATACTCCGTCACCTATGCATGATAGGTTCACATTGACAAGTACGGAGGCAAGGGAGGAAGCCCGGAGCATCAAGCCCGACAAGACGGAGGCTTGGAAGAGGAGACGGAAGAAGACAGATCGCCAAATGCTCTCTGTCGCCAGCGATACTACCGGACCTGGCGACCTGTACTACCGCCAGGCGGTACTACCGCCCCTGCTACCGCCACCAACAGACGACGCCAACAGAAGCCAAATACTCTCTGTCTCCGGCGATACTACCGGATCTGGACCCGGTACTACCGGTCAGCGGTACTACCGTCCCCTGATACCGCTAGCTACAGACGGCTCCAGCTGACGCTCCAGGACCGCAAGCGGTACTACCGGTCCCAGAGCGGTACTACCGGACCAAGCGGTACTACCGGTCCCAAGTCCGGTACTACCGCTCCTGGCAGTGCCTGCGCGCACTAGTTGGGCCACAGCCCATGTATCCCCCTTTACTTACCAAACCCTAGTTTTATCCCCAAACTACCCTTGTTTAGTGGTTGGCCTATAAATAGAGCCCCCACCCCTCATGTATCCCTTAGGCATAGATGATAGACTAAAGAAAACCCCATTATGGAATCTCTAGTTTTGCCTCATCCCCTTTACCAAGGGGACCGACTATCGTCACCAACCTCGATTGGACTTTGCATCACGCATCCATCGTTGAACAAGGCCTTGGGTTCTCGGTTTCTCGCCCCCAAGTCGTCAAGACCCTCCTCAAGGTGTTCTTCCCTCTCCGATGTGGATTTGAGGGAGCACGTTGACCGATCTTTCCTTGCGAGGATTCTATCGGACCGGTGGCCGCCGTTCGGGAGCAATCGGCCTTGTATTGTGTGAGTTTTGCGTGTGTTCATCGTGTTCTTCGCGAGGTGTGTGTTCGCTTCCGCTACCTTCTCCCTTTCCCCTCGCTTTCCCATCGATTTGACCACGAGATCCGTGAAGATCGGGCACCCAAGAGGTTAACCCCTCCATCAGAGTATGGTGGAGTATGAGAGAGTCCTCGGTGTTCTAGGGTTTAGACACACCAAGGAGGGGACAAGCCGGCGGCTAGGGTTTAGCTAGGCGGCGGCGAGTTGGTGCCCTAGGGGCCGGCGGCGGCTTGGGGCTAGGGTTTAGAGGAGTAGAAGTTGTGTGTGCTAGGAGGGAGCCCTGCCCCTCCTTATATAGGTGGAGGGGCCGGCCGGCCAAGGGGAGGGAGGGGAGTCCCTCCCCAACTCGGCTTGGGTGGTGCGCCGCCGGTTGGAGGAGGGATTCCCTCCCCAACTCGGTTTCCCACTCCTCCTCCTCTTTCCAAAACTTGCCGTTTGACTTTCAAACTAGCCGTTTGACTTTTCAATTTAGGATTTGAATAAACCCTTTATTTTGGACAGCGAAGACACTTAGTACATGATGCAATCATTCCAACTTGCAATGACACATTCATGTACCCCTTCCCCTCCGGAGTGCCGGACATTCCAGAACCTTCTAGAACATCCCCGATGAAAACACCGGAATCATTCCCGAACTCCGAAATGAGACTTTCCTTATATGAATCTTATTCTCCGAACCATTCCGGATCTCCTCGTGATATCCCGGATCCCATCCGAGACTCCGAACAACATTCGGTCTCTTTCTCATCATTCCATAACTACTCAAACAACGTCGAATCCTTAAGTGTGTCTCCCTACGGTTCGTGAATTATGCGGACATGATCGAGAGACTTCTCCGAACAATAACCAATAGAGGAATCTGGAAATTCATATGGCTCCCGCATATTTCTACGATTACTTTGCGATCGAATGAACCACTTACATACGATACCAATTTCCCTTTGTCTCACGATACTTTACTTATCCGAGCTTATGATCGTCGGTATCTCTGCATACCTAGTTCAACCTCGTTACCGATAAGTACTCTTTTCTCGTTCCCGTGATATGTTATCCCTTGTGAGCCAGTCACATGCTTGCAAGCTAATTGGATGACATTCCACCGAGAGGGACCAGAGTATATCTATCTGTCATATGGATGGACAAATCCCACTCTTGATCCATGTGTCTCAACCAATACTTTCCGAACACTCAATGCCACCTTTATAGCCACCCAGTTACGGTGTGGTGTTTGATGTCATCAAAGCATCCATCCGGTAAAGGTGATATGCATGATCTCATGGTCGAAGGAATTAGGTTACTATGTATCAGAAAGCATATAGCAATTGAACTATTGAAATGACTTGATCTTTATGCTACGCTTATCTATAGGAGTATGTCCACCATATCATTCTCCTAATGATATGATCTTGTTGTTAATAACATCTCAATGTTCATGATAGGGAAACCATAATCATCTATTAACCAACAAGCTAGTATTATATAGAGGCTTTACTAGGGACTTCAAATTAAGTTTACAAATCACACAAGTATTAATGTTTCCTTGTTAATACCATTATAGCATGAATGTAAACATTTATCATAAACACAAAGATATAATAATAACTACATTTATTATTGCCTCTAGGGCATATCTCCAACAGACGCCTGATAGCTTTAAGCCAGAGTACATACCTAGACAAAGTTCTGAAAAGGTTCAGAATGGATAAGGCAAAGAAAGGTTCAGTGCCTATGTTGTCAGGTAAGATATTGAGCAAGGCTCAGTGTCTAGCTATGGTAAATGATAGAGAAGCTATGAGCAAAGTGCCTTATGCCTCGGCCATAGGTTCTATCATGTATGCCATGTTGTGTACTAGACCGGATGTGTCCAATGCTCTTAGTTTGACGAGCAGATATCAAAGTGATCCAGGAGTGGAACACTGGACAGCCGTGAAGAACATCCTAAAGTACCTAAATAGGACTAAAGAAATGTTCTTAGTCTATGGAGGTGATGAACAGCTCGTCGTAAAGGGTTACGTCGACGCTAGTTTCGACACCGATAAGGATGATTCTAAATCTCAGACAGGATACGTTTATATTTTGAATGGAGGAGCTGTGAGCTGGAGAAGCTGCAAGCAAAGCGTGATCGCGGGATCTACAGTAGAAGCGGAATACATGGCTGCTGCAGAAGCATCAAGTGAAGGAGTTTGGATCAGGAACTTCATCACTGAGCTTGGCGTGGTTCCAAGTGCATTGGACCCACTGGAGATATTGTGTGACAACACTGGCGCCATAGCACTCGCTAAGGAACCAAGATATCATCCAAAGACCAAGCATATCAACCGCAAGTTTCATATAATCCGAGATTATATAGCAGATGGAGATCTGAAGATTAGCAAAGTACATACAGATCTGAATGTCGCAGATCCATTGACTAAACCTCTTCCACGTGTAAAACATGATCAGCACCTTAGTGCCATGGGTGTGAGATTGTTGCCAAATGTAAACTAGATTATTGACTCTAGTGCAAGTGGGAGACTGTTGGAATTATGCCCTAGAGGCAATAATAAAGATGTTATTATTATAATTCTTGTTCATGATAAAGTTTATATTCCATGCTAGAATTGTATTAAGCGGAAACTTTAATACTTGTGTGGTTTGTGAACAACACCGTGTCCCTAGTACGCCTCTATGGACTAGCTCATTGATTAATGATGGTTAAGGTTTCCTAACCATAGACATGAGTTGTCAATTAATAATGAGATCATATCATTGGGAGAATGATATGATGGACAAACCCAAACTAAGCGGAGCAATTAGATCGTGTCATCGTGTTCATCTTTGCGAAGCTTTTCTTATGTCAAATATTGTATTCCTTAGACCATGAGATAATACAACTCCCTGGTATCGGAAGAAAACTTTGAGGTCATCAAACGTCATCCTATGAGAGGGTGATCATAAAGGTGTCTCTCAGGTGATCGGAAAGTACCTGTTGGGTTGTATGTATCGAGATGGGATTTGTCCCTCCCAAGTCAGAGAGATATACTTCAGGCCCACTCGGTAATCGATATCAACACCGCTTGCAAGCATGTGGTTAAGGAGTTAATCACAAAGTGATATCGGATTACGGAACGAGTAAAGTACTTGCTGTGAACGAGATTGAACTAGGTATGACGGTACCGACGATCAAATCTCGGGCAAGTAAAATATCGCGAGACGAAGGGAATATATATATGGGATTGATTGAATCCTGGCATCGTGGTTCATCCGATATGATCATCGATGAATGTGTGGGAGTCAATATGGGTTTCCAGACCCCGCTGTTGATTATTGATAGAAGATCATGTCTGCATGTTCTCGATCCCGAAGGGTCACACACTTAACGTGTCTCGACGCTAGGATAGATTGGATAATTGGTTTATGATTTTTTGTTCGGAGTCTCGAATGTGATCCGGGACATCACGAGAGGTTCCGGAATGGTCCGGAGAATAAGGTTCATATAAGGCAATGCAGTTTTTGGAGTTCAGAATTGTTTCGGGTTAATTGGTATTGTACCGGAAGCTTCTAGAACCTTCCGGAGGGGGACCAACGTGGCCCCACCTGCCGGGAGGGGGCATGGGCCTATGAGGGAGTGCCCTGGCTGCATTGGGCCAGGGGCACAAGGCCCCATAGGGCCCAGCCGGCCAAACAAGGGGAAACCCTAATTGGAGCTTCTAGAAGGAGGGGGGGGACTTGCCCCCACTCTTCCCTCCTTGGCCGCTGGCCTAGGCTTGGGGGAGGGGCTAGGGTTGGCGCCCACCCCTCTATATAAAGAGGGCCGGGGGCGCACCCCCCACACCTTCCCCTCAAGCCTAGCCTCCCTGCTGCCCTCCTCTCTCTCTCCCTCCCGACTGCGTGTAGGCGAAGCCCTGCTGCAGAAACTCTCCACCACTTGCACCGCGCCGTCGCGTTGTAGATCCAATCAGTCTCTCCACCATACTTGCTGGACCGAGGAAGGAGGATACGTCGAGGTGCTGCACGTGTGCATCTCTCGGAGGCATCACCACTTGCGGTGTTAGATCGGAGCGGATCGCGAGGAGGAGAAGCGAGTACGACTACATCACCCACGTTTCGACGAACGTTCCGCTGTGCGAATATTCAAGGGTATGAAGATCTCATCTAATCTCTCTCGTTGTTTGCATCTCCTAGATTAAATCTTGGCTTTCCCGTTCGCATCCGTAGAATTTTTTTGATTTACTATGCTGCGAAACCCTTCAGGTGCAGGCCCCCGGCAAGGCGCGGGCGCCGCTGAGGAGGAAGGTGCCAGCGTCCAAATGCCCGTCCGCACCGGCGGGCGTCGGTAATGCGCCACCGAGGAGGAAGGTGCCAGCGTCCAAACGCCCGTCCGCACCCGCGGGCGTCGGTAATACGCCGCCGAGGAGGAAGGTGCCAGCGTCCAAATGCCCATCCGCACCCGCGGGCGTCGGTAATGCGCCGCCGAAGAAAGTGAAGGCGACCCGCTGCGCACAGCCTCCGATGCCACCTCCACCGATGAACCATCCGTCGTCGGCGCCTCCATCCGCCGACCCATCCGGCGCACATACGGTGTATGAGGAAATGCCGGAGAGGTAAAGAACACTTCTCTTCATCCAAATTTTAGTTTAGATGCATACATAGCCGGAGAATCATGAATTTTATTGCAATGTAGAGTCGATGATGAGTCTTTCATGGAGGCAATGAATGTTGGATCTTCGTTTATGCATGATGACACTGTTGAGGCATGAGAGGAATATGAGGATATCGATGAGGAAGGAGAAGGGTTGATTGAACCGCGCCCTCCCGGTCGGTCGACGAACTACACCATAGAGGAGGACAAGTTGCTTTGCAAGACATGGTTGACAATTGGAATGGATCCAACAACCAGAACCGATCAAATTAGAGACACATATTGGATGAGGATGAAGGCGTATTTCAACGCTAACAACATAAGTGGGAACGAGCGAAGCATGCGTTCTCTTCGGTCTCGTTGGTCGGGCATCAACACCGATTGCCAAAAGTGGGCGGGCGTGCAAGCCAATGTTGATGTCATTAACCCAAGTGGCACAAATGAGAATGATAGGGTAAGAAATGTTGACCATATGGCTCATATGAGATGGATACGATTATAGTTCATGTGGCTCATCTATTTTCTTTTGCTTGCTTTGTAGAACTCTATGGCTCAAGGATTGTTTAGAGATGTGGAAAAGAAGAACAAGAAAGGCAACAAGATTCTTGGCAAGCCATTCACGTTGCATCATTGCTATGAAGTGCTAGGGAATGAAGAAAAGTGGAAGACCCGCGGGAAATTGGATGCGGCAACCATGGCCGCCAATGCAACCGGTGACACAAAAATCATCGATGATGATGATTCAAGTGACGAAGGAAAGAAGAGAAGCTCCACTCCTCACTCGGTGAACAATGGAAGGAGGAATGTGCTTGGTAGGAAGACCGCCAAAGATATGAAGGGAAAGAAGGCCGGAGATGATGACATTGCCATTGCTATGGAAAGGATTGCAAATGCAAGGTTGCAAGCAAATGAAGATAGGAAGGTGGCAAGAAACTTGGAGAAAGAGGCTATGGATGCTATGGAGGCTCGGAGAGCCGCTTTGGAGGAGAGGCTAGCCGCCAACGAGGAGAGGAAGTTGGCTTTGGAGGAGAAGAGGCAAGCCAACGAGGAGCATCTACGCCTAGTGGAGGAGGAGAGGAAGCTTTTCTTGATGGATACTTTCCACATGGATGAGAGGCAAAAGGAGTACATCAACCTTGCTCGTGACGAAGTGTTGGCCAAGAAGAGATTGTTGATAGCCAACATGAACACACCCACGGCCGACATGTTTGGAGGAGGCATGTTTGGCGGAGGCATGCCCATATTTGGAGGAGACATGGGAGGCATGGCCGGCATGGGAGGCTTTGGAGGCATGGCCGGTATGGGAGGACCAAGCTATGGAGGAGTCTTCGAAGGAACTATGGGAACATCGGTGAGTGTTGTCTATGGAGCCATGGGAGCACCACCGGGAGGATTCGTGGCCTCTATGGATTCTACTATTCCTCCTTCAACCCAAGAAGAAGCAGAAGAAGACGATGACTTGGAAAATGCGGAAGTGTGAGATTCTATCTTGCATTTGTAATATGCAAATTGTGTGTTGCACTTTGTGTTCATTTGAACCATATGTTGTGTGTATTTGTTGAACTAAGTCATGTTGTGTGTCATTTTTGAACTATGTGATGTGTGTGTTGCACTTTGTGTCCATTTGAACTATGGTACATAATTTGTTTCATGATTTATGTGAGTATTTGATCATGTTAAATGCATAGTAATGTAGAAAGTTGTTTTTCGTCGGCGCACGCTGTATTTTGGAGCGCCCGACAGAGAAACCTTTTTAGTGCCCGAGCACGCGCTGCATAATAGAGCGTCTGGCGGGGGGAAATCCAGCGCAGCGCGCGATAAACGTTTACAGCGCGTTCGCAACGACATATAGCGCGCCGAAATTTAGTACGCCTGTGCTAAGACTTGTTGTCTCTTTAGATGATTGGTGTTTATATCAACCTTGACCCGTGAGCTGTAATAATTTGATACATAAAATTCGCAATAAAAGACCGTGTGCATTTCAGGATGCAGAGGCTAGAATTATCCCCTTTTCGAAAAAAATTCTGTTGGGCTTCGTTCCCATGTACCAGCTTAGTACGTTGGGCTTGAGATGGGCTTAAATCACATTGCAATCACGATTTCTGCTCCCGTCAACGATGGGCTTAAATCAGACCCAGACCAAAAAGAAGGGGCACCATCAACCATTGAGGCATCGACCAGATCGGACGGTGCCCGGTGCCGCAGTGCCGCTTAGCCGCCGGTCCACAAAACCGCCTCGAACGGTCAATGCCATGTGGGCCCGTAGCCGAGACCTTTTTCCAGTGCTTTAAAATCAATCTTCGGCATCTGTTCCCAATCGGAGGCGGAAGCAAAGCAGCCCAAGCGGAGCAGCGTGAGTGGAGCCGGACGGGAGTAGGTGAAGACTTGAAGAGAGGTGTGAGGGAGATGGCTGGGGGCGGCGGCGCCGGGAGGAAGGTGGCGGTCGCCGCCGTGCAGTTCGCCTGCACCGACACCGCGTCCGAGAACATCGCCACGGCCGAGAGGTACTGATGCAATCCAGTATCCCGTCCCCCAATTTGCAGAGTAACCTACCCAAGGAATCAGACTTAAATTGCTAGTACAGTATAGTATTTTGTTTTGACCCTGGATGTCTTGCGTTGGTGCAGCCGTGCATCTTATCGTTAAGCTGTATGGATTATTTTGGTGCTGTCTTTAGAATTTGCGGTGATTAGATTTCATTTTGCTATAAATTGGGCCGCCGAGGTACTCGATCCCCTCGCGGTGGCTTCGGCTTTATCATTGACATGGAATGCTGTACTATGTTAATTGTCCTGTAGGATCATGAAACTCTACGCCTAAGCGGCGCAGTTTCTTTCCCTGTTGTGTTATACTTTCAGTTAGTCATGGTTCCAAATTAGGTATGAGGAAGGTACATAATCACGATGCTTTTGGATCTCTGTTACTTTCTAACTGTAACTACACACCGAATCTCAGTTATATTTTGTAATTGCAAAACGACCATTTTTCAAGGAGGTGTGTGCAAACTAAACTACTGACCTGACCACAACTTGCTTTTTAGTTGGACCAATAGGCCATAGCTGTGACCTTTATGCCAATTAGTGTTTGTAATTTTGCACAAGCTGCTGCCACTCTTTCTATCTTCCACTTTATTCTTCAGATCTCGAGAATATAACCTATAGCGGTTGTCGTGTTTTACATTGATTTTCCAGGTTCCTTTATCTACTGTTTCTGCACTTTTCTCTGACTTGATGCAATGAGAATAAACTTTGATGTGTCGAATAGTTGATGCCATTCGCACAATACAATTACAACCCAGAAGATCGAGAAAAAAACTAATTGGATGGCAATCAGTTGCTCCATACATATTAATAGCCTGGCTGAATCACAAATATGAAACACTACATATGTTTCAATTTGTATCTCTGATGAACAGAGCAAGAGCACCATCCATTTGCACTAGGCATGCGACTTGCTTTGTACACTAACCACCACCAAAGCACACCCAGTTGGTGTGGACTTGACTCCTCAGCCATCCCAGAAGTTATTGTTCTTTCTGCATTTTAATACATTTTTTTTGAACTGGAACATGCATTCCACTTAAACATGTTGTCCAGCAGAATCGCTGGCAACCAAACCGATTATAAAGTCTGGAGCAACGTCCATCCAGCTAGATGAGAGAGCGTTGTCCTGATAAGCAAATTGAACCAGCCTATGGGCTACTTTATTACAATCACGGCGACAAAACGTAAAAACTGCATGATCGAAGTGCAGTTGGCTCAAGCTCCTCGCCTCGTGGAAAAGGAATCCATTATCCGAAAGATCATAACCTCCCTGCTTGATAGCATTGATCAGAGTAGAACAATCAGATTCGAAGATCACCTGATAAACACCCAGCCCTGCCGTAGCTTCAATCGCCGCAACACATGCATTAGCTTCAGCTTGGAGGGCGATTTTTAGATTGTACAGCTTTCCTGCCCATTTTACTTTAAACCACTTTCATCAACATATTTTGGATAGACAAACCAAGTGAGCCAACTTATGTTATAGCTGTGCCGGTGTTAATGGTTTTGATCATTGACTCCGGCATATTATGCTGTAGCTCTCTATTTAGTGGTTTTGATCTGTATTCATCCTTAATATACGGATTCTTTCCTTTTCTTGCCACTGTTGCTCTTTGCTAGCAGCATCTTCGAATGTAAAACAACAGTGTAGAATCATAGTCCATGGTTCATAGGTCACCTTTTTTATGAACTATTTGTCTGTCAAAGGTGCTATATGTACGGTGTTTTGCGTACGATTTGTTTACGATGAGACTAATCAGTATTGGATAATTGTGTTTTAGTTATCCTCTAATGTGTGTGGGGCCACTTTAACAAGTCTCTACACACTTTTCATCGTAATAAATCATGTTGAAAAGATCGTATGTGCATCACTTCTCTTAGCAAAATTTCAGTTTTTCCATGTTTATGCACAAGAACTGGAAATTCCTTCTGATAGTGATACTAATCGGGAATTAATAGCTTTGTGGTCTCTATCTGTTTTATTACCAACGGCGATGACTTAGGAATGCTGCTCTGTTTGCTCTCACTCGTTGTATCTGTCATTTGGAGAACAAAAGAACTTAAGGCATTGTTGATAATTTGTGTTTCAGGTTGATTAGAGAAGCTCATAATAAAGGTGCAAACATTGTGCTCATCCAGGTAAATTCATATGATAAATAGATGTGATGTTCAATGACAAATGACAAAATTTGGACCTGCAATATTTATTTCAAGACATGCATGGCAGACATATTAGTTTGGGTTGTATTCTGCCTTTCACAACACAAAGAAGACATCTGCATGACAGACATATTACTTAATTCTCATTCATTCATATATGTATTAATTTTCTAGGAGCTATTTGAAGGGCACTATTTCTGTCAAGCTCAAAGGATGGATTTCTTTCAGCGTGCTAAGCCTTATAAAGAGAACCCAACTATAATGAGGTAGGCTCGCTTGCTCAATCTGAAGCATTTGGAAAGCTACCAGTGCCTTCTCCATTTGGTGTCTATAATATTCATAGATTCACTTTGTACTTTATGGTCCATAGAATGCAGAAGTTAGCAAAGGAGTTGGATATTGTGATACCAGTAAGTTTCTTTGAAGCAGCAAACAATGCTCATTACAACTCAGTGGCCATTATTGATGCTGATGGCACTGATCTTGGCCTATACCGCAAATCACACATTCCAGATGGACCAGGTATCGCTTTATGGTTTAATTTGCCTGTACCAATATGAACTGTAAGTGGCTTATCTGATCTAGAAAAACTATTTCTTTGTGTCAGGTTATCAAGAGAAATTTTATTTCAATCCAGGTGACACCGGTTTCAAGGTAAACGTGATATCATATCTGTATTACACACCACTTCGGTTTAAACTAGATGTACATACTGTAGCTGTGACTGTCATTGTTATCGGTGGAAACCTTCTAGTGAAACTGCCTTTTATTGATGCAGGCTTTCAAAACCAAGTATGCAACAATTGGCGTCGGTATGTTATCTATATTTACAGCAATAGATTTTTTATTTAATTTATTCAAAATAGCACTTCTAATATTCTGTGGCATAACCTCAATAACTTTGTAGGTTTACTTATTACTGATCATGGAATCCATCCTTTGTAGGAATTTGCTGGGATCAGTGGTTCCCAGAGACTGCAAGGGCTATGGTGCTTCAGGGGGCGGAAGTATTGTTCTATCCCACCGCTATTGGATCTGAACCCCAGGATACTAACCTTGATTCCCGTGAACATTGGAAGCGTGTCATGCAAGGCCATGCCGGTGCTAACTTGGTACTATTACTTGTTTCCTTGTTATACGTTATAATGCGCTCCTCTAAGAGATATTTCTTCTGTTTCTTATTCTTCTAAATGATACTACTACCACTTGGCTCGACTGGTCTCATAAATTCATGCTTCACCTTAATATGGGCAGGTTCCTCTTGTCGCTTCTAACCGGATAGGAACGGAAACTGTTGAGACTGAGCATGGCAACAGCACTATAAAATTTTACGGAAATTCATTCATCGCAGGTAAATCCGCTTTGGTGTGTACTTTTTACAGGGTAGGTACAACTGCACAACAGTAAAAGCATGATGTTAATATACATGGCTGCGTGGGCAGGGCCAACTGGAGAAATCGTGAAGCTTGCAAATGACAAAGATGAGGAGGTGCTCGTGGCGGAGTTTGACTTGGATGAGATCAAATCTATGAGGCACGGCTGGGGGATATTCAGGGACAGGCGTCCTGATCTATACAAAGTGCTACTGACATTGGACGGAGAGAAATCGTAGGCTTCCACTTTGAGGTTATCCGCCCATGAAAGTGACAGCAACCAGTTCCACAATATTGGGAAAACACAGGGTCCATGAATTCGGGGTCCATTCGTAAAATCAAAATGGTACATCTTCTTCTGTTCTATCTTTTCCCTGCTAAAAACAATGCTTTGCCTCTGGAGAAGGCACCTCTGTGTTCACATCTTGGTGGTTTTGCACCAATATAGGATTACATAATAAATAGTTGTCATGTGATGCTCCGATGAACACGAATATTTGAAATGAAAGACTTCACAGTTCTTGGGAGTAGTGTTGTTGGTTTTTGATCACTGAAGCCAAAGAAGTGGGATCATAATTGGCAGAATCGGCATCTTTGACCCCAAAATACCGTTCACGGTGTCTCCAACGTAGACCTATCAGCTATCTGTCACGTGTGAGCTTTTCCTTTTCCATCCACTAAGTGCAGGGATCTTGTGAACCTAGAGCTGTAGAGCGCTTTGGCAGCTTTGCGCACGCACGCGGTTATCCTTAGCTGGGAGCAGCAGAGCATGTACTACTGTACTTGGTTGCTTTGGTTCAGACGTGAGTGTGTATTTTTTTTTTGTCGCTGTAAATGAGTCGTTCAACTGCACATCCGATTTGGCAATAGAAAAGGAAGACAAAAAATGTAGTAGATGTAGATTGCTGAGCTATGGGAGAAAGTCTGAACAAAATTTCTGCGATATTTACAACTCTTTTTTTTTGGAAAGAAAGATGAGAAACAGCATGCCACGATAACTTATTTAACCTGAGAGGAAGAAACTAAAACCCATGTTCTATCCGTTCTTCTATCTACCGGCCGGGATTGCTCTTGCATGCGGTGACATCAGCGGTTAATCTGCTGCTAGTTCTCGACTTCCTGGCCATGGCACTGATCATCATCGACTAGTTGTTGATCCTGGCGGGCGAAGTGGAGCTTGAGGCGGCCGTCCTCCCGGCACGCCTGGAGCAGCTCCCGCGACGGTATCCTGACCTCCCGCAGCACCAGCCGGCCGTCCCCGCGGTGCGCCCTGAGGTACTGCCATGGCTTCCCGGCCGCGCCGATCACCGATATCGGCGGCGGGAACACCCTCCTGCCGCCGCTTGCCCTGGCCGGCACGGTCGTCTCCTCGTGGTCGTGAAAGTGCTGTACACCCTTGTATTGCTCTGCTTCCATATCTTCGATGGCATCGCCGAGGTCGACGCCGCCCGAGCTCTCGGAGCTCTCCGAGCCCAGGCCCTCGGTGCAGAGGCCGGGGTCGCGGGACGTGGCTTTGTTGGAACCGGGGTGGCCGCTCCTGGCGCCTGAGTGGAGGTCGAGAGGCGGCGGCGGGGGCGGCAGCGGAGGTGGTGGCGGGGCGGGCGGAGGCGGCATGAGGACGCCGTGGATGATGGGGCCGAGCATGGCATGGCCGTACCTCTGGTGGCCGAACGGGTCTATTGCCTGCAAGGACCTCGCTGCAGTGGGCGAGCCCACCATGGCAGCGGGCGCCGGCGCGGTCGTCGGGCAGCTGCTGCTGCCGTAGCCGTAGGCGCACGTCGTTGCGGCCATGCGCGTGCGTACGTGGTGAAATGGAACTCGAACTCCCTGTTGGTCTTGGAAGCCGGTCGGGTCGTGCCTGCTGCGGAGTCTCTGGGGGTCAGAGGGGTCCCTTGAATTATAGGGGGCGAGGAGATATGGTAGTCGGGACTCGTGGCCTGCCTCTGTGACGTCCCGCGGAGGGCGGTGGCGGCTCACTCACTCACTCACTCATTCCCTGGTGATATGGTGGGCGCCCTATGCTAGCTGAGCTACCGTGTTGGGCTGCGAGATACAGATACAGATACAGATACAGATACAGATACGGATACTACTGCTGCGGCTCTGTGGCTGCTGCCCCTGCGTGCAGGGCGTGGGTCGGGGTGCGAGATCGGTGTGGTCTTGAACGTTTCTTTCGGAACCCACCGGGGGCGCTGTATTTCGGTTGCAGAATCGTGCAGTAGATGATATCACGGATCCACACGACACCGATCCCTCCTTTTAGGGCTGTTTTGAAGCAGCTTCTGGTGTAGGTGGTTGCCTTTGAGGCTTTGACCAGCATATGTATGGATCCCCGGTTTTGCTCTCGGCCGATTTGAAACACGGTTGATAATTCTCTGCTGTGTTAATGACCAGCTGATGACAGAACAGCAGGTTCAATTGTTATCGGTTCCCACTTCAAGGAACGTAGGCGATCCAGCCATCGGAGGTACAAACCAAACCAGGTGACTCCATGTCAGGCTGGAACTCTTGACCAAAGTTGCTGGTCGAATTAGACGGCATCCAACTAAGTTTTGTTTTTGTTTTTGTTTTGGAGAAGGCATCTAACTAATTGTTTGGCCTTTTGCATGCATAACTTCTTTATTATGCCTCTAGATAGAGTAAAAACAAGTTTTCCTAAAATAAAAGATAGAGTAATAAACAAATAAAAGCGAGCGTAAGAAAGAACACGAGAAGCCTATTCCGTGTGAAGATTAATGCTCGTCGGAGAAAGAATCTCATCTTCAAAATGAAATATGGGCCTGGGTGGGTTATGATGACATTGAGCAAGCCGTCCACTTCTCCGCAAGGATGGAAAATGGACCGCCGCGTCGCTCTTGGGATTGCAATTCCGATCGACAACATGCACCTCCCTCCTTGTGACCTCTCTTGTCTTGACGAGAACTTCATCCAGAGAAAAGTGCACGATGCGATTAAGGCATTGACTCACGACAATGCCCTAGGACCGGACGGAGGCCTCACCGGCTTTTTTCTTCAAATCTTGTTCGAGCATTATAAAAGAGGATGTTATGAAACTCATCGGCCTTTTTCTCCAATCGTTCAATCTAAGAATTTTCATTGGCGCAATTCCACCAACATAGTGTTGCTTCCAAAGAAGGAGGTGGCTGAATTTGTCTCCGACTTCAAGCCAATTTTAGTCTCATTCATGTCGTCGCGAAGATTGTTGCGAAATAAAAAATGATTACTACTAAAGTGGAGTCTTTCATGAACACCCTACTATCCCGATCCCAAAGTGCTTTTGTCAATACGCAGAGCAACCACGACAATTTGTCATATACGTGCGGAACTATGCAACAGGGTTGCACAAGACAAGAACTCTGGCCCTATTGCTCAAGCTTGACATAGAAAAGGCCTTTAATCCGGTGAGATGGGACTACCTTCTATATTTTCTCCAAAGGCGTGGGTTCCTGCTGATATTCCGAGAATGGCTTGTTACGATTCTCTCCACCACATCAGCATTCCGAGAACACACAAGTTGCACCTCTTCCATGTTAAGACATAAAGAGAACAATGATACTAAGCCACCAAATGGCTGCACGGCTCCACGCATGCCCTCTTAAGCCACACTCAATGCCAAATAGGCTTACAACTCACTCCCACATCAATTACTCGACAAGAATAATCTTAGCAAAGCTCCATCCAAGAATGGAAAGTAGGCGGGACACAAATCTTCAAAACGGTATCACCATCAAAACCAGGCATCTTACTAGCACGACCCTCACTACCGGCTGCCTCAAAACCGCGTCATCTAGAGTTCTTGTAAATGGAGTGTCGGGCTCTCCAGTCAAGCATGGTCGGTGCTTGCGACAAGGAGACCTTTTTTTATCACTGCTCTTATCCATCCTCGCAATCAAACCTTTGCAATTCATTCTAGATATGAAACGACAAAAGGAGATCTCTAGCGGCTCCGTGGACGTGCAACTTCCATTTGTATCTCCCTTTTTGTTGATGAAGCGGCCATTTTCATTCCACCGATCAGAGAGCATTTCGATAACCTTACCCATATTCTCAAAGGTTTCAGAGAAGCCGGTCTTGTTACAAATGTGCATAAGAGCATGGTGGTTCCTGTTACATGCTCCAAGATCAAGCCTAATACTATTCTTCATGGTTTAGCAGGCATTCGATCTCACTATCCAATAAGATACTTAAGGTTGCTATTGTTGGTGCATCGCCTTAGAACTGCACATTTTCATTCACTTTACATCAAATGGCAAAAAACTTCCAATTGGTCAAGGGAAATTTGTTACCACCACTACTAGGGCAACTCTCATCAAGACAGTAACCACCTCACAAGCCATCTATCCCGTCACCACCTTGCTCCCCAAAAGGAATTATGCTGGCCATCCTCAAGCTTGAGCATGCTTTTCTTTGGGTGGCTTCAGATCAAGTTTCCTATAAAAAATTCAAAGTAAAATGAGGTCTTGTTTGTCGACCGAAGAACATGGGAGGACTTGGTATTTTGGACCTCGAGAAATTTCCGAGAGCTTTGAGTCTAAGATAGCCTTGGTTTGGATAGTTGGAACTAGAGCATCATTGCATCGGGTTGGGGAAATCTTGTGATCACATGGATATAGTCTTCTTCTATGCATACATTACCGTTACAATCGGAGATGAGAAGGCCATTAAATTTTGTCATTCACCTTGGCTTTGATGGTCTCAACCCTAAGGACATTTTCTCCCTCCATCCTCACCATCTCTAAGCTATTTGGTCTACAAGACCTTAGACCAAGAGTTTTGAATTCATAGTTTAAGCCTTTATGGGCACATTTAAATCCTCCACTTTAATGAGTTGTTCACTATTTAGAGTAAGCTTCAAGAAGTGCATCATGTCAAGGGAAAATATTGACAAAATCATTTGGAAGCTCACCACAAATCGAAAATACTCTACGACCTCGATACCTGGAACAATTTAACACATTCACTTGCATCTTTCATGATGCCCATAGTTGGGGGGGAGGGGATTGGGCCCCACTAAATGAAAATTCTTTGCTTGGTTGATCCTTCAAAATAGAGTGTGGACAGAGGACCACCTTTGCCGCTGAAGTTTGTTGTATTATGTTATTTTTCCACTTTGCAAGAGGAATAAAAGTCTATTTTAGTGTGTATTTTTCATCAATGTCTCGATATTGAAGATGGCATCATGCGGAATAAAAGTCTGACGTGTTGTATCCCCATCTTGGTGTGGTCGTGAAGATCGACATGTCTGATACTGGAGAATTTGTGGTGCTTTGGTATCACAATTGACGAACTTTGGTCTTGATAGTCATTGTACACCAATCGACATGCCTCAGCTATGCCACAACTATGATAATGTTAGGAGTATTTTGGTCAGAGGCTCCCTCATTTCGATCATTTGTGCTCAATGCATGTCTTCTTCGCTGATGGTACCGCGACAAAACAACAATGGGACAACTGGCCTTTGTAAGTGTCGTGTCCTAGCCATAATACATTCATTCAATAAGTTTTGGATGTACCAAGCATTCGAATATATTTTCAAAGAACTCTAAAAACAATGTTGTCACTACATGGAATGTGTTATTCTATGACCTTCTAATAGTGACCGTGAAAAAAATCGTCATAATGTTATGACGATTTTGCACCAGATGATCGTAAGCCATTCGGAAGGTCCAAAACCTTAAAACATTAAGACGATTGTGCTAAAAAACGTCATAGTTTCATTAGGTCAAATCGTCATAACCTAATGAATGCAGCTCACGGCCTTATTTATAGCTCACTATGACGATTTAAATTCGTCATACTGTCCAAATTAGAAAAATTTAAAATAAGAGGTCGGCCACGTCATAAGTTGTGTCTATGTGTCATGTCTACGTGTCAATTTTTAACTATAAATTATTTTCATGTATTAATTTTTGCTTATGGATCTGGTCCGTTCAACTCCCATCCAACGTAGAGTGGATCACCAGAAGAAGCACACCCGTGGCCTCAGAACACTCCACGCACGCACGCGACCGGCGACACCCTTCCTCCAAAGTCCAAACCCTAGCACCCTCCTTCCTCAACGCCTCCGCCGCCACCTCCTGCCTGTCCAGCCGCCGTTCCTCCCACCTCGCACGTGTCTCTATCCCCTCTCCTCCCCTCACGGTCATCCTAGGCCGGCCTCCAGTTCCCCTAGTGCTCCCAGGAGAGACCGTCGGGCCTCACCAACCCGCCCATTTCCGTCCATCTCGATCTCGAGATCTAGTCATCGCCGGAGTTTCTCCACCTCTGCCACCTCTCTCTCTCTCAACTACTCTTCTATTGAATCAGAAGTCGGCGATGTCAATCTCCCTAGCGCACGTCTTAGGGGATTCATCACCACCATGTGTAAACCCTAGATCGGCCGACATCGACGGCGGACCAGCAAGGCATCGCTCGGCTTCGCCCGCTCCTCCCTGGTCCGGCTACACGATGCTCCTCCAGCTAACCGACTAGGGAGGCCGGCCTTGCGCCCTTCTCTGTCTCAGGCCGATATCCGGCGATGGCTTGCCTGGTCATGGTGTCCTGCTGGGTAGACCAAGGCCGCCGGGTTGCCCCTCGATCCGGCGCTGCTCCTCCCCCACGAGCGCCACAAGGAGACCCATCTCTTGCTGCTGCTTGACTCCTCCGACGGCTTGCTACTACACATCGACCCGGTCCGTGTTGAAGCACTTCTCCCCAAGTTCCTTCACGTTCTCGCCGGACCGACCTGCCACCACAACTCCCACATGGATGCCGCTCCTGACGACGTCCTCCCAAACCTGCTGCTGAGAACCCCGGTGAGGCTTCCCTCCCCCTGCTACTCCTCCCACATCTCATGTGTGTGTATGTACATCAGCGTCTCAATTTATATGTCGCCTATTTACTTTGTACTTAATTGTGCATCGGTAGAGAGTGCTGGTACAACTTAACTTGCAGGGTTGTGTGCATTGGTAGACAATTCTGGTATAACTGAATTGTGCATCCATAGACAGTGACTAAATATTTATTAAATAGGGATTGATCGCTGATATGCTTTTATCTTGTTAACTGTTTTACATTCATCATTATTAAGTCATTTTCTGCTGATTAGTTTAGGCGATGCAGCCTTTGGATATACATCAACTACATCACAGCTCCATGGGACATATCTTCAGACCTGCTCCATGTCTGCTTGAATGCGATGACCATCGTGTTCTTCTCGGTTGCTCCTACAGAATCAGGACGAGCTCAGGAATATACTTATAGACTTCTAATTGGACACATTTGCTATTGTAGTCCCACTTCTTGTATATGTTATGTTACACACTAGTCCTGCAACTCAATTGTGTCTCACTCTAGTGCATTCGAGAAGCGAGGCGTGTTCCTTGATAGAAAAACTTCTCTGAAGGTTGAAGATGAATAGTAAGATGGTAGGCACATGCATTAATTAGAGCCCGCGTGTGTCTGCCCTGTTTAAATTATGCCATCACTGGTCTATTTAATGCATATTAAACGTGCACCCTGACTCCCTGACTGTATTCACCATATTCCTTACCGTATACTTCAATTCTTCTCATTTTCCTAACCATTTATGTTTCCTTGTCCACAGATCACATAGCTAGTTATTGACAATAGGATATGAGGGGCGGCGTACCCAGGTTCCAGAAGTCCGGGTTATACATAGTTGTTGCTCATATCTTGTCGCTACATAGCTTTTGTATGTATCTTATGGCTATATAGCTGTTGTTTATATGTGTTTACCATATTTCCTTCATTCTCGTGTAGAAGAAAAGTTAATCGTTATGACTATTATAGTAATTTCTGTTCTCAATTGATACCTGTGTGTGTATCCTTGCTGTATCTGTGGGGATTTAATATTATTGATGTAATTCTTGTGTGGAAGAATAAATACCAACTGTGTTTCAACTTTGCGTCAGTATTGCTTCCAAACTGAATGTCTGGTTCATTGATATGTATGCAGCACTGCATACAACTTGTGCTCTTTAATAAAAAATTCCCTAGTATCCATCATGTTTGAACTAGTCTATGATTAGCTCTATACAATACTTTCTATGGACATTTTTATTCTGTATATAAAAATTATCAGCTAAAAGATATGCCAAAACATCTTCAACTAGTATATGTAATTTTGTACAGGTACTAGTTGTACATCTGAAGCAAATTGGATGTTTGATTAACTATTTTGCTATTTCTTGTCTGATCTTGGTTGTTTGTTTATGGGTGGTAGGACAAGGTGCGGTGATTACGTGGAGCTGGAGAACTTCGAGAACCTTGTCTAGTAGGGTTTGCATCTATCTTTTCTCTAGCGAGATGGCGGGGCAGCTGCAGGTATCTTCTCTTGTTGTTTGGTATTCTTCAGCTTATTCCCTTGCAGCGAGAATAAAATCACTTGTCTCTTGTTTTGCTGCTTTCGTGTGCTTGATTGGTGATGTGAAAGCAGTAGTTGTTACATATCCTATATTATGTGTGCATATGTTTGACTGACAAGTATATTATGTGTGCAGAAGGAAACCAGCCACACCAGCGGATGCTAGACACTTTTGAAACAACCCCCCTTTCGCAGTACAGATCCCGTGACCACCTCGTCGAACTGGTGAGTTTTCCCATCCTTCCCTTGGATGTTTGTGTGTATGCCTTAGCAGAGCGATATGTGATCTGTTTGATTCATCCGCTCGGTGTGGTCTTGACAAGATCTGAACTATCATTGCCCTGTGTGGCCTCTGAAATCCGATAAAATATTTGTTCTATTGATTGCATAGCGGTAACATGTATAGTAGAAAATCGGGCATTCGTACATTTTTTATTCCAATTCATTAATGTTTCTGTTATTTCTTTAGTAGTCTGTAGTTACACCTACTGGTGTTTTTCTCTTCGGCAACATTCTTGTTCTTGCTGTTACAATATATGCGGTATCGGCATGTTTTCTTTTTTGGGATGACATTGACTGTTCTTTTTTGAACACATGGAAACTACTGCTGTAGTTTCTAATTTTTTATACTAGAGTTATTAGGCAGCAACCTCTTCTATTTGTGTTGCGATGGAATTATATTCACTATTGAATTAACATAATTACCAATGTAACATAGATTGTGAAATCTAGAGCGAACATTTCTGATAAGCAGTTGTAGGTATAGTTAGGGACTGATCTATTTAGTAACATAGAAAAGGTCCATTTTTCATGTTGTGAACATTTTAAACCCTGTTGCAACTGAAAATAAAGTAATGTATTGTTTATGTGGGCTAGGATAGTGCTTTATTTGATGTCCAGAAACATGCCCATTTGTTCTATTTACATATACTGTTAGATACTTTACTGTTATTATCTCACGTGTTCTATTGCTGCTACCAGATATATTGTGGTGTCATCTTACATGAGCTCCAGACTAAGTTCAAAGAAGGCAGAAGACTGATGCGGGTTTTGCTCACATGATTGTACAGTTCATGTAGCAAGTGGCTCGAGATGTACATACTTGCAGTTTTCCACGGTTGTAATATACTAGTGTATGATTTGTAGCTGTTTTATATTCTTGGGTGATGTCAAATATGTCCTGAGTGTAATATTGATCTAAATTTGGTCATCATTCATAAAAATTAATGTTATTTGGCCTATCCATAAGTAATATTTGATGTTTACTGTTGTTTGTCTGAAATGAAATAAATGCTAGATGGGCTGTAAAAAGGCCTCAACATAATTTAAAATGGTTGAAAATAAAAAAGAAACGAACCTTTAAAAGGAAAAGGCCATGAAAATAGAGAAGGCCAACTTCTTGGGCTCGGCCCAACAAATCAACTGAATTAACACAAAAATTAATTGACCAAGTTGTTGGGCTTGGCCCATATAAACAGTAGGTATGGACTGGGCTGATTTCGTGCCACGTCGGACTGGCCACGTGGGATCTGACCTGGCCATGTCAGTTTTCCCATGATGATATCGGATCGTCATAACAGTTATGACGATCCAATATCGTCATATACGGATATGACGATTTCACTAAAATCGTCGTTATAGTTCATTTGCGACGCCCAGCTTTCGACGATCTCAAAATCGTCATAGAATCGTCATAAACGGACTATTGTGACGATTTTGTGACGAAAATAGAGGGTCATATATAGCCAGATTCCTTGTAGTGTGTTTTTAATTTTTAGCCTTATTCAAAACTTTAGCTGCCCAAATATTTTTTGTTGAATAGGTTATCATATCTGCAAACACACTACCATGTTATCTATCATACTACCTTCTGATGACTGTGAAATATAGCCATCCACACTCAGATTTAAACTGGATATTATTCATACTTTTGATGAAATATCTCTCTAAACCTTGCCACTAATGCCTAATGATCAAAGGGGTATGCAATCCTTTCTTTCTATTTTTCCCTGCGCAGATAATGGCGTATGATGATGGGAATCATAACATTAAAGTCAAATATACGAAATTTCCAACACGACAAAGAAACCAGAAGCCGTGAAACGAAGACAAAAGCTTTAAGGACCAACTATACGGTGGAAATAAAATTTCGACCGTATAGTTCCGGTTGTATAGTTGCCATCGACTCTGTTAGGTCAAACAAAACAACTTTCGGGAAGGGACCCTATATAAAGAGGCCTCGAGCGACGAGAAACGAGAGCCGCACCCCACAGAACACAACACCGAAGAGCCGCCGGAGGAATAAATCTAGATCTAATGTCCAAACCCTTCTCCACCACCATAGCCATATCCCACCACTTGTAATAGTAGATCTCTTCTCCAATTGGAGACATTATAATACTATTTGCTATCAATCTTATGATCTCTATTACAATGTTTCTGATTGATGATTTCATCTCTATGTGTGAGTAATTCTCTTTGGGCTAAGGGCTTCAGCCTAGCCATGTAGCATGTGCATGTTATTTATCATAGATGGGATCATGTATTAGTTTGTATGCCATGATGATTATTGTATCCTCTCTTGCCTCAATCTAAGGACTTTTTAGGTACCCAAGACCCTGAGGATTAATCCAGGTATAGGGAGTGTGTGTAATGACTAATCCGCAGGATGGGAACCCTAGTAACAGAAAGGATAGTACGACTGTATGTGAGGGATTTACTTGGGATTAATGGTGACGTCACTATGCATATCATTAGTTATCTTCTTATATGGATGAGATTAGTAGGTTATTGCTATAAGAGGTTGCTGAGGCAATAGCAATTATGGATGCACTGCCCACATATAATTATCCTGCTCTAACAATTACATGCATACTTTATTATTATCTTTTATTTTCATCAGATGTTTTGCACAGCTATAGGTGAAACCGAAATCCCTAAGCCCTCTCTCTCCATCATCAACAGCAACAAAAGATCGCAAACTTTTGGTCCGGTAAAACACAAAAAGAATTCCAAAACTCCCGAAGGTCCATTAAAGTAACTTCACTTTGCTTTCTGCTTCCCGAGGATTCGATAATCCTAGGTCTGCTAGGAAAAAAGAAGCTATACTACATATGTAATCCGGATCGAAGGTATCAACCCTTTTTCTTGCGCCGTTGCCGGAGAAGCAATAACTACCCTGGTAAGGTTAGTAGGAACCTTGCTAGTTTTAATTCTTGTTTTTAATTTTGTTAGTTTGCTTTCAGTCTTTATTTGAAAAACCAAAAAAATTAGCTAGTCTTTAAATTCTTGTTTTTACCATTATAAGTTTTTAGTTTAAGACAACCCAAAAACATAAGAAATATGGCTGAAAATAAGCTTGTGGAGTTTGCAACTTCCAACAATGATTATTTGCATACTGCTATTACTTAGCCAATAATTACTGCTGAACATTATGAAATTAAACCCCACTATTTAAGTTTGGTTCAACAAAATCAATTTGGAGGCTCTGCTATTGAGGACGCAGGTATCCACTTAAATACTTTCGCTGAAATATGTGATATGACACACATTAAAGATGTTGACCCCGATGCGGTCAAATTGTGTTGGAGATATGCCCAAGAGGCAATAATAAAAGTAGTTATTATTATATCTTTCTGTTTATGATAAATGTTTACATTCATGGTATAATTGTATTAACCGGAAACATTAATACTTGTGTGATTTGTAAACTTGTAAGAATCCCTAGTAAAGCCTCTTTATAATACTAGCTTGTTGGTTAATAAATGATCATGGTTTCCCGATCATGAATATTAAAATGTTATTGACAACAATATCATATCATTAGGATAATGATGTGATGGACATACTCCTATAGTTAAGCGTAGCATAAATATCAAGTCATTTAAATAGTTCGGTTGCTATAAGCTTTCAGATACATAGTAACCTAAATCCTTCAACCATGAGATCATGTTAATAACCATCACCGGATGGATGCTTTGATAACATCAAACACCACTTCGTAACTGGGTGGTTATAAGGTGCCATTGAGTGTTCGGAAAGTATGTATTGAGGCACATGGATCAAGAGTGGGATGTCCATCCTACTCCTGCTTGTCTGTGAAGGAAATATTCCCTAGAGGCAATCATAGAGATGATTATATTTCATATGTATCCATGAGTTATTGTAATGTTTCTTGAATATCCATATCAGGCAACTTGTATTGATTGGCTTATGTGAATTGTTTATGAAACTCTTTACTTGTATGGTTATTTAAGAGTTGTACCTAGTCGGAGTTCATGTGAGGACACACGTGAATATTAGACTAGCACATCGATTGGTTGATGACTATGTTTCACAAGTCATAGACATGGAGATGTCAAACCAATGATGTGGACACATGTTATGAACATGGGGTTGGACTGACCCAACCTGAGACTGGCAATTAGTTGCAGCTCTCTCTCTACACATCGTGTACGTTTTGTCCTTAGACCTGAGATTGTCGCATGTACTTGAGATGTGGATCGACCTACTTTGGGGCTATCAAACGCTGCACCGTAACTGGATAGTTATAAAGGTAGCTTTCGGGTTTGTCCTGAAGCATGCTGCAAGGCATGGTCAATCAAGATGGGATTTTCCCCTCTCTACTTGAGAGAGATATCTCTGGGCCCCTCGAGTGATCGGATCCAGAAATACATGGCCGTGCTACATATGGTTAAGAGTTAACCTAGTAAAGGGATTCCGAATCACGGTATCGAGAAAGGGAGGTCAGCTTGGAGCTAGACCAAATATCATGAGGCAAAGGAAAAGACATATACTAAACCTTGTGATGGTTCGTTCGATATGATCTTTGTATGCGTTTAGGAGTTGGCACGTCTTGCTAGAGGCCGCTACCAACTATTGACAGAATAAGTGTATTCGTGTCATGTCTATACGCATATGAACCTATATGGTCACACACTTAAGGGGCTGGAAGCCTAGTGAGGATTGGATCCGAATTAGACCAGGATTAGGCTACTAATGGGATGCTAATGTAGAAGCCCACTAGAGATGCCTATATAAGAGAGGGTGGGGCGAGCTGACCAGGGTCAGACCTCAGATCATTCCCAGCCGCCACTCCTACGCCTGTGTTGCACGCGCGGATCTAGCAGTCCGGCGTCTGACGCTTCCACCCTGTACGTGTGGATACCTCGGAGGCGCTGCATCTGTAGTGCTTGGACGAGTCGCGCAAGGGGAGCTGCTCGTGGGACGAGGACAAGGAGGAGACGTGGAACGTCTGCACTGCCTCGACGCGCTTCATCAATTTCGCAACTGCGCGTCTAGTGGTAATCCCGTGATCTATGACAACAGTAATCCTGGTATACGCGATAATTTTTTTTTGATTTGCGCTAGACGGGTAGGCTACAGTCTGATCTTGATTACGGCGGAACCAAAAGTTACAGGGGTGCGCAGATGCAATCTGGCGTGAGGTGCGTATGCGGTGTCGAGAGAGAGAGATCCTTATAGTCGTACCCTCCTGGCCTTTATATAGATAGGCAGGTCCCGGTCTTAGGTCGAGTAGGTTACAAATTAGGGTTGATACCCTTTGAAATTCTATCTAATCTAGACTTGGTCTCCTGATATGTCATAAACGTATCTATAATTTTTGATGCTCCATGCTTGCTTAGTATCTACTTTACTTTGTTTTGTCTACACTTTGGGGTATTTTTATACACTTTCCGGAACTAACCTATTGACAAGATGTCATAGTGCCAGTTGCCTGTTTTATACTGTTTTTGGTTTTAGAAAGCTAAAAAATGAATATTCTTAGAATTGGACGGGACAAAAGCCAAATTTCATATTTTTCCCTGAACGATACGGAAAATCGAAGACGAGACGGAGGAGGAAACCAGGATGGACACACCCTAGGTGGGCGCGGGTCCCACCCTGGCTGCGCCCACAGAGGGGTGTGGGCCCCCTGGACCTCCACCGACCTTGCCTGCTTCGCCTATAAGAAGCCTCTGACCCAGAAACCCTAAGGAGTCAATCATACTTCCAGAAAAAGTTCCGCAACACTGCCGCCACCGAAGGGGATATTCGGGGGACAGAAAGTCTCTGTTCCGGCACCCTGCCGGGACGAGGAAGTGCCCCGAAGCCATCTCCATCGATATCTACCACCATATTCATCACCGTTGCTGATTCCCATGATGAGGAGGGAGTAGTTCTTCCTCGAGGCTAAGGGCTCTACCAGTAGCTATGTGCTCATCTCTCTCTCTATGCATGATCTTGTGGTCATGAGCTTTGTAATCAAGTAGATCTACTCTTCTACTCAAGTGATTTAATAGATCTCTAGCCCTCCTCATGTGTGTGTGTAAGTGACAGCGTGCATACCGTGGTGACACTTAGGCTAGAGGTTACATAAATACTCATCATGCTTTAATAGATCTATGTTTTTCCCCACGTGTGTGACAGTGACAGCGTGCGTGCCGTGTGTGGCACTTAAGCTAGATTACATATATATTCATGAGTTATATTTGGAGTTGGATGTCTTTATGAAATTGTGGTGTTTGTTGGAACCATCTAGCGCTCAAGGTGATAGTGTGGGTTTATCTAGATTGGGGAAGGCCCTACCGTGGATTAGAGTGTCCAACCGGAGAGTAGTTCAGGGTAGTATCATGAAGAGAATATATTTATACGATAGAGTATTCACTAGTGAAAGTATGATCCCTAGGCCTTATTTCTAAACATTGAAACGGCGTTTGCATCTAGATCTGTTGCATGTTTGCTTGCTTCCATCTGTTTTCCTTTAGTCTTTTCCTCCCCGTCAGAAGCTCTTTTCTAGCATCGTTACCACTTGTATTTCACTATCTCTTCGCCGAACTAGTGCACCTATACACCTGACAAGTGTATTGGGTGTGTTGGGGACACAAGAGACTTCTTGTATCTTGATTGCAGGGTTGCTTGAGAGGGATACCTTTGACCACTTCCTCCCTAAGTTCGATAAACCTTGGGTAATCCACTTAAGGGAAACTTGATGCTGTTCTACAAACCTCTGCACTTGGAGGCCCAACAATTGTCTACAAGAATAGAAGTGCATAGACATCAAGCTCTTTTTTGGCGTCGTTGCCGGGGAGGTTTTGGTCCTTTTACCTTTCCTCCTCGTCAAGCTCCATCAAAGCTCTTTTCTGGCGCCGTTGCCGGGGAGGTAAGTAAAAGGTACTCACATCCTCTAGTGTGAGTGCTCAAAGTTATTTCCTTTAGATTCTACAATTTTGTCCTTTTGTTTCTTGTTTTCACTAGTTAGGCTTAATGGAAAACAACAACAAAATTAGAGAGCTTTTTAGTATTTTTCCTAAGTTAGAACTTGAGCGGTTTGAAAAGAAAATTAAAAAACCTATGGAACTTTCTTTGCATGCTAATAGCAATGTTATTAGTATGATTTTTTTGAACACCATTGTTACTAATGATATGGAAACGTCTAAGCTTGGGGAAGCTAGTTTTTATGAGAAAGATATTTTTAGTTCCCCAGCTTTAGGGAAGAAAATTTGCTCTGATGATACTTTATCTCCCATATGTGGTAATTCTAATGATGCTCGTGATATTTTAAAACCACATACTGAAAGTGTCCCTTTTAAGATACCTATAAAAATTGTTGATCGTGTTATGGATAACTACTATTTTGGAGATGGAACTATCCATCCTAGTGATCATTTACTCTTTATACATGAATTATGTGAGTTGTTCAAGTGTGCAGGTATTTCAATGGACCAAGTTAAGAGGAAGCTATTCTCTTTATCACTTAGGTACAAAGCAAGGGAGTGGTATGAGCTACTATATGATCTTCATCATTTGGAATGGAAGGAACTTGAATCTCTCTTTTACTCTAAATTTTATCCTCCTCATGAAATCCATAAAGATAGGAATTATATTTATAATTTTCACCCTCGTGATGGAGAAAGTATTGCCCAATCTTGGGGAAGATTGAAGTCACTAATGCTCAAATGTACCATTCATGAGCTCCCTAGTAATATTATTATCAATAATTTTTATGCAAGGCTTTCAGGACATTACAAGGACTATCTAGATGCATGTTTAGAAGGATCCTTCACAAGTAAGGGGGTCAAATCTAAGTGGGATCTTCTTGAAACAATTCAAAGCAATACTGAAGATTGGGATAACGACAAAGGTAAAGAACCAGGTATGAACTATGAGTATGATTGCATTAAGTCTTTCGTTGAAACTGCTGATTTTCAAGAGCTTAGTGCTAAATATGGTCTTGATCCTCAAATTCTTGTTAGATATTATAGAGCCTTTGTTTCCCATATTAATGCTCTGATACGTTGGAAACGTATCTATAATTTTTGATGCTCCATGCTTGTTTAGTATCTACTTTGCTTTACTTGTCCACACTTTGAGGTGCTTTTTACATGTTTTCTGGTACTAACCTATTAACAAGTTGCAACAGTACCAGATGCCTGTTTTCTGCTATTTTTGGTTTTAGAAAATTTAGTTAAGAAATATTCTCGGAATTGGACGGGACAAACGTCAAAGTCAATTACTTTCTGTGGGGAACAAGAAGTCCAGAGGAGAGCCGAAGGGGCCGGCCAGGGGGGGCCAGACCTATCCCAGGCACGGGGGCAGGTGGGCCCACTCCTGGCTAGGGTTTGGTGGACCTGGCCACCTTCCGGTCTCACCCCTTCGCCTATAAGAATCCCCCGATGCAGAAACCCTGAGTACCCGATCAGAAATCCACGAAACCGTCTGTAGCCGCCACCAACATCGTCCCTAGATCGGGAGGATCTGAAGTTCTTCCCGGCACCCTGCCGGAGGGGAGATCATCCCGGAGGCCTTCTCTCCGGTATGATTCATGAGTAGTTCCACCTTGGACTATGGGTCCATGTAGTAGCTAGATGGTTGTATCTCCTCCTTTATGCTTTCATGTATAGATCTTGTGAGCTCCGTTCATGATCAAGATCTAATCTATTTGTAATCATGCATGTGGTGTTTGCGGGGATTCGATGGATATTGAGATTATTATGTTGGTTTGATTAATGGTTTTATCTTTATGATTCTATCATGTCTGTGTTGTTTGTGATCTTGCATGCTCTTTGTTGCTAGTGGTTATCTTGGCCAAGTAGTTGCTAGTGACTCCAAGGTGGGGTATTTATGCTCGATAGTGGGTTCATGCCTCTAGTTTCCAAGGGAAGTGACAGAAAGCTCTTCGGTTGTAGATGTGCTGTTCTACTAGGGAGAAAACAACGGTATTTTGTTAATGGAACATGTGGACTGTTTACCTTACACACTTTGCTTAAAGCAGTTGTCTGTTGCTTGCAACTTAATACTGGAGGGGGTTCGGATGATAACCTGAAGGTGGACTTCTAGTCATAGATGCACTTGGATAACGGTCTATGTATATTGTTGTATTACCCAATCAACCTCATAGGATATTTCTGGCTAGTAATTGCATTGTTATGCCTTTCTTAGTTCCTGTCAATTGCCCTGTTGTAATTTGTTTACCCTTCATGCCATGTTGTTTATCTAAGGAGAGCACCTCTAGTGAACTATGGACCCCTGTCCAATCTTTACCATTGATACATCTTCCACTGTTACCTGTTTACTTACTGCAAACCATTACCTTCCACACCACACGTTTAATCCTTTGTTACACCAATCGGTGAGCTTGACAACCTCACTGATTCGTTGGGGAAAAGTCTTGAGTTTGTGTTGTGCAGGTCTCCGCGTTGCTTGCAACACCTGTGTGACGTTTCCTTCCTCCTACTGGTTCGATAACCTCGGTTTCTTACTGAGGGAAACATGCTGCTGTGCTGCTTCATACCTGCTCTTGGGGTTTCTAACGAAGCGTTCCACGATAAGTACTGGGCGCCATCAAGCTAATTTTTTGCGCCGTTGCCGGGGAATAAAGGGACATCAAACTTATTCCTCCCTGCCAAGCACCATGCTCCTAAAGAAATTTTTTACATGTATCATGAACCTTTTAAAGACACTTGGATGGAAAAAGAAAATGTTATTAGTGATTGCAATAAACATGCTCAAACTTCTGAAAGTACTATTTCTTATAAGCATGTTAATTTTTGTGGTATGCATAGACCTTGTGAGAAGAATCAAATAGAAGAAGAATATTGCATCACCCACTGGAATGAAAAAACTAGAACGTGGTATAAGGCTCTAAATGATCATGGTAAAAAAATTGTGCCCTCTACCCTTTTATTTGTGAACTCTGCTATGAAGTGGGTCATTTCAATTTTCAATGCTCGGGCCATAACAATAACCTGTCTAATCCAATTAGTACTGCAAGCTTGTATTGCGATAACGCGATCACTGATAATCAACATGATGAACTTACATTGTTTTTGGGGTGTGCAGAGTTATCAAGAAAAACTTCTTTGGTAGACATGAGTGCTTTTGGTATGAATTGTGTCCTGCATGGGTGTCATCTTTATTGTGTTGATAGTTGCTGATGCGTGTTGGCGCCCCATTGGGAAACCCCAAGAGCAAGGTATGATCCAGCATAGCGGCAAGTTTTCCCTCAGTAAGAAACCGAGGTTATCAAACCAAGAGGAGGAAGGAAACGTCTCAAAGGTGTTGCAAGCAACGTGGAAACCTGCACAACACAAACTTAATACTTTGCCCCAACTATTAGTGAGGTTGTCAATCTCACTGGTTGCTGTAACAAAGGATTAACTGTATGGTGTGGAAGGTGATGCTGGTTTGCAGCAAGTAAACAGTAATAGTGGAAGATGTATCAATGGTAAAGATTGGACCGGGGTCCATAGCAAAGTGTGTAAGGTAAACTATCCACTTGTTCCATGAACAAGAGACCGTTGTTTTCTCCCTAGTGTCAACAACACATCTACAATCGTAGACATTTATGTCACTTCCCTTGATTAAGTAGAGGCATGAACCCACTATCAAGCATAAATACCCCCTCTTGGAGTCACTAGCAACTACTTGGCCAAGATAGATACTAACAACGGAGATCATGCAAGATCACAAACAACACATACATGATAGAATCAATAAGACAAAACCATTAATCAATCTGACATAGTAATCTCAATATCCATCGGATCCCCGCAAACACAACATGCATGATTACAAATAGATTAGATCTTGATCATGAACGGAGCTCACAAGATCTAGACATGAAAGCACAAGGAGGAGATACAACCATCTAGCTACTACATGGACCCGTAGTCCAATGTGGAACTACTCACGCTTCATACCGGAGGCTGGCATGATGAAGAAGAAGGCCTCCGGGATGATCTCCCCTCCGGCAGGGTGTCGGGAAGAGCTTCGGATCCACCGATCTAGGGGCGATGGTGGCGGCGGTTACAGAAGGATTCGTCGAATTTTGATCGCGTGCCTAGGTTTTCTGCATCGGGGGCTTATTATAGGCGAAGAGGCGAGGCAGTGGGGCCACCAGGGCGCCTGCACCCCCTAGGCGCGGGATGGGCCCGCCCGCACGGCCAGGGGGTGTGGCCCCCTGGTGGGTCTCCTCCATCTCGTACTCCGGCTTCGTGTTCCCCACGGTAAAATATTGACTTTGGCTTTTTTCCCGTCCAATTCCGAGAATATTGATTTTCTGCCTTTCTGGAACCAAAAATAGAAGAAAACAAGCAATTGGCATTGTGGCAACTTGTTAATAGTTTAGTACTAGAAAGCATATAAAAACACATCAAAGTGTGGACAAAGCAAAGCAAAGTAGAGAGTAAACAAGCATGGAACATAAAAAATATAGATACATTTTCGACGAATCATTTGCCACGCGAATACTTACATACAAAATCTTATAAAAGATGATATTTTACCAAAATATGACAGGACTAATATGAGTTTTGTTCTTATTAATGAAAAGGAGGAATCCTCCAAAGTTTCTTCTATTATCTCTAACAATAAACCATGGTATGTGGAGAAGCTTCCTTTCAATCCTCTCCCTCCTAAAGAGGAGAAGAAGAAGTAGAAGAAGAGGAGTAAAAGAAGAGATGAAACGATATCTTCCTCTAAGCATGTTGCTCCTATCATAGTTTTTGCTGATGAGTCTCAACTAGATGATGTTCCTATGCCTGTTACCTATGGTAGTGATCATATTGGGAAAAACACACCACTTTTGATATTGAAAATCTCTTTGGTACCAATTCTGAAAATGATGATATTAATAGTCGTTGTGCTATTAGTGCTATCCATGTTCCTTCCAATGATGACATGTTTACAAATGAACACACTTGGCAAGATAGCTATTCTATTGCTTATGATGATACCAAACCTCCAATATATGATGATTGCAATGCTGAATATGATATTTTTAGTCCACCTGCTATTGAGGAGAAAATTAATTATGATTACAATATGCCTCCTATATTTGAAGACTATGGTGATGAGAATAGTAATGATAGCTATTTTGTTGAATTTGCTCCCACTATGATTAATAAGGATGACTATGCTTATGTGGAGAGTAATAATTATTATATGCATGTGGATCATGATAAGAATGTTTTATGTGATAGTTATATTATTAATTTTATTCATGTTGCTATTTAAAGTTATTATGAGAGAGGAAAACATGGTTTTATGTATCTCAATAATATTAAGTTTCCCCTCTTTATGTTGAAAATCTTGAAGTTGCACTTGTTTTGCTTTCCTATGATTGTTGCCTTGTGCTTTAATGACTTGTTTCTTTACAAGATTCCTATGCATAGGAAGTGTGTTAGACTTAAATGTGTTTTGAATTTGCTTCTTGATGCTCTCTTTTACTTCAATTCATATTTCTTATGTGAGCATCTTCTCAAACTATCAAGCCTAACTTAAAGACGTCAAAGAAAAGTACTTGTTGGGAGATAACCCAAGAGTTTTCTTGAGTATTGGAAGTTATTACTTCAGTAATGACCTCTCCTTATACTTTTTGTTTGCTTTTTGTTCCAATAATAACCTCTAATGAGAGGGAAGTAAGATTTGGGGAGTTGCTGTCCCGAAACAGATTTTTGTGCTCTACTATAAAACTTTGTGTAAAATCCCTGTAAGTTGGATTGAGCTGATATTTTTTTAATAAATCCCCCAGTATGTTATATAACTTTCGTTAGTTCAACACTTTTTGATTTGAGCAACAGAAGGTCTTCGAAAAAATCGGTTTCTACCTGCTGTTCTGTTTTGACAGATTTCTGCCATTATTTGCATTTGCTTCCTATTGATTCCTTTTTGGGTTCTTTTTGGGAAATTAAACTTTTTGAGGGAATTGCTACAGTAGCTTGTGTTTTTTGTGAAAGTTTTGCTGTTCTAAATCTAAAACCAAAGGTCTATTATCTTTTCAATACACTAATGTTGCTAATGAAGATTGTGTGAAGTTTTGTATGAAGGAAAATTTTCAGGTGTAGAGAGAGAATGATGTAATGAGATGAAGAATGGACAAAATATCAATCTTGGGGATGCCACCCGGTGTCACCCCAAGAAATATTCAAGAGGTACAAGCGTCAAAGCTTGGGGATGCCTTGGGCATCCCCTTCTTCATCAATAAAAATCTCAGGTCTTTCTAGACACTACATTTTTATTGTTTCATGCACTGATGTGTTGTTCTTGGAGCGTCTTAGTTTTCGTTTGCTTAGTTTGCTTGATTAAGTTGTTTGATTATAGCACACTTCTTTTGGAGAGATACACACTCTATTTTCATTGCCTAGAACACTCTAGTTTTCATTCTTATTGTTTTGTGAGTGTTCTCTTTTGCTAGCACTGTGTTTAGCCTTAGTTTTCTTATGCTTTCTACTTAGAACTTTTTAGTTCTTCTTTGTGGATTTGTGATACAAGATCACTAATCTTTGTTGATTATTATCTTTGTGAGTTGTTTCAAATAAGTTGATTGGTGTTGGAAAAGAGTAGAAAGCTTCATGCTTAAGTGGTACAAAAGGGAGCTTACTTTGACTATGACTTAGACTTTATCATGACATGCTAGGTGTTGTTTTGACCTTATGCTTAGTGATTATTGCTATAGCATGACTTGTTCCAAACAATTGAGATTTCTTAATGTGCCTTGAAGGAATCATGCGTTGTTTAAGCATACAAAAGCATAGTATTGTGGTATTCTCCTTTGATGCTTTGTTTGGGTTGACTTGGCACATGCTCACACCATGTTATGACTATGAACAAGTCACCATAGCCTCTATTATCATTTAGTATTTGACTTGTACCACTTTATGCTTTGATTAGTAATGTTTTCTCGCTCTGCATGATTATGGCCATTATTGCTGTCTTAGTTGGCCGCTCCTAGTCTCTTGCTAGCCTCCACTTGTATGAGTAAGCTCTACTAATGCTTCCAACTCCCAAGAAACCAAGTTATTCCAAAGTGTCCACTATGAATTCCTATGCATGGTGTGTTACACCATTCCAAGTATATTCTTGTTTTCATCTATCTTCCAATTAAAAAGTATTTTTTTATGTGAAAACTTAGTGATTAAAGCTCTCACGAACTTAATGGCACGCTTTATTTTCTTGCCCCTAATAAACTTGAACCATTATGTCATCTATGTTGTATATGATTGCACTTATACGTTGGAATTAGCAGAACCGTGTTGACACGGGGAACGCTTTCAACATTGCATTTGTACTTTATACACGGTTGATATCATGCTCTTTTGTCTATGGATGTCGTCGATGTGAAATGAAAGGGGAGCTTGTAAGTTCATGGAGTTATGTATGTGTGTTAGAGAAACGCCTGGGCCGCTAGCCTAAGCCATGCCTAATCATGATGGAAACTTGCAGCATCACCATAATGACATCTATGAAGCTTTCTTCTTATAAAAAAAGAGACACATTGAAAAGAGGAAAGAGAGAAAAAACACCATATTCCCATGGTAAATAAGAAGATTGATGAGATGCTCATTGTCTGCTTGACTTGTCATTTTGATTATGGGATATCTCGTGTATCATGTGCAAGGGGTACCCCGTTGACGGTTCTCTATGATACACATGTACTTACTATGACAAGAACTTACAGGTGACTAATTTTGAGTAGCATGAGGTGCGACCCTCGTATTCAAGGGACATGCGATTACCAACTTATACTTTGTCAAGCATATACTCCATATTTTGTTCAATTTAACCTTAATCACTTCAAGATGCTTATGATAAGGGAAATGAGAGCTGAAAGCTAACAAGTACCATAATTTTTGGAAACTCTTTATGAAACTTGAAATCCCTGCTTCCCTTTATGAAGGGTCTTTCTTCCACCATTATATTGAGTCTCCACCTTCTACCTTTAGGCACCAGTTAAGAGCGCATAATTGCCATTCTTAGTTCTATGTGCATTGTCTCAAAACTTGTTGATTGATTCATATTGTTGATATTGCTTTTTCTTGAACTATTTGTATCTAGTCACCCTTATGAAATTTTAAGGTGTCCTATGCATTTATGTTTTGCTACTCCATGAGGGACAAGTTGAATTCCACTATGCTATGTTTTCTATATGTGAAACAAACAAACATTTTCAATGCATGTTATTCATGATCTTTGTGTGTAACCTCTCATGTTGCATGCATAGTTACTTTGTCTTATTGTTAGAACTCCATCTTCCATGCTCATGTTTAGAGTTCTTTGATCCCAGCTTTCAATGCTTGCAAATGGTTTAATCTTGATTTTGATGGTGCATGTCACCTCAAAAATTATTCTTTTTACCACTTACCTACTCGAGGACAAGCAGGAGTTAATCTTGGGGATGCTTGATACGTCGTAAACGTATCTATGATTTTTGATGCTCCATGCTTGCTTAGTATCTACTTTGCCTTGTTTTATCTACACTTTGAGGTATTTTTATACACTTTCCGGAACTAACCTATTGACAAGATGCCACAGTGCCAGTTGCCTGTTTTCTGCTGTTTTTGGTTTCAGAAAGCTAAAAAATGAAAATTCTCGGAATTGGACGGGACCAAAGCCAAAGTTCATATTCCCCCTGAACGATACGGAAAATCGAAGACGAGACGGAGGAGAAAACCAGGGTGGCCACACCCTAGGTGGGGAGGGTTCCACACTGGCCGCGCCCACAGGGAGTGTGGGCCCTAGGACCTCCATCGACCTTGCCTCCTTCGCCTATAAGAAGCCTCCGATCCAGAAACCATAAGGAGTCAATCATACTTCCAGAAAAAGTTCCGCAGCGCCGCCGCCATCGAAGGGGAGATTCGGGGGACAGAAAGTCTATTCCGGCACCCTGCCGGGACGGGGAAGTGCCCCCGGAGCCATCTCCATCGATCTCCACCACCATCTTCATCACCGTTGTTGATTCCCATGATGAGGAGGGAGTAGTTCTTCCTCGAGGCTAAGGGCTCTACCGGTAGCTATGTGTTCATCTCTCTCTCTCTCTCTATGCATGATCTTGTGGTCACGAGCTTTGTAATCAAGTAGATCTACTCTGCTACTCAAGTGCTTTAATAGATCTCTATCCCTCCCCACGTGTGTGTAAGTGACAACGTGGATACCGTGGTGGCACTTAGGCTAGAGGTTACATAAATAGTCATTGTGCTTTAATAGATCTATGTTTTTTCCCACGTGTGTGACAGTGATAGCGTGCGCGCCGTGTGTGGCACTTAAGCTAAATTACATATATATTCATGAGTTATATTTGGAGTTGGATGTCTTTATGAAATTGCGGTGTTTATTGGAACCATCTAGCGCTCAAGGTGACAGTGTGGGTTTATCTAGATTGGGGAAGGCCCTACCATGGATTAGAGTGTCCAACCGGAGAGTAGTTCAGGGTAGTATCATGAAGAGAATATATTTCTATGATAGAGTGTTCACTAGTGAAAGTATGATCCCTAGGCCTTGTTTCTAAACATTGAAACACCGTTTGCATCTAGATCTGTTGCATGTTTGCTTGCTTCCATCTATTTGCCTTTAGTCTTTTCCTCCCCGTCAGAAGCTCTTTTCTGGCACCGTTACCAGTTGTATTTCACTAAATCTTTGCCGAACTAGTGCACCTATACACCTGACAAGTGTATTGGGTGTGTTGGGGATACAAGAGACTTCTTGTATCTTGATTGCAGGGTTGCTTGAGAGGGATACCTTTGACCACTTCCTCCCCGAGTTTGATAAATCTTGGGTAATCCACTTAAGGGAAACTTGCTGCTGTTCTATAAACCTCTGCACTTGGAGGCCCAATAACTGTCTACAAGAATAGAAGTGCGTAGACATCATCTCCAAGGACTCAAAACCACCATGGGCTTGGGCCACCCGGAGTCTTCATGGGCTGCGTGTCCTTGCGTGGGCCTTCCTTGGGCTGGACCATGTATACCAATGTCATGTACCCGTGGGGTATATCCATGTCAGTAGTCCCCAAGTGTTCAGTCGAATTGTAGATTCGGCTGGAGACTCTACAATCTTTTGGGTACAATTTGAGCCTGTTTTTATAAGGACAAATGTTTAGTTCATACGGATTGTTGATGCGTGTGCCTGACTTACCTGGCAGATCAGGGCCAGTTAACTGTCATAGGACAAAACAACACGGTCTTCATCAAAATCGAGTCTCGGACTCAAATTCGGAACGATTGCTGGTGTATCCTGACTCAGGCCATTGTGGTCTTACAGGAGTCCAATCCCAGTGATTTTCAAGTGATGTACCCAACGCGTCCGTCGGGATTTTCCTTGTGCCTGTTGACACGGAAGTTTACTGGCAGAGCGCAGTCAGGTACGTTACCAGGCCATCAGATGATATTTGTAGGGCTTATATTTGCGTTGCAGACGCAACATCCAAAGTCTTATCACCACAGAGGTGTTTCGGGTGACCAAAGAGACTGCTTCTCACTTAGCGTTGGTTTGGTCAAAGTTGCCAAAAATATTTTGTTGTATTTTGATCCGAAGGATCACAGTCGAAAAATTCATAGGATGTGCGGCCAGCGCTCCCTATGGGAGTAGCCCCCAAGGGTCTATTCGAGTTGTATAGAGACTTTAGTTCGATTATTTTCAGTGTAAGTCCGAAGGACGCAATTTTTTTCGGATGCTCAACCAACGCTCCCTATGAGAGTAGCCCCCGCGTCCGTAGTGGAGTCGCAGACTTGACATAGGACTCGAAGATAATTTCGAGGTGTAGTTACCTTAGTCATTTCTCAGGTGCGCGGCCAGCGCTCCCTATGGGTGTATCCCTCGAGTGTCTATTCGAGTCGTAGACTCGAGCAGAAACTTATAGTCGTCGGTTGCGCAATACGCCGATCCATAAATTCTTCAAATGACCTTGCGGATGCCCTGAATGTCCTTCATTTTTTGAATGCGCGACCAACGCTCCCTGTAGGAGTAGTCCCCGAGTACTTAGTCGAATCGTTGATTCGAGTGAGAAATCGAAGCGTGTCACTCAAAGATCTTCTATGTGCGTGCCCAACGCTCTAGTTTGGAGTAGCCCCCGACTGTCTGGCGGAGTCGTAAACTCGGGTATAGACTCGAGTCTTATATCGTGCAGTTGTAGTCGGCAATCTCGTGGGCGTACCGCTGACCAGAAGTATATCGGACGCACGACCAGCGCTCCTTATAGGAGTAGCCCCCGAGTGTCTAGTCGAGTCGCAGACTCGAGTTGAGACTCAAGCGAGGAGAAACCACTGACCCGGAAGTGCATCGAGTCAGCGTCTCACGCATAAGGAGACATGATTGACGTAGTGGAGTCGCGCGGCGTTTAGCCGAAAGGACTCGACGTTCCGAATGAAGTCGACGTCGTTGCTTCTCTCGGGTGCGCGACCAGCATTACGTTTGTCGGGTACGTGTCCAGCGTCGCATCTTTGTAGCATCAAGCGATGCGACCATCCGAGGAGGGACTCGACTCGGGTCTTGAATCTATGGCATAGCCAGTTGTTTTATCGACTCCTGTTAGAGGATTCGATGGAATAGCTCGAGGTAGTCGACGACCTTGTAGGCTGTAGAAAATATAAAAATTATGAAGTACACGTATCTTGTAAAGAATATTTGCCGGTTGGCTTGTAAGGTAAAATTCTGGTGCCAATCGAGGCGATACTTTTGCACTGTATGCTAGGACTTTTTGTTAGCCTGATTACCCTTAGTCTCATTACCTTGCCGATGCACTCAGAGTTTAAGGATTCGACGATCAGGCAGAATCAGCTACACGGGCCGTCGCGTATGAGGTGCTCGAGTGTTTCGAGTGCGAGCTAAAAAAAATCAACTCTAAGTAGAGGAAAACTTTGCTTTATTGGTAGTTGTCGTGGACGAAGTTGATGCGACCGTGGATAAAGTCGACGCGGTAGCGGGTCACGCGGCGAACATAGTAGACACAGAGGACTGCACTCATAGCAGCGACGGGTGTCTGGGGTCGAAGGCGGCAGCGAGTTCCGCATCCGAAGACTGTCGCAATCGATGACCGCACCGGGTCGTCGCATCCGAAGGATGTATCGGGTCACCGTAGCCGAAATCCATATCAGGTCACCGATGTCGAGGACTGCAGTGTGTCGCGGTCACGGGAGTCGAAGATTGTAGCGGATTACCGCAGTCAAAGACTGCAGAGGGTCGCGGGAGTCGAAGGAGCTCACGAATCGTCGGAGCCGAAGACCGTTACGGGTCGCTGGAGTCGAAAGAGAACCCGAGTCATGGTTGCTAAAGCCGATGCAGCCAGTTGCCGCAATCGAAGATCGCGTCGGGTCGCCGCATCCGAAAAATGCAGCGGGTCACCGCAGCCGAAGGCCGCATCGGGTCGTTGTAGTCGAAGACCGCAAAGGGTCGCGCGGCGGAGTGGGCACATCTCCGGATGTATAGTCGACGGGCCGATGAACGTCGGTTATCATCATAGGATGCTTCGCGATTTACTCACAGTTAATAAACATGGTCGCGTTAGTCGGATTCTCAACCAGCAGGATGAATTCGGGAATGGTCACATCGGGCTTCGATGACCATATTGAAGTAGCGTTATGACGGAGCTCAAACAACATCACATCGTCGAGATTATCGTGCAAAACGGAATAATCATAGCCTCTCCCGTGATGCCATGTATGATTTTTCCAATGGAAGAAATCCGTGCGTAAGGCTGCTGCAAAATCCATAGGAGCAGGTGCTTTCTAATTGGGTCTTCACGTGACGTAGGCATGTAGCAAAGATAACTTGCCTTTTTATTCTAGTAACTTGAAATACAGAATAGGTTGATCGATCTGATTCTTTGGTACTCGCATATATGCAGCATATATTTGGTCAGATCAATCTGGCTTGGACTTGTACGCGCGTGCGGAGCGGGATTATCCATATGCTATTGCTCTCTGAGGCCATACAAACCGACCATGTCTCAATTTCATGTCACGGATTAGTACCAACGCCATCACGGAACTGATTTTTGATCGGTCCTGTCAGCGGTCACGTGTGACGAGCGGATCCTGGTAGATCTTTGCTATGTCGCCGAGTTGACTATAAGTCCGAGACGTTGAATCTGCTGATTGTCCATGATGATTCTCTCTGGCTGCCGTCGAATATTTTGGAAATCTTGATCTTGCAGATCGGATCAGCTTGTGCTTAAGGGCGGCGACGACGTTGAATCTGCGAGCACGTAGTATAGATTTCTTTGCATCTTGAGCGAGATTAAAGTAGACGTTGATCTTCTGAGATCGGAAAATCGTAGATTGTGGTGGATGTGACCGTCGCGACCGCACGATCAGCATCCCCAATTCCCACAAACGGCGCCAATTGACGAGGTTCGATCTCGTCAATGCCCATTGTTATGGACTTGGGTTTTGGAGAAGATGAGGATGCTGAAAGTCGCGGAACGGTTAACAGACAAGCAACACAGGGACACAAGGTTTACCTAGGTTTAGGCCCCCGGAGGGAAAACCCTACTCATACTTGTCTCCTCTTGATTACAGCGGAACCGAAAGTTACAGGGGTGCGCAGATGCAATCTGGCGTGATGTGCGTATTCGGTGTCGAGAGAGAGAGAGAGAGAGAGAGAGAGAGAGAGAGAGAGATCAAGCTACTGCCACAAACCCATAGCCCGGAGGTGGACTACTCCCTCTTCACCATGGTGATGATGCTAGAGATGTTGGAGAGGGTGTAGATCTCCCCAGAGGTGGCTCCGTCGGAGTTTCCCCCTCCAATCTTTGCTAGATCTGACTCTATTTGGTGGTGTTTTCATCTCTAGCGTGCTCCATCTCGAGGACTCCTCGGGGGTCCTTATATAGGGGGTCCATCTCGAGGACTCCTCGAGAGAGAGAGAGAGAGAGAGAGAGAGAGAGAGAGAGAGAGAGAGAGAGAGAGAGATCCTTCTCGCCGTACCCTCCTGGCCTTTATATAGATATGCAGGTCCTGGGCTTAGGTCGAGTCAGTTACAAATTATGGTTGATACCCTTTGAAATTCTATCTAATCTAGATTTGTTCTCGAAGGACTCGAAACCACCACGAGCTTGGGCCACCCGAAGTCTTCATGGGCTGCATGTCCTTGCGTGGGCCTTCCTTGGACTGGACCAGGTATACCAATGTCAGGTACCCGTGGGGTATATCCATGTCAATAAGAATACCAAATGTTGTTCGGAGTCTCGGATTGAATCCAGGACATCACGAGGAGATCCGGAATGGTCCGGAGTATAAGATTCAATAAGAAAAGTCCAATTCCGAAGTTTGGGAATGGTTTCAGTGTTTTTACCGAAATGTTCTAGAAGGGTCTAGAAGGTCCACCGATCCGGAGTGGTAAGGGTACATGGATGTGTCATGGCAAAGTGGAATGGTTGCATCATGTCCTAGGTCACTTGGCTGGGCAATGGGAAGAGGGAAATCAAACTCTAGTTTGAAAAGTCAAACGCCAATTTGAAAAGTCAAATCCCAACATTGGTTGCCTAGTGGAGGGAGGGAAGGAATCCTACCTAAGCGAGGAATCCTCCCTATCCTTGCCACTGGCCAAGCAAGGGGAGTTTGGGGAGGAATCCCCTCCCCTTATTGCCTCCCCCTCTCACAAATAGAGGGGAGAGGGCGCCCCTTGCCCCACACCTCAAACCCTAGATTGGTTGTAGCCTCTAAAAAAGTTGTAGCCAATTTAGAGTCTCTAAAAGTAGCTGCGCCTAGTACCTCTACTAGTCACCGGCCACCACCTCCCCTCGGTCCTATAAACCCAAGATCATCGAGGCCCTCTTCTACTCCACAGTACCCCCTCTGGATTAGGCGAAGTCCTACGGGATTTTCCCTCTACTTCTGAAACCACGCCGTCGTGCTGCCAGAATTGCGAGGAGAGATCTACAACCTCCACTGCCTACTGGAACAAGGGAGAGGAAGGTCATCATCGAGTATCGAACGTGTGACCGACTGAAGAGCGATTCCGGAACGCGGCTCCGGAAGGATCGTCTACGCGATCTTAAGTTCGGCAAGTTAACGACTACATCACCCACGAGAATCCGATCTCGTTAACCGCTTTGAAATCTTCGAGGGTTAGTACTCTATCGACTCGTTGCTACAATCTAGTAGATAGACCTTGGCTTGTGTGTGTTCATGCGGTAGAATTTTTTTTCATGCTACGAACCCCTATAGTGGTATCAGAGCCGTGTCTATAAGTAGATATGTTGCATGAGTAGAACACAATGGTCATTGTGGGCGGTGGTACTTTTATTAGCAATTGCTTCTTGTGTACTTTGCATCTTGCGGGATGGTGGGATGAAGCGGTCCGGGCTAACCTTACATGACATCGTTCATGAGACTTGATCCACGCTCGACATGCAAATTGTATTACATAAGTGGCTTTGCAGGTATCTGTCTCTCCCATCATAGTGAAGATTCAATTTACAATGGGCACTTGGTAGTACTTGCATCAATGTTGTGGTTCTTGTTCGTAAGTTAGAACGGTTCTTGTTCGAAAGCTCCAAACCACGTAAAACACGCAAAGAAAATTAGAGGCGTCTAACTTTGTTTTGCGGGGGTGTGCTGTGATGTGATATGACCATGATTGTGATTATATATGATGTATGCAATGATCCTTATTGTAAGTTAGCAACCGGAAAGAGCCTTATGGTTGCCTTTTAATTTTGTTTAGACTTGTGTGTCTATTATTCAAAGTAGTTGTAATAGTTGATTGATACGTCAGAAACGTATCTATAATTTTTGATGTTCCATGCTTGTTTAGTATCTACTTTGCTTTGTCTACACTTTGAGGTGCTTTTTACATGTTTTCTGGTACTAACCTATTAACAAGTTGCCACAGTGCCAGTTGCCTGTTTTCTGCTGTTTTTGGTTCCAGAAGAGCTAGTAAGGAAATATTCTCGGAATTGGACGGGACAAAAGCCAAAGTCAATAACTTTCCGTGGGAAACAAGAAGTCTAGAGGGGAGAAGGTGAAGCAGGCCAGGGCGCCCACACCCCCTAGGCGCGGGTGGGCCCTGCCCCGCTCCTAGGTAGGGTGTGGGGCCCTTGGACGCCTCCTTGGCCTCCCTCTTCGCCTATAAGAAGCCCCCGATGCAGAAACCCTAAGTACCCGATCAATATTCCACGAAACCTTCTATAGCCGCCGCCACAGTCGTCCCTAGATTGGGGGGGGATCTGAAGTTCTTCCCGGCACCCTGCCAGAGGGGAGATCATCCCGGAGGCCTTCTCTCCGATATGATGCGTGAGTAGTTCCACCTTGGACTATGTGTCCATGTAGTAGCTAGATGGTTGTATCTCCTCCTTGTGCTTTCATGTATAGATCTTGTGAGCTCCGTTCATGATCAAGATCTAATCTATTTATAATCATGCATGTTGTGTTTGCGGGGATCCGATGGATATTGAGATTATTATGTTGGTTTGATTAATGGTTTTGTCTTTATAATTTTATCATGTCTGTGTTGTTTGTGATCTTACATGCTCTCCGTTGTTAGTAGTTATCTTGTCCAAGTAGTTGCTAGTGACTCCAAGAGGGGGTATTTATGCTCGATAGTGGGTTCATGCCTCTAGTTTCCAAGGGAAGTGACAGAAATCTCTTCGGTTGTAGATGTGTTGTTGCTACTAGGGAGAAAACAACGGTCTCTTGTTCATGGAACATGTGGACTGTTTACCTTACACACTTTTCTTAAAGTAGTTGTCTGTTTCTTGCAAATTAATACTGGAGGGGGTTCGGATGATAACCTAAAGGTGGACTTCTAGTCATAGATGCAGTTGGATGGCGGTCTGTAACATCCCAGCATTAGAGCCTAGAAATAAGCTGAACCAGATGTGTGCATTGCATTCATGCATAGAAAATCCGAATAATTTTCGCGCTTTTGAACAAAACTTGTTAAAATGACTGAAGCTTCTATCAATTTGATGGAATTGAGGTAGATCATCAAGTTGACTGTGATAAGTTTCCATATGACTTTGCTAAAATCTTATTTTTGGGTAACCATAATTTGATCTAAGGGTAGATCAAATATAATAACAATTAAATCATAATGCGTTGCTTAAATGACTAATATCTGATCCTTAAGGGTTCATATCATACTATTCATCACAACAACCCATGAATACCAAGTTAAGAATGTAATAATTTACCCTTGACTTATTTATTTCTTATCCAAATATACCATGATTATCATGGTAATACCTAACTTAAACTCTATAGTGAGATTGGGAAGGGAAGAAACTAAGTCTAGATCATTCACCATATATTTTTCTTTCCATATCAATCCGTATCATCTCTATTGAGTTATATTACAATATCTGTTGTTCATCCATGTTGAGAAATCAACTATTGATTCAACAATTCTCAATCTATCAACTCTTGACCATAACATAGTTTACACTTAAGTGCCTATAAAGAAACAACTAAGAAGAGGTAAATAGTAATGCTAGTTTTAGATATCATCTATAAGATGGGAGTGGTCAAGAGAATCAAATCAATATGATAATTGATGGAGTTAAACTCACTCCTAAAATGATAGAAGAGTTATTGGGATATATAATTATATGGTAATAAAGAAGATTACAAGGATGAATCCTAAAGATAGATACCAGTAGTAATTCTATTGGATCAAGGGGGCATAGTCCATGAATAACAGCCTTAATCCAATTAAAAATACTAAGAAGATAATTCCAATACAATTGTAAGTTGCATAGATAAAGCCTTGATTAGCCAATTGGAAACCTAAGCAATAAATGATTAAAGGATTATAATGATCATGTCTTGCTCACCAGGATGGTATACTTATATCAAGTATAAGGGACATTGGTGGGTAGAACATGATTGAAACCCTAGTATAGGTAAGTTATCCTAGAGTAGTTATTACGGGTCACATTAATATAATGTGAGGTTAGAGTATGAGTTATTAGAGTAAAGTAAATGTAGGATAGTATGATTAAATTAAAGCTAGTTTAGCATAGAGTTGTGGAAGTAGTGCTATTCATCTTAAAGGATAGTAAGCTTTGGAGAAAGGTAGTTGAATGTATACATCTAATGAATAAATATTAGTGATGGATGACTAAGGAAGATTATGAATGGAGTTTGAAGGAAACTACTTGTTGGATTGAAGATTATCAGCAGAAGAGTAGTTGATATAGCCAAGTCTGGATAGGTGAAAATCATGAAATGCTTTAGTGTCAAACTCATTGGATTCATCCATGAGTTTAGAAGAATAATAGGTGGATAAGAATATTTTTATGAAGTAAAGCTCATCATGTTAACCATGATGATGGATAGGAAGAAGTAGTATATCTAGGAAAGGAATTCCTTAATTAGAAGTCCATGATTCTGAATTATGGAAAATACACATTCTTGGTAAACACCCAACTCTAAATCTCAAACCAAACATAATGTCCATTTCATGTTATTGATCCATCATCTTATCTCCATATCACTTTAAAGGAATATTTTCCTATAGCCCATCACATAAGCACATCTTTGTCATTCCAAATTGTCTTAACCATATGTGTTAGAAGCTATTTTTATAAATTTCTTTTCCATAAAACATTTTAGATGTAACTTTCTATTCTAAAAGGTAATATCAGTAAAGATCACAAACAAAAGACAATATGCTTAGCTATTAAATCTTTACTCACATCAGCAAAAGAATATAAGTAAATTAAGAACCCTAAAACCTTGGGTAAACATTTACAATTCAAACCCTAAACTTTTATATTTATACATTGTCATTTCCTAAATTAATGGAAGTAGTATTAACCATATTAATTTCCTTTGTATATAATGCATAACAAAATAATGATATAGGATCATTATATATAAAAATTTCCGTTCAAACTATGAGCTAATTAGAATTAAGTTTTATAAACAAAGAAGGAAATATCAGATAATAAAGCTATGGTTTAGTATAGAAAGAAAATTAATAATAAAGGCTTCTACAAAATATTAAAAGGGATTTATATAAAAGAAGAAAAATAAAGAAATATAAAATATTTATCATAAAGATTTACAAAATAAATTACAATCAATGTAAATTGTTGCTGTAAATATTCAACAAGTAAACTTTGATAGAAGGATTCAAATTATAAATTAAATACAAATCTGAAAAACAAAACAGAAAATAGAAAAAGTAAAGTAAATAAAAAAACATTTCCTGGCCGTGGCCCAACTTCCCTCTTCTTATCTGTCACCCACGTGTAGCCCACAAAGGCCCAACAGCCAGCCCAGTTCGTCCTCTTCGGTGACTGACGAGTGGGACCAGATGTAGGACTGCGGGGTGAGTTTGAAATTCTACCAGGGGGTTTTCTGCAAAATAAGCATCATCGTCTTCCTCCAGCTGTAAGTAGCTCGGTGGCGATGCCGAGGCCGTCCGCCGCCGTCAGTGCATCAAGATGCACGCCGCCGTCGCCAGGAGAGGATAAGGAGGTCACGACGACGTCCCCGTTCGTCCTCATCCCCATTTCCCCCTCTGAAATCCTCTCTCTCTCGGGTTATTCTTCTGAATCGAGAGCCCTAGCTCGGAGGTGAGCCGGTGCCGGTGATTCCGTGCTCACCTCGGCCAGATAAGGCCACGGTGGAGACCGTCGTGCTCCTCTTGTTCGTTTTCCCTAACTCGCACCAGCGAAGGAGGCGCGACTCAACAGAATTGCACCCTCGATTCTCGGCGCTGTTCGTCGACCTCACCGTCGTCTCCGACCTCGCCTCGCCCTATCGACCACACCATCATGTTCCTGGTGAGTCTCTGAGTCTCCTCGTACGCGTAAATGCTTTGTTTGCTTCCTAAATCCACGCCGCCATAATCACCCGCACGCACCGCCGCATGAGCTCGTCGCCGGTCGTCCTCCGGCGACCAAAATAGGGTGGCGCTGTTGGAATTATGCCCTAGAGGCAATAATAAAGATGTTATTATTATAATTCTTGTTCATGATAATTTTTATATTCCATGCTAGAATTGTATTAAGCGGAAACTTTAATACTTGTGTGGTTTGTGAACAACACCGTGTCCCTAGTACGCCTCTATGGACTAGATCATTGATCAATGATGGTTAAGGTTTCCTAACCATAGACATGAGTTGTCAATTGATAATGAGATCATATCATTGGGAGAATGATATGATGGACAGACCCAAACTAAGCGAAGCAATTAGATCGTGTCATCGTGTTTGTCTTTGTGAAGCTTTTCTTATGTCAAATATTGTATTCCTTGGACCATGAGATAATACAACTCCCTGGTATTGGAAGAAAGCTTTGAGGTCATCAAACGTCATCCTATGAGAGGGTGATCATAAAGGTGTCTCTCAGGTGATCGGAAAGTATCTGTTGGGTTGTATGTATCAAGATGGGATTTGTCCCTCCCAAGTTGGAGAGATATACTTCAGGCCCACTCGGTAATCGATATCAACACCGCTTGCAAGCATGTGGTTAAGGAGTTAATCACAAAGTGATATTGGATTACGGAACGAGTAAAGTACTTGCTGTGAACGAGATTGAACTAGGTATGACGGTACCGACGATCGAATCTCGGGCAAGTAAAATATCACGAGACGAAGGGAATATATATATGGGATTGATTGAATCCTGGCATCATGGTTCATCCGATATGATCATCGATGAATGTGTGGGAGTCAATATGGGTTTCCAGACCCCGCTGTTGATTATTGATAGAAGATCATGTCTACATATTCTCGAACCCGCAGGGTCACACACTTAATGTGTCTCGACGCTAGGATAGATTGTATAATTGGTTTATGAGTTTTTGTTCGGAGTCTCGGATGGGATCCGGGACATCATGAGAGGTTCCGGAGTGGTCCGGAGAATAAGATTCATATAAGGCAGTGCAGTTTTTGGAGTTCGGAATTGTTCCGGGTTAATCGGTATTGTACCGGAAGCTTCTAGAACCTTCCGGAAGGGTACCAACGTGGCCCCACCTTCCGGGAGGGGGCATGGGCCTATGAGGGAGTGCCCTGGCCGCATTGGGCCAGGGGCACAAGGCCCCATAGGGCCCAGCCGGCCAAGGGGGTTTTAAACTCGAGATAGACCTTCTAGAAGGGGGGTTTCCTTGCCCCCCACTCCTTCTCCTTGGAGCCGCCGGTTTGGCTTGGGGGAGGGGGATAGGGTTGCAGCCGCCCACCCCTCTATATAAAGAGGGCTGGGGGTGCACCACCCCCTCACACCTTCCCCTCCAAGCCCAGTCGCCCTGCTGCCCTTCCTCTCTCCCTCCCGACTGTTTGTAGGCGAAGCCCTACTGCAGAAATTCTCCACCATATACACCACGCCGTCGTGTTGTAGATCCAATCCGTCTCTCCACCATACTTGCTGGACCGAGGAAGGAGGATATGTCGAGGTGCTGCACGTGTGCATCTCACGGAGGCACCGCCACTTGTGGTGCTAGATCGGATCGGATCGCGAGGAGGAGAAGCGAGTACGACTACATCACCCACGTTACGACGAACGTTCCGCTGTGCGAATCTTCAAGGGTATGAAGATCTAATCCAATCTCTCTCGTTGTTTGAATCTCCTAGATTAGATCTTGGCTTTCCCTCTGTTCGCATCCATAGAAAATTTTGATTTACTATGCTGCGAAACCCCTTCAGTGGTATCAGAGCTAGATCTATGCGTAGATGTGTTTCACGAGTAGAACGCAACATGGTTGTTGCGGGCGTTTATGTTTTCTATTGCAAGCCTCTTGTTTGTGTTCTTCTTATGACGCGGGATAGTGAGATTGAAGCGGTCCAGGCCAACCTTACGCGACGTCGTTCGCGAGACCGGCTCCGCACTTGACGTGTGGCATGTTCCACACATGCGGCTGGTGGATGTCAGTTTCTCTCACTATAGTTGTCATGGGATTAACACCGGAGTTTGGCAACCATAATATCACCGTTGTGGCTTTCCGTAGGTAAGAATCGTTCTTAGCATCTACTCCCATAAGCCACGTAAAACATGCAACAATAAAGTAGAGGCGTCTAACTTGTTTTTGCAGGGAGTGTTTTCCGTGATATGGTATGGCCCAAGATGTGATGTGTATAATGTATGTGATGATCATGTTTTGTAATGTTTCACGACTTGCATGTCGATGAGTACACAACCGGCAGGAGCCATATGGTTGTCTTTATAATTGTGTATGACCTGTGTGTCAACTTCTTATGCGCCATGTAATAGTTTCACTTTATCGCTAAGTAGTTAGCAATAGTTGTAGTTGCTATTCGTGGTGGAGGAAATCATGGTGGAGTGATGGAGATCATGCCGGAACGCACAAGATGGAGATCATTGCGCGAAGGTTGGCTATACCATGTCACATTAAAGTTAGATGCATGTGATGTTTATCCTTTTATGTATCTTATCATGCTTAGATCGCGACGGTAGCATTATAAGATGATTCCTCACTCAAAGATCAAGATAAAACTGTGTTCTCCCCGAGTATGCACCGTTGCGAAAGTTCGTCGTGTCCAAGCATCACGTGATGATCGGGTGCTATAGACTCTACGCTCACATACAACGGGTGCAAGCCAGTTTTGCACACGCGGAAATACTTGGGTCTAACTTGACGAGCCTAGCATGTACAGACATGGCCTCGGAACACAAGAACCGAAAGGTTAAGCATGAGTCATATGAATGATATGATCGACACTTCGTTGTCCACCATTGAAACCACATCTCTTCTCGTGATGATCGGATTAGGTGTGGTGAATTTGGATCGTGTTCACTAAACAACTTGAGGGATGTTGAATTTAGTGGGAGTTCATCTAGTAATTTTATTAAGTTAAACTATTTATCATGAACATAGTCTAAATTGTACTTGCAAATACTGTAGATCACATGGCCAAGTCCAACTTCAACTTCAACGTTTTTGCTGAGATAGAAAAACTTAGAAACAATGGGTCTAACTTCACCAAATGGTTTCGCATTCTGAGAATCATTCTCGCTGGTGGACAAAAGGACTATGTCCTTGAGAGAGCGCTAGGTGACGCCCCTGCTATAGATGCGCCGGCTGATGAAAAAGCTGTTTATCAGTCGTGCAAGGATGATTATGATTTGATTAAGATCGCCATGTTGTATGCTATGGAATCGGATCTTCAAAATCGTTTTGAGGAGTTCGCCGGGCCCTTTGAGATTCTTGAGGAGCTGAAAACTATGTTTCAGACTCAGGCCCGTTCTGAGAGATATGAGATCTCTAAGAAATTCTTTAACTACAAGATGGAGGAAGGGAGTTCCGTTAGTGAGCACGCCATTAAGATGTCGGGCTACACTCAACGCCTTGAGCAACTGGACTGCAAGATTCCAGAGGAGCTCAAGATTGACACTCCTAGCTACAAAAGTTTTGTAGTTGCTCACGATCAGATTGGTTCCACTGATATGATCACTGAGCTCTTCGCTAAGATGAAAGTAGCGGAGGTGAACATCAAAAAGAATAATCATGTGTTGATGGTCAACAAGCCCCCCACCTTCAAGAAAGGTAAGGGTGCAAGGAAGCCCTTCAATAAAGGCGGCGGCAAGCGCGTTGCCCCTGCTGAGAAGAAGCTCAGGTCTGGTCCTAAGCCGGACACTGAGTGCTTCTATTGCAAGGACAAGGGTCACTGGAAGCGCAACTGTCCGAAGTACTTAGCGGACAAGAAGGCTGGCACCATCAAAGGTATATTTGATATACATGTTATTGATGTTTTCCTTACTAGCCCTCGTTGCAGTGCCTGGGTATTTGATACCGGTTCAGTTGCTAATATTTGTAACTCGCAACAGGAGCTGCGGAATAGACAGCGGCTTGCGAGGGATGAGGTGACGATGCGCGTTGGCAACGGATCAAGAGTTGATGTGATGGCCGTCGGCACGCTCTCCTTAGTTTTACCTTCGGGATTAGTTTTAAACCTCAATAAATGTTTTTATGTGCCTGCGTTGAGCATGAACATTATTTCTGGATCTTGTTTATTGCAAGACGGTTATTCATTTAAATCGGAGAATAATGGTTGTTCTATTTATATGAGTATCATCTTTTATGGTCATGCACCTATTGTGAATGGTTTATTTCTTCTAAATCTCGAAAGGGATGAAACACACATCCATAACATTGAGGCTAAGAGATGCAAAGTAGATAGTGATAATACTACTTATTTGTGGCACTATCGTCTAGGTCATATTGGTGTAAAGCGCATGAAGAATCTCCATTCTGATGGACTTTTGGAGTCTCTTGATTTTGAATCATTTGACACATGCGAACCATGCCTCATGGGCAAGATGATCAAAACCCCGTTCTCCGGTATGATGGAGCGAGCAACGGACTTGTTGGAAATCATACATACCGATGTATGCGGACCGATGAGTGTTTCGACGCGCGGTGGATATCGCTATTTTCTCACTTTTACCGATGACTTAAGTAGATATGGGTATATCTATTTAATGAAACATAAATCTGAAACGTTTGAAAAGTTCAAAGAATTTCAGAATGAAGTGGAGAACCATCGTAACAGAAAGATTAAATTTCTGCGATCCGATCGTGGAGGTGAATATTTGAGTTGTGATTTTCTCACGCATCTTAAAGCAAGCGGAATCGTTTCGCAACTCACGCCACCCGGAACACCACAGCGCAATGGTGTGTCTGAACGCCGGAATCGAACCCTATTAGATATGGTCCGATCGATGATGTCTCTTACTGATTTGCCGTTATCATTTTGGGGTTATGCATTAGAAACCGCTGCATTCACTTTAAATAGGGCTCCATCTAAATCCGTTGAGACGACACCGTATGAACTGTGGTTTGGTGCTAAACCTAAGTTGTCGTTTCTTAAAGTTTGGGGATGCGAAGCTTACGTCAATAAGTTGATGCCGGACAAGCTCGAACCCAAAGCGGAGAAATGTGTCTTCATAGGATACCCTAAGGAAACTATTGGGTATACCTTCTATCACAGAACCGAAGGCAAAGTGTTTGTCGCAAAGAACGGTTCCTTTCTTGAGAAGGAGTTTCTCTCGAAAGAAGTGAGTGGGAGGAAAGTAGAGCTAGACGAGGTTATTGAACCTTCTCTTGAATTGGAGAGTAGCGCAACACCTAAAATTGTTCCAATGCCGCCTGCACCAACAATAGAGGAAGCTAATGACAAGGATCATGAAGCTTCAGACGATGCTGCTACTGAACATCGCAGGTCGACAAGGGCGCGTGCCCCTCCTGAGTGGTATGGCAACCCTGTCTTGACTGTCTTGTTAGTTGAAGACAGTGAACCTACGAACTATGAGGAAGCGATGATGAGCCCAGACTCTGAGAAATGGCTAGAAGCCATGAAATCCGAATTGGGATCCATGTGTGAAAACCAAGTATGGACTTTGGTGGACCCTCCTAGCGACCGAAAGGCCGTTGAGTGCAAATGGATCTTCAAGAAGAAAACGGACACGGATGGTAATGTTACCGTCTATAAAGCACGACTTGTTGCGAAAGGTTTTCGACAAGTTCAAGGTGTTGACTACGATGAGACTTTCTCTCCCGTAGCGATGTTTAAGTCCATTCGGATTTTATTAGCAATTGCTGCGTTTCATGATTATGAAATATGGCAGATGGATGTCAAGACTGCGTTCCTCAATGGCAACATTGATGAAGAGTTGTATATGATGCAACCCGAAGGTTTTGTCGATCCTAAGGATGCTGATAAAGTATGCAAACTTCAGCGTTCCATTTATGGACTGAAGCAAGCATCTCGGAGTTGGAACCTTCGTTTTGATCAAGTGATCAAGAGCTTTGGATTTGTTCCAAATTGCTACGAATCTTGCATCTACAATAAAGTGAGTGGGAGCTCGGTGACGTTTCTGGTACTATATGTGGATGACATATTGATTATCGGAAATGACATCAACATGCTTAACGTTGTGAAGAGTTATTTGAACAAGTGTTTTTCAATGAAAGACCTAGGTGAAGCTGCTTATATATTGGGCATCAAAATCTATAGAGATAGACAAAGACGCCTGATAGCTTTAAGCCAGAGTACATACCTAGACAAAGTTCTGAAAAGGTTTAGATTGGATAAGGCAAAGAAAGGTTCGGTGCCTATGTTGTCAGGTCAGATATTGAGCAAGGCTCAGTGTCCAGTTACTGTAAATGATAGGGAAGCTATGATCAAAGTGCCTTATGCCTCGGCCATAGGTTCTATCATGTATGCCATGCTGTGTACTAGACCGGATGTGTCCAATGCTCTTAGTTTGACGAGCAGATATCAAAGTGATCCAGGAGTGGAACATTGGACAGCCGTGAAGAACATCCTAAAGTACCTAAATAGGACTAAAGAAATGTTCTTAGTCTATGGGGGTGATGAACAGCTCGTCGTAAAAGGTTACGTCGACGCTAGTTTCGACACCGACAAGGATGATTCTAAATCTCAGAAAGGATACGTGTATATTTTGAATGGAGGAGCTATGAGCTGGAGAAGCTGCAAGCAAAGCGTGATCGCGGGATCTACAGTAGAAGCGGAATACATGGCTGCTGCAGAAGCGTCAAGTGAAGGAGTTTGGATCAGGAACTTCATCACTGAGCTTGGCGTGGTTCCAAGTGCATTGGACCCACTGGAGATATTGTGTGACAACACTGGCGCCATAGCACTCGCTAAGGAACCAAGATATCATCCAAAGACCAAGCATATCAACCACAAGTTTCATATAATCCGAGATTATATAGCAGATAGAGATCTAAAGATCAGCAAAGTACATACAGATCTGAATGTCGCAGATCCATTGACTAAACCTCTTCCATGTGTAAAACATGATCAGCACCTCAGTGCCATGGGTGTGAGATTGTTGCCAGATGTAAACTAAATTATTGACTCTAGTGCAAGTGGGAGACTTTTGGAATTATGCCCTAGAGGCAATAATAAAGATGTTATTATTATAATTCTTGTTCATGATAATGTTTATATTCCATGCTAGAATTGTATTAAGCGAAAACTTTAATACTTGTGTGGTTTGTGAACAACACCGTGTCCCTAGTACGCCTCTATGGACTAGCTCATTGATCAATGATGGTTAAGGTTTCCTAACCATAGACATGAGTTGTCAATTGATAATGAGATCATATCATTGGGAGAATGATATGATGGACAGACCCAAACTAAGCGAAGCAATTAGATCGTGTCATCGTGTTCGTCTTTGCGAAGCTTTTCTTATGTCAAATATTGTATTCCTTAGACCATGAGATAATACAACTCCCTGGTATCGGAAGAAAGCTTTGAGGTCATCAAACGTCATCCTATGAGAGGGTGATCATAAAGGTGTCTCTCAGGTGATCGGAAAGTATCTGTTGGGTTGTATGTATCAAGATGGGATTTGTCCCTCCCAAGTTGGAGAGATATACTTCGGGCCCACTCGGTAATCGATATCAACACCGCTTGCAAGCATGTGATTAAGGAGTTAATCACAAAGTGATATCAGATTACGGAACGAGTAAAGTACTTGCTGTGAACGAGATTGAACTAGGTATGACGGTACCGATGATCGAATCTCGGGCAAGTAAAATATCGCGAGACGAAGGGAATATATATATGGGATTGATTGAATCCTGGCATCGTGGTTCATCCGATATGATCATTGATGAATGTGTGGGAGTCAATATGGGTTTCCAGACCCCGCTGTTGATTATTGATAGAAGATCATGTCTGCATATTCTCGAACCCGCAGGGTCACACACTTAACGTGTCTCGACGCTATAATAGATTGGATAATTGGTTTATGAGTTTTTGTTCAGAGTCTCGAATGGGATTCGAGACATCACGAGAGGTTCCGGAGTGGTCCGGAGAATAAGATTCATATAAGGCAGTGCAGTTTTTGGAGTTCGGAATTGTTCCGGGTTAATCGGTATTGTACCGGAAGCTTCTAGAACCTTCCGGAAGGGGACCAACGTGGCCCCACCTTCCGGGAGGGGGCATGGGCCTATGAGGGAGTGCCCTGGCCGCATTGGGCTAGGGGCACAAGGCCCCATAGGGCCCAGCCGGCCAAGGGGGTTTTAAACTCGAGATAGACCTTCTAGAAGGGGGGGTTTCCTTGCCCCCCACTCCTTATCCTTGGGGCCGCCGGTTTGGCTTGGGGGAGGGGGATAGGGTTGCAGCCGCCCACCCGTCTATATAAAGAGGGCTGGGGGCGCACCACCCCCTCACACCTTCCCCTCCAAGCCCAGTCGCCCTGCTGCCCTTCCTCTCTCCCTCCCGACTGTTTGTAGGCGAAGCCCTGCTGCAGAAATTCTCCACCATATACACCACGCCGTCGTGTTGTAGATCCAACCCGTCTCTCCACCATACTTGCTGGACCGAGGAAGGAGGAGATGTCGAGGTGCTGCACGTGTGCATCTCACGGAGGCACCGCCACTTGTGGTGCTAGATCAGATCGGATCGCGAGGAGGAGAAGCGAGTACGACTACATCACCCACGTTCCGACGAACGTTCCGCTGTGCGAATATTCAAGGGTATGAAGATCTAATCCAATCTCTCTCGTTGTTTGCATCTCCTAGATTAGATCTTGGCTTTCCCTCTGTTCGCATCCGTAGAAAATTTTGATTTACTATGCTGCGAAACCCCTTCAGGCGCCACCACCAATAGGTCCCTCGGGATACCCTCTTTCCAACGAGCCTAAACGCAGCCCCGCATGCGCACCAAATCACCTGATCCATCATCGATCTCAGAGGATCAAGCTCCGATGACGTCATGCCAATGTCACCCCCGGCCTAGTCAGCCCGTTTGACTTAGTCTCTGTCTCGCGTGGCTGATGATGTGGCCATAGGCCCACTGGTCACTGACTAGGGATAGGCCTGGGTGCGGTGTAAAAAGCCTAGTGTCTGTTTAGGAAATAACTCAAATATTACAAACCCAAATTTAAATATTCCAGAAATAAAATAAAATCATTAAAACTTATTAAATCCATAACTTTTGTTTTATAATTCATAAAAATATGTATTATATATGAAAATGTTTAGAAAAATAAAATCTATAACATTAATCCATTATAAAAATTTGTTATGATAACAATTTAAATAATTATTATTTAATAAAGATTTTAAAGGTAATAAAACTTTGATAATTCCTATTTTAATAATGGTAAATACTAAAAATATAAATAAAATACCAAAAATCTTGGGAAAATAAAAACAATACTTTAAAACTATAATCATGCATTATTATTTCACTTAAATAAGTATTTATTATTTATTAAGTATTTATAAAGTAATAAAACTTATACAAATCATATCTTATTATTTATGAATCACAAAAATAAAAGTACTATATCAAAATGATCACAAAAATAATGTCTACTTGTTAAAATTATAACATTCCACTTTTAAAGTAAATAAAAAGTTAATACTCTAGTAAATTGAATTTAAACCAATTTCCTTAGTTAAAAATTCATATAAGGGTAAATAAAATTTGTTAATATTTCTAAAAAATTAGTCAATTAAGTCTAATAAATAGCATTAGTCTTGAATATTAATAATATGAAGTCATAATGGTTCAAAAAATTATAAATACAATTTTATTAAATTATCCTTCAACCAAATGAGTAATTATTTTCTAAAAAGGTCCTAAACAATTATAAAACCCCAGGAATAATTGTAACTAAATCCAAACTTTTCCATATACTTCAACCACGAGTTTTCAAAACTATCACAACACTATAGTAAGTCCATAAGTAGTTAAGTAATATTATTTCTATGTTTATAAACTATAATCGCTCATCTATAAAAAAGTAAATGATACTATTCCATTATAAAAACAAGAAACCACTACAGCTAGTAAAAATATAACCATTATTAAGTAACCTTAAGGAAACATTACCAAATACACAAGGTACAAATGTCATAAGCATTACATTTTCAAACCATCTATGTTTTAAAGTTAACTTTAGTCTAGAAGACTCTAAATATAATACTAAAGACATTGTTATATGTTTTATAGTTAACTTTGGTCTGTTATAGTTAAGTCATAAAGCCTCACAAGTCCAAACTATTTAAGCAAGCACAAATAACATCGACCAGACTCAAGTAACCACAAAGATTGTTTAGACCTTAGAAAAGGAATCTTTTCTTCAAATGTTATTCTTTTTGCCACTTCAAACAACAAATCTTAAGATAGTATCCCCAAAACTTAACAACTAAACTTAAGAACTTTCATCATAGTCAACAAATGATAATTAATCATAATCACATTGCTTTAAATCTTACTTGAATATCAGGATTGTTAATACTTAAAGTTCTTTATAAATGCCTATACATGTAAAGAAAGATTTGAAGATAAGGCAAATCTTATATAAGTAATCCTTGAATAGCATTCCACAATTTTGTAACTTAATGTTGTATGATAGTATAATTATATATTGTTTCATACACACTCACAAGCTCTAATAAGAAGCACAAGTGTAACACTTATCTAAAAGTACAACACATTTCAAAGACATCATTTCTAGTATCCAAACCCTAGAACAATGTTATCCCAGGGATTCACGTTTATAAAGTGCATCACATTACTTATGCATAAGAGCATATTGCTTCTTTAAACATTAGTCCTTACCAGACCAATGATGTTGATTTCAGATATTGGATCTTATATTATCTTGAAGACCGTGAGTGCATAATCTTGCAATCACAAAAGGCAAGTTCACACTTGCTCATGTCATTTGATTATTTTCAGTAAAGTATTTTGCAAATCCAGTGTTGTCATCACCTGTTGGAGATATGCCCAAGAGGCAATAATAAAGTGGTTATTATCATGTCTTCACACTTATGATAAATGTTTACATACCATGCTATAATTGTATTAACCGGAAACATTAATACTTGTGTGATTTGTAAACTAAAATAAGAGTCCCTAGTAAAGCCTCTTGTTAAACTAGCTTGTTGGTTAATATATGATCATGGTTTCCTGATCATGAACATAGAGATGTTATTAACAACAGGATCATATCATTAGGAGAATGATGTGATGGACATACTCCTATAGATAAGCGTAGCATAAAGATCAAGTCATTTCAATAGTTCAAATTGCTATATGCTTTCTGATACATAGTAACCTAATTCCTTCGACCATGAGATCATGCATATCACCTTTACCGGATGGATGCTTTGATGTCATCAAACACCACACCGTAACAGGGTGGCTATAAAAGTGGCATTGAGTGTTCGGAAAGTATTGGTTGAAACACATGGATCAAGAGTGGGATTTGTCCATCCATATGACGGATAGATATACTCTGGGCCCTCTCGGTGGAATGTCATCCAATTAGCTTGCAAGCATGTGACTGGCTCACAAGGGATCACATATCACGGGAACGAGAAAAGAATACTTATCAGTAACGAGGTTGAACTAGGTATGCAGAGATACCGACGATCATAACCTTGGATAAGTAACATATCGTGAGACAAAAGGAAATTGGTATCGTATGTAAGTGGTTCATTCGATCGCAAAGTAATCGTAGAAATATGTGGGAGCCATATGAATTTCCAGATTCCTCTATTGGTTATTGTTCGAAGAAGTGTCTCGATCATGTCCGCATAATTCACGAACCGTAGGGAGACACACTTAAGGATTCGACGTTGTTTGAGTAGTTATGGTATTATGAGAAAGAGACCGAATGTTGTTCGGAGTCTCGGATGGGATCCGGGATATCACGAGGTGATCCGGAATGGTCCGGAGAATAAGATTCATATAAGGAAAGTCCCGTTTCGGAGTTCGGGAATGATTCCGGTGTTTTCATCGGGGATATTCTAGAAGGTTCCGGAATGTCCGGCACTCCGGGGGGAAGGGGTGCATGAATGTGTCATTGCATGTTGGAATGATTGCATCATGTACTAAGTGTTCTCGCTGTCCGAAATAAAGGGTTAATTCAAATCCTAATTTGAAAAGTCAAACTGCCAGTTTTCGGTCAAACTGCCAGTTTCGGAAAGTGGAGAAAGAGGAGGAGAGGTGGAGGCCGAGTTGGAGGAGGGTTCCTCCCCTAGGCCGGCGCACCTCCCTAGGCCGAGTTGGGGAGGAACTCCTCCCCATGGCGCCGGCCCTCCCACCTATAAAAGGAGGGGCAGGGCCTCCTCCTCTAGACACAACACAAGTTTCCTATCCTCTAAACTAAACCCTAGATCTAGACCCCGGTTTAGAGCTATTCGGTTTAGAGCCTTCTAATTGGTTTAGAGCCTTCTAATTGGTGTGTCTAATTACTAGACCACTAATAGCCTCTCTCATAAGCTCCACCATACTCGCACCGGCTTAAGGCGAAGCCCTGCGGGATTTCCCCTCTACTTCCGGTACCACGCCGTTGTGCTGCCGGAATCGCGAGGAGAGTGCTACAACCTCCGCTGCCTGCTGGAACAAGGGAGAGGAAGGTCTTCGTCGAGTACCGAACGTGTGACCGACTACGGGAGCGCTACCGGAACGTGGCGCCGGAAGGATCGTCTACACGATCTTGAGATCGGAAAGAGTACGACTACATCACCCACGAGAATCTGCTCTCGTTAACCGCTTTGGAATCTTCGAGGGTGAGTTCCTCTATCGACTCGTTGCTACAATCTAGTAGATAGATCTTGGCTTGTTTGTTTGTATGCGATAGAAAAATTTTGTTTTCCATGCTACGAAACCCCTACAGTGGTATCAGAGCCGTGTCTATATGTAGATCTGTTGCACGAGTAGAACACAATGGTCATTGTGGGCGTTGATGCTTTTATTGTCGATTGCTTTTTGTGTACTTTGCATCTTGCGGTATGTTGGGATGAAGTGGCCCGGGCTAACCTTACATGACATCGTTCATGAGACTTGCTCCACGTTTGACATGCAACTTGTATTGCATAAGTGGCTTTGCGGGTGCCTGTTTCTCCTAGCATAGTTAAGATCCAATTTACAACGGGTAATCAACAATGCTAGTATCAATGTTGTGGTTCTTGTTCGTAAGTTAGAACGACACTTATTGAAAGCCCCAAACCACGTAAAATATGCAAAGAAAGTAGAGGCGTCTAACTTTGTTTTGCAGGGGTGTGCAGTGATGTGATATGGCCATGATTGTGATTATATTTGATGTATGCAATGTTCCTTATTGTAAGTTGGCAACCGGCAGGAGCCATATGGTTGTCTTTAAATTCTGTTAAGTCCCGCGTGTCTATTCAAAGTAGTTGTAATAGTTGAAGCCGGTGGACGACAACCATGGAGAAGCGTCATTGACCTTGATGCAATGTCGGTGATGATGGAGATCATGTTCGTGCTTGAAGATGGAGATCAGAAGCACAAAGAAGAAAGGCCATATCATATCACATATTATGAATTGCATGTGATGTTAATCCTTTATGCATCTTGTATTGCTTAGTAGACGACGGTAGCATTATAAGATGATCCCTCATGCACATAAATTTCAAGTTCTAAAGTGTTCATCCTTAGTATGCACCGTTGCCAAAGCTTGCTGCTTCGAAGCACCACGTGATGATCGGGTGTCTTTGATTCCGCGGGTGAATACAACGTAAGCAAGCCAGATTTGCTTATGCGGTAGCTAAGGTTTGATCTTGACGAGCCTAGCATGTACAGACATGGCCTCAGGAACACGGATCACCGAAAGGTAAAGCATGAATCATATAGTAGATATGATGAACATGTCGATTGTTCGCCATTGAAACTATATCAACTCTCGTGATGATCGGTTTTGATGTGGTGGATTTGGTTCGTGTGATCACTAAAACAATGTGAGGGATATTGTTTTGAGTGGGAGTTCACCTAGATTAATTTAATTATTAATTAGAACTCAATTTATCATAAACTAAATCAAAGTGAAATTGCATAGTTGTTGTAGTCATTGGCATCCGTTTACCACCTTGCACTTAGTTATAATTGAGATGATAGAACTATAGAATTCTGGTTAGTTACTTTACGAACTGGTATCGTATTGTTTTGAAGTGTTAATGTAAAGTTTAAAAGTCCTATTGCAAACTTTCAGTAAGTTCCGTTTACTCCATGAAGTTTAATAATTAGTATTAAATCAAGAGTAACAATTCCAAGTGTTAGTATATAAGTATCATGTTGTATCCATGATTCTTGATATTCAAAGGATTCCCTTAATATCAAAGGTTATCTAGGATCTGAAAGAGTTGTTTCAGAAACCATGATGTGTGGAAGATATTGTGATATCTGAAACGAAGTTTTGGTTGCAACATGATAGAGTATAATATGGCAAAAGTCATGTTCTCATATTTGATGAGAATTTGCAAAAAGGTTGAAGACACTTGTTGTCCTAATCCTCCAAAAGGTTTTGGATAGCAACATTATACTCATAATTCATCGTTATAAGCTAAAAGTAGCTTGATCATGGACGATTCCATGATAAGGGTGAATATTTGATTTAGGTAAAATGTTTACTACACCAAGAGATTACTAAAGAAAGGAATTTGAAAGAACACCAAATATTTGATGATGGTGATCTACTTCAAAGTGCAAGTCCAAAGACATTGGTATTTAATTATACACGCTTTGGACTATATGTCATATGTATGACTCCACTATTGATATTGATAGATTCTTTCAAATAGAAAAGGAAATATTGAAAGAGAATCTCATAAATATATGGCAGAAAAGAAAAGACTAGAATTGTTCAGTTTAAGTATATAGATGATATACATGTTATGGCTATATTCTTTGCTTATTAAACAATGTGGTTCTCAAGTATTTGATACTGAATTTGTTGGTGTGAATCGTCATACGAAACAACACAATTCATGAACTACAATGGCCTAAGTAACTAGCAAAAGAATATGTGATGATGTTCATCGAGAACAAATAAAGGGTTATTGTGTTGCTCGTTAAACATCAAAGCTTGCTTCAAAGATTTGTTTTATCAGGTATTATGAGAACAAAAGGGTTGTTCAAATAATTGCCGTAATCCATAAAAGATGGATGATTCACAAATCTCGTTGGAGAAATCACATCCATAAAACTAGTGCTAAAATGTCGAAAGACAAAATGATTGAAAGATCACTTAGGAAGTGACATCGTCGTTTAAATTATATTGAAAGAAAACATGAAGAAACTCCATGTGGATGGAATTTTGGAGTCTTCTGATTTTTGATCAAATGACGCTTGTGAAACTTTCCTAGAGATAATTAAAACTTCGTTCATAGGCCAAAAGGGAACGAATGACTAGCTTATTGGAACTTGTACATATTGTTGTACGAAGTCCGTTATGTGTAGTCAAGAGCGATGGATTTCAACTTCATATGCTTTCTCCGAAAATTTGAGTGAATATATGAATATTTACTTAATAAGGATAAAGTATGAAACACTTGAAAAGTTCAAAGACTTTCAAGATGAAGTGCAAAATCATTGTAACAAGAATATGAATAGTTTATGATAAGATCATAAAGGAAAATATTTAAGTTACAAGTTTAGCATAATACCTAAGATTTAAGGAATCGTTCCGTGGATTTGCATTTTCCCGAAACACCATAAGAGTATGGAGCGTTCGAGATATGTAATTAAACCTTGTTTGACATGGTAAGATCGAAAGGTGTAATTCATAAAACTGCCATTGTATTTTAAAGATTAAAAGCTTTAGAGATTACCGTTTTTTCCACTGAAAAGAGCTCCATCATAATCCGTTGAAATGACACCATATAAGGTTATGGTTTGGGATAAAACCCAAGTTGTCCTTTCTTAAACATTGGTATGCTATGCATAAGAAAGATGTTTGCAACCAAAGTCGGATGAACCTGTCTCTGTATGTTATTTCGAATAACTGTTAAGTACTCCTCCATAACATTGGAGACAAAAGTGTTTGTCACTTAAAACGTCAAGTTTCTTTGAGAAGGAATTTTTCGTGAAAAGTTAAGTGGGAGGACAATAGAAACTTTGATAAGGTTAAAAGAACCTTAGCTGTATGTGCAGAGTTCGCAGCGCCGAAAAGTGTTCCGGAGGCGGCAACAATGCTCATGGCTCACGTACCTCAAAGGTTGTGGTCACGGAGATCCAAGTTCCTATTGAAACAAGTAGATCGGGTAAACAATCAAATACCAAGATTTGAGGGTTGAATCATTATTTGAGAATAATGAACCGACTACATGCAGAGAAGCGATGATGGGCCCTGACTCCGTAAAATGGCTTGAAGCCATAAAATCCGTGATAGTTCCATACACGAGAAATCAAGTTTTGAACTTGAAGGACCCTCGAGAAAGGTGTAAGACCTTATAGTTGTGTCTGGATCTATAAAGAAATAGACATGGATGTTTCACATCTAGTCGACATGTTGGGAAAGAGTTCACAACAATGTTCAAAGGTTGACTATGACAAGATTTCGATCTTTCATAGTGATATTTAGTCTAGACGGATAAATGAAGCAACCACTACATATAATTTGTTATATGGTAGTTGAATAAACAAAACAAGTTCTTCTAATAGAATCGTTACCTAGGACATGTGCATAACACGGTCCATAGGGTTTTGTTAATTCAAAGGATGCTAAAAGCATATGCAAACTTCAATGGTTAGAGTGAGCATAGCGGAGTTGGAATCTTCACTATGATGAAACTGTTAAAAGAGTTTAATTTCATCAGAGACAATGAAGATGCTTGCGTTTGCAAGAAATTAAGTGGGAGCGCTAAGACATGTTTCTAATACATTATGTGGAAGACATATTGTTGATTAGAAATAATGTATCTTTTATTAACACATATTAAGAATTTCATCCCGATGAAAGACTTAGGCAAAACCCAAATATTTGGCATCAATAGACGCTAATATGGTTGTGCCAGAAGTACATAGACAAGATATTGAATGAGTTCAATATAGAAACTACAAGAGAAGGTTCTTGTCGCACAGAAAGGATTGAATGAGTTCAATGTTGATGATATATTCAAGTGTATTGACATTTGGTAAAGTGAAACAAAGATTCAAGTATAGATTGATACTTGATGTATGAAATCACAAAGAGTATTTATATCAATCATACTGTGATATGTACAAATCCAGATATGTCCTATGCTCTAAATGTTGAGAGCATATATCAGAATGATTCGTAAGATGATCATTGGACAATAGTAAGGATATTCTTATGATCTTCTGAAAGAACTAAGAGTATAATATTTGTAGAAGTGACAAATAGATGGTTAGTTCATTGTAAAAGTACTACATTGATACTAGCTTTGTCACAAAGTACAAATTAAGTTTATCTCAATCTAAACTAAGGGTGGCACAATATAATGGAAAGTGAGTTCCATAATGGATTTGGATGATTTCCAAAGTTAAGACATTGTGACAGATACTACAACAAAAGGCTAAGTATATGACTGCTATTATAGCAGCAAAAGAGGGCATTTGTGTCAAGAAGTTTGTTATCAAACTAGGTGTAGTTCACAGTGGGATAATACTATGAAGATATATTGTGCGACAATATTATCAAAATGTTTTAACCCCAAAGAGCTAAAGGTCACACCGAAAGACCAAATTTATACAAAGCCATCTCATTAGAGAATGAGTGATGCGTAGAGACGCAAAGACATGCAATTACACACGGACCTGGAAGTGTCAGATCCGGAGATCAGTTGACCACTAGCAATCGTGTACATACAACACCGGAAAGCCATAGGTGTTATATACACAAAGGTTCGAAACTAGATTATTGACTCTAGTGCAAGTGGGAGACTGTTGGAGATATGCCCAAGAGGCAATAATAAAGTGGTTATTATCATGTCTTCACACTTATGATAAATGTTTACATACCATGCTATAATTGTATTAACCGGAAACATTAATACTTGTGTGATTTGTAAACTAAAATAAGAGTCCCTAGTAAAGCCTCTTGTTAAACTAGCTTGTTGGTTAATATATGATCATGGTTTCCTGATCATGAACATAGAGATGTTATTAACAACAGGATCATATCATTAGGAGAATGATGTGATGGACATACTCCTATAGATAAGCGTAGCATAAAGATCAAGTCATTTCAATAGTTCAAATTGCTATATGCTTTCTGATACATAGTAACCTAATTCCTTCGACCATGAGATCATGCATATCACCTTTACCGGATGGATGCTTTGATGTCATCAAACACCACACCGTAACAGGGTGGCTATAAAAGTGGCATTGAGTGTTCGGAAAGTATTGGTTGAAACACATGGATCAAGAGTGGGATTTGTCCATCCATATGACGGATAGATATACTCTGGGCCCTCTCGGTGGAATGTCATCCAATTAGCTTGCAAGCATGTGACTGGCTCACAAGGGATCACATATCACGGGAACGAGAAAAGAATACTTATCAGTAACGAGGTTGAACTAGGTATGCAGAGATACCGACGATCATAACCTTGGATAAGTAACATATCGTGAGACAAAAGGAAATTGGTATCGTATGTAAGTGGTTCATTCGATCGCAAAGTAATCGTAGAAATATGTGGGAGCCATATGAATTTCCAGATTCCTCTATTGGTTATTGTTCGAAGAAGTGTCTCGATCATGTCCGCATAATTCACGAACCGTAGGGAGACACACTTAAGGATTCGACGTTGTTTGAGTAGTTATGGTATTATGAGAAAGAGACCGAATGTTGTTCGGAGTCTCGGATGGGATCCGGGATATCACGAGGTGATCCGGAATGGTCCGGAGAATAAGATTCATATAAGGAAAGTCCCGTTTCGGAGTTCGGGAATGATTCCGGTGTTTTCATCGGGGATATTCTAGAAGGTTCCGGAATGTCCGGCACTCCGGGGGGAAGGGGTGCATGAATGTGTCATTGCATGTTGGAATGATTGCATCATGTACTAAGTGTTCTCGCTGTCCGAAATAAAGGGTTAATTCAAATCCTAATTTGAAAAGTCAAACTGCCAGTTTTCGGTCAAACTGCCAGTTTCGGAAAGTGGAGAAAGAGGAGGAGAGGTGGAGGCCGAGTTGGAGGAGGGTTCCTCCCCTAGGCCGGCGCACCTCCCTAGGCCGAGTTGGGGAGGAACTCCTCCCCATGGCGCCGGCCCTCCCACCTATAAAAGGAGGGGCAGGGCCTCCTCCTCTAGACACAACACAAGTTTCCTATCCTCTAAACTAAACCCTAGATCTAGACCCCGGTTTAGAGCTATTCGGTTTAGAGCCTTCTAATTGGTTTAGAGCCTTCTAATTGGTGTGTCTAATTACTAGACCACTAATAGCCTCTCTCATAAGCTCCACCATACTCGCACCGGCTTAAGGCGAAGCCCTGCGGGATTTCCCCTCTACTTCCGGTACCACGCCGTTGTGCTGCCGGAATCGCGAGGAGAGTGCTACAACCTCCGCTGCCTGCTGGAACAAGGGAGAGGAAGGTCTTCGTCGAGTACCGAACGTGTGACCGACTACGGGAGCGCTACCGGAACGTGGCGCCGGAAGGATCGTCTACACGATCTTGAGATCGGAAAGAGTACGACTACATCACCCACGAGAATCTGCTCTCGTTAACCGCTTTGGAATCTTCGAGGGTGAGTTCCTCTATCGACTCGTTGCTACAATCTAGTAGATAGATCTTGGCTTGTTTGTTTGTATGCGATAGAAAAATTTTGTTTTCCATGCTACGAAACCCTACATCACCTGCATTTGAAGGTCAGAAAACACTATTTTCATAATAATATGATTATAGGTTATTTACCATGTGGTAATAACCTACTATGAAAGTTCCGGTGGTAAAGGAACATATTATCTAGGACTTAACAACCAATGTCGCCAGTGATTCTTGCGCCGTATATTACGCGTTAACCATGAGATTTGGAATGGGACGATGAAGTCAGTTGTATCCTTTTCCTCTCGTATGGAGGCAAGATGACCTTAACGTGACATTGTGATTCCTTGTGCGGATCCAACATATGGGTGGGCACCCTTACGCCCCACACTTTTGGTGTCTATATTATCTATGGATGGTTTTTAGTGGATGGACCATTTACTATGGCACTTGCCAGGGCAACACAAAGTCATAGAGTCTTCGGGAACTCATTAGGGTTTTAGCCTGCCCAAAAGGGGGCTTAACGAAGATGAGCCAGCCCGAAGGATCATGCGGACATATGAGGTCGTGGAGAGGGCAGTGATTGGCTTGGATCATCTACTGGGCCCCACAACATGGAATTGTTGACGGGTAAGCTGCCCGGTTGTGCAACAAGGAGTTGATCTCTCATGAGAAAAGTAACGCACCTCTTCAGAGTGTAACAACTGTAACTTGTTACTCCATGTTCAGGGAAGGAGCTGCGAACGCTGCGGGAAAGGGACTCCATGAAAGTTCTGGTAAACCCGTGAAGGATGATGGACATAGCTTTTCAGAATAAAATCAACCTTTGAAGAAATGTTTACGAAAACTTGCATCGCCTACGACCTACGGTCTGTGGCTATAGGTATAGTGCATCAAACACTCCTTTTCTAGTGAACTTGCTGAGTATGCTCGTACTCAACGTATCTTGTTAACCCGTGCAGACAACGTCTACATCAAGGTATGCTCCAGGAATCATTGTCAAAAGCTAAAGCTCTTCAATGAAGTCAAGGAAGTCAACATACACACCAACTCAAGTGAAGACGAAGTTACTATTTTAATAGGAATATAATCTCTAGCCATAGAACCTATTTTGTTTAGTGTATTGCGATAGCAGCAATGCCAACCCCTTAGTTAAAATACTAGTCTTAAAAGTATAATAGTTGGTGCATTATTTATCTTCGATTCTTCTTTGTAAGAAGTTCTTTCTCTCTCTTTAACCTAGAGTGTTCCCTGGATCTTGTGTATAGAGTGAGTTGTAACCTTTAGCCATGTATTGGGACCCGCTGTGTTTCTGTTGTACCACTCTGAGGGATGTAATACTAGTAAACGGTGTTTCATTGGTGTTATGTCAACGACTATAGTGTACTACATCATGCAGTGGTATACTGGGTCACCGCGGTTGGTATCAGAGCATATGCTTTGACCTTAGGTTGGAAACCTAGTAAATGGGTAGAACCTGTAGGACACATAACTGCAATAATAAAGAGTTCTTTAGTGATATGAGGGATATTCACTTGAGAATAATCCTGTCATGTTGCTAGTGCGATAACTCTTCAGTATGATTGCAATTCCGATCATTACCCAAGAGTTTAACTCTATGTGACTGGTGATAATTTCTTATCTACAGTCACATGACACCTCGATATCCACCCCGGAATGTTCAAGTGATGAACAGGACATTGAATGACTACGGAGGGGATTGGACAAATAATCTCCGCCAACTTCTATGGAGTTTGGAATGTGAATCGAGACTTTTGGTCAAGATTTACAATTACTATGATGGGCAGGTATTAGCTAAATACCGTGTCATGATCATGTTACCCAAGAAGTTAGGACTTAAGGGAGAAATGCCATCAAGAGAGGCAAGGTACATGGCATCTGCATATCAGATTGTCGTAGCAGCAGCCATAACCATGATCCATGAACAAAAATCCCAAGCTCTAGAAGGTAGTACTCATACTATTATACCCCATGAAACCTCAAACCCAGAGCATGAGCTAGATCACTCTACTCTAGTCCAAATTGAACCTACTCTAGCTGTAGAGTATATGGATCGTTATCGGTCTTTGCTAAACACTTATCATAACACTCACCAAGTTTTAGTTCAGGAACTGGATATGGTCATTGAGGATTTTACTGATCCTGATAAAGCAATGGCACGTAGGAAGAAGTTAGACAAAGAAGATAAGCATCCCAAATACATACCTTCAGGAGAGGTGTATGAGGAAACTGAGTTTGATGATCCATACTCAGAAAACTATGCCTACTACCAAAATGAAACCCAGCCACCTGAAGATTTATGGACCAAGTACAACTACAAACAACAGGAATGGGCTGGATTCATTCCAACTAACCCTGAGCTAAACAAGTATGGATGGGAGTAGAATCTCAAGGTGGAACCATAGGAAATCCTATACCTTGTGATGCAGGTATTGGAGAAGAGACCAACTATAACCATATAGAGCCTTACGGACCATATGGGGGTGATACTAATCCAATCGACTTAGAAGAGTATTCCGATAGCTACTATACCAATATGTACGACTGGATCCAAGAAAAGGCTAAGGAGCCAACTTACTTTGAGGAAGCGTTGCCGGAAAACCAGGAATATTCGGTAGAAGATTACGCCAACTCTAGTCATTTTTCAATGACTAATCTCAGTCTCGTTACTTCTAATCAAGAATACGCACCTCCTGGATGCTCCTATGCTCCAGAAGGCAGTCGTAGGACTTCACGTCATCATGGACGGAACTCCAGGAAGCACTAGAGGAAGATGAAAGTAAGAAAGGAATGACATCCGAAGGGATGAGTGCTTGAATAATGTACATAGAGGGTAATGCGTATTATAGTTTGAAAGGTTTGCCGAAATAAGTGAGGATATACTCACAAGAACTTAAGTTCTTGTAAGATAGCTGTGTAATATAGGTGAGGAGCAAACCGTTGGAACATCTAGTACATTTGTAAATTATTTAAAACCTATGTATAATACATGCTATATGTTTTGTTGTTTATCGACTTTTGGATTTTCTTGAATCTTCTTGATTGACTAGATTTGTACATTAAGTGGACTTGGTGTGCAAATGCATGATGTAACACCCAGTTATTACTTGATGTCATAGACCTAGATATGGATGGGAATTCGTGTAAGAGAGTGACGAGTTCCAAAGACCAAGATGGAGACTTCTATGAAGGATAAAGCAAAATATAAGGAGTATTAACACAATTTGAAGGATAGATCAAGTTTAGGATATTCTTAGCCAGCTATGAGAAGGAAGATTAATGTAGTAAATATAAGGAACAACAAGAAGGGATGAACTTAAGGTTCAATCAAGTAGGTGATATTACTAAGGAATTAATAAAGTAGTAATACCTAGTTCATGGAAGCATCATGAATTAGTGCAAAGCATAAGTTTTGGAACTAAAATGGTATTCAAGCTCTGACAATTCAGAAAGAATGCCAGTAGTATGTCGGAAACCGTAGGGTAATACATACAACCTAGGATGATCCGCAACTGGTATTTGATCCATAGTCAGCATTCCGATCCACAGTTGGTATCTTGTTCGCAGCCGGTGTTGGTTGACATAGTTAACCAGATCATCTTAATGGTTGCACAAAGAGCATAAAATTTGGCCTAAGTTAATTAAGACATAAATGAGTATAAAAATTTAAGCGATCGTCTTTCGAGATGCTTCACAAAGTCAGACATATCCAAGCGAAAATGTCCAATAGTAAGTAAGACAAATAATGCTAAAAGATTTGTTTCGGAGATCCACAATTGTGTGGATACACCGTACAATTTTTCCTAAGACCTTAACTAGGTTGAATATAAGCTAAGTAAATACCGATATTCTAACCATAAAGTCAATTGTTACTATATATGTAGTTGGAGACTATTAGTAAACCCTAAGAGGGAGAGTAGAACAGTAAACAACAGTACTGTTATCTAAATCCTAGAGTAAAATAGATTAATTCTAATGGGATAATTCTAGAAGAAACAACTCTTAAGAGATTCATAAAAGAGAATAAAGCACATCCAATTGGACAGGTATAGAGGAACAAGAAATTCCAATAGGTATGAACCAAATGAATTCAAATCCAATCTTTGGAAGGGAATACCAGTATCAATTATACTATGACAAGAATAGAAATATAGTCTTTTGACCACAATCACGGGCATATAGAAACTTAAAACTTGTTTTAGTGAGACTTCGATAATTAAATAAAAGGGTTGGATTAGGATACCTAATCAGGATAGAGAATACTACAATTATTTCCATTTAAGGTTACCATGGAGTTGAGAAATACCGTAACCCACACAAGTCAATTCCTTACTCCGAAACATGAGAGTTTACGAACTTCAAGGACAAAGTTTATTTTAAGGGGGAGAGTCTGTAACATTCCAGCATTAGAGCCTAAAAATAAGCTGAACCAGATGTGTGCATTGCATTCATGCATAGAAAATCCGAATAATTTTCGCGCTTTTGAACAAAACTTGTTAAAATGATTGAAGCTTCTCTCATTTTGATGGAATTGAGGTAGATCATCAAGTTGACTGTGATAAGTTTCCATTTTCGGTCAGTAGTCCTCGGTCGGTCGGTAGTCCTCGGTCAGTAGTTCTCGGTCGGTAGTTCTCGGCCGGTCAGTAGTCCTCGGTCGGTCGGTAGTCCTCGGTCAACAGTTCTCGGTCTGTCGGTAGTCCTCGGTCGGTTAGTAGTTCTCGGTCAGTCAGTAGTCCTCGGTCGGTCATTAGTCCTCGGTCGGTCGGTCAGTAGTTCTCGGCCGGTCGGTAGTCCTCGGTCAGTAGTTCTTGGTCGGTCAGTAGTCCTCGGTCGGTCGGTCAGTAGTCCTCGATCGATCAGTAGTGCTCGGTCATTAGTTCTCGGTCGGTCGATAGTCCTCGGTCAGTAGTGGTCGGTCGGTAGTCCTTGGTCGGTCGGTCGGTAGTTCTCGGTCGGTCGGTAGTCCTCGGTCGGTCAGTAGTCCTCGGTCAGTAGTTCTCGGTCGGTCAGTAGTCCTCGGTCGGTCGGTCAGTAGTTCTGGTCGGTTGGTATTCCTCGGTCAGTAGTTATCGGTCGGTTAGTAGTCCTCGGTCGGTCGGTCAATAGTTCTCGGTCGGTAGTTCTCGGTCAGTAGTGCTCGGTCGGTCAGTAGTTCTCGGTCAGTCGGTCAATAGTCCTCAGTCGGTCCATAGTTCTCGGTCAGTAGTTCTCGGTCGGTCAATAGTCCTCGGTCGGTCAGTAGTGCTCGGTCGGTCGGTAGTTCTCGGTCGGTCAGTAGTCCTCCGTTTGTCGGTAGTCCTCGGTCGGTCAGTAGTTCTCGGTCGCTCGATCAGTAGTCCTGGGTCGGTGGTAGTCTTTGATCGGTCAGTCAGTAGTCCTCGGTCAGTCGGTAGTAGCAAGGCAAAACCATAGGTTGTAGAAAGGCCGCCGACTGATTGTAGCAATGCTGATGATGAGTTGTAGCAGCATCGATATCCAATTGTAGCAAGGCGGGCAGTGGTTGTAGCTTTGGTTTCCGAGCCTTGCCCTTGCACATGATGACTAGCTCCTCCTTCCTCGCCAACGACTGGCTCCTTTGTATTTTCGGGCGCGTTTGGGGTCGAGGGAGGCCATGGCGGCGCCGATTGTGCCGCATGCGGGAGAGAGGTCCCCTGTGGGGTGCTGCATGGTGAATCGGCACGAGCGTGGTCTCGTAACTGGAGCCGACGGCAGGGAGAGCACACACGGTGGAGGAGGGGCAGCAACGCGGAGTAGTTATGCTATGTAGGCGAGTTGTCAAACGGAATTGGAGAGAAAATAAGGGGAGAAGAAGGAAGAAAGAAGAGATAAGGGTAGAAGTGGGCCCTCCTGAACCCATGTTGCGTGTTTCCCTCAGCACGTGTCGCCCTCTTGACCCGGGGGACGCAACGCACGCAATCCCCCGGATGGATGGTATCATTATCCAACAAAAAATCTACTTGAAATGGCGTAACATCCACTGTCCAGTTAAGGCATATTACTCATCCAATCTATAATAAGTATATCGTTGATTTAATAACTTAATATTAATCGAGGGGTACTTAATAATAAGAGATAGTGCCAGACTTATTATTAATCATAAGGGTGGTTGTGCATATGATGTTCTTGGTTCATCCCACAACCGATTTCTATATGAGAAATGAGCATATACAAATAAGATGATTTCAAAAGCTACAAGATGGAACAAAAAAATCTACTTGAAATAGCGGTGAAACATAACATATATATAGTTAGGTGGAGTGGACACGATATAAAGATAACTCAGTTTAATGAGATTTGGATGCATATATAAGCACTATATCACCCATTTTTGCCACTACTTTGTAACATATTTTAGGAACATTATGGCTGCCCCCGGACGATATGATGGTTTGCGTCGCTGGGTCCTCCGCCCTCAGTGTGTGCCGCAATAGTAGGCCCAGCCCGTGCCTTATCCCATGCTTGTATCTCTTCCCAACCACTTGCTTTTCTTCTCCCGACGCATAGACTGACTCGATCGCTGCTGCCAGAGCTGGTCTCTACTGCCAGACCGTGACATCAACTCTGACAAGGTCCTTACCCATGTCATCAAATCTTTGTCAACACCCAATCCCTCACGCGCCAACGGCCTCCCATCTTCGTGCCCACGTGCTCAGCCATGGAGATCCTGCCCGTGGAGTACCCATATGGCGCAGCCCTGCGGGACCTCGCTGGCAACGCGACTTCTTACCAACGAGCTTCTTTGGCGAGCCCACCTTTTTTTTTGGGGGGGGAGGGGGGGGGGGGGGTGTTGCGGGGCTCAAACGCCGGTGCTTCATCCATGATGGTCATGGGTTCAACCTGCACCAACCGCCGCCGGCGATTGGACGGTAGCAAGGACCTTCACCAAGTGCCCATGCAACTGCTGCAAGGGGAATGGCGATGCTCCTCCATGCGGCAGGCAATTTTTCTACATACTATGGTGATTGGATTTGCTACATACGGCAAGTGGTGTTGCTACATACGCTGAGGGACTTTGCTACATATGGTGGGCGACTTTGCTACATAGCATTTTTTTTGCTGCATCGATGCTATGGTAGTATAGATTTTTTTGCTACAATTGTTCTCCGGTTCTGCCCGTATACCACAATTTATTTTGCTACGAGGTCCCAGATGAGGTCTACGGCGAAGTCGGTTTTGCTACACTAGCACCATTTTTTTTGCTACAAAATCTCTAGCGAAGTCCCTGGCATGGGTATCTTTTTCTTCTGTTTCTAGGACGTGCTTTTTTTTTTTGCTATAATGTACCAAACATAGCAAATACGAGACTTTATGTAGCAAAACAAAATGTTTGTAGCAAAAGCGAGATTAAGACGTCCCAGATGAGATCTAGGGAATTTATTGGCGGGGTCGGATAGTGTTGTCCAATATTTTAGATCAATGCGCTCTGGGAGGTATAATTACACGTACGGTATTCCATTGGCGTTGACATGGACAGTATACCAGCTCCAGGGCTATAACATTGTTATTTTTACAGGTAACCTTTTGGTTTTCATTTCTACAACGCAGGTGCTTACGGCCGGTGCCTCGGGAAAAAACCTGGTTTTTTCTGCCACGATGAAACCATCCGGTGCTTATATATGGCAAGGAATGACTAGTTTAGCTTCGATGCTTCATCGGTGCTAAAAAGAGGAACTGCCGTTTTTCTATGTACCAAACAAATTCAGGACCACTACTCAAGCATCCACGTAGAGCTATTAGCATTGAAGAGCAGAATGCTTAGGCAGGTGCTTTGTCTTTCTCTCTCTTTATTAAGCACATGTGTTTAGGCATCCTCCGGTGTACATGCCCTTAGCCGCCAGGTCAAAGCATCGGGGACATTTGTTATTTTTTGCGGTAGTAATTTAGACGCCAGGTACTCCCTCCATCCCGGTTTAAAGGACACAATTTGCAATTCTTTGGGCCCTAGGTGTCATCTAATTGGTCCATTTAATAGCATGAAATAGAACATGCATGAGGAGAAAAAATAGTTAGGAAAGCGTTCACATTTGTTCACACATGTGCATACAAGCAGTTTATTGTTTTCACACTAGAGTAATTATAGAGATTAAATTCTTTTGTGTCTAAGTATTTTGGGATTGCATGATTTACAAATTGTGTCCTTTAAACCGGGACGGAGGGAGTAGTAGTAGTCTATGTAATAATGCAAGTCGTCGTCGCTCGCTCGCGGCATCCTGCAGATCTCGTCGTGAAAACCGCTCTCATAGCCGCCAGGTCAAAGCACCGGCGACATGGACAGAGCTGCAATTAAGATGGCCGGCACGCTACTGCCTTAACTGGAAGTCCGGAACGGATAATGCAAAATAGCCAGTGAGCTACGTATACTATAAGCGGATCAGGCACAGATCACGGGCGTGCATGGTCAGCTACAGCCACAGCGCCAGCTGCAGCAAGCCGATCGGCGATCTACGAGACGTACGACGTCTCAACGAACGGCACGCGCGCGTGCAGCACGAGCCAAATATTATATCAATTCGAGCACGAATTAACCCGTCAACGCGCCCACGTCCAAAACTATGAAGGGATGTTTCGAGAGCGCGAGACAGCTACCTGCCCTGGTGTTGAGGAAAATTTAAGCTGTTTTGTCAAATTTGGCTTGCTAACGTATACGACTTTTGCTCCCGTGTCCTTTCTCTCCTTCCAAAATTTGAAAACTAAAAACACAGGAACAACCAGGATTGGCTGATACCGATGGCGATAGGTAAGATATGTGCAGAGTAATATCATATATACATGTATATCTCGCGTGTATAAAATTCTACGTGTCCACCTATCGTCCATCCTTACCATGAGTATGAAAGTTAACATGGACCTGATGGTATACTTGCCTACTCTGTATCTATTGCAAAAATTTTTTACGAAAAAGGGAATAAAACCCCGGTCTCTGCATATGTTGATGCATCAGTTGATCTATTCCTCGAAACAGGCTTTACGCCCAGCTTTATAAATAAAGCAACATTCAACCAGTACATAAGCGAGGGACCGACGCCCAAGCGTCAACCGAAAGAGAGAGAAAAAAGACTGATGGGGCCACAACACATCAAGCCCAAGACAAAAAAGAAGAAAAACACAAAGGGGCGGGGCAAAGCTCCCCCTACGAAGACGCCGAGGTAGCCGCAGGTGCCGTGAAGCGCTGCGCTGACGTCCTGAACGGCTCCAGGATGCCGTCCACGCTCGCCCGGTCCCGCTGCCTAGACAGGGGGTACCACTGCTGGAGATAAGAAAGCAAAGAGAACACATAGTCGGAAGCCCGCCGAGGAAAGATCCGTTCAATCACCATCTTATTCAGAATATTCCAAAGCGTCTAGGTAATGGCCACGAACACCAACCAGAAGCGTCTCCCTTCGGTACGGTTCGCCTCCGTTTCTAGGAACTCACCTAGGTCCTGGGCCTGCCACTCAGGCTCAAGTACCTCTCGGATGAAGCTCCACAGAAACTGAGCGGCAGGACAAGTGAACATAATGTGGGTGCACGTCTCCGGCGTCCCACATAGCGGACATCGGCCATCGCCCGGACCATTGCGTTTCGACACCTCCACCCCCGAAGGCAAGCGATCGCGTAGCAGTTGCCACACGAAGATCCCCTGGCTCAGGGGAAGGGGGACTTCCAAAGGTGAGACGTCCACGGTAATTCTGGGCCCTGGAAGAGGGCCCGGTAAGCAGTGGCGGAGCTAGAGCCTTGAGCACCCAGGTGCATAGTGGTGCCAGATCAAAGAAAAATCAATTTTTACCGGGTGCATACATGGTGAAAAAATATTGTTTTACAAAGAAAATCATTTCTACCCGGTGTCCTGTGCACCACCTAGATTCTATGTGGATCCTCCCCTGCTGTTAAGCCGAACTAACAGAGAAGGCTCCCGAAGGATACTGGCCCCAAGATACCTTATCTCTCTCCTTAGAGCCTTGGAGAGAGATAAGGGCAAGGAGCCCCGTAGCCTCAAGAAGTCAGTAGCCTTGGCATCGTTCAAGGGCCTCCTGAACGGGATGTTCCAAAGGCCATCTCGGACAGCTTCGACTACTAGCATCGAGGGGTGTGCGCAGAGAGCGAACAACACGGGGAAGGACTGGCGGAGGGGGACACCCTGAAGCCAGGGATCAAGCCAAAACAAAACCTCTCGACCATCCCCCACCAAGAAGAGGGCGCCCCGGCGAATGAAGTGTTTAATGTCTTGGATAGCCCTCCAGAACTGGGAACCCTCCCGACGTTCACATGCCATCAGCGGCCGCCCCCGAAGATACTTCGCCTTGATGAGTTGATCTATTCTTACCAGGAGTATAAAAGTTAACCCGCACCCAATGATATCCTTGCCTACTTGGTATCTATTAGATAGATCAATAGTTCACAACATCGTTTACCGTCACATCACAATCGTTCTCCTACTTTTTACTAGCCTACCACCTACCCATCGTGTTTCTATTTGCACCAAGCCACCATGGGTGAAGAAACATATAAAAGAGTGGATCTAGAGGGGACAATGTGCCTCGCGGCGACGTCGGCGTGATGGAAGGGCCGGTAGATCGAGAACTCGAAGGCGCACATGTTAGATCAAAATGAGTAGGGTTTGGGTGTACCCGGAACCCGTGAGTACATGATTATACCCATAAGTGCAAGGTAGGATATAAATCTTAGCCATGGCTACTAAAATATGTCCATACCCTACATGGGTAAAATTGTTTCTTTTAATGCTAGGTTTCTATTTTAAAAAAAAGATGGATATAAGAGCCGAGCCTTGTGCTCTCAACGCTTTCCTTTTAGTCTGAATTCTACATGACTTTTTGACTCGCGCTTTAGTACGTACGGCTCTGAGAGGAACTGCACTCCCGTATGGTGAGAAAATTCAACTTACGCTTCATCTGAACTTCGGTGTTAACTTATACAAGTCATGGTCAGACTTGGATTGGTCAGTTTCATGGTACGAATCCCCAGAGCGTGCGCGTGCAAGCTAGTGTCAATTGGGTCGGCATTGACGATTGCACAAAACGTGACCTTATTCCTCGAGGCAACGGGGAAGATGAACTCGTGTATCTCCACGTTTCTATGAATAAAAAGCATTTCAAGACTATGTGTCAAAAGAAGATATAGATATAATCTACATATTGAAAATAATATTAAGCTTGGACTTCATCACATTTATACAAGATTGATAGACTCCAAATTAATACAAATTCATCTCATGTTATTATTGCAAAAATTACTTCCAAACTAAACCTACAAACCCCTCTACTTTTAGAGCATGAAATGAGCTAAGCTAGCAATGAAAGATGAAATGATTAAGTTGCTAATATTTTAGAAACCCTTAGATAGATGGGGCGCCATCAAATCTTGTAAAAAAATGGGGATAAACTCGAGTTTGAAATGGAGAAAACAGATAGAGAAGAAGCATGGAAGAAAGATGATATAGAAGGGACATTAGTCCCGTTGAAGACACCAATCGATAATAAAAGTCCATCTTTAGTCTCGGTCCGTGTCTCAAACCGGGACTAATGGATCTGACGCCGGCCTAGCCTACCAAAAACCCTTTAGTCTTGGTTCATATCTCAAACCGGTATTTCCTGTGACCGTTTGTAGCCGTTGGAACTGGAACATTAGTCTCGATTCGTAACAAAACCGAAACTAATTCTCCAAACCATAGTCCAGTTTTCTACTAGTCTCTCCTCTCGTTGGTTGTGTGGCCAAGCGATGGCTCTTTTCTGCTCCTTTCGGTGGACTTCGGGGCTGACGGAGGGGCCGGGTGAAAGCCCAACTTCTTACTGATGACAGCGACGCCTACGGGTGCCGTCTCCTTCTTGGGGGCGTCGTCATGGCCCTGTCCGTGCTGCCCCGCTTTGAGCGCCGGGGGAAACCCTTGATCCGGACAACGACGGCACCTTGGTGTCGCCCCCCCCTTCTTGGAGGCGTTGTCTAGGTGGCTCATGAAGTCCCCGGATTGGCATGACAGAGTCCCGGTTGGCGGCCGCTTTGAGCTTGGGCGCTCGGGGCGCAATGTACATTGTTGGCGGCGCTTCTCGGTCTTCTTCTCTCGGGCGGTCCTGTCCCGCTGCTCGCTTGCCACCTTAGCGCACATGGGCGGGTAGTGCGTTGGCCGTGCCTCTTTGAGGCAAGTCGGTCTTTCGAAGTCTCCTCCTTCGATTGTGACACGGCTCGTGAGCTTCGTGTTTCGCCTCCTCTCCATTCTTGGAAGGAGACGTTGCAAGGAGAGTCCTCGTTGCTTGGTTGTTGGGGGTTGCGTTGTATGCCGTGTGGTGTTGTGTTTGTATCGTGCCTTCCTGGCGTTGTGTCGACTATTCCTGGCGTTGTCTCTTGTGAGTTGTATCGTGTTGGGTGTGTAGTGTGCTTACCCTATGGCGTTGTATCGCAAAAAGATAAGAGCCTTGTGTTTTCAACGCTTTCCTTTTAGTCTGAATCTACACGACTTTTTGACTCACGCTTAGTACGTACGGCTCTGAGAGGAACTGCACACCCGTAGTATGGTGAGAAAATTCAACTTACGCTTCATCTGAACTTCGGTGTTACTAACTTACACAAGTCATCGTCGACTTGGATTCGTCGGTTTCATGGTACGGGCCCCCAGTTTCCGGCGTGCGCGTGCAAGCTTGTGGACATTGAGTCGGCGTTGACGATTGTGCAAAACGTGACCTTATTCGTCGAGGCAACGGGGCAGATTAGTGGCCCTGCAAAAGCCATTTTGCGCGCGATTGGTATACCAAAGTATTCTTGCCTCTTTTCCTTCAACCACATGTGTCCAATATTTAAGTAGTAAAAAAATCCAAGTGCGTGTGGAGTTTGACTGTTAAAAAGAAGGCCAATCCGAGACACTTGAACGCTGGGATTTACACGTTTTGTTTCTTTCTTTCTTGAGGTTGTTCGGAATGAACGTAGGATTTTCCCTTTACGTACGGATTCTCCTGATGAGTATTATACTTTCTAGATTGAAAAAGACTAAAACTAATCGTGCTGTTAGAAAGTTTTCTCTTGACCAAGAAGAATTTTCTTTCTGTCTTATTTAACATTTGTCCGTGTTGATAGTGCTCGGCGTCTAACCACTAGTACTAATTACAAGCCACTTTTAGCCAAATGTGTTTAGCGTTTTACGCTTGTACTTTTCATGTAGTGTCTCCAAGCAATACTATTCTGCTTCCTATTCTTCTTCGAACTAGTAAATCACCCTAACCTCTAACCCTATGTTGGCAAAGTTCTTGCCAAAATCTCAGGGTGAAGGAGTAAAACCCTATCTTACTGCGGTGGAACTAATTATTTAACATGTCTCTCTACTATTCCCACCTCCATTTGCTCCCTAATATTCGTGATGATCTCTAGAAACGTCGTCAGTTTTCAGGTGACACTTGTGTGCATGAGTTCTGCTCTGAACCTGAATCCATTAATCACTTTCTTTGATTATGTGGTTGCTAACCCCCTTTTTTTGGCAGGTATGCGGTTGCTAGCCTTGTTTGGACAAACATTTCAAAACCATTTATGTTTTCACGACGTGAAATGGTTGAATGTGAAGATGGTACGTACAAACATGACCCCACTGCTAGGACACCAAGACTATTTTAGGGCATGCCCTATAATAACCCTTTTTTTAGGGATGGGGCACGCGGAAACGGTGCTCTAGAATATATCCACGGTATTAAGATTGTTTGATCGATTTCCTTGATTTGGTCGCTATTCTCAAAGGATACAAACAGGGATTCGCAAACAAAAAAAGATCATGTGCCCTAAAATTTTACATCACACCCTAAAATTCTCCCTCGATGATATAAATATACATCATGCGATAGGGCATCCCATCCCATGTCACATCCAAGTGATGCGCGGAAACTTCCCTGCCTCGCTCCCGTGTCTCCCGCCTTGTGCGAGCGCACCGCCCCTGCTGCTGATTCCTGCCGCCACATCACCGCCGTCGAGCCTCACCGAGCCTTTCCCTGGTGATTTTGGCCTCCACCGCCAAACCCTAGCCACCGCCATTGTCGGTGTGTCATCCCCCACCCTTCATATATACCTCGGTCGAGTTCTATGGCCTTTTCCTGTGTGTCCGGCTACTATGTTGCGAGATCACCAGTTGCGGCGAGTGGCTGTGGCTCGACACATTCAAGTCGGCGCACGAGGCCACCCGTGCCTACAATATCGTCATGTGGAGGTTCAGCCATTCGAGGGATGATCTCAACTTCCTGGAGATCACGACCCGTGAGTTGGCGTAGATGCTCGCGTCGCAGCCACAAATAGCCACGCGCACGGAGAAGAAGAAGCACGAGCGAACAATGCAAAAGATTTTCATCACTGAGGCCGATGAGGCCTCCATGAAGTGGTACACCGAGGAGCATCCTGATGAGGTTCATAACGATATGGAGTTCTTCGCTGCTAGGGACAGGGAGCGGAAGGTGGATCAGGACGAGAACAAGAGGGAGAAGGCCGAGATTGAGAAGGAGCTAGCCGGTCCCTCGACGATTCACCCCTACTCCATTAGGTGGTTGGATGTCTTCTGCACTAGTAGCAGCGATGTGATGAGGAGTTTTTGTGTCCATGGTCTTAGCTATGCGTCCACTATCGAACTATCTATGTTTTAAAAGTTTTGTACTATCTATGTTTCAATGTATCAAACTATATATGTTTTAAATATTTTGAACTATCTAAGCTTGTTGTATGCATATTTCAAACATAGATAATATTTCAAACTAGTTTGCAAAGTTGTATGCATATTTCAATTCATAGTTTGTTATAAAATATGTATGCAAAGTGAGATGGTGGTATATTCAGTGTCCTATTTTAGGTCATCTAGATTTTTGCTAGTGCCCTAAAATACATCATCTATAATGGAGTAAATTACATATTGGTACCACAATTGGGGCTCACTTAACAAGTCAGTACCACTTTTGCAAAATTTTGCTAATTCATACCAGTTTTGAGGCAATGAACAACAGATAGCACAAATCCAGGTCTGAACATGTTTTGACACCACACTTGATGGCCCAGGCCCACCCCGAGTGATGACTAGGACTCAATTTAACCAGACCGGTTCAGTCATATCCCCATCTCTCTCTGTATTGATGTGTAAATTGAGCAAGTACACTTAATTGAAGACAAAATAGACAAATAACAGTGAGCAAGTACACATAATTGGAGATAAAATAGACAAATAAAAATGAGCAAGTACACTTAATTGGAGATAATATAGACAAATAACAGTGAGCAAGTATACTTAATTGAAGATAAAATAGGCAAATTACACTGAGCACATCACTGGATTCAACCATGACCATCCGCACTTAAATGGTCCTGATCATCTACGCATGATCATTTCATGATCAACAACATCAAGTACACTTGCATTACATAGAATCTAGCAAGTTTAGACCTGATACACCAAAAGACCCCCAAAGGAACAAGTAGTTTGTGGTAAGGCTAAGTATCATGTCTATTACAACACAACTGCATCACCAAAATATCTCATCACATTTCATATGCATTTTTAGGTATTAGAGAGACCATTTGCTTGTCCAGATCCTTCTTTTGCCATGTAACCACCATTGAAATAACCCTAGGTCCTAGTTCTTTTGTATGAAGGTTCACCAGCTAGATATAATTTGATCTTGGGGCAACATAGGCATTCCTTGCTGGTGGAACTTGTCTTGCAACGGTCAGACAACACAACTCATATCGATCATCCCCGTCGTCATGAGCCCGTCCGCCGCCGGGATTGGGCGCCTCCGCCATCGCTCGTCGGTCGCCCGCTCTCGTCTGGAAAAACCAACCAATCTCGATGTATCAATGTACTAGAGTGGTGAGCGAACCAGCCCCGAACCGGACGTTCCTGATGGGCAAGCGGCCACGTCAGCATGTATGGTGGGCCCTGGCTATCAGGTTTGGTGTCAAAACATGTTCAGACCTGGATTTGTGCTATCTGTTGTTCATTGCCTCAAAACCGGTATGAATTAGCAAAATTTTACAAAGGTGGTACCGACTTGTTAACTGAGCCCCAATTATGGTACCAATATGTAATTTACTCTCTATAATGGGGGCCTATTTTAGGGGACAAAAAAACATCACAAGTGATGCCCTATCGTACTTTTTCACGTGCCCTAAAATAGGTCTTCTGTTGGAGATGCTCTCAAGACCGCTATTTAAGACTTATTTTTATTGGCAGGTCAATGTATCATGTGAAAACGTCGGGTGCTACTCACCTCTATGTAGGCTTCTTTCGAGAAGGAAGTGACACTTCCTCCTGATCTGTGCAAATGCCTAGGGGAAAAACTCAAGTACTTTTGATATGTGGATGGTCGCGCTCTGTACATATCTTCCCTCTAGAGGCATCATCTTGGTGTCCCTCCCTTTGCTGGCAGGCCGAAGCCTTTTAGTGTCCAGTGCTTTGGTTGATGGACCGACTTGTTCAGATCTCCTCACCGCGCTCGTGTGGTAACATTGAAAGTGTTGAGTGGTGAGTTGGATCTGCCTTTCATCATCATATTTTCTTTTCGTGATAGTTTGGATGATGCACGTTGATTTAGCTGTGGACTACTGTGGTGGTTTACTTCGTTTTGCGAAGCTGCGGTAGGGTCGGAGTCATCAGATCGTTGAGGGATGACGATGATGATACCGTTGCGGTGGCATCTGACTTGAGTTTAGGTTTTCATGTGTCGTCATGGTTAAGCGGTTGTTTTCACACATACTATGGTTTAGGGTTTGGGGTGTGGAGATTTCCGTCTCCCGAGCTCCAGTGATCCTTATGTTTTAAATTTTCCAGAGATCATATTTACGAGTTTCAAAAAAATTTGAAAAACAAATCCTGATGTAGCCAATTATACATCCCACAAACATGCAAAAACTCAATTCCATGTACGTTGTATTCTTGGCTACACAAAAATAACATAAGTTGAGATATAAGTATCATCGTTTCAAATTTTCATATTTTAACAAATTTTGTATTTTTCATGCTTGTAGGATACATCATTGACTATGTCTAGATTTTTCATGGTTGCATGATATGTCATTGACTATGTCTAGATTTTTTCATGCTTGGAGGATACATCATTGACTAGGTGTAGTTTTTTCAAAAAAAATTGAAACTCGTAAATTTAGATTTTGAATTTTCTTAAATGAAGGGATCAATGGAGCTCGGGACATACTTTTCATTAACAAGGTGCCTTTTTTTGTATAAATTATACTTCCTTCGATCCATATTAATTGCTTTAATTTGTCAAAATTTGAATGAACCTATATACTAAATAGTGTCTAAATTTATTTAAATCTAGATAAATTTGAGTCAAATAATATGGGCCGGAGGGAGTATTAGAATGGTTCTCATCTGCTTGGGCCAAAAAAAAATCATCATACTCCTTTTTTTCACTGAAAAATACATCACGCTCCTGAAGCGCACAAGAGGGCCTATGAGAATTGTCCGGACCCAATACTCCTATCACCGTCCCTATGGCGACATCCAATAAAAAAGATCCTGTCACCATCGCTGATCGGACTCAGAGCTCCGGCGCAATATGTTTCTGAACAAGTGAGCGTGATTTTTCTTTTTTTTTTTATTGAAGGAGTGAGCGTGATTTCTTCGTTCTGCTAGGTGCAGTGTGAACTTGTTCTTCCTGCATGTGTCGTGCTTAATTTTTTCCTTGTGTTTTTTTTTGCTTACCGGCGCATGTACATGTCAGCTAAAAAATAAACCAAGGCCATCTGTTTAGCGATAATATGGATACGTTTGGTTTATGCCCTGACGCGCCTTACCAATTCGCCGGCATGACCAATTTTTTGGCGAACGAAACAGCCACCCTTAAAATGCCCACGATTTGGCTAAAAACTGCACTGTTTCATGCTATGTGGACTGGGCTAGCCAAAAAATTGGATACAAACCAAAGAGCAGTCGTAGGTCATGGGTTTGCCAAAAATTTGGTAAGGCCAGCATAGGCTCAAAACCAAATGTACCCTATGTACACAATACTATCACGAAACCTATAACAACTAAAGAAACAAATATTGATACTACTAGGCAAAGTCTTGGAAAAGTATTGACCGCAAGTGCGTCGATGATGATGAGTCCAGCTAGAAAGTTTACCTCAAAATTTTCTTTTTCAGTAAGGGAACGACGGCGCACACTCATATTGTTTGATAAAGATCTTGCATTTTCACCACGGTGCACACATAATTGTCATCCATCGCTGGTATCAAACTCACTACCGACTGGAAACCGCTTGCTTCGCAGATCCCAATGTTGAGAGAATAATCCCTCGCATGCCGCTAGAGAAAATGCCGAGAGCAGGTTGCGGCCATCGCCACCCTGCTTCTGGACATTGCCGCACCTACATCGGACCCGTCGATGGTAGAGGGTTGGAGCGGATCCGGCCACAATTGTAGTCATCTTCTTAGGGGGGGGGGGGGGGGGGGGCAACATCTCCCACCTTCACCCCACCAGCTGGACCTAGTGTTTATAACAGAGCTGCCCCTTGGCCGCTATCCCAATGTTGTCATCATGTCATGGCTAGCCATGTGCCGACGTGGAACCATAGTCGTGTCTTCGCCATTCGTGCGCCGACCTAGAATCACCACATGGCCCTATGGCTCCTAGCAAATCACACCGCGACCGAGTATTCAGCGTCTCACCCACCAGATGCAGTTGTAACGCCTGACAGGCGAAGATTCAACCTCGGGAGCACGTTGCCGTCTACCAGCCATCGAGCTATAACCAAGTGCGCCCCTACCATGAGAACTCAAGAGCCGTATAAAATGGAGTTGGTGATTGTCCGTTCACTCTCGTTCTGCTCTCAACCATGACAAGTGGGACCTACCGAGTGGCCGGGTTCAAAATCCCAAGCGCCAATCGTTAGCTCCTTAGAAAAATCATCCAATTGGCTCTAGTCATAAACGCGCTAAGCTGTGCCTCAAGTATTATATATAGACCTGAACTCCCCATTGGTCTTCTCGCCATCCATCCATCCATCCCTGTCTCCTCCCCTCGTCTTAACTGCGCAAGCAATGGGGAATCCGAAATGGGCCCTGGCGCCATGGGCGCTGCTGCTCCTCCTGCAGCTGGCTTCCGCGTCTCACCATACGCGCCGGAGCCTCGAGACCGAAGCGGCGTCGCCGTCGGTGCCGGCCTCCATTGTTAGCCCGCTGCTGAGGACGGGCTACCACTTCCAGCCCCCCATGAACTGGATCAACGGTAAGATACATGCGTACCTACTCTTTCTCTGGACTTGTCTGAATCTTCTCCTGTTATGCTCTTCTTTGTCTCTCCAAGCTAGCCATGGCTTGTGTGCACACATGGTATAGCCACCGGCAGCTAGCTAGCTTGCAGGTACATGTGTCAGGCCATAGGTAGCCATTGATGAAATGGAAAGATATATGTTTTCCGCAATGCCGAGGCTAATTTGGTAGTATTGTGTTCATTCGTCAGTAGGTGTGTGTTTTCAAGAGTTCAAGAAAGATAATACTACTGCAAATTACAAGCTAGTAGTCCTGCTTCTGGTTGATTTGTAGCCAAGTGTTGGTTTGGAGAGCAAAAGATTGCGGCCTTGCAAGGGCGTATATCAACTCAAAATCATTGTGGTTTTTCTATATATCGCCGTGTTAGTTAGGGAGTCCGTCCTGCAGCTGTTTTCTTCTTCTAGCTAGCTCCTTGATTAGAAAAGTCGTGCTACTACGCCCCAAATTTCCGTGGTAGCCGACGAGGACGAAGTCCACTAGTCCACCGTGCGCTCCGTGGTGGTGGTTCTGGATAGTAAAATATTGCAGCCGAGAGCTGATCTGTATTTCAGTACTAGTACTAATAAGTTATTGCATGGTTCTTGTTTACTCTTCCATTCTTGATGCTTGGTTGGTTCTAACTCGTTTTTTCTTTGCCTCTCTGTCCGGTTCTGATTGCTGGGACGGCCAAACTCGTCGACTCCAGATCCAAATGGTACGTATGACTTCTCCAACCCATTTCTTGTACTTGTCTCCGTCTTCTAGTACCAGCAGCTAGACCTGTCCTGGTGTAAGAATAGGAAGGGTTCTGCATGTGCGGAGCTGATTTTTTAATTATCGGAGTACTATCGAAGACCATATATTCTGTGTAGAAAAATATAACAGGAAGGATTTTTTTATTCAAATTGCACATGCAGCAACGTACGTGTAGGAAGGTTCACTTTCAGCTACCGACAACAATTGCAGCTACACAAGGATGCATTTGACTGGAAAACGATTTATAAATTACACACCCGATCATCACAGGACGAATACAGTTAACTGTGAACATCATCATGCATTTTGTAAAGCAAAAAAAAATTAAAAAAAAATGCGAGAGGAAGAGGATAAGACGCGTCATATATGCAAGTAATAAATGTTTTTATTATTAGGTTGGGCTGACATGTTTGAGAATTTTGGGTGGCAACCCAACAGGTCCGTTGTACTACAAGGGGTGGTACCACCTGTTCTACCAGTACAACCCCAAGGGCGCGGTGTGGGGCAACATCATCTGGGCGCACTCGGTGTCGCGCGACCTCATCAACTGGATCGCCCTGGAGCCGGCCATCACGCCCAGCATCCCGACGGACAAGTACGGCGTGTGGTCCGGGTCGACGACGCTCCTCCACGACGGCACCCCGGCGATCCTGTACACGGGCATCGGCCGGCCCGACACCAACTACCAGATCCAGAACATCGCGCTGCCCAAGAACGCGTCGGACCCTCTCCTCCGGGAATGGACGAAGCCCGACTACAACCCGATCGCGGTGCCGGTGGCCGGCATCAACGCGACGCAGTTCCGGGACCCGACGACGGCGTGGTTCGCGGGCGGGCGGTGGCGGATGCTGGTGGGGGGGCTCCGGCCGGGCACGCTCCGCGGGGAGGCGATCCTGTACCGGAGCCGCGACTTCAAGCGCTGGGTGCGCGCCAAGCACCCGCTGCACTCGGCGCTGACCGGGATGTGGGAGTGCCCGGACTTCTACCCCGTGGCGAAGGCCGGGGCGGAGCGCGGGCTGGACACCTCGGCGTACGGGGCGGGCGTGGCGAAGCACGTGCTGAAGAACAGCCTGGACCTCACCCGGTACGACTACTACACCGTGGGAACGTACGACAACACGGCGGAGCGGTACGTGCCGGACAACCCCACCGGCGACGTCTACCGGCGGCTGCAGTACGACTACGGCAACTTCTACGCGTCCAAGACGTTCTTCGACCCCGTGAAGCAGCGCCGCATCCTGCTGGGCTGGGCCAACGAGTCCGACAGCGTCGCCCACGACAAGGCCAAGGGCTGGGCCGGGATCCAGGTACCAATAAAATATCCACTCTCTTGATCGCGCGCGCTATATATATACACCGTCTTCTTCCTTGAGCTCAAATCTTGATTGGTTGAATGTTGTTGTGGTGGCCTTCTGCAGGCGATTCCCAGGAAGATATGGCTGGACCCAAGCGGCAAGCAGCTGGTGCAGTGGCCAATCGAGGAGCTGGAGAAGCTCCGGGGCAAGCCCGTCAACGTCGGCGACAAGGTCGTCATGCCCGGCCAGCATTTCGAGGTCACGGGTCTGCACTCGTACCAGGTCAGTACTACTACTCCATTACGCAACAGCCTCTAACACTATCAGTTTGATTACGTACTACATTACGCAACAGCCTCTAACACTATCAGTTTGATTACCTTAATCAAAAGGGAACACAAACACGTACTAGCTACCAGTACTAGCCAGCAGCATCGTTGCCATCATGGCTCCCGCGCGCGTGCAGCAGCAGCGTCGCCATCGATCTAGCTCCCGGTCCACGTCTTACCGGCGACGATTCTTATGGCGTGCACAATTCCTGCTCGTCCTTCTCGCTGCTTCCCGTCGACACCCAAAGTCACGAGTCCACGGGGTTTTGCTCGCTCGCTTGCCGTCTCCGCCGCTGCCGCAACTCTCGTTTTCCACCCTCCCTATCCTATTCACACATCTGCATCATCGTCGTCAAGATTTGAACGTTCTTTTGTCACCTATATGTCCCGTAAACAAATCGCCTTGGTGTAGTGCCGTTTGGCCATGAATATAACACTAGGACTACGAGAGTCCTGCATGCGCATTCGCGAACACTCCTAGCAATAGTTTACTTTTCAAAGAACCAACCCCAATTTCCATTTTTCTTGTTTATGAATGTATGACTCACGGGTGACGACGATGCAAAAAGCTAATCGAGATTTTTTCAACCATTGTTGCTTTCGCAGTCTGACGTGGAGGTGAGCTTCGAGGTATCGAGCCTGGACAAGGCGGAGCCGTTCGATCCGGCGTACGCCAACGACGCGCAGAAGCTGTGCGGGATGAAGGGCGCCGACGTGAAGGGCGGGGTGGGGCCTTTCGGGCTCTGGGTGCTGGCCTCTGCCGACCTGGCGGAGAAGACCGCGGTGTTCTTCAGGGTCTTCAAGGATGGATACGGCGGCAAGCCCGTGGTCCTCATGTGCAGCGACCCCTCCAAGTACGACCAACTATATCTCTGTCGATCTCGTGGTCTCTCTTATCGTCCTCTAATTAATAACTTCGACACATGGGACAGATCCCCCAATGCATTGATTAATTAAGCTGCAGCGCTAGCTAACGGAGGGAACCTTATTACAAGATTTTATATCTCCTGCTGACAGTCCTCTTTTTTTCTTGTCTGTTGCTCAGGTCGTCTCTTACCCCGGATCTGTACAAGCCGACTTTTGCCGGGTTCGTCGACACCGACATTTCGTCCGGGAAGATCTCCCTCAGAAGCTTGGTACAAACTTCATTATTCCTAACATCAATTTTTTTTCACCAACACACATACCTTAAACTAAAACTGTGCTGACCAACGTTAATTTCTGTCAGATCGACCGGTCGGTGGTTGAGAGCTTCGGTGCGGGAGGGAAAACCTGCATCCTGTCGAGGGTGTACCCGTCCATGGCGCTAGGGAAAGACGCGCACCTTCACGTGTTCAACAACGGGGCGACCGACATCAAGGTATCCCGCCTGACCGCGTGGGAGATGAAGAAGCCATTGATGAATGGCGCCTAAGTGCATTCGACTTCCGAGAAAGTAGTTTCGATCGACTCCTCGCGTTTCTGGGTTTTAGTTCAGCACCGTCCGATGTCAATTTTACGCGGCAAAGTTTTACTGCTCGCTGAAGGCCTCTCTTATGATCAGATACGATTGCAAATTTTTGTTGTAAAATTGATAGGTTTGGGTTACGTGGTGGTGTGTACGAATAAAGATATTGTTTTATTTCCACGCTTTCGAAGATAAATAATAAAGAGCTTCCTTGTGTTTTCCTTTATCTCTGTTTAGATATATCTTTGTTATACATGTCGCTGGATCAGACTGATGATGATGCTAACATGACTGAATCCTGACGAGCTAAGCACTGTACAATCCTGTACTATTATTATTTCCAATCCCTTTTTGGTTAAAGTGACAAGAAACATGCTTCTCATTTTAATTATTTTATTACTAGCTATAATAGTGAGAAAAAGGTACTGGGGGCAACGATTCGCAGGACAAGCTTCTTTGCAAGCTCAAGTGTGGTGCACATTAACTCTTACTAATCTGCCACTAAATTGTCATCATAGTTGGAATCTCGGACAGCAAATAGCTAGTGGCAGGTGCGTGTGTGCTAGTGGCATAATAAACACACAAATTAGAAAACGGAAACGCGTGGTAGTGAGGACGGCGCCTTTATCATTATGAAAAGCTTCTGATAATCCGGAAAGGGAGATTTTATTCTAGTACTATGTTGCTATCTCCAGGTGAGGTTCTGGCCTAAGACAAACAGCAAATGTACGTGGTCATCTCAAGCCACATATAAATAGTCCATTCAAAAGTACATACTCCATGGAGTATAATAAATAAATGTGTGATGACGAGCCAGTCGCACCCACGTTGATAGTGCATCACGCACAAGTCACAGTGTGGAAGGCTCCATGGAGTGGAGTCCACCTAAAATTGCGATTTTTCGCTACTTATCAGTGTTCAGAAAATTATTTATCATGAATCAACAAGGTTGTACAATGTGTAGCAAATTTGCAGAAAAAACTATCTAAGACGTTAGACCTAGCTACATGCAATTATGTATGGACAATCCAAAATATGCAACTACTACTTCCTCCGATTTAAATTATAAGACGTTTTGTTAGGCAAAAATAGCAATTTACACTACATGCAGGAATTGTGTATGATAAAAAGAATGTTTCATCTCCATTGCAATTTACACACTCTTGTACACATTGGCTCGATGTTTTGACTTTTCCTTACACCCGAAAAGAAAGAAGCTTTAGACAACATCTAATGAGTTGGTACGAGCGAGTAGCCAAGGAGGTATTTAAACTACATGGAAGACAGATTAGTCTATGGATCCGTACTCCATCACCTTAGGATGCCTTAATAAAAAAAATCAAATATTTCAATTTTTATCTAGTTCAGATGTTGAAACTTCTTATGTTGTATGCATCAATGTTATGCAGATATCCGATGTATAATTTTTACTAAGGCTCCTAGGAAAACACTAGTACTTGTGGTAGTAAGCACTCTCACACTCTAAGAGTGATCTTGGGCACTCCCTCCGTTTCAAAATATAACATGTTTTATCTTTGTGAAGCTAATGAATCTAGACCACTTTTAATGTGTAGGTTTACTCCGAACCTCTCTGAACCTATATACTAAAAGAGGTCTAGATACATTAGTTTCATAAAGCTAAAACATCTTATATTCTGAAACAGAGGGGGTAAAAGTTAGTGTAGATTTTAACTAGAATGACAAGTTGACAACCCCATAGTCGTTTGGAATCTTGGCTTGTTCGATGTCCACCTTGGCCCATAGGCGTCTCGTTATCCTCGTGCACATCCATGATCTGTCTACCCTAAAATGGAAAAAACCTAACTTCATAATTTTGGCATGTTGCTAGTGAGTAGTGACTAGTGTCCCAGGCATGAACCACCGCACATATGCATTGCACTCAACGCCTAGAGAACTGATGAACATTGTCTCTTGCCTTAATTTTCATCTCCGATGTAACACGTGAGTAACATGTTGGATCTAAGAGATGGTTTTATGAACATCATTACGCATGGGAGGTCCCAAAACGCGCAATTGTGCATATACTAGTAGAATATGATCGATGCGAGAAGAAAGAGATGCTAGCCTAATTTTCCAAGTCTTCCTTGTGGGCAAGCACTCGCGCCCGGTGCCATGTGGAAGCCTGACTAAACATGAGTCGTGCAAATGCTCCATGTTTTCTAGGAAGAGATATTGTTGTTCACATGTTCTAGGGGAACTGGTGCTCGCCGATTTGAGTCTTTATTGATGATCCTCATGTTTGGCACCAGTAAACTGCGAGGAGTGAGTACATAATAAGCTTGGAACTGGATCATGCATGAAAACTAAATTCTCTCCCATATTTCTACCAATAGTTCTACTAACATAAGCACCTAGTGTTGTTTTGTCATCTTTTTAGATTTGTTTAGTTCATTTTGTTTACTTATATGTAATCATTATGTTTGTTTTGTTATGATTAGTGATTTTTTACTTCTGTTTTGTTCTAGAAAATATGTTATGTTTTTTTTCCATACGCATTTATGTTTGGTTCATATGCATTTTTTTAGATTGGTTGTGTTAGTTCATATGCATGTCTACAAAATATATGTTTAGTTTCTTATGCATTCCATTCAGTTTCTCTCTAGAAAAGATTTGCTTAATATATGTTTAGTTTTCTGTGCATTTTAGTTCTAGAAAATTTATGTTTACTTTATTATGCATCTTAGTTATGTTTAATTCTAGAAAAGTTTGTTTGGTTTCTTATGTATTTGTTTATGTGCTTTGGGGTGAGGCTGAATAAGGTGTCGACGGCAATGGGGCGAGTTTGAAGATGAAGGAGGTCGGTATAAGGGCGTGGTGGTATCTATCATGATTGCACCAAAGCATGCATCACCGAGCTTTTTTATCTTGTATAATTTACGTCTTGAATGGGGTTTCCTATTTAACAGCTAGTTATGTATACCACCGAGGTGACAGTTGTATTTTTCCATCGTTGCCCAGTTCATATGGATGGTTTATAAATATTTTGTTTTGATGCCCCTATACAAGTGATTCAGTGATATGAATATGTGGACGGACCCTAAAACCGTCCCATTTAGAAATTTCACATGTGTTCTTAGCATCGATATGTACTAGTGTGTTTTGGACATCCATCAGCACTCAAAACTAGCTTTGGCCATTTTATTTATTCATAAATCCACGAGGTACTCCAAATCTACCTACCATTTCTATGTGTTCAATTAATATTTTGTTTTGTGAAAGGAGGCAATCTAAATATCCAATACGAAGTCTTGAATGGAAAAATTATGAGCACTGTGTATAGTTGATGCAGTAAATTTAATGTGGAAAGGAAATATTATTTTGAGCGGGACAAAGTCTGTTATAACTGCGACAATAAAAAACGACCAAGAAAAAAAAAACACGCTGGAACACAAGAATTTAACATGGAAAAACTCTCCAACAGATTGAGAAAAGAAACACGGACACCAACTAGCGAAACTTTACTATATGGAAAGTGTTTACACAATGCCGGGATTTACACAAATTCAACTTATGACAATATGGCGGCTTAAAGAGGTATATATAGGGATAAAACCCCGAGTCATCATCCCGTTTGGCTCGGTCCAACCCTTTGGTGACGGATCTTGCTCTGTTCATCACAAGTTATCCTGGGATCACGACGTAACAAAATCTAGCTCCAAGAGTTCAAGTTGTATGCAACCACAGGACTCCCGTGACGTTGATGGTCATCTACTTCCAAATATAGCTGATGGGTCATGGTTCAACTGCAAAACATGTGGTCCAGCGTTCGTATGTTGCTTTGACCTACTGGTCGTCCTTAGATTTTTATATATGCAGGGTAAGGGTGTGATCCACAAAAATATCGGCTATTTTCCTGACCATACATTTACCTAGAGCTCTACAAGTCTCCAGAATCTTTCTCCATCAAAGCTTGCTTATTTTGAACGACAACGACAAGTATTACAGGTCTATGACATGCAAACGTCCACAAAGACGTGGTAATTGATATTCAAAGTCAGGATCGTGCTGAATAAAATGGATGATTTCCAAATTGCATTCAACTTCTGCATCGATTAGTCCTTGAAACAGGCTTTCATCCTACTTTATAAATAAAGCACACAGGTGAGACCGTTGATGGGCTAGACAGCACAACGCCCAAGGGACAGACCGTAACAATCATGAGACCATTGCTGGGGCAGACAGCACAACAAAATCCCAAAAGAAAAAACAAGAGAAAGAAAAAGAACAAAATGCCGATAGCGCCGTATTGACAAAAGCGATGATGGCTCGCACCGTTGCGCCCTCCGGAGAATTCCCACCACACTCCTAAGCCTTCAAATCGCCATAAAGCAAGCAGCACCTTCAAGAAGGGGTGCGACAACAACGACGCTGCTGCCCGGATAGCTCCTAGGATTTCTCCCGGTACACGGAGGGGAGTGGGAGGGAGTACACCCGACACCCTACACGGGGAAGGTGGCGTCCGCAGACGTCACCGCGTCGGTGCCGAAAACGTCGACAGGGATTTCTCCCGACCCCCAGAACCCACCACTCGGATAGTCCGAAGCGCACCCCCAAGCTCGCCGTCCACCAACATGCACCACCACGGTCTTGAGGCACCACCGTCGTCTCTCCGTGGCAAACAATGTGAGGCCGGCCAGACCAAAAGGAGGGACAATAGCAAGGAGTGACGGTACAGCAGCCCCGTGGGAGGGAACAACCTCCACCGCCAAAACGGTAGCCGTCCGGATGCAACAACGAGAGCAGACTTGTCCACTAGGAGCCGGAGGGCATAACCACAGAGCCATCTGAAGGGCATCCTCCACCACAAGGGCAGGTGCCGGCCGGAAGCGATAGTAAGGACACACCAGGCCAGAGGCCCAGCCGAACCCAAGAAGGATTCGTAAAGTCCTCGCCCTCGCGCTGCAACACATAGGCCTGCCGCCGGTACCCTCATGTTCAGCTCCCTAGGCCCGGCCGGGCAGGCCCGTGAAGCTCCCGCCGTCTTACTGCAGCAGACGTGGCGTCAGTGCCGCCACCCTCATCACGAACTCTCCCTCAGTCCAACCGGAGTCGGCGCAACAGGACCCACCCCAGCCCGTTCTGGTTTAGATCGAGGTCCCCGTCACAGCCGCCTGTACCACCAGCTGGCAGCACAAACCGCCTCGCCGCCACCCGTATCGCGCCGGAGCGCTGCCGGCCTATTGAATCGCTGTCGAGACGGCCCTCTCGAGCGGAGCAACTTGGCTAGGGAGTTAGCGCGGTACCACTGCCTCCCGGAGGAAACCAGGCCAGCCATGGCTGGGCCCAGTGGTCAAAGCCCCACAAGCCCCCAGCCGCCACCGCAGCTAGTTGCGTCGTCCCACAGCACGTCGCTGCTGCCAGCCGCCATGCCCGCCGCCCGCTGCGAGCTCTGCCTGCGAACGCGCTGCCGCTGGAAGTCCGGCCCCGCGCAGGCCCTCAAGCGCCGGGAAGAAGCAGTCCCGCCGCCACTAGCACCGCCCGCGGGCTTTGCCCCGGCGGCACCCGCCGGCGGCGGCAGGGGGAGGGGAGGAGGGGGGAGCGAGGGCTAGTGGAGCGGGAGTGCGTCTCCATCGCCCGCGGGAGGCGACGCGAGATGCGGAAGGTTTTTTTTTCGTGAAGTCGTACCCAAATAAACAGAAGATTAATGACCTACTCGGGGAGAGTACTTGATCTTCTAGCTAGGCCAACAACGGCTAGGTGTGGTGGATCACGCCTCACCCCGAGGGGAGGTTTCAGTCTTTCGTCTAGATTGTTTTTAGTGTCTTTTTTAGGATGTTGAGGCGGCTACGTCTTGATATCAAAATAAGGTTCTTTATGTCCTATCCTTGCTCTGGTGTTGTGTATAGCATCAGTCGTGGGCGCATGAGGTCGTGTATCGGATCCCAAGATCTTGGGATTTGATCGTTTTTCGTCTTTGTTGGTGTGGTTTGAGGTCAATCTTTTATGATCTACGGCTGTCATCTTCAGCGATTGTTGCTGCTGTGGTGCGTTGGTTCTTTGTCGCCCTAGCACGACGACTTTCTCGTCGAATACAACAAACTCTACTACGACAAACTTGCCCGACTCCGATGATAGAGGGGCGAGGACGGCGGTGCGCCTTCGTGCCCGTGTTTGTAGTCGTCACTAGTGGTTCAATGACATATTTATAAATTTTATTACTTAAAAAATCTTTATACCACTCTTGATGATTATTAATAGATCGGTGGAAGTTCGCAAAAAAATAGCATGAAGCAACTTGAGCTAAAATATCGGTGCTTTGTTCATATGGACGTGGGGTCTCCGAAATCTGATTTACATGCCGAATACCGGTAATTCTGTAGGTACATTTCCGCACATTTTTGGAAAAATATCTTTATCTCTCTCTCTCTCTCTCTCAAGAATCACGAACTCGTGCTATGAATTATTTGCAAAAAGGAAACCAGTGCTCTAATTATTCGCCAAAGGAAAATCCATGCTTTTGTATGCTGTTTTCATCATCACCAATCTATTATTCCTATTACTGCTATTTTCGACTTTCGAGCATGTACTGCGTGATGAAGAGTACAGGAAAAGAACAACACCGACATATATCGCATGCTATGTATGTCCAGGGCTTATAGCTCCTATGCGACGACTTTACGCGAAATTGAAAGAAACACGACATCGTTGAAAAGAATAGCTCACATGTGACGGTTGTGAGGCAGCTAATATCCCAGGGCCACACGGGCCATAAAACGGTCGTTAAGGACACATTTAACTTTGTTCCAAGATTAGAGTTAAGCCAAACCGGTCGGTTGGGACAGCCAGTCAAGCCAGTCAAACCAATCGCTTCCAACCGAGAGCGCGCGTCACACTGACTGTACCTTCTCCGACGGTGGCGGCGGACCTCACCCATCGTTCTCGGCGCCGGCGGCGGCACGACAATTAATTTAGGCGGCGGTGCTTTCGTTCGAAGGCGAAGGTTGTGAGTGCCATTTGAAAGCTAATTCCTCTTCCATTCTTCTCAATTCGAGATCTGAGCGTGTCCATTAATGCTAGATTGTGGAGACGAGGGTGTGCTGAATGGGGCGAGGGGGAACGATATGGAGCATGGAGAGGGCACTTCTAATCGGTATATCCCGTATCTCTGCACTTAATTTCTCTAAGGTTGAGCTCTTTGTTCGCTTCCGCTAGATCATAGTGCCCGCCAAAAACAGGGGAGACGATGTTGCGCGCCAAATCTTCGAATTTCGCATCAATTTCTTTCCTTCTAGGGCTGTTTTAGTTGATGGCAGCACGCAGCTCATTGAGAGAGACACAATTGTTAAATGGGAGGTGGAATTAGAACATGTTGACCCCCAAGAGCTAATAAACATGGGAGAGGAGGCGGTGAGGAAAATGGTGGAAAAAATTGGGGATAGTGTGGTTTGGGGGCCAGAGCAAGAAGTTTCTTTGTTACGATTTGATGATTACAAATGTGACTATGTTAGGGTTGAGATAGGGGAAAATATAGTTGATGAAATCGATGAGCGAAACAGTTGGACAAGCAAAATTGTTCTGTTTTTAGCAGAGCTCATTGATCTGAAACCTGATTCGAGGGTTAGATATGTGGCCTCGAAGCTGGCTGCTCAGATGGTCGAGGATGATTGGGCTGCACAAAGGCAAGTAATGTCTATACTTACTGAGTTGGAAGTGTTAACAGTGGAGGATGATGCTAATGCACAAGGGAATGCTGCAGATGCTAATGCACAAAGGATTGTAACTGTTGACTGGAATTCAGTTGAGATACATGACCGGACTGATTTGGTCATTGCACCAACAGATGACATTGAAATGGCAAAGCTTTTTGGTATTCCTATAGATGACATAGACAAGGAGAAGAAGAGGGGTGAAGCTGCAAATGATGGTGCCAACCATTTAAGAGATGAAGAGGCAGATATAGATCTAGAGTTGTTGGAAAATGCCGCAGTTCATGTAGATGATGCACATGATGATGAGCTAGTAACAGTTTATGGTAAAGAGGACCCAGTTATTGAAGTTGGGAGATTGTTTCCAAGCATGGATGAATTCAGGATGTGTTTCAGGACATATGCAGTCAAACGTGAGTTTCCTACAAAGACTATGAGGACTGATAAAAAGAAGTATTGGAATTATGCCCTAAAGGCAATAATAAAGATGTTATTATTATAATTCTTGTTCATGATAAAGTTTATATTCCATGCTAGAATTGATTAAGCGGAAACTTTAATACTTGTGTGGTTTGTGAACAACACCATGTCCCTAGTATGCCTCTATGGACTAGCTCATTGATTAATGATGGTTAAGGTTTCCTAACCATAGACATGAGTTCTCGATTAATAATGAGATCATATCATTGGGAGAATGATATGATGGACAGACCCAAACTAAGCAGAGCAATTAGATCGTGTCATCGTGTTCATCTTTGCGAAGCTTTTCTTATGTCAAATATTGTATTCCTTAGACCATGAGATAATGCAACTCCCTGGTATCGAAAGAAAGCTTTGAAGTCATCAAACGTCATCCTATGAGAGGGTGATCATAAAGGTGTCTCTCAGGTGATCGGAAAGTACCTGTTGGGTTGTATGTATCGAGATGGGATTTGTCCCTCCCAAGTCGGAGAGATATACTTCGGGCCCACTCGGTAATCGATATCAACACCGCTTGCAAGCACGTGGTTAAGGAGTTAATCACAAAGTGATATCGGATTACGGAACGAGTAAAGTACTTGCTGTGAACGAGATTGAACTAGGTATGACGGTACCGACGATCAAATCTCGGGCAAGTAAAATATCTCGCGACGAAGGGAATATATATATGGGATTAATTGAATCCTGGCATCGTGGTTCATCCGATATGATCATCGATGAATGTGTGGGAGTCAATATGGGTTTCCAGACCCCGCTGTTGATTATTGATATAAGATCATGTCTGCATATTCTCGAACCCGAAGGGTCACACACTTAACGTGTCTCGACGCTAGGATAGATTGGATAATTGGTTTATGAGTTTTTGTTCGGAGTCTCGGATAAGATCTAGGACGTCACGAGAGGTTCCGGAATGGTCCTGAGAATAAGATTCTTATAAGGCAATGCAGTTTTTGGAGTTCGGAATTGTTTCGGGTTAATCAGTATTGTATCGAAAGCTTCTAGAACCTTCCGGAGGGGGACCAACGTGGCCCCACCTGCCGGGAGGGGGCATGGGCCCATGAGGGAGTGCCCTGGCCGCATTGGTCCAAGGGCACAAGGCCCCATAGGGCCCAGCCGGCCAAACACCTAGGAAACCCTAGGGGAGCTTCTAGAAGGGAGGGGGAAACTTGCCCCCTACTCCTCCCTCCTTGGCCGCCGGCCTAGGGCTTGGGGGAGGGGCTAGGGCTGGCCGCCCACCCCTCTATATAAAGAGGGCTGGGGGCGCACCCCTCCCCTACACCTCCTCCTCAACCCTAGCCGCCCTGCTGCCCCTCCTCTCTCTCTCCCTCCCGACTGCGCGTAGGCGAAGCCCTGCCGCAGAAACTCTCCACCACTTGCACCGTGCCATCGCGTTGTAGATCCAATCTATCTCTCCACCCTACTTGCTGGACCGGGGGAGGAGGAGACGTCAAGGTGCCACACGTGTGCATCTCTCGGAGGCATCGCCACTTGCGGTGTTAGATCGGATCGGATCGCGAGGAGGAGAAGCGAGTACGACTACATCACCCACGTTCCGTCGAACATTCCGCTGTGCGAATCTTCAAGGTTATGAAGATCTTATCTATTCCCTCTCGTTGTTTGCATCTCCTAGATTAGATCTTGGCTTTCCCGTTCGCATCCGTAGAATTTTTTTGATTTACTATGCTGCGAAACCCTTCAGTGGTATCAGAGCTAGATCTATGCGTAGATGTGTTTCACGAGTAGAACGCAACATGGTTGTTGCGGGCTTTGATGTTTTCTGTTGCAAGCCTCTTGTTTGTGTACTTCTTATGATGCGGGATAGTGAGATCGAAGCGGTCCGGGCCAACCTTACGCGACATCGTTCGCGAGACCGGCTCCGCACTTGAAGTGTAGCTTGTTCCACACATGCCGCTGGTGGATGCCAGTTTCTCTCACTATAGTTGTCATGGGATTTACACCGGAGTTTGGCAACCATAATATCACCATTGTGGCTTTCCGTAGGTAAGAATCGTTCTTAGCTTGCTACTCCCATGAGCCACGTAAAACATGCAACAACAAAGTAGAGGCGTCTAACTTGTTTTTACAGGGAGTGTTTTCTGTGATATGGTATGGCCCAAGATGTGATGTGTATGTTGTATGCGATGATCATGTTTTGTAATTTTTCACGACTTGCATGTCGTTGAGTACACAACCGGCAGGAGCCATATGATTGTCTTTATAATTGTGTATGACCTGTGTGTCAACTTCTTATATGCCATGTAATAGCTTTACTTTATCGCTAAGTAGTTAGCAATAGTTGTAGTTGTTATTCGTGGTGGAGGCAATCATGGTGGAGTGATGGACATCATGCCGGCACGCACAAGATGGAGATCATTGCGCGAACATTGGCTATACCATGTCACATAAAGTTATATGCATGTGATGTTTATCCTTTTATGTATCTTATTATGCTTAGATCGCGATGGTAGCATTATAAGATGATTCCTCACTTAAAGATCAAGATAAAACTGTGTTCTCCCCATGTATGCACCATTGCGAAAGTCCGTCGTGTTCAAGCATCACGTGATGATCGGGTGCTATAAACTCTACGTTCACATACAACGGGTGCAAGCCAGTTTTGCACACGCGGAGATACTTGGGTTTGACTTGACGAGCCTAGCATGTACAGACATGGCCTCGGAACACACAAACCGAAAGGTTAAGCATGAGTCATATGAATGATATGATCGACACTTCGTTGTCCACCATTGAAACCACATCTCTTCTCGTGAAGATCGGATTAGGTGTGGTGAATTTGGATCATGTTCACTAAAAAACTTGAGGGATGTTGAATTTAGTGGGAGTTCATCTAGTAATTTGATTAAGATGAACTAGTTATCATGAACATAGTCTAATTTGTACTTGCAAATATTGTAGATCAAATGGCTAATTCCAACTTCAACTTCAACGTTTTTGCTGAGAAAGAAAAGCTTAAGAACAATGGGTCTAACTTCACCAACTGGTTCCGCAATCTGAGAATCATTCTCGCTGGCGGACAAAAGGACTATGTCCTTGAGGATGCGCCAGGTGACGCCCCTGCTGTAGATGCGTCGGCTGATGAGAAAGTTGTTTATCAGTCGCGCAAAGATGATTATGGTGTGATTAAGAGCACCATGTTGTTTGCTATGGAATCGGACCTTCAAAATCGTTTTGAAGATTATCCCGGGCCCTTTGAGATTCTTGAGGAACTGAAAACTATGTTCCAGACTCAGGCCCGTTCTGAGAGATATGAGATCTCCGAGAAATTCTTTAACTGCAAGATGGAGGAAGGGAGTTCCGTTAGTGAGCACGCCATAAAGATGTCGGGCTACACTCAATGCCTTGAGCAACTGGACTGCAAGATTCCAGAGGAGCTCAAGATTGACAGGGTTCTGCAATCACTCCCTCGTAGCTACAAAAGTTTTGTAGTGACTCATAATCAGATTGGTTCCACTGATACGATCACCGAGATCTTCGCTAAGCTGAAAGCTGCGGAGGTGGACATCAAAAAGGATAATCATGTGTTGATGGTCAACAAGCCCCCCAGCTTTAAGAAAGGTAAGGGTGCAAAGAAGCCCTTCAAGAAAGGCAGTGGCAAGCGCGTTGCCCCTGCTGAGAAGAAGCTCAAGTCTGGATCTAAGCCGGACACTGAGTGCTTCTATTGCAAGGACAAGGGTCACTGAAAGCGCAACTGTCCGAAGTACTTAGCGGACAAGAAGGCTGGAACCATCAAAGGTATATTTGATATACATGTTATTGATGTTTTCCTTACTAGCCCTCGTTGTAGTGCCTGGGTATTTGATACTGGTTCAGTTGCTAATATTTGTAACTCGAAACAGGAGCTACGGAATAGACGGCGGCTTGCGAGGGATGAGGTGACGATGCGCATTGGCAACGGATCAAGAGTTGATGTGATGGCCGTCGGCACGCTCTCCTTAGTTTTACCTTCGGGATTAGTTTTAAAGCTTAATAAATGTTATTATGTGTCTGCGTTGAGCATGAACATCATATCTGGATCGTGTTTATTGCAAGACGGTTATTCATTTAAATCTGAGAATAATGGTTGTTCTATTTATATGAGTAACATCTCTTATGGTCATGCACCTGCTGTGAATGGTTTATTTCTTCTAAATCTCGAAAGGGATGAAACACACATCCATAACATTGAGGCTAAGAGATGCAAGGTAGATAGTGATAATACTACTTATTTGTGGCACTGTCGTCTAGGTCATATTGGTGTAAAACGCATGAAGAAACTCCATTCTGATGGACTTTTGGAGTCTTCAAAGCAGAAGTTGAGAAGAGGTCACCTGGCAGTGTTGTGGAGATAGATACTGAGGTAACAGCTGATGGGAAAGTCTTCTTCTCTAAATTCTTCATGGCTTTAAAGCCTTGCATCGATGGCTTCAAAGGAGGGTGTCGTCCATATTTGAGTATAGACTCATCTTTCTTGACTTGAAAGTGGAATGGTCAACTAGCAGCATGCAATGCTTTAGATGGACACAATTGGATATTCCCTGTAGCTATTGGCATGTTTCAGTCTGAGGTAGAGGCATCATGGACATGGTTCATGATGCAGTTGAAAAGATGCATAGGGCCAGTCTAATCCATTGGCAGTGCACACAGATGCATGTAAAGGTTTAGAAAATGCAGCGAAGATTGTTTTCCCTCATGCTGAGCAGAGGGAGTGCTTCGGCCATATGTGGATGAATTTGATCAAAAAAATAAGAGGAGATGATTTTGGACGCATGTGGCCAGCAGCAAGATCTTACACTAGACAGACACATTCATATCACCTTGAGAAGATTAAGGCGGCATGCTCTGAGGAGGATAGGGTCAAGTTTTGTACATGGTTGGAAACCTACCATTCTCTTTTATGGTACAGGTCTGGTTTTAACACTGTCATCAAATGTGATCATATCAACAATAATTTGGCAGAAAGTTTCAACGACAAAGTGAAGGAGTTAAAAGACTTGCCTGTCCATGACATGGTTGACTAGATCAGGATCATGATCATGAGGTTATGGGAATTGAGAAGAAGGCTTGGTGATGTTCTTCAAGGAGATAAGCTTCCTGATGTTGTGCAGCAGGTGGTCAACAGGAGCAGAAATCTTGCACATTTGCGTGTTGAGAAATCCTCATTGTGGGGTGCTGAAGTCAGAGATACAAAGACTGGCAGGAGGCATGTTGTTGACACTCAATTGCATGAATGCACATGCCTTGAGTGGCAACACACTGGGAAGCCTTGTGAGCATGCCATACTTTTCTTGGCCTCCAAACACAAGCTAAATATGCACCCATATTTGCATGAGTATTATTCTGTAGCAAAATTCAAGGCTGGATATGGAATACCAATTCCAGCACTTACAGATCAGTCTCAGTGGCCTGAAGTGGACATTCAGTTCTCCTTGTGTCCTCCTTTGATGAAAAGAAATGCTGGCAGGCCCAAGAAGAGTAGATTCAAGGCTTGGTTTGAGAAAGGTGGGAACAGCGAGAAGGGAAAGAAAGATGAAAAGAAAGATGCCAAGCCAAAAAGGGCCCCAAAAGGTAACAAGAATAGATGCAAACTCTGTGAAGAACTTGGACACCGAGCTGGCTCTACCAAGTGCACATACACTGCTGAAAAGCCAAAGTATGTTCATCCAAAATCTATCCCATTTTTTTGATGATTTTCCTCCCCCAGCTAACTTGCTTGTTTTCAGGAGGAAGCGTGGAGAAAAAGGCCCACCTCTTGTTGTTGACGAATGCTGGCCAGTGAAAAGTGCAAGAATCAATGGCCAAAGAAAGAAGAGAACTAACTAGATCATGTTTGGTGCTGCTGAGGTGCAGTTTGAACGTGTTTTGGAGGATGATGTGTAAACTGTTGAGGCTTTAGGGCACACCGTTTCTGATTTGAAAGCTCTGGTGCAAAATGAGGGGCAAAGTGAGCCTGTTGTTGAGGCTCTGGTGCAAAATGAGCCTGTTGTTGAGGCTCTGGTGCAAAATGAGCCTGTTGTTGAGGCTCTGGTGCAAAATGAGCCTGTTGTTGAGGCTCTGGTGCAAACTGACCATGTTGATGAGGCTCTGGTGCAAAGTGACCATGTTGATGAGGCTCTGGTGCCAGATTGTGTTGTTGAGGAGGTGCAGGAGGTGAAGGAGACTCTTGGACGTGCTGTGGGGAGGCCAGATGGTAATGGTAAGAAAAAGAAGAGCATAAACCTGTTGTGTGGTGTGAAACTTGTGAAGGAGAAGAAAACGAGGGGTAAGAAGAGCCAAAAGAAATAGACTTTGAATTTGGCACTTGTTGTTGTTGTTGTAAACATTGTTATTGTAATAATTTGGCAGTTGTTGTTGTTGTAAACATTTGTTATTATAATAATTTGCACTTGTTGTTGACAATTTGGACAAAATTCAAATATGATGGTAAATTTGAATTTCAACAAATGTACTTTTCTATGTTTGTATGAGCTTCCAACGTTTTTCTCATATGTAGAGTACAAATCATCCTCACCCTGATCCCTTTTGTGAAGTACAACTCACCCTCACCCAAAATATGGTAGAAATGGGCTCCAAAGCTAGGGTAACCACCCCATTTCTAAGCAAGTTTTTTTTCGACCATTTCTAAAACCAAGTTTGATATTTTTTTTCTCACAACTATGTCAGATAACATGACACCATGCGAAGTTTTTGTATTTTTTTTGAATTAGTTATGCACATTTGAATGTCTGGTCAAACTTTTTGAAGGGTTTTCATAAATATTCTTAGCTAGGGGATGAGGCTCACAAAACTAGCATTGGATCTCTGATGAAATAGCATGTTGTGAACCTAAAAATGATTTTTACAAAAAATCATCAGCATGAAATCATGTACCTGTAGTTCATATCTTACCCACTTCCAACCGATTCGGCAGGATTTGTATTTTTCACCAGGGATGGAATAAAATGTTTGAGATACTCAATTTGGAAAATTGTACATTCTAGGTGGTCTAGTATTTTTGAAAAATAGGATGTTACCATTTTGAAACTTCAATTTCGTGGTTGCTTCACAAATCACCCCCTCTTTCGGCACTCAGAAAATATAAAATGGATTTTCTGTGCGTCAAAAAGGAAAACTTTGTGCTACAACATTGTTAGTCATCCAATTATACACATGAATTCTCAATATGGGCATATTATCACAAACTATGCCTTGATTCTAGCCATATCATTGGTCAATTGACCCGAAAGCCAGAAAACCTCGGAGGAGATAGGTCATTTTGTGAAGGGTTTTTTGAAATATGATCAATAGACCAAGTTTGATATTTTTCCACACAACTATGTCACATAACATGACACCATGCGAAGGTTTTGTATTTTTTTGATTTTTTTTGAATTAGTTATGCATATTTGAATGTCTAGTCAAACTTGTGAAACCCCGTTGACTGCATCCTAAACCCAGCTAACCCTAAGGCCGAATGAGGAACGTAGATCTAACCCTAGCGCGACACTGTGGCCGTCCGATCGCGTATTCTAGAAGGATTCCGCGGGTGGCTCTGGACGATCCGTGGAAGGGCTTGTTCTGCAACCTGATTGGTTGACGTCTCTTAGAAGGATTTCGCGGCTAGCTCTTGGCGATCCGTGGGATGGATGATTCTAGAATCTGATTGCTTCATCGTTTTTCCATGAACAGATAAGGTACAGTGTGGCACACTCCATTGATCGTTGGACCGAGCGTGGCATGCGAGGGCGCTGGACGGGGCGGGCTGCACCATGCATGCGACTGCCTCTAGCGTTGCAGTCTAGCTATTTTGCGTGCAACAGCGCTGCAGCGTATTTACTCCCTCCTTCGTATTAAATAAGTGTACGTCTAAAAACTTTCTTCAGTCAAACTTACTCCCCTCAGGTCCATGCGCTATAAAAAAAGTCAATATTTATAAACTTTGACAGAATAAGTCTACATTGTAATAAATGAGACTTTGCATGATACCTCATCTATGTTATTTTGCACTATGGAGTAGTAACTTAGACTAGTAACATATGTATGTCACTAATTTTTTCTATTTTAAAGTGCATTGGAAAGGTAGAAGTATATTTTTTGTGAACAAATTTTGAAGCCAAACGTACACTTATTTGTGGACAGAGGAAGTATGCATGTCACTATGACCAGCCTAAGAAAAAATATCAAAATCTAAAATATGTAATAAATATAACGTACAGTGTGGCACACTCCATTGACCGTTGGACCGAGCGTGGCACACTCCATTGACCGTTGGACCGGGCTGACTGCACCATGCATGCATGCTATGCATCACGTCGCAGTCTAGCTATTTTGCGTGCAGCCAACCGATGCAGCAGCGCGGCAGCGTATTTACTCCCTTCGTCGCATTAAATAAGTGTACGTCTAACAACTTTCTTCGGTCAAACTTACTCCCCTCCGATTCATGCGCCATAGAAATAATATCAAAATCTAAAATATATAATAAATATAATTAGATTCACCATAACACATACTTTTATATTATATAAATGATATTATAAATTGATATTATAAACTTAGTTTCATACTCCTTCTATTCCCTCCAATTGACATCCCTTTGATTACTCTCACCGATTTTTCGGCGATTTTTCTTCTCACCCGTTGAGTTTTCATGTGTGAGTTTGTTACATGCGATGTGTAAAAACGAACGAGTTTGCTGCATGTCGTGTGACAACTACTTTGGTACTAGATTCCTGCATTTATTACCGAGTAAATCAAGGCCAAATTCTATTTTCTCTTTTATTTTTTACTGTCAATGAACAACTACCTTGGACGTTTTTCTCTCTTTCGCATTAATGCATGCATGCATGCAGGGGCGGGGCCGACGGTGCAGGGGTCACGTCGCATCCTAGCAATTTTTTTTGCACTGACCGCATTGATCACGCACGCGGCCACGCCCGCTGCCCACACGCAACGCAGCGCACGCGGCTGCGTCAATGCTGGATTCCCACGCCACCCTTCACGCCCCGCCCTCAATAAATACGCAAAACGTCTTTGCCTCCTCATCTCATCTTGACCCTCATCTTCAACCTCGAGCCCGTCCCTTTGCCTCCTCACAGCCCCAAAACACTCCGGCGACCATGGCGACCTCCCCCTCCGCTTCCTTCCGACACCAAAGTTAGCGACGAGGACAACCACCCGGACCACAAGCAGGTCTGGGAGCAGGAGGCGCCCACGCGCCCCAAGCGTGGCAAAAAGGGGGGGCGAAGCAAAGCCCCGCCCTGCCCCTGGGCGGAGGGCCCCTTCGTCCACAACCCCGTCCCCGGCGGCAGCAACCTCCCCGACGACGACCCCTCCGAAGAATACTGGAAGGCGGCGGAGAAGCAGGAGGCAAAGGAGGAGGCTGCTTACGCCAAGTGGGAGGAGAATCAGGCCAAGCACGCCTTGAAGAAAAGGCGCAGACGGGAGGAGGAGGAACGACGGGAGGCCAATCGCTGGGCCTTACAGGAGGAGCAGCGGCGGCGGGAGCAGCGGGAGAGGCTGGCGGACTGGAATGCCGCGGCAGCTCGAAGGGCGGCGACACCCGCACCGCCTCCACCGCTGATGGAGTAGGGTAGCTAGGGTTAGGGTTTAGGGGCTAGCCCAGGGTTTAGGCGCCTATACCCTTCTATATTATTGTACCCTTTTCTTTTTATTGTAATGTTATCTCAATGTTATCGATCGGGCAATCTAATATAAGGAATGTTATCCCAATATTATCTATCCCCTTGTTTTATTATAATCTGTGTTCTATTGTATTGTCATTTGTCAAAACACCCAAAACAACAAATGCATAAAACAAAAGACATAAAAACAAGTTCTCATATAATACTCGTGCAATATTTATAAAATAAGTGAAATTAGAAAAGCTCAAAAGAAAGAATAAGTTAACGTTATGATGATTGATTATTTTTAAACAACACATGGTTCATTTTCAAACAAGACATTTATATATTTACATAAGTTAAAGGAGCGCCCAAGTTATGTTAGTTAAATGGATGCCCTTGGACTTTATTTATATATTTACTTTCGCAAAAAATAAAAGATTGCGACCTGAGCACGAGTATCTGCAGATCCACACGTCCCTATTTAAACTATAACGTGAGTACATTTTTTTTTGCCCAATCAACATATAGTTACTATTGGGCCTGGATATGACCATTTTGGCCTGGCTAAGTTCTATTTAGGCCTGAACTTTTTCACTCCTCGTCAATTGTTTCTTTTACTTTTCAACCCCTACCCCTCCCCTGCACACGGGCGCCCCCTGCATACTGATAAAACTGAAGGAACACTGACGAAACTGAAGGAACACTAATTTCGAAAACAGAGCAGCTCAAAATTAGCCCGAATTTGTGTTGCATTTTATTCAAGCCAAAGACATAGACCATTACATCCATTACAAATCATCACTCGAACACTGACTGCGTTGTCCAATGACTAACGATCAGGAGATAAACTAATCCGAGAGAAATTACACAAAAATAAAAATAAAAACCGGCCATCAGATTGTCCTGCTTCTTCAATTCGATGATTTGCCTTAGCTGCTTGTTCATCTTCTTCAGCTCGGCCTTCACTTCCGCATCCATCGTAGTACCAGCGGAAATGGGGTTGCCACATCCCAATTGCTCCACCACGGACGGGTTTTCGAGCTCCCGGGATGCTACCTCCACCCCAATTCGCTCGATGTACTCATCAAGCCACTCAAAATGCCCACATTTTGGCAGTTCCTGAAATCGCAGAGATGAACCCTAAATCCCAAATTCGATGAAATGCATGAAATTTCGAAAGAAAAGCGAGAAATTGGCGCTCGGAACACTCAGATCTCACCTTTCTCGGCCCGGGCTTGCTCTCACACTTCACAAATTCCCGGCCAATGTTGTTGTTCTTGTCGGTGGATGTGACAAGCCGCTTCAGGGGCGCGGTACGGGGGCAATCGGGGCACCTCCTCATCGGCACCGCACCATACCGAGGCCATGAGCGGTGGGAGGCTGAAGCAGATCTCGACATCCCTCGCCGACGTTGCCGCACTTGCTCGCCGGAGAAGAAAACGGAAGGGGATGAGATGCTGGAATGGTGGCGGGAGTGCTCGGGTGCGGGGACGGATCGGGGCCAACGGCTCTCTTCAACCACAGCGTGGGTCCCACGATATGAGGTGGACATCAGGTGAGTTCCGCCGTGACGTGGAGAGGCTGTGGGTCCTACTGTGCTCAGCTGATTCGAATTCGTTGACGGTCTCGTGGGGTTAAGTGGAAGTGTCGCACGGGAGCTATTTGCCGCTTCAGAAGTGTCGCGTGCGAGCTATTCTTTTCAACGATATCGTGTTCCTTCCAATTCCATGTAAAGACGTCGCATAGGAGCCATGTCCTCGCGTTTGCCTTGACTTGCAGGCCATCTAAATCCATAGTGCGTGTCGCGATCACCTCAATCGAAATGATAGCGATGCACGGAAACATGATGATCCCGCGCGGAACGTATCATACTACTCCCTCTGTTTCAGAATATAAGATGTTTTAGATTTGTAAAGAAAATAAATCTAGACTTGTTTTAGTATATAGGTTCATCTGGGATGAACCTATATACTAAAACAAGTCTAGATTTATTTTCTTCACAAGTCTAAAACATCTTATATTTTGAAACAGGGGGAGTAGAAGATAGAACACTCTGTGCAAATCAGATGACCTGGGTGTGTACTCCGGAGGCCACATACACACGCCAATTGATGCACCCGATCGGTGGTGACAGGAACACGACTTGCATGCACTATGGTCTGAGGCATGGCAAGCACGCATGCAATGTGTGTCACGCACTTTTGCGCATGATGTCGCCATGCCTGTACAAGAATCGAGAAGATCAGCAGCATCGAGAAGACCTGCGTCGATCTCTAGGGTAGACTTGGATCGCAGAGGGTACGCGCAGGCACGGCACGATAGGGTCAAGAGAGTTGCCGGCCGGCGGCGAAATGGACAGCCACGTACACCAAGTAGGCCAACGGGTTTTGACTGCTAGCCGGGCAGCTCTGTCGAGATCGAGATCTCTTCCCATTCTCTCTCCCTTGCCTTTTCAGCAGGCAACGTGCACAAGTAGGCAACGGATTCCATGGCGGAGGGTCACCGTACGTACGGGAGATCGATCAATCGAGATTGCGCGATCGAGGAGACGGACCAACTGTTTGAGTGGCAGCTAGCTAAACACCACTCCTCGATCGGCCGAAGAAGACGACGGTTTCGATTCGGAATTGTGATACGGACGAGAGTGGAGGCAACACTGATGTGATGGTAAGGGTATACGTGATCTTGCTAGTACTCCTTTCGTTCATAAATATATGTTTTATTACTTTTTCCTATCAAATGTATGTAAATGTCTTTTAGTGTATAGATTCGTAGAGGTTTGGTTTAAACCGATATATACACTAAAAATATCTAGATACACTCATTTTCAAAGATAAAATGTTTTATATTTCTGAATGTGGAGGGTAGAAGATAAAACCTTGATATTGTTCGGAGATTGCTTGATACTGTTCGGAGATTGCCTTTTTTCTTTTCTTCTCTCCACCTGTTCTTTTGGTTATTGTTCTGGGCACGTATGATTAGGAGCAACTGGATCTGCTGATCTGCATGCTCTTTTCGTTGCCCTTTCTAACAGGCGTACCTATCAGCACCCAGACAAGTTTTAGGATCTGAACGTGGCTTGGACCTCAGCACGGTTACGCGTTAATTATAGAGAAAACCTCACGGGGGAGGCATACATCGACGGGCTGATAAAGGAGTCCAGTTGCAGTACTTCCTCCATACCGTGACAGCCTCAAACTCACACCTAACACGTTACAAAGTTTGGTTACAAAGTTTGTTTAACAGCCTCCCTTAATCGCAACCTTGAAAAATGTTGAAAATACGCTTAAACTCATTAAGATCTTTGACCGGCAACGCCTTTGTAAATCGATCTGCTACTTGATCTTTGCTTGAATGAACTTCATCTCTAGCAGCTTATTTGCAACTCTCTCTCTCTCTAATAAAATGAAAATCTATCACAATATGCTTAGTTCTTGCATGAAAAACATGATTTGCAGACTAATATGTAGTTCCTAGATTATCACACCATAGACAAGGTTTTTCCTTCAGGATGACACCAAGCTCACCAAGAAGAGCTTTGACCCATATCAATTCAGCGGTGGCATTCGCTAGAGCTTTATATTCTGCTTCGGTACTTGATCTAGAGACAGTAGCTTGCTTTCTAGCACTCTAAGAAATCAAGTTAGGACCGAATAATATAGAAAAATCTCCTGTAGATCTTCTATCATCAAGACAACCTGCCCAGTTTGCATCAGAAAAAGCACTAAGAAGACTGGAAGAAGACTTCTGGAAAGCAAGCCCAGTCTTCGGAGAACCCTGAATATATCTCAATATTCTTTTGGCGGTTGTCCAATGAAAAGTTGTTGGAGCATGTAAAAAATGACAAACCTTATTAACAACAAAGGATATATTAGGTTTTGTCAATGTCAAGTATTGCAGAGCATCCACAATGCTTCTGTATTCAGTCATATCATCAGGACCAAGAGGAGTTCCCTCATCAAGAGACAACTTCTCAGTTGAGGATAGGGATGTAGGACAAGGCGTGCATAGTTTCATACCAACTTTTGTAAGAAAATCAGTGGCATATTTTTCATGAGTGAGAAACAAACCAGCATTCACTTTATTTACCTCAATGCCCAAGAAGTAGTGTAGATCTCCTAAATCCTTGAGAGCAAAATCGTCTTTGAGACCATGCAACAAAGTGATGATAGTCTGATCTGATGAGCTAGTGACAATGATATCATCAACATAGATAAGAACAAATATCATAGCACCTGACTTTTTCTAAAGAAAAAATGAGGTATCAGCTATAGATGGAACAAAACCAAGTGTTTGCAATTTTGTACTTAACTTGGAGTACCATGCTCGAGGGGCTTGTTTGAAACCATAAAGAGATTTGTCAAGTTTGTATATAAAATGTGGAATTTGAGGGTTCTCAAAACCTGGGGGTGGTTTCATATAAACCTCCTCCTCCAGAACACCATGAAGAAATGTGTTCTTGACATCTAGCTATTTCAAACTCCAACCTCTTGACACAGGCACTGGCAGGACAAGCCTAATAGTAGCTGCTTTGACCACAGGACTAAAAGTATCTTCACAATCTATGTCATATATCTGTTTAAAACCTTTTGCAACTAGTCGAGCCTTGTATCTATCAACTATACCATCTACATTTTTCTTCACCCAGTATACTCATTTGCAATCAATAAGGTTTCTAGTGGAATTGGGAGGAACAAGACGCCAAGTTTTATTTTCCATGAGAGCATGATATTCTTATGTCATGGCTTTGTGCCAACAATCATTTAAAAGAGCATCTGACAATGTTGAAGGTTCACCCGTGGATGTAAACATGCCATAACGAATAGTACCATCAGTATATGATTTTGGTTTCTTATACCTCTTTGAAGACGTGTGACCATCTAAGGAGCTGTATCTGATTGTTGTGGTGCAGAAATATCAGCTGCAGAAGATCCACGTCTTCTTCACTAACATTATTTGCTGCAGAAGATCCTGCCGTTTCTCCTGGTGTGATAGGCTCCACGTCGATGTCACACCCGGGACTAGGCGCAGGAGGGGATAGAGAAGTAGCGCTAGGCGACAGCGGCATGCATGGCGATAGCGACCTGCATGGTGGCCTGCACGGCGACAGCAACCGGATTGGTGGGGTCGACAAAAGCAACCGGCGCACGTGGCGCACACGTTCAGACGAGCGCGAGCCCGCACGTTCAAACGAGAGGGAGAGGGAGCCTGCTTCAGGTGCTACACGTGGTACAAGGGAATCTCCATGGGGATCGGTGCAGATCAAATCAACATCGGAACTAGCACCGCTGTTTTCATGTGAACCCAGATTTGCATCAAATTACATCGTTGTTTTGCTGTTTGAGCTAAAATTTGCTGCTGTGTTTTGCTGAGATTCAATAGTATCTGCAACCACAGTATTTTCTACAACAACTTGATCAAGATTAGTGACATTAGGAATAATATGAAAATTCATATGATCATCAAGGTGTGTCTCCCCAATATCTTTGGGTAACAAGATAATATATTTCTTAATACGAGAGCCAGCATTAGGATGGAGATCGGCAAAAGGGAAGACATTTACATCAAACACCACATCCCTTGAAATATAGACACGACATGTTTTTGCATCTAGACATTTTACTCCTTTATGACGAGGGTTGTAGCCTAAGAACACACACTTGGTGGAGCGAAAAACAAGTTTTCTAGCGTTGTATGAACGGAGATTAGGCCAACACGCACCACCAAAAACTCTAAGAGACTCATAGTTGGGTTTGGCATGAAGGAGACATTCAACAGGAGTGTCAAAGTTGATGACCTTACTAGGGAATAAATTAATGAGAAAAGTGGATGTAAAAAAAAGCTTCATCCCAGAACTTGATAGGCATAGATGCATTAGCAAGTAAGGCAAGACCAATTTCAACAATATGGCGATGTTTCCGTTTTGCGAAACCATTTTGTTGGTATGTGATACGTCGGAAACGTATCTATAATTTCTGATGCTCCATGCTTGTTTAGTATCTACTTTGCTTTACTTGTCTACACTTTGAGGTGTTTTTTACATGTTTTATGGTACTAACCTATTAACAACCTGCAACAGTGCCAGATGCCTGTTTTTTGCTGTTTTTGGTTTCAGAAAAGTTAGTAAAGAAATATTCTCGGAATTGGACGGGACAAACGTCAAAGTCAATTACTTACCATGGGGAACAAGAAGTCCAGAGGGGAGACGGAGAGGCCGGCCAGGGCGGCCAAACCCCCCCTAGGCGTGGCCAGGGGTGGGCCCGCGCCTGGGTAGGGTTTGACCCCCCTGGTCGCCTCCTCGGCCTCCCCCTTCACCTATAAGAAGCCCCCGATGCAGAAACCCTAAGCACCCGATCAAATATCCACGAAACCGTCTGTAGCCGCCTCCACCTCGTCCCTAGATCGGGGGGATCTGAAGTTCTTCCCCGTACCCTATCAGAGGGGAGATAATCTCGGAGGCCTTCTCTCCGGTATGATGCGTGAGTAGTTCCACCTTGGACTATGGGTCCATGTAGTAGCTAGACGGTTGTATCTCCTCTTTTGTGCTTTCATGTATAGATCTTGTGAGCTCCGTTCATGATCAAGATCTAATCTATTTGTAATCATGCATGTTGTGTTTGCGGGGATCCGATGGATATTGAGATTATTATGTTGGTTTGATTAATGGTTTTGTCTTTATGATTCTATCATGTATGTGTTATTTGTGATCTTGCATGCTCTCCGTTTCTAGTGGTTATCTTGGCCAAGTAGTTGCTAGTGACTCCAAGAGGGAGTATTTATGCTCGATAGTGGGTTCATGCCTCTAGTTTCCAAGGGAAGTGACAATAATCTCTTGGGTTATAGATGTGTTGTTGCTACTAGGGAGAAAACAACGGTCTCTTGTTTATGGAACATGTGGACTATTTACCTTACACACTTTGCTTAAAGTAGTTGTCTGTTGCTTGCAACTTAATACTGGTGGGGGTTCGGATGATAACCTGAAGGTGGACTTCTAGTCATAGATGCAGTTGGATGGCGGTCTATGTATCTTGTTGTATTGTTCAATCGAATCTCATAGGATCTTTCTAACTAGTATTGCATTGTTATGCCTTGCTCAGTTCCTGTCAATTGCCCTGCTATAATTTGTTTACCCTTTATGCCATGTTGTTTATCTAATGAGAGCACCTCTAGTGAACTATGGACCCCGGTCCAATCTTTACCATTTCTACATCTTCCACTGTTACTTGTTTACTTGCTGCAAACCATTACCTTCCACACCATACATTTAATCCTTTGTTACAGCAAACCGGTGAGCTTGACAACCTCACTGATTCGTTAGGGCAAAGTCTTGAGTTTGTGTTGTGTAGGTCTCCGCGTTGATTGCAATATGTGTGACGTTTCATACCTCACTGATTCGTTAGGGAAACTTGCTGCTGTGCTGCTTCATACCTTGCTCTTGGGGTTTCCAACGAAGCTTCCCACGACAAGTGCGGGGAGCCATCAAGCTATTTTCTGGCGCCGTTGCCGGGGAGGCTAAGGACGTCTTCACAAGGGGAGTCATTCACTTCCTTTCTCTTTACTTTGTTTTTAGTTTGCTTTGTTTCTTTTGCTTGGTTTCGTTTGCCTCTTTCCAAAAAACCCAAAAAAATAGTCTAGTTTGGTTTGCTTTCTTTATTCAAAAACACAAAAAAAAATAGTTCCTGCTCTAGCTGTTGCTGCTATTTTTGGCTTGCATGTAGGGTTCGCAGCATAGAAAACAAAAAATTTCCTACGATGCGAACAACTATGTACCAAGATCCATCTACTAGATACAAGCAACGGGCGGATATACATCCATAGAGAACATACCCTTGAAGACCGACAAAGCTTAACGAGTCCAAACTCGTGGTTGATGTAGACGATCTCAAGATCGAGAGGAAGTCATAGCGCCGCAAAACAACAGCGCATCCGTGCTCGCACACACGTACGAGGCACCAAGGAACCTCCGCCTCCTCGCTCTAGCAATGCAGCGGAAGCACAACTCTTTCTTGCTTAATAGCCACCGGGAACATGTATCTCGCTAGTCCGAGACCATGGGGAATAAATTTAATAGGGGAGAGAGATCCTTCGCGAGGAGGTGTGCTTTGAGAGGATGAGAGGGGGCCTTTTATAGGGGAGAGGGGGCACCCAAGGGGCATGGCGCCCATCCATGGGGAATGCCCCCACCTCTTCCACATTCATGTGGGTGGACACTCCACTCACTTAAATGCCTTTCAATTTCCTCTACTCAAAAACCCACTCAAATTCCCATTAAATTTCCACCAAATTTAATGCAAACTCTCATTAAATAAAACTCCTTTTATTTATTCAGAATTTTGTCAATTACTTTAATGACAAACATTCTCATATAACCCCTTGCTAGTATTTCATTTCACATGCAAAAACACTTTCTGCAATTTCACCCGAAAACTCGTTTCGGTATCTAGTGAAATAAATTCCTGCACTTGTTATTATTTCCGGCATGAAACTTTTGCTCCAAATGGATGTCGGTGTCTCTTAAGTGTGCCACCCTACGGTTCGCGAATAATGCGGACATGATCGAGACCCCTCTCGGATCAATAATCAGAAGCAGGATCTGGAGACCCATACTGACTCCCACACATTCAGCGATGACTTTCTTGTGATCGCGAGAACCTTTTACGTTAGTATCTTAATCCTTTTGTTTCACGATATATTACATGTCTGAGATTAGATCATCAGTATCTCCATACCTAGTTTGATCTCATTACTGACATGCACTCTTTTATCGTTCCCATGATATAACATTCTAGTGATCAAATCACTTGCTTGCAAGCTAATCAATGTGATATCACCGAGAGGGCCCAGAGCATATCTATCCGTCATCGGGATGAACAAATTCCATTCTCGATCCATGGGCCTCAACATAACACTTTAGTAGTTCTGAACCCATATTTATAATCACCAAGTTACGGTGTGACGTTTGATGTTATCAAGAAACTCTTCCGGTGTTAGTGATTGACATGATCTCATGGTCTAAGGATTAGGATCACTTCGTAAGTTGTTATAGCAATATAAACTCAATGACTTTGATCGTAATGCTATACTTCGGATGAATGTTCATCACACCATTACACTAATGTCGTGACCTCGTTATTAACAACATACAATGTCCATGATCAGGAAACCTTGATCATCTTGTTAATCAACGAGCTAGTTTATAAGAGAGGCATAACTAGGAACTTTCTGTTTGTTTATTAAACACACATGTATTAACGTTTCCGTATTAATACAATTATAGCATGTAAAATAAACATTTATCATAAATAAGTAATACGATAATAACCATTTTATTATTGCCTCTCGGGCATATTCCCTTCATTGCCCACCTTTGCGAAAATGAACTCTGCTGAGAACACCAAGTTGTGTGACTTTACTAGCACCAACAACAATAATTTCCTTAGCACACCTATTGCTCCACCTGCTCCTGATGCTACCTTTTATGAAATTAAGTCTGCTTTGTTCAATCTTGTAATGGGAGAGCAATTTTCTGGTGCTAGTTCTGATGATCTTGCTGCCCATCTCAATAGCTTTGTTGAACTTTGTGAGATGCAAAAATATAAGGATGTTGATGGATATGTTATTAAGCTCAAGCTTTTTTCCCTTGAGAGGAAAAGCTAAAGAATGGTTGCTTTCTTTGCCTAAAAATAGTATTGATTCTTGGACTAAGTGCAAAGATGCTTTTATTGGAAAGTACTATCCTCCTGCTAAGATTATATCTATGAGAAGTGACATTATGAAATTTAAACAACTTGATAATGAACATGTTGCCCAAGATTGGGAAATAATGAAAATTTTGGTTAAGAATTGTCCCACTCATGGACTCACTGCTTGGATAATTATCCAGACTTTTTATGCAGGTTTGAACTACTCTTCTAGAAACCTGCTGGATTCAGCTGCTGGAGGTACCTTCATGGGCCTCACCTTGGGTGCTGCAACAAGGCTCCTTGACAATATGATGGTTAACTACTCTAAATGGTATGTTGATAGATCTCCACATGGTAAGAAGGTAAATTCTGTTGAGGAAACTTCCTCTTTGAGTGAAAAGATTGATGTTATTATGGCTATGCTTGTTAATGAGAAAGCTCCTCTAGATCCTAACAGTGTTCCCTTAGCCTCTTTGGTTGCTCAAGAAGAGCAAGTTGATGTGAACTTCATTAGAAACAACAATTTCAACAACAATTCCTATAGGAATAATTTTTGTAGCAACAATAATTTTAGGCCTTATCCTCCTAATAATGGCAATTCCTATGGAAGCTCTTACAATAATGCTAGAAGTGCCCCCTCTGAACTTAAAGTCATGCTCAAGGACTTTATTAGTAAACAAACCACTTTCAATAAGACTATAGAGGAAAAGCTTTTAACTATTGAGAAAAATATATCCTCTTTGTCTTAAGCTCAGTCCTCCTTGATTAATAAAAAGGCTGCAAAACCTGAAACTATGGAAAACACCTTTGCTACTGCTCATGCCATACAAGTTACTATTGATGAAAATGTTAGGCTGTTAACTCAACTCCATGCTAGGTGGGAAAGGGAAGCTGAAATTGATAGAAACAATAGTGTGTGCACCATCACCACTAAACCACAAGTAGTCCCTATTCCTCCTCCTACTATGCCTAAGCCTATTGATCCTACTACTAGTGATGCTAAGTTTGACTTTGATATTGATGGTTGCAATATTTCTGAAGTGATTATGTTCCTACAAAAGCTTGCTAGAAGTCCTGATGCTAGTGATATGCATGTTGCTTTCACCAAACACATTACAGATGCTCTTGTCAAGATTAAGGAAGAGAAGCTAAAACACAAAGCTTCTATTCCTAGGAAAGTAGAAGATAGTTGGGAACCCATTATTAATATGCAAGTGAATGACTTTGATCTTAAAGCTTCATGTGATCTTGGTTCTAGTATCTCTATTATGCCTAGGAAGATTTATGAAATGCTTGATTTGCCACCATTGGAAGATTGTTATTTGGATGTCCCACTCAATGATAATGCTAAGAAGAAACTCATGGGGAGTATTAATGATGTTCTCATTATGGTTAACAATGCTTATGTCCATGTTTATTTCTATGTTTTGGATGTTGAATACAATGCTTCTTGTCCTATTACTTTGGGAAGACCTTTTCTTAGAACAGTTGGTGCCATCATTGATATGAAAGAAGGTACCATTAAATATAAATTTCCATTCAAGAAAGGTATTGAACACTTCCCTTTGAGGAGAGAGAAGTTGTTTTTTGCCCCTCCTTTGAAAGAAAGGTTTGATGTTAATGCTTCATCATTTGAAAATACTTGATTCTTCTTGCTTCTTGTGCCTAACTTAAAGGCGTTAAAGAAAAGTACTTGTTGGGAGATAACCCAAGAGTTTCCTTGAGTCTTGGAAGTTATTACTTCAGTAATGACCTCTCCTTATCCTTTTTGTTTGCTTTTTGTGCCAAGAATAACCTCTAATGAGAGGGAAGTAAGATTTGGGGAGTTGCTGTCCCGAAACAGATTTATGTCCTCCACCAAAAAACTTCGTGATGAGTCTCTGTAACTCCGATTGATTTAAAAATTTACGAATAAATCCCCCAGTATGTTAGCTAACTTTCGTTAGTTCAACACTTTTTTATTTGATCAATAGAAGATGTTCGACAAAATCTGTTTTCGCCTGCTGGTATGTTTTGACAGATTTCTACCATTATTTGCATTTGCTTCTTATTGATTCCTTTTTGAGTTCTCTTTGGGAAATTGAGTTTTTTGAAGGAGTTACTACAGTAGCTTGGGTTTTTAGTGAAAATCCTTGCTGTTCAAAAGCTTTGCTAGAGGTCTAATATTTTTTTAATACACTAATGTTGCTAATGAAGATTGTGTGAAGTTTTGTATGAAGGAAAAATTTTAGGTGTAGAGAGAGAATGATGCAATGAGATGAAGAATGGACAAAAGCTCAAGCTTGGGGATGCCACCATGGTGTCACCCCAAGAAATATCCAAGAGGTACAAGTGTCAAAGCTTGGGGATGCCCAAGGCATCCCCTTCTTCATCAATAAAAAGCTCAGGTCTATCTAGACACTTCGTTTTTATTGTTTCATGCACAATTGTGTTGTTCTTGGAGATTCTTTGCTTAGGTTGTTTATTTTGCTTGAATAAAGTAGTTTGGACCCCCATTGTCGCTGTGTTGTTTTGCAAATAAGTTTGCTTGGTGTTGGAGAGGAGTAGTAAATTCTTGCTTGTAAGTGCAAGAGGAGCTTGCATTGACTGTGACTTAAACTTTAGCATGACATGCTAGGTATTATTTTAGCATTATGCTTAGTGATTATTGTTGTAGCATGACTTGTTCCAGACAATTGGGATTGCTTAGTGTGCCTTGAAGAAATTATGCGTTGTTTTAGCATGCAAAAGCATAGTATTGTGGTATTCTCCTTTGATGCTTTGCTTGGGTTGACTTGGCACATGCTTACACCATGTTATGACTATGACAAGTCACCATTAGCCTCTATGATCATTTAGTCCTTGACTTGTAGTACCACTCTATGCTTTGATTAGTAATGCTTTGTTGCTCTGCATGATTATGGCCATTATGCTCTCTCTTAGTTGGTTGATCCCAGTCTTTTGCTAGCCTCCACTTATATGAGTAAGCTCTACTCATGCTTCCATCTCCCAAGAAACCAAGTTATTCCAAAGTGTCCACTATAAACTCCTATGCATGGTGTGTTACACCATTCCAAGTATATTCTTGTTTTCAACTATCTTCCAATTAAAAACTATTTTGTTATGTGAAAACTTAGTGATTAAAGCCCTCACGAACTTGATGGCACACTTTATTCTTTGCCCCTAATAAACTTGAACCATTGTGACAACTTTGTTGTATATGCTTGCACTTATAAGTTGGAATTAGCAGAACCGTGATGTCACGGGGAACGTTTTCAACATTGCACTTGTACTTTGTACTCAGTTGATATCATGCTATTTTGTCTATGGATGTCACCGGTGTGAAATAAAGACAGAACTTGTAAGTCCATGGAGTTTGTATTCTGTGTTAGAGAAACGCCTGGGCCGCTAGCCTAAGCCATGCCTAATCATGGTGGAAACTTGCAGCATCACCATAGTGAGCTATCTATGAAGCATCCTCAATAAAAAGCTATGCATATGGTAAATAAAAAGATTGCTGAGATGCTTATTGTCTGCTTGCCTTGTCATTTTGGTTATGGGCAGGGGCGGATCCAGACACGGTGCTACCGGTGCCGTAGCACCGGCCGAACGGCTGCACTGCAAAGAGGACTGCAAATTTTCAAGGCTAAAAATATGAAAAATATGGATAATTAGCATCATTAAGGTTGTTTAGCACCAGGCTTGGGCTGCATCCAGCTCCGCCCCTGGTTATGGGAAAGCTCATGTACCATGTGCAAGGGGTACCCCGTTGGCAGTTCTCAATGATATGCAAATACTTACAATGATAAGAACTTGCCTGGGCCAAAGTTGAGTATGCATGAGGTGTGGCCCTCGTAGTCAAGGGACTTGAGATTGCCAACTTATACTTCGTCAAGCATATACTCCATCTTTGCCACTTTAACCTTAACCACTTCAAGATACTTATGATAGGGGCAATGAGGGCTCAAAGCTAATAAGTACCATAATTTTTGGAAGCTCTTTTTGAAACTTGTAATCATTGCTTCCTTTACAAAAAAAAGAAAGGCCTTTCTTCCACCACTATTGAGTCTCCACCTTCTACCTTTAGGCACCATTAAGAGAACACAGTTGTCATTCTATGTGCAGTGTTCCAAAGCTTATTGATTGATGCATATTGTGATATTACTTGTTCTTGTGCTATTTGTTTCTAGTCACCCTTATGAACTTTGAAGGTGTCCTATGCATCTATATTGCTACTCTATGAGGGACAAGCTGATTGCCACTTTGCTATGTTTTTTGTTTGTGAAACAAACAAACGTTTTTCAATGCATGTTATTCATGATCTTTGTTTGTAGCCTTTCATGTTGCATGCATAGTTACTATCTCCTATTGTTAGAACTCCATTCTTTCATGCACATGTTTAGAGTTTTTTGATCCCAGATTTCAATGCTTGCAAATGGTTGGATCTTTATTGTGAGTGTGCATGTCACCTCAAAAATTATTCTTTTATCACTTACCTACTCGAGGACGAGCAGGAGTTAAGCTTGGGGATGCTGACATGTCGGAAACGTATCTATAATTTTTGATGCTCCATGCTTGTTTGGTATCTACTTTGCTTTACTTTTCTACACTTTGAGGTGCTTTTTACATGTTTTCTGGTACTAACCTATTAACAAGTTGCAACAGTGTCAGATGCCTCTTTTCTGCTGTTTTTGGTTTCAGAAAAGTTAGTAAAGAAATATTCTCGGAATTGGACGGGACAAACGTCAAAGTCAATTACTATCCGTGGGGAACAAGAAGTCCAGAGGGGAGCCGGAGAGGACGGCCAGGGCGGCTAAACCCCCCTAGGAGCGGCCAGGGGTGGGCCCGCGCCTAGGTAGGGTTTGACCCCCCTGGTCGCCTCCTCGGCCTCCCCCTTCGCCTATAAGAAGCCCCCAATGCAGAAACCCTAAGAATCCGATCAAATATCCATGAAACCGTCTGTAGCAACCATCGTCCCTAGATCGGGGGGATCTGAAGTTCTTCCCGGCACCCTGCCGGAGGGGAGATCATCCCGGAGGCCTTCTCTCTGGTATGATGCGTGAGTAGTTCCACCTTGGACTGTGGGTCCATGTAGTAGCTAGATGGTTGTATCTCCTCCTTTGTGCTTTCATGTATAGATCTTGTGAGCTCCGTTCATGATCAAGATCTAATCTATTTGTAATCATGCATGTTGTGTTTGCGAGGATCCGATAGATATTGAGATTATTATGTTGGTTTGACTAATGATTTTGTCTTTATGATTCTATCATGTCTATGTTGTTTGTGATCTTGCATGCTCTCCGTTGTTAGTAGCTATCTTGGCCAAGTAGTGTCTAGTGACTCCAAGAGGGAGTATTTATGCTCGATAGTGGGTTCATGCCTCTAGTTTCCAAGGGAAGTGACAATAATCTCTTCGGTTGTAGATGTGTTGTTGCTACTAGAAAGAAAACAACGGTCTTCTGTTCATGGAACATGTGGACTGTTTACCTTACACACTTTTCTTAAAGCAGTTGTCTATTGCTTGCAACTTAATATTGGAGGGGGTTTGGATGATAACCTGAAGGTGGACTTCTAGTCATAGATGCAGTTGGATGGCAGTTTATGTATCTTGTTGTATTGCCCAATCGAATCTCATAGGATCATTCTGACTAGTATTGCATTGTTATGCCTTGCTCAGTTCCTGTCAATTGCCCTGCTGTAATTTGTTTACTCTTCATGCCATGTTGTTTATCTAAAGAGAGCACCTCTAGTAAACTATGGACCCCGGTCCAATCTTTACCACTGCTACATCTTCCACTGTTACTTGTTTACTTGCTGCAAACCATTACCTTCCACACCATACGTTTAATCCTTTGTTACAGCAAACCGGTGAGCTTGACAACCTCACTGATTCGTTGGGGCAAAGTCTTGAGTTTGTGTTGTGCAGGTCTCCGCGTTGCTTGCAACACCTGTGTGAGGTTTCCTTCATCCTACTAGTTCGATAACCTTGGTTTCTTACTGAGGGAAACTTGCTGCTGTGCTGCTTCATACCTTGCTCTTGGGGTTTCCAACAAAGCGTCCCACGACAAGTGCGGGGCGCCATCAGTATGCATGTGGACAAGAGACATGATGAGTAATACCTACTTTTTGGAAGAAACCGTAGAGTTTTTCATATTCACCACCCCAATAAATTTGCAGAGTGATAATTTTTATATCAAACTTTCTTTCAACAAGTTGCTGAAAGTTAAGAAAAACTTGATAAACCCTAGAACGCTTCTTGAGAAAATAGATCCATGTAAATTTATTAAAATCATGAATAAAGATTACATAGTAGGAATGTTTGCCAATAGAGGTATTTGCTGGTCCCCATACATCAGAGAAGACTTTCTCTAAAGGAGTCGTGGAAATACTAGTAGAGACAAGATATGGTAACTGATGGCTCTTGGCTAGTTCACAAGAATCACAGATATAGGGATTTATTTTTGGTGAATGAAAAATATGATATTTCGTAAGAATTTGATGAACCACAAAGGAGAACGGATGTACTAGACGACGATGCCATGTAGAGGATGACGACTTTATTGTGATGAAGGTTTGCTTGGAGGATGACCCGACAGACATAGGCACTAGAGGATAGATGCCATCATGACACGAACCCTTAAACAGAGTTCTCCTTGTGGCCTGATCCTTAACCAAGAAAAAATATGGATGAAATTCAAGGAAAACATCATTGTCTAGAGTAAGTTTATGGACAGAAATAAGATTCTTTGATGCATCAGGAACATGGAGAATATTTTTAAGATGTAGAGAGCTATGGAAAGTGTGCAACATTTAATGAGATTTGCATAGCATTACCATTTGCCGTGTGGACTTGATCACGTCCTATGTATCTCTCCTGGAAGGAAAACTTGCTCATATCATTTGCAACATGGTTTGTAGCGCCAGTGTTAGAGTATCAATTTGTGTCAACACCAGAAGAAACCATGTTTGCACCCTTATCACCACGATCACCATCATCATGGCGGCCACAATTGTTCTGGAACCTCCACCAGCAGTCATTCGCAGGGTGCCCATGAATTTTACAAATTTGGCAAGTGACATTGACATAGGGTGTGGGTGCACGACCACGACGGCAACTACCATCATCTCGGCGTCTTCTACCATCATCATCGAGGCGGAGGGTGCGATCATCATAACAACGATCACCACCACCATCACGACGGTCATCATATCTGTCATGACGATCATCATACCCACAGAGATCGTCATAATTGTGACGCCCGTGATCCTCCTGAAACTGGCAGCCATGATCATCCTGAAACTGACACCCACGGTCGTCCTGGTGTTGATCATCCTGGCGCATGTGTGGATATGGGGGACCACCATGCCGTGCCATATTGGCTGAAGAGGTGAAAGATCCATCTTCTACCTTGTGAAGCTGATTAAATGCTTGCAACTGATTGAAAAGATCACCAAGGGTGGTATTGGGGTTGGCATTGACAACAGTTTTTAGCGTGTTATAAGAATCATCAATACCATGCAATATGGACCAAATTAACTCATCATCATCTAGAGGTTTTCCAGCAGCAACAAGCTTAGAAGCTATTGTTTTAATCTTGGTAAAGTATTTTTTAGCAGAGACATCACCTTTCTTGATGTAATTCAGGGCAGAATGAAGTTGTTGAGTCCGAGAGCGTGACGATGTTGTTGTGAGGGCCTCCCATGCTACCGCAGAAGTTTCAAGTCCAATGACATATGACAAAATATCTAGTGATACATAATTCAAGATGTACCTCAGAACCTGCTGATCGCGAGTAATTCATGTGACATACTCAGATTTTCAACTGTTATCTTCTTCCCATTGACATCTTCCACTTCAATTTCCTCGACAGGAGCTTTCTCTAGTCCCTTTACCAGATTCAGAACTCGTGCACCATGAAGAGTTGGGATGACCAAGGCCTTCGAGACCAACGTGTTGTCGCGAGTGAGAAGCTGAGATGGTGGTGCTCCAAGGGCAGCAGCCAAGGCCTCCACATATGTTGATGATGAAGCCATGGGGATGTATTGCCGCAGCGACAGATCCGACAACGAAATCTTCTTCTCCTTGGGATTTTTGTGGTTTTATCATCTTAGGCTTTTGGCTATTGGTTTTTTGTTGTGGTTTCTAGGGTTTCATCACAGCAGCACAGAGAGGGTCTGTGACAGTGGCGGTTTTGGTTTGTCATGGGGTTTTGGCGGTGGCAGTAGACAGGCTATGGTGGCGGCAGGTTGTGGCGGCAGCGGCAACAGCGTCTATGCAGACATCTAGGTCAGGGAGGGGAGTATCTCTGATACCATGACAAGTTTTAGGGTCTGAACGTGCCTTGGACCTCAGCACGGTTGGACGTTAATTATAGAGAAAACCTCATGGGAGAGGCATACATCGACAGCTGATAGAGGAGTCTGGTTGGAGTACTTCCTCCATACCGTGACAACCTCACACCTAACACATTACAAAGTTTGTTTAACACATCATTCTGTTGCGATTGCATAACATTAATCAGAATGTGGCAGGGTCGGGCAGTTATATATAAATTCCATTTGGTAAAAGCTAAATTCCAGAGCTAATTTACTTTGCATCTGCTGAATAGGAAGTCAAAAAGATGGTGTGTATAATTTAATAGACAATCATTGCAAGTGGCTGCAAATAATGTGAAATGCATGCTTCTTATGTTGGTATTTGTTTCCATCATTCTGTTACTAGTTACTTTCACACCTCCTATCCATGCCATACATATAGCATATTGTGATACATCTAATGATGATTTATATATATTATTATGTTCTTTGATTATGGCCTATCACTCTTCGTTGCCCTTTTTGTTAATGGTCTATGTTTGGTTGCTTTGTATCGGGCAGCTTATGAAGTTCATGCCTTTATTATAAGCTTAGTTTTCCTCAAGTGTTACTAGGTTTGATGATGCAAATTCCCTATTTTTCGTTGCTTGTATTATCACATTCCTTTGCTATACAGTCTGCTACTCCGCCTTCTTATAACAAATCAAGACTAGTGGGTTGTGGCCGAGACATCGTATCATGTTCAAGTTCAGTAAGGGCATTTAGCTTCACATGACGTGTTTGTCATTTAGGTGGTACTCAAAACTAATTTTCTGGGTAGTCTCACGATTATTTGTTAATATCACAAAACAAAAAGTTTATATATTAAGAGGAAGTGAACTGTTAACATAATTGATTAATACAGTGAATTTGTGAAGGTGAAGAAACCTGCACAAATCGCTACTTAATCAAGTGAATTTCACAGGGCAGGGATTTTGTGGTGATAAGATTTTTAACTACCTATGCAATGTCTATTTTATTCTGTAGGCGGTAGTGAAATGCTAACATGATTGATCGATGGTAAGAATTAGTGAAGGTGAAGAAGCCTATATTAGAAATGGCTATTGAATGGAGTGAAACCTTTCCCTTCACGGTGAATGCTGGTACATTGGATTTCCATTAGACAAGTAACCACTTTCTTGCTACAGGTACTAAACCTAGTATGAGGACTATTCTATTAATTTTTGTAAGAGAGAAATGCTCTGTTATATTATGTTGGTATTATCTATCACTGCACCCAGGAAATGATCTGTCATGTTGCTCCAATAGTTGGTGCATGAACATGTAAATGGGGGAATGAATGTTCATGGCATCTTTACATCAGCTTCTCTAAGAAGGGAATGAGAAATGCTAAAATAGGGAATGGTAGAAGATTATTCCTAAGCATTGCCTGCATGTTTGGTGATCAAATTGGGGTATGCAATGTGTAAATTTTGCAAGCATATATATTAGGAGGTACTCTACCAATCCAAACAAACCCGTATTATACAATCATCTTGCATTTGTCAACAACTAATTAAATCAGATCTTCAATCAATACTTATATTACGGTCTCTGTTTAATCATATTGTGTTCAGATTGTTACTCGCGAAGATAAATTGTTTGTTATTGGCGTTTTTTGGAAGAAAGAAGTGCATATCAAACCCTTTTCAAGACCGGCCATGATGACACTCTTGCTGATGAGGTATCTTAATCCTCCGCTTGTTCATTTACAAGTTTCACTGCATGGATCCTCTTGTATTATGATGCCTATGTTCAGACCTGCACCTTTTTCTCTTCCTGACAACCAATGCTTCTATTTCTTCAGTTGGCTCCGTAAGCACCTAGACTGGATGAAGCACTATTAACAACTTATTCTGTTGTAACAAGAGTTCCTAAAACCATAAGAGGGGCACGATACCCTATCTATGGTGAAAACAAATGAGCATCTCATAGTTCTATACAGAAACTGAAAAATATGAGTATTTTTCTACATGTGTACTTTCGACATGTCCTCTACTTATCGCCCATTACTAAGCCATCTCCTTATGAAATTCCCTTTTGCTAATATTGTATAAGCTTATCTTCTTTGAAATCTTCCTAGTTTCTTTTGCCGCTCGCTTTTTATTTAAGGTTTTTATTTTTGCAAATTTAGTCCGTCAAATTGGTACAGAGTCAAGACCGTGCCCCAAGCCGCATCACTAAGTATTTTTTGAGAAAGAAAATATATTAATACCGTGAAGATACCAATTACACCGAGCCTCTACAACAATGCATTGCTCTAATGGCAATACGGATACACATGGCAATACGGAAACAGTGCACAAGTACCATCGCAGTCTGATCATAGATCATAGGTTTTCACCCTAAAAAAATCATGCTCTCGGAACAATGCTTCCAACAAGGCCATTGTCAGACAGAATCAATTAAGTCTATACCTTGTGTTTTCACCCTGAAAGCTTAGATACTAATATTTCCCTTTGCTATCGCCTCCACCTTTCGATTTCGCTGTTACAAGTCACGAATCACTACACAATAAGTATATTTTTTAGAAAATTCTAGCTCAAGTCACAAGTAAACCCACAAATTTACCTTTTGGTAAAGGACTTATGAGAGTTAAGGAGGATTTCTTTACCAGGGGACTTTTTAAAATTGGTGATGGGAACATGACTAGGTTCTCGAAGGATATATGGTTAGGATCAACACCGTTAGCTCAACAATATCCCTCATTATATAATATTGTGCAACGGAAAATCTTACCGTGGCGAATGTTATGTCATCAACCCTTCTGAACATTAGTTTTAGGATGGTATTGTCAGGTAATAAGTGGAAAAAATGGGTACACTTATGCCAAAAATTAATGGCGGTTTCTTTGAATAATGAGTCAGATGTTTTTGTTTGGAAACTGACAGCCTCGGGACAATTCTCGGTTAAAAGTATGTGTGCTAATATGATTAATGGTCATGCAAGGTACTTAAGTAAATATTTATGAAAATTAAAAATACCTCTTAAGATCAAGATTTTCATGTGGTTCCTAAGTTAGCAATATACGCGATTAGATCATTGCAGAAAGTAGACGGAGAAGACGACGTTTGGTAACGCAGTTCGGCAAAGCCTACATCTGCGAGGCATGCTTTACGGGCGCTCCTCCCCTGGTACTATAATCAGAGTACCGTCGACGACAAGCCCGTCACGGTATACATACACATCAAATCTACAAAACTCCACGCCGGTCCGGCGCGCCTGCCACGGGCACCAGACCGTCCCGAAACTCGATCTTGTGTCTAACCTGTCTTGTGTCTAGTCTATTTTGGCTACTCCCGGTGCCTTTATATAATAGGCCAGGTTACAAGTGTCCGACTCAAACACCTAACCCTATCGCACAGTCCAAGTCCAACTGTAACCTATACACATATTCGACACTATTACAACAAAGGTGTTATTAACTAGAGATAATTTGGCTAAAAGAAATAACATCATTTTTAACAAGAAAGACTCTACCAATTTTTTGCAGGTTATCCATATGGTTGTGCTCTGGATTCAGCTATGGCGTTTCATGCTTCCGAAGGATCAGCGGGAAAGTATGGTTAGTAGATGCAACCATTTACTAATGGTTACACGGGATATCTACTACCAGGATACTTGGCGGCATAGCAACAGGATTGATGTTTAGAGTTATGCGCCTCCTGCTTTTTTTCTGTTGGTTGATCTTTGTTTCGACCATATCTGATCCTTGAGATGTAAAACTTGGATACTTGTGAACTGGTTAATAAAGGGTTGTGTGTGCCGGGGTCATCCCCATTTCGAAAGAGAAAGTCATGAATCACCAATTCAATTCCTCATCGCCATCACGACTCGAACCACCATTGATAGTCCTTAGATCTCGGCTTCCATGACATTCTTCATACACTGACTTCATTATGAAACTAAGGACATGTCCCACGATGGCAATAGACTGTAGAGCTTCGCCTCGCTCGCTCTAAAACCAACGGTCAGAAAAAAAGATGGTTGCGCGCAACCAAATCCCATCCAATCCGGCAAACTCCACCCATAATTGGCCCCAGGAGTACGTCGGTGTAGCCTTCCAGGGCGAGGTCGTCGCCGCCCGCTAGCAGCAGCCGCCATGATCTCATCTGCCTCCTCCGAACCTCTCAGTCATGCCGCGGTGCGGGAGCCGCCGCCCAGACTCCGCCCACGCTGACATGGATACGATCTCCACGCACGAAGGGATCTCGACGAGCCCCCCCCCCCCTCCCCTCCCGCCGCCTTTGACGGGCATGGCATGGCATGGCCGCCACCGCCAGCTCCACGGCGGCTGCGGCCGGTGCGTCCTATCGGTGATTTCTGTTTAGGGTTTCGGTGGGGTGGTCTTCGGAGCCATCCTCCCGCGAGCGGCCCAGGAGACTCGGTGCTGTTTAGGTCCGCAGAATCTTTCTCCATCAAAGTTGGCTTATTTCGTAAACAGTATGTGAAACTCCACACAATATAGGGACAACCATAAACAAAGCGTACCGATACAGTGGTAGATAACCTGCAAGATAGATGTTATTGTTACAAGTATACTATCTTGAATATCGAATTTGACCCTAGATAGTAAAATACCTGTAAGCCTCTTTTTTTTTTTTTGAACAGGCTGTGTAAGCCTCAAGTGGAGATAACCGGCACGTACGCGTTACTTCAAATGCGAGTGGGTTGTCTGATAGTATAGTGCAGTAGTATGAAGCTAGCAACTTCAGCCGAAGTATCAGTGCAGCTCTGTTCTTCATGCGGATGCGCGGTCTCTGGAATCTGGTTTACATTCGCAGGCTCCTGCAGGCCGAAGAAGGGTAATTCTGTAGGTACGTTCTCCCGCGCATTTTTTGGAAACTTCTATCTCTCCATCTCAAGAATCACGAACTCGTGCTTAGATTTTTCGCAAAAGGGAAACTCCTGCTTGAATTATATTCTGCTGTCACCACCAATCTTTTATTCCCGCGTGTTTGAATATTCGAGCATGCATGTACTACATGATGAAAGAGTATGCATGGGAAAGAGCAACACCGACATGAGAGCGTCTACTTCTGCGCCACCCACCTCTCACGCTCTTGTGATCGAGACTGTGAGGTCAAACTCAAAAGGGATGCCGCATGCTATGTACGTACGATCGAGTATGTCCTCGTCTTTGCCTTGACTTCCAGGGCTTGCAGCTCATCCAAGTCTCCGATCGTGCGTGCCGCGATCACTCAATCAGAATGATTGCGACGATGCACGCAGACACGATCGCCCGCGGGTGTCGGTCGATTTGATCATACAAGATAGAAACACACTCGGCGCAAATCCGACGATCCAATGCACCCGATCGATCGGTGGTGACAGGAACACGACTTGCATGCGTGCACTACAGTCCGTCCGAGGCATGGCAAGCACGCATGCAATGTGTCTCACGCAGTTTTGCGCATGCAACGGCAAATAATGGACCACGCCATCTATGTAGACGAATCGAGAAGAAGATCAGCAGCAGCGAGAGAGGACTTGCGTCGATCGAGGGTAGACTTGGACCGGCCGGAGAGTGTACGCACGCGCAGGCACGATCGGGAGTTGCCTTGCCGGCGGCGAAATGGACAGGCACATATATACCTCCCACTATGTGCCAAATCCTTCGCCTGTTAGCCGGGCAGCTCTCTGTCGAGATCGATCTCTCTTCCCATTCTCCTTGATTGCTTTTTCAGCGGGCAACGTGCACAAGTAGGCAAAGGATTCCATGGCGGAGGGTCACCGTATGTACGGGAGATCGGCCGACGGTTTCGGTTCGGAATTGTTAGTTTGAGTGGTGACTAGCAGCTAGACTAGACATGCACCACCTCGATCGGCCGAACAAGACGACGGACAGTTCGGCCGGTTCGGGACTGTGGCACGCACGCGGTGATACGGACGACAGTGGAGCCAACACTACACTGATGTGATGGGAATGGTATATGTGATCTTGCTAGTACAAGGAGGTGTAGGTGAGGATTTCCGGAGATGATTGCCCCTTTTTATTCTCTCCTCCTGCTCTTTTGGTTGGTGTTCTGGGCACGCACGATTAGGAGAGCAACTGGATCCTGCATGCTCTTTTCGTTGCCCTTTCTGACACGCGTACCTATCAGCATATCAATCGTTCTGGTGCGATTATATATCACTAAATGAGAATGTGGCAGGACCAGGCCGGCGTCATACGCTACACCACGGATGATTATTTAGGGCAACAGAAAGTGTCTTAGAAAAAACAAAAAATGCCGTGTCTCTGATACCCACCACTTCAACATAACCCTTGTCGTCGAAAAGTTAAAACGCGAAATTGACAGGTTGGCCTCCTCTGTAAGGCCCACGTGGCAACCGGAAGACGGGGCCAACCGGCTGGCCATATTTACTAGGCCCACATGTCAGCCTCCATATCTCTTTCCTATTTTTCTTTCCCTAAAAAATATCCTCATGCTCCTCCCTACAACCTGGCCGGTGGCGGCCATGCCCCTCCCCTACAACCTGTCGGTCGTCTGGCTCGTCTTCTGCGACTCCGACAAAGAGCCTCGAGCTATCGATCTCCTATGATGCCTAGAATAGGGCATCCTCCTCCAGTTCTTCACCATCCGGAGGTGCTCCTGAAGCCTCTAGGGTCCTCGTTGAGGAGCCTCCTGCCGCTGAACTTGTCCACGACGTATCCCTACTCTGGCGGCCGCCGTCGCCGTCCATGTCGTTACTTTCGAGCCATTACAGACTTTCTCGATTTTGGCTTCGACTTCCTCGTTAGCTCCCTGACCCCCACGCACCTCTCCTTGCTATTCCGCTAGCCCCTGTCTTCCCTAGCTCCGTTGAGCGTCCTATGCTATTGTCGCAAAATTATACAGAGAGAGGGGAGAGCAGAAAGTTAGAGAGAAAGGGAGGATGCCATGTGGGTTGAAATATGAGAGAGGGCAAAGATTGGGAGAGAGTGGCTAACGTGTGGGCCCGGAAAATTTACAGAAAGCCCCATGATATAGAATAACCTAACATTTGTGACCCCGCAATTTTCACGCTGCGATGTCATCCTAACAGCGGAACCCACATATCATAATTAGTATTAGTGTTATTGTAAAGGACGGGCCCACATGTCATAATCACATTTAATTTAGGGGTTACGATGAAGTGGTGGTTATCTAACACGGTGTTACGCTAGAGTGGTGGGTTTTTGTGTGGTGGTTTTATGTTATCCTAGCCCCAATTGTAATAGATTTTTGTAATTTTCTCGAAAACCTCTCTCTCTCTCTAATAACAAACTTTGCCAGGAAATAATAATGCATTGAATTCCTTATGGATACATTGCATCAAATCCTAGACATAGGGTAGTGGGGATTCACTCTTATTATCACTATACTTTCTTCTCAATTTCATTTCTAAATTATTCGTCCAAACTTTCATATATATTTGATTTTCTAAAACAAGATCCCTCTCCTGTGAGGAGGAGGACCCAGCTTCTATATATTGGAAGTCCAGGCGTTCATGATGACAAATTTACGTGGGTCAACGAGCAACGGAGCGTTGATCCGACGATCCGGAGCATCAGAATAATCATGAAGTCGACTTTCGAGCATGTACATGATGAAGAGTATGGGAAAGAAGAACAACACCGACATAAGTATGTGCCACCCACCTCTCACGCTCTCTTGTGAGCCTCAAAAGGGATTTCCAGTCGTTCTGGCCCAAGGTGGAGGGCTTCATGAAAGTGGTTCAAGAGGCTTGGGCATCGCAGCCTTGGGAGCCCAACCCCTTCAAGAGGCTCGATTTCAAACTTAGAGCCGTGGCAAAAAAGCTTTCTAGGTGGAGTTCCAGATTCATTGTCAACGTCAAAATGCAAATTCTCCTAGCCACGGAGCTAATCCTTCGCTTCGATGTTGCCATGGAGAGCAGTCAACTCTCACCCAAGGAGCGCGGCCTACGGTGCCTGCTCAAAAAGAAGCTCCTGGGTCTTGCCTCTCTTGAGAGAACGTTAGCACGGCAGAGGTCAAGGATCCTCTGGCTTCGTGAGGGTGACACATGTACGCGCTTCTTCCACACCCACGCCAGCCACCGTAGGCGAAAAAACTTCATCGGTCACCTTCTAGTGGACGGTGTTCGGATTGCTGAGCACGAGAGCAAGGCTAAGGCCGTGGACAGTTTCTTCGAGGATTTGATAGGGACATCGGCCGATCGACCTTTCTCTCTTGACCTGGATTTTTTAGGGCTGCAGCCGGCGGATCTGCAGCACCTAGATGGTGAATTATGTGAGGAGGAAGTGTTGGAAGCCATCAAAGGAATGTCGTTGGACAAGTGCCCTGGGCCGGATGGCTTCTCCAACTGTTTCTTTGTGACCTGCTAGGGCATCATCAAAACCGATGTCATGGACGCTTTCAACTCGCTATCTAGGCGGGATTGCCGGGGATTTAGCGCGGTCAATGGAGCCCTAATCACGCTCTTGCCCAAGAAGCTAGGCGCGGAGGAGGTGAGGGATTACCGCTCGATTAGTCTGATCCACGGAATTGCCAAGTGGGTGGCCAAGGTGGTCGCGAACAGGGTGGCCTCGGTTCTCCCGCAGCTAGTGGGAGTGCATCAGACTGCATTCGTGTGTGGACGCCGCCTACATGACAACTTCATGATGGTGCAAGGGACAACCCGCAAGATTCATACCAGTAAGACCCTAGCAGTGCTCCTGAAGTTCACGAAGGCTTTCGATACTGTGGACTGGGCCTTCCTCTTGGAGATTATGAGGAAGATTGGCTTCGGGGAGCGTCTCCTGACGTGCATTTGCGCCCTGCTCTCCACAGCCACGACGCGTGTCCTGTTGAATGGCTGCCCCAGGGCTAAGGTGGCCAACAAGCAAGGTCTCCGGCAGGGGGACCCTCTCTCCCCACAGTTGTTCATCCTTATCATGGAGGTCTTTCATTTGATGATCGTGAAAGCGGAGAGTTTAGGCCTCCTCACCAGACTGGCAGCCACAGGACTCCAACACCAGACCTCTATCTATGCAGATGATGTGGCCACTTTCTTGCGCCCATCAGGAGTGGATATTCAGGTGATCGCCGGGATCATCGAGGACTTTGGCGCAGCGTCAGGCCTACGGACAAACTTTGACAAGTGTTCGGCAAGTATGATCAGGTGCTCCGCCATGGACAGAGACCTAATCTCTCGTGAGCTGCAATGCCCAATTATGCCTTTCCCGCTCCGTTACCTGGGACTTCCGCTCTCCTTGTGGAAGCCCTCAGCAGCGCAGCTCCGCTCCCTAGTCGAACTGGTGGCAGCTAAACTACCATCGTGGAAAGCTTCCATGCTTAACAGGGGAGGACGTCTCGAGTTGATAAAGATGACGCTCTCAGGCATCCCTATTTTCTCCATGATGTCCCTCGATATTCCAATTGAAACCATTACTGACATTGAGAAGATCATGCCGGGTTTCGTGTGGAAAGGGCGGAAAGATGTCCATGGTGGACACTGTCTAGTGGCTTGGGATCGAGTGTGCATGCCCAAGGAGCTAGGAGGGCTTGGCATTCCTAATCTGCGACTCATGAACATTGCGCTCAGGGCCAGATGGCTATGGTGAAACGAGTGGAGGTGGACAGATCTTGGCACAGACTCAACATTCGAGTCCCAGCTCTCGCTGAACAGCTGTTCGACGCCGCGACGATATCGATGCTTGGAGATGGTGCCAAGACCTTCTTCTGGACTGACAAGTGGCTGCCATGTGGGCGGATCAGGGATGTGGCCCCGAACCTCTACGCGGCGATTCCAACAAATGTGAGCTCGGCACGTCGGGTGCGCGAGAGTTTGGACGTGGCCTGGCTTCATGATGTACCCCCCCCCCCCCCCGACCTGAATGCGGCGGCCATCAAAGAGCTCCTTAAAGTTTCAGACCGGCTGGAGGAGATCACTTTGACAGAAGGTACTCAGGATGTTTTCAAGTGGAGTTGTGACCCTTCTGGCTGCTACTCCGCGAAATCTTTCTACAAAGCCATGTTCGTGGGTCGAACGTCTATGGAGGGAGCCCTTCAGATCTGGCGCTCCCGAGCCCCCGCTAGTTGCAAGGTCTCACTCTGGCTTGCCGTGCGGAACAGGTGTTGGACGGCTGATCGGCTGCAACGCCGAGGTCTGCAGCACCCGGCTGCGTGCCCATTCTGCGATCAGTGTGGAGAGACTATTGATCATCTCCTCATGGGATGTGTCCTTGCTCGAGAGGTGTGGACGACTTGCCTCAGCTGGTGGGGCAAGGGACAGTGGACGCCGGAACCTGACACGGAGTTCGTCCCGTGGCTTCAGGGCAGGCGTGGGGACAAAGGCCGAGAGCGCGACATCTGGACATGCATATCTTTGGTATGTTGGACGCTTTGGCGTCACTGGAACAATGTAGTTTTCCAGGGTGTCAACCCTTCCCCCGCTCTGGTCATTCAGAAGATATCCGCGGAGGCCGAGCTTTGGAGGAATGCACGGCTTTTCCATGACTGTCTGAGCCAAGTGGACATGTGGAGGTGTCGCGAGTAGTTGGCTAGTGTGTGAATGCTGCCTCTAGGGCAGCGTGGGGTTGCGTTCGTGGCGCATGTGCCACGCCGTATTGTAAAACCTTAGCCTCTTGGTCCTCCTTCTATAAAAACAATACGTCTCTCAAGACGTATCCTTGAAAAAGCCTCAAAAGGGCGATGTCGCATGCTATGTAGGAGTATGTCCTCGCCTTTGCCTTGACTTGCAGCCCATAAGTCCAATCGTGCGTGCCGCGATCACTCGCGATCCAAATGATTGCGATGCACGCAGACACAATCCTGCGCCGGAACGTGTCGCTCGATTTGATCATCATAGAAGATAGAAGAACACTCCGCGCAGCTCCGATGATCTGGGTACTCCGGAGGCCATACACACACGCCAATTGATGCACCCGATCGGTGGTGACAGGAACACGACTTGCATATGCACTATAGTTGCAAGCACGCGCATGCATGATGGTCGCCCATCGATCGGCAAATTAATGGACCATGCCATCTGTACAAGAATCGAGAAGATCGGCGCAAGTTGCGTCGATCGAGGGTAGACTTGGATCGGCCGGCGAGAGTGTACGCGCGCGCAGGCACGATCATCGGGAGTTGCCGGCGGCGAAATGGACAGCCACGTACTGTCCAACTTAGAAGTACCAAATCCTTTGCCTGGCAGCTCTGTCGAGATCTCTCTCCCATTCTCCCTCGTTTTTTCAGCGGGCAACGTGCACAAGTAGGCAAGGCAAAGGATTCCATGGCGGAGGATCGCCGTACGTACGGCAGATGAGATCGATCGAGATTGCGCGATCGCGGAGACGGACGAACTGTCTAGTGGCGATCGACTGGCTAGACTAGACACAACCTCGATCGGCCGAACAAGACGACGGACAGTTCGGCCGGTTCGGACTTCGGAATCGTGGCACGCACGCGCGCGGTGATACGGACACAGTGGATGGAGGCAACACTGATGTGACGGGAATGGTATATGTGATCTTGCTAGTACAAGTGCAGAGGTGTAGGTGAAGGCTTTCGGGAGATTGCCTTTTTCTTTCCTTCTCTCCTCGTGTTCTTTTGGTTGGTGTTCTGGACACGCATGATTAGGAGCAACTGGATCTGCATGCACTCGACCAACACCAGCATATATGGAGCACTGTATATTATCTCGCTGCCCTTTTCGACAGGCGTACATACGTATGCAGCGGTTAGTTTAAGTTCCAACGTTTCTGATGATTGCTTGATTTATACTGATTCTATCGAAATCCTTGCATGCACCTCGTTTGCCAGCCAGGCATTCACGACGAAATCGCGGATTGAGCACCCATATCCTTATCATTACTCCCTCCGTTTATAAATATAAGATGATTTAGGTTTGTGAAGGAGATGTATCTAGACATGTTTTAGTGTATAGGTTCAAATGAATCTAAACACTAAAAGATGTCTAGATACATCTCATTTACAAATCTAAAACATCTTATATTTCCAAACGGAGGGAGTAGTATCTGTATTTGAAAAGGAGGTGAGCCAAAGTTTTCGTGACATGCTTGGAGAGAGGGAGCATAGGCCACAATTTGTCCAGCCGCGTCTTATGAGATGGTCGGCTATTTTGATTGACAAACCAAACCAAAAATTTGCATTTCCCTGGTGCCCGAAATTTCAATACTAAATTTTGGTGATGTCTGTCGTGGATCCCGCAAATTTTGCATTATGGGTCCATTTGACTAAGTAAGCACCAGCGTCGGAGAATTTCCATCTAGTAGTGCCTTAAGAATCCAGGTTGAGGTAAATGTGGCTAAGATTTTCCCAAAGTGTGCGACATTGTTTGATGTGCTATGAAGTAAACTGCAGGTTAGTATTGGATACACACATGTTTTTCATCAAAAAGAATTATACAGTGGTCTGCTTCTTACTTCAGGCCTCAAAGAATTAAGTTGTAGTTACAGCATGCTTGTGCAGTTCATCTTGATTTAGTAGTTCGTGTCCTGCAGGAATAACTAGTTCTCTAATTGTAATCCTATCATTAATGTATAAACTCTCTTGTCCCCTGCAAAAAAAAAAAATTCATATTCTCAATCAAAACAGGAAAAGGCAACCCTGCGTGGCTATTTAGGATGCGAACATGGGCATTTTCTGGTACCGGATTGTTGGCTGCAACTTGCTTGGACTATTGTATAGTAGCCCTGGTCGCCCTGAACAAGTGCATCGGGCGGGATTGTTGGGCTTTAAAATCCCACCGAATTAGTAGCTGGGTAAATTAAATTACACGGGCCAAAACTCAGCTGCAGCCCGGTCTGCCCAGTTGCAGCCCCTGGTCCCACAAGACATTGCTTGAACTTGGACATATCTATTTAATCATAACCATGTTGTAGTACTCCATCCATTCTGGATTATAGGGCTAATACGATTTTTTTTCTTTTTGAGAAAATAGTGTGACCGTAGATTTGGTCAACAATATATAAATTATATGTCACAAAAATTGTACCATCGGAAGCGTGTTTTAAATATGAATCTAATGATATAATTTTTGTTAAATATAGTTTATATTTTGTTGACCAAATTTATAGTCAAACTATTTTCTCAAACTATGTATTTGCCTTATAAACCGGAATGGAGATAGTACTACCCAAAATAATTTAGTTCGATTCAATGTGTTTGTAAAACGCCTTATTTTTTATCATATATTATTAATTAAGTATTCATGTTTCATCTGTGTGCTATCCTACATGCCATCGCTTGAACTCACTTTTGAACTGGAACCATCATTGCGGATTGATTAACGGGAGTGTTCATCGGTAATAACAAACCTTAGATACATACTCCCTTTGTCCATAATTAAGTGTACGTTTGAGTTTAAGATTTATCCAAAAAAAAGTGTATTTCTACCCTCCCAATGCATTTTAAAGCAGGAAATATTGCTTCGCAGAAATCAAGGCCAATAATATTTAGTAAATGGTCTCTTAATTTTATACATGCACTTAGCTTATTGGAGGTGGGAGAATTAAAGGTGAGAGAGAACATGACTAACACATTCCCAATACACTTTCTACTTCATTCCATAATTTGTCTTAAAATTCCTAAAAGTTTACTTACTATTTGCGGACGGAGGGAGTAAATGTAGAAGCAAATTTACCACCAACAAAAGTTATACTAGTCACACCACCACCAAGCAAGAATAGGCATATAAAATGGCGTGTCACGGTGTTTGCCAAAGGATGAACATGGGGTATAGCTTGGGGCTGCAGATCCTCTGGCGTGGTAAGCCAAATTACAAATCAACAGTAGCATGATTTGCTTCACACCTAACAGATCCGCAATAAAGGAGGAGATTATACAAATCACTGTAGCATTGTTCTATATTTTATTGTTCTATGCCGTATGCAACTGTATTATCCATTTCCAAAAAAAAAGTGTTGTTTAGAGACTAATAGCAGGTGTACTATTGTGTGCTGTAGCAAGTCAGTGAATCTGTCTCAAGCTATATGCTTTACTCCCTCCTCATATCAGGGTGTGTGTGTGTTTTTCCACTTTTTCCAAAAAGCAGTGTACAATCCTCCAGCCATCCCTATGGCCTGCAAAAATTGTAGAAAGCTCGCTCTACATCCAAAATTAATACTGTAACAGCAACATCATGTTTGCTCACATGAATGGGACATGGGGCAAACAAGGGGATGAACTCACTGTTATTGGTTGAGTAATTAATATATCTAAAAATTAATTAGCATAACCAGAGAATATGCTGGATCGGTAGATTCCAACTAACTCAAAAAATTCCCCTGTAAATGAACCCTTGGTATACGTGAAAAAACTAAAATGCACTCTATATTCCAAGTGATGAGTATTTTGTTTGAGATCTTTCGCAACTCATCAAGAGAGATTCTCTGACTTGCCTCTTGCAAAAGTCCGAGAGCTACAGTTTCATACCTTTAGACTATGTTTTAGCTTAGCATATAGACAACAACCGTACCTAACGATGAGTGCTTAAACTAATTATGTTACTCGGTGATAGTATGGAGACAAACTATAGGAGCATTAATCAACTGAACAATGTACACTTGTTCAATGTTATTTCTATTTAATATAGGCATAATGGTTTGTTCAACGGTTGTGCCTTTCAGCAACCTTCTGAGACTTTTGATCAAATTTGACTAAAAAATACGACAACATCAACTAGACAGAACAAATAAAAACACAAGCATCATGCACGAAGACATACAAGCATGTATATGCTTACCAATACGATCAATCTTCATGCCTGATCGAGCAAGTGCTCTAAGGGAAGATTGAGCACCAGGGCCAGGAATTTAGTTTTGTTTCCACCAGTAGCACGGAGCTTGATATGCAAAGCGGTTATTCCAAGCTCCTGCAAAAAAAACACATACAAGGAAATAAGCATCAACTAACAACCAAGAAAACTCATTAACCAATGTATGGATATACCTTGCATCTGACAGCAACATCTGCGATGCAAGCATAGCTGCATAAGGTGACGATTCATCACGATTGGCTTTAACTTTATATGCCACCTGGACACCAACACAACAACTGTCAAGCTATAGTATAGACAACTGAATCTAATGTACATAAAAGTATTACATCTATAAGAAACAACTAATGTGTGCAAAACAACAAGGCATATTTTAATCTAAATGTTATTCTCAACAAGCAAAAGGAAATTCAAGATCTTGTACTGATAGGCAGAAATGAGAAGGACATCCACAATCAGATTCCACATTAAAAGTAAACAAACATCTAATTCTATACATGGCCTTAATAGTAAAAAACTAATTACTTTGGCAAAGCCGACATTAAGTATAATGATTCGATTCCAATCAACTCCTAGTGTCCGAGTCACATATTTTTGGACACGTTCAATGGATTCATTAATAGCAGTCAACATGTTATACAATAAAGTAGATACCTAAATGCAAGAAGGTACTATTGCAAATGGCATAAACAATGTCTGCTTCCATGATATAAGCTTCTCCACTAAATTCGGCAAGGGTACCATGAAGTGGATGAAAGTAAAATCAGTGCAGAAAATGCAGCTAATTAAGACCGAGCATGGACCATCGGATACCAATACCAGGATGGAGGCACCTAAAACAAACACGGGAAGAGGGAGGTACCAAAAAAACTCTTTGGTCCCTCATTGTCAATCTTGCACAACTATGACTCGAAACGCTCCCACAGGACAAAGGGAGGCGATCTTAATGGCCGTGCTTACATATCCAACCAAAGTAACTATGTAAAATTCCAAAAAAATAAAATATAGATACCAAGAACATGTCATTAACATTCAAATAACAACTATCTCATGAGGAATTACAGCTGGCCATGTCCATGTAACGGTGCACAATAAAGTAGCTGTAATTGTTGATACCATCTTAAAATCCACAATTAAAACATACTATGGTACTACCTCTGTTCCACAATATAAGTCTTTTTAGCAAACTAAAACAGCTTGCTAAAAAGACTTATATTATGGAACGGATGGAGTACAATTTAAGCAAAGTTAACGGTGTTGGTTTAAGGGAACAACTACCCAAACGCAAGAAGGGGATTATGCCTCAAGTAAAGCTAGAATTATATACAGGTACTATATACAGACAGTATTCCCAATTTAAGATATAGGAGTGACTTGCACAAGGAACGTGAGATTTCATAGAAAGGTATCTACAAGTGATGCGAACGAGCGTGCCCCTCCCTGACAAATCGGTCACATGTTGTAACGCCATGAAATATAGGTAAGGTTTCAAGTCGAGCTGATATTGAAAGGTGGGGAAGGGATCATTCTGCAACTCACGATGAAGGTGTCGTTGAAGGAGGCGAAGACGTGCTCTCCCTCGTGGACGGCAGGGCCCATCGTCACATTCTCCTCCTTGGGCTCCCGTGTCTTCTTCCTCCCGGACTACATGAGGCATAATTTCACATTGGACTATTAGAAGCTATGACTTCTTTGTGAGATTCGCACAGTGCGGGAAGCCATATGTGGCGGAGCTACATACCATGGTGACGACAGCGACGGCGGGCAGATCGTGTGTGCTGGGAGGAGGCAACAGTAAAACCCTAGTTGGGGCTTCTACCTTTGCATTATTAACAGCAAATGAAGTGTTCGTCTATAAGGCCTTGGGCTACTTCGAAGATTTTGGGCTAAGTTTGTTAAGCTTTATTTATTTATTTACATAATTATACCTTTTATTCATTTATCACGGTCTACATCCTTTGACTATTATAGAGGTATACAATAAAATATGGAGGCTCATCGAACCATACATGTTGGTCAGATCCCAGGCTAGCCTAGCTAATTCATGGGCCACCATGTTTGCCTCTCTGAAATTATGCTCGAATTGGATCTCCAGAAAATCAGATGCCATGTAATAAAGGTTAGCAAGCGATACTCCATTGGAGAAACCTCCTTCATTCAAAGCAACAGACCACCCTATTGCATCCCAACGTTTGTGCAAGGAGGAGGCCTTGCTTCAAAGCTTATGTCGGGTGGGCCACGGCATAGCCTGCAGCCCAGCCCATTTCTGTATACCAACCAAAACAATAGGATGCCACAGGCCAGCCTAGTTTAGCGAGAGAAGGAGGGAGCATCGAGCGAGAGAGAGAGAAACAAAAGAACCACAACGATCCATCGCCGACGAGCTCAGACATAACTTCATCTACTTAGGTACAGAAAAAATAAAAGTGAAAAAGAAACTGACAGCTGTGGGATTTGAACCCACGCCCTTTCGGACCAGAGCCTAAATCTGGCGCCTTAGACCACTCGGCCAAACTGTCTTTGTTGACATAACTAATACAATACCATAGTTAACCACTGAACAAGGAAACGGAAACTTCTAAAATCTGAGATCAAGTTGTCATATATCAGAGTTACAACTTTTTGGTATTTGAGCTGATCGTCATAACTGCCAGGCTCATCTCGCTGTAACTCTTCCGAGCACACAATACTTCAGAGTACGCGCCAAAGACAGATTCAAGCCCTACGGGCTATGGGTCTACCACAGCAACCGTCAACAGAAACAATTTGCTAGACATCAAAACGTGCAGCAACAGACAGAAAGTGGAAATGGCATAACCAGAAGGCGCACTTCAAATTGCTCAACATTAATCAAAGGGATCTATACGTGGGTCATGCTCGCTCGCCATCGCCATTCCCGTGCACAAGCATGTTGGGCACATCACCTGGAAAGCACGGACGTGCGTGAGTTAATATTGTCTGGGTATTGAGCATCGGTATAGTCTGCACATTGTTTTAATCTATAAAGCGTCCCAGCTTGACAAGCTCGGAAAAAAAATTGAGTATGATAGAACATGTGATCATTTTTCAATCTAATCTTCTAAAAACCTTCAAACTGCGTATTGTGAAACAGAATTGAGATTGGACAGCATACCTTTCCAGCTCCTGAACAATTAGAACATCGTTCATTTGTAGATAGTGAAAAGCGTTTGGTGCTCGATAAAATTTTGCTAGCAGAACATCGGGCACATGGCAAGTATCCTGTAATACAGAAACAAGTTCATATGTGCAAATAAAGTTCAGAAAAGAGGAACTCTGAAGGCTATCTTTTTTTGCTCATTTGCCAGATAGTTGAAAAAGGAATTTACTCATACCAGTCCCATGGCAATATGTGCATCTTTTCTTCTCTTGCTGCCTCACATTTTTCACTTCAACCAACATTAAGGCTGAAATGACACCAACTGCACCGCCTGAAAAGGATGCCACAATAGGATCTACCTGACTACAGAACAGGAAACAGAATTTAATAAGGCACTATTTTAAACATTATTGGAGAATTCCTCAAAACAAAAAGCTCTCAAAGCACCTTAATTGCAGAGGCAAATACATGTTCCGTATAAAATCTTCATAAGACGTACCACCAAGCCCTAATTTCAGTTCAAGCTGCATCAAAAGGTCATTTTTAAGAAGAGATACAACACTACCTCTCATATGGACGAGGAGCTCTTGGAAAAACTAAGGAATACAACATTTTTTTTAAAGGAACAAGTAACAGAAAGATTACAGAGAGATGAAGCTGGCACTTACTATTGGAGCTATCAAGCCTCCAAACATGATTATCCCAGATATGAAAGAGAATGATGTCAGATATAGTTGCTTCATTGTCTTCGGTGACTACTTCAGACAAAACAAAACAGATGAATATTACTAAGAACAACTTCAAAAAAACACGTTTGCACATAAGCTAAATAAGGGCTGGGGGTCACCGTATAAGGCAAGAATGGAATAGTAGATGGCATCTCCGGCATTTCATTTTCCTCAGTACTGGCACCTCTGCTTTCAGCAGCTCTTATTCGCTGCTGCACCCGCAATCGTCTGACCTGAGAATATTACCCATATCGAGGTGAGCTACAGTATGCTGTCTATTAGCAAGCTAAGAAGTTACCGTTAGAATTAGTAAAACGACAGAAATGTACGGAAAAATAATCACCTCTTCCATTAAAAGGAAAATTTTGTTACGCCGACTCTTGATGTTATCTTGGATCTCTTGCGATTGCATCTGAACGAAGTCTTGTATTGTCTCTGGACCTTCGATTATGCAAAAGCTACAGGAGTGAATCATTAGCGAGTGCTTTTGGATCTAAGCGGGTCTCTTGTTAAACTGACTGTGGACATAAGGTCAGTGGAGATTACTCTACTAAGCATTCCAGAGGATCTACATAAGATCAAATCTACATGCAGAGTTTTGTCTGCCTTTACCATACTATGTGATATGATGGAGTACTACTCTTCGACAGCATATCCACTCTTAACTCACAAATGAACATTAAAATCCTCTAGGCTATACCAGGAATCCGTGAATTGACTTGTCAGTGCGAAAATCTTTCAGGCACTGCGGCACGTATTTCCTGGCTCATTTCCTTTATTGTAATTGAAGTGTGTACCGTGTATTTCCATGGACCATGGAGCTTATGCAGAAAGTTACACACCTTGTGTGCCTAGATCTCAGGCGCCTAAGAACTTCTTAGATCTAAGTCGCTGACGTCATCCTAATATTTGTGCTAATTCTCAGTTGCAACCTAGTTGCAACTCATAAGATTTGTACTAATTCTCAGTTACAACCTAGTTGCAACTCATTAAATTCTTAGTTACACCCTAGTTGCAACTCATGTGGAATTTCCACTTTGCACGAATCACTAGGTAAATCGAATGGTGAAAGAGGCGACCGAGACCTAAGAAGTTCTCAGGCGCCTGAGAACTAGCAAAACCGTTTAGTTAAGCACAAACCAAGAACCGGTCGTACTAATTACTAACCCGCAAAAAAAATTTACTAACGACTAATTTAACAATAGGTCGGTCGATCCATTTCCTATACACTAAACAAGAAATAAGGGGGCAAAGGTAAATAAGCAACCTGGAGAGGCTGCCGTCTCCGGCCGCCCTGGAGTCCCCGGCGGAAGAGCACCGCCGCACCACGGTCACAGCCCTGGGCCCGGCGCCTTCTCTCCTCCATAGAGCGCGACGAGGCTCAACGGAGCGCCAGGGGGAAGGAGTCGCCACCGCAAGAAACAGGCGCTGCGACACGGGCCTTGCCGCGGGCGGCGTCGCGGCGGAGGCGGCGAGGCAAGACATGGGGGGCCGGCCCGCGACTTCCGTGCCACTCGCGGTGTGGCGACGGGACGGGACGTATGGGAAGCGGTGCTGCTACGACGGTTTTGGATAAAAGACCCGGGCAGTTCGGGTCGACGGGCCGTTCGCGGTGGGATCCGACAAGGCGAGCGGTAGATGACAAGTGCGAGAGGCGAAGCATCTCTCCGGGCGGCGGCATTTGGTTTGCCACCCGTAGCGATGGATGATTCTCTGACAAAAAAAAAATACGGAGTACAGTATTAATTCAACTTGTTGAATCACTGTTCATTATTACGACATGCGTTTTTTTGTTTACGAATTCGACATGCGCATCCTTCGAATATGATTCCGTTTTTGTCGAGTTTGCGTGAACACACCTGCCATATATGTACCGTACATTTCTGGAAGGACAGCGCTGAGCGTCCTCCGGAGGACGCGCGCGACGCAACCTCCGACTCGTACGCCGTTAGATTGAGCAAACCTGGACCGTTCGATACAACTACTAGTATCCTCCTCCCGCTTTTGCGCTACGCAGCAAATATTCGGTGGTACGCAGCAAAAAAAACCTGGAACGGGGGCCGCGGCGGAGCTCTCGCGATCTCGCGACGACGGCCGGAACGGGGGCCGCGGCGGCTGGATCCGTTCATGGCGCATCTCCTAAGATCCGTCCTATACCCTCCTGCTGGTCATCCTAACCATCTTATTCCTTCACCAATTGTTGCTTCTAGCTCTAGTTCAAACCCTGCTCCACGGCGGCGCTGTGAACTCGATTCGGCGAACGGCGACAACAGAGTTCAAAATCGGGGCGGGCTGAACAATCCTACAACGTATTTCGACCAAGACCAAGAAGCTGATGACCCTGCTCCATCGGTATGCTCCATCCCTTCCCGATTTGCTGCTAGGTTATAAATTTTGAACTCTGGTAATGTGCTCTGTATGTTAGTCATCTGGTAAAGTTGATGTATGATCGACTTGTCCAAAAAAATATGCACAACTAACATTCAGAGCAATTAAATTTTGCTGCTTACATGCTGCAAAGCGCTGGTAATGTGCTGGTTTTTGATTAGATATGCATCATTGGCATATGTGGTTTGATTAGATATGCATCATTGAAATATAATTTGCTGGTAATGTAATAAGAATATTTATTTTCCAATGTCAGGTTTTGTGGCTGACAGCATACATGCTGGTTTTGACCTGAACAATGATCCTCCACAGCCAGAAGGATTTGCTTCAAACTTGAACCACAATGGTGATGTGCCACAATTTGTTCCAGGCCCTCAGAGTGCAGCAAGTGCAAGTGAAGTACATGTTGCTGTTGAAGATGGAGAAGAAATTAGTTCACAGCCTGTGGTGCCATATGTCGGTATGGTATTTGATGATCTTGAAGAGGCCAGAAAAGTGTACAACAATTATGCTTGGAAACTTGGATTTGGCACACGGATTGGAAACACAAAGTTCAGCACAGCAAAAGGAGCACCAAAATCTACCATTCTTAATAGGGTGTTTGAGTGTGTGCATACCGGTAAACCAAATGCTCATGAAGCAAAAATTGAGCGCAGCACGACAGGTGTTGGTGCAAAAGGTAAAGAAGCTTTGATAGACTTGAGCAACTTTAGTGGACAAAAGTCACGTAGCAAACAGGCCGGATTGCATATGGATGTGAAGGACACGAGGCAGCGGAACAGAATTTTGCGTCATGACTGTAAAGCACACATGCATGTTGGGAAGCGAGATGGGGTTTGGGTGGTGACTGTATTCAAAGCAGAACACACCCATCCAATGGTGACGCAAATAGGTCGTCGGAGGTACTATCGCTCTCACAGGAAGGTCCCGGAAGAGGATTTTCAATTCATCCAAACTTTGCATCAACAAAACATTAGCACTGCTAAAATCATGGGATGCTTGGGGAGTGTTCATGGTGGTGACCCAAGGTGCCTAGGGTACGTGAAGAAAGATGTGTCTAACATCAGAACAATGCTGCGAGAAGAGGTCTCAGTGCGAGACATGAGTATGATTATTGAGTACTTTGAAAAGCGGCAAGCTGAAAGTCCACACTTCTTTTATGCAACACAACTAGACCAGAACAATGCCGTACGTGCCCTTTTCTGGGTGGATGGACGGACAAGGGCACTGTATCAAAAGTACAAGGATTGTGTCTTCTTTGATACAACATTTTGCACCAACAAATAGAACATGCCCTTTGCTCCAATTGTTGGCATCAACAACCATACACATACTATTGTTTTGGGATGCGCTTTGCTGCCAGATGAGAAGATCGAAACATTTGAATGGGTGTTCAAAAAGTGGAATTAGCAGTTAATCTGTCTCCTGACCACATCATGACAGATCAAGACCAAGCAATGAGCACGGCAATTTCAAATATTTTCCCTGCTACAATCCACAGGTGTTGCATCTATCATGTGCTTGCAGTTGCAAGAAAAAAACTTGGTCCACTTTTGGTAGATGGAAATCCGTTTGCAGATGCGTTTTACTCATGCATTTATGGCACGGACACTATTGCGGAGTTTGAGATATGCTGGCAGAATATGCTGCAAAGGTTTGAAATGACTGATAACACCCACCTAGATAACATGTGGAAAAGCAGAAGGAAATGGGCCCCGGTGTATTTTCGGCGCAATTTCTTTCCATTCACAAGCACAACGGGGAGATCAGAAGGACTGAATGCCTACTTCAAATCATTGGTTCAACCAAGTGACTCGGCGTACAATTTTGTGCAGCAGTACGAGTTATGCCAGAATCTGATGCTTGATAGGGAAGATAATGCAGGATTCACAATGGAGACAACTACTGCACCACTTTGGGGAAGGTGAGACCACATCATAATAGTTTCTGAAAATGAAGCATAAAATGTTTTGTAGCATTCTGTTTTACCTGTTTTAGCAAATTCTGATGCTATTTTCACCGAAAACTGTTGCAGGTACATGATAGAAAGGCAGGGTTTGAGATTTTACACTAGGGAGATATTTGAAAGGTTCCAGATGATCATACAGGCATCAACATTGTTTTATCCACAACAAGTCGAGGGAGAAGGGTTGTGTTTCGATCTTGTTCCGAATGAAGGTCTCGATGTGAAAACATATCGGGTTCTGGTTGCTGCTGCAGAGGGGCTCTATTCATGTGGTTGCAACGAATTTGAGATGTGTGGGTTACTCTGCCCACATATAATCAGGGTGATGGTCCAGTTAAATGTTCAGGAAATCCCTGCGAGATACATGCTTGAGCGGTGGTCTGCAGCAGCAACAACACCTGCTCCTAACCCGGGCACTAATACAATCAGGTTTGGAGTACCAACGACAAATACACTGAGGTACAACTCGTTGTGTATGAAGATGAATAATTTAGCCTCTGATGCCTGTTTCAATGAGGATGCATATGCAGTGGTGTCTAGCATGGTAGATGAAGCGACCAAAGTCATTGCAACAATGAGAAGAGCACAACACGTTGCGCAACAGCAAGAAGAAGAAAATGCTACATCTACGCAGCAACCTCAAATGCATTACCAAAATCAACAACAGCCTGCACCACAAGATGCTCCTACAACTAGCATGTTGCAAAATCCTCCCCGGACAAAGCCAAAAGGCCGTCCAAAAGAGAGTGAAAAGAGAAGGAAGCCGCTTATTGAGCTCCGAGAAGAAGCAAACAAGAAAAGGAGGAAGAAGGCAAGTGAGCCAAAGAAGCAAAAAGAACCAAAACCACCTAGGAAGTATAGAAAAAAGAAGTGTCCATACTGCAACGAGGAAGGCCACACGGTGCAAGATTGCAAGTATATGAAGGTTGCATTGGCAAAAGATGCCGAGAAAGAAGCAGGAGTGGACTTGCATTTGTAGATGATTGCATTTTATAGATGATTGGAACACATGTTTGATACATAGGAGCAAAAACTGTTTGATACATATACAAAATGCAAAATTTTGCATACTTAGTTCATATAGTTAATTGCTTTATTCTACCTCTTTTGTATCACTACCTGTCACATTATCTTGCTGTTATTTGTGGGGAAAAGAGCAAATGATGTGTATGGAGCAACTGATGTGACAAAATTTATGTAGCAATCATGAGACACCAACATAGCAATTTAATTTGTCTAATATAGCAATTGTATTATGTGTTTACAACAACATAATATGTTTTATGAAAAACCTGAATAGTTTTTAGTCCGGTTAACCATCATACACTGCATTTGTATGCAGAACCTGTTACTCAGTTGGCAAAACCTGTAAATCCATTTGAGTGTGACATTTTCTCGCATTCCCAGGTAACAGAGCAATTCTGGATAACATATATAGCACTTTTTATATGGATATACAACAAAAAAAACTGCAGCAGCTATGTTATTCAATAATCACTGCTGCATAAATGGGAAAACGATTTTCCCAGGTAACAGAGCAATTCTGGATAACATATATAGCACTTTTTATATGGATATACAACAAAAAAAATCTGCTTGTGTTCGACAACTTAATGCTTCCCAGATACAATAGCAATTCTGAATAACATAACTAGCAATTTTTACATGAATATACAGCAAAAAAAAGCAGCCCAGTTTTGGATAACATAACTCTGAATAACAAAGTTTTGTGCATACACAAGTTCCCAGATTTCTTTCTTCATCCATCAGTTTTGTTCGACGACCATTCATCTTACAAACATGTTTCAAAACCATCCATATAACATGATCCAAACATTACAGGTTTGACAAAGACAAAAACAAACATGACTAGTTTCCAATCAACTCCTCGGCCATTATCTTCTCGACATCATCATTGTGGTTCTCTCTACCATCAATAAGAATTGATGCCAAGAACTTGCGGAAGTCCAAGACTGAATCGCTGTCAATCTCCGGCATTATCTTGGCGTTGTAGTGATCCATGTATAGAATGTTGTAGAACCCGCAATCATATCTACAAACAAAAACTTAAACTCTTAGCATCACAAAATACACATGAAACCAACACATGCAGCAAATAAAACAGAATAAAAAGTAGTAAGGTATGAAGAAAATTACAGTGTTTCTTGCTGTGAATGGCTGGGATTGATATGCTTGAAACTAGCAAAGTCAACGTTGCAAATCTATGATTCAGTTGCAGTCCTCACAAAGTTGGTGAACTACAGGAGAATGATGCATATATAAACAAACAGTCTTAAAAAAGTGCCAAAGTTGCAATGCTTAACAAACTAACCAGATTGTCTGCGAGTTTCTGAAGCTTGCTGACACCATTGGCCGGTGTCATGGAGTCAAACGTGTGAAATTGTTTGTGGAGCAAGTTGGCACAGCAAACAATCCAGTGTTGTTGTGCTACAATGGGAAAATAAAGCTACATACACAAAGTAAAGAAAAAAGAAAGGAAAACAGATTAAACATCTAGATGTTCATAATGAAACAACTATTTTATGAATATGTAGCACTATAATATATCATATATAGCAAAAAAAACATTGTTCACAACATTGTTGTAGCACTATAATATATCATATAATAGAGTGGTGCAGGCTGCTTATGTACAAAAATGTAGCAATAAGTATGTTCATAAAAAGCAAAAAAGATTAAATCCATTTCACTCACAAGGTCATCCTTTAGGATTTTGAACTTGCTACAAGCTTCCTTAAAATCTTTCATGAAACCATTGCGGTTGAATATTGATGGCTCAGCAACAAGCTTGTCCTGTCATTATTTTTGATGGATGAGCAACACGCAATATTGATGGTTTAGCAAGAACATTGTTGGTTTAGAAAGACCAACACAGGCTTACCGTGTCATATGTTGAAAAAGAGTACTTCTTCTTTGCGCGAGTGTTCTTGACAGCATATGCTTTTGCTACATTGTTGAATTTCTCAAGAAACACATTCATCACCTCGCTGCTCAGATATTGGCGGGGGCGGAGAGACTCTTGGAAACCTCTGTAGGAAGTATAGAACCTACCATACTTCACAAAACATTAGCTGGAAATAAAAACAAAACAACATTATAATTTGGGGGCAACCAGATTGTACAAATGAAGCTAATGTTGGGGATTAATGTAGCATATAAAATTGGTAGGGGTAACTCACGGTGCATGTCTCTTAGCCCTCTTGAATCTGCGACCATTCATGACAAATTTGTCATATGTGTGGATCATATCTTGAGAGACCTTAATCTTTTTCATCTTGGGAGGTGAAAGAACTTCTTTGGCTGCCCTTTTGAACCTATTCTTCTTCTCAAGTGTTCCAGCACCAATACTATCATCTTTTGTTACATCATCTGAGAAACAATTGTCACCAAGGAAGTTAAGAAGCATATGCAAGTAAATAGCCAAAACTTAATTCGGCATTCTATGCAGCATGTGCAAAACCAAAGAATATAACTTCTAACCTGTGCTCATGCGGTTGGTTGGGGTTGCAGGCTTGTTCAAAACTTCTACTGATTTAGCTTCCTCGGAAGCTTTCGGTGACAACACTACATTGGTCTTGTCTTCAGAAGCTTTCGGTGACAAAACTATATTGGTCGGTTCTTCGTAAGAATTAGGTGACTTTGATTGAGCGTCCTTGAAGGATTTAGGTGACACTGGTGCAACATTTGCATCATCCATTTCTTTAGCCTGCTCTGTAAGGCCTACAGAAATCAAAACAAGCAAAAACACGACAAGTTTGTAAAAGTTAGAATCCCATTAGCCTATGAAGCAAAATTAATAGATGAATGAAGCAAAATTAATAGATGAATGGAGCATGAAAATGAAAATGGTAAGCATGAAATATAAAAATGAACCATATAATATGCAGCAGTGCTTATATCCTAATGTAGCAAGAATATATCATTTATGTAGCAAGAATATAGCAACTTATGCAGCAGTGATGATTGAAATACCCATTTATGCAGCAAGAATATAGAAATGGAATATATGCATCTCCTGAAAAAACATAAAAAAGACATCCATCCAAAAATACCTGCTTCAGCTGGTTTTTCCATGATATTATCCTCTTGAGAGAAAAGTTCAAACGATGGAGCATCAGGGGCTGCATTCCATGCTTCGATTGATATACCATGAGGTGGGCTGGACCGGTAAGGTGAACTAACTGGGTTGTTGACATCAGGAAGGCCGCCAACAACACCTCCAGGGGTCAACAAATCCACAATTATTGCGGGCTGTGGAACATCTTGTGTGGTGGTGCGTGCACGCTTGAGCACCCTAAATTTTGTTGCAAGGTTGACTTCATCATCATCATCAGTTTCCTCATCGGTGCTTCGATAATCCACATGTTCCATATCCCCCATTGCTTCAGCCTCAAGGACTCCTCCCTCTTTCTCTATGCCCTGCTCTTCAGATCCCATATCAAATTCGGATCGCATTTCAGCATTACCATTTGGCTCTTTCTCAGGTGCAGCTTCTGTTGGAAACATGACGCTTGGATCGTCTTGTGAATTCTGCGCAGCATCAACATCAAGAAGCAAAGAAGCCATCCGGTGTGCATTCATTTGTTTTAACCCAACAGCAAAGTTCTTCACAGCCATGTCAATATCAGCACCGTAGATGGCCTTGTGCTTGTCATACAAGTGCTTGAAGCGAGCTGGAACCTGTAAAAGAAGTGTAAAATAATATAACAATGGAGCACTGTTTTAAAACAAAAAGACGCAGCAACAATACAGAAAATGATAGTGAATGTAGCAAAATCATATGGTTGAAGTAGCAAACTAGACATATGAATGAAGCATAAAACTTTAGTTTATGAAATAACACAAAAGTGGTGAAAACTGTAAGTAGCAAAAAATATAAATTAATGTAACAAGAATATAACATTAATGCAGCAGTATAATTGAAAGAAGCAGAACACTTTAAAAAGATGTATGCAAAAATATATAACATATGTAGCAACTGGTAGAACATAATAAAGCAAAAATACAAGAAAAATGCAACAAAAATATCAATTACATGTGCTCAGAATTTGTTATGATGAAGCAACTAGAAAATTACCTTATGAAGCATTAAATTTATGCAATTAATGCTAAAACAAGATCATAAGGAAGCATGTAATGTACCTCTAATTCCTGACTACTAGGGAACACTAGCCATTCGTTTAGAGAGGCGGACAAGTTGCCTTTTGCTGCTCCCACAGCCTCAATGATAGGTGGTTCAACTTCATATGGAGTTGCTGATATTTGAAGAAACTACAAACAAATATAGAAAAAAGAGAAAAGTAAAAGAATGAGGAGAATAATTTTGACAAAAGAGCAAAAAGAAAAGATAAACATCAATAGAAGTACAAAAGATGTTGGTCAACTTACCGGACGCCTTCCAAAAACAGTTGTATTGTTCAGAATCTTCCTTTCAATATCTGTCTTCACTACAAACTTGAAGTCGGAACTAGTCACATGACACACTCTAGGTAGCGAGTAGTCAAAGACATGAGAGTTAGGTGGAAACTGAAGGTGGTCCATGTATACAATCTGTTGAAAACAATAAGCAGAAAAAATAAACTAGTTAATCAACAATGTCAAAATTGAATAAATGCAACATGTGAAACACAAACAAAGCAAAAAAGAAAAATGATCAGGCAGAAGACAACTTACACCAAGCATTGAATAAGGCCCGGTGATCCAGAACTCAAATTTAGGAGCCTTGGCACCTTTCTCATCACCCTCCTCGTCACCCTCCAACGCAGCATGCTTTGCTCCTTTTTTTGCATTTTTTTGAACACACTGCTTTGCACCTTTCTTGGGTTCTTTCTCCTCCGGTAGTTTCAGAGGCATGGCTTTGTGATTCTGAATATTTTGCACCAAATCCATACCAAGCTGCAGCAAGTGTTCATCCCATGCAAATTCAGCTGTCCTTGTAGGATCCTCCATGCTGGCTAGATAATCCAATGTCAGCATATTACCACTGCTAGGATCGACCACAGTTGCCAAGCAAATAAGATCCCATGATCTAAGAATTGTTGCTTCATCTGTCACAGGACACTTCAGCAGCAAGTCGACAGCATTTTGAATATCAGGCCTCTGCTTGGGATTACCATTCTTGTACACCTCTCTAAGCTCGTGCTGCTCACTCTTCTTCAACCGTAAAACTGGCCTGTTGCCGCAGCGGATGCCATAAACTTTCCTCACCATGTCCTTGCTGAAAACAATCTTGTTGTTGTTGAACTTGAACTCACACAGCGCAGGGGTTGTGTTAGTAGCAATGAAATCAATGAGATTGTTTGGAATAATGAAAGGGGATACATTAAGCAACGCTCCAAACGCGCTCTTATTTTCAATTATACTTCTCTTGTCAGCGACAAGTTTATCAGCAAGAGTACGGAGCCGCTTCGCAGCAAAACGGTCCTTTGACATCCACATAGGTGGCTCCTGCTAAAGCAAACATACATAAGGACCAAATATGCACAACTAACAAACCAAAAACTGCTACAACCTAACAGAAAATATGCACTGCCTAAGCAATTAATATCAAAAGAGTAAAACTAGGTATGCTAAAAGCAAAAAACACTAACATAGGAAGCAAATCTACAAAGTAAAACAAAATGAATTTATGCTGCAAACTAACAAAAGCTAGGTATGTATATAAAACAAAATCAAAATGAAATGAAGCAAAATTGGAAGCACCACACAGTAAGAACAACAACAATAAGAACATGAACTCATCTGTACACTGAATTGCTACAAAATTAGAAGCACAACACAGTAAGAACACATCAAAAAACATCAACCTACATAGCATGAGAATTTCTGCACACTAACTTGCTACAAAAAAAATTGGGGAAAGCATCAACCAATCCGGCTGAGTAGGGCTTGGAAGGAGAGAAAACGCTTACACCCATGCCGCTGACCCGAGGAACTTGCTTCCCCATCGCCAAAATGATCCCCCCACCGTGGATTTCTTCTCTTTCCCCTGCTCAGGAAGCGCGAGATGGGTAGTTAGGGTTTCTATGGCGCAGAGAATCGGCGGGGAGAATCAGGGATGCAAGCAAAATCAGATGGAGCCAATCGGCGGGGAGGAACTTACGGAGAGAATTGGAGGGCGGCGGCGTCGCCGTTCGCAGGTCCAGCAGTCACCGGCGGGGGCACCGGCTTCGCCCCTGCGGTCGCCTCCGTCTGCGAGTCTGTGACTCGAGTCTGTGAGTATGTGAGTCTGCGGGGGAGCGATGCTGCGAGAGAGAGAGAGAGTAGATGCTGCCCAACTCCTGCGTCTACGTGGCAAACCGAGAACCGTCCGATCTGCAAGGAACCAACGTCCCACGATCCGGAGGACGCGTGCGACGCAACCTCCGACGGAAACGGAGCGTTTTCCTTTCTGGAAACAAACTCGAAATGTATTTTAACGAAAATTTCATCTGACATTGTTTTTACGCGGCAACAACCGATAAATGTAAGGTTTTTTTTATTCAGATGGTTTTTAAAATGCAGAAATAGAGAAAACATAGGATTGTAATCTGACGCCAAATTCAATCATGCACGTCATCGGTCATAGGTGAAAATGATAACTTCCATCCACATGGAGGAGTCTTTCCCACACCTTTGCCATCTACCATGTCATATGTCCTTTTCTTTTCACATATCAAGATGATACATGGAATATAACACACATTTGCATAAGCATTTTTGTCCGTGTTTTTGTTCATTCGGCACAAAACCATCTTGGTGGCAGGCAGCTCATGAGTTCTTGTGTTTCTTGCATTGTATGTGGCAAATCTTTTCTTACGCATAGGATATGTGATCTTCTACCACTATCCGTCTATTTTGAAGCTGTTTTTTCTCTATTTCATACGCGTAGAATTAACACGGACGTTGTATCATGAGCATGGTATCGGTCTAAAAATTAAACGACGCATGCACTCCACGTTGAGAAGTCCTTCCCACCACCTGGTCATTTACCATCGCAAACGTCCTTCTCTTTTCACGGTAAGAATGACACAAGAAAAGACCGCACATCTTATCCAACGGATCGCCTAGTTGTTGCACAGTGCTAGCTTGAAAAAAATTGTTTTGTACACCAAGACCCTAGCAGCGTTGGAGATGGCGTAGATGGTTCACCAAGAGACGTGTTGATTACAGTGGCTTGCCTGCATATTACAAAGGTACTCCCTCCGTCCTAGAGTGTAAGTCACAATCCTCTAATATCTTGGCCCAAGGCTTAACGTGATTGGGGCTAAAATTGTGACTAATTAGGCCGGACTGTGATGCTTCGTATCTAATACAGCCAATAAAAACAGCCCTATAATTACTGCATGCATGGTGGATGTGTCAAACCGATGCATATGGAGGAGAGAAAGGTGCGGGCTGCATATACTAATTAACTCCAATTAATGTAAAATCGTGCCTTATTTGCTTCATATGTGGGACAATCTGAAAATGAGATTGTGACTTACACCCTAAGACGGAGGGAGAAACAACATACGCATGTCGCGAAAATTGTAGCGAAATAAATACGTAATAATACTGGCTTGATAAAAAAGTGTGTCACTTATTGTAATTGTAGCGAAACAAATATGCAATAAAACTATAGCTTGCTAAAAAATACGTGTAAAAATAGAAAGAGACGTGACGTGGAATGGATGAGTGTAACCCATACGCGTGTACAAAATCCAATTTGCTGGAAGCAATGATCGTGGAAGCCCAAATTAGGTGTGGTATGAGACTACAACTGGCTGAGCGGAAAAGGATGGAAAACCACATACATGACACGTATGACCGTGGTATCCAAGTTACAAAAAAAAACAAATAACATGGCCATGTACAATGAGCTGAGTCAAAAAGAATTGAAAACCATGAATGACATTGGCCACATCCCACGCTGAGCGAAACAGACAAGCACTTAGACAGGTACAAGGATGGCAAATAGATGACGTTAACGAAAAAACAATAGAAGGAGACGGTGCAGATATTATAGGATCACATGCTAGCGATATCAGACGGTCCGTTCACCATGCACAGCTAGCATGGTGGGTAGAAAATCCGTTTTGTATATTATGAGAAAATATATATCAAAATATAAAAAAAATTAAAAAACAATACATATACATTTGAACATTTTATGCTGGTTCATAAGTTTTTAGAATGAAAGAACATTTTATGTGTCGTGTATAAAAAAATAAAAATTGTCAAGTGAATAGTCGTATGCACGTGAAAACTTTTGTCTTTTTATACACAACGCATATTATGTTCTTTCATCCCGAAAACCTGTGAACCAACAAAAAATGATTGAATGTATCTGTAGACTTTTTTTTAATTTTTGATATTTCGAAATATGATTTCTCACAATGGGGTGCATTTGCACCTGCGAGCCGAAGTGAATATCCGCATATTTTGTTTGATTTCACTGGAAGAAAGCAATGATTGTTATAGAAAAAATGGAGTGAATGTTTGATTTTCTATGGGATGTAGTGCAAAGATTTTGTATGAAAAAATCCTGTAGAATCCGATCCTACAAATACCATAGGTAAAAAAATCTAAACAGTTTAGATTCTCAAAATTACTATAGGAATTGTTTTAGAGAAAGCCATCAAGGTTAATATTAATTTAGAAAATACAGATACATCGTTAAATCAAGGAGGCCCTAAGTACATTTTCTAACCGGTAAGTACATTTTATGTGGTGCCTTAACAAAATAATACTAGTACTCAGCTAGTATCAAGGAAGGGACAATGGATTGTTTGCAAGACAAAAGGTGATCAAAGGCGTGTGGCATACTCCCTCCGTCCGCAAATAAGTGTACTTCTAACTTTTGCCTAAGTCAAACATAATTAAATTTGACCAATTTTATAAAAAAATATAAAAACATATATTACATCAAATTGACATATTATAAAACTAGATTTAAAAATAAATCTAATAATATCAATTTAGTGTCATAAATATTGGTGTGTTTTTCTAAAAAGTTAGTCAAACTTAGTAAAGTTTAACTTAGGACAAAATTAGAAGTACACTTATTTGCGGACAGAGGGAGTAGGTATGCTACCGATGAGGCAAAATTCAGCTAGTCCCACTACAAGAATTCGTTAATGCAAACCGTCAGGTTATACTACGGATTATACACTTCAAAATCACGTTTTTACTGAGGGTGCGACGGATAACAATCTAGGCCCAACTGGCGACTTATCCTTGGCTCAACACAAACGCTGGGAATTGACGCTCCAATCGAAGGCTGATTTGTATACTCGAGCAGACCTGACAAATATGAGGAGATGAAGCATCTCCGTTTAGGGAGGTCGCATCGGTATATTTGATATTCTGGACGCTCTGAACTACCTGACCTGATCATGAAATTTGGCTTTGATATTCTCCCCATAGAAAACAATCACAATTTGTCGTTCTTGTGGGTGGATGGACCGTCGGTCAAGTGATTGGAGCTCAGTGGAGTGTCCCAAGCCGGTCGCGTGTTCAAAACCCGGTGCACGAGATTAAATTCGTGGGGTTTCAAAAAAACCTCACATCTTCTCCTTAAATAAAAAAACCGCTGGTCTAATTTTGTTGTCGTTCTTGAGGAGAATTGCAGATTCCTACCATAATTAGGGTTGGGGTTTAAAAAAATTATCACTTTTCAAAACAAATCACAATAAACTATAATTCCACTCTTTATTTCTCACACGAAGAGCACCGATGATTCGGTTTAGTTCGTTTGATGTTGTTTCCGACATGATGGATCCACTGTCAGCTGACGGGGCATGGCGTCCCTACATATTTTTTGCACAAAAAAACACATCCATATATTGTATCTTCTAATGATATGTTCCTTTCAACATTATTACCTTTTTTATGTTCCTTCGTTTTCCTTTATTTTGTATCTTATTTTATATTCCCATTTCTTTCCCGCTAATTAGACCAACTAGAGCAGCGGCGGTGCCCATCAGCCGCTCTAGCACGAACCCCTCTATCGCTACCCACACCCTAACGCCAACAACCAGGGCGAGGCCCACGAGGAGGTCGCGCTGATGTTCCTCCCTCCCCCTCCCAACTTTGGGGAGCACAACATGAACAAGCACTACCTGTGAGGAGTCGGCTCACTTGTGGTGTTGGTTGTGGTGCCGATGGTAATCGCGACGATGGTGTATATTTTAGAGTCGGTTGATGGACTTGTGCTGCATCACGAGCGGTAGTTCGTGAACTTGCTACAACATGATTGTTTAGATTATCTGGTACTAGTATATTAGTCATATTCTTGTGATGGATAAGCTCATTAGGGTGTCAGTGGGACCCCGCCTAAATCCCATTTCTAGTTCATTTCTCAAAATCTAGTGCAAATTTTTGCTCAAAATTTACACTAGAATTTGGCAAATGAACTACAAGTGGGATTTAGGTGCGATCCCACTTGACACCCTAAAGCTCATCACATAGGTCCGAAGGTAACGCTATCAAGCAAAATACATGTAACCAAACACTACTCTCTCCGATCCAAATTAATTGACTTGGGTTTGTCTATATTTGGATATATCTAAACATGTTCTAGTATATTAGTCGTATTCTTGTGATGGATAAGCTCATTAGGGTGTCAGTGGGACCCGTCTAAATCCCACTTCTAGTTCATTTCTCAAAATCTAGTGCAAATTTTTGCTCAAAATTTACACTAGAATTTGCAAATGAACTATAAGTAGGATTTAGGTGGGATCCCACTTAACACCCTAAAACTCATCACATAGGTCCGGAGGTAACGCTATCAAGTAAAATACATGTAACCAAACACTACTCCCTCCGATCCAAATTAATTGGATTTGTCTAGATTCGGATATATCTAGACATGTTTTAGTACTAGATACATCTAAATTTAGATAAACTCAAGTCAATTAATTTGGATAGAAGGAAATAATAACATTTTGCTTAAAGTAAACTTCGGACAACCAAACACCTGGAGTTTGGTTTCTTCTATGATGGAGTGAACAACCGAACCAAATACATGTAACCAATTCTGCAGCTTTAATACAATTCTGCAGCTGGAGCGTGCGTGTGACGACCTGCAACACGTCGACGAACCGGACCCAGTGACGCATACCTCCTGGCGGGCAGATCAAGTGCCCCTGCTGCTGTACAGGACAACAGGGGTGCAGGCAGCAACGAAAGGCACAATGAAGCCTTTCTCTTCCCGGCCGTGGATTGATTATGTGCGGCCGGAAAGTTGGTTGGCCCTGTAAACGAGGCCGGCCCATGCCAGGTTTCACTCCCGATGGACCGAAACAGAAGCGTGGCGTCATTACTCACACATTGAGGCCCGCGATACTTAACGGAACAAGCCGTACCTCTACAGTCAATGCGCGCCTCCTCGTACCGGTATAAATGAGGGTCGCGGGCGCGGTGACTAGACGTGTACAGTACAGCGGTGACACGGCCAGCGCTCATGGCTCCTCCTCGTCTCGCGCTCGTCCGGACCCGCGGCGGCCTCTTCCTCCTCCTCGCCGTCGCGCTCGCCCAGCTCGGCGCGCTCTCCTGCGCCACCACACTCCGCGGCTCCGTCGCCTGCCTCGACTGCGCCGCCGGCCACGACCTCTCCGGTACGTACGTGCATTTCCTTGCTTGCTAGACCGACAACGTCGTCACACACGCTTACGCTGCACACGTGCGCATGCACCACAGGTGTGGTGGTGGCGGTGCAATGCCGGGACGCCGAGGGCGACGGCGCGGGCCGTCGGCTGCGCCTGCACGCGGCGCAGACCGACCGCAGCGGCAGCTTCGACGTGGCCGTGCCGGAGGCGCCGGCCTCGCGGTGCGCGGCGAGGGTCCTCGGCGGCACGGAGCAGCTCTGCGCGCCGCGGACGCTCGCGGTCGCGCGCGTCGTTGCCGGGCGGGAGCATGGCTCGTACGCGCTGGGGTCACGCCTCGCCGTCTTCACGAGGTGCGGAGAAGCCCCTGCTGCAACGATGGCCACGGCTAGTGCCCGTGGCGGCGACCAGCAGCGGCTACGCCCGACGCCGGCGGCGGCGGCGAGGTCTCCGCCGCGCGGTGGACGCAGCAGCCCGCCCTACGGCCTGGGGATCCCGCTCATCTACGTCTTCCCTTTCTTCCCCATCATCGGCATCCCCTGATCGAACATTGCCGTGCCCCTGCGCGCTTGCAGCATCATTTTCGTCCGGCCAAGTTAATCTGCAGTAATCCACTCATATTAATATTTTCTTTCGACAAGTTTGCTGTGATCGTTGGTTATCGATGTCGGTGATGTCACAGTGTGCACGTGTAAACAGCGACGAATAATAATGCGTGAGTGCTTGTTCCATAATCCATGCTTGAATGAATTCTTTACTCAGAGTAATACAACAAACTGGAAGCTAGCTCTGCCTACCCAGAGTGTCACCTAAAATGAGGATGCTGCAGGAGGAAATACTGTTGTTGAAGTCTGGCTAGAGCTTCCACCATCAGCCATTATAAATAAGTAACTGCAAAATAAGTACAGCACAAGGCTTCGGAAGAGCATCACATTTTACTTCAAACTGACATGACCAGGATCTAATGAACTCTCATTATATATAACAATTAAATCAAGTCTCTGAGACTCTGACATATAGTTTCAAGTTCTGATTCCAGATTACATGAAACAGCATACCGAGATTTCGGGGAGATTTCGGGGTAACTACTCGTAGCACACTCAAGCAGTAGCCCAGTCTCAAACATCAGATCACACTTCCAATCATAGTTCTCCAGAAAATGTGGCAAGATGCCAATCTTATGCGCTAGGAGATACTACGACAGATACCCTTTATGGTTGACACGATCTAACTGCAAAGCAGGGTCACACGGCATCGGCGTTGTGCCACCCCTTTGTGCAAGGAGGTATCTCCATGAACTCGTCAAACTCCTTCACGTGAATATCGCAACATTTCCACTGCAAGAACAGATGCAGGATTTACCGGCAGTAAAATCAAGATGAAAAAAATACAAAAACAGAAAAATTCAGAGACAGAAAAAATGCATACCCCCCTATTCCTGTCATGGAAAACCGCAGGACCTGGATGGTGTTCGCACGCAGCGTCATGGTTATCCTTCTCCTTGTAGGTTTTGCCGCATCCTTTGTTCTTACAAATCCTTGGCTCATTCAGATCAACTTTTTTCTTGGGCTGTGGAACCGAGGATTTCGCAACAGGTTCCGTATTTGTACCATTTGCAGCAACTGGTTTTTGTGGCTTGGGCTGTGATCCTAAAAAATACATCGATGCACAGTTCATTCAATTAGCCATTATTAGAACTTATACTAGAATGGTTGCGTTGAAGCGTTCAAAGACACAAACTCACCATGGTCAGAGCAAAAGAAACCCTGACGGCACCTTGAGCAGGCCTCGGATTCCACACCCTGCTTAGAAGACTGGATGGGAGCTGCCTTGGGGAGAGCTGCCTTTTTGGTGTTAAGAGAAACAGCTTTTGTGACTGGTTTCTCGGTTGTATGCTTCCCTGTGGCACATCTACACAGCCATAGAGCAAGCGGTCAATTATTTAGTCATGGCTGTTCATATTTAGAGATGGTCGGTCTAGAATGAGAGGCAATGGTTAAAACTGGAACATTTGACAGGTTATAAAAATAGTTCTGCAACAAAGTTGACATAGACATCATTTCAGATTTATTCTAGAACCTGTTTAGTCTGCATACGCATTGAGAGCGTCCGTTAGGCTACATCATTGCCTAGATGTAGCCTAACACTGCACCTTCAAATGTTGTCAGATTTTTTCTTTTTTGTGTAGTCCAGAATGCAAATCATTTCAGGTTGAGATTTTGCACACTTAAAGTTTACATCATTGCCTAGATGTACATATTTTTTCAGAATTTTTTGAAGCTTCGAAATTCATTTTTTTAATGTTTAAAATAAAGGGCTACATGTAGCCCGAGTTCCAAATGCATTTTTCGGAACTCGCCACCAACTCCAAATTTTATTTTAGGAAATATTACATTCCACTTAGTCCCCTAAACTAAAATAAACCTAAGTGCCCCCTACTGTTATATCATGCAAGCAACTGTGATAACAATAAGTGAAGAACAAAAGACTATAGGTTGATCCTATGGTTGTTATTAACTAATTGGCGATCAAAAGAAAGTTAAACACCCATTTGCAATAACATAAATTAGCCAAAGAGAGTGAAAATCTAACTTACAAGTTGAAATGAATAAAGACTCCCAGATAATTGGATTTTTTTCAATCTTAATGTTCCATGCCACCATGACAACACAAACGTGACTATGCTGCCAGTGCACGCAGTGGGAGGGAGAGATGATCCTTACCCAGGAATAGCCAAAAATAAGCTAAAATCGTGGCTTCTTTGCTTGCAACAGCTCCACTCTTTCATGCCATCATGAAACATAGGCTGAAAATAACAAATCAGAAAACCTATGGGTTTATAAAAACAGAAACAAGCCCTTAGGTCCAGTGGAAGAACTTACTCCCTGCAACAGAACAAAAAGGAGAGATGTCAGAACACTTACTAGCTAACAAAAGATAATATATGCTGTAAATTTGCAATTGCAGTAGACTTGGAACAAACATAATTGTTGTCAGGTCAGAAAGGGAGAAATGCATGCTAAGTTATATATGCTCATGTCATACTTGTTCACAATATATTTTTGAAAGATGTCACTATTTGATCGCATATCAAAAGCTGATATTACATATGCACCTAAGTAATAGGTTAAGAGAACTTCCAAGATTTAAAATAGTTCAACGGGTTAATATCACACCCGAATTTGGGATTGCCTACAAACTAGTGCTTGGTGTTGAGAAGTTTGTATATTTTTTAAAAGACAAAAGAGAAAACTGCTTGAAGAGGCAGTTATCCTCTTCCTCTACCTTGCCTTGCAGTTACTTCTAGCATTGCTATCAAAATGCTACGAAATAACTATAGTTATTAAGAATAGAACACTGTAGCAATGTAAGGAGTGTTTAATATTGAGCTCCCAAAACGTCTTATATTTAGGAACAGAGGGAGTAGCTATTATTCCCAGAATAAATTTGCAGATCCACAGATTCAATGTACAAGCTATCACAAAACTTGCAAATTCACAAAAAAAATCGCGAACACAGATTATGGACCAGTTGTATAATAAAACTAAAGATTTGACCAACTTCAGATAACTACAGATTTAGTGACCAACTATATCACAAACTACATGTTTGTGATGCATTTTTACAGAACCCAGGCATACTCACAAAATTCTAAATCTGCAATTTTGCCATATGGTTGATCTCTAAATCTAGTATAAGATTGATTCTTAAACGTGTAGTTCAGTGTTAGTTCACACATTAGGCTCGTAGCTTCCTGGAATTTACTTTTTTGCCAGGGAATCACTTTGCACAACACTAATACAAGATCACACTTTAATTAACATGACGATCAAACGAAGCAAAGGTCCCTTGACCTCTTCGCATTGTTTGTTTTGTTTTTGATAGTCATGTGAGCATGTGACCCATCTCTAAACAAACAAAAACATTCAACACGGCACAATGCTTCGCCAACAGGAAACTTCCAGGTAACAATCTGCATTCCATATTCCCCTAAAAAAAAATCTGCATTCCGTAGAACCAAATTTCCCGATAGTGCGCCTGCATTTACTTGTAACCTCTTTTGTATGCCATCAACAGCCACTTCTGACCATGTATCAATCTGCATCCCGCAGAACAGAATTTCCCAAATGTGTGCCTGCGTTTACTTGTAGCATCTACTGTCAATGCTACCACACCAAATCTACCGACATCCATTGAGTCGGGTGGATCTTGACATCAAAAACAAATAACTGTATATGGATTACCCAAGTCGTCTCTTAGGACTGTCTCCAAGAGCACAACCACGCAAAGATTCGGGCAGATTACAGCTCCTACGACACAGCAGCTATCCCAGTTCCTGTCTTCATGGTCTCCATGGACACAGAGCACCTAAAGCCCTCGAGTCGCCCGGATCCTAAGCGTACGACTCAAGGTTGCGAGATACTAAGGCGAGATCGGAGAAGCAAATCCTAGGGAGGGGTTACAACTGAGGCAGAGCAGAGGAACTCCTGATCCACTGGGGCTAGAAGAAGCGGAAACGATTTTGAGGAGGAGGGAGCTTACGTTGGGGTGGTAGTGGCAGGAGCCGTCGGGGTTGTCTTCGTCGGTGAACACGGCATCGCAGCCTATGCGCTGGCACCGAAACGGCGCGGGCGCGGGCGCGGGCGCGGGCGCCGGAGCGGCGGCGCTCTTCTCCGTCTCCGCTGACATCGCGATGCCTCTTCTTGTCCCCGTTTCTTTCTCTCCCTCTTCCTCTGTGGCTGCTGGACCCGTCGACCCTCTTTCGGCGCACGGAATAAAGCCGAGGGGCTGGCTGCAACTGTGCATCTTGTCGAGTCTTCTGGTTGTCGAATCCGACCCGGGGTCTAATCCGTGGCCGAAGCGAAGGTTACTTTGGGTCACGTCTACAGAAACGTGCTTCCGGGTGAAATAATAATTACGGTTAGTCTGGTTATAGCGTTAAGTAATTTAGCTAGTAATAACATACATATGTTACTAGCTAATGTTATTATCTTTATAGTGAAAAGTAATATGTGTGGTGTTATACAATAACTAATTAATTAGGTAACTAACTAAGTTACTATCACCCTTTTTTTTTCATTAAATACCATGTCATGTCACCAATTTGGTTACTTGGCATTACATGCATGTTACTAGCTAAGTTACTCTTACTATGACTAGCCTTAAAAACATGGTTATAAAAGCCTTAGAAATAATGAAATATAAATAAGTCCTTGAACTACATAGTGAAGACGCGTCGCCGACCTTTTCCTCGTCCTTCATCGCCGAAACCGGGTAAAATTTATCGTAGTAGCACTTGTCGTATACTACCTCCGTTCCAAAGGTTAAGGCTTATATTTTTTTAGAAAAAATCAAGCTATGAAAAGTTTGACCAAACTTTTAGAAAAAAAAGAACTATAATATTATATAGATACCACGTGAAACTATGTTTCATGATGTATCAAACGGTATGAATTTGATGTTGTAATATTAATATATTTTTCTAAAAACATGGTCAAACTTTACATAGTTTAACTTTTGAGAAAAAATATACGCCTTAAGCTTTGGAATAGAGGGAGTAGTTTTCAAAGTTTACGGTATGTTTACGTAGCACAACTCCAGATTCAGAGTTTACAGAAGCGCCGTCCTTATCATCACACTCCTATATGGGTTTACATAGGGCGTGTTTGGTAGCCTCGCTCCACCAAATTCGCGTGTTTGTTAGGTCGGGTCGGTGGTCTGGGCACAACCAACCTCATGCAAAAAAGGACTCTAGGCACTGCCAGTTGAGAAGCCGAAAACGAGCTTCGCTGTTAGGCATGACTGAGCTCGCCCCGAAAACCGCCCCCGTCAAACAAGACCAACAGGGTCAACCGTTCCCCACCTCATTCCCCCACTCCCCGGCCCCGCAACCCGCTCTCCCACCACCACCACCCAAAGTCGTCGTCACCTCCTCATCTCCCTGCCTCCTCTGGACACCGGCCTCCGCCGCCTCCTCTCTGACACCGGCATCCTCCGCTGGACCGCCTCCTCTCGCCGGACCGCGGCAGGCCGGCCCGATCTGCTCCGCCTCCGTCGCGCGAGGTCCTGGCGAGCTCCACCGCCGCATGAGCTCCATCCCATCCTCCGCCCTGTCGCGTGGCCAAGCTCGGCCTCACCGCACCGCCACCCAACGACCCAAGCTCTGCCTCCGCTGCGCGAGGTCCTGGCGAGCGCCGCCGTGACATGAGCTCCAGCCCATCCTCCGCCCCGTCGCGTGCCCAAGCTCCGACTGTTGCGAGGTCCTAGCGAGCTCCGCCGCCCCGTCGCATGGCCAAGCACCTGTCACGGCAGTGCACACAGCAAGGAGATGAACTCGCGAGGACCCGATTGCTTTTATTTTTTTGTCTAAGGGTCCGATTGCTTTTTTATTTTCTGTCCAAGCATCTCTGTGTAAATGTTTTGACAATAGCAAGTCCCAACTCACACGGTCCACCAAACAACATCTCAGTCCAGATTGTTTCAGCAAACCCGGGCCACCAAACACTGGAGAAAATCTGAGATGAGTTTGTCTAAGGTCAGCATGTATAGGTGGAGATAGTGATTCTAAGTTGACACGTCCTACCAAACACACCCATAGCGTCTTCCCGGGTCTCCATACCGGTCCAGGCCTACATCTCTAGTCTATTCATGATTTCTGTTTTTTTTATAAGTTTGTTTTATACAGGTCGCAAATTCCCATGTTTTTAACCAGATCTGCTATTCCTGATGCACGTAGCTTGACCATGAATATGTAAGTACTAGATTGAGTAGTGCGCCTTGGCGCACGATCCCGTTGGTTTAGAGGCATTTTACGACTATAATTGCCGCAATTATTTACGAAATGATGAAAGTCCACACAACACAAAGTAAGGAGAATATAAAGAAGAGCAACATAGTTGTTCCTGAGAAAGCAGTAGATGAACATATAGAATGTAACATTAGAAAGAGTAGTAGGAACATCAAAAGGGAGCAGGATACTTGGTTCGAACAGAGCAACAGATGCAACAGATTTATTCAGCATACACTTTGCTAGGCTGACAAAAGAAGTTTTCACGGCAACAGGTAAACCATAATATCAGGGGCAGCAGTTATCTTGGAATAGATAATGATCTTAATCAGTGCCATACTTCATGCTGTGAGTGCTATGTTCGTTGTTGCTGCTCTGGAATTAGACAAAACAGTCCATTTAGTCTACGGTAACATATTTGCTATGTTAATTACATCATGCAAGGAAAACACACCTGGGGCTTAGAATCATCAGTCGAAAGTGTTTTAAGAATCACCCTTTTTACATTGGCGCCATGAGAGTTCGGTCGCTTCTTGCGCTGCAACAGTCTATTATACACTAAATCAGGCAAATTGATGCAGGCTGGAATCAAGCACATATATTTTATATCTGATCTGAAACTCTATAGCATTTATTTTATGAACTGAATTACCATGATTGTAATGTTTATTGAGCACTTTACCAGTTTTAGTGAGTAGGAATGGACTTACCTATGATTAATTGATGGTGGGGTGCATACTTGCTTCATAGTGTTGAATGTTTCTGAACTGGACTCTTCTTTCTTAACATCCTTTGCAGGTGTAATCAACACTTCCTTTTTAATGCCGAATGCCTGCCAATAAAAAGAAACAAGTAAGAAAGTCTTTAGCAAATAGGATAGTAGATTTATTTTTTCTGGGTAAGGTACCAGGAAAAGATACCACCTTTGTTGCAGCAGCAAGTTTTTGGTTTTCCTGGTAGGCACTATCCAGCTTAGCTTTAAGAGACTCTATTTGTTGCTGAAACATATTAGCGAAGTTTGATGCAGCAAACAATTTCTGTTGGCACTCTGCAAGCTTGGTTTCATATTTTTTAACCTCACTCAGATTGATGTCATTGTGGCATCCCGCAAAACCACTACTAGAAAATCGCGTTGTTTTTGTGCATCGCATCCTCATGACCGCATGCTCATGTCATCATGCCGCATTGCATTTGAGCATCGTCATCATCTTGCATTTGCTTGCATAAAACTATTTGCAGAAAAACCTATTTTGTGTTTTCTAAAACTCCCCGTCTTTGTTCAAACGCAAAACCCGGGTCTCCGGATTATTTTGTTTTGTCTGCCATCGGTTTGCAAAAGCCTTGTTTTAAACAAATAAAATATTTAATTATTTTTAGGGGGGCAGTCAAACGGGCCGATTCGACCCGGACGACCACCCCCAGAACAAATCGGTCCACCCAAAAATCCCTAAACTACCTAGTCCTAATCTACCCACCCCTCCAGCCACCTCACCCCGCCCAATAACCTGCCGCCACCTCATCACCTTCCCTCCCCCTATCCAACCCCAACCCGCCACCTGGCCACCCTCTCTCACCCCCACTCCCCACTCAACGCACGCACACACCCAGCAGCCCCTGCCGCCTGTCCCCTACCTCCTTCTCTCTGTCCCAGATCCCACCCCACCTGGGCGCGCCCTCCCCCGCTCGTGGCCCCACTCCTCTGGCCCCCACCACGCCCACGCGCCCCACTCTCTCTCTCCCTCGCGACTCCCTCTCCTCTCTGCGTCGCGCCCGGTCGCGCCCTCCTTCCTCGTCGCAGGCCAACCTCTCCCCCTCCTCTAGCTCGCCGCCGACGCGCCGCCCCGGCGACCCTCACCCACGCGCGCACCCCGCCTCCTCTCTTCCTCACCTCCGGCGGAGCCTCTCTCCCCCTCCGTTCGCCAGCTCCTCCTCTCCACCCGACGCTAGCGGTCCCGCGCGCCGCCGCGCCCGGCGCTCGTCACCGACACCCCGCGGGCCTCTCTCCCCTCCCTCCGGAGTTCGCCGGCCCGAGCCCGCCCCTCTGGCCGCCGCCCGAGCTCGCCTTGGTCGCCGCTGCCCCCTCACCAAGCGCCCGTCCCCCCCCTCTGCAACCGCCTGCGGGCGCCGCCTCCCCGTCGGCATCCCCCTTCGCGAGCGCCCGCGCCGGCCCCTCCGGCCGCCTCCTTCCAAGCCCGCCTCCGCCCCGCTGTTCTCCGACCCCGACCTCAACCGCCTCGCCCGACCCTCGCCGGCCGCGCCTGCCGCCAACCCCGGCGTCGGCCCCGCCACCGAGCCGCGCCCCGTCCTCCTTCCTCCAGCAGCGAGCTCCGCCCCGCCTGCCTCGCACCGCCCCGCGTCTGCGTCGCCCAAGCCCCGCCTCGCCGCCAGCAGCACGCCCCCGCTCCGTCAACCTCGCGACTGTCCGCGTCCTCCGCTCGCCTCGCGTCTGGACCGCATCGCCGTTGGGGCCGCCCTGAGCCGCCGTCGGTCTACAGCCGCCGTCTGCCGTCCTCTTCGACAGGGAGTTGCCCCATCGTCCTCGTCATCAAAGTGGTTTGCGTTTTGTTGGTGAAGATTGGACGGCAGTGTGCGTGTGAAGCTACTGCATGTATGCATCTACATCGACAAGAGCAATAACTAGTACACCAGGAACAACCAATGCAAGATAACCCGAAGACTGGTCCCGCCGAACGCCAAGGTCTTCAGTCGGGTCCGAGGACATCGAGTCCCCAGGGCGACAAGTACTCCTCCCCGGACGCCGAGCTCGTCGAGAACCCGGAACGTCTAGTGCTCCTATCCGGATCCGAAGCCGCCAAGATCGTCGTGGAACGACAAGTTCTTCACCCCGAACGCCAAGTCCGACCCGACCGCGGGACCGACAAGGTCTTCACGACGACAAGAACGACACCGACTCGGAAAATCCGATGCGCCCCCGACACCGAACCAAGTCCTCCTTCCCGGACGCCGTTTCCGCCGAGAACGAATTCGCCGAACCCTAAACCCTGAGACCGACCCCGAACCCCGGAACCCCAAGCTCTGCCGAACCCTAATGTGTGAACCCCTTCCCGAAACCCTATTTTATAATGTAATACAACTTGTCGCATATTAATTGATCATGCATGCATACTTATCATGTGGTTTGAGGGCATTATGCCGATTCACCTCATAATTAAATATGGGGCCCATATGCGGGCAAATCTAGCCTTATATTGGCCTCATTTAAATTTGTGTAGCGAACCGGTGCTATCTATTGTCTTGGTAAAACAACATTTAAATTGCGGGGTAGCTAAACCACTTGAACCACCTAATTAATTGTCGGGACCTCGGTTCCGCTTAATATGACCTAATTGCATCGCATCTTTGCCATGCCATACATCATACATGCATCATGCCCGATCTTTTGCCGTAGTATTAAATATTGCATCCGGTGTTTATCCTAGTGATTTGCTTCTTCGCGGATAAGGCCGTTGAGTTGATGCGAGTGTCGACCCGATCTTCGGATGAACCTTCGGCAATGTTTTTCAGGCGAGCATCTCCCCCTTTCTACCTATCTTACTTTTATAGTATTTATTCCCTCCTGTTGATCTATTGCTATCTGTGTTGCGATGCTCTAGTTTCCGTACCCGTGAAATCCCTTGCAGCCGTATATTGCCTTGGACACACCCTATTACCTGTTGTTTGGTAGATAGCTGGACTTGCGCGTCGTAGTCGCTTGCTCAAGTGCTGTTGCGTGTCGTCAAGTGCCACAGTTGTTGGAGCATTGTCGCATGTTTAATGCTGGAGATGATCCTGGCTTTATTTATTGCTCACTTTAATTACTGTTTAACAACTAAAATTGGAGTAGGTAAGCAGAGGCACAGGTGGGCAATAGATGTTATTTGGTTGTTAACCGTCCACTTGTGTCCCGTAGGACCCCGAGTACTTGATACATGTTCCTTGAATATTCGCACTATCCACATCCGGGAGGATTATGGGACCCCCCTGAGCCAGAGCTTGATTCATTCTTATTTCTTGGGGCCACAAACTAGTTTGAGGTTTTATTTACTATCCCGTACTTATGCCATGCTTTACTGTTTTATTACGATTGTGCGAGGAGCACACTGTACTGTTTAGGATTGTGACCCGTTTTCGCGGTATCGACACCCCGAGTTTTCGGGTTCCCAGTCGTTTACAGCCGGCCCCACAAACCTTGAGTCCGTCTCGGAGCCGGCCAGTTTCGTTGCGGGTGTACTCCAAGGGGTGGCCCCCTGAAATATTTCTGAATCCTGTGATTGCTTTGTCGTGAAGGCCTCGTTGGGTTTTGATTTGGTTTTTCCGAGGTTGATCGAGTGTGTGTTGCTATTTGTGCACCCCGGCCGGGTTAAAACTTTCTGAAAGCCGTGTCCGCGGTTATGGACGACTTGGAGCACAGTATCTCGATCATAGACAACTATAACTAAAGTAGTGCTATAAATTTGACTTTATAATGACTAGTAATCAGCTTCACTATAATGGAATGGCTAAATAAAAACTGCCCACAATTGCTTGCTTGGGTTGTCGCTTGCGACCATTGTATCTGACTAGTAAGTACTACAACTACAATGGAATGGCTGAATAAAAGTACCAACAACTGCTGGGTTTTTGGGTTATCTCATGCTAATTGAATTTGACTAGTAAGTGTCGCCACTACAACGGATTGGTTAACTAAAAGTGCCCACTGCTTATTTTATCAGAATGATTATCTATACTTGACTAGTAATTGCTGCAACGATAACTGAATAAATAAAACTGCCAACGGTGTGAGTTCCTCGGTTGACTTCCTCGTTTGGTCTCGAGGGGGAAACGCCAGGACGGGTTTGTTTGATGGTAGTATCCGGTTGGTTCCGAATAGGTCTTTCTTACCCCTCTCTGATTGCCTCCAGTTGTATCGAGTCTCTATAGGTTGTTTAGTGCATGCTGCCGCTGCCGCTTCAGTCCACCATACCTGTGTAGGCGAGGACCGCCGAATTCTAGTCTCGCCGTGTACTGGCCTCAGTACTGACGCTCCTCTTTTTCCTTTGCCCTTTGTCGGCACCCCTTTTGTTTAAGCAGGTTTTGAGACCGACGCCGTTAGCAGGGTTACCCTTCCGGCTTGGCCTGGGCAGGGTTATGGACGCCATTGGTTATTCTTCAGGGCTCTTAGCCCCATTTGCATCTTGTCCGTAGTCGGACGCTCTATCATTTTCAAGGTGATTTGGATCTTTGTATTGTATATCTGTATTCTTGACTCATGGAGTCGTGTTGTATATATATCTGTTCTGTGGGTCCCATCGAGGACTGTTGTGTAATGTTATTACTTCGTTTTCCACCCGCACGAAAGTGCCTGGTGGGCACCTTTGAATCGTTTCTATGCGGGTTTGGCGGGTTTCGCTAAAACTTGCATAGGGCCGATTCTGAGGGTGTTACAGAGTGGTATCAGAGCTCAGCAGTTGCGATACCCCACAAGTCCAGCCTGTAGGATAACCTAGCTAACGGCCGAAGTAGAGTGTCAAACTATTTTTGCAAAATCGGTTGGATAGATCTGGTTAGGTCTGCTTTTACTCCTTAACCCTCTGCTATTCTCCTCTTACCTCTACGTGTTTTGAATACGCTCTCGTCTTTTTCTTCGAGTCCAGGATTTCTCGTGGGTGGGTTCCGTCGTACCTTCAGGGTTTCGCTTCCTTCTTTGATAACGGTGTTCTACCATCCGGTGTTCATGCTGCCTGAGTAATCCATCTACTGTGGTAGCATTCTTTGTTCCTCGTTTGTGCCTTCCGGTGTTCTCCGACGCGATGACATCATCTACGCCGGATCCGATGCAGAGTCTGCATCACTCCGTTGTTTCCGAACCTCGCTTGCCGAGATCTTCAGTCTAATTCTGAGAGTTGGTTGCATAATCCGCCTGTTCGTGTGCAGAGTAATGGTTTGGGTGCGCGATGGACTGATCACCATCCGACTACTCTTATCATTCGCTCTTGTACATCGAATCAGTGGATCCAGCAATTTTACTCCGTCCACGGAAGTTAGGGGTGGCCTAAATTGTGGATACCTCTACCTTCGACCTTTTGTTCCCGGAGTGTTCTCTCGACGATCACGGACAACGACCTCTTGTTAGTGGTGTCGCGAAGATCTACACGAAGCAAGAAGATTCAGATCGCCGCTCTTCCTTCCGGTACCATGAGGCGGATCTCGAGGGCGAGATCCATTGTTAGTGGTGTCGAATTGTGGCATCCCGCAAAACCACTACTAGAAAATCGCGTTGTTTTTGTGCATCGCATCCTCATGACTGCATGCTCATGTCATCATGCCGCATTGCATTTGAGCATCGTCATCATCTTGCATTTGCTTGCATAAAACTATTTGCAGAAAAACCTATTTTGTGTTTTCTAAAACTCCCCGTCTTTGTTCAAACGCAAAACCCGGGTCTCCGGATTATTTTGTTTTGTCTGCCATCGGTTTGCAAAAGCCTTGTTTTAAACAAATAAAATATTTAATTATTTTTAGGGGGGCAGTCGAACGGGCCGATTCGACCCGGACGACCACCCCCAGAACAAATCGGTCCACCCAAAAATCCCTAAACTACCTAGTCCTAATCTACCCACCCCTCCAGCCACCTCACCCCGCCCAATAACCTGCCGCCACCTCATCACCTTCCCTCCCCCTATCCAACCCCAACCCGCCACCTGGCCACCCTCTCTCACCCCCACTCCCCACTCAACGCACGCACACACCCAGCAGCCCCTGCCGCCTGTCCCCCACCTCCTTCTCTCTGTCCCAGATCCCACCCCACCTGGGCGCGCCCTCCCCCGCTCGTGGCCCCACTCCTCTGGCCCCCACCACGCCCACGCGCCCCACTCTCTCTCTCCCTCGCGACCCCCTCTCCTCTCTGCGTCGCGCCCGACCGCGCCCTCCTTCCTCGTCGCAGGCCAACCTCTCCCCCTCCTCTAGCTCGCCGCCGACGCGCCGCCCCGGCGACCCTCACCCACGCGCGCGCCCCGCCTCCTCTCTTCCTCACCTCCGGCGGAGCCTCTCTCCCCCTCCGTTCGCCAGCTCCTCCTCTCCACCCGACGCTAGCGGTCCCGCGCGCCGCCGCGCCCGGCGCTCGTCACCGACGCCCCGCGGGCCTCTCTCCCCTCCCTCCGGAGTTCGCCGGCCCGAGCCCGCCCCTCCTGCCGCTGCCCGAGCTCGCCTTGGTCGCCGCCGCCCCCTCACCAAGCGCCCGTCCCCCCCCTCTGCAACCGCCTGCGGGCGCCGCCTCCCCGCCGGCATCCCCCTTCGCGAGCGCCCGCGCCGGCCCCTCCGGCCGCCTCCTTCCAAGCCCGCCTCCGCCCCGCTGTTCTCCGACCCCGACCTCAACCGCCTCGCCCGACCCTCGCCGTCCGCGCCTGCCGCCAACCCCGGCGTCGGCCCCGCCACCGATCCGCGCCCCGTCCTCCTTCCTCCGGCAGCGAGCTCCGCCCCGCCTGCCTCGCACCGCCCCGCGTCTGCGTCGCCCAAGCCCCGCCTCGCCGCCAGCAACACGCCCCCGCTCCGTCAACCTCGCGACTGTCCGCGTCCTCCGCTCGCCTCGCGTCTGGCCCGCATCGCCGTTGGGGCCGCCCTGAGCCGCCGTCGGTCTGCAGCCGCCGTCTGCCGTCCTCTTCGACAGGGAGTCGCCCCATCGTCCTCGTCATCAAAGTGGTTTGCGCTTTGTTGGTGAAGATTGGACGACAGTGTGCGTGTGAAGCTACTGCATGTATGCATCTACATCGACAAGATCAATAACTAGTACACCAGGAACAACCAATGCAAGATAACCCGAAGACTGGTCCCGCCGAACGCCAAGGTCTTCAGTCGGGTCCGAGGACATCGAGTCCCCGGGGCGACAAGTACTCCTCCCAGGACGCCGAGCTCGTCGAGAACCCGGAACGTCTAGTGCTCCTATCCGGATCCGAAGCCGCCAAGATCGTCGTGGAACGACAAGTCTTCACCCCGAACGCCAAGTCCGACCCGACCGCGGGACCGACAAGGTCTTCACGACGACAAGAACGACACCGACTCGGAAAATCCGATGCGCCCCCGACACCGAACCAAGTCCTCCTTCCCAGACGCCGTTTCCGCCGAGAACGAATTCGCCGAACCCTGAACCCTGAGACCGACCCCGAACCCCGGAACCCCAAGCTCTGCCGAACCCTAATGTGTGAACCCCTTCCCGAAACCCTATTTTATAATATAATACAACTTGTCGCATATTAATTGATCATGCATGCATACTTATCATGTGGTTTGGGGGCATTATGCCGATTCACCTCATAACTAAATATGGGGCCCATATGCGGGCAAATCTAGCCTTATATTGGCCTCATTTAAATTTGTGTAGCGAACCGGTGCTATCTATTGTCTTGGTAAAACAACATTTAAATTGCGGGGTAGCTAAACCACTTGAACCACCTAATTAATTGTCGGGACCTCGGCTCCGCTTAATATGACCTAATTGCATCGCATCTTTGCCATGCCATACATCATACATGCATCATGCCCGATCTTTTGCCGTAGTATTAAATATTGCATCCGGTGTTTATCCTAGTGATTTGCTTCTTCGCGGATAAGGCCGTTGAGTTGATGCGAGTGTCGACCCGATCTTCGGATGAACCTTCGGCAATGTTTTTCAGGCGAGCATCTCCCCCTTTCTACCTATCTTACTTTTATAGTATTTATTCCCTCCTGTTGATCTATTGCTATCTGTGTTGCGATGCTCTAGTTTCCGTACCCGTGAAATCCCTTGCAGCCGTATATTGCCTTGGACACACCCTATTACCTGTTGTTTGGTAGATAGCTGGACTTGCGCGTCGTAGTCGCTTGCTCAAGTGCTGTTGCGTGTCGTCAAGTGCCACAGTTGTTGGAGCATTGCCGCATGTTTAATGCTGGAGATGATCCTGGCTTTATTTATTGCTCACTTTAATTACTGTTTAACAACTAAAATTGGAGTAGGTAAGCAGAGGCACAGGTGGGCAATAGATGTTATTTGGTTGTTAACCGTCCACTTGTGTCCCGTAGGACCCCGAGTACTTGATACATGTTCCTTGAATATTCGCACTATCCACATCCGGGAGGATTATGGGACCCCCCTGAGCCAGAGCTTGATTCATTCTTATTTCTTGGGGCCACAAACTAGTTTGAGGTTTTATTTACTATCCCGTACTTATGCCATGCTTTACTGTTTTATTACGATTGTGCGAGGAGCACACTGTACTGTTTAGGATTGTGACCCGTTTTCGCGGTATCGACACCCCGAGTTTTCGGGTTCCCAGTCGTTTACAGCCGGCCCCACAAACCTTGAGTCCGTCTCGGAGCCGGCCAGTTTCGTTGCGGGTGTACTCCAAGGGGTGGCCCCCTGAAATATTTCTGAATCCTGTGATTGCTTTGTCGTGAAGGCCTCGTTGGGTTTTGATTTGGTTTTTCCGAGGTTGATCGAGTGTGTGTTGCTATTTGTGCACCCCGGCCGGGTTAAAACTTTCTGAAAGCCGTGTCCGCGGTTATGGACGACTTGGAGCACAGTATCTCGATCATAGACAACTATAACTAAAGTAGTGCTATAAATTTGACTTTATAATGACTAGTAATCAGCTTCACTATAATGGAATGGCTAAATAAAAACTGCCCACAATTGCTTGCTTGGGTTGTCGCTTGCGACCATTGTATCTGACTAGTAAGTACTACAACTACAATGGAATGGCTGAATAAAAGTACCAACAACTGCTGGGTTTTTGGGTTATCTCATGCTAATTGAATTTGACTAGTAAGTGTCGCCACTACAACGGATTGGTTAACTAAAAGTGCCCACTGCTTATTTTATCAGAATGATTATCTATACTTGACTAGTAATTGCTGCAACGATAACTGAATAAATAAAACTGCCAACGGTGTGAGTTCCTCGGTTGACTTCCTCGTTTGGTCTCGAGGGGGAAACGCCAGGACGGGTTTGTTTGATGGTAGTATCCGGTTGGTTCCGAATAGGTCTTTCTTACCCCTCTCTGATTGCCGCCAGTTGTATCGAGTCTCTATAGGTTGTTTAGTGCATGCTGCCGCTGCCGCTTCAGTCCACCATACCTGTGTAGGCGAGGACCGCCGAATTCTAGTCTCGCCGTGTACTGGCCTCAGTACTGACGCTCCTCTTTTTCCTTTGCCCTTTGTCGGCACCCCTTTTGTTTAAGCAGGTTTTGAGACCGACGCCATTAGCAGGGTTACCCTTCCGGCTTGGCCTGGGCAGGGTTATGGACGCCATTGGTTATTCTTCAGGGCTCTTAGCCCCATTTGCATCTTGTCCGTAGTCGGACGCTCTATCATTTTCAAGGTGATTTGGATCTTTGTATTGTATATCTGTATTCTTGACTCATGGAGTCGTGTTGTATATATATATCTGTTCTGTGGGTCCCATCGAGGACTGTTGTGTAATGTTATTACTTCGTTTTCCACCCGCACGAAAGTGCCTGGTGGGCACCTTTGAATCGTTTCTATGCGGGTTTGGCGGGTTTCTCTAAAACTTGCATAGGGCCGATTCTGAGGGTGTTACAGTCATCCACAAAGATTATTCCCATCTCTTGTAGATAGAGGAGAGTGGCAAGTCTCGCGGACTCGAGAGCATCCATTGCTGTTAGTTTATAGTCACCAAAGATCTTCTTCTGGTGTAACATAGAGTACTGACCACACGGTGGGGCGTTGAGACATATGAAGGCAACCATTTGATTATTACCAATATCCAATGTTTTGGATTCCTGTATCTCCAGAGCTAGCTTCTCCAAGGATTGCTGAAGAACATCTTGTTTAGAGATATACACGCATTTTGCTCCATCCTGGGAAAAAAGATTAGTACGCGTCGGAAAGAAATATAGACTAATTTACTATTGTGTACCAGAATACACCTAGTGGAGGGACATGTACTACACATAGCAAAACCAAGTTGTCTACACCTTCTTGCAAGAAAAGGGAAATAAAAAGCAAGCCCAAAGATCCTACCATAATTTGAAAGCTTATACCTGAATGATAAGACAATATGATTTGTTTAACACACGTTCTCCAAATAAATAGAAGGCACGAGCACTGTTGCAGTTTTCTATTAATCAAAAAGCCTATAGAAAAATCTACATAACTAAATGATGTTGGTCTGACTTATCTATCCCCGGAACCTCGGAGCTTGAATGTACACCACTATATTAACAATGTGTTACCTATTCTATGTAAATATAGTTTGGCAAGATGACAATGTTAAGGTATGTAATATAGACATGTAATTTACCGTCACATCAGGTAACCAGCAAGTTTAATATAGAGCTGAATTGACTGGTTTTCCGTTAGGAACCTTAGAACGGAGAATGGTTAGGACTGGTTTTCCAATGAGCTCCTTGCCAGCTTTATCAAAAAACACAAGCTCAACCTCATCAGCTCCATCAGATCCGATATAGCGAATTCGGTACCTGGGAAACAAGAACAACAAAAAGAAACTAACAAGAGTCCGAAAGAGCAAATTCTGTGAAGAAAGCATGTAAACAGAGACAATCACCTAGGGGATCCGCCCGTGCCGCCACACGCCTTGTTAGAACACCTGTACACGGCATCGTAAGGGATTGTTCCTTTGTTGCACCTTGTGCAGGCATGAAACCACCAGCGTTCTCCAGGGCTAAGCCTCGAGATAACAACGTTACAATAAAACTTGGTTTTCTGCGAAGCGAAAACAAAGGTAACCACATCTACTAATAAACAGTAACAGCACACCAAACATAACTCTAAAGGCACCAACCTTGTGGTCCCAGATGTTTAGATTAATAAGTTCTTTAACAGTCTTTGTTTCAAGATCTACTTGCGCGCTTATCTCAGCATCAGTCTGCCCCGGAAGCAGAACACCGCGAACAGCAGGAACCTTACCCTGCAATCTACAACACCAAAAGAAGATCAGTAAGTCATCTAACAGTATACATCAAGGAGCAAGGAAGGATAACAAACTACCGCAATAACTTACTCTTTGCGTAGCTCATTGATCTCGGGCAGGTCTTCGTTAATGTACCAACGGCATGGAGCACCCCACTTAACCCCCTCCGACCTGCGAGTACAAAAGACAAGGATGTTTAACGAAGAGGCGAGACTAAGTTTTGGAACTAAATTCATGTAGGTTTCCTCAAATGCTAACCTTCAAACGATTTAACCAAAGTACCAACAAATATTACAATAACAGGGCCATCCTTAGCAGACTGAAGCACATCCTCCCCATCAAAAGTAGTCGCCCGTTCTCCCCACAACACCACATAAATTTCGTACCCACTGTAACCTAAAAGGAAAAATCATCACATGAACCATACACTGAACAGGGCAACCGAAAACAGACAAGCATGACATTTACAACATTACCTTAGATCGCTTAAATACACAACCCTTTTGATAGAAGGAGTAGAACGGCTAGCACTATGGTATTGAGCTGTCGCAGAAACTCCAGTGATAACACCAATCACATCTACACATGATAAAACAACAAGACAGAAGCACCTGGTAAAGTATGGCCTAAAATATATAGAAGAGAATGCAACAAACAAAAAAGGTACCTGTGAAAGTGTGTGGATTATCGGTTGGACTCGGGAGATCATCAAGCGGGGTCAGGTCATAAGTCCAGAGAGGGTAATCCATAAGATTGGCATTTATTTCTCGCACGGTTGTATATTTCCCAAACCTGATCATCGAATCACCTTCCACGGGCATGTACCAGTTTTTCTTTGCACTGACCAGAAACCTCTTTACTTCATAGATACGACCTTCCTTAATTCTTGGGATGAATTCTTTAACCAGAGTTGCAGCGATCTCCGCATACACATGGTTTCCCTGAAAAAACAAACCAGGAACAACTCAGCAATAGTATCTAGCAAGACCACAAAACCTAGTAAAGCAAGTAAAGTACAACCAAATACCTATGCATCCTGGAACACTATGTCAGTGTGTTTTATAGGATCGTCGTCGACAACACCACGATGTTGCCAGAGGCGAGACACGTAGACATGTACCGTATACTCCCAATTACCCTGGACAAGTTCGCCGAGTTCAGTGACCGTCATCTGCACACAAGAAAAAGAGGAGGCACACAGAGTAAAGAACTACGGCATGTGTTCACAGTAACACAGGTAAGTTGTAAACTGCAAAGAGGAAAGGGTACCCCAAAAAGGAAGCAGGAAAACACGCCCAAGGCAGCCAAAGAAAACATGATACTGTCCAATATATTAGAGGCAACGAAAACGTATGCACAAGGTTGGCCAACATAGCTACTCTAGACCCAATGCACAAACCAAGGAATCACAGGGCAAACAAACAAACTGAGATGACATAAAAGGAAAGCAACGACATTATAGAACATATACTATGTACAAATGTAGGCTAGGAGCTCATTCACGGATCAAACCAGCGAACCGAAAGACCTCAGAATATACCACATTCCTTGTCTGCGATCCACAGATCCCATCCGCATTCGTTATTAATATTTTCAAAGATTTTCTAGAAGTAACACGAGACACAGCCAAATACAATTGTCCATGAGTAAAAATAGGTGTTTTTAGGTACAATCCAACTGTATTCAAAGTTTGTCCTTGGCTCTTATTTATTTTCATGGCATAAGAGAGCCGGATAGGGAACTGGCGACGCAAGAGAATAAATGGCCATTTAGTCTTTTTCGCTGTCAACTCAATTCTTGGAATATAAACGACATCTCCTACATGTGAACCTGTTATTATGATAGCCTTTAACACACGGTCAGCAAGTTCTATGATAATAAGCCTTGTGCCATTACACAACCCAGTGGACTGACTTAGGTTTCGTAGCAACATAATAGGGGCACCGTTTTTAAGAACCAACCTATGGGCAGGAAAATTAGGGACAGTGATCGCATTTAATACTTTAGGTGGATAAAACATATCGTCTTCTTTAATTGACCCAGCAGGGGAAGATTTAGAGTCCGAGCTCAAATATTCTCGTCCCTCGGTAGGAACCATGGCTAAAACATGGGTATTGATTTCTTCAGCTAGTTCATTGGTAGGAGAAAGTATAGCTCGTTGGCGCAGATAAACATGATCAGAAAAGTTAGAGGTGAAATTTGTGTAAACACCAGAAACAATGGCAGCAACATGGTTGCCTTCAGTACGAATCAAAAGATCATCAGGAATATCTATGAATGTAGGATCAACCTCGCCTTCATGTGCCACCGTTGGCAGCTTCCCCTCGCCAAGGTCAAGGACCCACTTGCTAAATAAAGCAATTTCTTGCTGAAGTGCAACGTTTGCACCTGGCACAGCCAGTCTCATGTTCTCAGTAAGTTGCAAAACATTGACAAAACGCCACAACGGGGAGTTAGTAATTGTGGAAGTATCTGCCTCAAGTCCCCACCCAAAACCACAACAATTCCACCAAAAGGCAAATCACCAAGCGCGGGATCGTCTACAGATAAGATATCACGGAGACTCCTGTCCAGCGCCTCGAAACACATACGGTTCGTCATCAGCGCTTCATCCCATATAATAAGAGATGTTTCTCTTAGCAGATCAGCCAAATGTGTGCCTCTTTTAAATTCACAAACATGAGTCTCGTCAATATTAATAGGAATCTTAAAACGTGAATGGGCACACATTTGGCTGATCTGCTAAGAGAAACATTTTAAGATTCCTATTAATATTACCTGGATCTTGGAGATATTAATTCCAGGTAACAAAAGAGAGGCAACACCGGAAGACGCAACAGTGAGAACAATTAACCTCTCCCCTCTAAGATAAGAAACGATAGCATTCCATAAGAAAGTTTTCCCAGTCCCACCAAACCCAGAAACAAAGTAAAATCCAGGCACCTGATCAATGACCGCTTGAACAATCTTGTTGTAAGCAAAACGCTGACCAAGATTAAGTTTCTTAAGTAAGACAGCTGCCTCACGTGCAATAGAAAGATGATCATGTGCCATTTCTTCCTGGATTAACCGATTTTGATGGAATGGACCATCATATATAAGTTGTTTTGGGTGGTAGATTAAAATCTGCTATCCTAGAACCGTTCCTAAGGAACACCTCGGCAAGCTCAGAAAGAAGCATATCTCTAAGTTGCTTAGTAGGAACAACATATTTTGGATCTTGCCGCGCGAGTCTAACACCATACTGCAGATCATCGGCGAGATGAACCCAGTATCGATTAAAAAAATCCCTTTCGCTCTTGACCCCACAGTACAACAGCATGGTCACAAACAACTGGCGCAGCCGCGGGCCAAAACCCCAAACAACAGCCTCGTCAAAATCACGGTACCACTCAGAATCGTCACCCAACAAACCCCGAGCGGCACAAGCTTCTTTGAAAAAGAGGTAGGTGGTGCCCTCATATGTTCTAAGATCTGAGAAAGAAGTTGACCCTTTAACAATCATAAGCAATATTCGCAAATAGTACAATTCACCAACATTTGGTTGCACATAGTAGATACGGCCTATTTTATCGCCACACCCTATCTCATGCCAAGACCGCTCATCAGAATCCCATGTCCATTTCGTTGGGAAATCACAGTATGTCAAAGACCGAGCTTGTGGAAACAGGGTATTAGCAACAAACCATTCGGTCAGTTTGGTCCTCCTAAGGAACTCACAGTCTGAAATTCTAGTGAGGTCAGCATTTTCGTCAAAACTGACAGTATTCATACCAGGAAGATGCACGGGTAGTCTCTCTACAGATGGAGTCTTTCCATGCAGTATATAGCTAAAAACTCACCACAAGGCATCGTACTCACAGATATACCTAGCATCCAAATATTCTCTAACCTCGTTCACCACAGGACGACCGTTACTATCCAAAGTAACACCCTTGCCTTTAATCCTCTCTAAATACACCTTTGAACAGTCCGGGCCTTTAGTGACATATTTAAAAAGGTATTTCATTACCTGGGCTTTGTTACACCATTCAACATTCATGTGGCCATGGTACTTTTTTAGCATTGTCAAATTATAAGGCACAACCCAATGATTGTTAAGCCACTTGCCATTTTTAAACACACGTCGACCATTATCACGACGTCTATAAAGAGCAAAACCGTCCTTATCAATGACTGTTTCCTTCCTAAACTCTTTTGGGAAATGCTTGGAACATTTTCCATCTTTCATGCAAACACACTTATCATTAAGTTCCCCACAGGGGCCATGCATCATGAACTCAGAAACCAAAATAAAACCAAGAGGATCTTCAACTGGATCCGGAATTTCAGCAGAGATGAATGAGTCAATCAATGCCATACTAACCTCGATGTCGGTTCTGTCCAGCCAAATAAGGATATGAGCATGCGGAAGACCTCGTTTCTGAAACTCAAATGTATGGAGAACTGCCAAAAAAAAGATGGTTAAATACATGCCAAAGCAAGGCAGTAAAAACAGGATAGAACAGCCATAAAACAAAAAAACACATAACCATTACCAGTCTTGGTAGGGCCATACGCACGACCTGACTTGATATCATCAAGGCACTCATTAAGTTTCAAGTTATACACTCTAACAACAATATTAGCCCTATCATGAGGTCTCTGCCCAGGCTCAAGTAAAAGTGCCTCTGTAATCTCAAGCCACTTGGGATTACAGGTAAAGGTGGAAAAAAGATCAGGAGCACCATGAACACGCGCAATGGCAAGAGCGTCCTGAAAATTTTCCTGGAAGTAACGTCGTCCACCAGTATGGCTAGAAGGGAGAACTATCGATTTACCAACATCAGAACCATCCACAAATCCCTGACCAACTGCATCAGTAATACCTTGCAAATTTTCGCTCCTAAGCTTCTTTTGGTTATTAAGAACAAACCACAACCGCCCCTCATCTATGCTAGCACGCGAATCAACAACAGCTTGAGAAGACAACAAACCATAACACAAATAAGGGTTCGTTTGGGATGGACGATGATGGCAAACAAAACAATAATATTCTTGCATTGTCAGGGTTTTACGGACCTTGTTCTTATCTGTTTCAGTAGGAAGGTAAGGAATCTCAAGATGGAAACCTCTTTCAGCATAAGGAAAAAGCAAAGGGTACTGCAATGACATGAAAGCAGGGTGCAAACAAGAAATCCTCTCTAAACCAGTTTTTTTGTTATCAATAATAATGTCACGGGTAGGCGCATCGAGATCTAATGGACCAACAACCAATGCTGCCAAATGAGCTGTTGTTGGCAAGCTGTATTGAGGGCCATCACCCTCCAAAGGAGAGACCAAACGAATATCCACATGTTCCTCCTCATTACCCTCAATACGTTCTTTAGCCATTCTAAATGTTTTGACCAAATCATTACAGCCATTAAGCATGTCCACTAAACCAGCAACAATAACAGGATCTAGGTCCTTGCTCTTATCATTGTCCGGGTTAATCGCATTGATCCTGTTACCGACCTCGTTGGTGGTGTCATATATATAAAGCTCGGCAAACTTAGGTTTGTTTCTTCCTCCAACGTTGTCAGGCCCATCGTTTTTTTCAGGCAACAAAGAGCCCATACGGTGGCAAACAGCACCTTGAATCTTGAAAATATTGGGGCCGCGCGAATTGTTAATAGAATGATCAATCTTTGCACCCATGGAGGTGAAAGAGAAGAGACAGTTGTACTGTCGAATCTTGGACACGAAACGCCTGGCACAGCGATCACCGTTAAAACGCAGGAGATTGTCGAGAAAAGGAGGAGGTTTTTTAAAAGGCGGGATATAGACCTTCCCGCCCCTACAACAGAGATTATAGTCAACACGACGCAGTGGAACAGAAGTAGTGGTTTTAACGCGCTCTCCCCACCAAAAACATGCACCACAATGAAGACACTGAAACTCAGGAGCACCATGATATGACCGGCCTTCATAAGCAGCTAAAGAGACAAAAAGGCAAGAAGTAAGAGTCTCAGTAACGCAAAAACGTTTGGTAAAATAGAAAAGAAAAACCAACGTCATACACACGCGGATCTAATACCTTTTATACTTTCGGCAAGTTCACCAGGATAACCCTCCCAATCACCATGTACAGGCTGTAGCATAGTATGCTCTAAAATCAAAGTACACAGCTAGTAAATAAAGACTATAAACAAACAACGGGAGCAAGAGAACCTAACACGAAGCAACAAACACCACACCTTAAAAACCAGTATGCCGTAGATCAATTACGAGTCTCCTCCTTTTACGATAAAATCTAGTAACCTCACGACCAAGGAACGGGTACCAACCATCTCCTAATACACAGAAGCAACACGGATATTTTAAAAACAAATAGACAAAACTGCCACAGAACCAAAAACCTAAACGGTCGCAGAGAATGACATACTCTTCCTCTTATAAGGCGACTCAACGGACGACGGCATAGGAACCCAGTGAGGGGTTATCCACGCAGAGGGCTTTCTTTTTTTGGGTGGCATTGGAACAACGGCAACGGAGTGACACCCGTTCAAATCGCACACTGGAATAAATCGACAATGAGATGAAGGAAACGACCACAAGATAACACGACCAGGAACTTAGCAGCAGTATGCCGGAAGAAGCACAATCGGGCGACAAGAGTAGCTACCAGACAGCCACACCCAAAGGAAAAGGCAAAAAACCAAACAAGCAAGCAAGAAGATCCCATGGCACCAACACCACTTTGACAATAAATAGAAGGCAAGAATCAACGAATCCATGAAATCGATGTGACAGAACCAAGGGAAACCAGACCAATACGCGAACATGAACACCATTGCTGACTAGGAGAACAAACTGAACAGATCTCATATAACCATCAGGGCTATTTAATTAGTATAGCCACACCAGACACCACAGAAGGTGATCAGCCAGCTATCCATAACTAATCTGACCGACAACATATAAAGAACAAACAAAAAAGGTAAAACACAGCCGTATTTAATCCAACCCATAAAATATAGGAAATCAGGACCTTAAATAATAGGAATACAACATTTTGTTACACACATGTAATAGAAAAACAACACAGAAAAGTAAACCTAGAACCATCTGAACTACATGTTACAGACAGAAGAAATAAGCTGGTTACAAAACATCTGCCAATGCTCTGGCTCGTGGGAAGGATGTACACAGCTGGTACAAACAGCACAAAAAACGGGTTTACTTGACCTAGCTAACGACATGGCAAGAACAACCGCAGAACGCGCAAGGTCTCTATAGGCTTGCATTCCCTCATAATTAAAGTCGTGTACCACAGACCCATATAAACCCTGCAAAAAGCGAACAGCCTGCAAAGCCGAATCTCCGTATGGACACCGTGAACCCGTAGACTCAGTAGACCAGAAAAAGAACCGGGCAGGCATGGCCCCCTCCTGAACAAGATCGATCTCAAGCTCCACACCTTCAAGGATAGAACCATCCCCTCCCACCTCACGCAGGTAGGAATGGTACGTTACACGACACTGGGAGGCGACCAGCTCGAATAAATGAAGGGGAGAATAACGTAGAACAAACATCCTGTACCACCAGAAAATAGAGTCAAAGACACAACACACGCAAAAGCAAGAAACAAACCTAGAGGACACTCTTATTAGGCACACATATTATGATCATAAACATACATAGACAATAATCACATATATATATAGCTATTGCAACAAATTGCACCAGCTGACAACACACACCAGTAGACAACCCTGAAAGAAAAACAGCCGACAGTCAAACCAAACCCTGTGGTACTTGTTAGCACACATCCTGGTCATCTCAACTTCAGACCACATTAAAATTGTCCTCAAATCTAACCCTGTCATCTCAACTCTAAAAGAAACGAAGATACTGTAAGGCTCCATGCAAGCTCCTCAAAAAACAACACATGAAAACAATCCCACCCAGGTCCAAAACCAAGAACAAACCATAGTACCATATACCAGAAAATTATCCCAAGTGGGACCCAATAGCAAAACTAAATTAAACCTTTAGATTATCACATTACAAAGAAGGGACTAATATAACATCCTGGTAATCTTTTGATGGGTTTGGTTCTTCTACGCAAGAAAAAATATCAGTCAAATATGGACAGAACAAGCGTTGGGTTAGAATACTGAATGTGCTGAACAAAGCCGTTAGCAACCAAGATACCTCACAAGAGACAACCCAGGGAAACGCATCCAAGACAGATGCAAATGACCTAAAACCTTGCAAATCGGCACAGGCAAACAATAATCTAACTATACAGACGAATTGCGAAGGGGGCAAAGCGGACTACCTTCTGTAGAAACGGTTGCCACAACAGATCACGGCACTGGCAACAGCAGACAAACCTGAAACAATTGAAACCAGGCCCTGGTTAGAGTCTGTCCATGTTCAGTTCAATAGTAAATGGTCTAGGGCGAGAAGAAGCAGCACCAAACTTCATTATCTCATGTTTATCTTGTTCATTATCTCGTCACCAAAATCATCTCATGTTTACCTAGCTCAACCTCTTTCTACCAATCCCATGTTTCTCCATAGAAAGCAGGAAAGAAAGAGAAGACAAGATTCACTCACCACGGAAAAAACTGGAGAGCAGACGAAGACAGGGAGAATCTCCAACAATGCTGGACCTGCAAACATTAAACGACCAAAGGAGAAGGAATCTGGTCATAAATAAGGAAGGAGCAAAGGGGAAGACAAGGCCAACGAATCCCAGGAGAAAAAGGGAAAAGCGGAGGAGACTCACCGACGAGAACAAGCGGACAACATATGAAGACAAGCAGCCGCGCCTCACGCGGCAATCTATCTCCGGTAAAGCTGAATCTGCAAGAAAAACAACCAAAACGAGAAGGATCCTCGTCAGACAAAAGTACGGGGAAAACGGGGACCCAAAATCACCAATCCCCTCCGCCAGAAAAATGGACTACCTTAACCAACCCACGGCAGGCGAGCTCCATGGGGAAACACCGGCGGCGAAATTGGGCGGTACAGCGGATCCGGGGACGCGGCAGAAACGAGAACGGCAGATGAGAAGCGGAGGAGCCGAGGGAAAATGGGACGGGCGAGGCTGGACCGGGGGGGCGCAACGCCTTATGCAATCCGCGGGCAAATGACGGGATGCCAGCGCGGCCAAGCCGCCGGAATTCGATGCGGCTGACGTGAAAACCCCAGTCCACCCCTGCCCCCGACGCCTCCATTGACGCGCGAACCCACCCCGAGCCCTCACGGCGTACACCGACCGTGCGGCCCCGCCGGGCAGGGGGCCCTCGAGCAGCGGCAGGCGGGTACGACGGCGCCAATCCACGGTCTCACCCACCCCGCGGGCGACTCCTCCCACACACGGTACCCGACCCCGCCACTCCCTACCGTCCTTCTTCTTACGGCGACAAAAACACAACCCAATCCTACCTACTACACCGTTGACAACGTGGCCCAGCGCAAGAAGGGCCCTAGACGCAGCAACGGGTGTCGATCGCGCGTACGTCGCCGCCACTCCCTACCGTCCTTCTTCTTACACGCGTACGTCACCGCCACTCCCTACCGTCCTTCTTCTTACGCCGGCAAAAACACAACCCAAATCCTACTACGCCGCTGACAATGTGGCCCAGCGCAAGAAGGGCCCCAGACGCAGCAACGGGTGCGTACGGCAGAGATGTGTGGAGTCGATCGAGCGTACGTCGAGAACGGGCCGAGCTCTGTGGAGCCTCGCAGGGGTCTCCCTAATTACATCTTTAGATTATTTTTTCATATTTTTTAAAACTCCCAGGAGCAATGTTTCTTGTCAAGTTGATTGTGATAGTAAAGTGCTTTGGGACATGATAGTTCAAGAACTCTTCGATTCAAAGTCTTATATAGTGATTTTGGAGGATTAAGATCGTTCAACCTTTTTCATATGCCGGTTGTTTCACTTTGCCATGCAAAAAATAGGTTATTTGATTTGTAGGACCGAATGACATATGATTTTCCCGAGGATAACGTTGCATTACCTTTTAAAGATAAAAAATTCCAGTAAAAACTTTATAGAAGAATCATAATATCATATGTTTGTTCCGTTGAGCAAATCACAACAAAGGCGGCAATGCGCTTCGATGGGTCTTTAACTACTTAGCATGGTGAATACAATGCGACCTGAAGCCTACGACATGTGTAGTATTTACTATTAATGATAATACGTTTTTGAAAAAGGTAAAACTAGAAATAATAAGAACTAGATGATACCCCGCGCGTTGCTGCGGAATATCTGATATCTAAAATAGAATGACAACTGGAATAAAAGAAAAACCACCCATTTAAGTTATGAAGGATATGATGAACTAATGTATGAGAACACCACAACATCACTTTTAGCAAATTTACATATAGAAACATATCTGTACATAGTAAGAAACCAATGTATATCTAGACGGTTCCCAACAGAAATGCAAATTTCGGGGACAAAGGATGTGTTTGTTTCGGTCGCCACAACTCGTGGTAGGCATGAGGCAACAGTTTTAGGTTCCAGGAATGTCAGTGATCTCATATGTTGCTTCACTTGTGATGTGTCATCTTAATGCTACAGAAAAAGGATACAGTACTTGAGAACATTGACCACAAACAAACAAAATGAGCTTACAAATGTTTTAAATATTTGCTTTATCTACATGCTTTCAAGGAAAGTAGAATAGTAAAAAAGTCTATAATACCAGATTCATATTTTCATCTAGCAACCTGGTACCATAAAGGCAAGACACCTTATTTTATGTCTAGAATGAGTAAATTGGGTTCCCACTCGTTATCCTAGTGGTAGGTCAACAGCTGATTGAATTCAAAAAAGATTTGGCGATGAATGTACGATGAAGGGTTGAAAAAAGGGAGCACATACAACTTAATTGAAATTCAATGAATCAATTATTTAACACGTATATAAAATCAAGAATGTTTCCAGGACAATATCCGTGGAATACTTTTTCCGAAGAATGTTAAAATCAGCATAAGAGGCATGCTAATTTCAGTAGAATTGCCTTTGAGTTGGTGTTCTTGTAGAAATCCGTACATCACAAAGTTGATGCCACTCAATCTTGTTAGTTACATGATAATAATGTAAGTTCAGATGCTGCAACCTTTGACTGAACAGAGATGAAACTGTATTTTTCACTGATTAATAAACTTCGTGTGGAAAGGCTGCACTCAAATTGAAAATCTAGCAATGTAAGATCGAAAATACTGCCAATAGTACATCCGGAGGAAATAGTGTTTGAAGTGAATCTGCAGTTATAGAATAATATAGTTATTTAAGTGGATCTGCAATGGAAAAAATAACATGCTGAGTTAATACTTGCTCAAGTCGCTAATAGAAATTGGCTAAGAAGCCTTAAAAATTCAGGAAAGACAATGGGAAAATAAAAGGTAATCTCCAAAAGCAGCACCTTCAAATTGGGTACTCACCTTAGATCCAGTTCTAATAAATTTCAGCACATACGTATCAAGGTACCACGATGAACCCAAATACAGTGCTTGCTAAAGAACCAATGTCATCCTCATATTCTCCAAATCGCTCTCTGCTAAATTTTATATCAAGATTTTCCTAAGTATCACTTCATCGGAGAGAGTAAGGGACACATAAAGAAGTTGTGTATGTATGGTGAAGCCAACGCATGCAGGCCTGGAGCATGTAGGGACCGACCTGGAGGACGCAGCCTTGGTAGTGAGGTACTGGGGTAGCAACGCCTGTAATTACCATTAGTCAAATGATGGAGGCATTGGTAGTTATCTCAAATAACTCAATCTCTGCTTGATAGGTGAGAAGTACTCCTACTTGTATTTAACATACTGACGGCTACTGAAAGTAAAACTGCATGACAGTTAAAATGATCATACCTTCAGTGTACCAGAGCTGCTATATAGTAAAACAGTGGCCAATGATCATGTACTAATACTCTGTTAGATATATGGAGTGGAGAAGAGATGTTACGTTAACAAAATTATGGCAGCGGGGCAATGATGAAAAACACACTGAGATAAAGTAACAACTCCTGTGAGAGTATCATCATTTACTATGCTAGCTACTTCTGAAGATGCCATCAGAAAGTAATCCATTGAAGGTACAACAGATTTCTTTCTAAAGCAATGAGCCAATGGATTGTCTTGTATGTAGCTTCCAACGAAGGCAACCTGAAAATTATGCTAGTGCATTTATACATGTATCAAACACATGGCACACAAAATATTACATAGACAACGTCAAACAAATTTCGTGGATGAGGGCATATACCTTCACTGCAGTATATAAGGCTACATCAAAGGTGGAGAAGGAGAAGCACCAAATCGATCATGATGGAAAACGAAGACTGTAAACATAACACTGAAATCAAATCTTCATAGAAACATATAAAATCCCTCTTAGGAAGATGAGTGATGGCCAGGAGTACTTCGGCAACGGCGGCTCAGCCTCTCTTCGGAAGACTGGAAGGAATTTGATGAGATCCGGACAGGGAGCAGCCGAGGAGGGCACCACACGAAGGAATAAAAAGGAGGCAACATGCGTCGACTGGGGGAGAGTAAACGACAACAGTTACTGGTGAGAGGAACCTTTGGGAAATCATGGTGAAGAGCAAATAGTGATGAGCCGTTTTGTGTGATCGGCGATCCTATGGAGTAATGGGCTACATACACACCTGGTGAATGGGCTGGATGTAGTTGTAGTGATTTGCTGACTTGACCGAAATATAGCTCACGGGAAAAACAATTTTTTATTGCTGATGTGGACATGTTAGTGGTTCAGACCCACCCGATGATGTGGACAGCTTGCATGCTAAGAGAAATCAAGTAGTGGGGGCTTACTATTTAGATATAGATGATGACAAAAAATAAAACCGTGTTCCTTTAAAATCCAACAAAAGAAAATACAAGAAAAAACACTATGACCCATATGTTACCTCGATTGCTTGTTACTATTATTTATCCGCTGTTAACCTGGGTGGTTTTAAAAAGAAATATCGTTATTATGCATAGTTTAATTAACTTTATTTTCTTTCCATCGATTCAATGGACATGCTCAAAAGTTTTTAAGGAAAAACAATCATGGTCATACTTCATACTCCCTTTGTTAGGGACTGCAAGGCCTATGGGACACTTTGCTAGGATTAAGAAAGCAAATAACTACCTCACTTAAATACTTCATGCACCAATAGTTACACATGCATGAGAGAAGATAGAGAAAAGGGAGAACATGCATTGGAAGAGAGAGACTAATAAATATGAAGGGACTTACAATTTCTAACATTTTTAAAAAACTCTCGGGCCTTGTAATCCCTAACGGAGGGAGTACTTGGTATGTCTTAGACTTAAATGTTTAAGAAAGTTGTATAGTGAATAAGAAACTAAAACTGACAATACTTAAGCATGCATGTGAATTTTCTTTGTATAAGTGGGATGAAATGTTAAATAATAATATTCGGGAAAAAAGAAGACTGTAATAGGGATATGAAAGAAATATACCTGAACTTGTTTAATCTGAAATGTTCAGTTTTAAAAAGCAAGATTTTTTACTTTGAAACAAAGGGGATGGCGTTTGCACCATGGATTCACATCGTGCTCCCTCCGATCCATATTAATGACCTCAACTTTTGTCTAGATACGAATGTATTTAGTCTAAATATTTAACTAGATACATACAAATCTAGATAAAATTAAAACCATTAATATTGATTGGAGGGAGTATTGTTAATTGTTAAAATACCCACGTGCAAGAGGAGTTGGGATGAACCTATGAACCAACAGCAACTCCCCACTAATAGTATCTTTTGTTTGTCTTGTTGTGCTTTGTTCCGTCCCAAAATATAAGACATCTAAGAATAGTTAAAACTCAAAGTTTTGAATGTTTGTCCAAGTTTATATAAAAAAATTATGAATATCTACAATACTGAATTAATATTAATACATCCACCATAAAGTATATTTTCTCAACGTGTTCATTTAATATTTTAGATGCATATATCTTTCTCTAAATATTTGATCAAAGTTAATAGGATTTAATTTTTGACTAATCTTAGACGTCTTTCATTTGGAACAGACAAAGTATTTTCACATTTCTATTATTTATTTATTTATTTTATCAAAAGGGGTCCTTAAGACTCAACAGAGTGAGCCAAACGAATACTTGTAGAGAGTCAAGTGTATTTCTTTCCTTTTCTTTTTTCGCACTGTTAATTATTTTATTCGTAACCATGAGGTGGACCCGTTAAACTAAAGGTAACCACAAGGTGGGTGATAAAGTGACATGTACGCCAAATGTTTTGTTCATGCATGAGCCGTCGCCAGTTTCCTGATAAAGCAAAGGAATAGCGAAGAACTCGAGGAAGAATCCAAATGAGGGGGCCTATATATATATATATTCCTTTATCCCGTCCACAAATAAGAATAGTGATATGTCACACAGGGAAATCCACTTTGTCTGCCGCAAAACAAAACCACTTTGTCTCATATAGGTATAGATAATAGATGCATCTATTTTCAGTACAACCCCTTCCTCTAAACTCGTACTTCCTTAGATTCAAAATATAAAATGTTTTAGGTTTATGAAAAAAAATATCTAGACTTGTTTAGTGTGTAGATTTACTTCAAATCAGAGTAAACATACATATTAAAAAAAGTCTAGATACATTTGCTTCACAAACCTAAAACATCAAATATATTTTAAAACGGAAGGAGTATAAAACTTAAGAAAACTAAAACATAAGAATGGTTGTGATACCCCTTCCTAATTAATACTAAACGGGTATAGGTAGCCTTTGTAGAAAATTCGAATAGCCCAACTAAATTATACGTCTTTTCTAGCAAATGTATGTGTGTATTAATACGGTTGTACGCCGGCTTATCGCCAGCGCCGGCCGTGGCCCGCGAGATGGTGGTGATGGGGTTTGTGTCCGACGAGCTGGTGATGGTGACTTCGAGGTAGATCTTGCTGGCACACGCCTCAGCCTAGCCTTGTAGGTGAGTGCCAGTAGAGTGGGCAGCGGTGCACCGATGGCGTGCGTGCTTGGTAGCGATGAGCTGACCCTTCGGAATGTCCAGGAACATGTCTGGCAACTTGTTCGGCGAACCGCTAAAAAACTTGTTCGGCGACACGGTGACACGACGGACACACGGCGGCGGCGGTTGCGATGATGGCCGGCGACAGCCTTGATCCGGTGGTGCCCCCCCCCCCCCCCCGACAACAATGATCAAAGCGGGCGAGGTTGGGCGGCTCAGGTCGTGTGCGACAAGACTACCATATACCTATACATGACCATACCCCTGATCCATATGCCTATACGTAGATATACATGGTTTTGGATATGAGTGCGGACTGTGCTTCTACGTGTTTGGAGGGGAGGCGGTTGTACCGGAGCAAATCTCTTGTTTAAATATATATTTTAAAATGTCACATAATTTCAAAAATAATTCTTTATATATTTTCAGAGGTTTTATGTTTGCACATAAAGTTTTGATGCAAAAGAACATTTTTTATGCTTTAGTAAAAAAGATAATTTTTTATGCTCCAAAGTAACTATTAAGAAGACGTTTTTTGCCTTTTTTGCACAAGCCACAATAAATATTTTTCAAAACTTTGTATGCTAACATAGCATGATCGGACGTACACGCAAAATTTTCGTCCAGCATTTTTGATATTTTAATATAGGAAAGTGCTAGGCGTCCCCCGGACGATGGGGAGCTTCCATCGTCCTGCTTTCCGTGTTGACACGTGTCCATTTGCTGCAAAACATCCCGGTCCCCGCTTTTGCTTCTGAAGCAAAAAAAGGTTCGTTTTAGAAATAGAACGTCTCGTCGGAGACCTCGTCGGAGACCATGCAGCAAAAAAAATGTGCTAATGCAGCAAAACAAACTTCGTCGGAGACATCGTCGGAAACAACTCGTTGATGACCCTCGCGCGGAGACCATGCAGCAAAAAAAGTTTCCGGCGAAGTCGGTTTTACTGCATTAGCATTTTTTTGCTGCATGGTCTCCGGCGAGGCGTTCTATTTCTGAAACGAACCCTTTTTTTTTTTACTTTAGAAGCAAAAGCGGAGACATATGTAACAAAAGCGGACCGTTTTGCAGCAAAAACAAAATTTGGAGCGATTTTGGGATAAACACAGGGGGAGGAGGATGATGGAACCCCCATCGTCCGGGGATCCAGATCATTTCCCTTTAAAATATGTTTTTATATAACATGGATGTATTTACGCGTATGAGCCTATAGACCACCTCCACATGTCAGACCGTAGATAGTTTCAGGACTCTCAACTAGGATTCTCAGCTACTAGTGAACTGCATATACCTTGGAATCTCACTCACTCGGATGTTGTGAAATGTCTGCTTCTCGATTACTGGGCAACACGAATACTCCGCGCCAAGATTTCTTTCAACACAACAAAGAAGATAGCTGCTGTTTAATGAACAAAATAAAATACCATTAAAAAAGAATTACCGCCTGCGCAGACAAAGTCGTCATGGAAGCACGACGTTTTAATAGCCTAAAGTTACATGATTATTAACACCAGCCAACCAGCTGGGAGGGTGCAAAACCGAAGAAACGGGACTGTATTAACATCATGCTCGGTGAAATCAAACACAGTAGATGGCAACTACCGTTCCTTGGGGCTCTATATAAAGGAGCAGATTGATCAGCACATCCTTGCACAAGAAGGAAGAAGGTTGCGAGCAACTGACAGACATGGCTAACACGAAGCTTTTGGCCGTGTTCGCTCTCTTGCAGGTCCTGTCGCTCCACCTCCACATCCATGGCGTCTCCGCCGCGGCCAGCATCGCGCACCGGCACAGGAAGCCCGGCGGCAGCTGCCACATCAGCGGCTTCCTGCATGGCAAGTCCCACAAGTGCAACAAGAAGAACGGATCCGACTGCTGCGTCTCCGGCCGCCGCTACCCGCAGTTCAGGTGCTCGCCCCCGGTGTCGGCCAAGACGCCGGCGATCCTGACGCTGAACAGCTTCTCGGAGGGGGGAGACGGCGGCGGCAAGTCCTTCTGCGACAACCGCTTCCACCCGGACAGCGAGAAGGTGGTGGCGCTCTCCACGGGGTGGCTGCGCCTCGACGGCACGCGCAGGTGCAACAAGATGATCCGCATCAACGGGAACGGCCGCTCCGTGCTGGCCAAGGTCGTCGACGAGTGCGACTCCGTGAACGGCTGCGACGCCGAGCATAACTTCGAGCCGCCGTGCCCGAACAACGACGTCGACGCGTCGCCGGCCGTGTGGAAGGCGCTGGGGCTCAGGCAGTCCATCGGAGAGTTCAAGGTCACCTGGTCTGATGTGTGACCTATGCATGCCACGTTGCCATGGAGATCGACCTCGCGTTATTATTCTACACGTGGAGTAATGCACGTGTGGAAGCTACGTATACTACTTCTCACTTATTAAACGATGTGTGCATGCGATGCTACTCTCGGTGTCGGAGTTGCTGCTAGTTAAATAATTAAGACACTGGTTATGTATTTCATATTTTCACAGGTTTATGTATTTGTCATGTTTCCAATATTATGCATGGGTGATATACCATTTACATTTCTCTTTGATATCGCCTCTAAATAAATAATGCATCCATATCTTGAATGTTTCTTTGTGTACTTGTGTCTTGTGTGGTGAAAGGCCATCTATTTTCACCTCTTTGAGCAGTTCAGTTTTGTTGAAAGTTTGAAACAACAACTTCAAAGCGAACTCACAACAGCCTAAACAAATTTACTGTATTACGGATTAGAAACTCTTGACAAAGCAACGACGTCGACGATGGTGACCGATGGTTTGGTTGCGGGAAGATCTTGTTAGTCTGCTTCCCTTCTGGCGTTTCTGACTCGTCTTTCGGCTGGACTTCTCTGATGTGAAGGCAGAGCTGCTACCTTAGGTGGCGAGTGGCAACGATAACCTGCAAGCGGCGGTCCGGTCGTGAAGATCTTCATCGGTGTGGGCCTTGCATATCTCCTCTTCAGAGTTTGTTTTTAGAATTAGAGCTGTCGGTAGCTGCACGAAGAGTTATCTGTTGGGCATAGGCCGATGTGGGTTTCTCATGGGTTGGTAGCCAAGGTGGACATGTGTTCCCTCGTGACGGTCGTGTTCCTTGACAGTCGGCTAGGGTGTTTGTACTGGTTTTTGGACGGCTTCCTGCTAATTAACCAACCAACTCTTTTATGCTTAATTAATCGATAAAAATGGCAAATCTTTTGCCTCGTTTTTTTAAACGAGATGGTTGAAGTTTTTTCTACATAAGAGATGATAGAAGTTCCTTGAATGTTAGGTGTATACTCTGCTAATTGGAGAACTTTTCAAGTTAATTCTAGAGGAAAGTTAATTAGAATAACAATAACCATCCGATCTTATGCAAGTCAAATACAATCTTTAGATCCGCGATGGATTCCACTAGTCCTCAATGGTATTATCGGCCGTTTGAAGCCCGTTCCCCTTAGGACTTCACACCCTCCGACGCTATTTTCTTTAGGAGCATTTGTGTTTTTGTGCTATTTTCTTTAGGAGCATTTGTGGACATGTGTTCCCTCGATGCAGATTTACCACCTAGCTGTGCATATGTTCTGGGTCATTTGATGTGTTTGAAGATCCGTGCCTGAGTTAACATCCATTAACTTTCCATCTCTGGTACCCAGCCATCCAAAATCTTTCGCAAGTGGTTTTGATCTTGTGGTCGTTACAAAATGAGTCACCATGTGCATTTGTTTCAACAAAACAAACAAAAGAAATCGTGTCTGACTCAATCCCCTTCCAGTCCAACTAAATACTACTCCATACTTAATACGAAGTTCGAAACTGAAACAACTGCAATCAGATTCGAAAGTGACATAAACATTCGGATCTAGATCAGAAACACACCATGTACACAAAATCAACACGGACCTCTGATTGCCTCAACCATGGAGCAAATCCACATTGGAAAAAAAATTAAATGATGAGACAAATCAACATGGATGGACCTCTGATTGCCTCAATCCTGTTTACTTAAAGGCAAAGAAATGAAAAAACCCGCATCGACTCTATAGCTCCCAGAACTCACGGGAAAAACAATGGCCATGATGCGTGAGGTCGGGAGAAGACGACTGTAAGCAGTTGAGGGACACAATCGGAGGAGTAAAAAGGAAGAAAGTCTCCATCTGGTTCCCCCGTAATGGGGTTAGCCAAATCCACAGTGCAAAATACACTATATTGTAATCCAACGGCTAGATTTGGGTGGGCAGCTATCATCCATGGCACTAGGTTATTTTGCTTATGTATATATCAGTATATATTAGTGGGTTGTCATCCCGTGTCTTCACGACAATCTTTAATTATTTGTTTTTCATACATAACACGTTATTGTTTTATTTTGTCCGATGATGAATTGTTATATTAGGATCATGATAGGATTTAGAATATAGGGTTTTAGATTTGTCTTTATTACAACCGGATTCACCTTTTTCTTCATTAGCACTACGCCACAAAATACAGAATCACTACTCCCTCTGTTTCGGTTTACAAGTCCTGCACGTAGTTCTATGTCGCCAATTGAGCAACTTAATATGATGTATATATTACAAAAAATATATCATCGGAAACTTTAGACTTTATATTTTTCAATGATATAATTTTTTATATTATATAATTTAAATTATATAGGTCAAATTGATAACCTAGATATACGCGTAGGACTTGTAAACCGAAACGGAGGGAGTACCAATGACTCCACTACACCCTTCCTGCTTTGATTAACACCGATCACAGACCAGTATCGCTCTGACCTGGTAGACGATATTCAGAAGAGCATGGTTTTTCCGTGCCAAATATATAGGACAATGGATACAATATCCATTTTATGGTACCATCTACACCTTACTCACAAAATGGTAGTGTTAGTAGGAAGATATGAATATGTATTTTCTAAATACACCACACTCTAACTTGGTTAGAACTTTATTTGAAAATGTCCTAGTTTCTCTGCTTTAAATCTACCATTTTTGCCAACTATGGAGAACGGAGGAGTATCTTTCAAGAATGGAGCAAGTAGCAACGATGCAACACCATAAATCAGGTGTTTTTAACGTGGGTTAAATTAAAAACAACATCCTAAGCACTTTGATTTGTAATTTGCGCAGGCTTCGACAAAATTTTGTGTACTCCATTAGGAGTGATGAATCACACCGACATCTCCAATTGTTTTCTCCCCTAATCGAGCTTTCTAGTATATCGAACATGCTCCAAACATAATTCAATATGCTTCTGTGCTACATTATACATGGTCCAACCACTTGTTTGCAATGTACTGCCTACTTTTTAAAATACATGGCGTATAGCTTTTGGTTAAAGTCAAACTCTATAAAGTTACATTATACATATAATACTGAATACATATAATATACTCCGTATCCATATTCTTTATGAACATTCTAGTAATATAATTTTTGTATTATAAATATTGATGTGTTTTATACGTTACTTGGTTCAACTTTACAAAGTCAAACCGACAAAAATGTAATTTCGCCAAAAACAAATTGATAAAAATGCACGCAATGTATTTTACTCACAGTTGGCAGTTCATCCAGAGAATGCCCAAGTCTGAAACCGGAGAATCCCACGAGAACACGTAACCGCTGCTGCTCCGGCCCGTTTGACACCACCAAACCCCGAAACCCCCCATCCTCCACCTCCAGCAACGAACCCTCTCTGTCCCTCTCGCCTCCATCCTCCCGCGAATCCTTGTCCCCCAAGCCTGAAATCCATTTCCACCCGAATCGAACTGCAGATCCTCCCGCAGGCACAGGAACTGGTCGCGAACCCTAGCCCGATGAAGCCGATCCGGCTGCCCGAGCCCCCTGGCACCGGAATGGAGACCCCGGAGATCTTCACCGGCGGCGGCGCCAACGTCGTCCGCCGCGCCGTCGTCATGGCCAGAGGCTCCCCCAGCGCCGAGAGCCAGTGCCTCGGTCTCGTCCGCGCCCTCGGCCTCGCGGACCACCTCGCCCTCTACGTCAGTAACCCCCCACCCCCTACCTCCCACAGCCTACTACTGTTTCGTCGCATTTCCATTCCTGTGCAGCCGCGGGCTCTGTTTCGATTTCCTTGTCTCAGGCGTCAGGTTGCTGCGAAAATTAGTTCCTGTTAATTAATTCGTCTCCGGCTTGGCTTGCAGCGTGTGACAAGGCCGAGCGGGGGGATCAACGAGTGGCTGCACTTCCTCCCAATTTCCATGCACAAGCTAATAGACCAGGTGCTCAGGCAGCTCTTCCGCAACACGAGGTTCGCGATTGTGGTTCAGGGGAGGAAGCCGTACCGTGTCCTGAATGGCGGATATGTGGGGCTGTCTTCTGTTCTGGAGGTGGATACCAAGAAGATCGTGGCCACGGCTCGTGATACATTCGACAAGTAATGACTCTTTTCCTTTTATGCCTTTGACTCTTTCCCTTTATTTGTATGAAATGAAATAGTAGCATATGTTGGGGATTTTGTTTTTGCTCGGGTGGCCACGTTGAATCACTGAAATGGTCTATGTAGTCCATGAGTTTCGACAAAACTAGTTAAATTGGGCTTTGTTATGCTGACTGTTTAGAAGTTACAACACATAGGAGTTCCAGCAAAGGCACCTAATTTGCTTCTGTTTTGGTGTAACTGTTTCATTTTTTTTAACATGTTGTCATTACATATGGAATGCCCACACCTTTTTTATGGATTTTCCAGTCATATAATTATGTGCAATGTGGTTCAAGGAGGAAACACTGGGACCTTCTGTTCTGACACTTGGAATATTATTCATGTGTGTCAATCGATTTTCTTGTCACAAATCAAGACTAGCGAGTTGAATATTTTGTATAGGATACATGTTGAACTGTCGCTTCTTGCTCTCATTTTCAGATATTTGTTTTAAGTTCTCAGATCTAGGTAGCACAACTTGCTTCTAAAACAATGCTAAGCTATTAACATGGCACATTGACGATTCTTTCAGGGAAGGCCCAACGTTAGTCGTTGCTTGTGGCTGGGACACCATATCATATTCAAGTTCAATAAGGCATTTAGCTTCAGATAATGTGTTTGTCATTCAGGTGGTATTCAAAACTAGTTTTTCTGGGTCTCACTATTATTGTTAATTTCACCGAACAAAAACACAAACCAACTGCTTACGATAATTTTTTTAATCTAATTCCGATAGTGTTCTTTGAATTTCAGATACAGCACCCCAGGTCTCGCCTTGAGAGGTTTGATTTGGTGGTCGCTCCTCGTCATGATTACTATGCTTTAACCGCCAGTGGGCAGCAAGAGGTTCCACGCCTGTTCCGGAGATGGATTACTCCACAAGAACCACCTGGGAGTAATGTGGTATGTGTCTCACATATTACTCATAAATGGAAAACCGTGTGCTGTGTGGCATTTTAATTCTGGACTTTGGAAGTTCAGGTGCTTACTGTCGGTGCACTACACCAAGCTGATTCTGCTGCTCTACGTCTCGCCGCTATAGCCTGGCATGATGAACTTGCCCCTTTACCGAAGCCATTGCTGATTGTCAACATTGGAGGACCCACAAGTAGTTCCCACCCCTTCTCTCTCTCTCTCTCTCTCTCTCATATTGCACTTGCCATTATATGTGAGTTTGCATATGATAGTGTTGTTTTGAGTCAGAGGCCAAGTAAAACTAGACAAACTTCAAAGGCTGCATTCTAATGGTTACCCAAACCCAAGGAAAATCCCTTGTTGAGGACATGCACACAAAAAGAATCAAGGCTATGGCTACTCTAATGCATATTTTGGTAAATAGTTACTGGAGCACTTCTTCATTTTCAGGATCTCATGTTTGATGCGCTTGCTTATTGTCTAGGGAGATTTGATATCTGGGTGATTGTAGAAAGGGGAAAGTATGTTACTAGTAGCTTTTGCATTAATAAAGTTATGGGATTGTTTTGGTTGATAAGGGGTACAACAAAAATACCTTACCTTCATCAAAACAAAAGGTGAACTTTTCGTTATTTTTTTTACATTTTTGTTCCCCACCAATTTTTTTAGCTCCAGGATTAATGTGGTATTGATTTGTTGATTCCGATATCTCACTTTACCATGTTATCCATTTCACAAAATATAAAGGCTAGATCTATGTTCAGCTGGCCGTCATACTTTTGTTGCTACATGTATAATAATGTTGTAACATTCAATTAGATACTACCTCTGTTCCAATGAATATGGCTTATATGTTTTTTCTAAAACTCAAACTACGTAAATTTTGACTAAGTTTTTAGAAGAAATCATTAATTTGTACAATCCAAAATTAACACCGTTTGCTACATCATGAAATATATTTTCATATGATATCTATATAATATTATAATTCTTGATAGTTTTTTCTAAAAGTTTGGTCAAATGTTACTTAGCTTCTCAAATAAAAGGCCTTATTCATTGGAACGGAAGGATTAACGAGTTATTTTTCTGTTCAAAATAAAAACAAGTTATTTCGCGTGCTTACAAGTCGGCTGGACAGTGTCTAGTAAAATGAAAACCACACCTTTGACATTGCTCTAAAATATTGATTAGTTGATGCTGATATACCATTTTACCATGCTATCCTGGATTTCATTTCATAAAATATAAATATTAGATCCAAGAAGTTCACCTAGTTGAATATTTATAATGTAGTGCAACATTTATTTGGATAACGAGTTAATTTGCGTGCTTGCAAGTTATGGCCTGCCATCATGTACTCCATAGTAGATTAATATGAGGACCACAACTTTGACATTGTTTGTAAAATGCTTGTGTAAATCGGTTGCTGCCAGGTGGGCTATGGTTGTGCTGCACCACTCTACCTCTCAAATCCTATAGTGAACTTATGCATCAAATAAACTCAGGTTCAACAAGCTGCGAGGTGGGGGGTGGGCTTGTAAATCAGATATGTTTATTAGTTAACCATGGGCACACCCACAATCTTTTTCTTTCTTTATGTCTTGTAAAAAGTATTATGAACTACCCTATCTAGGACGAATTTTTTCCTCTCTAACTTGTGGAGTGGTAGCGACATGCATGCTGGCCTTTAAGCATACTTTTTTTTCTTATTGTGCTTCTCTGATTGCAGTTTTTGCATGGTGTGAATGATTGATTTTCATGCTCAGATCCAAAGCAATCTAATATTTTTTCTAATGCTCAGGAAATTGTAAGTATGGTGTAGACCTTGCCAGGCAGCTCATAACTTCACTGGATAATGTGCTAGGCAGCTGTGGGAGTGTCAGAATTTCATTCTCCAGGAGAACACCACAAAAGGTAGAATTTTTGGTAATGTGTTTGTTTGTTACACTAAGGCAGTGAACTTGACAGTTGTTTTTAATTGTCTCCTGGCAGGTCTCTGATATTATACATAAAGAGTTTGCTGAACATCCTAAGGTCTATATCTGGGACGGGGAAGGTAGATTCTGAAAAATAGTACCTACATTTTCAGCCTTTATGTTCTTTAGCAAGTTGTCCAACTTGTGACGATCCAATTTTATCTGTACAGAACCTAACCCACACCTGGGGCATCTTGCGTGGGCTGATGCTTTTGTCGTAACAGCAGACTCGATAAGTATGCTAAGTGAGGCCTGCAGCACAGGGTAAAATGTTTTTTTCTATCTGCGTGACTTCTGGCTAGTACCCACCTCCTTTACAGGGTTGAATGACTAGCTTCAATCACATTCTAACAGGAAGCCTGTTTATGTTATTGGGACCGAGCATTGTACATGGAAGTTTTCAGCTTTCCACAAGACTCTACGGGACCGAGGGGTTGTCCGCCCTTTCACTGGATTGGAAGATGTAAGTCTGTCAGTCAGTTAAATAAAAAAAATGCATCTTCTTGATAAAGCATATCCTGTCTCAGCATATTTGTTTCTTGAAACATGGTTATAGTACTAATCATTCAACTTTTTAATACAAAATCCTGGACCTTTTCCCTTGAGCTTAATCTCTCTGTATCTTAGATTCATATACTCTCTCCGTCCCAAAAAGGATGTCGCAGATTGCGACATCCTTTTTGGGCGGAGGGACTATATTTTACTAGTTATGATCCTAACGGTGAAATTAGTTTCCCTTTTTGTACTTGCCTTATGAACTTCCATTATATGTGAATTCATTTAAACAGTTAGGATCACACTAGCGCAGATGTTTTTTTTTGCTTGTTCCTGTTATCAATTAGATTCCCAGCAGCAATTACTATAGCTGTGGCTAAATCTGATAATCGTTTTAGTTTAACCTGTTTGGATGGTTTGGTTTCCCGCTTTGAGTTTAATCAGTTGGGTGGGAATGGGCTGAGTCCGTCAGACGGTTGGGGATGTATTTGGTTTGTGAAAAGAACAGTTGTATGAGTCTGAACAGTTTCGGGTGAAACTGATTTAAACTTTGGGTTAAGACCCGGTTTCTCAAATGGGTCTAGCAGTTTTATTTAAACCAGCGTCTGGGTGCGAAAGCAAAAGTTAGATTTGACTAGCCAGATGTCTTTTCCTGTCTGTCGCGTGCACGTGTTGTATTACACCAACAGTCAAAGATTGACTAACTAGTTTCGTTTGCAAAACGAGCTAGCTCAGGGTTTTGCCGTAGGCCTAGCTAGCTAGAAGAGCTAGCTTTGCTACAACGTCCGTGTGCGTCAACTTGCCGTGGTCAATAGCGTCGGCAGGAAACAATTCTCGGCGCCAAATAATTTCTCTGAGTTAATCGGCAAGAAGGGTGGAACGGGACCGTGACAGCAGTTTAAAACCAAAACAACGGAATGGGTTGAACCTGTAGGTCAGTGAGTGGATTGATTTTGGTTTGGATGAGCAGGGCTTACAATTTGGTTTAGTTCTGGTTCTGCGGAGTGTCCAGTGGTGTGGTTTAGTTCTGGTTCTGAAGTCTACGTTGAGTAGGTATGGTCTAGGTTTGGTTTAGTTATAGGACCATTGCCAGGCTTAGCTGTGGCTGTGCAGTGTATTAATGACAAGGCTCAAACGAATATACATAAGAACTATATTCGTGTTGTGCATGAATTCTGTTAGATGGTTAGTGCAAGTTCTATGGCATGATGGTATTATATGATTCATATTGCATATGTTATCCCACCATCCATAAGATTCTTGCAGGTATACTGGTGGAATTCTACTCCCTCCGTTCCTTAATATAGTTAGTTTTAGCAAACTAAATTAGTTTTGCTAAAACGTCTTATATTAAGAAACAGAGGAAATAGAAGCCAGTAAAATAACGTGTAGTACTATTGAAAGTAGCTTCATATTGCAGGAAGTCTTTCATAAGCATGTACATGCATTTATCAACTGTCTTTCTTTTCCTTGTAGATTTCAAATAGCTGGAGCTACCCTCCCTTAAATGATGCTATTGAAGTAGCTACACGGGTTCGCGAGGTGATTGCAAAACGAGGGTGGACAGTGGGATGATATTGATCATACTTAGGCTAGGTGTGTATTATTCTGTGTCAACTTCTCTTCTGAGCTCATGCAGTAAATTATACAGTTTGGTTAACAGAGTCACGTGTATTGAGGATGAATAATCTTATAGGCATAGCCATGGAATGGCTTGTACACAAGCTGAGTTTTTTTATGGTACTCTCTGCCCAATTTTTGAGCGATTGCACAGTTCCCAGGAAATGTATTTATTTTGGCGCCGTCTTGCCTCTTCATGTATACTTCTAACGCTGAAGGAAAGAAACCAACAGAACTGGAAGTGAAACTTCAGTCTTTATGACTCCCAGGAGCTCTATACGTGTTGTGAATTATTAGGCTTATGGCCTGATCTTGTTGTTTTCTTCAAGTCAAGAGTTCCACTTGTTGCAATACTTCATATGGAGCATAAAAATTGAGGCGTTCTGTAATTTTTCCGTGCATGACTTCTGCTGCCGTTTATTTGTTTTCGTAATATTCTAGGCTCTTTTGCACTCGAGTGCTATTGCAGCACTGCTTCGTGTTTGTGCTGATGTAGACAAATGCTTGCAACTTAATTTTCTGGTTTAATGGTTTGTAACTCTCTGTGAATGCTGGTTTGTGTCCTCGCAGTGTAATGGTGATAGTTTGCTCTCTCATCTGTGAAAAACAATCGATTGGAATGACACAACGTACGTTGTGACAGCAAAAACCACCATTTGGCACTGCATTATCTGAAATCATATCGCTGCATTTTACGCATCTTGGTCAGATTGATCTTTTCTAGTACGATCTTCAATAGACACGATTAAGAATTTAAAGGTTAGACTAGAAAATTTGCTAGATAAGAATGCATTAACCAGCAGCAATTCACGCGATCCCCCGTATCTATCAGAATATTTTCTTTCCAATCACGGTCACGACAAAAACCATTGAAAAGCATGCATTTTGGTGGGTGTTTGATGACTTTGCTCCAAATATGATGGTTTTTTGTAATTTACTCCGCAACACACCATCCATTTCAATTCGCTTTCTAGCTACCTTGTCCATGGCTCGCAGGTGAAGGGTCGGAAAGAGACCGTCAAGGGACACACCATGGGTATCGCATTGGAGGTGTGGCCGTAGCTCCTGGAGGCTGTTCGCATTATCGACCGTTACAAGTCCATGTCCGAGCTCGACCAGCGGAAGAAGATGGACGGGGAAGACTATGTCCTGGAGCAGTGGAGCGCATCGGCGAGATGAAGGAGCAACTATGCAAGGCGGAGCGCGTCAACCACCACCGCGAGACCATGCTGCTCCTCCACGACGCCATGGTCGTCTGCTGCCGGAGCTTCGAGGGCCTCACCATCGAGCAGCTCATCGGCATAGGCTGGACGACGGAGAATCTTGTGAAGAAGATCAAGGACTGCATCGCGTACCGCAGTGGAAGCGGGAGCGCTTTGGCAGTGTCGGCGGTCGGCGCCGGTGGCTACGTGATGCATGCAGCTCGATCGGTAACATGTTTGCAAGATTTGGCTGGGCTCATCTGGGTACGTACTTATTTTCCTCCCGTGTGAGGGGGGACTCCTTGGATGCAGTGTTGGCATCAAAATATGGGTGGGTCTAATCTTCAGCCGGCTGAGAATTGGCAGGTGATGTCACCCTATTCAGTTGCAGCTAAAAAATCTCAGTTGCAACCTTGCTCGCAACTGAAAATCTCATTTGCAACACCACTTGCAACTCACATGATGCATGAATCACGATACAAATCCAGTGGATAAGGACCTGAGCGCTAACTTACCGAGAATTAGCCAAATCTTCAAAATATATAATTCAGTAGGATGTATGTCAAAATTTGACAGGTCCCAAGACTAAGCATCATTTTTATGTTTTTATATGTCCAAGTTATTTTTAAAGTTCCAATTTCACCCCCAAAGAGGACATCCTTTGGCTCTTCTTCCCGTTTATTAATCCCCGCATCTATTCAAAGGAAAAACTGCGGCGCGATGCCTTCCGTGCAGTTGCATTCGGTTTGATAATTTGAGCTATTGATTTACTCTCTTCATTTACAAATATAAGACATTTTGGCTTTGTGAAATTAATATACAGTATCTAAAAACCTTTTAGTATATAAGTTCAGTCCAAAACTCTACGAACCTATATACTATAAAACGTCTAGATACATTCGATCCAGAAAGCCAAAACGTCTTATATTTCTAAACGGAAGGAGTAGATTCTAGAAACTATCCTCTATGCTTTGAAAATTGAGTAGGCGTGATCTCTGAACAGGTCTTGAACGGCCGAGTAATAATATACGCTGGCTGCATTATGATTGCCTAACCATAATTTGACAGAGATGTATTATTGTCCGTTAGACAGCAAACAAACCTCGCGAATATAGTTGGCAAATAATAAACAAGATGTTTTTTTTATCGATGTAAAGAAGATGTTTACACACCTTTCGCAGTATCCGACAGATTAGTGTTTGTAGACTAGGGCATATAAAATTGTAATGAAGACGCATCTTTCCTTAGTCCTCTATTTCCTCTTACGTACTGTTATCTCTAAGTTTTAGTTGAAAAATTGTGCTAAGGTCATCCTTAACTAAGGAAAGCCAATGTTTTATTTTGGACTTATTATCTCTCTCTTGAATAGAGCAGAGATCTAACGATTGCAACTGTGAGGAAGGCTCATGCAGCTCCATTGTACGTGCGTTAGAGCTAGTGTAAACTTTGTGGTCTTCGACTGCACAAATCCACAGCGGCACCCAGGCACCATGGTGTTCTTCTTTTCAAAAGTTTGAAAAACCTATTTACAAAACTCTAAAAATTCTGAAAACAAATAGGCACTAACATATAACATTCAGAAGGTACGGCGGAAATTTCGGCAAACAATATGTTGTATTTTGGAAATACAAAAAAGGCATTTTCTAACAGAAAAATGTTATCATTAACTAGATATATACGAATCTAGTTAATGTTGAGGCCATTAATATGAAATAGAGGGAGTATCAGAAATTTCTTTTTCTTTTTTATAGCCCAAAATAAAACGAGTTTAGTACCGAAACTTGTTATGATTATTCAAACCATATATATGTATCCCCATAAAAAAAAGTGATTTTTTGAAACCCAAAAATATAAATTTTGAAAATTTCAAACAAAGGCCACGCCGGTGCCCGGGTGCCAGAAGTCAAGTCCTCATTCTCTTGGACTGCCCGAATTTTGAGGTCGAATAGTACAAATGGGATCTCACTTCAGTATCAGTAATCAAATTTCAGCACTCCTTTTTTCCCTTTTGTTTTAGAGGAAAAACTGTGGTACATGTTTCATAAGCTACACATGCGCAGTGCAACATGTGAACTCACATGTGAACTCAAAAGAAGAAGAAACAACATGTGAACTCACATGCTATAAAAAAAAGTGAACCTACATACTATCTCGACGATCCGTACAATTGATATATACCGGAAAAAACGGCTATTTTATAAGATCAAAAGAATCTGAGAAAGAATCTGCGGGGTGTTGGTGTTTTGTCTGGATTGAGAGATGGGATGGCACGCACGGTAGACTGTCTATCTACTACCGTAGCACGACGGAGGCGACGAAGCTGAGCACGGCGACGGCGCTTACGGCGGAGCAGCACAGGTCGACGAGCACCTCCCTTCTGGCCTTGGACTCCTTCCTGCCCCTCTTGCTCCTGACGAAGTCGTCGTACCTCCTCTTGGCCTCCTCCGGTTCCTTGTCCCCTCCTTTCCTGGGCCCGGCCATCGCGGCCGCGAGAAGCCGCAGGGTCCCCTCGCCGCTGGCCGCGGCGCCGTCGGCGTCCTCGACGGCGAGGCCGACCTCCCGGAGGCAGCCGGTCTCCTCGGAGCAGGCGACGGTGGCCTCGAACTTGCACCCGCCGAGCACCACCGCGAACCGCACCAGCGTGTCGCCCGTGTACCAGTGCCTGTCCACGGCCACCGCGCGCCGGCTCGACACGTTCACGGCCCGGCCGCTGCTGGGGTCGACGACGATCCAGCTCAGCTGTAGCTCTGAAGGGGAGATCGAGGCAGCCGGCGCCGGGCTCTTGCGGTCCACGGCGTCGAGGCTGAAGGGCGAGGTGAGGAACCAGGAGGAGGTCGTGGAGGTCTCGAGCACCCGGGAGAAGATGGGGGCTCCGTTGTGGTAGACGTCCACCGCGGAGATGAGCTCGCCCGGGAGGCGCTGGTCGGCGTCTGCGGAGGGAACGGGAGCGGCGGCAGAGTCGGCCGGGAACGGGAAGGCGTCGGCGAAGAGGCGTTGCGGGGAGAGAGAGACGGCCGCGGAGCCGAGGATGGTGGTGGTCTGTAGCGACGGCCACTGCGCGAGGCAGAGCGCGCGCCACGTGTCCGGGTCGGCGGCGAGCGAGCGGAGGCCCGACGTGGCGCAGCTCGCGGCCGCCAGGGACGGGCCGTCCAGGCGGCGCAGCGCGCAGGACAGCACGTCGAACGGCAGGTCCTCCACGGTGGTCGGCATTTTCCTGGCCTCGAGGTCGGTGATCGGTCGGCTCTCTACGTACGTATACTCTTGCTACGATCCGGTGTCAGCCAGAGGCAGGAGGTCGAACTGCACTCTCCGAACTCCAGACGCCGATCGATCGAGCGGGAAGGAATGCGATGGGTGGAGATGCGATGGGGGAGCTCTTTATATAGGGGGTGCGCAACGCGCGGTTTATAATTCGTTTATTTTTTTTCTCATTTGGTGCCGTGGCTGCTGATGTGACGCGCGCCTTGTCGTGCCCTCCCTGTTGGCCATGGTGAGAACGACGCCGGCCGTGACAGCCCGGCAGGCCGGGCACGCCCGGCCAACGGGACCTTGCCTTGCCGCGCGGGTCAACGGATGCGCCGAGCCGGGACGGCCGGGGTCGCGGACAGCGGACGTGCCTGCGGGGAAGTCGGGGTTCTGAAATCTGAACGGACAGTTTTGTTCGTGCCAGACAGCTCTACGGTTTAGCCCGTAGCGCCCGGCGCCGCAGACGGAGGCCGGACGCGCGCAATCGGCGTGCGTGCTCGCGCGCACCCGCACCGGCACCCGCTGCCGTCCGAGCGGCGCCTGCGCGCTCATGCGTCGAGCACCGCGCCCTGCCAAATGGAACGAACCGGGCGAGGCAGTTGTGCTCCTGCTGTCATTCATTCCGTCCAAAAAAAACCCACATCTTGTGCGTCTGCCAGATCGACATAGGCACGACCAGCCCGCAAGGTCCCTGTCATCTACGAGCGAGCCGTCCAGCTCAAGATTAGCTGAGTTTGAAGCAGCCTCTGCAACCAGATTGGCCTCGCGATAAAGCATTAGGTTAAGTTCTGCCGTATGGATAGGGACATTCTTATCTCATCCCCACTTTGCGTCTACGGTCCCCGGAGCATTGGCCGGCATAGCCAGTCCTTGCCTGGCGTCGCGCGCTTTACTTTCTTTCGTTAGTCGTCAGGCCGGCCTCGTTTCTCCACGGCATTTCTCTATGTCCGAACTCCGAAAGCGCGCTCGTTCGTCATTTCTTCACCGGTCCCTGTCGTTTATTATGCTTCAGCTCTTGTGACTTGTGGTCCACAACATTATTCAGCGAAAATTTACATTCTTTCTGAGAATCTTGACTAACTAGTACTAGTATATAGGATAAAACATCAACTACTATAATACCAAACGTATATAATATGCAAATGTTTTTTTATTATGGCTATAGTAATTCGGAATTGATATTATAAGTTCAAATATTTTTCTACTTAATTGGTCGAATTTTATTGACTTTGGCTAACTGTAATATGCGGAGTAATATGAATAGGAGGAAGTATTTGAAAACTTTACCTTCGAGGATGGGTGTTGTGTAGGATTGAGAAGAATGGGAGGGGCTTCATTTGGATGAAGCGTGGTTCAACACCGAGGGTTAGGATCGAACGACTCCTTGGTGAACTCTTGATGGGCTTGCGGGCCGGAGGACCTAGGAAGGCTTGGGGAAATGCATTTGGGCAATCCACCTCGAGGACCCCTAACTCCCACACTCCCAATCCACCTCGTCTCTAACTCCATTTTCACCAAAATCCTCCCACGAGAATTTTCTTCACCCACTCTGTTCAAAAATTGTAACGGCCCAGACAACATGGGTTGTTCGGCCATTCTCACACGGTCACACCTTATTTGTCTCTAGGTCGAAGTCATCAAACACCTAGTCGTCGATTGTCCGTGGTACTCCTAGATTTAAGTTCATACCGGTACGTACGACTAGTACCGCCGCCAGGAGACCAAGAAGACAGAAAACCATCTAGGGTTCCATACCTCTCGCCGGCAACGTCGTCGGTCCGCTCCGCCTCCGGTGGCCTTAGGGCCTTCGAGGTGTGGCGGACCACGGCCTCTCGTCGGCGGGAGGTTTTCCGTTCTTGTTTCGTATGGATGTTGAGGCGACGGCTATGTCCTGGAGTCAGAATAAGATCCTTCCCGCTCTATCCTCGTTCCAGTGGTGCATCTAGCGCTAGAGGAGAGCGCGTGGAGTCGTTTGTCCGGCGGATATCCTGGGATTCTGTCCGTTTTTGTGTTCGTCGGTTTGTTTTCAGGTCAGTCTTTTCCAATCTACGGATGTCATCATTGTCGATGGTTGCGGCTCTAGTGTGCTGGTCCTTTGTGGCCTTAGCACGACGACTTCCCGTCTGTCTACTACAACAAACTCTACTACGACAAGCTTTGCCCGGCTCTGGTGATGGAGGGGCGAAGACGGTGGCGCGCCTTCGGCTCGCTCTAGTTTTGTAGTCGTCTCTAGGTGGTCCAACGACCTATTTGTAACTTTTATTACTTTTGGGTCTTTTTGTACTACTGTTGATGATTAATATTAGATTGTAAAATTTTGCAAAAAAAAACAATGCTCATTTGTAAAATAAAAACCCACAAATGGGAAAACCTAGACCAAAAAAAATCTCAAAAGTGAAAATCTGGTCCACGATATGTAAAAACATATATGTAACAACATCGCGGTCAACCTCAATCATTTACGCATACCCTAGCTCTCGTTCGATCAATGTTACCACCACCCGCAGAAGCTTTCGTGGATAGAATGTAGAGAGGGAGAGGTTGAAGATAAATGATGTAGTATGAGACATGGGAGAGTGCGTGTGAGGAGGGCAAGATATTAACATTTGATATGCCAAATACTCAACTTAGGTAGGGCTCTATCAGTTAGTGGGACACACTTGGACCAGTCTCACACGCCGAACCCAAAATCAACATCGCATATTTTACATGGTGTAATGATAATTACCCTAGTAGTTCTAGCGAGCTAGAACAACGCATTTGTGCGCTTCATACAATCTGCATTGTGCTTAGAATTGCAACATTCTTGCCACAAGCCACGATAATCTGATCCTCAAGCGAAAACAACTTTACATGACACTTTCGTGATGTTATAATTGCGACAAGTACATAACAAAGAACGGAAACAAAATCATAGCAAGGGGACATAGATTTAACGTGGAAAAACCTCTCCAACAAAGAGAGGGAAAAACCACGGGCCAGCCAGCGAAAGTTCACTATATCGAGGAGTGTTTACAAACGCCGGGGATTTCACAGATGCAACTCATCTCGACCGGCGGATTACAAGAGGTTTATATATCAGTGGAAACTGCGGTGACCCAGCATACCACTGCATGATGTAGTACACTATAGTCGTTGACATAACACCAATGAAACACCGTTCAGTAGTATTACATCCCTCAGAGTGGTACAACAGAAACACAGCAGGTCCAAGACATGACTATAGCTTACAATTCAACTCTTTACACAAGATCCAGAGAACACTCTAGGTTAAAGAGAGAGGAAGAAACTTCTTACAAAGAAGAATTAGAAATAAACAACTCAAAAACTATCATACTAATAAGACTAGTATCTGAACTATTGGTCTGACATTGCTGCTATTGCAATACACTACAGAAATAGGTTCCATGGCTAGAAATTATATTCCTATCTAATCAGTAACTTCGTCTTCACTTGAGTTGATGTATATGTTGACTTTCTTGATTTCATTGAAGAGCTTTACCTTTGATGATGATTCCTGGAGCATAACTTGATGTAGACATCGTTTGTACTGGTTTTAGAACCTAGCAAGGGTTAAAAAGATACGTTGAGTACGAGCGTACTCAGCAAGTTCACTAGAAAAGGAGTGTTTGATGCACTATATCTATAGCCACAGACCGTAGGTCGTAGGCAATGCAAGTTTTCGTAAACATTTCTTCAAAGGTTGCTTTTGTTCTAAAAAGCTATGTCCGTCAGCCTTCACGGATTTACGAGAACTTTCATGGAGTTCCTTTCCCGCCGCGTTCACAACACCTTCCCGGAACAGGGAGTAACAAGTTACAGTTCTTACACTCTGCAGAGGTGTGTTACTTTACCCATGAGAGACCTTAGCCTTGTTGCACAACCAAGTCATGACCTTGTCCATACTTCTTTGGTATGGGGCCCAGTCTAAGATCCAAGCCAATCACTGCCCCCTTCACGACCTCACATGCCTCCTTGGTGTACACCATGCCCACCCATTGAATTACGGCAATGGTTTATACAGACCGTTAGATGCCAGAACTATCGTGGGACGATGAGGCTTCCCACACATATGCTGCATATCCTCTATGAATTACCAATTAATATGCATGCTACGAGTGATAACAGCCACGACCCGCACATCCGGCTACATGCGAGAGGAAGAAGATACAGCTGACTTCTCTGTCCCATTCCAAATCTCATGGTTAACGCGTGATATACGACGCAAGAATCACTGGCGACATTGGTTGTTAAGTCCTAGATAATATGTTCCTTTACCACCGAAACTTTCATAGTAGGTTATTACCTCATGGTAAATAACCTATAATCACATTATTATGAAAATAGTGTTTTCGGACCTTTTTCAAATACAGGTGATGACAACACTGGATTTGTAAAATACTTTATAGAAAATAATCAAAGGACATGAGCAAGTGTGAACTTGCCTTTTGTGATTGCAAGATTATGCACTCACGGTCTTCGAGACGGCATAAGATCCAATATCTGAAAACTGCATCATTTGTCCAGTAAGGACTAATGTTTAATGTAGCAAGATGCAGTTATGCATAAGTAATGATATGCATTTTGTAAAACTCCCAAAGTGAATCCCCAATACTTTGAGTGAAGTGAATTCAAGTGATTCTTTTAAGAGTTGGTTTATCTTCAAATTTTACTTTATAAGTAATGACCTTCATAAGGAACTTAAGTGTTAACAATTAAAAATATACAAGTAAAGTATAAGATTATGTGATTATGGTTAATTGTCATCTGGTGACTATTGATAAACATCCTTGGGATTGAGTTTTTAAGAATTGAAGAACTTATTATGAGCTTATTGTTTGAAGTGGCAAAAAGAATAACATTTGAAGAGAAGATTTCCTTCCTAAGGTTTAAAGAACCCTGATAGCTTTTAGAATATGATGGATAGAATGTGATTGATGTTGTTTATGCTTGCCTGAATAGTCTGGACTTGAGATGCTTTATGTCTTAATTGAAATAGACCAAAGTTAACTATAAAAACATAAGTAGTGCATTAGACTTGATGTTTATAAGCTTTGAGACTAAAGTTAACTTTAAAAGGGTAAGTAAACTTAAGATTTAATATGTTTTAATTATTCCCAAGTTTTAGATTTATGATAGGTATAACTATGGTGTGGAATTATTCAATTTATATTTTAGTGAATGATTAGATTAAATTTGTTTTGCTATTCTGGAAAGAATAGGTATTTATTTAATGGAAACATAATTAGATGATCTTAGTGATTTGTTAGAATTTAAAGTTATGTTAATAGTGGTTAAAATATAATGATTATTCACCATATTATATAAAGGAGTGATACCCAATGTTTATTTAAAAGAGTTTTTTAATAAGATTTTTAAAAGACTATTTTGAAGTTAAAAGTTATACTTAAGTTTGATTATGAATTTAAGTTATGGGTTTGGAATTAGTACAAAGACACTAATTGCTCAAGGTTTTATAAGAATTGTTATTATTTCTTACTTAACAATTGTTTTAAAGAATTCACAAAATAGGTATTAGATAAGGATTTATTATTTAAAATATTAAAGACTTTTCTAATAATATATTTAATATTTTTCTAGTGTAATATATTTATTCAAGACCTTAAAAATGATTTTTATTTAATTTTAAGTATTATTTTTATGTTTATAAAATTCCATAAAGGATTAAATGTATTTAAATATTTACTTCAAATTTTATTTATAAAAAAGTTGAGTTAGTATTTTTATAAAATAGTGGATTTATTTTTATACACAAAAATGATTTTTATTTATTTTCAGGATTTTTCCTTATTTTATGAAATTTCACTTAGGATTTAATGGTGTTAATATTTATTTGCTTTATTTTTTATTTACAGTAAATTTATATTTTTATTAAGTAACTCTTACTTTGGTGATGATTTTAATATTTTATATGTATTCTTACGAGGTATCCCTATTTTTAGAAAATTCCTTAAAGTGTTTCTTACATTAAACTATTTAATTTAAGTTTTATTATATTTTATTTATTTTTTACATTAAATTTTATTTAGTTATTCTTTTGGAACTGGGCTCAGCCCGTGAGCCATCCCAGCCCATTAACGCATTTGGCCCACTAGACTTGGGTCAATACTGACCCAAGTACATCTCCCTCACACGCACCCCGCACGCGACGGTCACACCTCTCCCCTCTCGTTCCTCTCTGGCCGCCATCGCCATTGTTACCCAACAATTCCGGCGGTGTAGACCGTCCCGGTTACCACCACTGGTCGTCGGAGCTCTGCCTCCTTCTATACGACTTGGCCCTCCAGTTCGATTTGACTCTAAGGCTATAACGGGCTCGCCCTATCTTCTTTCTGGTGCTAGGTTTTCGATTTTGAGCTTGCGGTGGTGCCCCGGGACACTAATGGACTACATGTTGCGGCTTGGTGCAGGTCGAGTGTCACCACGCTCCCTGTGCCGCCGTGCCGTACCATACACCGACGACCCCATCTGCTTCCTCTTCAATCTCTAAGCGAGGACCACGGGTAAGTGGAAAGTCTCTTTTTCTTTTCTCCACTTGATTCCTCTCTAGAGTTCTCTCTGTGATGATAGGATTATCCTAAATAGCACAGATGCTCTGTCCTAGTGTTTGTGTGATAAGGATATGATTTCCTTTGAACTGCTAAGTGGAGGAAACTATGTTGATGAAAAATATTGGATGGCTTGTGGTTATTAAACCCTTGTATTTCCATCTATACAAGAAGCTTGATCTTGTCCCAGATTAATGCACTTTAGTAAGGTTACTGGCCGTGATTAGTCTAGTGGCTCATGTCTGGTGACTTCTATGATATGGTTGGATTAGAGTGATTGATGGCTCAATCCTGCTAGCTGTAGTGTTACTTAACCATGCAGCCTGATTCATGGTTGATATTTGATTTAACGGTATGCTTGTATTGACAACAAAGCCAATAAAATAAGATTACTGGATGTATTGTTGGAGAATTGAGTTTTTCCTGTAAAGGAAGATGCTCTACAAGTATAACTTGCATATGCTGTTATTACTGTCAAGATGGCAGTGAAGTATCCAGATGATCTAGAAATGATTCCTGGTTTCATGGTCTAGGAAAATAATAGATCTTCTCTGGCTTCTTTTCTGGCTAAATTTCCAGTCCAATGCCAAGGATGCAAAATACTGAGGCTTGGATTCCCTTTGAAGAAAATACTGTGGTTGCCTTATTCTAGCTCTAGGATGTAATTAGCATAGCAACTCTATGCTCACTAAGAGCTTGCCTTTCAAATGATTTGTTTGCTGAAAATGATAAGAACTAATACCAATTTGGATCTATTGGTTAATCTGCTGCTAGCAGTGAGGGTAAATGAGTTGGTATTGTGACTGGTGTGAATTGTTTGGATGAGAATTTATGACTTGAATGCCCATGATGCATGGTCTGAGGCTAATTAACTCTGGAATGGGTTTTACATGGTTAAGGATCACTAGCCCTTGATTTTTGGTTGTGTACAATATGTTCCAGTCTATGATGCAAAGACTGAGACATTAAATCTTGATAAAATCAGATACTTACTTGGTTGCCTTCTACTCTCTATGATGAATTTGCATAGCACTTCTATGCAATTCTGAGAGATAAACTATTCTCCTACTCCCCTTTTGTTGTTGCTGATTCTGTGCTGTGATTTGTGTTTCCTAGTGGATCTTGTTCCTGGATGCTTCTTGATCCGATCCTCCATACAGCTCACTTGGCTTGCTCTTCTAATACTGCTGCCTTGCTCTTGATCAGACTACACATGTGAATCTTGTGCTCCTGAACCTTTTCCTTCTGGATCCTATAGAACTGGATTCTTGTGATTACCTATTCTCCTGTGATATGCCTCCTTTCCCCCTCCTACTACTTGATCTCCTCTTGGATGGCTTAAATAAGAAACCAGATGCTGTTTGGGTGGTGGGTTTGGTGATGGTGTGAAGAAATGAATGGGTGATCTTGTGGTGATGAGAAAGAACATGTGTTGTTCCTGAGGATGAACCAGTGATCTAAGTGTAGTTCTGGCTAAGTGTGGTGTGTGGAGAAACTCTGATCTGCTTCTAGCTTATCAGCTACGGCTGTGTGCTTACCTTTGTACTCCTTGTGATGCCTCTGTGCTTGACAGCACAACACCATGCAGATGAGTGAGCTGCTTGGGTGCTTGACTCAGCCCCAATGGATCAGATCAAGTGAAACTTGACATTTTTTGATTGTTTATCTTTTTACTATATCTGATTTGGTGAAATTTTCCCCTTGGCTTATGATGATTAGTCTGAAGCTTTCTTTGATTATAAGAACTGATTCTCCACTTGGCTCCTTCTTTAGCTTACTCAGTGATGAGTTTAAGCATATCATTTGTATGCTGAATCTGAGAGTAAAACTAACATTCCAACCCTTCCTTTTATTCTTTATTTTAGTTTGTCTTTTGTTTTATTTTCCAGGAATTAAGATCAGGGAAGGAACCTTCAGGACATGAACATTTATATGAGACTTCTTTATTATTTTGTAATTTTTCCTTCTTTTGTAAAGTGTATTATATATTTATTCATTGTTGTAATAATATTTGTAATATTTTCTTATTGTTTTAATTTCTTATTTTTACTTGAATATTGTAAAGACAATGTAATATGCATATTTTCTTGAAATTAAGTATTCCTTTATTTAATTCATTTATGTAATTCATTTTTACATTTATTTGTTTTATAGTAGTTTACTTTTATTCTTTATTGTAATTCTTCATTTTTTTGGGAACTTAATAAAAATAGTGTAATGTTTGTGCTATTGTAATAAAATGATACCTCTCTATTTCATTATCTTATTATCCCTTTGGTTCATAATTGTAAAGATAATATAATAATGTGTGATGTAAATAAGATTATTCTTTATCAATTATTGTTTATTATTTTATTATTATAATATCATATTACATTACTCATTTACTCATTTTATTTTATTTAAATTTGCACTATCTTTTATATTTGAATAAAAGATTATACCTTGTTTATAAATAGGAGTTCACCTCTTATTTTCCATTACAATTTAGTTTCCATTTGTTATTCCTTTTCAAATTCTTTTAGAATTCAGATTCATCAATTGAATACTCAAATTTGAATTTCCTTTCCCTCAAACACAAGAGTACAATAGAGGTCATGTCAAAATCCATCGCACTTGCCCTGATGTTTTCATCAGAGCAAGAGAGATCTCGATCCCTCTACAACTTCTTTAGTTTTGCGCGAAAATACCCCGGATTTTCTTATACATGAATGCAATGCACAAACATGTGTCCTGTCTATTTCGAGGTGCTAATCCTAGGATGTTATAGACTCTCCCCCTTAAAATAAACTTCGTCCTCGAAGTTCGTATACTCCCACGTTTCAGAATAAGGAATTGCCATTGTATTAATTATGGCATTTCTCAACTTCATGGTAACCTCAAATGGAAATAATCGTAGTATTTCATATCCGAATCTTTTTCTTTGGATTCTTATCATTCTTGGCAGTCTCCAACTTGTTGTCTTCAATACCCCAAAGTTCCTTTTACTTTACTCCCTAGGGGTATTTCCTTATTATGTAATCCTTAAGTTGGAGCTTCTTCTTTAGTTCATTCCCCCTGCTTAGGTATCCTAATCCAACTCCTTTACTTAATCATAAAACTTCCTTGCTATACTATATAAGGTTTAGGAAGCCTCACTAAAATAGGATTTTAACTCCATTAAACAATAACTATAGTCAAAAGACTAACTTTTGATTTGTGATGGTATGGTTTATACTGGTAGTCCTTCTAAAGATTGGATCTGAACTCATTTAGTCCATACCCATTGGAATTTTCTTGTTCCTCTACACATGTCCAATTGGATGTGCTTATTCCCTCTTAAGGATTACTTAAGAGTTGTTGCCTTTAGAATTAGTTTATTGGGATCAATCTATTCTATCACCTTCAAGTTTTCACCTTATCAAGCTTTAGCTACACTTTTATTATTTCCTTAAGTACTTCTGCAACTTCCATTTATTAATCACCTTAAGGTTTGAGTACTACTACCTTGAAGTATACTTTAATATTTCATCCAGACATAGTTCAGAGAGTACCTCCATAATAATGACTTAAACCTTATGAAAATAAGGCTTAATGTTGTCATAGGTTAGTACTTCTTCAACTTTTACTCTGGAATTCAGATAACAGTATTTCCGTTTACTGTTTACTCCCCCCTTAGGTTTCACTAATAGTCTTCAAACTGTCTATATAGTAACCATTGGCTTTATAATTAGATTGTTGGTCTCTATTTAGATTATACACTACCTAATTAGGGTCTTATGAAAGATTATACGGTGTATCCACACCATTGTGGGTCTCCGAAGTGAATCTTTCAGCATTATTTGTCTTACTTACTATTTGGACATTTTCTCTTTGATAGGTCTGACTTTGCGAAGCGTCTTGAAAGACGGTCGCTTAAAATCTTATACTCCTTTAGGTCTTACTTAGCTTAGGCCAAGTTTTATGTTCTTTATGCAACCATTAAGATGATCTGGTTAACTATGTCAACCAACACCGACTGCGGACAAGATACCAACTATGGATCAGAATACCGACTATGGATCAAATATCAGTTGCGGATCATCCTAGGTTGTAGGTATTACCCTACGGCTTCCAACATCCTTATGGCATTCTCTCTGAACTATCAGAGCTTGAATAGCATTTTTCTCCGAAACTTCATATTTGCATTTATTCATGATGCTTCCATGAACTTGGTATAATTACTTTATTAACTTCCTATCAACATCCCCTATTTTAGATGAACTCTAAGTTCATGACTCTTTATTGCTCCAAGTATTTTCTACACTAGACTTCCTTCTCATATCTGGCTAAGAATAACCTGAGCTTGATCTATCCTTCAAACGGCGCTAATGCTCCTTATATTTTGCTTCATCCTTTATGTAAGTCTTCATCTTGGTCTTTGGAACTTGTCACTCCCTTACGCGAATTCCCTTTCCTATCTAGGTCTATAACATCAAGTAGTAACTGGATGTTGCAACATGCATTTGCACACCAAGTCAAACTTCATGTACAGATCTAGTCAATCAAGAAGATCCAAGAAAAATCAATAAATCCAAATTTGGTACATATAACACACAATATTCTAAGCCCAAAATATAATAGTTGAGTATATTATCTCTAGAATTAAGGCTTAGTTGTGTAGTATATGACACCTCCTCATATAGGTTTACGTTGTGATACTTAGCACTTAGGGTCAAACTATACTTTGTCTCAATATTCACCCTAATTTCTCAATTGCAACAAGATAAATTTAAGCAAAGTGTTCTCAATTTGGTTTCGACTAACCTTTGATCTCACTTTTAGAAGGATTAACTATAACCAACCTTTCCTTATTAGTAAACTAACCTCACACGATCTCTCGAAAAGACTAACAATATTCTATGTACTACTTTAAACCAAAGATTATTTGAATTTTCTAGTACTTATGACTTCTATCATAGTTCTACCATGTTATTTTCTTACTTCTACCTCAAGATAATTTACTAATTACTTGTCATATTTACACCTATATCATGGTTTTGGAGCTAATCTCACCATGATCTTGTTATGTTTTACCAATTTACATGATTCAAGAGCTAATCTAACCATGATAACTTTACTTCTCATTGTACTATCATTGATTCTTATCATAATTTTACTCTGTCACGGGAATTCTCAAGTGAATCCCACATGATTACTACCCATTACATCAACATTAACCCTAATGATATTCCTCATGTTGTCTTTGGTTACCAATTAACAATAAGATTCCACTATGCTACTTGAATTCTAGGGTTAGGCTATACCATTAGGACTACTTCAATTGATGTCTTACTCTTGATCCTAATCTACTGTGGTCGATTGGCTTTCCTATAGTATCTTGGTGGTTTATGTCTCCTTCGGAAGACACTAAATAGCACTATACTGAGAAAGGATAAAATAATTACTCCTAGGAAAGAATGACTTAAGTATCTAGTGACAAAGTTATCCTCAAGTGGATACTTCTCACAAGTCATCACAATATTTGTTTTAGATAAGATGGCTCCTATAGTCACTATCCAACCTACAGATCTTCCTAAAAGGGTTTTAATCCTAAGGTCAAAGCATATGCTCTGATACCAACTGCGGTGACCCAGCATACCACTGCATGATATAATACACTATGGTCGTTGACATAACACCAATGAAACACCGTTCACTAGTATTACATCCCTCAGAGTGGTACAACAGAAACACAGCAGGTCCAAGACATGACTATAGGTTTCAATTCAACTCTTTACACAAGATCCAGAGAACACTCTAGGTTAAAGAGAGAGGAAGAAACTTCTTACAAAGAAGAATCAGAAATAAACAACTCAAAAACTATCATACTAATAAGACTAGTATATGAACTATTGGACTGGCATTGCTGCTATTGCAATACACTACAGAAATAGGTTCTATGGGTAGAAATTATATTCCTATCTAATCAGTAACTTCGTCTTCACTTGAGTTGATGTATATGTTGAATTTCTTGACTTCATTGAAGAGATTTAGCTTTTGATGATGATTCCTGGAGCATAACTTGATGTAGACATCGTCTGTACTGGCTTTAGAACCTAGCAAGGGTTAAGAAGATACGTTGAGTACGAGCGTACTCAGCAAATTCACTAGAAAAGGAGTGTTTGATGCACTATATCTACAGCCACAGACCATAGGTCGTAGGCAATGCAAGTTTTCGTAAACATTTCTTCAAAGGTTGCTTTTATTCTAAAAAGCTATGTCCGTCAGCCTTCACAGGTTTACCAGAACTTTCATGGAGTTCTTTTCCCGCCGCGTTCGTAGCTCCTTCTCGGAACAGGGAGTAACAAGTTATAGTTCTTACACTCTGTAGAGGTGCGTTACTTTACCCATGAGAGACCTTAGCCTTGTTGCACAACCAAGTCATGACCTTGTCCATACTTCCTTGGTATGGGGCCCAGTCTAAGATCCAAGCCAATCACTTCCCACTTCGCGACCTCGCATGCCTCCTTGGTGTACACCATGCCCACCCATTGAATTACGGCAACGGTTTGTACAGACCGTTAGATGCCAGAACTATCATGGGACGACGAGGGTTCCCACCCATATGCTGCATATCCTCTACGAATTACCAATTAATATGCATGCTACGAGTGATAACAGCCACAACCACATCCGGATACATGTGAGAGGAAGAAGATACAACTGACTTCTCTGTCCCATTACAAATCTCATGGTTAACGCGTGATATACGGCGCAAGAATCACTGACGACATTGGTTGTTAAGTCCTAGATAATATGTTCCTTTACCACCGGAACTTTCATAGTAGGTTATTACCTCATGGTAAATAACCTATAATCACATTATTATGAAAATAGTGTTTTCAGACCTTTTCCAAATGCAGGTGATGACAACACTGGATTTGTAAAATACTTTATAGAAAATAATCAAAGGACATGAGCAAGTGTGAACTTGCCTTTTGTGATTGCAAGATTATGCACTCACGGTCTTCGAGACGACATAAGATCCAATATCTGAAAACTGCATCATTTGTCCAGTAAGGACTAATGTTTAAAGTAGCAAGATGCAGTTATGCATAAGTAATGATATGCATTTTGTAAAACTCCCAAAGTGAATCCCCAATACTTTGAGTGAAGTGAATTCAAGTGATTCTTTTAAGAGTTGGTTTATCTTCAAATTTTACTTTATAAGTAATGACCTTTATAAGGAACTTAAGTGTTAACAATTCAAAATATACAAGTAAAGTATAAGATTATGTGATTATGGTTAATTGTCATCTGGTGACTATTGATAAACATCCTTGGGATTGAGTTTTTAAGAATTGAAGAACTTATTATGAGCTTATTGTTTGAAGTGGCAAAAAGAATAACATTTGAAGAGAAGATTTCCTTCCTAAGGTTTAAAGAACCCTGATAACTTTTAGAATATGATTGTCGGGGGTGTACCCGCAGGTACCCCAGAGTTGGTGAATTAAGTAAGTAAATAAGATACATATGTAGGAAAATGATATTAAATATGAGTACAAAAGATAAACAGAAAAAGATAAAGGGAAAAAGAGGACATGGGCCAAATTAGACTCAATTCGGCCTGCTCCCACTACTCCTCCTAGGCCAAACAGCACTAACGGGCCGAATCAAGTAACAGTTCAGCCCACCAGGCCGAACTACCACCGAACCAGCCGCCAGCGCCCGCCAGAACTCCCCCTCGCTCCCGCCAAGCCGCCTCCACGCCTGCACACCTCGTCGCCAGGAGTATCTCCCGATCGATCCCCCCGGGTGGGACGAGGTGGGAAGGATCCGTCCCACCGCGAGTTGTCACCGCTTCACTTCGTCGATCCCGCCAACTCTCTCCGTCGCCAGATCCCCAGCATCCTCGCGTTACGTCGCCCGGGTGGGCCAGATTCGGCCCACCGCGGGACTCCTGCCAGGCTGACCTCCGCTTCGCCCCCAGCAACCCAGGTGGGCCAGCACGGCGGCCCATCCCGGGGTATCTACGTCCCCCAGCTCCACTCTGCGGGCCGAATCAGACCGAGCCCGGCTGGACCCTGAGAATTAGTTCGGCTGGGCTGATCTGTGATCCGGCTTGGGCCTTGATTTCCCAGGCCGAGTCAGTTTTAGGCCAGGACGAATTACCTCTTGCCCGGGAGCATCCAGGCCGAGTTATTTCGCCCTATGGCCCCTTTTATTTATCTCCAGATGTATTTCTAACCTTCATAGCTACCCTCCATCAGGCCAGACGAACTTCACAAGAGCGGTGTCAGTCTTGGGACGCCCATGGCTCAGACTGACACATGCAATAAGGAATATGCCAATGTCATCCAAGGAGATGCTAGGGAATATGCCAAGTATCTTTAGAGATGCTAGGGAATATGCCGAGCATCTCCATAAGATGCTGGGAATATGCCAGGGAGATGCCAATCGTGATGAACAAGCCTTGTACCCTGGGCTCCCCTTTATAAGGAGCACCAGGGGGATCGTTCACGGGAGAGGCCCCGAAGGGCTCCTCCCCCCTCTGCTCATTAAGAGCTCTCCTTCTTCTTCTTCCTCCACTCTCACAGAGAGATCTAGCTAGGAGTATAGGAGATACAGCTCAAGGAGCATGGTTGTAGCCACAAGTATGGCAAGATTATGAGAGATTAGATGTATAGAATGATATGTTATCTCCACTTGAGAGCTTTAATCCAATTACATCGTATTTCTCTTTGTTCATACGAGTGCGGTCTTCACTGCATCATCCCTCCCCGGATTCCTCCACGTCCATCGGCTCCAACTTTAGCCTACCCATGGCATATGCCGTGATACCACCACGACATTTGGCACCCACCGTGGGGCCTCCTAGTGGCGTTGGTTGGGTTTCCATCCGGACGGGAACATCTTCATCAACTTCTTCCTCACAGGGCTCATTCAGCTTCACCAAGTCAACAGAGAACAAAGAGTAAGCGCAGAGACTCTCCAAGTCTAACTCATCAAAGCAGGAAAGACTCAGCAAGAAGGACTCAAGCACTACTCCAAGCTTACTGTAAGTACCAAATAACTCAGCAGGGCAAGTATGACCTAGCAAGACTCACCCAAACACTTCTCCAAGTATGCTGTAAGTACCAGGTAACTCAGCCACCAATGCTCAATCCTTCATCCCAGGGAGAAAATAACTCAGCCCGGGGACTAGTCAACTTATCCGTAGAATCACCTTTAGATTAAGAGAGCATTATGTTGATTTACATCTATACTCCAGTCAGCTTATTTATAACTCGGCCATCAGTTGAATCATCTTATCTGTGATTCATATGGGTTTTGAGTAAGTTAGTTTATGCTTTGGGTTATCCTGTGACTCAGCTCACAGGCCAGCTCATTTTTAACTCGGCCATAAGTTGAATCGTCTTATTTGTGATTCAGATAGATTCTGAGTCAGTTTACTTATGCTTTGGATTACCCTGTAACTCAGCTCCCCAGCAGGCTTATTTATAACTCGGATAGAAGTTGACTCAGCTCGTTTATGATCCAGGTAGAATTTGGGTCAGTTTACTCATGAGTCGGATAGAGTTTGAGACAGTTTATTTATGCTTTGGGTTGTCCTTTAACTCAGCTTACCAGCCGGCTTATTGTTAATTCGGATATAACTTGAAGTCAATTTGTTTATGCTTTGAATTGACCTTTAACTCAGCTCAGTAGATTGTCTCTGATCCAGACTAACATTTGATTCAGCTTGCCAGGGTATATTGTAATTCAGACTCAGCGTACTAATCATATCTCTGATTCGGGCCGAAGCTTTATTTAGTTCACGAGATTGCCAGGTTATGTTATGACTCGGATTGATATCTCACCATATTGCCAGATTATCCCGTATCTCGGATGACTATTGGCCAGCTTATCATATCTCGAATCTATATCTCATATCTACATCTCGAATCAGATCTCTCAGCGGTTAGCCCTATTATCATATCCCAAGGCTTAATCTCGGATCTATATCTCGGATCCATATCAAAGGCAAATTATCGTCATCACGCCAAATCAAGCTATATCATGGCGAGTAAGTAACTCGGATTTAGGATGAGTTAACTCGGATTTGAGTCAGATGACTCAGATTCATGATGCAAGTCAAAATTGAGTAAAGTAACTCGGATTTAGGATGAGTTAACTCGGATTTGAGTCAGATGACTCAGATTCGGGATGCAAGTCAAAATTGAGTAAAGTAACTCGGATTTAGGATGAGTTAACTCGGATTTGAGTCAGATGACTCAGATTCGGGATGCAAGTCAAAATTGAGTAAGTAACTCGGATTTAGGATGAGTTAACTCGGATTTGAGTCAGATGACTCAGATTCGGGATGCAAGTCAAAATTGAGTAAAGTAACTCGGATTTAGGATGAGTTAACTCGGATTTGAGTCAGGTGACTCAGATTCAGGATGCAAGTCAAAATTGAGTAAGTAACTCGGATTTAGGATGAGTTAACTCGGATTTGAGTCAGATGACTCAGATTCGGGATGCAAGTCAAAATTGAGTAAAGTAACTCGGATTTAGGATGAGTTAACTCGGATTTGAGTAATGTCACTCAGATTTGAGCCAGATGACTCAGACTTACATATGAGTCAATTTTGAGTAAAGTAACTCGGATTTGGGATGAGTTAACTCGGATCTGAGTCATATAACTCGGATTTGAGTCAGATGACTCAAGACATAAAGTCAGAATCGAGTAAAGTAACTCGGATTTGGGATAAGTTAACCCGGATTTAATCATGTAACTCGGATTTGAGTCAAATGACTCAGACTTAGGCATAAAGTAAATTTTGAGTAAGGAAACTCGGATTTGGAATCAGATGACTCGGATAAAAACTTACCCAAAGAGGTTAAAAGAGCAGTGCCCAATAAGGCCAGAACTCACCAATTACCCAAGGAGGTTAAAGGAGCAGTACCCAATAAGGCCAGAACTCACAAATTACCCAAAGAGGTTAAAGGAGCAGTGCCCAATAAGGTCGGAACTCACAAATTACCCAATGGGGTTAAAAGAGCAATTCCCAAGAAGGCAAGAACTCAAAACTTACCCGATGGGGTCAAAAGAGCAATGCCCAAGAAGGCAAGTACCCATAACTTACCCAAAGAGGTTAAAAGAGCAGTGCCAAAGAGAGCCAAGACTCATAACTTACCCAATGGGGTTAAACGAGCGAAGCCTAAGAAGGCAAGAGCTCATAACTTACCCAATGAGGTTAAAAGAGCGATGCCCAAGAAGGCAGGAACTCATAACTTACCCAATGAGGTTAAAAGGGCAAAGCCCAAGAAGGCAGGAACTCATAACTTACCCAATAAAATTAAAAGAGCAACACCCAAGAAGGCAGGAACTCATGACTTACTCAAAGAGGTTAAAAGACGAGAGCCCATGAAGGCCAGAAGTCTAGAAACTTACCCAAAGGGGTTATGACGAGTGCCCATGGAAGCCAGAAGTCTGGAAACTTAGCCAAAGGGGTTGTGACCAGTGCCCATGATGGCCAGAAGTCCAGAAACTTACCAAAAAGGGTTATGACCAGAGCCCCAGAAGGCCAGAAGTCGAAAAAACCTGCCCAGAGAGGTTATGAGCAGAGCCCAAGAAGGACAAAGTCACAAATTTGCCCAAAAACATTATGCAACCAAGAGATTATAAGTCGGAAGACAACTCTGGGAATATTCAATATGAAGCCTATGCACGACTCTACGAGTCCCACATAGCCTCGGGGACTAATGTCGGGGGTGTACCTCCAGGTACCCCAGAGTTGGTGAATTAAGTAAGTCAATAAGATACATATGTAGGAAAATGATATTAAATATGAGTACAAAAGATAAACAGAAAAAGATAAAGGGAAAAAGAGGACCTGGGCCGAATTAGACTCAATTCGGCCTGCTCCCACTACTCCTCCTAGGCCAAATAGCACTAACGGGCCGAATCAAGTAACAGTTCGGCCCACCAGGCCGAACTACCGCCGAACCAGCCGCCAGCGCCCGCCAGAACTCCCCCTCGCTCCCGCCAAGCCGCCTCCACGCCTGCACACCTCGTCGCCAGGAGTATCTCCCGATCGATCCCCCCAGGTGGGACGAGGTGGGAAGGATCCGTCCCACCGCGAGTTGTCACCGCTTCACTTCGTCGATCCCGCCAACTCTCTCCGTCGCCAGATCCCCAGCATCCTCGCGTTACGTCGCCCGGGTGGGCCAGATTCGGCCCACCGCGGGACTCCTGCCAGGCTGACCTCCGCTTCGCCCCCAGCAACCCAGGTGGGCCAGCACGGCGGCCCATCCCGGGGTATCTACGTCCCCCAGCTCCACTCTGCGGGCCGAATCAGACCGAGCCCGGCTGGACCCTGAGAATTAGTTCGGCTGGGCTGATCTGTGATCCGGCTTGGGCCTTGATTTCCCAGGCCGAGTCAGTTTTAGGCCAGGACGAATTACCTCTTGCCCGGGAGCATCCAGGCCGAGTTATTTCGCCCTATGGCCCCTTTTATTTATCTCCAGATGTATTTCTAACCTTCATAGCTACCCTCCATCAGGCCAGACGAACTTCACAAGAGCGGTGTCAGTCTTGGGACGCCCATGGCTCAGACTGACACATGCAATAAGGAATATGCCAATGGCATCCAAGGAGATGCTAGGGAATATGCCAAGTATCTTCAGAGATGCTAGGGAATATGCCGAGCATCTCCATAAGATGCTGGGAATATGCCAGGGAGATGCCAATCGTGATGAACAAGCCTTGTCCCCTAGGCTCCCCTTTATAAGGAGCACCAGGGGGATCGTTCACGGGAGAGGCCCCGAAGGGCTCCTCCCCTCTCTGCTCATTAAGAGCTCTCCTTCTTCTTCTTCTTCCTCCACTCTCACAGAGAGATCTAGCTAGGAGTATAGGAGATACAGCTCAAGGAGCATGGTTGTAGCCACAAGTATGGCAAGATTATGAGAGATTAGATGTATAGAATGAGATGTTATCTCCACTTAAGAGCTTTAATCCAATATACATCGTATTTCTCTTTGTTCATACGAGTGCGGTCTTCACTGCATCATCCCTCCCCGGATTCCTCCACGTCCATCGGCTCCAACTTTAGCCTACCCATGGCATATGCCGTGATACCACCACGACAATGATGGATAGAATGTGATTGATGTTGTTTATGCTTGCCTGAATAGTCTGGACTTGAGATGCTTTATGTCTTAATTGAAATAGACCAAAGTTAACTATAAAAACATAAGTAGTGCATTAGACTTGATGTTTATAAGCTTTGAGACTAAAGTTAACTTTAAAAGGGTAAGTAAACTTAAGATTTAATATGTTTTAATTATTCCCAAGTTTTAGATTTATGATAGGTATAACTATGGTGTGGAATTATTCAATTTATATTTTAGTGAATGATTAGATTAAATTTGTTTTGCTATTCTGGAAAGAATAGGTATTTATTTAATGGAAACATAATTAGATGATCTTAGTGATTTGTTAGAATTTAAAGTTATGTTAATAGTGGTTAAAATATAATGATTATTCACCATATTATATAAAGGAGTGATACCCAATGTTTATTTAAAAGAGTTTTTTAATAAGATTTTTAAAAGACTATTTTGAAGTTAAAAGTTATACTTAAGTTTGATTATGAATTTAAGTTATGGGTTTGGAATTAGTACAAAGACACTAATTGACATGGTTATACCCTATGGGTACACGACCTTAGCATACCTGGTCCATCCCAAGGAAGGCCCACGAGAATATGCGCTAGCCCATGAAGACTTTCGGGTGACCCAGGCCCATGATGCCTTCGGATCCTTGGAGAGCAAGACTAGAATAGATAGAATATTCAAAGGGGCAAACCCTAAAACCTATAACCGACTCGATCTGTGCCCAGGACCTGCCTATATCTATATAAAGGCTAGGAGGGCACAACGATGAGGCTCTCTTACAATCTCTCATACCACCGCATACACACCTCCACATCAGATTGCATCTGCGCACCCCTGTAACCTTCTGTTCCGCCATAATCAAGAGCAGACAAGCAGGAGTAGGGTTTTCCCTCCGGGGGCCTGAACCTGGGTAAACCTCGTGTCCCCGTGTTGCTTGTTTGCTAACCGTTCCGCAATCTCCAGCATCCCCATCTTCTCCAAAACCCAAGCTCATAACAATAGGCATTACGAGATCAATCCTCATCAATTGGCACCGTCTGTGGGTACTGGGGGCGCTGATTGTGTGATCGTGACAGTCCCAACCAAAGCGATCTACAACTCCTCGGTGACGGAGAGCCATCTCCTCTTTGGCGCTTTCGACTTCACCGCCCACTCGCCAGCCACTCTGAAAGACTTCGAGCCCGTTGGCGACGGGCTCGAGATCCTGTTCGGGAGCTTCTGCTTCCAGGTGGGGCAGACCGGCACTCTCCGTCTCCCAGAGCGGGTGCCCATGCCATCGATCAGGCCCGCCTCATGGGCCCCGCATCTCGTGCTACGCACATCACCATCGACAGATGAGTCATATGATAGCAACAGCTGCAACTCAGATCTGTGCGATCCACCGTCAGAGGAAGGAACCTACGGTTCCGGATCCGAAAGTTGCGGCAGGAGCGATCCATCTTACGGACGCTACCAATGCGCCGTGGTCATCCAGAGCGACATGGACCAACACGCACCCAACCCGCCACCCAACCCGCAGGGTAGGAACGGGGGAAATGGGAGACGATCATCCCCCCACCCAGTGAAGACGACACCAACGCTAGTCGGGTAATCCACCTCAGCGAGGAAGGATGGAACCAAGCTCGCGAGGCCTAGTGGGCAATAAGATCCTGCCTGTGGGTGCCTCGCGGGACCTACTGATGGTGAAAGGGTAATTGCCCCTATGTGTGGTTTTGGTGATTAATGACAATCCCTATGGTCTAATGTTTTCACTGAGTTTTATATGAAGGTATATACCATAGGTCATGCTTGTAGTCCATGTGTTGGATTCAAGTATGGATGCCATGAATATAAAGATATACCTTGAGTATTGGCATCAAAATCATCGAGATTAATAGAATAATATGATATGATCAAGATCTTGAGAGTGTGATCTCAATAGAAGAATTCAAGATATGGCTCTAAGTCGGTGTCATGATAGCCTCATTAGTTGAGATATGGTTGACTAAGATTTAGAGCATGTAATCAAATTAAGAGTTCCTTATGTACCTCAAGATACTAAGATGGAGCGCGAGAAGATACTTGGTTGACCAATACAAAGAGTGAAGAGTGATTTCAAGTTGGTCAACACATGAAGCATAAAGAATGTTCCACATGGTCTTGTGGTATGGTAAGCCTTGTCAATTATGCATCATGAACTAACCCATTATATATTTGCCTTTGCGTTTTCTATATGGTACAGGTATCTTTCCATGGGCATGCTTCAAAAATGAAGATATTATATAGCCCATGAGAGGATGACATCAAGTGGTGATCGTCATCAAGGTTGAGAAGGGCAAGTTCAAGATAAGCATCTCTAGAAGATAATTTGCTTGAAACTTGCCGTCCATATTGGTGATAATGTACATGTGAAGACATGTATTAATGAAGTTATCCCATAGTGGTGTATGGGGAGCAAATTAGGAGTCTTCACGAAGCAACAATGATCAAGTGTTGCATTTTGGCTTGGGTGGAGCTTGAAGCGTTGTCATCAAGATCAAGCAGGATACACAAGGCAAAGGTATGGCCTTGCTAGGTTTTCCTTTTACCGGTCTCAAGGTGGTTGTTGGGAGACCGGGTTATAGGATATATAGCCGCACTATAAATAGGGGCTCTCGGTTGTGTAACTTGATCACATCGTCATAGGGAGCTCAATCGTTTGCATACTTTGCATCTTCCTATTTTGTTGCTTCTTGGTGTTTCTCCATGTGAGGTTCTTGAGCTTGTTGCTATCTCTTCAACAAGCCCAAGTTCATCGAAAACGGAATTTGTATGCATCTTCTATGGCGTTTTCGAGTTTGAAGGTTTTATCGGTTCTTATTTAGGGAGGCTTCTTACCTTTCTTCATTTGGTTCTATCCTCCTTTGTTGGGCTATGATTTTTCTCTGTACAATCTTGTAGGGCTTGTTGTCCTCGTCAAAACAAGCCCAAGATCATCGAAATCGGAGTCCGGATGCAAAAGTTATTGCGTTTTCCGTAAAGTCAGTTTCATCCCGGTTGTGGATCCGGTTCAACTGGCTCCCAGACCGGGTGGTCCGGTGCCAGCACCGGAAAACCGAGATTCAACCGGGTTTCAACCGAGATTCAACCGGGATTTTCGGTTTTTCTATACCGAGTCTATCCGAGACTGTGTACTGAACCTTATCCCGATTGAGATCCGGTTTTCCGGTCCAGGAACCGAACCATTCGGTTCTGGAGCCGGTCCAACCAACCTTTCAACCGGATTCGTACAGTTTTCTCCCAACATCCATATTTGCTTTCCACTATAAAAGGGGGTTCTTCTCCCAACGTTTTAGAGTGTTCTTGACCACGAAATTGACCTCCATTGTTGAACCTCTTGAGCTTGCTTCCTCCCCCTTCCCTCCTATGATTCTTGCATCTTTTTGAGGGCTTTGGAAGAGGAGATCTTGATCTACAATCTCCACCAATCAATTCCTCCTCTAAGTGAGGGGAACCCATTGGATCTAGATCTTGGAGTCATTGGTTGACTTCCACCATTGTTCTTCCTCTCTAATTCCTCCCTAGCACTTGTTGCTTTGGTGGGATTTGAGAGTGAAGGATTTGAGCACCCTTGGTGGTCTTGCTTTGCATTCTTGCATAAGTGTTGAGCTCTCCATTACGATTTGTTCGAGTGAGAGACCGTGAGCTTGTTACTCTTGGAGGGTGACCTCCTAGTTGGCTTGGCGGTTGGTACCGCGGTGTTCTCTTCGTGGAAGATTGTGAAGAGACCCAGGATTCTCCTTCGTGGAGCTTGTGAAGTGGTTGTGGAGCTTGCCATCTCCGGAGTGGAGGAAAAGCTAGCCATAAGGAAAGGGCCTATTCCTTCGTGGGATAGACTCGGAGAAGAAGGTGAGCCTTTGTGGCGCGTGAGGAATCCTTCGTGGAACCTCACACCTCTCCAACGTGACGTAGCCCCCTTCCCAAAGGTGGTGAACACGGGAATACATCTTCGTCTTCGCGTGCCTCGGTTATCTCTATATCCGAGCTTACTTTCCTTGTGATAGCCATCGAGCTTGAAGTACTTATATCTTGCTTATCACTTGTGGTATATTTATCTTGTGCTATCTTGCTTAGCTTAATTTGTTGTTGGTGCACTTAGTTGAGCCTAGTGTATTTAGGTTTTGTTCTTGTAAAATAAACGTTAGTTTAATTCTGCATTCTATCAAGCCAAAACCGTAATAGTTTTGAAATTGCCTATTCACCCCCCCTCTAGGTGACATCTCTATCCTTTCAGATGGCATACCACCTGCTCCTCATTGAAGATCACAAAAAACAGGTGAAGATGCAGGATGTACTCGACAAACGCAAGAAAGCGACTTCGGAGTCTAGCACGCGGCGAGCTGCGCTCTCCGCCATCGGCGGCTCCAGCTCACACGGCAACCAAGGCAATAAGCATCATTCTCGCGTAGAGAACATGGACCCCGCCGCGCGTCGTGAGGCGACCCGAACCCTCAACACATCCTTCATGGAGATGGATGCCGATGACAATGTCATCCCGAAGATGCCGCAAGCTACGATCATGGCGGCCACCACATACCTCGCGTCCCATCCACCTCCGGTGGGGGACCCTAAGAGGGCCATGCACAATTCCGCACTCGCCGGACTTGGACTCATAGGAGCTGCGCTCCACGGAGAAGTCCCTGAGGAGTCGAAGAAAAAGGCTACCGTGAAATTCAATCGCAGCCCTACATCCTCATCCGACGAGGAAGAGCACAACCTACCTCGACGGCACAAGATATCACGGCATCGCAGCCGCGACTACGACGCCAGAAGCGAGCTCACCCAACGCAAGATCGACAAGGCACGCGCCAAACGCGCGTGCTCATCTGAATCCGAGGAGGACGACGATGAAGGAGAACTCTGCAGAGCCCGATGCTTCCGCAGATCCGTTAGACGGACGCGGATGCCGCGGAACTTCAAGCTCCCTTCGGATACTCCGAAGTTCGACGGCACGCAGGACCCTAAGGCGTGGCTCAGCGACCACCTGTCGTCCGTCAAGATACATGGCGGAAACAAGAACACCACCCTGCAATGCCTTCAGCTATAGCTGACAGGCGCAGCCCGGATATGGCTCAGCAGCCTATCATCGGGATCCATCCGAAGCTGGGAGGAGCTGGCATACAGTTTCATCCGAAACTTCAAGGGCACCAGCAAGAGGCCAGCCTCGATCGAGGAGCTACGGGCCTGCACCCAACGAACGGGCGAATCCATTCGCTCGTACATACTACGCTGGTCCAACACCAAGAACTCCACGGCGCACATCTTGAGGAGAGAGCGATCAACACCTTCAAGGATGGCGTCAAATGCTAGGACTTCAAGGAAGAACTTGGGCGCGTCAAGCCCAAGACACTCGACCACCTCATGGACATCGCCAACAGGTGGGCAGATGGCGAGGACTCCATCCACCGAGCACACTCGGAGGAGGAAGATGACTACGGCCATCGACGTGAATGTCGTAGCAAGAGAAGGTCGCGCGTCTACGACGATCGCGACGGACCCGACATGGTCGCGTCCGGCTACGCCGACCGCCGCAACAACAGCAACCGCAGTAGCGGTGGATACCGCGGAAATAACTTCCGTGACGAACGACGCCCAACGCAGTCATGGAAACGTCGCGGCCACGACGACGGACCCTCGGCATACGACAAATTGTCGGGTCCATGCACCATCCACTTCTACATCGACAAGAAGGATGACAAAAAGAAGGCAAGCCACATGCTCAAGGACTGCCGCGAGTTCCAAAAACTTAGCGAGAGCATGTCTTAGATGAGGCAACAATCCCCGAACCCTGGATACGGGAACGCACCCGCACCGGGAGAGATCGCACACGGAGCTCCTCCACCACCACCTGCGGGACCCTCGAATCACCCAATCGCACTCGCGCAGAATACCGGTGGGAACGGGTACCCCGCACCGAAGGGATCACTAATGATCCAAAAGGGGCGCCCAACAAATAGGGTGCAAAAGAAAATCACCCGCCAAGTCAGCTTGGCCGTGACTGCTCCACCAGCCATCCCTGAGTACCTCAGCGGTTTGGAGTCCTGCATCACGTTCAGCCGCTCGGATCACCCCCGCCAAATCCCTCGCCCAGGTCATGCTGCCATGGTGCTCGAGGCACAGATCGGAGAATTCGATATGAGTCGCGTCTTCATGGACGGCGACAGCAGCATCAACCTGATGTTCGCTAGCACCTTAGCAGCAATGCGGATACCACTGTGCATCCTGGAACAATCTGACACAACGTTCCACGGCATCGTCCCATGGAAGGACATATTTCCCCTAGGAAAGATATGGCTCGACGTCATCTTCGGCCAGCCCGACAACTTCCGGTGCGAGCGGCTCGAGTTCGAAGTGGTGGACTGGCCATCACAATACCACGCTATCCTCGGATGCGTGGCATTCACAAGGTTCCTAGCGGCAGTCGACAAATTCACCAAGTGGATCGAGGCCATGCCCGTCACTAACCAAAAGGGTAAAACGGTCATATAATTCTTCGAATCCATTGTTTATAGGTTCGGCGTGCCGCACAACATCATCACCGACAACGGGTCGAACTTCATCTCCAAGGAATTCCAGGACTTCTGCGGAGACCTCGGAATCAACATCACATACGCCTCCGTAGCGCACCCGCAAACGAACGGGCAGGTCGAAAAGGCCAACGGCCTCGTCGGCGGCGGCATCAAGAAACTCCTAACGAGCCCACTCAAGCAAGCTGCAGGAGCATGGACAGAAGAGCTACCCTCCGTCCTTTGGAGCCTACGCGCAACGCCAAATAGCTCAACGAGCTACACGCCTTTCTTCATGGTGCACGGAGCCGAAGCCGTGCTACCCGCCGAAGTACGACACAAGGCCCCACGGGTCGTCGCCTATAGCAAAGCCGAATCGACGACCGCACTCGACGACGTCGTCGACACACTCGAAGAGGCGCGCGACATCGCTGCAGCACGATCGGCGGTCTACCAACAGAGCCTCAGCAACTATCACCGCCGTCGGCTGCGACCAAGGTCCTTCGTCGAAGGATACCTAGTCTTACGACTCAAGCAAGAGCGACCGAAGAAGCTCGAGTCACCCTGGGAAGGACCCTACATTGTCACCGAAGTCATCCCAGGAGGCGCCTATCGCCTCAAGCACGTGGAGTCTGGAGTCGCATACTCCAACCCATGGAACGTCGCACAACTGCGACGCTTCTACCCCTAGCCATCCCCCCTTTTACTTTCAATAAGGCTATTCAGCCAAGGCTACCTAGACGAACAATGTACCTCCTCATTACGATATGAATAAATCTAAGTGTCTCGCCCCAAATTAATCTCTTACTCGCATTTCTTTATACTACAAACACACTCGAGGGCTCCCCTCACCTCACGACTTCGTCGACTGAGGATAACACGTGTACATCAGAGTAGCTGATCATGTCAGGCTAACGAAAAGGGCACGCATACAAACAAAGCACCACATGCTAAAAACAATCAACCTTTACAACAAAGGGCATGGCACGCCCAGTCAAACACATACAAGTTTTACATCTATCTTTTTTCAGGTCCTACCTATTCTGAAGAATCACCTGCGCACGCTGCTCAAAGATATCTACAATTTGTTTGGCATACTGCCTTACCGCTGCATAACGTGGACGCATATCCCACACGCCACCATCCGGCCGAAGAGGCAGCCCAGCCGCCACAACATCAAGATCTACATCAGGATGATGTAGCCGCACGAGGGAAAGTTCCCTAACCAGCTGATGCCATACCAGCTCCCTAACATGATGCACATCTCGAAACTTCGCCAGCATGCCCCAGAGTGTCGATGGTGCCTCATCCAGGGGAAACATCACGTGCAGAACTGATGCCAAAGAAGTATTCACTTGACGCAGCACCCGCGACACCTGGTGAACGCGATCCTGCACAGCCGCAAGGACCATGGCACGATCGCGGTCCATCCAAAAAAAACCACATGCCTCCATGTCTTGCTGGGTCAAGCAGTGGATCCGAACAGCAACACGCTCTTTTTCCTCCCTAGGAACAAGGTTCGCACCTGCAACACCTGCAAAGTAAGATGACAAGCCAACATGCGCATCCGAAGAAAGAGCAGCAGCTCGAAAAAAACTCATATTGAAGCTATTCGGCCAAATGACGCAACTCCCCCATCAAATACTCCTCTCTGGCAGCGCCTTGCTCTGTCTTCGACTTCCAAACATCCGCGTGGCCTCGAACTCCAAGTAATTCTTTCTCAAGACTATGGATGTGGTCACGAAGAAACACAAGCTGCGACACATCATCAAATGATGGCCGCATCTGCGGTGCAGACGAAGTATCAACGGGATCATCACCCGAAGGTCCCTAGAGGAAAAGAAGGCAGGGATATGAACAAAAACATGAATGAACAAAGATATCGGAGATTCATTATATGCAGCAAAAAGCCACTGCGTGGCACAAGGAGTGTTCATAAATACATCACAGCAAAAGAGACGAAAGCTATCCTACAACTACAAGGACTAAGAAGCTGCATCCTGAGTGGCCTCGAAGCCGGACTGCCTGCCCTTGGCCTCCCCCTGCTGCTTCGCTGCGTACTCCGCCAGCAGGTCAATCAGCTTCGGCCCATAGTGTTTACAACGGGCAGCGTAGAGGGCAAAGGCTACCTCAGATCCGTCGGGAGCCGTCGGCATTTTAGAGGTGACCTGATGAAGATCCAGCTCCGCTCCAGACGCTAGGGCCATCGCCAGCCCCACGGATGCACCGATGCCTTTCTGCTTGCGCTTGTACGCTGCAGGCGCATCGGCTGACAGCGCACCTGCCAACAAGTCGACATCCTCGAGGGCGACGCCCTTGGGGACGAGCTCCTTGTAGAAGCGCCCGAGAACCTCCTTGGCCTTAGCAAGCGAGCCGACCATGGTACTGCAGCTGTCTTCGACCGCCGCAGTGGCATCATCCAGAGCACTTCCGTGCTCCAGGGCACTACGGTCAAACTCGATGCCTGCGGCATCTAGATAAACAGAAGAAGCAAAGTATACTTCAAACAAGGCCAGAAAGACAAAGGAAACTGAAAAAAAACATGCAGGCGAAAACCACTCACCCGAAATAGCCTTGGCGGCAGCCATCAGCTTTTCGGCCAACTCTCTCTCACGCGAAGACGCGGCTGTGGCAAGTTGCTTCTCGCGGTCCGTAGCCTCCTGCTGCAGGCGCTCCTTGGCCACAGATGCGTTTGCTAACTCCCGCTCGAGGCGCTCCTTTGCAACAATGGCGTCCTCGGCCTTCTTCTCCGCTCACCCAAGGCTCTTTTTGAGAGCATCAAGCTCGCAGAGGGCGGTATTGTTTTCATCTGCAAAAAAGAACACATATCAGATCCAAGGGAAAGGAACCAGAGGTAGGCGAAAAATACCGATTCATGAATGTACCTTGAAGCCGCCTAAAGCTGGCCTCCAACACGAGGTGCTGCTACACCAGCTGGTTGGCGCCTTGCACAAAAGGCTGCAACAAGACACAACTTGTCAAAAGAAAGGCTCGGGGGCTACGCCCAAGGTACGAGCAAGGAAAATCACGTATACAAAAAAACGCTCGGGGGCTCCCTCCGAGACACGAAGAAAAGAAAAACATGATCAGCAGATCATCCGCAAGACGCTCGGGGGCTCCCCCGAGACACAAAACCAAAATGATCAGCATATCATCCGAAAATGCTCGGGGGCTCCTCCCGTGGCAAGAACGAAAGCACTTACATGGTCAGACGGCGACTCACAAGGTCCGGCTGTAGTCTTCTGAGGGACAATCACCCGAGCCTCCTGCGGAGAAGGGTTCGGAGCAATGTCCCCAGAGGTGGCCACCGTCTGAGGAGGAGGAGAAGGAGCAACCTTCGACTCCCCCACCATTTCTTGAGCGTCATCGCTGAAAGAGTCAAATGGATACAAAAGGAAACTTCAGTCAAATACAAGCAAGGAAAAATAAAAAAAGGAGAGCAAAAGCAATGGACGACACTTACGAGTAGAGATCGCTCAAGTCGAAGATAGGCGGGGCCCTCCTGCCTTTCTTCTCTTCCTTCTTCCGCTTCACCTGTGGCTGCGGCGCCACAGAACGCAGGGCACAGCTGGAATAGGAGAGGCAGAGCCATCATCACCTCCACTGTGACGCGCAAGGCATGGCGGGTTCCTAGGCGTCGGAGGAGTCGAGGCATCCGACGATTCGCTCGAGCTCCGCGCCCGCTTTTGAGTCTGATCCTCGCTCGACTCAAAGGTTTCTTCAGCCAGTGACCGCGCCGAAGGAAGCTCACACATGGAGTCTACTACCTCATTGTCCGGTGCATCCAGAAAATGTTCGGGTAGTGGAGGCACCATGCCCGGTACCTTGAACTCCTGCACAAAGAAAGCAAATTGTGAGAACAAACAAGTACAAGAAAACGCAGTCGAAAAAAGCGCTACGCGCACGTCCTAGATCTACACCTGCGGAACCAGACGAGAGGCAGTGAACGGAGGAGTCAATGACTTCCCCAGAAGGTCCTCTTCAGCTTTGTACTTCAGCAGCGGCCGCAGAAATCTGTCGAGATCCCCCTGGAAAGCTCCTCAGTCGAAACCCTAGTCGGATCGTGGCGGCCAGCATAAACGAACATCGGATGCGCCCTAGCCTGGAGCGGCTGCACCCGACATTTGAGGAAGGTGCGGATGATATCCACACCGTTCACCTCTTTATCCGGAATCACCTGGAGGTCCTCCACCCGACGATAGAGCTCCTCTATCTCCGCCACCTCACCATCCAAGATGTGGTTCTTCCAGGACCTCTTCGGCTGGATTTTCTGGGTGGGGTCAAAAGGAGCAAGGCCAAAGTTTTGCCCGTCCACTGTGGAGTCGCGAATGTAAAACCATCGCCTCCGCCAGTACTGGACAAACTTAGACATAGAAAAAGAAAAGAAGAGAAAGTTGGATTTCAGGGAAATGATGCAGCCGCCAATGGGATAAACACCATCGGAGCCAGATTGCCTTTTCACGGAATGGAGCTTCCGAAAGAGGCCAAAGTGCGGCTCGACACCGAGCCAACACTCACAGAAGGTGATGAAGCAGGCGATATGAATAAGAGAATTTGGCGAAAGATGAGTTGGATGCCGTAGAAGAAAAGTAATCCACGGATAAAATCGTGGACCGGGAAAGAAAAGCCCCGAAGGAAAAAAGCGACGAACATAACCCGAAACCCAGCGGGAGGACGGGGAATTACCTCGTCGCCGGGAATCTTGACGGCCTCTTTCTCCTGCGGGATCAGACCCCGCTCACGGATATTGTGGAGATCGCTTTCGCGCGTCTCCGATCGTCGCCAGCCACCATCGGTGACGCGAGTGGCGGCGGTACCCTTCTTGCCGCCGACAGCAACACTGGTACCAACTGCGGTGGAGGCCTTCTTTGGTTTCCCTATTGCGGTGCGGCGACGGCGACAGCGTGAACGCAGGAACAAAGATGGGAAGGATCGAAGAACTTCCAGCGCGTGGCAAGAAAAGCTCAAAGAAGGAAGAAGCAGTGAAACGAGAATGGCTGCGGTGAAAACAAACAAATTTCCCCCCAAGTGATTATAAGGGCGAAGACGATGCACGATGACCGTTCATCGGGAAGCCCTAAAGCCAACATCCAAATCAACCGTCCACGTGTCAGCACAGCAGCGAACCATCGCTCACACGCCGTCCACTACGCACGGAAACCGAGGATACGCCGTAATTATCTCCACGTCGCGCGTGACCAGTCAATTCAAAGTCAAAAGGTGGGACCCATGTTCGTCCAGTCACGTCACCTCTGGCGCCACAGACGCTTGAGGTCAGCGATCGTCAGAACTGACGTCATCAAGGCTATACTAGAAACGGTTACAAATCTTCGGCTACAGAGCTAAAGTATTCACCCAAATCTACGATTCGAGTAACTACTCGGGGGCTACTCCTATCAAGAGCGCTGGTCGCGCACCCGAGGTATGATTAATGCATTACACCGCTAAACTATTTCTTCGAGTCCAATGTCGAATCTACGATTCCACTACGGGCTCGGGGGCTACTCCCATAGGGAGGACTGATTCAAGCATCCGAAAAAATTGTGTCCTACAGACCTGAAGTAAGCAATAGCTGAACTAAAGTCTCCACTCGAGTCTACGACTCGAACAGACACTCGGGGGCTACTCCCATAGGGAGCGCTGGTCGCGCACCCTATGATTTCTTCGACTGCGATCCTTCGGATCAGGATCCAAAAGTTCTTTCGGCAACTCTGCCCCAATTAAAAGCTAAGTGAGCAGTATCCTCCTTGGCCACCCGAAACACCTCCGCGGTGATAAACGTTCGGATGCTGTGTCCACGACACAAAGATAAGACCTACAGATATCATCTGATGGCCTGGCAACGCACACGACTGCGCTCTGCTAGTAAAGACCCGTGCCAGCAGGTGCGATGAAAAATCCCGACGGACGTGTTGGGTACATCATTTAAAATGTACCGAAATTCCACTCCTGTAAGTCCTCAGCGGCCTGAGTCGAATTACGCCAGCATATGTTCCGGGTTCGAGTCGAGGGACTCGAATCTGAAGAAGATCGTGTTGTTTTGTCCTAAGACAGTTAACTTACCCTGATCCGTAGGGAGAGTCAGGCACACGCATCAACAATCCCTACACACTCAAATCATTCTCTAGCAAACAGAGATAGCCGCACCTGAAAGATTGAAGAGTCCTCAGCCGAATCTACGATTCGACTGAACACTTGGGGGCTACTGACATGGTTATACCCTACGGGTACATGACCTTAGCATACCTAGTCCAGCCCAAGGAAGGCCCACGAGAATATTCGCCAGCCCATGAAGACTTTCGGGTGACCCAGGCCCATGACGCATTCGGATCCTTGGAGAGCAAGACTAGAATAGATAGAATATTCAAAGGGGCAAACCCTAAAACCTCTAACCAACTCGATCTATGCCCGAGACCTGCCTATCTCTATATAAAGGCTAGGAGGGCATGACAAGGAGGCTCTCTTACAATCTACCATACCACCGCATACACACCTCCACGCCAGATTGCATCTGCGCACCCCTGTAACCTTCGGTTCCATCGTAATCAAGAGCAGACAAGCAGGAGTAGGGTTTTCCCTCCGGGGGTCTGAACCTAGGTAAACCTCGTGTCCCTGTGTTGCTTGTTTGCTAACCGTTCCGCGACCTCCAGCATCCCCATCTTCTCCAAAACCCAAGCCCATAACAATGGGCATTGACGAGATCAATCCTCGACACTAATTGCTCAAGGTTTTATAAGAATTGTGATTATTTCTTACTGAACAATTGTTTTAAAGAATTCACAAAATAGGTATTAGATAAGGATTTATTATTTAAAATATTAAAGACTTTTCTAATAATATATTTAATATTTTTCTAGTGTAATATATTTATTCAAGACCTTAAAAATGATTTTTATTTAATTTTTAAGTATAAATTTTATGTTTATATAATTCCATAAAGTATTAAATGTATTTAAATATTTACTTCAAATTTTATTTATAAAAAAGTTGAGTTAGTATTTTTATAAAATAGTGGATTTATTTTTATACACAAAAATGATTTTTATTTATTTTTAGGATTATTCCTTATTTTATGAAATTTCACTTAGGATTTAATGGTGTTAATATTTATTTTCTTTATTTTTTTACAGTAAATTTATATTTTTATTAAGTAACTCTTACTTTGGTGATGATTTTAATGTTTTATATATATTCTTATGAGGTAGCCCTATTTTTAGAAAATTCCTTAAAGTGTTTCTTACATTAAACTATTTAATTTAAGTTTTATTATATTTTATTTCTTTTTACATTAAATTTTATTTAGTTATTCTTTCGGAACTGGGCTCAGCCCGTGAGCCAGCCCAGCCCATTAACGCATTTGGCCCACTAGACTTGGGTCAATACTGACCCAAGTACATCTCCCTCACACGCACCCCGCACGCGACGCTCACACCTCTCCCCTCTCGTTCGTCTCTGGCCGCCGTCGCCATTGTTACCCGACGATTTCGGCAGTGTAGACCGTTCCGGTTATTACCACCACTGGTAGCCGGAGCTCCGCCTCCTTCTATACGACTTGGCCCTCCAGTTCAATTTGCCTCTAAGGCTATAACGGGCTCGCCCCTATCTTCTTTCTGGTGCTAGGTTTTCGATTTTGAGCTTGCGGTGGTGCCCCGGGACACTGATGGACTACATGTTGCGGCTTGGTGCAGGTCGAGTGTCACCACGCTCCCTGTGCCGCCGTGCCGTACCAGACACCGACGACCCCATCTGCTTCCTCTTCAATCTCTAAGCGAGGACCACGGGTAAGTGGAAATTCTCCTTTTCTTTTCTCCACTTGATTCCTCTCTGGAGTTCTCTCTGTGATGATAGGATTATCCTAAATAGCACAGATGCTCTGTCCTAGTGTTTGTGTGATAAGGATATGATTTCCTTTGAACTGCTAAGTGGAGGAAACTATGTTGATGAAAAATATTGGATGGCTTGTGGTTATTAAATCCTTGTATTTCCATCTATACAAGAAGCTTGATCTTGTCCCAGATTAATGCACTTTAGTAAGGTTACTGGCCGTGATTAGTCTAGTGGCTCATGATGTGGTTGGGTTAGAGTGATTGATGGTTCAATCCTGCTAGTTGTAGTGTTACTTAACCATGCATCCTGATTCATGGTTGATATTTGATTTAACGGTATGCTTGTATTGACAACAAAGCCAATAAAATAAGATTACTGGATGTATTGTTGGAGAATTGAGTTTTCCTCTAAAGGAAGATGCTCTCCAAGTATAACTTTCATATGTTGTTATTACTGTCAAGATGGCAGTGAAGTATCCAGATGATCTAGAAATGATTCCTGGTTTCATGGTCTAGGAAAATGATAGATCTTCTCTGGCTAAATTTCTAGTCCAGTGCCAAGGATGCAAAAGACTGAGGCTTGGATTCCCTTTAAATAAAATACTGTGGTTGCCTTATTCTAGTTCTAGGATGTAATTAGCATAGAAACTCTATGCTCACTGAGAGCTTGCCTTTCAAATGATTTGCTTGCTTAAAATGATAAGAACCAATACCAATTTGGATCTATTGGTTAATCTGCTGCTAGCAGTGAGGGTAAATGAGTTGGTATTGTGACTGGTGTGAATTGTTTGGATGAGAATTTATGATTGAATGCCCATGATGCATGGTTTGAGGCTAATTAACTATGGAATGGGTTTTACATGGTTAAGGATCACTAGCCCTTGATTTTTGGATGTGTACAATATGTTCTAGTCTATGATGCAAAGACCGAGACACTAAATCTTGATAAAATCAGATACTTACATGGTTTCCTTCTACTCTCTATGATGAATTTGCATTGAACTTCTATGCAATTCTGAGAGATAAACTATTCTCCTACTCTCCTTTTGTTGTTGTTGATTTTATGCTGTGATTTGTGGTTCCTAGTGGATCTTGTTCCTGGATTCTTCTTGATCTGCTCCTCCTGACGGCTCACTTGGCTTGCTCTTCTAATACTGCTGCCTTGCTCTTGAACAGCCTACACATGTGAATATTGTGCTCCTGAACCTTGTCCTTCTGGATCCTATAGAACTGGATTCTTGTGATTACCTATTCTCCTGTGATATGCCTCCTTTCCCCCTCCTACTACTTGATCTCCTCTTGGATGGCTTAAATAAGCAACCAGATGCTGTTTGGGTGGTGGGTTTGGTGATGGTGTGAAGAAATGAATGGGTGATCTTGTGGTGATGAGAAAGAACATGTGTTGTTCTTGAGGATGAACCAATGATCTAAGTGTAGTTCTGGCTAAGTGTGGTGTGTGGAGAAACTCTGATATGCTTCTAGCTTATCAGCTACGGCTGTGTTCTTACCTTTGTACTCCTTGTGATGCCTCTGTGCTTGACAGCACAACACCATGCATATGTGTGAGCTGCTTGGGTGCTTGACTCACCCCCAATGGATCAGATCAAGTGAAACTTGACATTTTTTGATTGTTTATCTTTTTACTATATCTGATTTGGTGAAATTTGCCCCTTGACTTATGATGATTAGTCTGAAGCTTTCTTTGATGATAAGAACTGATTCTCCACTTGGATCCCTCTTTAGCTTACTCAATGATGAGTTTAAGCATATCATTTGTATGCTGAATCTGAGAGTAAAACTAACATTCTAACCCTTCCTTTTATTCTTTATTTTAGTTTGTCTTTTGTTTTATTTTCCAGGAATTAAGATCAAGGAAGGAACCTTCAGGACATGAACATTTATATGAGACTTCTTTATTATTTTTTGTAATTTTTTCCTTCTTTTGTAAAGTGTATTATATATTTATTCATTGTTGTAATAATATTTGTAATATTTTCTTATTGTTGTAATTTCTTATTTTTACTTGAATATTGTAAAGACAATGTAATATGTATATTTTCTTGAAATTAAGTATTGCTTTATTTAATTCATTTATGTAATTAATTTTTTACATTTATTTGTTTTATAGTAGCTTACTTTTATTCTTTTATTCTTTATTGTAATTCTTCATTTTTTTGGGAACTTAATAAAAATAGTGTAATGTTTGTGCTATTGTAATAAAATGATACCTCTCTATTTCATTATCTTATTATCTCTTTGGTTCATAATTGTAAAGATAATATAATAATGTGTGATGTAAATAAGATTATTCTTTATCAATTCTTGTTTATTATTTTATTATTGTAATATCCTATTACATTACTCATTTACTCATTTCATTTTATTTAAATTTCCACTATCTTTTATATTTGAATAAAAGATTATACCTTGTTTATAAATAGGATTTCACCTCTTATTTTCCATTTAAATTTAGTTTCCATTTGTTATTCAATTTCAGATTCTTTTAGAATTCAGATTCATCAATTGAATATTCAAATTTGAATTTCCTTTCCCTCAAACACAAGAGTACAATAGAGGTCATGTCAAAATCCATCGCACTTGCCCTGATGTTTTCATCAGAGCAAGAGAGATCTCGATCCCTCTATAGCTTCTTTAGTTTTGCGCATAAATTCTCCGGATTTTTTTATGCATGAATGCAATGCACAAACATGTGTCCTGTCTATTTCGAGGTGCTAATCCTGAGATGTTACAGAAACCTAGGTCTTCTACGATCTATACCGTCATAAGTTGGCCTATACTTTATAGAATTTGGATCAACATATAACACGTGATGTGTCGTCATGCCTAAGAGTACCTTGTTTAGAACCATTGATGACCTGATGAACCTGTAGGGATTAGTAGAAGTGCAAGAAGTAACTTCTTGATGAGGTTTTTCCTGTTATAGCGTAGGGAGTTGCTCGATACAAAGGTGTGTCCACCATCGACATATTGTAGGACTTGTGTTGGAATGGTGATAAACCCACATATATGGCAAGTTAACTCTATGGAAGTTTGCTTATCTGGTCCTTGGTAATAGGGGAGTCACATCTCGTGGGTAAATTCCATGAAAGCAGCTATGCTAGAATGGTGAAAAATCCCACATGCATGGAAAGTTCACCATTGGGACTACAGATTGGCGAAAAACCTTGTTATGGTATCCCTTTTGGCACTCGATGAAAGTGCACTTGTCTGATCCATGGAAATAAGAGAGTCGCATCTCGTAGGTAAATTCGTAGAAAGTAGCTATGTTACGATGATGAGAAAGCGTATATGGCAAAATCACCTTTGGGACTACATAGGCGAAAAGCTCCGTTATAATATCTCTTATGGCATTCCATGGAAGTGTGCTTATCTAGGTCTCATCAATGGGAGAGTTACATCTTGCGCGCAAAGTCATACAAAGCGGCTATGCTGGAATGGTGATAAAACCCAAATGGCAAATTAACCGTTGGGACTGGATAGGCAAAAACCTCATTTTGATATCCCTTTTGGCAGTGCATGGAAGTGTATTTATCATCGATATGTGTTGTTAGTTGTTTGGCATAGGCCGACGTGGAATTCACGCAACAGCTCGTGATTATCACTCTTTTGATAGCGGCGAAGTCGGAGCCGATGGATCATGGGGCGATGGGGGCGACGATGACACTTGTACCTAGCATCGGTGGATGCTCCCTTCACGGCGGTGGGTGTGGAGTCTGTGTTCGTAGCCAAGTCGGCCGGTACCCTAGGTGCTATCATTTTTCATGATGATAGTTTTTCAGGCGTTTTACGTAACGGTTTTCACCTCCGGTTTTCTGTAAATTAAATACGTAGGCAATTTTGATCTTGCCTTTTTTTTTTTCTAGAAACTGTTTCTCGTCTACTTTCTATAGCATAACGAAACTAGAGATTGTGACAAAGAATAGTAAAGGTCTCGTAGCAGTTAGCAACGAGCTACACATGCATACGTTAGCCTAATGATAAAAGGCGAGCGACAAACATATCTTAGTCTCTGAAGAAAAATCAAACAGGCACGAGCGGGTGCGGCCATAGCCCATAGTGCCGACAGCGGATGCAGGATAGAGTAAAAGAAATAAGCTTAGCACAGGACGCTTCAAGCAGAAAGCTTTCCGACAGGAGCAGTTGAAACAATGTCCGTTGTGTCTATGATTTTTTTTTGCGGACCTTTGTATACCGATGTCGTTGTCATGAATCATGGTCGCTCATGTTCAGTGCATCCATGAAAACAAGTGGTTAGTGGTAGTGACCTCAGTACTCTCACCTAAACCTGCGCCGCCCTCTGCTTATCAATGCGGCGCCCAGAGTCAATGCTAACGACATCTCCTCACGGCCCACGAGCGACTGGCGGTAAAGCCTTGGGCTGGTTCTAGAAAAAGAGCCTTCGGCTGGGTGGCCGTACATGCTTTGGATGTAGGATCAGCCAAATCAGTTTGTGAGGTGACTCTGCCAAATTAGGACGGTTATATTGTGGCCCGTGTATCTCTACTTCGTTAGGTCTTTGGCAAGGCCCATACGTAAACATGCATAGCCTATTTGCCAATCTTCAAATCGGAAATCCTATTCGGCTGCAGATGAACCTTATAGTGTCAATACATATTTCAAAATATTAAATATATTCACATGTATATCCGGACATTCTATGTCCCCACATAAGTTTTTGAAAAAAATTATAATTTTTGTGTCTTAGTGTGAAAAACAAATTTGATATTTTCCCGATATTTTTTTATCTTTTTACATAAGTCACTTGAAATGTTACTTTCCCGAAAACTTGTGCACGGACACAAAATATCGTACATGCGAATTTTCCTTCAGAATTTTTTAACATTTTAAAATTTACTTTTTATAATAGATTCATTTGCACCCACGAGCAAAAACAAAGTGTCCTTTTTTGCGAAGCTTCTAAGTGTACCTCTTTCATTGAAAATTCTACCGATCTATTAATAATCTCAACAAAAGTATAAAAGACCTAAAAGTAATAAAAATTACAAATTAAACCTTAAACCACATAGCGACGACTACAGAAACTAGCATGAGACGAAGGTACGCTGCCGTCCTCGCCCATCTATCACCGGAGTCAGACAAAGCTTATCGTAGTAGACCCTATTGTACTAGACAAATGGGAAATCGACGTGCTAAGCCTTCAAAAAACCAGCGCAACAAAGCAGCAATCATCAACAAAGATGACAACTATAAATCAAAAGAGGCTGATCTCAAACCACACAAACAAATATGAAAAAAATAATCCTAGGAGACCTGCCACACATGACTCACTGTGCCCCTGGCTGGTGCTAGACGCGTCGCTGGAGCGAGGATAGGGCAGGGAAAATTTTCGACTTCAAGGTGTAGCCTTTGCCTCACCATCGCGAAGAAACATTGAAAAAAGGCAGAAAAAAGAAGTGAAAACCCTCCGTCTTGAAGGTATCATGGCCAGCCACACCTCCAATGACCCAAGGCCAATGGAGGCGGAGCGAACCGACAGTGTCACCGTCGAGGGGGCGGAACTCTAGATGGGTTTACAACTCTCTGTCATTTTCGAGTGTACCTTATTTGGAGTAGTCTATTAGCAAGTATAATTTCTCTTATATATCTCAAAATTCATATACTCTCTCCATAAAAATATATTTACTACTCCCTTCGGTCCGGTTTATTAGGCACGCACGTAATTTAAGAACAACTTTGACCATTAATTTTGGTCAACAAATTTTATATAATATATCACAAAAATTATATCATTGAATTCATCTTCAAAAGTAGTTTCCAACGGTATATTTTTTGAGACATATATTGTATATTTTATTGGTCATATTGATAGTCAAAGATTTTCTTAAACAACGTGCATGCCTTATAAACTGGACCGGAGGGAGTAGAGAAAATAATTGTCCATCTCTGTCTAAATTAATGCTCTTGTATTTGAAACTAAATGCTCATGTCTTTCAAATGGTTGTCAATGTATCATAGAAAAAGAGTGTGGAATTTGTACATGTACATGTGGGTACATGTGTTATCTTGCCCATTCGTTGGTCTCTGAGATATGTGTGCATCCCTTTTGCAGCAGGAAATTTATGATATCGGACTAGTTTTGAAGGAACAATATATCCCTATCAAATACTCTCGGCTTGCTTCGTTATTAACATCTCGGGTCATGGTATAAATCATTTTAAGTGTTACGAACGATGATAAATACCACACATTTCTTGTAAGCGAGATTTATTTCATTTTCATAACAATATTTGGATAGAGTAAAAAGAAATTAAGAATGATGGTTGCCCTATGTGTGTATTATTTTCAGCTATTTGATGATTATACTGCAACAATACCTATTTCAGTCCATAGGGATCAGCTTACAAGAGCTTTGGCATTTCACGCTTACATTGACATTAAGGTTGTCCATTGAGTTGAGTAATACTGAGATGGCCTTGCCGTAGCATTTTCCGCTGTTCAGTAACCATTCGTGTCTTCTGGCTTCATTTTTCTTGTACTCCGTATTCAGTAAGTTTCATATGAGTGTGATCGACATACACATAACTCCCAATCTGTCAATGGTGAACTGACATGTGTTAAATGCTCTTTAATAGGTGCTCATGCCTTGTTCAGCCATTTTTCTTTGCCTGAGCAGCTATGTTTGAAAAGGAACTGTCGGCATGTTATCTCCTTAAGTGACAGACTGACAGGGAAGCTGATAGCTCATCTTCCTTTCTGGTAGCGTGGTTAGGTGACACAACCTCGTTAGTCGTTACCATGGTTAATTTGGAGCATTGGAAGATTTTCTTAAATGGGGGTTGGGGGAAGCAGAGCTGAAAAAGATCCCGGTATCGAATTTGAAACAAATGAATTAAATGTGGGTTTGATGAAGCGCTCAGATCAACCATAGGGAAATAAGAATTCAAAGGAAGATTTAAAGTGTGAGGCGTCTTGTGTATCTTTGCAACAATCATTGAAAGAGATCATCTCCGACAAAGAGAGCTCAAGTGGAAAGAGTGGGGAGATTTGAGAACTCAAAAAGGATGAGCTCTTCAAGAGCTTCATGGAGACACTTCAAGGGAAGTACCATCACAATGCAGCCACCACTCAAGAAGCTTCGCATCGAAAATGAGAAGAACCTTGTCGAGGCCAAGGCCATAACTGAGAAGGTTCACATCGAGGCCGAGATTGCTGAGGCCGCCAGGATGGATGCAACCTCAAGGCAAAAGAAGTTGATCACGAGGTCTTCGTGGAGGAAACCTGCGTGATGTCGAAAGATCTTAGCTTCTTGGATGGCGAGACAAGGGCTTGGTATGAAAAGAAAAAAGAGATCATGGATCGTGAAATGTGATCTTTCATATTCTTGTTGTCATTTTGGATTTGGTGTCGTTTTGGTACTATGCACCCTATATATGGCGGGTTACTTTGAATTTCTCTTTTTGCGCGTTACTTTGAGTTTTGATGTTACTTAATTCCCATTTTGGATGTACTATCATTTTATTTTTTATCACATTATTTGCAAAAACATTAGAAAAATGAAAAATATAAGGGCAAAACTAGGGATAACTTTGGGGGCGTTGTTGGGTTCATGGGCGGACAAAGAGGGACCCCCCATCAGACATATTGAGGATAAAAGAAAACATCATTTGGGGATGCCATTGGAGATTCTCTATCATATGCATGTTACCGGTCTGAGTTATTTACGATTATGATTAGTTTTATGTGATCAAAGTGCATAAATCCACGGTGAGCACATCCAGATTACTACTACTATCCAGCCATGGGTCCTTATAAGCTATGCATATCTTGTAGTACTCCACAAGCTTCCAACGAGGTTCAAAGTACTTAGTTGAACTAAGTGTGATTTGAGTATTCTCAACACAGATTCCCTGTCTTGAATAACCTTAAGAGAGTTGGCAAGTGCAGGCATGGCGCAACATCAGTTGGCATAGTAACAACACCTACTCCCGTCAACATCTTGAATTTTTTTGCCACCACTCTGAGCTAAAAATTTATTTATATTCACCAATTAACTCATAAATGGATGCAACGAACAAGTATCACCTATACAATATTACATCCAAACCTTTGTCCGATCAAGATTCTTCTAGCAAGGAGATAATGAGAAAATGAAGTACCAACTGGAAATTGGAGTGTGGTTTAACCCAAAGATCAAGGAGGGCTAAGTATTTATGACCTTGAGGTTAAGAATACAACTCTTTCTAGGGAAATGGCTTGACAAGCTTGATGCGTGTCGAACGCTCCGTTGGGACACCCCAAGAGCAAGGTATGATGCAGCACAACAACAAGTTTTCCCTCAGTAAGAAATCGAGGTTTGAACCAGTAGGAGGAAGGAAACGCCTCAAAGGTGTTGCAAGCAACGTGGAAACCTGCACAACACAAACTCAAGACTTTGCCCCAACTAACAGTGAGGTTGTCAATCTCGCTGGTTGCTGTAACAAAGGATTAACCGTATGGCATGGAAGGTGATGATGGTTTGCAGCAAGTAAACAGTAACAATGGAAGATGTATCAATGGTAAAGATTGGACTAGAGTCCATAGTTCACTAGAGGTTCTCTCCTTAGATAAACAAACATGGCATGAAGGGTAAACAAATTACAGCAGGGCAATTGACAGGAACTGAGCAAGGCATAACAATGCAATATTAGACAAAAAGATCCTATAAGATTCGATTGGGCAATACAATAATATACATATACCGCCATCCAACTACATCTATGACTAGATGTCTACCTTCAGGTTATCATCCGAACCCCCTCCAGTATTAAGTTGCAAGCAACAGGCAACTGCTTTAAGCAAAGTGTGTAAGGTAAACAATCCACTTGTTCCATAAACAAGAGACCGTTGTTTTCTCCCTAGTGGCAACAACACATCTACAACCGAAGAGATTTATGTCACTTCCCTTGGAAACTAGAGGCATGAACCCACTATCGAGCATAAATACCCCCTCTTGGAGTCAGTAGCAACTACTTGGCCAAGATAGCTACTAACAACGGAGAGCATGCAAGATCACAAACAATTAATTGTAACAAAGAATTAATTGTATGGTGTGGAAGGTGATGATGGTTTGCACCAAGTAAACAGTAGCAGTGGAAGATGTATTAATGGTAAAGATTGGACCGGGGTCCATAGTTCACTAGAGGTGCTCTCCTTAGATAAACAAACATGGCATGAAGGGTAAACAAATTACAGCAGGGCAATTGACAGGAACTGAGCAAGGCATAACAATGCAATACTAGACAAAAAGATCCTATGAGATTCGATTGGGCAATACAACAATATACATAGACCGCCATCCAAATGCATCTATGACTAGAAGTCTACCTTAAGGTTATCATCCGAACCCCCTCCAGTATTAAGTTGCAAGCAACAGACAACTGCTTTAAGCAAAGTGTGCAAGGTAAACAATCCACTTGTTCCATGAACAAGAGACCGTTGTTTTCTCCCTATTGGCAACAACACATCTACAACCGAAGAGATTTCTGTCACTTCCCTTGGAAACTAGAGGCATGAACCCACTATCGAGCATAAATACCCCTCTTGGAGTCACTAGCAACTACTTGGCCAAGATAGCTACTAACAACGGAGAGCTTGCAAGATCACAAACAACACAGACATGATAGAATCAATAAGACAAAACCATTAATCAATCTGACATAGTAATCTCAATATCCATCGGATCCCCGCAAACACAACATGCATGATTACAAATAGATTAGATCTTGATCATGAACGGAGCTCACAAGATCTATACATGAAAGCACAAAGGAGGAGATACAAACATCTAGCTACTACATGGACCCGTAGTCCAAGGTGGAACTACTCACGCTTCATACTGGAGAAGAAGGCCTCCGGGGTGATCTCCCCTCCGGCAGGGTGCCGGGAAGAACTTCAGACCCCCCGATCTAGGGATGATGGTGGCGGCGGCTACAAACGGTTTCGTGGAATTTTAATCGGGTGCCTATGGTTTCTGCATCGGGGGCTTATTATAGGCGAAGAGGCAGTCCGAGGGGGTGCCCGAGGCGGCTGTACCCCCCAGGCGCGGGGTGGGCCCACCCGTGCGGCCAGGGGGTGTGGCCTCTCGAGGACCTCCTCCGTCTCGTACTCTGGCTTCGTGTTGCCCACGGTAAAATATTGACTTTGGCTTTTGTCCCGTCCAATTTCGAGAATATTGATTTTCTGCCTTTCTGGAACCAAAAACTGAAGAAAACATGCAACTGGCACTGTGGCAACTTATTAATAGGTTAGTTCTAGAAAACATATAAAAACACCTCAAAGTATAGACAAAGCAAAGCAAAGTAGATACTAAACAAGCATGGAGCATAAAAATTATAGATACGTTTCTGACGTATCAAGCATCCCCAAGCTTAACTCCCGCTCGTCCTCGAGTAGGTAAGTGGTAAAAGAATAATTTTTAAGGTGACATGCACCATCAAAACCAAGATCAAACCATTTGCAAGCATTAAAAGCTAAGATCAAAGAACTCTGAACATGTGCATGAAAGATAGAGTTCTAACAGTAAGACAAAGTAACTATGCATTCAACATGAAAGGCTACAAACAAAGATCATGAATAACATCCATTGAAAAACGTTTGTTTGTTTCACATACAGAAAACATGGCATAGTGGCATTCAGCTTGTCCCTCATAGAGTAGCAAATAGATGCATATGACACCTTAAAAGTTCATAAGAGTGACTACATACAGAAAGCACAAGAACAAGCAATATCAATAATATGCATCAATTAATAAGTTTTGGGACATTGCACATAAAACTAAGAATGGCAACTATGCTCTCTTAATGGTGCCTAAAGGTAGAAGGTGGAGACTCAATATAATAGTGGAAGAAAGGCCCTTCATAAAGGGAAGCAGGGATTTCAAGTTTCAAAACGAGCTTTCAAAAATTATGGTACTTGTTAGCTATTAGCCTCATTGCCCCTATCATAAGCATCTTGAAGTGATTAAGGTTAAAGTAAACAAACTATGGAGTATATGCTTGACAAAGTATAAGTTGGCAATCTCATGTCCCTTGAATACGAGGGACGCACCGCATGCTACTCAACTTTAGTCACATGTAAGTTCTTGTCATAGTAAGTACATGCGTATCATAGAGAACCGCCAACGGGGTACCCCTTGCAGATGGTACAGGAGCTATCCCATAACCAAAATGACAAGGCAAGCAGACAATAAGCATCTCAGCGATCTTTTTATTTACTATGTGCATAGCTTTTTATTGAGGATGTTTCACAGAATGCTCATTATGGTGATGCTGCATGATTAGGCATGGCTAGGCTAGCGGCCCAGGCGTTTCTCTAACACAAAATACATAACTCCATGGACTTACAAGTTCCCTCTTTATTTCACACCGACGACGAAAGAGCATGATATCAAATTTGTACAAAGTACAAGTCCAATGTTGAAAACATTCCCCATGAAAGCATGGTTCTGCTAATTCCAACGTATAAGTGCAAGCATATACAACATAGATGACACAATGGTTCAATTTTATTAGGGGCAAAGAAAATAAAGTGTGCCATCAAGTTCGTGAGGGCTTTAATCACTAAGTTTTCACATAACAAAATACTTTTTAATTGGAAGATAGCTGAAAACAAGAATATACTTGGAATGGTGCAACACACCATGCATAGGAATTTATAGTGGACACTTTGGAATAACTTGGTTTCTTGGGAGTTGGAAGCATGAGTAGAGCTTACTCATACAAGTGGAGGTTAGCAAAACACTGGGAGCAACCAACTAAGAGAGCAGTAATGGCCATAATCATGCAGAGAGACAAAACATTACTAATCAAAGCATAGAGTGGTACTACAAGTCAAGGACTAAATGATCATAGAGGCTATGGTGACTTGTTCATAGTCATAACATGGTGTGAGCATGTGCCAAGTCAACCCAAACAAAACATCAAAGGAGAATACCACAATACTATGCTTTTGTATGCTAAAACAACACATGATTCCTTCAAGGAACACTAAGCAATCCCAATTGTTTGGAACAAGACATGCTACTAATGACCCACAAGTATAGGGGATCGCAATAGTCTTCGCGGGTAGTATTACCCAATTTATTGATTCGACACAAGGGGAGCCAAAGAATACTTGCAAGCCTTAACAACTGAGTTGTCAGTTTAGCTGCACCTGGAAATAGTTCTTGCTCACAGAAGTTTATCAGTAGCAATAGTTTGTAGTAGAAACAACAAAGCAACAGTAACCGCAACAGCAACAGTGAAACAACAGCAGTAGTAACTGAAAGGGTAATTGCCCCTATGTGTGGTTTTGGTGATTAATGACAATCCCTATGGACTAATGTTTTCACTGAGTTTTATATGAAGGTATATTCCATAGGTCATGCGTGTAGTCCATGTGTTGGATTCAAGTATGGATGCCATGAAGATAAAGATATACCTTGAGTATTGGCATCAAAATCATCAAATTGAAGAGAAGAATATGATATGATCAAGATCTTGAGAGTGTGATCTCAATAGAAGAATTTAAGATATGACTCTAAGTTGGTGTCATGATAGGCTCATTAGTTAAGCTATGGTTGACTAAGATTTAGAGCATGTAATCAAATGAAGAGTTCCTTATGTACCTCAATATATTAAGATGGAGCACGAGAAGATACTTGGTTGACCAATACAAAGAGTGAAGAGTGATTTCAAGTTGGTCAACACATGAAGCATAAAGAATGTACCACATGGTCTTGTGGTATGGTAAGCCTTGTCAATTATGCATCATGAACTAACCCATTATATATTTGCATTTGCGTTTTCTATATGGGACATGTATCTTTCCATGGGCATGCTTAAAAAATGAAGATATTATATAGCCCATGAGAGGATGACATCAAGTGGTGATCGTCATCAAGGTTGAGAAGGGCAAGTTCAAGATATGCATCTCGAGAAGATCATTTGCTTGAAGCTTGCCGTCCATATTGGTTATAGTGGACATGTGAAGACATGTATTAATGAATCTATCCCATAGTGGTGTATGGGGGAGAAAATTAGGAGTCTTCACGAAGCAACAATGATCAAGTGTTACATTCCGGCTTGGGTGGAGCTTGAAGCGTTGTCATCAAGATCAAGCGGTATGCGCAAGGCAAAGGTATGGACTTGCTAGGTTTTCCTTTTACCGGTCTCAAGGTGGTTATTGGGAGACCGGTTTATAGGATAGATAGCCGCACTATCAAGAGGGGCTCTCGGTTGTGTAACTTGATCACATCGTCATAGGGAGCTCAATCGTTTGCATACTTTGCATCTTCCTATTTTGTTGCTTCTTGTTGTTTCTACATGTGAGGTTCTTGAGCTTGTTGCTAGCTCTTCAACAAGCCCAAGTTCATCGAAAACGAAATTTGTATGCATCTTCTATGGCGTTTTCGAGTTTGAAGGTTTTATCGGTTCTTATTTAGGGAGGCTTTTACCTTTCTTAATTTTATTCTATCCTCATTTGTTGGGCTATGATGTTTATCTGTACAATATTGTAGAGCTTGTTGTCCTCGTCAAAACAAGCCCAAGATCATCGAAATCGGAGTCCGTATGCAAAAGTTATTGCGTTTTTCGTGAAGCCTGTTTCATCCCGGTTGTGGATTCGATTCAACCGGCTCCCAGACCGGGTGGTCCGGTGCCAGGACCGGAAAACCGGATCTGAAACCGGGATTTTAGGTTTTGCTATAGCGAGTCTATCCGAGACTGTGTACTGACCCTAATTCCGGTTTTAAATTCGGTTTTCCGGTCCAGGAACCGGACCGTCCGGTTCTAGAGCCGATCCAACCGAACTTTCAACCGAGTTCGCACAGATTTCTTCCAACGGCCATATTTGCTTTCCACTATAAAAGGGGGTTCTTCTACCAACGTTTTAGAGTGTTCTTGACCACGAAATTGACCTCCATTATTGAACCTCTTGATCTTGCTTCCTCCCCCTTCCCTCCTATGATTCTTGCACCTTTTTGAGGCTTTGGAAGAGGAGATCTAGATCTACAATCCTCACCAACCAATTCCTCCTCTAAGTGAGGGGAACCCATTGGATCTAGATCTTGGAGTCATTTGTTGACTTCCACCATTGTTCTTCCTCTCTAATTCCTCCCTAGCACTTATTGCTTTGGTGGGATTTGAGAGTGAAGGATTTGAGCACCCTTGGTGTTCTTGCTTTGCACTATTGCATAAGTGTTGAGCTCTCCATTACGATTTGTTCGAGTGAGAGACCGTGAGCTTGTTACTCTTGGAGGGTGACCTCCTAGTTGGCTTGGCGGTTGGTGCCGCGGTGTTCTCTTCGTGGAAGATTGTGAAGAGACCCGGGCTTCTCCTTCGTGGAGCTTGTGAAGTGGTTGTGAAGCTTGCCATCTCCGGAGTGGAGGAAAAGCTAGTCATAAGGAAAGGGCCTATTCCTTCGTGGGATAGAGTCGGAGAAGAAGGTGAGCCTTTGTAGCGCGTGAGGAATCCTTCGTGGAACCTCACACCTCTCCAACGTGATGTAGCCCCCTTCCCAAAGGTGGTGAACACAGGAATACATCTTCGTCTCCGCATGCCTTGGTTATCTCTATATCCGAGCTTACTTTCCTTGTGATAGCCATCGAGCTTGAAGTACTTATAACTTGCTTATCACTTGTGGTATATTTATCTTATGCTATCTTGCTTAGCTTAATTTGTTGTTGGTGCACTTAGTTGAGCCTAGTGTATTTAGGTTTTGTGCTTTTAAAATAAACGTTAGTTTAATTCCGCATTCTATCAAGCCAAAACCGTAATAGTCTTGAAATTGCCTATTCACCCCCCTCTAGGCGACATCTCTATCCTTTCAATTGGTATCCGAGCAAGGTCTCTCCTTGTTTAGGCTTCACCGCCTAGAGTGTAAAGATGTCGGCTAGTAGTATAGTGCACAATGACACAATTATCTTTGATGGCACAAATTATGCTTTGTGGATAAATTGCTTGCTTTGTAATCTTCGGACCTTGTGTCCAAATATTGAGCGATTTCTAGATGTAGGTTTTTCTCCTCCTATGGATGCTCAAAATCTATCTTTAGAGGATGAGAAAAATTTACATCTCGAAGCTCAAGTATATAATGAGCTTATTTTCTCTTTGAGCCCCACAGTTAATTTGTTCTTGACGATTGTAAAGCGCAAGTCGTCTCATGAGAAGTGGACCAAGCTTAAAGAAATATTTGGTGGTTCCATTTCTAATATTGTCGGTGGTTTCTCTGAGGATATATCGGTTCCTTCACATGATGAAGAGCTCCAAGTTGCTTCCACTTCCGGCTGCGATGAGTTCTCATCTTCACCCACTTCACCAATGTGTGGGAAGACACAAGGTAAAGATATGGTGAGTGGTGTTGGGAATTGCAATGTCGATATTATGCTCGCTAATGATGATCCTTCATCTATATCCCATTGCAATGTTTCTTCTTTGGACTTAAGCACTTCTTGCAACAATAATGTTATATCCCCTTATGGTGCTAGTCCTTGTATATCATCTAGAAATTATTTGAGTACTAGTGTAAATGATGTGCTTGATTTGCCTTGTTCGCATGAACAAAATGCTTCTATTTCCTCTAGTTGTTTATCTAACAATGTAGAGGAAATCAAACATTCTATGGAGCAAGACATGATCATGAATGAAGATTCAATAATATCCTCATCTTCATCCTCCCGTGCTCACATGTGCCTTATGGCAAGAGGATCAATGGTATCTCCTACTTTGGATCCTAATATATCTTCTAAAGATAATAGCAATGATAATGATGATAGTGATGATGACATTGATGAGGATACTAGTGCTCTCTTGCTTGAGTTGACTTTTTTGTGTACCTCTCTTCGTGGTAATAATAAGGCCATTAATTGTCTCAAACACGTTATGGACACCATAACTAAACAAATGGGAACCATAGAGGAGTTGTATTTCCAACTTGATGATGGGAGTCGGAGATTTAATCTCCTTAAGCAAGAGCTTGCCGAGGAGAAGCACACTAATTGTCTCCTCACACAAAAAATCGAATCTTATGAGCTTGAAAAGAAAATTCCATTAATGATGCTTGTGCTACTAACTCTACTTCTTGTGAAGCATCTATCCTAAAGGAGAACGTTGAGCTGAGGGCTCAACTTGAGTTGCTAACTAGCAAGTATAGGAAATTGGAAGAAAGTCATGAAAAGCTCTCGGGCTCTCATAATGATCTTCTAATCTCCCATGATGGGCTAATGTTAGCTCGTGAGGCAAGTATTACCAAGGTAACATCTTGTGAGCCTATTTTGGACATTAGCACAACTTCTACTCAAAATGCTATTTTGCCATGTGCTAGCCCTAGTAATCCATCTAGCCATACTATTGATAAACCTTGTGTTGGATTACTTGCTTTGCCTTGTTGCTCTAACAATGAAGCTTATATTTCCTCTAGTACTTTTATTTCTACTAACCATGTAGAGGAAATCAAAGAGCTCAAGGCCCAAGTCACTTCCTTGAGGAATGACTTGGAAAAGATTCATGAAGGGAAATCCACACATGATAATATTTTGAGTGTGCAAAAATCCCCTAATGATAAATGTGGACTTGGATTCAAATCCAGTAACAAGAACAAGTCCAAGAGAAACAATAAGAAGGGCCAAAACCAAGTCAATAATTCAGCCAAGATTATTTGCTTCAAGTGCAAGGTTGAAGGACATCATGTAAGATCTTGTCCATTGAAGAAAAAGCACTTGAGTGAGAAGCAACAAGGGAAGCGGACACAAATACAAGGTCAAGGCCAAGTTGAAGTTAGGCCACTTCCGAAGAATAATCAAGATAATGCTCCCCGAGCCAAGAAATCAAGGAAGAAGAGAAAGGGGAGCACTTGTTGCTACACATGTCGTGTGAAGGGGCACTTTGCCTCTTCATGTTCAAACGGTACCTTATCTAACCCTATCATTATTGATGATGATTATTCTCTTAGGAAGGATAAGGATGGAAATGTGTTTGCCAAGTTTATTGGAACTCAAAGTGGTGTCAAGAAAAGAACCATTTGGGTTGCCAAGCCTATTGTGACTAACCTCTTAGGACACAACTTGGTTGGGGACCAAGAAGCTCAAACTTGATCAATAGGTGTTTATGGAGGGCATTGGAGACTTGGCTAACTCTGAAGAAATAAGGGATCTTAATATATTATATTTGATCAATCCAAGATATAAGTATTATCATTTCCCTATATTATATCCAATGTGCCTCTTTGCGGTAACTTGTACTTAACTCATTTATATTGTAAGTTACTTGCCCCTTTACATGTTTTGGTTTTGTACCAAGTATGTGTTTGTATTTGGTGTGCCTCATACTTTTGTGTATTCAAGTATGTCTAGGTGTTTGGCACATCATTTACCCGTGTGTCTCATTTTCAGCCTCTAATGCACCTTGATGATATCTTATTTGGATCTTTTTGAGTGGTTAATGGAACATCCCATTTTGGGGGAGTAATATGACTTGCGCATCTCTCAAACCTTAAAATGTGTGTATGTTAGTACTACCACTTAGTATTGATATTGCAAGCTTATCTAGTCACTATGTGGTGTGCCATACTCATGAGAAATTCAAATTCTAAATGTCCATTAATTCTCTCTAGTTGAGGTTGCTTTGCCTCTTATTAAGAAAAATTGAATATCACATTATGGGGGGAGTAATATGCTTCTTTTGCACATCACAATCCTAGGAAATGTGAACATATGAGGTAGTGCCACTTAGAGTTGATATTGTTGATTATCTTGTTTCTAGGTGGCATGTTGGCTCAAACAAGGTCCTATTTTTGTTAGAAGCTTTTATTGCTCGTCTTTTGGTCTTTGTTTGAGTAAGAAATTCTTGGTGCGGTCTTTCTCAAATACATATCTCTATATCTTATTTGGGATAGCATTTGCTTCAAGTTATTCTAATCATATCTTTGCATGACTTGTGACTAGTTGAAGCTATCAAGAATCTCTATCTTTGCATAGTGCTTAATCTTTTTATTTCTATCCTATGTTTTTATTGTGAAGATTTATCTTTAATATTCGTGCAATATACCACCAGAAATCTATTCCAATACACTTATTGTCTTTGACAATTGATATACTTGTGTGTGGTAGCATTTGTGGATCATCTTCACTTTGGAGTTAACCTCTTATTGCCTTATTTTATTTCCAAAACTTTGGTGTGGCTCCCATTGTCTTCCTTGGCTTTTGAACATATCTTTGATGATGTTTTTGATTATTATCAAATGTGTTTTAGTGGAAGACAAACCTTTTCTTCTCGGAACCTTGTGCCATTGTGAAAAGTGTTAAGGGTTTGGTTTATTTGTTGAAACCTTGCTCTTTTGGGAGTTTGTTATCTCATTCTTTATTCTCTATTTTATTTTCTTGAATGAGATAAATCTTTGAGCATTTGTGTTCTTATTTCATCTTTCATGCTTAATAGTTTTTGCTCGATTCATTTGTTGAACTTTGTTGAACAAATCTTGTGTTGATTTGATTCTTTGATATAGTTTTGACAACAAATGTGTTTTGTCACACCTTGTATGCCTTCTTGAATATTTTTGGTGTTTTTTCCAAAGTATATCTTCGTTGGATCTTGAAATTATCGCGCATGCATGTTTAATAAATTTATATCTTATGTCATGTTTTGCTTTCTTTGATCCAATATATAGGGTATACTCCATCAAATCCTGGCTAAGATGTGCATGAAATTCAAATTTCATCTCTAAATATGCACATATTTTTATGGAATGTATCCTATGTGTTGTGGTTATTCTAACCACTTTGGACCCAATAAGTTTGGGGACCAAGATGTACTTGAATGTTGTTTTAGGTACATTGAAGATGCAATGGATGCTTGTCTTGTCTATAAGGAGAGTGTTGTCACCACATGGTAATTGGAGCCAAGCTAGGATGATCTAAGAATTCTTATCTACTACATCATACCATTTCTATCTCGGTAACAAGTATCTTATTCATGCATACTATTCTTCCATCCAATCTCTTGTAGGTTGCATCTTGGCATGAATTTATTTGTTTGTAAATGTTCGATTCTTGCAATTATCTTTGAAAGACTTTTGTATCCTTATTGCTTATGTGAGTAATTTGAGATGATGCATATAATAGGGAATATATAAAATCATGTTCATGATTCACCAATTCCAAATATACCTTCTAGCAATTTATTGCATATCAACTCCTCAAGGTACTCTCATGTGCAATATTGTTGAAATTGCATTGAATCATTCCTTTTGATACTTGTTGCCTTTCTCAAAGTATCCTAACTAGCATTAATTCCCTTAGTGTTAGTTGTGATGGTTTTGAGATTTTTTTTTGTTTTTCTTTGGTGAACTTCATTGATATACCATAAGATAAAATAGAGCCATGGGCTATATATGCACTTAAGCAAAATATCCTTTTTGGTATATCTTATGACTTCCGCTTGGATATCATTTATTATTTTTATTAACCTCTTATGTGTGGATGTTTCTTTGTGGATTATTCTCATGTTTTCCCTTAGAAACTTATATACATGAGAGTGTTAATCTCTCGCCTTGATATGCTCGCCCTTTTCCGACCATAACTCTTATCCTCTTGATTTTTAATGGTTTTGGTAAGGTCTTGATTTGTGAGTGCTTGGTTTACTTTTATTGCATATTCACACACTCCTATCTCATATTTGGTTTCTTTTGGACTTAAGCTTGTCTTGACAAGTGTATTGGTTTATATCTAATCCTTGTATCTTGGTTGTGTTCTAAATAATATAGAGGGAGTGAGGATTCCATGTTTGTGCATATTGTATTCAAATGAAACAACTAATTTATGCACAAACCTTGGGGAGCTTCCTTATGTCACTTAGAGCACTATTTGTCCATTTGATTATTTGGATCTTTTGATTGCTTGCTTCATCCGTTGAAGTTCCTTCACTTTGTTATCCTTTTAGCAATCCTTGATCGTCAATATAGTTTGATTTCCTCCAAGTGTTCATCATTGGATATGTGCATGTGATTTCACTCATATTACGAGTAATGCACACCTTGTGTAGGAACTCATACTATATTGTCCTTCTAACCTTATTATCCATTTTGGCACTTGTTGTCAATGGGGGAGAAGTTTAGAGGGTTTTAAGGGAAATGGTTTTCTACTTAAGATTGGTTTGTTCTTAAGTGTTTGCCTTTCATGCATTTCATCTTTATTATGTTTTGCATGGTTGTATATATAGTGGAAACTCTCCCAAAGGCTATGCTTAACAATGTATGCAATGAAACTCAAGATCATCACACGTGCATATATTGTGGGGGAGTTTGCTCTATATATGTTGGTTCTACTCACATTCCCTGCATTAGTAGTAGTTTATGTGAGTAGAATCGGTTTTGATATGGGCTAGTATCTTTGTGTTACTTAACCATATCAAATACAACCTCTTGTATACAACTTATTCTTGGATAAGCTGCGTACTTGTTTCTAATATTCATTATATAAACCCTCTTCTCGTGATTGTCATCAATTACCAAAATGGGGGAGATTGAAAGGGTAATTGCCCCTATGTGTGGTTTTGGTGATTAATGACAATCCCTATGGACTAATGTTTTCACTGAGTTTTATATGAAGTTATATTCCATAGGTCATGCGTGTAGTCCATGTGTTGGATTCAAGTATGGATGCCATGAAGATAAAGATATACCTTGAGTATTGGCATCAAAATCATTGAGTTGAAGAGAAGAATATGATATGATCAAGATCTTGAGAGTGTGATCTCAATAGAAGAATTGAAGATATGGCTCTAAGTTGGTGTCATGATAGCCTCATTAGTTGAGCTATGGTTGACTAAGATTTAGAGCATGTAATCAAATGAATAGTTCCTTATGTACCTCAAGATATTAAGATGGAGCACGAGAACATACTTGGTTGACCAATACAAAGAGTGAAGAGTGATTTCAAGTTGGTCAACACATGAAGGATAAAAAATGTACCACATGGCCTTGTGGTATGGTAAGCCTTGTCAATTATGCATCATGAACTAACCCATTATATATTTTCCTTTGCATTTTCTATATGGGACATGTATCTTTCCATGGGCATGCTTAAAAAATGAAGATATTATATAGCCCATGAGAGGATGACATCAAGTGGTGATCGTCATCAAGGTTGAGAAGGGCAAGTTCAAGATAAGCATCTCGAGAAGATCATTTGCTTGAAGCTTGCCGTCCATATTGGTGATAATGTACATGTGAAGACATGTATTAATGAAGCTATCCCATAGTGGTGTATGGGGGAGAAAATTAGGAGTCTTCACGAAGCAACAATGATCAAGTGTTACATTCTAGCTTGGGTGGAGCTTGAAGCGTTGTCATCAATATCAAGCGGTATGCGCAAGGCAAAGGTATGGCCTTTCTAGGTTTTCCTTTTACCGGTCTCAAGGTGGTTGTTGGGAGACCCTGTTTATAGGATAGATAGCCACACTATCAAGAGGGGCTCTCGGTTGTGTAACTTAATCACATCGTCATAGGGAGCTCAATCGTTTGCATACTTTGCATCTTCCTATTTTGTTGCTTCTTGTTGTTTCTCCATGTGAGGTTCTTGAGCTTGTTGCTAGCTCTTGAACAAGCCCAAGTTCATCAAAAACGGAATTTGTATGCATCTTCTATGGCGTTTTCGAGTTTGAAGGTTTTATCGGTTCTTATTTAGGGAGGCTTTTACCTTTCTTCATTGGTTCTATCCTACTTTGTTGGGCTATGATGTTTCTCTGTACAATCTTGTAGATCTTGTTTTCCTCGTCAAAACAAGCCCAAGATCATCGAAATCGGAGTCCGGATGCAAAAGTTATTGCGTTTTTTGTGAAGCCGGTTTCATCCCGGTTATGGATTTGGTTCAACCGGCTCCCAGACCGGGTGGTCCGGTGCCAGGACTGGAAAACCGGATCTGAAACCAGGATTTTCGGTTTTGCTATACCGAGTCTATCCGAGACTATGTACTGACCCTAATTCCGGTTTTAAGTTCGGTTTTCCGGTCCAGGAACCAGACCGTCCGGTTCTGGAGCCGGTCCAACCGAACTTTCAACCGAGTTCGCACAGATTTCTTCCAACAGCCATATTTGCTTTCCACTATAAAAGGGGATTCTTCTCCCAACGTTTTAGAGTGTTCTTGACCATGAAATTGACCTCCATTGTTGAACCTCTTGAGCTTGCTTCCTCCCCCTTCCCTCCTATGATTCTTGCACCTTTTTGAGGGCTTTGGAAGAGGAGATCTAGATCTACAATCCCCACCAGCCAATTCCTCCTCTAAGTGAGGGGAACCCATTGGATCTAGATCTTGGAGTCATTTGTTGACTTCCACCATTGTTCTTCCTCTCTAATTCCTCCTAGCACTTGTTGCTTTGGTGGGATTTGAGCACCCTTGGTGTTCTTGCTTTGTATTCTTGCATAAGTGTTGAGCTCTCCATTACGATTTGTTCGAGTGAGAGACCGTGAGCTTGTTACTCTGGGAGGGTGACCTCCTAGTTGGCTTGGCGGTTGGTGCCGCGGTGTTCTCTTCGTGGAAGATTGTGAAGAGACCCGGGCTTCTCCTTCGTGGAGCTTGTGAAGTGGTTGTGAAGCTTGCCATCTCCGGAGTGGAGGAAAAGCTAGCCATAAGGAAAGGGCCTATTCCTTCGTGGGATAGACTCGGAGAAGAAGGTGAGCCTTTGTAGCGCGTGAGGAATCCTTCGTGGAACCTCACACCTCTCCAACGTGACGTAGCCCCCTTCCCAAAGGTGGTGAACACGGGAATACATCTTCGTCTCCGCATGCCTCGGTTATCTCTATATCCGAGCTTACTTTCCTTGTGATAGCCATCGAGCTTGAAGTACTTATATCTTGCTTATCACTTGTGGTATATTTATCTTGTGCTATCTTGCTTAGCTTAATTTGTTGTTGGTGCACTTAATTGAGCCTAGTGTATTTAGGTTTTGTGCTTGTAAAATAAACGTTAGTTTAATTCCGCATTCTATCAAGCCAAAACCGTAATAGTCTTGAAATTGCCTATTCACCCCCTCTAGGCGACATCTCTATCCTTTCAGTAACAGTAACAGTAACAGTAGGATTCGAGTGTGGTAGGCATAGGTATGGATGGACGGGCGTTGCATGGGCAAGTCTAAACATGTAACTTCAAAGAACTAGGACATTGCAGATAAATAATAACAAGCATCCAAGTACTAAACAATCCTAGGCATGTGCTCCAAATATAGTCATACGTGCTCGCAATGAGAACTTGCACAACATCTTCTGTCCAGCCCGCCCGTGGCAGCGGGGCCTCTAGGGAACTACTGGCAAGTAAGGTGCTCCTTTTAATAGAGCACCGGAGCAAAGCATTAACACTCCGTGAACACATGTGATCCTCACACCACAGCCATCTCCTCCGGTTGTCCTAATTATTGTCACTTTGGGGCCTTTGGATTCGGACAATGATATGTGTACACAACTTGCAGGTAAGATCATAAAAAATACTATCATAATGATTCAATACTAAGTTCAGATCTGAGATCATGGCACTCGGGCCCTAGTGACAAGCATTTAGCATAACAAGTTGCAACAAAGTCAAATAGCACTAATAGAGATACTAGGCATTATGCCCCTAGCAGATCTTATTCGATTACATGATAGAACTCATCCAATCCCTACCATCCCCAAGCCTACAGCGGGGGATTACTCACTCATGGATGAGGGAAACATCGGTGGTTGATGGAGATGCGTTGGTGATGACGATGGCGATGATCCTCTCCAAATTACTCGTCCCGGCAGGGTGCCAGAACGGAGTTTCTGGATCCGAATCTTGGTTTCTGGTGGCGACGGCGGAGCGGAACTCTTTCTGGAAAAACTATCGAACCCCCCTAAGTTTTTAGGTCAGAAGGCAACTTATAGACACGGAGGGAGGCCGAGAAGCTGCCTGGGGTGGCCAAACCTCCCCCATGCGCGGGGTTAGTGGGCCCGCGCTTGGGGTGGGTCTGGGCCCCCCAGGCCTCCCCTCTGTCTCCCCTTCTGGATCAGTGAATCTTCTGGTGAAATATAATTTTTGGCATATTTTCCGGGATTTTTCCTGATAGTTCATTTTCTGCACAAAAACAAGACACCAAAGTAATTCTGCTGAAAACAGCGTCAGTCTGTGTTAGTTGTATCCAAATCACACAAGTTTAGATAAGAAACAATAGCAAAGTATTCGAGAAAGAAGATACGTTTTGGACGTATCAGCTACATCAATAATCACTAAGTATAAGGTTAAAACAATACCTAGCATGTCATGCTAAAGTCTAAGTCACAGTCAATGCAAGCTCCTCTTGCACTTCCAAGCAAGAACTTTCTACTCCTTTCCAACACCAATCGACTTATTTGAAACAACATAGCGAAAACGGGGGTCCAAACTACTTTATTCAAGCGAACTAAACAAACTAAGCAAAGCAAACGAAAACTAAGACGCTCAAAGAACAACACAACAGTGCATGAAACAATAAAAACAAAGTGTCTAGAAAGACATGAGCTTTTTATTGATGACGAAAGGGATGCCTTGGGCATCCCCAAGCTTTGACGCTTGTACCTCTTGGATATTTCTTGGGGAGACACCATGGTGGTATCCCCAAGCTTGAGATTTTGTCCATTCTTCATCTTATTGCATTATTCTCTCTCTACACCTGAAATTTTTCCTTCATACAAAACTTCACACAATCTTCATTAGCAACATTAGTGTATTCAAAAGATAATAGACCCTTGGGTTTAGCTTTGGAACAGTAAAACTTTTCACTAAAACACAAGATACTATAGCAACTCCTTCAAAAAGCTCAATTCCTCAAAAGAGAACTAAAAAAGGAATCAATAAGAAGCAAATGCAAAAAATGGCATCTGTCAAAACAAACCAGCAGGTAGAAACCGATTTTTTCGAAGACCTTCTGTTGCTCAAATCAAAAAGTGCTGAACTAAGGAAAGTTAGCTAACATACTGGGGGATTTATTCGTAAATTTTCAGCTCAATCCGACTTACAGAGACTCCTCACGATTTTTTATGGTGGAGGACAGAAATCTCTTTCGAGATAGCAACTCCCCAAATCTTACTTCTCTCTCATTAGAGGTCATTCTTGGCACCAAAAGCAAACAAAAAATGATAAGGAGAGGTCATTACTGAAGTAATAACTTCCAAGACTCAAGGAAACTCTTGGGTTATCTCCTAACAAGTACTTTTCTTTAACGCCTTTAAGCTAGGCTTGATAGTTTGAGAAGATGCTCACATAAAAAATATGAATTGAAGTAAAAGAGAGCATCAACAAGCAAATTCAAAACACATTTAAGTCTAACCCACTTCCTATGAAAAATAATCTTATAAAGAAACAAGTCATGAAAGCACAAAGCAACAAGTATAGGAAAGCAAAACAAGTGCAACTTCAAAATTTTCAACATAAAGAGGGAAACTTAATATTATTGAGATACATAAGACCATGTTTCCCTCTCTCATAATTACTTTAAGTAGCATCATGAATAAACTCAACAATATAACTATCACATAAATCATGCTTTTCATGATCTACAAACACATAATTTTTATCAAGCTCAAAAATAGTGGGATTAAAACCTTCAAACCCACTTTTAGCAATTTTATAATAAGGTAACTGATCATTCAACATAGGACCATCATCTAGAGCTTTATCATAAACATTTTATAAGCAAAACTCCTTAGTACCATGCATTTCGAGGTTAGACACAAATATAGGATTATCATTGATAACAGGAGCATAACTATTATCACAAGTTCTACCCATAGCAGATATTTCAAAAGAATCCACAGGAACATAACGTTCATACTCCTTTGGTAAACATGGGGGACAATCAAATAATGTAAGAGATAAAGATTTACTCTCATTAGAAGGTAGACATGGGTAAATCCATTCTTCCTCCTCTTGACCATCACTCTCTTCCTCTTTTTCATCTAATGAGCTTTCAGTTTCCGCAATTTCTTCTTCCATAGGCTCCTGCAAGGCATTAGTCTCTTCCATTTATGGAAAGCACCTATTAAAATATTCAAGAATGTAGCCATTTTCATCCTTGTAATTATCAAAGCAAAATTTAAGTATCTTATAAACCTCATATTTAGAAGGTGCATCATCAATATTTTCAAGCAAACTGGCAAGTTCAAATGCACCCATGAAAGCAATAAATTCTTCAATTTGTTCCACATCATAAAAATCATAATTTCCTTTAACATGAGAAGATATGGCAACATTATCATTATACTCACATTGAAAAGGCAGGTGTTTATACCTCCTACAGCAACAAGATTTATCAAATCAATAAGTAATATTATATGTGCAGAGCACACCTCTCTAGCAATAGTATTCAATTTATCAATTTGTTCCCATAAGTGTTTCCCTTTTTGTCAGAAACGGTGCTCCTTATAATAATATTTTTCTTCTTTTGTGAAACCACCTTGCCAGTAAGAACTAGTTTCAAAGAAACCATCCATTGGTAGAAAGCATGACAAAGCAAGGCAATAACAGACCAGCAACTAGGGCAGGAACTATTTTTTTTGAATAGAGAAAGCAAAGCAAACTAAACTATTTTTTGGAGTTTTTAATAAAAAGACGCAAACAAAACCAAACAAAAGAAACTAATAAAACTAAAAACAAAGTAAAGATAAAGGTTGAGGAGGACTCCCCTTGTGAAGATGTCCTTAGCCTCCCCGGTAACGGCGCCAGAAAGTCTTGATGCGTGTTGAACGTCCCGTTGGGAAACCCCAAGAGCAAGGTATAATGCAGCACAACAGCAAGTTTTCCCTCAGTAAGAAACCGAGGTTATCGAACCAGTAGGAGGAAGGAAACGCCTAAAAGGTGTTGCAAGCAACATGGAAACCTGCACAACACAAACTCAAGACTTTGCCCCAACTAACAGTGAGGTTGTCAATCTCGCTGGTTGCTGTAACAAAGGATTAACCGTATGGCATGGAAGGTGATGATGGTTTGCAGCAAGTAAACAGTAACAATGGAAGATGTATCAATGGTAAAGATTGGACTAGAGTCCATAGTTCACTAGAGGTTCTCTCCTTAGATAAACAAACATGGCATGAAGGGTAAACAAATTACAGCAGGGCAATTGACAGGAACTGAGCAAGGCATAACAATGCAATATTAGACAAAAAGATCCTATAAGATTCGATTGGGCAATACAATAATATACATATACCGCCATCCAACTACATCTATGACTAGATGTCTACCTTCAGGTTATCATCCGAACCCCCTCCAGTATTAAGTTGCAAGCAACAGGCAACTGCTTTAAGCAAAGTGTGTAAGGTAAACAATCCACTTGTTCCATAAACAAGAGACCGTTGTTTTCTCCCTACTGGCAACAACACATCTACAACCGAAGAGATTTATGTCACTTCCCTTGGAAACTAGAGGCATGAACCCACTATCGAGCATAAATACCCCCTCTTGGAGTCAGTAGCAACTACTTGGCCAAGATAGCTACTAACAACGGAGAGCATGCAAGATCACAAACAACACAGACATGATAGAATCAATAAGACAAAACCATTAATCAATCTGACATAGTAATCTCAATATCTATCGGATCCCCGCAAACACAACATGCATGATTACAAATAGATTAGATCTTGATCATGAACGGAGCTCACAAGATCTATACATGAAAGCACAAAGGAGGAGATACAACCATCTAGCTACTATATGGACCCGTAGTCCAAGATGGAACTACTCACGCTTCATACCGGAGAAGAAGGCCTCTGGGGTGATCTCCCCTCCGGTAGGGTGCCGGGAAGAACTTCAGATCCCCCCGATCTAGGGACGATGGTGGCGGCGGCTACAGACGGTTTCGTGGAGTTTTTATCGGGTGCCTAGGATTTCTGCATCGGGGCTTACTATAGGCGAAGAGGGAGGCCGAGGGGGTGCCCGAGGCGGCTGCACCCCCCAGGCGCGGGGTGGGCCCACACGCGTGGCCAGAGGGTGTGCCCCCTCGAGGCCCTCCTCCGTCTCGTACTCTGGCTTCGTGTTGCCCACGGTAAAATATTGACTTTGGCTGTTGTCCCGTTCAATTCCGAGAATATTGATTTTCTGCCTTTCTGGAACCAAAAACAGAAGAAAATAGGCAACTGACACCGTGACAACTTGTTAATAGGTTAGTTCCAGAAAACATATAAAAACACCTCAAAGTGTAGACAAAGAAAAGTAAAGTAGATACTAAACAAGCATGGAGCATAAAAAATTATAGATATGTTTCTGACGTATCAAAGCTCCTTACCAAAGATGGAGTATGGAAAACCCTTCTAAAAATAAAATAAATAGGCTCAAAAGCATTTTCTTAAGTCTATTGGAAACCCTAGGACTCACATTTCTAGGATGGTATAATGGCGACAAAAAAATACTTCTTCTGTTTTTGGCTTGTTTATAATTAAACATGGCTCGAAAATTGGATTCTAGCAGGATAAGTGGTTGGGAGACTCCACACTCTAGAACAATCCAACTCTATATAACATTATCTATCATAAGAGTGATATCGTCGCTACGGTATTAGACTCCTCTCCACCAAAGGTGATGTTCATACGAGATTTAATTAGCCCTAGACTTACTGAAGGGATACGGGTAGGCTACACTAGCGCAAATCAAAAAAAATTCTACCGCGTATACCAGGATTACTGTTGTCATAAATCACGGGATTACCACTAGACGCGCAGTTGCGAAATCGATGAAGCGCGTCGAGGCAGTGCAGACGTTCCACGTCTCCTCCTTGTCCTCGTCCCACGAGCACCCCCCTTGCGCGGCTCGTCCAAGCGCTACAGATGCAGCGTCTCCGAGGTATCGGGTGGAAGCATCAGACGCCGGACTGCTAGGTCCGCGTGCGCGACACGGGCGTGAGGAGTGGCGGCTGAGAATGATCCGAGGTCCCCCTGGCCAGCTCGCCCCACCCTCTCTTATATAGGCGTCCCTAGTGGGCTTCTACATTAGCAGCCCATTAGTATCCTAAGCCTGGTCTAATTCGGATCCAATCCTCATTAGGCTTCCATCCCCTTAAGTGTGTGACCCTATAGGTTCATATGCGTATAGACATGACACGAATACACTTATTCTGTCAATAGTTGGTAGCGGCCTCTAGCAAGACGTGCCAACTCCTAAACGCATACAAAGATCATATCGGACGAACCATCACAAGGTTTAATACATGTATTTCCCTTTGCCTCACGATATTTGGTCTAGCTCCAAACTGACCTCCCTTTCTCGACACCGTGATTCAGAATCCCTTTACAGGTTAACTCGCACGGCCATGCATTTTTAGATCCGATCACTCGAGGGGCCCAGAGATATCTCTCTCAAGTAGAGAGGGGCAAATCCCATCTTGATTGACCATGCCTTACAGCATGCTTCAGGACAAACCCGAAAGCTACCTTTATAACTACCCAGTTACGGTGCAGCGTTTGATATCCCCAAAGTAGGTCGATCCACATCTCAAGTACATGCGACAATATCAGGTCTAAGGACAAAACGTACACGATGTGTAGAGAGAGAGCTGCAACTAATTGCCAGTCTCAAGTTGGGTCAGTCCAACCCCATGTTCATAACATGTGCCCACATCATTGGTTTGACATCTCCATGTCTATGACTTGCGAAACATAGTCATCAATCAATCGATATGCTAGTCTAATATTCACGTGTGTCCTCACATGAACTCCGACTAGGGACAACTATTAAATAACCATACAAGTAAAGAGTTTCACAAACAATTCACATAATTTCCAATCAATACAAGTTGCCTGATATGGATATTCAAGGAACATTACAATAACTCATGGATACATATGAAATATAATCATCTCTATGATTGCCTCTAGGGAATATTTCCTTCAAGATACCAACTGTGGATCAGGATACCAGCTATGGATTAAATACCAGCTGCGGATCCTCCTAGGTTGTATGCATTATCTTATGGTTTTCCGATGTAACACTGGCATTCTCTCTGAATTGTCAGAGCTTGAATACCATTTTAGTTCCAAAGCTTCTTCTTTGTACTTATTCATGATACTTCCATGAACTTTGTACTACTACTTCATTATCTTTTTAACAACATCACCTACTTTGATTGAACCTTAAGTTCATCACTTCTTGTTGCTCCTTATACTTCCTACATTAATCTTCCTTCTCATAGCTGGCTAAGAATGATCTGAGCTTGATCCATCCTTCAAACTGCGCTAATACTCCTTATACTTGGCTTCATTCTTCAAGTAAGTCTTCATCTTGGTCTTTGGAACTCGTCACTTCCTTACACGAATTCCCATATTCTGTCTAGGTCTATAACATCAAGTAGTAATTGGATGATGCAACATGCATTTGCACCTCAAGTCAAACTTCATGTACAGATCTAGTCAAACAAAAAGATCCAAGAAAAATCAAATGAATCCAAATGTGGTACATATGACACAATATTCTAAGCCCGGAACATAATAGTTGAGTATAATATCTCTAGAATTCAGGCTTAGTTGTGTAGTATATGACACCTCCTCGTATAGGTTTACATTGTGATACTTAGCACATAGGGTCAAACTATTCTTTGTCTCACTATTTATCCAGATTGCTCAATTGCAACAAGATAATCATAAACAAAGTGGTCTCAATCTGGTTTCGACTAACCTTTTGTCTCACTTTTAGAATGATTAATTATAACCAACCTTTCTTTACTAGTAAACTAACCTCACATGATCACTCCAATTGACTAGTCAGATTTTATTTGCTAACTTAAACCAAAGATTCTTGGACATTTCTAGCACCTATGACTTCCATCATAGTTCTACCAATTTACAACTCTTAAATAACCATACAAGTATAGAGTTTCACAAACAATTCACGTAATTGTCAATCAATACAAGTTGCCTGATATGGATTTTCAAGGAACATTACAATAACTCATGGATACATATGAAATATATCATCTCTATGATTGCCTCTAGGGCATATTTCCTTCACTTACATCATGGAATGCTTTGCTAGAGCGACTAGCAATGGTCTAACTGCTGCAAGGGGCTAATGAATTTCAGTGGAATTTACACGAGAGTGGTAGTGGGCCCCATGAATAGAGCAATGGTCCAGCCAAAGATAATAGCACATAAAAATGGAAAATAAAGATACCACTAAAGATAAAAAAATGTTGCTATCATTGTGGAGGAATAATCCTCACCAAAGACAAGCTTGTAAAACACAATTGGTATGAGAGTACAAAGTGCATTTTTGTTATCATGATGAGATGATCAAACACTTATTCTTTCATTGCAAATTTGTCCATGGTCAATCATCCAAATAGTTTCTAACTTGTATTTGCCATGTAGTGTTGGTATTGATTACAAGTTTAGATTTCTTATTAAGATGTGAGCGCTTGCCATTATTTGATCGTTTTGGTATGTAGAAATGCCAAGATGATATGACTATGTGTATTTCACTTTTTTACTTTTGTCTTTTTGCTGGGCTTGTTGCAACCGTGTGCATCTTACTCTATAGGCGCCAGATGTAATTATTAAATCTTTTAATTAATATAAAGTAGACTTTATCGAAAAAACAAACGTGTTGTCAAAAGTTGAGAGCATGGTTGTAGCCATGCACATCAGCCGTGGACACAAAATAAGGTATGCAGGTTTCAAACTTGTCAAAGAATTTCTGTCAATACACCTTTCTCTGCCGAAATCCTGGCCATTTTTCGTTAAAACAATTTGGTATTTTGACATCAAATTTACACCTTTGGAATATATGTCACATATATCGAGGATTCATCTGGAGTAAGCAGGGATTATGTTGGTATTTAGTTCATCTCGCAGTAACTTCATGGAATCTGTATTTTCTGATCTGGAGGAGCTGAATTCTGTATATTAGTTGTGCAAAGATGGCAGCCACATGTCTTGCACGCTACTGCACAGTCTCCTTCTGATCAAACTGGCTAGAAATGGGTGCAGTCTAGTGATGTTTTGGTAGGACCCCAGCATGCATATGAAATTGAAAGGGATGTTTCTACGGTCCATATGGGCAGAATCATGAAATACTACGTGTTTGAGAAGCAGGGGTCCTTTTACTTGTTAGCTGTTGTACTTACGGGATTCTGCAAGCTCAGCGCTGTGTGGAATTAGCACTTTCCTAGTGTTTACTGAACATATATACTAGTACAGTACGAGGTGTGCTTCGGTTCCCCACCTCTAAACTTAAGCTACATGGGTCTTGTTATTTTTCTGACCGGTCGAAACCCATATCGAGATCACGTATATCTCTGTATATGTATACTCGGTCGAACTGGGTATAATTCACGTTCCGATCGGCCGATCTCACATCCTATTATCGCGATCTACGTCTTTGTATGTCATATTTTTAATTTTTTTTGTTATTGTTATATAACTTCTGATTTTTGCCTTCCGCAGACACACGAGCATACGCATATAGTGAGTATACGTCTAAGATGACCATATGGAGTTCGGATGGGTTTGTACGATCCTCTAAATAATCGAAATCGAGTTTTTGTTTGTCAAAATTTGAAAGAGGGGGAGGGGGAGGGGGTGGGGGACCAAAGCAAAAGTGGTACAGTACTAAGATATGGAGAAGCAGTTAGTGTGATTTGAAGTCGCTGCATAAAGTCTTTTCCTATTTTAGAAACGCAACCCTCGGGTATGGGGTTGGATGTAATATTGTATAGGTGGCGCACGTTCGTTGCATCCATTTATGCGTTAGTTGGTGGATCTAAGCAAATCAGGTGTTTATCTTTGAGAGTTCAGAGGTGGTAGACAATTTTCAAGCTGTCGACTGGAGTAGGTACTGTTAATTACTTTGCCAACTGATGCCGCTCTACGCCTGCATGTGCCAACCTTCTTAAGGTTTTTCAGGCCAAGTAAACTGTGCTGAGAATACTCAAATCGTACTTAGATTCAACTATTATGTAAATAGATTATTAAATCACTGTGAACTTCCTATAGACATGTTGTATGAACAAAAGTAAAATCGAGTGCGAATAAAACTTAGACATTTCTTGAATGAAACATATATACATTAGAGAACGCTAACTATCATATCTAAAACCCAAATGCTTCTTACTTTTTCCTTGAGGGCTTGTTTTGCATGAGTGGTTTTCAGCGTTTTCCCGAGTGTAACCCCGGTCCAACCTGAATACCCCAAAAAAAACGCTTGGGCTGTTTTGTAGGCCGTTTTTGGCCGGGCTCAACCCTGGAAATCCATTAGAACCACATCAGGTTGAAGTGTTTTGGAGACACGAGTCACCCCTCGCTTTTTTTGGCGCTGACCGCACAATGCAAGTCTTGTTGCGTAGAATCATCCAGGTCCACCGAACGGAATTAGCAGTGTGTAGGTTATACACGAGAAAGCTAAGGGATTGTGGTGTTTTGGGTGATATAAGAGTATTTTCACCCAAACCCCTTGAAAAAATACTCGCTGATCCACCTTTGCAAAACAAGGCCTAAAGGATATCCACATCACTGAAGCCCACCACGTTTACAGCATGTGATCCTCTTCGTTATCATCAGTGGTGTTGGTGTTGGTGTTGGAGCATTCCGGTTCAAGCCGTGTTCTGTTCCCCTGTTTCCAGACTTGAGTGGCGACCGAAACATGGACCACAGAACATACTATCCCTGGTGGGGCAGGCCCACGTGTCAGCAATGCGGGAAGTAACACCAAGTGAGGGGAGGGGAGGAGAACGGGGAGTGTCCATCCACATCCACCATGTTTCGTCATTCTTGCTCCAGTTGGAGTACTATGTACTATTACATGATTGTGATTGTCTATCAAGTTCGGGATAATCGTAAAAATAATGAGCTGAGCAGTGAGTGCAGTGGTAAATCATAATGTGTGACACAACACGCATGGTTGATCTCTTGTTATCAGGACCAGATCGAAACGGAGGATGGAGCTCGATCTCAAGAACAATGGTGATCAACCTGACTCAGCCTTTGAAGTGACTGAGGCACCTTGAAGTACTACCACGAGACGGACACTTGATGCAAAATCTTTAATATAATCTGGGGATTGCATTGCCATCAATTGCTCTACGGCGAGCCCAGAGCCAGAGTCTAGAGAGACTCTAGAGGCTGTAGTACTACTATCAGGACACTTGAATGCCGCGGTAATTGCTCACAAAGTCAATCAAACCGTGACGGGAGAGCCAGGAAGAGCATTTAACTAGAGCGTCGAGTTATTGCGGTTACGGCGCACGCGAGCTGGGAAGTGTAGCCTGCTCCTGCTAAGCATTTGTTATTAGGGAGGATGGGTGTTTATGCGCGTCAGAACAAAAGAGCATCAATGTGTGTACTTATAACTTGGTCTTCCTACTCGAAACAGGTTTCGTCCCGTTTTATAAATAAAGTCACACATGTCACACAAGTCCGATATGATATAAGTCGGATATGATATAAGGTGATAACTAAACCTTTTACAAAGTAGATTAAAAAATAAACAAAAAGGTAGTACAATAAGGGCTAAGACTTGCCACTAGAGCGACATAAACGAGACCGGGGGATCGGAGCTCCACGACTTCACAAGGTAACAAAGCATCCGCCGTCGCTACCGCCGCCGTGATATAAAGGTCAAAGGGTTTTCACTGGAGCCCTAGCATGACAAAGGTAACCACAACAACATCCCCAAGAGAGGGTTACGACACCCTCGGGCATCACCACCGTTGGCAGGGCATCGAGACGTTGTGATTTCGCCCGAAAAACCCCCGCACGCACCTAATACCTTGAACCGACATGTCCCTGAGCCCAGCCTCCATAACGTGATATGAGAGAAACCATAGGCTCCAAGCCGAGGCAGTGGACCTGTGTGCACCCCACCGCGCGGGGGAATGAGGAAGCCTTGTCACCTCCCGCGCCAACCAGGCTTCGCCTGGCCGCGACGAGGGTGGAGGAGAGGGCACCAGCGGTGGGAGCTAGGGTTTCTCCCTGGTCGTGGCACGGGGACAGGCGACTCAGCTACTCAGGAGAAGGAGAGGGGACTGGATCAACACCTAGTAGAGATTCAGTTCATAACTTGGTTCTTGCAAAGAATGAAAAAACCAGAAGATTGTAATCAACAGTGTACTAGTACTCCGTGTATGGGATGATAATTTTCTAAGGAGCTTTCATAGAATCAAGACTAGCCGCTCGCCATTTTCAGGACTAAGCTGTCACCGTGTACTTCCGTACGTGTTTGTACTGTGTACTTTGCATATGATGATCAAATGGGAAAAGGAAACAGGAAAGGATCTGAAAAGATTTTTTTTCGAACTGGATCTGAAAAGAGACGATCGTAGTCAAGTGTGTGGACGGTACTAGCAAGCATCCAGTGAGGATAGCACAGGGACCCCCACTCTTCCTCCCACCTCTCCCTCCCTCCCTCCCCGCGCCTGACCTTTCCTCAGCGTTGGCCGGGCTAAACCCGAGCCTTCTCCGATGGCTTTGCCGGCCGGAGTTGGCGAGGGGGACGCGCCGGAGTAGGTTTTAGGTTAGATGTAGGGTTCTCGTCTCGATGCCGGTAGTTTGGAGTAGGGCTCGGATCTGCTTGGGCCAGATCCGGTGCAACCTGTGTAGATGGTGGCTTGGCTGCGAGCTCCGGCGGTCAGAGGCTATGTCGAGCTGCATCTCCTCAGGCATCTCCGCTAATAAGCCCAAGTGGTCGCCCTCCTTCTTGTTTCTTGTCTCTATGCTCGGTGTTCTTGCTCTGGCCGGCCGTGGTGGCGGGGGGAGAAGAAGGCTCAGCGGGGGAGGCGGCGACTCAAAAGGATGGCAGGGGTCTTTCTCTCTGGTGCATCGGCACTGCATCGTGAGGGAGTGGTGGAACTGCGATGCGAGGCTCCCATGGTGGAAGTTCTCGGCCGCAGATCCTACCGCAAGGTCCCGGTTCAATAAGCGTCATTTGTTGCGGCCCAGCGGCTTCGACATCCGTCACATCGACCTGGTCGGCCGAGGAGGAGAGGGGGAAGATGGGATGGATGGCGAGGGTGTCTGCTTCTGCGGCTATCTGCTGCCTCTACGACGAGCTTCCAGCTCGGTGGCCACGATGGCCACCGGCATCTACGGCCACGAAGGGCCGGCTTCACGCCATGAGGACGTGCCATTCACCTCCAAGACGGAGGCCTCTCCAAATCCTTGTGTCGGCATTCACCGTCTTCATTCAGCCAAGTGGTTCGTCCCCGACTAGGAGAAGATGGCCGGCGGCGGCGAGGTCAAAGGGCCGGATTGCTTTTCTTTTCTTATGTTTAGGGTCCTCCTTGCTTATTTACAGGTCTTTTTTGCATTTCTTGTTATGCAAAATGCCTGTTTGTAACATTTATCCACGGTGTTGAATATATGCGGCATCAGGGTCCTTCCAGACCCCTTCCTTTGTTAAAAAAAAGCAAGCATAGGCACGCAGGCTCTTCCCCGCCATTTAAACGGGGCCTAGCCTAGAGACGCATCATGGAGACGGCGGTTAGTACGTACTGTATGTACTACCTTCATTCTGATTTATTAGCCTAACACATATATTAAAAAAATAATTTAACCATAAATTTAGTCAACAATATACTCCCTCCGTCCCGGTTTAAAGGACACAATTTGCAATTCTCTGGGCCCTAGGTGTCATCTAATTGGTCTATTTAATAGTATGGAGTAGAACATGCATAAGGAAAAAAAGAGTTAGGAAAGTGTTCATATTTGTTCACACATGTCATGCAAGCATTTTATTGCTTTCACACAAAAGTAATTACAGAGATTAAATGCTTTTGTGTCTAAGTATTTTGGGATTGCATGGTTTGCAAATTGTGTTCTTTAAACCGGGACGGAGGGAGTATGAAATATATGTTATAAAAATTATACCATTGAAAGAGTATTATAAATATGAATCTAATGATACTCCCTCCGTAATTACACATGTGATGCAAGCAGTTTGTTCTTTTCACACAGGAGTAATTACATAGATTAAATGCTTTTGTGTCTAAGTACTATTTGGGGATTGTATGGTTTGTAAATTTGTGTCCTTTAAACCGGGACAGAGGGAGTATAACTTTTATTAAATATAGTTTATATTTTGTTGACCAAATTCATGGTCAAATTAGTTTCTCGAACTACGCATTTGACTTATAAACCGGAACCGGGATACTAAGGGTGTGTTCGGTTCCAGAACGAGAGGGAATAGAACGGAGTTAGTCCATTCCGAGGGTATGAGAAGGTTCCGACCCTGTGTTCTGTTCGGAAAAGAACGAGGAACGGAATGACCCATATTGTGTTCGGTTGGAAGAATTGGAACCGGAACGGAATAGCTATAATGATGCTTAAAATTCTAATAATTTGAGCTTAAATTTAACAATTGTAATTAACGGTAGAAAATATTCTTTTTGTCTTAAAATCTTTGCTAAAAGTACCAAATCATATAAATCTTTTTGTTTCAAAATCTTTACAAAATACATAGAGATCCGCGTGTTTTTGCAAGATTTTGTCACTAATCATCTCAGCTAATCATCGCCACGGCTAAAAATCCCGCTGATTTGGTAAATAATCATCTTAGCTAGTTAATTCGCGAATTAGCGAGCCGTTCCGCACGATTCGGCCGATTCGGTCGGACGACCTCGTCCCGCATATTAGAGGAATATTCCGTTCTGAAAAACTACCCGGTTTCGTTCCTTTCTTTCAACCGAACACACGAACGAACGCTAGACGCGAAACAGACCGGTTTCGTTCTACCGAATTCCAAAACCGAACACACCCTAAGCACACCAGCACCATCTACTGAGGTGCAGTATTCCAATTGAAGGGAGCCCATCCCATCCCGTCCGTTGAATTAAGGGTCGGCGGCGCCCTTCCCTTATCGACCATTCAAGTCCATTTACTCTGATGCTTTGAATTCTAAGCCACACTGTTGCCCCATAAAACGGCCATTCATGGCCTCATTTCTTCCTTGAACAGAACATTGATGGCCCCATTCAAGCCTCTGCATCGATTCGAAGACAGGGTTGCTTTCATGCAGCCGAACCTCCAGGCCAGGGAGTAGTAGTAGTGCTGATTAACCGGATGGTAGAGGGCTCCCAAAGTCGCTTGATTTGATCGCCTCTGGCTTCCTTTCATTTCCACTAAGCAAGCAGGGCTGTTTGTGTTTCCGCTAACAACTTGAGGCTACCACTGGCACCGCCACCTTCTCTGGAATCTATAAAACAGAAGCATGAATGCGAGCAATAAACAAGCGTGGCGCTCCAAGAGAGAGAGAAGGAGAAGGAGAAGGCAAGTGTGCATTTAAGAGAACCAATTGACTCTGCTCCCTCTCTCCCAATGTCCATTTCCCCTATAAATACTTGCAAGCCTCCTCTTCATGCTAGCATTCTCACTTCTCGGGCCGCAAATCACCACAGGAATCCAAAGACAACGGTATGCTTTCTCTCTGTCTCTCAGGCTAGCTTCTCTCGATATAGAGCTATATCCAGCTTCAAAAACGGCACAGTACTGATTCTTGTGTACGCTCACCGTGGATACATATGCAGGGCAGCGTACGTACCTGGCCGACAGCGACCGCGAGGCAAGAGGCAGAGGCGGAGGCAGAAGATGAGCCGAGCCAACGGCGGTAGGCGGCTGGACCTGAAGCTGCACCTGTCCCTTCCCGCGCGCGGCGGCGGCTCCTCGAGCTCGTCCTCCAGGACGATGCTGCAGGCGGCGCCGGCGGAGGACGACGAGGAGTCGTCGCCGAGCTCGTGCGTGTCGTCGGAGGGCGAGCAGAAGCACGGCGGCATGGACGGGGCGCTGCAGTGGTCGGACAGCCCGGAGGCTACGTCCATGGTGCTGGCGGCCTGCCCGCGCTGCTTCATCTACGTCATGCTGGCCGAGGCCGACCCGCGGTGCCCCAGGTGCCGCTGCCCCGTCATCCTCGACTTCCTGCGCTCCGGCGACGGCAACGAGCATGAGGGGAACAGCCGCCGCGGTGCCACGAGGAACAAGAGCGAATGACGATCGATGAACGGAGCGGCATATCGAGTTCATCTCAGTTTTTTCAGTAGCGACTCTGCACTGCAGTAGTAGTGGAGTAGTAATTTCCAGTGTAACCATGATCTGTCTGTGCGTCACATCACGGATACACTGGAGAAAATACCGCATAATATCATCATCATCCTCCATGACATTGCCAGAGAGCTACGCCTTTGCATTCTGTACTTCTGTTCTTGTTCTTGGAATCTCAGAAAAGTGATGGGGTACTGGCGAGCGTTCTTCGGTGATTAACACCGATCATGACGCGACTGGGTACGTAGAAGAAGAAGATGGCGCCATGACGGACGCGGCGCAATTAATGAATGAATACCACCAATTAAAACCCCGGCGCCCCGGCCGCTCACATAAAACTCGTCTGATCTGAATATTACGCGCATCGCGACGACCCGGTGGCCCTTATTAATGCTGCCGCCGCCGCCTTGGTCAACTTTGGCACGACGGTGGATATATAGATTAGTAGATACTTCTACTGTCATGGATTTATCACGTAGTGCTACTACTAGGTGCATCTCACAAGCACATGCCGAGCTTCGGGTCATGCATTCTGGCTGGGATTAGATACGCCGAGCTCAAGCGTACGTGCAACCGGACGGACGGACGGCCGGCCGGCCGAACACGCCACGGCAACCTGCCGCCCAAAGGAAGCCCTGCTGCTGCCTTTTAAACCGTCGGTGCAAATAAGGGGGGGAACGCCAAGAACCCGGCGTGAAAAACATGCGTTTCAACATCCACCAAACATCGATGTGATTTCACATCGAATGCCCTTTACATAGACCCTGCCCGACACAACACGATCACAGCAACGACATACTTAGCATGATACAGCGATTAAGACATCGCTCGCTGACAGAGGACTAAAATGACAGGGTTAATAATTACACTGTTGTAAATAAACCCAACAGATTCACAACACACCAGTGAAAACCGTAAAACACAACAAACGACCAATTTCTAGTATGGAAAACACTAGGCTAGACCGATCCGCGGGGATTGATCAAAGAATAATTTCACATAATGCGTATATCACGCAATGCGCTACGTCCAGCTTATTCATGGACCTGCCAAATATACGACTACTCCCAGAAGGGTAACTAACAGCTTTGATGCCCAACAAGACATGACGGAATCTCAAGGCGATGCATCAGCATAACAGCAACAACACACGGCACATTTGGGTAACCCAGCCCAGCACGCATGTAACAAAGCCTTGCCCGACACAAGCGTACGGCGAGAACACCTCCTACTCTCTCTACTTCTACCCCTCCAGTAACATCCATGGGAGCACCAAGATTCAAAGTAGTAACAAAGGGGAGCCGGAACGATATATATATATATCCTAACAAAGAACGCACAAACCTTTGTCATCCTCAAATGCGAGCTGGGGTCAACAGATGGCTGCAGCTCAGGTACTACTCTAGCGGCACTCCCACCAACCGCTGCTGCTCCGGACGTACCGGTCCACGATGCCGAACTCTTTGTTCTGCTCGACTCGCCTGGCGTAGTTCTCCGTGGAGATCGGACCCTTCTTACACCGCCGGTAGTAGATAATCTGCCATGGCCAGAGGCGTGCGGCACCAAAGTAGGCCTCCACGTGCTGGTTAGCTAAACCTATCTCACGCGCTTCGACTCCGTAGTGCTTTAGAGCCGAGACAACTTCACTGGTCGTTAGCTTCAAGGAAATGCCCCTCCCGTTTTTCAGCAGATGCTCCTTGTTTGGCTTCGCAGATACAGTGTCCTCAGGGTTGGTCGTCTCGCCTAGCACTCCATCAGCAACAGTATCATCAACCATGTCCTCGTCCAGGTTAGTCTCTGCATCAACTGCCACCTTCACATCCTTACCGGGAGCAAGTACTTCAGATCTTGCTTTGAAGTCCAAATTGCTTTTCAATGGAGAGTTCGCTAGAACAACACTGTTTGTATTCCCTGCAGCAGACGGAGCGTCGCATTGTGCCGAAACAGACACTGATAACGGACCATGGTGACTTACATTTGATCTCGACAGCAATTTCAAACCTTCAGGCTGAGTTGGCTGAGACAACTTAGAACTAGAATGTGCAGAATGAGAAGGGGACTGCACTCTTGGATGAGGACGGGGAGATCTAGATCTTGAGCATGAGGATGTCCTGTCAGAAGAGAGAGATGGCTCACGAGGTCTTTTCAACTTGCCTCCATCATGTGCTTCCTTGGGGACTTGTGGCATTTCTTCACTCTCAGGAGTATGCCTTCTGTTTATCCTACGCACATTACTCAGCTTGGGCGCTCTCCCCATCCTATCAGAAAACGGTTTCGTGATATCTTGTACTCTCTGATGTGCTTGAATCATTGGATCAACATGAGATTCCGGTCTTCTTGTTGAGGGATACCTGGATTTTCTTAGCCTCAGTTCCCCCTTTTCTCTCAAACTCAATCCATCTCCAGGTGTTCTGAATTTACCAACTGTTTCTTCAGGGCAGTTGCCTGCAATATGACCAGCAGTGCCACAATTGGAGCAGGTTGGAAGAGATCTTGATTTACCATGCTTCTGGTCAAAGCGCTCAGCAGGGTGCTCTTGCCACTTCTTGGAAAACCGTCTATGGTCAGCTTTAACAATCTTTTCCTTCTCTTCTTGCTTACCGTAGCCATGGTAAGGTTCAAAACGGTCAAAATCATCATCATCCCCACCATGATTCGCTATTCCACTCTCACCCCATCTATCATGTTCAATTGGATTAACACTGCTAGTACCTCCTTCATCCATCTTCAGCTCAACTGGATCTTCGCCAGTATTTTCTCCAACGTCCTCCAAACCCTCAGCAATTTCATCAGAATCCTTTTCTACTACATCATCAGGGTTAGGGCTCTTATAATGACTCGTATGGTCATTCTTCTTTTCTACTCCATCATCAGGGTTTGGACTCGCATCATGACTTGTATGGTCATTCTTCTGATCGGCAAGATCACGCAACCTAAACCTGTCCGCACCATCTCTGGATGCCCTTCCATTAGATGGCCCAATCCTTCTTGAACTCCTGCTGTAACTGCGAGAAAGACCGGGCTGATGTTTTGACCAATTAACAGTTATGCGTTTTCCACAAACCAATGCCCCATGCAGCTCCTCCATGGCTCGAGCTGCATCGTCACTAGCATCAAATACTGCAAATCCATATCCTCCTTTCATCCTCACGGTGCAGCGTCCAAACCTCTGAAAAACATGTTCAAGATATTGTTTCTCCACAGCTGAAGAAAGCCCTCCAATATGCAATGACATCTGCAATAAGAATTACAGGATTCATTCAGAAACATACTGTGGCAGTTCAATGAAAAGCAACCTCAGCCTGGATGTATTCCAATACTTAACTCCACCAATCCTCACCAGTTTATATGTGTGGTCAAGTGGTCAATCACTACAATCAACATTTCTATCACATTGCTCAAATTCGGTGTTTGTTTCTTGTAGTAATTATAAAGATTTAGTACTGTCATATGAATTTCTGTCAAGTAATCAGAGCTAGTGCAAACGCTTCTGCTTGCACAATCACCATCTTATTGCGATCATTTCAACCACTAAAACAAACCATTACAAAAATTCAGAAATGGATAGCAGAAATAAGGTTCAGAAAAAGCATGCAACTAAAATCTGATAAAGCATACAGCATCAAGAACCATTGCTTGCTTAAGCATAGCCCCTGAAGAAAGCTGCCTAGAAAAATTCTGAGAACACCGAAAAGAACCGAGATAGGCTCATGGGGAAGAAAAGAAAAGATTGACACTGAATTCAAGCTGATCTTCCATGTATTAATTTACATATTACTCCCTCCGTCCAGGAATAATTGACTTGGGTTTGTCTATATTCGAATGTATCCATACACTAAAATATGTCTAGATAGATTCGAATCTAGACAAACTCAAGTCAGTTATTTCTGGACGGAGGGAGTACTTTACAGCTCATGAAAACTTGTTTTCCACTGCAATGTCAACAGATATTTTCTGCATAGGACAGTTGTAGCAGCAATAATGATCTTAGAATAACAAGACCAATATGCAAATAGCCTTTCTACCACCACGTAATAGCTCAAGTGATGAGACGAGTTTCATGTACTTGTAGAAAACAAATGATACTACAGCTGTTCTCACATTACCTTAGTACCCATTACTGCATCCAAATAACTAAAAATATGTGACTGCAGTCCAACAAACAGCAACTGCAAAGCTGGCCCTAACATCATATAAATTGCAGCTCACGCAACGCGAGTAACAAAATGGAACGGTACATATTTATAAAGTATCTAAAAGATCAAGACAGGTGCATCTATAAGTACTATCTAAACACCATCCTTGCATTGGTGTTTCCGTTGAAGAGGCCAAGAAATACTACATCGGATTTCCCTGAATCACTTCAAACATCACCGAATAGGATAGCTTCATAATTAAATTACAACTACTGTCCCAACTCTGAATAAATCACCAGTGATGTAAGCGCAGGGCTACAAACTGTGCTACTGTAATAAGCACAATCACGCAGGCTAATCTCAATAAGACGGGTTAACATCTATCTAACTTCAGCGGCAATTGGTAGGGGATGGTACAAAATCATCACAAGTCAAAACCTAAAAGTGAAAGAAGGAACAGAAAAATTACCTTGTGGTGAGCAGAGGATTCAGGAAAAGCCTTCAACCTGGTACAATAATCTGGCCCAAGTTACGAGTTGCTTCAGAAATCACTTCAGGGCCTCCAAAGCATCAGGGTCTAGCATACACGACAAGAAAGAGACACGGAATGGGCGCAAATCCAAGAAACCAAGTTTTAATCAACCAAAATCGCTTGTTTTTTTCCAGAAGAAAAGCCCTCCAAGAAGGTTTCGCTACATTGGACGGTAGTAGAAATTGGGGAAAACCAAAAATCGAAAAAAAAACTAGGGTTCTACCTGTGCCTACCTAGGGTTTAATCAGCACGCGAAATGAGCAAAGAAGAAAAAGGAAAACAATCTCCCAGCCGAAACGCACACAGAAATTGAGCTCGAAACCCTAGTCCGCCTCCTCAACTTCCTCGACCCGCCGCCACTTCTCCTCCAGAAATTGAGCCCCGCAGCGACGCCGTCAAATCAAATCCCCGAAAATCCAAGAAAAATCGCACCTCGCGCCGCGCCCGGATCAAGAAGAAGCAGGCAATCGAGAATAAGCTGTTGACAAGGAAACAAAGAGAGTAGATGGTTGCGGGCGCAAACCTAGATCTTGGAAACTAGAGCATGTGGCGCTTCCTTTGGACTGAGGTCGGAGATGAGTGGCGACACCTGATCGCTTCCGCTTCGCTCGGTCTCCTCCAGAAGTCGCAGTCGGCCGAAGAGCCTACCCTTCACACTACAAGTGCGCTCATCGGCAGTTTGGGCCGGCCTGAGGTTTAGGGCTGGCTGAGCAGCCTAGGCCCAATATGCTTGCTGGCGGTGGCCCGCAATGTGGCCCGAATATAGCAGAGCAGTCCGACGGCACAATGAACAAAATTAACCCAAATATATTAAAGAAATTTATAAAATGAACTCGAAACTATTTTTACTCGTCTAACACTTTTAAATAGCGCATAACGCAAAAGAGCTATGCTCAACGGGATAGCGCGAGAGGCGCGCATGGATGGCAATAGGTATTCGCTACCCGCTTACACTGTTAGTTTTTACCTATTAGGATAACGGTATGATAGTAAAGTTATACCCATGGGTAATTAATTGGATAAAAATATCTACCCGTTGGGTATTGCGGGTGCGGGTATGGTAATGAAAAACCCGCACCCGCATACCCACCTACCCGACATCTTAGTAGATGACACGTGAAACATTAGTATTATAACATTTTTTTAAAAAAGTTGTGAACTTCTGAAGTCGACGAGTGTTGCTATGTGGCTAATTGTCGTATGTTGTGTGACTGTTTTACATTTCTTTTGAGATTTTACAGTTCGAACTATATACTTCCTATGCAACTTATGTTTGGACGTAACTTGTTTTCTTCACAATATCATGCCTTTGGCAATGTATTTTCATTATTTAATACTAGATGAATGTCCGTGCGTTGCTACGGTGCCACATTAAATCTAATGAACCTCCTTTAACTTATTATGGTGAAACATTCTTTTAACCAAAAAAAAAAGTATGGCGAAACTCTCTTTCTGACTTGACCATCAGACGAGCGATGGCACCGTCGTTATTCTATCTTGTAGGCTTGCAACGTGTAGCTTCATACCCAATGCACGACTACTCTTTTTTGTTTTACTCTGGTCCAATGTATGATGATGTCAGGACAGGATTGCTAGCACCACCCATAAAATGCATGCCGAGCCCGAGGAGCCTCCCTTACACGCTTTGGTGTTGCACGCTACGGGAGTTGCTCCTTTATTGCGGCTATTTGGGTGTCACGGGACTACGTCTGTAAAGAGGCACATGCAACTTTTTGACGCGCTCATGTTCATGTTGGGGCGCCTTGCAAGAACGCCACTCCTTGAGGACGTGATCACACCGAGTGGGCGCCATCCCTACGGGAGTAGGTCTTCGTGGAGGCACTGCGGTGTTTCATTTCTATGTGCGAATGCTTGATAGCAAAGGGGCATTACAACGAAAATTCTACTTTCAAATAGGCTTCTAATTTTGAGAAAGAAACAATACAATAGAAATTTTACTCTTATGATTATATACAAATCCGAAAGATCGTTTTAACGTATTGAGAAAGAAACATTAAAACTTATTAAAATTGTTGTATACAATAGATAGACCATGTGAACCATGACTTATGCAAATATAACATCACAATTTTAGGCTAGCAGAAGTTTTCCTATGCAGTTGATGCCTCCTAGACAAATAGTCTACCTTCCAAATCTTGTAAAATTATGCTTGCCATAAAAAATTTAGTTCTTAATGGACCACTGTGTTCCCCACAACCAAGCCTACTCCTATATTAGCTATGTACCAATGGATATGCTTTTGATTGAATGGTGAAAGTTTTTATTTGCGTATATTGAATGGTAAAAGATAGAAGAGCGGAGTTGGTTGCAAGGAAGCTGCTTCCTGCAATATAAACATACGTAGGATGATTGCTTTTGAGTACAGCTCCGTTGACCTGCTTTTGTAACGCAAAAGTTCCTTTTCCCTAAAAGGAATGTATAATAGTCAATAATAAACATTTAGTTTAACCAATACACGAATAACACATTAATATGTAATTTAGAAAACATGGAAAATAATATCATGCCAGATGTTCAATTATATCAGATCAAATTCTCATTTAATAGAAATTTGATTCTCATTTAAAAGATATGACTCGTACAGTGTCATACGGGCAAAACTGTCGCCTTGACTATTTGAACGTTCTTTGCAGAAACACATATCATAATCACCAACCAGCTAAGGTAGCATTTATCTTCTCTGCAGATTGATATTCTCGTTGACAGAATTACCCTGCTTGAAACGAATCTATCATATAATCTGCTACTCTCCCAAAGTTTGGGCCATAATTCTTGTTGGTGTTGGGAAATTGCCTTGTTCGTGAATGTTGAGGTAATTGCCTCCCAGAGAAATCCTGATGTCCCCGATCTGATCGAATCAAAATTTACAAGACCTCAATAGCAGAAATCCCTTCCAAGATAGAATCGGCCATCGCCTCATGGGATTCTTCCCGTCCCTCTAACCGACGCCGGCTGCGTTCCCTAGTGCCCACTCGCGCACTTCCCCCAACTCCATGAGCTCCCAGTGTGTCGCCGCCCCGAGCTTCGATTCCCTTGACCCTGAGTTTAGCACCTTCTATCGGACAACAGCGCGAGCTCCTACCATCTTGAGTTGAGGTCCAAGAGGCCCCTCCTGCGAGCAGGATGAAGGCGAGCACTGGCTGGGATCCCATCCCGACGTCGCGCCTGCGGTCGGTTTAGCATCGCCGCCGGCTGTGCTCCCTGGTGCCCACTCACATACGTCCATGACTCCACGAGCTCTCCTCATGGCGGTGAAGCTGTCGCTGCCTCCTTGGCCCTTCCCCTCCCTGTGGCTACCCATCCCCCGCCAATCCTCCTTCCTTCACCTAGGCGATGTAGAGTCTCATCATCGGGATCAGGCAGTTCACGAGTAGCAGCGGCGGTTCGACGAAGTTGGCTCCGTTTGGGCTGGGCGGCCGGTGGTTTCCACGCTGGACTGTGGGTCCGAAGGCGCTCTTCGAGGTTGTCCATGTCCGCTTCCGCGGCCGTCGGTGTTGGCGCCTCTGCATTGGACGGTGGGAGTGGCGGCGCTCTTTGAGGCCATCCCTGTCCGCGTCCACAGCCATCGGTCTTGGTGCCTCCGCCCTGGACGGTGGATGTGGCAGCACTCTTCGAGGCCTTCGCGTCGGACGATGGGTGCGCGACCCTTATCGCGAGAAAGGGTTTCTACTCCTCCGTTGGTAGCCGCTCGTTCCATCCCGTTGCCGCCGGAATTAGACGGGATCGCGTCATCGGTAGGAAGAGAGATGGTGCGGGCAGCCTTGGAGGTCAGGATTTGGGATCCGTAGAGTTATTGGGACCCGGGGCATGACGATTAGCTTGGTCAAGGCAGGGAAAGATTTAATTGAAGGAAATATAAGGAAACATGGCAAACTTTACATGTTTTTTTAAATTACCGTGATAGTCGCGATCTCTGACTGATTGGTGCATACTTTCTTAATTTTTGTTTACAAATATGGATGCCTACGAGATTGTGTGGCCTAGATTGTCCTTGTGTTTAACAAGGGCGATTTGATAGTCCAGATTGTCCTAATGTTTGATGACCTACGATCACCAACTTCTTTTTAATAGTAAAAATATATTTGCTTGCTTGCTGAAATCGTGAATGAATGAAAATATACGGTCATTTTTTTATATGTTATGTTATTACAATGACTTGTTAAGTTGATTGGACTGATGGGTGGGTATTATCTGCGGGTTTTCTATCATCGACGGATGCGGGTATGAGACAAAATCTATACGCATGTGCGGGTTGCGAAAAAGATCTAAGATTGCGGGTTTGGTTAAGCTCCACCGCAGCCAACAACCGCGGGTGCCATCCGTAGACACGCGGATCCCACGAAACGTTCTTATAGCGCCTTTGACTAAGGCGTTAACGTATGTAGTATAGCGCTTATGTGTAAGGCGCTACACTATTTTCTATATACAATGTCTGTATAAAATTAATAGAATCCTATAATGGTTGAGTTGGTTGAAGTCTTTATTAGCTATTGCTAAGTCATGAATCAGCATGCTTCATATTATAGTGATGATAATAGGAGTTGAACACATGACCTGACAATCTCTACTATCTAAAAAATAGGAAGCTGTTCTGTTTTCTGCCAACACTCCCACTACGTCGGTCTTCTTTCGTTCGACGTCGCAATTGAAACTCCACTACCTTTGACCATGTCGTTGCGCGATACACGCGCCTCTGACCACGCCTCCAGATCCAAATCGACAGCGTCACCTATCTATCTCCCCTCTCAGTTGACCTCTCTATGTCCGACCTCTGCTCCGTGCCATCCAGGCCTTTTGATCTGGCAAGGAGGAGCTCGTCCCTGACCAGCGGTGACGCGGGGGCTCGCCCATGCCTGCCTCCTCCCGTCATTCGTGGCGATAATGGCGACCACGCGCAAGGACCCGTGTCCCCTCCCCCCATCGTCCTCCTCTGTGCTGCCACGTCCCTGCGCCATCTCCTCCTCCAACGCCATCGCATAAGACCGACAAGGAGGGCTCGGCTGGTACGCCCTTGATCCCCCGCTCCCGCACCTCTTCCTCCAGCTCTGTCGCGTAAGTCTATCATCCACTGCACCGCCTCCACATCCCTCTCTGCGCCATCTACCACGCCGCCGCATAACCGCATAGGACGCTCCACCCAGCACCACCGCCGCCATCGCCCTCGACCCCATCACCACTGCCGCCCCCTCGACCCCAACAACAACACCTCCCCCTGCCCGTACGCCCGTGCCCCAGCACCACTGCCGCCCCTGTCCGAGAATTTCAATTCCGGAATCAAGCCTCTCGAATTTCCATGTCTGGTTTTGGTTCATTTGTTCGGCAGCTATTTCTTCAACCGAGTAGTAGAGAATTCAAATCGAATCTAGGACCGTACGTATCGGTTAGGAGGGCCATAGCGGGGCGGAGCGCAGAAGCGGGAAGCTGGACCACGCCACCGCGGATAGACGGATCAGCGTTAGACCGGAGGCAGCAGCAGCAAGGGCGTCCACGCGCCTTACCTGTAGGCTCCAGGCCGCCCAGGCAGTTCACCACTTCATCTACGTCGAGCTTTCAAAGTTTGCTCCATCTAGAAATCTCGATGCCTTTTATTTCTTCCTTTATGATGTTTGAACATCAAGACCAAGTCATCTGACATCAGCACATTTGTTGATTTATCAGATTTCTTGCTCCAGCTCACGGTTATTTGTTGACTTATCAGATTTGGTGTCAACAAGTGAAAAAAATTCAGAGGAAGGATGGAAGGGGAAGGGAGCAGCAAAGAGACGAGGTAGTTTATTTTTCTAAATTTCGCAATTATGGTGAGACGGTGATAGCGACAGTGGTGTAGCGTATTTTTTTAATTCACTAATTGTGTTTATTGTAACCATAAGAGAAGAATAGGAACATGTCATATTGACCATGCAGATGAAGATGAGAAGAGAAGGGAAGGAGGGGGGAGACTGCAGAGATGAAGATGAGCTTGGCACCAATGATGGCAATAGCGCCAAAGTCGATAACGGTGACCGGCAGCAATGACAAGGACATACGAGAGACAAACAATGAGTAACAAGCACCTTGACAATATTCCGTCAGGTCTTTGCAAATAGAAGTAATTAGCGATTGCAAGTATTAATATTGAATTTGTCATATTAAGCATGACCTGATATATATGGATATACGTACACACTGATTTGGGAAATCATATTACTTTAATGAAACCAAGTAAAACATTGTTACTTAGTAAAAATTCGTACTTTCCATTATTGATTCACATACAATTTTATAATAACTTGCTTATTGAGCATGGTCATTAGTCAGCGTTAGAAGACATTCAGTTGATTTGTGAAACACAAAAAAACACAATTCAGAAAATAGTGATATGTGTATATGTATGATTTTAAAATATAAATGGTAGATGCATCTATTTTTTGTAACTTCACTGTAGTTCATTTTGTTAGCACATTTTCACATCGACATTTCAGTTCCTGCGAAGTGGGCATAAGATGTTGGAAGCTTTGGCGCCTGGAATTTCACGATTGCATGTTGTATTGGCATCAGCTACTGCTTGATGCCTCTGCCTGAGCGATCTAGCATGGTGGCCACCAGTGTGCTTTATTGGTGGCTAGGGATATTCTTTGGAGACTAGATTCATCAACTCCTCTACTATTGATCTGTAAGGTATTTACCTTTTTTGCTGATACTCATCTTTCTTATGAGTGCCTGCTTAGTTAGTTTTCTGCTTTCAATGGTGGTAGGATGAAGACATGCAAAATAGGGGCTTAGATGGCCATGCATGAGGTCTTCCTCCTTTACGGATAGTTGCATCCTCCTTAGTTTCTCAGAAGAAAATTTGGTTTGGATGACAATGCATTTTTAGTTACACCTTTCTTAAATTACCTGTTCAATTTACATCGGCTTGGATGTCTTATAAATTATAATACTCAATTTTATAGTAAAACTGTTGTAGATTTGAGATTGGATTCCTTTTACATTTCCTTCTCTAGGAAGCAGTAGTTGTTTGAAGTATTGTTGCTGGTTGGGTGCTGGTTCTGGGACTGGGACCTAGCAATTGCAGTCGTGTCTTTCCCGTTGTTTTCTCCCCCGTGTTTTGTTAAGTTTGTTAAGTTTCTTTTTCCTGCATTGGGTCACTCTGCTGATTGTGTTGTTTGTTTGTGGTTCTTTTTTCGTCTGCAGGTCACCGTTTGGAGCTGTCGGAGGGCGTTGGTTTTATTCCGGCTTTCAGTGGCTTCCTTGTCTGTTTTATTGCTGTGGTGAGGTGTGTTTCTACTCAGTCATGTTTCTACTGTCCTGGTTGGTGGTTTCTCTGCTATTTTTAGGCTTGATGATGCCGTAGTTTAGTTTGTTGGCTGTTTGTGATGGGTGACATTGCCAGTGGCTCGCAGCCGGTTGGGAGGAAACATCGTGGTGCGGTTGCTGGCCTATTATTGTGTTCTGTTGGTATGGTTCCACGTCGTTCCTATTTTCTTGCTGTTTGCCATAGTGGAAGGGAACTGTAGTGTGGATGCGCCGCTGCCGGAGCCTCCTATGCAGTTGTCTGATGTCGGTTCTGTTGGTCGCCCTGGTGGTAGACGTTACCGCGTGGTTTCTTAGCCTCGCAGTTTGTGTAGCCTTATATTGTTGTTCCTATGCCGTCCCATTCTCCTCAGAGATGATTTGTTCTATTGTTCTTTCGTGTTGTATGCCACTCCCTGTTGTTTCCTTAGGATTTGTTTCTAAGTAGGCTTCTATAAAGGAGGGATCTTGGCTAGCATTGCATCCCGGAGACACTGAGGTGCCAGCGACACATCGTTTAAGCACAAGAGGTGAGAGGTGGGATGTATTCTATTGCTTAATATCGCAAATGTTGGCATGCCCATTGAACTGTCCTTTACATTGTTTAAATAAAAAGTTTACTTGAGGGCATAGAGTTGGTGCTTATCATAGAAACACATACTCCCTCCGTTTCTAAATATAAGGTGTATAGTTTTTGACACGAAAATTAAAGAATGGACGTGGAGCGGTAAGACACACAAGTTTTAAGCGAGATTATACCTCACTAATTGGCATGAGAAAATAGAGGAGCTTGCCTAATATAAGGAAATATAATCAAATATCTAAACATATTATCCAAATGAGTGTTTCAATGCAATATACCTTATATTTTGGATTTTTTCTCAAAAAACTAGGCACCTTATATCAAGGAACAGAGAGAATATATAGTAAGCCATGTGCTAAAGTGGCCTAAGAGCAGATAGTAGAGTCTCTTACATACATGATGGAAATTCATGTGTAGTTTTAACATTTGTTATATACATGATATGGGCATAACAGGTGTGCAATTAAGCCTTATGACTATGGAATATTCATATCTGGAGTAGTTTTAGTCCATAACTTCATAGCATCATCTATTGATCATAGAATGTTGTCATTGCAGAAAACAAGAACATTCGTTGATATTTATGCCTACTAAAGATTGCATATGTGTTCCTGCTGTTGTGAGTTATAGGGCCATGAGAACATCTGCAATTTAGATGAGATGACGAGCTTGAAAAAAAAGGTGAGAATTGAAGCAATAAATTAATCCCTTCTTTTTTTCCGGTTCTTCAAGTATAGTAGTGGCTTTGTATACATATCCTCTTCATACATGCATTATTCATTTATTTGTGTCGGCAGCAATACAAAAGTGGGATTTCTTATGAAATTATCCTCATTTTTCTCCTTATTCTTTCATTTTTTTATCTCAATGTGGATAACTGAACCATTGTAATTCATTGATTTGCATTTGGGGAAGTAACTCCGGAGTTTTATGTCCTGCTGCTCCAATACGACCCAATCATGTCGTTTTTCAGTTGCACTATCTTATGGTTGAACTGCACTTGACAACCATTTACAACAAATTTCTCCTTTTCTTCATGAAAAGGCTTACAAGGTATTTGATCATTCCAAAGCATAGTATATCCTTGTTTTGTATTGGTGTGTTTCGAAGTCATTGCACTAAAATTTTAATTTTGCATCCTTTTCTAATCGTTTGCATCACATAAAATTAAACTATGTTCAGGAAATTAGAGACCGAAGTATTTAAAACGTGCCTATGATCCCAATTGGACTCGTCTTACACCAACCATATTTTAGAATTTTCCCCTCTAAAAACTCATGGGATAATCTCTAGGGATAAAATTATTATCTTACTCATGGCACATCAGGAATGATTCACAAATCAAACTCAACCATGTATATTCGGACTTAGATCAACTATAAACGTTATGGGTGAACTGCACATGAATTCTGGCTGTGCACATTTTTAACAGGATACTGCAACATTTCTAGGAACTAGAGGATCCTATACAACATCTTTGTTGGTGTTTACAAAATTGGTAAACAATGCTGGTAAGAATAAATAAGTACCTGACTACTCTCACGTATCTGGTCAATCCTCAACCTGTTGTCGTCCTAAGAGTTGATTATGGTTTGTGTTGTATTCAAATAAGCAAGTAGATTTGTGGCTCATGGTGAAGATGGAGAATGCTGTCAATAAGGAGAAACCCCTGGTTTCTTAGTCTTTGAAAAGATGAGTTGACTGAAAATTTACTTCAGTTGCTTGTTCAAAGCAACTAATGGAATTCTTGCGGCCTCTCCTATAAAATCTGTAAGCAAAAGCCCTAGCAGGAGTAGGGGCTTGTCCAGTTCTGTATCTCCTGTAATACAGAGCATCCATGCTGTAACAGAGTTTGGTCCATGCTAGAGCAAGTTAAACGAAAAAGGTAGACAACGTAGTTTTGTATAAGCTACTTATGTAATATTTGTTTATTAAAAGTTGTCAGTGCATAAAACAGAGAGATACTGTATATTTCTGTCATACTTCACATTCCGTTCTGATGCATGTGTCATAATTGATTTAGACACCATTTAGGACTTGCTTCACATTGACGGACTTACAAAATGAAAAGGGAAAGAGAATAGGAAGAGCTCATATTTGGTACCAGAGCAGTTAGTAACATTGATAAAAATGACTGTATATAGGATGGGAATTCAAAAATAAACTACAAGTCACAGTGCATGTGATTCCCAATAAAATAAAATCACCTTTCTTTCTATTTTAGTTTTCGTGGCAACGCACGGGCATTTGACTAGTAGTCAATAAAGGCTTCATCAACTCAACTATTATAGTGTTTTATCAACTTTATACCGACATTGTATATATAGAGTAGTGTAGCGGTCTTACACTACGTACGTTAACGCGTGCCACACTGGCAAGGATTGTAGCGCCTTTCGGAGAGCCGTTATCCTGTTGAGCATAACTCATTTGCGTTAGACGGTACTTAAAAGGGGTAGGCGGATAAAATAGTTTCGTCGCAAGTTTATTTTATGAATTTTTTTAATATATTTAGATTACTTTTGTGCATTTTGCCCAGTCCGACATGAGATTCGACTCCGTTCGTTTGCTACTACACGTGTCACGTCTGCACGCATGCAGTCCCCTCATAAATTCTGTCCTGGCACCCAACCAGCGAGCACCGTCCACCTGTACAATGCTGAGTGAGTGAGCGAGCTGAGAGAATCCAGCACCATATCAGTATCGCCACCAGCAGGGGAGGAGTCCAGTGAGCGAGTAGCTGCTGGCAAGGGAACCCACTTCGGTTTTGCGAAACAGAGCTAACCAGCAATGGCGTCACCGTCTCGCGTTCTCCTGGCCGCGATTGCCATCATCGCGTCCGTGGCGGCCGCGCTGGGCGGCGTGGATGCGACTCCGGAGACGACGTGCAGGGCTGCGGCTGCAACCGACAGGCGCGTGGACTACGAGTTCTGCGTGTCGAGGCTGAGCCAGCACCACGACAGCCCCGACGCCGACACCTGGGGCCTGGCCAAGGTGGCCGCCGACGTGGGCGTGCTCATCGCCGGCAACGGCGTCTACGACATCAAGGCCATGCTCGCCGGCAAGGAGCGTATCCCGTCGCCGTCGGGGCCCAAGGCGCGCGCCCCGCTGGAGCGGTGCGAGGCGCTGTACGACCGGATGGGGTCCGCGTTCGCGGAGGCCTACGACGGGATCGACCGGCGCGACTACGCGGCGGGCAAGGAGAAGGCGCTGGAGGCCGCGTCCCTCGCCCGCCGGTGCGGCGACGCCTTCGCCCGGGCCGGCGTCGTCCCGTCGCCGCTGGCCAAGCAGGGCGCCGACTCCGTGCAGATGGCCATCGTCTGCACGGCCATCACCAACCTCATCAAGTGATGCGGCAGTTGCTACTAGAGTACTGGTATTTGCTTGACGGATCGTCGGCCGCGATCCGACGCTGTGAGCGAGCTTTGCGTTTGTGTGTGTGTGTGTGCCTGGAGCCAGGTCGCCATTGTTGATGCTTCTTGTTCTTCAGTGATGTACTGTGCTAGCGATCGATTAGAACGAAATAAAAGTGCGTGATTTCATCCTGGTATTTACAGATTTACCTGCTTCTTGTAAAACTCGATCTCGATGCGTTTTTGATTCTTGGCTGTGCGGTAAAGATTATGCGTCGTCCGTGCCAAACCGGCAACCCGCACTCGCCGGCGTCGGCGAGGAGTCGCTCGCCCGCATTGCTGCCGCACACGATGCTCGTCCTCTGTGCAGTTTGGTGCGAACTGCGCCAGATTTTTTTGGTGGCAATCACGTACGTCTGGCTGCCACGTGGTAGGAACAGTACCGATCAACAAATGCGGACCAGTGTTTGTGCGGAAGGATGCAGCGCTGTCACTGTCCGTGTCGGGCGCGTGGCGCGAAGCCGCATTGCGGGGGCCCGGTGACATGAATCATGATGGATGTGGTGGTGCCAAATCAGTCGATAAGAAACGTATGGCGTGCGTGGCCACCTTGGTAGCAAAGATTTATCATCACTCAGATCCCCCGCTTGTCTAAATTTGGTAGTTTATATCTTCACACAAACAATGGTGTAAAAAGATTTTTTTACCTAATATTAGTTTTTCAGTACATAGTCTAAATTTGATAATCTATATGTCTACACACAAACAGTCGATATACACAACAATTCAGTATAACAAATTCTTCAATTTGATAGGGGAGCAAGCTCGCAAGCGACCAGCTTTGCTTTAGACGTAGTGGCTCGGTCGGCTCGATTGTCCAAATGTGGACAACAAGTAGCTGTGGATGATGTCTAAATTTTAGACCACAGGATACATAAGCTATTAGAGACATTTTTTTGCACGTGATGGTTTATATTTAGCTTAGACTGCCATATACACTAGTCAGTAGAGATGCTATTAGGGTGTGTTTGGATTACTGCCCATGCAAGTCTTATCAAAAAATTGGCAAACCCATGAAATTTGGTCTCTGTTTGGATTGATGCGGATATATTTGGCTTGCCAACCTGTGTCTACGCCAGCCCATGTAATTCTTGCCGACGCGATGGCGAGTTGAGGCTAGTCATAGTGGAAACTAACTTAGACAGATAATATGCATATGTTACTAGTTTAGATTATTATCTCTATAGTAGGAAATAACTTATATGTGTTAAATGCAATGTTATATTAATTAGATTATAGACTCACTTTGTTTGTGTAATGTTACAGTAACATAGCTAGTTATTCTATTTATCTCTTTTCATTAACTTATTGTCACATAAGAATTTTTAGTTACTACTGAAATCACCCCGATTATAACTAGCTCGCGAGGGCGCTCAATTCCTTCGCCAAAAAATCAGCAGTCTGCCTGCCCCTCTTCTCCATGGTGGGTCCATATAATTAGTGCTAGTACTTGTACATGCATCCTAACCGCGACCCCCTATATGTTAAAAAAAGAGATCCCCTATTAACAAAAACATTGATGTATTAAGTCAAGTTCCCATACTTCTCAGCCACCGCCTCCTTTCCTGACCTAGCCGCAACATCCTTCCCGTCTCCTCCATAGATCGGTTCCCACTCCTCTGGCCAGTCTCGCCGATATAAGGAGGGGTGGAAACCCGATCTATGGGTGGAGTTTATAATAAAAAATTAAAAATTAGATTAGTGTTTTGGTAGCCATCTTCTTTTTTATCTCTATGTCATTGAATATGTCATCATCTATAATAAGTGATCTTCGGTATTTCGTTCGATAATGAGATCTCTTTCTCGATATGAATGGTTGTGTTGAAAGATTAAGAATCTATAGGTACGGTCTTCCATATCTTTCTTCACCAGATCGACTTTTAGATTTTTTCCTGCATAGTTGTTGCGAGGAGAATTATTCTTGCAATATTTGTTCCGGCTGCTACATCCTCGACAATGGTGATTCGTACTCTCGGTTCGCTAGTGACGTCATGTTCGGTTAATTTTTCCTAGAATACTTGTATTGGAACTCTTGCTATGTTGATTGATTATCCTAATGGTTGCGGCGTGCACGTAGCCTTGGCACTGTGGCTCAAAAAATTATAGGAGAACCCTTGATATTTACATGTTTTGGTTTTATATTTGTTAGTTTTCGGCTGGTTTCAGAAAAGTGCAATGTTATGTCTTGAAAGAAGAAAGAAATTGAAGACCTCCAGATTTGCTAGTTGATTTTAGACTTTATTTTGTAATCGCTGGAGTCAGCTTATGTATTTATTCTATGTATTATTTGCATGGTATTGATTATAGGAAAAAACAACGATTTTGCGATTTTTTTTGGTAAAGCCAGCGCACTTCTAATCTAGAGTACTTACTATTTCCACGACTCATAAATAGAAAGTGAATTAGCTACTTCAAGCTCCAGAAGTCGCTTATGATTTTCCTGGCCTAGAGTTTTTTTAGCCATTACTATATTGTTTAATAACACTTTATTAACATTTGTTTTCATTGAATTGGAATCAAATCAAGTCCTAGCCAATTTATGTTGTTTGTGCATGCCAAGTCAATTTGATTGCAAACTAAATAGAGGCACTATTCTACCAAAATTTGGAAGAGCAATGGATGTAATCCAAACAACAACACCTTACCAATATTTTGGTCATGTTCCTTGGTTTGGCCATGCCAAAATTTTGGTAGGGCTTGTTTGGGCTCAAACCAAACACACACATGACTAAACGCGAAAACTACACAAAATGTGGAAAAGTTGGTGATGTCTACACACTTCTATTCTTGTAGACAGTTGTTGGGTCTCCAAGTGCAGAGGTTTGTAGAACAGCAGCAAGTTTTCCTTAAGTGGATCACCTAAGGTTTATCGAACTCAGGGAGCAAGTGTTCAAAGGTATTCCCTCTCAAGCAATCCTGAGATCAAGATACAAGAAGTCTCTTGTGTCCCCAACACACCCAATACACTTGTTAGGTGTATAGGTGCACTATTTCTGCGAAGAGATAGTGAGTGGTAACGGTGCCAGAAAATAGCTTGACGGTGAGGTAAATACTAAAGCAAGCAAACATGCAATAGATCTAGATACAAACGGTGTTTCAATGTTTAGAAACAAGGCCTAGGGATCATACTTTCACTAGTGAACACTCTCTCATATAAATATCCTCTCTTCATGATACTACTCTTAACTACTCTCCGGTTGTACACTCTAATCATCGGTAGGGCTATAACAACACTCCTCAAAGTCCGCCTTCCCCAATCTAGATAACCCCACACTGTCACTTTGAGCGCTAGATGGTTCCAACAAACACCAAAATTTCATAGAGACATCCAACTCCAAATATAACTCATAACAAATATTCAATCTAGCCAAAGTGCCACACACGGTATGCACACTGTCACTTTCACACACGTGGGGAAAAGCATAGATCTATTAAAGCACAAAGAGTATTTATGTAGACTCAAACCTAAGTGCCACCATGGCGTGCACGCTGTCACTTTCACACACATGGGGAGAGCAGAGGTCTATTGAAGCACTTGAGTAGCAAGGTAGATCTACTAGATTACAAAGCTCATGACCACAACAAGATCATATATATATATATATATATTGTTGGAGATATGCCCTAGAGGCAATAATAAATGTGGTTATTATTATATCTTTGTATTTATGATAAATGTTTACATTCATGCTATAATAGTATTAACAAGGAAACATTGATACTTGTGTGATTTGTAAACTTAATTTGAAGTCCCTAGTATAGCATCTATACATCACTAGCTTGTTGGTTGATAAATGATTGTGGTTTCCCTATCATGAACATTGAGATGTTATCAACAACAAGATCATATCGTTAGGAGAATGATATGATGGACATACTCCTATAGATAAGCGTTGCATAAAGATCAAGTCATTTAAATAGTTCAATTGCTATATGCTTTCTGATACATAGTAACCTAATTCCTTCGACCATGAGATCATGCATATCACCTTTACCGGATGGATGCTTTGATGACATCAAACACCACACCGTAACTGGGTGGCTATAAAGGTGGCATTGAGTGTTCGGAAAGTATTGGTTGAGACACATGGATCAAGAGTGGGATTTGTCCATCCATATGACGGATAGATATACTCTGGGCCCTCTCGGTGAAATGTCATCCAATTAGCTTGCAAGCATGTGACTGGCTCACAAGGGATCACATATCACGGGAACGATAAAAGAGTACTTATCGGTAACGGGGTTGAACTAGGTATGCAGAGATACCGACAATCATAACCTCGGATAAGTAAACTATCGTGAGACAAAGGGAAATTGGTATCGTATGTAAGTGGTTCATTCGATCGCAAAGTAATCGTAGAAATATGTGGGAGCCATATGAATTTCCAGATTCCTCTATTGGTTATTGTTCGGAGAAGTGTCTCGATCATGTCCGCATAATTCACGAACCGTAGGGAGACACACTTAAGGATTCGACGTTGTTTGAGTAGTTATGGTATGATGAGAAAGAGACCGAATGTTGTTCGGAGTCCCGGATGGGATCCAGGATATCACGAGGAGATCCGGAATGGTCCGGAGAATAAGATTCATATAAGGAAAGTCCCGTTTCGGAGTTCGGGAATGATTCCGGTGTTTTCATCGGGAATGTTCTAGAAGGTTCCGGAATGTCCGGCACTCCGGAGGGGAAGGGGTACATGAATGTGTCATTGCAAGTTGGAATGATTGCATCATGTACTAAGTGTCATCGCTGTTCCAAATAAAGGATTAATTCAAATCCTAGTTTGAAAAGTCAAATAGCTAGTTTGAAAAGTCAAACGGCTAAATTTGGAAAGAGGAAAAGAGGAGGAAGGTGAAACCAAGTTGGGGAGGGAGTCCCTCCTCCCCAAGCCGGCGCACCACCCAAGCCAAGTTGGGGAGGGACTCCACTCCCTCCCCTTGGCCGCCGGCCCCTCCACCTATATAAGGAGGGGCAGGGCTCCCTCCTAGTACACACAAGTCCCTCACCTCAAACCCTAGAAGCTGCAGCCCACCATAGCCGCCGCCGCCCCCTAGGGTTTTGCCCTAGCCGCCGACTTTGGGTGTCCCGGAACCCTAGCCGCCGGCTCTAGCACCTCCTCCTTGGTGTATCTAAAACCTAGATCGCCGAGGAGCTCTCTCATACTCCACCATACTCGCTCCGGCTTAAGGCGAAGCCCTGCGAGATCTCCCCTCTACTTCCGGTACCACGCCGTTGTGCTGCCGGAATCGCGAGGAGAGTGCTACAACCTCCGCTGCCTGCTGGAACAAGGGAGAGGAAGGTCTTCGTCAAGTACCGAACGTGTGACCGACTGCGGGAGCGCTGCCGGAACGCAGCGCCGGAAGGATCGTCTACGCGATCTTGAGATCGGAAAGAGTACGACTACATCACCCACGAGAATCCGCTCTCGTTAAACACTTTGGAATCTTCGAGGGTAAGTTATTCCATCGACTCGTTGCTACAATCTAGTAGATAGATCTTGGCTTGTTTGTTTGTATGCGATAGAAAATTTTTGTTTTCCATGCTACGAATCCCTACAGTGGTATCAGAGCCGTGTCTATATGTAGATCTGTTGCACGAGTAGAACACAATGGTCATTGTGGGCGTTGATGCTTTTATTGTCGATTGCTTCTTGTGTACTTTGCATCTTGCGGTATGTTGGGATGAAGCGGACCGGGCTAACCTTAGATGACATCGTTCATGAGACTTGCTCCACGCTTGACATGCAACTTGTATTGCATAAGTGGCTTTGCGGGTGCCTGTTTCTCCTAGCATAGTTAAGATCCAATTTACAACGGGTGATTAACAATACTAGTATCAATGTTGTGGTTCATGTTTGTAAGTTAGAACGACACTTATTGAAAGCCCCAAACCACGTAAAACATGCAAAGAAAGTAGAGGCGTCTAACTTTGTTTTGCAGGGGTGTGCTATGATGTGATATGGCCATGATTGTGATTATATTTGATGTATGCAATGTTCCTTATTGTAAGTTGGCAACCGGCAGGAGCCATATGGTTGTCTTTAATTTATGTTAAGACCCGCGTGTCTATTCAAAGTAGTTGTAATAGTTGAAGCCGGTGGACGACAACCATGGAGAAGCGTCATTGACCTTGATGCAATGCCGGTGATGATGGAGATCATGTTCGTGCTTGAAGATGGAGATCGGAAGCACAAAGAAGAAAGGCCATATCATATCACATATTATGAATTGCATGTGATGTTAATCCTTTTTTTTTGCATCTTGTATTGCTTAGTAGACGACGGTAGCATTATAAGATGATCCCTCATGCACATGAATTTCAAGTCATAAAGTGTTCACCCTTAGTTAGCACCGTTGCTAAAGCTTGTTGTTTCGAAGCACCACGTGATGATCGGGTGTATTAGATTCTGCAAGTGTATACAACGTGAGCAAGCCAGATTTGCTCATGCGGAAACTAAGGTTTGATCTTGACGAGCCTAGCATGTACAGACATGGTCTCGGAACACGGATCACCGAAAGGTAAAGCATGAATCATATAGTAGATATGATGAACATGTCGATTGTTCGCCATTGAAACTATGTCAACTCTCGTGATGATCGGTGTTGATGTAGTGGATTTGGTTCGTGTGATCACTAAAACAATGTGAGGGATGTTGTTTTGAGTGGGAGTTCACCTAGATTAATTTTATTATTAATTTGAACTCAATTTGTCATAAACTTAGTCTAAACTATTGCAAATATGTTGTAGATCAATGGCAGCCCCTACCATCAATTTTAATGCGTTCCTAGAGAAAGAAAATTGAAAAACAATGGAAGCAACTTCGCGGATTGGTTCCGCAATTTGAGGATTGTCCTCACAGCTGGTAATTTGACCTATGTGCTGGATGCACCGCTGGGTGACCCACCTGCAGCTGATGATACCGATGAAGTAAAGAATGTTTACCTCGCTCGGAAGAATCAGTACTCCATAGTTCAGTGTGATATCTTGTATGGTTTAGAATCGGAGCTTCAGAAAAGGTTTGAGAATTCAGACCCATATGATATTGTCGAGGATCTCAAATTGATTTTTGAGACTCATGCGGCAATTGAAAGCTATGAGGCTTCTGAAAAGTTCTTTAACTACAAGATGGAAGAGGGCAGCTCCGTCAGTGAGCATGTTCTTAAGATGTCTGGGCACGCAAACAAACTTCAAAGCTTGGGTATAGTGATTCCTAATGCTTTGGGGATTTACCGTGTCCTCCAATCACTACCACCAAGTTACAAGAACTTTGTGATGAACTACAACATGCAGAACATGAACAAGCAGTTGCCAGAACTGTTTGCTATGTTAAAATCTGCAGAACTGGAGATCAAGAAAGAGCACCAAGTGTTGTTGGTCAATAAGACCACCAAATTCAAGAAAGGCAAGTCTAAACAGAAGGGACACTTCAAGAAGGGTGGTAAGAAAGTTACCACGCCGGCGAAGAAGACCAAGGCTGGACCTAAGCCTGATACTGAGTGCTTTTACTGCAAGGGAGAAGGTCACTGGAAGCGGAATTGCCCAAAGTACTTGGCGGATTTTAAGAACGGCAACATCAAGAAGAAAGGTATATCTGATATACATGTTATTGATGTGTATCTCACTAGTACTCGTAGTAGTGCCTGGGTATTTGATACTGGTTCGGTTGCTCATATTTGTAACTCGAAACAGGTACTGCAGAATAAACGGAAGCTAGCGAAGAACGAGGTGACGATGCGCGTGGGAAACGGATCAAAAGTTGATGTGATCGCGGTCGGCACGCTACCCCTTCATCTACCATCGGGATTAGTTTTATACTTAAATAATTGTTATTTGGTGCTTGCGTTGAGCATGAACATTATATCGGGATCTTGTTTATTGCGAGACGGTTACTTGTTTAAGTCCGAGAATAATGGTTGTTCGATTTATATGAGTAATATGTTTTATGCACATGCACCTTTGATAGATGGTCTATTCTTATTGAATCTCGATAGTGGAAATACACATATTAATAACATTGAGGCTAAACGTTTGAAATCGAGCGATAACTCGACCTATATGTGGCACTGTCGTCTTGGTCACATTGGAGTGAAACGTATGAAGAAACTCCATTCCGATGGACTTCTTGAATCACTTGATTTTGAATCACTTGATAGATGCGAAGCATGTCTGATGGGTAAAATGACTAAGACTCCATTTTCTGGTATGATGGAGCGAGCTACGGACTTATTAGAAATCATACATACCGATGTGTGTGGTCCAATGAGTGTAGCATCGCGCGGTGGTTATCGTTATGTTCTTACCTTCACAGATGACTTGAGTAGATATGGGTATATCTATTTCATGAAACATAAGTCTGAAACTTTCGAGAAGTTTAAGGAATTTCAAAGTGAGGTAGAGAATCAATGTAACAAGAAGATTAAATTTCTACGTTCTGATCGTGGAGGTGAATATCTAAGTTACGAGTTTGGCGAGCATTTGAAGAAATGCTGAATACTTTCGCAGTTGACACCGCCGGGAACACCACAGCGTAATGGTGTGTCCGAACGTCGTAATCGAACTCTCTTAGATATGGTTCGTTCTATGATGTCACTTACAGATTTACCGCTATCATTTTGGGGTTATGCATTAGAAACAGCCGCATTTACTTTAAATAGGGCACCATCTAAATCCGTTGAAACGACATCGTATGAATTATGGTTTGGGAAGAAACCTAGATTGTCGTTCCTTAAAGTTTGGGGATGCGAAGCCTATGTAAAGAAGTTACAGCCGAACAAGCTTGAACCCAAAGCAGAAAAATGCGTCTTCATAGGATACCCGAAGGAAACTATTGGGTATACCTTCTATCACAGATCCGAAGGCAAAGTCTTCGTTGCTAAGAATGGATCCTTTCTAGAGAAGGAATTTCTCTCGAAAGAAGTGACTGGAAGGAAAGTAGAACTCGACGAGGTTGTCGAACCTTCTCTCGGAATTGCGAGTAGCGCAGCACCGGAAGAAGTTCCTGTGGTGCCTGCACCAATTAGAGAGGAAGCTAATGATGATGATCATGAAACTTCAGTTGAAGTTGCTACAGAGCCTCGCAGGTCAACGAGAACTCGTACCACTCCAGATTGGTATGATCCCGTTATGAGTGTCATGTTGGTGGACAACACCGGTGACCCTGAGACATATGAGGAAGCAATGATGAGCCCAGATTCCAATAAATGGCAAGAAGCCATGAAATCCGAGATTGGATCCATGTACGAAAACCAAGTATGGACTTTGGTGGACTTACTGGATGGCAAAAAGGCTGTCGAGAACAAATGGATCTTCAAGAAGAAAACAGATGCTGATGGTAATGTTATTGTCTATAAAGCTCGACTTGTCGCAAAAGGGTTTCGACAAATTCAAGGAGTTGACTACGATGAGACTTTCTCACCGGTAGCGAAGCTAAAGTCTGTGAGGATTATGTTAGCAATCGCTGCATATTACGATTATGAGATATGGCAGATGGATGTCAAAACAGCATTCCTCAATGGAGACATTGATGAAGAGTTGTATATGATGCAACCCAAAGGTTTTTTCGATCCTAAAGATGCTAACAAGGTATGCAAACTTCAACAGTCCATCTATGGATTGAAGCAAGCATCCCGAAGTTGGAATCAACGTTTTGATAAGGTGATCAAAAGTTTTGGTTTTATACAAACTTATGGAGAAGCTTGTATTTACAAGAAAGTGAGTGGGAGCTCTGTAGCATTCTTAATACTATATGTGGATGACATATTGTTGATTGGGAATGATGTAGACCTTCTTAATAGTGTCAAGGAATATTTGAATAATAGTTTTTCAATGAAGGATCTTGGCAAAGCAGCTTACATATTAGGCATAAAGATTTGTAGAGATAGATCGAAACGCCAAATATCATTGTCACAGAGTACATATTTGGACAAAGTTCTAAAGAAGTTTGGAATGGAAGATAGCAAGAAAGGGTTCTTGCCCATGTTGCCCAATACGACCTTGAGTAAAACTCAAAGTCCGACATCGGCGGAAGATAGAGAAAGGATGAGTAAGACTCCCTATGCCTCAGCCATAGGGTCTCTAATGTATGCCATGCTATGTACTAGACCCGACATTGCATATGCTGTTAGTTTAACTAGCAGATATCAAAGTGATCCAGGAGTGGATCATTGGACAGCGGTCAAAAACATCCTTAAGTACTTGAGAAGAACTAAGGATATGGTTCTTTCTTATGGAGGTGATGAACAGCTCGTTGTTAATGGTTACACCGATGCTAGTTGGAACACCGATCCGGATGATTCTAAATCACAATCTGGATACGTATTTATTTTGAATGGTGCAGCAGTTAGCTGGAGGAGTGCAAAGCAAAGAGTTGTGGCGAGATCTTCAACTGAATCGGAATACATGGCTGCTTCGGAGGCTTCACAAGAAGCGATATGGATGAAAGAGTTCATTACAGAGCTGGGTGTGGTTCCTAGTGCGCTGGACCCAATGTCTATCTACTTTGATAACATGGGCGCCATAGCCAATGCGCAAGAACCAAGGTTACACAAGAAGCTGAAGCACATCAAGCTACGTTTTCACGCTATTCGAGAACATATCCATGAACGGGATATAAAGATTTGCAAAGTACACACATATCTGAATGTGGCGGATCCGTTGACTAAACCTCTCCCGAGGGCAAAACATGACCAGCACCAAACTGCCATGGGTGTTCGGTATATTACCATGTAATCTAGATTAGATGACTCTAGTGCAAGTGGGAGACTGTTGAAGATATGCCCTAGAGGCAATAATAAATGTGGTTATTATTATATCTTTGTGTTTATGATAAATGTTTACATTCATGCTATAATAGTATTAACAAGGAAACATTGATACTTGTGTGATTTGTAAACTTAATTTGAAGTCCCTAGTATAGCCTCTATACATCACTAGCTTGTTGGTTGATAAATGATTGTGGTTTCCCTATCATGAACATTGAGATGTTATCAACAACAAGATAATATCGTTAGGAGAATGATATGATGGACATACTCCTATAGATAAGCGTAGCATAAAGATCAAGTCATTTCAATAGTTCAATTGCTATATGCTTTCTGATACATAGTAACCTAATTCCTTCGACCATGAGATCATGCATATCACCTTTACCGGATGGATGCTTTGATGACATCAAACACCACACCGTAACTGGGTGGCTATAAAGGTGGCATTGAGTGTTCGGAAAGTATTGGTTGAGACACATGGATCAAGAGTGGGATTTGTCCATCCATATGACGGATAGATATACTCTGGGCCCTCTCGGTGAAATGTCATCCAATTAGCTTGCAAGCATGTGACTGGCTCACAAGGGATCACATATCACGGGAACGAGAAAAGAGTACATATCGGTAACGGGGTTGAACTAGGTATGCAGAGATACCGACGAGCATAACCTCGGATAAGTAAACTATCATGAGACAAAGGGAAATTGGTATCGTATGTAAGTGGTTCATTCGATCGGAAAGTAATCGTAGAAATATGTGGGAGCCATATGAATTTCCAGATTCCTCTATTGGTTATTGTTCGGAGAAGTGTCTCGATCATGTCCGCATAATTCACGAACCGTAGGGAGACACACTTAAGGATTCGACGTTGTTTGAGTAGTTATGGTATGATGAGAAAGAGACCGAATGTTGTTCGGAGTCCCGGATGGGATCCGGGATATCACGAGGAGATCCGGAATGGTCCGGAGAATAAGATTCATATAAGGAAAGTCCCGTTTCGGAGTTCGGGAATGATTCCGGTGTTTTCATCGGGAATGTTCTAGAAGGTTCCGGAATGTCCGGCACTCCGGAGGGGAAGGGGTACATGAATGTGTCATTGCAAGTTGGAATGATTGCATCATGTACTAAGTGTCATCGCTGTTCCAAATAAAGGATTAATTCAAATCCTAGTTTGAAAAGTCAAATAGCTAGTTTGAAAAGTCAAACGGCTAAATTTGGAAAGAGGAAAAGAGGAGGAAGGTGAAACCGAGTTGGGGAGGGAGTCCCTCCTCCCCAAGCCGGCGCACCACCCAAGCCGAGTTGGGGAGGGACTCCACTCCCTCCCCTTGGCTGCCGGCCCCTCCACCTATATAAGGAGGGGCAGGGCTCCCTCCTAGTACACACAAGTCCCTCACCTCAAACCCTAGAAGCTGCAGCCCACCATAGCCGCCGCCGCCCCCCTAGGGTTTTGCCCTAGCCGCCGACTTTGGGTGTCCCGGAACCCTAGCCGCCGGCTCTAGCACCTCCTCCTTGGTGTATCTAAAACCTAGATCGCCGAGGAGCTCTCTCATACTCCACCATACTCGCTTCGGCTTAAGGCGAAGCCCTGCGAGATCTCCCCTCTACTTCCGGTACCACGCCGTTGTGCTGCCGGAATCGCGAGGAGAGTGCTACAACCTCCGCTGCCTGCTGGAACAAGGGAGAGGAAGGTCTTCGTCAAGTACCGAACGTGTGACCGACTGCGGGAGCGCTGCCGGAACGCAGCGCCGGAAGGATCGTCTACGCGATCTTGAGATCGGAAAGAGTACGACTACATCACCCACGAGAATCCGCTCTCGTTAAACACTTTGGAATCTTCGAGGGTAAGTTATTCCATCGACTCGTTGCTACTATCTAGTAGATAGATCTTGGCTTGTTTGTTTGTATGCGATAGAAAATTTTTGTTTTCCATGCTACGAATCCCTACATATATATATATATATATATATATATATATATATATATATATATATATATATATAGAGAGAGAGAGAGATGAACACATAGCTACCGGTAGAGCCCTTAGCCTCGAGGAAGAACTACTCCCTCCTCATCATGGGAATCAACAACGGTGATGAAGATGGTGATGGAGATCGATGGAGATGGCTCCGGGGGCACTTCCCCGTCCCGGCAGGGTGCCGGAACAGAGACTTTCTGTCCCCCAAATCTCCCCTTCGGTGGCGGCAACGCTACGGAGGTTTTTGTGGATTTCTTCTGGATTATTTAGGGTTTTATCCCGGGGGCTTCTTATAGGTGAAGGGGGAGACCGAGTGTAACATCCCAGCATTTAGGAACTAGCGAAGGGTAGATGTAGGAATTTGAAATGTTGCATGCATTCATTCGTGAAAATGTGGGTAAATTTTTCGCCAAATAAAAACCTAAAGTGATCAAAGTTTCTTTCATGCTTTGAGATTAGGTATAGTCTTGAAGGGTGATTGTTATAGATTTTGATATGATCTTTGTGGATTAGAGTGTTTTGGGAAATGAAATTTGAATTTTAAACTAGAGTGTTTGAATTATAATTCAAAAGGATTAAGAATTAGATTTGAGTGATTTGATTTAGTCAAGAGTTAACAATTAATGACTCAAACTTTGAATAATATAAATGAACCAATAGAATGAATATTTATCCCAAAACTTTATTCCATAAATGAGTTATAGAATGTAACTTATTAGGAATATTTATAATAGTAAATAAAACAAAAGAAGAATCTTTATATATTGAATAATAGTACAATATTTATTACAAAAGAATAAAATAAAAAGTACAAAAGAATAAACTAAAGATTACAATTGAATCAGAGAAGTATTACAAGTGACTATTCTATAAAGAAAAAGAAAAACCTAAACTAAAGTCTTGATTTCCAAGTCTGGTACCTGCAAAACAAACACAAACAAAAAAAATAAAGAAATTTAAGGTTAAATTGAATTACTCTCAGACTTGTCAGTGAAGTGCACTGAACAAGGTTCATCATTGAGTAATCTTATAAAAAGGGGCAAGTTTCACCAATATGAAAGGATGAATCTTTCATAAAAACAAGCCATAAGGCAGATTACAGTAAAGAGGGGCAAGTTTCACCAGCCAGGTAAAAGTAACAATATATAAGTAACCTTCAAAATTCTGAAACATATCCACACCTGCACAAAAAGCACACAGGCAGCACACACACACACCAAACTTCATGGTGTGTGCTGTCAACACCACAACAACAGCACAACCAAACAAAACTCCCAACACAGCCGTGGGCAAGCACCACAATATCATCTTCTTGTTCATACACATCAAACATCAGCAGCCTAGCGACAATCATACCTGCCAAACTAAACCACAAACCAGATCCTCTCAGAACTCACCAAGATGGTGACATAAGGAGGGGGTGGATCAGGTGGACAGCAAGGTCAAGCCCAAGCTACCAGGAACCAGAAGGTGGATAGCAATATCAAGGACAAATTCCAGAAGCTGTAAGCAGTAGGGACAACAACAAGAGAAGGACCAGATCAAGCCAGCAAGATTAGGCTACCAGATCAAGAAGTTGCAACCACAACAGCAACAATAGTTGTGGTGAGTTATATAAAACCATCACATGATCTGTTTATCATATCAAAGAATCATGTGTTGTTTTATATCTAACCTCTCAGTATCCATCCAAGTGGGATGAATCCATCCTAGAAGGGTTTAAACAAATTAAAGTCATAATCACAAGATCAACATACCAGTTTAACCAGGATCTCAGACCAACATCATTGATCCTGGTTACAAAGGCCAAATCCTATATTTCAATATAGACAAAGGAAAGATTATGAAATCTGGGCACATCTCTTAAAAGAGTAGCACCTCAGTATCCATAAATCATATGGATCCATGCAAAACCCTTAGCACACCCATTGTTTTCCAATTATACTTCAAGAATTAGCAGCTGGTAATTCTACCAGAATAATTCTATCAGGGACATCCATTAGGAAACTAGTTCCTATGCCTCAGACCAACATCATAGGCAGGAGAAGTGAAAGAAGCTTTCATTTTATCTTGCCAATATTAATCACAAGCACTGTTAGAGCTAAGCTCAGGAATAGGACCCAATCACTTGTGTGCCAGTTTATAATGGTATCACAAGGACAAGTTCTAATAAGCTAAGCCCAATCTTCACTTAGATTTCACAAATAAAAAGGGGCAAGCCACTAAATATCATCTTCCTGAAACCAAATGCCAGGAATCATCATCAAACTCATCTATACATTTACAGAAAATCATTAACATGTAATGATTATATTCAGTATGCATCTTCTCATACAAGCCAACCATTATAATTGCAGTAAGCAAGTACTGATATAACTACTGTTAGTATAAATATCTTGACAATGGAAAGTTCTCAAATCAACAACATTCTCAAGTAGGGATTTCATAGAGACACTAACATTGGATCATAGTAAATTACCACTGGAATAAGTCTGACAAGCCACTGGCGTCACCAAATCCAACTACAAATAATAATCCCCAGCAAACAGTCATTCATCATACTTAAGGATTATCACCACTAGATCCAAATCATCATAGATATGATCAATAGAGGGATATTAACCCTAATCAGAACAAGAACCCTAATTAGGATATGAACCCTAATCAGAACAAGAACCCTAATTAGGATATGAACCCTAATCAGAATGCAGGCACTAGGCAAGGGTAGCCACTAGATACACACAGAGAGATTCATGGTGATAGGAGGAACTAAGATCCACAGAGGCAACTTACCCGGGGTCCTCGCTGACGAATTGAAGAGGAAGCAGAAAGCCCAAGTCATTTAGAATCTGTTCTAATAAATAGAAAAAGACCAAAATGCCCCTGAACTTAATTAAACTCTAGAAAATAAAATAAAAGTCCAAAAATTATAAACAAAATATTTTTGGATTCACAATAATCCAAACTATCCAAATAAATTAAGAAATGAAACTTTAGACGTATAAATTTTATTAAGAATTTTGTAATATATATTCCTTATGGAATTTTACAAAATTATTGAAAATGATAAAAATATATAAAAATCATTTTCATTTTATATTAATATTATAGTATTTTTAAAAAATACTAAATAAATATTTAATCACAATTTTTGATATTTAAGTAATAATTTAAAAGATAATGTATGCCAATGTATGCAGCTGAATGTCAAGAAGATGTGTTCTACGAAGAGCCGGACCTGTCAGGAGGTGTTGAAGGAGTGGATTATGAAATCCGCTATGGTGTCGATGACAACAGATCCAACTAAGTATCCTAGTTAGTAGTAACCAACGGATCCGAGCGGCATGAACTCTATAGAATAAGCTGCTGAGCTTAACTCCTAGTCGGAGTTGCTACTTTTAAATTCCGCCGAAACACTTTATATTTTGGTTTGTAAGTTGAAACCTTTTGAAGTCCTGAACTTCTGGTATTGTAATAAAATAATGTGTGAATGTTGTAATATGGACCCGCAATGTTTCTGTTGTGCCATTTTGAGGATGTGATATTTACATAATGGTGTTCTGTGAGTGTCATGTCAACGAATATAGTATACTACACATGCAGTGGTATGCTGGGTCACTGCACCGAGGAGGCGGCCAGAGGGCCCACACCCTCCCTAGGCGTGGGCCAGGCTTGGCCATGCCCAGGGGGGTCTGGCCACCCTCTGTTGTCTCTTCGTCCCTCCTTCTGGATTCGTGTCCCTCACGGAAAGTTATTGACTTTGTCTTTTGTCCCGTACAATTTCGAGAATATTGATTTTCTGCCTTTTTGGAACCAAAAACAGAATAAAACAGGCAACTAGCACTGTGGCAACTGGCACTGTGTCAACTTGTTAATAGGTTAGTTACAGAAAAGATATAAAAATACCTCAAAGTGTAGACAAAACATAAGAAAAATGATATAAAACAAGCATGGAGCATCAAAAATTATAGATACGTTTCCGACGTATCAAGCATCCCCAAGCTTAACTCCTGCTCGTCCTCGAGTAGGTAAGTGATAAAAAGAATAATTTTTGAGGTGACATGCACCATCAAAACCAAGATCAAACTATTTGCAAGCATTGAAAGCTGTGATCAAAGAACTCTAAACATGTGCATGAAAGACGGAGTTCTAACAATAGGACGTAGTAACTATGCATGCAATCATGACAAGCTACAAACAAAGATCATGAATAACATGCATTGAAAAACGTTTGTTTGTTTCACATACAGAAAACATAGCATAGTGGCAATCAGCTTATCCCTCATAGAGTAGCAAATAGATGCACAGGACACCTTCTGTCAACACCCAGATTTTTAATCCCAGATGCCTGTTATGCCATACATCGCAATCCCAGGATTACCATTTTTGCGAGACATAACAGAATTGGATACCATAGTACATCATCCATTACAAACCGTACATAAGTTCTTACACAAATAGGGATCTCATGATCCAGTTCTTAATACAACATCAAGCAGTGGAATACGTAATAATAACGGTAGCGTGGGCGAAGCTCCATCTTCGGGGTCACAGGCAATGCTGACGATGGGAGATGATCCTAGTTGTCATAACCTTCCTGGGGTCCATCCTCCAGGTACTCCTCTTCATAGTCTGGCCATGGGAATAGCCAGGTACAAAGCCATGAGTACTCTTTAAGTACTCGCAAACTAATACTAACAAGAAAACGGGTTTTTTTTGGTAATAGGACACTAGGCTCTAGGGTTATTTTGCAAAAGCCAGACTTATCATAGCAACGAATGCTAGTCAAAATTTTATAACCCTAAATGAGAACTTGTATTTCATATCACAACCCTGTTGTGGTCAAGTCAAAGTCTCAATTCATTTCACAAGTCTTTTGAAAACATCTAACGGGGGAACAGTATGGCCACTCCAACTGTCCATAACCGCGGACGCGGCTATTCGAATAGTTTGACACTCTGCAGAGATTGTACACTTTCACCACAACATTCGATACATCCGTCAGGAACAAATCCTGAATTCACTCAGTGTGCGGATAATCAATCCTAACCTTTCAATTACACGCCCTAGTACAAGCACCTCTCCTGTGAGTTTGGCCTCCCAACCATGACCAACTGTCATCTTGGGTACTGCACAGGTGGACAATCTTCACAAGGTAGCCTCAGCTCAGACCTTGGCCGTGAGGGAACTAATACTAAGGTATATAAGTTTCCAGTCAAGCCCTACCCAATCTTCGGGTATTGTGGTTGTACGGTAAAATTGGAATGGTATCGCATCCAGACAACCATCAGTTTTATAAAGGGCTAAAGCTCATGCCTCAACATTTTCATCACCAAAATCATCAGGTGTTCGGGAACACATGTCCAAAACATTTCAATAGAATGATCCATCATTCCAAGGTTTTCATAACCATTTTTCCACCAAGTATTCCCATCTAAAGGTGATCAGGTGTTATGCTTAGCACTAGCATCTACAGGTGGGGGTAAGTTGTCACATCCCAAGATTTTCCAAATCTTGTAATGTGAAAATAAATGAATAAAATAAAATTTTGTTTGATTTTCAGGGCCAGAAGAAACTTTTTGAATTCAATTGGAACTTCAAACCAATTTGAATCAATTAAATCCTAAAGGGATTTAAAAAGATAAACATTTAATAAAAGGAAAAATTAAAAAAAACATTTGGAAATACTATTTTGGATCTTTTAATAACAGGATTTTGCTTTCAAAAGAAAAAGTGGATTTATAAATAAAGATTATTTTACAGAGCCAAATTAAACCTTGGCCAAGTATTTAAAAATAAAATGTTTTGTGTTGGATAAAATAGTAAAGGTTTATTTAAATAAAGTAATAAGGATTTAATATCCAAGTTTTTATTAATAAAGGTTTTATTATTTCTAAACCATCAAAACTTGCTTATTTATTTAAAATAAGTTTTCCAAATATTAGATATTCACAAATAAAACCTACTAATTTGGTTTTGAAAATATTTAGGTTTCAAATAAAGATTTTATTAATAAAAATCAAACTCTATTTGATTTAATAACTAAGGCCATTTTATTTAATTATTAATGGACCCTAAAATAAAAAGGTTATTCTGTTTTAAACAAGTTTTCCAAATATTCTTTATTTCCAAATAAAATCTACTGATGGGTTTTGAAAGCATTTGGGTTTCAAATGAAGATTTTATTAGATAAACCAAACCCTATTTTATTAATAAACCATGGACCATTTTACTTAATTAATAAATGGAACCTAAAAAGATTTAAAATATTATTTTATTTTTGAAGTTGGTTTGTGCTACTAAACAGAACCAAATTCTTAGTGCAAGGTTTGGTGATTATTTGATTTGATTTGGACATTGTTTGTTTGTTTGGAAATTCAAAGAAGAAATTAGATTCAGAAAAAGAAAAGAATACAGAATAAAAAAAATGGAAGTGGATCTGACCCAACCCAGCAGCCCAGGAAGCCCACCAACCAGCCCAACTTCTTTCCCCCGAAGAAAACGTTTGGCACCAATTCCCTGACCCGCAAAGCCACTGACTGGTGGACCTTCTCCTCACCCTTTTTCCCACTGACGCAACGGTCCCACTTCGCTAGCCATCGTCCTCACCACGCGACCCCTTCTTCCTCCCTCGACGCCGTTACCTGCTGTGATTCCACGGAATCAATTCGTCTTAATGCTGCGTCTTTACCTCGCCTTGACCACGCAGGATAAATCGCCAGCGTCCCTTCTTCATTTCCCCTTTGACTCCTTCCCCAATCACGCCCCCAGGCCGTCCCAATTTCTCCCCGAGCACCCTCTGTTCCGACGAAGTACAGAGCCGATTCCGGCGACTCGACACCACCTCCTGCCTCCCCGAGCACACGAGCACGCTCACCACACCCTGGCGCATCTTTCTGTGCCATTCATTCATCCGCGGGTACCCTACAGCATCGGCAACGTCGACGACCTGCAGCACCGCCGTCTGCCCTCTTCTCCGACGACGTCCCCAGGTAGTACCTGACCTCCCCTCCTTTCCCCGTGGACACGATGATGATCTCCAGGCTCATGCGAACCTAACAGCATCTTCCATTTGTCCTAGGACACCCCCTATCCTCACCCTCGACGACCTCCTGAACCGCCCGAAGCCCAGCTCGTCTCCGGCGAGCAATCGCAGCTGCCCCCTAGCGCCCCTCGACGGACAAGTACCACGTTGATCATCAGCGAGCGTCAGCGATTCCGGTGAGCATCTCCCCACCCTCCTTTGCTTCCTGTACCGCCGGCGCCGTCATCGACTGGCCGCTCCGCCGCTAGCCACCGTCGTCGCGCCGCCAGCTTTTGGCAAAGCACTGAGAGCCGTTCGATCTAGATCGGGCGGGCACGATAGAGTCACTTAAACCGCGAAAGGGTATGCGCTCAGTACCGCACGATCTAATTAGATCCAAGGGCTATCACGCGTGATCCAGCCGAACCGGTATCACCCAGTTAGAAAGCGCCGCGTGTCACTGTTCTGTTTAAAAACTGATTTGAAAACAGAATATTTTGTGAATTTCAAACCCTTATAACTTTGGATCCACACGTCCAAAAATTACAAATTTTATGTCGTTGAATTCAGGAGAGCAAGCCCTAGCCAACTGTGGAATTGGTTTAGCCAATAGTATTTGTTAGTTTGCTTGTTTTTGCAGATTCTTTTGTGAGCTTGTTTAGAGTATAAAAATTGTTTAAAATTGATTTTAGGGTTAAAACTTTTGCAAAATGGTTTGTTGTGACCTTACTGACCCTAGGAACCAACCCTCGGTGTTAAAAATGATTTTGGAAAGATTTAGGTTGGATTACTTGACTTAGCCATTTTCTAGCCAAATAAAGAGAATGGTTTTTGTTATAAAAATGTTTATGGAAAGAAAACTTTAAGAAAATGGTTTGATCAAACCCACTGACCCAAAACACCAAGTTTTGCAAATTAGCAACTCATTTGGTGAACAACTTAATAGTTTTGCCTTGATAAAAACATTTTTCACCACATGAAATGATGAATGGATTTAAAAATGGTTTATGGATAAAACCCATTTGCAAATGACTTTGCCATTTTGGTAAATGACCAAAACTTACAAAGTTTAGAAGCCTAGTGGAGACCATCCTTGCAATAGAACCAACCTTTGCATGCTTATGCATGACTTAGATTCCATTACTTTGTGTGTGAAAAATTGTTTGTTTGACTTTGGTTTGGAATGAGAATTGAATGTGTGTTTTCTTGATTGACTTGTAGTGAAGTGTGAGACTAGCAAGATCAAGGAGTGAACCACCATTCCCTACCAAAAAGGCAAGTGATGCTTCATACTTTCTATCCCATTACTTTCACTATGCATTAGTGATTTTGCTAAGTAAAACTTGCATGGATTTTGCTAAGTATAAACCTTACTATAGGAAAACTAGTAGATGAAACCTTAGTGGAAATCTTCCTAAGTTAAGATTCCTACTACTATCAAGCTTAGCCTAGCTAATAGAAAACATGGGTGGAAAATATATTCACACTATGGAAAAATCTCTAAGTCTGAGGACTTATGTTTTTGTTTAATAAAACAACTAAGTCAATGAATCCCCTGGGTGGAATGGAAGGATTGGTTTATGTTGAGTGGTTACACAAGGCCATGGACTTGGCTTGTGTATCTCACTTGTGGTATGCCACCCAGGCACAAAGAGATCTGAGATGTCAAATGTTGAGAAGCTTCAAGTGCAACCACTTGGCAATATGGGCTCTGCCATGATCATATAGGTTGCAAGAACTTAGCCATATGGACAGTGGGTGGTAGTGTTTGATAGGTTGGAGCGCGTCCATTTTGGTCTAAGGGAAAGCTTCTGAAAGATCTTGTCTTGGGAAACCAAGTCTTGTGGGGAAAGTGCACCACCTCTGCAGAGTGTAGAATCTAAGTACTTAGCCATGTCCCTGGTAAAGGACAATTTGAGCATCAAGACATGGAAGCAATCAAGAATCTCATCATTCAAATTTCTAAGATAAAATCTTGTGGTTTGAACAAGGGTTGTTTGAAATCTTCAATCCTTGATTGAGAGATGCCTTGTAAAGGATCTTCAATCTTTGATTGAGAAAAGTGAGCTTGTCAAAGCAAAAACTTAGTATTTTCAAATGTTAAGGAAAAATCTATTTTGAGCAATGCAAGCCTCAACTCCACTTAGCCAAATGCATATAGATGATAGACTCCACTATATTACCATAGTATCACTTACCAATACAATTCCAATGTATTGACCCTTTGTGGCTGTAACTTGTATGTTGCAGGTTTGATTGTTTTTAGTGAAGATTGATTGATTAGGATTACAAAGTCTACAACCAACATCTGCCTGTGGCACTTTGAAGATGAAGGACCCCATGACTATAGTTATTCCGCTGCAATGTAATGTAATAGCCAAATGAGCTATGTTTGATGTAATAATCTTATGTTATTCCTGGTTATAAAGTTATATTATGACCTTTGTTTCTTGATATTACATCTTAACTGTGGATGCTAGCTATTGATCCAGGGACTAGCATTGTAAACACAGGAGGAATCTACCTTATTAGGTTGAGACCTTACAGATGGTATCAGAGCATTGTGTTGCCTGTAGGATTTGTAAACCTAGGATTGGACAAAAACCCTTAGAAAAATAGGAAGTTATATTTTGATCCAAAAACTTATTTACAAAAACACTTGTAAACTCTTTCCTCAACCATTTTGGTTTCAACTCTACATCTCTTCTACTTCAACTTGATGGAAAACCTACCCATGGCCAAAGACTACACCATGTGCAAAGGACTTTTTCAACATCTTCAACTCTAATGACTTCAACTTCTTCAACTCTAAGGACTTCAACATCTTCAGCATATTCACCAAGGATCTCCAACTTGGATATCACTAAGGACTACAAGTGAGACAAAGAAATCTTGCTCAAGATTTAGAGACTGAGGGAATGCAAAAGTTAGTAGGAGCCTACATCATTTGAAGTATTGCAACCAAGAGCTTATATCAAGGAAACCATGATCTCATGTAAGTGAAATCAACCAAGGAGGATGGAAAGATCACAAGTGAACCATATAGATGGACCACCATATTTTAGTTAAGACAAGCACACCAACTTATGTGGAGTAACAAAAATATTTTGTTGCCTAAAAATGTGCTTGAACTTTGTTGTTTGAGTGAAAAGTTGTTTGTGAATGCTTGCACATTGTTTGTGTGAATTGTGATGTGTGTGATTAGAAATATTTCCTTAGAAATATCTTGCCTATTCTAATCTCCCTTCAAACCCAAACAGATGACTACTCCAAGAGACTCCAACCTCAAAGTTGATGACACCAACACCAACCAAGTTGACAGCATGAAAGAGCTCATAGAAACCCAACACCAGCTGAACCAACTAACAACTCAGTTCATAGCCAACAATAGCGATAAAGATCCAACACTGCAAAAGTTTTTGGAAGAACAATCCCAACTAATGCTTAAGGTGACTAATCAAATGATCAGCATGGAAGAAAGCTATCCCAAAAGAGTTTATGATAACAAGGATGACAAGAATGTTATTCTAGATGGAGCCCCAGCTTGCATTATTTGTGGAGACAAGGATAATACTTCCAAGGAGCATGAAGGACAATGCCCCAATTGTGAAGAAGAACATCCTGTTGGACAATGTCCCACCTCTCAAACTACTTGTTACCTTTGTGAAGGAAATGACCATGTTCCCAACCAATGCCCCATTTACTCCATGGTGGAACAAAGGAAACAAGAAGGATCCAAATCTACCAAAGGAAAAGGACCACTTATACCCCCAAACAAGACAACCTACTTCAAAGGATCAAAGAAACTCAAGAAGCCAAGACCGGACATGCACCTTGTGCAATGCCGTAAATGTAAGGAAATGGGACACTACTCCAGTGAATGCCCAGAGAACAAGAAAAATAAGGGAATTGACCAAGTGGTGTGCAACAACTGCAAAGAACCAGGCCATTATGTAGCAACTTGTCCACAAGAACAACGCAAAGAACTCCAAGGTATCCACTGTTTCAATTGCAAGAACCCAGGACACTATGCAAGCAATTGCCCAGAGAAGATGAAGAACAAGTTAAATAATCCTATGGAGAAGCTCAACCTTGGCCCATGAGTCAAGCATGGAAATTAAGGACTCAATGCAAATGTTTGCTTAGAGAAATTTTCCCAGGATCCCAAGAAGGACAATGTGTAATTTTTGTTTGAAAATTTTTAAGGGTGGTAGTACCCTAGTTGTCTTAAACCTGCTTGTAACCCCAGCCTCCCCAAATCTCGGGACGAGATTTATTTTAAGGGTGGTAGCCTGTCACATCCCAATATTTTCCAAATCTTGTAATGTGAAAATAAATGAATAAAATAAAATTTTGTTTGATTTTCAGGGCCAGAAGAAACTTTTTGAATTCAATTGGAACTTCAAACCAATTTGAATCAATTAAATCCTAAAGGGATTTAAAAAGATAAACATTTAATAAAAGGAAAAATAAAAAAAAACATTTGGAAATACTATTTTGGATCTTTTAATAAAAGGATTTTGCTTTCAAAAGAAAAAGTGGATTTATAAATAAAGATTATTTTACAGAGCCAAATTAAACCTTGGCCAAGTATTTAAAAATAAAATGTTTTGTGTTGGATAAAATAGTAAAGGTTTATTTAAATAAAGTAATAAGGATTTAATATCCAAGTTTTTATTAATAAAGGTTTTATTATTTCTAAACCATCAAAACTTGTTTATTTATTTAAAATAAGTTTTCCAAATATTAGATATTCACAAATAAAACCTACTAATTTGGTTTTGAAAATATTTAGGTTTCAAATAAAGATTTTATTAATAAAAATCAAACTCTATTTGATTTAATAACTAAGGCCATTTTATTTAATTATTAATGGACCCTAAAATAAAAAGGTTATTCTGTTTTAAACAAGTTTTCCAAATATTCTTTATTTCCAAATAAAATCTACTGATGGGTTTTGAAAGCATTTGGGTTTCAAATGAAGATTTTATTAGATAAACCAAACCCTATTTTATTAATAAACCATGGACCATTTTACTTAATTAATAAATGGAACCTAAAAAGATTTAAAATATTATTTTATTTTTGAAGTTGGTTTGTGCTACTAAACAGAACCAAATTCTTAGTGCAAGGTTTGGTGATTATTTGATTTGATTTGGACATTGTTTGTTTGTTTGGAAATTCAAAGAAGAAATTAGATTCAGAAAAAGAAAAGAATACAGAATAAAAAAAATGGAAGTGGATCTGACCCAACCCAGCAGCCCAGGAAGCCCACCAACCAGCCCAACTTCTTTCCCCCGAAGAAAACGTTTGGCACCAATTCCCTGACCCGCAAAGCCACTGACTGGTGGACCTTCTCCTCACCCTTTTTCCCACTGACGCAATGGTCCCACTTTGCTAGCCATCGTCCTCACCACGCGACCCCTTCTTCCTCCCTCGACGCCGTTACCTGCTGTGATTCCACGGAATCAATTCGTCTTAATGCTGCGTCTTTACCTCGCCTTGACCACGCAGGATAAATCGCCAGCGTCCCTTCTTCATTTCCCCTTTGACTCCTTCCCCAATCACGCCCCCAGGCCGTCCCAATTTCTCCCCGAGCACCCTCTATTCCGACGAAGTACAGAGCCGATTCCGGCGACTCGACACCACCTCCTGCCTCCCCGAGCACACGAGCACGCTCACCACACCCTGGCGCATCTTTCTGTGCCATTCATTCATCCGCGGGTACCCTACAGCATCGGCAACGTCGACGACCTGCAGCACCGCCGTCTGCCCTCTTCTCCGACGACGTCCCCAGGTAGTACCTGACCTCCCCTCCTTTCCCCGTGGACACGATGATGATCTCCAGGCTCATGCGAACCTAACAGCATCTTCCATTTGTCCTAGGACGCCCCCTATCCTCACCCTCGACGACCTCCTGAACCGCCCGAAGCCCAGCTCGTCTCCGGCGAGCAATCGCAGCTGCCCCCTAGCGCCCCTCGACGGACAAGTACCACGTTGATCATCAGCGAGCGTCAGCAATTCCGGTGAGCATCTCCCCACCCTCCTTTGCTTCCTGTACCGCCGGCGCCGTCATCGACTGGCCGCTCCGCCGCTAGCCACCGTCGTCGCGCCGCCAGCTTTTGGCAAAGCACTGAGAGCCGTTCGATCTAGATCGGGCGGGCACGATAGAGTCACTTAAACCGCGAAAGGGTATGCGCTCAGTACTGCACGATCTAATTAGATCCAAGGGCTATCACGCGTGATCCAGCCGAACCGGTATCGCCCAGTTAGAAAGCGCCGCGTGTCACTGTTCTGTTTAAAAACTGATTTGAAAACAGAATATTTTGTGAATTTCAAACCCTTATAACTTTGGATCCACACGTCCAAAAATTACAAATTTTATGTCGTTGAATTCAGGAGAGCAAGCCCTAGCCAACTGTGGAATTGGTTTAGCCAATAGTATTTGTTAGTTTGCTTGTTTTTGCAGATTCTTTTGTGAGCTTGTTTAGAGTATAAAAATTGTTTAAAATTGATTTTAGGGTTAAAACTTTTGCAAAATGGTTTGTTGTGACCTTACTGACCCTAGGAACCAACCCTCGGTGTTAAAAATGATTTTGGAAAGATTTAGGTTGGATTACTTGACTTAGCCATTTTCTAGCCAAATAAAGAGAATGGTTTTTGTTATAAAAATGTTTATGGAAAGAAAACTTTAAGAAAATGGTTTGATCAAACCCACTGACCCAAAACACCAAGTTTTGCAAATTAGCAACTCATTTGGTGAACAACTTAATAGTTTTGCCTTGATAAAAACATTTTTCACCACATGAAATGATGAATGGATTTAAAAATGGTTTATGGATAAAACCCATTTGCAAATGACTTTGCCATTTTGGTAAATGACCAAAACTTACAAAGTTTAGAAGCCTAGTGGAGACCATCCTTGCAATAGAACCAACCTTTGCATGCTTATGCATGACTTAGATTCCATTACTTTGTGTGTGAAAAATTGTTTGTTTGACTTTGGTTTGGAATGAGAATTGAATGTGTGTTTTCTTGATTGACTTGTAGTGAAGTGTGAGACTAGCAAGATCAAGGAGTGAACCACCATTCCCTACCAAAAAGGCAAGTGATGCTTCATACTTTCTATCCCATTACTTTCACTATGCATTAGTGATTTTGCTAAGTAAAACTTGCATGGATTTTGCTAAGTATAAACCTTACTATAGGAAAACTAGTAGATGAAACCTTAGTGGAAATCTTCCTAAGTTAAGATTCCTACTACTATCAAGCTTAGCCTAGCTAATAGAAAACATGGGTGGAAAATATATTCACACTATGGAAAAATCTCTAAGTCTGAGGACTTATGTTTTTGTTTAATAAAACAACTAAGTCAATGAATCCCCTGGGTGGAATGGAAGGATTGGTTTATGTTGAGTGGTTACACAAGGCCATGGACTTGGCTTGTGTATCTCACTTGTGGTATGCCACCCAGGCACAAAGAGATCTGAGATGTCAAATGTTGAGAAGCTTCAAGTGCAACCACTTGGCAATATGGGCTCTGCCATGATCATATAGGTTGCAAGAACTTAGCCATATGGACAGTGGGTGGTAGTGTTTGATAGGTTGGAGCGCGTCCATTTTGGTCTAAGGGAAAGCTTCTGAAAGATCTTGTCTTGGGAAACCAAGTCTTGTGGGGAAAGTGCACCACCTCTGCAGAGTGTAGAATCTAAGTACTTAGCCATGTCCCTGGTAAAGGACAATTTGAGCATCAAGACATGGAAGCAATCAAGAATCTCATCATTCAAATTTCTAAGATAAAATCTTGTGGTTTGAACAAGGGTTGTTTGAAATCTTCAATCCTTGATTGAGAGATGCCTTGTAAAGGATCTTCAATCTTTGATTGAGAAAAGTGATCTTGTCAAAGCAAAAACTTAGTATTTTCAAATGTTAAGGAAAAATCTATTTTGAGCAATGCAAGCCTCAACTCCACTTAGCCAAATGCATATAGATGATAGACTCCACTATATTACCATAGTATCACTTGCCAATACAATTCCAATGTATTGACCCTTTGTGGCTGTAACTTGTATGTTGCAGGTTTGATTGTTTTTAGTGAAGATTGATTGATTAGGATTACAAAGTCTACAACCAACATCTGCCTGTGGCACTTTGAAGATGAAGGACCCCATGACTATAGTTATTCCGCTGCAATGTAATGTAATAGCCAAATGAGCTATGTTTGATGTAATAATCTTATGTTATTCCTGGTTATAAAGTTATATTATGACCTTTGTTTCTTGATATTACATCTTAACTGTGGATGCTAGCTATTGATCCAGGGACTAGCATTGTAAACACAGGAGGAATCTACCTTATTAGGTTGAGACCTTACAGATGGTATCAGAGCATTGTGTTGCCTGTAGGATTTGTAAACCTAGGATTGGACAAAAACCCTTAGAAAAATAGGAAGTTATATTTTGATCCAAAAACTTATTTACAAAAACACTTGTAAACTCTTTCCTCAACCATTTTGGTTTCAACTCTACATCTCTTCTACTTCAACTTGATGGAAAACCTACCCATGGCCAAAGACTACACCATGTGCAAAGGACTTTTTCAACATCTTCAACTCTAATGACTTCAACTTCTTCAACACTAAGGACTTCAACATCTTCAGCATATTCACCAAGGATCTCCAACTTGGATATCACTAAGGACTACAAGTGAGACAAAGAAATCTTGCTCAAGATTTAGAGACTGAGGGAATGCAAAAGTTAGTAGGAGCCTACATCATTTGAAGTATTGCAACCAAGAGCTTATCTCAAGGAAACCATGATCTCATGTAAGTGAAATCAACCAAGGAGGATGGAAAGATCACAAGTGAACCATATAGATGGACCACCATATTTTAGTTAAGACAAGCACACCAACTTATGTGGAGTAACAAAAATATTTTGTTGCCTAAAAATGTGCTTGAACTTTGTTGTTTGAGTGAAAAGTTGTTTGTGAATGCTTGCACATTGTTTGTGTGAATTGTGATGTGTGTGATTAGAAATATTTCCTTAGAAATATCTTGCCTATTCTAATCTCCCTTCAAACCCAAACAGATGACTACTCCAAGAGACTCCAACCTCAAAGTTGATGACACAACCACCAACCAAGTTGACAGCATGAAAGAGCTCATAGAAACCCAACACCAGCTGAACCAACTAACAGCTCAGTTCATAGCCAACAATAGCGATAAAGATCCAACACTGCAAAAGTTTTTGGAAGAACAATCCCAACTAATGCTTAAGGTGACTAATCAAATGATCAGCATGGAAGAAAGCTATCCCAAAAGAGTTTATGATAACAAGGATGACAAGAATGTTATTCTAGATGGAGCCCCAGCTTGCATTATTTGTGGAGACAAGGATCATACTTCAAAGGAGCATGAAGGACAATGCCCCAATTGTGAAGAAGAACATCCTGTTGGACAATGTCCCACCTCTCAAACTACTTGTTACCTTTGTGAAGGAAATGACCATGTTCCCAACCAATGCCCCATTTACTCCATGGTGGAACAAAGGAAACAAGAAGGATCCAAATCTACCAAAGGAAAAGGACCACTTATACCCCCAAACAAGACAACCTACTTCAAAGGATCAAAGAAACTCAAGAAGCCAAGACCGGACATGCACCTTGTGCAATGCCGTAAATGTAAGGAAATGGGACACTACTCCAGTGAATGCCCAGAGAACAAGAAAAATAAGGGAATTGACCAAGTGGTGTGCAACAACTGCAAAGAACCAGGCCATTATGTAGCAACTTGTCCACAAGAACAACGCAAAGAACTCCAAGGTATCCACTGTTTCAATTGCAAGAACCCAGGACACTATGCAAGCAATTGCCCAGAGAAGATGAAGAACAAGTTAAATAAGCCTATGGAGAAGCTCAACCTTGGCCCATGAGTCAAGCATGGAAATTAAGGACTCAATGCAAATGTTTGCTTAGAGAAATTTTCCCAGGATCCCAAGAAGGACAATGTGTAATTTTTGTTTGAAAATTTTTAAGGGTGGTAGTACCCTAGTTGTCTTGAACCTGCTTGTAACCCCAGCCTCCCCAAATCTCGGGACGAGATTTATTTTAAGGGTGGTATCCTGTCACATCCCAAGATTTTCCAAATCTTGTAATGTGAAAATAAATGAATAAAATAAAATTTTGTTTGATTTTCAGGGCCAGAAGAAACTTTTTGAATTCAATTGGAACTTCAAACCAATTTGAATCAATTAAATCCTAAAGGGATTTAAAAAGATAAACATTTAATAAAAGGAAAAATAAAAAAACATTTGGAAATACTATTTTGGATCTTTTAATAAAAGGATTTTGCTTTCAAAAGAAAAAGTGGATTTATAAATAAAGATTATTTTACAGAGCCAAATTAAACCTTGGCCAAGTATTTAAAAATAAAATGTTTTGTGTTGGATAAAATAGTAAAGGTTTATTTAAATAAAGTAATAAGGATTTAATATCCAAGTTTTTATTAATAAAGGTTTTATTATTTCTAAACCATCAAAACTTGTTTATTTATTTAAAATAAGTTTTCCAAATATTAGATATTCACAAATAAAACCTACTAATTTGGTTTTGAAAATATTTAGGTTTCAAATAAAGATTTTATTAATAAAAATCAAACTCTATTTGATTTAATAACTAAGGCCATTTTATTTAATTATTAATGGACCCTAAAATAAAAAGGTTATTCTGTTTTAAACAAGTTTTCCAAATATTCTTTATTTCCAAATAAAATCTACTGATGGGTTTTGAAAGCATTTGGGTTTCAAATGAAGATTTTATTAGATAAACCAAACCCTATTTTATTAATAAACCATGGACCATTTTACTTAATTAATAAATGGAACCTAAAAAGATTTAAAATATTATTTTATTTTTGAAGTTGGTTTGTGCTACTAAACAGAACCAAATTCTTAGTGCAAGGTTTGGTGATTATTTGATTTGATTTGGACATTGTTTGTTTGTTTGGAAATTCAAAGAAGAAATTAGATTCAGAAAAAGAAAAGAATACAGAATAAAAAAAATGGAAGTGGATCTGACCCAACCCAGCAGCCCAGGAAGCCCACCAACCAGCCCAACTTCTTTCCCCCGAAGAAAACATTTGGCACCAATTCCCTGACCCGCAAAGCCACTGACTGGTGGACCTTCTCCTCACCCTTTTTCCCACTGACGCAACGGTCCCACTTCTCTAGCCATCGTCCTCACCACGCGACCCCTTCTTCCTCCCTCGACGCCGTTACCTGCTGTGATTCCACAGAATCAATTCGTCTTAATGCTGCGTCTTTACCTCGCCTCAGCTCAGACCTTGGCCGTGAGGGAACTAATACTAAGGTATATAAGTTTCCAGTCAAGCCCTACCCAATATTCGGGTATTGTGGTTGTACGGTAAAATTGGAATGGTATCGCATCCAGACAACCATCAGTTTTATAAAGGGCTAAAGCTCATGCCTCAACATTTTCATCACCAAAATCATCAGGTGTTCGGGAACACATGTCCAAAACATTTCAATAGAATGATCCATCATTCCAAGGTTTTCATAACCATTTTTCCACCAAGTATTCCCATCTAAAGGTGATCAGGTGTTATGCTTAGCACTAGCATCTACAGGTGGGGGTAAGTACTATTGAGGGGTGTTAAACTAGTGAAGTTTTAACTAAGTTCAATCTCATGCCTTAGGATGACATCAAGATTATCTAGCTTAGGCCAAATTTTATGCTCTTTATGCAACCTTCAAGTATCCTTCTAGAATCTACAGTTCACTTAAGTAAGCTCTTAGTACTAGCTTTGAGAAAGAAATAAAGTAAAAAGCTTGCAAGTAAAACTAGGATTGGTTTATCAAGTGGTTATGATCATATATGCTTTAAGGCATATAATTGACATGGTAGCAAGCAAGTATTGGCTTGCACAATATCAGCATAAGCTTGCTAAATTGCAAGGTTTAGCTTGCAAGGTTAATAGCTTGCAGGTATTGGCTTGCATTGGTCAACTTGATTAGTAAATCTTGCCTTGTGTAGAGCAGTGGTTGAAGTTCTCCTCGGCTTCTTCTTCGTAGAATCCTCCTTCCTCCTCGTATCCTTGGTCGATACTATCGTCTATGAATAAATACGAGATACACAATCACCAAACAATACTTAACTACTTGCAATCATCACACACAAGGGTCCTATAGATGATCTAACATCATCACTAACATTACAAGATTAAAGCTTGGTTTAATTCCTTTTATTTTTAGAAAAGTAATTTCTACTCATTGAAAAACTACTTAAGATTTAATATTCTCCAAACCAAATATGGGATCCTGTTGACACATGTCATCACCACATATTGTAGTCCATGGGAATGTGATTTAAAGTGGTGTCACAATTTAATAAGGTTTTACCCTTTTATTTTAATTAAATAAAGTGACTAGAAATGCCTATGTAGCATTCTTTTCTTACTTGAACATTATTTCTGCAAGTAAACCTATATATTTTTATATATTCTGAAAGGTATGGTTAAATGTGATTTTTGAGAGTTGGAATCAACTCAAAAGCTATTATGGTTTAAATTTGAAAAATGTTTGAATGCATAAAAGCTTCTGCCTTGTTATTTTTACCATGGGTGATCTATAGATCCAAATGACTTGAATCCAACGGGCTTGGATTCAGCATTCCCAGACCTTTCCAACAAAATTGGTTTCATTCAATTTGGTGCACTGAATCGACCTGGGTTGATTTTTGAAACTGGTTACAGAAGTGTGTTTGAAATAAAATGGAAAAGGTTTAATTCAAATAAATGGGTTGCGCGGGAAAAGTTAACGGGCCGGCCTGCTAAGCATAGCGCTTCCGCGGGCTGTTTTAAGTGGTTGTCCCCACTCGTCAGTGAGACAGGGGGGTGCGAAGCGGTATGGGGCGATGTGGATCGTGCGATCTAGTTCTAATCCAACGGCTGGGAGTCATCGTCGACGTTGGGCAACGCCGGCGAGACAGAAACCTAGCACGGCCAGTGGGGGTTGCTGGGGGCTCACCGGGGTGCAGGCGAGGTTCGGCGAGGCGGGCGAACGACAAAGTCGACGACGGCGAACTCAGGGGTGGTCGCGGCAGCTCCTAGGATGGACGAAATCGATGGCGCCCTTCTTCTCTAGAGGCGGCGGGCTCCGGTGAAATTCCGGCGATGCGCTGCTCGCCTTGCTTCGGGACTGAGGTGGGGTGGTTCTGGGTGAGAGAGGAGTGGAATGGTGTGAAGAATTCGAGCGAGGGAGTCCTCTATTTATAGTCTCGACGGTGAGACCGAACGGCATGTGCAGGCGACGGTGGCGACATGGCTACGGGCTGCTAGAGGCATGGCCGGCGGTGGCGATCGCTTGGTGGTCTCTTGGCGATGCTCTACGGCTTTAATGCGTTTGTAGGGGCGGTGCGGTTTGGTCTGGAACACGAGGCGCTCTGCGCGGCAGAGGCCGCGTCTTCGACGGCTAGCGGTGGTTGTGCGTCACGGGGCGGCGAACGGGGATGGCTGGCGGTCTCCTGGGTCGGTGGCGATCGTGTATGCGCGCGGTGAGGGCGGCATGCGGTCTGTAGGCTTCGGTCGAGGGTAGCGCTCTGGCGCACGCTCGGCATGGTCGCTGGCGGTCTAGGCGCGGTCCGTGCGTGTGGTCCAGTGGCTGGCAGGGTTCGAGCGCTGGACAGGGAGTGGCGGTGGACGGTGGGATGCCTCCCAGACATGTTGTTTTGGCTTGGTGCTTGCTCTGGCTAGCTAGCCATTGTCGGCTGGCAAGGGGGTGCTCGGGTTGGCATGGCATGGAGCAAAGGGTAGGGGCTAGGGTTGGTCCAAGCACTGGTTGGCACTAGGGGAGACAAGGGTTATCAATGGTGAACATTTCTTAGCCCAATTACTGCTCCAAACAGTGAAGTTAGGCCAGTTTGATTTGAATCTGCCAAGTGTTTGATGAAATGGCCGCATGAATTCAAGTTTTGAATTTTGAAAAGATTTTTGGTGGGTGTGTTAGATTGGTGCTGGTGAGTCTGCATATGCTTGGGTTTTGAAAGTTGGGCTTGTTTGAGTGGTTTTTGAAAAAGTGGGATCTTCCCATATGATAAAGATTCAATTTTGAATTGTCATTTAAACTATGCATTTGAAAGTTTCTGGATGATCACAAAGTGGGCCTTGATACTTTGTTATGAGTACATTCAAGGGGTGCAAAGATCCAGAAAAGTTTCTGTTAGGTTCTGAAAGTTTGAGACAGCCAAAGTAGGCATGGGAGTTAAATTGGTCAAAGTGACCATTCCCTTATTTTATTTGTTTTGCTTTATTTGTCTTTGGGAAAAGTGTGGAAAATGTTTTAGATGATGTTTATTTCACCTAAGAAACATTTTACAAGCAAGGAAACATACAAACAAGGTGGTTCAAAAGAATTTCAAGTTCAATGCATACTCATATGCATGCATTCATAATTTTATTTAGAAAAGTTTTTGTTAACCCTAATTTTGATGATTAGAATTTGATGATCCAAGTTCAATATTTTTGGGATGTTACACCTTCAAAGTTCACAAGGGTGACTAGAAACAAGTAACACAAGAACAAGTAATATCACAATATGCATCAATCAATAAGCTTTGGAACACTGCACACAGAATGACAACTATGCTCTCTTAATGGTGCCTAAAGGTAGAAGGTGGAGACTCAATAATGGTGGAAGAAAAGACCTTTTATAAAGAAAGCAGGGATTTCAAGTTTCAAAAAGAGCTTCCAAAAATTATGGTACTTGTTAGCTTTCAGCCCTCATTGCCCCTATCATAAGCATCTTGAAGTGATTAAGGTTAAAGTGAACAAAGATGGAGTATATGCTTGACGAAGTATAAGTTAGCAATCTCAAGTCCCTTGAATACGAGGGCCACACCTAATTCTACTCAACTTTAGTCACCTGTAAGTTTTTTTCATTGTAAGTATTTGCATAGCATAGAGAACCGCCAATGGGGTACCCCTTGCACATGGTACATGAGCTATCCCATAACCAAAATGAGAAGGCAAGCAGACAATGAGCATCTCAACAATCTTCTTATTTACCATGGGAATATGGTGCTTTTTTCCTCTCTTTCCCCTTTTCTCAATGTGTCTCTTTTTTTATAAGAAGAATGCTTCATAGATGTCACTATGGTGATGCTGCAAGTTTCCACCATGATTAGGCATGGCTTAGGATAGTGGCCCAGACGTATCTCTAACACAAAATACAAACTCCATGGACTTACAAGTTCCATCTTTATTTCACACCGGTGACATCCATAGACAAAAGAGCATGATATCAACTGAGTACAAAGTACAAGTGCAATGTTGAAAACGTTCCCCATGACAGCATGGTTCTGCTAATTCCAACGTATAAGTTCAAGCATATACAACATAGAAGACATAGTGGTTCAAGTTTATTAGGGGCAAAGAATATAAAGTGTGCCATCAAGTTTGTGATGGCTTTAATCACTAAGTTTTCACATAACAAAATAGTTTTTAATTGGAAGATAGTTGAAAACAAGATTATACTTGGAATGGTGTAACACACCATGCATAGGAATTTATAGTGGACACTTTGGATAATTTGGTTTCTTGGGAGTTGGAAGCATGAGTATATCTTACTCACACAAGTGGAGGCTAGTAAAGGACTGGGGCAACCAAATAAGAGAGCAATAATGGCCATAAACATGCAGAGCAACAAAGCATTACTAATCAAAGCATAGAGTGGTACTACAAGTCAAGGACTAAATGATCATAGAGGCTATGGTGACTTGTTCATTTTCATAACATGGTGTGAGCATGTGCCAAGTCAACCCAAGCAAAACATCAAAGGAGAATACCACTATACTATGCTTTTGTATGCTAAAACAACGCATGATTCTTTCAAGGCACATTAAGAAATCCTAATTGTTTGGAACAAATCATGCTAAAACAATAATCACTAAGCATAAGGTCAAAACAATACCTAGCATGTCATGCTAAAGTCTAAGCCACAGTCAAAACAAGCTCCCTTTTGTACCACTTAAGCATGAAGCTCTCTACTCTTTCCAACACCAAACAACTTATTTGAAACAACTCACCAAGATAATAATCAATAAATATCAGTGAGCTTGTCTCACAAATCTACAAAGAAGAACTAAAAAGTTCTAAGCTGAAAGCATAAGAAAACTAAGGCTAAACACAGTGCTAGCAAAAGTGAACACTCACAGAACAATAAGAGTGAAAACTAGAGTGTTCTAGGCAATGAAAACAGAGTGTGTCTCTCTCCAAAAGAAGTGTGGTGAAACCAACCAACTTACTCAAGCAAACTAAGCAAACAAAAACCAAAAATGAAAACTAAGACGCTCCAAGAAAAACACAACTATGCATGAAACAATAAAAACGAAGTGTCTAGAAAGACCTGGGATTTTTATTGATGAAGAAGGGGATGCCTTGGGCATCCCCAAGCTTTGATGCTTGTGTAGGGTTTCGTAGCATGGAAAACAAAAATTTTCTACTGCATACAAACAAACAAGCCAAGATCTATCTACTAGATTGTAGCAACGAGTCTATGGAATAACTCACCCTCGAAGATTCCAAAGTGTTTAACGAGAGCGGATTCTCGTGGGTGATGTAGTCGTACTCTTCCCGATCTCAAGATCGCGTAGACGATCCTTCCGGCGCTGCGTTCCGGCAGCGCTCCCGCAGTCGGTCACACGTTCGGTACTCGACGAAGACCTTCCTCTCCCTTGTTCCAGCAGGCAGCGGAGGTTGTAGCACTCTCCTCGCGATTCCGGCAGCACAACGGCGTGGTACCGGAAGTAGAGGGGAGATCTCGCAGGGCTTCGCCTTAAGCCGGAGCGAGTATGGTGGAGTATGAGAGAGCTCCTCGGCGATCTAGGTTTTAGACACACCAAGGAGGAGGTGCTAGAGCCGGCGGCTAGGGTTTGGGGCACCCCAAGTCGGCGGCTAGGGCAAAAACCCTAGGGGGCGGTGGCGGCTATGGTGGGCAGCAGCTGCTAGGGTTTGAGGAGAGGTACTTGTGTGTGCTAGGAGGGAGCCCTGCCCCTCCTTATATAGGTGGAGGGGCCGGCGGCCAAGGGGGGGAGAGGAGTCCCTCCCCAACTCGGCTTGGAGGGGGCGCCGCCGGTTGGAGGAGGGAACTCCTCCCCAACTCGGTTTCCCCTTTCCTCCTCTTTTCCACTTTCCAAATTTAGCCGTTTGACTTTTCAATTTAGCTATTTGACTTTTCAAACTAGGATTTGAATTAATCCTTTATTTGGAACAGCGATGACACTTAGTACATGATGCAATCATTCCAACTTTTAATGACACATTCATGTACCCCTTCCCCTCCGGAGTGCCGGACATTCCGGAACATTCTAGAACATTCCCGATGAAAACACCGGAAACATTCCCCAACTCCGAAACGGGACTTTCCTTATATGAATCTTATTCTCCGGACCATTCCGGATCTCCTCGTGATATCCCGGATCCCATCCGAGACTCCGAACAACATTCGGTCTCTTTCTCATCATACCATAACTACTCAAACAACGTCGAATCCTTAAGTGTGTCTCCCTACGGTTCGTGAATTATGCGGACATGATCGAGACACTTCTCCGAACAATAACCAATAGAGGAATCTGGAAATTCATATGGCTCCCACATATTTCTACGATTACTTTGCGATCGAATGAACCACTTACATACGATACCAATTTCCCTTTGTCTCACGATACTTTACTTATCCGAGGTTATGATCGTCGGTATCTCTGCATACCTAGTTCAACCTCGTTACCGATAAGTACTCTTTTCTCGTTCCCGTGATATGTGATCCCTTGTGAGCCAGTCACATGCTTGCAAGCTAATTGGATGACATTCCACCGAGAGGGCCCAGAGTATATCTATCCGTCATATGGATGGACAAATCCCACTCTTGATCCATGTGTTTCAACCAATACTTTCCGAACACTCAATGCCACCTTTATAGCCACCCAGTTACGGTGTGGTGTTTGATGTCATCAAAGCATCCATCCGGTAAAGGTGATATGCATGATCTCATGGTCAAAGGAATTAGGTTACTATGTATCAGAAAGCATATAGCAATTGAACTATTGAAATGACTTGATCTTTATGCTACGCTTATCTATAGGAGTATGTCCATCATATCATTCTCCTAACGATATGATCTTGTTGTTAATAACATCTCAATGTTCATGATAGGGAAACCACAATCATCTATTAACCAACAAGCTAGTATTATATAGAGGCTTTACTAAGGACTTAAATTTAAGTTTACAAATCACACAAGTATTAATGTTTCCTTGTTAATACTATTATAGCATGAATGTAAACATTTATCATAAACACAAAGATATAATAATAACCACATTTATTATTGCCTCTAGGGCATATCTCCAACAGTCTCCCACTTTCACTAGAGTCATCTAATCTAGATTACATGGTAATATACCGAACACCCATGGCAGTTTGGTGTTGGTCATGTTTTGCCCTCGGGAGAGGTTTAGTCAACGGATCCGCCACATTCAGATCTGTGTGTACTTTGCAAATCTTTATATCCCCATCTTGGATATGTTCTCGAATAGCGTGAAAACGTAGCTTGATATGCTTCAGCTTCTTGTGTGACCTTGGTTCTTGCGCATTGGCTATGGCGCCCATGTTATCACAGTAGATAGACATTGGGTCCAGCGCACTAGGAACCACACCCAGCTCTGTAATGAACTCTTTCATCCATATCGCTTCTTGTGAAGCCTCCGAAGCAGCCATGTATTCCGATTCAGTTGAAGATCTCGCCACAACGCTTTGCTTTGCACTCCTCCAGCTAACTGCTGCACCATTCAAAATAAATACGTATCCAGATTGTGATTTAGAATCATCCGGATCGGTGTTCCAACTAGCATCGGTGTAACCATTAACAATGAGCTGTTCATCACCTCCATAAGAAAGAACCATATCCTTAGTTCTTCTCAAGTACTTAAGGATGTTTTTGACCGCTGTCCAATGATCCACTCCTGGATCACTTTGATATCTTCTAGTTAAACTAACAGCATATGCAATGTCGGGTCTAGTACATAGCATGGCATACATTAGAGATCCTATGGCTGAGGCATAGGGAGTCTTACTCATCCTTTCTCTATCTTCTGCCGATGTCGGACTTTGAGTTTTACTCAAGGTCGTATTGGGCAACATGGGCAAGAACCCTTTCTTGCTATCTTCCATTCCAAACCTCTTTAGAACTTTGTCCAAATATGTACTTTGTGACAATGATATTTGGCGTTTTGATCTATCTCTATAAATCTTTATGCCTAATATGTAAGCTGCTTCGCCAAGATCCTTCATTGAAAAACTATTATTCAAATATTCCTTGACACTATTAAGAAGGTCTACATCATTCCCAATCAACAATATGTCATCTACATATAGTATTAAGAATGCTACAGAGCTCCCACTCAATTTCTTGTAAATACAAGCTTCTCCATAAGTTTGTATAAAACCAAAACTTTTGATCACCTTATCAAAATGTTGATTCCAACTTCGGGATGCTTGCTTCAATCCATAGATGGACCGTTGAAGTTTGCATACCTTGTTAGCATCTTTAGGATCGACAAAACCTTTGGGTTGCATCATATACAACTCTTCATCAATGTCTCCATTGAGGAATGCTGTTTTGACATCCATCTGCCATATCTCATAATCATAATATGCAGCGATTGCTAACATAATCCTCACAGATTTTAGCTTCGCTACTGGTGAGAAAGTCTCATCGTAGTCAACTCCTTGAATTTGTCGAAACCCTTTTGCGACAAGTCGAGCTTTATAGACAGTAACATTACCATCAGCATCTGTTTTCTTCTTGAAAATCCATTTGTTCTCGACAGCCTTCCGGCCATCCGGTAAGTCCACCAAAGTCCATACTTGGTTTTCGTACATGGATCCAATCTCGGATTTCATGGCTTCTTGCCATTTATTGGAATCTGGGCTCATCATCGCTTCCTCATATGTCTCGGGGTCATTGGTGTTATCCACCAACATGACACTCATAACGGGATCATACCAATCTGGAGTGGTACGAGTTCTCGTTGATCTCCGAGGCTCTGTAGCAACTTCAACCGAAGTTTCATGATCACCATCATTAGCTTCCTCTCTTATTGGTGCAGGCACCACAGGAACTTCTTCCGGTGCTGCGCTACTCGCAATTTTGAGAGAAGGTTCGACAACCTCGTCGAGTTCTACTTTCCTTCCAGTCACTTCTTTCGAGAGAAATTCCTTCTCTAGAAAGGACCCATTCTTGGCAACAAAGATTTTGCCTTCGGATCTATGATAGAAGGTATACCCAATAGTTTCCTTCGGGTATCCTATGAAGACGCATTTTTCCGCTTTGGGTTCAAGCTTGTCCGGTTGTAACTTCTTTACATAGGCTTCGCATCCCCAAACTTTAAGAAACGACAATCTAGGTTTCTTCCCAAACCATAATTCATATGGTGTCGTTTCAACGGATTTAGACGGTGCCCTATTTAAAGTGAATGCGGCTGTTTCTAATGCATAACCCCAAAATGATAGCGGTAAATCTGTAAGTGACATCATAGAACGAACCATATCTAAGAGAGTTCGATTACGACGTTCGGACACACCATTACGCTGTGGTGTTCCCGGCGGTGTCAACTGCGAAAGTATTCCGCATTTCTTCAAATGCTCGCCAAACTCGTAACTTAGATATTCACCTCCACGATCAGAACGTAGAAATTTAATCTTCTTGTTACGTTGATTCTCTACCTCACTTTGAAACTCCTTAAACTTCTCGAAAGTTTCGGACTTATGTTTCATGAAATAGATATACCCATATCTACTCAAGTCATCCGTGAAGGTAAGAACATAACGATAACCACCGCGCGATGCTACACTCATTGGACCACACACATCGGTATGTATGATTTCCAATAAGTCTGTAGCTCGCTCCATTATACCAGAAAATGGAGTCTTAGTCATTTTACCCATCAGACATGCTTCGCATCTATCAAGTGATTCGAAATCAAGTGATTCAAGAAGTCCATCGGTATGGAGTTTCTTCATACGTTTCACTCCAATGTGACCAAGACGACAGTGCCACATATAGGTCGAGTTATCGCTCGATTTCAAACGTTTAGCCTCAATGTTATTAATATGTGTATTTCCACTATCGAGATTCAACAAGAATAGACCATCTATCAAAGGTGCATGTGCATAAAACATATTACTCATATAAATCGAACAACCATTATTCTCGGACTTAAACAAGTAACCGTCTCGCAATAAACAAGATCCCGATATAATGTTCATGCTCAACGCAGGCACCAAATAACAATTATTTAAGTATAAAACTAATCCCGATGGTAGATGAAGGGGTAGCGTGCCGACCGCGATCACATCAACCTTTGATCCGTTTCCCACGCGCATCGTCACCTCGTTCTTCGCTAGCTTCCATTTATTCTGCAGCACCTGTTTCGAGTTACAAATATGAGCAACCGAACCAGTATCAAATACCCAGGCACTACTACGAGTACTAGTGAGATACACATCAATAACATGTATATCAGATATACCTTTCTTCTTGATGTTGCCGTTCTTCAAATCCGCCAAGTACTTTGGGCAATTCCGCTTCCAGTGACCTTCTCCCTTGCAGTAAAAGCACTCAGTATCAGGCTTAGGTCCAGCCTTGGTCTTCCTCGTTGGCGTGGTAACTTTCTTACCACCCTTCTTGAAGTGTCCCTTCTGCTTAGACTTGCCTTTCTTGAATTTGGTGGTCTTATTGACCAACAACACTTGGTGCTCTTTATTGATCTCCACTTCTGCAGATTTCAACATGGCAAAGAGTTCTGGCAACGTCTTGTTCATGTTCTGCATGTTGTAGTTCATCACAAAGTTCTTGTAACTTGGTGGTAGTGATTGGAGGACGCGGTAAATCCACAAAGCATTAGGAATCACAATACCCAAGCTTTGAAGTTTGTTTGCGTTCCCAGACATCTTAAGCACATTCTCACTGACGGAGCTGCCCTCTTCCATCTTGCAGTTAAAGAACTTTTCAGAAGCCTCATAGCTTTCAATTGCCGCATGAGTCTCAAAGATCAATTTGACATCCTCGACAATATCATATGGGTCTGAATTCTCAAACCTTTTCTGAAGCTCCGATTCTAAACCATACAAGATAGCACACTGAACTGTGGAGTACCGAGTCTTTCGAGTGAGGTAAACATTCTTTACTTCATCGGGAGCATCAGCTGCAGGTGGGTCACCCAGCGGTGCATCCAGCACATAGGTCAAATTACCAGCTATGAGGACAATCCTCAAATTGCGGAACCAATCCGCGAAGTTGCTTCCATTATTTTTCAACTTTTCTTTCTCTAGGAACGCATTAAAATTGATGGTAGGGGCTGCCATTGATCTACAACATATTTGCAATAGTTTAGACTAAGTTTATGACAAATTGAGTTCAAATTAATAATAAAATTAATCTAGGTGAACTCCCACTCAAAACAATATCCCTCACATTGTTTTAGTGATCACACGAACCAAATCCACCACATCAACACCGATCATCATGAGAGTTGATATAGTTTCAATGGCGAACAATCGACATGTTCATCATATCTACTATATGATTCATGATTTACCTTTCGGTGATCCGTGTTCCGAGACCATGTCTGTACATGCTAGGCTCGTCAAGATCAAACCTTAGTTTCCGCATGAGCAAATCTGGCTTGCTCACGTTTAATACACTTGCGGAATCTAACACACCCGATCATCACGTGGTGCTTCGAAACAACAAGCTTTAGCAACGGTGCTAACTAAGGGTGAACACTTTATGACTTGAAATTCATGTGCATGAGGGATCATCTTATAATGCTACCGTCGTCTACTAAGCAATACAAGATGCATAAGGGATTAACATCACATGCAATTCATAATATGTGATATGATATGGCCTTTCTTCTTTGTGCTTCCGATCCCCATCTTCAAGCACGAACATGATCTCCATCATCACCGGCATTGCATCAAGGTCAATGACGCTTCTCCATGGTTGTCGTCCACCGGCTTCAACTATTACAACTACTTTGAATAGACACGCGGGTCTTAACATAAATTAAAGACAACCATATTGCTCCTGCCGGTTGCCAACTTACAATAAGGAACATTGCATACATCAAATATAATCACAATCATGGCCATATCACATCACGGCACACCCCTGCAAAACAAAGTTAGACGCCTCTACTTTCTTTGCATGTTTTACGTGGTTTGGGGCTTTCAATAAGTGTCGTTCTAACTTACGAACATGAACCACAACATTGATACTAGTATTGTTAATCACCCGTTGTAAATTGGATCTTAACTATGCTAGGAGAAACAGGCACCCGCAAAGCCACTTATGCAATACAAGTTGCATGTAAAGCGTGGAGCAAGTCTCATGAACGATGTCATGTAAGGTTAGCCCGGGCCGCTTCATCCCAACATACCGCAAGATGCAAAGTACACAAGAAGCAATCGACAATAAAAGCATCAACGCCCACAATGACCATTGTGTTCTACTCGTGCAATAGATCTACATATAGACACGGCTCTGATACCACTGTAGGGTTTCATAGCATGGAAAACAAAAAATTTCTACCGCATACAAACAAACAAGCCAAGATCTATCTACTAGATTGTAGCAACGAGTCGATGGAATAACTCACCCTCGAAGATTCCAAAGTGTTTAACAAGAGCGGATTCTCGTGGGTGATGTAGTCGTACTCTTCCCGATCTCAAGATCGCGTAGACGATCCTTCCGGCGCTGCGTTCCGGCAGCGCTCCCGCAGTCGGTCACACGTTCGGTACTCGACGAAGACCTTCCTCTCCCTTGTTCCAGCAGGCAGCGGAGGTTGTAGCACTCTCCTCGCGATTCCGGCAGCACAACGGCGTGGTACCGGAAGTAGAGGGGAGATCTCGCAGGGCTTCGCCTTAAGCCGGAGCGAGTATGGTGGAGTATGAGAGAGCTCCTCGGCGATCTAGGTTTTAGACACACCAAGGAGGAGGTGCTAGAGCCGGCGGCTAGGGTTTAGGGCACTCAATGCCACCTTTATAGCCACCCAGTTACGGTGTGGTGTTTGATGTCATCAAAGCATCCATCCGGTAAAGGTGATATGCATGATCTCATGGTCAAAGGAATTAGGTTACTATGTATCAGAAAGCATATAGCAATTGAACTATTGAAATGACTTGATCTTTATGCTACGCTTATCTATAGGAGTATGTCCATCATATCATTCTCCTAACGATATGATCTTGTTGTTAATAACATCTCAATGTTCATGATAGGGAAACCACAATCATCTATTAACCAACAAGCTAGTATTATATAGAGGCTTTACTAAGGACTTCAATTTAAGTTTACAAATCACACAAGTATTAATGTTTCCTTGTTAATACTATTATAGCATGAATGTAAAAATTTATCATAAACACAAAGATATAATAATAACCACATTTATTATTGCCTCTAGGGCATATCTCCAATAGTCTCCCACTTGCACTAGAGTCATCTAATCTAGATTACATGGTAATATACCGAACACCCATGGCAGTTTGGTGTTGGTCATGTTTTGCCCTCGGGAGAGGTTTAGTCAACGGATCCGCCACATTCAGATCTGTGTGTACTTTGCAAATATTTATATCCCCATCTTGGATATGTTCTCGAATAGCGTGAAAACGTAGCTTGATATGCTTCAGCTTCTTGTGTGACCTTGGTTCTTGCGCATTGGCTATGGCGCCCATGTTATCATAGTATATAGACATTGGGTCCAGCGCACTAGGGACCACACCCAGCTCTGTAATGAACTCTTTCATCCATATCGCTTCTTGTGAAGCCTCCGAAGCAGCCATGTAGTCCGATTCAGTTGAAGATCTCGCCACAACGCTTTCCTTTGCACTCCTCCAGCTAACTGCTGCACCATTCAAAATAAATACGTATCCAGATTGTGATTTAGAATCATCCGGATCGGTGTTCCAACTTGTAACCATTAACAACGAGCTGTTCATCACCTCCATAAGAAAGAACCATATCCTTAGTTCTTCTCAAGTACTTAAGGATGTTTTTGACCGCTGTCCAATGATCCACTCCTGGATCACTTTGATATCTGCTAGTTAAACTAACAGCATATGCAATGTCGGGTCTAGTACATAGCATGGCATACATTAGAGATCCTATGGCTGAGGCATAGGGAGTCTTACTCATCCTTTCTCTATCTTCTGCCGATGTCGGACTTTGAGTTTTACTCAAGGTCGTATTGGGCAACATGGGCAAGAACCCTTTCTTGCTATCTTCCATTCCAAACCTCTTTAGAACTTTGTCCAAATATGTACTTTGTGACAATGATATTTGGCGTTTTGATCTATCTCTATAAATCTTTATGCCTAATATGTAAGCTGCTTCGCCAAGATCCTTCATTGAAAAACTATTATTCAAATATTCCTTGACACTATTAAGAAGGTCTACATCATTCCCAATCAACAATATGTCATCTACATATAGTATTAAGAATGCTACAGAGCTCCCACTCAATTTCTTGTAAATACAAGCTTCTCCATAAGTTTGTATAAAACCAAAACTTTTGATCACCTTATCAAAATGTTGATTCCAACTTCGGGATGCTTGCTTCAATCCATAGATGGACCGTTGAAGTTTGCATACCTTGTTAGCATCTTTAGGATCGACAAAACCTTTGGGTTGCATCATATACAACTCTTCATCAATGTCTCCATTGAGGAATGCTGTTTTGACATCCATCTGCCATATCTCATAATCATAATATGCAGCGATTGCTAACATAATCCTCACAGATTTTAGCTTCGCTACTGGTGAGAAAGTCTCATCGTAGTCAACTCCTTGAATTTGTCGAAACCCTTTTGCGACAAGTCGAGCTTTATAGACAGTAACATTACCATCAGCATCTGTTTTCTTCTTGAAAATCCATTTGTTCTCGACAGCCTTCCGGCCATCCGGTAAGTCCACCAAAGTCCATACTTGGTTTTCGTACATGGATCCAATCTCGGATTTCATGGCTTATTGTCATTTATTGGAATCTGGGCTCATCATCGCTTCCTCATATGTCTCGGGGTCATTGGTGTTATCCACCAACATGACACTCATAACGGGATCATACCAATCTGGAGTGGTACGAGTTCTCGTTGATCTCCGAGGCTCTGTAGCAACTTCAACCGAAGTTTCATGATCACCATCATTAGCTTCCTCTCTTATTGGTGCAGGCACCACAGGAACTTCTTCCGGTGCTGCGCTACTCGCAATTTCGAGAGAAGGTTCGACAACCTTCAAAAAGCTCAATTTCCCAAAAAGAACCCAAAAAGAAATCAATAAGAAGCAAATACAAATAATGGCAGAAATCTGTCAAAACAGACCAGCAGGTAGAAACCGATTTTCTTTAAGACCTTCTGTTGCTCAAATAAAAAAGTGTTGAACTAACAAAAGTTATATAACATACTGCGGGATTTATTCGTAAATTTTCAGCTCAACCCGAGTTAAAGATACTCCTCACGAATATTTATGGTGGAGGGCAAAAATGTGTTTCGGGACAGCAACTCGCCAAATCTTACTTCCCTCTCATTAGAGGTCATTCTTGGCACAAAAAAACAAACAAAAAGGATAAGGAGAGGTCATTACAGAAGTAATGACTTCCAAGACTCAAGAAAACTCTTGGGTTATCTCCCAACAAGTATTTTTCTTTAACGCCTTTAAGTTAGGCTTGATAGTTTGAGAATATGCTCACATAGGAAATATGAATTGATTTAAAAAAGAGCATCAAGAAGCAAATTCAAAGAACATTTAAGTATAACCCACTTCCTATGCATAGGAATCTTTTAAAGAAACAAGTCATGAAAGCACAAAGCAACAAGCATAGGAAAGCAAAACAAATGCAACTTCAAGATTTTCAACATAAAGAGGGGAAACTTAATATTCTTAAGATGCATAAAACCATGTTTCCCCCTCTCATAATAACTTTCAATAGCAACATGAACAAAAATAACAATATAACTATCACAAGAAACATTCTTATCATGAGCCACATGCATATAATAATTATTACTCTCCACATAAGAATAGTCATTCTTATTAATCACAGTGGGAGAAAATTAAACAAAATAGCTATCATTATTATTCTCATCACCATAATCATCAAATACAGGAGGCATATTGTAATCACAATAAATTTTCTCCTTAATAGTAGGTGGACTGAAAATATCATATTCATCATTGTAATCAGTTTGCTATCATCATAAGCAATAGAATAACTATCTTTCCAAGTGTGTTCATCTGTAAACATATCATCATTGGAAGGAACATGGATAGCACTAATAGCACAACAATTATTAATATCATCATTTTCAGAATTGGTACCAAAGAGATTTTCAATATCAAAAGTAGTGTGCTTTTTCCAATCATGATCACTAATATAGGTAACAGGCATAGGAACATCATCTAGTTCAGACTCATCAGCAAAAACTATGATATGAGTAACATGCTTAGGGGAAGATATTGTTTCCTCTCTCCTTTTACTCCTCTTCTTATTCTCCTTCTCCTATTTAGGAGGGAGAGGCTTGAAAGGAAGCTTCTCCACATACCCTGGTTTATTGTTAGAGACAGTAGAAGAAACTTTGGAGGAATAAGATCAAAACACATATCAGTCCTTTCATAATTTGGTAAAATATCATCTTTTATAAGATTTTGTATGTAAGTATTTGCGTGGCAGTTTTCAACACAATAAAGATGACAACCATGCAGGACACTATTCATATCAAAAGTACCCATGTCTATCAAAGAGGTTTTTCTTGATAACTCTTCACACTCCAAAAATAATGTAAGTTCATCATGTTGATTATCAGTGATCACGTTATCACAATACAAACTTGCAGGATTATTATGGACTGAGCATTGAAAATTGAAATGACCCACTTCAAAGCAAAGTTCACAAATAAAAGGATAGAGGGCACAAACTTTTTTACCAAGATCATCTAGAGCCTTATACCACTTTCTAGTTTTTTCATTCCAGTGGGTGATACAATATTCTTATTTTGTTTGATTCTTCTCACAAGGTCTATGCATACCACAAAAATTAACATGCTTATAAGAAATAGTACTTTCATAAGATTGAGCATGTTTATTGCAATCATTAATAACATTTTCATTTTCCATGCAAGTGCCTTTAAAAGGTTCATGATACATGTCCCACTTTTCTTTAGGAGCATTAATATGGGAATCAAAGTCTCCATAATATTTAACAAGAATTTGAGGATCAATACCATATCTAGCACTAAGCTCTTGAAAATTAGCAGTTTCAGCGAAAGACTTAATGTAATCATACTCACAGTTTATACCTGGTTTTTTACCTTTGTCATTATCCCAACCTTCGGTATTGATTTGAATTGTTTCAAGAAGATCCCACTTAGCCTTGACCTCCTTAATTGTGAAGGATCCCTCTAAACAGGTATCCAGATAGTCCTTGTAATGTCCTGAAAGCCTTGCAAAAAATTTATTGATAACAACATTACCGGGGAGCTCATGAATGGGATATTTGAGCATTAGTGACTTCAATCTCCCCGCAAGATTGGGCAATACTTTCTCCCTCATGAGGATGAAAATTATAAATATAATTCCTATTTTTATGAATTTCATGAGGAGGATAAAATTTAGAATAAAAGAGAGATTCAAGTTCCTTCCACTCCAAATGATGAGGATCATCTAGTATCTCATACCACTCCCTTACTTTGTCCCTAAGTGATAAAGGGAATAGCTTCCTCTTAACTTGGTCCATTTAAATACCTACACACTTGAACAACTCGCATAATTCATGTATAAAGAGTAAATGGTCACCAGGATGGACAATTCCATCTCCAAAATAGCAGTTATTCATAACACGTTCAACAATTTCAATAGGTATTTTAAAAGTGACACTTTCAGTATGTGGCTTTAAAATATTACGAGCATCATTAGAATTACCACATATGGGAGATAAAGTATCATCAGAGCAAATTTTCTTCCCTAAAGCTGGGGAGCTAAAAAGATCTTTCTCATAAAAACTAGCTTCCCCAAGCTTAGACGTTTCCATACCATTAGTAACAATGGTGTTCAAAAAATTCATACTAATAACATTGCTATTAGCATATGCAAATAAAGCTCCATAGGTTTTTTAATTTTCTTTTCAAACCACTCAAGTTCTAACTTAGGAAAATACTAAAAAGCTCTCTATTTTTGTTGTTGTTTTCCATTAAGCATAACTAGTGAAAACAAGAAACAAGAAGACAAAATTGCAGAATCTAAAGGAAATAACTTCGAGCACTCACACACCAGGATGTGAGTACCTTTTACCTTACCTCCCCGGCAACGGCGCCAGAAAAGAGCTTGATGTCTACGCACTTCTATTCTTCTAGACAGTTGTTGGGCCTCCAAGTGCAGAGGTTTGTAGAACAGCAGCAAATTTCTCTTAAGTGGATCACCCAAGGTTTATCGAACTCAGGGAGGAAGTGGTCAAAGGTATTCCCTCTCAAGCAATCCTGTAATCAAGATACAAGAAGTCTCCTGTGTCCCCAACACACCCAATACACTTGTCAGGTGTATAGGTGCACTAGTTCGGCGAAGAGATAGTGAGTGGTAACGGTGCCAGAAAATAGCTTGACGGTGAGGTAAAGACTAAAGCAAGCAAACATGCAACAGATCTATATGCAAATGGTGTTTCAATGTTTAGAAACAAGGCCTAGGGTTCATACTTTCACTAGTGAACACTCTCTCATATAAATATCCTCTCTTCATGATACTACTCTTAACTACTCTCCGGTTGGACACTCTAATCATCAGTAGGGCTATAACAACACTCCTCAAAGTCCGCCTTCCCTAATCTAGATAACCCCACACTGTCACCTTGAGCGCTAGATGGTTCCAACAAACATCACAATTTCATAGAGAAATCCAACTCCAAATATAACTCATAACAAATATTCAATCTAGCCAAAGTGCCACACACGGTATGCACGCTGTCACTTTCACACACGTGGGGAAAAGCATAGATCTATTAAAGAGTATTTATGTAGACTCAAACCTAAGTGCCACCATGGCGTGCACGTTGTCACTTTCACACACATATGGAGAGCAGAGATCTATTGAAGCACTTGAGTAGCAAGGTAGATCTACTAGATTACAAAGCTCATGACCACAACAAGATCATGCATATAGAGAGAGATGAACACATAGCTACCGGTAGAGCCCTTAGCCTCGAGGAAGAACTACTCCCTCCTCATCATGGGAATCAGCAACAGTGATGAAGATGGCGATGGAGATCGATGGAGATGGCTCCTGGGGCACTTCCCCGTCCCGGCAGGGTGCCGGAACAGAGACTTTCTGTCCCCTGAATCTCCCTTTCGGTGGCGGCGGCGCTACGGAGGTTTTCATGGATTTCTTCTAGATTATTTAGGGTTTTCTCCCCGGGGGCTTCTTATAGGTGAAGGGGGAGACCGAGGAGACGGCCAGAGGGCCCACAACCTCCCCAGGCGCGGGCCAGGCTTGGCCGCGCCCAGGGGGTCTGGCCACCCTCTGGTGCCTCTCCGTCCCTCCTTCTGGATTCGTGTCCCTCGCGGAGAGTTATTGGCTTTGGCTTTTGTCCCATCCAATTCCGAGAATATTGATTTTTTGCCTTTCTGGAACCAAAAACAGAAGAAAACATGCAACTGATACTGTGACAACTTGTTTATATGTTAGTTTCAGAAAAGATATAAAAATACCTCAAAGTATAGACAAAACATAAGACAAATGATACAAAACAAGCATGAAGCATCAAAAATTATAGATACTTTTCTGACGTATCAGTTGGTGGAATGTGATTGTTCGAAAAAGATGTTTACATGGAATAGGTGCATGTGTCACCTAGGCTTGGCCGTGCCGGGCCATATTATGAGTGTTGTTCGGTCCCATGATATATATGCTATCGTCTACGAGTATGAGAGACCGGGGAAGAAATAGGAATTGAATCATCATCATCCCTTCTTTTGTTCTTCTCACGTCAAGGATTCTAGTGATTCCTATTTTTTGCCCAAAGTGGGACGCACTGCGCTCATTCATGCGGGAGCACGCGTTTGACCGACCCATTAGTGCGACGTTAGGACTTAGGACAACCTTTTAACTATTTTTTCTGGTTTTCTCGTTAAAACCTCTGAAATAAAAAATTCAAAAAAAGTTTCATCCGATATATGTTTTTGATAAACTAGAGCTTGTTATAAATATAAATACAAGATCTAAAACCTCGTATGCATAATATCTAAGTAACAATCAAGAAAGATGATGCCAAGTATGAAAAAAATTCATCGCACTACTAAAGATAAAATCATGTTTCTCTCTCGAGAGCCCCTCTTGATAGTATACATATCTGTCCAATCCCAACTATCAACATGAGCACGGTAAAAGAGAAAACATATCAATATCACACGTCTGCGTTGCGCATTCCACTTGAGCTTGATGAATATGATCTTATGCTACTCAAGAAGGGAAATGTTTCTTGATTGTTATCGCTCGCGCTTGATTGATGAAGACTAACCAATTGCTCCCCACACTCTATTAAGGGAGAGACTCTTCTTTGATAATGTCTTCACATATCCATGATTACCATAATGATGACAAGCTTTAAGCATGAGACATTCTTGATGTGGCTCATCTTGAACTTTCACTTCATATATTATTTGTGTGTTGATCCACTCTTTGCACTTTGTCTTGATCACCTTGTATTTTCTTCTATATGACCATTCTTCGAATCTCACCTTGAATATATCCTTGGTCATTCTTTATTCTTCTTCGATTTCTTACTCATCCAACCTTAAAGCCAACATATAGTTCAAGCATTACCTATGGATAAAACTTATAAGTGTAACTCAGTGCAATCATTAGTCCATAGAAATTATCATTAATTATCATAACCATACATGGGGGAAAACATGCTCTTTCACCAAGGAGCATGCACAACCAATGTGATTGTACACAACACAAGCTAGTGCAATATCAGCTCTGAAACATACCAAGTTACATTTTAATCATCAGAAGATGCTTCAAACACTAACTCTAGATTGAATCTAATCGTCTATAGTAACTAGACTAGAAATCTTCTTAGAATGCAACCGTAACAAGTGATATCGAACTTCCTCTAACCAAAAATCCATACCACAGTGCCACATATCTAAATATAACTGTACTAATCGAAAGAATGAACCATAACCCTAGCAGATCTAGATTGCATGTCATCTACCAACCATGTAGTGACAATCTACTTTTAGATCTACAACAAAAAATCGTTGGTGAAGGTGTTAGTAGTCCTTACCACCATTGAAGAGTCGCGAAAGGTCAATGATGGTGGACATACGAAGTTCTTTATCACGGACAAACGGGCGCAGTCGGTGATGAGGCAACATAGATTGAAGGATCTATCCCCCGTCTGTCTTCATGGTGTCATCGATAGATTAGTCGCCATCGAGATTGGGGAAGAGTGACACGAGAAAGAGTGGGATGGAGGACTGAGCGGCATGGGGATTTTATGGTATGTGTTACCGAAGCAACGCGGCATATCGCGCCCCTTCCCCATGCGTGCAAGGGAAGGACCCTTCTGCCTTCCACGGGGCCTGACTCTTGGGAAACTGCCAATTTAGCCATTCCCACTAGGTCTGACACATGACTGCTTTGACACGTCCATGAACCACAACACAGAGGGAGCCCAACCATCCAATTGGCCTGATTTTGCTCCACATGGCCTGGTTGGCTTCCATCCGGGCAACAAATCGCGCCCATAGTCTTGTTTATCTCTTCTCGCGGCTCTTGCTTTGCTTGCACCTTTATCGATATTCCTAGTCATACACAAAGATTTTAGTTGTTAGGTCCTTCCTCCACATCGCCTGCAACACATGATAAAGCTACAAGTGGGTCCTCCACATCCCGACAAGACAACACGTAGATTATCCTAGGCTTGACATGACTATTATTGTTTTTTGTATTGTAGTGCATTTCCCATGTTAGGGCCTAGGGTGAATATATTTTTATTTCCCATATTATTTTGTATATCCCGTGTTAGTATCTCTACTTCCCAAATTAGCATGTATTTTCCAAGCTAGTACATATCTATGTAGTGTGCGCACGTTTGAAATTGGACCTTGTGCTTAGTGTGTGCATTTTTTAAATTAGTATTATGTACTTCTAATAGCTTCCGTGTATACATATGTGTTTATTGTATATTTTGACGTTATTAAATCTATAAAACAAAATTAATCTAAAAAATATAAAACAAAAATGAAAAGAAATAGAGCACGAGAAAGAAATACTCCTATAGTCGGGAAAAAAAAATGCTCACCTGATTACAAAATCGGCATTCCTCGCGGGGGCGCTCCGCGCCACTTGGGTCAGGGCGGGATCACCCGCGTGTTCCCTCCGCGCCGCGCGCGCCCTTCCGGACTCTTCCCCCGTTCGTGCTCGCATTATTCCATTCCGGCTACCCGCGCCTATAAGTACAGAGTCCGTCACTCCTGTCCGAGCAAACGAGAGCCCACTTCGAACTTAATCACTTCCGTTCCGTCGGAATCCAAACCAACAGGAAGCTAGGATGAAGCCTTCCACGGCTTGCTGTCTCGCCGTCGCTACCGTCCTCGCACTGATGGGCGGCGTCGTCGACGCAACGGTGGTCACGACCTGCAAGGCGGCGGCCGGCAGAGACGGCCGCGTCGACTACGGCTTCTGCGTGTCGGAGCTGGGCAAACACCACGACAGCCCCAGCGCCGATACCTGGGGCCTGGCCAAGGTGGCGGCGCTCACGGGCCTCGTCAACGCCGACAACGCTGTCTACGACATCAAGGCCCTGCTGGCCAAGCACGGCACCGACGACGGCAGCGCGCGGGCGGCGCTGGGCCAGTGCCAGGAGCTCTACGACGGCATGGGGTTCGCCTTCGCGGAAGCGCACGACGACATCAACAGCCGTGACTACGCCGGGGGGAAGGAGAAGGCCGGGGAGGCCGCCTCTATGGCGCACCGGTGCGACGACGCCTTCGCCAAGGCCGGCGTCCCGTCGCCGGTCACGCAATACAGCGACTACTCCGCGCAGATAGCTGTCGTCTGCTCGGCCATCACCAACCTCATTCAGTGAAGATCGTACAAGAATAAGGGGATACATACGTGTGTCATTATAGTACAACAACGACCACTAAAAGTTTTTTGGTTTACTATAATTTCGACGTCTCTTTTGGTTTACACACACACATACACCTCTTTGCATCAGGGAGCAATATCTTTGTAATCGTCGTTTGAGAATAATATATAAAGCGTGTTAATTAGCAGATGTATAACTCATCCGAAAGTTCAACTGGGAGGCTAATATATACTCCCTCCGTCCCTTTATGGATTGAGAATGTATGCATAAGATGGTTGCGTGCGGAACTTTCATCTCATATATGATGGACTTTTGCATGGTTCTGTTTGAGATCTTCAAAATACAACCAATGTTGGATATGTTCAGATTTTGAATTCTAAAACCACAATGAAACAACCACACACAAAACATGTATATGAAAATGCAATGAAATATACGTACAAACATACGAATGTGACATCGAAGCCATTTGAAATATTAAACATGGTAAAAAGATGAAGCCACATGACAGACATAGAGAAGCCGTACAGATGAGAATGACTCCAGTCAACCGTAAATCCACCCGGTCCCCCGACCTAACCCTCCCCAATGCGGCGGCGCCACGCCACTCCGGGACAAACCTGTCGGTGCTCAAGGCCCTCTCCCCTCTCGCCGAGAGAGCTCCGAGCCACCACCTTTCAACAAAACCACGATGCATGCACGCATCAACATTGCATCATAATCAAGTGTTTCCACCGGAGTGTGCAAGCTGTCTATTGATGCCACTTCTACCATCATCACTTGTCTAGCTAACTACTGCTCACTAATCGGGTGACGTTGGAAGAGAAACTCGAAGTCGATGACGTCCCACACCGTCACGTGTCCACCCACTGTTGCGCCACCTTCAATCGAGTTGCAACCGACATGACTTGATGCTGCCAGAGGATACATTGTGTGTATCACTCGCTAGAAATAGGCATGATTTGACGCCTCCTCACAAGACGTCGTGTACATCTTCCTCCGCGTGACTCGACAACTCCACCAAAAACGTCGTGCGTAGCGGATGCTGAGTCGAAAACAAACCCGATCTCAAAGTGGATTTAAATCAAGTTAGCTAAAAATCTAGAGTTAAAAATGAGACGATTTCGCCTATGAATGAGTTTATTATGACAGCTGTCAATGCCTGTCCAGAAGGTGCATTACGCCTGATCGTCACTCTCGTAACCACATGGTCAGGCAACCACTTTGCAGGGAGTACGATTTCTTTCTTCTCCATACGGAAAAAGGACGAAAGCTAGGCATGGGGGGAAGGTTGCTTTCTCACCGCCGGACGCATGAATTTCTCTCAACACCTGGCAGTACCATAGTACGGTAAGAAAACGCCCTCTTTGAGGGGCGCTTGCGATGTGTCAAACGCCTGGAGCTCTCTTTAATCTCGATGTAATATAGTCGTCCCCTTTAGTTCAGCTGCCGCCGGCTGTGTCTTCGAGCTAATTAAAGATACGACTATACGAGGGATCAAAGTCATAACAGAATCAAACAGCTGCAATTTTTTACACTTCCGAGATCGATGGTAGTGCAGGTAGGTACCGTAACTAGGCAAGTCGAGTTTCGATCGATCTGCTCCCTCCCTGTATATGAGCAGCACTTTACGACTCAAAAAAGCAGAAGCCTCCCTGGAAGATGGGCAGAGTCCGGATAGAACATCGCACCCTCATCCGCGCCTGCCTCTCGCATAGTACTCCCTCTTTCTCGTAAGATCGCTGTTCGTTTGACACCTGGGGTTGCACTAACTGGTTGGAGAAAAGATTGCGCCAGGCACAGCGGGAATTTGAGAACGCCGTGAGTGGCGTCATCTCGGATGATAGCGAAGCGAAGGCCAAAGAGATGGCGGAGGTCATTGAAATGCTGCTGGAACAGGAGGAGATCTGATGGCTGCAAAGGTCCAGAGCGAACTGGTTACAATATGGTGATCGTAACACTTTCTTTTTCCACAATTTTGCTACCGCTCGTCCGAAGGATTTTATCAAAAGATTAAAAAATGATGACGGGCTATGAATAGAAGGTACGGAAATGCTGAAACCATTAGTATTTCATTATTTCTCTAATCTTTTTAGTGCCGAGGTGCAGAACACCGATCCAAGTTTTTTGAGAAAAATCGGCCTAAAGTGACCCATGTCGCCCTCAATCTCTCTCAGCTCGCACGATGAACAAGACACGATGGTTTTTGCGCTGCGTGAAACTTCACAGCTTTTCTGATTTCTCTTCTTCCTTTTATTCCGATTACAAGAATGTGGGCAACCTCCACCATCCATGGATCTCGCGCCATCCCACGAGGAATCGTGCCGCCACCAGACTCGGTCTTGTTTGTTACAAACGGAAAGAAAACATATCTATCCTAAACTGAACCTGACAGCTAAACTGAAACTAACTCTGACGACAGCTACAACTAACTGACAAACAGATGCAGTAGGTGCAGGGTATTTGCCAACATACTCCCCTAATCCCTGCGCCTTCTTACTTTATGTTGATGACGCCGATTTTCTCCCTCAACTCATGAAACTTAACGCGACCAAGTGGCTTTGTTAAGATGTCAGCAATTTGCTTCTCCGTGCTGGTGAACTCGATGAGGATCTGATTGTTCTCCACACACTCACAAATGTAGTGGAAGCGAAGATCGATGTGCTTGCTCCTCTCGTGATACACCGGGTTCTTGATTAATGAGATGGCGGATTTGTTGTCCACCAGGAGCGTCGCTGCCTTCGGAGCTTCTCCGACGAGTTCCAATAGCAGCCTGGCGAGCCAAATTCCCTGGCACGACGCGGTTGTGGCCGCGATGTACTCCGCCTCGCAGGACGAGAGCGCCACGACCTTTTGTTTCATGGATTGCCAGCTGGCGGGGCTACCACCAAGGAAGAACAACACACCTCTCGTGCTCTTCCTTGTGTCCATGTCGCCGGCCATGTTCCTGTCGCTGAAGCCGATGAGCTCCACCGTTCCGCCTGAGCCACGCCCGAGGATACACCCGTAGTCGAGGGTGCCAGCGACGTAGCAGAGGAGGTGCTTGACGGCGCTCCAGTGCTCTTCCGTAGGCTTCTCCATAAACCTGCTCACATAGCCCACCGCATACGCAATGTCAGGGCGAGAGTGAACCAGGTACCACAGGCTTCCGACGACGCTGCGGTAGTGGGTGGCGTCCACCAGCAGCGCCGTGCTCGTTTTGCTGAGCTTGAGGTGGGCTTCCATGGGAACGTTGCAGGGGTTGCATCCCTGCAGGCCTGCCTTCTCCAGGATCGTCTTGGCATACGCTGTCTGGGAGAGAGTGATGCCGCTCGGATTCTGGCGCACCTCGATGCCCAGATAGTAGCTGAGCATGCCCAGATCGCTCATGCGGAAGGAGTGCTTCATCTCCTCCTTGAAGCGCCGGATGTCATCGTTGCTGGCCCCGATGATGACGAGATCGTCGACGTACACCCCAACCAGCAACTTGTCCCGCACGTACACGGCGGCCTCGGACTTGCTCCGCTGAAACCCGAGTGACGCCATGGTGGCGTCGTTCCACGCCCGCGGGGCCTGACGCAGCCCATAGAGTGCTTTGTGCAGCCGCAACACTCTCCCTTCCTGTCCGGTGATGACGAACCCCGGTGGCTGCGCCACGTAGACCTCCTCTTGGAGCTCGTCATTTAGGAATGCCGATTTGACGTCCATGTGGTGAACTGCCCATCCTTCCTGTGCAGCGAGAGCGAGCAGTAGACGAACAGATTAAACCAGCGAGCAGCAAGAGCGAGCTCGTCATTTAAGAAGAATTTTATCAGAGATTAAAAAATGACAACGGGCTATGGATAGAAGGTACAGAAATGCTGAAACCATTAATGTTTCATTATTTCTCTAATTTTTTTAGTGCTGAGGTGCAGAACACCGATCCAGGTTTTTTGGAGAAAATTCGGCCAAAAGTGACTCAAGCTATGAGTGAGAAACTTATGGCGCCATTCTCAGCCGAGGATGTTTAAAAAGTTGCATTTAGTATTGGAGATTTCAAGGCTCTAGGCCAGAGGGACTTCATGCGGTTTTTTATAATAATTTTTGGAACATCTATGGCAATGAAATTACTCAAGAGGTTTTGAATGCTATTAATTCTTGTCAAATTCCCAAGGGATGGAATGACACTACAGTGGTGCTAATTCCGAAGGTTGATGATTCGAAATTAATCACTCAGTTTCGGCCTATCATCTTATGCAATGTCATTTACAAAATCATGTCTAAGATGCTTGCCCAGCGTCTGAAGTAGATACTACCAGAAATCATATCACCTATGCAGAATGCTTTAGTTTCCGGGAGGCTTATTAATGATAACGTTCTTGTGGCCTACGAATGCATTCATGCGATTAAAACTAAGAGATCTAGCTGACCAATGGACCTCAATCATGATGGCCTGTGTTCGGTCTGTGAGGTATCAGGTCCGTTTCAATTCATAGGAGACCGACATGTTCACTCCTTCTAGGGGTCTGCGATAGGGGGACCCTCTCTTGACTTATTTGTTCCTTTTGTGTGCGGAAGGTTTATTGAGTCTCTTGTTATATGAAGAAGAAGTTGGTGGCATTGATGGGGTTAGGGTGTGTAGAAATGCACTATCAGTTTCATACTTTTTATTTGCTGATGATTCCCTGATTCTCATGAATGCAGATATGACTAATGCAACTTTCTTGCAACAAGTGCTTGACTCCTATTGCGCTAATTCTGGACAATTGGTGAGTATGGTGTAACAGCCCAAGATTGTAATATATGTAATTAATACTTAAGCATTGCATGCATCTGTTTAACTCAATAAAATATATGCATGAGATCAAGTGTGTGAATCAAAATACATGTACAAAACCCTAAACCCTAGTCCTTTCCCCTCTCTTTGAAACTACATTCAAATGGTGTTTGAATTTTGAAAATTACAAAATAATGGAGCCCAAATGCTTTTCAAGGGCCCCTGAATATTTTATATACTTTACCAAAGTCTCTAGTATTTTTGACTTATTCAAAACAAAATTCAAATGAAATTACAAAAGAGAAAACTGAAAACAGAAAAAGAAAAGGATTTCTGGAAGAAAAACCTAATCCTAAACCCTAACCAGGTCGGCCCATCTCTCCTCCCCTCTCCCTGCCGCTCGCATGCATAAGCCAGTGCCCAGCGCATCCCACTCCTGGCCCATACCCCCTCGCCCCTCTTTCTTGTCGTCTTCCTCGCTGACGGCAGGCAGCTCGCTGTCGCCGCCGCAGCCGCCTAATGCCGCCCCGTCGCTGCGATGCGCGCCGCCGCTCTGGAGCAAGGATAATAACCGGAACTACACGTCTCCCTCTCGTCCCTATCCTCTCCTCCTCGCGCGCTCTCTCTTCCTCTCTGTTACGCACAAGCCCGAACCCTAGCTCGCCATGGCCGTCGGCTAGCCGCCGTTACTGGCCTCTCCTCGCCCATCCGAAACTGTCACAAGATTCGCCTAGACGCGAGCTTCCTCCTCCCCGAAGGAATCGGTCCAGGACGTCCCCAATCGGCCGCATCGACCCCTTCTTCCTCAACACCGACGAGGTCCGCCGAGCACCTCGCCGTTGATTCCGGCCTCGCCTGTCCTCCCCGAGTCGTCTGTAAGCACCAGGGTGAGCATACGGTGCTCAAGGCACCCTCTGTTCCCTCTCTCTCGCGTTGTAGCGTTGCCCCGATGAACACCTGCCGCCGCCGCCGCTATTCGCCGTCGTAGGCCCCGCTCCGGTGACCCTAAAGGGGCGGCACCACCGCTATGCGGTTCCCCTCCTCGAGCTCTTTCCAGCGCACCCTCCCGCGCATCCAGGCGTGCCCTGGTTCGCCGCTAGCGACCATCGTCTCGTGGCTCCGCCGTGCGTGAGGTGGCGCTGACGCAGCGCGTGCATGGCCTGCTGAGGTGGCCTTGGGCCCAGCAGTCAGTGGCTGGGTCTGGCCTCTGCCTCGGTGAGAAAAGTTTAGGGCTAGGGCCCCTGATGCAGTAATCTGTTATATTTGTTTAAATACTTTCTAAAATTCATTCTCGAAATAAATAACCCAGGTGGGTCCAGGATGTCAGGTTTTTAATATTTTCCATAAATAATTTCTTAAATTAATAAAAGTATGACATGTGGGCCTAATTTGGAAATTAATTTAAAAATTCCAAAAATGTTTTAAAATGAATTAAAATTGGAGAAAATCATAACTAATTCACTATAAATTAGAAAACTACAAATAATATACCAAAATATTCAGAAAAATAAGAGCTATGCAATAGCAATATAATCATGCATTATTAACCAACTTTCATGACAAGTTTAATTAGAAGAATCATTTGCCCACGGGTGATTTCGAGGATCCCCCTGTTCTAGGGTTTGGACCTCTCGGACCCGTTTAAAATGACGAAGCATGTTCTAGGGTTCATTTCAACACTATTTAACTTGTCATATCATCCATATTGATTGCGCATTGCATTATGCCATGTCTTGATTTATCGCTTTTCTTTCCGGTATTGGTTCTTCGCGATAGGATCCGAGCCTGAGGCTGAAGTCAACAACACCGAAGATCCATATATGTCTGCTGACGGACAAGGCAAGCGTAGCTTCTCATTCTGAACCTACTTTTACAAAGTATATTATTTTCTCGCTATGATGCACACGATTCCAATGTGGTTTTTTGTCAGTAGCTAGAGTTACCTATCTGCTGTACAGTTTCCCTTTTGTAGCCTCAAACTCCTGATCAACTGCTCCTAGCGTACCTAGGTATGGCATTTGAGCATTGCTAGAGCTTTTGTGATCGATAACTTAGCCATGCATAGTAACAACATCTGATCTATCCGAATGACGAATCAGAAATGCCGGTGAGTCTAGAAAGGTAGGAGGTGGTGACATCATCAAAGGAGTTAACTAAACATGCTAAGGCTTGTATGGGAGGTCATGTTGAGTGTGGTTTTTGTAGTCCCATGCTCGCCACCACTAGGAACTGAGTTCTTACCTTTGGAACCAAGACGAGCGTACAGCCACATGGGGCCTGGACAACCCCTCGACTAACTAACTTGCCTAGTAGATTCCATGAGTCACATAGTTCGGGCTTTCCATTTGGCATACGCATTGAAAATGTTTTCGAAAGATGAGGTGAAGGAGGTGCATCATAACAAGTAGGGAAGCGTGGACCGGGTTGCTTGGGGTCGATGGAGCCCCTGGCGAACCAACCTCGCCTCACATCTTTAGGGACCGGCTTCGGGACTTGACCCGTTACGGCGGAACCATCCCTAGGGCGTGACTCATGGTCTCGGCGAAAGCAAGGTAAAGGTCGTGGTCAACCACTCTCTGTCGGCCTTCCCAGGAAGAGGGCTAATGTTAACTGGCATTAAGAATCAGTTGGTACGTGTGGGTAAAGTTGTACAACCATGCAGGGTTAAATCTTTTCGAAAAGTCGTGTTCACGGTTATGAACGCTTGGCGACCGGACTTAAGATCATAGACAACATTAACCACTATAAAACTTGTTGATCCACGTGTGCTTAAGGATGCTTCCTCCGGGTCGAGGGGGTGATCCTAGATAAGAGGTTCTGAAGAAGCTGGTGGTTATCAAGATGTGATGAATAAGATGAAGAAGTCGTTATCTTATCTCTTTTAGAAGATTCTGAGTAGACGAGCCTCTTCTCTCTCTTGTTTACAAATAAAGATTGCTTTACACAAAAAGTAAACCCAGACAAAGCCTTTCTAGCCAGAGCATGTAGATACTAGGTTATCTAAGTCTTGCGGAGTATATTCTCGTACTCAGCCTTGTGCCATTGTTGTTTTTCTACAAATGATCTAGTTGAAACTTAAGGTGGCTTCTACGTTGACATCGACGAGTAGTTGGGGTCCCAGGTAGCAACCTGAGGACTATGGGATGGACGTCGCTTATGTTTATGGCCTCTTAGGACTTTTGCTAAGTTGTTGTGTAAAACAACATATTTGCTTTCGCTGTGTGATGTAATGTTGGGTCTATGACCTCTAGTTTGTAAAAGCTCTAATATCTTACTCTGCTAAGAGTTTAAACTTATGCTGTTGAATCCCTGAGTTATGTAATGTTACTGAATCATACTGTGATCTTCTGTGATTGGAGTTGAGCTTATCTTAGATGTGATCTGAGGTTAGTTTAACCCTAATCCCGGGGGTGTTATAGGATTTGGTATCAGAGCAGGACTGACTCTAGGAAACCCTTTTATTGGTCAATGTTGAGTCTAGAAGCTCACAAAACTATTTAAAATTTAAAAATTATATGTAGAAACTCTGACTAGGATTCTTTTTACTCCTTCTCTGGTATGTTTCTGATGCTGGAGTTTTCTTACCCTATTTGGTTTGAAAAGGTTTTCATTCCTTACCTCATATCTCAAAACTTTTAGGAGTGTGGTTTTGGGGTTGTTTTTCTAAAGTACTCCGTACTTGGTTGCTATTCTCAGAGTTCCAAGATATCTCAGTTTTGCTTGGTGTGTAACATCTTAGCATTCCATTGTCATGGTTTGTAAGTCAGATGGTTAGTGTATACAATAGTATGCTTTGATACTACCATGCTTGATAAGATGATACGTTTATATCAAGTACTCTTTGTTCATCTTTCCATCCTATTCCTTTGAATCCCTTGTCTAACTCTTTTTGTTCTTTCAGGATGGGTGACACCTCTCATGCCCGTACCCGTGATCATGCTCGTGGTGCTGCAAATGAGGGTGAATCTTCCAACCTTCCTCCACCGTTGTCCATGGTTCAACTTATGGCCATGTACGAAACCAATCGTGCTGACAACATGAGGCTCCTTGAAAGGATTGAGCACAACACTGCTCAACGCCAGAACAATCAAGTTGGTATCAAGGACTTCACATGTCTCACTCCGCCAGTTTTCAGCTATTCCACCGAGCCACTTGATGCGGACTACTGGATTCGCACTATGGAGCGCAAATTTCAGGTTGGTCATGTTGCTCAAGCTGATTGGGTGACTTTTGCTGCCTATCATCTGGAGGGAGCAGCTAACTCCTGGTGGGAAAATTTCTTGGCTATGCAAGAAGCTCAACATGTTGTTACATGGCAAGAGTTCACTGAAGCCTTTTGAGCTTATCATATTCCAGAGGGTTTGATGGATCAGAAGAGGAAGGAGTTCCTCAAGCTGAAGCAGGGCACTGGTTCTGTGTGTGAATACCAGCGCAACTTCAATCGTCTTGCCTGCTATGCTACTGAAGAGGTCTCCACTGATGCTACGAAGCAACCTCTGTTCCGCAAGGGACTGGATCCTGAGGTTCGCCGTGATATACACCTCATAGACTTTGGTAACTTCCAAGGTCTTGTCAACAAGGCTATGAAGACTGAGAATGGAAAAGTGGAGTATGAAGAAACCCGTAAGCATCCTCAGGAGGGGTACAACAAGGCCGGTTCTAGCAATAATAAGCGTCGTGTCTTCGTGCCTTACAGTGTCGTGCCACATGCTCCTTACACCCCAAGGACTTATGGATATGCTCCTCGCCCGAATGTTAATCCAAACAATGCTGGTGGATCAAACTACCCTTCTTATGGCAATGCATCAGGTTTTATATGCTTCAATTGTCGCCAGCCTGGACACTATGCAAAGGAGTGTCCTCAAAAGAATGCCGCTGAGAAAGCACCACCCCCAAAGAAGAATGATAAGTATCAAGGTGCTGGAAGAGGTCGCCTGAACCATATTTCTTCCGAGGAGGCTCAGGAAGATCCAAGCGTCATTATGGGTACGCTTCAAATCAATCAAATTCTAGCTAAAGTTTTGTTTGATTCTGGAGCATCGCATTCATTCTTGTCACAAGCTTTTGATCAAATGCTTGGGATGAGTTTTGAGGGGTTGTCTGTTCCTCTGCTAGTTCAGTCTCCTGGTTCTAGGTGGTGTTCCACCATAGTTAGTCATGGGAATCTAATTGAAGTTGCATTTAAACTTTTCCCCACTTCTTTGATTGCCCTCAAGTAAACTGACATTGACATCATCTTGGGCATGGATTGGTTGACCCGTTACCAAGCTATCCTTGATTGTACAACCAAGTCACTGACTCTGACTAGTCCTGCTGGCATAACCGTCAAGTATTAGACCGTAGGGTCACTATCTCCTTCAGCTGTTTCTATCCCTGAAGCAGAGTTGTATGCTCTTGAAGTTCTACCTCCATTAGAGATTCAAGATGTTTCCGTGGTTTGTGAGTTCCTAGATGTATTTCCTGAGGAGTTGCCTGGCATGCCACCTGATCGAAGTGTGGAGTTTGTCATAGAGTTAGCTCCTGGAACTGCTCCTGTTTCTAAAAGACCCTACCGTATGCCTCCTCATGAGCTTGTGGAGTTGAAAAATCAATTAGAGGAGTTAGAAGGAAAAGGATACATTCAACCCAGTACATCTTCTTGGGGATGTCCTACCATCTTTGTTAAGAAGCGGGATACCAATATACCGCGTCTGGTTGTGGATTATCGCCCACTCAATGATGTGACCATCAAGAACAAGTATCATCTCCCTAGGATCAACGATCTATTTGATCAGTTAAGTGGTGCCACTGTCTTTTCCAAAATGGATTTAAGGTCAGGGTATCACCAGATAAAGATTCGTAAGGAAGATATTCCAAAGACTGCTTTCACCACTCGTTATGGTCTTTACGAGTATACAGTCATGTCTTTTGGTCTTACCAATGCTCCAGCCACTTTTATGCGGCTTATGAACTCTGTCTTCATGGAGTATATTGACAAGTTCGTCGTGGTCTACATCGATGATATTTTGGTCTATTCCAAGACTGAGGAAGAGAATGTTGAACATCTTCGTTTGGTGTTGACAAAACTTCAAGAACATCGTCTCTATGCCAAGTTCTCCAAATGTGAGTTTTGGTTACAAGAGCTCGTATTCCTTGGTCATGTTGTTTCCGCCAAAGGGCTTGCTGTTATCCCAGATAAGGTCCAAACTATTCTCGACTGGAGTCTCCTAAATCCGTCAAGGATGTCCGAAGTTTTCTTGGGATGACTGGTTATTACTATCGATTCATCGAGAACTTCTCCAGGATTGCAAAGCCAATGACTATTCTTCTTAAGAAGGATAAGAAGTTTGAATGGTCTGATAAGGCTGAAGAAAGCTTCCAGATGTTGAAAACCAAGTTAACAACTGCTCCGGTGTTGGTCCTCCCAGACACCAGCAAAGAATTTGTTGTCTTCTGCGATGCTTCTCACCAAGGTCTCGGATGTGTGCTAATGCAAGATGGGCATGTGGTGGCTTATGCCTCCCATCAGCTAAAACCACATGAGAACAACTACCCAACTCATGATCTTGAGCTTGCAGCTGTTGTTCATGCTCTTAAGCAATGGCGAAATTACCTTCTCGGTAGTCGTTGCAAGTTATACTCGGATCATTAGAGTCTGAAGTATCTTTTCACACAACCTGATCTGAATCTCAGGCAAATAAGATGGTTGGAACTCATCAAAGACTATGATTTGGGTCTCAACTATCAACCTGGCAAAGCCAATGTCGTTGCTGATGCGCTAAGTCGTAAGTCTTATTGCAACAATCTAATGATCAAACAATCACAACCTTCTCTTCATGAGGAATTTGCTCGATTGAATCTTGAAGTAGTTCCTCGTGGATTACTTTCTACCCTTGAAGTGAAGTCCTCTATAGAGGATGAAATCAAGATTGCTTAGAAATATGATTCTGAGATTGTTGAGATAAAAAGGAACATTGCTAGCGGAGTTGCTAAATGTTTCTCAATTGATGATCAAGGAGTAGTTTACTTTGGTACCCGTCTGGTAGTGCCAAAGAGAACAAAGTTGAGGGATTTAATCCTCCGAGAAGCTCATGAATCACCTCTTTCTATCCACCCTGTAGGTACCAAGATGTATCGGGATCTTCGTCAAAGATTCTGGTGGTCTGGTATGAAGAAGGATATCGCTCGTTTTGTTGCTAAATGTGACGTTTGCGGTCGCGTCAAAGCTGAGCACAAAAGACCCGCTGGTCTCCTGCAACCACATAGAATCCCTGAATGGAAATGGGATGAAGTTGGCATGGATTTCATTACTGGTCTTCCTAAGACTCAAAAGTGAAATGATGCCATCTGGGTAATTGTTGACTATCTGTCCAAGGTTGATCACTTCCTACCTGTTCACGAAAATATTAATGCTAGTCAGTTAGCAGATCTATATATATCTCGAATAGTTGCCCTTCATGGGATCCGGAAGAAAATCGTCTCTGGCCGAGGGAGTTTGTTCACCTCAAGGTTCTGGACAAGTTTTCAAACTGCTATGGGAACTCGCCTCTCCTTCAGTACAACTTATCATCCTAGCACCGGTGGCCAGACCGAAAGAGTGAATCAAATCCTTGAAGACATGCTTAGAGTGTGTGTCATATCTTTTGGCAAGAACTGGGAGAAATGCCTTCCTTTTTATGAATTCTCCTGCAACAACAGTTTTCAGTCCAATATAGGTATGTCACCATTCCAGTTCCTATATGGAAGAACCTGTCGTACTCCTTTGAACTGGTCAGAAACCGGCGAAAGAAAGTTCTTTGGACCTGATATGATCCAGGAAGCAGAAGATCAAGTCTGCATTATTCGAGATCATTTGAAAACTGCTCAGTCTCGCCAGAAAAGCTATCATGATCGTCACCATCAACATGTTGAATATGAAGTTGGTGATCAGGCTTATCTTTGGGTCACTCCTTTAAAGGGTGTCCATCGTTTCGGCATCAAAGGAAAACTGGCTCCTCGCTATGTTGGTCCTTTTCGCGTTCTGTCCAGGCAAGTTAACCTCACATACAAACTGGATCTGCCTGCCAACTTTCCTGAGGTGCATGACGTCTTTCACGTGTCTCAACTTAAGTGTTGCTTCAAAGATCCTGTCCATGGTGTTGATCACCAAACTCTTGATCTCCGGAAGGATCTGACTTATCGTGAGTATCGTGTTCGTATCCTTGATGAAACCGAGCTTAAGACTCATCGTAAAAACATCAAGTTTCTGAAAGTTCAGTGGTCTCATCACTCTGAGGATGAAGCAACCTGGGAACAAGAAGACGTCTTCGATCTAAGTACCCTGCCTTCTTTTCTAAAACTTAGGAATCTCGGGGCGAGATTCTTGTAAGGGGGGTAGAGCTGTAACAGCCCAAGATTGGAATATATGTAATTAGTACTTAAGCATTGCATGCATCTGTTTAACTCAATAAAATATATGCATGAGATCAAGTGTGTGAATCAAAATACAAGTACAAAACCCTAAACCCTAGTCCTTCCCCCTCTCCTTGAAACTACATTCAAATGGTGTTTGAATTTTGAAAACTACAAAATAATGGAGCCCAAATGCTCTTCAAGGGCCCCTGAATATTTTATATACTTTACCAAAGTCTCTAGTATTTTTGATTTATTCAAAACAAAATTCAAATGAAATTACAAAAGAGAAAACTGAAAACAGAAAAAGAAAAGGATTTCTGGAAGAAAAACCTAATCCTAAACCCTAACCAGGCCGGCCCATCTCTCTTCCCCTCTCCCTGCCGCTCGCATGCACAAGCCAGCGGCCCAGCGCAACCCACTCCTGGCACATAACCCTTCGCCCCTCTTTCCTGTCATCTTCCTCGCCGACGGCAGGCATCTCGCTGTCGCAGCTGCAGCCGCCTAATGCCGCCCCGTTGCTGCGATGCGCGCCGCCTCTCTAGAGCAAGGATAAGAATCGGCGCTGCACGTCTCCCTCTCGTCCCTATCCTCTCCTCTTTGCACGCTCTCTCTTCATCTCTGTTACGCGCAAGCCCGAACCCTAGCTCGCCATGCCCGCCGGCTAGCCGCTGTTCCCGGCCTCCCCTCGCCCATCCGACACCGCCACAAGCTTTGCCTGGACGCGAGCTTCCTCCTCCCCAAAGGAATCGGTCCAGGACGTCCCCAATCGGCCGCATCGACCCCTTCTTCCTCAACGCCGACGAGGTCCGCCGAGCACCTCGCCGTCGATTCCGTCCTCGCCTGTCCTCCCCGAGCCGTCTATTAGCACGAGGGTGATCATACGGTGCTCAAGGCACCCTCCGTTCCCTCTCGCGTTGTAGCGTTGCCCCAATGAACACCTACCGCTGCCGTCGCTATTCGCCGTCGCAGGCCTCGCTCCAGTGACCCTAAAGAGGCGGCACCACCGCTATGCGGTTCCCCTCCTCGAGCTATTTCCAGCGCACCCTCCCGCGCATCCAGGCGTGCCCTGGTTCGCCGCCGGCAACCACCGTCTAGTGGCTCCACCGTACGTGAGGTGGCGCTGACGCAGCGCATGCGTGGCCTGCTGAGGTGGCCTTGGGCCCAGCAGTCAGTGGCTGGGTCTGGCCTCTGCCTTGGTGAGAAAAGTTTAGGGTTAGGGCCCCTAACATCAGCATGATGCAGTAATCTGTTATATTTGTTTAAATACTTTCTGAAATTCATTCTAGAAATAAATAACCCAGGTATGCCCAGGTTATCAGGTTTTTAATATTTTCCATAAATAATTTCTGAAATTAATAAAAGTATGACATGTGGGCCCAATTTGGAAATTAATTTAAATATTCCAAAAATGTTTTAAAATGAATTAAAATTGGAGAAAATCATAACTAATTCATTTTAAATCAAAAAATACAAATAATATACCAAAATGTTTAAAAAAATAAGAGCTATGCAATAGTAGTATAATCATGCATTATTAACCAACTTTCATGACAAGTTTAATTATAAGAATCATTTGAACCCCACAGGTGATTCCGAGGATCCCCCTGTTCTAGGGTTTGGACCTCTCGGACCCCGTTTAAAATGACCAAGCATGTTCTAGGGTTCATTTCAACACTATTTAACTTGTCATATCATCCATATTTATTGCGCATTGCATTATGCCATGTCTTGATTGTCGCTTTTCTTTCCGGTATTGGTTCTTCGCGATAGGACCCGAGCCCGAGGCTGTAGTCAACAACACCAAAGATCCATATTTGTCTGCTGACGGACAAGGCAAGCGTAGCCTCTCATTCTGAACCTACTTTTGCAAAGTATATTACTTTCTCGCTATGATGCACACGATTCCAATGTGATTTTTTGTTAGTAGCTAGAGTTACCTATCTGCTGCATAGTTTCCCTTTTGTAGCCTTAAACTCCTGATCCAGTGCTCCTAGAGTACCTAGGTCTGGCATTTGAGCGTTGCTAGAGCTTTTGTGATCGACAGCTTAGCCATGCATAGTAACAACATCTGATCTATCCAAATGACGAATCAGAAATGCTGGTGAGTCTAGAAAGGTAGGATATGGTGACATCATCAAAGGAGTTAACTAAATATGCTAAGCCTTGTATGGGAGGCCACATTGGGTGTGGTTTTTATAGTCCCATGCTCGCCACCACTAGGAACTGAGTTCTTACCTTTGGAACCAAGACGAGCGTACAACCACATGGGGCATGTACAACCCCTCGACTAACTAATTTTCCTTGTAGATTCCATGAGTCACATAGTTTGGGCTTTCCATTTGGCATACGCATTGAAAATGTTTTGGAAAGAGGGGGTGAAGGAGGTGCATCATAACAGGTAGGGAAGCGTGGACCAGGTTGCTTAGGGTCGATGGAGGCCCTGGTGAACCAACCTCGCTTCACATCTTTAGGGACCGGCTTCGGGACTTGACTCGTTATGGCGGAACCATCCCTAGGGCGTGACTCATGGTCTCGGCAAAAGCAAGGTAAAGGTCGTGGTCAACCACTCTCTGCCGGCCTTCCCAGAAAGAGGGCTAATGTTAACTGGCATTAAGAATCGGTTGGTACGTGTGGGTAAAGTTGTACACCCTTGAAGGGTTAAATCTTTTCGAAAATCCGTGTTCACAGTTATGAATGCTTGGCGACTGGACTTAAGATCATAGACAACATTAACCACTATAAAACTTGTTGATCCACGTGTGCTTAAGGATGCTTCCTCCGGGTCAAGGGGTGATCCTAGATAAGAGGTTCGGAAGAAGCTGGTGGTTATCAAGATGTGATGAATAAGATGAAGAAGTCGTTATCTTATCTCTTTTAAAAGATTCTGAGTAGACGAGCCTCTTCTCTCTCTTGTTTACAAATAAAGATTGCTTTATGAAAAAAGTAAACCCAGAGAAAGCCTTTTTAGCCAGAGCATGTAGTTACTAGGTTATCTAAGTCTTGCGGAGTACATTCTCGTACTCATCCTTCAACCGTTGTTGTTTTTCTACAAATGATCTAGTTGCAACTGAAGGTGGCTTCTACGTTGATATCGACGAGTAGTTGGGGGTCCCAGGTAGCAGCCTGAGGACTATGGGATGGACGTCGCTTCTGTTTATGGCCTCTTAGGGCTTTTGCTAAGTTGTTGTGTAAAACAACATATTTGCTTTCGCTGTGTGATGTAATGTTGGGTCTATGACCTCTGGTTTGTAATAACTCTAATATCTTACTCTGCTAAGAGTTTAAACTTATACTGTTGAATCCCTGAGTTCTGTAATGTTACCGAATCGTACTGTGATCTTCTGTGATTGGAGTTGAGCTTATCTTAGATGTGATCTGAGGTTAGTTTAACCCTAATTCCGGGGGTGTTACATGTGGCAAAATCTAGTGTTTTATTTTCTCCTAATACTCATGCTATTTTGAGATCAGAAATATGTGAAACCCTGCATATAGATACAGAAACTCTGTCAGATAAATATTTGGGACTTCCTACACTTGTTGGAGCGGATAGGAGCAATTGTTTTTTACATTTTGTAGAAAGAATTATTCAGAGCATCAATGGATGGAAAGAGAAACATTTATCCATTGGAGTAAAGGAAATTCTATTGAAGGAGGTAGCACAAGCTATCCCTGTTTATGCTATGTTGGTTTTCTAGATTCCAAAAGGATTTTGTAAAAGGATGATGGACGCTATCTCACAATTTTGGTGGGGAGATGATGCAAATAGTCACAAAATGCATTGGTATGCATGGTGGAAGTTGTGTCACCCAAAAAGTGAAGGTGGCATGGGCTTTCGAGATTTCCATTCTTTCAACCTTGACATGTTGGCTAAATAAGTGTGGAGATTGATTGATGAACCAGAATCCCTGTATCCTCACGTTTTGCGGGCTAAATACTACCCCATGGTGATATTCTCAAAGCTGGCCCCAAGGCGGGGTCATCTTTCACATGGCAAAGTATTCTAGCAGGGTATATCACCATGTTAGTATTAATGTCTGGAATGATTCCTGGATCATAGCTACTTTCAAAAGAGGATATATTTGGCGTCTAGGAGAGTGGAGTTAGTATTAATGTCTAGAATGATTCCTGGATCCCTGCTAGCCCCAACAGAATGATCGGCCGCCATGAGGTTTTCCTAAGCTTTAACCACAAGGAACCAGACCATCTATACAAAGGTATATGAATTGATTGATCTGACATCGGGTCAATGGGATGAAGAGATAATGTGATCTATATTAAGTCCAGTGGATGTTGGCCGTGTTCTTCAGATACCTCTAAATAATCAGGGGTTCAATGATTTCATTGCATGGAACTATACTAATAGTGGTCGGTTTACTGTCCGCTCGGCCAACTATATTCAATGGAAACACCAATTCGGACCTTATGCTGGGCAATTTGCGCTACCAAGAGGATCGGCAACAAAGCTAGCATGGAAGATTATATGTAAGCTCAAGGTTCCGGTGAAGGTGAATTTTTTTATTTGGCGGGCTTTGCATGGAATCATCCCAATAAAAGGTGTGTTGGCTAACCGCCATATTGGTACTAGCGGTGAATGCCCAATTTGTCATCAAGGAGCGGAAGAAATCCGACACTTATTATTTACTTGATCTACTATCGCTGACCTCTGGGCTTAATTAGGCATCAAAGCCCTAATCGATGAAGCTGCTCTGGTTGACCAAGCAGGATCAAGTATCCCGGAGCACTTATTTCGCTCCCCTAACAATATTTTTCCGGGTATGCGGATAGTCCAACTAAAAGAGACGGTGGCCATGACTTGTTGTACTTATGGTGGATACGATGTCGACGAACACATAAAGAAGAAGTTCCCCCATTATCTAAATGCAAGGTATCAATTCTAGCGACAACAACTAATGCTGCAAAAACCACTAGAAGTACTGGTACGACGAGACAAGATAAATGGTTAAAACTAATGCCTAGAGTTGTTAAAGTCAACATGGATGCATCCTTCCATGAAGAATCACGCTCTGGTTCAGCAGGAGAGATAATTCGGGACTACAAAGGACAATTTGTTGGAGAGGCAGGCTTTAATATCCAATATGTGTCTTTGGTGGCTATGGATGAAGTAATGGAAATGAGAGGAGGCTCGCTCTTGATAACAAATTGGGATTTAATAGAGTCATTGCGGAGTCTGATTCACTTGAAACCATTGAAGCATGCAATGGGGGCGAAAGATGGTGGAGTGAATCTTCGGCCATTCTTGCAGATTGTGTGGATCGTTCTTCTTCCATAGGAAGTGTCACCAATCAATTTTGTCCAAGAGAAGCTAACCAGGTGGCTAATGATATAGCTAGGTTTTTCTTTCAGAATAAGATCGCTTGTACCTGGGATGATGATCCCCCTAGCTTTATTTTAGACTCTCTTGTAAATGATGTAACTGTACCATGATTACAACAAGTTTCAGACGCACACTTTTCCTTACCAGGGTACCTAATGGGACTGGAAGGTTTTTAATGAGGCGGATTGCTTGCTTAATACAAGGATCGTCTACCTCAAAAAAACTGCTTAGAGAAGAAAAATGGATTCTACAATAGGATCGCTAGTTCGATACAATACTTTGGATCATTAGGGCGTGTTTGGTTCTAGTGTGAGTTTTTTCTAATGCATGCAACTTGCATGCCTGGATTAGGATCTGGGACAAATTCTCCCCCTTATTTGGTTCCATGACACTATTTGGGACTTGGGCAGAATTGAAGCCTCGTTGTTTGGTGGGCTATATTAGGCCTGGGAGAAAGAAATCCGCGTGTTTGGTTTCAGCTATCTCATGTGCTCCGGTAATACTTCGGGACAACAAGTAAATATGGACAAGTCCTCTGTTTTATTCAGTAAGGGATGTCCAGAGCTGGTACGAGAGTGTATCAAGAATGAGCTGATGGTTTTCAAGGAGGCTCCTAATGAAAAATACCCGGGGATGCTGTCGAATATTGGGAGGTCCAAGAGTGGCTTTCAAGTACCTCAGGGATAGAGTGTGGAGGACGATACTAGGCTAGATGGAGCAATTATTCATGTGGAGGTAAGGAGATTCTAATTAAGACGGTGGCCCAGGCAATCCCTATCTTCTCCATGTCTTGTTTCAAGCTACCGCGAGGGTTGTGCCAGCACATCAACGCCATGCTCCAACAGTTCTGGTGGGGATGTAAGGAGGGGAAGCGCAGGACTTTCTAGGTATCCTATGATCAAATGACGCAACCTAAGTATGTTGGAGGGTTGGGTTTTCACGATATGGAGATGTTTAATTTGGCTATGCTTACACGACAGGTGTTGCGTATTGTTCAGACTCCCACATCTTTGAGTGCATGGGTTCTCAAGGCAGTCTACTACCCACAATCGGACCTCCTGGAGGCGGAGCTGGGTTCCCACCCCTCCTAGGTATGGCATGCACTGTTGGAGGGAAGGGATGCATTAAAAGTGGGTCACATAAGGAGAATTGGAGATGGGATATCAACCCATGACTGGACGCAAAGCTAGATCCCGCGTGATGAGATGCGGATCCCAGTGGATCCTCTTAAATAGGATGCACCATAGATGGTTGCGGATTATATTGACCAGACTTTGGCATCATGGAATTATGAGAAGATCGATGAGTTATTTCTCCCCATGGACGTTGAGTTGATCAAGCGCATCCCTTTGAGTACGAGAGAGGCGATAGGGACTTTTGGTCATGAAATTTTGAGCGATTCTGATTGTTTTCTGTTCGGTTGGCTTACAGGGCGCTGGCCACCATGAAGCGGATGAGAGAGGCATGGCTTTAGGGACGTCCTCTTCATCCAGTTCTTCTGAGGAGGGCAAGATCTGGGTAAAGCTGTGGAAATGCAAGGTCCTTACCAAGTTAAGGGTTTTTCTCTGGAGGCTTGCACTCGCCTCGGTCCCTACAAACGATGTGCGGCACAATCGAGGTATGGCTCCCTCCAGCGCATGCTCGATGGAATGGAGGATTCCTGGTGGCACTCGCTCATAGGATGTACTCTATCGCGGTGCATATGGGTCTGGCTGATCCGGCTGTTGTTGAGCATATGATGGAAACAACAGAATCGTCTGCCCGACAATGGATCTTTACCATGATGAGTTCTCTGAATCACGAGGAGTTTACCAAGTTGGTTGTTACTATGTGGGCAATTTGGCACGCGCGACGCAAGATCATCCACGAGGATATCTGCCAGAGTCCGATATCGACCCACATGTTTGTGGAGAGTTTTCTGAATGATCTTGGAGTGTGTCAGAAGGGAAATATGAGACCTACTATGGCTGCTCGTCAGAGTGTTCGCAGGACGAATTGGATCACGCCGCTGCTTGGGCCTTGTAAATTGAATGTGGATGGAGAGGTAGCTAAGACAGCTAGGAGAGGTGCGGCTGGAGTAGTGTGTCATTCCTAGGAAGGTGCTTTCCTTGGTGCGTCAGTGGTGGTGTTTGGCGGCGTCATAGACCCGTGCTTCCTGGAAGCTCTAGCATGCAGGGAGGCCACCACGCTAGTTCTTGACTTGCATATTGGAAGGGCTCTAGTGGCCTCGAACTGCACGGTGGTTATCCAAGGTTTGCATAGCGCCAACTTGGGTCGCTTCAGATGTATACTGAAGGAGATCGAGGGAAGGTCGACGGATCATGGGGGTATACCTTTCTGCCATGAGAAGCTGAGCTGCAATGAGGAGGCACATAGATTGGCCAGACTAGGCACATCTCTTAATGTTGGTAGACATGTCTAGTTTCTTACCTCTCCCGAGGGGCTAAACATTCTTGTAAACTTTGTTGATGCTTGAATAAAAGCGTCAGTGTTCTCAAAAAATGTGCTCTGGTAACCTCTTCCCCAGATGGTGAGCTTACCACACATCACAAGTAAGTCTTAACCATAGCAAGCACACACCAAAGTACATAAACATTATAAGAAACAACACAACATAAGTTCACAACAATCAAAGTCAGACAACAAAGTATGCAACAAAGATTAGAGGTCGATCATGGCAAGGGCTAGATCATGTTGCAGACACTTTTCATGACTTAAATCATGGTGTACTCGAAGATGGTGACCTTGAACAGGTCACCCTTCAGCATCTTGAAGGTCAAGAAGTACCCGATCTTAACCTGGTGTGCAATGGCGAAGCCAGCCCACCCCTGGTCAAGTCAGATCCTGCCGTTGACATCCCAAAGCTTCACCATCCAGCTGGATCCAGTGTTTGTCTTCAGCACGATCATCCTTGGCACATTGCCGAGGAAAGTCCTGAAGCCATCTGGGCTTGGCAGCAGGTCTAACACAGGTGCCAAGATCACCTTAGAAAAATGGGTTGGACCTACCTGGTCATGGAAGTGCCCTATCTTGAGAGACTTTCCCCTCGGCCTCTTGTTGCTGCTGCCCTCACCACCATCGTTACTCCTCTTGGAGGCACTACCCTCAACAACATCTCTGGAGAATGCTCCTCCATTGGTGGGGAGAGCACCTCCAATCAACGTCCTCGAGCACTACAACAAGAATCAGCACATGTGATCAGACATGAACAATGAACATAACACATGTGATCAGACATGAACAATGAACATAACACATGGCTTCATATGCAATGTCACAGAGGCAAAGGGATTCTCGTCATGAGCAACAGAAATGAACAATGAATTTGGTTAGCACACAAATTTGTTCATGAAGAGGATCCCCTTGCATGTCATTGTGCTACTTACTAATGATCGGCCAAAGGAAGCAAAACATGACCAAATCGATGCCCAACTTCAGAATAACTAGCACAAACAAGGTAGAGCTAGTGCTACAGGGAACCAGAGGACATGCACATCAAATTTTGTTGTGCATACCATCTGGTTCCTATAGCACCAGCTCTATGAATGCATTATACTAGGTGTCATCACAAGCTGCATTCATAGAATAAACAACAATTTCCTCATAGTATAGAGCATTGACAACATGAAGTGATGATCCTACCGAACCAAGTTCCATCACCTTGAATAGATGACAGAACCAGGTTCGAAAGGACCATCGCTTCCACTAGCTTGCAGTGCGTATGTAATCACCGGCAGTCACAAAAATCGTGCCTCATATTAGGCATTGTGTGTCCAAGATCAATCATAACAGACATGCTACGAAGCAACCTAGTACAATGCACAACATAGTTTATTATGAACGATTGCATGTAGTACAGATTCACCCCCTGTGTCATTTGGTGACAGTTTTAATCATCGACCTAAGAACAAGAAGACGAACAGTGCAATCTAGCCACTAATTGTCCCCAATTTTCCAAATTGGAGGAACCCTAATCACAACATCGACCAAAACTAGCACATATGAAACCAATGTATCGGTAGATCTAGTGCTTATGAAGTCACAACAAGCAAAGAAAAGATCCTAACACATCAAATCGACCAAAACTAGCACAAATCGGTACAAATCTACTGTGCATGTCACTCATACTCGGAGAATGATTCGGTAACATATAGATCTTAGCTGCTAAAACCTTAGAGAGTTGGTGGTTCAAGGCCTTACCGCCATTGCTGCAGGGTTCGAGCTTTGGGTTTGCCGAGGAAGAAGAAGAAGAAGAAGAAGAAGCAGTCATAGTAGCAGATCCGCTTCGGCCACGAAAAGCATGGTAGTCACCTAGATCTACCTCCGTCAGCTTCCCTCGCGATGGTCTTCGATCTTCCGGCGGGAAAGGAACTGCTGACGGTGAGATGGGAGGAAGGGGCGATTGTGAATGGGAGGGGGGAGATAGAGAGGTGAGCGAGCGGTGAGGGAATTTATGGCGTGCGTTCTCGATGCGTCGAGCCATCTCCCGCCCTTCCCCCCCGTTTAGCCGCGTGCCCGCTTTTGGCTCCCAAGGGCATGTACCCACAAAAATGCCCGATTTTGGCGTTCCTAGCGGGCCATGATTTGGTTTGCTTTAAGAGCTGTGTGATGCGAGATCGGCCCGATGTGCGATTCTCCAAATGGGGTTATTTCTTCCGTCTCGGTGCGAGAAACGGACATGCGACCCACCAAACATGCCCTTAGCTACCTCGACCATCTGTGGATAAAGCATGACCATGGTTTTTATAAGGAGATGCAAAACACAATCGGTTTCTTCAGTGAAACTACGCTTATGCCTTTCACAACTAGTGTTTCTTAGCTTGGTATCCTAAGTACTTGTTTACATGATTTGTCCCTTAATGAAGACAATAGATTTGTTGTACCTTACCTAAGATACAACCTTTGCACCCCATCATAAACCAAAAAAATCTTTGCAAGTCCAATCACATAATGCATGATCCTAAAATCCTTAAATGCAACATCCCTAAGAAACAAGTACATTGTGATAGTTGTTTCTTAAATTTATTTATTCCTATAAAAAGTGCTAAGATACACTTCATTGTGAAAGTCCTTAATCATTTCTTCGGGTTTAATACTGAAATCTTTGAGATTTATTTCTGATTGTACCATTACTTGTTTTTCTCCTTTTTCTTTTGTTCTTTGTAGGAGAATTATGTGTCGTTTTTATCCTTTGAGTGCTTACACGTAATCATGGCCACCTTCGGAGCTAAAATGAAGGGGAAAATTGCAGCCCTTGGAAATTACAAGATACATATATATATACATATCCTAAACCAACTAACGTCTCTTTTTTCTCAGATTTTTGGGGAGAGTTTTCGATTTGTTTGCCGATGACACATGTCCTCTTGGTGCACTGTGTGCACTCTTAGGTGAAGTGTATCATTTTGTCATGGTGCCACGTCTTCTGGTTGGCCCGCATGTCATTGTCATAGGGAGAAAACATCTCTTCCTTTTTGTGTGTACTTACCCTATCGTGTGCCAACCTTGCACATAGTAGATCGATGTAGTCACATCTATGCATGTATCATTAATTTTTTAATTTATTTATATGATTAGTTTTTTTGTTTTTTGTATCATTGTTTTTTTTTCATTGGCACTCATTCATATTTTTGTCTCTATGTATGATTCATCATCATTTTCTTTTCTTTCCATCCTTTGCTTCATCATGACTTCCTTGTCTTTGTGCCATGATAGTTTCATTGTCTCCTTATTTTCATCATTGCATATTGTCTTCATATGTTCGCACCGCTTTTATGTTGCTTCTCTTCCTTGCCTTGATCATTGCATCTTGGCTCTATGTGTAATTTGATTGCCTTTTTTGTCTTTCTTTTGTTTACTTGTTGCAGTAGCTTTGGCTTGTTTCATATTGTGTATCGGTTGAGCCTTCTCGTGGCTTCTACCTCTGGTGGATCATCAGTTTATCATGGCCACATATGAGCATCATGTTCTTTCTTTTCTATCTCCCTGTATGACGTGTAGCCTCCGAAATTTCTCCCCCTCTCTAGATGCCTCCACTAGCCTCTCTAAAGCTCCTTCCGAGCATGTCCTGGTCGTCTCCCTGCCAGCTCTCTCCTCCTCTCTTTTTTTCGCCGGCCACGAATAATCTTGGCTTATTGGTTTCTGCCCCACCGGCGCCGTGCCCCCTAATCCTCCCTGCTAGATGAGGCTACGGTGCCGCCCTGCAGCTCCCCACCGATGAGCGACAAGGAGGCGGCGGGGAATGGTGGCCCGCGTCGAGGTCTGCCGATCTTGGATGGGGAAGATGCTGGCAAGGTGCGGCCGTCCAGACAAATGGAATCGTTCCTAGATGCGATGGAGATATTCCTATGAGTCGATGCTTCTTTGTAGCGACTCCATCACCGAGATGTCCTTCGCCTCCGGTGGCTAGGCGCAGCCCTCGCCGACCACTTCACCCGCCAGGTACGTCCGCACCTCTCCCCCTTCTCCGGTTGCGCCGCCGCTAGCTGTTGTTGTTAGGTGTGACATTGGGTTTCCGGTGATTAGGCGGATGTGGTGCTGACGTGGTTTAATCTCGTCAATGCCCATTGTTATGGACTTGGGTTTTGGAGAAGATGGGGATGCTGGCGATCGTGGAACGGTTAACAAACAAGCAACCAGGGGACACGAGATTTACCTAGGTTCAGGCCCCCGGAGGGAAAACCCTACTCCTGCTTGTCTGCTCTTGATTACGGCGGAACCGAAGATTACAGGGTGCGCATATTCGATCTGGCGTGAGGTGCGTATGCGAGAGTATGAGTCGAGAGATCTAGGACGTGCCCTCCTGGACTTTATATAGACTTAGGCAGGTCCCGGGCATAGTCCTAGTCGGTTACAAGTTCTAGGGTTTTACCCCTTTGAATTTCCTATCTATGCTAGTCTTGTTCTCCAAGGATCCGAAGGCGTCATGGGCCTTAGCCACCCGAAAATCTTCATGGGCCAGCGTATGTATGCTGTGGGCCTTCTTTGGGCTAGACCAGGTATGCTGAAGTCACGTATCCGTAGGGTATGACCATGTTAGTAGCCCCCGAGTGATCAGTCGAATCATAGATTCGGCTGAGGACTCTTCCATCCTTCGGGTGCAACTATGTATTAATAGTATATGTGTGTAGGGATTGTTGACGCGTGTGCCTGACTCACTCTACGGATCAGGGTCAGTTAACTGTCTTAGGACGAAACAACACGATCTTCTTCAGGTTCGAGTCCCTCAACTCGGACCTGGAACATATGCTGGCGTAATTCGACTCAGGCCGTGGAGGTCTTACAGGAGTGGAATTCCAGTGATTTCAATTAATGTACCCAACGCGTCCATCGGGATTTTTCATCACGCCTGTTGGCATGGATTTATACTAGCAGAGCGCAGTCATGTACGTTGCCAGGCCATCAGATGATATCTGCAGGTCTTATCTTTGCGCCGCAGACGCAGCATCCGAACATTTGTCACCACGGAGGTGCTTCGGGTGGCCAAGGAGATTTGTAGCTCATTCAGCGTTTTGTTGAGGCAGAGTTTCCAAGAAGCCTTTGCGTGCTGATCCGAAAGATCACAGTCGAAGAATTCATAGGGTGCGCGACCAGCGCTCCCTATGGGAGTAGCCCCCGAGTGTCTGTTCGAGTCGTAGACTCGAGCAGAGACTTTAGTTCAAGCATTGTTCAGTTGTTAAGTCCGTAGGACTCAAAAAAATTCGGATGCTTAAATCCATCCTCCCTATGGGAGTAGCCCCCGAGTCCGTAGTGGAGTCGTAGACTCAACGTAGGACTCGAAGAAATACTTTGTCGTTATTCATCTTCCGGGTGCGCGGCCAGCGCTCCTGATAGGAGTAGCCCCCGAGTATTTAGTCGAATCGAAGATTCGAGTGAGTACTCTTAGCTGTGGAGCCGAAGAATTGTAGTTGGTGCTAGTATAGCTTTTGATGACATCGGTGCTGACGATTAATGACCTCAAGCGTCTGCTACGCCAGAGATGACTTGACTGGATGAACGTGGGTCCCACTTGCTGACTTTGAATTGACCGGTCACGCGCGGCGTGGAGATAATTACGGCGTCTCCTCGATTTCCGCGCGTAGTGGACGGCGTGGTAACGACGGTTCGTTGTGATGTTGACACGTGTACGGTCAGATCTGCCGTTGGCGTTAGGTCTTCTGGATGGACAGCTGCCGTGCGTCGTCTTCGCTGGTATAATCATTGGGGGGAAACCGCGGTTTGTTTTCACCGCACCAGTTCCTGTGTTCACTGCCTCCTTGTGCTCTAGCAATTCTTGCTGCGCGCTGGGATTTCCTTCCACATTTCCGTCGTTCTTTCTGCGTTTTCACCGCCGGCGCCGCCGTAGCGCAATGGGGAAACCAAAGAAATCTTCATCCGTGGTTGGGACCAGCGCCGCCGGAGGAAAGAAGGGCACCGCCGCTACTCGCGTCACCGATGGTGGCTGGCGGCGATCAGAGACGCGGGAGAGCGATCTCCGCAAGCTTCGCGAGCGGGGCCTGATCCCGCAATATAGGGAGGCCGTCAAACTCCCCGGCAATAAGGTAATCCCCCGTCCCCCATCTGGGTATCGGGTTATGTTTCTCGCCTTCGTTTTGCGTGGGTTTTCTTTTCCAGTCCACGACTTTCTCCGTGGACTGCTCTTCTTCTATGGGATTCAGCTTCATCATCTGTCTTCCAATTCTCTTCTCCACATTGCTTGTTTTATCACTTTTTGCGAGTGCTGGCTTGGCATTGAGCCGCACTTTGGCCTCTTCCGGAAGCTCTATTCCGTGAAGAGGCAGTCTGGTTCGGATGGTGTGTATCCCATTGGGGGTTGCATCATCTCCCTTAGTCCCAATCTTCTCTTCTTTCCTTTTTCCATGTCCGAATCTGTCCAGTACTGGTGGAGGCGATGGTTTTATATCCGCGACTCCGTAGTGCCCGGGCAAGATTTTGGTCTTGTTCCCTTTGACCCCTCCCAAATGATTGAGAAGAAAAGGTCTTGGAAAAACCAAATCTTGTACGGTGAGGTGGTGGAGATAGAGGCCCTTTACCGTCGGGTGGAGGATCTACAACTGATTCCGGAGAAGGAGGTGAACGGTGTGGACATCATCCGGACGTTTCTTGAGCGTCGGGTGCAGCCTCTCCAAGCGAGGGTGCACCCGATGTTTCTTTATTCTGGGCGCCGTGATCCGACGAGGGTTTCGACTGAGAAAATCTCCGAGGGGGATCTTGACAGGGCCCTTCGCGCGCTACTGAAGTTCAAGGCTGGAGAAAAAATCCTGGGGAAATCGCTAACTCCTCCATTTTCTTCGATGTTGGCCGTACCGCAGGTGTAGATTTGTGCACGTAGTGCTTTTTTGTCGGCTGTGTATTTATTTCCCTTGTTTGCTAACAAAGTTCCTTCTGATTTTGCAGAGCTTCAAAGTGCCGGGCATGGTACCGCCATTGCCTGAAAAGTATCTGAATGCCCCGGATAATGAAGTGGTTGAGTCCGTGTCCGAGTTGCCGTCGGCGCGATCTCCGGCGGAGGATGCCGATGAGTCGAGTGAGGACCATACGCACAAGCGATCATGGAGCTCCAGCGAGTCTTTGGATGCCTCGACTCCTCCGACTCCCAGAAACCCTCTGGGCCTTGAGCGTCATAGTGATGGTCATGGAGGTTCTTCCTCTCCCCTTCCTGCCATTCCTGTGCGGGCTGTAGCGCCGCACCCGCCAGCGAAGCGGAAGAAGGAAGAAAAGAAGGAGGAGAAGAAGGAAGAGAAGAAAGAGGAGAAGAGGGCCCGAAGGACTCCTCCTGTCTTCGACCTGAGCTCATTGGGCTCGTAAGTTGCTTGTTGCACTATTATCCTTGTTTCTTCATGATTTTTGCACTTGTGTTGATTGGTTCATATGCAGGCACTCCTCCCACGATTCCTCCAGTGATGGTGGGCGAGAGATGATGGGGGAGTCGAAAATTGCGTCTCCTCTGCCTCAGACGGTGGCGACTTCAGGTGGCGCGGCTCCGGATCCTCCGTTGCAGGAGGTGCAGATGGTTGCGCCTCAGAAATTTGCAAGCGGTCCTTCGGAGTCGCCATCAGAGCATGTAAGTTTTTCTGCTTTATGTCACGGGGGGAGCCCCCGAGTGTCTTCGTGTGCGAATGTTGTTTTTACTCCTTTATGTTGGGCGTAGCCCCCAAGTCCTTCTCTTACTGTAATTTCTTTTTCTTCAGCCTTTTGTGCAGGAGGCCAAGCGGCTGGTGCAGGAGCGCTTGGCGCTGGAAGCGAACCTTCGGCAGCTTCAAGGTATCTATCTGCCGTTTAGCGCCTCTCTTATTTATCCTGGTCCTGTTCTTTGACACTTGTTTGTCTTGAATGCAGAGGAGCATAACAATTCTCTTCGTGAGGTTGACGCTCTCAAGAAGAGCCTTGGTCAATCGGAGCAGAAGGTCGAAGCCGCCGTTGGCGCGAAAGAACGCCTCGAGCTAGAGCTGACTAAGGCAGCCGAAGCGAAGGAGCGTCTCCAGCAGGAGGCCGCAGATCGTGAGGAGCAGCTGGCCACCGTTGCGGCTGCTCATGAAAGAGAGGTGGCGGCGAAGCTCATGGCTGCTGCCAAGGCTATTTCGGGTGAGTGCTAGTTTTGTACTTGTTTCTTTTTCTTCGTGTCTTCTTCTGTGCTGCTTTTCTTCATGTCTTCCTTCTTATTTTTTGTCTCAGATGCCGCAGGCATCGATTTCGACCGCGGTGCTCTAGAGCACGGGAGTGCTCTAGATGATGCTACTGTGGCGGTCGAAGACCGCTGCAGCACCGTCGCCGGCTCCCTTGCCAAGGCGAAAGAGGTCCTTGTTCGCTTCTACAAGGAGCTTGTCCCGAAGGGCGCAGCCCTTGATGATGTGGATGCTCTGGCGGAGGCTCTGTCAGCCGAAGCGCCTGTGGCGTACAAGCGCAAGCAGAAGGGCATCAGCGCGTCCGTCGGGCTGGTGATGGCCTTGGCGGCTGGAGCGGAGCTGGATCTGGCCCAGATCACCTCTCGGATGCCGACGACTGCGGATGGATCCGAGGTAGCCTTTGCTGCCTACTCTGCTTGCTGCAAGCGATATGGGCCCAAGCTCATTGATTTGCTGTCTGAGTGTGCACTGCGGCAGCAGGGCGGGGCCAAAGCTAGGCAGTCTGGCTCCGAGGCGACTCATGGTGCCGCATCTTAGGCGTTTGTAGACGTAGGGTAGTTTGTTGTCTACTTTTGTTGTAAATATCCAGAAGAACACCATCCTTGTGCCACGTAGTGGCCTTATATGTTTAATGAATTCTCTGAGTTGTGCTCTATCATTGTCTGAAATGTGTTTGTCCCTTTCTTTTTCTGCTGCTCTAGGTTCCTTCGGGTGCTGACCCTGTTGACACCCCATCCGCAATGCCGTTGCGACCATCTTTGGATGATTCCTCGCAGCTCACTTTCCTTCGGGATCGTGTGCGTAGTCTGGAGAGGGAGTTGCTCGGGTTACGCGGTCATGCCGACGTTTGAAAGTCCAAGGCGGATCGTGGTGCAGCCAGAGAGGAGTACTTGATGGCGGAGCTGGTTCGGCTGTCCGAGCAGCTGCAATGTAAGTTGTTCTTTGGTTCGAGCTGTAGCTCAGTTCTTCGGATGAGCCTGCTGGCCTTACTCTTGTTTTGTGCGATTGTCGCAGGTGCGAATCTTGCTCCGAGGGAAGAAAAGGAGCGTGTCGCTGTTCGGGTCAATTGCTTGACTCAACTGGACATGGAGGCCGGCGGCTTCTTCTGGATGGATCGCGATCGCGCCATGGCTCTGGCGACGGTGCAGGATCGTGTTCATCAAGTTTCGCGGGTGCTCCGCCAAGTGCAGACATCGCTTTCCTCGGTGCTGCACGTCATGTTTCCTTTGGATGCCGTACCGACGAGCCTTGCGGGTCTTCTGTCGAAGTTTCGGAACGTGAGCAATGTCAAGGAGTTGGTGCGGCAACAGCTCATCGCAGGAGTGAAGGCTGCATTGTCTCTTGTGAGGCTGCACCGGCCTGACGTGGATTTGGCTGCTGTGGCCGCTGGGCCACCTCTTCGCCCTGATGGCGGTGAGTGGGACATGCGTTCGCATTACGCAGCTGTAAGGCATTATGCCGAACAGGTCATAGATTTGTTTGAGCAGCGTGCCCAGGTTATTCTTAAACATAGGTAGTACCTGTAAAAAGAGATAGATGTAAAATTTGTATATTTCGGCTGGGCGTGTTGTGCCCACGCAATGCTTTTGATTGAGTACGTGTCCTTTTCGTTTGCCTGACGTTGTCAGCTACTCAGGTGTACACGTTTGATCCTCAGTCGATGAAATCGTGAGGTGGGGGAGCCCCCGAGTGCGTTTGTAGCATGTAGTAAAGTTGCAAAAGTAGTGAACTGAAGATTTGGGGCGAGACACTTAGCTTTATTTATATCGTAATGGAGGAGGTACATTGTTTGGCTGAATAGCCTTGGCTGAAAGCCTTATTGAAAGTAAAAGGGGGGTAGTTTGCTACGGATAGAATCATCGCAGGTGCGCGATCTTCCATGGGTTGGAGTATGCGACTCTAGACTCCACGTGCTTGAGGCGATAGGCGCCACCTGGGATGACTTCGGTGATGACGTAGGGTCCTTCCCATGGTGACTCGAATTTATTCGGTCGCTTCTGCTTGAGTCGCAAGACGAGGTCTCCTTCGACGAAGGACCTTGGGCGCAGCCGGCGGCTGTGGTAGTTGCGGAGACTCTGCTGGTACACCGCTGATCGTGCTGCTGCTATGTCCCGTGCTTCGTCGAGTGTGTCGACGGCATCTTCGAGTGCAGCCGTGGATTCGGCTTCACTATAAGCGACGACCCGTGGGGCCTGGTGGCGTACTTCGGCTGGTAGCACGGCCTCGGCTCCGTGAACCATGAAGAACGGTGTGTAGCCTGTGGAGCTGTTTGGCGTAGTCCGTAGGCTCCACAGGACGGATGGTAGCTCTTTCGTCCAGTTTCCAGCTTTTTGTTCGAGTGAACTCATGAGGCGCTTCTTGATGCCGGCGCCGACTAGGCCGTTGGCCTTTTCCACTTGCCCGTTCGTTTGCGGGTGTGCTACTGAGGCGTACGTGATGTTGATCCCAAGGCCTTCGCAGAAGTCCTGGAATTCTTCGGAGATGAAGTTCGATCCGTTGTCGGTGATGATGTTGTGCGGTACGCCGAACCTGTAGACAATGGACTCGAAGAACTTAACGGCAGTTTTGCCTTTCTGGTTGGTGACCGGCATGGCCTCGATCCACTTGGTGAATTTGTCGACTGCAACCAGGAGGAAGACGTGTCCCCCCTTCGATGATTTTGGCAGTTTGCCGATCATGTCGAGGCCCCATTGAGCAAAAGGCCAGGCTATGGGTATGGGTCTAAGCTCGGACCCAGGTGCGTGCGGTTTGTCAGCGAACCGTTGGCATCCATTGCATCTTCGGACGATGTCCTTTGCATCGCTCATGGCCGTTGGCGAGTAGAATCCTGCTCGTAGAGCTTTTGCAACAAGGGAGCGGCTGCCTGCGGGGTGGCCGCAGATGCCCTCATGGATGTCTTGGAGTATGGCTTTGCCGTCGTCGATGGTGACGCAGCGTTGTAGTACACCCGTGATGCTGCGCTTGTACAGCTCGCCGTTGATGATGGTGAAGGCTTTTGACCGACGAGATATGCGCCGGGCATCTGTCGGGCTGTCAGGCAGTTCTCCGTTTATCAAGAACTGGAGGTATGGTCGCTTCCAAGTTTCTTCGACTGCCATGACCTGCATTAGGTTGACCATGGCTACCTCTGTGTCCAGCTTTTCGGGTCCTTCGTGTCCTTCGGGTAGCGTAGCTCCCGAGTGTTCTGCTTCTTCGGGTGATCCCTTGGGGATTTTTCGCTTGATGGATGGCACGCAGATCTGTTCGAGGAACACACCTGGTGGCACCTTTGCGCAAGTGGAGCCGATGTTGGCGAGTCTATCGGCTTCCTCGTTGCTTTCTCTTCCAACGTGCCGAAGCTCGCAGCCGTCGAATTCTCCTTCGAGTGCGTTGTAGAGCGCGCGATACGCGATCATGTTTTCGGTGTGTGCGTCGCACTCATTCATCGTCTGTTGGACGACGAGGTTGGAGTCACCGTAGATGACCAGGCGCGCTGCGCCACATATCTTTGCCATCCTCATGCCGTGGATGAGGGCTTCGTATTCGGCCTCGTTGTTGGAGGCTCTGAATTTCATCAGAAGAACATACTTCATCTTGTCGCCTTGCGGGGAGGTCAGTATGACCCCTGCACCTGCTCCGGCTTCACGCTTGGAGCCGTCAAAGTGCATCGTCCATGACTGCGACATATCTGGGGTGTCTGGCAGCTGCAGCTCCATCCAATGTACTAGGAAATCCGGAAGGACTTGAGATTTGATTGCGTGTCGCTTCTCGTAGACGATGTCCAAGGGTGACATCTCGATGCCCCACAGGGCCACCCGTCCTGTGGCCTCTGAATTATTCAGGATGCTGTTCAGGGGTGCCTTGTTGACGACCATCACTTGGTGCTCCTGGAAGTAATGGCTCAGCCGTCGAGCCGTCATGAACACGCCGTAGGCTAGCTTCTGGTAGTGAGGGTACCTCTGCTTTGTTGGTGTCAGTACCTTGCTGAGGTAGTAAATTGGGCGCTGGACCCCGTGGGTCTTGCCTTCTTCGGGTCGTTCGACCACGCGTACGGTGCTGACCACCTGGTGTGTGGCTGCTATGTACAGCAGCAGGGGCTCGCGCTCCTTTGGCGTGACCAAAACGGGCGAGGTGGAGAGGAGCCGCTTGATGCTTTCGAATGCGTCGTTGGCTTCTGGTGTCCACTCGAACTTGTCTGCCTTGTGCAGCAGCTGGTAGAATGGTAGGGCCTTCTCGCCCATGCGGCTGATGAACCTGCTTAGCGCCGCTACTCATCCTGCGAGCTGCTGGACGCCTTTGAGGTTTTTCGGCTTCTCCATCGTCATGATGGCTCTGATTTTCTTCGGGTTCGCCTCGATCCCTCGTTGAGAGATGAAGTACCCGAGCAGCTGACCCGATGGGACGCCGAAGGCGCACTTTTCGGGATTGAGCTTGATCCTGTAGCGATCAAGGTTGTCGAACGTTTCGCGGAGATCGTCGATAAGTGTCCTTGCCTCCTTGGTTTTTATTACTATGTCATCGACATAGACTTGGACGTTGCGACCGATCTGGTCCTTGAGGCAGGCCTGCATGCATCGCTGGTACGTGGCACCCGCGTTCTTTAGCCCGAAGGGCATTGTGTTGTAACAGAATACTCCGAACGGTGTGATGAACGCCGTTTTCTCCTGATCTTCGACCTTGAGTCGAATCTGGTTATAGCCTGAGTAGGCGTCGAGGAAGGAGAGTTTCTTGCAACCTGCAGTCGAATCGATGATCTGGTCGATCCGAGGAAGAGGGAAGTGGTCCTTTGGGCAGTGCTTGTTTAGTGACGTGAAGTCCACGCACATCCGCAGGATGTCCGTGTCCTTCTTTGGGACCATCACTGTGTTTGCAAGCCACTCGCTTTCCTTGATTTCCCTGATAAAGTCTGCGGCGAGCACTCTATTGATTTCCTTGCCGATAGCTTCAGCTCGTGGCTCCGACAGTCTTCGGATGGACTGCTTGACTGGCTTGGTGTCTAGAAAGATATTGAGTGCGTGCTCGGCGAATTCCCTGGGAACTCCTGGCATGTCCGCAGGACACCAGGCGAAGATTTCCCAGCGCTCACGGAGGAATTCGACGAGCGCGCCTTCCTATGCGGAGCTGAGGTCGTTGGCGATCAGGGCCATCTTGGAGGCATCCGTTGGATGGACTTGTACTTTCTTGGTGTTGACGGTGGAGTCGAAGGACATGTCAGGTGCGTTCTGCCTTGTGACTGGGGGTACCCCATTGTCTGTCACCTCACGGAGCCTTACAAGCTCGTCTTGCATGCCGAAAGACTGGAAGATTTTGTTGAAATCCCTGTCGCATTGGTCCGATTGGGTGAAGCTCCCGTGGACTGTGATGACGCCCCTTGGTCCTGGCATCTTGAGTAGTAGGTATGCGTAGTGTGGGACGGCCAGGAACCTTGCGAATGCTACACGCCCCAGGATGGCGTGGTATTGCGACGGCCAGTCCACCACTTCGAATTCTAGACGCTCCTGCCGAAAGTTGTCCAGCTTCCCGAAGATGACGTCGAGTCCTATTTTGCCCGGGGGAATATGCCCTTCCCTGGGACAATGCCGTGGAACGTTGTGTCTGATTGTTCCAGGCTGCATTGCGGGATCCGCATAGCTGCTAGAGTGCTTGCGAACATTAGGTTGATGCTGCTGCTGCCGTCCATGAAGACGCGACTCATCTCGAAGCCTCCGATTTGTGCCTCCAGCACCAGGGCAGCATGACCTGGGCGAGGGATCTGGCAAGGGTGATCAGCGCGAGTGAATGTGATGCAGGACTCCGATCCGCTGAGGTACTCAGGGATTGCAGGCGGAGTTGCCACGGCCAAGTTGATTTGTCGGGTGATTTTCTTCTGCACCCTATTTGTGGGGCGTCCCTTCTGGATCATATTTAATGCTCCTTTTGGTGGGGGGTACCCGATCCCGGCGTTGTTCTGCGCTGGTGCGACTGGTTGGTTTGGGCCTCCAATAGGCGGCGGCGGAGGAGCTCCGTGTGCTACTTCTCCTGGCGCAGGCGCATTTCCGAACGCAGGGATTGGGGCTTGTTGCCTCATCTGCACCATGCTTTCGCTGAGTTTCTAGAACTCGCGGCAGTCCTTGAGCATGTGGCTGGCTTTCTTTTTGCCATCCTGTTTGTCGATGTAGAAGTGGATGGTGCATGGACCCGAAAGTTTGTCGAATGCTGAGGGTCCGTTGTCGCGGTCGCGGCGTTGCCACGACTGTGCTGGTCGTCCGCTGTCGCGGAAGTTTCCTCCGCAGTATCCTCCGCTGTTGCGGCTGTTGTTGTTGCGGCGGTCGGCGTAGCCGGCTGCGACCATGTCGGGTCCGTCGCGGTCCTCGTAGACGCGCGATCTCCTCTTGCTGCGGCGTTCCCGTCTTCGGCCGTAGTCGTCCTCTTCATCCGATTGCGCTCGGTGAATGCAATCTTCGCCGTCTGCCCACCTATTGGCGATGTCCATGAGGTGGTCGAGTGTCTTGGGCTTGACGCGCCCAAGTTCCTCCTTGAAATCTTGGCGTTTGACGCCGTCTCTGAAGGCGTCGATGGCCCTCTCCTCGGAGATATGTGCTGCGGAGTTCTTGGTGGTAGACCAGCGTAGTATGTACGAGCGAATAGATTCACCCGTTCTCTGAGTGCAGGCTCGCAACTCTTCGATTGAGGCGGGCCTCTTGCTGGTGCCCTTGAAATTTCGGATGAAGCTGTAAGCTAGCTCCTTCCAACTTCGGATGGACCCTGATGATAAGCTGCTGAGCCAAACCCGCGCTGCACCTGTCAGCTGCAGCTGAAGGCATTGCATGGCGGTTTCTTTGTTACCGCCGTGCAGCTTGACGGATGACAGATGGTCGCTGAGCCAAGATTTTGGGTCTTGCGTGCCGTTGAACTTCGGAGTATCCGAAGGAAGCTTGAAATTGCGTGGCATCTGTGTTCGCCGAACAGATCTGCTGAAGCATCGAGCTTCGCAGAGTTCTCCTTCATCTTCATCCATCTCGGACTCGGACGAGCATGCGCGTTTGGCTCGTGCTTTGTCGATTTTGCGTTGTGTAAGCGTGTCGCTGGCGTCGTAGTCGCGTTTATGGCGATGCGAGCTCTTTTTCCTTCGAGGAAGGTCGTGCTCCTCTTCCTCTTCGGATGAGGGGGCGGGACTCCGGTCGCGCCTGGCCGGAGCTTTCTTCTTCGGCTCCGTAGGAGCGTCTTCGTGGAGCGCAGCTCCGACGAGTCCGAGTCCGGTGAGTGCGGACTTATGCATGGCTCTTTTCGGGTCCCCTTCCGGAGGTTGGTGGGCCGCGAGATACGCGGTGGCTGCCATGATCGCAGCTTGCGGTGTCTTCGGGATGATGTTGCCGTCGGCATCCATATCCATGAACGATGTGTGGAGAGTTCGGGTCACATCACGGCGCTCCTTGGGATCCATGTTCTCCACCCGCGAGCGGTGCTTATTTCCCTGGTTTCCGTTCGTGCTAGAGCCGGGTGCCATGGCGGAGAGCGCAGCTCGTCGCGCGCTGGACTCAGAGGCCGCTTGCTTGCGTTTGTCGAGCGTCTCCTGCATCTTGACTTGCTTCTTGTGCTCCTCGATGAGGAGGTAGTGGTATGCCATGAGTAGGTCATGTGGGGAGTCCACAGGCAGGACTATGTCGCCTGCGACGGCACGGCGTGTCTGGACCCATCCTTCTTTGCTAAGTTGGATGACGTGGCCGTTGTTTTCCCCTTCGGGTGGGGGGGACTGGCTTCTTCTGTTCCTGCCGTTTCCGTCGTTTCTGTCCTGCGGGTTGGGGTTCGTGTTGGGCGGCGGGTTAGGCGTTTGCTGCTCCTGGATGACTGCGGTGCATTGGTAGCGCTCGTAGATTGGTCCGCTGCTGCCGCAGCTTTCGGATCCGGAACCATAGGTCCCTTCATCCGAAGGTGGATCGCACAGATCGGAGTTGCAGCTGCTGCTATCGTAGAACTCATCTGTCGATGGTGATGTGCGCAGCACGGGGTGTGGAGCCCACGAGGCGGGCCTGATTGATGGCACGGGCACCCGCTCAGGAAGGTGGAGGGTGCCAGTTTGTCCCACCTGGAAGCAGAAGCTCCCGAACAGAATTTCGAGTTCGTCGCCTACGGGCTCGAAGTCCTTCATGGTGGCCGGCGAGTGGGCGGTGAAGTCGAAAGTGCCGAAGAGGAGGTGATTCTCCGTCGCCGCGGAGTTGTAGATCGATCGGGTCGGGACCGTCACGATCGCACAATCAACAGCCCCGATTCCCACAGACGGCGCCAATTGACGAGGTTTAATCTCGTCAATGCCCATTGTTATGGACTTAGGTTTTGGAGAAGACGGGGATGTTGGAGATCGTGGAACGGTTAACAGACAAGCAACCAGGGGACACGAGATTTACCCAGGTTCAGGCCCCCGGAGGGAAAACCCTACTCCTGCTTGTCTGCTCTTGATTACGGCGGAACCGAAGATTACAGGGTGCGCGGATTCGATCTGGCGTGAGGTGCGTATGCGAGAGTATGAGTCGAGAGATCTAGGACGTGCCCTCCTGGCCTTTATATAGACTTAGGCAGGTCCCGGGCATAGTCCTAGTCGGTTACAAGTTCTAGGATTTTACCCCTTTGAATTTTCTATCTATGCTAGTCTGGTTCTTCAAGGATCCGAAGACGTCATGGGCCTTGGCCACCCGAAAATCTTTATGGGCCAGCGTATGTCTGCTGTGGGCCTTTTTTGGCCTAGACCAGGTATGTTGAAGTCACGTATCCTTAGGATATGACTATGTCAGGTGCTACGCGGGCTCAGCAGGTACAACACGTGATGGGCGCTGAAGGTGTTGGACAGAGCCATGGAGGGGGCGGGCGCTAGGGTGCGGACCCGGCGGTCATCATCTTGTTCTTCGATGCCTCCCTCACCCCTCTTTTCCATAGGATGAAAATAGCAGTGAGGACTGATGTTGCGGTGGATCAAGATGGTCTTCTAGCCCTGCGCCGGCGCCTCCAACAACCAAGTGTGGCTCTTGCAGCTGAAACCCCTACCGCCACCACTATTGACCAGACCCCTTCCCTATGATGTACCGAGGTGAGAACCCATACCTCCTTCCCTTTTATCCCTCTACTACTCCTCCCTCCCTCACGCACCCTCTTCCCAAAGGTCAAACACCACAAGCGACTAGCGACGCGTTCTGCCTGATGGCATTGCGGTGGATCAGGACAAAGCTCTAGCAGCACTAATGCATCCTTATAGGTTGATATGCATTAGTGCTCCTCAAAATCCCCACCTTATAGGTTGATATGTTCGTGCACCCTTGCCTGCCTCGAGTTCCAACTTGAATCTGTTCAATTAACATTGCTTCCAATTTTGCAAGACCTTTTCTCTGACAAAAAGATTTAGTCCTCTGTATATGGAGATTAAGGCACTCAGAGCTGAATTTGTGGTTCACCCCCAAGATATTTACAGAACTGTTGAGGGCTTGTGGGATGGTGAAATATGAAGTCATGCCCTAAAGACATAGCAGTATAGCATGCTAGCATAAATCCCCTACCTTTTGTCATTGATTGAATGCAGTTGCAGACATTTCCCTTAAACTACTGGGAATAAATGGTTCCTTTAGATACCATACTTGTAATAATTTCTTGATCATACATTTTTTTATATACTGCTGTCATTTATTATTTCTTGATTAACTCAGGTTCTACTATCAGAAGGTTATTGCCTTTTCACTCTGGCTTTACTTGATTTTGGAAATTAAAGCTAAGTATGTTATAACTATTCTATACCACGGTGGTGAAATATAGTTTAGTTTTCTTTATACTGTTAACATGTATACATAGGCCTCTACTTTTTATGATATCGATGAGAATAAGTATCTACTGTCGTGTACAATTTTGGGTATCAATAAGTACAATCTTGGAATGTGTTTTTCATTATTATTTATTAGTATAGAACTTTTCTCTTTGGTATAATACATACATCACCATTTGTTTTTGTGGTTTAAAGAGTAGTGTTTAAACTATAATTCCATTTCTCTTCCTTAAACAATTCGAAGTGTGTTCTTCAGGTGTTAGTGAGCCTCGATTAGTCAAAGCTGCAATCTGAGTGATTAAACAGGTTACCCTAGCCAAACCAACTTAATATACTACCCTCTTTGAATTTCTTCATCATCATGTTATTTTGTTTTTGATTGGATATATTAAAAGAACAACATCTTACTTGGTTGGTCTCCTTTCAGATTTAGCTCCTAAATGCTAGAACTTCCTCGTGTTGTGTTTTATAAATTTTGTGGTTACAACTACACTTAAAATTCTCTGAAGATTGTGGAAAATATTCGGACCTTAATGTTTCAGCTCCTGCAAAATGCAACTTTTGAATGCCGACACCTCCTATCCAATATATTCTCTCCAAATTAATCAATCCTTGCAAAATCGGTCCATACTGGGGCTGATAAGAAAAATAGTTCTTTGGTCACCGGCAGCCTATGGTCCCCTCTTTCCTGTGTGTTAGGTCTTCGATTTTAAGCCACATTTTAGAATATATGAGAAAATTGCCCAGCTACTACGTCTGTTGGTGCTAACCATTTGTCCCGCTACTGCTTATGTCTGATCCTGAGCCTTTTTCTCTTGGCTAAAGCATGCCGGTTTAGCCTGTGATTTTTCCGTTGATATGGACGCTTGGAGGCTCACAATTCATCTCTACTTACTGAATATATATTTTTCTTTTTTTGCAGGTGATCATGGATTTAGTGATTCTACTGAACAATCTTCGGATGTGCTAGCTGATTCTTCTTCAGGTTCAGGTTCTACATCAGGCAGCCTGCTTTCTTTTTCGATTTTGACATCTTCCTATTTTTTCTCACATATGATATTCTTCTTTCTTTGTAGGTATGTACATCCACCCTATGATGGATATCGGCTCTGTGACTTTGTTTATGGATTCTGCTCCGCCACTAATTGTGTATGGTTAGAAGACACTCTGTCTCCATCTTATTACTCTTCTTTATACATGACTTCTGAAACATGGTAAAAGCTCAAGAGTTCATAAATATGTTGTAAAAGAATATTGTAGTACTACATCTTTCATACGGAAAGAACTGGAGAAATTTAAGAATAAGTTACAGTGTCGCCCTTTTTACATGAAGTTTTTGTTTCAAATTTTGTAAATATTTGAGAGGAAAAAGTGTAGCAGGGCCAGTTCACATATTTCAAATTGTGGTCTACCTTGTTTTTTCAACAGAAACTAAACTCATTTTGAATTGCCAAGCTAACATATTATAATTTTAAGATCGATTGCTAGCTGATTGGTTTACTGAACAAAACATTTCTTTGCTGGGCATATTAGGACATTGGTCTATCTTGACAGAACCAGATGTCCTAAAACAGCATTATTTCTTCCCTAAATATATGGTGGAAGAAAATAATTTCCTTACATTATGGAAGATGGTACAACTAATTGGTCTTTCATTTTGTTCAGCTGCTTGCTTTTCCCTCTCGGTTCATTAGGCTAATAAAGCGGTAAGATATATCTTTCTCCTGAACAATTATGATAATCAGCTAGGTTTCTTCCATGATATCCTTCCCCCGAACAACTGCAGAACTGCAGAACTAGCTTGATGTTGTACGTATGTAAGGAGCACAATTAGTTTCATGGTGTAAAAGATAGTGGCGGCTGATTTTTGTTAATCTAGAATTCAGATAGCCTCTTCTGTTTCCATGCCTATGTTATTATGTAAGAAAAGGAATCCAACTGGATTATTATGGTGTGCCCTATTAGTATGAAATAAAATGCCTCTACTCTTTGGTTATACATTGTTCGTTGACAAATCTGAATATTTGCACCCGGTAGCTACAAGGTATGTATATGATAATGTTGAGCAGGGCCGGTCCATAGAATTTAGGGACCCTAGGGCAACATGAAATTAAGGACCTCTTGTTAAAAGTGTCAGAGCTTCCCTAGGATCAAGGGGGGCAATGGCCCCCTTACTATATAAAATATTAGGTGTATATTTAATATTTATTTTAAAATTTTAAATATTACTCAAAATTTATGTATGATTAGCATTCTTGGGCGTCTCAACTATGCATGTCAAGTTCTACCACTTGTTCACATATAAAAGACTTAAAAATATCCGTAAAAATGTATTACTTTAATGCATAAAAAATCAACTAATCTATATATTTAATAGATCCATGATCTTTAATGTCGTGGTGAAGACATTCGAAACCACTTATTTCTATTGATCAAGCGAACTATATACCATCATACTTATTTTACCAATTGATGCTTGTGTATATAGGCTTGTGCAAAAAAATGATTAGATGAGTAAATATATTAGACGTTAAATTAATAAAATGATGAAAATAGTATCATATGTATGACATGGACAAATATAATCATTGGGAATCAGAGAAGAGTTGCCTGTGGAATGGTATAGCTATGTGATTGCGTCCTTAATATACACTAATAAATACGCACAACCTTGTAAAGGCATATGATGGATGGTGTTATTCTGCACATTTGGAGAGGCCACCGAAATTATGGCATCAAGAAAAAATATTTAAAAATATTAAGAGTATTTTTTTATAAGAGTAGAGTCATGATAGTTATAGCTTGAACCATCTATTTTTTAGACAATATTTTCTCTAGAATTATTTTAGAGTGTTGGACGTCAAAGTAGACTAATAACAAATAAGTGGGCTGAGGCCCCTTGACCATGGGCCCCGGGGCGAGCGTCCCTCTGCCCCACCCTATGGGCCAGCCCTAATATTGAGTGTTACCAAAGCTTTTCAATGATAAGTACTCATCTGGAGTTTCCCTCACTGAATCTCTAACACTTATTTTGTAACTCTATCAGACCTATGCATCTCCCTCCGTTTGGGATTATAAGTCCCGCGCGGAAAACTAGGTTGGCAATTTGAACAACAAAATATAAATAGTATAGCATAAAAATTATACCATTAGAAACTTTAGAGGTTATATTTTCTAATGGTATAACTTTTGTGATATATAAGTTATATTTTATTGGTCAAATTAACAACCTAGGTATGCGTGTAGGACCTTCAAAAGCACGTACAATCAAGTCTATATAAAATGGCACCACTTGCTAATCCTTCTTTTGTAGATGGGTTTCCATTGCCAATGGGAGGATTGTATACCACAATTGCCAATGGGTGCACAATTCAATGTAAATATATGTACTACTTTTTTTATATAGTATGCATTGGTTAGCATAAAAAAAATTACGCAAATTCATATCAACATCAAAACTTTTCAAATGTGTTAATGCCACGGGGCGTGGCGTATCGCCGTGCCAAAAAGATGGCCCCACACCATTCAAATTTTACAATATAAGCAAGGTATTTTGTTTCCAGAGACCAGCACCTAATTCTCACAATATAAGATCCTGCTTCTCCTGTACGTCTCTTTGCTATAGCAGACTCAATTCTTTTGTAGACAGAGTAAATACTAGGACTTTCTTCACATTTCTAGGAAACACAATGGAAGAATTGTATACCACCCAGTCACATAGATCAATTCAAAGAATGGTTTAAGGGTATGTTATCAAATTACAGCGAAAACGGAGTAAACTACAAGTAGTTGTTATAGAAGTCAGTAATTCTTATTGTTGGTAGTTGAGGCTAGGAAGTACAAGCGGTAGCTACCTATACAAATTCTCTAAAAAAACGTTATCTGACATATTTGTGAATTTCTCTATATTGGGAAATAAGCTTCACAACTGAAAGAAAGAAAAGGAAGAATTCAAAGCCAAATGCTACATCAGCTGAAATAAGGCACATCTCCAGAACTCAAGACAATTTGTTTTTTCATGATTAGGTCATGTTCTCTTCATGATATTTGTTTTGAATCAGATAAATGGTAAGTTAGCGCTATGTCTGCAACTAATGAGTGATCTCTGCATAAAAATCCGTCGAGGCACCAACGAGCATGACTGGCCGTCTCCTAGCCCCGTCTACACTCCATTCAGCCTCCCACCATAGCCGTCCCGCATCCCCATGTATTTTCCTGCTAGCGCTACCTACACTCCGCTTAGCCTCCCATCGCCACTATAGTTTTTTTTAATATGTAATCCCTACCCTTTTATACATCATGAAATATATTTTTATATGGTATCTATATAATATAATAATCTTTTATAAATTTTTCTCAAAATTTGGTCAAACTTTACATAACTTGACTTTTCAAAGAAGTTATAGGCCTTAAACCTTGGGATGGAGGGAGTATTATAGTAAGCCTGCTTTTTATTACCACGTATCCATAAAAAAAGAACTTTGCATTACAAGGTGAGAATAATAACTTAGCTAAATTGCATGCGACTACCCGTTATTAGATTATAGTATGCATGAATCAGACAAAGTATAATAATTTTTCCGCACGTTTTGACACTCCACTGCAAGCCATAATAGTTAAACCTAGCTGAATTAAATAAAGGAACCAGTATAACCCGTGCAAACGCGTGTGCACCAAACAGAAACAACAATAGTGCGGCGTGCCGCCGCGCCGAAGCCCAGCTAGTACATCCTAAATATGATCTCAAATCAAGAAATAGCAAACATGAAAGTTGTGCGCCACATCATGATGATCGCCTTTTCCGGATCATCTCGACATAGGCCCTATGCGACCTTTGGAACCATGTTATCGGTATGGGCACACTGCATGGGCGGCTCGACCCACTAATCTAGCCCACTTAGAGACCGACATGAACTTAAATCAGGCCTTGGGACTCCCCTCCCTGCCCGCCCCAAATAATAGCCTATTAGGGGGGTATCCTTAGCCTTATAAGTCACTCATGACCTCCTCCCACAATCAATGTGAGACTAAACCCAACAAATCTCCCCTCCCACGTCATTCACCGTGGGGTCGCTTAACATAGTGTTTCCAGCCCACCATCATAACCAACCATCGTGTGTACACCTAGATTATGCATCCTCACACTTAGGCTCTGATAGCCTCTCTAGTGGTCGATGATTTTCTTGTGTTTGTGTGGTGAATATTGGACATGGCAGTTTACAATGTGACAAGTGATGGCAACGAGGGTCAAGGAAGATGAAGCGATGAAGCAATGGTTCTTTTGTGAATGAAGTTCATGTTAAGTTTGGTTATTTGATTGAGTATGGCTCAAGTTCTATTTGTTGAACTAAGTTCTTTTTGTGGTTGTTGAAGTTCATGTTCTGCTTATCGTTTGTGAACTTTTTTAACATTATGACACTATCTATGGATGTTTTGTGTTGTGAACATGTGATGTTGCTACCGTTATTGTTATTCGTAATTTGTGAAACTTGCTATACTATGGTATGGATGCATTAATGTTGAATTGTTATTTACAATTGCGAATTGTTATATTTTTATCAAAGGTCATGACAATTTTTTAAATTTCATCGAGCTTTCGAGCCGGTTGCGATCTTCATTGAGCTAGCTTGTCGAGCTTCGATCTTGAGTACCAAGGTTTAGGCTTTGCTTGTCCAACCTCCTAGCAGAGTCGAGGCCGAGCCGAGCCTCAAGTTTTGTGTCCACCCCTAGCTCTAGGCCTCCAATCACGATAGCAATGGACATACGAACAAACGATGTACGACCCATCCTGGACAGGAACAAAGGTAAGGGCTCTTTTGCAGTACCATGTGATATGTGATATGGTGGAAGATCAAAACGGTCTAAAAGTATTATCTGCGGCACCCACACGATAAAGTGGAACAAACTTTTTTTAAGAGACACGCAAGAATCAAATCTCTTTCCGATTAAATATGGAAGAAAGAAAGTTTGTATAGTGGCCTTGTAAAGAAAACAATACTTAAATATAAGGGTTTGTGGCTATCGACGCATGGATTTTAAAGGCCTATGATCACATCACACATACCAAGACAATATAAATCTATAACCTAATTAATTAGGCCTTGCATGACTTCATACACATATAAAGATAGTAGCATGTGCATGTTACTAGTCTAAGTTAATTACCACTATGACTGGTCTTATATATACTCCCTTCGTCCAATAAATAATATTAATTTTTTTCTAGATTTGCATATATCTATATACTAAAATGCGTCTAAAACTCTAGATACATACGAATTTAAAAAAATATATGCAAACATTCTTATTCAAGTCGGAGGGGGTATATTAATTAAAAGTTGGCGGGGGGAAATAGTAAAAGTGGTTATCATAAAACAGATCTTCGTTGTGAGTGGTGATGGCAGCATTATATAACACCTGATTAGTTATCATGATTATGGTGGATCTATTATGTTATTTGCAAGTGCCTCAAGTAATGGTAATATATATACTCATAGGTTGGGGCACACCGACACTTAAAAAGAATGTTCCACTAGCTATATAAAGATGTGTAAGTATGTACTCACACACCCTGCTTTAGTTAATGGAGCTTATTGCCCTTCTCTTGTGTGGCCTCCTGCTAGTGCTAGCTGTCCTCCGGCGTACTAGCACTAGGCGTGGCCGTGCTCCTCAAGCTCCGGCTGTCCTCCTGCAGAAGATCAGAGACCCCGCCGTCGTCCACCGCGCTCTGGTCGACAACGCAAATGAATTCTCCAACCGCCCGCCCGCGCGCTTGCACGTGGCCCTGGTCAGAAAGCGCCAGGGCCAGCGGAACGAGAACCTCAACTCCGTGGCGCACGGCCCGCACTGGCGCGCTCTCCGGTGCAACCTCACCGCCGGGACCCTCCACCCGTCGCGCCTCGGGTGCCTCGCGCCGCTGCAGCGGGAGGCCATCCAGGATCTCATCGCCACCTTATCGTCCAAGTCCAAGGGCGCCGTCACCGAGTTGCACGCACACCTCTATGGCGCCGTGTTCTCGGTGGTCGCGCGCCTGTGCTTCGGCGACGGAGTCGACGACCGCGACGTGCGCGCCATGTGCCGCGTGATAAAGGATTTGCAGCTCTCCATTGGGGTGGTCAGGCCCTTCTCGCCCTCTGGCTCCGTGCTGGACAAGCTCGTGGAGTGGAGGAGGCTGCGCCGGCTGTTCGCCATCAACGCCCGGCTTACTGAGATGTTCCTGCCTTTCATCAAGGCACGGCCGTCTCCGTGTGACAACGGTGGCCGTCGTCCATACGTGGACTCGCTCGTCGACCTCCGCATCCCCAGCAACGAGGACGAACACACGGCAACAGCAAACTCGGACGACGTCGACTGTGGGCGGCGCGCTCTTCGGGACGACGAGATTGTGAACCTCATCAAAGAGTTCCTCGGTGCCGGAACAGGGACTGTCGCGGTGTGCCTCGAGTGGGCCCTCGCCCACCTCGTCGACAGGCCGGAGGTCCAGAGAAGGCTCCGTCGCGAGGTCGACGCCGAGGCAGCCGCGGTGTCCCGTGCCGGTGCAGGCATGCCTTACCTTCACGCCGTGGTGCTCGAGACCCTCCGCATGCACCCACCCCTACCGGTCTTACCGCGCCATGTCCAATCCGACGCCGCCGCCGGGGTGCTCGGGCTGTCGGCCAGCGACTTGTATGTGAATTTCGCTGTGGCGGACATCGGTAGGGACGGCAGGACGTGGACGAATCCCGACGAGTTCCAGCCCGAGCGGTTACTGGCCGGCGGCGAGGCGGACGGCGTCGGCCCTCTGCCGGGGCCCAAGGGGATAAGGATGATGCCGTTCGGCGCGGGGCATAGGTTCTGCCCGGGCGTCGGGATGGCAATGGTGAACATCAAGTGCTTCTTGGCCGCCCTAGTGCGCGAGTTCGACTGGGCGCCGCCGTCAGCTGGCGGCGGGGTTGACCTCACGGAGCTGGATGGGTTCTTCAAGGTGATGAAGACGCCACTCTCGGCGCGTGCCACGCCACGCAATCAAGGAGATTGACATGGTAGTGGCTGCCTCGTCCAACCATCACACGTGGGAAAGGAGATAACATGGTGCGCACAAAGTTGCCCAAGCATTCCACATGTGAAAGTTGGCACTCGTACCTCCATACTAAGTTTATCAACACCTATGATATAAAATAAATCACCCTGGAAATATAATATATGTGATCTATTGTCATTGATTTGAGATTGTAATTGTTCATATATTCTTGTCTAAAACAATGGTCATACTTAGAAGCCGTTGATTTCTGATTAAATTTAGGTGCAAGATTTATCCATTGAAATTTGAAACGGACTGAGTGTGTGTGAGAGTTGGAGATAAGTCACATAACAATATGTATAGCCAGCTCCAGGCATATTTCTTCTCAAACTTCCTAGTCTTTGTATGTTTGAAATTTTACCCATCCTGTTTTATGTGGTTTAATGCACAATAAAAAATTGACAGATATCAGTTGACTTAAGCAAGAAACCTGGGTCCTTGGAGTCAGCTGAACGTGCCTACGGTGGTCACCGATGGCGTCAGCATGCCGGATTTCACCACCTCGTCGCCCAGTATACCCATCCCTAGCAATTAAATTGCCTCCATAGGAATTGAGAGTAGGAGTAGCATAGCAGAAAACCAAATCGAAGTTTAAAATAAGAAGAAATTAATTTCCAGGTGCTCCGGAAGACCGCTCGTCGTGCCTATGCTCTTCCTCGTGCCCGTTGGCGCTGGCCGCCTTTGGCTGCGGGAGGTGGGAGGCCGGACCACCACTCCCTCCTTGGACATCCGCCGCAGCATGCAACCCATGGCCAGAGTGCCCTCCGCACAAAGCCTCTCCCATCTAAATCCTCCTCTTCTCCTCTCAAATTTCCCCTTACCACAGAGATCTGCAGGGCTCGGGGGCGATGAGACAGACGGTTGGAGACCAAGCGTTGTCGCCTCCTTCCCTTCTCGCCACACTCCGGCCAGGAGGAAGGGTTAGGGTGGACATAGCTGGAGTAGCGGAGGCCGGAGCAGAGTTTGTCGGGACAGGGGCGATGTCCATGGCGGCGGAGGGACGACGGATGCGGGAGGTCGGCCGGTCCTGGCGGTAAGAAGAAGCACGGGGGGCATACGTGGACTGCGGTCATCTGCCTCGCTGGAGGAGAAAGAGGACGGGAGGGCAGAAGCGGTTACTTGCAGCGACGCGACTCCGGGTGGAGTCGGACCCCATGGGCGGTGCATCCCTGTACTAGTTGAATGCCCATGCGTTGCTACGGTCTTCTTAATTTTCATTTGATAAGCATAAAAAATAACACATGAAAATCCACATTTACTATTCCCTTTGTTCATAATTACATTGCGTTTAGGGTTTAGTTAAAACCAAATTTTGTAAAGCTTAATCAAAAACTTATGAAAAAAATGGAACATCTACAATGTAAAAGATTTATCTAGAAAATGATTAATCAAATGGCAGAGAATAATTTCTAGCAAAAGTACCCGTACATTGCAATGGTTATAAAATAATTCAATATGTGCTCACATGTAGAGTTCGCAGCATAGAAAACAAAAAATTTCCTACGATGGGAACTATGTACCAAGATCTATCTACTAGATACAAACAACGGGCGGAAGTATATCCGTAGAGAACATACCTTTAAAGACCGATAAAGCTTAACGAGTTCAACTCGTGGTTGATGTAGACGATCTCTTGCCGATCTCAAGATCGAGAGGAAGTCCTAGCGCCGCAAAGCAGCAGCGCATCCGTGCTCGCACACACGTACAAGACACCGGGCAACCTCCGCCTCCTCGCTCTAGCGATGCAGCGGAAGCACAACCCTTTCTTGCCGAATAGCCACCGGGAACATGTATCTCGCTAGTCTGAGACCATGGGGGATAAATTCTAGAGGGGGAGAGAGATCTTTCACGAGGAGGTGTGAGAGACAAGTGAGAGGAGGGGCTCCTTTTATAGGAGGGGGGGCACCCAAGGGGGTGGCCGCCGTCCATGGGGGCTGCCCACTACCCTCCTTCATTCATGTGGGTGGACACTCCACTCACAAAATGGCCCTTCAATTTTCTCCACTAAAAAATCCACTCAAATTCCCATTAAATTTCCACCGAATTTAATGCAAACTCTCATTAAATGAAACTCTTTTATTTTATTAAGAATTTTGTCAATTACTTTAATGACAAACATTCACAAATAACCCCTTGCTATAATTCCATTTCACATGCATAACCACTTTATGCAATTTCATCCGAAAACCTATTTCGGTATCTAGTGAAATAAATTCCTGCGCTTGTTTATTCTTTCGGCATGAAACATTTGCTCCAACTGGATGCCAGTGTCCCTTAAGTGTGTCACCCTACGGTTCGCGAATAATGCGGACATGATCGAGACCCTTCTCCGATCAATAATCAGTAGCGGGACCTGGAGATCCATACTGACTCCCACACATTCAACGATGACTTTTCCTGTGATCGTCGGAACCTTTTACGCTTGTATCTTAATCCCTTTGTTTCACGATATATTACATGTCCGAGATTCGATCATTGGTATCTCCATACCTAGTTTGATCTCGTTACTGACATGCACTCTTTTCTCGTTCCCGTGATATAACATTCTAGTGATCAAATCACTTGCTTGCAAGCTAACCAATGTGATATCACCGAGAGGGCCCATAGCATATCTATCCGTCATCGGGATGAACAAATTCCACTCTTGATCCATGATTCTCAACATAGCACTTTAGTAGCTTTGAAGCCATCTTTATAATCACCCAGTTACGGAGTGACGTTTAATGTCAACAAGAAACTCTTCCGGTGTTAGTGATTGGCATGATCTCATGGTCTAAGGATTAGGATTACTTCGTAGTTTGTTTATAGCAATATAAAATCAATGACTTTGATCGTAATGCTATACTTAACAACATCCAATGTCTATGATCAGGAAACTATGATCATCTTGTTAATCAACGAACTAGTTTATGAGAGAGGCATAACTAGGAACTTTCTGTTTGTTTATTAAACACACATGTATTAACGTTTCCGTATTAATACAATTATAGCATGCAAAATAAACATCTATCATATACTTGGAATACATATAATAAATATTTTATTATTGCCTCTCAGGGCATATTCCTTTCAGTCTCCTACTTGCACTAGAGACAATAATCTAGTTACATTGTGATGTATCTAACACCCATGGAGTTCTGGTGTAGATCATGTTTTGCTCTAGGGAGAGTTTTAGTCAATGGATCTGCTACATTGAGATCCGTATGTACTTTACAAATCTTTATATCTCCATCCTTGACATGCTCGCGGATGGAGTGAAACCGGCGCTTAATATGCTTAGAATTCTTGTGAGACCTTGGCTCTTTGGCATTGGCAATGGCACCATTGTTGTCACAATAGATCACCATTGGGTCCAACGCGTTTGCAACCACACCTAGTTCGGATATGAACTCCTTCATCCAAACTGCTTCCTGAGCCGCTTCTGAAGCAGCAACATATTCGGCCTCCGTTGTTGATCCTGCCACCACAGGTTGTTTGGAGCTCCTCCAACTAACCGCTCCGCCATTCATGAGAAATACGTATCCGGATTGAGACTTAGAGTCATCCGGATCGGTGTCAAAGCTAGCGTCGACATAACACTTAGCGACGAGCTCTTCTTCACCTTCGTATACAAGAAACATATCCTTAGTTCTTCGTAAGTACTTAAGGATATTATTGACCGCTTTCCAGTGTTCTGAACCTGGATCCGATTGGTATCTACTAGTCAAACTAATAGCATGTGCCACATCCGGTCTTGTACATAGCATGGCGTATATTATAGAGCCTATGGCTGAAGCATAGGGGACCTTGTCCATTATCTCTCTTTCTTCCGCTGTAGCCGGACTTTGAGTCTTACTCAATGTCGTGCCTTGTGTCATAGGTAAGAACCCTTTCTTACTATCTTCCATTTTAAACTTGTTTAAAATCTTATCAAGGTATGTACTTTGCGATAGCCCTATTAGGCGCCTAGATCTATCTCTATAGATCTTTATGTCTAATATGTATGACGCTTCACCTAGTTCTTTCATTGAAAATTTGTTGTTTAGATAACTTTTAACACTGTTTAAAAGATCTATATCATTTCCGATCAATAATATGTCATCCACATATAATATCAGAAATGCCACATTGCTCCCACTCACTTTCTTGTAAATACAAGCTTCTCCATAAGTTTGGAAAAATCCAAACTCTTTGATCACCTCATCAAAGCGGAGATTCCAACTTTGTGATGCTTGCTTCAATCCATAGATGGATCGCTGAAGCTTGCACATCTTGTTAGCATCCTTAGGATCGACAAAACCCTTTGGTTGTATCATATACAACTCTTCTTCAATATTACCATTGAGAAACACGGTTTTGACATCCATCTGCCATATCTCATAATCGAAATATGCAGCAATTGCTAACATAATCCTAACTGACTTTAGCATCGCTACGAGAGAGAATGTCTCATCGTAGTCAACTCCTTGAATTTGTCGAAACCCCTTTGCGACAAGTCGAGCTTTATAGACGGTTATATTACCATCAGCATTAGTTTTCCTTTTGAAAATCCATTTGTTCTCCACGGCCTTTCGGTCGTGAGGTAAGTCCACCAAGTTCCAAACTTGATTTTCATACATGGATTCCATCTCGGATTTCATGGCTTCTAACCATTTGTTGGAATCCGGGATCATCATCGCTTCTTCATATGTCACAGGGTCATCATTTTCATCAACCATGAAATTCATGACAGGATTTCCGTACAGCTCGGGAGCTGCACGCGTCCTGCTTGACCTTCGAGGTTCGGTAGTACTCTCTTTCGGAGTTTCATGATCATTATCATTAGTTCCCTCTTCAACAGGTGGAGCCAACTCCGGAACAACTTCCGGCGCTGTGCTACTCGCCATACTTTGAAGAGAAGGTTCAATAACCTCTTCGAGTTCTACCTTCCGACTACTCACACCTTTCGCGAGAAACTCCTTCTCTAGAAAGGATCCATTCTTGGCAACAAAAACCTTGCCCTCGGATCTGTGATAGAAGGCATACCCAATAGTTTCCTTAGGGTAACCTATGAAGACGCATTTTTCCGCTTTGGGTTCGAGTTTATCCGGTTGAAGTTTCTTCACATAAACATCGCATCCCCAAACTTTAAGAAATGACAGCTTAGTTTTGTTTCCAAACCACAATTCATACGGTGTCTTTTCAACGGATGGTGCCCGATTTAAAGTGAATGCAGCAGTTTCTAGTGCATAGCCCCAAAATGACAACGGCAAGTCCGTCAGAGACATCATAGATCGAACCATATCTAATAAAGTACGATTACGACGTTCCGACACACCATTTCGCTGTGGTGTTCCGGCAGGTGTGAGTTGTGAAACAATTCCACACTCTTTCATGTGAGTGCTAAACTCGTAACTTAGATACTCACCTCCACGGTCGGACCATAGAAATTTGATCTTTATATTACGATGATTTTCCACTTCATTCTGAAACTTCCTAGTCTTTGTATGTTTGAAATTTTACCCGTCCTGTTTTGTGTGGTTTAATGCACAATAAAAAATTGACAGATATCAGTTGACTTAAGCAAGAAACCTGGGTCCTTGGGGTCAACTGAACGTGCCTACGGTGGTCACCGATGGCGTCAGCATGCCGGATTTCACCACCTCGTCGCCCAGTATACCCATCCCTAGCAATTAAATTGCCTCCATAGGAATTGAGAGTAGGAGTAGCATAGCAGAAAACCAAATCGAAGTTTAAAATAAGAAGAAATTAATTTCCAGGTGCTCCGGAAGACCGCTCGTCGTGCCTATGCTCTTCCTCGTGCCCGTTTGGCGCTGGCCGCCTTTGGCTGCGGGAGGTGGGAGGCCGGACCACCACTCCCTCCTTGGCCATCCGCCGCAGCACGCAACACATGGCCAGAGTGCCCTCCGCACAAAGCCTCTCCCATCTAAATCCTCCTCTTCTCCTCTCAAACTTTCCCTTACCAAAGAGATCTGCAGGGCTCGGGGGCGATGAGACGGACGGTTGGAGACCAAGCGTTGTCGCCTCCTTCCCTTCTCGCCACACTCTGGCCAGGAGGAAGGGTTAGGGTGGACATAGCTGGCGTAGCGGAGGCTGGAGCAGAGTTTGTCGGGACAGGGGCGATGTCCATGGCGGCGAAGGGACGACGGATGCGGGAGGTCGGCCGGTCCTGGCGGTAAGAAGAAGCATGGGGGGCATACGTGGACTGCGGTCATCTGCCTCGCTGGAGGAGAAAGAGGACGAGAGGGCAGAAGCGGTTACCTGCAGCGGCGCGACTCCGGGCGGAGCCGGACCCCATGGGCGGTGCATCCCTGTTGGCAGAGAAGAAAGACAAACGAGATTTGATTGAAGTGGCAATGTCTGTAATATAACCGAACGACTAGAGGTTGAAAACGTATTTTTGGTGAACGGAAACGTATTTGACTAACCTAAATCAAGAAAAATTAGTAGATATACTAGCAGAGTGCCCGTGCGTTGCCACGGCTTCTTAATTACATAGATGAATGTTATTTGCATAATATAATAACTATATAAACACGGATCTTTAGACCTTGTTGGTTTAGGCTCTAGAAGGCCGGGATTGACTTGGGTTACGGTCCAATCCACATCGTCCTTCCCGCCGAGGCAAAAATTCGAGAAACATGGAGTATTCGTCTATTTCTGCATAGTATTTTTTTGTTTGGCCAATCCATTCCATTTACATAGTCTTGGGATGGAAATAAATAATCGTCAATTGACCCTCGGAACGATTCCAGAATGGCAAAGATGGGCGAGATGAACGTAGCGACATCGACCCCGACGATCTAGGTTGCTTAAACAAACAGGTTTGTTTTCGAGGGGTTAGGAGGGATTAGTGAAACATGGATTTGGTGATGGTGCGGTATCAAATCAATTTAAGCCTAGATCAATTCTACCACGTCTGGTTTCATTCCCCACAAAACGTACGAGGCCTTAATCCTTGCACATGTGAATTAGAAGCATGTGGAAATTCACGAGTATAAAGAAAATATCTTATAGCAAAGATATTATAATTCTTCTTTTACCAAATTTATTTGAGCAATCGCTAAGTAGACACCGTATGCATAGAAAGCAGGGGTCAAATGACTTATGTTTGAAACAAAGGCATTTTTTTATTCATTGATGAAGAATGATAAACAAAGTAAGATCAAACAATTTGTTCATTATTGGATGTACTCCTTGACGTGCTTTAGATATCCGTTCAACATCACTAATGTTTTCTTTAGCTTCATTTGTATGGTACTTGAGCAGGTATACAGAAAACGGAAACTTTCTTCGTCAGCTCATAACCATGTAATTAGCTACAACATGAAAAATCATGTGAAAACCGTAAGAATGTGCAACGTCGAATCCTCAGTGTTCAAATAATGATGAAGCTTAGATTAACAACTCTGATTTTCTTATACCAGAAAACCTTTGTATTTCATAGCAGTAAAAAGTACACTAATACTACTACAATAATCCCCATCAGTCACTCTAGTGAGTACACAAATCCACCTTGGGTATGTACTTAGCTGGTGCGCTCAACTGAGCACGCTTAGAAGTGCTGCGTGAGAAGAACAGTGACATGATACTTGTAAGACCATCTCCACTTGTTGGCCGAACTCAGGCCGAAATCCGGACCAAAATTTGGTCGGACGGCGCAAGTTTTCGGCCTGAGTACGCCTAGTTTTCCACTCGCGTACTTAGGCCGAGTTCCCGGGTCGCCTGTTTCCGCTCAAATTCGTCTCAAGTTTGTTCAAGTTTTGGCATAGTTCGTCATACAATAAATACAGAACACTTTAAGACCAAAGTTCGGTGAAATTTTAAACAGAGTTCGGCGTAAATGTAAACATAGTTCGGCCTGCAATAAAAGTACAACATATTTCGGTCAAGTTTGGCCAGTTCATGCTCAGCATCTACGTCGTGTTGCCCCTGCGTATCCATAGGTGCTCGACAAGATCATCCTGCAGCTGTTGATGCATCGCCGGACCTCGGATCTCCTGACGCATTGCGATGAATGCAGCCCATGTTGAAGGCACCTGATGATCAGGCTCGGCAAGAGGACCCTGTCTGTAGTATGGCTCGTCCCCCTCGAGCAAACTCATTGGATACTTCCTCTCATCCTCAATGATCATGCTGTGCAAGGTCACACAACAGTTCATCACTTCCCACATCTGATCTTTCGACCAGGTCATAGCAGGGAACCGGACAACTGCAAACCTTTGCTGGAGCACACCAAATGCCCGCTCCACGTCCTTCCCGCAAGCTTCCTGTTCCTTGGCAAAGTGAGAATGCTTGGGGAGCATTGGGCTTGAGATAGTCTTCACAAATGTTGGCCATCTTGGATAGATGCCATCTGCTAGATAGTATCCCTTGTTGTAATGGTGTCCACAGATCTCAAATTTCACAGGGGGATCATGACCCTCAACAAGCTTGGAAAATACAGTTGAGGAGTTGAGGACGTTGATGTCGTTGTTCGATCCTGCCATGCCAAAGAAGGAGTACCAGATCCAAAGATCATGTGTAGCAACTGCCTCTAGTATCACAGTGCATCCTCCTTTGTGGCCTTTGTACATTCCTTGCCATTCAAATGGACAGTTCTTTCACTCCCAATGCACGCAATATATGCTTCCAAGCATACTGGGAAATCCTCTACTTTCATTGACTGCGAGGATCCGAGCAGTGTCTTCAGCAGTGGGTGATCTCAAGTACTCTTTCCCGAACACTGCAATCACTGCCCTGCAGAACTGTTGCCTGCCAAAACCCACCGGCGAGCAGCGACGGGCAACACGGAGAGCCGGGAGGCTCCCAGAACTGCTGGTGGGCCCTGGTCCCTCGGGCAACGGCCCGCAAAACTCCGGCACACGTCCTGGCTGGTTCGAGGGCGTGCCACCTGACCTATACCTGATCAGGAAGGTGAAAGATTGCTTCGATTGGTTTCCTGCATGGCAAACAAACATACGTAAAATTCAAGCCGTGACCGGCTTTCAGGTTTCCCTGTGAATCGGCTCTTGGAGCCGATTATCCCATGGTTCTGCATTAGATCTATGATAACATGGGGTTTTGCTTCATCAATACAAGTTAAATCGATCTACGACAGTTTAACGTTTTCACCACGTAATTGGAACATCCTACACGTAATTGAGCCTGGTAAATACAAAAGATGATAGAAAACTAACCCTAGAGAAGGCCTAACAACCGACGTAAAGTCAATTCCCGGAACAACTCCTCTCGAATTAGCAAACCATATCTTTACGTACTACTGGATCGTTCAACCCGTTTGCAAGGCCTGACCACGTGGATATCAAACTAAACCTTGAAAAACAAGGCAAAACTATAACAGATCGAATCGACGGAATAAAGATCAAGCAAGATGCTACCCTTACACCCCGAACAGGTGCAAAGGCAGCGAGATAAGCAAAGGCAGCATAGCTAAGCAATCATAGCGAAAAGTACCGATGCTAGCCTAAACAAATCTATGATAAAAGTATTACTCGCCATCAACAAGGCTTCAGTACGAGTAACACCAAATAACGCATAAGTAGATACTGCCTAGATCGCAAGATGCAATCTAGGCAGCATGACACTTACCCGAGAAAAACCCTAAAAACAAGGGGTGGCGATGCGCCGAGATTGTGTTTGTTGTGAACGTGATCGTCCTCCTTTCTCAATAACCTTAGGTACATATTTATAGTCCGGAGACTTTCTATCTTTGGAATAAACCTAGCAATCCTATCTCTTTACTTAAACCGAAACGTAACCTACTACAATATAAGATACACGAGCAATTTAGCCCAAATCCACGCACAAGGCCGATTCAACAACACGTTGCATATATGTATCTTCCAAGCCCATCTTGATTACGGCCCATCTCCTCCTTTGGCCAAAATATGGCGATAACACATGCCCCCCTGGTTTTGGCAATAATAATTCCAAAACCACTCTATTGATGTTTTTTCTTCTTCCCTTCTCCTTTTTTTTGTATCGGGTTACGCGTTGCAGAGCAGAATCGTCACGCCACCCCCTCATCATGATGCCCTGTCTTCTCAACTCCTCCGCAGTGCATGATTTGACCGTTTTGGCACCACATTATGGAAACTGCTATGGCATTGAACCGTCTTCCACTATTCCCCTTATTTAAATTCATCTGAGTAGTTTGCAGCCCCCATCTTCCTCCCTTAGCCAAAAAACCCTCTTCCTCCGCCGAAAAAACCCTCTTTCTCCGCCATGGCCTCCTCTTCTTCCTCCGAATCATCCGCCCTTTCCTCCCAATCTTCCAACACGATGAGCGACCGAGAGCCGACGCCGGAGCACCCGCCAATGGCGGCGTACGAGGCTCTCGCCCCACATTGGTGGGACGAGAGGGGCTGGGACTTCGCCGCCTGGTCGAAGGACGACGAGTCCCTGACTGACGGCGAGGAGGGCCTCCAGTTCCTTGTCGACGGGGAACTGGAGGTGGAGAGCTCCGACGACGCCTGGTCCTGGGATGGCGTCGAATCCTCCGACGAGGAGGAGGAAGCGGAGGAGGACACCTCCTCCGAGGAATACCCACCGGTGAAGCGCTTCCGCGCCGGGTCCAGCGAGGACACCGAAGACGACGACGAGGACGAGGAGGCCCCCGCTGACCTCCTCAGCAGCAGCGACGAAGACGACGCCGGCAGCAGCGCTGATAACAGCGAGGACGACGACGGCGAGGACAGCGGCGACGACACCGGCCTCTAGATTAGGAACTAGTAGTAGTAGCACTTAGCAGTAGATTCCCTTTTGTAAGCAATCGGCTCCATTGTAAATAATCGTCTTTTGAATCAACAAAGATTGCTTTTCCAATTCGCCTTTTGCCGATAGTCAAAATAAGTCAACGCTCCAGAAGCCGATAGCAATGTATCGGCTTTCACCATACTACGCTCATTTGGTCAACCAAGTCAAAGCCCAACGAGCCGATGGTAACACATCGACTTTCCCCACAAACATTGACAAGGTCAAATTTGGTCGCATATTTAGATAAATCTGAACGGCCACTCTCCAACTTCAAACGGTAACCTGCGACCTTCTTCAAAAAGGCTAGACCAGATCTCCAATTTCCTCACCGCATAGATCGAGCTTACCGCGACAAGCACCCTCGATCCCCAATCGCATAAATCCATCTCCGCCGGCAAACAAGATGGCGGAATCGTCCAATATCAACGCAGCGGTCTCTGGTCTGAAGGTACGCCTGCTCCTCGTAGTCTGAACACGGCGCTAGAATTAATAGCAAACACCTGAATTAATGCTTTATTCCACCGTTAAATTTTTAGGTTTCAGACATCCTGCTGCCGCATCCTTCTCTCCCAAATTCTCTCTGTCTTGGCCCCCGGACAGAATCTAGTCCTGCCCATCTGATCTCTTGCGAGGCAAACAGAATCCCCTTCGCGAGCCAAAACCTAGATTTGAATTCTTGGGCCGACTGCTTGCGAGCCTGGCCTAATCCTCCTGAACATTGGGTCTCTTGGTTCATCAGGGTAGCCAAAACTTACCAATCTCAATGGGAAACCACAGGAATAGCTGACGCCTTGCATTTGTCATTGTCTCCCCTGGAGAAACATGAAAATCTTCTAAAAACCATCGGCTATTTCTGGTCCGATGCTCTGAACTGCTTCATGTTTGGTCATGGCCCCATGACACCAACTCTGTTAGACGTGGTGATGATTACTGGTCTGGACGTTACATCACCCAGCCCCTCTGCTTTTAAGCTGACAAAGGTCCCCTACAAGCTTTCTTCCAAAACAGAGTGCACGAACTGGGGTGCCTATCTTCAAAAACACATGAAAACTAAAGGCCCTGTCACAGAGAAAGAACACACGGCTTTCCTTAACTTCTGGCTGGAACATTTCATATTCTGTGGTCCTTCTCTGGCTCCGACCAAAAATTACCTCTCCTTGGCCTACGAACTTGCCAAAGGCACTCAACTTAGCATCGGCAAACTGTTCCTTGGAGAAGTCTATCGATATCTCCAGTTGATGTCTGTCAAATTATTCTCTGGACTAGCAGTCAAAACAGGAGGTCCTTGGTGGTTCATTCAACTATGGGCCCAGCTGTATTTCCAAAATCATGTCCCAAACTTCCCCCTTTTGGCGAGTTGCACCTTTCCAAATGTCAAAGGGAAGCAGATCCGATGCACCAGCTATGGCCAAGCTCTGTACAGACTGCCAGGTAGCAAACTGATCCCTCAGGAAGCATCCAAATGGTTCAGCATTTTCTTCCAAGGCCTGGATAATCCTATCTTCTTTCCTTATACGGAAGAATCGGAACATTATGAAAATCCACTCTCCTTCAGGCTAGACAACTTTGCCGATGACACCAGCACTCGGCAACTGTTTTCTACTGTGATCCGTCCCTGCTTTCTTCCAGTTGGCATGAGCACATCTAATAGAATAATCAAGCCTGGATATGAATTCTACCAGCCAGTCGTAGTGGCTCGGCAATTTGTCCTTGGGAAAGTACCTCCCCATTTCTTTCTCCACCATCTTACAGAGAGCAGAGCTGACCTGCCCGATCCTCTCACCAGTCAAAGGTGTTACTCCTTCTTCGATGCTCTAACCATCCCAATTCCCAACAACCTCATTTTCACTTCATCAACCGATGGTTTTGAGAACTGGTGGGCGATGTGGAAGACTCATGCTTTCAGAAGAGCTCTGGGACCGTTGCTGAAACAGCTCGATGCTGACTATGATATCCCCGTAGAACAGGTACTATTACTTGTAAATTTTCTTGATGCAGTTCCCAAATGATCCTTCCAATAACCCGCTCTGTCTCCTTGCAGCAACAAGATAGTCCTGAACCTACACACGATGATGGTTCCCCCTTCGAATTCTTCCCACCAGCTCCTGTGGTCCTTTTCTGCAAAAATTCGCCACCGTTTAAAAAGGTCGTGATGCAGAACCAGCCGATACTACCACAATCGGCTTCCAAGATCCAAGCCACTTCTGGGCCTGCCGCCTCTCGAGTTCCAACTAAAACAAGAACGGTGGTGAGGAAGGTAGCTGCCAGGAAGACCCTGAGGCGCCGGAGCCCTTCTCCAGAAAGCTCGCATGTACGCTGATCCATGCCTTGGTTGATCTTTTTCATCCTCGCAAACACGCTTGTGTTTACTAGCTCCCCTTTTCTTACAGGCTTCCGTCGAAGACACCTCCAGTGAGAACACACCATCTAATCGAGGAGAATTAGGTCCAACAGACTCCGATAGGACCATCACCCCGAGCCAGCCAGATTTGCCACAATCGGCTCCCAGGAAAAGGCCAGTTCCTGAACCTGCTTCCCCCCGAGCATCAGTCGAGGCGGGGCCAGTCGTGAGCCCCAAAAGGGCTCGCAAGGAACTGCAAACTTCTTCGTCGAGCCAGGAGGTTTCGCAACATCACCCTCCATGCTCTTACCAATTGTTTTATCTGCCGATTCATCACTATTTACATCGGCAAGCACCTTCCATGCAGGCGATTGACACTCCTAGTGGGAAAGCCGGGGAAGCGCCGATGCCTGTCGCAAGGCCGGATCTAGTAATCCCTGAAGGTGAAACTGAAACGGCTACCACTTTGGCCAAGACCCCAGCAACAACACACAAGCCGATGGTCTCGTCATCTGCTATCCCCTTGACCTTAGGAGAGGTACGTTCGCTTCGTTCGGCTCTTCCTTCTGTGTTGGACGCATACTGATGCCATTTCGGTCTGCCAGGGTTGTGATATCTCAGGTCTGCTAACGTTCGACCCTGAAACCATCGAACCAGCTCTCCCTGCTGCTGACGATGAACCACGAGCAAAGGCTGTTCTACCTCAATTCCAGCATCTCAAAGCCTTGCTGTCCTCCCCGATCGAGAAGTTGATCGAGGGCTCTGAAGAGGTGCAGAGTGTTCTTGCTGAAATCCAGGACCATCTTCCAGTAGCACTGCAGGTGAAGCTTTGGCCAGTTGTAACTCTGTCTTTCTACGGGTCAAGGGTGAAGTTGGCTCGCGAGAGGATTAATCTGCGCCGCGCCCAACTCCCACTGAAGGCCAACATTGCAGACAAATGTCAGCAGCTCAACGAGAAAAAGGCGTCTCTAGATGCCAAAACTGACACCTCTGCAGCACCGCCGAGCTCGCATCCTTGAAAAAGGAACTGGGGGATCTTGAAGAGAAGGTCCGGGCGACTAAACAGCTCATCCGTGACAAAGAAGCATTCATCGCCCGCTCCCAAGACGAAGCAGAAGGTCTCAAAGTTCAGCTGAAGACTGATCTGGCAGAAATACGTGCCCTGAACAAGCAGCTAGTGACGGGCAAGGACGAAGACGACGAAGCCGAGATCGCCGAGGTGGATCGTGTACGTGCTGACGCCATCCACGCCTTCGAGGCATTCCTTCAGTAGCTTCTTCGCGTATACTGACACCTGCTCGTAGCAGTTTGAACCTCTAGAGTCGATGGCTGTGCATCGGCTGTATTTTTTTTTATTGGCCGATTTCATGTATCGGCCCCCATATTTCACTGTCCATCATCCCACATGCTTGGGAAATATTTCTTGAGGTGTTGACCGTTGACAGCCACTGGGAATTTTACGCCATCCAGCTCCTCAAGCATATACGCGTTTCCCCTTAAAACTTGATCGACCCTGTATGGTCCGTGCCAATTTGGAGACCATTTACCATATGCTGCATCCTTAGTCCCCAGTGGCAACACAGCTTCCCATACCATATCGCCAACGTGGAACTCCTTCGGTCTCACCTTTTTATTATATGCACGAACTACCTTGGCCTTGTTCTCTTTGATTTTCTCAAGCGACCACAGCCTAAGCTCAGTTAAATCCTCAACACTGTCACTCATCAGGGCCGTATATTCTTCAGTCGTTAGATCGTTCTGAAAGGTGACACGCCTCGATCCAGCCGTAATTTCCCAGGGCAATACGGCTTCTTGTCCATAGACTAGATGGTATGGCGAGGTTTTTATCGCTCCATGACATGACATGCGATAAGCCCATAAAGCCTCTGACAAAACCTCGTGCCAACGCCTAGGGTGCTCATCGATCTTCCTCTTGATCAGCTTGATAAGGCTCTGGTTGGACGCTTCAGCTTGCCCATTTGCTTGAGCATAGTACGGAGATGATCGGATCAGCTTAATTCCCGTGTCCTCACAGAACTCTCTAAACTCGTAAGAAGTGAAGACCGAACCTCCATCGGTCGTGATCGTTTGGGGGATCCCGAATCTATGAATAACATGTTCTTTCACAAAATCGATAACATCCTTTGAGCTCACTGACTTCATAGGGACGACTTCAACCCATTTAGTGAAATAATCCGTAATGGCCAAAATCCACATGTGGCCTTTGCTTGATGGAGGATTGATCTTGCCAATCATATCCATGCCCCAACCTCGGAATGGCCAAGGTTTGATGATGGGGTTCATTGCTGACGCGGGCACCATCTGAATTTTTCCAAATTTCTGACATGCTTGACACCCTTTGTAGTACTTAAAACAGTCCTCAAGCATGGTGGGCCAATAAAACCCTGATCGCCTGATCAACCATTTCATCTTGTGAGCCGATTGGTGAGTTCCACAGGCGCCTTCGTGTACCTCGTGCAGGAGCCGATTGGCCTCGGTTGACCCTAGACATTTGAGCAACAACCCTTCCAGAGTCCTGTAGAACATGTCGTCCCCGATAAGCACGTACTTCATGGCCTTGTACCTTATCCGTTTAGGTGCCCCCCGAGCCGAATCTTTCAAGTAATTGAAGATATCGGCTCTCCAGTCGTCCGTCTCCAGGAACTGAACTTGAACATCAGTTCCCTCTGCTACGTCCTTGTAGCCTGAAGCCATTTGTGCGAGATCATTTGCCTCTGTATTCTGCGATCGCGGGATCCAGTTAAAGTTTATATACCAGAACTGTGCCATGAGCTCACGGCATTGCAACCATAATGGGAAGAGCGACTCGCTCTCACACTTGTATTCCTCCGTGAGCTGGGAAATCACCAATTTGGAGTCTCCAAAAATTTCCACTGCCTCTGCCCCAGCTTCTATGAGCAACTCCATTCCCTTGCGTATCGCCTCATACTCGGCGACGTTGTTGGTGCACGGGGTAGCTAGCCTGATGGAGAAGGAATATGTTGCCCCCCGGGGCGACACGAGTAGAATGCCAATGCCGCAACCATCATCACAAACCGATCCATCGAAAAACACAACCCACGCTCGTATAGACAGCGCTGCTATATCAGTGTTGATCCTTTCAGCAATAAGGTCGGCTAATGCCTGACCCTTAACCGCTTTCGCAGGTTGGTACCGGATGTCAAATTCCGATAATGCAAACATCCATTTGCCGAGTCGGCCTTTCAACATAGGAGCCGACAGCATGTGCTTTATGACATCTGATTTGCATATAATGATAATCTCTGCCGAGAGCAAGATGTGGCGCAGCTTGGTGCAGGTGAAAAACAGGCAGAGGCACAACTTATCGATCTCCGGGTACCTTGTCTCTGCGTCGAGCATCCTTCTGCTGATGTAAAACACCACTCGCTCCAGACCATCATAAACCTGCACCACCACCGAGGCGATGGACGTGTCAGCTACTGATAAGTAAATGTAGAACGGCCTATCCGGCTGGGGCGGAACCAATACTCGAGGCTTCGTCAGATATTCTTTGATTTCGTCGAAGGCTCGTTGTTGGTCTGTCCCCCAGCGGAATTCTTCATCAGATTTAATTTTCACCAGTCCCATGAACGGCTCTATTCTTCCTGACAGATTGGAGATGAATCTTCTGACGAAGTTGATCTTGCCGATGAGAGACTGCAGTTCTTTCTTCGTGGTAGGTGGCTTCATTGTTCGCACTGCCTCCTGACTTTTTAGGCCGATCTCAATTCCTCGTTCATGGACCAAGAAACCCAAGAAATGACCGGCCGTCACACCGAAGGCACACTTCTTTTGATTCATCCGTAGCCCGAATTTCCTTGTTCGGTCCAGGACACGTCGCAGATCGTCCAAATGTCCTTGTACTGAAGCTGACTTGACCACCACGTCATCGATATAAATTTCCACCAGCTTGCCGATCAGATCATGGAAGATGTAATTCATGGCTCTTTGGTATGTGGCGCCGGCATTCTTCAGTCCAAACGTCATGACTACATATTCAAACAACCCCACCGAACCTGGGACTCTGAATGCAGTCTTGTGTATATCTTCCGGAGCCATAAAGATTAGGTTGTAACCGGCATTGCCATCCATGAAGCTCAAGATTTTATGGCCAGCAGCTGCGTTGATTAACGTCTCTGCTACCGGCATCGGATATTCATCCTTCGGAGTGGCTCTATTGAGATCCCGAAAATCTATGGCAACCCGCCAGCGGCCATCCTTCTTCTCTACAGGTACGATACTAGAGATCCACTCAGCATACCTGCATGGCCTGATTAACTTGGCTGTCAACATTTTCTCGATCTCCTTCTTGACTTCTTTCAAAATTTCGGCCTTCATCTGTCGCGCTCGCTGCTGGAACGGCCGAAACCCTTTTTTAAGCGGGAGTCGATGCTCGATGATGCTCCTGTCTAACCCGGGCATCTCTGTATAGTCCCAGGCAAAGCAATCTGGATATTCTTTCAACAAAGCTATCATCGGACCCCGCAGATTCGGATCTAACTTCTTGCTGATAAATGTTGGTCTTGGCTTATCCCCAGGACCGATGTCAATCTCCTCTAGCTCATCAGCGGATGTAAATCCATACCCTAGCTTTCCGTCACCTGCTAAATCGATGCTAAACACGGGGCCAGCAGCTGGTGAGGATAACAAAGATAATTTGGGCCGATTGCCGGAATCGGCCCCCTTTTTTATTGCATTAGTCAAGGAAGGTTTACAACTTATCTGTGCTCTACAATGGCAGGGAATCTCCCTACTACGACTGCATGACCTGTTTGTCGTAAGCTTACTGCTTTTTATTTTTTGTGGCCGATCGCAGGGATCGGACATACCACGTATGATCGTGGACTTTGCTACTCTGTCAGGCCAGTGGATAAGACCAGCTTCACCCCGTTTTTTGTAGCTTCAATGCGCTCACAGCCGTCTAGACTGACTCCAGAGATCGGCTCTTGGTCTCCTGCCTCCCAGATGTTCATGCCAGCTATGGAGATCTCGATCGAATCATCTGCATGAATGACCTCCACTTCATCTCCATCCCACTGTATCAGGCACTGGTGCATCGTGGATGGAATGCAGCAGTTGGCGTGAATCCAATCCCTCCCCAGCAAGACAGCATAGGTGCTTTTGCTGTCAACGATGAAGAATGACGTAGGGATGGTTTTTCTGCCCACGGTCAAGTCCACATTCAGAACGCCTTGCGTCTCTGAAGTTTGGCCGTTGAAGTCGCTTAACGTTACGTTGGTTTTGATCAGATCTGCAGTGGAGCGTCCCAAACGCCGTAGCATGGAGTATGGCATTATATTGACTGCCGCTCCGGTGTCAACCAACATCTTGCGGACAGGCTGCCCATTGATATAACCTCGCAGGTACAGAGCTTTCAGATGTTTGTAGCCCTTCTCTTGTGGATTTTCAAAGATAACCGGTCGTGGGCCGCAGTCAAACTGTGCCACTGGTAGTTCTTTGGCTCTTGGAGCGCAGAACTCTGACGGAAGTGTGAACACCATGTTTGTGCCAGCCGATGTCTTCGCATCGGCTTTTACTGGTTTGGGGCGCCATTCTTTTCCTTTCGGACGAGCCTCCGTTTCCAAGGTTTGCTGCATTTTCACGGCTAGATCGGGCCGTGCCTTCCTTAAAGCGTGGAGGTACTGCGCTTCGGCTTCCTCCAAGTTACGCAGCCGCTGAACTCGACGCTTTTGGGTGTGCCTGAGTCCATCGGGGCGCCACCTTGGCCGGTGATATCTGTCTTCTTCTTTTCCACCCATTGGCTCCTCGAGGTCTTTTGCTCGAGGGGGAAGAGGCCCTAGGCGCTTGAACACCGAGACTGGACCCGTGTCATCCTTCTGCTGTCCATATTCTGGGCAGTTGTCGATTGTAGGCAATCGGCTCATTCCCGCGTCCCAGCAATACTTGAAGAAAGGACAATCCCAATGTCTATCCACGCCTTCTTTTTCCTTCGACTTTTTGTTAGCGAGGTGCTCATATCCTTCATCATCTCTATCGTGCCGGCGACGTCGGTCATACTGACGCTCATACTTGTTAAGGAGGTGCGTGGAGTGCGGCTTCTGATATCGCACGCTTCTCACTTGCTCCTCGGTTAAATACCGCCTGTCATCATAACGGGGCCGGTCACGTGGGCCGGCCTCCTCTCTTTCTCTGCCCCGAGAGCGACCGACTTCCTCCTTATATGTGCCACGGTGGTACACAGGTCCTGCCATATTAACATCGAACGAGAAATCCAACTGATGCCTCGTGGAGTGGCTGTGTTCTACCATGTTGACGCTGGGAAATGGGTTTGTGTCTACTTTCATGGCGAACTGCCCAAGGATCAGACGGCGCTGTTCTATCGCCGTTTGGATCTGGCGACGTAGCTCTTTGCAGTCATTGGTGGTGTGGGTGAACGAGTGATGCCACTTGCAGTAAGGTCTCCCGTTCATCTCTTGAGCCGTAGGGATTTTGTGGCCTTTGGGTAACTTCAGCTGCTTTTCTTTCAGCAGTAAATCAAATATCTGCTCAGCTTTGCTCACGTCGAAGTCGAACCCTTTTGCGGGCCCTTGCTGTTTTACCCATTTGCAGGACACAGGATCTGCCCCCCGAGCCCATTCAGCCACGGCCACCTCCTGGTATTGTGTAGGATCCTCTTCTTCTGTATCGACCAGGCTTATCGGACGTTTGAACTTGTCTTGGTACAACTCAGGGTGGCGCTGTTCATACATTGTCAGTTTCTGGGCCATGTGCGCCAATGAATTGTACTCTACTTGGAAAGCCAGATCCTTGATAGGTGCCGAGAGACCCAACACTGCCAGCTCCACTGCTTCTTTCTCAGTTAAACGAGCCGAATAACATCAGTTCTTGATAGTCCTGAAACGTTGAATGTACTCAGCTACCGTTTCTCCCCGCTTTTGCCGCGCCTGCGCCAGATCTGCAATGCCAGCCTCGGTAGCTTCTGAATGATACTGAATGTGGAACTGTTCTTCCAGTTGCTTCCAGGTCTGGATCGAATCCGGTGGCAACGAGGTGTACCACCCAAAAGCTGGTCCTGTCAGAGACTGCGCAAAGAACCTTACGCGTAACTGATCCGATGCCGAAATCATGCCTAACTGTGCCAGGTATCGGCTCACGTGCTCGATCGAGCTCGACCCTTCTGACCCGCTAAACCTTGAGAACTCAGGGAGCCGATACTTGGGTGGCAGCAGAATTAGGTCAAACTCGTTGGGGTATGGCTTAGAATAGCCGATTGTCCTTCTCTTCGGCACGAAGCCGAACTGGTCTCTCAAGATGGTACGGATTTGCTCCACCGTTTGAGCTGCAGGGGCTAAATTCTCAGAACTCGCTCCGGTGGCGTACTTGGCTAGCCATGCCTGTTTATCAGCGTCCATCCCAGACATCCCTGCCCCAGGAATACCTGCTCCCGAAGCCCCTGCTCCAGAAACTCCTGAACCAGAAATCCCTGCAGTTGCCACCTGGTTCGTGCGCGTCATGTTATTGCAGTCCGGCACGTAGGTGCACACATATCCATGTGGGATTTCTTTAGGTGGTTCAAACAGGAATTGGCAATCGCCAGGGTCACCTCCAACCTTGTAGACGACGTAAGCAGGTGCCCCTGGTGGCTCCGGAGCTGCAAGCGTGAATGGCAGCTGCGGCCTAGTCTGGAGCGGTCTTTCTCCCTGGTGAGTCCCTAGAGTAGGCCCCGACGGAGAGTACTGATGTTTCATGATCTCCTGAACTACGCGAACCGCGACACGCTCGAAAGCGTTCACTAGGCTCTCAGAATGGCGATGAAGAGAATGAGCCACCATGTAATTGACTTCCTGTCGCAGAGCTCTGGTGCGCTCCTCTGAAGGAACAGACAGATCCACCTCATCAAGAGCACCTTCAGGTGAGAACCCTTTCCACCTGATACCATGTTTACGAGTCCTCTCAAAAGAGCCGATGAGATCGGCTTCGAAGAGAGCTTTGATATCATCATACTTCGCCTTGTGCTCCTCAGGCAGATCGTCGTACGTGACCGGTCTGTTCTCCATCGCAGCGTCGGATGTTGATGTAGACGTTGTTGAATGTCCCACCGGACGTGCCAGAATTTGTTGCCTGCCAAAACCCACCGGCGAGCAGCGACGGGCAACACGGAGAGCCGGGAGGCTCCCAGAACTGCTGGTGGGCCCTGGTCCCTCGGGCAACGGCCCGCAAAACTCCGGCACACGTCCTGGATGGTTCGAGGGCGTGCCACCTGACCTATACCTGATCAGGAAGGTGAAAGATTGCTTCGATTGGTTTCCTGCATGGCAAACAAACATACGTAAAATTCAAGCCGTGACCGGCTTTCAGGTTTCCCTGTGAATCGGCTCTTGGAGCCGATTATCCCATGGTTCTGCATTAGATCTATGATAACATGGGGTTTTGCTTCATCAATACAAGTTAAATCGATCTACGACAGTTTAACGTTTTCACCACGTAATTGGAACATCCTACACGTAATTGAGCCTGGTAAATACAAAAGATGATAGAAAACTAACCCTAGAGAAGGCCTAACAACCGACGTAAAGTCAATTCCCGGAACAACTCCTCTCGAATTAGCAAACCATATCTTTACGTACTACTGGATCGTTCAACCCGTTTGCAAGGCCTGACCACGTGGATATCAAACTAAACCTTGGAAAACAAGGCAAAACTATAACAGATCGAATCGACGGAATAAAGATCAAGCAAGATGCTACCCTTACACCCCGAACAGGTGCAAAGGCAGCGAGATAAGCAAAGGCAGCATAGCTAAGCAATCATAGCGAAAAGTACCGATGCTAGCCTAAACAAATCTATGATAAAAGTATTACTCGCCATCAACAAGGCTTCAGTACGAGTAACACCAAATAACGCATAAGTAGATACTGCCTAGATCGCAAGATGCAATCTAGGCAGCATGACACTTACCCGAGAAAAACCCTAGAAACAAGGGGTGGCGATGCGCCGAGATTGTGTTTGTTGTGAACGTGATCGTCCTCCTTTCTCAATAACCTTAGGTACATATTTATAGTCCGGAGACTTTCTATCTTTGGAATAAACCTAGCAATCCTATCTCTTTACTTAAACCGAAACGTAACCTACTACAATATAAGATACACGGGCAATTTAGCCCAAATCCACGCACAAGGCCGATTCAACAACACGTTGCATATATTTATATTCCAAGCCCATCTTGATTACGGCCCATCTCCTCCTTTGGCCAAAATATGGCGATAACAAGAACCTATACAAGAAATCAAGGGCGGTGGACTCGGCGATGCGGAGATAGTCATCGGCACTGTCAGCCGACGCTCCATATGCAAGCAACCTCATCGCCACGGTGCACTTCTGGAGCGAGGAAAACCCAACCAAGCCGGTGCAGTCCTTCTTGCAAAGGAAATATGGGTCGAACTCCCGGATGGCATGCACGATCTTGAGGAAGAGCTTCCGGCTCATCCTGAAACAACAGCGAAACACGTCCTCTCCATGGAGTGGCTGGTTGGCGAAGTAGTCGGCGTACAACATACAATAGCCCTCTATCCTCTGTCTCGCCTTGTACTTCATGCGACCTGGCGGCTTTGCCATCTGCATGTACAGCTGGGCGAGCGATGCGAGGATCTGCAAGTGCTCTTCACCTTCGGCGACCTCGGCGCTCTCCTCCTCCAGGAGTACGGCGAGCAACTCCTCGTCGTCGGAATCCATGGCGAGTATCTCGTCCTCGTCAGAGTCAGTGGACAGTATCTCGTCGCCGTTAGAGTCCATGGCCGAATCCGGCCAAATGTCGAACACTTGGCGGGCGTGGTGGTGGGAGCACGGAGCGAAGCAGAGCTACGGCGAGGCTATGTCGGTGAAAACGGCGGCGGGGAAGGCGTGGCGGTGGGCGGCAACTACGGCGTGCATAGCTAGAGGCGTGGACATGTCTCGGCGCGGGGGAGCTCCGCCGGCGAAGTCATGACGACAGAGCTCTTCGCGGCAGTATGGGTGAATGGAGTGGGTGGGAATGGGACTGTCTCGCCGACAGAGCTGGCCCACGCCCTTTTTTGCGGCATCCGGCGTCCCCAGGGCGTACCCGAGAACCTGGGTTCTGCCTGGGTAGGCCGGACCAAAACACGCCGAAATCCGGACGAAAACAGGTCCCTGGGTACGCGACTGGGCCGATTTTCGGCGTCCGGACTGAATTTCGGTGTCCGGATCGACGTCCTGGATAGGCGAGTGGAGATGCTCTAAAAGAATTAAGAACTGGAGGACGACGATTGACCTGCGAGCTGGACGACGAGCTCGTCTGGGAGTGTTCTGAGACATGCTTCAGCAGGGCCGGCAACGTAGAGTAGAGGCCGGAGGGAATTCATTAGTGACCACAGGATGTACCAGTTGCCGGGGACGGTGCTCCCATCCAAGCTATTACGGTAGCTTCCATCCAAAGTGCAAGTATTCTTCATTTCCTGTGAATACATCGCTCACACTACATGGGAAGACACATGAATACATGATGTTTGTGTTTTTTTTTTTTTGCAAATAAGGCAGCCATGTGGTGATCTTCAGTTGAGATGTACCTGCAAACTAAATACGGAGTACTTTAGTTTGATATAAAACTATGTACAAGGATCATTATTAGCTACAATGATATGGAAATTATAACAGATAAGTCGATATAGTATACCATCAGCCTAATATTGAACTTGTTCAGCTTACCGTTCTTCCATCCGCTAGAAGAGGGTCCCTACTAACCAAGCAAACCATAAAGCTAACTTACTAAGCTCTAATCCCCTCTGACAGAACCGATTAGACCACTAAGGCCAGTAGAAAAGTATTAGTCAATCTTGTAAAGTTAAATAATTCCAATGGCACATAATTGATCACTTAATTTCGCAAACACTATACAAGGTTTTCCTACGACTTAATGCCCCTGAATTCCCTGCAACCGCGCTCTAGAAGTTTTTACTCAGGGAGCAATTTAATAGATTGGAGAGAGATAGATACCTCACGATGCCTAGGGGAATAGCAAGGGGAGCATCAACAAGGTCAGGGCAGCACAACACTACCGAGCCTCACGCCAGACTTGGGAGTGAGCAGGCCCGGCCCTAAGGGGGGTCTGGAGGGGCAGCCGCCCCGGGCCCCAAAACCAAGGGGGGCCCAAATCCCGGTAGCTACGACAGAGGCAGGGGAGGAAGAACTCAGTTGCAACGGCGCCATTACCGCTGGTCGGGAGTGCATGACCTCCGGAAAAAGAAAGCGAAGACCGCCTGCCTCCAATTAGACTGGAACTTGGGCCTTTTCTCCTTCGGCTAACTTGGGCATTTTCTTCTTTTGTTAACTTGGGCTATTCTCCTTTAGTAATCTCTGAAGGGATTAGTAAAAAAAAAGGGCCCTTTCGCTCAAACTAAAAAGTTAAAAAGGGCTCGGAGTGAGACGGTTGACTGGAATCCCGATCCAGGAATAACCATACAATATGTCGACTCGTTATATTTCTTCCAACAAAAAACCAACTTATGCTAATAGTAAATAAATAAAATAATCATTTTCCTTTTCTATTACACACTAATTTCTCTACTCGTTGGCTTAGTACTACTAGTCCAATCTTCCACTGCACTATTCCTTTTTCTTTTACGAAATTTCACCGGTCTATTAAAAATCATCAACAAAAGTATAAATAGATCTAAAAGTAAATAAAATTATAAATAGATTCTTAGAACACCTAGCAAGTAGTGATAACTATTGACCATTCCTACGCCTGGACATAAGCTGGAGACTACCCATTGTCGGCCATCATGTGGGCAAGTCGAGAGGCGAGAAGCTGAGTCGCCGAGTGGAAGTTGCCTTTCTTCCGCACTTTCTGCAACGATACTATTTTAGACACAGTCGACATGATAAACAGTAAGGTTGATACTACATACCATCAACCGTGAGTTTGCATCTAGTAAGTCAAGATAAAAACTCAGAACAATATGCATACATTATTTTTGATATCAATACTGGATTTATGCACACTTTAGTATCATTTTTAGAGCATCATTTATGTTTATGGGGCCCTAAATTTTAATTATGCCCCGGGCCCTTGAAACCTTAGGACCGGCCCTGGGAGTGAGCAATTGGCCGTCCTCCGACGAGGATGCGGGAGTGGCGAGGATGGGGAGGAGCTCTGCAGGGTGTCTTGGGGCAAAGGATCTACGGGGTGGGATCAGCCGCCCCGACTTTGCCGCCTCCTTCCTCTCCGCTCGTCGGCAGGGACGCGCGCCGCCACCTTTGCGAGCTCGCTGCTGGCCGCCGCTGAAATCTCACCCGGCACCTCCTCTCTGCACCACCACAAGGAGCCGTTCGATCTCTCCCCTTCTCGAGCCTCCTTGTGTGCGCGCCGGCCAGGGCCGCCGCTAGGGCCTACGACATCTCCTCGCGCTGCTGGTTCCGCGAGCGTCGGCCACTCTTCTTCTCCTCGCTCTTCTTCTCCTCGCTTGCCGCGAGCGTCGGCCCCGGCAACCTCCTCCCCGACGCCCTTGCATGGGCCTGCGTTGACCCATCGCATGTGCGAGACTTGCAACTCCCTCTTCCCCGGGGCCACTTATCACCTACGCCAGAAAGCCGGGAAGGGAACGTAGACAAGCAGAGTCCGTGTCGAACCGAGTTGAGGATCTTCCGATCTATGTCGGCGAAAACGTATTTTGGTGGACGAACGTATTGACTAACTATCTTAAAGAAAATTAGTAGATATACTAGTTGAATGCCCATGCGTTGTTATAATTTTCATTTGATAAGCATAAAAAATAACACATGAAAAACCACATTTACTATTTCCTTTGTTCATAATTACATTTCCTTTAGGGTTTAGTTAAAACCAAATTTTGTAAAGCTTAATCAAAAACTTATGGAAAAAATGGAACATCTACGATGTAAAAGATTTATCTAGAAAATGATTAATCAAATGGCAGAGAATAATTTCTAGCAAAAGTACCCGTACATTGCAATGGTTATAAAATAATTCAATATGTGCTCACAAACCTAAAAAACAATATGGTATAGTTTTTAGCACTAAATATTCTTACATTTCATTTTAGATTTTGGTTTGTACCATCTTGAAATATATTAGGTTTTGTTTTAGATTTAGCTCCCATGTTCCCATGTTTGTATAAAAAAATCTTGTTTGCTTTCAACGTGGTAGTCAGGGAGCCAATGCTGCCCGTCTCCGGCCACATACCCCTCGCTTGAAACTTCAAATTGGTAATGACGCAACTTAGAGCGTTAGGCGATGAGCAACAAGATGGGCTACACAACCACGATCACGACCTAGCGGCGCCATGCAAGCTCTACGTAGGCATGGACAACATGCCCGACATCTCAACTACACGGCTAGCAGGATGGCTAGGTCATTCCGCCGCTACATGTTTGTGCTAGTGTCTTCCGTCATTGGCCACTCCTAGTACGGCTTCACCTTGTAGATGCTCCACCCACAACGGCGAGTGGCGTCCGAGACATGGGCTAAATCGATGTGCTTTTGTAACAGCAATGCCCGAGGAGAGAGGTCATAGCCAGTTGCCATAGTAGTCACTCCATCTGCTTCCAAGTGGCCGTTGCCGCTCCACTACTCCTGATAGCGACCGTCGCCGCGGCTTCCCATGCCCGGAGAGATGCGGAAAAGCAAGGGCATGGTACATACTTATTAAACGACGGGGCCTCTTCTGAGTGATGGAGACTCTTCTCATTGACTGAAACATCATGTTTTCAGTTTCCTCGGTTTTTTTCCTCAACTTACTTATGTTTTGGTAGAAAATTCGGGATTTCTCCATGTATCAAAAGCATCTCCATCCACATTCAGAAAACCGCAAGCCAGTTACTATACTAAGTTATGGGCTAATAGTCGGAAATCCACTTTTTTGATCTTGGGTGCATACGCTCCTGCTAGCTGAATGTTTTTTTAGATTTCAAAAAATTCCAAAAAATAATTTGGCATGTACATCTCGATATTATATTTGTGCACGTCAAGTTTTACGGAAAACCGATCCTTGTTTTGTCATGTATGAAAAAGACAAAGAAATGTTTTAGCGTTGAATTTTTATTCTTTACACACGACACAAAACATATCGGTTTTCCGTAAAACAACTTTGTGAGCACATAGAATGTTAAAATGCATGCGTGGAAGTTTTTTGTTATTTTTTTTAATATTTTTAACTTGTGTCTAAAACTTAATTGAAAAACCGGAAGCATATAGCCAAAACGCCTCGTCTGCTAATTAATTAGTAATTAGCTGGCCCAGCAACCGAAGCTGCCGATGGATAATCGTACACCTGTACCGTGCATGTGTATGAGCCATGAGGGATTTGTCCATGCACGCAATAGCCGGACAATGATCCTTCGTATTCAGTTCCCGGCGGATCGATCAGCCAGGTCAAAATCGACCAGCTGTTTCGTCGGGCAGAATGCAAGGAAGCCGGATATCTAGAACAACGCCGCAACAGGCTCTACTATGCGGACTCCTAGCGAAGCCCGGACCGCTAAACTCGTGTAACTGCTGGATACCGATGGACGCAACGGACCAAGTTTAGTATGACAGACGAAAATATGCCTACGACCAAAACCACTCTAAGACAAACTATAGATAGACTAGCTGAATACCCGTGCGTTGCTACGATTAATAATGCAATCAATGTACAGTAAAAATCGTCTCTAAAAAACATATAGAGCAAATCTCCTCTAAATAAGCGTTGTGACGGCTCATTATGTTTTCTTATCATAAAATTGACATAATTTATTTTAGGTTGTGCTTCTCCTCAGATGGTATATTCTGTATTGTTTGTCTCACCCGGATGAGCTTTGCCTACTAAATATGCATCGATGTGTTCTCCTTCGACCTCTCTCGCAAAAATTTATTTCCCCGCTAGCTCTTCGTTGCACGTTAAATTTTTTGAGCACTTTGTTTTGTCCGGCTATTCTTTTATGTGTATTAAGCTTCTCTTTTTTTTGTCGAATTCTACTATGTACATGTTTCCATTGATTCTTAATTTGCAAAATGTTATAATTGGTTGTCTTTGCTCTATGCGGAACTCTATCATATTCATGTTCTTGATTTCTAATTGCCAGAATGTTCGCAATTTGCTATGTTTTCTTTATCATCTCTCGTCGGAACCGTCGCGACTAAGTTATTAGTTCAACAGAAATTTTCTGACGAATCATCCTTTAAACTGGAAACATTTTTATTCAAAAAATGCACGTAAATTTACCCTGATTTGCTTTTTTGACAAAGCTGCACCAAGGTTGCTCCTTTATGTGCAACGTGCACAGAAGTTTGGTATTCATGGAAACTCTTTGGATCATATGCTCTAGATAACCAGAAGTAGAAAGCTCTGGCAAACTTCATTTCCTGAAGAATAAATCTGCCTGCGATGTTGCGAGGAACTCCCAAACAACCTTTCAAGATGTGTAACCATATGCATCAATATATTACCGTATATAAAAGATTTCAAGGTCATGGACGACATATTTTGTCCATGCGAACCAATAAAAAAGTAATATGTGTATATACAGCCAGTCTACAATCAGGAACTTCTTCAAGCCACACTAACTGAACATAAGATGCTTCAAGTTAAGGGAAATCGAGTTTGGTAGATCCCTCCTTATAGTATATAATGGATCATTAAATAAGTCACGTTGTAACCGTGGATTTGCTGACTGCAGAATACTAAGTTCCATAAACTGTAGAAATCAACTTTTTGCAAATAATAGTGGATGAAAATCGATATGAAGCTGTTCCTAACTTATATCTCCTGGATGAAAAATATCAAAGAATTACCACCTCTGCTCCAACTGTAGATAGCTGGTCCAACCCATCTTTTCTCCAAATTCCAATGAATCCGACATTATTTCCGTGAGCACCATCAACTTCCAAGCAACTGAGTTCGAACCCCTCATGCGTCCCCTTTCCTAAGGCATACTGCCCCGCGTTAAAACAATCTGTAGGAGGAACATCAGATCAAAAACACAAACACAACATTCAGTTATAGCAGTTTTATCAAACAGTGGTAGCAAAATTCAGTTAGCATCAATCCCCTCGTTCCCATCCCCTTTGGGCCTGACCTTGCGTGCAGCTGCCTCCCTCTCCTCCTATAGCGTAGCTCCGCCACTCCGCCCTCTTCCGGCTACCCTACGTTCTGGTCCTCCTCCGCCTACTCCACCTCGCAAGTGTGCGCTCCGGCGACGCCTTCCGCCCACGGTCGGCAGTAATTATCGCGCTAGCCCCACAACGCACAGGGAAGGAGCACTTCGGGTCCGCTGAGAGGCGAGAGGACGGAGAGGTGGTTGGAAGAGTTCCGCCGCCGCCGGCCCTCACCGCGCCGCCCCGCGAGCCGCCGCCAACCGCTCGCCATCCCCCACCGCGGCCCTACCCCGCGCTCGCTCCCCCGGCCTCGCCTCTTCCCGTGGGACCCCACCGTCGCCGCCACCTTGTCGCCTCCACCCGGCTCTACCTCGCTACTGCGCCTCGTCGCCAGAGCCTGGTCGTCCGCCTGGCCCCCGCGAGCTCCGCCGAGCCGCTCCCCTGGACGAAAAGGTCAGTTGCAGTGGCAGGGCAGTAATTTAACTAAATTGCTAGGGGCAAAACCGGAAAAAAAGCAGACGGAAATTTATGAAGAAATTACTACGTTGCAAATACGTGTACATCTAGCTTTTCATAATAAGTGTAGATAGATAGATAGATAGATAGATAGATAGATACTCTCTCCGTCCGCAAATAAGTGTACATCTAGCTTTTGCCTTAGTCAAACATAACCAAATTTGACCAACTTTATAGAGAAATATATGAACATATATTACATTAAATTGACATATTATAAAACTAGATTTAAAAATAAATGTAATAATATCAATTTAGTGTCATAAATGTTGATACGTTGTTCTAAAAAGTTAGTCAAACATAGTAAAGTTTGACTTAGGACAAGGCTAGAAGTATATTTATTTGCGGACGGAGGGAGTAGATAAGATAAGATAGAGATAGATAGATATAGATATACATATAAATCTCATTTTTAGTTTTATAGTGTGGTTTTACCACCCTTTTATACTATAGTATATCTCCTTTGCTGATTCTAGCTCGATAAGAATTATACTAGTTTGAGTTCGACTCTATAACCGTTGGTTTTGTATGCACATCTGTATGCAATTCCACATGATTATTTTTGGATTGCCTTTTGCACAAGTGGTGTGCTACGTCCGTTTTCCGGCGGCCTCTTGAGTCCGGTTAGCACCTCCGTCCACGGCGGACCTGGAAGAGCCTTGGTCTACGGGATGGGGAGTTTGACCATGCGCTGGAGTGGATCAAGCTTCTTCGAGGTCTAGGCTTGACAGCAAAGCAGATCGTTGCCACTTTGTCGAGATGCGCTTAGCGCCGTTGCAGGAGAGAAGCGTTGGACGACAAATATAGATGACGAGGAGAAGGAAGAAGCGAAAGGCCTTGCGCTGAACCAGCGCCAGACCGGGTAGCTTTGAGCATAATATAACCAAGTTCGTCCATGGACTATGATAGTTTTCTGTTTCTTTCCTTTATGGAGAAATGTACAAGTCAAAGGGGGCAACTTGTAGCAATATCTGAAAAGCAATTATTTTAGGCACTTAGATAAGAAAATTTTGACTCTTTTCCCCCCTCCAAACATGTACATGTTATTTTTCTGTCGATGATGGGTGGATTTAGGCATATACCTTACATGAAACTTAATCCACGACTCCTGTCCACACATACACTGTGATCAAGGACCTGAAGGCCTGCATCTAGAAGCTCTCAAGTGAGTTAACCTCAACCGACCTGACATTAGGGTTGCAAGACAGCTCTCTAGAGATCCCAAAAACCAGACGTGCATTCAATGAAGATCGAGGATCAAGATTACATGCAAGACGAGATGAAGACCTAATATGCCTAAGGAAGACTCTGCCACCATCGATGCCTATAAGTACTCAAAGACATTTACCTAAAGACGACATGCCATAATCACCCGAGACTTTGTTATTAGCCTTAGTCATGAACACTAGATTTATCTCTCGTCGGATAACATTATAAACTCATCAAGATCATCTTGTAGCCAATGTTATACTATCTCTCGATCACCTTATGAATAAAGTCTGAGGAAATCCACCCCATTATATACATATTGTCGCATTTGTTTTTGGAGATCCAAAACTGTTGACCCGAGTCGATTATCGAACAAATAAACTCGCTTTCGTTCCTCGGAAGTGATACTGCGGAGGGATCGTGAAAACTATCCTTCGTCATTTTTCCCCTCCCCTCTCCCACCCTACCCCTCTCTCCCACGACGATCTTGGGGCTCTGCCATCAAGGGCATGATTGGTTGCCTACACCACTTGGAAACAAGCCCGCTGGATGCAAAAACGGGTTGATTGGTTGCCCATGCTATGCCCACATTGTGTCCAGTGCGCGCGTCAAAGCAGGGTTTAGCCAGACCCAACGATAGCGGTCGTTTCGGCCGTTTCCTGGATCCAGACTTCAGCGAGCCCCTCTTGCGCTCCTTGGATGCAACCTTGCACGGGGTTAGTTTTCTCTCTCCTCCCTTAAACTCCTTCTTCCCTAAACTCTCCCAATTAGCACAACATGCATGCTTTGATCCAAACAAATCTCTACATGAAAATATGCACGTTGATGATGGGGTTCCAGTCTAACCAACGGCACCGAGTTTCTTGAATTGTATCTTCATATATTTGAGGTCAAAGTTGGAGATTTTTTGGACGAATTTTATCGTACTCAGTCGTTCGGGCGACGTTTTCTTTGAGGAGTAGCTTCGCCTTGTCACTGTGCACAACTCTAATGTTGCAAATTTCATGATCGAGTGATCATAGATGATTCCCCTTTAATAGTTAGTTTATTGTCAAGTCAGGAAAGTTGAGTTGTTCATTGCTTGGTTTAGGTTCAAGTTAAACGTTCTTAATCATGATTCAGTCTCATTGTAAGAGTCGCTTGTTTTTGTTATTGTTCTTGTTCATTCGCAAAGAGAGTGAGAGATGGCAACGATAAGGGTGAGCACTGCACCGACGACCGTCAAGCTGAGCATGACTGACTTTGGCTCGACGCTAAGGTCAACCACGAGTTAGTACCATGAGCATCTACGCGGGTGTCCACTCCATGAACCTGAGCGTTGCCTTTGCGTGCCGTGGGGCACCGTGCTCCCACAGCGGAACCCTGAGATGGCCTCCCACCCCACTGACGTTGTACTTTCCGGCCGACTTCTCGGGGTTATCGCCCATGGCTGCTAGCTGTGATGGTGTGAGATAAGTATGTTTAGCCTTTGTTAGTGTGGTTGTTAATGGGCCGTCCAACTAGATGCAGCCAACCAATTAAAGTGGCATCTGCGTTGCAAAAGATGCAACCCAGAACACCAAATAAAACTAGTAAGCGTGCACAGCACGTATTATAAATTGATAATGGTAACATGTTTTTCATATACTATTTTTTTATGGTGTAGCTGCTACCACCCAATGGTGTAAGCTTTTCCGATATACCTTAAACACCAACTACCAAAAATAAGAATTCAATTTTAAAGACATTTAGAATCATCAACTAATCATAATATGAACTTTTTAAAGAAACGTGATACGTAAAAGAGGTCGTCTAAATATATTTCTTTTACAAAAATTAAAACATCTTATGTCAGAGAGAGTATTTTTCATTCAAGGATGATCAAGTTACAAAGCAGATTTTCTTTGCAAACTTTCTGTACACACCTGAATTGGACACACCCCCAGCTCAATAAAAAAAGGGCTTATAGCTCCTATGCGACGTCTTTACATGGAATTGGAAGGAACACGACATCGTTGAAAAGAATAGCTCGCACGCGACACTTCTGAAGCGGCAAATAGCTCCCGTGCGACACTTCCACTTAACCCCACGAGACCGTCAACGAGTTCGAATCAGCTGAGCACAGTAGGACCCACAGCCTCTCCACGTCACGGCGGAACCCACCTGATGTCCACCTCATATCGTGGGACCCACCCTGTGGTTGAAGAGAGCCGTTGGCCCCGATCCGTCCCCGCACCCGAGCACTCCCGCCACCGTTCCAGCATCTCATCCCCTTCTGTTTTCTTCTCCGGCGAGCAAGTGCGGCAACGCCGGCGAGGGATGTCGAGCTCTGCTTCCTCCCACCGCTCATGGCCTCGGTATGGTGCGGTGCCGATGAGGAGGTGCCCCGATTGCCCCCGTACCGCGCCCCTGAAGCGGCTTGTCACATCCACCGACAAGAACGGCAACATTGGTCGGGAATTTGTGAAGTGTGAGAGCAAGCCCGAGCCGGGAAATGTGAGATCTGAGTGTTCCGAGCGCCAATTTCTCGCTTTTCTTTCGAAATTTCATGCATTTCATCGAATTTGGGATTTAGGGTTCATCTCTGCGATTTCAGGAACTGCCAAAATGTGGGCATTTTGAGTGGCTTGATGAGTACATCGAGCGAATTGGGGTGGAGGTAGCATCCCGGGAGCTCGAAAACCCGTCCGTGGTGGAGCAATTGGGATGTGGCAACCCCATTTCCGCTGGTACTACGGTGGATGCGGAAGTGAAGGCCGAGCTAAAGAAGATGAACAAGCAGCTAAGGCAAATCATCGAATTGAAGAAGCAGGACAATCTGATGGCCGGTTTTTTTTATTTTTGTGTAATTTCTCTCGGATTAGTTTATCTCCTCATCGTTAGTCATTAGACAGCGCAGTCAGTGTTCGAGTGATGCTTTGTAATGGATGTAATGGTCTATGTCTTTGTCTTGAATAAAATGCAACACAAATTCGGGCTAATTTTGAGCTGCTCTGTTTTCGAAATCAGTGTTTCTTCAGTTTCGTCAGTTTCGTCAGTGTTCCTTTTATCAGTGTGCAGGGGGCGCCCGTGTGCAGGGGAGGGGGAGGGGTTGAAAAGTAAAAAAACAATTGACGAGGATTGAAAAAGGCCAGGCCCAAATATAACTTAGCCATGCCAAAATGGATGTATCCAGGCCCAATAGTAACTATATGTTGATTGGGCAAAAAAAATGGTACTCACGTTACAATCTAAATAGGAACGTGTGGATCTGCAGATACTCGTACTCAGGTTGCAATTTTTTTTTTGCAAAAATAAATATATAAATGAAGTCCAAGGACATCCATTTAACTAACATAACTTGGGCGCTCCTTTAACTTATGTAAATATGTAAATGTCTTATTTGAAAATGAACCATGTGTTGTATGAACTTGTTTTTGTGTCTTTTGTTTTATACACTTGTAAATATATAAATATTGCACGAGTATTATATGAACTTGTTTTTGTGTCTTTTGTTTTATACACTTGTAAATATATAAATATTGCACGAGTATTATATGAACTTGTTTTTGTGTCTTTTGTTTTATACACTTGTTGTTTTGGGTGTTTTGACAAATGACAATACAATAAACACAGATTACAATGAAACAAGGGATGGAATAGGCGCAATAATATTACAATAAAACACAGATAACATTACTTATATTAGATAGGGGGGATCGATAACATTACAATAAAAATAAAAAGGTACAATAATATAGAAGGGGCGGAATAGGCGCCCCGCCTAAACCCTGGGCTAGCCCTTAAACCCTAACCCCCTACTCCATCGGCGGTGGAGGCGGTGCCGGTGCAGCCGCATTCCGGGCCGCATTCCACGCCGCCAGCCTCTCCCGCTGGTCCCGCTTCCGTTGCTCCTCCCAGAAGGCCCGGCCATTGGCCTCCCGTTGCTCCTCCTCCCGCCGTATGCGCCTTTTCTTCAAGGCGCGCTGGGCCGCCTTCTCCTCCCACTTGGCGATGCGAGCCTCCTCCTTCGCCGCCTTAGCCCAGTAGGCTTCGGAGGGGAGGTCGCCGCCGCCGGGGAGGTTGGGGACGGGGTTGTGGACGATGGGGCCCTAGTCTCCCCAGGGGCAGGGCGGGGACTTCTCCTTCTTGCCACGCTTGGGGCGGGGGCGGCGCGTGGGCTGCTCCCACCACTGCTGGTGGTCCGGGTGGTTGTCCTCGTCGCTGAGTTCTTCGTCGGAAGGGAGGCGGAAGGGGGAGGTCGCCATGGTCGGAGTGTTTGGGGGGCGGCTGGGAGGAGGCAAAGGGACGGGCTCGAGGTTGAAGAGATGAGGGGCAAGATGAGATGAGGAGGAAAAGGCGTTTTGCCTATTTATTGAGGGCGGAGCGTGAAGGGCGGCGTGGGAATCCAGCGTCGCGTTGGCGCAGACGCCGAGACGAGACGCGTGCGCTGCGTTGCCCCTGCATGCATGATCAATGCTAAAGAGACGGGAAGCGGGGCAGCGGGCGTGATCAATGCGAAAGAGAGAAAAAATAGCTAGGATGCGACGCCCCCGCCCCTGCATGCATGCATGTGCATTAATGCGAAAGAGAGAAAAAAACGTCCAAGGTAGTTGTTCATTGGCAGTGAAAAATAAAAGGGAAAATATAATTTGGCCTTGATTTACTTCGGTAATAAATGCAGGAATCTAGTACCAAGGTACTCGTTCGTTTTTACACACGCAAGAAAAATCGGTGGGAGTAATATTGACTTTTTTGTATGGCGCATGAACCAGATGGAAGTAAATTTGACTGAAGAAAGTTGTTCGACGTACACTTATTTAATGGGGCAGCGCTGTTGCACGCAAAATAGCTAGACTGCGACGCTAGGGGCAGCTGCTGCATGCATGGTGCAGCCCGCCCAGACGCCGAGACGAGACGCGTGCGCTGCGTTGCATGTGGGAAGCGGGCGTGATCAATGCGAAAGAGAGAAAAAAATAGCTAGGATGCGACGTACTGTAACCCCTGCACCGCCGCCCCCGACCCTGCATGCTGCATGCATGGTGCAGCCCGCCCCGCCCAGCGCCCTCGCATGCCACGCTCGGTCCAACGGTCTCGAGTGTGCCAACGCTGTACGTTATATTTATTACATATTTTAGATTTTGATATTTTTTCTGCTGGTCATAGTGACATGCATACTCCCTCTGTCCACAAATAAGTGTACGTTTGGCTTCAAAATTTGTCCACAAAAAATGTACTTCTACCTTTCCAATGCACTTGGGCATCCACTATGTAGTCCATAAGGCTATCCACAAGCCAAAAAGTAGTCAATAAGACTAGTCATAGTGGGAGTAACTTAGGTAGTAACATGCATGTACATGCAATGCCAATTAGGCAAATTGGTGACATGGCATGACAATTAATGAAGAAAGAGAGAGAGGTAGTAACTTAGCTAGTTACCATAACATCACACATACCAAGATCATATGAGTCTACAACCTAATTAATTAGCTCTTGCATGACACCATACATATGTTATCACCCACTATGAAGGTAGTAACATCAACTAGTAACATGTGCAAGTTACTAGTCTTAGGCCCAGTTCTTTTGGCGGCTTCTCCGAGAAGCCGTCCTACCCCCAGCTTCCTGGGGAAGCCGGTTCAAAAAAATTAGAAGGCTTCCAAAGTGGTTAAAGCTAAACTAACTTGAAAGCCTCACAAAATTTTGGAACCGGCTTCCTCAGGAAGCTGGGGGTAGGGCGGCTTCTCGGAGAAGCCGCAAAAAGAACTGGGCCTTAGTTACTTAGCACTATGACCAGCCTAAGGCTATCCACAAGCCAAAATAACATAGATGTGGTATCATGCAAAGTCTCATTTATTACAATGAACCTGAGGGGAGTAAGTTTGATTGGAGAAAGTTGTTACACGTAAACTTATTTAATGCGACGGAGGGAGTAAATACGCTGCAGCGCTGTTGGACGTAAAATAGCTAGACTGCGACGCTAGGGGCAGCTGCATGCCCGCATGGTGCAGCCCGCCCCGCCCAGCGCCCTCGCATGCCACGCTCGCATGCCACGCTGTTGCACGTAAAAACGATGAAGCCAATCAGATTCCAGAATCATCCATCCCACGGATCGCCAAGAGCTAGCCACGAAATCCTTCTAAGAGACGCCAACCAATCAGGTTGCAGAACAAGCCCTTCCACGGATCGCCCAGAGCCACCCGCGGAATCCTTCTAGAAGACGCGATCGGACGGCCACAGTGTCGCGCTAGGGTTAGATCTACGGTCCTCATTCGGCCTTAGGGTTAGCGGGGTTTAGGATGCAGTCAACGAGGTTTCACAAGTTTGACCAAACATTCAAATGTGCATAACTAATTCAAAAAAAATCAAAAAAATACAAAACCTTCGCATGGTGTCATGTTATGTCACATAGTTGTGAGGAAAAATATCAAACTTGGTCTATTGATCATATTTCAAAAAACCCTTCACAAAATGACCTATCTCCTCCGAGGTTTTCTGGCTTTCGGATCAAATGACCAATGATATGGCTAGAATCAAGGCATAGTTTGTGATAATGTGCCCATATTTGGCATGCATGTCTATAATGGGATGACTAACAATGTTGTAGCACAAAGTTTTCCTTTTCGACGCACAGAAAAATCATTTTCTATTTTCTGAGTGCCGAAAGAGGGGGGGATTTGTGAAGCAACCACCAAATTGAAGTTTCAAAATGGTAACATCCTATTTTTCAAAAATACTAGACCACCTAGAATGTACAATTTCCCAACCTGAGTATCTCAAACCTTTTATTCCATCCCTGGTGAAAAAGACAAATCCTGCCGAATCGGTTGGAAGTGGGTAAGATATGAACTACATGTACATGATTCCATGCTGATGATTTTTTGTAAAAATAATTTTTAGGTTCACAACATGCTATTTCATCAGAGATCCAATGCTAGTTTTGCGAGCCTCAGCCCCTAGCTAAGAATATTTATGAAAACCCTTCAAGTTTGACCAGACATTCAAATGTGCATAACTAATTCAAAAAAAATCAAAAAAATACAAAACCTTCGCATGGTGTCATTTTATGTGACATAGTTCTGAGGAAAAATATCTAACTTGGTTTTAGAAATGGTCGAAAAAAACTTGCTTAGAAATGGGGTGGTTTACCCTAGCTTTGGAGCCCATTTCTACCCCATTTTGGGTGAGGGTGAGTTGTACTTCACAAAAGGGATCAGGGTGAGGATAAGTTGTATTGTACATGAGAAAAACGTTGGAATCTCATACAAACATAGAAAAGTGACATAGCTACATATGTTGAAATTCAAATTTACCATCATATTTGAATTTTGTCCAAATTATCAACAAGTGACAAATTATTATAATAACAAATGTTTACAACAACAAGTGCCAAATTATTACAACAACAAGTGTCAAATGTTTACAACAATAACAAATGTTTACAATAACAAATGTCTATTTCTTTTGGCTCTTCTTACCCCTCGTTTTCTTCTCCTTCACAAGTTTCACACCACACAATAGGTTTATGCTCTTCTTTTTCTTACCATTACCATCTGGCCTCCCCACAGCACGTCCAAGAGTCTCCTTCACCTCCTGCACCTCCTCAACAACCTCATGATCATGATCCAGAGCCTCATCAACATGGTCACTTTGCACCAGAGCCTCAACAACATGGTCACTTTGCACCAGAGCCTCAACAACTTGGTCAGTTTGCACTAGAGCCTCAACAACAGGCTCATTTTGCACCAGAGCCTCAACAACAGGCTCATTTTGCACCAGAGCCTCAACAACAGGCTCATTTTGCACCAGAGCCTCAACAACAGGCTCATTTTGCACTAGAGCCTCAACAACAGGCTCATTTTGCCCCTCATTTTGCACCAGAGCTTCCAAATCAGAAACGGTGTGCCCTAAAGCCTCAACAGTTTGCACATCATCCTCCAAAACAAGTTCAGATTGCACCTCAGCAGCACCAAACATGATCTGGTTAGTTCTCTTCTTTCTTTGGCCATTGATTCTTGCCCTTTTCACTGGCCAGCATTCGTCAACAACAAGAGGTGGGCCTTTTTCTCCACGCTTCCTCCTGAAAACAAGCAATTTAGCTGGGGGAGAAAAATCATCAACAAGAAATGGGATAGATTTTGGATGAACATACTTTGGCTTTTCAGCAGTGTATCTGCACTTGGTAGAGCCAGTCGGTGTCCAAGTTCTTCACAGAGTTTGCATCTATTCTTGTTACCTTTTTGGGCCCTTTTTGGCTTGGCATCTTTCTTTTCATCTTTCTTTCCCTTCTTGCTGCTCCCACCTTTCTCAAACCAAGCCTTGAATCTACTCTGCTTGGGCCTGCCAGCCTTTCTTTTCATCAAAGGAGGACACAAGGAGAACTGAATGTCCACTTCAGGCCACTGAGACTGATCTGTAAGTGCTGGAATTGGTGTTCCATATGCAGCCTTGAATTTTGCTACAGAATAATACTCATGCAAATATGGGTGCATATTTAGCTTGTGTTTGGAGGCCAAGAAAAGTATGGCATGCTCACAAGGCTTCCCAGTGTGTTGCCACTCAAGGCATGTGCATTCATGCAATTGAGTGTCAACAACATGCCTCCTGCCAGTCTTTGTATCTCTGACTTCAGCACCCCACAATGAGGATTTCTCAACACGCAAATGTGCAAGATTTCTGCTCCTGTTGACCACCTGCTGCACAACATCAGGAAGCTTATCTCCTTGAAGAACATCACCAAGCCTTCTTCTCAATTCCCACAACCTCATGATCATGATCCTGATCTGGTCAACCATGTCATGGACAGGCAAGTCTTTTAACTCCTTCACTTTGTTGTTGAAACTTTCTGCCAAAATTATTGTTGATATGATCACATTTGATGGCAGTGTTAAAACCAGACCTGTACCATAAAAGAGAATGGTAGGTTTCCAACCATGTACAAAACTTGACCCTATCCTCCTTAGAGCATGCCGCCTTAATCTTCTCAAGGTGATATGAATGTGTCTGCCTGGTGTAAGATCTTGCTGCTGGCCACATGCGTCCAAAATCATCTCCTCTAATTTTTTTGATCAAATTCATCCACATATGGCCGAAGCACTCCCTCTGCTCAGCATGAGGGAAAACAATCTTCACTGCATTTTCTAAACCTTTACATGCATCTGTGTGCACTGCCAATGGAGAGACTGGCCCTATGCATCTTTTCAACTGCATCATGAACCATGTCCATGATGCCTCTGTCTCAGACTGAAACATGCCAATAGCTACAGGGAACATCCAATTGTGTCCATCTAAAGCATTGCATGCTGCTAGTTGACCATTCCACTTTCCAGTCAAGAAAGATGAGTCTATACTCAAATATGGACGGCAACCTGCTTTGAAGCCATCGATGCAAGGCTTTAAAGCCATGAAGAATTTAGAGAAGAAGACTTTCCCATCAGCTGTTACCTCAGTATCTATCTCCACAACACTGCCAGGTGACCTCTTCTCTACTTCTGCTTTGAAGTTATAAAGCATTCGAAAGGTATTTGCCCAATCACCATATAGCTCTTTCATTGCCCTTTGCTTTGCCTTCCACACTGTAGTATAATTCAGCTTAATGGGGTACTGCTTTTCCAAGTCTATTTTCAGTCTCTTTGCAGTGCTGTTTGGTGTTGTGGCTAAAATGGGCTTGATCTTTTCTGCAACCCATAATTGTGATGTCATCTTTGTAACTGTTTGAGAACTTGTAATGCAAGTATGAGATTTTGGAATTTGATTCACTCTTATTGTCCTTCCATCAGGTTGGCGTCTAGCAGATATATACCACTTGCAAGGCTTGGCACCACCATCATAACCTATGCATTTTGCATAGAACTTCTTTTTATCAGTCCACATAGTCTTGGTAGCAAACTCACGTTTGACTGCATATGTCCTGAAACACATCCTGAATTCATCCATGCTTGGAAACAATCTCCCAACTTCAATAACTGGGTCCTCTTTTTCATAAACTGTTACTAGCTCATCATCATGTGCATCATCTACATGAACTGCAGCATTTTCCAACAACTCTAGATCTATATCTGCCTCTTCATCTCTTAAATGGTTGTCACCATCATTTGCAGCTTCATCCCTCTTCTTCTCCTTGTCTCTGTCATCTATAGGAATGCCAAAAAGCTTTGCCATTTCAATGTCATCTATTGGTGCAATGACCAAATCAGTGCGGTCATGTATCTCAACTGAATTCCAATCAACAGTTACAATCCTTTGTGCATTACCATCTGCAGCCTCCCCTTGTGCATTAGCATCATCATCCTCCACTGTTAACACTTCCAACTCAGTAAGTATAGGCATTACTTGCCTTTGTGCAGCCCAATCATCCTCGACCATCTGAGCAGCCAGCTTCGAGGCCACATATCCAACCCTCGAATCAGGTTTCAGATCAATGAGCTCTGCTAAAAACAGAACAGTTTTGCTTGTCCAACCGTTTCTCTCATCGATTTCATCAACTATATGTTCCCCTGTCTCAACCCTAACATAGTCACATTTGCAATCATCAAATCGTAACAAAGAAACTTCTTGCTCTGGCCCCCAAACCACACTATCCCCAATTTTTTCCACCATTTTCCTTACTGCCTCCTCTCCCATGTTTATTAGCTCTTGGGGATCAACATGTTCTAATTCCACCTCCCATTTAACAACCGTGTCTCTCTCAATGATCTGCGTGCTTCCATCAACTAAAACAGCCCTAGAGGGAAAGAAATTGATGCGAAATTCGAAGGTTTGGCGCGCAACATCGTCTCCCCTGTTTTTGGCGGGCACTGTGAGCTAGCGGAAGCGAACAGAGAGCTCAACCTTAGAGAAATTAAGTGCAGAGATACGGGATATACCGATTAGAAGTCCCCTCTCCATGCTCCATATCGTTCCCCCTCGCCCCGTTCAGCACACCCTCGCCTCCACAATCTAGCATCAATGGGCACGCTCAGATCTCGAATTGAGAAGAATGGGAGAGGAATTAGCTTTCAAATGGCACTCACCACCTTCGTCGTCGAACGAAAGCTCCGCCGCCTAAATTAATTACCGTGCCACCGCTGCCGGCGCCGAGAACGATGGGTGAGGTCCGCCGCCGCCGTCGGGGAAGCTACAGTCAGTGTTACGCGCGCTCTCGGTCGGAAGCGGTTGGTTTGACTGGCTGTCCCAACCAACCGGTTTGGCTTAACCCTAATATTGGAACAAAGTTAAATGTGTCCTTACGACCGATTTAAGGCCCGTGTGGCCCTGGGATATTAGTTGCCTCACATCCGTCGCATGCGAGCTATTCTTTTCAACGATGTCGCTTTCCTTCCAATTCCATGTAAAGACGTCGCATAGGAGCTATAAGCCCAGAAAAAACGGACAAGCCCACCAGCGAGGGCTGGTGTGTGGCCGTGTGGTGTGGGCTCCCTGCTGCCCCGCGAGTCCCCACCGCCCCCGCGAGCCACGAGCTGCTGCGCCTCCTCCATTGTCCCCCTGCAGCTCCCCGTTCGCTTGGTTCCCAGCTCCTCTCTCCATCTCGTCAAACTGCCCCCGTTTGTCGATTCTGGTCGTCTAATATCCCGAGGAGGCACTCGAGATCGGCATGCTCGCGGGCGACCCAGAGCTAGGCGGCGACGGAGGCACGGGCCTCGTCTCCACCTGATTGGCGGCCTCAAAGATAGTCTCCTCATCCTGCAGTTGAAGTCGATGAATCAGAACAATCGATGAGGGACGCCGGCGTGGACGCCCTACTCCGGCAGGCTGGCCGCGCCGCGAGCGTTCTGGCCTCTGGGCATCAGAACCGTGTGAAGATAAGGAGTTCCCCTCTTCAGCAAAACATATTAAGGTAACTGATGAAAACGCCAGGACCTGTTTCCCACAAGAACCTGGCTAATGGAAATAGTCATTATTGGTCCTGCCAAGTATCAGGTTTTTTGTACACCAAACTAAGTCACCAACAAATACTGATCTCATTTAGTCCGGAGGGCATGTTTATCTAGACAGTGGGCAGGTTCAGTTAGATCGAAGCTTAATATGTTATACTCCCTCCGTTTAGAAATATAAGATGTTTTAGGTTTATGAATGAGATGTATCTAGACATGTTTTAGTGTATAGGTTCAAATGAATCTAGACACTAAAAGATGTCTAGATCCATCTCATTCACAAACCTAAAACATCTTATATTTCCAAACGGAGGGAGTAGTTGACTGGGTGTTTCAACTTTTGTCACTCCGTTCATTCATGTTTTGCAGGACCTTGTTGTTTTGATGTAGGACTCGACCCTCTCTTTACAAGTCTTGTATTTCAGCATTAGAAATTGGCAGATATATTGTATTTACTTGGCATGTATTTTTTTTCAATTCTTGAAGCTATGTTAACAGTCTTCCATATTCTCCTATAATAATTTATCTCATTTTTTTTGAATTATGAATATTTGGCTAAAGGTTTTTGCTAAAAAAAATCTGGAGGTGATTAACCTGGTTTTAAAATTTCAACCAGTATTCTCAACTTACTTTATCTTGTCAAGGTTTTTCGCACTTGTGTGGTTACTATACAATATATTCTCACCGCTTATCCTCCACGGATCACCATCTAAATATGGTGACATACAGTGGACTCTTATTTTCAAGCACTTCATCCTGATACATTCTACAAAGCAATGATGTGACAGACATCAAGAAGGTACTGTAATCCTGAAGTCCTGTAGGGGAGTTTTTGCTCTATGTTTATTTTTCCGTGACTTATATCTCACTTTCCAGCTTTCTATTGCCATTGCTCTTTGTAGGCAGATAATATATTCCTAGAGATTGAATGTCAGAAACAGGAAATTGCTCACGCTAAAGTTGTCTATGCAGAGTCAAAAACAACAACAAACCCGAGGGTGGCAAGCCTACTCATAGGACTGGATTACTTGGCCTTATCGCTGAAAAGGTTGACACTAACATGATTGAGTATTATAATGAGAAGATCAAGGAATTGCTGCCCAAGCTGGAGGATGAACAAAAAACGGCCTAAGTGAGAAAGAACAACAGGCTGCCATTGTGTCTTCAACAGCAGAGATGCTGCAGCCTCTGCATCTAATACTCTCGATGCTCAAATGTTTGATGAATGTATAGTTATAGAAGCTCCTGAACCAGGTGAGATGATACGGTCCAATCTTCCATGAAAAATATATGACAGGTAAACCAGACAAAGTGCGGTCTATTTCATTGTCTTCGTAACGGTTTTTTACACTATTCCTATCACTGCTATCTCTGCATTTGTGTTTGTGTTTCATTTTCTTGCACATCGCTATGGGCAAGAGCAACAGACATATGTTAATCATCATTGAGTAGGGCTGTTGAAACCTGTGTTTTCATAGGCTTCACACCGTCTACTAAAACAAACATTAATAGAAGTGGCCAGTATTCATTGGTTGCAGATAGTTACCCAAAGGGCGGGTGTTGCTTATACCCTGAAATGAGGCGCGCCTTCACACGTGATTCGGAAATGGCATACCAATTTGTTGTACCTCTTTCCTGTGAATAAATTTAAAAGAACCTGGATATTGTGGCAAATAACTACGATGAACATGGATGAAACTATGGATGGAATGATAGTACAATATTAGGTGGCTGTAATATTCTTCACAGCCTTTCAAGTGAGTTATTGACTGAAGCTGGAGAGGTATATATATATCACCCACTTTTGCTTTTTTGATATAGGCACATTTACTTCCGAAGGAGTCCACACCATAAAAAGTACTACCGGGTTGATTAGTTTACTTCTCTGCATAAGAAATAATTCCCTTGAATTTATATGCTCAATATGAAATTATCCAGATTATCATTGTGTTTGGCTGAATTTCTCTACTCTGTGTATATGCAATATGAAGGTGGTGTTGAGTAGGGAACTGAAAAGTACTAACTGGGTTGATTGCTTGCAAAGTACTAATTGGGATAATTTTTCAATAGCATGTTAAGATTCTATTCCCATCCTATAAGAATACTTTATGGCAGCAGGTACAATAGAGTATCAGAGTTGAGTTTTTGTAGTTCAATAATTTGTAAATGCAGTACATAGACTAAATGTTCGTAGCTTCCTTATGGTGCATATATGGCAGTGGCGCATATATATTTTTGTCTCAATGCAATGCTTTTTACTAATCGTGAAATGTTGAAATATTTCTTACTCCCAGATTGTTACCGAGAGAAATTCTGTTCAGATGTCATATTTTAATGCTATCAAGCTACCTATTGGGTCGAATAAAAAAAACTGAATTCCCGATAAATAATCACTTCTATGAATGTTGTTCTCATTGTTACCGACGTTGCGAATGGCGAGGCACTGGCTGACGGCAAAATCGCCCCGTCTGGAAGACAAAGATGATCCTCCTGCCGTCGAGGTCGAAGTCCAAGAAGTTGGTGATGACGACAGTGACAGTGATGTCCAAGGAGACTGATTTCGTGCGGCGTCGGGTGCAGTGTCTCATTGTTACCCACGGTGTGATGCAGGAGGGCACGGTCCATGACGGCGAAAAGCTTCCTGGAGGTGAAGGTGCCGTTCGGAAAGGCAAAGGTGATCCTCTAGCCATCGAGGAAGGTCGGTGATGGTGACGGCGAGGGGGACGTCCAAGGAGACTGTTATTCCATGTGGCGTTAGGTGCGGCGGCGACGCAGAAAGGCAAAGGTGATCTTCCGGCCGTCGAGGAAGGTCGGTGATGGCGGCGGCGAGGGGGACGTCCAAGGAGACTGTTATTCTATGTGGCGTCAGGTGCGGCGGCGACGCAGAAAGGCAAAGGTGATCCTTCGGCCGTCGAGGAAGGTCAGTGATGGCGGCGGCGAAGGGGACGTCCAAGGACGTGTGGCGTCAGGTGCGGCGGCGACGCAGAAGTCTGGAGCCGTAGGTTTAGGGAGGGGATCATGGGGCACATGCAGTTTCCTATTCTCTCGCATGTGAAGAGTTTTATCTGGCCTGCGGAGGGGGAGAGATGCCTTCAGTTTCCTATTCTCTCGCATGTAAAGCGTTTTTTCTGGCCTGCGGAGGCGGAGGGATGGCGTGGGCAGAGTGCTAGTCCGTCAAAGTTAATCGCTATGTGCACCCAGGAAATCATTAGGCTAATGATACATGGTTAGATCGTGTGGGCTGGCCTGATCGTGTGGTTTTAGAAGACCCTTCTGTGTTTTGTGGGGGTGCGCGTAGATAAATTCATGTTTGCTCCTTTATAAGTAGTAGAGATGCACAACATGACTGTAAGACCGTTTCTACGTGGCCATGTTACCTGGGGCCGGCCTCAAGGAGCTCAGAAATTGGCCCAGACTACCAATTACGCCTTGATAGGTGGTAGGTTGATTTGAGCCTTTAAGAACGTAGACTTGTAGTTGTAGTTAAAAAAACTCCAACAACCAGTTTTATCAAATAAATATTAAATATATGACACAAAACTTGCTATCTTTAGATTCATATATTCAAAATAAATTTAATGGTATACAACTTTTGTTATATATCTAATATATTGATAAAAAAATTGATGATGAAAGTTTTTCTTAAACTACTGGACCAAAGGAAGTATAATAAATCGGACTATAATAAATAAAAGGAATCCTTCTATACTCTACGGTAGTAGTATTTTAACATACCTCAATATAGTATGGAAAAATATCACTGAAGCCTTTAGTTCCTTCAATATATCAAGTTTACATATAAAATATTAGTATGGACGCGGACTTTATAAGCGCATGGCTAGCTACGCACGCATCGTGGATTATTAGATATGGTGATAGTAAAATAGTACGTGGATCGCGATGTAGTCAATAGTATTCACGAAACCGTGGACGATGAATTTCCCTGCCGTTTAACACTGTTAGACGCGCCGTCCCGCATGCATGAAAAACGCACTGTACCATCCATGCGAGTACTTCACCCACCGTTGTACCCTGTTGTTCCTTTCCTTTCTGCGTCCTTGATGCACCACAGATGTTTTGCTTGGTGGCGTGTAATTTTCAGTGGGTGTTTCCTTTCTTTGTTTTGTCAATCAATGAGACCAACCAGCCGTGGTGTTTATAAACGTAAGATGTTTTTTTTTGTGTGGCATTCGGTATGGACATTTTGTTTACCTGTATTCACGCCAGACCGGCCGCTAGGCTATGTTTTACTGACTTTGACCGGTAAAAGCATCTTCACTCGTTGGGCGTACCCAGACCGAAAATCGGAATTTTTTCGGCCGGACGTAACGAGTTTTCGGTCTGGGTACGCCCAGTTTCCCGTCCGCGTATCCAGGCCGAGTTCCCAAGTTCGGCCAAAATTTATTAAAGATAGGCGAATTTCATTAAGTTGGGAGAATATAGGCGGATTACATCAAATTTAAACTAAACGAGTACATAATAAACTTAAAAAGGACGGGATCGCCGTGACGTCCGCCGTTCTACATGCCAAAGTTGTTCTAGAACGCCGTGTAGCCAGGATCGGCGCGGCCGTCATCCTCGCCTCCATCGTCGTCGTCGCTCGGCAGCTGGTTCTGGCGGGAGCTCTCCTGTCCTGGGTCGCCGAACCTCCACGGCTGGTAGGACGGGGCTTCGTCGTCGAGGACGTAGAGTGGGGCGCCCTGGTAGGCGAGCTCCCGCCCGGACAATGCCCGCCGCCGGGCCGCCTGCCGCTCGGCCTTCTCCCAGTCCTTCCTGGACCACTCCAGGATGTCCGGTGAGGAGGGCTCCACCTCGTGGAGCGACTGCTCCAGCGCCATCCTCAAGGCGCCGTCTTTGGGCGGCGCCGAGCCTTCAACCTTCGAGCGACGAAGGCGCAGGTGGCCGGTTGGCGACGTCGTAGACCTTGGCTCACCGATGACGATGCCGCGGGAGCGTGTCCGCGGCGGCGAGCGCACAGGCGAGCCCGCCTCCCGCTTGACTGCTGTCGGTGTGCGCAGCGGCGCTGAACCGGAGGAGTGGGATGCCGAGGCGGAGGATGACGAGCTCATGCTCGCCATCCTCCTCAGCATCCAGTTGGTCGGAGGACGCCGCCCAGACCTCGCCGCCGGCATGGGTGTTCGTGGGAAGCCCAAACACGGCGTGTTGCCGGCGTTGATGTGCTCCAGCACCGCCCTCAGCGTGCGGCCTGGCGCGCTCCACCAACGCCGGCGCCCCGCCGAGTTGTTGCGCTTTGGCGGCGACTCGTTGGGTGGCCCTTCGTGGCGGGCGAGCTCCTGGGCGCGGCGCTCCATGAAGAACTCCTCCCGTAGAGGAGGTTGTCCGGCGACTCGGCGGCGGAGGGGTCGTCCATGGCCGCGATGTACTCTGCCACCTTGTACGGCAGCTCCTCAGGCGTGGGCGCCGGCGGGATAGAGATACCGCCGGCACTGAGCTTCCACCCCGGAGGGTTCCGCGTGTCTGGCGGCGCCATGTATCCGGCCTCGTACAGCAGGCGTGCTTCCCATGCCTGCAGCGTGCGCCGGCCGAAGCCGTTCGCCGCCGCACCGTCGTCGGGGTATCTCTCGGCCATGGCTGGTGAGTGAGAGGGGGAAAGTTCGCCGGAGGGGAGGGGAGAGTGAGTGAGTGAGAGTGTGAGAAACTCCGGCGAGGGGTACGGCTTATAAAGGCCGGGACGGGCGACGAGGACGGGAGGGGTGTAGCGGCGAGCGCGGGAAAAGGGGAAACGGCGGGAAGTTAGTGTCCGCCGGTCCGTCGCGGGAGCCGATGCGGCGGTGGTGGCGCCGTAAATCGGCGACGCGTGGCCGACGCGACGAGCAGTTAATGTCCGGCGGTTGCCGCGTGGTTCCGAGGATGACGACGACTCGGCTTCCGTCGCTGACTCGGCGGGTCCACGCGCCGTTTTGCTTTTTTTCCGCCGTTTTCGCTGCGTCCGGCGTACCCAGGGCGAACCCAGAAACCTAGGTTCGGCCTGGGTAGTCAGGACCAAAATTGGCCCAAATCCGGCCGAAAACAGGTTCCTGGGTACGCGTCCGGACCTAATTTCGGCGTCCGGATCGGTGTTCTGGGTAGGCGAGTGGAGATGCTCTAAATGATTAGGGGAGTTCTTATAAAATCCTTGCCAGGTAGCACAAAACTCTCTATGAAATATTTTTGTGGTTCAGAATTTTTCATCGCGTGTTGGAAATACTACTGACAAGTGATTGTAAAAAGTGTCACCCACCCGTCTTGAACTGTTAGCAAAAAATATCTCTCCATGAAACTTTTTTGTGGCTAAAAAAATCGCGTGGCTCATCCTATGGAAGTATCTTTTGCGCTTACCTTGCGAAGAAGGCTATGACAGTTGTTTTTTGTTGGTCACATGTGATGTTAGTTTGGGCACAGAGAAATCTAATCCGGTTGTAACGCCGTGCATAATGGTTTTGGCTCCTAGGTTCGTATCTTTTAAATGTACTTGCTGATCCGACGACTGTGTGTGCGTGCTTAGCTAGCCGTCTGAGTATGCCACTATTTCTGATGATATTAGTATATACGAAAATAGTACTCCCTCCGTCCCAAAATAGATGTCTCAAGTTTTCAAAAATTTGGATAAATCTATATACTAAATAGTGACTAGATTCATTCAATTTTTGATAAATCTGAGACATCTATTTTGGGACGGAGGGAGTATATAATATTTTTTCATAAAACTCATTTTGATGTATGTAATATTTAATAATAAAGTATATTAAGAAAATATAATTGATTCTTCTAAGTGTGGGAGTAGATAATCTTAGAAGTAGCGTAGATACTCTTAGGTGTACATAGGCATTTTTGGCAAATTCTTGAATCCTTGTTTTGTACAAATATAATTGGGTGGATACACTAGTGCAGAGCCCCCCTCTAACACCGGTTGGGAGGGCCCTCTAACAGCAGTTCTACAACCGCTGTTGAGGGTTCGGTGTTAGAGGGGGCCCCTTTAACACCGGTTTTTATACTAACCGGTGTTAAAGGGTGGCGCACGTGGGGCTGCCGCAGGGCTCAGCCCCCCCCCCCCCCCCTCTTTAACACCGGTTCGTAACGGCTGGAAAATAGCCTAAATCTCTGCCGCGGCAGAGTTCTGCCGTGGCAGAGATTGATGCCGTTTTCCTGCCGTGGCAGCCTCTGCCCCGTTCTGGGCGTATTTCTGCGGGAGGGGAAATCGATCGGGAGCGGTATACACATACATCGTCATCGGTACATACGAGTACATGAATAATTAAACAACTATTATTATACACAAACATCGTCATCGACACATACATCGTCATCGTCACATACATCGTCATCGTTCATTTTGGTGGATATCTAAAGAGTTTTCCGCCAGGCGTGACGACCTCATCAAGTATGAACCCGGCCAGTTCCTCTTGAATGGCTCGTATGCGGTCAAATGGTAGGAGTTGGTCCCGCATCCGTTCGATCTGAATATATATGAAGAATGAGGTCAATATATATATAAGAATAAAACTCAACACAATTGATGGTAATAAAATAATGTTGTGTACTTTGTTTACTTACTCTAAGTTGTTCTAGTACGGCTTGGCCCGTCGCACATATCGTGTTGCGAATGAACTCGCAAACATAGTACCCACATAAGTTATTGTCGGGTCCCTGATACGCGCACTTTACGAGAATAGAGAGTTCAATCAAAATAATAATCAATAAAGCATGATATAATGGAATTGGAAGCAGAATCAAAGAGATACGCAGACCTAGCTAGCTAGTATTACTTACATTTTGGTCTACAAATTTTAGTTCTTCTGACCATTCACCCACGGCCCTGCCCGTGAACCTTTGCCAAACCCTGTCCGACAAAGAAAATAGATAAAGGAGTAATTAATTACTTGTTGTCACGAAAGTTGCCGATCTAGTGCGATAATATGATTGAAATTACCTCTGGAGCATCTCTCTAAAGTCTGCTCATCTCTTTTTCTTTTCGTAACGAGTCCATGACAAGGACTTTTCCTGAGTCGGGTTGAATGACTAGCAGAATAAAGTGGAACCTACGCATCCATAACTCATCATCAGTTACACATAACATCGAGTAAGCCGAAACAGAATGTGTACAAGAGAGAGGGTAACAGTACTCACGAGAAGTTGTAAGGCAATAGTATTTCCCTTTTGGTTTGTTGTCTCAGTAAAGACCTTAGCAAGTAATCTTCTGTTTGCCCGGGTTTGGTTCTTACCACTTCTTCATGAACTCTATTTGGGTCAACGAACCCAATGTCAAAAGGGCCTCCTTTCCTGCATTCCATAACCTTTTTCCTGCATAATAGTATATACATATATGGTGAGCATATATATATACATGCAATTAATGAAGTGAATGAGATGAGATATAAATTACAGAAATAGTACTTACACACAATAAAGGCTGATGGCAGCTTTGTCGAGTTCCTTCTGATTGAATAGAAAATGAAAGTCTTGAATGTTGAAGTCGATCCCGTCGTCTCCGCACAAGAAAATCTCATCTCTTATATGCGCCGTGATCCATTCTTCTTTTCTCGTCTTGCAGAAATCAAGGTACCACTTGTGCAATTTTCGCATCTTTGTTGGTAGATTCTTGAGCTCCTCTTTCTTGACGAGATTCTTCCCATACTTCCATGGTTGTATGGGGTTGGCATCGCATTTGGGCAAGTTGTCTCCCATGCTGTTCAAGTATGCAATGTAAGTCATCCCCATCTCATTGGCCTTTCTTTGTAGCTCTGCCTCGTAATCATTTACGGGAGGAGCGTCCCGTGTGTCGAACATTTGGAGCGGGGCGCATGATTGGTTTTCCTGCTCTCCGAGCATGGGAACTATTTTCTGGGGTGCCTCACGACTGCTACTTTCAGTCTCCCTACGGCGCCTTGCATCCGCCTTCAAAATCTGGCGCTCGTAGTCCGGCACAAGTGGGGTTTCAGGTTTCAAAAGATTTTTGTAAAACTTCTCCACCACCGCCGGATTTATTTTCTCCTTTGGCTCGGCCCGTCTAGGTGCAAAGAATTTCTTGACCTCTTCTTCCGAGATCCTATTAGTCTCCTCGTCGCTGCGATTCCACGGTAAAACCGGCAATGGCTTGGCGGAAGGCTGCGGGACATAGTTTTTTGAACTCTTTGGCGTACGGTTTCCTGCGGATTTCTTTGTGGCAGTGCTACTGATGCTCTTCATGGCAGTGCTCTTCCGCTTACGCTGAGGAGATGGCTGAAGCACCGGAGATGGCTGACGGGCCGGAGATGGCTGGCGCATCGGAGATGGCTGCCGCGTAGGAGATGGCTGAAGCGCCGGAGATGGCTGCCGCGCAGGAGATAGCTGAAGCGGCTCAGACTGCTGACGCTCCGGAGACGGCGGGGGTGCCAGTGGCCTCCAATTTGGAAGCACGATGTGTTCCTTCTTCCAAAGAATGGTTGTTTTCACTGCAAATTTGAGTTGAGTTTCCCCTTCACATGTAGCATGGTCAAGCTGTGCTTCCTCATATTCCTTCACAACCTCATCCACCCCGACAATAGCATAGCTATCTGGAATCGGTCGGCAGTGGTAAGTTCCACCAGCTACAGGAGGTAAGGCATAGCCGACAGCCACCTTAATGGATAAGCCCATTAATATCACATGCAGCTCAGCGTGTTCGCTCTCCGTGATCTCATCCACGGGGTATCGAGGACCCACCATTTCAAGCGTGGGCTGCACGTTCTCCGTGGAAGCCACACTGCTTTTTCGCGCAGAGTCTGGGCCGCCGGCAGCTTCCAGTGCAGGCTCTTCGTGCCGCTGAGATGGGCCGCTAGCTTGATGGCTCTGTTGTGCATTCACTTGCGCCTGCAGCGCCACAAGTGCATGTTCTATCTGTGTCATCCGCTCTGTACGCTCTTTTTCTTTTCTGCCGCGCCATCTGTAAGAGTCGCTCCACTCGGCAAACCTATCCTTCCACGTCATACCCCCTGTGCCTCGTGCATGTCGAGGGTGTTCTTTTTTACCGATGGCGCGTGTGAGATGGTCATTCTCTCTGTCGGGATGGAAGGTCCTGGCAGATGTTTCCTCGTATGCCGTGATGAGTTCAGTGACGGGTTTGGCAAGGAGGGTCGGGAAGATACACAATCCTGTTTCTGGGTCCAACCTTGCCCCGATTCCGTAGAACCAAGTCTTTGCACGTAGGTCCCTCCCATCTGTCTGGGGTGTGATCCCTCTAGCGCGCAGGGCCTTCTCAACTTCCTCCCACTTAGGCCTCTGAGATATGTAGCCACCTGACCCCGTCCTCTGGTGATATTCCTTCTTCTGGGCATTAAGCGTATTGGTTTCTGACCTCTTTTTAGCTATAGCACCTTTTTTATATGTCACAAATTCGGTCCAGTGAGGTCTTATCTTCGCAAAATATGCGTCTTCGAAACTTGGAGTCTCGCCAGCTTTGACAAATTTGTTCAATTTTGTCTTCCAGTTGCGGAAAGCGTCATCCATCTTCTTTAGAGTCCACTCTTTGACCTTTTCCTTTATAACCGGGTTGTTTTCATCCTCCTCTGGCGGAAGGGTGAAATTTACCAACAACGAATTCCAAAGCGTTTCTTTGGATCTTTCATCGACAAAGGTACCGTCGCCCTTCTTTGGCTTATTCCAATTTTCAATTATGATTGGGATTTGGTCCCTAACAAGAACTCCAGGCTGACGTACAAATTTGTCTGTGGCCTTCTTGGGCTCCATCGGCCTGCCATCAACACGGACTGCTTCGATCGTGAACTTTGCACGATCTGTCAACCGATGGCTCGCGCCTCGCTTGCTATTTTTCGTAGAAGAAGATGGTTGCTGGCTGGTCGATCTAGAGGGCTAAAAGAAGAAAGAAGTGTTAATTAATACATGTAGAAGAAGATTGTTGGTGGAAGTCAGCAGAGGCTTAATCAATGCATATACCTCGCCGGACTTTGTAATCACTAAATTGCGTTCACCGGAGTCTTCATCTTCTCCATGACTACTTGAGCTGTCATCATGTCCCTCCAAGTTCAGATATTGTGAGGTGTCCTCATCAATAATGTTCTCCATTATTTCTTCTTCTTCAAGGTTTCTACTAAGTGGATCCATAGTTTCTAAAACAATAATATTATCTAGAGTAAGAGTGTAAACATTCAAGTGTACTTGGATTCATACACAAATATACATATTATTCATACAAAAATACACAAATAAATACACAAATGAAATTAAAACCCTAAGGATGCTTGATCATTTTAAACGAGTTCCGAGGGGTCCAAACCCTAATCAGGATGAGTCAGAGCTCCACAACGACACCCCCAAGAGGGTAACGTTGGCAGGATGCAAGTTTGTATACAAGTGGGGCGGGTTTGCGGACAATTATTTAGTCTCAGACAGCTACACCTACACGCAGTCCAATTTGTATACAAGTTTTAATCTATGCATGTAGTACAATTTATATTAGCCGGTGAAACTATGTTGCCCGCGAACCCGCCCCGCTTGACACCCTATCTATACTACTACTCCCTCCATAATTACATGCCATCTTAGTTTCGAGTTTCCCGATTTTGACCATCAAGTTCACCACCAACACTAAGTAAACAATATTATCGATGTTACAACATCAGAAACTTTACTCAAATATGAATACACGACTATATCTTTTATACATCACACATATTCCCCACATTGTTCACCAAATGATGGTCAATATTTGTGGACGGATGGAGTACAAATGTAGTATTTGAGATAAATATATGCCCATGGTTTATTTCTCTATTTCTAATCGGATTGATTCAAAGTCTATTCATCTTGTTTTAATGTCATTTCTTTCTACAAAGTTTCACTACAAATAAGTAACAAAGACATGTAAAAAAAACAGAGAGACCCGCCCGTGCGGCCGCACCAGGCCGCACCGGGGCGCCGCCGACGACTGCCGACCGCCTGCTTCCACTGAGTGCCGACGACGACTGCCGGACGCAGAGGCGTGGACGGAGTGGCGCCACCGCGAGCTCCACTGAGTGCCGGCCGGCGATGCCACCGCGCGCGCGAGCTCCACACCGCCGCCAAAGGAGGAAACAGAGAGGGAGGAAACAGAGCTCCTCACCATGAGCACGACGGTGTCGGTGGGGTTCTTGTAGGCGCCGGCGTCGTCGGCGGCTTCGGTGGCGCGCGCACGGTGGCGATGGCGGTCTTGGCGCGCGCGAGGGCGACGGCGGCTCCGATAGCGAGGGCGACGGCGGCGGCTCCGATGGCGAGGGCTCGACGCGGGGCCGGCGCGACTGCTCTCTGCTCTCTGCTCTCTGTTTTGCTCTCTGCGCGCGGCGGCGGGCGGTTCGATCTGGCTCTGGGGGAAGAAAGGAGGGGGAAGGCGCATTTAATACCCCCCCTTTAACACTGGTTCGGGGCTGGAACCGGTGTTAAAGGGGGGTGAATTCGTTTCGCGCGCGCATTTAACACCCACCCCCCTTTAACACCGGTTCTAGCCACGAACCGGTGTTAAAGGGAGGGGGAGGGGGGTGCGCGCGAAACGAAATAAATGCGCCCCCCCTTTAACACCGGTTCGTGTCTAGAACCGGTGTTAAAGGAGGGGGCATTTATTTCATGCATTAAAGGGGCATTTTTAATTCAAAAAATAGGATATGAATTTAGAAAATTTATATCTTTTTCATTTCAACTCAGAAAAATATGAATAATATATCATAATTTTTAGAAAAATAATATCTATCCATTCATGTAAAAACATTTTATATTTACTTTACATGAAAATTTTCAAAATGATTAAAACACTTACATATAAATTTTGATTATTCAATTCAAACAAAAATAAATTGTCAAATCCTAAAACTTTGACCATAAGAAATATTAAGAATCTAAAAAGGAATCTAACCCTATTTTATTAGAGCAAATCATATTTTAATGCCGCATCTTTTGTATTAACATTTTTGAATTGATTGGATATTTAAATGCCGCATCTTTTGTATACACTTGAATCTGACCAAGCCTCGCTCAAATTGCATTGTTTTTTTGATAAAATAGCATATTGTGAACCTAAAAATGATTTTTGTAAAAAATCATGAGCATCGTATCATGTACCTGTAGTTCATATCTGACCCACTTCCAGCCTATTCAGCAGGAATTTGTCTTTTTCACCAGAGGTGGACGGAAAGGTTTCAGATCCCCCTGTTGGTACATTTTCCATATAAGGTGGTCTAGTATTTTTGTAAAATGTGTTGGTGGTTTTTTGAATTAGCCATTTGGTGGTTGCTTCACAAAACCGTCCGTTTTTTATGCTCGGAAAATGGAAAATGCCTTTTTGGTGCGATAAAAAGGAAAACTTCCTCTTGCAACATTGTTTGCCATGCCATGATGCACATGTATGCACAATATGGCCATATTATCACAAACTATGCCTTCATTCTAGCCATAACATTGGTCATTTGACCCGAAAGCCAAGAAACCTCGAATGAGATAGGTCATTTTGTGAAGGTTTTTTGAGACATAATCAATATACCAAGTTTGAGATTTTTCCTTCTAACTATGTCACATAATATAACACCACGAAAAGGTTTCGCACTGTTTCGATCTTTTTTTATTTTTTTATCCCCGTTTTAAACTATCGACAAACTTTGTCGAATAACGGGCATGATGATTCTTAGCTCGGGGCCAAGCCTCGCTCAACTTGCATTGTTTTTTTGATAAAATAGCATATTGTGAACCTAAAAATGATTTTTTTTAAAAATCATGAGCATCGTATCATGTACCTGTAGTTCATATCTGACCCACTTCCTACCGATTTGGCAGGAATTTGTCTTTTTCACCAGAGGTGGACGGAAAGGTTTCAGATCCCCCTGTTGGTACATTGTCCATATAAGGTGGTCTAGTATTTTTGTAAAATGTGTTGGTGGTTTTTTTGAATTAGCCATTTGGTGGTTGCTTCACAAAACCGTCCGTTTTTTATGCTCGGAAAATGGAAAATGCCTTTTTGGTGCGATAAAAAGGAAAACTTCCTCTTGCAACATTGTTTGCCATGCCATAATGCACATGTATGCACAATATGGCCATATTATCACAAACTATGCCTTCATTCTAGCCATAACATTGGTCATTTGACCCGAAAGCCAAGAAACCTCGAATGAGATAGGTCATTTTGTGAAGGAGATAGAACTGGAATTAAAATACAGAATGCAACTAATAGTAAGTTACATAAAGCCGAACTAGAATTAAAAATTAAGATACATAAAAGAACTGAAAATTAATATACATGGCCAGATTAAGTAACGATCGGCCGAACTTGTTTTGGAATGTTGGAGTGATTCAGTCATGCTCCTGCCTACACCTGTAATACTCGCCACTGTAGTCGTCGTACTCGCCGCCGCCGTCATCGCTGTCGTCATCGGGGTCACCGTAATTGAACCTTGAAGGCTGAGTACGCGTGGGCTGGCCTTGAGGGTAGCGCAGACGGGGGTTAGAGTCGGTAGCAGTGTCATAGGCCATGACGCTCTGGAGAGTCCGACCGCGCCACCATAGCCGACGGCCGGCCTCGTTGAAGTTAGGAGGAGGTGGGCCGTCCTCCTCGTGCCTGGCGAGCGCCCTCTCACGCCGATCCACGAAGAAGGCTTCCCAAGTAGGGAAATAGTCGGGATGACATCTGGGATTCCTCCGCTGCTCCGGCGTGAGCTCGAAGTAGTAGTGGTTCGTGATGGCCATCCGGCGCGCCACACCTAGAGGGACAGGAGGAACCTGCACACCTCCGACGCTCATCATCCAGCCGACGGGGACACAATAGCCGGGCGGGCAGGGGTAGTTCGAGGTGCAAAGCGCCTTCGCCTCCCTGGGGGTTAGTGCTACGGTGGAAGCCATGGGAAAGAGTGATGAGGTTGCAGATATGAGTCTAGAGATGTGCAATGATAATGGAGGCCAACCCTACATATATATATAGTGAACTGGCGGGAAGAACTGGAGGGAAGAACTGGCGGGAAGAAAAATGGCGGGAAAAAATGGCAGGAAAAAATGGCGGGAAGAAAAATGGCGGGAAAAAATGGCGGAAAAAAATGGCGGGACATTGTTCTAAAAATGGGACGGTTGGAGGGATTTCAGGCTGGGCCAGGCAACACTAATGATAGGGGTGAGTGTCGACATTATGTCGTGCGGCGTGTACCTTGTCGCGGATGGTGTCACCAACCGGGACTAAAGATGAACCTTTAGTCCTGGTTGGAGACACCAACTGGGACTAAAGATGAACCTTTAGTCCCGGTTGGAGACACCAACCGGGACAAAACACGAGTCAGCACTAATAATAGGGGTGAGTTTCGACATTATGTCGTGCGGCGTGTACCTTGTCCCGGATGGTGTCACCAACCGGGACTGAAGATGAACCTTTAGTCCCGGTTGGAGACACCAACCGAGACTAAAGATGAACCTTTAGTCCCGGTTGGAGACACCAACCGGGACAAAACACGAGTCATCACTAATAATAGGGGTGAGTGTCGACATTATTTCGTAAGTGTCGACACTATGTCGAGCTGCTTGTACTATAAATAGGTATCCTTGTGAGTCCAGTCCTCCAGCCAGTTTGAGGCATCTCCAAGATGGTTTTCGAGAGCAGGGACACCACTACGGCTAGTTTCCGGGAGATGCCGACGGAGCCCAGTCCTCCGGCATCTCCGAGAAACTGGTCATAGAGGCACTCCCTAATATGTGAAATTAGTTAGCTCCCAGGTGTATTGATCTAGTTAGAGAAGTTACAAAGCTGCAAGATGGTTTTCGAGAGCAGGGACACCACTACGGCCAGTTTCAGGGAGATGCCGACGGAGCCCAGTCCTCCGGCATCTCCAAGAAACTGGTCATAGAGGCACTCCCTAATATGTGACCGCGCGCGTTTGGAGATCGGATCTTAATGGTAAGTACGAATCGGGACAACTTCTTCTCATAGTCCCCGTCCATCCACAAAACAAGACTAACACTCAAGACATGTATTAATATTAAAAACATGAACTAGAGTTACATAATATGAGCATGAACTTCTTGGCATATGTCCTTCCTTATGATCTCTTCAGACGTAACCATGGAGCATCTTCTTTACTTAACGGAATGCTTGGGTCAGTTTTCACTGTGAAGGGCAGAATTTCATAAAACTTATTATAATCTTCTAACATGTCTGTCTTGTCCTCGATTCCCACGATGTTTCTTTTCCCTGAAAGAGCTATGTGACGCTTTGGCTCATCATATGATGTATTCGTTTGCATATTTTTTCTTTTTTTTTGTCTGGAGGACATGTCCTTCACATAGAAAACCTGAGCCACATCATTGGCTAGGACGAATGGTTCGTCTAAGTTCTTGTCTACCTTCATAAGATTGTTGAGATCCACCGTTGTCATTCCGTACTTCTTGTCTACCTCAACCCCTCCTCCTGTTAGCTTGACCCATTTGCATCGAAACAAGGGGACCTTGAAATTAGGTCCATAGTCAAGTTCCCATATCTCCTCTATGAACCCATAATACGTGGTCTTCTGCCCATTGTCTTTTGCTGCATCGAAGCGGACACCACTATTTTGGCTGGTGCTCTTTTTATCTTGGCCTATCGTGTAAAATGTATTCCCATTTATCTCGTACCCTTGGAAAGTACATACAGTCGAAGATGGTGTCCTGGCCAACAAGTACAGCTGATCCCCAACAGTGGTGTTATTCGTGAGAAGTCTTTGCAGCCAGCCGCCAAAACTCGCCATGTGTTCACTTATAATCCATTCATCAGACTGCCCCGGGTGTTTGAGGCATATTAAATTCTTGTGTTCATTGATATACGGGGCAACCAAGATAGATCTTTGTAAAACCGTGTAGTGTGCTTGATTGAGAGAATGACCGTCCCTACATATCATTGCTTTACATCCTAGGGTGCCTTTTCCACGCAGTCTCCCCTCATGTCGTGATTCTGGAACACCAATCGCCTTAAGGTCAGGAATAAAATCAACACAAAACTCAATGACCTCCTCTGTTACATAGCCCTTGGAGATGCTTCCTTCTGGCCTAGCACGATTATGAACATATTTCTTTAAGACTCCCATGTACCTCTCAAAGGGGAACATATTGTGTAGAAATACAGGACCGAGAATGGCAATCTCTTCTACCAGGTGAACCAGGAGATGCGTCATAATATTGAAGAAGGATGGTGGGAACACCAACTCAAAGCTGACAAGACATTGGGCCACATCTGTTTGTAACCCTGGTAGGCTTTCTAGATCGATTACCTTCTGAGATATTGCATTGAGGAATGCACATAGCTTCACAATGGGTACTCGAACATTTTCAGGTAGAAGCCCCCTCAATGCAATCGGAAGCAATTGTGTCATAATAACGTGGCAGTCATGAGACTTCAGGTTTTGGAATTTTTTCTCTGCCATATTTATTATTCCCTTTATATTCGACGAGAAGCCAGACGGGACCTTGATACTGCTCAGACATTCAAAAAAGATTTCCTTCTCTGCTTTGGTAAGAGCGTAGCTGGCAGGAGTTAAGTGGCATCGTTTACCCTTCTCGTTCTCAGGATGCATAGGCTCTTCAGGGGCTTTCAAACGTTGCTGGTCCTGCCGTGCTTCCAGTGTATCTTTTGTCTTCCCATACACTCCTAGAAAGCCTAGCAGGTTCATGCAAACATTCTTCGTCACGTGCATCTCGTCGATTGAAGAGCGGACCTCTAAGACTTTCCAATAGGGTAGGTCCCAAAATATAGATTGCTTCTTCCACATGGGCGCGTGTCCGACATCGTCATTCGGAACAGATAGACTGCCAGGACCTTTTCCAAAGATTACTTCTAGGTCCTTGACCATACCAAATACCTCCTCACCGGTACGGAGGACAGGCTTCCTCCGGGGTTCTGCCAGACGTTTGAAATGCTTGCCTTTATTTCTTACTGGATGCAAGTTCGGAAGAAATCGGCGATACCCTAGGTACACAACCTTCTTACATTTATCCAAATATACACTTTCAGTCTCATCTAAACAGTGTGTGCATGCATTGTATCCCTTGTTTGTCTGCCCTGAAATGTTACTAAGAGCAGGCCAATCATTGATGGTTACGAAAAGCAATGCTCGTAGGTCAAATGGCTCCCCTTTGCGCTCATCCCACATACGTACACCTGGTTTGGCCCACAGCTGTAAAAGTTCTTCAACTAATGGCCTTAGGTACACATCAATGTCGTTGCCGGGTTGCCTCGGGCCTTGGATGAGCACTGGCATCATAATGAACTTCCTCTTCATACACAACCAAGGAGGAAGGTTATAGATACATAGAGTCACAGGCCAGGTGCTGTGACTGCAGCTCTGCTCACCAAAAGGATTCATGTCGTCTGTACTTAGACCAAACCTTAAGTTCCTTGCGTCACGTGCGAAGTCTGGGTACTCTCGCTCGACTTTTCTCCACTGTGACCCATCAGCGGGGTGTCTCAACATCGCGTCTTTCTTACGGTCTTCCATGTGCCATCGCAACAACTTGGCATGCTCTTTATTTCTGAAGAGACGTTTTAACCGTGGTATTATAGGAGCATACCACATAACCTTGGCGGGAACCTTCTTCCTAGGGGCCTCGCCCTCAACATCACCAGGATCGTCTCGTCTGATCTTATACCGCAGTGCAGTGCATACCGGGAATGCATCCAAATTCTCGTACTTCTCACCGCGGTAGAGGATGCAGTCATTAATGCAGGCATGTATCTTCTACATGTCTAATCCTAGAGGACAGACAACCTTCTTTGCTTGGTATGTACTGTCGGGCAACTCATTATTTCTTGGAAGAAGATTCTTCATTTTTACCAACAACTTTGAAAATGCGCTGTCAGTCACACCGTTCTCTGCCTTCCATTGCAGCAAATCCAGTGTGGTACCTAGCTTTTTGTGGCCATCTTCGCAAGTTGGATACAACAATGTTTTGTGATCCTTTAACATCTGCTCCAGCTTCTCCTTCTCCTTTTCAGTTTCACATTCTTCCTTTGCATCAGTAATGGCCCGACCAAGATCGTCATCAGCGGGCCCATCTGCTCCCTCTTGATCTTCATTATCTACCCCCGTTGCAGTATCATCATATTCAGGATACATATTATGATAGTTGTCATCATCCTCTTCTTCTTCGTTGTCTTCCATCACAACCCCTTTTTCTCCATGCTTGGCCCAACAATTATAGCTGGGCATGAAACCGGATCGAAGCAGGTGGGCGTGAATGGTTCTGGTATTTGAGTAGTCTTTCTTGTTCTGACAGTGAACACACGGACAACACATAAAACCATTGTGACCACGGTTTGCATTAGCCACAACGATGAAATTTTGGAGGCCCGTAATGTACTCGGAAGTGCGGCGGTCACCGTACATCCATTGCCGGTTCATCTGCATTAATATGTAGTATATATCAAAAATTAATAGGGAGATGACCATTTATATATATAGTACATCAATGACACATGAAAGGATAGTTGCCGACCTCGACCAAGAAGGAAAGAGCAACGAGAAAACTTATTTTGAGCTCTCGGGCATTTCACCGAACACCTCTTGTGCATATGAAAAAAACACAAACTAGCACTCTTCACACCCTCTTGCTAGGCTCCAAAATGAGATAGTGAAAAAATGGAAGAGTGGGGTGTGTGGGCTGCGGTGGTGTCTTATATAGCCCCCCCTTTAACACCGGTTCATGCCACGAACCGGTGTTAAAGGGGGGAGGCTGCGCGGGCCACTGTTGCAGGGTCCTTTAACACCGGTTCGTGGCACGAACCGGTGTTAAAGGGGGGCTCCTTTTTTGCCGTAGGGGCCACGCTGGTACGACCCCCCTTTAACACCGGTTCGTAGAAGAACCGGTGTTAAAGCCCTTTTCCAAGATCAACGAAAAGCCTCGTTTCCACTAGTGATAATGGCTGTGAAATATATCCATCCACGCTTGTATTTAAACTAGATATTATTTATACTTTTAATGAAATATATTTCTAAAACTTGCCACTAATGTCTAGTGATCAAAGGGGTATGCAATCCTTTCTTACTATTTTTCCCTGCGCAGATAATGACGTATAATGATGGGAATCACAGTATTAAAATCAAAGATATGAGATTTCCAACACGTCAAAGAAACCAGAAGCCGTGAAGTGGAGGCAGAAGCCTTAACGACCAACTATACGACGGGAATAAAATTCCGTCCATATAGTTCCGGCCATATAGTTGCCATCGACTCCGCTAGGTCAAACAGAACAACTTTCATGAAGGGACCCCTATATAAAGAGGCCTCGGGCGACGAGAAAAGGGATCTCTATCATCTCGCTTCGCCACCGACAACACCCAGCCATCAGAAACCACATCGCCGGAGGAATAGATCTAGATCTAATCTCCAAACCCTTCTCCACCACCATAGCCATATTCCACCACTTGTAATAGTAGATCTCTTCTCCAATTGGCGATATTGTAAGACTATTTGCTATCAATCTTATGATCTCTATTACAATGTTTATGATTGTTGATTTCATCTCTACGTGTGTGTCGTGGGAATGGCCACGGCAGATGCTGCAATTGGCAGCGAGTAGTAGAACGAGGGGCAAGGGCGGCCAGCCATCTGCGGTGCGAGATGAGGGCAAAGACACGGGGTTTTGCCCAGGTTCGGCCCCCCGGAGGGTAAATACGTACTCCTGCTAGATTGTATTGATGAGAGAGTAAAAAGGGCGAGCTCGACGGCTAGGCGGCGAGTCAAAGGGGTGTATGATGTAACGTCAGTTCTATGCGTGCCCTATGGAGGCTTATATAGTCACCTCGCTAGGGTTTACAGATCTACAACTGAGTTGCATAAGGACTCGAAGGGTTATTAACCTAATCCGACTGGGCCTAACTACGCTTATAGGCCTCCAGCTTTTAGTCACCTAGCTCCTTCTTGGGTCGTGATCCAGTCGTCGTTCTGCAGGCCCACTCACTGGCAGTCTGAGCCAGTAGGAAACGTCCAGCTGGGTCCCACTCGACATATCCCCATAAGTCCCCGAGGCCGTCGTTGATTATTCGCAGGTGTTCTTTGGCAGTCGGAGTATTCGGGTCCAATTTGGACGCCCAGTCGAATCGGTGATGGACTCCTTCAATGAAAGAAAGAATCTTCAGCATGTTTCCTCAGTCGCAATAATGGCGACCGGTCAAATCGTCAATTTGACGAGCAGTCGAATCACAGCTATGGCGAATAGGTCAGCGAGTAATCGAATTGTAGATATGGATAATAGGTCGGCGAGTAGTCGAATCATAGCTATGGCGAATAGGTCGGCGAGTAGTCGAATCGCAGCTATGGCGAATAGGTCGGCGAGTAGTCGAATCGCAGCTATGGCGAACGGGTCGGTGAGTCGAGTAGACGAAGTTGGACCGTTAGCCTGGTCAAACTAGACGTTGGGTAATCCAACAATAATATCGGCGTAATCACCGCGCGGTAATGGCTCCTCGAAAATGGCGTGTACCATCCACTATATAAGGAGAGTGACGGGTGAAAAGCGATCATTCCCCACATTTCCTCTGACTATGTGCGTCTCCCAATCTTCCATTCCTTCCAGAGCGATCCAGAGCGATCTAGCAATTCCGCAGCAATCTCGGATCCTCCGATCGATGGCACCACCGAAAGATCTGTGTGGGAGATCCAAGTGCACCAATGTGTTGCTAAAGTCCTTCGAAGACGCGGGGATTCTCTGTGCCGGAATATGGCGAATGCCCGCGGCCGAAGAGGTGGAGCCGAACCCGCACACCGGGGAATTCATTTGCTTCACTAGCCATCTTTAGAGGGGACTCGGCTTCCCCACCTCGATCTTCTTCCGCCGCTTCTGCGTGTATTACGGCATCCAGCCATCCGATCTAGGGCCGCATAGCATTGAGCAACTCGCCATTTTCGTGGCGTTTTGCGAGTGTTATCTGGGCCATCGCCCATATTTCCCCCTGTGGTGGGAGCTATTCCACAGGCTGGTCAAACGCGAAGGGGCAAACGGCCCGATGCTAGAAGCGGGCGGCCTTACCTTCCAACTGAAGTCCAAGGCTTCTTTGTGGTGTTCGAAAGACAAATCGAAGAGGTTCGCGAGCACCGGTAGCTTACCAGGATTCGGAAGAGCGTGTTGAAGAGGGCGGAGGAGGTTTGAGACGGTGGCAATCGACGATGAACGGCGACGTCTGGCGGAGGTAGACTCTTCGATCCCGTCGATTGGGGTTGCGCTGGCTTGCGTGATTCGTTGAAGATGAACAAGGAGAGCATGACGAGCATGTTAGTGTCCTCTGTTGGTCCTAGGGTGGTCGGGAACGACGAGGTGGATGATCTCCGGCGAGCTTGGTTTCGGCTCAGAGGGGAAATGGGGAAAGAAGAAGAGATAGGGTTCGTCTCTGCGCAGGTGGTCTTGTAGACGAAGTCTAGGACGGTAGCGCGGATCTCCTCACAGCGAGTATCACGACGACGGCGAACGGCTCCGGCGGCGCCACGCAGCTGCTTCGCCGGCGAGAGGAAGAAGAAAAGAGAAAGAAGGGGCGAAGCGGTATGGGCCGAGGAGATGGGCCAGTTGGGCTGGGATCGGCTGCTTGCGGTGACGAATAAGCCAGAGAGGAGATGGGCCGCATGCCAGATGCTGATTCCTTTATTTATTTATTTATTTCTGTTTTGATTTTCTATTTTCTGTTTAATTTTTTTTAGATTTGAATTATGCACAATTGGTTAAAGGTTTCTTTATAGAAATTACTTGCTAAGTGTTTGCAGCAGTAATGTGATGCATTTAGAATCATATAATGATCTTTTATTATATAATGTTATAATTTTTTTATTTTCTTTTTATGGATCCTTTTTCTCTTATTATTTGTGAGGCCTTTAATATGAATTTAATTGGGCATAAATTCATAAACTTATTATAGAATGTATTACTACTAACTAATGAGTTACAGTTTGAATTGAAAATGCTTTACCATAAGTTTTTATAAGATTTAATAGTCACAAGTTTATTTTATTGATGTGAATAAAGATTAATGGTTAATCACATTGTCTTTATGTTTGTGATCTTTAATAACATCACCATTCAAAGTAAAATAATGGAATTGTTTTCTAGGATAACTTATGAGAAACAATTAATAAAGATAGTTCCATAAGCACCTATGATAAAGATGGTTGAGAATGTCCAAGGTGTGCTGAAATGATTAATGTAGGAAATTTTTCCTATCAACCATTGTGGAAACAAGATGATAGCTCAACCATAGAAAATGGATATTAGGTTTGGTCTTAGATTTAGGTTTTAGTGTTCAACAAAGATTCCTATATTCCATACTTCATAATTCTGGACTTCTAATTAAGGAAGTCCTTTCCTAGATATATTACTTCTCTATATCTATCATCATGTGTTAACATGATGAGCTTTGCTTTATAGAAACTTCTTATCCACCTTTTATTCTTCTAAATCCACTTGTAAATTCCAATGAGCTTAACACTAAATCTTTTCATAGTCTTCTCATACTCTTCCTTAATAATCCTTCACTAATATCACCTCAATAGATGTATTCATCAAATCCTACTTCACTTCAAGTGCTTAGTATTTCCAAAGAGGAAAATACTACTTCTTTAATCCAATGTTGCTCTAACATCATCTTAATCATACTATCTTGTCTCTACTTGACTCCAATATCTAACATTCCAACCTCACATTATATTAATGTGACTTGTAATGACTATTCTAGGATAATGTATCTATACTATGGTTCAATCATGTTTTATCCACCAATGTCACTTATACATGATATAAGCATTCAATCTTGGTGAGTAAGGCATGATCATTATAATCCTTTGATCCTTTATGGTTCAGGTTTCCAGTTGGCTAATCAAGGCTTCCATCCATACACCATTACAGTTGTATTATAATTATCTTATGTTTAGCTCTATTGGATTAAGAGATATAATTCATTGACTGTACCTGCTTGATCCAATAAGACTACTCCTTGTAACTATCTTCAGACTTCATCCTTGTAATTTTCTTTGTTACCATATTGATTTGGTTTCCTCCAATCACTCCCATCCTATAGATAACATCTAAAACTAGCATCACCATTTACCTCTTCTGACTTCTTATCTTAAGGACTGAAGTGAATGCTATGATAAGGACAAGAGTTGATAGGTCAAGAATTGATAGGTTAAGAATTGGTGAATCAATAATTGATTACTCAATATTGATGAACAACAATTATAAGGATAGGATTCAATAGAGATGATAAATATTGATATGGAAAGAAAGATATATGGTGAATGATCTTAACTTTGGTTTCTTTCCTACTCAATATCACTAGAGAGTTAATGTTAGGTATTTCCATGATACTCATGGTGTAAGTAGATGAGATTAAGATATAGTTGTTACATTCTTATTATTTGGGTTATATTTATAATTTAGTATTCATGAGTGATTATAATGAATATTACGATATGATCACCTAAGGATCAAATATAAATCATTAAATAATGTATTAGAGTTTAATTTATTACATTTGATCTACCCTTAGATCGAATCTCCCTTACCTAAAATAAGGTTTTAGCAAAGGTCATATTGAAACTTATCGCAGTCAACTTGATGATCTACTTCAATTCCATCAAGTTAAGAGAAGCTTCAATCACTTTGACAGGTTTTTATTTAAAAGCGCAAAAATTATTCAGATTTTCTATGCATGAATGCAATGCACACATCTGTGTTCAGCTTATTTCTAAGATCTAATGCTGGGATGTTACACCGAATGTTGTTCGTAGTCTTGGATGGGATCCGGGATATCACGAGGAGATCCGGAATGGTCCGGAGAATAATATTCATATAAGGAAAGTCCAATTCCGGAGTTAGGGAATGATTCTGGTGTTTTCACCAGAATGATCTAGAAGGGTCTAGAAGGTTCACCGTCATGAATAAGTGGAATGATTGCATCATGTCCTAGGTCACTTGGTTGGGCATTTATAAGAAAGAAATTTAGCTCCAAATTGAAAGTCAAAAGGCAAGTTTGAAAAGTCAAACTAGGACAATGTATCCTGGTGGAGGAAGGAAAGAATCTTTCTTTCCCTCCACCACAAGCCAACATGGAGAGGGAGTTGGGGAAGGATTCAAACTCCCCTCTCCCAAGCTGCCCTCCCTCTCATAAATAGAGGGGAGGGGTGCCCCAAGAGAATGACGACAACTAGTCCCTCCCCACACCGCCGCCTCTAGCCACCGTCGTCGCAGCGCTGCCGCCGCCTTGCGCCGCCGCCGCACCAAGTCGACGCTGCCCTAGCCACCCCCGACCACCTCGTCCTCTCCAGCCTCTAAAACCTAGATCTCCGGGGAACCCTATTTCTCCACCATAACCTGCTCCGGCTTAGGCGAAGCCCTGCAGGATCTTCCCTCTACTTACGACACCATGCCGTCGTGCTTCCAGAATCGCGAGGAGAGAACTACAACCTCCGCTGTCTGCTGGAAAAAGGGAGAGGAAAGTCTCGAGTACCGAACGTGTGACCGACTGCGGAAGCGCTGCCGGAACACAGCGCCGGAAGGGTCGTCTACGCGATCTTGAGATTGGCAAGTGTACGACTACATCACCCATGAGAATCTGCTCTCATTAACCACTTTGGAATCTTCGGGGGTGAGTACTCTAATCAACTCGTTGCTACAATCTAGTAGATAGATCTTGGCTTGTTTATGTTCATGCGGTAGAAATTTTTTGTTTTCCATGCTACGAACCCCAACGGTGGTATCAGAGCCGTGTCTATATGTAGATCTGTTGCACGAGTATAACATAATAGTCATTATGGGCGTTGCTGCTTTTGTTGTCGATCGCTTCTTGTGTACTTTGCATCTTGCAGGATGGTGGGATGAAGCGGCCCGGGCTAACCTTACATGACATCGTTCATGAGACTTGTTCCACGCTTGACATGAAACTTGTATTGCATAAGTGGCTTTGTGGGTGCCTGTTTCTCCCAACATAGTGAAGATTCAATTTACAATGGGTGATTGACAATACTAGTATCAACGTTGTGGTTCTTGTTCGTAAGTTAGAACGACACTTATTGAAAGCCCCAAACCACGTAAAACATGCAAAGAAAATTAGAGGCGTCTAACTTTATTTTGCAGGGGTGTGCTGTGATGTGATATGGCCATGATTGTGATTATATATGATGTATGCAATGTTCCTTATTGTAAGTCGGCAACCGGCAGGAGCCTTATGGTTTTCCTTTAATTTCGTTAAGACCTGCGTGTCTATTATTCAAAGTAGTTGTAATATTTGATGCTGGTGGACGACAGCCATGGAGCGGTGCCATTGACCTTGACGCCACGCCGGTGATGATGGAGATCATGTTTGTGCTTGAAGATGGAGATCGGAAGCACAAGAAGGAAGGCCATATCATATCACATATTATGAATTGCATGTGATGTTAATCCTTTTATGCATCTTGTATTTCTTAGATCATGACGGTAGCATTATAAGATGATCCCTCTCACAAAATATCAAGTTATAAAGTGTTCATCCTTAGTAGGCACTGTTGCCAAGACTCGTTGTTTTGAAGCACCACGTGATGATCGGGTGTGTTAGATTCTACGAGTGTATACAACGGGAGCAAGCCAGATTTGCTCATGCGCAAACTAAGGTTAATTCTTGACGAGCCTAGCATGTACATACATGGTCTCGGAACACAGAATACCGAAATGTAAAGCATGAGTCATATATATGATATGATGAACATGATGATTGTTTGCCTTTGAAACTACATCATGTCACGTGATGATCGGACTTGGTGTAGTGAATTTGGTTCATGTAATCACTAAAACAATGTGAGGGATATTGTTTTGAGTGGGAGTTCAACAGCAATATGATTAAAAGTTGAACACTATTTATCATAAATTAAATCAAAGTGAATTTGCATAGTTGTTGTAGTCATTGGCATCCGTTTACCACCTTGCGCTTTGTTATAATTGAGATAATAGAACTATAGAATTCTGGTTAGTTACTTTACGAACTGATATCGTATTGTTTTGAAGTGTTAATCTAAATTTTAAAATTCCTATTGCAAACTTTCAGTAAGTTCTGGTTACTCCATGAAGTTTAATAATTGGTATTAAATTGAGAGTAACAATTGCAGTGTTAGTATATAAGTATCATGTTTATCTCCATGATTCTTGATATTCAAAAGATTGTTTTAATATCAAGGTTATCTAGGAACATCATATGTGGAAGATATTGGGATATCTAAAATGATGTTTTGATTACAACATGATAGAGTATAATATGGCAAAGTTTATGATCTCATATTTGATGGGAGTTTTCAAAAGGTTGGAGACGCTAGTCGTCCTAATCCTCCAAAAGGTTTTGGAGAGAAACATTATACTCGCAATTCACCGTTATAAGCTAAAGTAGCTTGATCATGAATAGTTTAATGATAAGGATGAATATTTGATGTAGGTAAAATGTTTACTATACTAAAAGATTACTAAAGAATGGAATTTGAAAGAACACCAAACATTTTATGATGGTGATCTACTTCAAAGTGCAAGTCCAAAGACATTAGTATTTAACTATACACGCCTTGGACTATGTGTCATGTGTATGGCTTCACTATTGATGTTGATAGATTCTTTCAAATAGAAAAGGGAATACTGAAAGAGAATCTCATAAATATATGGCAGAAAATAAAAGACTAGAATTTTTCAGCTTAGGTATATAGAGGATATACATGTTATGGCTATATTCTTTGCTTGTTAAAGAATGTGGTTCTTAAGTATTGGATACTGAATTTGTTGGTACGAATCGTCATACGAAACAACACAATTCATGAACTACAATGGCCTAAGTAACTAGCAAAAGAATATGTGATGATGTTCATCAAGAACAAATAAAGGGTTGTTGTGTTGCTCGTTAACATCAAAGCTTGCCTTCAAGATTTGTTTTATCAGGTATTATGAGAACAAAAGGGTTGTTCAAATAATTGTCGTAATCCATAAAATATGGATGATTTACAAACCTTGTTGGATAAATCACATCAATAAAACTACTGCTAAAAATTTCGAAAGACAATTGATAAGAAAGATCACTTAGGAAGTGACATCGCCGTTTAAATTATATTGGAAAGAAAACATGAAGAAACTCCATGTGGATGGAATTTTGGAGTCTTTTGATTTTTGATCAAATGATGCTTGTGAAACTTTCCTAGATATAATTAAAACTTTGTTCATAGGCCAAAAGGGAACGAATGACTAGCTTATTGGAACTTGTACACATTGTTGTATGACGTGCATTATGTATAGTCAAGAGCGATGGATTTCAACTTTATATGCTTTCTCCAAAAATTTGAGTGAATATATGAATATTTACTTAATAAGGATGAAGTGTGAAACATTTGAAAAGTTCAAAGACTTTCAAGATGAAGTGCAAAATCAATGTAACAAGAAAATAAAGAATTTATGATAGGATCATAAAGGAAGAATTTTTGAGTTACAAGTTTAGCATAACACCTAAGATTTGAGGAATCGTTCCATAGATTTATGTTTCCCGAAAACACCATAGTAGTATGGAGTGATCGAGATATGTAATAAAACCTTGTTTGACATGGTAAGATCAAAGGTGTCATTTATAAAACTGCCATTATATTTTGAAGACTAAAGCTTTAGAGACTACCGCTTTTCCATTGAAAAGAGATCCATCATGATCCGTTGAAATGACACCATATAAAATTATGGTTTGGGCTAAAACCCAAGTTGTCCTTTCTTAAACATTGGTATGCTATGCATAAGTAAGACGTTACAACCAAAGTCTGATGAGTGTGTATTTGTATGTTATTTCGAATAACAATTGAGTATTCCTCCATAACACCGAAGACAAAAATGTTTATCGCTTGGAACGTCAAGTTTCTTTGAGAAGGAATTTTCCGTGAAAAGTTAAGTGGGAGGACAATAGAACTTTGATAAGGTTAAAAGAACCTTAACTATATGTGCAAAGTTGCGCAGCACCGAAAAGTGTTCTGGAGGCAGCAACAATGCTCATGGCTCATGTGCCTCAAAGGTTGTAATCATGGAGGTCAAAGTTCCTATTGAACCAACTAGGTCGGGTAAATAATCACATACCAAGATTGGAGGGTTGAATCATTATTTGACAATAATGAATGGACTACGTGCAAAGAAGCGATGATGGACCCTGACTCCATTAAATGGCTTGAAGCCATAAAATCCGTGATAGTTCCATACACGGAAATCAAGCTTTGAACTTGAAAGACCCTCTGGAAAGGTGTAAGACCTTACAGTCGTGTTTGGATATATAAAGAAATAGACATGGATGTTTCACATCTATGAAATAGTCGACATGTTGGGAAAGAGTTCACACCAATGTTCAAAGGTTGAATATGAAAATATTTGATCTTTCATAGCGATATTTAGTCTAGACGGATTAATGTAGCAACCACTACATATAATTTTGTTATGTGGTAGTTGAATAAACAAAACAAGTTGTTCTAATATAATTGTTACCTAGGACATGCGCATAACACGGTCCAAAGGGTTTTGTTAATTCAAAGGATGCTAAAAGCGTATGCAAACTTCAATGGTTGAAGTGAGCATCGCAGAGTTGTAATCTTCACCATGATGAAACTATTAGAAGAGTTTAAATTCATCAGATATGATGAAGATGCTTGCATTTGCAAGAAATTAAGTGGGAGCGCTAAGACATATTTCTAATACATTATGTGGAAGACATATTGTTGATTGGAAATGATATATATTTTATTAACACATGTTAAGAATTTCATCTCGATGAAAGACGTAGGCAAAACCCGAATATTTGGCATCAATATCTATATAGATAGATTGAGACGCTAATATGGTTATGCCAAATGTACATAGATGAGATATTGAATGAGTTCAATATGGAAATGACAAGAAAGGTTCTTGCCACACAGAAAGGATTAAATCGAAATTCAAGTGTATCAACACTTGGTAAGTGAAACAAAGATTCAAGTATAGATTGATACTTGATGTATGAAAACACAAAGAGTATTTATATCAATTATACTGTTATATGTACAAATCCAGATATGTCCTATGCTATAAATGTTATGAGCATATACCAGAGTGATTCATAAGATGATCATTGGATGATAGTAAGGATATTCTTATGATTTTTTTAAGAACTAAGAATATATTATATTTGTAAGAGGTGACAAATAGATGGTTAGTTCATTGTAAAAGTACTACATCGATACTAGTTTTGTCACAATATACAAATTAAAGATTATCTCAATCTAAACTAAGGGTGGCACAATATAATGGAAAGTAAGTTCCATAATGGATTTGGATGAGTTCCAAAGTTAAGACATTGTGACAGATACTGCAACAAAAGGCTAAGTATATGACTGCTATTATAGCAACATAAGAGGGCATTTGTGTCGAGTAGTTTGTTATCAAACTAGGTGTAGTTCACAGTGGGATAATACTTGAAGATATATTGTAAGACAATATTGTCAACATGTTTTAACCCCTAGGAACTAAAGGTCTCACCAAAGGACCAAATTTATATAAATCCATCTCATTAGAGAATGAGTAATGCGTAGAGACGCAAAGACATGCAATTACACACGGACCTGAAAGTGTTGGATCCGAAGATCGGTTGATCACTAGCAATCGTGCACATACAACACCGGATATCCATAGGTGTTGAATACACAAAGATTTGAAACTAGATTATTGTCTCTAGTGCAAGTGAGAGACTGTTGGAGATATGCCCAAGAGGCAATAATAAAGAGGTTATTAACATATCTTCATGCTTATGATAAATGTTTACGTACCATGCTATAATTGTATTAACCGGAAACATTAATACTTGTGTGATTTGTAAACATAAAAGAGTCCCTAGTAAAGCCTCTTGTTAAACTAGCTTGTTGGTTAATATATGATCATGGTTTCCTGATCATGAACATTGAGATGTTATTAACAACAAGATCATATCATTAGGAGAATGGTGTGATGGACATACTCCTATAGATAAGCGTAGCATAAAGATCATGTCATTTCAATAGTTTGTTTGCTATAAGCTTTCTGATACATAGTAACCTAATTCCTTCTACCATCAAAGGATGGATGCTTTGATGACATCAAACACCACACTGTAACTGGGTGGCTATAAAGGTGGCATTGAGTGTTCAAAAAGTATGTGTTGAGGCACATGGATCAAGAGTGGGATTTGTCCATCCATATGACGGATAGATATACTCTGGGCCCTCTCGGTGGAATGTCATCTAATTAGCTTGCAAGCATGTGACTGTTTCACAAGGGATTACATATCACGGGAACGAGAAAAGAGTACTTATCGGTAACAAGGTTGAACTAGGTATGTAGAGATACCGACGATCAGACCTCGGATAAGTAAACTATCACGAGACGTAGGGAAATTGGTATCGTATGTAAGTGGTTCATTCGATCGCAAAGTAACCATAGAAATATGTGGGAGCCATATGAATTTCTAGATTCCTCTATTGGTTATTGATCGGAGAAGAGTCTCGGTCATGTCTGCATAATTCACGAACCGTAGGGAGACACACTTAAGGATTCGATGTTGTTTAGTAGATATGGAATGTAAGTAGGGAGACCGAATGTTGTTCGGAGTCTCAGATGGTATCCGGTATATCACGAGGAGACTCAGAATGGTCCGAAGAATAATATTCATATAAGGAAAGTCCAATTCCGGAGTTCGGGAATGATTCCGGTGTTTTCACCGGAATGATCTAGAAGGGTGTAGAAGGTTCACCGGATCGGAAGGGGAAGGGTACATGAATGTGTCATGAATAAGTGGAATGATTGCATCATGTCCTAGGTCACTTGGTTGGGAATTTGTAAGAAAGAAATTGAGCTCCAAAATTGAAAGTCAAAAGGCAAGTTTTAAAAGTCAAACTAGGACAATGTATCCTGGTGGAGGAAGGAAAGAATCCTTCTTTCCCTCCAACACAAGCCAACAAGGAGAGGGAGTTGGGGAACGATTCAAACTCCCCTCTGCCAAGCTGCCCTACTAGGACAATGTATCCTGGTGGAGGAAGGAAAGAATCCTTCTTTCCCTACAACACAAGCCAACAAGGAGAGGGAGTTGGGGAACGATTCAAACTCCCCTCTGCCAAGCTGCCCTCCCTCTCATAAATAGAGGGGAGGGGGTGCCCCAAGAGAACGACCAAAACCAGTCCCTCCCTACATCGCCGCCGCCAGCCGCCGCCATCGCAGCGCCGCCGCCGACCACCTCCTCCTCTCCGGCCTCTAAACCCTAGATCGCCGGGGAACCCTATTTCTCCACCATAACCTACTCCGACTTAGGCAAAGCCCTGTAGGATCTTCCCTCTACTTATGACACCACGCCGTCGTGCTGCAGGAATCGCGAGGAAGAGAACTACAACCTCCGCTGCATGTTGGAACAAGGGAGAGGAAGGTCTTCATCGAGTACCGAACGGGTGATCGACTATGGAAGCGCTGCCGGAACGCAGCGCCGGAAGGATCGTCTACGCAATCTTGAGATCGGCAAGTGTACGACTACATCACCCATGAGAATCTGCTCTCGTTAACCACTTTGGAATCTTCGAGGGTGAGTACTCTAATCGACTCGTTGCTACAATCTAGTAGATAGATCTTGGCTTGTTTATGTTCATGCGTTAGAAATTTTTTTTTCCATGCTACGAACCCCAACATGGCGATCATGTGGCTGGTGGCGATCGTCTTGTTGATTGGCAAGTAGGGTCTCGTCACAAAACATAGGTCTGACCAGCCAGGCCCCACGGTGGGCGCCATTGTCGTGGGAATGGCCAAGGCAGATGCTGCAATCGGCAGCGAGTAGTAGAACAAGGGGCAAGGGCGGCCAATCTTCTGTGGCGCGAGATGAGGGCAAAGACACAAGGTTTTACCCAGGTTCGTCCCCCCAGAGGGTAAATACCTACTCCTACTAGATTGTATTGATGAGAGAGTACGAAGGGCGAGCTCGACGGCTAGGCGACGAGTCGAAGGGGTGTATGATGGAACATCAGTTCTATGTGTTCCCTATGGAGGCTTATATAGTCACCTCGCTAGGGTTTACAGATCTACAACCGAGTTGGATAAGGACTCGGAGGGTTCTTGACCTAATCCGATTGGGCCTAACTACGCTTTTGGGCCTCCAGCTTCCAGTCGCCTAGCTCCTTCTTGGGCTGTGATCCAGCCGCTATCCTGCAGACCCACTCGCTGGCAGTCTGAGCCAGTAGGAAACGTCCTACTGGGTATACCCCACTCGGCATATCCCCATCAGTGTGAGTAATTCTCCTTGGGCTAAGGGCTTCGTCTTAGCCATGTAGCATGTGCATGTTATTTATCATAGATGGGATCATGTATTAGTTTGTATGACATGATGATTATTGTACCCTCTCTTCCCTCAATCTGAGGACTTGTCAGGTGCCCAAGATCGTGAGGATTGATCTAGGTATATGGAGTGTGAGTAATGACTAATCTGCAGGATGGGAACCCTAGTGATAGAAAGGGTAGTATGGCTGTATGTGAGAGCTTTACTTGGGATTAACGATGACGTCACTATGCATATCATTAGTTCTCTTCTTCTATGGATGAGACTAGTAAGTTATTGCTTTAAGCGGTTGCTGAGGCAATAACAATTATGGATGCACTGCCCACATATAATTATCTTGCTCTAACACTTACATGCATACTTTATTATTATATTTGTAACATCCCAGCATTTAGGACCTAACGAAGGGTAGATTTAGGAATATGGATTGTTGCATGCATTCATCTGTGAAAATGTGGGTAAACTTTTCGCCAAATAAAAACCTAAGTGATCAATGTTTCTTTCATACTTTGAGATTAGGTTTAGTCTTAAAGGATGATTGTTATAAACTTTGAGATGATCTTAAGGAGCTATGTGTTTTCAAATGAATTTGAAATATAAGACTTGAGTGTTTGAGTTATAATTCAAATGAATTAGGTATAAGTTTTGAATCTTAATTCAATTAAGAGATAAATATTTCAACTTGAATTCTATCTAATGAAAAACAATAATGAATATAAGGTTTATTTATTATCATCAATATATAACCAAGTTATAAAATTATAACTTATTTGAATCATCCACACAACTTACAAAAGTAAATATACAAGAATAGGAATATTCTTTATTAATAATAATATAATCTTTATTACAATTGAATAAATTAAAATTACAAGAATAATAAAAGAAAATTACAAAAGAATAAGAAAATTACATTGGAATATTTACTAAATATCCTATATCTAAATCTAAACCAAATCTTCATCTTGTCTTTGTACGTGCAAAACATAGACTAAATAAAAACAAAAGAAGATTAGTGTTAGTATTATTTCTCTCAGATATGTCAGTGAAATGCACTTGACAAATTCATCATTAAGAAATGTTATAAAAGGGGCAAGTTTCACCAATAGGAAAGATTCCATATTTCATAAATTCAAAGCCAAAAGTCAGATGACAGCCAAGAGGGACAAATTCACCAGCCAGATGAAAGTAACCAGGTAAAAGTAAATATCCAGATTCTGAACATATCCACAAGTGCATAGCAGGCACACAAGCAGGACACACACCAGCATGCATATGGTGTTTTGTCGACCTCACAAGCACAGCCCAATCTCACAAAACCACAGCACAGCCGTGGGGGGCACTAGTGCATCACCCCACTACACAGCACACAAGAACAACCAGTGTAGAAAGCAGCTAAACCAAGCACCACAGCCAGCAACCACATCAACTAAGGATCAACCAAACATCACCAGGATGGTGACATAAGGAGGGGGATGAATCAGGTGGACAACAAGATCAAGCATAGGAGCTAGGAGGAGCAGGCCAGCTCAAGAGCAAGCAAAGTAGTCCAGCAAAACCAGATCAAGATCATCATCACCAACTTACTACACCATCATCAGATTTTGTGGTGAGTTTCATAAAACCTTCACATGATCTAATCATCTTATTCTTAGATAAACATGTGTTGTTTTATAAAACAAAACCTTAGAAAACACTCAAGAGGGGTGAATCCATCATAGGGATTTCTAAAACTCTAAAGGCAAACCACTAAGTACCAAGGTTCAACCAGAGCTCAGAGCAACATCCTTGCTCTGGTTGTCCAACAATATTTTACCATTCAATCATGCATATACCTATGATCTATTTCTAGGCACATCCCTAAAGGAAGGGTAGCACCTTGGGAACAAATCCATAGAATCCATAACATGATCAAGCTCACTATCATTTTTCCAAGCTTTGATTCAATCAAGAATAACTGGTACTACTACCAGAGCTATCTAGATGAACCAATTAGATAAGATTTGAATCCCTAAGCCTCAGACCAACATCATTGGTCTTAGGAAATTCAGATAAGAGCATCTATATTTATCTTTCAAAGCCAAGATTGTCTTAAGGATAAACTAACCAAATCCATGGTTTTGAATCAAACTTGTGTGCCATACATGATGGTGTTAGAAGAACAATCCAATATGAATCAGGAAAGACAGTAAATCATCATAGATTCATACAATCAACTAACTAATCATTTTCCTGTAAAACAGGAATCATAACTAGGATATTCCTATAATACACTTCACTGTTTGAGATCATAATGATCTCAAACCACATGTTAATTCCCAAGCTAACAGCACTAAGACACTAACTATATCTTATCATATTCATAACCATGAATCAAATAAACAGTGGAAAGCTATCAAGACATTAGCTTTACGAAGCATGCTTTCCAAATAACTACATCACCTGAATCAGATGCAATCCCAAACATCAAATCATCTAGTCACCAGAAACATCATAGATCATTTTTTAACAACAAGCCTCATGCCAATAAGCATTTAGCATGTGTACAGACCATCCAAACATGAATCAAATAATCCAGTACATGATCAATCACATAACAGAAACCCTAAATGGATAATCATCCTAAACTGAATCAGACAATAGACAGAGAGGACACTGCCAGCCTCTAACATCGAATCAACAAGCACAAAAAGCACCAAGGGAGAAGAATCAAACTCACCGTAGGTCCTCGCTAAAGAAATTGAAGAGGAGGAAGATTGGCCGACGAACCCGCGGCGGCACAGGAAGCACTCAAGGGGCGCTGCAACCTGCACCAGCCATGGCGGCAGCCACGGTAGCACACGAATCCACCACATCATCACAGACGGGACCACGGTGGCGGCGGGCAGCACTTTTCCCTAACCCTAGGGTTCGGGAACGGGGTGAACCTGGCCACGGAGAAGCCCCGAACTCAAATCCAATTGGATAGAATGAACGAGCGTCATCGATAACCCCCTAATGCACCACGGCGGTGGCCGAAATGGCCGACGGCGGCGGGAATCGATGGTGGCGGCATCGCCGGCCACGGGGTCGGGGTCATAGGAGGAAGGATAAACTCGAGGGAGAGAGAGGCAGTAAGGAGTGGGCTGAGCTGGGCCAGACCCTTCGGGGTGGCTCTTTTGTCTAAAACTAAATGGGCCACTAGGGCCCAATAAGAATAATCAGCCCAGAAACAATTCCAGGCCTGTTTTAATAAACAGGAAAAGACCAAAATACCCCTAGAATTAAATAAATTCTAGAAAATAAAATATAAGTCCAAAAATTATAAATTAAATACTTTTGGATTCACAATAATCCACTCTATCCAAATAAAATGAAATATAAAATTTTAGACATTTAAATTTTATTAGGAATTTTGTAAATTATATATTCCTTATGGAATTTTACAAAATTATTGAAGGATGATAAAATTAATTAAAATTCACTTTCATTATGTATTAATATTGTACTATTTTATAAAAATACTAAATAAATATTTAATCACCATTTTTAATGTATAATTAATAATTCTTAAAAGAATTATAAATCAATAAAATCCAAATAAAAGGGAAATAAAATAAAATAAATCAATATATGATATAAATATTAAAAAGTAATATTTATAAATCCTTTACTACAAAAAAAGAAGTTTTTGGGGTGAATGCATAAAAAATTAAATAATGCATTACATTACTTATATAATCATTTTTGCTTCTTTAAATATTGTCCTTACCGGGCAATAATGATGTTTTTGTAGAACTAGAAGCTCAAGGTCCAGTGCAAGCATCAGACTTCACTACCTTGCCATCACAAGGCAAGTTCATCACTTGCTCATGTCCTTTGAAGAGTCTTTATCAAAGTATTTGCAAATTGTGTGTTATCATATATGCTATAAAAGAAAGAAAATATTATTTTCACAAATAAAGAAATCATAGATATCATCCTAATTGGTGATATAATGGAGCAATAGAACTTAGGGTTCTATTTGCAACAATGATGATCAAGTAGGGACTTAATAACACCTGACATAAGTGATTCTAGCGCCGTATATTACGCGTTAGCCATGTGATTTGGAATGGGACAGAGAAGTCAGTTGTACCTTCTTCCTCTCGCATGAAGCCGGATGTGCAGGTCGTGGCTGTTATCCTCGTAGCATGCATATTAATTGGTAATTCGTAGAGGATATGCAGCATATGGGTGGGAACCCTCATCGTCCCACGATAGTTCTGGCATCTAACGGTTTGTACAAACCATTGCCGTAATTCATTATGTGGGCATGGTGTACACCAAGGAGGCATGCGGGGTCGCGAAGGGGGCAGTGATTGGCTTGGACCAACTACTAGGCCCCACATCATGGAATTGTGGACGGGAAAGTACGTCCGGTTGTGCAACAATGAGTTGATCTCTCATGGGTAAAGTAACGCACCTCTGCAGAGTGTAAGAACTGTAACTTGTTACTCCCTGTTCTGGGAAGGAGCTACGAACGCGGCAGGAAAGGAACTCCATGAAATTTCTGGTCAACCTGTGAAGGCTGATGGTCATAGATTTTCATAATAAAATTAATCTTTGAAGAAAGATTTACAAAAATTGCATAGTGCCAAGGATTTATAATCCGAGGTGGTCGTTAGAGCATCAAACTTCCCACCTTGCATATAATGAACTTGTTGGGTAACGCTATTACTCATTCGTTCCTTTTATCCCTTGCTTAGACACTGAGGATCCCGAAGACGTGCCAATGTATGCAGCCGAATGTCAAAAAGATGTGTTCTACAAGGAACCTGACCTGTCCGGAGGAGTTGAAGGAGTGGATTACGAGATCCGCTACGGTGTCGATGAGAACGAGTCAAATTAGGTACCTAGTTAGTAGTAACTAACGGAGCCGAGCAGCATGAACTCTATAGAATAAGCTGCTGAGCTCAACTCCTAGTCGGAGTTGCTACTTTTAAAATTTATGATGAACACTTTATATTTTGGTTTGTAAGTTGGATATTTTGGAAGTCTTGAACTTCCGATATTGTAATAATAATAATGTGTGTACATTTGTAATATGGACCCGCAATGTTTCTGTTGTACCACTCTGAGGGATGTGATATTTACGGAACGGTGTTCTGTGGATGTCATGTCAACAACTATAGTGTACTACACATGCAGTGGAATGCTGGGTCACCGCAATATTTTATTTCCATCAGATGTTTTGCACAGCTACAGGTGAAACCGAAAGCCCTAGGCCCTCTCTCTCTCCATCATCAACAACAACAAAATATCGCAAACGCTTGGTCCGGTAAAACTCAAAAAGAATTCCAAAACTCCCGAAGGTCCGTTAAAGTAACTTCGCTTTGATTTCTGCTTCCCGAGGATTCGATAAACCTATGTCTACTAGGGAAAAAGAAGCTATACTACATCCGTAATCCGAATCGAAGGTATTAATCCTTTTTCTGGCGCCGTTGCCGGGGAAGCAAAAGCTCCCCCGGTGAGGTTAGTAGGAATCTTTCTAGTTTTAATTCTTTTTTTAATTTTGTTAGTTTTCTGTCAGTCTTTATTTGAAAAAACAAAAAATTAGCTAGTTTTAAAATTCTTGTTTTTACTATCGTAAGTTTTTGAATTAAAAAATTCCAACAACCTAGGAAATATCGTTGAAAAGAAGCTTGGGGAGTTTGCAACTCCCAATAATGATTATTTTCGTACTCCTATTACTCAGCCAACAAATACTGCTGAAGATTATAAAATTAAGCCACACTATTTAAGTTTTGCTTAACAGAATCAATTTGGAGGCTCTGTTGTTGAGGATGCAGGTATGCACATGAATATTTTCACTGAAATATGTGATATGATGTGCATTAAATATTTTGACCCCGATCTCGGTCAAGTTGTGCTTATTTCCTTTCTCTTTAGAGGAAAGGACAAAATAATGGTTGCTACCTTTGCCTAGAAATACTATTGCATCATGGGTTGAATATACTTCTTTATTTATGACTAAATTTTTTCCACCTGCAAAGACTATGCAACTAAGATCTAATATTACTGGTTTTAGACAGGAAGAGCGTGAGCCACTAGCGCTTGCATGGGAGAGAATGAAAGAATGCATGAGGAACTGTCCCAGTCATGGGATGGAAGATTGGTTAATTCTCCATTTATTTTATAATGCTCTTAACCCTATATCTAAATCTATGCTTGATACTACAGTAGGAGGAACATTTATGGGCAAACAGATTACCGAAGCAAAGCAGCTGCTAGACAACATGCAAGACAACCATGCCCAATGGCATATGGAATGATCAAGCACGAAGAAGGTGAACCCCGTCACACCTCAAGAAAATGAAGAACTCAATGCTAAACTGGATGAGCTTATATTAGCCTTCAAAGGTAAGTAAACCCCGGTAAGAGCTATCCTAGAACCAAATATTGAAGAAATAGACTTCATAGCTCGTAATGATTATAACCCTGCTTAGAAAAAGAACTATAATCCAATTTTTCAGAAACATTATTCTAGCCCTGCAGGTAACTCTAATAATAATATTGCATCAAGTATTGGTAGTCTCCAAGAAACTCTTAAGTCCTTTATGGACTCACAAAATGAGCAAAACAATATCATAGTTAAAATAACGGAAAACCATGATGCTATGCTTGGTAAATTATCTAACCAAGTTGTTAGTTTGAGGAATGATTTGCAGGCCCTCCAAGAAAGGACAAGGATTGTTGAGGCAACTCTAGGTAAGATAACCGAGAGTTAAACTCTTATTATAGCTAAATTTGGAGGTAAAGCTGATGATGGGGATATGCCTACCGGGGTATACCCAGCACGGCGTTTCCGACTGGCCCAGGAACTGGCGAGTGGGCCTGCAAGACGGCGATTGGATCAAGGCCCGGTGTGGAGTCAAGCGACTGGAAGCTGAAGGCCCAGGCGAGTAGATAGGCCCAGTCGGATTAGGTTAAACAAGTACCGAAGCCTTAACTGATTCGGTTGAGATGTGTAAACCCTAGGGGGAGGTGAGTCTATATAAACCTCCCAATAGGGCGTGTAGAGAGACGTTCCATCATACACCCAAGCGAGTCGCCGCCTAGCCGCCGAGCTCGCCCCATTGTACCACCATCATAATACAATCTAGCAGGAGTAGGTCTTTACCCTCCGGGGGGCCGAACCTGGGTAAAACCCTGTGTCTCCGCCCTCATCTCACACCGCAGATGGCTGGCCGCCCTTGCCCCTTGTTCTACTACTCGCTGCCGATTGCAGCATCTGCCGTGACCATTCCCACGACAGTGGCGCCCACTGTGGGGCCTGACCGGTCTGGCCGGTGTTCTGCGGCGAGATCCAATCTGCCCATCAACGAGACGGTCGCCACCGGCCGCATGATAGCGATCGGCGAGATGCTCCAAATCTTGCCGAGCAGCTACGTCCCGACGGCGCGCCCCGTCACGCACAGCATGATCTTGTCGGTCGGCACGATCAGCCTCTTCGTCGGCCTCACCGACGTCATCGTCTCGGAGGATTCAGCTCGCATCCGCGAGTCGCCGTCACGCGACTGGCTCTCCGAGAGCCAGGTCCGCACGATCCATCGCCTCACCTTCGAGTACAACTCGGGCCACAGCAACGTGGCCGAAAACTCCGCGGCCGTGGAAGACGCGGCCCTCAACGACGACGCCGACTCGGCGACCCCGGCGCACTCGCCAGATCCATCACCGCGTCTTCACCCGCGGGCTCCATCACCCAGGTCTCCAACATGGGAGACTTCGAGGATCCCTCCATCCTTGGGATCTTCGACTTCGACTCTGGATTGGAAAACTCCGCCGATCTCCGCGACGGGACCAGTCGCCACGCCGCGACTTACATGGCGACTGGCACCGATCCGCCGGAGGATCCCTTCTCCACCCCGATCCCTCCTAACGCCACAGCAACGGAGGTCGAGGAACTTCGCCTAAAGCTGGCGGAGGCAGTCCGCAAGGAGCAAGCAGAGCGCGATTTTTTTTGCCTCGAGCAGGTGACGGCGCAGGAGTTGTCGCGCTACCACCATCAGCGAATCAGGCCGCGCCTGAACCCCACCGTCCAGGGGCGCTCCCTGAACTTTGACGACGAGAACGATCCGGCCCGTGTGGCCAAGCGCACGATCTGCGAGAACGCGCCGCCAGGAGGAAGCGCCCGGCCCCCACCAGGGTCGACGGCGAACGGCACCCCACCTCCACCCAACCGCACACCTCCCAGGGATCAACCGCGGATAGTGGTCTCCTCACGGGAGCGCGACGCAAATGGCCTATCACTGTTCTCCACCCCGATGGACAACCTCGTGGCAGGTCGAGCAGCGGCCGACAACATCACGGCCACCGGCGACGGCGCCCTACAGATCCAGTACGTCAGGGCCCTGCTCGCAAAAGCGGTCGAGCAGCAAAACGCAGGCGCCGACTAGCAAGGTCGGGTGTACTCGCATTCTTCGGGCAGCAAAGCGGCCTCAAGCGGCCACCCATTGGCAGCAAACACCCTCAATTGCCCGCCACCCGAACCGCTTCAGCTCCAACACCGACCCGCGAACGCGGCACTCTCCACCAACGACCCCAGGCCAGCGACCAACTTCGTCGCTGCCAATGGTCAGCCCGTCGACGCCCGCACCCACATCATCAACAACCAAAGCTGGCGCGCACGCCAGCCCGACGACCTGCGACACACCCTAACCAATCGCCGTGACGGCGAGCCGATGGGGTCGCTAAGCCGACTCGGGCCCAGGTGCTTCGGACCGATGATCCGAGGCGAAAAATACCCGACGAACTTCAAGGCGCCGAAGGAAATAGAGAAGTACGACCCTTCGTACGACCCCTCCGTGTGGCTGGATACATACCTCGTGGCGATGGGGATCGCTGGCCACACCGACCTGCTAGCCGCCCGTTACCTCCCCTTGATGATGGAGGGGACGTGTAGGCAATGGATCAACACCCTCCCCTAGGATAGCATCGACTCATGGGAGGAGATGCGCGATGCCTTCGTCAGGCACTTCGAGTGCTCCTACACCCGCGCCACCACCATCGAGGACCTGGAGCGATGCGTCCAGGGACCCCGCGAGTCGACCCGCAACTGGGTCCAGCGGTGGCAAGAACTATGGTACAACGCGGTCGGCATCCACCCGGACACCGCGATCCATTGCTTCAAGACCTTGTGCCGCTACGAGCCCTTGGTCGCCAAGCTCAAGCAACATTCTGGCACGCTCGACAACATACCGGACCTCCTCGAGATCGCCAAACGGTACGCGGAGGAAGATCCAAACCAGGAAACCGACGACGAGTCGGGAGGCCAACGCCGCACGAGCGGCAACGACAACGGACGACGGTCCGACCTACGCTACAACAACACTCGCCTCACTGGCAAGCGCCACAGTGACGGGCGAGTCGACTTCGTCGCCAACGCCGGGCACGCGCAGCGCGAGCCCAAGAGCTTCCGCCGCGACGGAGGGCAACGCCGCGACAGCGGCAACTACAAGGCGAAACCAAGGTTTGACCCCGCGGCCCTCCTTAACCAACCTTGTACGTTTCACAGCAGGGAAGGGAAGCCCGCCACGCACACGACCGCCGACTGCCACACTCTCAGAGAGATTGAGAAGGCACGGAGAGCGCGGGAGGACTCCAATAACAACCCGCCAAATGGCGGAAAATTCGGCAATGTGGCTGGCTCGCTCCATACCTTCACAGGCTTCAACACGAAGCGCGAGAAGAAGGTCATCGCTCGCGCCGTCGCCGTCAACGCGGTGGCTCAGGTGGACGTTCCCCAGTTCCTCAACTGGTCGGAGCAGCCCATCACCTGGATCCGCCAGGACCACTCGCCACGCATCGAGTACCCAGGCTGAGTCGCCCTGGTAGTCAAGCCCAAGGTGGGCGACTACTGGCTCCCCAAGACATTGATGAACGGCGGCAGCTCCATCAAAACATCCTGTACCTGGACACCTTCAGGCGACTGCGGCTCCCGCAGTCGATGGTCGAGACGACCTACACCACGTTCCACGACATCGTCCCCGGTCGGAAGGCGTACCCGATCAGCAAGGTCACGCTGCCCGTCACCTTCGTCACACCAGCAAACTTCCGCACCGAGCGGATCGTCTTCGAGCTGGTACCTTTTGACAGCCCCTACCACTGCGTCCTGGGGCGCCAGGCGTTCGCCAAGTTCATGGCAGCGCCCCACTACGCGTACAACGCGATGAAGCTCCCAGGGCCGTGCGGCGTCATCACCATCAACGGCGACCCCGACATGGCCGCCGAGTGCGAAGCCAAAGGAGCCGAACTCGCCGACGCTGTCATCGCGGCAGAGACCAACCATGCCGATGAGATCGCCAAATACGCGAGCGGGGTCAACAACGACGACCCCACCATACTCAAGAAGCCCAATTCGGAGGGTGCCAACACCTCAGCCTTTGAGGCAACGACGCACACCCGCACCGTCGAGCTGGTCCCATGCGACTCCATCCAGACGGTGACGATCGGGACAGGCATGAGCCCAGCCTAGGAAGGCGCTCTCATCGAGTTCCTCCGTGAGAACAGGGACATCTTCGCATGGAAGCCCTCTGACATGCCTGGTGTCCCTAGGGAACTCGCTGAGCACAAACTAAACGCCGACCCCAAAGTGCGACCCGTCAAGCAGTCGCTGTGGCCCTTCAATGAAGAGCGCCGCCGAGCTATCGCCGAGGAGGTGCAGCGTCTACTCATTGCAGGCTTCATCCGGACAATCAAATACTCCAAGTGGCTGGCAAACCCAGTCTTGGTCGAGAAGAAGAACGGGACCTGGAGAATGTGTATCGACTACACAAACTTAAACAGCGCCTGCCCGAAGGAGCAGTTCGTCCTCCCGCGGATCAACCAAATAATCGACTCCACCGCGGGCTCGGAGTCGCTGTGTTTCCTCGACGCCTACTCTGGGTACAACCAGATCAAAATGGCTGTTGAGGACGAGGAGAAGACGGCGTTCATCACGCCATTCGGAGCCTTCTGTTACACCGCCATGACCTTCGGCCTCAAGAACGCCGGGGCGACCTACCAGCGGTGCATGCAGGAGTGCCTCGTGAGCCAAATTGGGCGCAATATCCACGTCTACATCGATGACGTGGTCGTGAAGTCCGCCCGCCAGGGCGATCTACTCGCCGACCTGGTGGAGACATTCGCCAACCTGCGGAAATACAAGATAAAGCTCAACCCAGGAAAATGCACCTTCGGTGTACCAGCAGGATAACTACTGGGGTACGTTGTCTCCAAGCGCGGGATCGAGGCGAACCCCACCAAGATCGACACGATCGCTCGACTCGGCAAACCCGAGTGCCTGCGCGACGTCCAAAAGCTGGCCGGTGGAGTAGCGGCTCTCAGTCGCTTCATCCCTCGCCTGGGCGAAAAGGCGATGCCCCTATACCGCCTGATGCGCAAGAACCCCACCTTCCAGTGGGACAAGGAGGCGGACGACGCGCTCCGCGACCTCAAGAAGGTGCTACTCGCAGCGCCGTTACTCGCCGCCCCCGCCGACAAAGAACCCATGCTGGTCTATGTCGTGGCTTCTGAGCGCGTCGTCAGCGCCGTCATGGTCGTCGAACGGCCAGAGGAAGGAAAGGAGCGCCCGGTACAGCGACCGGTGTATTACATCAGCGAGGTCCTCACCGAGTCGCGCCAGCGGTACCCGCAGTACCAGAAACTGGTATACGCGGTCTTTAGAGCACAGCGGCGCCTGCCGCACTACTTCCAGGAGCACCCGATCATGGTCGTATCCTCAGCACCGTTGCAGGACATCATCCGCAACCGTGAGGCGACCGGGCAAGTCGCCAAGTGGGCCGTCGAAATCGGCGTCCACAACATCAAGTATGAGCCACGAAAGGCGATCAAGTCGCAGGCTCTAGCGGACTTCATCGCCGACTGGGAAGAGGCCCAGCAGCCAGAAAAGCTGCCATACCTCCACTACTGGAGCCTCCACTTTGACGGCTCCAAGAACGCGGACGGCGCAGGAGCAGGGATCGTGCTGACTTCACCGAAGGGCGACAAGCTCCGCTACGTCCTCTGCCTCGACTTCACCCCCTGCACCAACAACATGGCCGAGTACGAGGCACTACTCCACGACATGCGAGATGCCAAGGAGATGAACGTCAACCGCCTACGCTGCTACGGAGACTCCGACCTCGTTGCTGGGCAAGTCGCTGGCACTTGCGACGTCGTCTCTCCCACCATGGCGGCATACCGCCAAGCAGTAGACAAGCTGGGGGACATTTCGCAGGGTACTCCATCGAGTGGATCGACAGGCGGAAGAACGAGGAGGCTGACGCACTCTCTCGCATCGGGTCGGCTCGACTCGCACCAACCGCCGGCGTCTTCCTTGACACGATCACCAAGCCTTCAGTCTCTACCCCAAGGGAGATCGACATCGGAGTCCCGCTGTAACCGGAAGCAGCCCTGGTCGCACTCGTCGTCGAGCCAGACGACTGGACCAAGCCGTACGTCGCCTACCTGAAGGTTGGCACCTTGCCGGCAGACGAGACAGACGCCCGGATGATTGCATGCCGATGCAAATCCTTCACCATCATCGACGGCGAGCTCCACAAGCGCAACGTGACCGGCGTGTTCCAATACTGCGTCCAACCCGCCGAAGGACGCAAGATCCTCCACGACATCCACTCTGACGACTGCGGCACACACGCCGGCGCCCGCTCTCTGGCCGCCAAGGCTATGCGACACGGCTTCTACTGGCCCACCGCACACGCCGATGCCGTCGACATTGTCCAGCGGTGCGCCGGGTGCCAGAAGTACGCCAACCAGACACACATGCCGAGCTCAGCGCTCAGGACAATCCCCATCACCTGGCCATTCGCCGTGTGGGGTATGGACATGGTAGGCCCCTTCAAAAAGGCCCCCTCCGGCTTCACCCACCTACTGGTCACGGTCGACAAATTCACAAAGTGGGTCGAGGCCAAGCCAGGCCGGAAATGCAACGAGAAGACCGCCACCAAATTCCTACGCGAGCTCATATATCGCTACGGATTCCCAAACAGCATCTTCACGGACAATGGCACCAACTTCGCCAAAGGAGCCATGGCCGAGTTCTGCGAGGAACACCACATACGGCTCGACCTCGCGTCAGTCGCCCACCCGGAGTCCAACGGCCAGGCGGAACGGGCCAACCAGAGCATCCTCCACGGCCTGAAGCCGCGGCTCCAAGTACCACTCGAGCGCACCATCGGGTGCTGGGTGGAGGAGCTACCCTCCGTCATCTGGGGCATCCGCACCTCGGTCAACAGGTCGACAGGGTTCACCCCCTTCTTCATGGTGTACGGCGCCGAGGCAGTCATGCCCACCGACCTCGAGCACGACTCGCCAAGGGTCGTCCACTACACGGAGGCCGCGAACGAACTCGCACGACAGGATGGGGTCGATCAACTCGACGAGGCACGCGACTTAGCTCGATCACGCACCGCCATCTACCAGCAAGGACTCCGCCGTTACCACAGCCGGCGGGTGAAAACTCGCACCTTCCAAGAAGGCGACCTGGTGCTGCCTCATCCAGGACAAGAAAGGCATGCACAAGCTTCCCCCCCGTAGGAGGGACCATTCGCCATCGGGCGGGTACTCGGCAACGACGCCTACTACCTCATCGACGTCCGCGGGGACGGCAAACTCGACGTCAAGCGACCATGGAATGTAAACCTCCTACGGAAGTTCTACACCTAGAACCCCACATATGTATCCTCCAGTCGCTATGAAATAAAAAGAATTGGTTACCGCAAATTGCGCCTACTCTCCGTGTCTTGTGCCACTCGCACTCGTAATAACAGCGTCAAGCTAACTGCAGAAGTCAACCTCTGGTACAGCGATCGGCACGGCCAAGTAGTGCGTTACAAGGGCACTGGGTCACCCCAGGTCTTGTAACGTCCACGAAAAACGCCTACCCGGAGCCCCATTGGAGTCGCGTAGCTCGACTGGCTCTACGAGCCAAGACAACTGCCTTCGCTTCTCATAGCGACCATGATCCTCCGCATCCTTGACATAGCGACTCGAACGGCCAAGTAACACGCTCGGGGACTGACGACCAGTTCAGCACGAGCGTCTAGGGAAAACGCCAAGTATGAGAGCATGCCCAGGACTCGCCATGAGACTGACCCGACGGGCCAGGCAGGAGTGATGCGCTCACCCTAATGCGCCAAGTCCTCATCCACCCTCGAGTCGTGCCTAGAACAACCAAGTACCACGCTCGGGGACTCGGCCACCCGACCTCGTTCGCGTAAGGGAAAACGGTGAAGTACAGAGCACTCATGGGAGTCGCCTTGCGACTGGCTTTCCAAGCTCGGGCGAGTCGACCTCAATAACAAAACGTTCAAAACCGCAAACACATAACAAACGAGGTAAACCCCATAAAAAGGGCGGACGCGCTCGGGGACTCGTTCAACCCTCAATCAGAAACACACGGCAATTCACAAAACAACACGATATCTCATTGTAGCATGTCGCAATTGTCACAAAATACAAGGTATGCCCAACGGCAGAACTGCTACTAATGCCCTAGGGCACAATATTCTACTCCGCAGGCTTCGATGACGACTCGCCACCACCCTTGCGATTGCGAATGAAGGGAGTGTACGGGTTTGACGGGTACGTCGTCAGCTCACCCGCCATCGCCGCACGGAAGGGTTGCTCGATCTTGAAGTCTCGGTGCTGCGGCTCAGGGTCGTTGGGTGCAACGACCGTCTCCTGATAAGGAAGGAGGTCGCCCATCGCCCAGACGCGCTCGGAGTATACCGCGGTGCGGTCCGTCAACTTTAGCACCTCGGAGATCTCCAGCGAGCCAGTCGACGACGGGTAGCCACTCGTCACGTCGTCCAGGTCGAAGTCCTCCGGGAAGTGAGCGAGCCCAAGGCTAAGCGCCGTCGCCGCTCCGCGTCGGAACGCCGATCGCGTCATGAACTCGACGACCGACGGCGCCTTCTCCAAGTATCGCCACACCTCGACGAGGTCGCTGGGAATCACCTCCGTGGGCGACATTTTCTGAAGATACGCCCGTATACACGTCGCCGACAACGTGGCCGAGTCGACCAGCGTGGCCACACATTGCCGTGCGTCGAACAAACTCGCCTCTTCTGCGCTGTCAATGATTCGACCTGCGGACAGAAAGTGACAGTGAATACACCAAAGATTACACAATGCAAACGTTACAGGCAGAGGAAGGCACACTCACCAATCAAGGGACGGGAGAGATTCGTGATGAAGCTCTAAAGAGAGGTGTAGTCGTCTTGAAGACCAGCAACAAGGGCGTCGGAGACCTTACGCTCCTCAGCGGAGGCTGTAACGGCAGCCTTGGCTCGCCCATCCGCCAAAGTTGCCTCCTCCTTCGCTTCCTTCAGCTCGCGCTCAAGGTCGGCGATCCGCTTCTCAGCCGAGCTCAAGGCAGTTGAGCTGCCGCCAACTCACTCGCTGGAACAAGGCCCTGGCGGACCTCCTCTGCCTTCACAGCAGTCGCCTAGAGTCCCTTGTTCGCCTCTTGGACGATGGCAAGTTCTTTCTCCGTGCAACGCTTCGCAGCAAGCCGGTCGGCTGACTCATGCTGCAAACCCTGCGCAAAAGACAACTAGTTAACGAAAACGAAATCCTAAGTGCCCACCCGCTGAAATACAACGCGTCGGCACTCGGGGACTGGAGATCAAAATCCTAAGTGCCCACCCGCTGAAATTCAGCGAGTAGGCACTCGGGACTGGAGATCAAAAAACTAAGTGCCCACCCGCTGAAATTCAGCGACCAGGCACTCGGGGACTGTACGCGATAAACAAAACAAAGACACTAAAAGAATCCGACCGCTGCAAATCAGCGGCCCGATCCTCGAGGACTGGACATACCTGGATGGTTGCGCCAAGCATGCCATGAAGATGTATCGCGTCCACGGATGCGAGAAGCGCCGAAGTGTGCCCGCGACGCTGATCGACCTCCGTCTCAGCGACCTTAGGCGCGCGGCTCGAGGGCGTGGTGCCACTCGCCGTAGCCGCTCTCGCCATGAAGCGCGGGAAGGTCGCGATGGATGCGCCGGCACCAAAAGAGGCCGGCTCGGCCACCCCAGGCAAGGGAGCACCCTCCTTGGTCGTCAAAGCCGCCTCCGCCACGGGCTCACTCGGAGCGACCGCTGTGTCGTCAGACACCGTGACGACTTCGTCGCCCTTGGTCTTCTTGGCGCTATCCGCGGGGGCAACAACCTCGTCCGCCTTCCTCTTCCGGGAGGGGTCCTCCTCGCTGACGACCGGCGGCACCTTGGCCACGGTCGGATGGCCTATCTTCTTGGCTCCAGTCCTACAAATTGATCACATGAGCAAAGTAGTCCGAGTACAGTGGAAAACAAAGACATGTGAATAAAACTCACTTGGCGACCGGTAGGAACCGCAGCCCCGTGCGGATGCCGGCCGGCTTCTCCAATTCGGGGCCCAGTCGTCGACTGAGGCCCATCTCCAGGACATCGCGTGCCCAAGACACGGACGGTTTCTTCGTTGTCGAGGCCACGACTAGAGCTTCCGAAACGTTCTTGGCAGGAGCATCCCTGGGCGGCGAAGCTGCCGCGACCGGAGCAGCCCCGAACCAGAGACTGGGGCGAACGATGGAGGCATCGAGGCCAGAGGCACCTCCGGACGGCGGTGATATCCGGCGCCGCCATAGTCTGTGGAGCTTCACCCCTGGCCAGGCTGGTGGCGTCGGAGCTGCTTGGCGAATGAGGCGTAGACGCCTGTTTCGCTGGCTTTGTCTTCCTCTTTGGAGGGGCCTTCACCTTCTTCTTCTTCTTCTTCGATGGAGTAGCCTCGCGATGCGAGGTGTGCTCGGGGAGCTCGTCGTCGTCGTCATCATCACGCTCGAGGCTTTTGCTCGCTTCGAGCTCACGCTGCCGCTGTCCCCGAGTTTTCCGGACCAGCGGGGCGACCTCTTCCTCGGATTCGTCGTCGTTGCCACTCCCGTCACTCTAGACGCCGCCCCTTGCTGGGGGCGAATCGCCTACCTCCTGGACGGACGAGCTCGAATTCTCGTCGTCCGCGGGCGGAAGGCACCCTTCCACCACTTGGAATAGCTGCAATAAGCATAAGACAATGTCAGTATAACCGCGACAGCATTTAACTGCGACTGCAAATGATAGAAAGATGACTTACCGTTGGGGCTGGATGCTTCGCGGTGTAGGGGGCGACCCTAGCCTTCGCGTCGAGGTACGCCGCCTGGGTGATCTTCTTCAGCGCCAGGAGGTAATCCTCGAGTTGCCACTCGGTGAGGCAGGACTTTGTCGAGTCCTCCCGGCCCGCGTACTTGTACATGTAGTGGTCGCGGCGGGCCAGGGGGACGAATCACCGCCCGAGCCAGCAGTTATATAAGTTGATGGGCTGGAGACCTTTCTTCTTCAGGCCGCGGATGGTCTGAAGCATTTCATCCACAACCATCCGCTGGTCTGTTGGAAGCTTGCCGACCTGGAGTCGGCGCGGTTCGGGCCGGTCGGTGGAGTATCTTGGGATCGCCACCTCGCCGTCCGGAGTCGCCTCGGTGACATAAAACCAAGATTTCTTCCATTCACTCGCCGCCTTGGCGGGTAGCATCAGATCAAAGAAGGAAGCCTTCGATTTCAACTGAAACGTCAGGCCGCCTGCAGCGAGCATTGGGCTGCCCGCTTCTTCGCGACTGATCCTCCCGTGGAACAGGTCTTGCCACAGGGGGAAGTAGGGCCTGCAGCCCAGGTAGCACTTGCAGAACGCCACGAAAATGGCGAGCTGCTCGATGCTGTGTGGACCCAGGTCCGACGGCTGGATCCCGTAGAAGGCGCAGAAGCGCCGAAAGAAAAGAGATGTTGGGAATCCCAGCCCCCGCTCTAGGTGGCTGGTGAAGCAGACGAACTCTCCCTCGCGCGGGTCCGGAGTCACCTCTCCGGCCGCAGGGATGCGCCACCTACCGGCGCGCAGGATCCCGGCCTCCTCGAAGGACGCCAGTTGCGCTCTCGTGCACTTGGATATGCCCCATGGCTCGGTGGAGGGGGCCATAGGCGGAAGGTTTCATGGGGGTCGGAGGATTTCGGTTCGGTTGGATCGCGATGCGGAGGAAAACGAAGGTGCACGCAATCGGAGGAAATGACGAGGAGGTGGTTCTCCGATCGCCTACCATTCCCTTTATATAGCAGTTGTTACCCGCCAAATCAGGGAGCCGTTACTACGCGGTGATTACGCCAAAAGTTACCGTTGGATTACCCCAACGGCTAGTTTGACTGCGTTTTGACGGTCCAAATTCAGCCACTCGGCTCGCCGACCCGATCACTACAAATAGTGACTAAATATTTCACTGATCCAATCGCCAAAGCTGCGACCAGAATGACTAGTTTCCTCCTTCATTCAGGAGCCCGCCGCCGATTCGACTGGATGTTCGCATTGAAAGCCGTATGCTCCGACTGCTAGCGACCACCTACGCCCAATCGACGACGGCCTCGGGGAATACTGATGGGGATATGCCTACCGGGGTATACCCAGCAGGGCATTTCCGACTGGCCCAGGAACTGGCGAGTGGGCCTGCAAGACGGCGACTGGATCAAGGCCCGGTGTGGAGTCAAGCGACTGGAAGCTGAAGGCCCATGCGAGTAGATAGGCCCAGTCGTATTAGGTTAAAAGCCTTAACTGATTCGGTTGAGATGTGTAAACCCTAGGGGGAGGTGAGTCTATATAAACCTCCCTACAGGGCGTGTAGAGAGACGTTCCATCATACACCCAAGCGAGTCGCCGCCTAGCCGCCGAGCTCGCCCCATTGTACCACCATCATAATACAATCTAGCAGGAGTAGGTCTTTACCCTCCGGGGGGCCGAACCTGGGTAAAACCCTGTGTCTCCGCCCTCATCTCGCACCGCAGATGGCTGGCCGCCCTTGCCCCTCGTTCTACTACTCGTTGTCGATTTTAGCATCTGCCGTGACCATTCCCACAACAGCTGAGCCCAATCCGGTTGAAGAACTTGAGATGATAAGAATCCAAAGAGAGGATCTTGAAGAACTTGACTATAGCAATGCTCCTTCACCAAACTACACGGTTGAAGATCTTGAAAAAAGGATCAATATCAAGATTTTGGTAAGTGAAGGAAACGAGGAAGCCATGTACCAATACTTCGTTAATCAGGTAGCAATTAAGATATGTGAGGTTGAGGAAGATTATAAGAAAATTACTGAAAAATTACCAGTTAAGCTTGATGATATATTTGAGCCTACTATTAAGATTAAAATTGGGACTAATGAGATAGCTACACTTTGTGATCTAGGTGCAAGTGTTTCAACAATTCCAAAGAGTCTTTTTAATAAGTTAAATCTTGGCTCATTTGAAATCACTGAGTTAAAATTACATCTAGTAGATTCTACCTATAAACAAGCAGTAGGAATTAAGGAGAATACTTTAGTATACATTAAAGGCTGTCATGTTCTCATTGATTTTGTTATTGTTGACATGTCTGGAGATGCTACTGCTCCTATCATATTAGGTCGTCCATTCTTAAGAACTATTAAGGCTTTGATTAATCTGCATGAAGGGAACATGAAGCTTCAATTGCCTTCACAGGATCCTTTTCCTATTCATTTTCCTAGGAGGAAGAAAGGCAAGCATGATGAGAAGGAGGCCATCACTTTGAAAGCCAACTATTTTGGAGTGGGTGTTCCACTCATTTGGCCGAAGTGAGCAGCATCAAGGTCAAGTTATTGACCATAAAATGGCGCTGCATGGGAGGCAACCCATGTCAAATAAAGGTTTGAGTAAAGTTTTAAGTTTCAGTTTAAGTTTCTTGTTGAATAAAGAGTGCTAGAAAACTCTATTTGAGGAGAAGTTCGGTAGTACTAAAAATCCTGTTTTATACATGTTGTTGTTGGTCCACAATATAGACTGTCCTTTTTCTGTTAAAAACATGGTGTTTCTCTAAGTTTCAGTTTAAGAAAGAATTCTCTAAGAAACAGAAAATTTTGGCAAGTAGAGAAGGTTTAACGGCCAACTATACGGCAGGAATAAAAATTCCAGCCGTATAGTTATCGATGTCATGGACAAAAATTTCTTCCCAGATACAGAAATTTTACCGACCAACTATACAGCGGGAATAAAAATTCTGGCTGTATAGTTACAGTCGTATAGATATCAAGGCCTTTTTCGATTTTCTTTTAAAAGGTACAGTAAGCTTGATGACCAACGATACGACATGGATGAAAAATCCCGGCCATATAGTTTTTCCGTATAGTTGCGCCGCCGGGTGAGAAACCCTAGAAACCCTAAATTTTTTATGTCAGACCAACTATACGGCGGGAACAAAGTGTTCTAGCCGTATAGTTGCGAGCGTATAGTTGCTTCCGACCACTTAAACGCACGGAAAGGTACCCAAAACACCAAAACTTCAATCCTTTTTCTCTCTTCTACCTCCAAACTCTCTCAAAACCTCAAGAGATATTCATCTCTACTCAATTTCGTTCGATTTCCTTGCAAACAAGTGAACTACGATATGTTTCTCCTCCGATCCTCTAATTACTTTTTGCAAAATCATCTCTGATCCTTTGTCATTATCAATCTAGGATGAGACTTACTTTGAACTAGTTTCCATGATTCTCTTGCCTAGATTATTATGTTGAGGAGATTGTTTAGTGTGCTATGATGAGGAATATGCTATGCTTATTATTGTTGGACCAAAAAGTTTTATTTTTGTCTTTCTTATTTTATTTTAGAAGATGAACATAAGGATCCAAACGCGTGCTCTTGCCGCCGCTAGTTCTTCTCGGGCTGCAGCTCAGGAACGCATGGGGATACGATTCAGAAATGAGTATCACCGTGATCGTTTCGACAGGATCAAACACCGAGAAGTGAAGGCAAACAAGTGGGCTTATCCCGTCATATTGAACCAACTCGGTATTTCTGATGACTTTAATTTACTATGCAATAGAGTTGGCCTGCAAAACTTTCTTTTACATGATGCACCTACCTATCGCGGGTTAACTATTGAATTTTTAAGTTCTTTGAAAAGCACCGTTAAAACATGGCATTGAGAGGATAGGATTTCTTTCCGACTTATGAACAACAATTATTCGTTATCACTTGATGAATGGTGCAATTTTTTGGTTTACCCATAAATGATCCTAATGCTCCACGCGCATCTTTTACTAGCATAGAACCTTCCCCAGAACTCTTCTATAATAGAATGAGCTTCACTTCTAGAGTCAGCAAAGGGAAAATATTTAACATCCTGCTATTCGCTATTTGTTCTATGTTATTGCTAACACCTTGTAGGCGCGTAGTGAGTTTACAAGACTCAATGATGAGGACATTTTGGTCCTCGCAAAATCTTCTTTCAACTACAACAACTTGTCACTCCAATTGGGCGCAATTCTTGTGCGCTACTTGGAGTACCAATCCTCCCAAAGCCAAGGACCAATCACATGTGGAGGCATCATCACCGTGCTTGCCAATGCCCTGGGCATCGACCTAGGTGAGTTGCAGCCAGTGCTAGGTGAGCTACGTGTTGGTTTCTCCACTTTAAAGGCTTGTGGAATGCTCACTAGGAGAGGTGATGTTTATTACCTGCATATTGCTGGAGCTGGGCGTCTCTACCCCTCTCCTCTGCCTAATGGTCTTTTACCTACAGGTTGAGCAACACCAACATGAGGAGGAGATCCCGGATGAGGATGAGGACCAAGAGGAGGAGCAAGAAGTTACTTATCAAGAGGAGTAGCCACCGAACCGGTTCGCTACATATCAAGACTTCCAAGAACTTGGAGGGACTATGGAGGGGATACATAATCTCGCCCTGAACCTCCGAGAAACAACAAGTAACTTATCAACTCAATTTGCGGACTAGAGTTTGATGACTCCTTGATGGCGCCAGAGAACTTGGTGCTTGATGTGGAGTCTTGTTGGGAACCCCAAGAGCAAGGTGTGAAGAGCACAGCAACAAGTCTTCCCTCGGTTGAGACAGAGGTTATCGAACCAGAAGGAGGAAGGAAACGTCACACATGTGTTGCAAGCAACGCGGAGACCTGCATAACACAAACTCAAGACTTTGCCCCAACGAAACAGTGAGGTTGTCAAGCTCCTCGGTTTGTTGTAACAAAGGATTAAATGTATGGTGTGTAAGGTAATGGTTTGCAGCAAGTAAACAAGTAACAGCGGAAGATGTATCAATGGTAAGATTGGACCGGGGTCCATAGTTCACTAGAGGTGCTCTCCTTAGATAAACAACATGGCATGAAGGGTAAAAAAATTACAGCTTGACAGGAACTGAGCAAGGCATAACAATGCAATTACTAGCCAGAAAGATCCTATGAGGTTGATTGGGCAATACAACAATATACATAAACTGTCATCCAACTACATCTATTACTAGAAGTCCACCTTCAGGTTATCATCCGAACCCCCTCCAGTATTAAGTTACAAGCAATAGACAACTGCTTTAAGCAAAGTGTGTAAGGTAAACAGTCCACATGTTCCATGAACAAGAGACTGTTGTTTTCTCCCTGGTAGCAACAACACATCTACAACCGAAGAGATTATTGTCACTTCCCTTGGAAACTAGAGGCATGAACCCACTATCGAGCATAAATACTCCCTCTCGGAGTCACTAGAAACTACTTGGCCAAGATAACCACTAGCAACGAAGAGCATGCAAGATCACAAACAACACAGACATGGTAGAATCATAAAGATAAAACCATTAATCAAACCAACTTAATAATATCAATATCCATCGGATCCCTGCAAACACAACATGCATGATTACAAATAGATTAGATCTTGATCATGAACGGAGCTCACAAGATCTATACATGAAAGCACAAAGGAGGAGCTACAATCATCTAGCTACTACATGGACCCATAGTCCAAGGTGGAACTACTCACGAATCATACCGGAGAGAAGGCCTTCGGGATGATCTCCCCTCCGGCAGGGTCCGGGAAGAGCTTCAGATCCCCCCCGATATAGGGACAATGGTGGCGGCGGCTACAGACGGTTTCGTGGATTTCTGATCGCGTACTCAGGGTTTCTACATCGGGGGCTTCTTATAGGCGAAGGGGCGAGACCGGGAGGCGGCCAGGGTGCCCAAACCCTAGCCAGGCGCGGGGCTGGGCCCACCCGCGCCTAGGGTGGGTCTAGGCCCCCTGGCTGGCCTTCCGGGCTCCCCTCTGGACTTCTTGTTCCCCATGGAAAGTTATTGACTTTGTCCTTCGTCCCGTCCAATTCCGAGAATATTTTCTTTACTAACTTTTCTGAAACCAAAAACAACAGAAAACAGGCAGCTGGCACTGTTGCAACTTGTTAATAGGTTAGTACCAGAAAACATGTAAAAAGCACCTCAAAGTGTAGACAAGTAAAGCAAAGTAGATACTAAACAAGCATGGAGCATCAAAAATTATAGATACGTTTTCGACATATCAGCATCCCTAAGCTTAACTCCTGCTCGTCCTCGAGTAGGTAAGTGATAAAAGAATAATTTTTGAGGTGACATGCACCCTCACAATAAAGATCCAACCATTTGCAAACATTGAAAGCTGGGATCAAAAAACTCTAAACATGTGCATGAAAGATGGAGTTCTAACAATAGGACACAGTAACTATGCATGCAATATGACAATCTACAAACAAATATCATGAATAACATGCATTGAAAAACGTTTGTTTGTTTCACATACAGAAAACATAGAATAGTGGCAATCAGCTTGTCCTCATAGAGTAGCAATATAATGCATAGGACACCTACAAAGTTCACAAGGGTGACTATAAACAAATAGCACATGAACAAGTAGTAACACAATAAGCATCAATTAATAAGCTTTGGAACATTGCACACAGAATGACAACTATGCTCTCTTAATGGTGCCTAAAGGTAGAAGGTGGAGACTCAATAGTGGTGGAAGAAAGTCCTTTTTGTAAAGGAAGCACGGATTACAAGTTTCAAAAAGAGCTTCCAAAAATTATGGTACTAGTTAGCTTTCAGCCCTCATTACCCCTATCATAAGCATCTTGAAGTGGTTAAGGTTAATGTGGCAAAGCTGGAGTATATGCTGGACGAAGTATATGTTGGCAATCTCATGCCCCTTGAATACGAGGGTCACACCTCATGCATACTCAACTTTGGTTCCAGGTAAGTTCTTATCACTTTAAGTATTTGCATATCATTGAGAACCTCCAACGGGGTACCCCTTGCACATGGTACAGGAGCATTCCCATAACCAAAATGACAAGATAAGCAAACAATGAGCATCTCAGCAATTCTTCTTATGTACCATGGGAATATGGTGCTTTTTTCTCTTTTTCCTCTTTTCTCAATGTGTCTATTTTTTTTATAAGAAGAATGCTTCATAGATGTCACTATGGTGATGCTGCAAGTTTCCACCATGATTAGGCATGGCTTAGGCTAGCGGCCCAGACGTTTCTCTAACACAGATACAAACTCCATGGACTTACAAGTCCCCTCTTTATTTCACACTAGTGACATCCATAGACAAAAGAACATGATATCAACTGAGTACAACAGGGTACAAGTGCAATGTTGAAAACGTTCCCCGTGACAGCACGGTTCTGCTAATTCCAACTTATAATTGCAAGCATATACAACACAGTTGTCACAATGGTTCAAGTTTATTAGGGGCGAAGAATAAAGTGTGCCATCAAGTTCGTGAGGGATTTAATCACTAAGTTTTCATATAACAAAATAGTTTTTAATTGGAAGATAGTTGAAAACAAGAATATACTTGGAATGGTGTAACACACCATGCATAGGATTTTATAGTGGACACTTTGGAATAACTTGGTTTCTTGGGAGTTGGAAGCATGAGTAGAACTTACTCATACAAGTGGAGGCTAGCAAAAGACTAGGAGCAACCAACTAAGAGAGCAATAATGGCCATAATTATGCAATGCAACAAAGCAAACTAATCAAAGCAAAGAGTGGTACTACAAGTCAAGGACTAAATGATCACAGAGGCTAATGGTGACTTATCATTGTCATAACATGGTGTGAGCATGTGCCAAGTCAACCCAAGAAAAACATCAAAGGAGAATACCACAATATGCTTTTGCATGCTAAAACAACGCATAATTTCTTCAAGGCACACTAAGCAATCCCAATTGTTTGGAACAAGACATGATACAGCAATAATCACTAATCATAATGCTAAAACAACACCTAGCATGTCATGCTAAAGTCTAAGTCACAGTCAATGCAGGCTCCTCTTGCACTTTAAGCAAGAACTTACTACTCCTTTCCAAACACCAAACAAACTTATTTGCAAAACAACACAGCGAGAGCGGAGTCCAAACTACTAAAGCAAACTAAAAAAAAAAGCAAAGAAAACGAAAACTAAGATGCTCCAATAACAACACAAATGTGCATGAAACAATAAAAACGAAGTGTCTAGACAGACCTAAGCTTTTTATTGATCAAGAAGGGGATTCCTTGGGCATCCCCAAGCTTTGACGCTTGTACCTCTTGGATATTTCTTGGGGTGACACCATGGTGGAATCAATTTACCTGAAGAGAGCTCAAAAAGGAATCAATAAGAAGCAAATGCAAATAATTGCAGAAATCTGTCAAAACAGACCAGCAGGTAGAAATGAATTTTTTCGAACATCTTCTATTGATCAAAACAAAATGTTTTGAACTAAAGAAAGTTAGCCAACATATTTGGGGATTTATTCGTAAATTCTGAGCTCAATCCGAGTTACAAAGCCTCCTCACGAATTTTTTTGGTGGAGGACAGAAATCTATTTTGGGACAGCAACTCCCCAAATCTTAATTCCCTCTCATTAGAGGTCATTCTTGGCACAAAAAGCAAACAAAAAGGATAAGTAGAGGTCATTACAGAAGTAATAACTTACAAGACTCAATGAAACTCTTGGGTTATCTCCCAACAAGTACTTTTCTTTAACGCCTTTAAGTTAGGCACAAGAAGCAAGAAGAATTTCCCTTGGAAACTAGAGATTATTGTAGCAATAGCACATCTACAACCGAAGAGATTATTGTCATTTCCCTTGGAAACTAGAGGCATGAACCCACTATCGAGCATAAATACTCCTTCTTGGAGTCACTAGCAACTACTTGGACAAGATAACCACTAGCAACAGAGAGCATGCAAGATCACAAACAACACAGACATGATATAATCATAAAGATAAAACCATTAATCAAACCAACATAATAATCTCAATATCCATCGGATCCCCGCAAACACAACATGCATGATTACAAATAGATTTGATCTTGATCATGAACGAAGCTCACAAGATCTATACATGAAAGCACAAAGGAGGAGATACAACCATTTAGCTACTACATGGACCCATAGTCCAAGGTGGAACTACTCACGAATCATACCGGAGAGAAGGCCTCCGAGATGATCTCTCCTCCGACAGGGTGCCGAGAAGAGCTTCAGATCCCTCCCGATCTAGGGACGATGGTGGCGGCGGCTACAGATGGTTTCGTGGATTTCAGATCGGGTACTCAGGGTTTCTGCATCGAGGGCTTCTTATAGGCGAAGGGGCGAGACCGGGAGGCGGCTAGGATGCCCAAACCCTATCCAGGCGCGGGTTTGGGCCCACCCGCACGCTAGGGTGGGTCTGGTCCCCCTGGCTGGCCTTCCGGGCTCCCCTCTGGACTTCTTGCTCCCCACGGAAAGTTATTGACTTTGTCCTTCGTCCCGTCCAATTCCGAGAATATTTCTTTACAAACTTTTCTGAAACCAAAAACAGCAGAAAACAGGCATCTGGCACTGTTGCAACTTGTTAATAGGTTAGTACCAGAAAACATGTAAAAAGCACCTCAAAGTGTAGACAAGTAAAGCAAAGTAGATACTAAACAAGCATAGAGCATGAAAAATTATAGATACGTTTTCGACGTATCAAAGTTACAACTTTTCTCACCACCTTAATGATTTTAAGGGCTTGCAAAATCCTAAGCTTGGGGAGGTTTTCTAAATATTCTTATTTGGCGTTCATTTGCTTTATTTTATTTTCGAGGTTATGCTTTTTATTTGAGTTTATAAGCACTCGTGTTTGTTTCCCCAACACTTTATCTTTAGTTATTTTATTTTGTTTTTGAGATTTTCAAGACGAGCTTTGATGCCAATCTTCTATTCTTCAAATTCGCCTTCTCAAAAACCTCAAAAAGATTTCTCTGTTTATCTTTATCTTCCCTCTTTATTTTCTTTTCGCCTCAAGGTTCTCATGTATTTGCAGGAGAGTGATCGACGTCGAGTTTCCAAGAAACAAATCAAAAGGGAAGAGAGAAGTGGAACCAAACATGAGAGGTATGCCTTATGACTCCCCAGTTTTGAAGTTTGAGAAACCCATGCTAGTTAGTAGTAAATGTTAAGTTGTTATATCAGTGGAGTGAGTCTCTATATTGAAGTAAAATTTTGTTTGCATGGGTATTTAGTTGGGTACATTTTTGTTCCATCTCTTTTTGTTAACCAAGTCTTGCCTAAAAATTTGCTAAACAAGTCTAATAAGAAAAAGTCTCACAATTGAAGACTTGTGTGTTGTAGTGTTTAGTATTGAAAGCTTATTCCTAGAGACACTCAACACCACAGAAAATACTGATTGACTTGATAGCCCTCTTTGAAAAGATTTGTTCAATTGAATTAATGTTTAGCGGTTTTTGTGAGCATGCCAAAGTTTAACTTGTGAATCATAAGAATGATATAACTTTATGCGTGTCAACTTCATGGGATGCCAACAACTCCGCTAGCCTACGAACGATCTTCATGGAGGAAACTCCTAGATTTCGGCTATGATTTGATGAAACATTTGTAGCAGCAATGCTATAATGGGTAAGATTCTTGGCACTCTCAGTTAGCTATAAACATGATGGAATCACTCCTCTGGCTGATATGATTAATCATTATGCAAAAGGAACAAAACCTTAGTGATGCCACGAGTGTCCATCCCAACTCGATAAACTAATGAATTTTTTGGCATGCTCTCAATTACTTAAGAACTAAAATTCTTGAAGGACAATGAATAGAAAAGTAGTGCTTGAAAAGTCTTGATTTATTGATATGGGAGAATTGAGATACTTTAGTATATATGCTTTTTCATGATGAACTCTCACACTCACAATTTTACATAATTATACTTTATGGTTCAAAGGCAAGCTTATGAGTTGATTAAATGACATGGAATAAAGTTTACTCATTTGAATCATACATGCTTACAATAATTTTGTTGCGCTATAAGGATTCATGAAACTCGTATGATATGCTTGCCATTACTCTATCTATGCTAAAGTTTTTCAAATTAATAAAGTGGAGGAAACATGAGACTACCAATCATGAGTAAGATCATCATCTCGTTATTTTAGTTTAAATGTTGAGTTACTTTTGGATTTTGGTTTTGTTGCTCGAGGACGATCAAGTTTAAGCTTGGGGAGGTTGATGGCTGTGAAATATAGCCATCCACACTCACATTTAAACTGGATATTATTCATACTTTTGATGAAATATCTCTCTAAATCCTGCCACAAATGCCTAATGATCAAAGGGGTATCCAATCCTTTCTTGCTATTTTTTCCTGCGCAGATAATGACTTATAATGATGGGAATCACGTCAAAGAAACTAGGAGCGTGAAGAGGATCCAGCAGGCTTAACGACCAACTATACGGGGGGAATAAAATTCCGGCCGTATATTTTCCATCAACTCCATTAGGTCAAACAGAACAAATTTCGTGAAGGGACCCCTATATAAAGAGGCATCGGTCAATGAGAAAAGATCCCTCCTCATTCTACCATTCACCCCCGACTCCATCTGCTTCGCCGACGACGACACCCTTTCATTAGATCTAATCTCCAAACTCTTCTCCACCACCATAACCATATTCCACCACTTGTAATAGTAGATCTCTTCTCCAATTGGCGATATTGTAAGACTATTTGGTATCAATCTTATGATCTCTATTACAATGTTTATGATTGTTGATTTCATCTCTATGTGTGAGTAATTCTCCTTGGGCTAAGGGCTTCGGCCTAGCCATGTAGCTTTTTGTGCATGTTATTTATAATAGATGGGATCATGTATTAGCTTGTATGACATGATGATTACAGTACCCTCTCTTTCCTCAATCTAAGGACTTGTCAGGTACCCAAGACCCCAAGGATTGATCCAAGTATAGGGAGTGTGAGTAATGACTACTCTGCAGGTTGGGAACCCCGTTAACTGAAGGGGTAGTACGGCTGTATGTGAGGGATTTACTTGGGATTAACGGTGACATCACTATACATATGATTAGTTCTCTTTCTTCTATGTATGAGACTAGTAGGTTATTGCTATAAGCGGTTGCAGAGGCAATAGCAATTATGGATGCACTGCCCACATATAATTATCTTGCTCTAACAATTACATGCATACTTTATTATTATCTTTTATTCCCATTAGATGTTTTGCATAGCTGCTGGTGAAAGCGAAAGCCCCAGGCCCTCTCTCTCTCCATCGTCAACAACAGCAAAAATATCGCACACTCTTGGTCTGGTTAAAAGGAATTCTAAAACTCCCGAAGGTCCGTTAAAGTAACTTCACTTTGCTTTCTGCTTCCCGAGGATTCGATAAACCTAGGTCTACTAGGGAAAAAGAACTATAATACATCCATAATCCGGATCGAAGGTATCAGCCATATGCGCTGGAGTATACGAAATGGTTGCAAGAAGAAAATTTAGCACATGCGGTGGAAATAAAAATTAGACTGCAACTCTGGTGGCATGGTTGTGGTAGATGAAGATGGCGAGGTGGTTGTCGATGGCGATTGAACTGTAGTGGTAGTAGATGTCGTGGATCAAACCCATTGTATTCGTCCACATGTAGGAGCTCTTTCGCGTTTTTTTGAAGAAGTTGTAGATATCGAGGATCAAACACGTTTTATTCATCTACATGTAGGATCACAGCAACACAGAACCCATTGGCGTTGACGAGGACCTTGATTGGTGGTGGCTACGACGATATGATACGTGTGGCGGAGTTGTTGGTGTAGATTGTTATCGACGATGCTGACCGACGATGATGCAAATGTGGCCCTTTGTTGATGGGGAGGAACGTAATCGGGCATGATCATTTTGGTTAATGTCGGTGGAAACGATCTGGCGATGTGAGGATGAAGAAGCCCGCGCGACACGTGAAGGCGTCCCTTAGGGCGCCGCACATCATGTCCTTGACATGGTTATTGGCGAGGATTTTCCAGTGATTTTTCAAGGTTAGAGTAGAGGGGTGTGATGATGACATGCAACGGTGGCGATGCAATCCGATCTATAATTGGAGAAATAAGAACAAATGTCGGTCAAGCGACCGACGAGAATTTTTTGACAAAATCTACTGATCTAATCTACGAGTTGCGTGGCCTAGGTAGAGATTGTTATCCTTGGTGGCGGCACAACGAAAGTGGTGAGCTAAACCCTAGGCCGAGAACCGAGAGGTTTGGATACCATGAAGGCAATAATAATTGATTGTATTGCTAGATTGATATTGCATATTGTGTGATAACATTTGAGTCCTTGGGTTATTTATATAGTACTACAAGACTTGGGGACTAAGAACCCTAGTAGAGATAGAATCCAAAATTACCAAATATAGCAAACCATGACCTACTCTAATACATAAATGTGGTCTACTCTAACATTCTTGAAGGTCCATGAAATTCAGAAATATGCAAAACAGGTTTCATGTCTAGTAGAGTTATAACCCAAATAAAGGAGATCTTTTGGGAAGTCCCCAAAACAAATGTAAAACAAGATTGTAATAGTATATATGATCCAAATATGGTGGAATATGTCACAATAAACTACAAATAACATGTATTCGTTCTCCACAATTTTTTTATTTACTAGTTTTGCGTCATCCTTCTAAAGACAACCACAAACACATAAAAAAGGTGCAACTATAACCAAAAGTACTAATTTTATAAACAACAATAAGATTATAGATATCTTCCCCATACCAAATACCTCTCCACTTTTGTTATCATGGAATACTATATTTTTGGCTGACGTTGTGTTTTCCTGATCTTGTTGAATATGCTCTTGTTTCTATCCATATGATTTAGGTAGCATCTATCAATCACCCATTTACTACCCAAGACCTTGCTTGTTGATGTTTGCATTTTAATTGCTTGTTAGGTCATTGAGTTTTTATCACCTTGGATGCAAAAGTGACCAAACCTCACTCCAGTTGAGCTTCTATGCCATCATTCTCCTTTCTAAGAGATGCTTCAAGAATATTAGCTTTAGCAACATAATCATTATCATAGATGGAGTTATATGCATTATAAGTAGAAGGCCCATTAAGAAATTTAGAATGAGAACCTTTTATTCCTTGTGAGAAGAAGTGATGGAGACAAGTTCAGTTTTGATGGTTTTGGATCCAACATCCATGCTTTCAACCTTCATCTTAAGTTTCACTTTAGCAACTTTGATCTCCTTGTTTTCCTTCTTTAAGGTCATAGTCATCTCAATCAACTTTGAGGCTTGTTGGTTCTCCTTGAGAATTTTTTCCTCCAACTCTTGAACCTTATTCTTCTTCATTGTTGGAAGAGTCTAAGTAATCATACATATCCAAGAAAGCTCTCCCTTCTAGTCAATATTGAAGTAGATTTTATTCTTCTTATTATCACCACCCTTGTATTTTTCACCTCTCTTGTTGACAAAATGAACATTGCTTCCACATCCATAGAAAATATTTTCAAGATCTTACTTTCTATAGCTCTTGTAAAAATTGCTCTTTGACCTTGGCTTGAACCTTTCATGGAAGGTCTTCGTAAATAGTGCTAATTATTCCATCCCTTCCTTACAGAAAGAGTTAGGTGGCATCATCTTGATCTTCTTCACTTTAGTGTACCACAATCTTCTCTCTAACTTTGAGAGCTAGACTTGGATTTTGAACCCTAGCTTAAGAGGCCTCAGTGATTTTTGAATGCACAAGCATCTCTTGAGTAGTATCCTTGAACTCAAGAAGAGTCTTAAAGATTGAAAATACATCACTACTGATGAGTCAAAAATTATAGAATATTTACCTTATGTTTTTGCAGAAGTAGAGTAGGATTTTTGGTATTTCACTGTTCTCCTTCACACCTTTTTGTCCTTGTTTCAACAAGATCCCGTATTACTAAGTCGCTTGTGAGCATATCAATTAGGACTATCACATTATGCAACAATATGATATTTCGAAGTGACAAATGTCATTTAATTGATTTTTTCTCGCATTTGGGAGATTTAAAGGTGGAGGAAGGCTACATAGGTCTTAATGACCAGTGGTTCGGGCGGAGCTCACCCTCGTACCATCTGACCACCTGCTAGCGTGGCCGCCTAGTCAAATACTCCCATGATACGTCGGAAACGTATCCATAATTTTTGATGCTCCATGCTTGTTTAGTATCTACTTTGCTTTGCTTTGTCTACACTTTGAGGTGCTTTTTACATGTTTTCTGGTACTAACCTATTAACAAGTTGCCACAGTGCCAATTGCCTGTTTTCTGCTGTTTTTGGTTCCAGAAAAGCTAGTAAAGAAATATTCTCGGAATTGGATGGGACAAACGTCAAAGTCAATTACTTTCCGTGGGGAACAAGAAGTCCAGAGGGGAGACGGAGAGGCATGTGAGGGCAGCCACAACCCCCCTAGGCGTGGGTGGGTCCTGCCCCACGCCTAGACAGGGTGTGGGGCCCCTGGCCACCTCCTCGGCCTCCCCCTTCGCCTATAAGAATCCCCCGATACAAAAACCCTAAGTACCCGATCAATATTCCATGAAACCTTCTGTAGCCGCCACCACCGTCATCCCTAGATCGGGGGATCTGAAGTTCTTCTCGGCACCCTGCCGGAGGGGAGATCATCCCGGAGGCCTTCTCTCCGGTATGATGCGTGAGTAGTTCCACCTTGGACTATGGGTCCATGTAGTAGCTAGATGGTTGTATCTCCTCCTTTTTGCTTTCATTGTATAGATCTTGTGAGCTCCATTCATGATCAAGATCTAATCTATTTGTAATCATGCATTTTGTGTTTGCGGGGATCTGATGGATATTGAGATTATTATGTTGGTTTGATTAATGGTTTTGTCTTTATGATTCTATCATGTCTGTGTTGTTTGTGATCTTGCATGCTCTCTGTTGTTAGTAGCTATCTTGGCCAAGTAGTTGCTAGTGACTCCAAGAAGGGGTATTTATGCTCGATAGTGGGTTTATGCCTCTAGTTTCCAAGGGAAGTGACAGAAATCTCTTCGGTTGTAGATGTGTTGTTGCTACTAGGGAGAAAACAACGGTCTCTTGTTCATGGAACATGCGGACTATTTACCTTACACACTTTGCTTAAAGCGGTTGTCTGTTGCTTGCAACTTAATACTGGAGGGGGTTCGGATGATAACCTGAAGGTGGACTTCTAGTCATAGATGCACTTGGATAGCGGTTTATGTATCTTGTTGTATTGCCCAATCGAATCTCATAGGATCTTTCTGACTAGTATTTGCATTGTTATGCCTTGCTCAGTTCCTGTCAATTGTGCTGCTGTAATTTGTTTACCCTTCATGCCATGTTGTTTATCTAAGGAGAGCACCTCTAGTGAACTATGGACCCCGGTCCAATCTTTACCGTTTATACATCTTCCACGGTTACTTGTTTACTTGTTGCAAACCACCATTACCTTCCACACCATACGTTTAATCCTTTGTTACAACAACTGGTGAGATTGACAACCTCACTGTTAGTAGGGGCAAAGTCTTGAGTTTGTGTTGTGCAGGTCTCCGTGTTGCTTGCAACACCTGTGTGACGTTTCCTTCCTCCTACTGGTTCGATAACCTCGGTTTCTTACTGAGGGAAAACTTGCTGCTGTACTGCTTCACACCTTGCTCTTGGGGTTCCCAACAGACTCCACGTCAAGCACCAAGTTCTCTCGCGCCATCAAGGAGTCATCAACAAGTTTTCTAGCGCCGATGTCGGGGAGGCTAAGGACGTCTTCACCAGGGGAGTCCTTCACTTCCTTTCTCTTTACTTTGTTTTGAGTTTGCTTTGTTTCTTTTGCTTGGTTTTGTTTTCCTCTTTTCAAAAAAACCCAAAAAAAATAGTCTAGTTTGGTTTGCTTTCTTCATTCAAAAACACACAAAAAAATAGTTCCTACTCTAGTTGCCACCTTGCTCTAGCTCACCATGTTGTTCCCCAAGTTTGCCGTGAAAGATCTTGCAATAGGTAGTGGCTCTATAATTGGGAAAGATAATATTGAAGAATTCTTTAATCATGTTAGCAAGCATGAGGACATTGAGGAAAATCTATAGCAGAACTTGCTCCTAATTATGAGATTGATGCAGCTTATTTAGTTCATATGTTGGAGGCTAGGTTTGTTAGCCTTAACCCCTTCATAAAATTCTTGTTCCTAAAACTAAAAGAACAAGAGAATGCTGAAAAGAGAGAATTTATCCTTGAAACTTTACTAAAAGAATTCCATGATGTTGCTAGGGAAGCCAAAAAGGTCTTTGAGCGTTTCAATATGCTAAGATCAAGTGTATATGTTGTGGGTACTTCTGATAATACTAAGCCCAGATAGGAATTTAAGATACCCATACCCTTTAAGCTTGTTGGAATGAATGAAGCCCTTGAAAAGAATTTTAATTGGATTGCTCCTAAAAATCTTTTTGATGAAAGTAGTAGACCAAAGAGAGATGAGAAGGTATCCTCCAAAACCCATTAGGATGAGATACCTTTCATAGTTGAAGACTTTGCAAGTATGGATGTTAATGCTTCTTCATTTGAAAATACTTGATTCTTCTTGCTTCTGGTGCCTAACTTAAAGGCGTTAAAAAAGTACTTGTTCGGAGATAACCCAAGAGTTTTCTTGAGTCTTGGAAGTTATTACTTCAGTAATAACCTCTCCTTATCCTTTTTGTTTGCTTTTTGTGCCAAGAATGACCTCTAATGAGAGGGAAGTAAGATTTGGGGAGTTGCTGTCCCGAAACAAATTTCTGTCCTCCACCAGAAATATTCGTGAGGAGTCTCTATAACTCGGATTGAGCTGAAAATTTATGAATAAATCCCCCAGTATGTTAGCTAAATTTTGCTAGTTCAACACTTTTTGATTTGAGCAACATAAGATGTTCAAACAAAATCAGTTTCTACCTGCTGGTCTGTTTTGACAGATTTCTGCCATTATTTGCATTTGCTTCTTATTGATTCCTTTTTTGAGCTCTCTTTAAGGTGAATTGAGATTTTTGAAGGATTTACTACAGTAGCTTGTGTTTTTAGTGAAAATCCTGGCTGTTCCAAAGCTTTGCCAGAGGTCTAATATCTTTTGAATAAGCTAATGTTGCTAATGAAGATTGTGTGAAGTTTTGTATGAAGGAAAAATCTCAGGTGTAGAGAGAGAATGATGCAATGAGATGAAGAATGGACAAAAGCTCAAGCTTGAGGATGCCACCATGGTGTCACCCCAAGAAATATCTAAGAGGTACAAGCGTCAAAGCTTGGGGATGCCCAAGGCATCCCCTTCTTCATCAATAAAAAGCTCAGGTTTGTCTAGACACTTTGATTTTATTGTTTCATGCACAGTTGTATTGTTCTTGGAGCGTCTTAGTTTTCGTTTGGTTTGCTTAGTTTGTTTAGTTTGCTTGAATAAAATAGTTTGGACCCCTGTTCTCGTTGTGTTGTTTGCAAATAAGTTGCTTGGTGTTGGAAAGGAGTAGTAAGTTCTTGCTTGTAAGTGCAAGAGGAGCTTGCATTGACTATGACTTAGACTTTAGCATGACATGTTAGGTGTTGTTTTGACCTTATGCTTAGTGATTATTGTTGTAGCATGTCTAGTTCCAGACAATTGGGATTGCTTAGTGTGCCTTAAAGAAATTATGCATTGTTTCAGCATGCAAAAGCATAGTATAGTGGTATTCTCCTTTGATGCTTTGCTTGGGTTGACTTGGCACATGCTCACACCATGTTATGACTACGAACAAGTCACCATAGCCTCTATGATCATTTAGTCCTTGACTTCTACCACTCTTTGCTTTGATTAGTAATGCTTTGTTGCACTGCATGATTATGGCCATTATTGCTCTCTTATTTGGTTGCTCCCAGTCTTTTGCTAGCCTCCACTTATATGAGTAAGTTCTACTCATGCTTCCAACTCCCAAGAAACCAAGTTATTCCAAAGTGTCCACTATAAACTCCTATGCATGGTGTGTTACACCATTCCAAAGTATATTCTTGTTTTCAGCTATCTTCCAATTAAAATTTATTTTGTTATGTGAAAACTTAGTGATTAAAGCCCTCGCAAACTTGATGGCACACTTTATATTCTTTGCCCCTAATAAACTTAAACCATTGTGTCTTCTATGTTGTATATGCTTGCACTTATACGTTGGAATTAGCAGAACCATGCTGTCATGGGGAACGTTTTCAACATTGCACTTGTACTTTGTACTCAGTTGATATCATGCTCTTTTGTCTATGGATGTCACCGGTGTGAAATAAAGAGGGAACTTGTAAGTCTATGGAGTTTGAATTTTGTGTTAGAGAAACGCCTGGGCCGCTAGCCTAAGCCATGCCTAATCATGGTGGAAACTTGCAGCATCACCATAGTGACATCTATGAAGCATTCTTCTTATAAAAAAGAGACACATTGAGAAAAGAGGAAAGAGAGGGACAAAGCACCATATTCCCATGGTAAATAAGAAGATTGCTGAGATGCTCATTGTCTGCTTGCCTTGTCATTTTGGTTATGGGATAGCTCCTGTACCATGTGCAAGGGGTACCTCGTTGGCGGTTCTCTATGATACGCAAATACTTACAATGACAAGAACTTACCGGTGACTGAAGTTGAGTAGCATGAGGTGTGGCCCTCGTATTCAAGGGACTTGAGATTGCCAACTTATACTTCGTCAAGCATATACTCCATCTTTGTTCACTTTAACCTTAACCACTTCAAGATGCTTATGATAGGGGCAATGAGGGCTGAAAGCTAACAAGTACCATAATTTTTGGAAGCTCTTTTTGAGACTTGAAATGCATGCTTCCTTTATAAAAGGCTTTTCTTCCACCATTATTTGAGTCTTCACCTTATACTTTTAGATACCATTAAGAGAGCATAGTTGTCATTATGTGTGTAGTGTTCCAAAGCTTATTGATTGATGCATACTGTGATATTATTTGTTCTTGTGCTACTTGTTTCTAGTCACCATTGTGAACTTTGAAGGTGTCCTATGCATCTATTTGCTACTCTATGAGGGACAAGCTGATTGCCACTATGCCATGTTTTTGTATGCGAAACACAAAGTTTTTCAATGCATATTATTCATGATCTTTGTTTGTAGCTTGACATGTTGCATGCATAGTTACTATGTCCTATTGTTAGAACTCCATCTCCCATGCACATGTTTAGAGTTTTTTTATCCCAGCTTTCAATGTTTGCAAATGGTTGGATCTTTATTGTGAGGGTGCATGTCACCTCAAAAATTATTCTTTTATCACTTACCTACTCGAGGACGAGCAGGAGTTAAGCTTAGGGATGCTGATATGTCGAAAACGTATCTATAATTTTTGATGCTCCATGCTTGTTTAGTATCTACTTTGCTTTACTTGTCTACACTTTGAGGTGCTTTTTACATGTTTTCTGGTACTAACCTATTAACAAGTTGCAACAGTGCCAGATGCCAGTTTTCTGTTGTTTTTGGTTTCAGAGAGGCGTGCCAGGACAGCCACACCCCCTAGGTGTGGGTGGGCCCTGCCCCGCGCCTAGGCAGGGTGTGGGGCCCCTGGCCACCTCCTCGGCCTCCCCCTTCACCTATAAGAAGCCCCCGATGCAGAAACCCTAAGTACCCGATCAATATTCCACGAAACCTTCTGTAGCCGCCGCCACCATCGTCCCTAGATCGCGGGGGATCTGAAGTTCTTCCTGGCACCCTGCCGGAGGGGATATCATCCCGGAGGCCTTCTCTCCGGTATGATGCGTGAGTTGTTCCACCTTGGACTATGGGTCCATGTAGTAGCTAGATGGTTGTATCTCCTCCTTTGTGCTTTCATGTATAGATCTTGTGATCTCCGTTCATGATCAAGATCTAATCTATTTGTAATAATGCATGTTGTGTTTGTGGGGATCCGATGGATATTGAGATTATTATGTTGGTTTGATTAATGGTTTTGTCTTTATGATTCTATCATGTATGTGTTGTTTGTGATCTTGCATGCTCTCTGTTGTTAGTAGCTCTCTGGGCCAAGTAGTTGCTAGTGACTCCAAGAGTGGGTATTTATGCTCAATAGTGGGTTCATGCCTCTAGTTTCCAAGGGAAGTGATAGAAATCTCTTCGGTTGTAGATGTGTTGTTGCTACTAGGGAGAAAACAACGGTCTCTTGTTCATGGAACATGTGGACTGTTTACCTTACACACTTTGCTTAAAGCAGTTGTTTGTTGCTTGCAACTTAATACTGGAGGGGGTTCGGATGATAACCTGAAGGTGGACTTATAGTCATAGATGCAGTTGGATGGCGGTCTATGTATCTTGTTGTATTGCCCAATCGAATCTCATAGGATCTTTCTGACTAGTAATTGCATTGTTATGACTTACTTAGTTCCTGTCAATTGCCCTGCTGTAATTTGTTTACCCTTCATGCCATGTTGTTTATCTAAGGAGAGCACCTCTAGTGAACTATGGACCCCGGTCCAATCTTTACCATTGATACATCTTCCACTATTACTTGTTTACTTGCTGCAAACCACCATTATCTTCCACACCATATGTTTAATCCTTTGTTACAGCAACTGGTGAGATTGACAACCTCACTGTTAGTTGGGGCAAAGTCTTGAGTTTGTGTTGTGTAGGTCTCCGCGTTCCTTGCAACACCTGTGTGACGTTTCCTTCCTCCTACTGGTTCGATAACCTCGGTTTCTTACTGAGGAAAAACTTGTTGCTATACTGCTTCACACCTTGCTCTTGGGGTTCCCAACAGACTCCACATCAAGCACCAAGTTCTCTGGCGCCATCAAGGAGTCATCATCCCACCACGCGAAGAAGGATCTAAGATCCGACATTAACATAAACTTCTAGCCTCGAAATACCACACCAGAGAGGGATCTAGTGGAGGAACTAGGAGAAGATCAAATCCTTGCTTCTTCACGGATCATCGGAGGACATCGCATCATCCCCTTCATCATCAATCGTTGTATCTCCATCACTATTACAATTACCATCTTCCATACTTTAGATCTTATCCCCGTACTTTTATCCATCCATTTGAACATCATGATGTTGTTGATTGCTTCTATGTGTAAGTAGTTCCCTTTGTTTTTCGGGAGATGGAGAAACTCTAGCATTATGAAGTGAAATAAAGATGGTCTATTTCTTTTGTCCATGATCCATTGATTTATGATATTATGTTTGATTTCTCTCTTTAGATGGTATGTGTAGTCGGCCACATATCATTTGCCTCCGGGACTAAAGAGAGGGTGATACCCTTAGGACGTGTATGATAGTATGTCCAGTGTTACTTCCGTGACTACAAGTATTGGCTTATAACCTGTATGGTCAAAGGGGGAATAAAGAGAGATTCACTAAGCTAGTTACGATATCCATGACAAATCCATTAATTTTGGTGGTATGTATGAGTGATTTCTTTGAGGCATCGCAGTGGTTATTTAGAGATGAACTCTCATTACCTGAATTGCCCACAAGTTTTGTAGTGAACATCTTATTATGGAACTCTCCCCATACATATCATGACACAAGAAATAGATTATCCTAATTATGATGAATTACAACATGCTAGCGGTGTATCATACATCCCCGAGAACTCTTTAGCCTTATTGAGTTCCAACACTTTCGTTACTTTCTTTCTTTACTTGTTTTATTTACTTTTCTGCATTCAACCAAAAACCTTTCAAACATCCTTTAATCGAAAGCAAAGGCAGCTTACAAGTATCCTTTAGTAGACAGTGACGAGGGGCATAAAGGCATTAACCAAATAGCTCTTTATGGGTTCGATACTCTTATTTCGAAACTAGCTACAATCGATCTGTGCACTTGTAGTCATAAACCACGCCTGGGCATAGAAAATTCTAGGCTTTGATGGATTTATAATGCCATCTCTTCATGGGTTAGCAAGATGACCTGCATGATTTTATTGACAACTTCATGGTCACCTAACCATGTAAACCCACTGATACGTCGTAAACGTATCTATAATTTTTGATGCTCCATGCTTGTTTTGTACCAACTATCTTATGTTTTGTCTAAACTTTGAGGCATCTTTATACATTTTCTGGAACTAACCTATTGACAAGATGTCGCAGTGCCAGTTGCCTTTTTTTGCTATTTTTGGTTTCAGAAAAGCTAGTAAATAAATATTCCCGGAATTGGACGGAACAAAAGCCAAAGCCAATATTTTATCCGCCACGACACAGAGACCGAAGGGGAGACGAAGAGGATCCACGAGGCGGCCACACCATAGGGTGGCGCGGGCCCACCTTAGGGTGTGTCAGCCTATGGTGTGGGCCCCTCGGGCGTCCACCGACCTTGCCCTTTCGCATATATATACATCTCCCCAAGATGAAAACCCTACCGATATCAGAAATTCACAAAAATTTCCGCAGCGCCGCCACCACTGAAGAGGAGATTCGGGGGACAGAAGTCTTTGTTCCGGCACCCTTTCGGGACAGGGAATTTCCCTCGGATTCATCTCCATCGACTCCACCGCCATCTCCATCGCCGTTGGTGACTCCCATGATGAGGAGGGAGTAGTTTTCCCTTGAGGCTAAGGGCTCTACCGGTAGCTATGTGTTCATCTCTCTCTCTCTCTCTATGCGTGATCTTATTGAGATCATGAGCTTTGTAATCTAGTTGAATAAGTAGATCTACTCTGCTACTCAAGTGCTTTAATTAATCTCCCCGTATCCCCACGTGTGTGAAGTTGACAGTGTGCACACCGTGTGCCACTTAGGCTAAAGATTATAGAAATACTTATCATGAGTTATATTTTGAGTTGGATGTCTCTATGAAATTGTGGTGTTTGTTGGAACCATCTAGCGCTCAAGGTGACAGTGTGGGGTTACCTAGATGGAGAATGCGAACTTTAAGGAGACCTTTTGTAGACCTACCGTGGATTGGAGTTATCCAACCGGAGAGTAGTTCAGAGTAGCATAATAAAGAGAAGATATTTATATGAGAGTGTCCACTAGTGAAAGTATGATCCCTAGGCCTTGTTTATAAGCATTGAAACACCGTTTACAACCAGTCCTGTTACATGTTTGCTTGCTGTCATTTTTATTTTAGATATCAATTACCACTTATAATCATTCATACTCCCTCCGTTCTTGTATACAAGGACACTACCAAAAAGACTTTTTTCATATATACAGGGCCACTATCTTTAACCGAGGTAAAATTGATGTCATTTCCCTCGTACACTGTACAACTTGAGAATTGAAAACGATTTGCATTTAATTAGACTGCCAAGCCATGCATGCATGCGGAGGCCATCTCGTCTCAATGAAAGAGAGGAAAATTGTTTTGCATGCATGCACATTTATCACCAGATGGAATCGAGGAGCTTGCATCAGAATTGAGGAGTTTGCGACGTTTTTTGACAATGCATTAATCGGTTTAAAGTTTTGCCTTGATACCTGGAATATGACTTTGTGGCCTTGTATACAAGAACAGAGGGGGTATTACTTGTATTTCACTATCTCTTCGCCGAATTAGTGCACCTATACACCTGACAAGTGTATTGGGTGTTTTGGGGACACAAGAGACTTCTTGTATCTTGATTGCATGGTTGCTTGAGAGGAATACCTTTGACCTCTTCCTCCCTGAGTTCGATAAACCTTGGGTGATCCACTTAAAGTAAACTTGCTCCTGTTCTACAAACCTCTGCACTTGGAGACCCAACACTATCTACAATAATAGAAGCGTGCGTAGACATCACCCACTCTTTAGGCTAACCATAATGGAGAGTCATGTAGAAGTATCATGCATATGATATTACTATATGATACTATCTCTATAGTGCATTGTATCATGTTGTAGTATCATACATAGTAGTAGTATATTTATTGATTCGTAGAATCTCAATGTAAAATTATGTACAAGATTTACTTGCCATTAGAATTTCTAGTTTTGCGTGCTATGATATAGTATCTACCTATGATACTCTAACCATCTCTTTCTTCATTAATTATTGTGTCGTGTCAGATTTTTGCCAGCATGGCATGCATCATACTAGTTATGATACTCCCACTATGGCTAGCCTTGGTATCTTAAACTTGATCTCAAGATCATTCAACTAGTTATAGACTTGCTCCGGGGTTTCGTCCATCCTCATGGAGGATCCATAGTTCATCTATATCTTTATCGAAGTTGGATACTTTATACTTTCATATCCCTCATGAATCTTCTTGAGGGCATCCCAGATTTTCTTAGTGGTGTTGCAAAGGCTTTTACAAATGTCTAGCTCATCCAAAAAGTTCTTATGAAGAATTAACTTTGCATAAAATGGAGTTGATGAGCAACAATATCATGGGTAGACATGTGATCAAGATATTTGGTTTCACATAACCTGAATAAATAATGTATATAAGACAAATTTAACTCCACATAAATGGTCTTTCATTGATTTTTACATATAGCAAAGTTGGAGTTAGTTAGTGCAGGTGTGAGCCTGGTGTTATGCAAATGAACGCTTTGTGAAGTCATCTCATAGACATAGATCGTATTTCGGTAATATAGAGGACTCACCTTAGTCATTTTAGATTTTGACTTGTCGTCATCATCCTTAACCTCAAAGGGAGTCTCCAAAGTCCCATCATTAGGTGCAAGCGACATCTTGTCTTTCACATACACGAGCTTATGACTCCACCATCAAAATAGGTTTTTAATGTCTTCCTCTATCTCTTTGGGGTCATTCTCTATGCAGTGAAAACTAATAATTGGACTTCTAGGCTTTCATACCAATTGAAGGATCAAAGTTGGTGCCTATAGGGGTGGTCTATAGGCGGTTACAGATTTTAACCAATTTCGTTGTTTTTGGTGATAAATGCGGATAAACAAAATGATTTGTAAACAACTAGGTAAAGAAACTTATATGATGTGATACCAAGTAAAGTAAAATGACAGAAATAACCAGAAGTAGTAGGAAACCATGACACATAGATTAATCTCAAAGTTCAATCATTCGAAGGGGGATCTAATCTCCGTTGGATAGGTCGTAGCAAATGAGACCCACATAATTCTTTACCGGATCTAGCCTTATTATCCCTTGAGATCTCCAAACTAAGTGAAAACCCTTTAGCCCTCCACACTTAGTGAGAGCCCTTCCAGTATTGGGATCTTCCTCGCACCTTTTCAAACTCCTTTTTGCAAATTGCCACACCAGAAGCAAATAAGAAAACTCCAAATGGGTAGGGTTCCCCGCAACCCAAGAGTAACAAGATCATGCTTACTCAATATGGGGAACAAATTTTGTTTTGATGGGAAAGTATATTTGGCGTTCCTCTCTCCTTTCCCTCAAATATTTGCAAGATTAACTAGAAAGATGGGGAGATATAAAAGCTTTGGACGCTCAATAAAGGTGGGTCAAGACATGGTTGCACGGTTAACCCTCCATTTGGAAAGAAGATTCCTTCAAAGGCCTTCTAAGAATCTATCCATTGTTCTACATGAGCCCCGTCTCAGAAATGCCATCCTGGATGTAATGCTGGGGAAAAATAGTGCACCGTCAGCATCAAGCCCGACGATGCCAACCCTAGCACATAAAAAAAGTGTCACATCCCAAAATTCCCCTAATTTTGGAATGTGAAATAAATAAATAAGTTTGATTGATTGTTTGACTATATTGAAAATTCTCAAAGAGAAGAAACTTTTTGAATAGAAAATCCTCTCAACCTTGAATTCAAGGTCTTATATTCTTTTGTTATGACCTAAGTAGCCATATAGGCAAAAGGGCATGGATTGATTATGGATTGTAGAATTGGTGTGCAAGATTTCAAAATGAAAATCATGAATCATTCATAAGCATTTCATTACATCCATGAAAAGTTCTCACAAACTAAATCCAAATCCTGGTATCTAAATCCTATAGTTGATTCGCCCAAATGTTCCTAAAGGTAATTAAATTGGCTTTATAAAAACCCACTCTTGTTAAGGCATAAATTACTGATAATTATAGCCTAAAGAGATCCAATTAATACTATAAAATTTTAGAAACAAAATTGAGCTCATTTGGAGCTATTATGAAAAAGTTATGGCATAAATACAAACAAATAAAAATATAAATAAAATGGAATATACAAGGATTTATAAACCCACTACTTGTAAACTAGTAAAAAGATTACAAATATGATCTTACAATGATCTATTCAATTTTAGAAAAATTTAGAAACAAGAATCATGTCGTTTGGAGTTCATATGCAAAAGATATGAGGGAAACAAGTAAATAGAAAAAGAAAAAGGAAAAAAAACGGGCCGGCCGAGCCAGCCGCGGCCCAGCAAGGACCGGACCGGCCCAGCCAGCCGACCGGTGCCCAGCCACGCGTGTACCTGATCCCAGGTTTGCTTTAAAAAGCATGCAAATCGGTTTTTGTTAAACCTATCTCTACTCAAACTCTCATAACATTTTATCTACAACTCCAAATCGACTTCCGTTTGTTTCTACTTGTTCCCTACTCCAAGGCCTATCTCTACACCGTCCCAAACCTCCATATAAACTCGTGGAGCCACAGCTGTACGAGTTTCCCTTTTCGAAATCCCGAATCCACATATGCCCGAATCTTATTTCGCTTTTTAACCCATCTAGACTTCGTCGTTTGCCTTCGGTCAAAAAATGAAAGTTGTAGAACTCGTCGAAATCTTTCAATCCCGACAAACCTCACCTATTTTGATCCATCATAGCCGGAGAATTTCGCATCGCAATATTTCAGATCTGACGGTGTAAATCCAAGATGTACTCGCGCTCGTTTGTTCAAATCCAAATTCCTTTTGTGAGAAGGTAGGAAAAATGATTCCCCACAACTTTTATGTTGTAAGTTTTTCAATTTGACCTATGGATTTGTCTCTCTAACACAGATCTGTTTCTTGTCTATTCGGAGCCAAAATCGGGTCAATCTCTTCTTCTAGCCACCGGATCCTATCCAGACGGTCGAGATCCAATCAAACCGGTGCGTGCCATGTCGTCAACCCGGTCAGCATCCTCATTAACACCACGTCAACGTCAGGTCAACATCTAGTCCCAGTCAGCATGCAAAGTCAACATGTCCAGTCAGCGGAATATTTCCTGGAATATTCCGTTCGAATTTAAAATTGCACATTATAGATCTAACTTATAAAATTCATTAGAAATTCATACCACGCCCAAAAATTGCGTATAATATATCAAATTGAATATAATTTTACGTAGAATCAACTTATCATGATAGATCCAACTTTTATTGTACGTGGTTACTGCAGTAATTTAATTAGTTTTAATGTCTTTTAGGTCAATAAATTCATAGAAAATTATCTGTAATTCCGAAAAATATGAACAATATATCAAATTGAAGCTACTGTAATGTACATTAATAATATCTGGTTGGATATAGCCTTTGCCGGCTATTTAACCCGTAGCACTTTAATTAGTTTTAATGCCTTATAAATCATTAAATTCATAGTAAATTAATTGCTTATCACAAAAATATAAATGATATACCGATGGAAAGATGGTTCCATGTAGATCATCAATACGCAATTAGTTCAGCATTTGACTGTAAGGTTTTGCCGTGAAGATTTAAATGGTTTCATGGCTTATTTAGAGTAATAAATTCATAAGAAAATAAATACTATTCAAAAAATTACAAATAATATGTCCCTGAAATCACAATTCCGTGAAGATTACAGATATAATTTTAGTTTGATTTTTAGACAAAAGAAACTATATGAATCATTTAAAACCCATTAAACACTATTTAAATCATACAAAAAGATCTATAACTTCGATTAGGGTGAATCCAACGCCTACTGGTTCGTATTAACGTCCTCTATCTAGTAAACCCAAGAAACAAATTTAACCCGACCGTTAGAATAGGCGTTACAACAGAACTATTAAAAACCCTATATTGGCAAGTAATTATTAATAACAAGTACTCAATTGCATTAATTGGCCTCTTGCATGCATCATTTACTTCAATATTGTTTAGAGAACTAAAGTAACAACCATTGTGACTTATTAAATTGTCATGCATGCATTTGTTGCATATGTTTGATCTCTATGTGCTATTGTTTATGATTGTATGCAATTGTTTGCTCGATAGATTGCGAGGAGTGCAACGTGTGTGATTGCAACTACTATGATTGCAAGTATTGTGGTTATGGCGAGAGCAACCATTATATCTATGAGAATTGTGAGGATTATCTAATCGACTACATCTACAACAAAGGCAAGTGGTGCTATCTTGGTCATAAATGTCCTACTGTTTTCCTATGCATTGTAGATGTTTTTGTAGAATTGCATATGTAGGAATTAATGTGTATATGCTATGCTATGTCCCATATTATTCCCTAGTATTCCTTGTTTATGAGCCATCGTATTGGTAGATTGCTTGCTATGCTATTTAGATGAGGAAGGGAATCACATCATGAAAAGTTATATGTTTTGAAAGGCTTATGTTTTGCTAAATGACAAACCAACATGTTTTAATGAACCACCTGGACGGAATGGCATTGATTAGGTCATCGAGTGTGGATTATGGTGGGGAATGCCGCCCAGGATACTGAGAAAGGATTGGTTTCTTTGTTTGGTAGCTTTCGTGTGCAACCATGTGCCAATAATGAAATGGGCGGTTGGTTGAACTCAGTAGGTTGTGGTAACTCGAACCCACGTATCCAGAGATGTAGATAATGTAGGTTGGACCGATGCATGTCGGGTTTGGGGAGCTACTTCCCGAACGGTTCCTTCTTGGACTTCTCCCTATCATCACCCAATATGAGAGTGGTGGTACGAGCTAGGCTGGCCAAGTCACATGGGTAAAGTGTACTAACCCCTGCAGGGTGTATAAACTAAGTGCTTAGCCGTGTCCCCGGTTATGGACAATTTGAGCGACCTGATACTGATGCTATGATATTTCTCACTCATCCTTATTTCTTAATTACTTAAAACTTGTTGGGTGAACATAATTGGGTAGGAGCACCTGGGAGTGAACCATAGTGTCCTATTTATCGTATTGGAAAACTACTTTATTACAAATGTTAGGATAAAACTGTTGCTTTATGCAAATGAGCCTGAACTCCACTTGGCCAAATAAGCATGTAGTTGATAGATATGTTGTTAACCACTTTAGCCTACTTGCCATATATTCAATGTATTGACCATTCGTGGCTGCAACGTTTCATGTTGCAGGTTATATCGTATCTGAGTGATCGTTCATAGGTCGCGAGACTCCACTCAACAATTGTTCGCCTGTGGCACATTTGGAGGATGGAGATCTACCTTGTATTCGTTTTCCGCTGTGTACTTGAATAAATAATGTAAATTCTGGATCATATTCGTTGTATTTATGATGCACAGTTATATTTGGTATCATTTTGTACTGTGTGTGCCAGTGAACTGATCCAGGGATTGGCACTATACACATGAACTCAGCCTTATCAGGCGAGGGTGTTACAAGATGGTATCAGAGCTGTGTGTTGACTGTAGGATCGTGACCTTGGAAATGGATAAGCAATAGAAGACCTCTATTAGGAGAACTATCATATTTTATACTTATTAGAGTTCTTATATTCCTTTTCTATCATTTTCCAACACCTCTCCTTGTTCAAACTTGTAGATGTCCATTCATTTGATTAGTAGAAGAAGTGATCTACCATAAAAACTACAAGAATTGGAAAATGTTATTAGTAGTTTTCTATAAAGCAAATCACTATATGAGAGTTGGCCTACAAGTAAAGAACAAATAGTATGACATAAATAAACATCTCATCAAGTTTGGTTAGGTCTAGACCACCATGTTCTATCTCTTTAGGAGATCATCGCTATCGTGTTAGCATATTGTTCTTATCAACTTATGTGGTATGCCAATATAGGTTGTTTGCTTGGTTGTATTGAGCTATTTTGTGTGATGCGTTGTTTAGGATCAGTTAGTTTTGAACTCTAATATTTCTGAAATTGTGATGAGGTTTTTAAATTAGTTTAATGGTGTGAATTGATTGAAATTCGTGATTTTACTGCTGCAGTTTTCTGCATGGCCTGTTGTACCGCGCGATTTTTCATATTTTACGGGTAACTTAGAAAAATCCAAAAAAATAGGATCTGAAGCGTAATTACCTGTAGTACATGCACAAAAATTGGCTAAAATTCCTGACGAGTTTAAGGTGCCCAGAAAAATTCGTTAAACCTGCTGTACCGTTTTGACAGATTTAGTTTATTGCTTATATGTTACTCTATTTTACTCTAGTATTGTTCCCAATGCTTTCAAACTATTTTGTGGTTATATATTACTAAGTTTATACCCCTGTAATGTTATTATACAAGTGTTTTATTGTGTGTTGATCGCCTATGATTGTTTCCTTGTTTGTGACATTGATTGCTTCATATAGTTATGGGTTGGATTATTTCCTTAGTCGTTTCTTTCCTATAGAATCTATTCTTCCCTATCTTGAACCCTTGAAGATATAATGATGTGGTAAGTGGAAGGTTTGAGAACACAATGCATTTAGGAAGGAGAATGCTTTATCTAATAGAAAAAAGAGATGTGGGAGTATGAAGTGTTGAAATGATGTTATGTAGTAGATTACGCAACCTGAAAGTTGAAGTATCGATAGTTTAGTTCTAGTAGTAGCTTTGTTGATTGAATACATGGGAGTATACATAGAGCATTAGTTCTTGCCCATGAAAACATTCTTCAAGGCAAGTGAGAATGCCTGAGTGATTGAAAAACGTGATTCACCTATCCTCATACAGGGTAATGATTTGGGTGCAGGATGGATTGATCACCATTCCTACTACTCTTATTATTCGCTCTTGTATTGTTGGCTTTACGAATCTTGAGTGCCCTTTTCAACCTTAGAAGAGAGTCGACGTTGAGCCTAAACCCTAGAATGGTATATTGTTACACCCTTCTAAAAGCACCCAGTGCTTAGCGTAGGAATATACGGTAAGAATGAATCCCAACCGTGAATTATGGGCACCGTGAAGTAAATGTTCCCTATATGTCCACCATGAGAGTTTTGCTATTTTAAGAAGTGCTTTCTCGGAAACTATCAATCATGATGTTTAGAATGTGCTAGAGACATTGTGCCAATAAAAGTCTAAAGGAGAACCAATCTGAGCTAAGTGAATCCTCGAGAAATGACCTAGTCAATTTTATTTTAAGGGCGGTAGCACCCTAATGGATCCCGAACCTTTCTTTCTTTCTAGCCTTCCCAAATCTCGGGACGAGATTTCTTTTAAGGGTGGTAGTCTGTCACATCCCAAAATTCCCCTAATTTTGGAATATGAAATAAATAAATAAGTTTGATTGATTGTTTGACTATGTTGAAAATTCTCAAAGAGAAGAAACTTTTTGAATATAAAATCCTCTCAACCTTGAATTCAAGGTCTTATATTCTTTTGTTATGACCTAAGTAGCCATATAGGCAAAAGGGCATGGATTTATTATGGATTGTAGAATTGGTGTGCAAGATTTCAAAATGAAAATCATGAAGCATTTCATTACATCCATGCAAAGTTCTCACAAACTAAATCCAAATCCTGGTATCTAAATCCTATAGTTGATTCGCCCAAATGTTCCTAAAGGTAATTAAATTGGCTTTATAAAAACCCACTCTTGTTAAGGCATAAGTTATTGATAATTATAGCCTAAAGAGATCCAATTAATACTACAGAATTTTAGAAACAAAATTGAGCTCATTTGGAGCTATTATGAAAAAGTTATGGCATAAATACAAACAAATAAAGATATAAATAAAATGGAATATACAAGGATTTATAAACCCACTACTTGCAAACTAGTAAAAATATTACAACTAAGATCTTACGATGATCTATTCGATTTTAGAAAAATTTAGAAACAAGAATCATGTCATTTGGAGTTCGTATGCAAAAGATATGAGGGAAACAAGTAAATAGAAAAAGAAAACCAAACGGGCCAGCCGAGCCAGCCGCGGCGCAGCAAGGACCGGACCGGCCCAGCCAGCTGACCGGTGCCCAGCCACGCGTGTACCTGATCCCAGGTTTGCTTTAAAAAGCGTGCAAATCGGTTTTTGTTAAACCTATCTCTACTTAAACTCTCATAACATTTTATCTACAACTCCGAATCGACTTCCGTTTGTTTCTACTTGTTCCCTACTCCAAGGCCTATCTCTACACCATCCCAAACCTCCATATAAACTCGTGGAGCCACAGCTGTACGAGTTTCCCTTTTCAAAATCCCGAATCCACATATGCCCGAATCTTATTTCGCTTTTTAACCCATCTAGACTTCGTCGTTTGCCTTCGGTCAAAAAAAGAAAGTTGTAGAACTCGTCAAAACCTTTCAATCCCGACAAACCTCACCTCTTTTGATCTATCACAGCCGGAGAATTTCGCATCACAATATTTCAGATCTGACGGTGTAAATCCAAGATGTACTCGCGCTCGTTTCTTAAAATCCAAATTCCTTTGGTGAGAAGGTAGGAAAAATGATTCCCCGCAACTTTCATGTTGTAAGTTTTTCAATTTGACCTACGGATTTATCTCTCTAACACAGATCTGTTTCTTGTCTATTCTGAGCCAAAATCGGGTCAATCTCTTCTTCTAGCCACCGGATCCTATCCAGACGGTCGAGATCCAATCAAACCGGTGCGTGCCATGTCGTCAACCCGGTCAGCATCCTCATCAACGCCACGTCAACGTCAGGTCAACATCTAGTCCCAGTCAGCATGCAAAGTCAACCTGTCCAGTCAGCGGAATATTCCCTGGAATATTCTGTTCGAATTTAAAATTGCACATTATAGATCTAACTTGTAAAATTCATTAGAAATTCATACCACGTCCAAAAATTGCGTATAATATATCAAATAAAAGATAATTTTACGTAGAATCATCTTATCAGGATAGATCCAACTTTTACTGTACGTGGTTACTGCAGTAATTTAATTAGTTTTAATGGTCTTTTAGGTCAATAAATTCATAGAAAATTATCTGTAACTCCGAAAAATATGAACAATATATCAAATTGAAGCTACTGTAATTTACATTAATAATATCTGGTTGGATATAGCCTTTGCCGAATATTTAACCTATAGCAATTTAATTAGTTTTAATGGCTTTATAAATCATTAAATTCATAGTAAATTAATTGCTTATCACAAAAATATAAATGATATACCGATGGAAAGCTGGTTCCATGTAGATCATCAATACGCAATTAGTTCAGCCTTTTACTGTAAGGTTTTGCCGTGAAGATTTAAATGGTTTAATGGCTTATTTAGAGTAATAAATTCATAAGAAAATAAATACTATTTAGAAAATTACAAATAATATGTCCCTGAAATCACAATTCCGTGAAGATTACAGATATAATTTTAGTTTGATTTTTAGACAACAAAAACTATATGAATCATTTAAAACCCATTAAAAACTATTTAAATCATACAAAAAGATCTATAACTCCGATTAGGGTGAATCCAATGCCTACTGGTTCGTATTAACGTCCTCTATCCAGTAAACCCAAGAAACAAATTTAACCCGGCAGTTAGAACAGGCGTTACAACAGAACTATTAAAAACCCTATATTGGCAAGTAATTATTAATAACAAGTACTCCATTGCATTAATTGGCCTCTTGCATGCATCATATACTTCAATATTGTTTAGAGAACTAAAGTAACAACCATTGTGACTTATTAAATTGTCATGCATGCATTTTTTGCATTTGTTTGATCTCTATGTGCTATTGTTTATGATTGTATGCAATTGTTTGCTCGATAGATTGCGAGGAGTGCAACATGTGTGATTGCAACTACTATGATTGCAAGTACTGTGGTTATGACGAGAGCAACCATTATATCTATGAGAATTGTGAGGATTATCTAATCGACTACATCTACAACAAAGGCAAGTGGTGCTATCTTGGTCATAAATGTGTAGGGTTTAGTAGCATGGAAAACAAAAAAATTCTACCGCATACAAACAAACAAGCCAAGATCTATCTACTAGATTGTAGCAACGAGTCGATGGAATAACTCACCCTCGAAGATTCCAAAGTGTTTAACGAGATCGTATTCTCGTGGGTGATGTAGTCATACTCTTCCCGATCTCAAGATCGCGTAGACGATCCTTCCGGCGCTGCGTTCCGGCAGCGCTCCCGCAGTCGGTAACACGTTCGGTACTCGACGAAGACCTTCCTCTCCCTTGTTCCAGCAGGCAGCGGAGGTTGTAGCACTCTCCTCGCGATTCCGGCAGCACAACGGCGTGGTACCGGAAGTAGAGGGGAGATCTCGCAGGGCTTCGCCTTAAGCCGGAGCGAGTATGGCGGAGTATGAGAGAGACCCTCGACGATCTAGGGTTTAGACACGCCGAGGAGGAGGCTTGGCCGGCAGCTAGGGCTAGCTAGGCGGCGGCGGCGGTTTGCCCTAGGGCCGGCGGCGGCTATGGAGGGCGGCGGCGGCTTAGGGTTAGGGTTTAGAGGTAGGGAACTTGTGTGTCTAGGAGGGGAGCCCTGCCCCTCCTTTTATAGGTGGAGGGAGGCGCGCCAGGGGAGGGGAGTCCCTCCCCAACTCGGTCTCCCTAGGGGCCGGCGGTGGAGGTGGAGGGACTCCTCCCCAACTCGGATTCCACCTCCCCTCCACTTCCCAAAATAGTCGTTTGACTTTCAAATTGCCGTTTGACTTTTTCAAACTAGGTTTTGAATAAACCCTTTATTTTGTTCAGCGATGACACCTAATACATGATGCAATCATACCAACTTGATATAACACATTCATGTACCCTTCCCCTCCGGAGTGCCGGACATTCCGGAACCTTCTAGAACATTCCCGATGAAAACACCGGAACCATTCCCCAACTCCGAAATAGGACTTTCCTTATATGAATATTATTCTCCGGACCATTCCGGATATCCTCGTGATATCCCGGATCCCATCCGAGACTCCGAACAACATTCAGTCTCTTTCTCATCATTCCATAACTACTCAAACAACGTCGAATCCTTAAGTGTGTCTCCCTACGGTTCGTGAATTATGTGGACATGATCGAGACACTTCTCCGATCAATAACCAATAGAGGAATCTAGAAATTCATATGGCTCCCACATATTTCTACGATTACTTTGCGATCGAATGAACCACTTACATACGATACCAATTTCCCTTTGTCTCACGATAATTTACTTATCCGAGGTTATGATCGTCGGTATCTCTGCATACCTAATTCAACCTCGTTACTGATAAGTACTCTTTTATCGTTCCCGTGATATGTGATCCCTTGTGAGCTAGTCACATGCTTGCAAGCTAATTGGATGACATTTCACCGAGAGGGCCCAGAGTATACCTATCCGTCATATGGATGGACAAATCCCACTCTTGATCCATGTGTCTCAACCAATACTTTCCGAACACTCAATGCCATCTTTATAGCCACCCAGTTACGGTGTGGTGTTTGATGTCATCAAAGAATCCATCCGGTAAAGGTTATATGCATGATCTCATGGTCGAAGGAATTAGGTTACTATGTATCAGAAAGCATATATCAATTGAACTATTAAAATGACTTGATCTTTATGCTACGCTTATCTATAGGAGTATGTCCACCATAGCATTCTCCTAACGATATGATCTTGTTGTTAATAACATCTCAATGTTCATGATAGGGAAACCATAATCATTTATTAACCAACAAGCTAGTGATGTATAGAGGCTTTACTAGGGACTTCAATTTAAGTTTACAAATCACACAAGTATTAATGTTTCCTTGTTAATACTATTATAGCATGAATATAAACATTTATCATAAACACAAAGATATAATAATAACCATATTTATTATTGCCTCTAGGGCATATCTCCAATAGTCTCCCACTTGCACTAGAGTCATCTAATCTAGATTACATGGTAATATACCGAACACCCATGGCAGTTTGGTGTTGGTTATGTTTTGCCCTCGGGAGAGGTTTAGTCAACGGATCCGCCACATTCAGATCGGTGTGTACTTTGCAAATCTTTATGTCCCCATCTTGGACATGTTCTTGAATAGCGTGAAAATGTAGCTTGATATGTTTCAGCTTCTTGCGTGACCTTGGTTCTTGCGCATTGGCTATGGCGCCCATGTTATCACAGTAGATAGACACTGGGTCCAGCGCACTAGGAACCACAGCCAGCCCTGTAATGAACTATTTCATCCATATCGCTTCTCGTGAAGCCTTCGAAGCAGCCATGTATTCCGATTCAGTTGAAGATCTCGCCAGAACGCTTTGCTTTGCACTCCTCCAGATAACTGCTGCACCATTCAAAGTAAATACGTATCCAGATTGTGATTTAGAATCATCCGGATCGGTGTTCCAACTAGCATCGGTGTAACCATTAACAACGAGCTGTTCATCGCCTCCATATGAAAGAACCATATCCTTAGTTCTTCTCAAGTACTTAAGGATGTTTTTGACCGCTGTCCAATGATCCACTCCTGGATCACTTTGATATCTGCTAGTTAAACTAACATCATATGCAATGTCGGTTCTAGTACATAGCATGGCATACATTAGAGATCCTATGGCTGAGGCATAGGGAGTCTTACTCATCCTTTCTCTATCTTCTGCCGATGTCGGACTTTGAGTTTTACTCAAGGTTGTATTGGGCAACATGGGAAAGAACCCTTTCTTACTATCTTCCATTCCAAACCTCTTTAGAACTTTGTCCAAATATGTACTTTGTGACAATGATATTTGGCGTCTTGATCTATCTCTATAAATCTTTATGCCTAATATGTAAGCTGCTTCGCCAAGATCTTTCATTGAAAAACTATTATTCAAATATTCATTGACACTATTAAGAAGGTCTACATCATTCCCAATCAACAATATGTCATCTACATATAGTATTAAGAATGCTACAGAGCTCCCACTCACTTTCTTGTAAATACAAGCTTCTCCATAAGTTTGTATAAAACCAAAACTTTTGATCACCTTATCAAATCGTTGATTCCAACTTCGGGATGCTTGCTTCAATCCATAGATGGACCGTTGAAGTTTGCACACCTTGTTAGCATCTTTAGGGTCGACAAAACCTTTGGGTTGCATCATATACAACTCTTCATCAATGTCTCCATTGAGGAATGTTGTTTTGACATCCATCTGCCATATCTCATAATCATAATATGCAGCGATTGCTAACATAATCCTCACAGACTTTAGCTTCGCTACTGGTGAGAAAGTCTCATCGTAGTCAACTCCTTGAATTTGTCGAAACCCTTTTGCGACAAGTCGAGCTTTATAGACAGTAACATTACCATCAGCATTTGTTTTCTTCTTGAAAATCCATTTGTTCTCGACAGCCTTCCGGCCATCTGGTAAGTCCACCAAAGTCCATACTTGGTTTTCGTACATGGATCCAATCTCGGATTTCATGGCTTCTTGCCATTTATTGGAATCTGGGCTCATCACTCATATGTCGCAGGGTCATCGGTGTTGTCCACCAACATGACACTCATAACGGGATCATACCAATCTGGAGTGGTACGAGTTCTCGTTGACCTGCGAGGCTCTGTAGCAACTTCAACCGAAGTTTCATGATCATCATCATTAGCTTCCTCTCTTATTGGTGCAGGCACCACAGGAACTTCTTCCGGTGCTGCGCTACTCGCAATTTCGAGAGAAGGTTCGACAACCTCGTCGAGTTCTACTTTCCTTCCAGTCACTTCTTTCGAGAGAAATTCCTTCTCTAGAAAGGATCCATTCTTGGCAATGAAGATTTTGCCTTCAGATCTATAATAGAAGGTATACCCAATAGTTTCCTTCGGGTATCCTATGAAGACGCATTTTTCCGCTTTGGGTTCAAGCTTGTCCGGTTGTAACTTCTTTACATAGGCTTCACACCCCCAAACTTTAAGGAACGACAATCTAGGTTTCTTCCCAAACCATAATTCATACGGTGTCGTTTCAACGGATTTAGATGGTGCCCTATTTAAAGTGAATGCGGCTGTTTCTAATGCATAACCCCAAAATGATAGCGGTAAATCTGTAAGTGACATCATAGAACTAACCATATCTAAGAGAGTTCGATTACGATGTTCGGACACACCATTAGGCTGTGGTGTTCCCGGCGGTGTCAATTGTGAAAGTATTCCGCATTTCTTCAAATGCTCGCCAAACTCGTAACTTAGATATTCACCTCCACGATCAGAACGTAGAAATTTAATCTTCTTGTTACGTTGATTCTCTACCTCACTTTGAAATTCCTTAAACTTCTCGAAAGTTTCGGACTTATGTTTCATGAAATAGATATACCCATATCTACTCAAGTCATCCGTGAAGGTAAGAACATAACGATAACCACCGCGCGATGCTACACTCATTGGACCACACACATCGGTATGTATGATTTCCAATAAGTCCGTAGCTCGCTCCATCATACCAGAAAATGGAGTCTTAGTCATTTTACCCATCAGACATGCTTCGCATCTTTCAAGTGATTCGAAATCAAGTGATTCAAGAAGTCCATCGGAATGGAGTTTCTTCATACGCTTCACTCCAATGTGACCAAGACGACAGTGCCACTTATAGGCCGGGTTATCGCTCGATTTCAAACGTTTAGCCTCAATGTTATTAATATGTGTATTTCCACTATCGAGATTCAATAAGAATAGACCATATATCAAAGGTGCATGTGCATAAAACATATTACTCATATAAATCGAAAAACCATTATTCTCGGATTTAAACAAGTAACCGTCTCGCAATAAACAAGATCCCGATATAATGTTCATGCTTAACGCAGGCACCAAATAACAATTATTTAAGTATAAAACTAATCCCGATGGTAGATGAAGGGGTAGCGTGCTGACCGCGATCACATCAACTTTTGATCCGTTTCCCACGTGCATCGTCACCTCGTTCTTCGCTAGCTTCCGTTTATTCTGCAGCACCTGTTTCGAGTTACAAATATGAGCAACCGAACCAGTACCAAATACCCAGGAACTACTACGAGTACTAGTGAGATACACATCAATAACATGTATATCGGATATACCTTTCTTCTTGATGTTGCCGTTCTTCAAATCCGCCAAGTACTTTGGGCAATTCCGCTTCCAGTGACCTTCTCCCTTGCAGTAAAAGCACTCAGTATCAGGCTTAGGTCCAGCCTTGGTCTTCTTCGTTGGCGTGGTAACTTTCTTACCACCCTTCTTGAAGTGTCCCTTTTGCTTAGACTTGCCTTTCTTGAATTTGGTGGTCTTATTGACCATCAACGCTTGGTGCTCTTTCTTGATCTCCACTTCTGCAGATTTCAACATAGCAAACAGTTCTGGCAACTGCTTGTTCATGTTTTGCATATTGTAGTTCATCACAAAGTTCTTGTAACTTGGTGGTAGTGATTGGAGGACACGGTAAATCCCCAAAGCATTAGGAATCACTATACCCAAGCTTTGAAGTTTGTTTGCGTGCCCAGACATCTTAAGCACATGCTCACTGACGGAGCTGCCCTCTTCCATCTTGCAGTTAAAGAACTTTTCAGAAGCCTCATAGCTCTCAATTGCCGCATGAGTCTCAAAGATAAATTTGAGGTCATGGATAATATCATGTGGGTCTGAATTCTCAAACCTTTTCTGAAGCTCTGATTCTAAACCATACAAGATAGCACACTGAACTGTGGAGTACTGAGTCTTCCGAGCGAGGTAAACATTCTTTACTTCGTCGGTAGCATCAGCTGCAGGTGGGTCACCCAGCGGTGCATCCAGCACATAGGTCAAATTACCAGCTGTGAGGACAATCCTCAAATTGCGGAACCAATCCGCGAAGTTGCTTCCATTGTTTTTCAACTTTTCTTTCTCTAGGAACGCATTAAAATTGATGGTAGGGGCTGCCATTGATCTACAACATATTTGCAATAGTTTAGACTAAGTTTATGACAAACTGAGTTCAAATTAATAATAAAATTAATCTAGGTGAACTCCCACTCAAAACAGTATCCCTCACACTGTTTTAGTGATCACACGAACCAAATCCACCACATCAACACCGATCATCACGAGAGTTGATATAGTTTCAATGGCGAACAATCGACATGTTCATCATATCTACTATATGATTCATGCTTTACCTTTCGGTGATCCGTGTTCCGAGACCATGTTTGTACATGCTAGGCTCGTCAAGATCAAACCTTAGTTTCCGCATGAGCAAATCTGGCTTGCTCACGTTGTATACACTTGCGGAATCTAACACACCCGATCATCACGTGGTGCTTCGAAACAACAAGCTTTAGCAACGGTGCTAACTAAGGGTGAACACTTTATGACTTGAAATTCATGTGTATGAGGGATCATCTTAGAATGCTACCGTCGTCTACTAAGCAATACAAGATGCATAAAGGATTAACATCACATGCAATTCATAATATGTGATATGATATGGCCTTTTCTTCTTTGTTCTTCCGATCTCCATCTTCAAGCACAAACATGATCTCCATCATCACCGGCATTGCATCAAGGTCAATGACGCTTCTTCATGGTTGTCGTCCACCGGCTTCAACTATTACAACTACTTTGAATAGACACGCGGGTCTTAACATAAATTAAAGACAACCATATGGCTCCTGCCGGTTGCCAACTTACAATAAGGATCATTGCATACATCAAATATAATCACAATCATGGCCATATCACATCACTGCACACCCCTGCAAAACAAAGTTAGACGCCTCTACTTTATTTGCATGTTTTACGTGGTTTGGGGCTTTCAATAAGTGTCGTTCTAACTTACGAACAAGAACCACAACATTGATACTAGCATTGTTAATCACCCGTTGTAAATTGAATCTTAACTATGCTAGGAGAAACAGGCACCCGCAAAGCCACTTATGCAATACAAGTTGCATGTCAAGCGTGGAGCAAGTCTCATGAACGATGTCATGTAAGGTTAGCCCGGGCCGCGTCATCCCAACATCCCGCAAGATGCAAAGTACACAAGAAGCAATCGACAATAAAAGCATCAACGCCCACAATGACCATTGTGTTCTACTCGTGCAACAGATCTACATATAGACACGGCTCTGATACCACTGTAGGGTTTCGTAGCATGGAAAACACAAATTTTCTACCGCATACAAACAAACAAGCCAAGATCTATCTACTAGATTGTAGCAACGAGTCGATGGAATAACTCACCCTCGAAGATTCCAAAGTGTTTATCGAGAGCGGATTCTCGTGGGTGATGTAGTCGTACTCTTCCCGATCTCAAGATCGCGTAGACGATCCTTCCGGCGCTGCGTTCCGGCAGCGCTCCCGCAGTCGGTCACACGTTCGGTACTCGACAAAGACCTTCCTCTCCCTTGTTCCAGCAGGCAGCGGAGGTTGTAGCACTCTCCTCGCGATTCCGGCAACACAACGGCGTGGTACCGAAAGTAGAGGGGAGATCTCGCAGGGCTTCGCCTTAAGCCGGAGCGAGTATGGCGGAGTATGAGAGAGACCCTCGACGATCTAGGGTTTAGACACGCCGAGGAGGAGGCTTGGCCGGCGGCTAGGGCTAGCTAGGCGGCGGCGGCGGTTTTCCCTAGGGCCGGCGGCGGCTATGGAGGGCGGCGGTGGCTTGGGGCTAGGGTTTAGAGGTAGGGAACTTGTGTGTCTAGGAGGGGAGCCCTGCCCCTCCTTTTATAGGTGGAGGGAGGCGCGCCAGGGGAGGGGAGTCCCTCCCCAACTCGGTCTCCCAAGGGGCCGGCGGTGGAGGTGGAGGGACTCCTCCCCAACTCGGATTCCACCTCCCCTCCACTTCCCAAAATAGCCGTTTGACTTTCAAATTGTCGTTTGACTTTTTCAAACTAGGTTTTGAATAAACCCTTTATTTTGTTCAGCGATGACACCTAGTACATGATGCAATCATACCAACTTGATATAACACATTCATGTACCCTTCCCCTCCGGAGTGCCGGACATTCCGGAACCTTCTAGAACATTCCCGATGAAAACACCGGAACCATTCCCCAACTCCGAAACAGGACTTTCCTTATATGAATCTTATTCTCCGGACCATTCTGGATCTCCTCGTGATATCCCGGATCCCATCCGAGACTCCGAACAACATTCGGTCTCTTTCTCATCATTCCATAACTACTCAAACAACGTCGAATCCTTAAGTGTGTCTCCCTACGGTTCGTGAATTATGGGGACATGATCGAGACACTTCTCCGATCAATAACCAATAGAGGAATCTGGAAATTCATATGGCTCCCACATATTTCTACGATTACTTTGCGATCGAATGAACCACTTACATACGATACCAATTTCCCTTTGTCTCACGATAATTTACTTATCCGAGGTTATGATCGTCGGTATCTCTGCATACCTAGTTCAACCTCGTTACTGATAAGTACTCTTTTCTCGTTCCCGTGATATGTGATCCCTTGTGAGCCAGTCACATGCTTGCAAGCTAATTGGATGACATTTCACCGAGAGGGCCCAGAGTATACCTATCCGTCATATGGATGGACAAATCCCACTCTTGATCCATGTGTCTCAACCAATACTTTCCGAACACTCAATTCCATCTTTATAGCCACCCAGTTACGGTGTGGTGTTTGATGTCATCAAAGCATCCATCCGGTAAAGGTGATATGCATGATCTCATGGTCGAAGGAATTAGGTTACTATGTATCAGAAAGCATATAGCAATTGAACTATTAAAATGACTTGATCTTTATGCTACGCTTATCTATAGGAGTATGTCCACCATATCATTCTCCTAACGATATGATCTTGTTGTTAATAACATCTCAATGTTCATGATAGGGAAACCACAATCATTTATTAACCAACAAGCTAGTGATGTATAGAGGCTTTACTAGGGACTTCAATTTAATTTTACAAATCACACAAGTATTAATGTTTCCTTGTTAATACTATTATAGCATGAATATAAACATTTATCATAAACACAAAGATATAATAATAACCATATTTATTATTGCCTCTAGGGCATATCTCCAACAAAATGTCCTACTGTTTTCCTATGCATTGTAGATATTTTTGTAGAATTGCATATGTAGGAATTGATGTGTATATGCTATGCTATGTCCCATATTATTCCCTAGTATTCCTTGTTTATGAGCCATCGTATTGGTAGATTGCTTAGCTATGCTATTTAGACGAGGAAGGGAATCACATCATGAAAAGGTATATGATTTGAAAGGCTTATGTTTTGCTAAATGACAAACCAACATGTTTTAATGAACCACCTGGGTGGAATGGCATTGATTGGGTCATCGAGTGTGGATTATGGTGGGGAATGCCGCCCAGGACACTGAGAAAGGATTGGTTTCTTTGTTTGATAGCTTTCGTGTGTAACCATGTGCCAATAATGAAATGAGCGGTTGGTTGAACTCAGTAGGCTGTGGTAACTTGAACCCACGTATCCAGAGATGTAGATAGTGTAGGTTGGACCGGTGCGTGTCGGGTTTGGGGAGCTACTTCCCGAACGGTTCCTTCTTGGACTTCTCCCTATCATCACCCAATATGAGAGTGGTGGTACGAGCTGGGCTGGCCAAGTCACATGGGTAAAGTGTACTAACCCCTGCAGGGTGTATAAACTAAGTGCTTAGCCGTGTCCCCGGTTATGGACAATTTGAGGGATCTGATACTGATGCTGTGATATTTCTCACTCATCCTTATTTCTTAATTACTTAAAACTTGTTGGGTGAACATAATTGGGTAGGAGCACCTGGGAGTGAACCAGAGTGTCCTATTTATCGTATTGGAAAACTACTTTGTTACAAATGTTAGGATAAAATTGTTGCTTTGTGCAAATGAGCCTGAACTCCACTTGGCCAAATAAGCATGTAGTTGATAGATATGTTGTTAACCACTTTAGCCTACTTGCCATACATTCAATGTATTGATCATTCGTGGCTGCAACGTTTCATATTGCAGGTTATATCGTATCTGAGTGATCGTTCATAGGTCGCGAGACTCCACTCAACAATTGTTCGCCTATGGCACATTTGGAGGCTGGAGATCTACCTTGTATTCGTTTTCCGCTGTGTACTTGAATAAATAATGTAAATTCTGGATCATATTCGTTGTATTTATGATGCAGAGTTATATTTGGTATTATTTTGTACCGTGTGTGCCAGTGAACCGATCCAGGGATTGGCACTATACACATGAACTCAGCTTTATCCTTCTTACATGCCCGGGACTAAATACCCGTGTATACACTCAAATATTAATTAATACCCTAATTGTTTGTTATTAACACCAAAATCCGCATAGTGGTTCAGTATGTCCCTTCACTTGCCAGTACATTCAATATAATAATATGCATGTTATTTCTTTGACCAAGTTTTACTCTAAATCTAAATATATAAAGAATATTGGTACAAAATTAGCGTCATTGAAAAGTGTATTTCAATACAAATCCAACGATACTAATTTTATACAATATAATCAAATTTTAGTTGCTCTATTTATTCGGTTAAATTTTGCTTTGGTATATGTGTGCGTCTTATTCCTTAAAACGGAGGTAGTACATAGTATTATGTTTCGGAGGATGCTGCTTAAGGATGCCCGCCTCAACCTGCCTAGGGCGTTGATGAGTATTTGCTTGTACTCCCTTTGTTTGGGATTATTAGGCCGGAGGACCGTGGCTCCAAGACCAAGACGTGGGCTGCAAACTCGGAGCTAACATCGGGAACGTTAGAGCTAGCTCTTAATTGCTCGTAAATTACATGCAAGCAGTTTTTTCTTCTTTATTCTTTTTCCATTAGCCGGTAGTTGGGCACCTAGAACGGCATGCACTGGTCAGCGGAGCGTTTCCAAAGTTTTTGCATGGGTGGAAAATGCGCAGAGAGAAAAACAGTGAGGCAGAGCATTTAAGCATGTAAAGAATGCGCACGGGAATTAAGAATAGATAATACTCCGGTCTAGTATTATCGAAATATCTGAAAACACTCTCTGGTCTAATCCTGAACAGAGAGAGTATTCCATTGTATTGTACTCTAGATTTGTCACGGTGTAATAAACGACATGTGACTTTCTACATTCTGTCTTGGTATTGTGTGTGCTACCCAATTGTTTCATGGACTAGCACAGCAAACAAAAGGATGCAAATGCCTATGGGTCTGGGTCATAGTAAGAGGAACTCCGAATAGCCACCAGGCCGGACGGCGGCGACGGCCACGAGGGAGATAGGCGTGGGGAAGAGAGGCACTCGTGGCAGCGGCAGAAGCACCTGATGAATCAGAGGAATTTCCTAGGAGACATAGAGTATATATCCCAACGTCACAAATCCAACGTCACAAAGATTCCCAAAGATTGTCTGCCAGTTGTAAAAAATCAATTACTTTAATTTTAGCAAAACCTGCCATTCCCAAAGAGTAGTCAATATCCTGCAATAATTACCATAAATGCATGCATGATCCTTGGTCAAATAAAATGGTAGTACTACAGCCTAGTAGATCCTATTTATTACTAGACAAAATTTATCTATAGCTGCAGCAATTAAAATGGATTTGAGTGAGCAGCTTATTAAAATGTAAAAATAACCTGTATATGTGTCGTACCTATCCTCGGCCTGCAGCGCTGCCTATAAATAGTCACAATCCTACCTATTTTTTCTCGACTCTACTACAGCCCAGGGAGAATTCATCCCGGTTGTCATTCCTCTCTATCCAAACCACTCCTACGAGCAAATCCATGAGGCCATCAACCGCTCTTCTCGTCGTAGCCACCGTGGTCCTGGCCTTGTCCGGCGCCGACGCCACCGTGGAAACGACCTGCAAGGCGGCGGCCGCCAAGGACCAACGAGTCAACTACACATTCTGCGTGTACGAGCTGGGCAAGCACCACCTAAGCCCTGACGCGGATGCTTGGGGTCTGGCCAAGATCGCGGCCAACATGGGCGTCAACAACGCCTACGGCGCCATCGGCGACATCGAGGGCCTACAGGCGAAGCCGGGCACGGACGCCAAGACGAAGGCGGCCCTCGGGCAGTGCCACGATCTGTACGACGGCATGAAGTTCGCCTTCGCCGGAGCCTACGACGAGATCAACGCCCGCAATTACACCGCGGGGAAGGAGGAGGCGGCCAAGGCCGTCTCTCTGGCGCGCCAGTGCGACTACGACTTTGCCAAGGCCGGCGGCGTCCCGTCGCCTCTCTCGCAGCGTAGCTCCTACACCGTGCAGATAGCGGTAGTCTGCACGGCCATCACCAACCTCATCAACTGAATAAACGGCATCCCTATTCCCTAGTCGCGGGCGAGTTGAGAGATCTTCGAACCTGTACCTGTGGAAGTTACTTGGAGGAAATTAATAAAACTTTATTTCGTTTATTACTGAAGGTTAATTACATTCTTGATTGAGTCCTAAAACGCATGTCGATCTCGGTTTTGCTAGCTATGTTTATCCTTTTTGCTAACGGGCTACTAAAGAGAGTACTCTTTTAGATTTCAGTTATATTGGAGATATATATGTTTCTACTTTTCTGCATTTACACCTATATATTGTTTTCAGGGTTTATTTTTCATGTCATAGACAACTGTGTGAAAAGAGCTAGCTTCCAAAATAGATTATCTCCATCTTTGAAAACACCATTTCAAAAGTTCAAGGTTAATTAATTGCTTTCATGATTGATTCTACTTCATGCGTTATTTTTAATATTTTTTTCATGTCATAAACTGTGGTGTGCAAAGAGTTAGAATAACTACAACGGGCTACCGCATTTCGGACATTCATTCTACAGATTCAGCTCCTTTGGGTTGGGGTGGCTTGTGGACAACTATGGGACACATATCCTCATGAGAGAGCTCTTCGACCTCTGGAAGTTACTTGCAGGAAATTAATAGTAAAACTTTATTTCATTTAGTCGAACCTCTCGAAGTTACTTGCAGGAAATTAATATTAAAACTTTATTTCATTTAGTCGAAGGTTTATTACATTCTTGATTGAGTCCTCAACGCATGTCGATCTCGGTTTTGCTAGCTATGTTTATCCTTTTTGCTAACGGGCTACTAAAGAGAGTACTCTTTTAGATTTCAGTTATATTGGAGATATATACATTTCTACTTTTCTGCATTTACACCTATATATATATATATATATATATTGTTTTCAGGGTTTATTTTTCATGTCATAGACTACTGTGTGAAAAGAGCTAGCTTCCAAAATAGATTATCTCCATCTTTGAAAACACCATTTCAAAAGTTTAAGATTAATTAATTGCTTTCATGATTGAGTTCTCAACGCTTGTCGGTCTCGTTTTTGCTAACGGGCAACTAACGAGAGTACCCTTTCATATTTCCATTATTTTTTAGATATATACGTTTCTACTTCATGCGTTATTTTTAATATTTTTTCATGTCATAAACTGTGGTGTGCAAAGAGTTAGAATAACTACAACGGGCTACCGCATTTTGGACATTCATCCTACAGATTCAGCTCGTTTGGGTTGGGGTGGCTCGTGGACAACTATGGGGCACATATCCTCATCTTGTCCGTTTGCGGGTGTACGTGCAGCCAACAAAAATAAGTGTACATGAAAAGTGGAAAAAAAGCATTCAAAGGGACTACTCAACGCATTCGCCGGCCAGTTGAGAGAGCTCTTCGACCTCTGGAAGTTACTTGCAGGAAATTAATATAAAACTTTATTTCATTTAGTCGAACCTCTGGAAGTTACTTGCAGGAAATTAATATTAAAACTTTATTTCATTTAGTCGAAGGTTTATTACATTCTTGATTGAGTCCTCAACGCATGTGGATCTCGGTTTTGCTAGCTATGTTTATCCTTTTTGCTAACGGGCTACTAAAGAGAGTACTCTTTTAGATTTCAGTAATATTGGAGATATATACATTTCTACTTTTCTGCATTTACACCTATATATATATTGTTTTCAGGGTTTATTTTTCATGTCATAGACTACTGTGTGAAAATAGCTAGCTTCCAAAATAGATTATCTCCATCTTTGAAAACACCATTTCAAAAGTTTAAGGTTAATTAATTGCTTTCATGATTGAGTCCTCAACGCTTGTCAGTCTCGTTTTTGCTAACGGGCAACTAACGAGAGAGTACCCTTACATATTTCCATTATTTTTTAGATATATACGTTTCTACTTCATGCGTTATTTTTAATATTTTTTCATGTCATAAACTGTGGTGTGCAAAGAGTTAGAATAACTACAACGGGCTACCGCATTTCGGACATTCATCCTACAGATTCAGCTCGTTTGGGTTGGGGTGGCTCGTGGACAACTATGGGGCACATATCCTCATCTTGTCCGTTTGCGGGTGTATGTGCTACCAGCAAAAATAAGTGTACATGAAAAGTGGAAAAAAAAACATTCAAAGGGGCTACTCAACGCATTCGCCGGCCAGTTGAGAGAGCTCTTCGACCTCTGGAAGTTACTTGTAGGAAATTAATAGTAAAACTTTATTTCATTTAGTCGAACCTCTGGAAGTTACTTACAGGAAATTAATATTAAAACTTTATTTCATTTAGTCGAAGGTTTATTACATTCTTGATTGAGTCCTCAACGCATGTCGATCTCGGTTTTGCTAGCTATGTTTATCCTTTTTGCTAACGGGCTACTAAAGAGAGTACTCTTTTAGATTTCAGTTATATTGGAGATATATACATTTCTACTTTTCTGCATTTACACCTATATATATATTGTTTTCAGGGTTTATTTTTCATGTCATAGACTACTGTGTGAAAAGAGCTAGCTTCCAAAATAGATTATCTCCATCTTTGAAAACACCATTTCAAAAGTTCAAGGTTAATTAATTGCTTTCATGATTGAGTCCTCAACGCTTGTCGGTCTCGTTTTTGCTAACGGGCAACTAACGAGAGTACCCTTTCATATTTCCATTATTTTTTAGATATATACGTTTCTACTTTATGCGTTATTTTTAATATTTTTTTCATGTCATAAACTATGGTGTGCAAAGAGTTAGAATAACTACAACGGGCTACCGCATTTCGGACATTCATCCTATAGATATTCAGCTCGTTTGCGGTGGCTCGTGGAAAACTATGGGGCACATATCCTCATCTTGTCCGTTTGCGGGTGTGTGTGCAGCCAGCAAAAATAAGTGTACGTGAAAAGTGGAAAAAAAGCATTCAAAAGGGCTCAACGCATTCGCCGGCCAGTTGAGAGAGCTCTTCGACCTCTGGAAGTTACTTGCAGGAAATTAATAGTAAAACTTTATTTCATTTAGTCGAAGGTTTATTACATTCTTGATTGAGTCCTCAACGCATGTGGATCTCGGTTTTGCTAGCTATGTTTATCCTTTTTGCTAACGGGCTACTAAAGAGAGTACTCTTTTAGATTTCAGTAATATTGGAGATATATACATTTCTACTTTTCTGCATTTACACCTATATATATATTGTTTTCAGGGTTTATTTTTCATGTCATAGACTACTGTGTGAAAAGAGCTAGCTTTCAAAATAGATTATCTCCATCTTTGAAAACACCATTTCAAAAGTTCAAGGTTAATAAATTGCTTTCATGATTGAGTCCTCAACGCTTGTCGGTCTCGTTTTTGCTAACGGGCAACTAGCGAGAGTACCCTTTCATATTTCCATTATTTTTTAGATATATACGTTCCTACTTCATGCGTTATTTTTAATATTTTTTCATGTCATAAACTGTGGTGTGCAAAGATTTAGAATAACTACAACGGGCTACCACATTTCGGACATTCATCCTACAGATATCCAGCTCGTTTGCGGTGGCTCGTGGACAACTATGGGGCACATATTCTCATCTTGTCCGTTTGTGGGTGTATGTGCAGCCAGCAAAAATAAGTGTACATGAAAAGTGGAAAAAAAGCATTCAAAGGGGCTACTCAACACATTCGCCTGCCAGTTGAGAGAGCTCTTCGACCTCTAGAAGTTACTTCCAGGAAATTAATAGTAAACCTTTATTTCATTTAGTCGAAGGTTTATTACATTCTTGATTGAGTCCTCGACGCATGTCGATCTCGGTTTTGCTAGCTATGTTTATCCTTTTTGCTAACGGGCTACTAGAGAGATTACTCTTTTAGATTTCAGTTATATTAGAGATATATACGTTTCTAATTTTCTGCATTTACACCTATTGTTTTTAGGGTTTATTTTCTTCAAAATTTGATTATCTCGAACTTTTTAAACACCATCTCAAAAGTTCAAAAAATCGTTATTATTTCATAGAGCATTTAGAAAGATTTTTTTGGCTATTACATTGGTTTGGACGAGATCATTGAAAGTAGAGCCAACTTGACATATTTTGACATTTTTAAATATGCTTTTGAAATATTTTCTACTGGATTTTATCCTAGTTTATGCATTGGAGCTTGTCTGTGGGCTACGATGTGTGGTACTACATGTCCATCTCCCGTTGAAGACGACATTCACCTACATGGTTAGAGCATCTCTAACGGTCGCCGCAAAAGGGGCAAAACCGCATAATAATCGCTAATTTGCTGGTTCAGTTTGCGAGAGGACGCAGATCAATCCCTGCAAACGCTCGAAATTGCAAATTATTTTGCCGGTGGATGCAGGATCGGAGGCGCGACCTGGGTCTTCGCGGGCTAGGAGGGGAAACCGAGCGTGAACCCGCAGTGCAACCACCGAAAGCGCGCGATGAAAATTTTAGCTCCTTCCCCTTACCTCCACCCGCCGCCGCCGGCTCGGATCTGCTCGCCCCCGCGATTTCCGCTCCGCCGTCGCCTCCACCCGCCGCCATGAGCGAGCAGTCGACCCCGCCGGCCGTTGAGCCCACCTCGCGGCTCCCATCTCCATCTCCCGCTCCCGCCGTGACCGTGGCTCCGGGGGTGGGAGGCGTGGAAGTGTCGTCAACGATCGGTGAGTCGAGCATCAAGAAGCGGAGGAGGGCGGGCACGCACGTGATCTCGACCGGCAGTGCTGCCCCGCCAGCGGTGGCCGGAGCCGAGCCGCCCGCGGTGCCGAATCCGAAGAAGGCCGCACGACCCAAATCGCAATCTGCGAGGCCGAGCGGGGAAAAGACCGTGCCGAAGGCAACGAAGCAGAAGACACTGGCCAGCCGCACCCCAATTCCTCCGCCAGACACCGGAGATTTGGCTTTGAACGGCGAGAGAAGAAGGGTAGCTGCAAGTGGTGGATCATCGGGTACTCAAGACAATAGTGCCTCCGCCGAGCCTCGCGATGCTTGATTTGCTCAGCGAGTAAGTATGAACTATGCGTCGGTATTTGAACTATGAAACTATGGTACCTTTTCGTATGAACTGCTGCGGAAATTTGATGTAAAACACTAAATGATTCATCTATTGTTCGCATTTGTATCGTCAGGTTTGTGTTGATAAATCTGTACAAAACCCTTGTTTGCGGGTTCGGTTGAGCCGGCGCGGACCAGTCCTCGCAAACGCAAACTGCAAAATAGAATATTCACGCCACCATTTTTTTGCGAGTACAGTCGCGGTTAGAGATGCTCTTATTGGCGGAGCAAACACTCCACTACACCTGCCTCTCTCTCGTCTGAAATGGGCAAGCCCATTACTAAGGTTACATTTCTTTTTTCGTTTCTTCATATTTTTTTCTTTATTTTTCATTTTTTAATTATCCTTTAAAAATAGATAAATCAAGATAATTAATCCAAATAAAAGCGAGTGATATTGGGGCCACCGCACTAAGCCTCGCACATTTTCATAAGTGCCGACACACTAGCTAGGGAGGGTCGCCCTCTAGTCCAACGAAAATGTAGTTGTACTACACGAAACAATCATCAAATCAAACAACAAGGGTCTTCAAAATTGTTTTAAAAAATGTTCTTCATAAATTATATGTTTACTATGTTCCACATGTTTATGTGTTTCATGAAAATACACGTAATTTGTAATGCTTCACAATCCTAGAGCAAAGAGGGTAAATTCTCTTGGGTTAAAATGCCATTTTTCACGAAACAAAATCATTTGCTAAAACAAAGACTTTTGGAAAAGTGGGATAAATAAATTATTAACACCAAAGACTTTTGGAAAAGTGAAATACATTATAAACACCAAAGAACGGAAAACAATCAAAATTAAAAAAACAGAAAAACGAAAGGACGGATAAAAAAGATTTGAGGTGGTAAAGGAAAAGGAATAAAAAAAAGGGAAATAAGCCTAATGGGCCTGCTTCTTCACTCCCGCAGCGGGGCTTTGTTCCAGACATATACTCAGGCCGCCGCGCGCAAAATTAGTGCTTCAAAATTTAAACTCCGCGCGCGGTGACATCTCGCAGTTTTGGAAACGAACATGACCATGTCGGTAATGGGATCGCAAGGTAGTAAATCCCGTGATTGTTTCCCACATATTAATCAGATCCTGATTTGCTACGCGCCTTGCAAGATTGAAATATGGAAACCAATTAAAACGTGATTGGCGATCCACTATATGATACACCCGAAGGACAGGAAGAAGAATCAACAATTCACAATATCACATTATCACATCCCTCTCGAGCTAGCCAGCCATGGCGAGGGGATCTGCTGGCCGCGGTAACAAGGGTGCTGGCCCCAAGGCCTCGAACCAAACCGCGCCGGCGACGAAGAGCGAGGGGTCTCCGTCGTCAACCGTCATGGGCGGCGGCTGCTCGGCGAACAAGGACACAAAGCCGCCGACGCCCATCGACCCTGCCGCGGGCGATCCGTCGAACAACAACGCGCAGACACCAAAGAGCGCGGACCCGGCGCCCGACAACACTCCGGCCGAGGGTAATTCATCTAGCAAGCCTGCGCGTCCGGCAAAGGGTAAGCCCCAGCCTCCCGCCAGTGGAACCGGACGCGGTAAGAAGAACGCACCGGCTGCACCGCCGTCGCCGCCGCCGCCCCCGCCCCCTCCTCCTTCCGCGGCCACCACTGGTAGCGGTGGTCGTAAATCAAAGCTGGACATCTTTGGCCGCGACCTGACCGCGATGGCGGCGAACGCCGACCCCGTCGTGGGCCGCGAGGACGAGATCGACCGCGTGGTGTGCATCCTCTCCCGCAAGTCCAAGAACAGCGCCGTGCTGGTGGGCGCGGCGGGCGTCGGCAAGACCGCCATCGCAGAGGGCCTCGCGCAGCGGATCGCCCGCGGCGAGGTGTCCGGCGTCCTGGCCGACGCGCGCGTCGTCGAGCTCAACGTCGCCGCGATGATCTCGGGGACCTCGTACCGCGGCACGTTCGAGGAACGCGTCACGGGCGTGATCGCCGAGGTGGAGGCCGCGGCGGCCGGGAAGGTCGTGCTGTTCGTCGACGAGATACACATGCTGCTCGGTGCCGGCCGCACGTCCAGCAGCTGCATCGACGCGTCGAACATGCTGAAGCCGGCGCTGGCGAGGGGGCGCGTCCGGTGCCTCGGCGCCACGACGCACGGCGAGTACCAGCAGTACTTCCTCCGGGACAAGGCGCTGGAGCGGCGGTTCCAGAAGGTGCACGTCGCGGAGCCGAGCGCGGACGAGACCGTCGCCATCCTCCGGCGACCGAAGTCGGCGTACGAGGAGCACCATGGCATGGAGATCCAGGACGAGGCGCTCGTCGCCGCCGCCAAGCTCTCCGGCCGCTATATTCCAGGTGAATAATCATCCAAATTAAAGCCAGCCTGCCGCTTGATCACAATTTGCATGTCCATTCATCTCAAATGTAATTAATGGCTGCTCCTATTTTCCTTCAGCACGGCATTTTCCGGACAAGGCGATCGATCTTGTCGACGAGGCGTGTGCGACGGCGAGACTGCTTATGGATCGCCGGAAGAAGAAGGCCAGAAGCAACGACGACGACGTCAAGGTCTTGGTGCCCAAGGAAGAAAACGAAAACGTCGGCCCGAACCACATAGCACAGGTACCCATCGTATTATTGCACTCTGCTGCTGGTGTCATCGATCCGATCTGGAATTCTGAAAAATGTTTGCACACAAATACGTGGATGCAGATCGTGAGCAAATGGACAGGCATACCGGTGACGAGGCTGGATCAGGACGAAAGGAAACGGTTGCTCGAGCTGCCCAAGAGGCTGCACCAGCGTGTCATCGACCAGGACGACGCGGTGAACGTCGTCCCCGAGGCCGTGGTGCGCTCGCGATCGGGCCTCGGGGAGCCAAACCAGCCGTCTGGGTCGTTCCTCTTCCTCGGCCCGACCGGCGTCGGCAAGACGGAGCTCGCCAAGGCCCTCGCCGAGCAGCTCTTCGGCAACGAGAAGATGCTCGTCCGCATCGACATGTCCGAGTACATCAACAGCAGCTCCGTTACTCGTCTCATCGGCGCATCTCCTGGGTATTTGTTTCTTTAATTAATCCTCGCTCTATGTACTACGGGGTTAATCACATATGAATTAGCTTGTCCAGTGCGCTCTAATGGCGTTTTGGATTGAAGGTCGTACGGGCACGAGAAGGGCGGGCAGCTCACGGAGCTGGTGCGGCAGCGCCCGTACAGCGTCGTGCTCTTGGATGAGGTGGAGAAGGCCGACGCCTCCGTCTTCAACGTCTTCCTCCAGATCCTCGACGACGGGCGCGTCACCGACGGCCAAGGCCGCACCGTCGACTTCACCAACACAATCATCATCATGACCTCCAACCTCGGGGCGCACCACCTCCTCGCCGCCGGCGCCAACGACGACATGGAGGCCGCACGGCAGCGCGTGGTCGCCGACGTGCAGAGGCACTTCCGTCCCGAGCTCATCAACAGGCTGAGCGAGATGGTGATGTTCCACCCGCTGTCCGGCGAGCAGCTGCGGAAGGTGGCGAGGATGCAGCTCAAGGGCATCGCCGCGCGCCTCGCCGAGAAGGGCATCGGCCTCGACGTCACCGACGCGGCGCTCGACGTCATCCTGTCGCGCTCCAGCGACCAGGTGCAGATGTACGGCGCGAGGCCGATCAAGCGTTGCCTGCAGAAGAACGTCATGACCAGGATATCCAAGATGGTGGTGCAGGAGGAGGTGGACGACGACTGCTACGTGTCGGTGGATGCCGATGAGGAGAAGAAGGATCTGGTGTTCGTCGTCGACAAGCAGGGATCCAAGGAGAACGACAACGACGCGTCATCTTCGGCGAGGAAGAGGAAGAGGAGGCCACCCGCGAAGCACCTCGTCGTGATTGATGATGAAAATGAGTGAAAGATTTGGCATGATTTTTGCTTCAACTATTTTGTTGCATTTATTTTCATCTACTAGCAGTTTAAACTTGTTTAAACTTTATTAAAGTCGAAAGATGGGTCACCGAATGTTCTCGTTCGAAATTTGTTGGCTGGGGGTGCTCAATTCTGACTTTAGAACCTGAGCCTCTCACTGGACAAACTCTCAGGCCTCATTGGAACCTGAACCTCCCACTAAACAAACTCTCATAAAAAACGAACCGTAAAAATAACCGTCACTTATTGGTTTTGAGCTAAAAACAGCCACAACACAGCCTGTATAACCCGCAAAACCGGAAAAAAATTATCGGTGCCCCTCGATCCAAACTTCTGAGGTTTTCGAGGTTGAGTAGGGGTTGGACCGAATCAGTCGATACCGTTGGTGGGACAGACATTTTAGCTCCCGCCTATGCCATTTCCCCCCGCTAGAATCCGTGCTCCGCCGCCCACGATCCGGCACGTCTCCTCTCTATTTCCTCCGCCGACAGATCGCCGCACGGTAGGCGCGTCCATTCCCTAGCCCTAGGAGCTCGCTAGGCCATCGCCTCCGTCGTTCGCCGTATCGCCGCTGCCGGCACGGTGAGTGTTTCTTCGATTCCTTTCGTCCGTCGATAGATCTGCGTTCGGTCTGTCTGCGGTACACCTTCGATCTGACTTTCGCCTCCGATTTGTAGATGATCTCGGAGTTGTCTCCGTCTGAGCAGTTCTTCTTCGATGACTCGTCTTCCTCCTCGGATTCAGATCTCAATGAACTACTGGACGATGACGTCGAGCAGATGGTGGTCATCCTAGCTGTGCACGATCTTTCAGCAGAGAACCAAAAGGAAGCGGACCGGATCCAAGGTCGGGTGGCTTTGCATCCCTCGGAATCGCAATTAATCTCGGCCACAATCTGTTGATGGAAGACTACTTCGCCAGGTACCTACCTATCCGACTCACATGTTCCGTATAAGGTTTCTAATGCATATAGAGTTGTTCATTAAGATAACCAAAGCCTGTGAGGCCAACACCTGGTACTTCAAACGTCGGAGAAATGCCATCGAAACAATTGGTTTTAGCTCGTATCAGAAAATTTCCATAGCTATGCAGATTATTGCATCTCCATCCCGACGGATTACGTCACGGGTATCTTCACATTGGAGAAGATACTGCAATCGAGCCAGTGCTTAGGTTCACCAGCGTGATGGTTCGAGTGCTTCGGCATTATACGGACACTGCTAGATATGCTCTTAGAAAGTATTTCCAAGGCCCGGCCAGAGATTGCACTAAGGGTTTTGGGGGGTCAGAGAGTATCTCGTGGGCCGAGCACGAGATCCCGACAAATACTCGATGGACTGTTTTACATACTGATTTTGGACATGCTCAGCCCTAGGTAACCTGGCAAACCTGCCTGAAACCATCTGATACGCGCATGTATTATAAGGCTAGCTCTATCTCGCGTTTCCATCGCTCGTTCGCGGGTTTTGGGTGAATGAAGTGTTTCCACAAAAAATCCGTCGGATTAATACTTAATACTCCGGTACACCCAATTATCCTTGTACAAAACAAGGCCTTAAGAATTTGCGAAAAATGTCTATGTGCTCCTAAGAGTATCTACTCCCACGATTCGAACATATTACATAGATGAATCAATTATATTTTCTTAATATACTTTATTATTAAATAAAGTGAGTTTTATGGAAAAATTATACTATTTGCATAGACTTACATACTAATATGTTGTACATAAACTTGGTACATTGAAGGAACTAATGGCTTCGGTGTTATTTTTCCATACTATATTGAGGTATGTTAAAATACTAATAATGTAGAGTATAAAAGGATTCCTTTTATTTATTTTAGTCTGGTTTATTATACTTTCTTGTGTCCATTAGTTTAAGAAAAACATTCACCACCAATTTTTTTATCAATATATTAGATATATAACAAAAGTTACATACCATTAATTTTATTTTGAATTGAATCTAAAGATAGTAAGTTTTAGGCATATATTTAATATTTATTTGATAAAAAATTGGTTATCAGAGTTTTTCAACTACAAGTGTACTATCTCAAAGGCTCAAATCAACCAACCACCTATCAAGGCGTGATTGGTAGTACGGTACAATTTTTGAGCTCCTTGAGGCCGGTCCAAGGGAACATGACCATGTAGAAACGGCCTTAAAATCATGTTGTACATTTTATTTGGTATTTCTGGTCGCATCGTTTGCAACGTGTCACTTTAATTGGTTGGATGCATCTAGTTGGATGGTTCATCAACAACCATACTAACCAAGACTAAACACACTTATCTCACACCATCACAGCTAGCGGCCATGGGCGATAGAGCCGAGAAGTACAACGCCGGTGGGGTGAGGGGCCATCTGAGGGTGCCGTCATGGGAGCATGGTGCCCATAGAGCGCATCGGTAGCGCTCTGGTTCATGGAGTGGACGCCCGCGTAGACGCTCATGGTACTAACTCGTGGTCGACCTCGGCATCGAGCCAAAGTCGGTCGTGCTTAGCTTCATGGTCGTCGGTACAGTGCTCACTCTTGTCATTGCAATCTCTCACTCTCTCTGTGTATGAAAAGAACAAAAACAAAACAAGAGACTCTTACGATGAGACTGAATCATGATTAAGAGCCTTTAACCTGAACCTGAACCAAGCAATGAACAACTCAACTTTTCTGACTTGATAACTAACTAATTACTAAAGGGGGATCGTTTATGATCACTGCACAAAATTTGCAACACGAGAGTTGTGCACAACGACAAGGCGAAGCTACTCCTCAAAGAAAATGTCGCCCGGTCGACCGAGTACGACAAAAATCATCCAAAAAATCTCTAACTTTGACCTCGAATCTACGAAGATACAATTCACGGAACTCGATGTCATTGGTCGGAGTGGAACTCCATCACCAACGTGCATTTTTTATGTAGATATTTGTTTGAATCAAGCATGTTATGCTAATTGGGAAAGGTTAGGAAAGAAGGACTTTAAGGGAGGTGATAGAAAACTAACCACGCACAAGGTTGCATTCAGGAAGAGCAAGAGGGGCTCGTTGGAGCTTGGATCCAATAAAACGGCCGAAACGACCATTATCGCTGGTTCTGGTTGAATCCTGCTTTCATGCGCCCTGGCCACATCGTGGGCGTCGTATGGGCAACCAATTGACCCATTTTTGCATCCAGTAGGCTTGGTTCCAAGTGGTGCAGGCTACCAATCATGCCCTCGATGGAGGAGCTATCCTAAGATCGTTGTGGGAGAGAGGGGGTGGGCGGGGAGGGGAGGGGCAAAAGTGATGAAGGATAGTTTTCACTATCTCTCCGCAGTCTCACTTCCAAGGAACGAAAGAGATTTTGTTTGTTCGGCAATCGACTCGAGTCAGCAGGTTTGGATCTCCAAAGACAAAGACGACAATATGTGTATAATGGGGAGGATTCTCTCAGACTTTATTCATAAGGTGATCGAGAGATCATACAAAATTGGGTACAAGATGATCTATATGGGTTTATAATATTACCCAACGAGAGATGAATCTAAGGCTAATGACAAAGACTCAGGTGATTATTGCGTCTCCTCTTTAGGTGAATGTCCTTGAGTACTTGCATCGATGGTGGCAGAGTCTTCCTTAGTCACGTTAGGTCTTCATCTTGTCTTATTCGCAATATTCATCCTCGATCTCCCTTGGATGCACGTCTGGTTTTCAGGATCTCCAGAGAGCCGTCTTACAGCCCCGCAAGTTAGGTCGGTTGTGGTTAGGTCGATCGAGAGCTTCTAGACGCAGGCCTTTTCAGGTCCTTGATCGCAGAGGTAGGCATGGGAAAGAGTCATGGATTAAGGCTCATGTGAGGTACATGCCTAAATCCATCCATCACCGACAAGCCCCCAATCAGTGCCTTTAATAAGACACCCTTCCTTTCAGCAGATTTGCTTCAGCTCATGCTTAGCCTCCACCTGGTGAGCTTGATGACTTCTTCTTGGACTTGAGGCACGAGGTCTTTAGCGAATGCCTGGGGGTCTTGAAATAAGGTCCCCCATGTGTCCTGACATCTCAATCACTCAGACATTTCTGCTCGTATGTCTTCGGAATTGGTCTGGTGAGCCTTCCCATCTCAGATGTCCTAGGGTAATGGGATTACAATGAGGTCATGCAAAAAGGTTAGTAACAAAAGAGCAAAACAATCCTTCTGTGTAGAGGTGTTGATACCTTGGCGACCAGAGAAGGTCTGAGGGGGAGGTCTCTTATGTGACATGGAGTACCAAACCGAGAGGTCGAGAAGGTATCCATAAATCCATCTCTTATCATGTTGGAACCTTGCCCGTGGACCCATCTAACATAGTGAAGTCCTAGGCAGGTTTAGGTCAAGTCTATGATAACGTAATCAGTGAAGCTGACATATGCTTTAACTTTTCCAGTGACCTGAGGAGGTCTGCTGAAAGGATCTTTTCTGTGGCTGTGAGTACCTAGATCTGAACCGGTTGGAGCAGTCCTTTCAATAATTATTGCTTCCCAGCGATCTAATATCGTGTGGGAATACGTTCCATCTGACAAAATTGAAGGTGTTGATCATAATGAGATTCCTGCCCACGATACTGACTGATGGAACGTGCCATTGCGCTTGTTCAGGGATATTTCCATTCGTGTTCGGTCGTACGCCAGTTTTTCACACGCAACTTGTGCGTAGGTTTTCCACTTACCGATTGAATCCAATTCGAATGGTCATGATTTATCCGTGAGGAGGCGAGTGGTCACCAGTCCTTTCCTTTATAAAAACCTAGCCACCCTTGAGAATGGAGAGTTGTGTCATCCATCTAGTCTACTTCTTCCTCCGGCCCAAAAAAAACCCAAAACAGGCCCCATGGTTTCTGGTAGTCGTCGTGGCGGACTTCCTGCTCGACCTTCGCGAGCAGCGGAGAGTGTTGATCGGCAGGACGTCTGTCCAGCTTCGACGATCTCTGATGGTGACATAGGGGGAATGTGCGTCGTGGGGGTCATCCCCTCATCCTTCATCATCATTCTTTTGATGGTAGGAGATGGAAGCCCTGAGGTCCTCGACGAGCATACAGTGGTGCTAATCGACCAGTTCAAGTGCGGGATCATCTTCCCCATCTCTTCCTTCACACACGATGTGTTAGGGTTCTTCAGAATCCAACTAAGGCATCTCTCTACTCATTCCATCTTGATTCTTGTTTCATTTCCTCATCTTCTCAAGCAAAATGTCGAGATCTGCCCCTCACGCGATCTCCTATCCTTTTTCTTATACCTTTTGCATTCTAGGGTGAGTCCTTCCCGGATCATATCGGCCTCCAGCTTTCTCTTTGGAGCGCATAGGGGGAGGAATACCTTCCCATCCTCGAACCACTGGATGGTCGAGCCCATCCACTAGCTAGGTAATCACCAGAGGCTCGGAAGACGTCCCTCACTTTGAATATTGACCAGCGACTGAAACCGAGGAGTGGACAGAGGAGCCATAGGATATCCCACTCTTCTTCCACTGCCGCAACGCCATTTGGGAGCCGAGGGAGAGGACCTGGCGATAGGTCATGTTGCGGAGGACTTCTTGCCCCTCGTCTATGTCCCCTGAAGAATAAGGGACCAACATGGGTGTATGATCCTAGGAGTGATCTGTTACAAGAGCATCGTGGTAAGCTACATCTCCATTGTTTTATGTTTCCAATCTTTGTTTCCTTTCCTTTTTTTTCATCCCGACGCCTTTTTTTGCTCCCTTTAGAGCCCTTGTTTAGTGGAGAACTGTAGCATCGATTAAGGGCGATGTTGGACAATCTCGCATGGATGACTGAAGCCCAGACATATTTATGTCACCTTCTCGTAGTCAAGTAGGACAAGATCATTGTCGTAAGTCCTCATGCCTGGACCTTCCGCCATAGCCTTATCTGTAACTTTTTCTGATGTCATCCATGGCCTTTCAAAACTCCGCTGCGTGGGAGATGGTGGAGAAACTCCTTTTCACCGTTACTCCCCTAGCAGGGAGGTTCTCTTTCATGAGGGATGCCAGGAGGAACCCTCCTGCTGGGACTAAGAAGCATGACAAGTCTTCCTTAGAAGGTCTTGGGCGTAATGTAAACCAGTCTTCGCCCTGCCACAGGCCTCCTAGTCGTGATCTAAACTCCTCCTTTCTTGTTAGTCTAAGAGGAAGTTATCGCTGGCACCAAGCTCAGACGACGAGGAGCTAGGGAAGAAGGTCCTTCCTACAAGGTCCGTGGCGGCCCCAAGCGTTGGGAGGCCTCCTTCCCCCAAATGAACTCGCTCCACTAGATCATGTTGTGACGACATTTTCTCTACCTTCATTGCTCTTTCATTCATGTCCTTACTCTTGCGCTTACTCGCATGTGACCTTCTATGGTGGTTGATGGCTGTGAAATATATCCATCCATGTCCACATTTAAACTAGATATTATTCATATATTTGATGAAATATCTCTCTAAAACCTGCCACTAATGCCTAATGATCAAAGGGGTATGCAATCCTTTCTTGCTATTTTTGACTACGCAGATAATGACGTATGATGATGGGAATCACTACATAAATGCCAAAGATACGAGATTTCCAACATGCCAAAGAAACCAGAAGCCGTGAAGAGATTACTGCAAGCTTAACAACCAACTATACGGCCCGCCGATGTATAGTTGTCGCCGTATAGTTTGCATCGACCTTATTAGGTCAAACAAAACAACTTTCAAGAATGGGCCCCTATATAAAGAGGCTTCAGGTAACGAGAAACAAGCCCCCGACTCCACAATCTCGCTTCTTTTCGACCTCAACTCTCTCTGCCGCCACGCTGGAGGAATAGATCTAGATCTAAACCCTTCTCCACCACCATAGCCATCTTCCACCACTTGTAATAGTAGAACTCATCTCCAATTGGCGGCATTGTAAGACTATTTGCTATAAACCTTATGATCTCTATTATAATTATTATGATTGTCGATTTCATCTCTATGTGTGAGTAATCCTCTTTCGGCTAAGGGCTTCGGCCTAGCCATGTAGCTTTTGTGCATGTTATTTATCATAGATGGGATCATGTATTAGTTTGTATGACATGATGATTGTAGTACCCTCTCTTGCCTCAATCTAAGGACTTGTCAGGTACCCAAGACCACGAGGATTGATCCAAGTAAAGGGAGTGTGAGTAACGACTGATCTGCAGGACAGGAACCCTAGTGACAGAAAGGGTAGTACGGTTGTATGTGAGGAACTTACTTGGGATTAACGGTGACATCACGATGCTTATCATTACTTCTCTTTATTCTATGTATAAGACTAATAGGTTATTGCTATAAGCGGTTGTGGAGGCAATAACATTTATGGATGCACTGCCCACATATAATTATCTTTCCCATGTTGCTTATTCCCATCAAATGTTTTGCACAACTACTGGTGAAAACCGAAGACCCTATGACCCCTCTCTCTCTCCATCGTCAAAAACAACAACAATATCGCAAACTCTTGGTCCGGTGAAAATGCAATAGGAATTCTATAACTCTCGAAGGTCCGTTTAAGTAATCTCACTTTGCTTTCTGCTTCCTGAGGATTCGATAAACCTAGGTCTACTAGGGAAAAAGAGCTATACTATATCTATAATCCGGATCGAAGGTATCAACCCTTTTTCTGGGACGTTTCCAGGGAAGCAATAGCTACCCTGGTGAGGTTAGTAGAAACCTTGCTAGTTTTAATTCTCCTTTTTATTTTTGTTAGTTTGCTTTCAGTTCTTATTTGAAAATCCAAAAAAATAGTTAGTATTTTAATTCTTGTTTTATCATCATTAGTACTTGTTTAAGAAAATCCAAAAACATAGGAAGTATGGCTGAAAAGAAACTTGGGGAGTTTGCAACTCCTAACAATGATTATTTGGGTAATCCTATTACTCAGCAAGCAATTGTTGCTGAAGACTATGAAATTAAGCCCCACTATTTAAATTTGGTTCAACAGAATCAATTTAGAGGCTCCGTTGTAGAAGATGCAGGTATGCACTTAAATACTTTCACTGAAATATATGATATAATGTGCATTAAAGATGTTGACCCCGATGAGGTCAAGTTGCGCTATTTCCTTTCTCTCTTAGAGGAAGAGCAAAAAATGGTTGTTATCTTTGCCTAAAAATACTATTGCATCATGGGTTGAATGTACTTCTTTATTTATGACTAAATTCTTTCTACCTGCAAAGACTATGCAACTCAGATCTAATATTACTGGTTTAGATAGGAAGAGCATGAGCCACTAGCGCTTGCATGGGAGAGAATGAAAGAATGCATGAGAAACTGTCCCAGCCATGGAATGGAAGATTGGTTAATTCTCCATTTATTTTACAATGCTCTTAACCCTGTTTCTAAGTCTATGCTAGATACTGCAGCTAGAGGAACATTTATGGGTAAAACAAATTACCGAAGCAAAGCAGCTGCTAGACAATATGCAAGACAACCATGCTCAATGTCATGCGGAAAGGTCAAACACAAAGAGGTGAACTCCGTCACACCTCAAGAAAATGAAGAACTCAATGCTAAGTTGGATGAGCTCATATTAGCCGTTGAAGGTAAGGAAACCCTGGTAAGAGCTACTCCCGAACCAAATATTGAAGAAGTAGACTTCATAGCTCGTAATGATTATAACCCTGCTTGGAAGAAGAATTATAATCCAAACTTTCAGAAATATTACTCTAGTCCAGCAGGTAACTCTAATAATAATATGGCATCATGTAATACTAGTCTCCATGAAACTCTTAAAGCTTTTATGGACTCACAAAATGAGCAAAACAATATTCTAGTCAAAATTACGGAGAATCATAATGCTATGCTTGGTAAATTATCTAACCAAGCTTTTAGTTTGAGAAATAATTTGTAGGCCCTCCAAGAAAGAACAAGGATCATTGAGGAACAGCTAGGTAAGATAACCGAGAGTCAAACTCTCATTCTAGCTAAATGTGCACGTAAAGCTGAGCCTTGATGCACCTAGTTGATGTAGGTGCACTTCGTTGGTGAACCCCAAGAGCAAGGTGTGATGAGCACAGCAGCAAGTCTTCCCTCAGTAGAGACCGAGGTTATCGAACCAGAAGGAGGAAGGAAACGTCTCAAAGGTGTTGCAAGCAACGTGGAAACCTGCACAACACAAACTCAAGACTTTGTCCCAACGAACAGTGAGGTTGTCAAGCTCACCGGTTTGTTGTAACAAAGGATTAAACGTATGGTGTGGAGAGTAATGGTTTGCAGCAAGTAAACATGTAACCGTGGAAGATGTATCAATGGTAAATATTGGATCGGGGTCCATAGTTCACTAGAGGTGCTCTCCTTAGATAACCAACATGGCATGAAGGGTAAACAAATTACAGTAGGGCAATTGCCAGTAACTGAGCAAGACATAACAATGCAATTACTAGTCAGAAAGATCCTATGAGATTCGATTGGGCAATACAACAAGATACATAGACCGCCATCTAACTGCATCTATGACTAGAAGTCCACCTTCAAGTTATCATCTGAACCCCCTCCAGCATTAAGTTGCAAGCAACAGACAACTGCTTTAAGCAAAGAGTGTAAGGTAAACAGTCCACATGTTCCATGAACAAGAGACCGTTGTTTTCTCCCTATTGGCAACAGCACATCTACAACCGAATAGATTATTGTCACTTACCTTGGAAACTAGAGGCATGAACCCACTATTGAGCATAAATACCCCCTCTTGGAGTCACTAGCAACTACTTGGCCAAGATAGCTACTAACAACGGAGAGCATGCAAGATCACAAACAACACAGACATGATAGAATCATAAAGACAAAACCATTAATCAAACCAACATAATAATCTCAATATCCATCGGATCCCCGCAAACACAACATGCATGATTACAAATAGATTAGATCTTGATCATGAACGGAGCTCACAAGATCTATACATGAAAGCACAAAGGAGGAGATACAACCATCTAGCTACTACCTGGACCCATAGTCCAAGGTGGAACTACTCACGCATTATACCGGAGAGAAGGCCTCCCGGATGATCTCCCCTCCGGCAGGGTGCCGAGAAGAACTTCAAATCCCCCCGATATAGGGACGATGGTGGCGGCGGCTACAGATGGTTTCGTGGATATTTGATCGGGTACTCAGGGTTTCTGCATCGGGGGCTTCTTATAGGCGAAGGGGGATACCGAGGAGACGGCCAGGGGCTGCAAACCCTAGCCAGGCACGGGGCTGGGCCCACCCGCGCCTGGGGTGGGTCTGGCCCCCCTGGCTGGCCCCTCCGGCTCTCCTCTGGACTTATTGTTCCCCACGGAAAGTAATTGAATTTGACGTTTGTCCCGTCCAATTCCGAGAATATTTCTTTACTAACTTTTCTGAAACCAAAAACAGCAGAAGACATGCATCTGGCTATGTTGCAACTTGTTTAGTAGGTTAGTATCAGAAAACATGTAAAAAGCACCTCAAAGTGTGGACAAGTAAAGCAAAGTAGATACTAAACAAGTATGGAACATCAAAAATTATAGATACGTTTCCGACGTATCAACATCCCCAAGCGTAACTCCTGCTCATCCTCGAGTAGGTAAGTGATAAACAGAATAATTTTTTAGGTGACATGCACTCTCACAATAAAGATCCAACCATTTGCAAGCATTTAAAGCTGGGATCAAAGAACTCTAAACATGTGCATGAAAGATGGAGTTCTAACAATAGGACATAATAACTATGCATGCAACATGGCAAGCTACAAACAAAGATCATGAATAACATGCATTGAAAAATGTTTGTTTGTTTCACATGCAGAAAACATAGCATAGTGGCAATCAGCTTCTCCCTCATAGAGTAGCAATATAGATGCATAGGACACCTGTAAAGTTCACAAGGGTGACTAGAAACAAGTAGCACAAGAACAAGTAATAATACAATATGCATCAATTAATAAGCTTTGGAACACTGCACACAGAATGACAACTATGCTCTCTTAATGGTGCCTAAAGGTAGAAGGTGGAGACTCAATAATGGTGGAAGAAAGGCCTTTTTATAAAGGAAGCAGAGATTACAAGTTTCAAAAAGATCTTCCAAAAATTATGGTACTTATTAGCTTTTAGCCCTCATTGCCCCTATCATAAGCATCTTGAAGTGGTTAAGGTTAAAGTGGCAAAGCTGGAGTATATGCTTGACGAAGTATAAGTTGCCAATATCAAGTCCCTTGAATACGAGGGCCACACCTCATGCACACTCAACTTTGGGTCCAGGTAAGTTCTTGTCACTGTAAGTGTTTGCATACCATTGAGAACCGCCAACGGGGTACCCCTTGCACATGGTATAGGAGCTTTCCCATAACCAAAATGACAAGGCAAGCAGACAATGAGCATCTCAGCAATCTTTTTATTTACCATATGCATAGCTTTTTTATTGAGGATGCTTCATAGATAGCTCATTATAGTGATGCTGCAAGTTTCCACCATGATTAGGCATGGCTTAGGCTAGCGTCCCAGGCGTTTCTCTAACACCAAGATACAAACTCCATGGACTTACAAGTTCCCTCTTTATTTCACACCGGTGACATCCATAGACAAAAGAACATGATATCAACTGAGTACAGAGTACAAGTGCAATGTTGAAAACGTTCCTCGTGACAACACGGTTCTGCTAATTCCAACTTATAAGTGCAAGCATATACAACAAAGTTGTCACAATGGTTCAAGTTTATTATGGGCAAATAATAAAGTGTGCCATCAAGTTCGTGATGGCTTTAATCACTAAGTTTTCACATAATAAAATAGTTTTTAATTGGAAGATAGTTGAAAACAAGAATATACTTGGAATGGTGTAACACACCATGCATAGGAGTTTATAGTGGAAACTTTGTAATAACTTGGTTTCTTGGGGGTTGGAAGCATGCGTAGAACTTAATCATACAAGTGGAGGTTAGCAAAAGACTAGGAGCAACCAACTAAGAGAGCAATAATGGCCATAATCATGCAGTGCAACAAAGCATACTAATCAAAGCAAAGAGTGGTACTACAAGTCAACCCAACTAAATGATCATAGAGGCTAATGGTGACTTGTGAGAGTCATAACATGGTGTAAGCATGTGCCAAGTCAACCCAAGCAAAGCATCAAAGGAGAATACCACAATACTATGCTTTTGCATGCTAAAACAACGCATAATTTCTTCAAGGCACGCTAAGCAATCCCAATTGTTTGGAACAAGACATGCTACAACAATAATCACTAATCATAATGCTAAAACAACACCTAGCATGTCATGCTAAAGTCTAAGTCACAGTCAATGCAAGCTCCTCTTGCACTTCAAGCAAGAACTTACTACTCCTTTCCAACACCAAGCAAACTTATTTGAAAAACAACACAGCGAGAACGGGGGTCCAAACTACTTTATTCAAGCAAACTAAACAAACCAAACGAAAACTAATACGCTCGAAGAACAACACAACTGTTCATGAAACAATAAAAAAAGAAGTGTCTAGATAGACCTAAGCTTTTTATTGATGAAGAAGGGGATGCCTTGGGCATCCCAAGCTTTGACGCTTGTACCTCTTGGATATTTCTTGGGGTGACACCATGGTGGAATCCCCAAGCTTAAGATTTTGTCCATTCTTCATCTCATTGCATCATTCTCTCTTTACACCTGAAATTTTTTCCTTCATACAAAACTTCACACAATCTTCATTAGCAACATTAGTGTATTCAAAAGATATTAGACCCCTGGCAAAGCTTTGGAACAGCAAGTCTTTTCATTAAAAACACAAGCTACTGTAGTAACTCCTTAAAAAAGCTCAATTCACCTAAAGAGAACTCAAAAAGGAATCAATAAGAAGCAAATGCAAATAATGGTAGAAATCTGTCAAAACAGACCATCAGGTAGAAACCGATTTTTTCGAACATCTTATGTTGCTCAAATCAAAAAGTGTTGAACTAAAGAAAGTTATCTAACATAATGGTGGATGTATTCGTAAATTTTGAGCTCAATCCGAGTTACAGAGCCTCCTCACGATTTGTTTTGGTGGAGGACAGAAATCTGTTTCGGGACATCAACTCCCCAAATCTTACTTCCCTCTCATTAGGCGTCATTCTTGGCACAAAAAGCAAACAAAAAGGATAAGGAGAGTTCATAACTTAATTAATAACTTCCAAGACTCAAGGAAACTCTTGGGTTATCTCCCAACAAGTACTTTTCTTTAACGCCTTTAAGTTAGGCACAAGAAGCAAGAAGAATCAAGTATTTTCAAATGAAGAAGCATTAACATCAAATCTTGCTTTCAAAGGGGGAGCGAAGAGCAACTTATCTCTTCTCATTGGGAAGTGTTCAATACCTTTATTGAATGGAAAATGATATTTAATTGTGCCTTCTTTCATATCAATGATGGCAACAACTGTTCTAAGAAAAGGTCTTCCCAAAGTAATAGGACAAGAAGCATTATATTCAACATCCAAAATATAGAAATCCACAGGGACATAAGCATTGCTAACCATAATTAGAACATCATTGATACTCCCCATGAGTTTCTTCTTAGCATTATCACTGAGTGGGACATCCAAATAACAATCTTCTAATGGTGGCAAATCAAGCATTTCATAAATCTTCCTAGGCATAATAGAGAACTAGAACCAAGATCACATGAAGCTTTGAGATCAAAGTCATTCACTTGCATATTAATAATGGGTTCCCAACTATCTTCTACTTTCCTAGGAATAGAAGCTTTGTGTTTTAGTTTCTCTTCCTTAATTTTCACAAGAGCATCTGTAATATGTTTAGTGAAAGCAACATGCATATCACTAGCATCAGGACTTCTAGCAAGCTTTTGCAAGAACATAATCACTTCAGAAATATTTCAAGCATCAATATCAAAGTCAAATTTGGCATCACTAGTAGTAGGCTCAACAGGCTTAGGCATAGTAGGAGTAGGAATAGGGACTACTGGTGTTTTAGTGGTGATGGTGCACACACTATTGTTTCTATCAATTTCAGCTTCCCTTTCCCACTTAGCATGGAGTTGAGCTAGAAGCCTAACATTTTCATCAATAGTAACTTGTATGGCATGAGCAGTAGCAAAGGTGTTTTCCATAGTTTCAGGTTTAGCAGCCATTTTATTAATCAAGGAAGACTGAGCTTCAGATAAAGAGGATATATTTTTCTCAATAGTTAAAAGTTTTTCCTCTATAGTCTTATTGAAAGTGTTTTGTTTACTAATAAAGTCCTTGAGCATAACTTCAAGTTTAGAGGGGGCACTTTTAGCATTATTGTAAGAACTTCCAGAGGAATTGCCATTATTGGGAGGATAAGGCCTATAATTGTTGTTGCTACCAAAATTACTCCTATAGGCATTGTTGTTGAAATTGTTGTTTCTAATGAAGTTCACATAAACTTGCTATTCTTGAGCAACCAAAGAGGCTAAGGGAGCACTATTAGGATCTATAGGAGCTTTCCCATTAACAAGCATAGCCATAATAACATCAATATTTTCACTCAAAGAGGGAGTTTCCTCCATAGAATTTACCTTCTTACCATGTGGAGCTCTTTCAACATGCCATTCAGAGTAGTTAACCATCATATTATCAAGGAGCCTTGTTGCAACACCCAAAGTGAGCCCCATAAAAGTACCTCCAGTAGCTGAATCCAACAGGTTTCTTGAGGAGAAGTTCGAACCTGCATAAAAATTCTGGATAATCATCCAAGCAGTGAGTCCATGAGTAGGGCAATTCTTAACCAAAGATTTCATTCTTTCTCAAGCTGGAGCAACATTTTCACTATCAAGTTGTTTAAATTTCATAATGTCACTTCACATAGAAATAATCTTAGCAGGAGGATAGTACTTTCCAATAAAAGCATCTTTGCACTTAGTCCAAGAATCAATACTATTTTTAGGCAAAGAAAGCAACCATTCTTTAGCTTTTCCTCTCAAGGATAAAGGAAAAAGCTTGAGCTTAATAATATCTCCATCTACATCTTTATACTTTTGCATCTCACAAAGTTCAACAAAGCTATTGAGATGAGCAGCAGGATCATCAGAACCAACACCAGAAAATTGCTCTCTCATCACAAGATTCAACAAAGCAGGCTTAATTTCATAAAAGGTAGCATCAGGAGCAGGTGGAGCAATATGTGTGCTAAGGAAATCGTTGTTGTTGGTGCTAGTGAAGTCACACAACTTGGTGTTCTCAGCAGAGTTCATTTTGGCAAGGTGAGCAAGCCAAAAACAGCAGCAGCAGCTAGAGCAGGAACTAATTTTTGTGTGTTTTTGAAAGAGGCAAGCAAACCAAACTATACTAATTTTTTGGGTCTTTTGGAAAGAGGCAAACAAAACCAAGAAAAAGAAACAAAGCAAACTAAAAACAAAGTAAAGATAAAGGAAGTGAAGGACTCCCCTAGTGAAGACGTCCTTAGCCTCCCCAGCAACGGCGCCAAAAAACTTGTTGACGCGCCTAGTTGATGTAGGTGCACTTCGTTGGTGAACCCCGAGAGCAAGGTGTGATGAGCACAACAACAAGTCTTCCCTCAGTAGAGACCGAGGTTATTGAACCAGAAGGAGGAAGGAAACGTCTCAAAGGTGTTGCAAGAAACATGGAAACCAACACAATACAAACTCAAGACTTTGTCCCAACGAACGGTGAGGTTGTCAAGCTCACCAGTTTGCTATAAAAAAGGACTAAATGTATGGTGTGGAGAGTAATGGTTTGCAACAAGTAAACAGTTAATAGTGGAAGATGTATCAATGGTAAAGATTGGACCGAGGTCCATAGTTCACTAGAGGTTCTCTCCTTAGATAAACACCATGGCATGAAGGGTAAACAAATTACAGCAGGGCAATTGACAGGAACTGAGAAAGGCATAACAATGCAATTACTAGTCAGAAAGATCCTATGAGATTCGATTGGGCAATACAACAAGATACATAGACCTCCATCCAACTGCATCTATGACTAGAAGTCCACCTTCAGGTTATCATCCGAACCCCCTCCAGTATTAAGTTGCAAGCAACAGACAACTGCTTTAAGAAAAGTGTGTAAGGTAAACAGTCCACATGTTCCATGAACAAGAGACCGTTATTTTCTCCCTAGTGGCAATAACACATCTACAACCGAAGAGATTATTGTGACTTCCCTTGGAAACTAGAGGCATGAACCCACTATCGAGCATAAATACCCCCTCTTGGAGTCACTAGCAACTACTTGGCCAAGATAGCTACTAACAACGGAGAGCATGCAAGATCACAAACAACACAAACATGATAGAATCATAAAGACAAAACCATTAATCAAACCAACATAATAATCTCAATATCCATCGGATCCCCGCAAACACAACATGCATGATTACAAATAGATTAGATCTTGATCATGAACGGAGCTCACAATATCTATACGTGAAAGCACAAAGGAGGAGATGCAACCATCTAGCTACTACATGGACCCATAGTCCAAGGTGGAACTACTCACGCATCATACCGGAGAGAAGGCCTCCAGGATGATCTCCCCTCCGGCAGGGTGTCGAGAAGAACTTCAGATCCCCCCGATCTAGGGACGATGGTGGCGGCGGCTACAGACGGTTTCATGGATATTTGATCGGGTACTCAGGGTTTCTGCATCAGGGGCTTCTTATAGGCGAAGGGGAGACCGAGGAGGCGGCCAGGGGCTGCAAACCCTAGCCAGGCGCGGGGCTAGGCCCACCCGCGCCTGGGGTGGGTCTGGCCCCCCTGGCTGGCCCCTCCGACTCTCCTCTGGACTTCTTGTTCCCCACGGAAAGTAATTGACTTTGACTTTTGTCCCGTCCAATTCCGAGAATATTTCTTTACTAACTTTTCTGAAACCAAAAATAGCAGAAAATAAGCATCTGGCACTGTTGCAACTTGTTAGTAGGTTAGTAACAGAAAACATGTAAAAAGCACCTCAAAGTGTGGACAAGTAAAGGAAATTAGATACTAAACAAGCATGGAGCATCCAAATTTATAGATATGTTTCTGACGTATCAAGCCTAATCCAGTTTAAGACCTCAAGATGATAAGAATCCAAAGGGAGGAGCCCGAAGAACTTGATTATAGCAATGCTCCTTCACCAAACTACAGAGTTGAAGATCTTGTAAAAAGGATCAATGTGAAGATTCCGCTAAGTGAAGGAAATGAGGAAGTCATGTATCAACACTTCGTTAATCAGGTAGCAATAAAGGTATGTGAGCTTGAGGAAGAATATAAGAAAATTGCTGAAAAATTGCCTATTAAGCTAGATGATATATTTGAGCCCACTATTAAGATTAAAAATGTGACTAATGAAATAGCTGCACTATGTGATCTAGGTGCAAGTGTTTCAATAATTCCAAAGAGTCTTTTTAACAAGTTAAATATTGGATCCTTTGAAATCATCGAACTAAAATTACATCTAGCAGATTCTACTTATAAATAAGCAGTAGGCATTAAAGAAAATACTTTAGTATACATTAAAGGATGTCCTGCTCTTATTGATTTTGTTATTGTTGACATGCTTGAAGATGCTACTGCCCCTATTATATCATGCCATCCTTTCTTAATAACTATTAAGGCTTTAATCAATTTGCATGAAGGGAACATGAAGCTCCAATTTCCTTCATGGAATCCTTTTGTTATTCATTTCCCCAGGAAAAAGAAAGCCAAGAAAGATGATAAGGAGGCCATCACTTTGAAGGCCAATTACTTTGGAGTGGGTGTTCCACTCATATGGCCTAAGTGAACAATATCAAGGCTAAGCTATTGACCATAAAAGAGCACTGCATGGGAGGCAACCCATGTGAAATAGAGGTTTGAGTTAAGTTTTTAAGTTTTAGTTAAAGTTTTATATAGAATAAACAGTGCTAGAAAACTTCATTGAGAAAAGAGAGATTCTTCGGTACTAAAAATCCTGTTTTATATGTCATAGTTGGTCGAAATTTTAGTCTGTCATTTTTCTATCAAAACAAGGTGTTTCGCTAAGTTTTAGTCTAAAAAGTAATCCTCAAAGAAATAGAAATGTTTTGATGTGTACAGAAAGGTTAACGACCAACTATACGGGGGGACAAAAATTTCCGTCGTATAGCTCCGGCTGTATAGTTATGTTACCATCGATAATTTTTCATCCCAGGATACAAAAGGTTTTTCGACTAACTATACAATGGGAACAAAAGTTCCGGCAGTATAGTTGTCACCGTATAGTTACAGCCGCCAGAAAGAAACCCTAAAATTTTGCCATCAGCCCAACTATATGGCGGGAACAAAGTGTTCCGGCCGTATAGTTGCCGCCGTATAGTTGTGTCCGACCACTTAAACGCACGGGGAGGTACCCAAAACATCAAAACATCAATCCTTTTTATATCTTCTACCTCCAAACTCTCTCAAAACCTCAAGGGATCTTCACCCCTACTCAATTTCGTTCGAATTCCTCACACACAAGTGATCTGCGGTATGTTTCTCCTCTGATCCTCCAATTACTTTTCGCAAATTCATCTCTGATCTATTTTCATTATCAATCTAGGGTGAGACTTATTTTGAACTATTTGCCATGATTATCTTGCCTAGATTATTATGTTGAGGATATTATTTAGTGTGCTATGACTATTACTGTTGGATCAAAAAGTTTTATATTTGTCTCTCTTATTTATTTTTATAAGATGAACACGAGGAGCCAGACACGTGCTCTCGCCGTAGCTAGTTCTTCTTGGGCTGCAGCTCAGGAACGCATGGGGATTCGATTCGAGAATGAATCCCACCGTGATCGTTTCGACAAGATAAAAAACTGAGAAGTCAAGGCAACCAAGTGGGCTTGCCCCGTCATTTTGAACCAACTCGGTATATTTAATGACTTTAATTTACTTTGCAATATAATTGGCCTGCAAACCTTTGTATTTCATGATGCACCAACCTATCGCCGGTTAACCATTGAATTTCTTAGCTCTTTGAATAGCATTGTTAAGACATGCCATGGGGAGGATAGAATTTCTTTTTGACTCATGAACAATAATTATTCTCTATCACATGATGAATGGTGAAATTGTTTTGGTTTATCCAACAATGATCCTAATGCTCTGCGCACAGATTTTAATGACATGGAACCTTCCCCTGAATACTGTTATAATAGAATTAGTTTTACTTCTAGAGTCAGTAAAGGGAAGAATATTCAACATCTTGTTATTCGCCATTTGTTCTATGTTATTGCTAACACCTTGCAGACATGCAATGAGTTTACAAGACTCAATGAGGAGGACATCTTAGTCCTTGCAAAAGCTTCTCTCAACTTTGACAACTTGTCACTTCACTTGGGCGCAATACTTGTGCGCTACTTGCAGTACCAATCCCACCAAAGCCAAGTACCAATCACTTGTGGAGGCATCATCACTATGCTTTCCAATGCATTGGGCATCGACCTAGGTGAGTTACAGCCGGTGCTAGGTGAGCGACGTGTTGGTTTATCTACTTTGAGGGCTTGTGGAATGCTCATTAGGAGAGGTGGTGTTTATTATCTGCATATTGCTGGAGCTGGGCGTATCTACCCTACTCCTTTTCCCAATGGTCTTTTCTCTATCGAGGAAGGACGTGTGCATTATGACTTGCAAGTTGAGCAACACCAACACAAGGAGGAGATTCCAAAGGAGGATGAGGACCAATAGGAGGAGCAAGAATCCTGATGCTGCTCGGTTGACTGTAGAGCCTCGTTGAGAAACCCCAAGAGCAAGGTGTGATGAGCACATCAGAACGTTTTCCCTCAGTTATGAAACCAAGGTTAACGAACCAGTAGGAGTAAGGAAACAACTCCAAGGTGTTGCTAACAACTTGGAACCTGCACAACACAAAATCCAAACCTTGCCCCAACTTACAGTGAGGTTGTCAATCTCACCGGTTTGCTGACAACAAAGGATTAAACATACATTGTGGAAGATAATAGTTGCTTGTAGAAAGTAAATGGTAACGGAAGATGATGTATCAATGATAAAGATTGGACTAGGGTTCATAGTTCACTAGAGGTGTTCTCCTTAAGATAAATAGCATGTTGGGTGAACAAATTACATCTAGGCAATTGACAGATCGAGAAAGCATAACAATGCATATACCAGACATCTTGTCTCCTACGAGATTTGATTGGACATTACAACATAATACATAAACCGTAATCCAACTGCATTTATGACTAATAATCCACCTTCAGGTTATCATCCGAACCCCTTCCAGTATTAAGTTGTGTAGAGGTCCCAACCTTTAATAAGGTAGAGATCCCTGTGTTTACAATGCTAGTCCCTGGATCAATAGCTAGCATCCACAGTTAAGATGTAATATCAATAAACAAAGGTCATAATACAACTTTATCACCAGGAATAAAATAATTTATTACATCTTACATAGCTCAATTGGCTATCTCATTACAATGCAGCAGAATATAACAATAGCATGGGGTCCTTCATCTTCAAAGTGCCACAAGCAGTCTTGTTGGTTGTAGACTTGTAATCCTAATCAACATAACTCACTAACATCAATCAAACCTGCAACATAATAAGTTACAGCCACAAGGGTCAATACATTTGAATTGTATTGGCAAGTGATACTATGGTAGTATAGTGGAGTCTATCATCTATATGCATTTGGCTAAGTGGAGATTAGGCTTGCTTTGCTCAAAACAGATTTTCCTTATCTTTTAAAAACACTAAGTTTTTGTTTGTCAAAATCACCCAAGGCATATCCCAATAGAAATTGGTGATCCTTCAACCCTTGTTCAACCACAAGATTTTAACTTAGAAATTGGGATGAGGAGATTCTTGATAGCTTCCATGTCTTGATGCTCAAATTGTCCTTTACCAGGGACATGGCTAAGTACTTAGATTTTACACTCTGCATAGGTGGTGCACTTTCCCCACAAGACTTGGTTTCACCAAGACAAGATCTTTTAGAAGCCTCCCCTTAGACCAAAATGGACGCGTTCCAACCTATCATTCCCCTACCACCAACTGTCCATTTGGCTAAGTTATTGCAACCTATATGATCCAGGCAGAGCCCATAATGCCAAGTGGCTGCACTTGAAGCTTATCAACATTTGACATCTCAAATCTCTTTGTTCCTGGGTGGCCATCCACAAGTGAGATACACAAGTTAAACCATAGAAATGGGCCTTGTGTAACCACTCAACACAAACCATTCCTTCCATTCCACCCAGGTGATTCATTCACTTAGTTGTTTTATTAAACAAAACACAAGTCCTTGACTTAGAAATATTCCATAGTATGAATATAATCCACCCTTGTTTTCTACTAGATAAGCTAAGCATGATAGTAGTAGGAATCTTAACTTAGGAAATTTCCACTAAGGTTTCATGTAAGGTTCCCAACCTTTAATAAGGTAGAGATCCCTGTGTTTACAATGCTAGTCCCTGGATCAATAGCTAGCATCCACAGTTAAGATGTAATATCAAGAAACAAAGGTCATAATACAACTTTATAACCAGGAATAAAATAATTTATTACATCTTACATAGCTCATTTGGCTATCTCATTACAATGCAGCAGAATATAGCAATAGCATGGGGTCCTTCATCTTCAAAGTGCCACAGGCATACATGTTGGTTGTAGACTTGTAATCCTAACCATTAAACTTCACTAATATCAAACAAACCTGCAACATAACAAGTTACAGCCACAAGGGTCAATACATTTGAATTGTATTGGCAAGTGATACTACGGTAGTATAGTGGAGTCTACCATCTATATGCATTTGGCTAAGTGGATCTTAGGCTTGCTTTGCTCAAAATAGATTTTTCCTTATCATTTGAAAACACTAAGTTTTTGCTTGACAAAATCTTTCCCAAGGCATCTCCCAATAGAAATTGGTGATCCTTCAACCCTTGTTCAACCACAAGATTTTAACTTAGAAATTGGGATGATGAGATTCTTGATAGCTTCCATGTCTTGATGCTCAAATTGTCCTTTTCCAGGGACATGGCTAAGTACTTAGATTTTTTACACTCTGCAGAGGTGGTGCACTTTTCCCACAAGACTTGGTTTCACCAAGACAAGATCTTTCAGAAGCCTTCCCTTAGACCAGAATGGACGCGTTCCAACCTATCAATCCCCTACCACCAACTGTCCATTTGTCTAAGTTATTGCAACCTATATGATCCAGGCAGAGCCCATAATGCCAAGTGGTTGCACTTGAAGCTTCTCAACATTTGACATCTCAAATCTCTTTGTTCCTGGGTGGCCATCCAGAAGTGAGACACCAAGTTTTCCCCAGCATGCTGGACTTGGTGATGCCCAAGTTTTCCCCAGCATACTGGACTTGCATGACCACTCAACACAAACCATTCCTTCCATTCCACCCAGGTGATTCATTCACTTAGTTGTTTTATTAAACAAAACACAAGTCCTCAGACTTAGAAATTTTCCATAGCATGAATATATATTCCACCCTTGTTTTCTAATAGCTAAGCTAAGCATGATAGTAGTAGGAATCTTATCTTAGGAAATTTCTACTAAGGTTTCATCTACTAGGATTTCCCATGGCATAGTTTACACTTAGCAAAATTCCATGCAAGTCCTACTTAGAAATATCACTAATGCATAGTGAAATTAATGGGACAAAAGTATGAAGCATCACTTTCCTTTTTGGTAGATAGTATGAGTGCACTCCTTGTCCTTGCAATGTTCATACACTTCAAATCACTACAATTCAATCAAGCAAGGGCACAATTTCAATCTACCATTCAAGCAACATCACATAAAATGATAAAAACAAAGCAATGCATGCAAGCATGCTAAAGATTCTTTTATTTGTAAAAGTGGTTTCTAATGGTTCATAAACATTTGAAAACACCTAATGGTCATTTTATAAAGTGGCAAAATCATTTGCATAAGATTTTTACTTCATAAACCATTTTTAAACTAAGTCATTATTTTATGTGGTGAGGAAATGCTTTTAATAAGGCAACATTCTATAGGTTTCACAAAATATGTTTTCAAACCATAAAACCTTGTGTTTAGGGTCAGAGAGTTTATTTCCAAAACATATCTCAAAGGTTTTCCTCCAAAATCATTTTTAACAATTAAAACATATTTTTATTTGACTAGAAATGGTTTAAATCAAAGACTTATTCTTTTGCTTCACCAAATACATTTTTGAAACCACAATTTGTTTCCTATGGTCAGTAGGTTCAAACACACCATTTGCCAAAGATTTTATCCTCAAAATCATTTTGGAATAAATTTTATATCCTAAACATGCATACACAAGTTTCTGTAAAAACAAACAATCTAACAGAAGCTTTTTACTAAACAAAGTGCATGGTTGGCTAGGGCTTGTCTTGCTTAATCCATTGATATAAAATTTGCAAAATTTGGATGTGTGGTTTGAAAGTTATGGATTTTACAAAATTGAATCACAAATAGATCAAATCTTGTTTTTAAATCAGACTCTATGACACGCGGCGTGTTTTAATTCGTCGGTACCGCTTCGGCCGGATCGCGCTCTCAGGTGCGTTGGATCTAAACAGATTGTGCGGCTCAGATTGCTACTTACCCCTTCGTTTAGTTTCTATCCTAATCGTCAGATCAAAATCCTACCGTCCTAACTGCTTTGACCATTACTCAGCGGTGCTGGCGGCGGCGACTGGCGGCGCTGGCTCTGGCTACGGCGGGGTTGGTGATAGAGGAAGCGAGGGAGGAAGGGTATTGGCTCACCGAGATTGTCGTGGCGTGGGGAAGCTGTTGGAATTATGCCCTAGAGGCAATAATAAAGATGTTATTATTATAATTCTTGTTCATGATAATGTTTATATTCCATGCTAGAATTGTATTAAGCGGAAACTTTAATACTTGTGTGGTTTCTGAACAACACCGTGTCCCTAGTACGCCTCTATGGACTAGCTCATTGATTAATGATGGTTAAGGTTTCCTGACCATGGACATGAGTTGTCGATTAATAATGAGATCATGTCATTGGGAGAATGATGTGATGGACAGACCCAAACTAAGCGAAGCAATTAGATCGTGTCATAGTTTTCATCTTTGCGAAGCTTTTCTTATGTCAAATATTGTATTCCTTAGACCATGAGATAATACAACTCCCTGGTATCGAAAGAAAGCTTTAAGGTCATCAAACGTCATCCTATGAGAGGGTGATCATAAAGGTGTCTCTTAGGTGATCGGAAAGTACCTGTTGGGTTGTATGTATCGAGATGGGATTTGTCCCTCCCAAGTCGGAGAGATATACTTCGGGCCCACTCGGTAATCGATATCAACACCGCTTGCAAGCATGTGGTTAAGGAGTTAATCACAAAGTGATATCGGATTACGGAACGAGTAAAGTACTTGCTGTGAACGTGATTGAACTAGGTATGACGGTACCGACGATCAAATCTCGGGCAAGTAAAATATCGCGAGACGAAGGGAATATATATATGTGATTGATTGAATCCTGGCATCGTGGTTCATCCGATATGATCATCGATGAATGTGTGGGAGTCAATATGGGTTTCCAGACCCCGCTGTTGATTATTGATAGAAGATCATGTCTGCATATTCTCGAACCAGAAGGGTCACACACTTAACGTGTCTCGACGCTAAGATAGATTGGATAATTGGTTTATGGGTTTTTGTTAGGAGTCTCGGATGGGATCCGAGACATCACGAGAGGTTCCAGAGTGGTCCGGAGAATAAGATTCATATAAGGCAGTGCAGTTTTTGGAGTTCGGAATTGTTCCGGGTTAATCGGTATTGTACCGGAAGCTTCTAGAACCTTCCGTAAGGGGACCAACGTGGCCCCACCTTCCGGGAGGGGGCATGGGCCTATGAGGGAGTGCCCTGGCCGCATTGGGCCAGGGGCACAAGGCCCCATAGGGCCCAGCCGGCCAACAAAGGGATAAACCTTAATTGGACCTTCTAGAAGGGGGGGGGTTCCTTGCCCCCCACTCCTCCCTCCTTTGGCCGCCAGCCTAGGGCTTGGGGGAGGGGTTAGGGCAGGCGCCCACCCCTCTATATATAGAGGGCTGGGGCGCACCACCCCCCACACCTTCCCCTCAAGCCTAGTCGCCCTGCTGCCCTCCTCTCTCTCTCTCTCCCTCTCGACTGTGTGTAGGCGAAGCCCTGCTGCAGAAACTCTCCACCAATTGCACCGCGCCGTCGCGTTGTAGATCCAACCCATCTCTCCACCATACTTGCTGGACCAAGGAAGGAGGAGACGTCGAGGTGCTGCACGTGTGCATCTCACGGAGGCATCGCCACTTGTGGTGCTAGATCGGATCGGATCGCGAGGAGGAGAAGCGAGTACGACTACATCACCCACGTTCCGACGAACGTTCCGCTGTGCGAATCTTCAAGGGTATGAAGATCTAATCCAATCTCTCTCGTTGTTTGCATCTCCTAGATTAGATCTTGGCTTCCCTCTGTTCGCATCCGTAGAAAATTTTGATTTACTATGCCGCGAACCCTTCAGTGGTATCAGAGCTAGATCTATGCGTAGATGTGTTTCACGAGTAGAACGCAACATGGTTGTTGCGGGCGTTGATGTTTTCTGTTGCAAGCCTCTTGTTTGTGTTCTTCTTATGACGCGGGATAGTGAGATTGAAGTGGTCCAGGCCAACCTTACGCGACGTCGTTCGCGAGACCGGCTCCGCACTTGACGTGTGGCTTGTTCCACACATGCGGCTGGTGGATGCCAGTTTCTCTCACTATAGTTGTCATGGGATTTACACCGGAGTTTGGCAACCATAATATCACCGTTGTGGCTTTCCGTAGGTAAGAATCGTTCTTAGCATCTACTCCCATAAGCCACGTAAAACATGCAACAACAAAGTAGAGGCGTCTAACTTGTTTTTGCAGGGAGTGTTTTCTGTGATATGGTATGGCCCAAGATGTGATGTGTATATTGTATGCGATGATCATGTTTTGTAATGTTTCACGACTTGCATGTCGATGAGTACACAACTGGCAGGAGCCATATGGTTGTCTTTATAATTGTGTATGACCTGTGTGTCAACTTCTTATACGCCATGTAATAGTTTCACTTTATCGCTAAGTAGTTAGCAATAGTTGTAGTTGCTATTCGTGGTGGAGGCAATCATGGTGGAGTGATGGAGATCATGCCGGCACGCACAAGATGGAGATCATTGCGCGAAGATTGGCTATACCATGTCACATAAAGTTATATGCATGTGATGTTTATCCTTTTATGTATCTTATTATGCTTAGATCGCAACGGTAGCATTATAAGATGATTCCTCACTTAAAGATCAAGATAAAACTGTGTTCTCCCCAAGTATGCACTGTTGCGAAAGTTCGTCGTGTCCAAGCATCACGTGATGATCGGGTGTTATAGACTCTACGTTCACATACAACGGGTGCAAGACAGTTTTGCACACGCGGAAATACTTGGGTCTAACTTGACGATCCTAGCATGTACAGACATGGCCTCGGAACACATGAATCGAAAGGTTAAGCATGAGTCATATGAATGATATGATCGACACTTCGTTGTCCACCATTGAAACCACATCTCTTCTCGTGAAGATCGGATTAGGTGTGGTGAATTTGGATCGTGTTCACTAAACAACTTGAGGGATGTTGAATTTAGTGGGAGTTCATCTAGTAATTTGATTAAAAGTTGAACTAGTTATCATGAACATAGTCTAATTTGTACTTGAAAATATTGTAGATCAAATGGCTAAGTCCAACTTCAACTTCAACTTTTTGCTGAGAAGGAAAAGCTTAAAAACAATGGATCTAACTTCACCAACTGGTTCCGCAATCTGAGAATCATTCTCTCTGGCGGTCAAAAGGACTATGTTCTTGAGAATGCGTTAGGTGACGCCCCTGCTGCTACTGCGCCGGCTGATGAGAAAGTTGTCTATCAGTCGCGCAAAGATGATTATGGTGTGATTAAGAGCACCATGTTGTTTGCTATGGAATCGGACCTTCAAAATCGTTTTGAAGACTATCCCGGGCCCTTTGAGATTCTCGAGGAGCTGAAAACCATGTTTCAGACTCAGGCCCGTTCTGAGAGATATGAGATCTCTGAGAAGTTCTTTAACTGCAAGATGGAGGAAGGGAGTTCTGTTAGTGAGCACGCCATTAAGATGTCGGGCTACACTCAACGCCTTGAGCAACTGGACTACAAGATTCTAGAGGAGCTCAAGATTGACAGGGTTCTGCAATCACTCCCTCCCAGCTACAAAAGTTTTGTAGTGACTCGCAATCAGATTGGTTCCACTGATACGATCACCGAGCTCTTCGCAAAGCTGAAGGCTGCGAAGGTGGACATCAAAAAGGATAATCATGTGTTGATGGTCAACAAGCCCCCCACCTTCAAGAAAGGTAAGGGTGCAAAGAAGCCCTTCAAGAAAGGCGGCGGCAAGCGCGTTGCTCCTGCTGAGAAGAAGCTCAGGTCTGGTCCTAAGCCGGATACTGAGTGCTTCTATTGCAAGGACAAGGGTCACTGGAAGCGCAACTGTCCGAAGTACTTAGCGGACAAGAAGGCTGGCACCATCAAAGGTATATTTGATATACATGTAATTGATGTTTTCCTTACTAGCCCTCGTTGTAGTGCCTGGGTATTTGATACTGGTTCAGTTGCTAATATTTGTAACTCGAAACAGGAGCTACGGAATAGACGGCGGCTTGCGAGGGATGAGGTGACGATGCGCGTTGGCAACGGATCAAGAGTTGATGTGATGGCCGTCGGCACGCTCTCCTTAGTTTTACCTTCGGGATTAGTTTTAAACCTCAATAAATGTTATTATGTGCCTACGTTGAGCATGAACATTATTTCTGGATCTTGTTTATTGCAAGACGGTTATTCATTTAAATCGGAGAATAATGGTTGTTCTATTTATATGAGTAACATCTTTTATGGTCATGCACCTACTGTGAATGGTTTATTTCTTCTAAATCTCGAAAGGGATGAAACACACATCCATAACATTGAGGCTAAGAGATGCAAAGTATAAAGTGATAATACTACTTATTTGTGGCACTGTCGTCTAGGTCATATTGGTGTAAAGCGCATGAAGAAACTCCATTCTGATGGACTTTTGGAGTCTCTTGATTTTGAATCATTTGACACATGCGAACCATGCCTCATGGGCAAGATGATCAAAACCCCGTTCTCCGGTATGATGGAGCGAGCAACGGACTTGTTGGAAATCATACATACCGATGTATGCGGACCGATGAGTGTTTTGACGCGCGGTGGATATCGCTATTTTCTCACTTTTACCGATGACTTAAGTAGATATGGGTATATCTATTTAATGAAACATAATTCTGAAACATTTGAAAAGTTCAAAGAATTTCAGAATGAAGTGGAGAACCATCATAACAGAAAGATTAAGTTTCTACTATCCGATCATGGAGGTGAATATTTGAGTTATGATTTTCTCACGCATCTTAAAGCAAGCGGAATCGTTTCGCAACTCACGCCACCCGGAACACCACAGTGCAATGGTGTGTCTGAACGCCAGAATCGAACCTTATTAGATATGGTCCGATCAATGATGTCTCTTACTGATTTGCCATTATCATTTTGGGGTTATGCATTAGAAACTGCTGCATTCACTTTAAATAGGGCACCATCTAAATCCGTTGAGACGACACCGTATGAACTATGGTTTGGTGCTAAACCTAAGTTGTCATTTCTCAAAGTTTGGGGATGTGAAGCTTACGTCAAGAAGTTGATGCCGGACAAGCTCGAACCCAAAGCGGAGAAATGTGTCTTCATAGGATACCCTAAGGAAACTATTGGGTATACCTTCTATCACAGAACCGAAGGCAAAGTGTTTGTCGCAAAGAACGGTTCCTTTCTTGAGAAGGAGTTTCTCTCGAAAGAAGTGAGTGGGAGGAAAGTAGAGCTAGACGAGGTTATTGAACCTTCTCTTGAATTGGAGAGTAGCGCAGCACCTGAAATTGTTCCAGTGTCGCCTGCACCAACGATAGAGGAAGCTAATGACAAGGATCATGAAGCTTCGGACGATGCTGCTACTGAACGTCGCAGGTCGACAAGGTCGCGTGCCCCTCCTGAGTGGTACGGCAACCCTGTCTTGACTGTCTTGTTGGTAGAAGACAGTGAACCTACGAACTATGAGGAAGCGACGATGAGCCCAGACTCTGAGAAATGGCTAGAAGCCATGAAATCCGAATTGGGATCCATGAGCGAAAACCAATTATGGACTTTGGTGGACCCTCCTAGCGACCGAAAGGCCGTTGAGTGCAAATGGATTTTCAAGAATAAAACGGACGCGGATGGTAATGTTACCGTCTATAAAGCACGGCTTGTCGCGAAAGGTTTTCGACAAGTTCAAGGTGTTGACTACGATGAGACTTTCTCTCCCGTGGCGATGTTTAAGTCCATTCGGATTTTATTAGCAATTGCTGCGTTTCATGATTATGAAATATGGCAGATGGATGTCAAGACTGCGTTCCTCAATGGCGACATTGATGAAGAGTTGTATATGATGCAACCCGAAGGTTTTGTCGATCCTAAGGATGCTGATAAAGTATGCAAACTTCAGCGTTCCATTTATGGACTGAAGCAAGCATCTCGGAGTTGGAACCTTCATTTTGATCAAGTGATCAAGAGCTTTGGATTTGTTCCAAATTGCTACGAAGCTTCTATCTACAAGAAAGTGAGTGGGAGCTCGGTGACATTTCATGTACTATATGTGGATGACATATTGATTATTGGAAATGACATTAACATGCTTAACGATGTGAAGAGTTATTTGAACAAGTGTTTTTCAATGAAAGACCTAGGTGAAGCTGCTTATATATTGGGCATCAAAATCTATAGAGATAGACAAAGACGCCTGATAGCTTTAAGCCAGAGTACATACCTAGACAAAGTTCTGACAAGGTTCAGAATGGATAAGGCAAAGAAAGGTTCAGTGCCTATGTTGTCAGGTAAGATATTGAGCAAGGCTCAGTGTCCAGCTACGGTAAATGGTAGGGAAGCTATGAGCAAAGTGCCTTATGCCTCGACCATAGGTTCTATCATGTATGCCATGCTGTGTACTAGACCGGATGTGTCCAATGCTCTTAGTTTGACGAGCAGATATCAAAGTGATCCAGGAGTGGAACACTAGACAGCCGTGAAGAACATCCTAAAGTACCTAAATAGGACTAAAGAAATGTTCTTAGTCTATGGGGGTGAAGAACAGCTCGTCGTAAAAGGTTACGTCGACGCTAGTTTTGACACCGACAAGGATGATTCTAAATCTCAGACAGGATACGTATATATTTTGAATGGAGGAGCTGTGAGCTGGAGAAGCTGCAAGCAAAGCGTGATCGCGGGATCTACAGTAGAAGCGGAATACATGGCTGCTGCAGAAGCGTCAAGTGAAGGAGTTTGGATCAGGAACTTCATCACTGAGCTTGGCGTGGTTCCAAGTGCATTGGACCCACTGGAGATATTGTGTGACAACACTGGCGCCATAGCACTCGCTAAGGAACCAAGATATCATCCAAATACCAAGCATATCAACCGCAAGTTTCATATAATCCGAGATTATATAGCAGATGGAGATCTTAAGATTAGCAAAGTACATACAGATCTGAATGTCGTAGATCCATTGACTAAGCCTCTTCCACGTGTAAAACATGATCAGCACCTCAGTGCCATGGGTGTGAGATTGTTGCCAAATGTAAACTAGATTATTGACTCTAGTGCAAGTGGGAGACTGTTGGAATTATGCCCTAGAGGCAATAATAAAGATGTTATTATTATAATTCTTGTTCATGATAATGTTTATATTCCATGCTAGAATTGTATTAAGCGGAAACTTTAATACTTGTGTGGTTTGTGAACAACACCGTGTCCCTAGTACGCCTCTATGGACTAGCTCATTGATTAATGATGGTTAAGGTTTCCTGGCCATGGACATGAGTTGTCGATTAATAATGAGATCATGTCATTGGGAGAATGATGTGATGGACAGACCCAAACTAAGCGAAGCAATTAGATCGTGTCATAGTGTTCATCTTTGCGAAGCTTTTCTTATGTCAAATATTGTATTCCTTAGACCATGAGATAATACAACTCCCTGGTATCGGAAGAAAGCTTTGAGGTCATCAAACGTCATCCTATGAGAGGGTGATCATAAAGGTGTCTCTCAGGTGATCGGAAAGTACCTGTTGGGTTGTATGTATCGAGATGGGATTTGTCCCTCCCAAGTCGGAGAGATATACTTCGGGCCCACTCGGTAATCGATATCAACACCGCTTGCAAGCATGTGGTTAAGGAGTTAATCACAAAGTGATATCGGATTACGGAACGAGTAAAGTACTTGTTGTGAACGAGATTGAACTAGGTATGATGGTACCGACGATCAAATCTCGGGCAAGTAAAATATCGCGAGACGAAGGGAATATATATATGGGATTGATTGAATCCTGGAATCGTGGTTCATCCGATATGATCATCGATGAATGTGTGGGAGTCAATATGGGTTTCCAGACCCCGCTGTTGATTATTGATAGAAGATCATGTCTGCATATTCTCGAACCCGAAGGGTCACACACTTAACGTGTCTTGACGCTAGGATAGATTGGATAATTGGTTTATGAGTTTTTGTTCGGAGTCTCGGATGGGATCCGAGACATCACGAGAGGTTCCAGAGTGGTCTGGAGAATATGATTCATATAAGGCAGTGCAGTTTTTGGAGTTCGGAATTGTTCTGGGTTAATCGGTATTGTACCGGAAGCTTCTAGAACCTTCCGTAAGGGGACCAACGTGGCCCCACCTTCCGGGAGGGGGCATGGGCCTATGAGGGAGTGCCCTGGCCGCATTGGGACAGGGGCACAAGGCCCCATAGGGCCCAGCCGGCCAACAAAGGGATAAACCTTAATTGGACCTTCTAGAAGGGGGGGGGGTTTCCTTGCCCCCCACTCCTCCATCCTTTGGCCGCCAGCCTAGGGCTTGGGGGAGGGGTTAGGGCAGGCACCCACCCCTCTATATATAGAGGGCTGGGGCGCACCACCCCCCACACCTTTCCCTCAAGCCTAGTCGCCCTGCTGCCCTCCTCTCTCTCTCTCTCCCTCCCGACTATGTGTAGGCGAAGCCCTGCTGCAGAAACTCTCCACCAATTGCACCGCGCCGTCGCGTTGTAGATCCAACCCATCTCTCCACCATACTTGCTGGACCAAGGAAGGAGGAGACGTCGAGGTGCTGCACGTGTGCATCTCACGGAGGCATCGCCACTTGTGGTGCTAGATCGGATCAGATCGCGGGGAGGAGAAGAGAGTACGACTACATCACCCACGTTCCGACGAACGTTCCGCTGTGCGAATCTTCAAGGGGAAGATCTAATCCAATCTCTCTCGTTGTTCGCATCTCCTACAATAGATCTTGGCTTCCCTTTGTTCGCATCCGTAGAAAATTTTGATTTACTATGCCGCGAACCCTTCAGAAGCTCAACGTGGTCTTCGGGTAGCAGGGGGCACACGGGGTCGATGAGAATCGCTCGTCGTAGTTAGGGGTGGTGCCAGGAGCTTCTGCTTGTCGACGGGGAGGGGGCTTCGATGCATGCCAGAGGGATAGGAGAGTATGATTAGACGCGCAAAGATGTGGCGAAGATGCGTGCGTGAAATAGAAAGGGAGGGGCGGTCTGGTTCTTACCCGAGGCTTCGCCGGAGAGGAAGCAGACGGTGGCGGCGGTGGTCGTCGTTGTTGCCGAGGTTCTGGGGCGCCCGGGGACGAGGTGGAGCTATGGGGAGATGCGCCAGGGTCTGGGGAGCATGTGAGGGTGGTCGAGGAGGCGAGGGACGACAAGGGGCTGCCGGAATCGCTACCGGAGAGCGTCGGAACAGAGGGTGGTGCAGGGGGAAATTGGGCAGCCTGGGGGCGCGCTAGGGTGAGGCGACGGAGGGGAAAGAGAGAGGGCAGGCAGGCGCTTTAGATAGCATGGTCGCGGGGGCGTTTAATGGCGCGGTTAACGCGAATTAAGCCAAGTTTTAATCGCCTGCAACGGCCGGCGAGGTGAGGGGCGGAGTCAGCGGGTGAGGAAGATGAATACGTGGCGGTGGGGTCGTCTGGCAGCGAGAGAGAGGAGGAGGTGGTGGGGTCGTTCTGTCAGCGGTCGAGGGGTGCGGGTTTGAGTGATAAAAGAAATAGAGAGGGGTTTCCTGCGTGGGCTGGCGATGGGCTTAGTGGGCTAGGCTAGTTGGGTTGCTTTGTTTCTTATTTTTTTCTTCTCCTGTTATTTTTCTTTTTCCAATTTGATTTTTCTGTTTTGATTTTATTTAATCAATTCAAGCATCCATTTGAATTCAAACCTTTGCCAAAATTTGTGTAGGTTTAAATGTTGATTAATAAAACATTCTGAAGTCAAATTTTGAATAAATATTTTATTCTTTTTGGGGTCCTTTAATTATTTAATTAGGCCCTTGTTTTAAATGAATTAAGATTTAATAATATTTTCAAACTCCATTTGAATTTCTAAAACCTTCCAAATCTTTTCAGTAGGTTTTTATTTGATTACTTGGGTGTCAGATAATTCATCTTGAATTATTTGGAAAGTATTTAATATGATTTATAAATCATTTGAATTAGGTATTTGTTTTATTTCCAATGGAATTTAATATAGTTTTAATTCCCTAAATTTTATTTGGAAGATTTATTTTATTTAAGTTGATTTAACAAATTTTATTCCACTTGGGTAAATTCCAAATATCATTTTCTCATGATTTAAATGATCATTCTTATTAGAGTTTTGTCTTTCTTAAAATAGGGATAGAATGGTTATTGCCATTTTATTTTATTTTGGAGATTCTTTATCCTTTTATTTTTATTTGGATTTGGATTATATTCATTCCATTTGTTTATGGATTTGGCCAAGATTTAATTTGGTCTTTAAATATTCTTTATTTAATATTTCTTTCTTCATCTTATAAAATCCATATCTTTTTATTTAGAGGTCCAAACTTGGTGATTCCAATTTGTAAAATCTTGTTTAATATTTGTTTATCCTTTTAAATCCCTTTAAGATTATTTGCGCACCCATTAGTATGGATTTATAGATAGGTTCTTTATTAGCTTTGGAAATTTAATTTCCTTATCTTATTATATTCATAATATTTTATTTATGTCTCCAATTTAAGTGAAACCAATTTATATGGTCTTATAATATTTCTATTTGTCATTCTTGATCATTTTGAAATGTTTGTTGACAAATTTTTATATGGATCAAATCCATAGGCTTGGAGATAACTTGGAAATGATTTTATTCCATTAGGGTTTTAGGGTTTGGATTTATTTTCTAAGTGTTTAAATTTCAAGATGCATTTTATGAAGAATGCATTTCTCTTGATTTGGATTTTGTTGAATTCAAACTTTAATTAAAGTTTGTTCAAGATGGGATTTTAAGTTTCCACTTAGAAACAAAAGTTTCTTTTCACCCTAAAATTCAACAATAATTTATTTTGTTTATTTATTTTTCACATTACAAGATTTGGAAAATCTTGGGTTGTGAAATTTCATCTACTAGGATTTCCCATGGCATAGTTTATACTTATCAAAATTCCATGCAAGTCCTACTTAGAAATATCACTAATGCATAGTGAAAATATTGGGACAAAAGTATGAAGCATCACTTGCCTTTTGGTAGAGAATATAAGTTCACTCCTTTATCTTGAAATATTCACACTCTTCAAAGCACTACAATTCAATCAAGTAAGGCACAATTTCAATCTACCATTCAAGCAAACATCACATAAAATAATAGAAACTAAGCAATGCATGCAAGCATGCCAAAGATTGTTTTATTTGGAAAAGTGGTTTCTAATAGGTTATAAACATTCTAAAACACCTATTGGTCATTTTATAAAGGTGGCAAAACCATTTGCAAAAGATTTCACCTATAAACCAATTTTAAACCAAATCAATATTTTATGTGGTTGAAAATGCCTTTAGCAAAGCAACAATCTTTATAGGGTTCACCAACTACATTTTTAATTCTAAAACTTGGTGTTTGGGGTCAGAGAGTTTAATCCAAACTATTTCTCAAAGGTTTTACTCAAAAATCATTTTTAAACCAAAACAATAATTTTTATTTAGCTAGAAATGCCTTAATTCAAAGATTTATTCTTTAGCTTTACAAAATATGTTTTTGAATCTATAAGTTGGTTTCTATGGTCAGTATGTTAAACACAAACCATTTGCCAAAGATTTTATCACAAAAATAATTTTAGAAAGAATTTTATATTCAAAACATGCCTACACAAGTTTCTGCAAAAACAACCATTTTTCCAGAAGCAATTTACTAAACAAAGTGCATGGTTGGAAAGTACTTGTCTTGCTGATTCCATTGATATAAAATTTGCAAAATTTGGACATGTGGTTTGAAAGTTATGAATTTTGCAAGTTTACAAATCCAATAGATCAAATTCTGCTTTTAAAACCAGAGTCTGGCCACGTGGCTGTTTCTCATTGGACGATAACGGTTCGGCTAGATCGCGTGATGTGATGCATTGGATTAAAACAGATCGTGTGGCACAGATCGCTCCATACTGTTTCACTTAAGTGACTCTATTCCATCCAACGGTCGCTGTGAGTGTGACCATGATTGAGCGGCGCTGGCGGCGGCGACTGGCGGCGCGCGGTCAGACGGTTCAGTCGCCGGTGATTTAGGAAGCAAGGGAGACATAGGGGTAGCTCACCAGAATCGCCACGACGTACTGATGCTCAACGTGGTTGTTGCAAGGCAGGGGGCGCACGGACGGGTCGGCAATCTCTCGCAGGAGTTGCTCCTAGCGACGGGTGCGCTCAGGCGTCGCCGGGGATGTTGCTATAGAGCACGGGAGAGGGAACATAGGTTGTGGTTAGCTTCGTACGCGAGTCACTGACAAGCGAGCATCAAAAGGAGGGCAAGGGGAAGGTCTATGCTCACCAGGGAGACTCGCCGGAGTCGAGGCAGTAGATGGCGACGCTCGGCTATCGTCGTTGCCGAGGATACGGTGCTCGCATGGATGAAAGGAAGCCACAGGGAGATGCGCCAGGGGCTGGGGATCACGCTCGTGTGAAGCAGGGCTTGCGGGGGTGAGGGTGCTGGCCGGAATCGCTCGGAGACCTCGTCGGAGAAAGTGGCGGTGCAACGCAAAATTAGGCAGCCTGGGGGCGCTCTAGGATGGGAGGTTGAGGGGGAAACGGAGAGGAGGGAGAGGCGCTTAAGAGGGCGTGGTCGGAAGGAGAAATTACTGCGCCATCAATGCGTATTGACGCCGAGAAAATTTCGCCAGAAACGGTCGGGAGGAGGCTCGGTCACCGCGGCGGGTGGAGACGATGGTCTGGCAGGTGGGGCAAGGTCGTCAGCGAGTGAGAGAGAGGGGAGGTGGGGGCCAGTAGTCAGCGAGGCTGCGGGTCACTTTTCTGGTATGAAACGTTTTCCTGCGGGGAAGAAGTAAATGGGCTAGCTAGGCTTTGCTGGGCTGGGTTGGCTTAGCTCATTTTTTTTGTACAGATTTGTTTTTCCTTTTCTTTTTCTTTTTATCTGTTTTGATTTTGTTTAATCAATTCAAACATTCATTTGAATTCAAACTTCAACAAAACTTTGTGTAGATTTTAATACTGATTAATAATACAATCTGAAGTCAAATTTAGAATAAATCTTTCATTCTTTTTAGGGTATAATAATTATTTAAAATAGGCCCTTGCATTAATTCAAATAAGATTAATAATGTTTTTCAAACTCCATTTGAAATCTAAATCTTTCCAAATCTTTTCAGTAGGTTTTATTTGTTTATTTAGGTGTCAAATAATTCACCTTGAATTATTTGGAATGTTTTTAATATGATTTATTAATCATTTAAAATTGGGTATTTGTCTTTATTCCAATGAAATTAAACATAGTTTTAATTCCAAAAAAATTATTTGGAAGATTTCTTTGATCTTATTTAAGTTAACTAAACAACTTTTATTCCACTTGGGTAAATTCCAAATATTATTTTCCCATGATTTAATTAATCCTTTCTAATAGGGATTTTGTCTTTATTCAAATAGAATAGGATTTAATTTATTTAATTTTGAGAATTCTTTATCCATTATTTTATTTGGATTTGGATTATATTCATTCCATTTGCTTATGGATTAGGCCAAGATTTAATTTGGTCTTTAAATATTCCTCCTTTAATATTTCTTTCTTTATCTTATAAAATCCCTATCTTTTTTATTTAGAGATCCAGACTTGGTGATTCCAATTTGTAAAATGTTATTTGATATTTATTTATCCTTTTAAATATCTTTAGGATTATTTGCTCACCATTTGGTATGGATTTCTATATAGGTGCTTTATTAGCTTTGGAGATTTCAATTTACTTATCTTATTAAATTCATAAGATTTTATCTATGGCTCCAAACTGAATGAAATCAATTTCTATGGTTTTATAATATTTCTATTTGTCATTCTTGATCATTTATAAATGTTTGTTGACAAATTTTATATGGATCAAATCCATAGTCTTAGGGGTATCTTTGAAATGATTTTTCCTCCACTAGGGTTTTAGAGTTTTGGTTTATTTTCCAAGTGTTTAAATTTTCAAGATGCTTTTATGAAGGAAGCATTCCACTTGATTTGAATTTAGTTGGATTCAAACATTACTCTAGTTCGTTCAAGATGGGATTTTAAGTTTCCATTTAGAAATAAAAAGTTTCTTTTCACCCTAAATTTCAACAATTATTTATTTTGTTTATTTATTTTTCACATTATAAAATTTGGAAAATTTTGGGATGTGACAAGTTGCAAGCAACAGATAATTGCATTAAGCAATGTGTGTAAAGTAAACAATACAATTGCCCCATGGACAAAGGATTGTTGTTTTCTCCCTAGTAGCAATAACACATCTACAACCTTAGATATTTTTGTCACTTCCCCAGATTACTAGAGGCATGAACCTACTATCGAGCATAAATACTCCCTCTTGGAGTTACAAGCATTTACTTGGCCAAGATAGCTACTAAAAACAGAGAGCATGCAAGATCACAAATAACATAGACATGATAGAATCAATAATCAATCTGACATAGTATCTCAATATCCACCGGATCCCTACAAACACAACATGTATGATTACAAATAGATGATCTTGATCATGGATGGAGCTCACAAGATCTAAACATGATAGCACAAAGGAGGAGAAACAACCATCTAGCTACTGTATGGACCCATATTCCAAGGGTGAACTACTCACGCATCACTCCGGAGGATGGCATGGTGATGAAGAAGGCCTCCGGGATGATCTCTCCCCTCCGGCAAGGTGTCAGGAAGAGCTTCAGATCCCCCTGATCTAGGGACGATGGTGGCGGCGGCTACAGACTGTTTCGTGGAGATTTGATCAGGTACTTAGGGTTTCTGCATCGGGGTACTTTTAAAGGCAAAGGGGCAAGGTCGGTGGACACCCGAGGGGCCCACACCTGGTGGCGTCGCGCCCTAGGGGGTGTTCGCGCCAGCCCTAGGTGTGGCCACCTCGTGGAGCCACTTCGGCTGCCCTTTTGACTCCATATTTGCTCCGGTAAAATATTGACTGGCTTTTGTTCCGTCCAATTCCGAGAATATTTCCTTACTAGCTTTTCTGAAACCAAAAACAACAGATAATAGGCAACTGACACTCGGCATCTTGTTAATAGGTTAGTCCCAGAAAATGTATAAAAATACCTCAAAGTGTAGACAAAACATAACAAAGTTGATACTAAACAAGCATGGAACATAAAAAATTATAGATACGTTTACGATGTATCATCCCACCATTAGGAGCAGCAGCCACCAAACCGGTTTGCTACATATCAAGGTTTCCAAGAACTTGGAGGAACTATGGAGGGAATGCATAATCTTACCCTAAACCTCCGAGAAACAACAAGTAACCTCTCAACTCGATTTGCGACCTAGATTTACAACTATTTCCCCCCACCACAGTGATTTGAAGGGCTTGCAAAATCCTAAGCTTGGGGAGGTTTTCTATCTATATTATAATTTGGTTTTCATTTGCTTTATCTTATTTTCGAGGTTATGCTTCTATTTGAGTTTATAAGCACTCGTGTTGGTTTCCCCAACACTTTATCTTAGTTATTTTATGTAACAACCCAAGTTTGTATATATGTAAATAGTACCTAAGCATTGCATGCATCTGTTTAAATCAATAAAAATGTATGCATAAGTTCAAAGGTGTGGTCTAAGAAATGCAAATTCAAAACCCTAATTTCTTCCCTCTCTTTGAAACCCATTCAAATAGTTTGAATTTTGAAAGCCACAAAATGTTTGGAGCCCAAAAGGATTAATAGGGCCCCTGAAATATTTCAAATATTTCTAACAAGTCTTGTATTTTTTTAAATTATTCAAAACAGTAAGTAAATTTGAAATTTCAAACATAGATCAAAATCAGAAAAAGGAAAAGTTTCTGCTAAAAAAATAGAGCCAGAGAGCAAGCCAGGCCACAGCCCAGCAAGCCTCCCTCCCCTTCCTTCCTTTCCTGCGGCCCACTTGGCCCAAGCAGTAGCCCAACTGGACCGGTACCCTTTCGTCGTCTTGTTCATCGTTGTCTCCGTCCCTGGATCATCGGAAGCAGCTCGGTGGCCGCTCGCCCGCCGGTGGCAAGCGCCAAGATGCGCGCCGCCGCCCCTGGAGGCCTACAAGGACCCCCTGCCGCCGAAGAGAACCCTACCCTTCTTTCTCCCCCTCGCGCGCTCCCTTTATTCTCTGCACCGCGCATGGCCGAACCCTAGCCGGTGAGCCTTGCCGTCTCCGGATAGCCCGAGCCCAGCTAACACCACCTTGAGCTCTGCCTCGTCGCCCTGGTTTGTCTAGCCAAAGGAATCGAAGCCGGGCGTGCAGAATCGAGCGCAACGTCGACCTCTTCTCCGTCTCTGGTTGACGCTCGCCGGCGACCCCGACCTCCCCCGGCCTCCCCGACCTCACCATAGGCTCCAGGGTGAGCTCGTGGTGCCTAGACACCTCCTCGTTTTCTCCCTCGCGTCCTGGTTCGTCGCTCGCGTCTAGCACCGCTGTTCGCCGCCTCGGGTGCTCGTCGGGGACACTGTTCCGGCGACCATTCAAGGGCCATGCCGCCACTCCTGGGTCGGCCGCGACCCGCTCTCTCCAACGCTGCCAAGCACGCATCCAGGCGCGCACGGGATCTAGAGATCCGTGCTCGACCTGGGGGCTTCCCCATTGATGACGTCAGTCAGGCATCATGCTGACGTTATATTCCTTTTATTTTGTTTTTGTTATTTTCTGTAATAGATAAAATGCTGACAGATGGGCCCTGTCTGTCAGGGTTTTAACATTTTTGTAAATCATTTCTGAAATTAATAAAAGTCTGACATGTGGGCCCAAGTTGAAAAATAATTTAAATATTCCAAAAATAATTTAAAATGAATTAAAACTTGAGAAATTCATAACTAATTCATTTTAAATCAGAAAAATACAAATAATATATCAAAATGTTCAGAAAAATGAGAGCTATCTAATAGAGATATAATCATGCATTGTTAAGCAACTTACATGACAAGTTTAATTAGAAGAACATATTAACCCCTCATAGGTGATTCCGAAGTTTCCCCGAATTAGGGTTTTCAACCCTCGGAACCCCGTTCAAGTTGTCAAGCAATCCTTAGGGTTTCATTTCAACGCAAGTTAACTTGTCATATCATCGATATTGATTGAGCATTGCACATGCCATGTATTGCATGTTGCTTCTCCCTTTTCGGTATTTGGTTCTTCGCGATAGGATCCGAACCCGAAGTTGAAGTCAACAACACCGAAGATCCGTACCTGTCTACTGACGGACAAGGCAAGCGTAGCCTCTCATTCTGAACCTACTTTTACAAAGTATATTACTTTCTCGCTATAATGACACGATTCCAATGTGGTCTTTTGTCAGTAGTTAGGGTTACCTATCTGCTGCATAGTTTCCCTGTTGTAGCCTTATACTCCTGATCCACTGCTTCTAGCATACCTAGGTTTGGCGTCTGAGCGTTGCTAGAGCTTCTGAGATCAACATCTTAGCCATGCATAGTATCAATGTCTGATCTATCCTAACGATGAATCAGAGGTGCCGGAGAATCTAGAAAGGTAGGAGTTGGTGACATTCTCGAAGCAGTTAACTAAATATGCTAAGGCTTGTATGGGAGGCCACGTTGGGTGTGGTTTTTGTAGTCCCATGCTCGCCACCACTAGGAACTGAGTTCTTACCTTTAGAACCAAGACGAGCGTGCAACCACACGGGGCCTGGACAACCTCATGACTGACTAACTTTCCTAGTAGATTCCATGAGTCACATAGTTCGGGCGTTCCATTCGACATATGCATAGAAAATCTTTTGAAAGGTTTGCCGGGTGAAGTTGGTGCATTCATAACAGGTAGGGAAGCGTGGACCGGGTTGCTTGAGGTAGATAGTGCCCCTGGTAAACCAACCTCGCCTCACATATTTAAGTACCGGCTTTGGGATTTGACCCGTTACGGCGGAATCATACTTATTGCGTGACTCATGGTCTGGTCATGGTCGACCACCCTCTGCCGGCCTTCTAAGGAAGAGGGCTAATAATTTGGCATTAAGAGTCGGTTGGTGCGTGTGGGTAAAGTTGTACACCCCTGCAGGGTTAAATCTTTTCGAAAAGTCGTGTTCATGATTATGAACGACTTGGCGACCGGACTTAAGATCATAGATAACATTAACCACTATAAAACTTGCTGATCCACGTGTGCTTAAGGATGCTTCCTCCGGGTCAAGGGGTGATCCTAGATAGGAGGTTCTGACGAAGCTGGTGGTTACCAAGATGTGATGAACAAGAAGAAGAAGTCGTTATCTTATCTCTTTTAAAAGATTCTGTGTTGACGAGCCTCTTCTCTCTCTTGTTTACAAATAAAGATTGCTTTCCGCAAAAGAAAATCTAGAGAAAGCCTTTCTAGCCAGAGCATATAGATACTATGTTATCTAATTCTTGCGGAGTACATTCTCGTACTGAGCCTTGCGCCATTGTTGTTTTTCTACAGAGGATCTGGTTGCAACTGAAGGTGGCTTCTACGTTGACAACGACGAGTAGTTGGGGGTCCCAGGTAGCAGCCTGAGGACTATGGGATGGACGTCGCTTTTGTTTATGGCCTCTTAGGCCTTTTGCTAAGTTGTTGTGTAGAACAACATAATTTTCTTTCGCTGTGTGATGTAATGTTGGGTCTTTGACCTCTGGTTTGTAATAACTTTAATATCTTACTCTGTTAAGAGTTTAAACTTGTACTGTTGAATCCCTGTGTTCTGTAATGTTACCGATTCATACTGTGATCTTCCGTGTTTGTAGTTGAACTTATCTTAGATGATGATCTGAGGTTAGTTTAACCCTAACCCCGGGGTGTGCTACATTTTATTTAGGATTTTGAAGCCAAGCTTTGCCACCAATTTTCTATTCTTTAACCCCCCTTCTCAAAAACCACAAAAAGATTTCTCCGTTTATCTTTATTTTCCCTCTCTCTTTTTTCCTTTCGCCTCGAAGTTCTCGTTGATTTGCAGGAGATTGATTGACTTCGAGTTTCCAAGAAACAAATAAAAAGGGAAGAGAGAAGTGGAACCAAACATGAGAGGTATGCCTTATGACTCCCCACTTTTGAAGTTTGAGAAACCCATGCTAGTTAGTAGTAATGTTGAGATGTTATATTGGTGGAGTTAGCTCTATATTGTAGTAAAATTGTTTGCATGGGTATTTAACCGAGTATATTTTGTTCCAGCTCTTGTAGTTAACCAAGTCTTGCCTAAAATTTTTCTAGACAATTGAAATAAGAAAAAGTCTCACAAATTGAAGACTTGGGTGTTGTAGTGTTTAGTCTTGAAAGTTTATTCCTAGAAACACTCAACACCACAGAAAATAACGATTGACTTGATATCTCTCTTTGAAAAGATTTGTTTAATTGAATTAATGTTTAGCGTTTTTTGTGAGCATGCCAAAGTTTGACTTGTAAATAATAAGAATGATATAGCTTTATGTGTGTCAAACTTCATGGGATGCCAACAACTCCGCTAGCATACGAACGACTTCACGGAGGAAACTCCTAGATTTCGTCTATGAGTTGATTAAATATATGTAGCAGCAACGCTATAATGGGTAAGATTCTTGGCACTTTCGGGTAGCTATGGGTAAGATTCTTGGCACTCCCGGGTAGCTGTAACATGATGGAATCACTCCTATGTATGATATGAGTAATCATTATGCAAAAGGAACAAAAACCTTAGTGATGCCATGAGTGTCTATCACAGCCCGATAAACTAATGAATTTTTTTGGCATGCTCTTAATTACTTAAAAACCGAAATTCTTGAAGGGAAGTGAATAGAAAAGTAGTGCTTGAAAAGTCTTGATTTATTGATGTGGGAGAATTGAGATACTTTAGTATATATGCTTTTCATGACAAACTCTCACACTCTTAATTCTACATGATTACATTTTGTTGTTCAAAGTCAAGCTTATGACTTGATTACATGACATCAAATAAAGTTTACTCTTTTGAATCATCCATGCTTACTATAATTTTGCTTCGCTATAAGGATTCATGAAACCCGTATGATATGATTGTCGTTACTCTATCTATGCTGAAGTTTTTTAGATTAACAAAGTGGAGGAAACATGAGACTACCAATCATGAGTAAGATCATCATCTCGTTATTTCAGTTTAAATGTTGAGTTCCCTTTTTATTTTGGTTTTCTTGCTCGGGACGATCAAGTTTAAGCTTGGGGAGGTTGATGGCTGTGAAATATATCCATCCACCTCCACATTTAAACTAGATATTATTCATATATTTGATGAAATATCTCTCTAAAACCTGCCACTAATGCCTAATGATCAAAGGGGTATGCAATCCTTTCTTGCTATTTTTGCCTACGCAGATAATGACGTATGATGATGGGAATCACTACATAAATGCCAAAGATACGAGATTTCCAACACGCCAAAGAAAGCAAGAGCTGTGAAGAGATTACTGCAAGCTTAACGACCAACTATACGGCCTGCCTCCATATAGTTGCCGCCGTATAGTTTACACCGACCTCATTAGGTCAAATAGAACAACTTTTGTGAAGGGACCCCTATATAAAGAGGCTTCAGGCGACGAGAAACAAGCTCTCGACTCCACAATCTCGCTTCTTTTCAACCTCAACTCTCCCTGCCGCCACATCGGAGAAATAGATCTAGATCTAAACCTCTAAACCCTTCTCCACCACCATAGCCATCTTCCACCACTTGTAATAGTAGATCTCATCTCCAATTGGCGACATTGTAAGACTATTTGCTATCAACCTTATGATCTCTATTACAATGTTTATGATTGTCGATTTCATCTCTATGTGTGAGTAATCCTCTTTGGGCTAAGGGCTTCGGCCTAGCCATGTAGCTTTTGTGCATGTTATTTATCATAGATGGGATCATGTATTAGTTTGTATGACATGATGATTGTAGCACCTTCTCTTGCCTCAATCTAAGGACTTTTCAGGTGCCCAAGACCCCATGGATTGATCCAGGTAAAGGGAGTGTGAGTAACGACTTATCTGCAGGATAGGAACCCCAATGACACAAAGGGTAGTGAGGTTGTATGTGAGGAACTTACTTGGGATTAACGATGACATCATGATGCTTATCATTAGTTCTCTTTCTTCTATGGATGAGACTAATAGGTTATTGCTATAAGCGGTTGAGGAGGCGATAACATTTATAGATGCACTACTTATACGTTCGAAACGTATCTACTTTCCCGAACACTTTTGCTATTTTTCTCTCCTCTAAACTTGTGTGATTTGGATACAACTAACACGTATTGGCGCTGTTTTCAGCAGAATTACCTTGGTGTCTAGTTTTTGTGCAGAAAATCAACTATCAGGAAAAATCCCGAAAAATATGCCAAAAATCCTATTTCACCAGAAGATCCACGAAGCCAGAGTACCAGACGGAGTGGAGGCCTAGGGGGCCACACCCCTGCCAGGCGCGGGCCAGGCCTAGCCGCGCCTAGGAGGGTGCGACCACCCCAGACACCCCCTCGGCCTCCCTCTTCGCCTATAAGAAGCCTCTTGACCTAAAAACCGAGGGGGGTTCAAAATTTTTCCAGAGAGAGTTTCGCTGCGCCGCCACCACCAGAAACCAAGATTCGGAACCAGAAACTCCGTTCTGGCACCCTGCCGGGACGAGGAATTTGGGGAGGATCATCGCCATCATCGTCACCAAAACCTCTCCATCAACCATCCATGTTTCCCTCATACATGAGTGAGTAATCCCCCGCTGTAGGCTATGGGGATGGTAGGGATTGGATGAGTTCTATCATGTTATCGAGTAAGATTGTTAGGGCATAGTGCCTAGTATCTTTATTAGTGTTATTTGAATTTTTTGTAACTTGTTGTGCTTAATGCTTGTCACTAGGACCCGAGTGCCATGATCTCAGATCTGAACTTATTATTGAATCATTATTATAGTATTGTTTGTGATCTTATCTGCAAGTTGTGTACACATATCATTGTCCGGATCCAAAGGCCCCGAAGTGACAGAAATTGGGACAACCAGAGGGGATGGATATGATGTGAGGATCACATGTGTTCATGGAGTGCTCTATTAAAAGGAGCACCTTAATTTCCAGTAGTTCCCTTGAGGCCCCGCCGCAATGGGCTGGCTAGACAGAAGATGTTGTGCAAGTTCTTATTGCGAGCACGCATGACTATATATGGAGCACATGCCTAGGATTGTTTAGTACTTTGATGCTTATTATTATTTATCTGTAATTGTAACATCCCAAAAATCATGATTTATAAAGTTTGCATATCATCCATGCATTCATAAACATTTGGATCATTTTTTCAATTAAGATTTCAAAACAGAAGTAAATCTGATGCCTATTATTCTATCTAGGAAAGGCAATGATTTACTTTTCACTCTCTGCTATGAGAACACTTGATTTAATCAGAAAAGGTTTTGTTATGAGTTCTGTTTGTTGTTTCCAAAGTTTGGTCAAAAATTTCAAAACAAAATATAAATTCAAACCATTCATATGCCCATTAAGGAATATATAACTAAGGCATGCTTTCTGTTAAATTCAAGGGGTTAAAGTACTTTGAATGAAACATCAATGTTTTATACCCAAATATATACATGCTCCACTTTACAAAAATCCAGAAAGGATTTGAATTCAAAACTCATTTGAAATCATTAGAAAAAGATTCCTGGAAAATCATTTAGAAAAAGAAAAAGGGAAAAGAATAAAGAAAAGGCCGGCGCCACCAAACAGGCCCAGCACCGAAAACAGCCCACGAGCCCACCCGGGAACCTCCCCCTCTCCTCTCTGTTTCTCACTCTGGCCGCGCACACCCACTCGCTGACGCCCCGGACCCACTGCCACGTCAACTCGTCTTCAATCCCGCGCCGGAGGACCTGCTCCTCTCTGCCGTTTCCTCCCCGAATCAAATCCGATTGATTGCACTTGATTTCTGGCGTAATTGCCCCACTCATCCTCGTTAATTAAACCCCCTCTGCCCCCTCTCCATTTCTCCCAAACCCCAAGCCCCGAGCGCCACCAGGCTGCAAGAATTCCTCGCCGCAACCTCGCTGCTCCGACGAACTGCAGCGCCGATTCCGGCCAACCCCAACCACCCCTCTGCTCCTGGATCACACGAGCACACTCCACTTCACCTTGCGCACCTCCCAGTACCACTAGCTCGCCCGCGCGTGCCCCAGAGCGTCGGCAACGTAATCGACTAAGCGCCACCGTCTTCGGCTTCAACTCCGACGACCTCCCGTGGTAATTTCCGACCGCCCCTCTCCCCCTCATTGACACTCGCGTGACCAGCATCGTCTTGCGCATCTGACACACTGCTTCTATTTCCTTGGCATGATCTGTACCCTCGCCAACAACGACGAACAGAAGCGCCCGTTGCCAGAAGGAACTCCGGCGAGCAATCTACGCCAACCTCGTGTGCCCCTGTCCCTGCAAAGACCACCTCGAGCATCAGCGACATCACGCAAACTCGGTGAGCTGCTCCACTACCATCCTCGCTTCCTGTATCGCCAACAGCATCACCGCCGCCAGCCACCGTCGCAGCGCCGCTCGTTTTCGGTCTGTTAGTTTTGGGCCGTTAGATCTAGATCCAACGCATATGATAGATGACTTAAGTGAAGTGGTACGATTAGATTTGGGCCGTGCGCAGTCACTTAAATCCAACAGCCCTCATCGATCGATCCGTGCGAATCGGTATCAGCGAATCAGAACATGACGCGTGGCCTGTAGTTTGATTTAAAAACAGAATCATTTCTATTAGATGTTCAAACTTGCAAAATTCATAACTTTTGATCCACATGTCCAAATTTTGCAAATTTTATACCAATGGAATTAGGAAAAATAATTCTATCCAACCATGTACTTTGTTTAATGAATTGATTCTGTAAAATTAGTTGTTTTTGTAGAGACATTTGTAGGCTTATTTTGTGTATAAAAATTAATTGGAAAATGTTTTAAAAACCAAATAAAGTTTATTTTATGTATACATGTTTAGTTTATTCATCAGTATTGTTTTACTTGTCTTGTTGGGTTTAAAAAAACATCACATGTCATTTGCATGCATTCATATATTTTTTGCTTGTTTATTTTGATATGTGAAATTGGTGCTATCATTTTATGTGTAGATTTTGGTGCTAGTGGTGAGTGTGACTGTGAGGATTGTTGTTACTCCCCCAACTACCAAGGAAAGTGGTGATTCATACTTTTGTCCCAATATTTTGACTTTGCATTAGAAATATTTTGTATAGGACTTGCATGATAATTTTTACTAAGTATCTATATGCTATGCTTGGGAAATCCTAGTAGTTGTAGAATTGTTAGAATTTCCTCTAAGTTAAGATACTTGATATTACCATGCTTAGCCTAGCTAGTAGCAACCAAGGGTGGAATATATTCATGCTATGGAAAAATATTGCTAAGTCTTTGATTTATGTTTTTGCTTAATAAAACAACTAAGTGAATGAAACACCTGGGTGGAATGGTAATTGCTTGGTGGTTTTTGGTTGAGTGGTTACCAGGGCCCATTTTCCAACGGTCTACCCTGTGTATCTCACTTGTGGAATGCCACCCAGGAACAAAGGTATTTGAGATGCCAAATGTTAAGAAGCTTCTAGTGCATCCACTTGGCTTTATGGGCTCTGCCTGAATCATATAGGTTGCAATAACTTAGCAAAATGGACAGTTGGTGGTGGGGGAATGATAGGTTTGGAGCACGTCCATTTTGGTCTAAGGTAAGGCTTCTGAAAGATCTTGTCTTGATGAAAATCAAGTCTTGTGGGGAAAGTGCACCACCTCTACAGAAGGAAGAAACTAAGTACTTAGTCGTGTCCTCAGAAAAGTACAATTTGAGCATCAAGACATGGAAGCTATCAAGAATCTCCTCATCCCAATTTCTAAGTTAAAATTTGTGGTTGAACAAGGGTGAAGGTTCACCAATGTCTATTGGTGGTTCCTTGGGAGTTTTTGCCAAACAAAAACTCAGTGTTTTCAACTGATAGGTAAAACCTATTTTGAGCAAAGCAAGCCTAAGCTACACTTAGCCAAATTCATGTAGAAGCTAGATACTATTATTCTACTAAGGTATCACTTGCCAATACTATTCCAATGTATTGACCCACTGTGGCTGTAACTTGTGATGTTGCAGGTTACTCTGATGAGGATTAGGGTTATGAGTCTACACTCAACATGCTTGCCTGTGGCACATGAAGATGAATACTTTTATTTATATTGTTAAGTTAAACTCTTGTACTAGCCTATGGCTATGGAGTTGTAAAAGACTATGTTATCTCTGGAATGACAATGTAATAATGACCTTTGTTTCTGTATACTTCATCTTAAACTATGGATGCTAGCAATTGATCCAGGGACTAGCATTGCAATCATAGGGGCCTTTACCTTTATAAAGGATGGGGTATTACAGATGGTATCAGAGCACTGTGTTGCCTGTAGGATTATGACCCTAGGATTGTATTAGAAACCACTAAGGAAAAAATTTCAACACTTTGAAAAATTTCCACACTTGTCTTTTTCTTCTCGTAAACTTTTCTAATCTTCTTTCTCATCTCTATTTGTAGATGAACTCCATGAACGAAGCCGTGAGGAAGGGACCACTCATTACCATGACTTTGGAGTGTGAGACTGAATTTCCCAAGGCCCTCAAGAACCTCATGGTTACCATGGGGATACATGGTGCAGCTGTGTACAAAGGATTCCCTGTGATGGATGAAGGAGAAGAGTATTGGTGGGTGCAACTTCACTTGTACAAAAACAAGGAAGACAACCACAAGGAGTCAGGATTCTGCATGGTCACCAACTCAGAAATGCACAGAATATTCTTTGACTCTGCAAGAAATGCAGCTTGGAATGCTATCAAGGAGCTTGGTGATAGACTCAAGTGCAGAATGCTCAACACCCAAAATGACCTTAGAGAATAAAAGAAGCATACCCAAGAGTTGGAGACTACCAACCAACAACTAAGGGGAGACATCATAGATTTAATTTGGGAGTCTTGTGAACAAGATAGACAGATGGATACTAAGGATGCCCTGATAGCTATTTTGTCTAGTGAGTGAGAGTTGTAACGTACTTCGTTAGTTGGACCACCACACTTATCGTTTTTACTTCCAAAAATTTGTCTAAGTTATGTTGAACCTTTGATGCTTGTAATGGATTTGTGTATGCCATGACTTGTGTGATTGTTGCAAAAGATGTGCTTGTGATATTTTGTCTTGTGATCTTTTCTCTATTTGATGTTGATTCTAACTTTTCTCTATCTTATAAAAATAGATGCCTAATGTTATTATCAACACGGCCGAGGAGTTCAAGGGAACTCGTTTTGGTACTCGTCTCATTGAGCTCACTAGTGTGCTCAACCTTCCACTTCCTAGCATCATGACACTTCCACTCACCAAGTTTGAGAGGAAGGACCTATGGGGCTTCAGAGTCACCCAGCCCGGACGCCAGACAGAGCCAACCACGGAGACCATCACTTTCAAACTGATGCATGACGACAAGGAGAAAGGCCTAGATGTAGTCATGCAGGAGTTACTCGGGCACCTGGTAGGGAGACACTCCACAGAGCTTAGAGGTCCTTACTTTCACCCCTTCGGGAGACGCAACAAGGAGGGTGAAGCTATAGAGTACGAGGATGCTGCTAGAGAGACGATGGAGCCGATTCGTCTGTACCTTCAGGACCTAGAGGGTCTTATTAGGCACCTAGATACTGATAGGATCAACGTCATGTGTAGCAATGATGAGCTCCAGGTTCAGCTCCGAGAGAAGGACAAGATCTTCGTGGAGAAAGACGAGATAGTCAAAGAAATGGAGGCCAAGTTTGAAAGCCAGGACAAGACATTCAAGAGCCAGGAGAAAAGAGTCCAAGACAGGAACAAGAAGATCTGGGAGATGAAGGAAGAGCTAGAGGCCAAGGACTTCGAGCTTGAGCATCAGCAGGGAGTGATCGAGAGGCTTCGCTCACAGAAGAGGGCTCTTAGGGCCAAGAGAGAGGCCTTGACTACTAGTGTTGATGAGTACAAGACCGCTATGGAGAATGCAGGTCTTACCCTTTTTGATGTGGAGATTGATGCGAAGGAGTAGTGTAGACTACTCGTTTATCTTTCATCTACCGTACTTTGATTATTGAGTCGCAATGACCATCCAACATGTGGATGGCTTGCTATGGTGTGTTTACCTTTTTTCCAAAACTTGTTGTTTATGTCGTTTAAACTCCATGTTATTTTGATGCTTGGTTACTGTGATTGTCTATGTGATGTATTGTGCATGTTAAGCATCTATGGGTATCTCATTCTTACCCTTATGAAAACCACAGATGCCTCCTCGACGTGCCAACCCCAACCCAAACAACAACAACAATGTCACTCCCGAGATGCAACAGTTGATGACAGCACAGGCACAACTGATGCAGATGATGACCACTTTCATGCAGAACCAGAATCAGAACAACAACAACAACAACAACAACAACAACAACAACAACAACAACAACAACAACAACAACAACAACAACAACAACAACAACAACAACAACAACAACAACAACAACAACAACAACAACAACAACAACAACAACAACAACAACAACAACAACAACAACAACAACAACAACAACAACAACAACAACAACAACAACAACAACAACAACAACAACAACAACAACAACAACAACAACAACAACAACAACAACAACAACAACAACAACAACAACAACGACAACAACAACGACAACAACAACGACGACAACGACAACAACGACAACAACGACAACAACGACAACAACAACGACGACAACAACGACGACAACAACAACGACAACAACAACGACAACAACAACGACGACAACGACAACAACAACAACGACGACAACGACAACAACAACGACGACAACAACAACAACAACGACGACGACAACAACAACGACAACAACAACGACGACAACGACAACAACAACAATGACAACAACAACAACAACAACAACAACAACAACAACAACAACAACAACAACAACAACAACCAGAATAATCCGCCAGGATTTGACATGCTCACCGGATTTCTAAGACTGAGGCCTGCAAAGTTCTCAGGAACCACTGATCCAATGGTAGCCAATGACTGGTTACGTTCAGTGAACAAGGATTTAGTGAATGTCGGCTGCACCGACGAAGAGAAGGTCAGGTTTGCAGCACATCTGTTGAAAGGGCCAGCAGCAACCTGGTGGGATAACTTTTAGATCACCACTCCCATTGAGGATGTGACTTGGGCTATCTTTGAGGATGGATTCCGTACAGCCCACATCTCATCCGGGGTGATGAATTTGAAGAAGAAGGAATTCCACAATCTGAAGCAGCGTCACCGCAGCGTGGCTGAATACATTGAGGAGTTCAACAATCTGGCACGTTATGCACCGGATGAGGTTGATACAGATGCCAAGAGGAAGGAGAAATTCCCCGAAGGACTGAATAATGAACTGAATCTGCAACTGTCTATTGCCTATTTCCCAACCTACCAATCACTTTGTGACAAGGCTACCATCTTGGAGAACAAGATGAAACAGGTTGAGAGCAGGAAGAGGAAGCATAGCTTTGATAAGCACAGCTCGGGATCGTCTCACAAGCGTTCCCATCATGATGATAGTGGGAGTTCTGGATCCCACAAACATGGAAAGAACAACAACCACCACAACCACAACCGCCATCATGATAACAAGCATCACCGTAGTCATGATAATGACAAGTACAAGAACCACAAGAGTGGACACAAGAGTCACCATAGTGGAGGTGGAAGTGGAAGTGGAAATCAGCCTGCAAAGAGAGATATCAGTCAGTTTGAATGCTTCAAGTGTAAGAAGATGGGACACTATGCTAATGAGTGCCCAGAGAAGAAGGTTGAAGGAACCACCAAGCCCAACCCTTTCCAGAAGGGACAAGTGAACCACATCAATGTGGAAGAGATATATGAGGAATCTGATGTTGTGGCTGGTAAGTTCAAACTCAATTCTATTCTAGCACGTGTTATTTTTTATACTGGTGCATCGCATTCATTCATATCAAGAGCATTTGTTGATAGAAATGGATTTCCAACTAAAAATATTGGGTGTCCCATAAAAGTAAGTTCTCCCGGTGGAGATATGATAGTAAGTCTTGGATGTCGTGATCTAGTGATAGAATTTGGAAAGCATAAATTTCCAGTTAGTCTGATAATCCTAGATTCCCAAGGATTGGATGTAATTTTTGGAATGGATTGGATGACCAAGTATGAAGGAGTACTAGATTGTGCCAACCGTACTGTCGCACTCACAACCCCGGATCAGAAACGGATTAGATTCAAGTCTAACTTTGAATCAAAAGGGAGTAAGCTAAATTCTCTTAAGGGGGTTAGCATAGACAGTGTGCTAATTGTGAGAGAATATCCGGATGTGTTTCCGGAGGAATTGCCGGGAATGCCACCAGATAGAGATGTGGAATTTCTGATTGACTTGATGCCAGGATCTGGACCAATAGCAAAGAGACCTTACAAGATGTCAGTTGATGAGTTGAAGGAACTCAAGAAACAACTTGGAGAACAGTTGCAAAAAGGATTTATTCAACCAAGTTCTTCATCTTGGGGAGCACCAGTCTTGTTTGTTGAAAAGAAGGATAGAAGTCAAAGGTTATGCATTGATTATCGTTCACTCAATGAGGTGACTATCAAGAACAAATATCCTTTTCCCAGAATCAATGACTTGTTTGATCAGTTAGAAGGAGCCCGTGTGTTCTCAAAGATTGATCTCCGGTCAGACTATTTTCATCTTAAGATAAGGGAACAAGACATACCTAAGACTTCTTTCACCACTAGGTATGGATTGTATGAATACACCGTGATGCCATTTGGTTTGACCAATGCACCAGCCTACTTCATGAATATGATGAACAAGGTGTTCATGGAGTTTCTTGACAAATTTGTTGTCGTTTTCATCGATGACATTTTGATCTACTCCAAGAGTAATGAAGAGCATGAAGGACATTTGCGTTTGATACTTGAGAAGCTTAGAGAGCATAAACTGTATGCCAAATTCAGCAAGTGTGAATTTTGGTTGAATGAAGTTGGATTTCTTGGACACATTGTGTCAGGAGATGGTGTAGCGGTTGATCCCGCAAAAGTGTCAGCTGTAACTGAATGGGAATCTCCTAAGTCAGTGAAAGAAGTTTGTAGTTTCCTTGGTTTGGCAGGATACTATAGAAGATTCATTGAGAATTTCTCCAAGGTAGCTAAGCCAATGATGGAGTTACTCAAGAAAGACAAGAAATTTGATTGGACTGATGGATGTGAACTCAGTTTCCAAGAGTTGAAGAAGAGACTAGTGACATCACCAGTCTTATGTCTGCCAGATTTGGAGAAGGATTTCCAAGTTTATTGTGATGCATCTCACCAAGGATTGGGTGCAGTTCTGATGCAAGAAGGGAAAGTTGTGGCTTATGCCTCGAGACAACTCAAAACTCATGAAGTGAATTATCCTACTCATGATTTAGAGTTAGCCTCTGTTGTCCATGCACTCAAAACATGGAGACATTATCTTTTGGGAAAGCGATGTGAAGTGTTCACAGATCACAAAAGTTTGAAGTATATCTTTACTCAGAAAGAAATCAACATGAGACAAAGAAGATGGCTAGAACTCATCAAGGACTATGACTTGAGTTTGCAATACCACCCCGGTAAAGCAAATGTTGTAACGGATGCATTAAGTCGTAAGGTATATGTGAATGGACTTACTAAGGGAGAGTTTCCAGATGATCTGTGTGCCCAATTCAAAGATCTCAGATTGGAAATTATGCCTGAAGGACATCTCATGTCATTGGATGTTCAACCCATCTTGTTGGACAAGATCAAGGAAGCCCAAAAGAGGGACAAGGAAATTGAAGAGATTAAGGAAAATATTTGTAAGGGAAAAGCCAAAGGATTCCATGAAGACGAACATGGTACTTTATGGTATGGAAACGTATCTGCGTTCCGCAAGATCCGGAGTTTCGGAAACTGATTTTACAAGAAGCACACAACTCACCATATTCCATTCATCCGGGTAACACCAAAATGTACATGGATGTGAAGGAAAGATTTTGGTGGAATAATATCAAGAAGGACATCGCCGAACATATTGCTTTGTGTGATGTATGTAGTAGAGTGAAAGCGGAACATCAGAAACCAGCAGGATTGTTACAACCACTACCTATCCCTGATTGGAAGTGGGACAAGATTGGCATGGATTTCATCACTGGACTACCAAGGACTAGATCGGGATATGATTCTATTTGGGTCGTAGTGGATCGCCTAACTAAAGTGGCTCATTTCATACCCGTGAAGACAACCTATACAAGTGCTAAGTTAGCCAGGATCTATATGAATAGGATTATGTGTCTGCATGGAGTACCCAAGAGTATTGTGTCTGATAGGGGAACTCAATTCACTTCCCATTTTTGGAGGCAACTGCATGAGTCATTGGGAACGAGATTGGAATTCAGTACTGCTTTTCATCCCCATACTGATGGACAGACAGAAAGGACCAACCAGATCTTAGAGGATATGTTGAGGGCATGTGCCCTAGACTATGGAGCTAGTTGGGATGAAAGTCTGCCTTACGCAGAATTCTCTTACAACAACAGCTATCAAGCCAGTATTGAGATGGAACCGTTTGAATTTCTCTATGGGAGAAAGTGTACTACCCCATTGCTATGGAATGGTGTTGGAGAAAGAAACTTGTTCGGGCCAGAACTAATCAAGAAAGCTTAAGAGAAAGTCAAGTTGGTAAAGGACAGATTGAAGATAGCACAATCCCGACAAAAGAGCTACGCAGATCCCAAGCGTAGGGAAGTCACCTATGGGGTGGGTGATAGAGCATATCTTAGAGTATCACCACTTCGTGGAGTGAAGATATTTGGATTCAAAGGAAAATTGGCCTCAAGATATGTTGGACCATTCAAGATTCTGAGTCGTAAAGGAGAAGTGGCATATGAGATTGAATTACCTGAATCATTGTCTGCCGTTCACAATGTATTTCATGTGAGTCAGCTAAAGAAATGCCATCCGGATATGAAGGAGACTTCTTTCAAGGATACTATACCTTTGGAGGAGGTCCAATTGGAAAGTGATCTCACTTATGAGGAAATACCTATCAAGATTCTTGAGACTGCAGAAAGAGTTACTCGGACAAAGACTATCAGATTCTGCAAGGTTCAGTGAAACCATCATTCTGAGGAAGGAGCAACATGGGAAAGAGAAGATGATCTTCGGAAAGACCACCCTCACCTATTTGCTAGCCAATATGAATCTCGAGGGCGAGATTCACCTTAAGGGGGTTAGATTTGTAACATCCCAAAAATCATGATTTATAAAGTTTGCATATCATGCATGCATTCATAAACATTTGGATCATTTTTTCAATTAAGATTTCAAATCAGAAGTAAATCTGATGCCTATTATTCTATGTAAGAAAGGCAATGATTTACTTTTCACTCCCTGCTATGAGAACACTTGATTTAATCAGAAAAGGTTTTGTTATGAGTTTTGTTTGTTGTTTCCAAAGTTTGGTCAAAAATTTCAAAACAAAATATAAATTCAAACCATTCATATGCCCATTAAGGAATATATAACTAAGGCATGTTTTTCTGTTAAATTCAAGGGGGCAAAGTACTTTGAATGAAACATCAATGTTTTATACCCAAATATATACATGTTCCACTTTACAAAAATCTAGAAAGAATTTGAATTCAAAACTCATTTGAAATCATTAGAAAAAGATTCTTGGAAAATAATTTAGAAAAAGAAAAAGGGAAAGGAATAAAGAAAAGGTCGGCGCCACCAAACAGGCCTAGCACCGAAAACAGCCCACGAGCCCACCCAGGAACCTCCCCCTCTCCTCTCTGTTTCTCACTCTGGCCGCGCGCACCCACTCGCTGACGCCCCGGACCCACTTCCACGTCAACTCGTCTTCAATCCCGTGCCGGAGGACCTGCTCCTCTCTACCGTTTCCTCCCCGAATCAAATCCAATTGATTGCGCTTGATTTCTGGTGTAATTTCCCCGCTCATACTTGCTACTTAAACCCCCTCTGCCCCCTCTCCATTTCCCCCAAACCCCAAGCCCTCAGCGCCACCAGGCTGCGAGAATTCATCGCCGCAACCTCGCTTCTCCGACGAACTGCAGCGTCGATTCCGGCCAACCCCAACCACCCCTCTGCTCCAGGATCACACGTGCACACTCTACTTCACCTTGCGCACCTTCCAGTACCACTAGCTCGCCCGCGCGTGCCCCAGAGCATCGGCAACGTAATCGACTGAGCGCCACCGTCTTCGGCTTCAACTCCGACGACTTCCCGTGGTAATTTCCGACCGCCCCTCTCCCCCTCGTTGACACTCGTGTGACCAGCATCGTCTTGCGCATCTGACTCACACTACTTCTCTTGCCTTGGCATGATCTGTACCCTCGCCAACAACGACGAACAGAAGCGCCCGTCGCCAGAAGGAACTCCGGCGAGCAATCTACGCCAACCTCGTGTGCCCCTGTCCCTGCAAAGACCACCTCGAGCATCAGCGACATCACGCGAACTTGGTGAGCTGATCCACTACCTTCCTCGATTCCTGTATCGCCGGCAGCATCACCGCCCGAGCGTGCCGCCGCCAGCCACCGTCATAGCGCCGCTCGTTTTTGGTCTGTTAGTTTTGGGCCGTTAGATCTAGATCCAACGCATATGATAGATGACTTAAGTGAAGCGGTACGATTAGATCTGGGCTGTGCGCAGTCACTTAAATACAACGGCCCTCATCGATCGATCCGTGCGAATCGGTATCAGCGAATCAGAACATGACGCGTGGCATGTAGTTTGATTTAAAAACAGAATCATTTCTATTAGATGTTCAAACTTGCAAAATTCATAACTTTTGATCCACACTTCCAAATTTTGCAAATTTTATATCAATGGAATCGGGAAAATGAATTCTATCCAACCATGTAATTTGTTTAATGAATTGCTTCGGTAAAATTAGTTGTTTTTGCAGAGACATTTGTAGGCTTATTTTGTGTATAAAAATTAATTGGAAAATGTTTTAAAAACCAAATAAAGTTTATTTGATGTATAAATGTTTAGTTTATTGATCAATACTGTTTTACTTGTCTTGTTGTGTTTTAAAAAGTCATCACATGTCATTTGTATGCATTCATATATTTTTTGCTTGTTTATTTTGATATGTGAAATTGGTGCTATCATTTTATGTGTAGATTTTGGTGCTAGTGGTGATTGTGACTGTGAGGATTGTTGTTACTCCCCCAAATACCAAGGCAAGTGGTGCTTCATACTTTTGTCCCAATATTTTGACTTTGCATTAGAAATATTTTGTATAGGACTTGCATGATAATTTTTACTAAGTATCTATATGCTATGCTTGGGAAATCCTAGTAGTTGTAGAATTGTTAGAATTTCCTCTAAGTTAAGATACTTGATATTACCATGCTTATCCTAGCTAGTAGCAACCAAGGGTGGAATATATTCATGCTATGGAAAAATATTGCTAAGTCTTTGACTTTTGTTTTTGCTTCATAAAACAAGTAAGTGAATGAAACACCTGGGTGGAATGGTAATTGCTTGGTGGTTTTTGGTTGAGTGGTTACCAGGGCCCATTTTCCAATGGTCTACCATGTGTATCTCACTTGTGGAATGCCACCCAGGAACAAAGGGATTTGAGATGCCAAATGTTAAGAAGCTTCTAGTGCAGCCACTTGGCATTATGGGCTCTGCCTGGATCATATAGGTTGCAATAACTTAGCCAAATGGACAGTTGGTGGTAGGGGAATGCTAGGTTTGGAGCGCGTCCATTTTGGTCTAAGGGAAGGCTTCTGAAAGATCTTGTCTTGATGAAAATCAAGTCTTGTGGGGAAAGTGCACCACCTCTACAGAAGGAAGAAACTAAGTACTTAGCCGTGTCCCTGGAAAAGGACAATTTGAGCATCAAGACATGGAAGCTATCAAGAATCTCCTCATCCCAATTTCTAAGTTAAAATTTGTGGTTGAACAAGGGTGAAGGTTCACCAATGTCTATTGGTTGTTCCTTGGGAGTTTTTGCCAAACAAAAACTTAGTGTTTTCAACTGATAGGTAAAACCTATTTTGAGCAAAGCAAGCCTAAGCTACACTTAGCCAAATTCATGTAGAAGCTAGATACTATTATTCTACTAAGGTATCACTTGCCAATACTATTACAATGTATTGACCCACTGTGGATGTAACTTCTGATGTTGCAGGTTACTCTGATGAGGATTAGGGTTATGAGTCTACACTCAACATGCTTGCCTATGGCACATGAAGATGAAGACTTTTATTTATATTGTTAAGTTAAACTCTTGTACTAGCCTATGGATATGGAGTTGTAAAAGACTATGTTATCTCTAAAATGACGATGTAATAATGACCTTTGTTTCTGTGTACTTCATCTTAAACTGTGGATGCTAGCAATTGATCCAGGGACTAGCATTGCAATCACAGTGACCTTTACCTTTATAAAGGAGGGGTCTTACAGAGCCCTAGATCTTGAAGTTGCATGTTTAGACTCGTCCATGCAACACCTGTCCATCCATCCCTATGCCTACGGCACTCGAATCCTACTATTTGCTACTACTTTTACTATTGCTCTTGTTTACTGCTGCTGTTTCTTTGCTTTTGCTACTACAAACTGTTGCTACTGATAAACTTCTGTGAGCAAGAACTATTTCCAGGTGCAGCTGAATTGATAACTCAGTTGTTAAGGCTTGCAAGTATTCTTTGGCTCCCCTTGTGTCGAATCAATAAATTGGGTAATACTACCCGCGAAGACTGTTGCGATCCCCTATACTTGTGTGTCATCAAGAATATTTTTTGGCACCGTTGCCGGGGAGCATAGCTTTATTTGTAAGTTCACTTGAATCTATTATTGTTCACTGCTACTCCTTTCATCATTGGGAAGTCTCGTGATGGAAAGTTTCCTATTTTACCATCCACTACAAGAAGAGGTACAGTCCTAAACACCTCTGCTGCTCTTGATTCACCGTCTGTTATAAGTAAGCTTGTCACACCACCACCACATACACATGCTACACACACTGCTACTACTGCTGAGTCTGAAACTACTTTTGATACTCATGATGTTACTTCTACTGTACTTGATGTGAGTGGTTCATTAGGTCCTTTTCTAGATGCTACTATGGTCGGTCTAGGAAATACCGAAACTCCTAGTGAAAACATTGTTACACCTGTTAGCTCACCTGAGTCTAGTGAGAGTTATGATATTAATGATGGTTACATTGAGTTCACTGATGATTTTGTTGAAGAGTGCCGAAACACACATGGTACTAGTGCTATTAAGAGTCTCCTTGCTAGACATACTATTATGCCTAACTTGACCTCTGATCCTAAGTTTGCCACCTCTCCCGTTGATATTAAAGATAAAGATTATGATTTCCCTCTTGATTTGTCCTATTTAGATATTGTTGAGAAAGAACCTTTTTGTGGGACTGAAAATGAGAGTGTTGTGGCTCATATGAATGAGCTTTCTACTATGAGTGATTTATTCTTTGATGATTTTGAGATGCGCAAGTACTTTGTTACTAAGATCTTCCCTTTTTCACTAAAAGGAGAAGCTAGGGCTTGGTTTAATAGATTACCTCCTAGTTCCATTGATAGCCCTGATTGTTTGATTGCTTCTTTCTTCCAGAAATATTTTCCTCCCAGTGCTAGACAGGGAGAAGAAGATAAATTGTCTGAGTCATGGACAAGGTTCTGTGCCTTGATTCATGCACATCATGGATGTCCATTGCCTAAGAACAAACTTCTTGATATTTATTATAATGGACTAACTGATGATTCTAGGACCTGCCCAGATAGGTTTGCTGATTGTGTTTTCAGGAGAAGAACTCCCACAGATGCTGAAGAATTAATGGCTAAAATAAGCAAGAATTATGATGATTGGACTTCAACTGAGCTAAATACACCTAAGCCTATTACTCCTAAACCAGTTGTGCCTGAACCAGTTCCAATACCAACACCAAGGAAGAGGGGAGTTATTGCATCAAATTATGAAGTGATGAAGGAAGCTAAGAAATGTCCAAAGGAGAAAGGTATTAGAGCTGAAGATGTGAATAATCTACCTCCTATAGAAGAATTATGTAAGACAATTCCCCACTCATCCACTATTGAGGTACACTCTCTCCAACACTTTGATGAAGGTGATATTCCTTAGAGTAACTTGACATTTTTATTGTTAAACAAGGTCATTTTAATAAACAAGTTCAAAATCATTTATTGGAAAACTCTAGATCTATCAATGAGTTGAAATATAATGTGGAAAGGGCTTCTAATAATATTAAAATGCTTTGTAAACACTTTCAAATGGTTCAAACTCAACTTGATCAACTTGCTAAGGTACAAAAGGATATGCTAGTTAATGCTTCAGGAGATAAACATGCTTGTGGGATTAGAACTAGGAGTGTCGGGGGGATGACCCCCGGTAGGGTCACGAGAGGTGAAACATAGCGCAGCTTGGCTAGCTCCGAGTAAAGAAAGAACCAGGCCGGGTAAGAACGGACAGGTAAGAGAAGCATGAGCAGTCGACATATGAACTATGTCAGCCCACATAAGACAAAGTTGCTATTCTTGCAGGTACCGATGAGCCGAGTCTACCGAGGAAGGGCCAAGTCAAATAGGACGCATGGCACCTTTCCGAGTAAGGTTCACGAGGGACCATGGTAAAGCATGGTCAAAAGAGAAGGGCGATGTCGGGTGACACAAAAGGAGTCAGGTGACGCCCAAAGCATAGGCTGACGTACAAAGTAGAAGCATGACGCCAAAAGGAACAGGAGGCGGCGTACCAGAAGACCGTTAGCTGTCAAGCTTTATGGACTGGGCCAGTGGGCTTAGGGAAAGCCCATGACCCGGCCCACATCGTAGGGACCAAGATCCAAACAGTAAAGCCTAGAACCCAAAAGGGTATTAGCTAGCTAGCACTGCCTATATAAGGGAGGGCATAACTGAAGTAGAGGGAGGTTGGACCAAGTAGTGAACAAGGGCACGGCACCCTAGCTGATACAGCTCAAGGAGCACTTGTAATCTCGAGGTATCAATCAAATCGCTAAGTCTGGAGAGTTCTTCTTGTTCTTCATGCATGGCTCGACCGTGCACTCCCTCCCCGGTGACCACAAGCACCCATTCGGCCCCCAACTTAAGCCTACCCATGGCATCTGACGTGACACCACCACGACAGTTGGCTCCCACCGTGGGGCAGAAGCAGGTGCTTGATGGAGTCTTCATCCGGACGGGCAACATCATCGCCAAGACCGGCGAGCGCGTCTACTCCGGCCTCATCCAGAGTTTTGGAGCACTCAACTTCGTCAGCGACAATGCGGGCTGCTTTGGGACCAGGCCGTTCCCTAGGGGCGGACACTTCATCAAGTTCGGCGAGCACCAGGTCTACGTCGCGGTGCGCGTGGAGCGCGCATATCCTGAGCGCATCATCCTGGCGCCGGATCCTCTAGCGGTTCCTGTCGCTGGGAAGCTTCACCAACTCGTCTCCATGGAGGTAATGATGACAGCCCCAAACCCCGCATCTCCCCCGATAGTTCCAGTAGTGAATGAGAACGCAGAGGGAGGAAATCATGAGGAAACGCCAAGGGCTGCAAGAACAGCAAAGGCACCGCTGGAAAAACCAGAGAACATAGCTAGGAGTAAGAGGGATAAAGAGCTGCAGGAAGCGATAGACAAGTTGGCAGAGCCAGTGGCACAGGCAACTGACCCGACACATGTGCAAGCCGAGTTGGAGGAAGACAGGATAAAAGTCCTGGAGAAAGCAAAGGAATTAGCACAGTTACAGTAGGACGTGGATATCACCATCCGAGAGCTTAACTCGGTAAATCGAGTCAAGGGCGCAAAGACCCGGCTTGATGCAACGAGATTAAGAGGAAGGAACCTCAATGAGGAGCTGGCAGATGCGACTTCAAAAATAATGCCAGAGAACAGCAACGAGATAGCCATGCGGCCAACATATAACACAAAAGCAGCAGAAGCAGCAATGGCAGAATTACCCCACTTGGAGGGAGAAGCAAAGAAAAGGCAACAAGAACGAGTCAATGAACTAGTAAAAGCAGTTAGCATGCTGAATGAGGCGTATTACAGAGCAAATCCGGGTATAGCAGGAAGGTCACAGTTGGTTCACTTGGCGACTCCTCTCCCGGCAAGATCGGCTGGGCACACGGCATCCTCACCCGGAGCGACGCCTAGGACGAGAAAAGAAAAAGGTGTGGATTCTGGAAGAAACAAGCAGATGGTCGCTTATGATCTGGCAGTGATTCAAGGAAACCCGGCACACGCGCAAGGGGCAAGAAGGAATAATGCCCAAGGAAATGAAAACCAGGAAAATGCAGGCCGAGAAAGGCAAGCAGGGCAAAGAAATGACAACGGAGGGCAGAATTTCACGCCTCATTCTAGGCGTGGAACTCATTTGGTAGGAGGAGGAAATCCAGCGCCGAATAATGCACCTGCTCAGCCAGAGAGAAGACATCAAAGCGCGGGAAAGGCAGTTCAATAGCCTGTTGAGCCAAACGCAAATAAGTATAATGATGGTTACTCGGCTATGGTAAATGATGGATATAAACTGCCGGATCACGCATATCAAGCAATGGGAGCAAGATTCGTAGGAAGGAACCTTCAGCCGGATGATGCAAGGCTGAAGCTTGACCGAATAAAAATGGCAGAGATAATTGAATCGCAAGGTCCGCAGGGTCCATCGTGCTTTGGCCCAAGGATCATGAAGGAGCCACCGGTGCCAAATTTCCAGCTGGCCAGAGGGACAAAAACGTATGATGGAAGCACTAAGACAGAGGATTGGCTCATAGATTATGGAACCGCTGTGAAGATCGCGCAGGGAAATTTGAGATGGGCAGTATGTTATGTGCCGCAGATGCTGGAAGGACCAGCTCGGGTATGGTTGAACAATTTGCCACGCGGAAGCATTAACAGCTGGATCGATTTTCACGACGCTTTTTTTGAGAAATTTCACGAGCACTTACAAGAGGCCGAATGGCCCACAACAACTGGCGATGTGCAAGCAAAGACCGAATGAAACGGACAGGGAATTCCTCACAAGGTGGTGTACGATGCGCAACTCTTGTGAAGGGGTAATCAAGTCACAGGCAATCGCATGGTTTGCACAAGGATGTAGACATGGAAGTGTGTTGTGGCAAAGGTTACAAAGAGATATGCCGGCAAGCCTGGCAGAGACGATAAGAATCGCTGATTTGTATGCGTTAGGAGATACGACTCAGCCGCTGCTCATGTCGGCAGACGGGATGACTGAGACTCAGATCTATGACGCTGCCGGGTCGCAAAGGCGTCAGGAAAGATCCGAATACAGAAGCAAGAGAAGAGACGAAAGGCCAGATTACAGGTATGGTTCGACTCAGGTGGCAGCCGTGAGTCAGGATCATCCAGATGCTGGAAGCAGTCAGCATCAAAGGACAAATGGACAACAGCAATGGGTGCCAAAGAATGACGGCAAAAGGCCATACGATCAGAGGAAGCAATATCAGGACCGACAGAAATATACCTATGAGATGATGTTGGACCAGCCGTGTAAGTTTCACACGCCTAGTCCGAGTAAACCAGCCAATCACACTACAAGGCAATGCACTTGGTTTCAGAAAGGAGATAGAGTGGATTCGCCGAATAAGCAGCTACCACCACCTCCCCCTCCACCACTTACAGGAGGAAATGCTCAGACAGTGGGAGCAGACAACAGATATGAAAACAGGCAGCCGAGGTATCAGAATCAAGAAAGAAGAGAAGTTGTGCACCAGGTGCACCATCCAATAGGTGACGACGCTCATGTCGGTCATGGAACTAGAAATGAGTACAGAGAGCATCACCAGAGCTATGTTGTCTTTGTCACAGAGCCAAATGACAAAAAGAGCCAGCAGCGACGAATGATGGAGGTGAATGCAACGATGCCTGCAATCCCCAAGTACATGCATTGGTCTGAGCAAGAGATAACTTGGAGTATAAAAGATCACCCCAAGATCATGCCAACCCTAGGAGGATATGCTCTAGTTTTGGATCCAACATTCATGGGCCCAGATATCAACGTCAAGTTTTCAAAAGTGCTGATTGATGGTGGCAGTAGCATCAACATCATGTACAAGGACACAATGCTCAAGTTAGGCATTACCATGAACATGCTGGAGCCGACTAAGACCACTTTCCATGGTATTGTGCCAGGATTGTCCTGTGAGCCAATTGGCAAGATCTGGGTCGATGTCTTATTCGGCAGTAGTGAGAACTGTCGCACTGAAGCCATAGAGTTTGAGATAGTGGATTTGGTCAGCTCATATCACGCCTTACTCGGCAGGCCGGCTATGGCAAGATTCATGGCGACACATTGCTTACTTAAAGATGAAGCTGCCAGGTCCATGTGGGGTGATTACAGTTGAAGGGGACTACAAAAGATCTATTGCTTGTGCCTCAGCCGGATCTTCACTGGCCGAGTCACTCGTCATAGCACAAGAAAAAGGTCAAATGTTGGAAGTGGCAGCATTGGCCAAAGCAGCACAAATGTCCATGCCGTCACTCACTAACCCGCATGGCAATGTGTCATTTCAAGCTACCAAGGAAACCAAGAAGGTGCAGGTAGATGAGACTTTCCCAGAGCGCACGGTTACCATTAGGGCTAACCTCATAGACAAATAGGAAAGCGAGCTCGCCAGCTTCCTCCGTGAGAATCGGGATATCTTTGCATGGTCCACTCAAGATCTGCAAGGAGTTCTGTGGGATCTGGCTGAGCACTCTCTTCATGTAAGACCAGATGCCAAGCCGGTGAAGCAACCCCTCCACCGCTTCGCCGAAGATAGGAGGAAAGTGATAGCTGCCGAGATTGCCAGACTTTTAGCTGCTGGATTCATCATGGAGGTACTGCACCCGGACTGGTTGTCAAATCCAGTCTTGGTCGAGAAGAAAAAAGATGACCCGAACGTGGCAGTGGTATGGCGCATGTGTATTTATTACACGAACCTCAATAAGGCGTGTCCAAAAGATCCATTTCCCCTGCCACAGATTGATCAAGTCCTAGATTCTACTGCCGGGTGTGAGTTGTTCTTGTTTGTGGATGCGTATTCAGGATTCCATCAGATACCACTGAATCTGGATGATCAAATAAAGACAGCTTTTATCACCCCCGCACGGGGCTTATTGCTATCTTACCATGCCATTTGGATTGAGGAATGCAGGCGCAACATATCAAAGATGCATGCAAAAATTCTTGCAAGATCAATTGGACAAAAATGTTCAAGTATACGTCGATGACGTGGTAATAAAAACCAAACAAAGTCATACTCTAATTGAGGACTTGCGTCAAACATTCGCAAACTTGAAAAGATTCCGGATGAAGCTTAACCCAAAAAAATGTACATTTGGTGTTCCGGCTGGCAAGTTACTCGGATTCCTTGTATCCAGCCGAGGAATTGAAGCCAACCCGACAAAGATCAGGGCCATCGAAAGAATAGAATTGCCAAAAACCCTCAACGATGTCCAGAAGTTTACTGGATGCCTGGCCTCGTTGAGCAGGTTTGTTAGTCGGCTAGGCGAAAAATCCATACCATTATATCAACTGATGAAGAAATCAGACAAATTCATGTGGACACAGCAAGATGATAGCACTTTCCATGAATTAAAGAAGATGTTGGCAACAGCACCAATATTAGCATCACCACTATCCAAAGAGCCAATGTTGCTCTATGTCGCCGCAACCAACAGAGTTGTAAGTGCAGTAATAGTGGTTGAATGCGAAGAAGGGGGCAAATTAGTCCAAAGACCGGTGTATTACTTGAGCGAAGTGCTTTCTGTCTCGAAACATAATTACCCGCATTATCAGAAGATGACATATGGGGTATATATGGCAGCAAAGAAGCTGAAACATTATTTTCAAGAACACCCAATCCGGGTAATATGCAAGGCACCTATCTCGGATATATTGGGCAGCAAAGATGCCAGCGGCCGAGTCGCAAAATGGGCCATAGAACTGGCACCATATACTCTACAATATGATAGGCGAGATGCAATAAAGTCTCAGGCTGTTGCAGATTTATTTGTAGAATGGATGGAAATGCAGTACGAACCACCACTGCCAGATCCGAATTACTGGAAAATGCATTTTGATGGGTCCAAGACAAAAATGGGTCTGGGCACCGGGATAGTGCTCACATCTCCAAAGAGGGATCAACTGAGGTACGTGTTACAGATTCATTTTGCTGCTTCTAACAACGTTGTCGAGTATGAAGCACTTGTCCATGGCATCAAAGTAGCCAAGGAGATTGGTATCAAAAGGATCATGTGCTTTGGCGATTCGGATTTGGTGATTCAGCAAGTATCTAGACATTGGGAAGCACTGGACGCAAACATGGCATTATATCATTTCCACGTGCAGCAAATTTCGGGATATTTCGACGGCTATGAATTCCATCATGTTCCTAGAGCAGAAAATGAGGCAGCTGATGTACTATCCAAACTAGGATCATCTCGGCAAGCAATACCACTAGGGATAGCGTTGGAGCACCTTAGGAAACCATCGATCAAGCCGTCACCAGGGTCTGAATCGATCAGGGCCACCCCGACGAATCAGGAGTCAGATGTGGTGCCAATGGACATCGACTCAGGGGTAGATTCGAGTCACTCGGGGACTGATCTGATCAATTCAGGGGTCGCCGAATCACACTCGGGGACTACTCAAGTCATGTCGGCAGAGCATATTTCGGCAGAGCCAATGGACATTGATGTTGAAGCAGACCCGGAACCATTGATACCAATATGGGCGCAACCAATATTCAACTATTTAAAAGATGGGACCTTGCCGAGTGATGAAACGTTGGCAAGGCAAACAACACGAAGAGCAAAAGCGTACACCATAATCAACAAGGAACTATACAAGCGAAGTGTGAAAAGTGTACTGCAGCGTTGTATCAGCCCAGAGAAAGGCCAGGAGATCTTATTGGATATTCATCAAGGAGAATGCGGGCACCATGCCTCATCAAGAGCATTGGTGGCCAAGGCATTCCGACATGGATTCTACTGGCCAAGCGCATTGGCACAAGTGCAAGAGTTAGTCGGAAGATGTAGTGGTTGTCAACATTATGCAACCAAGACGCATTTACCAGCGTCTGAATTAAAGACTATACCAATCACTTGGCCTTTTGCAGTATGGTGCCTAGATATGGTAGGACCATTCAAACCAGCAAGGGGAGGCATGACTCATAGTTTGGTCATGATTGATAAGTTCACCAAGTGGATAGAAGTGAAACCAATCAAAAATTTGGACGGTAAAACAGATGTCACATTCTTAAGGGATATAGTTCTCATATATGGTTACCCACACAGTGTGATCACTGATAACGGCACGAACTTTGCCAAAGGAGCTTTTGCTCGCTTCTGTGGGAAACACCGAATAAGACTCGATGTAGCATCAGTCGCCCATCCAGAATCAAATGGACAAGTTGAACGGGCTAATGGCTTAGTTCTGTCAGGAATAAAACCCCGCTTAATGGAACCACTCCAGAGGTCACCTGGTTGTTGGATAGAGGAACTACCCTCAGTACTATGGAGTCTAAGAACAACTCCGAATCGGTCGACTGGTTATATGCCATTTTTCCTCGTGTATGGGGCAGAAACAGTTTTGCCTGCCGACATAGAATATGACTCGCCAAGGATAAGGCAATACTCGGAAGCCGAAGTAAAAGAGGCTCGAGAAGATGGGGTAGACTTACTCGAAGAAGCAAGGGAACTGGCATTATCCAGATCCGTAATATATCAATAGAATCTCCGACGCTACCATAGCCGGAAAGTGCAACCTCGTGTTTTTCGAGAAGGAGATATGGTGCTAAGGCTGGTGCAACGCACAACAGGAATGCATAAATTATCACCCCCATGGGAAGGACCATTCATTGTAAGCAAAGCATTGCACAATGATTCATATTATCTCATAGATGCTCGTGAAGCACAAAAGAACAAGGCGGACAGGTCAGGAGATGAAACCAAAAGGCCATAGAATGTGGCACTGCTTCGTCCCTTCTATGCTTAGGAGAAGCAATGCATGTATCACTTGAACTCTCATATGTCGGATGTGTTCGCCGGCTATGTGCTGATAATAAAATGGTATGATTCGAAACACTGACTCGGGGACTACCCCTTAAGCTTTTCATCTCAATTATTTTATGTCGGCTGGCGTGATACCCGAAACTTCTCTCGGAACAAGTAGTGTTTACTTGGAAGAAATCAACTCTTCGACTATGTTGTTGTCCGAAAACACGGCTTCATGGCAAGCAAGATAAAAGGATGTATGACGGGTAAACACGAACGCCAGATAAGTACAAAGGAGAAATGCGAGTCAGCTTTAATTTTTTGCCTAACTCTCTGCATGTCATGTTATACTACGTGTAGTGTAATCTCGGCCAAGTGATCCAAGTTTCATACCCGCTAACTATATCCTTAGTACTTTGAGACTCTAATGTCGAACACCAAAATGGGTAGACAGGAGCCAAAGTCAAGGAAAGGTGACACGGCAAAATGAAACTCGGGGACTTGCCCTTGAATGATTCACACTTAGAACATAACACAAATATATAAAGCCTACTAAAAGGCACAAAATCAAACTTAAAAGTGCAATGTATGTTATATATCTACCCGGCATACCGGGGATATGATCAAAGTTCGAGCATTTGTTAGCCTAAGAAGAAGGGGCACTCTCGGAGCCAGGAGAATTGTTTGGAGCATCGGCCGAGTGAGAGGCATCTGTGGCCGGGTCATCTGGGTCATTTGACTCGGTTGCTTCGATGTCGCCACCATCCTCATCAGGAACTTCGACGAGCGGGTCTCCAAGGTCGAGGAAGCTGGGCCCGTCGCACCAAGCGTGCACCATGGTATACTCGATCATGGAATAAGCTCGCTCCTGGTGCTTCTTGATCAGCTCCGGATCGTCCAGCCATTTGCCATCTCCCCTTATGCGAGGAAGAACATCAAGGTTGATGTCCTCGTACCATGAAAGCACGAAGGAGAGAGCCTTGTCCGCTGCAGCTCGGCCGGCCGACTCATGCCATTGATCCAGCCGGTCTTCGGTAAGGAGCAATCTATCAGCAAGGGGCTCGATGAGATCAGGTGCATCTTCATCCGGCCAGAGCATGTGAAACGCATGAATAGCCGACTTGAGCAGATCCATACCGCAAGACTTGCGGGTCTTGACCCGTTCTGACACTGCTTCGAGAAGCTCCTCCATGGACACCTCGCCATCAGCAGGAGCACCAGCTTCGGCTCTCACTTTCTTCATGGCTCGGATGGCAAACATATTGTCCCCGGGAAAATTATCTGCAAGCAAAAAGAGAAAGTCAGTAAATAACAACAAAAGTAGATGGAAGAAGTCCAGAATGACTTATACAGTGCGCAAAGAGTAAGAACTCACTACCGAGAAAGAAGTTGATGGTGGCGAGCTTGCTGTGCCAAGTTTTGGCCTTGGCTTGGAGGGCATCGAAGTTCAGATTTGCCGACTCAACCGATGACTCGGCCTCGTCGAGCAGCCTCTTGGTCTTCTCGGTGCTGGCAGCTTGTTGCTCGTTCTTCTCGGCAAGCTCCTCCCTCAGCCCCTTCACCTCGGCCAAGTGCTTCTGCTCCGTCTCGGCCATCAGTTTCTTCAGACGAGTCACCTCATCTCGCTCCTGTTGGAGTTTGGCTTGGTGCTTCTCTGCTTATTCGGAAAAGTTACTTGTCAGCACCAACAGAAACTTTCAGCTATCACATCAATGAGGCAAGGAACTCACTCTCGGCCTCGTTGATCTGCGAGTGAAGAACCTCGATGGTGGATTGAGCGGAGGCTGTGGAAAAAGAGCGAGGAGAAATTGAGATAATGAACCAAATAAAATTACACCAAAAAGATCAAGGACGGGTAAGGATATTACCTTGGCCTTGGGTGTCAGTCTGCAGCTTCTCATACACAAGTTCGAGCTTGCGATGCGCCAGGACGAGAGCTTGGTGCACCTTGGTGCGCTCATTATGCGTGAGCTGAACAAAGAAGACATACAATAAGGAAAGGTCAAGTCAAGCAGCCTGCTGAATAAAAAAGCTTAAGAGCTTACAGCCGAGTAAGTTCCTTACTCAACAGTAACCTCGAGGGCTAGGAATCGAAGCTCTAACATGAGTTTGGCATAAGGAAATCAAAGAGCTTAAGAGCTTACAGCCGAGTAAGTTCCCTACTCAACAGTAACCTCGAGGGCTAGGGATCGAAGCTCTAATATGCAAACTTGGGGTGAAGGATTTGAAGACTAAAGTGATTAATAAGAGCTTATGGCCGAGTAAGTTCCTTACTCGGTCGTAACCTCGGGGACTAGATGATATGCATAAAAGAGATACTCAACAGTACAAAAGAGCAAGAATTTACTTTACCTCGTTCACTTCGTCGGCGCGAGCCATCAAAGAAATGGCCTGCTGGGTCATGTCAGAGACGGCCTTAGGGCCCAACTTCAGCTTCTTGCCGGCACGGGTGCTGACCTCTTGCTCTCCAGCTGCATTCCATGCCACAGCATAAGGCTTAGCTGAACCAAGGCTTTTCCCACTGAGCGTCCGAGTGAGAACTTGACCTGTTTTCAGGGTGGTTCCCACATTGGCATGGGTTGCAGATGCGGAAGTATGGAGGGTAATAGCCTTAGAGCCGTCACCTGACCCGACAGCCGCGGATTCGCCCCCCTTACCTGTTGAAGCGACCATTGTCGCCAATGTTGGAGGCCGGATCTGAGGAGCAGAACCCGGAGCGCAGACTAGCGTTGTCTTCTTGGAGGAGGTAGATTTGCCGGATGAAGGGAGAGCAGAGCCAGAAGCCTTGGGATGGGTCTGGCTCTTTGATAGAACAGGAGAGCGAGCAAGAGGATTTGGAGAAGAACATGGAGCCGGCTGACTGGGCTCAGCAGTTTTGTTGGCTCCAAGATCAGGAAGTTGTTCATTCACACCAGCCTGAGGGCCGATGACAGAGGAATTAGTGGCGGAAGGTTTCTTGGCGCCAGAATCACGGGCACCAAGATTAGGAAGTTTTTCCTGGCCAGCGTCAGGAGCACTAGCCGAAGGACCCACCGGGTCTGACTGACACTGAGAGGCGTGAGCCTCAACAGTGGGAGCCTCGACCCGGACGGGACTCGGCGCCGCCGAGTCAGCTAGAGGAGGCGCAGGCCTAAGCGGCGAGGCAATGCTAGAAGCATCCTGGTTCACCGACAAGGGTGCGGCGCTGAAAACAACAAGACATGTATAAGAGAACATTAGTGATGAAAAAGAAAAGAAGGGAGAAAGCAGAGTACGAGAACTTACCCGGTGACAACCGGGTCACGGACGACTCGGCGTGTGACTCGGCGCCCAGCATCTTGGCGAGTCTCAGCCAGGCTGGCAGTAGCAGAGGCAGCAGGAGCCGCAGGAGTGGGCTTGCTCTTCTTGGCCGACTGAGTGCTAGAGGAGGTTCCGCGTCGCTTCGGCTTGGCGATGGGGATCTTGCCGACTCCACCCACGGCAAGAGGAGGAGTGTCATGTACCTGGCCAGCTGCATAAGTAAATAACGGGCTTACTCGAATAAGTTGGGAGACTAAGGTCACAAGGCATATACCTCCAAAATCATACAATCATCATTCTCATCATCGGCAGACCAATCTTGTAAGGGATTGCGAGATTGACTCTTACCCGAAGCTGAAGCAGCTGTAGCATGCGGGATGGGCATGAAGCGCTCCAGGTCATACTCGACTTCGTCGGAGTCGGAGCGATCCCCGTTATAACCAGGGGGAGGGACAGTGCTGTCATCAACCTGGTGAAGGAGATTCTGCGAAAGACAAACAAAATGAGTAACCAAAAACTAAACTGAAAGTGTCAAAAGAGCTAAAGCCTATTCGGCAAGGAGAATGACTCAGAAAACTTACCCAAGGGACAGGTCTGACCCAGCTAAACGGGGGGCAACTCCAAGCCCAATCATCCGCCAAGTTCAATTTAAAGATCGAGCTCACTCGGCGGGCAATGGAGTCATGCGTGAGCTCCATAGTGGAGTGCAAAGTGGGATCGTGGGAACCACTCATGAAGCACATCTTGTGGCTCCTCGCTTGGATGGGGCTTACCCGGCGTGAGATGAAGGCAAACATGAGGTCAGTATTGGCAAGATGAAAGTTTTCATCCGGCGACAACAACCTCTCCAGGATCGTGTTAGCCTCGTTCACCGCAGCGTCTTGGTCGCGCGGGTCAAGCTTCCAATGCTTCTTATTGGGGACCTCATCCGAGAAAGGGGGAGCCGAATGTTATCGGTGGACCCGATTTTTTTGACATAGAAAAAGGTTCTATGCCACTTCTTGCAAGAATCAAGCCCAACAACCCGAGGAAAGATGGAGTCTCTCCTGGGCGTGATGCTAGCAGCACCGCACCGAGTAGGCTTTTTCTCGGCACGGGGAGCACCAGGCTGGGGAACAACTTGAACCCTAAATCTAAAATATTTGGCCCACAGAAGAACTGTAGGCCAAATTCTGAGGTAGGCCTCGCAAGCAGAGATGAAGCAAGAAAGAGAGCCAATCGCATTGGCAAGAAGATGGCGGGTCTGCAAATGGAAGGTGGAAAGAAAAGAGGAGAAGAAGGTGCTCATTGGAAGAGCGAAGCCGCGCTCAAAATGAGAAAGGAAAACCACTCGCTCGTTAGAATCGGGCTTAGGAGAGATCTCAACGGTGGGGAGACGGCAGTCCACTTGTAGCGGAATGCGCCTGGTGGAGCGGAGCCACTCTACCTCCTCGGTGGAAACCTTCGAGCCTTCCCAGCCGCCGCGCTCGCCGGCGGGAATCTCCTGCTCCTCAGCAGCATCAGCGCCGTCGCGAGTGTCCATGAGTTCAGTAGGTTTGATATCCTCCGCGGTTGGAACAGGTTTGGAACAGCGCGGACCCATGGTGGAATGGAAAGAAAAGAAGGGCGATTATGAGGCAAGAACAGGAGGAAGAGGAAACCGTAAAGGGTGCGGTTCGATTTTGGTGGCGCAAGGAAGAAGAAGAGGCAAGGGAAAACTGAACGGGCGCCATGGGGGAAGTGGAAACCCCCAACCCCTACTTAAGGAGAGTAAAAACTCTAGTAGTGGGATCCATCTGTGCCGTGCGGCCAGCGTGTGGCCGTGTACCCGGCCGGGTAGGCTAATCAGCAAGCGCCATGTAACCAGATATACACGAAAAATCCCGTGCCACATCATGGAAGGAAGGACAAGAGGCGCAGGCTGATGGGACTACCACAGTGACGGGGAATAACTGCGCAGCCGTCACTGTGTCGCCAGAGCTTGGAACAAAAATTGAGGCAAGTAATCATGATTACCAGCTGTCAGTGACTCGGAATTGGCCAAAATGACTCGGTCCGAGGCAAAAATGAGCAAAGAAGTCAAAGAGTTGATCCAGAAACTATCAAATAGACCCGGCAAAGTGCAAAATTGCGACAGATAGAGACAAAAATTAAGTTCCGCTCACACAAAAGGAACCTGGAGACACCTAACAGCTTGAACTGCTAGACCTCACCAGCTTCGGGGACTAATGTCGGGGGGGATGACCCCCGGTAGGGTCACGAGAGGTGAAACATAGCGCAGCTTGGCTAGCTCCGAGTAAAGAAAGAACCAGACCGGGTAAGAACGGACGGGTAAGAGAAGCATGAGCGGCCGACATATGAACCATGTCGGCCCACATAAGACAAAGTTGCTATTCTTGCAGGTACCGATGAGCCGAGTCTACCGAGGAAGGGCCGAGTCAAATAGGACGCATGGCACCTTTTCGAGTAAGGTTCATGAGGGACCATGGTAAAGCATGGTCAAAAGATAAGGGCGACGCCGGGTGACACAAAAGGAGCCGGGTGACGCCCAAAGCATACGCTGACGTACAAAGTAGAAGCATGACGCCAAAAGAAATAGGAGGCGGCGTACCAGAAGACCGTTAGTTGTCAAGCTTTATGGACTACGCCAGTGGGCTTAGGGCAAGCCCATGACCCGGCCCACATCGTAGGGACCAAGATCCAAACAGTAAACCCTAGAACCCAAAAGGGTATTAGCTAGCTAGCACTGCCTATATAAGGGAGGGCATAGCTGAAGTAGAGGGAGGTTGGACCAAGTAGTGAACAAGGGCACGGCACCCTAGCTGATACAGCTCAAGGAGCACTTGTAATCTCGGGGTATCAATCAAATCGCTAAGTCTGGAGATTTCTTCTTGTTCTTCATGCATGGCTCGACCGTGCACTCCCTCCCCGCTCTCCACAAGCACCCATTCGCCCCCCAACTTAAGCCTACCCATGGCATCTGCCGTGACACCACCACGACAAGGAGTGGTATAGCTACTCAAGATCCTTTATACCCTGAAGGACACCCTAAAAGAATTGAGCAGGACTCCCAATAAGGTGAGAATAGTGGTAGTCCTCATAAGAGAAAGAAGAAGAAACATAAGATAGTTAAGGAACCACTTGAACCTGTTGTAGATCCTAATAGTATATATGTCTCTGGTGCTAAAACTGAGAGTGGTAATGATAAAAATGATGCTCCTGATAAGGAGGAAGTTGAGGAAGAACCTGAGAAGCACACTAAGAACACTAGGTACACCAAGGAAGATTTTATTGATAATAAACATGGTAAAGAGAGAGAAACTTGGGTGCAGAAACCCATGCCTTTTCCAGGTAAGAAACATAAGTCAAAGGGGGAAGAACACTACAAGAAGTTTTGTGAGTGGATGAAACCTTTATTTTTGCAAATTTCTTTGACTGATGCTATTAAATTGCCTCCTTATTCAAAGTATATGAAGGATATTATCTCTAATAAAAGAAAGATTCCTAATGAGGAGATTTCTACTTTGCTTGCTAATTATTCCTTCAAGGGTAAGGGTTCTAAAGAAACTTGGTGATCTAGGTATACCAACTATTCCTTGCTCTATTAAGAATAATTATGTTAGAACTGCTTTATGTGATTTGGGAGATGGAGTTAGTGTTATGCCTTTTTCTCTCTATAAGAGACTCTGGGCTGGGGGATGCTCCGGCTGCAGTGGCTTCGCCTCGTAGGGAGGCTCCTGCCGAAGATATCCCAGAGGCTCCGGTTGCGGCCTCGACGACGAAGAAGCCGTCCGTGTCTTAGGCACGCGACGTCCTGGAGATGGGGCTCAGTCGCCAACTGGGCCCTGAACTGGAGAAGCCGGCCGGCCTCCGCACGGGGCTACGCTTTATTCCAGTCGCCAAGTGAGTACCCTCACCCTCATTTGTCTTCCATAACCGCTTGAATTATCTTTGCTTACACGATTGATGTATAGGACCGGAGTGAAGAGGATGGGCCACCCGACCATGGCTACGGTGCCGACTGTCGCCAGCGAAGAGGATCCTTCCCGTAAGAGGAAGGCGGACGAGGTCGTCGTCCCTACAGATGGCAGCAAGAAGGCCAAGGGTGATGATGTCGTCACAATTTCTGATGACACGGCGGTCGCGCCAACGGAACCCGTAACAGAGGCGGCCGCACCCACGAAGGAGGGCGCTCCCTCGCCTGGAACGGCCGAGCCGACCTCCTTTGGGGCGGGTGCCTCCATCGCGACTTTCCCGCGCTTCATGGCCAAAGCGGCCACGGCGAGTGGAACTTCACCCTCGAGCCGTGCACCTGGGGTCGTTGATGCGGAAGTCGACCAGCGTCGTGGGTACACGCCGTCCCTCCTCGCGTCCGTGGACGCGATACAACTTCATGGCATGCTTGGCGCAGCCATCCAGGTATGTCCAGTCCCCGAGGATCAGGTCGGTGTTTTGCAGCGGTCTGATCCTTTTGGCAAATAATTTGTTATTTTGCGCGTCCAGTCCCCGAGTGCGCACTCGCTGAATTTCAGCGGGTGGGCACTTAGGAAGGTTTTGATTGCCAGTCCCCGAGTGCACACTCGCTGAATTTCAGCGGGTGGGCACTTAGGAAGTTTTTGATTGCCAGTCCCCGAGTGCGCACTCGCTGAATTTCAGCGGGTGGTCACTTAGGATGTTGCTTTAATTAGCTGTTTGAACGACGTGCAGGGTCTGCAACGTGAATCAGCTGAACTCCGGCCAAATTCGTCCACTCCAGTGCTCCCCTTGATGCAGGATTTCTCTTAGAGGATCTACGGAGGACGGTGCTTCTCCATGGCTGCTTGGAAGGTTGTGGGGAGATGTGATTCGACGGCGAGGTGTGGCTCCGGTGAGCTAGGGTTTCGGCCCCATTAAAATCAGAGAGGATAAGGAGGGATTAGGGATAGGGATTGAGGCAGGGCGTCGCGGTGGCCTTCTTATCCCCCTCTAGAACGACGGCGAGCATCTTGACGCACAGCTGACGACAACGACGACATCGGGCGGCGGCGAGCTCCTCTAGAGAGCTGTATGTGTGCGTGAGGATGACGACGACATGTTGTTTTGCGGATAACCCCCTGGCGTTTCTTTCTTCTAAACCCACAGTCCTTCCCTGGCCCCACTTGTCAGTCACAGGAGAGAAAGAGCTGGGTTGGCTGTTGGGTTGTTGTGGGTTGCACATGGGCGTTAGATAAATAGAGAGATGTTGGGCCACGGCCAGGTAATGTTTTTATTTGTTTTACCTTTTTCTATTTTCTGTTTTCCTTTTCAGATTTGAATTTGATTTATAATTTGAACTTTTCTTTGTAGGATTTATTTGCTAGATAATTGCAATAATACTAAACTATATTTAGTATCATTTGTGAACTTTTATTATATAATCTTTTTGTATTTCTTTTATTTACTCAATATGAACCCCTTTTAATAATTTGTAAGAAAAAACTTTTCTTATTATTTTTCTCTCCTCTTTTAGTTATGGATTTCTTGAATGATGTATTCTTATTTGTTTATAAGACTTAACTCTAGTTGGCTCAGAGTTTGAATATAAATTTTTATATGTATAATGATCCTATATCATTATTTGATGCATGAAATATAAAAGAAATGAATATGTTCATTACTATTTCCATTGCTTTGGAAAATGGCAATTGTATCTATTCTTTTATGATAAACAAAGAGGTTTAGGATTTTGGATTATGATTATTGACCCTAGGGTTTAGGGTTTTTAATATACTTAGACTCCTTTATGGATGTGGTTAAAGACTCCATAACTAAGCATATTGTTTTCTGTTTGGGATATTTGATGACATCACTTTTAGTACTAGAAAGTTATATCTTGAATGTTTTTATAGAAAAGAATTGATAAAGAGACTCCTAAGCACATTTAATTATGATGGTTGGAATTGTCAAAGATGTTTATGTGATTTGTTGTAGGGAAATGTTCCTGTCAAGTGATATAGATCTAAGATGAGGAATTCTTAACATGAAATGGATATTATACTTGGTTTTAAGATTTAGAGTTGATTGTTTACCAAGAATTACTATCTTCCATGATTCATAATTCTAGACTTCTTATTACGGAATTTATACCACCTTTTTCTATCTATCATCATGATTAACATGATGAGTTTTACTTCATAGTACTATTCTCATTCACTGATTAACCTTCTAAACTTAGGGATGAATCAAATGAGTTTTATACTAAAATATTTCATAATTTCCTCATATCCTTGCTTGGTTGTATTTACTACTCTACTGTTGATAGCCTTCCATCCAACAAATAGTTCGTTCAAACTCTACTCATAATCTTCTTAATCATTCATTACTAATGTATCTTTATTAGTTGTATGCATCCAACTACCTTTCTCTAAAGTTGACCATCCTTTAAAATGAATAACACCACTTCTATAACTCTATGCTATACTAGCTTTAATTGAATAATATCATCCTATATTCACTTTACTCCAATAACTCACACTCCAACCCTAAATTATATTTATGTGGTTTGTAATGGCTACTTTAGGACAACTTATCTCTACTAAGGTTCCAATCATGTTCTACCCACCAGTATTACTTATACTAAATATAAGCATTCAATATTGGTGGCTAAAGCATCACCATTATAATCTTTTAATCAATTATTGCTTAAGTTCTTAGTTGGCTAAGCAAGGATGTATCAATCCTACTTTTCCATTATCTTCAAATTATCTTCTTAATATCTCATATTGGATTAAGGTTATTAATGGACTATGCCCTCTTTAAAATATTTAAGTAGATGTTATGATAAGATCAAGAAATAGTAGATCAAGGATTGATAGTCAAAGAATTTGTGAATCAATGGGGAATTACCCAACATTGATGAACAACAGATATTAAGATAAGTTCCATAAAGATTGCCATAGAAAGAAAGATATATAGTGGATGATCTTGACTTAGTCTCTTTCCAACTCCAACTCATTAAAGAGTTTAAGGTTAGGTATTACTATGATACGCATAGTAAGAATAGATAAAAATAAGATAGGTCAGCATTAATCATTGCATTGTTATTATTTTAGTGGTAATCTTAACTTAGTATTCATAGGTTGATATGATGAATAGTATGATATGATCCCTTAAGAATCATATATGAATCATTTAAGTAATGTATTATGAGTGACATTTTATTATATCTGGTCTACCCCTAGACGATCATGTTTAACTAAATAAGGTTTTAGCAAAAGTCATATTGAAACTTATCACAGTTAACTTGATGATCTACTTCAATTCCATCAAGTTAAGAGAAGCTTCAATCAATTTGACAAGTTCTATTTTAAAAGCGCGAAAATTATTCGGATTTTCTATGCATGAATGCAATGCACACATCTGGGTTCAGCTTATTTCTAAGCTCTAATGCTGGGATGTTACACCACAGTTGAGTAGGACGCGGAGCGGCCCTCGTACTCAAGGGACATGGGATTTCCAGTTTATGGTCTATCAAGCATATAACTCAGATTGGACCTCACTTTCACCTTAATCACATGAAGATGCCTGTGGTAGGGGCAATGAGAGCTCAAAGCTAATGAGTACCTTCCTTTCATCATTTGGAAGCCTTTCAAACTTTACAAAACCGTTTTCACAACCTTGTTGAGTCGCCACTTATTTTATGAGCACCTTCTTTAGACCATAGTTGTCACTCTTGTGTTTGTTCCAAAACTTGGTTAATTATGTCATGACTTTGATGCTTGTATCTTTGATATCTTTACTTCTAGTGTTCACTTGAACTTCAAAGGTGCCATGGCATTTATATTGTGCTCTACAAACAAAGTCAAGTGAGATACCACTCTATCATACCTTACTATGAGCATTGCAATGTTGCTTATGTTTATGTTTCATGCTACTTATTATTGAGTTGGTTTCTCTTCATAGCTTGCAATGACTGTTGAGTAGACTTAGTTGCATACTCTTTATTATGAATTGTCTAAGCATCTACTCCTGTTCTGAGAATATTTACAACATATGAAGCAAATGTGTTCGTGAGAAGTTATTTTATCGCACTCAGTTTTCAACTGAATTGCTTGAGGACAAGCAATAAGTTAAGCTTGGGGGAGTTGATACGTCCAAAACGTATCTACTTTCCCGAACACTTTTGCTATTGTTTCTCCTCTAAACTTGTGTGATTTGAATATAACTAACATGGACTGACGCTGTTTTTAGCAGAATTACCTTGGTGTCTAGTTTTTGTGCAGAAAATGAACTATCAGAAAAAATCCCGGAAAATATGCCAAAAATTATATTTCACCAGAAGATCCACGAAGCCAGAAGATGAGACAGAGAAGGGGCCTGGGGGCCCACACCCCTGCCGGGCGTGGGCCCACCACTGGCCGCGCCTAGGGAGTGCCGCCACCCCAGGAACCCCCTCGGCCTCCCTCTGCGCCTATAAGTTGCCTCTCGACCTAAAAACCGAGGGGGGTTCAATAGTTTTCCAGAAAGAGTTCCGCTCCGCTGCTGCCACCAGAAACCAAGATTCGGATCCAGAAACTCCGTTCTGGCACCCTGTCGGGATGGGGAATTTGGAGAGGATCATCGACATCATCATCACCAACGCATCTCCATCAACCACCGATGTTTCCCTCGTCCATGAGTGAGTAATCCCCCGCTGTAGGCTTGGGGATGGTAGGGATTGGATGAGTTCTATCATGTAATCGAATAAGATTGTTAGGGCATAGTGCCTAGTATCTCTATTAGTGCTATTTGACTTTGTTGCAACTTGTTGTGCTTAATGCTTGTCCCTAGGGCCCGAGTGCCATGATCTCAGATCTGAACTTATTATTGAATCATTATGATAGTATTGTTTGTGATCTTATCTGCAAGTTGTGTACACATATCATTGTCTAGATCCAAAGGCCCTGAAGTGACAGAAATTGGGACAACCGAAGGGGGTGGCTGTGATGTGAGGATCACATGTGTTCATGGAGTGTTAATGCTTTGCTTCGGTGCTCTATTAAAAGGAGCACCTTAATTGCGAGTAGTTCCCTTGAGGCCCTGCTGCAACAGGCTGGCTGGACAGAAGATGTTGTGCAAGTTCTCATTGCGAGCACGCATGACTATATATGGAGCACATGCCTAGGATTGTTTAATACTTGAATGCTTATTCTTATTTATCTGCAATTGCCCTAGATCTTGAAGTTACATGTTTAGACTCATCCATGCAACGTCCGTCCATCAATCCCTATGCCTACCGCACTCAAATCCTACTATTTGCTACTACTGTTACTATTGCTCTTGTTTATTGATGTTGTTGCTTTGCTTTTGCTACTATAAACTATTGCTACTGATAAACTTCCGTGAGCAAGAACTATTTCCAGGTGCAGCTGAATTGACAACTCAGTTGTTAAGGCTTGCAAGTATTCTTTGGCTCTCCTTGTGTCGAATCAACTACCCACATATAATTATCTTGCTCTAGCAATTACATGAGTACTTTATTATTATAGGTTATTCCCATCAGATGTTTTGCACAGCTACTGGTGAAAACAGAAGATCCTAGGCCCCCTCTCTCTCCATTGTCAACAACAACAAGATCGCAAACTCTTGGTCTGGTGAAAACGCAATAGGAATTCTAAAACTCTCGAAGGTTCGTTTAAGTAATCGCACTTTGCTTTCTGCTTCCCGAGGATTCGATAAACCTAGGTCTACTAGGGAAAAAGAGCTATACTACATCCTTAATCCGGATCGAAGGTATTAGTGGTCGTCAGGCTTAAGCCTCACTCGACCAAGGCCAAGATTTCCGCGCTCAACAACGAGCTGGTCCAGGTGAAAGGGGAGACCAAGTTCTACTCTCAGGGGGTTATTGAGGCCAACCGTCGAGACAACATCACATGTCGTGTGACGCTGCGCCTCGCCCAGTAGGTTGCAGGTCTAATGTCGTCCAAGGGCTTCCCTAGAGTCCCAGACCTTTATGACACGCTGCTGAGGAACGCCCCTCTGTTGAATACGTGTTAGGGATCCTCCCCGTCTTATCCTCTTGGCTTAATGATGACTTTAAGAGGGAAGTGCCGCATCGACTTCCGAGTGCGTGGCGATCGCCTTGGACAGGGTAGAGGTTATGTTGCCATGTCTAACAGCAAGATCCCTTCAAGCTGCCTTCCCGAGGGGAGAGGGAGAGACACACATTGAGAGCTGGAGAGGTACCGCAGAGGCTTTCATACGCCCTTCAAAACTTCATCACCGAGGAGGTCTAGGAAGAATATGTTGAGGAGGATGACAAGGGGGACGAATAGATAATCCTCCGTCCTCCCTTTCTTTCCTTTCCCTTTGGTGTATAGGACTCAAGAACCTCTTCCTTTAGAAGACCATTTAGCCAGATATAATTATGTATCTCTGCTCGCCATGGGTTCTGCTTTTCTGGCTCCAATCCCTTCAGTGCGAGTGCACTTTGTGACTTTCTCGCATAGATGTATTTTACTCTGTTAGGTCTAGTCATGCATGTTGTCTCTTGCTCGCGTGTCAGAGCCCTGTGTCCCGATTCTAGCTGAGATCAGTAGCTCGGACTTGGTGCGGGTATATCGCTTGTACGTCGAGGTTAGTAGTCCGGGATTCGTATGGGTATGTCGTTGTATGCCAAGGTAAGTAGCTCGGGATTTGTGCGGGTATGTCGCTAATAAGGGTTCCCATACAATTGTCGTCGTGTTTAAGATGGGTGTGAGTTTCTGGCTAGCCCGAGACTTAGGGCTCGCGTGGAAGTCTTTCGCCTCTATCCCGCTGGCAACATGCCTTAGTCCATTACCTCTGTTGGATTACATCGGGGTTTATAATTTCCCTACATCATTCCTTGTAGTGGCGTTTTGGTTGTGGGTTTGACTGAGTAATTCCCGTCGAGGGTCTTTGTGTTCGAGTCGCTTGTGCCGCGGTTTTTTAGGCCCACGACTTTGAGTGAGCGTCGATCCCGTGACGAACCTGTAGTCACTTGCGGTATCCACGTGCTATATGATACTACGAAAATTTATGTATCTCTGTCATGTACTATATGCTACTACAAAAATATCGTGCTATTGATCGCCAAAATGAAAAATCAGCAAAGGAGATATTTTGTAGTGTGGTTTTACCAATCCCTTTATATTTCTATCTCATTCATGTTCCAAAAATTATATCCTATTTTATTGATCATAGTAGTAGTTATATGGGTGCGGCCACATGGGGCGTTTTTGGTTGGCCTAACGGCCCCTCGTACGGCGTGGCAAAAAATAAGTCTATTTAGAGACTGAGCCGTCACATGGTTTTTGAAGCAGGCCAAAACTTGGTCTAAAACGTCGATTTTAGGCGTTTACACGCACACAGTCTGGTGGGTGCAAGTTCTTTCGGTGAGTGCAACCCAGTCAACTCTATTTTCCTTCATAATCGTGGTTAACTTAATCTTCTCTATCTATAAAACCATGACGCCATTCAAAATAAGTTGTGCATGAAAAAGTTGTGGATCGACAATGAAAATTTATCCTGACGATCGGTTCCTAGTTTTTTTGACCTTTTAAGGGTCTATTTCGTGTTCATGTTTATATGTTTCGTGAATCAAATTTGCCAAATTCTTTGTACATGGGTGCAGGGCCAGTCCACGGATTTCGGGGGCCCTAGGGAAAAACGACGCGAAGAGACCCTTATTTAAAGTGGTAGAGCTTTCCTGGGGTGTGTGTGGTGGTGGTGGGTGGGTGGTAGGGAGGGCAAAGGCCCTCGTACTCTAGAAAACACCTTAAAGTTATATATCTTTAATATTTATGCTAAAAATCGTCTCGTACTCTAGAGAACACCTTAAAGATATGTATCTTGAATATTTATGCTAAAAAAATCTCCCCCTCCCTCCCCCACACTCTATAAAACACCTTAAAGATATGTATCTATAATATTTATGCTAAATTTTAAAGATTAATCAAATATTATGCGTGATTAGAGTTTTTGGGCCTTTCAATAATGCCAGTCAAACTCTTTCACTTGTTAACACACAAAAGACATAAGAAAATATTAGTATTCTGAGAAATATTATTGCAATGAAATAGCAAATTAATTGATCCTTACATTTGATATCTCAACTGTCTTTAAAATCACGGTGAAGACATTGAAAACCTTTCCTATTGATAGAGCAAATTACATACCATAATACTTATTTCTAACAATCACTCCTTGTGTGCATATGACTCTGCAAAAGATGAGTGGAAAGATAGATATATTAGATAGTGGATTAATAAGAGGATGTAATAGTCCTCAAATATGTTGATGTGAACAAGAAAAACAAAGGAATAAGAGGAGAGATGATTGCGGAATGGTACAATTATGTGATTGCATAGTTAGTCTCTAATAAAGAATATATTGACAACCCTGTAAAAACATGTGATTTCGGTTTTGTTCTGCATACTTGGAGAGGCCAACAAATCGTGGCATCAAGAAAAATATAAATAAATATTAAAATATATTTTTGCAAAATATTAGTCTAAGTAGAGACATGATAGTCTACAACTTGGACCACATATATTTTCTAAAATAATTCTACACTATTAAGGCTTAAAAGTAATATAGAAACACAATTCTTTTTGAATCGGGCCCCTACATCATGGGGGCTCTAGGCAAGCGTCCCTCTGCCCCACCCTATGGGCCGGCTCTGCATGGGTGACCGTTTAAAATTTCTTTTGGGGTATAGCTTCGCGTCACCTAATCACACAACTTTCATGTTGTGAGTTTTTTGTTTTGACATTTATAACTACGTAAATCTAAAATGTTCTATTATCCGTACATACATATAGATTTACTCGTATAGCAATATCAAAACAGAAAACTTCCAACATCAAAGTCATGTGAAATGATGAACTGAATCTTTCTTTCAAAGAAAATTTCAAATGATCAACTGATGAAAAATTTAGCAAAATTTATTCAAAACAACTTTAAAAAGGAAAACGACATAGCATTTCAAACACTCAACGAAATTACAAATTGTTCACCAGACTGGATTCATAACATCAAGGGGCATCTTTTTTATGTACAACTTATCTCGAATGGAGACATAATTAGGTAGATTAAAGAGGATTAATGTCAAGTATGTTAAATTAGAGGAATAACATTCATTGTGTACCGTGTGCAGCCAGGAATTAATCGCTGAGCCGTTTTGGAGAGAAACGAGATTATGAGAATCCAAACAACAGCCCAAGGTTAGCCAAGTCAAATCTATATCCATACATCATCCAATTCAAAACAAAAAGGATGGCTAAGACCATCTACTATGTGTATTCGGTTCACACCAAAATGTTGTCAGAGTTCGATTCGGTAGAAGTAACCACTATGTGTCGAACCGGCTCAACCTGTAGCGGTGGGTCCCGTGTGGAAAAGAAAAAAAGGAAGAATTGTCGGTCGACCCTATCCTTTCGCGCGGAGGAAACTTCCCGATCCAGAAATCCCCAATTCTCCTTTGCTCTTCCCGTCCTTCCTCTGCTCCTCCTAAGAAATTTAGCGGTGGATGAATTCGAGCTGCTCCGGCCACTTGCAGGTGAGAAACGTGAGGTCGAGGCTGCGCCTACGCGGCGCCCGCCCGTCGAGGAAGCACGGCGACATGGCTCGGCGGCGACCGCCAGTCGAGGCTGCGTGGCGCCTGCCCGTCGAGGCTGCACATAGACGATGGCTACGCGGCGCCCGCCCGTCGAGGCTGCACAGCGACATGGCTCGGCAGCGCCCGCCCAGCGAGGCCTCGTGCGACGTTGGTGGGAGGGACGGCGACTTCGACCACACTGACGCTGCCCTGGTGGAGAGGCAACAACCATAACAATGACATGTATGCTTGCAGGTTATTTCATTTTCTTGCAAGATTTGTTCTTTTACAGTGACTGTCGTTGCTGGTTGTTGTTTGCTAAAAGATGAATGTTTGTCAATCTTGGATGTGGATTTATTTTTGTTTCCTTCAGACTGGATTAAATGCCTCCACTCAAATACATGTGAATGAAATTTTTGGAAGTAGATTTAGACACTACTGAAACCGAAACCAAATACAATACGACGTTACATAGTGAAGATCTATTACAAGCTACTGCATAAATAAATAGAGTACTTCCATTACTAAGCCTAATTGCCCCCAAATTTGTGCCTAATTCCCCCCAAATTGTGCCATATATGCTGAACCAGGTCATTCTTGAGTTGCTGATGCATTCCTCTATCACGAATAGCTTGGCTTGTCTCCAAAACCACAGAAAAATCATGAAGTGGCCCATGTCCAAATCCCGCCAAGTGTGGAGATTCTCCTGATTGTTCATACTCGGTGTTATAGTCAATGTCATATTGGACCCTATAGGTATCCCTCTCATCCTCGACAATCATGTTATGCAATATAATGCAAGCATACATGATCCTAGCAAGTACTTTCCTATGCCACTATCGAGCTAGATGGCGTATGTGAAGGAATACAGGTAGGCTACACTAGCGCAAATCAAATTTTTCTACCGCGTAAACCAGGATTACTGTTGTCATAGATCACGGGATTACCACTAGACGTGCAGTTGTGGAACTTGATGAAGCGCGTCGAGGCAGTGCATACGATCTATGACTCCTCCTCGTTCTCATCCCACGAGCAGCTCTCCTTGCGTGGTTCGTCCAAACGCTACAGATGCAGCGCCTCCAAGGTATCCACACGTATAGGATGGAAAGCGTCAGACGCCGGACTGCTACGTCCGCGCGCGCGACACAGGCGTGAGGAGTGGCGGCTGGTTGGAATGGTCTAAGGTCTAACCCTGGTCAGCTCGCCCCACCCTCTCTTATATAGGCGTCCCTAGTGGGCTTCTACATTAGCAGCCCATTAGTAGCCTAAGCCTGGTCTAATTCGGATCCAATCCTCATTAGGCTTACAGCCCCTTAAGTGTGTGACCCTATAGGTTCATATACGTATAGACATGACACGAATACACTTATTCTGCCAATAGTTGGTAGCGGCCTCTAGCAAGACGTGCCAACTCCTAAACTCATACAAAGATCATATCGGACGAACCATCACAAGGTTTAGTACATGTCTTTCCCTTTGCCTCATGATATTTGGTCTAGCTCCAAGCTGACCTCCCTTTCTCGATACTGTGATTCGGAATCCCTTTACTAGGTTAACTCTTAACCTTATGTAGCACGACCATGCATTTCTGGATCCGATCACTCGAGGGTCCCAGAGATATCTCTCAAATAGATATGGGCAAATCCCATCTTGATTGACCATGCCTTGCAGCATGCTTCAGGACAAACCCGAAAGCTACCTTTATAACTACCCTGTTACGGTGCAGCGTTTGATAGCCCCAAAGTAGGTCGATCCACATCTCAAGTACACGCGACAATCTCAGGTCTAAGGACAAAACATACACGATGTGTAAAGAGAGAGCTGCAACCAATTGTCAGTCTCAGGTTGGGTCAGTCCAACCCCATGTTCATAACATGTGTCCACATTATTGGTTTGACATGTTCATGTCTATGACTTGCGAAACATAGTCATCAACCAATCGATGTGCTAGTCTAATATTCACGTGTGTCCTCACATGAACTCCGACTAGGGACAACTATTAAATAACCATACAAGTAAAGAGTTTCACAAACAATTCACATAATTGCTAATCAATACAAATTGCCTGATATGGATATTCAAGGAACATTACAATAACTCATGATACAGATGAAATATAATCATCTCTATGATTGCCTCTAGGGCATATTTCCTTCAGTATGATGGCAAAACGAGCTTTAGTATTCCAAAAGCCCGCTCAACATCTTTTCTTGCTCCTTCCTGATATTGTGCATACAATTTATCTTCATCACTTTGAGGCACTAGGATTATTTTCATAAATGCTGCCCACTCTGGATAAATACCATCGGCCAAGTAATAAACCATGTTATATTCATTGCCATTAACCATAAACTGAACCTCCGGAGCCCTTCCTTGTAGCTTTTCAGTGAACAAAGGTGATTGGTTTAACACATTAAGGTCATTATTCAACCCGGCAACACCAAAATATGCATGCCAAATCCAAGTGTCATGTGATGCCACCGCTTAAAGCATGACGGTGGATACCCCATGATCACCCCCCCTGATGTGACCCTTCCATCCTTTGGATAGTTTTTCCACTCCCAGTGCATGCAATCAATACTTCCCAGCATTCCGGGAAAGCCACGAGCCTGCCCTATATGAAGTAGCCGACTGAATATCTTCGGCATTTGGACTTCTTAGGTATTTCTCTCCAAAATTATGCATGATACCTCTACAAAACATCTTCAAGCATTTGATAACTGTAGTTGGAGGCATCCGCAAGTGCTCATCAAACAAATCAGCAGGGGTCCCATATGCTAACATTCGCATGGCAGCAGTGCATTTATGCAAAGGTGAAAATCCATGTTTGCCAAATGCATCACTGCGTTGTTGAAAAGATGGAGACCGTGCACTAAGAGTTCCACAATGTGTAGAAATAGTGTCCGTTTCATCCGAAACCTCCGACGAAATTGGACATTGGTGAAAACAGGATTCTCTACAAAATAATTTGCTAGCACCCTATTTTGACCCTCTTCACGATTTCTTTCAATGCGCCTTCTAGAAAAACCTCTAAACTGATTAGACATACCTCTAATCCGAGCTGCAATTTCTTCTTCCATCTGAGCCTCAACTGGGCCGTTGATGAAATCCCAAACTAAGTCAAATGGGATGACATCAACGTTGCAATCTTCATGATTTTCAGCCTGGGAGTTTGCTTCACTGGACATGTTTGGAGAGTTTGTTTCACTGTACATGTTTGGAGAGAAGCTAGCCTGGGGAGAACTGAGTGAATGCTATAGCAGGTGGGAGCCCTCTATTTATACACTTGTTTGCAACGGCTAATTCCCATGGTCAGCTTTATTTATTTTATGCATGCATAGTATTCAACAAGCATCAAACGGCTAGTTTCCTTGGGCATATTTTTTCTGCATACATAGTCTGCAACAAGCATCAAACGGCTAGTTCCCTTGGGCATCTTTTTTTGCATGCATAGTATGCAACAAGTAGCAAACGGCCAGTGCCACCTCATTCACTATTTAATTACAGAAATAAGATAGCTAAATTTTATTGATAGATGCTGGCATATAGGTTACATGGATAGCTGTCTTACAGAAAGGGTACACACATAATAATAATCTGCATTACATAAAGGGTACATACACTGAAAACCAAGTCATGCATCTAGGCTAATCATCTGAAGGAAATAGCTCATTGGATAAGTGATCAAGGGCCTTCTCATGTTGTGCTATTTGTGCTGGGATATATCTTGTAGTGTCAACCGCCATTAGATCAATGTATTGCTTCATTTTGTCAGACTTGACCTTCTCAGATATAGCTGCAGCATGTGATTGTGCAGCTGCTGCCATTTTTTCAATAGCTTCTGACTTCCTCAATGCAAGATCATTGAATTGTTGCACCGTTTCATTGAACTTGCTACGCAGTGAGCTTTGTGATGGCGTCTTCTCTTTATTCTTCCTTTCTTCTTTTTCTGCTATTTTCGTTGCCATTCTACCACTGGAACGATCTTCATATGCTTCGTCACTATCCTGATTTGAAGAAGTGTAAGCTCCCGATGACTTTATCTTTGTTCCCTTACTCATCTCTCCAAAACCATATGTGTTTTTCCATTTAGCTTCGTCCTTCACTGCTCTCCGCCAATACTCCAGGGCAAATGGTTTATCCGTGTTCATCACTCTCTTGTATTCCTCTTGCGCTTTATCAACAAGTTGCTGCTCAGATTGACCACTAACATATACTCTTCTCATTGATATAACAGCTACATTGAACTTGGCAACCATAGTGCTAGTCATGTTCCAATGATTCTTGCATTGCACTTTTGTCCTTCTTTCTGCTTTACATGAGTGCTTGTTGAATTCATCTGCAACTTGCTGCCAGTAATGATCTGATTTCTTGCTATTTCCATGGATTGAGTCAATTGAATATTTCAACCAAGCACCTACCAGCCGTAGATTTTGCTGTTTACTCCATCTCTAGCCCACCACTAGGTTCCTCACCATCGCCGCCTTCATTGATTCTAGCGAGCTGTTCATTGTTGATTTCTATAGGGGATATTGGAGAATATGGTGCGGAGGACATGGGAGAACCTGAGTCATCGCATCTTGAACTGCTTCCTCCAGCGGCTCCAAAAAATATAGATGAACCAGCCGGCGATTATGGACCACCGAGCATACCTCCTCCAAGAACGGCTTGTGGGTACTGCCCACCTAGGTAAGGAGCACCAAGGTGGCTTCCTGGAGCCATGAATTGCTGGTAGCTTTGTTGGGGGCCAGCCATGGGGTGTTGATAGCTTCCTTGACCTCCAAAAGGCATGTAGCTTTGTGGGTAGTGAGGTTGATAACCAAATTGTTGGGGAGGCAAATTCATGTGAAACTGGGGTGGTGGGTAACCTGGGATTTGCTGGTGAGGGATATCCTGTTTGTTTTGTGTATTTGGTCGGGGGTTTGTGTTGAGCAAATCTGTGAAGGAGCTGGATGAATTCTCCATGGTTGTTTGCTGAAGGATGTGTTCTTGCGATTGTGTTGTTTGTTTGAAGTCTATGCAGTTATATATAGATAGAAAAAGAAGCAACAGTTATATTGGCAGCCAACGGTTTGTTTATGTTCCAACCAAGAAATAATATTTTATTGGCACAAGCAAACCAAGTTGGTGGTTTGCTTCTTGTGTGAGAATTGATGGACGATTTTCCAGTATAATTCAAAAGCTCCTTTAAACCACTTTAGATATACATATAGTACATGGAATAACCAAACACGCCCCATCATGCCTATAGACCGGAACCATATCCGGAACCGGGAAAGAAAAGTTAACTGGAGCGTCGAGTTTTCCGCTCACGTCCACCGTCATCAGCGCGCAGTAAAACCGGGACTCCTGGTTTCCCTTCCTTCTCCTTCTCCTATAAGGAACCCGCTACCTCCACAGTCCCCCACTCAGGCACCCAAACACCGCCCCCTACTCACCGCCGCTCCCGCACAATGTCCTCCGGCAGCACTCCCTTCGGGCTCCAGCCCTCCACCGACGGCCTCGACGTCCCTCTCATCTACCGCAGTTACGGAGACTACGACGACGATGAGTTCCTCTCGCTGGGCCGCCGCCGCCGCTTCGGCGTCGACCTCGACGAAGAGAGCCCTCTTTCTTCCCCCACCTTGCTCCGGCTCAGCAGGTACCATTCGTCCCTCGCCCGGCAGACTCGTCTGCAAACCAGGTCCGTCTACCGTCGCGGCAGCGCCTCCGTCGCTGCACCCTTGAGATTGAAGCGCGCGGCTGCGGCTGCGGCTGCGGCTGCGGCGTCTTCCAGTTCCACGGAGGCCGTCATCCGTGGCCCGATGGCGGAGGAGAATCCGCTTCTGATGCGTCGCGGTCCGTCCTGCGGTGCTTCTGCCTGCGGCCCCCTCCCATATCCCCCGGTCCCGTCCCCGGCCCCGGCTGCAAGAACGGTGACCCCGGTCGCCTCCTCGACTTCTCCTTTGTGGGGAGTCGCCTCGGCCTACGCCCCCGGCCGTTCGGTCCCCCGATCCGCGCCGAAGCCGCCGGTTGCCGGTACCCCCGCCACCACATTGAACACTTCTGCTGCAGGTGGGCGGGGTCTTCTCGCCGGCGCGGCGTCCAGGGCGGGGGCACGGAAGGAGACGGCTTTGCGGACGTACGGACGGGACATGACGGCCGCCGCCGGAAACACCGATCCAGTGATCGGCCGCGACGACGAGATCGATCGCGTCGTCTGCATCCTCTGCCGCCGTACCAAGAACAGCGCCGTGCTAGTCGGCGCCCCAGGGGTCGGCAAGACGGCCATTGCGGAGGGCCTCGCCCAGCGCATCGCCGCTGGGACGGTCCCGGGGGCGCTTGCTGGAGCGCGCCTTGTGGAGGTGGACCTTGGGGCCATGGTGGCCGGGACGCTGTACCGCGGCATGTTCGAGGAACGCCTCAAGAATGTGATCAAGGAGGCGGAGCATGCGGACAGTAAGGTGATTCTGTTCATCGACGAGGTGCACATGCTTGTTGGCTCCGGGAAGTGCAAGGGCGGCAGCATGGACGGTGCCAACCTGCTGAATCCGGCGTTGGCCCGTGGCCGGATCCACTGCGTGGGCGCTACCACTTTTGATGAGTACCGCAAGTACATCGAGAAAGATGCCGCATTGGAGCGGCGGTTCCAGATGGTGCATGTGGAGGAGCCCAGCACACAGGCAACCATTGCCATTCTGCAGGGGCTAAAGCAGCGGTATGAAGAGCACCATGGCTTGAAAATTCAGGATGATGCTCTTGTTGCTGCTGCACAGCTTGCTGGCCGCTATATAACTGGTGAGGAATCTTAAATATTGTTTCTATCTTGCTTGCATTTGTTTCCTTTTGTACCATTTTATACCAATTGCCATCTGTTTAAGGCTTGGTGTGGCTAGTAGATATTGGTTGATAGAAAATGTTTACATTTTTGTATAGTAGCATACGCACGAGGGATTTTATACATTCAAAAAGGCAAAATGCAATAAGTAGCTCTTCAGTTTTCACATTACTGTAACTATGTAGTCCAACTTACTTTTACTAAGCAGCAGCACTGCTGTCTTCAGTTTTAGCAAGTTTCAGATGATCCAGTGGTTAAAAGCATTACTGTCTTGCATTATTTTTATTAAGCAATAGCATGAGTTCAGATATGATGACATAATAAAATGCAATTAGTTACTATAAAACAGTCACATCAGTACTGAATTATAATTATATTCGAAATCTGATTTGTTACCGAGCTAATCTGCAAAAAGACCTATTTGTGAAGCGTATCAGGATTGTCTATTATTATGTCAATTGATGGGGCAACAAGACAATTAGATTACATGTTATGTTGTCTGTATGTTTGATATTCGTTAACACATCATCTCAAAGTCTTAATCTGTTCTTGAATCAAACATGAGTTGCACTCAACTAGTCGTGTAGAAGGTATAATAAAAATTAAGAAGCAGTCTCTCTTTTTTGTTATCAAATAGGGTGTTTTCTTTATTCGTCATAGTCCAATTCCCGTCCTTTAGGTGCATCTTTGGCTTATGTTGTCATGTCATACTTAAAACTATTTACATAAAGGTTTTGTGCTGTTGTGCTGTACAGTTCCAAGGGAAAGTGTGATCATACATTAATACTAGTTTGGACCCCTGAGCCTTGTGACATTGGATACAGTAGTGTGCACAGAATGCGTAAATTTGTGGCAATGTCTATGAGTAAATGGAGCAACTTGTAATTCTCCCATCAAGCTGCATGCATGTGTGCCAACTTTGTGTTGGAGAAAATTGATAGATTTTAATGTTGCCTGTAGGTCGTCAATTTCCAGATAAGGCAATTGATCTGATTGATGAGGCATGCTCTAACACAAGGATGCAAATTGACAGCCAAAAACAAGTGATCGCAGCACAAAGTAGCTCTGCAGTACTAGCGAAGGATGGAATTCTTAACCCAGATCATGTTGCGCAAGTAGGCATTCTTAATGTTGTGTTGCTAATATTCCATTGTGTCAATGTGATCTCTTTGTGAGTATTTTCCATTGTTTCAATGCAATCTGTTTTTCATGTTCCATTGTTATTCATAGGTTGTGAGTCGATGGACCGGAATTCCTGTCACTACGCTTGATCAAGAGGAGAAAGATAAGTTGATCCACCTTGCCGACAGATTGCATGAGCGAGTTGTTGGCCAGGATGAAGCTGTCAATTTGGTTGCACAAGCAGTGTTACGCTCCAGGGCTGGTCTTGATCAACCTGGCCAACCGATAGGATCTTTCCTCTTTCTGGGACCTACCGGTGTTGGAAAGACTGAGCTTGCGAAAGCTCTTGCTGAGCAGCTATTTAACAGTGAGAAGATGTTGGTTCGCTTTGACATGTCTGAGTATGTTAACAGTGGATCTGTGTTGCGCCTCATTGGAGCACCTCCAAGGTTTGTATATTTTGCTCTTTGTCAACATTATATTTTCATACTTAAGCTGTGTTGCGCCTCATTGTTGGTTTGACTGATTTTAGTGCTTCTTTTGTAACATTCTAAAGCTATCATGGTCATGAAGATGGTGGACAGCTAACTGAGAAGATTAGGAGGCGTCCATACAGTGTCATTCTCTTTGATGAGGTGGAAAAGGCAGATCCCTCGGTGTTCAATGTTTTCCTTCAGCTTCTTGATGATGGTATGTTGACTGATGGTAAAGGTCGGACCGTGGATTTCAAGAATACCATCATCATCATGACCTCAAATCTGGGAGCAGAGCACCTGACAGCAGGAATGAATGGACAGACAACAATGGAAGCTGCGCGCGGTCTTGTTATGCAACAGGTTTGTGAACTGACCATTTTCTTAAGGCTGCAGTAACTACCTTTCTGATTGTCATATGTGCGGTTTGAGCAGGTTCAGAAACACTTCAAGCCTGAGTTTCTCAACAGATTGAGTGAACCGCTTTCACATGACAAACTGAAGGAGGTCGTCAAAATCCAGATGAAGAGTACGTTGCCAATGTAGCTGACAAGGGCATCTCTCTAACTGCAAGTAATGCTGCGCTGGATGTTATTTTGTCAGAATCTTACAACCCTGTAAGTGCAGTTCGTTTTCAACATCCCTGGGTGACCACGCTTCTGTAGTCACATAACTAGGAGATACTTACTTGCCATTCTGTATGTTTTGCTGACATTGTTTATGCCCCTCACAGATGTATGGTGCAAGGCCCATAAGGAGGTGGGTGCATAAGAATGTGATGACAAAGCTCTCCGAGTTACTGGTCAAAGGAGACGTTGGCGAGGGATCCATCATTTCCATTGATGCTACGGCTGACAAGAAGGGGCTGAAGTATGAAGTGGCGAAGAGGAAGATAGCAGATACACGGGGCAAGAAACCAATGGTGCAACTTCCCAGCGATTCCGACGACAGCAGCGATGATGTTGTCGAGGTTGTTCCGGTAGCGAAGAAGGCCAAGGTGGTAAGCTTCAACATACCAGCAGATGGCAAGTGAATGAGGTACTCTGGTCAGTAGTGCTTAAGCAAGCAAAGTTGCTTCGTTTGTGTGTTGGGCAAGAACCAGCAGCAAGATGGAGTATGTAGGCAGACTGGTTTAGGTTTTTACCACGTTATTGCTAGTGCACTTTTACTCCCCGAGCTATAGCTTGAAACTGGTTCATCGTTTATGTTTTATATCTATGTCGTTTTAATGTGAGACGGTTCCATCATATGCAACTTTGTCACCTTATATATATAAGATGGAGTACGTAAGCAGGCAAGCTTAATCTTGCATTACCCTAGCCCGTTTTTCATCTTAGACCCAAAGTTTTTTTTGAGAGCAACTATGTATTTCATTAATAGAAAAACAAATTACATGAGCATGTCGTATCCCATCAACGAAGTCACAAATAACGACAAATCCATCACCTCCGGACCAACATCCTCGCTCTAGAGCATCCACCTTGTCCAAGACCCTAGCGCTGTCGTGGATAACGACGAACGCTAGCGACACGTCGAGATACGGATTTGCGAGAAGACAAGCTGCCAACTAAAGTATCGACAAGCACACCTTGCCATCAACTTCGAGACGCCGCTGTGAAGGCTGTCGCCGGTGTGAGAAAAGAGTTGAAGCAGATTTATTCGCTCATGCGTCGCTCCCACCACCCCAAAGACATACCACAACAAAACGATCCTAACCCTAACTACAGAACGGAGGAATGAGGTCCTTCCTCCCTCCTGCGCCGGAGTGGTACGGAGGGAGAGGGACTGACGCTACGGCCGGTAGAGATTGGGGGTATTTGGCCGCCGCCTGTGTGGACACGCAGGCCGCCGATACATCAACATCCCGTAGAGAAGGTTTTCCCAATGTGATCATCAACTCTGATTGTCTCTCTTTGGTGAACAGAGTGGCCTCAACGGTGAATGATAGGTCTCTTTGTGGACCAATCATCCTGTATATTAGTCAGATGATAACTCCTTTAGTTCTTGTTCTTTCCAGCATGTTAGGCGTGGTTTGAATATTCATGTTCATAAGGACATGTTTAACGGAGACGTTTAGAGCAGACGCTAGGCTGATTTTTCTTGCAGTTAGGTCTTGATCCCGTTCGATCCAGGGATTTCCTCTAGCGTCGACGACTCTTTTTTTTTTAGCGCACAGGGGTTTGATTAGCACTTGTATGTGTTGCAAGCTATGCAACTTACCGTTCCGCGCTCTGAGGCTAGGCGTTTAGTCCATAATCCAATTTTCTGGCATTATTTTTTAAAACATAAGCGTCTGTACAAGAGATTGTGCCATAGTACATGCCCTAAGCTAGCTAAGTATAGTGAACTGGTACCAAGGAAAAGAGAGGCGACCTGGTGGCGGCTCTAAACCCATTTAGGATTCCGTCTCCCTCGCAGGCGCGACGCCGCCGGTCCGCTATGTACATGCAGGGTTGGTACATTTTTTTATTAAACATGTAATCGTATAATAATTTAAATCGAAATTTTATATAATCTAATTGACTATGTCATGATGTCGTTCTATTTCTCCGAGTCGCGCTAGCATCCTCCGCCTGACCGTTGTCCTCCTCGCCACCGGCTTCCTCCATGTCACCCTTGGCCTGCTCTTCGTCGAGTCGATCTTGACGATGCCGGCGACGTTTGCCTCCCTCCTGAGGGCTTTTGCGGCCGACCGTGGAGATTGAAGAGAATCGAAGGAAGGTTGAAGTGAACGATTGATTGTATTGATTGTTACCATATTTATAGTCCCTGAACAGTCGCATGTACAAGCCGGTTATGACATTGATGCCTATTCTAATGACATGCACAAGCCGGTTATGACATTGGTGCCTCTTCTAATGGACATGGTGTCTTATCTGATGGTAAACACTAGCTATCAGAGTCCGATTTGAAAGAAATGGACAAATACTAACAGTAGGCAGTTAGTCTAAGGAAATCCTATTATGTTAGCCTAAAATTGACGCTAACACCTAACCATAATATTTCCTAACACTCCCCCTTAAACATTGCGTAATCGAGATCTTTTATGTCTTGACTTTTTCCATGACGTCCTGAGTGTTGGAAAGTCTTGATAATCCTAAATCTTGAAAATTTTATTCTTGTATAATCTATGTCTTCTAAAAATCCTGTGAAAAAATATGAGAACAAATATATATTGGTATAGTCAATTGTGTCGTTGAAACCTATATGAGACATCACTCGGAAAAACCCATAAGAAAAGGGAACATTATTATTTATCAGAAGGTGATTAATGAGTATAGTTCCAGGAGATTTCTTCCCTGAAGTTTGCAAATTTCGTAGTCGTCTCATACCAATACCATGAATGCATTTTTAAAATGCAGATGTTGGTAAAGTCTTCGTGAAGAAATTTACAAGATTGTCACATGATTTTGTTTGCAATATCAATTTCTTCATTTTTTTTCTATAATTCATGAGGAAAGATTGAAGTAATATGTTTTGTGATATCACTTTTAGTATATCCTATATGCATTTCATCAACACATGCAACGTTATCTTCCTAAATAATGGTTGGTGGTTCCAATAAACTGATATCACGATGACGGCAAGCAGGACAAAGCGCCAAATGATTTCCTAAGAAGTGTAGCTCACCCTCCCATATATAGTTTGTTTCAGTTGTTCCACCAATGCCATGAAAGTCATAATTCTCAACAAATTTTTATATAAGCTTGGTTAAAGTTTATATCGTTCGACTTAAGAAAGAAAATTATAAGTCTTACTTTCTCGAACGGAGCTACCACTAAGGACAACTCCAACGAGCCCCGCATTTTGGACACCGAATCGGTGGTCCAATTTGGTCCGTTTGCAGGGGGGGACACTGCTCCGGGAAGGCCCGTTTTGCAGGGTGTAGTGCACCCACCCCACCCCCGCGGAAAAAAGAAGAAAAAAAGCTGGCAAATAATTATACAAACTGAGTTCCGTGGCAGTTCCACGTCCAAAATACATCTAAAAAAACACCCTCTATACTACAAGGTGCATCACAGGGCGCTAGCTAGGGGACGGCGGCGGCGGACCTCCACGCCGCAGTGGCCTACTCATCGTCGTCCTCGATCTTGTTGAAGACCGGGGGCGGCCGCTAGACCAATGCGTCGGCAGGCAGCGCATGCGCGGCCAAAGGTGGCGGGGGAGCAACGAGGCCCTGCTGTGCCGCAAGCCACGATTCGTGGAGGGCCTGCGGGGTGCCATCCTACTTGCGCTCCTCCTTGAGATGGGACTCGACGATCGGCGGCTTGGAGCTCCTCCTCCGTCATCCTGCCGCGGTCCAAAAGATGGCGGCTCGTCCACCTCCTCCTCGACGACGATCGACGGGAACTGTTGCCCTGCAGTGTCGGGCTCACCGAACGGCCACACCTCAGACGTCACGGTGTCGGCGCCCCGATACCTCGACCAGTCCGGCACCACGGGATGCACACGGTAAGAATGCCCAAAGAACATGTAGTCCCCCACGTCGTCGTCCTCCTCGTTGTCGTCACCGGAATCCTCCAAGCACTCCTTGCCCGAGTCGTCGAGCTCCTCGAGGCGGGCCATGATGGCAGCGTGTCGGGTCTCGTGCTCGGCCTCAAAATACCTGTCCCACAGGCGGGAGTTGATGGCATACGCCAGGTCACAAATTAGATCCGGTGGGAGGTGGGCTCGGTGGCGGCAGATCTCCCGCCGGCGAGCAGGCTCAGAAACAGGGATGCCCAGAACCGGCACACGGGCCCCGTTCAGGTGCCAACCGGCCGGCGGGTGGACCTCGATGGTGACATTGGCCCGCTACTCCGAGCGGGGCCTCAACGGCATGCTAGGAGGGGCTCATGCCGGTGGCGAGCGAGAGAAGTAGCAGGAGCGGGACGATAGAGAAGAGCCGGCATTCCGGCGGCCAGAGGAGGATCAACCTCGTGGTCATTGCGGTCGGGCTTGTACCAGTGCTTCCAGGGCTTCGTCATCAGCTCTAGCAGGAGGGATGCTAGGGTTTGTGTTGGTAGGGTAGGGTTTTTGGGTTTGACCGGGAGGGGAAATGAGGATAGGGACGTCACGATTCTTTTGACTGAGCTCTCCTTATTCCCCTCCCTCGCCCGCTGACGCGTGGACCCGGTGATAGCTTATGGAGGACACGCGAGCCGTCCGCCTCCCCGCAAACAAGGCCCAAACTTGGGCCACAGATGCGTCGAAACGGACCGCTTCGCCGGTCCTAAGCTGGTTGCGGGGTGTCGTTGAGCCATGACATCGGTAGATGTACCAAATCGGACCCCGGTGCTCCATTTATGGGCCTCCGTTGGAGTTGCCCCAAGTATTTACAAGTCCAGCACTCGGATATCTACCCCTTGAAAAGAAAATCTTCATTAAAAATAGGAGTAGATGTCCTAGTACAAGAAAACTCTTTCATTTCAGGATTGTACATATAGCATGGTGAGAGCATTGAACAATTGTACAAAGACGGCTCGGTTACATCAATATGTCACCCACTGTTCTCTTACACGGAGAACTCAAGCAAAGTGCACCATTCCCGTGCATTGTTTACACAGTTTCCTAACAATTCCAGCGGAGCACCACAAGGCCACTATTGCCTTGCAAGAGAGATTCAGTCAGAATAAATAGAGCAGGTGCCTGAATGTGCATAGCAGCCTGAATTCACAGTGCAATCTGCACTTCGTCACACCTTTTCGACTGAAGCACGGTTCCTGAACAAACCGTGCAGCCGAGAGATAAGTTAGGTGGCACCACCAGTCTCCATAACAATGCTTGTCAGTATGAACTTGCTGCCCTGACTTCTCTCCAGATGATTTAGATTCTACTGAGAAGAACCCAGCCCTCACAATTGTGAAATCAGTATTTGCTGTCACACTGTCATCTCACTGAAAACACCTGCACCAGGCATTCCATATCTCAAGTTTTCACTTTGTTATCCAAATGACCTTACGGTTGATCCATGTTTGGAACCTGCATTTGTGGCTCGCCCACTGCAAGTGGATGCTGATTATGCGCACGTGGGGTGCTAACATCTTCAGGTAAAAAAACATCCGTGTCCCACTGCACGTCTGCTATTTTCCATGTTAAGTACTTCAAGTTGTAATACTACTTAGCACTTGCAGATGACTATAAACAATCGCAATAGATAACATAAAAAAAAAAGTTTAATGAATGATCTCAAAGGATACGTGCTGTTTTCCAAATGTCGGTAATGCTAACGTCCCCTTCTGTTAGGAGCCAGTAGTCAGCATCAGTCTGCAAAATTGCGTAGCATTGTAAATCCATCATGGATCGTGTGCAGAAGAGGGTTAGACACTGCCGAGCAAATTTTGCTCAGTTGGAACAGATAATGCATTCTGGTTAGGATCAGGGCCAAATTGTTGTGCTCAAAGCTGCTAACCAAGATCATCGTGTAACCCTTTCTGATCAATTTGAATCCCTTTTACCCGCAAAAAGAAGCATGGTAAATCACTCATGATCTATTTGCAACTTAAGATATGCTGCTGCAAACTTAATAAGTAGTTGGATCTACACATAGGATTTGCATGTGGGAGTTCAAAGCACCGAAAAGGTTGAAAGAGAGCAGGACAAAGGTGTGTAGACTCATGCATAATGCTGCAACATTCTATTTTAATTTTATTACAGAGTAGCATGATGCGGGGGGCATTTTGCAAAAATAAATTTGAGGAAACCTTACTTACATTAACATCTGAAGGGATTATCCTTGTCATCCCTCCAAAATCATTAGAAGAGCTAGGATCTTGTGGAGTATTCTGGCTGTACTGAACATTATGTTCCACATTCATTGATGTGCTGCTTTGTGCAGCATTTCTTGTACGTGAGTCTTCGTAAGATCTGTGTTGTGGCACATTTGTATGCATTGGAGGTGTTGCACCACCACCCAAATCTTCAATTCCCTCGTCAAATTGACTATGCAGAAGGTATTGATCAGATATATATTCAGTCAAAATATTTAAGTCCACAAGAGGAATGCAGCATTACCTAACTAAGTAAACATCTATTGGGCCCATTGTACTTCTTAATACGATTCTATATCTCCTCTGGAGATAATCACCAGCCTGTAGGGAGCAGATACACAGAAGATATCATTAATAGGTTCACAAAACCATTTGTGTGTGCAAAGCTCCGCTACTTTACTAAACCTACCTCGTCAGGATCTGGTACTTCGAGTGTAGTACCATGAGGAGCTTTTATTGCAATTAGTGTTTCATTCTGCAAAACCAGAAACATATTTATATTATAATACAGAACTGGCTCTACAGAAATACTGTGGTGTAAAGTAAAGCTGCAAATAACCAACTAAGATATGACATTGTTCAACCATGTAAGTAGATTAGCAGACCTGAAAGCAAGGTAGTCCCTTGATATCATCTTCTGTCACATAGAGCCATCTAATAGACATATGAAAGTCAGGTTTTGCACATCATTAAACATTGACGCAACTAACACAATAAATACAATTACCTTTGACTGTTCTCATTTTCCGTTAACCCCCTTAGCTTTTCACGCATATCACTACAAGAAGACCAAAAATACAGTTTATATCATACTTTTGTTAGGTTCAGCAGCACAGCATAGTGTATGTTTTGTAGTGAAGCCCAGATTTGAAGTTTGTAATTTGCCATAGCTACTACCTTATACGCTCATCTAAGGCTTGCTCCTGTAGATTAAGATTTTCAACTTCTGTCTGAAAAAATAGATTATACAAAATTGAGCTTCAATATAGTTTTCATAATAAATCTCCGAAAAAGTATACAGGTGCTGTTAGGAATAGTATGCCAACACAACAGGAATAACGAATTGACAGGAACAAATACCTGCAAAGCTAAAACACCATTATCTAGTTGCACCCCTGAATCATCCAAGCCCCTGTAATGTTATGTGTGATTAGGTTCATAATACACGAAGGCAAGGAAAGAAATAAGACTAAATGAAGGAAGATAGACAAGAAAGGAAAATATTACTTCCAACGGATTCTGTTTTTAAGTGTCTTTTCTATAAGACCAATTCCTTCAAGAACATTAGTTATGTCATATATGCGTCGCTTTTGAACCTGAATAGTAGGAAAAATATATGAATTTGTAGCAATTGGAAGCAAATAAGCATCAGCTGCAGTGACAACAATGTGTAACCTCTAGAGTTTCTGCAGCATTATTCAAATCTAGAACACCATCCTCAGCATTCTTAAGCAAGTGGATAAACTTTTTTGTCAGAAGGCCTGAAGATGGACCATAAGGATAGATATAAGTTACAGGGCGTGGTAACATGGAACATAAGCTAAGATGTAATCAAATCGTGAAAGATATAAGTTTGTGTGATACATATAATGCTCCATAGTAACATCTCATCCAAGATAAAATCATAATTATACCGAGGGAGAGTATTGCCATCACCTAATGAACTGTCATAGCGGCAAGTACCAGCAGGAGTTGATGGATTGAGTGGTGAGCCTGCACACGCCAATATGAGCATGTTTAATAATTTTTGCCTCAATACAGATGCAAATAAGAGCTTGGCCTTCAGAAAGGTGGCTCTCAAGAAGATTTCACTTACCAACATTTGGCGTAGGTGTCTGCGGCACAGCTTTATTGTTCTTAGCCTTTGACTTAGAAGTCTTAACAGCTTTTCCAGAGACCGGAGTGAGTAGCTGATTGCCAGAAGCTCCAGGGGTGATAATCATACAATCACTCGACTCAGCAGCATTATTTTCTTCACATGTTGCTTTTCTTTTTAACTGCAGAAGAGGGGACGCGTGTTATATAATGGTCAGTGAGACTTACTGACATCCGACGAGGGTTCTATCATCAATGAGAGCTGAAGTTCATGTTTGCAGCGAACCAATTACTCCGTTCATTCCCGTATGGAGGGTGTTATTAGGTTTCAAGATCTTTTGCTCACATGATAAATAATCACAGTAAGTACTTCTAAAAATGAATCTAGTGATACCAATTTCATTCCCTGTATTCCACACACGGAAAATGTCATGAAAAACACATATTCTTGGCCAACATCTTTTCTTAACAAAACCAATACACCCTACATACATGAATGGAGGGAGTATAAAAGGTAGCAGCATAAGAATCCTTTTACAGTAATGCCAGGCTGCGTAGTCACTTATGTTGTGTGGTAGTTCTACACCAAACTATCATTAGATTCAGAGTATTGACAAACCACTGAAACGGTGAACCATATGACTAGCTTAAGTTTTGACCCGAACTTATTAAGTTGATGGCAGTAAAATTTACATGATAAGTTCATAACAATCTCGCTGTCAGAGCAATATGCGTGTCTTCATCGGTTACATTGATCTGTTTTCGAGCTTGCAAAGAATATATAAATTGCGGTTCAACCAAGTCCTACTGCCAGACATGCGGTATGCAACCAGTTGAAAAGGATCAATGGGACTACGTTATTAGCATATGTCGTCTGAGTATCCTTTTATTCGGGCAACGCGTAGAAATGACAGACTCTTCGTATTAGTAACCTTTATGATTTGACATAAGAGTCATTACAATTCTTGTTGTGCCACAAGAACAACATGACATGAATTCTTTGTTTTGTCAATCCACATCACAAAATTGCATAGTTCATGTACATCTAGCATCTAAATGACAGACTCTTCCTATTTGTAACCTTTATGATTCGACATAGAATTCTTGTTGTGCCACAACAACATGACATGAATCCTTTGTTTTGTCAATCCACATCACAGAACTGCATAGTTCGTGTATATCTAGCATCTAAATAACTGTATGCACTGGGCTTCCTGAAACCGAGAAGACTTTGGGGAGGCCAAGAAATTGAACAAAATTTCACTCGAATATGCGCGTGGATCCTTCATGCACACTTAAATCGGCACGTGCAAGCAGCAAAACGCTAACTATTTGACCGATAATCCTCTACCAGACAGCTCTAATCACGCACAAGCTCAACAACGACCGCGCCTAAAGAGAACCCCCATACAGAAACGGATAAATCAAGAGCTCCCTGTGGAGCAGAAGCATCTCACCGGCGTCCGGATGATAAGCCCCTCCTCGATATCAGCACCAACACCACCGGCGCCGATGCCGCCGGAACCGGTGGCAGAAGGGGTAGTTGGCGCGTGGAAGCGGTGGTAGTCGTCGGGGGAGGCGAAGGGGGGCCTCGTGGGCGCGGAGAACACCGGGGGCGGGCGCAGCGACTGCAGGATCTTCTGCGCAGCCGGCGGCCTGCCGCCCCCCGACATGGGCCCCGATCTCGCGATCGCGCGCTGCGGCGCCCCCCGGCTACAGGGAGCGATGGGCGGGTTAGGATTCAGATAAGGGGGCAGAGCAGCGAGAGGCTCGCCGGAGCTAGGGTTCCGGCGGCGGCGGCGGCGGGAGGTGGGTGGGTGGGGTTAGGGAGGTGGGAAAGGGGGGAGGGGAATAGAGGGAGAGAGAAGGGGGAAGGGGGGAAGGGGGAGGAGAGAGAAAGAGAGCAGAAAACGAGGGAAGGAGGGAGGGAAATTAAGTAGTAGGCGTTTGGGGGTATCGTCGACGTCGGGGTGGATATGGAGGGAACCCATCAAGCATGCTGGATTTCGAATGGGCCGCTTCGGGAACACCACGTGCTTTTAATTCTTGCTGTTCACTGGGCCGCTCCGGTTGTTTCTGAGTTTTTTTCTGAGAGAGAGGTTATTTCTCAGTTTTGCCTTCTACTACTAGTCTACTATTCCCTCTATCACGGTTTGAAAGGCGTTTTGGAGTAGTGATTGTTTAACCTCTAATAATTATGTAAAAAAATAGCTTTAATAAAAAATTGTTAGTTCATGCACTAGCTCTTCCCCAAGAATTGGTAAAAATAAAGCTCTTCCCCAAGAAACAAGACCATTCTTATCTCCCCACCAAAAGAACGGCGGAAATGAAAGAAAACTTTCTCTCACATAGCAAGGGGACGAAACAAAAGTTGCGATTCATTTTTCTTCTTAGGATAAAAAAGGCAATGAATAATTTTTGGAAGCAAGCGAACCGGGAAAGAAAGAAGCAAATACAGTACTACGCAAGAAACATATAGCGCTCAAGACTGATTGCCTAAATTTTGTCAATTTATGAAAAATGAGGGGCGATCAATGTTCTGAGATTATGGAAGTTATTCAATAGATCGAGAACTCAGCAAGCAGTTTGACACGTTTTCTATCCACTATGTTTCAAGGGAAGCTAATCATGCTGCACATTTATGTGCTTTGCAATCATCTGGCTAGGCTCGGTTCCTGCTTTTCTCACGAGATGTTTTGACAATAAATGTAATCTGTTAAGTGAGAATAAATAAAAGATACCAAGTTTCTTCTAAAAAAAGAGAGAGTACTATAGCATTTTCCAGAGCAACATGGTTATATCATTTTTTTTCCTTTCTCAGCAATGCACAAGTATTTATTAGTATTGAACTTAGACTATGGCATGTCACCTCGTCTCGACCACGTGACGATAGTACATGTGGCCACACAGACAGTCGGTGCACAACCTGTCATACTTTATGACCTGGCTTCAAACATTTGCACACCAGAAAATCATCACGATTATACCTTTTTCACAAACAAAAGCTTTATTAATTTAAGACAATTCATTGCAATCTCTTACTTTTCAAAAAATAAAAGAAGTTGAAATATGCTTCAGTGATCTATACTCCCTCCATCCCATAGCTTAGGGCGTAAATTTCTGGGCGCGCTTATTAAGGAGTCTAGAGAGAAAAAAATCTTTCCAAATGATACCCCTATTAATTCATGAGCTTCTTTGGTCCTGCATGCAACGGGAGCACGCCCAAAACTTTGCAATAACTTCTTCTTTCACCGCATGCACATGCATGCCCAATAGCAGCCCAGTAATACGGTCCTCTCCCTGCATGCGCGATGAAAGGGCCAATAACAGCGCAACTAATAACTGCTTCACTCGTGATATCTTAGGTCGATGTAAACGCTGGGAGGGGCAGTTTTGGAAGAAAACGAGCAAACTACACCCTGCGCCTTATGCTGTGATAAAAAAAGGAAAAAATTTATACGCCCTATTCCTTGAGACGGAGGGAGTATACCATAAAATGCCAACAAATACCACATGCGCGCATATCGAGGCCACATTGTAACCAAGACGATGACTTTGTCACAGAAGAGGCCAAACCGACAGCCAAAACAACACATATACACATCGACCCCCGAGGCCACACTCCAGCTGAACTGATGGCTCTGCCACCCAAGCGGCTATAGTAGACACCCAACAACACTAGAGTTGAGGCACCACCCCAATGTCAGCCAACCAATCTAGCAAGGCAACGCCGCATGCAAAAGCACGCCACATTTTTCAAGGAGGGACTGGACCACCAAGGCGGCACCTCTAAGGAGGGAGAGACGATGGCGCCATCGATACCCGCACTGACCAACAACCGGAACTTGGGTTTTCACCGAAGAGCCCAACGACAAGGTAGAGACAAGGAAGGTTTTACCCTGGTTGTTCATCGCCATCATGTAACACAAACAAACTTGCCCGAATGTAAATAATCGTGAAGTTGTTAGAAATATGTCCACGAGGCAACCATGGAGACTATAGCATTTTCTAGAGCAACATTGTTATATCATTTTCCTTTCTCAGCAATGCATAAGTATTTATTAGTATTGAACTTACATGACAACAAGAACACGTGGTCACATAGGCAATTGACGCACAACCTATCACACCTTATGACCTGGCATCGAATATTTTCACACTAGAAATCCTGACAATTATATACCTTTTCTATCACGGACAAAGAGCTTTATTAATTTAAGGCACGTTCATTGCAATCTCTTACTTTCAAAAAATAAAAGAAGTTGAAATATGCTTCAGTGAGCTCTATACCATAAGATACCAACAAATACCCCCTCCCCCAACACACGCACACACGCACCCACGCACCCACACACCCACGCGCGCGCACACACACACACGCGCGCGCGCACACACACACATCGAGGCCACACTACAGCCAAGATGATGACTCCATCACACAAGAGGCCAAACCGACAGCCAAAACAACACCCATATGCGTCGATCCCCGAGGCCACACTCTAGCTGAATCGATGGCTCTGCTACCCAAGTGGCTATAGTAGACACCCAACAACACTATAGTTGAGGTCACCACCTTAATGTTAGCCAACCAATCTAGCAATGCAACACCACGTGCGAAAGCACACCACATTTGTCCAGGAAGGACTAGACCACCAAGGTAGCACCTCTAAGGAGGGAGAGACGATGGCGCCATCGATACCCGCACCGACCAATAACCGGAACTTGGGTTTTCATCGGAGAGCCCAACGACAAGGTAGAGACAAAGAAGGTTTTAACCTGGTTATTCATCGCCATTATGTAACACAAACAAACTTGCCCTAATGTGAATATTCGTCAAAACACCATGGCCCATGCCGCACGAACATGGACAAATAGTGAAGCTGTTAGAAATATGTCCACGAGGCAACCATGGAGACGGAGATGATAATACTTCCATATATTTGCGAATGTTGGTTTTTGTTCCTACCTCTCTTCCCACTTTTCTCACTTGAAACCTGGATTTGCAAAAAAAATTGTCTTTTATTTTTCATACAATGTATTTTATTTAAAATCATTTGTACACATTTGTTTTCCATGCTGCATTAGGTCTACACGAGTAATGCTAAAAGACACACCAATTCATTTGAACGAGCCAAAAGTCGGACGGCCACAACAAAAAACAAAAAAGGCAGGAGAGAGGGGTGAGTCCGACACGTCCGCATTTAAACCCTCGAGCAAGAAGAGAGAGAAGCAGGCAGTGGCCAGCTCGAACCCCGTCGCACGCACCCAATCCCCAAAAGCCGCCCTCCATCCCCTCCTCGTCCACTCCTCCGGAGCCCCGGCCATGGCCTGCTCCTTCTCCACCTCCACCGTCGTCTCCTCGACTCCCACCCCCAAGCCCCTCGCCGCGCCCCTCGCCCCGCAGTCACTCTCCGTCTCGCGCGCGCCCCTCGCAGCCTCCAGCCCCCTCCGCCTCGCCGCTGCCACCAGATCCGCCCGGACCAGCCCCTTCGTCGCCCGCGCCGGCGGAGTGGTAAACCTTCGTAGCCCCACGACCACCCCGTATTGGATTTGGATTTCGCACTCCCATCTCACCGGCCCTGGCGTCTGTGCTTTGTAGGACGATTTGCCACTTGTCGGGAACAAGGCGCCTGACTTCGCCGCGGAGGCCGTGTTCGACCAGGAGTTCATCAATGTAAGCGCTTGCTTGCGTATTCCTTGTAGCCGTAGTGCATTGGTGCTGTATGTCCTGAATTCCGAGCCTCTAACTATTGCTATATCCTCTGTGTTTGCAGGTGAAGCTATCTGATTACATCGGCAAGAAGTACGTGATTCTCTTCTTCTACCCTTTGGATTTCACCTTCGTCTGCCCAACAGGTGAGTTCAAAGTTCCCACGGGAAAGTTCATTTGGATGACTACAAGCGTTGATCTGAGGCCCTGATAATTGCGCGTGCCTGGTCTTTTCAGAGATCACCGCTTTCAGTGACAGACACGACGAATTTGAGAAGATAAACACTCAGGTCCTTGGTGTTTCAATCGACAGCGTGGTATGTTGCAACGTCTTTGATTCATGGCATTTCACAGTCGTGATAGCGTTGTCACTCACTTGATTCGTGCCTGTAGTTGCAGCATTGAGAGCATGTTTTTTATTTTCTTAATCATCACTCATGATACCCAAACAATTAAATGTACCAATTCCTTTTTTCCGTGCATAAATTGTTCCCTTGGTGGCGGCTTATATAGGTAGCTACCTGAGTGCAATTAAGTTTTTGTACATATTGGCTCGTAAGAGAATATTTTTTTTTGTTAATATGGCTGGATAACTGCTCCTATTTTGTGAAATGTGATGTATGAGGCTTAAATGCTGGCCTTCTATGCATTCTGTATTTCTAATACCAAAATTTGGACTAAAGATGCTCTGTTCTTCACATACGAAATATATATATGGTTGCTCCACCAGTATTTCGATTAACCAAAAAATCGATTGTGTTGGATTTTAATTGTATTTTTCAGGCCTGACCACATACTTTTTTTTATCTTCTTGGGTGTACTAATAGATTTCCAACAGGTGTTGTTGAATCTATGTTATTCTAAATAATATTTATGTTGTGTTGTGCTCACGTTTTCGCTTAATTGTCTTAATACTAGTTTTAGACTTCTAAGATTTCTGTACTGATGAGATTTTGTAACTTCAGTTTTGTCAGACATGGACCTTTTAATAATGTTTCGTCTATGTCCTTGTATAACAAGTTAATAACCTGAGTACCTGATTCAATCCATTATTTGGATGCAGTTTTCCCATCTCGCGTGGGTGCAAACAGACAGGAAGTCTGGTGGGCTTGGTGATCTGAAATACCCACTGATTTCTGATGTTACTAAGTCAATTTCAAAGTCCTTTGGTGTTCTTATTCCTGACCAGGTATCCCATTTGACCAACTGTTATTGTTACTCTCCCATACCGAGTGGTATTGCCTTTTTCTTTTCTGCGTTTCTTTGTTGTGTTTCTATGTAATTTGACATGTCTTGTCAACAGGGAATTGCACTGAGAGGACTTTTCATCATTGACAAGGAGGGAGTAATCCAACACTCTACCATTAACAACCTTGCCATTGGTCGCAGTGTGGATGAGACCATGAGGACACTTCAGGTATTACATTTTACACCTGCCGAATTTCCGTGATGGTCCTTTGCTTCGGCTTTCTATGAAACAAAGGAAAAGTTCTGCTAGTTTAGTACTACCTCCGTTTCATAAAAACTGTCTGAACTAAAACTGCAACAGTTAATATGGAACGGAGGGAGTAGTATATTTTATCGATGTGTACTTCATATTTTTTCGAACCAGGATACACTTTTTTTACATTACTTTCACAATGGAAACAGTTAATTCAAAAACGAAAATACACTGTATATTGCAATTGCAGTTATGTGCTGTACAATATTAAAATTACAGCTTAGTGTCAACACACTTTTCTTAAAAATAATACACTTAAATTTTCTTGCATTAAAATTGCACATTTTGTTGTATATACCTCACGAACTGTGAGGGATCTGAGCAAATCTAGTGGCCCTGAAAAAGCCCATCTTATTTTAGCCTGCTTAATCAGATTCTGCCATGATGGCATGGCTCTGTACTACAAACAGCTGGGCTTCGCTTTAATCAGGCCTAGCTAAGCAAATCTGGCCATCTGTAGTTTTCATGGCTTGCGTTGTTTCGGCCCATGTCCCAGAATGTGTAGCTGACCACTTCTTTCTGCGATGTTACAGGCTTTGCAGTATGTCCAAGAAAACCCAGACGAGGTCTGCCCGGCAGGATGGAAGCCTGGGGAGAAGTCCATGAAGCCGGACCCCAAGGGGAGCAAAGAGTACTTCGCGGCCATCTAGACGCTAGAGAACGCGCTTTGCGACCTGTCTTGATTCTTGATGTTGCTGTCCGGTTGTTCTGAGTCACCGCAGGATGTGGAGTTTTGCTCTTGCGAGAGCCTTTTATGTGTTTGCGTCTCGTCGACATTTCTTTGCTGTGAGAACCCAGTATGTAGTAGCATATGTGCATTATTCTGCAACATTTTCCCCAACAAATAAGGTTCTGGTTTGGCCGTATATTGCTGGCACGTCCCGTTTCCCTATTTAAAATGGTTATGAAAAGCGGATTTGCTAGTTCTCAGACACCTAAGAACTTCTTTAAGTCTCAGTCATTTACCTTACCTCGTGATTCGTGCAAAATGAAAGTTACATACGAGTTGCAACTCGGGTATAACTGAGAATTTAATGAGTTGCAACTAGGTTGTAAGTACAAATCTTAAATATTAGAATGATATCAGCGACTTAGACATAACTAGTTCTCAGTCGACTGAGATCTAGGCACTCCCTATGAAAAGTTATAGAAATTTTACATAGATTAATTATCGACGATGAACAGAGTGCAATGTGCTTTGTTTTTAGGTAGTGCCTAAATCTTAGACGCCCGAGAACTTCTTATGTCTAAGTCGCCGACATCATTCTACTATTTGTGCTAATTTCAGTTGCAACTTATATAATTTGTACTAATTCTCAGTTGTAACTCATTAAAAATAGGGCACCTGAAAACTGATTTAGGCCACCAGTATTTAGGTTTTAGGGCACCCGTTCCAGGGTGACAACTAGTTTTTAGATGCAAAATAGAACACGACCAACACATTCAAACAACGAAACTTTGACACATTCTAGCGTAGAAACTTTGACACATTCGAACTTTGACACATTCCAACACACAAGCTACCCCTCAGCGGAACTACGCCCACATTCCAACACACAAGCTACCCCTCAGCGGAACTACGCCCGAGGGCCTCCCAATCAACACCCCATAAAATGCTCGTCTTCCTCTAGCTTGATCAACATCGAGGGCTAGCCTTGTCTTCCTTTTTCTCCTCGGTTTTCTTCTTCTTCGCCGCGTCCCTTGTAGCATAGAACTCGACTCCGCATGCACAAGCTCTGGATGAGCCTCTCTGTACCTCACCATGGCCACCTCATCGACCTCGTGGACGGCGAGCTGCCGCATGTCGAGGTGGTGTTCTTTCTCCTCTTCGCGAGATGCCATCTGCACTTTAGGAGCTAGGAAATCTGCCCCCTGCGGTCCTACCGACTCTCTACCTACAAGAAGTTGAGATTCCTCTTTGGTCGGCCGAACCTCTATGCCGGTGCATCGTACTTGCGTGCGGCGAGCTCTTAGACGACTCGGAGGTGTTGAGCCATATCCCCTCTCGGTCGCACATAATCTCCGGCGCATAGCATTCGGACTCCCGCAATCAAACGCGGTGTGTGGGGATTTCGTTTCCCGGTCATAAATTTGTATGTAGGTCGGGGGCTTGTGACCATAATCCAATGTGGTAACAACCTCAGGCGCACAGAATTTATACAGGTTCAGACCTTGAGGATAGATCGCCAATAACAATCTTACTTCCTGTTTCGACTTATATTGTTTGGCGTTTGAGGTGCTCAAGTGTTTTGAGTGGGTGACGGCTTCCGGTGGAAATTCAGGTGAGTTCGTCTCTCCTTTGGCAGATGATGAACTATGAATGTGTTGTCTAAAATCTAAGGATTGACCGACCTCCTCCTTTGTGGGAGTGACCTCCTCGTGGTGGGGGAGCTGGCCACGCCTGTTGCTAGGGAACGACCTTGGGGTCTTGCATATGGCCCCCATGTCGCGATATATATGTGACATATGTATAGGGTACCACACACTTTTTGGTGTGTCGTGTATGACTTCCGAGTTTGGGTACACACACCGTACTCGGTTCCTAGGAGTACGCACGGAGTAGAACCTTCTGCCATCATGCACCATACCGCTACTCCTAGACTTTCAGTTTAGTCGTTATCTTCCCATCGACCTACTCCCTAACTGCTCATATGTTAGGGCGTGGCCGATGGGAAGTCGACGACACTGGCATCGGTCCTCCTTCTGATGGTGTATGATGTCGACGTGGGCAGAGCCTTGGCCACCCACAAGCTTCTTTCTCCTTCCCTGGGTATTGGGTGTCCTAGACCCTGTCACTAGATCCCGAGCCTCCATCTGACTTGTAAAGGCGTGCATAGAATAAGAAGAGAATCTTGGACCGTAATGGCTAGTTCGTCCTTGTAGATGCGTTGAAGAAATTCACACTAGCGTGAGGTATCCTTGTCCTTTTTCTTGTGGAAATTCATGCCCCGATCTAACTCGTCAATCCTTTCTCTGGCGAGCTAGACTTTGCTTTCCCTAGGTAGTTAGGCATGCCTTGTTGGAGCTATGCCCTAGAGGCAATAATAAATGTAGTTATTATTATATCTTTGTGTTTATGATAAATGTTTACATTCATGCTATAATAGTATTAACAAGGAAACATTAATACTTGTGTGATTTGTAAACTTAATTTGAAGTCCCTAGTATAGCCTCTATACTTCACTAGCTTGTTGGTTGATAAATGATTGTAGTTTCCCTATCATGAACATTGAGATGTTATCAACAACAAGATCATATCATTAGGAGAATGATATGGTGGACATACTCCTATAGATAAGCGTAGCATAAAGATCAAGTCATTTCAATAGTTCAATTGCTATATGCTTTCTGATACATAGTAACCTAATTCCTTCGACCATGAGATCATGCATATCACCTTTGCCGGATGGATGCTTTGATGACATCAAACACCACACCGTAACTGGGTGGCTATAAAGGTGGCATTGAGTGTTCGGAAAGTATTGGTTGAGACACATGGATCAAGAGTGGGATTTGTCCATCCATATGACGGATAGATATTCTCTGGGCCCTCTCGGTGAAATGTCATCCAATTAGCTTGCAAGCATGTGACTGGCTCACAAGGGATCACATATCACGGGAACGAGAAAAGAGTACTTATCAGTAACGAGGTTGAACTAGGTATGCAGAGATACCGACGATCATAACCTCGGATAAGTAACATATCGTGAGACAAAGGGAAATTGGTATCGTATGTAAGTGGTTCATTCGATCGCAAAGTAATCGTAGAAATATGTGGGAGCCATATGAATTTCCAGATTCCTCTATTGGTTATTGTTCGGAGAAGTGTCTCGATCATGTCCGCATAATTCACGAACCGTAGGGAGACACACTTAAGGATTCGACGTTGTTTTGAGTAGTTATGGTATTATGAGAAAGAGACCGAATGTTGTTCGGAGTCTCGGATGGGATCCGGGATATCACGAGGTGATCCGGAATAGTCCGGAGAATAATATTCATATAAGGAAAGTCCCGTTTCGGAGTTCGGAAATGATTCCGGTGAATGTTCTAGAAGGTTCCGGAATGTCCGGCACTCCGGGAGGGGGGAGGGGTACATGAATGTGTCATTACATATTGGAATGATTGCATCATGTACTAAGTGTTCTTTCTGTTCCAAATAAAGGATTAAATTGAATCCTAAAACAGAAAAGTCAAATGTCCAGTTTGAAAGTCAAACGGCTAAAACAAGAAACTGTGGGAAACAAGCAAGAGGAGGTTGGAACCGACTTGGGGGAGGAGTCTCCTCCCCAAGCTGGCGCGCCAACCAAGGCCGACTTGGGGAGGGACTCCCCTCCCCTTGGCCGCGCCTCCCACCTATAAGAGGAGGGGCAGGGCCTCCTCCTCTAGACACACAAGTTTCTACCTCTAATCTCCGGTTTAGAGCCGTTTTGGTTTAGAGCTTCTAATTGCTTTAGCCTGCGGTTTAGAGCCTTCTAATTGGTGTGTCTAATCTCTAGACCACTAATAGACCTCTCTCATAATCCACCATACTCGCTCCGGCTTAAGGCGAAGCCCTGCGGGATTTCCCCTCTACTTCCGGTACCACGCCGTTGTGCTGCCGGAATCGCGAGGAGAGTGCTACAACCTCCGCTGCCTGCTGGAACAAGGGAGAGGAAGGTCTTCGTCGAGTACCGAACGTGTGACCGACTGCGGGAGCGCTGCCGGAACGCAGCGCCGGAAGGATCGTCTACACGATCTTGAGATCGGGAAGAGTACGACTACATCACCCACGAGAATCAGCTCTCGTTAAACACTTTGGAATCTTCGAGGGTAAGTTATTCCATCGACTCGTTGCTACAATCTAGTAGATAGATCTTGGCTTGTTTGTTTGTATGCGATAGAATTTTTTTGTTTTCCATGCTACGAACCCCTACAGTGGCATCAGAGCCGTGTCTATATGTAGATCTGTTGCACGAGTAGAACACAATGGTCATTGTGGGCGTTGATGCTTTTATTGTCGATTACTTCTTGTGTACTTTGCATCTTGCGGTATGTTGGGATGAAGCGGCCCGGGCTAACCTTACATGACATCGTTCATGAGACTTGCTCCACGCTTGACATGCAACTTGTATTGCATAAGTGGCTTTGCGGGTGCCTGTTTCTCCTAGCATAGTTAAGATCCAATTTACAACGGGTGATCAACAATGCTAGTATCAATGTTGTGGTTCTTGTTCGTAAGTTAGAAAGACACTTATTGAAAGCCCCAAACCACGTAAAATATGCAAAGAAAGTAGAGGCGTCTAACTTTGTTTTGCAGGGGTGTGCAGTGATGTGATATGGCCATGATTGTGATTATATTTGATGTATGCAATGTTCCTTATTGTAAGTTGGCAACCGGCAGGAGCCATATGGTTGTCTTTAAATTTATGTTAAGACCCGCGTGTCTATTCAAAGTAGTTGTAATAGTTGAAGCCGGTGGACGACAACCATGGAGAAGCGTCATTGACCTTGATGCAATGCCGGTGATGATGGAGATCATGTTCGTGCTTGAAGATGGAGATCGGAAGCACAAAGAAGAAAGGCCATATCATATCACATATATATTGAATTGCATGTGATGTTAATCCTTTTTGCATCTTGTATTGCTTAGTAGACGACGGTAGCATTATAAGATGATCCCTCATGCACATCAATTTCAAGTCATAAAGTGTTCACCCTTAGTTAGCACCGTTGCTAAAGCTTGTTGTTTCGAAGCACCACGTGATGATCGGGTGTGTTAGATTCTGCAAGTGTATACAACGTGAGCAAGCCAGATTTGCTCATGCGGAAACTAAGGTTTGATCTTGACGAGCCTAGCATGTACAGACATGGTCTCGGAACACGGATCACCGAAAGGTAAAGCATGAATCATATAGTAGATATGATGAACATGTCGATTGTTCGCCATTGAAACTATGTCAACTCTCGTGATGATCAGTGTTGATATGGTGGATTTGGTTCGTGTGATCACTAAAACAATGTGAGGGGTATTGTTTTGAGTGGGAGTTCACCTAGTTTAATTTCATTATTAATTTGAACTCAATTTGTCATAAACTTAGTCTAAACTATTGCAAATATGTTGTAGATCAATGGCAGCCCCTACCATCAATTTTAATGCGTTCCTAGAGAAAGAAAAGTTGAAAAACAATGGAAGCAACTTCGCGGATTGGTTCCGCAATTTGAGGATTGTCCTCACAGCTGGTAATTTGACCTATGTGCTGGATGCACCGCTGGGTGACCCACCTGCAGATGATGCTCCCGATGAAGTAAAGAATGTTTACCTCGCTCGGAAGAATCAGTACTCCATAGTTCAGTGTGCTATATTGTATGGTTTGGAATCGGAGCTTCAGAAAAGGTTTGAGGATTCAGACCCATATGATATTGTCGAGGATCTCAAATTGATTTTTGAGACTCATGCGGCAATTGAAAGTTATGAGGCTTCTGAAAAGTTCTTTAACTGCAAGATGGAAGAGGGCAGCTCCGTCAGCGAGCATGTGCTTAAGATGTCTGGGCACGCAAACAAACTTCAAAGCTTGGGTATTGTGATTCCTAATGCTTTGGGGATTTACCGTGTCCTCCAATCACTACCACCAAGTTACAAGAACTTTGTGATGAACTACAACATGCAGAACATGAACAAGACGTTGCCAGAACTCTTTGCCATGTTGAAATCTGCAGAAGTGGAGATTAAGAAAGAGCACCAAGTGTTGATGGTCAATAAGACCACCAAATTCAAGAAAGGCAAGTCTAAGCAAAAGGGACACTTCAAGAAGGGTGGTAAGAAAGTTACCACGCCGGCGAAGAAGACCAAGGCTGGACCTAAGCCTGATACTGAGTGCTTTTACTGCAAGGGAGAAGGTCACTGGAAGCGGAATTGCCCAAAGTACTTGGCGGATTTGAAGAACGGCAACATCAAGAAGAAAGGTATATCTGATATACATGTTATTGATGTGTATCTCACTAGTACTCATAGTAGTGCCTGGGTATTTGATACTGGTTCGGTTGCTCATATTTGTAACTCGAAACAGGTGCTGCAGAATAAACGAAAGCTAGCGAAGAACGAGGTGACGATGCGCGTGGGAAACGGATCAAAGGTTGATGTGATCGCGGTCGGCACGCTACCCCTTCATCTACCATCGGGATTAGTTTTATACTTAAATAATTGTTATTTAGTGCCTGCGTTGAGCATGAACATTATATCGGGATCTTGTTTATTGCGAGACGGTTACTTGTTTAAGTCAGAGAATAATGGTTGTTCGATTTATATGAGTAATATGTTTTACGCACATGCACCTTTGATAGATGGTCTATTCTTATTGAATCTCGATAGTGGAAATACACATATCAACAACATTGAGGCTAAACGTTTGAAATCAAGCGATAATTCGACCTATATGTGGCACTGTCGTCTTGGTCACATTGGAGTGAAGCGTATGAAGAAACTCCATTCCGATGGACTTCTTGAATCACTTGATTTTGAATCACTTGAAAGATGCGAAGCATGTCTGATGGGAAAAATGACTAAGACTCCATTTTCTGGTATGATGGAGCGAGCTACGGACTTATTGGAAATCATACATACCGATGTATGTGGTCCAATGAGTGTAGCATCGCGCGGTGGTTATCGTTATGTTCTTACCTTCACGGATGACTTGAGTAGATATGGGTATATCTATTTCATGAAACATAAGTCCGAAACTTTTGAGAAGTTTAAGGAGTTTCAAAGTGAGGTAGAGAATCAACGTAACAAGAAGATTAAATTTCTATGTTCTGATCGTGGAGGTGAATATCTAAGTTACGAGTTTGGCGAGCATTTGAAGAAATGCGGAATACTTTCACAATTGACACCGCCGGGAACACCACAGCGTAATGGTGTGTCCGAACGTCGTAATCGAACTCTCTTAGATATGGTTCGTTCTATGATGTCACTTACAGATTTACCGCTATCATTTTGGGGTTATGCATTAGAAACAGCCGCATTCACTTTAAATAGGGCACCATCTAAATCTGTTGAAACGACACCGTATGAATTATGGTTTGGGAAGAAACCTAAATTGTCGTTCCTTAAAGTTTGGGGATGCGAAGCCTATGTAAAGAAGTTACAGCCGGACAAGCTTGAACCCAAAGCGGAGAAATGCGTCTTCATAGGATACCCGAAGGAAACTATTGGGTATACCTTCTATCATAGATCCGAAGGCAAAATCTTCGTTGCCAAGAATGGATCCTTTCTAGAGAAGGAATTTCTCTCGAAAGAAGTGACTGGAAGGAAAGTAGAACTCGACGAGGTTGTCGAACCTTCTCTCGAAATTGCGAGTAGCGCAGCACCGGAAGAAGTTACTGTGGTGCCTGCACCAATAAGAGAGGGAGCTAATGATGGTGATCATGAAACTTCGGTTGAAGTTGCTACAGAGCCTCGGAGGTCAACGAGAACTCGTACCACTCCAGATTGGTAAGATCCCGTTATGAGTGTCATGTTGGTGGACAACACCGATGACCCCGAGACATATGAGGAAGCGATGATGAGCCCAGATTCCAATAAATGGCAAGAAGCCATGAAATCCGAGATTGGATCCATGTACGAAAACCAAGTATGGACTTTGGTGGACTTACCGGATGGCCGAAAGGCTGTCGAGAACAAATGGATTTTCAAGAAGAAAACAGATGCTGATGGTAATGTTACTATCTATAAAGCTCGACTTGTCGCAAAAGGGTTTCGACAAATTCAAGGAGTTGACTACGATGAGACTTTCTCACCGGTAGCGAAGCTAAAGTCTGTGAGGATTATGTTAGCAATCGCTGCATATTATGATTATGAGATATGGCAGATGGATGTCAAAACAACATTCCTCAATGGAGATATTGATGAAGAGTTGTATATGATGCAACCCAAAGGTTTTGTCGATCCTAAAGATGCTAACAAGGTATGCAAACTTCAACGGTCCATTTATGGATTGAAGCAAGCATCCCGAAGTTGGAATCAACGTTTTGATAAGGTAATCAAAAGTTTTGGTTTGATACAAACTTATGGAGAAGCTTGTATTTACAAGAAAGTGAGTGGGAGCTCTGTAGCATTCTTAATACTATATGTGGATGACATATTGTTGATTGGGAATGATGTAGACCTTCTTAATAGTGTCAAAGAATATTTGAATAATAGTTTTTCAATGAAGGATCTTGGCGAAGCAGCTTACATATTAGGCATAAAGATTTATAGAGATAGATCGAAACGCCAAATATCATTGTCACTGAGTACATATTTGGACAAAGTTCTAAAGAGGTTTGGAATGGAAGAAAGCAAGAAAGGGTTCTTGCCCATGTTGCCCAATACGATCTTGAGTAAAACTCAAAGTCCGACATCGGCAGAAGATAGAGAAAGGATGAGTAAGACTCCCTATGCATCAGCCATAGGATCTCTAATGTATGTCATGCTATGTACTAGACCCGACATCGCATATGCTGTTAGTTTAACTAGCAGATATCAAAGTGATCCAGGAGTGGATCATTGGACAGCGGTCAAAAACATCCTTAAGTACTTGAGAAGAACTAAGGATATGGTTCTTTCTTATGGAGGTGATGAACAGCTCGTTGTTAATGGTTACACCGATGCTAGTTGGAACACTGATCCGGATGATTCTAAATCACAATCTGGATACGTATTTATTTTGAATGGTGCAGCAGTTAGCTGGAGGAGTGCAAAGCAAAGCGTTGTGGCGAGATCTTCAACTGAATCGGAATACATGGCTGCTTCGGAGGCTTATCAAGAAGCGATATGGATGAAAGAGTTCATTACAGAGCTGGGTGTGGTTCCTAGTGCGCTGGACCCAATGTCTATCTACTGTGATAACATGGGCGCCATAGCCGATGCGCAAGAACCAAGGTCACACAAGAAGCTGAAGCATATCAAGCTACGTTTTCACGCTATTCGAGAACATATCTAGGATGGGGATATAAAGATTTGCAAAGTACACACAGATCTGAATGTGGCGGATCCGTTGACTAAACCTCTCCCGAGGGCAAAACATGACCAACACCAAACTGCCATGGGTGTTCGGTATATTACCATGTAATCTAGATTAGATGACTCTAGTGCAAGTGGGAGACTGTTGGAGATATGCCCTAGAGGCAATAATAAATGTAGTTATTATTATATCTTTGTGTTTATGATAAATGTTTACATTCATGCTATAATAGTATTAACAAGGAAACATTAATACTTGTGTGATTTGTAAACTTAATTTGAAGTCCCTAGTATAGCCTCTATACTTCACTAGCTTGTTGGTTGATAAATGATTGTAGTTTCCCTATCATGAACATTGAGATGTTATCAACAACAAGATCATATCATTAGGAGAATGATATGGTGGACATACTCCTATAGATAAGCGTAGCATAAAGATCAAGTCATTTCAATAGTTCAATTGCTATATGCTTTCTGATACATAGTAACCTAATTCCTTCGACCATGAGATCATGCATATCACCTTTGCCGGATGGATGCTTTGATGACATCAAACACCACACCGTAACTGGGTGGCTATAAAGGTGGCATTGAGTGTTCGGAAAGTATTGGTTGAGACACATGGATCAAGAGTGGGATTTGTCCATCCATATGACGGATAGATATTCTCTAGGCCCTCTCGGTGAAATGTCATCCAATTAGCTTGCAAGCATGTGACTGGCTCACAAGGGATCACATATCACGGGAACGAGAAAAGAGTACTTATCAGTAACGAGGTTGAACTAGGTATGCAGAGATACCGACGATCATAACCTCGGATAAGTAACATATCGTGAGACAAAGGGAAATTGGTATCGTATGTAAGTGGTTCATTCGATCGCAAAGTAATCGTAGAAATATGTGGGAGCCATATGAATTTCCAGATTCCTCTATTGGTTATTGTTCGGAGAAGTGTCTCGATCATGTCCGCATAATTCACGAACCGTAGGGAGACACACTTAAGGATTCGACGTTGTTTTGAGTAGTTATGGTATTATGAGAAAGAGACCGAATGTTGTTCGGAGTCTCGGATGGGATCCGGGATATCACGAGGTGATCCGGAATAGTCCGGAGAATAAGATTCATATAAGGAAAGTCCCGTTTCGGAGTTCAGAAATGATTCCGGTGAATGTTCTAGAAGGTTCCGGAATGTCCGGCACTCCGGGAGGGGGGAGGGGTACATGAATGTGTCATTACATATTGGAATGATTGCATCATGTACTAAGTGTTCTTGCTGTTCCAAATAAAGGATTAAATTGAATCCTAAAACAGAAAAGTCAAATGTCCAGTTTGAAAGTCAAACAGCTAAAACAAGAAACTGTGGGAAACAAGCAAGAGGAGGTTGGAACCGACTTGGGGGAGGAGTCTCCTCCCCAAGCCGGCGCGCCAACCAAGGCCTACTTGGGGAGGGACTCCCCTCCCCTTGGCCGCGCCTCCCACCTATAAGAGGAGGGGCAGGGCCTCCTCCTCTAGACACACAAGTTTCTACCTCTAATCTCCGGTTTAGAGCCGTTTTGGTTTAGAGCTTCTAATTGCTTTAGCCTGCGGTTTAGAGCCTTCTAATTGGTGTGTCTAATCTCTAGACCACTAATAGACCTCTCTCATAATCCACCATACTCGCTCCGGCTTAAGGCGAAGCCCTGCGGGATTTCCCCTCTACTTCCGGTACCACGCCGTTGTGCTGCCGGAATCGCGAGGAGAGTGCTACAACCTCCGCTGCCTGCTGGAACAAGGGAGAGGAAGGTCTTCGTCGAGTACCGAATGTGTGACCGACTGCGGGAGCGCTGCCGGAACGCAGCGCCGGAAGGATCGTCTACACGATCTTGAGATCGGGAAGAGTACGACTACATCACCCACGAGAATCAGCTCTCGTTAAACACTTTGGAATCTTCGAGGGTAAGTTATTCCATCGACTCGTTGCTACAATCTAGTAGATAGATCTTGGCTTGTTTGTTTGTATGCGATAGAAATTTTTTGTTTTCCATGCTACGAACCCCTACATGCCTCCCTTGGTGCAACGACTTGACATGACCTGACCTCCAGAAGTGGGGTTGCGGGTTTTGCTTTGGCTGACATGCGGACAGAAATGATGGTGCGCCTCGATTCCCATGCCATCACGCCCATCTCGATGGCTTGAATGCTCCTAGCATATGGTGGGTGAAATGCGCAACAAGAGGGTATACCTTTGTATGCGTTCCCACGGAGAATATAACGCCTTAAATCCTTAAAAGGGGATGAGAATGAGGCCTTACTCGCACTCAGACCTATTACCCATCTCCCTCTTCTCCTGACATCGTACTCCTTTATATGCCAGTGTTGGAATTATGCCCTAGAGGCAATAATAAATATGTTATTATTATAATTCTTGTTCATGATAAAGTTTATATTCCATGCTAGAATTGTATTAAGCGGAAACTTTAATACTTGTGTGGTTTGTGAACAACACCGTGTCCCTAGTATGCCTCTATGGACTAGCTCATTGATTAATGATGGTTAAGGTTTCCTAACCATAGACATGAGTTGTCGATTAATAATGAGATCATATCATTGGGAGAATGATGTGATGGACAGACCCAAACTAAGCGGAGCAATTAGATCGTGTCATCGTGTTCATCTTTGCAAAGCTTTTCTTATGTCAAATATTGTATTCCTTAGACCATGAGATAATACAACTCCCTGGTATCAGAAGAAAGCTTTGAGGTCATCAAACGTCATCCGATGAGAGGGTGATCATAAAGGTGTCTCTCAGGTGATCGGAAAGTACCTGTTGGGTTGTATGTATCAAGATGGGATTTGTGTAGGGTTTCGTAGCATGGAAAACAAAAAATTTCTATCGCATACAAACAAACAAGCTAAGATCTATCTACTAGATTGTAGCAACGAGTTGATGGAATAACTTACCCTCGAAGATTCCAAAGTGTTTAACGAGAGCGGATTCTCGTGGGTGATGTAGTCGTACTCTTCCCGATCTCAAGATCGCGTAGACGATCCTTCCGGCGCTGCGTTCCGGCAGCGCTCCCGCAGTCGGTCACACGTTCGGTACTCGACGAAGACCTTCCTCTCCCTTGTTCCAGCAGGCAGCGGAGGTTGTAGCACTCTCCTCGCGATTCCGGCAGCACAACGGCGTGGTACCGGAAGTAGAGGGGAGATCTCGCAGGGCTTCGCCTTAAGCCGGAGCGAGTATGGTGGAGTATGAGAGAGCTCCTCGGCGATCTAGGGTTTAGACACACCAAGGAGGAGAGGCTAGAGCCGGCGGTTAGGGTTCTGGGGACCCCCAAGTCGGCGGCTAGGGCAAAACCCTAGGGGGCGGCGGCGGCTATGGTGGTAGGCGCCAAGCTAGGGTTTGAGGAGAGGTACTTGTGTGTGCTAGGAGGGAGCCCTGCCCCTCCTTATATAGGTGGAGGGGCCGGCGGCCAAGGGGAGGGAGGGGAGTCCCTCCCCAACTCGGCTTGGAGGGGGCGCCGCCGGTTGGAGGAGGGATTCCCTCCCCAACTCGGTTTCCCTCTTCCTCCTCTTTTCCACTTTCCAATTTTAGCCGTTTGACTTTTCAAACTAGCTATTTGACTTTTCAAACTAGGATTCAATTAATCCTTTATTTGGAACAGCGATGACACTTAGTACATGATGCAATCATACCAAGTTTGATACAACACATTCATGTACCCTTCCCCTCCGGAGTGCCGGACATTCCGGAACCTTCTAGAACATTCCCGATGAAAACACCGGAATCATTCCCGAACTCCGAAACGGGACTTTCCTTATATGAATCTTATTCTCCGGACCATTCCGGATCTCCTCGTGATATCCCGGATCCCATCCGAGACTCCAAACAACATTCGGTCTCTTTCTCATAATACCATAACTACTCAAACAACGTCAAATCCTTAAGTGTGTCTCCCTACGGTTCGTGAATTATGCGGACATGATCGAGACACTTCTCCGAACAATAACCAATAGAGGAATCTGGAAATTCATATGGCTTCCACATATTTCTACGATTACTTTGCGATCGAATGAACCACTTACATACGATACCAATTTCCCTTTGTCTCACGATAGTTTACTTATCCGAGGTTATGATCGTCGGTATCTCTGCATACCTAGTTCAACCTTGTTACCGATAAGTACTCTTTTCTCGTTCCCGTGATATGTGATCCCTTGTGAGCCCGTCACATGCTTGCAAGCTAATTGGATGACATTCCACCAAGAGGGCCCAGAGTATATCTATCCGTCATATGGATGGACAAATCCCACTCTTGATCCATGTGTCTCAACCAATACTTTCCGAACACTCAATGCCACCTTTATAGCCACCCAGTTACGGTGTGGTGTTTGATGTCATCAAAGCATCCATCCGGTAAAGGTGATATGCATGATCTCATGGTCGAAGGAATTAGGTTACTATGTATCAGAAAGCATATAGCAATTGAACTATTGAAATGACTTGATCTTTATGCTACGCTTATCTATAGGAGTATGTCCATCATATCATTCTCCTAACGATATGATCTTGTTGTTGATAACATCTCAATGTTCATGATAGGGAAACCACAATCATTTATCAACCAACAAGCTAGTGATGTATAGAGGCTATACTAGGGACTTCAAATTAAGTTTACAAATCACACAAGTATCAATGTTTCCTTGTCAATACTATTATAGCATGAATGTAAATATTTATCATAAACACAAAGATATAATAATAACCACATTTATTATTGTCTCTAGGGCATATCTCCAACAGTCTCCCACTTGCACTAGAGTCATCTAATCTAGATTACATGGTAATATACCGAACACCCATGGCAGTTTGGTGTTGGTCATGTTTTGCCCTCGGGAGAGGTTTAGTCAACGGATCCGCCACATTCAGATCTGTGTGTACTTTGCAAATCTTTATATCCCCATCTTGGATATGTTCTCGAATAGCGTGAAAACGTAGCTTGATGTGCTTCAGCTTCTTGTGTGACCTTGGTTCTTGCGCATCGACTATGGCGCCCATGTTATCACAGTAGATAGACATTGGGTCCAGCGCACTAGGAACCACACCCAGCTCTGTAATGAACTCTTTCATCCATATCGCTTCTTGTGAAGCCTCCGAAGTAGCCATGTATTCTGATTCAGTTGAAGATCTCGCCACAACGCTTTGCTTTGCACTCCTCCAGCTAACTGCTGCACCATTCAAAATAAATACGTATCCAGATTGTGATTTAGAATCATCCGAATCGGTGTTCCAACTAGCATCGGTGTAACCATTAACAACGAGCTGTTCATCACCTCCATAAGAAAGAACCATATCCTTAGTTCTTCTCAAGTACTTAAGGATGTTTTTGACCGCTGTCCAATGATCCACTCCTGGATCACTTTGATATCTGCTAGTTAAACTAACAGCATATGCAATGTCGGGTCTAGTACATAGCATGGCATACATTAGAGATCCTATGGCTGAGGCATAGGGAGTCTTACTCATCCTTTCTCTATCTTCTTCCAATGTCGGACTTTGAGTTTTACTCAAGGTCATATTGGGCAACATGGGCAAGAACCCTTTCTTGCTATCTTCCATTCCAAACCTCTTTAGAACTTTTTCCAAATATGTACTCTGTGACAATGATATTTGGCGTTTCTATCTATCTCTATAAATCTTTATGCCTAATATGTAAGCTGCTTCGCCAAGATCCTTCATTGAAAAACTATTATTCAAATATTCCTTGACACTATTAAGAAGGTCTACATCATTCCCAATCAACAATATGTCATCCACATATAGTATTAAGAATGCTACAGAGCTCCCACTCACTTTCTTGTAAATACAAGCTTCTCCATAAGTTTGTATAAAACCAAAACTTTTGATCACCTTATCAAAATATTGATTCCAACTTCGGGATGCTTGGTTCAATCCATAGATGGACCGTTGAAGTTTGCATACCTTGTTAGCATCTTTAGGATCGACAAAACCTTTGGGTTGCATCATATACAACTCTTCATCAATATCTCCATTGAGGAATGCTGTTTTGACATCCATCTGCCATATCTCATAATCATAATATGCAGCGATTGCTAACATAATCCTCACAGACTTTAGCTTCGCTACTGGTGAGAAAGTCTCATCGTAGTCAACTCCTTGAATTTGTCGAAACCCTTTTGCGACAAGTCGAGCTTTATAGACAGTAACATTACCATCAGCATCTGTTTTCTTCTTGAAGATCCATTTGTTCTCGACAGCCTTCCGGCCATCCGGTAAGTCCACCAAAGTCCATACTTGGTTTTCGTACATGGATCCAGTTTCGGATTTCATGGCTTCTTGCCATTTATTGGAATCTGGGCTCATCATCGCTTCCTCATATGTCTCGGGGTCATCGGTGTTGTCCACCAACATGACACTCATAGCGGGATCATACCAATCTGGAGTGGTACGAGTTCTCGTTGACCTGCGAGGCTCTGTAGCAACTTCAACCGAAGTTTCATGATCATCATCATTAGCTTCCTCTCTTATTGGTGCAGGCACCACAGGAACTTCTTCTGGTGCTGCGCTACTCGTAATTTCGAGAGAAGGTTCGACAACCTCGTCGAGTTCTACTTTCCTTCCAGTCACTTCTTTCGAGAGAAATTCCTTCTCTAGAAAGGATCCATTCTTGGCAACGAAGATTTTGCCTTCGGATCTATCATAGAAGGTATACCCAATAGTTTCCTTCGGGTATCCTATGAAGGCGCATTTTTCCGCTTTGGGTTCAAGCTTGTCCGGCTGTAACTTCTTTACATAGGCTTCGCAACCCCAAACTTTAAGGAACGACAATCTAGGTTTCTTCCCAAACCATAATTCATACGGTGTCGTTTCAACGGATTTAGATGGCGCCCTATTTAAAGTGAATGTGGCTGTTTCTAATGCATAACCCCAAAATGATAGCGGTAAATCTGTAAGTGACATCATAGAACGAACCATATCTAAGAGAGTTCGATTACGACGTTCGGACACACCATTACGCTGTGGTGTTCCCGGCGGTGTCAATTGTGAAAGTATTCCGCATTTCTTCAAATGCTCTCCAAACTCGTAACTTAGATATTCACCTCCACGATCAGAACGTAGAAACTTAATCTTCTTGTTACGTTGATTCTCTACCTCACTTTGAAACTCCTTAAACTTCTCGAAAGTTTCGGACTTATGTTTCATGAAATAGATATACCCATATCTACTCAAGTCATCCGTGAAGGTAAGAACATAACGATAACCACCGCGCGATGCTACACTCATTGGACCACACACATCGGTATGTATGATTTCCAATAGGTCCGTAGCTCGCTCCATCATACCAGAAAATGGAGTCTTAGTCATTTTACCCATCAGACATGCTTCGCATCTTTCAAGTGATTCGAAATCAAGTGATTCAAGAAGTCCATCGGAATGGAGTTTCTTCATACGCTTCACTCCAATGTGACCAAGACGACAGTGCCACATATAGGTCGAGTTATCGCTCAATTTCAAACGTTTAGCCTCAATGTTGTTGATATGTGTATTTCCACTATCGAGATTCAATAAGAATAGACCATCTATCAAAGGTGCATGTGCATAAAACATATTACTCATATAAATCGAATAACCATTATTCTCGGACTTAAACAAGTAACCGTCTCGCAATAAACAAGATCCCGATATAATGTTCATGCTCAACACAGGCACCAAATAACAATTATTTAAGTATAAAACTAATCCCGATGGTAGATGAAGGGGTAGCGTGCCGACCGCGATCACATCAACCTTTGATCCGTTTCCCACGCGCATCGTCACCTCGTTCTTCGCTAGCTTCCGTTTATTCTGCAGCACCTGTTTCGAGTTACAAATATGAGCAACCGAACCAGTATCAAATACCCAGGCACTACTACGAGTACTAGTGAGATACACATCAATAACATGTATATCAAATATACCTTTCTTCTTGATGTTGCCGTTCTTCAAATCCGCCAAGTACTTTGGGCAATTCCGCTTCCAGTGACCTTCTCCCTTGCAGTAAAAGCACTCAGTTTCAGGCTTAGGTCCAGCCTTGGTTTTCTTCGCCGGTGTGGTAACTTTCTTACCACCCTTCTTGAAGTGTCCCTTCTGCTTAGACTTGCCTTTCTTGAATTTGGTGGTCTTATTGACCAACAACACTTGGTGCTCTTTCTTTATCTCCACTTCTGCAGACTTTAACATAGCAAACAGTTCTGGCAACGTCTTGTTCATGTTCTGCATGTTGTAGTTCATCACAAAGTTCTTGTAACTTGGTGGTAGTGATTGGAGGACACGGTAAATCCCCAAAGCATTAGGAATCACTATACCCAAGCTTTGAAGTTTGTTTGCGTGCCCAGACATCTTAAGCACATGCTCACTGACGGAGCTGCCCTCTTCCATCTTGCAGTTAAAGAACTTTTCAGAAGCCTCATAACTTTCAATTGCCGCATGAGTCTCAAAGATCAATTTGAGATCCTCGACAATATCATATGGGTCTGAATTCTCAAACCTTTTCTGAAGCTCCGATTCCAAACCATACAAGATAGCACACTGAACTATGGAGTATTGATTCTTCCGAGCGAGGTAAACATTCTTTACTTCATCAGAAGCATCAGCTGCAGGTGGGTCACCCAGCGGTGCATCCAGCACATAGGTCAAATTACCAGCTGTGAGGACAATCCTCAAATTGCGGAACCAATCCGCGAAGTTGCTTCCATTGTTTTTCAACTTTTCTTTCTCTAGGAACGCATTAAAATTGATGGTAGGGGCTGCCATTGATCTACAACATATTTGCAATAGTTTAGACTAAGTTTATGACAAATTGAGTTCAAATTAATAATAAATTTAATCTAGGTGAACTCCCACTCAAAACAATATCCCTCACATTGTTTTAGTGATCACACGAACCAAATCCACCACATCAACACCGATCATCACGAGAGTTGATATAGTTTCAATGGCGAACAATCGTCATGTTCATCATATCTACTATATGATTCATGCTTTACCTTTCGGTGATCCGTGTTCCGAGACCATGGCTGTACATGCTAGGCTCGTCAAGATCAAACCTTAGTTTCCGCATGAGCAAATCTGGCTTGCTCACGTTGTATACACTTGCAGAATCTAACACACCCGATCATCACGTGGTGCTTCGAAACAACAAGCTTTAGCAACGGTGCTAACTAAGGGTGAACACTTTATGACTTGAAATTCATGTGCATGAGGGATCATCTTATAATGCTACCGTCGTCTACTAAGCAATACAAGATGCATAAAGGATTAACATCACATGCAATTCAATATATGTGATATGTTATGGCCTTTCTTCTTTGTGCTTCCGATCTCCATCTTCAAGCACGAACATGATCTCGATCATCACCGGCATTGCATCAAGGTCAATGACGCTTCTACATGGTTGTCGTCCACCGGCTTCAACTATTACAACTACTTTGAATAGACACGCGGGTCTTAACATAAATTAAAGACAACCATATGGCTCCTGCCGGTTGCCAACTTACAATAAGGAACATTGCATACATCAAATATAATCACAATCATGGCCATATCACATCACTGCACACCCCTGCAAAACAAAGTTAGACGCCTCTACTTTCTTTGCATGTTTTACGTGGTTTGGGGCTTTCAATAAGTGTCGTTCTAACTTACGAACATGAACCACAACATTGATACTAGTATTGTTAATCACCCGTTGTAAATTGGATCTTAACTATGCTAGGAGAAACAGGCACCCGCAAAGCCACTTATGCAATACTAGTTGCATGTCAAGTGTGGAGCAAGTCTCATAAACGATGTCATGTAAGGTTATCCCGGGCCGCTTCATCCCAACATATCGCAAGATGCAAAGTACACAAGAAGCAATCGACAATAAAAGCATCAACGCCCACAATGACCATTGTGTTCTACTCGTGCAACAGATCTACATATAGACACGGCTCTGATACCACTGTAGGGTTTCGTAGCATGGAAAACAAAAAATTTCTATCGCATACAAACAAACAAGCCAAGATCTATCTACTAGATTGTAGCAACGAGTTGATGGAATAACTTACCCTCGAAGATTCCAAAGTGTTTAACGAGAGCGGATTCTCCTGGGTGATGTAGTCATACTCTTCCCGATCTCAAGATCGCGTAGACGATCCTTCCGGCGCTGCGTTCCGGCAGCGCTCCCGCAGTCGGTCACACGTTCGGTACTTGACGAAGACCTTCCTCTCCCTTGTTCCAGCAGGCAGCGGAGGTTGTAGCACTCTCCTCGCGATTCCGGCAGCACAACGACGTGGTACCGGAAGTAGAGGGGAGATCTCGCAGGGCTTCGCCTTAAGCCGGAGCGAGTATGGTGGAGTATGAGAGAGCTCCTCGGCGATCTAGGGTTTAGACACACCAAGGAGGAGAGGCTAGAGCCGGCGGTTAGGGTTCCGGGGACCCCCAAGTCGGCGGCTAGGGCAAAACCCTAGGGGGCGGCGGCGGCTATGGTGGTAGGCGCCAAGCTAGGGTTTGAGGAGAGGTACTTGTGTGTGCTAGGAGGGAGCCCTGCCCCTCCTTATATAGGTGGAGGGGCCGGCGGCCAAGGGGAGGGAGGGGAGTCCCTCCCCAACTCGGCTTGGAGGGGGCGCCGCCGGTTGGAGGAGGGATTCCCTCCCCAACTCGGTTTCCCTCTTCCTCCTCTTTTCCACTTTCCAATTTTAGCCGTTTGACTTTTCAAACTAGCTATTTGACTTTTCAAACTAGGATTCAATTAATCCTTTATTTGGAACAGCGATGACACTTAGTACATGATGCAATCATACCAAGTTTGATACAACACATTCATGTACCCTTCCCCTCCGGAGTGCCGGACATTCTGGAACCTTCTAGAACATTCCCGATGAAAACACCGGAATCATTCCCGAACTCCGAAACGGGACTTTCCTTATATGAATCTTATTCTCCGGACCATTCCGGATCTCCTCGTGATATCCCGGATCCCATCCGAGACTCCGAACAACATTCGGTCTCTTTCTCATAATACCATAACTACTCAAACAACGTCGAATCCTTAAGTGTGTCTCCCTACGGTTCGTGAATTATGCGGACATGATCGAGACACTTCTCCGAACAATAACCAATAGAGGAATTTGGAAATTCATATGGCTCCCACATATTTCTACGATTACTTTGCGATCGAATGAACCACTTACATACGATACCAATTTCCCTTTGTCTCACGATAGTTTACTTATCCGAGGTTATGATCGTCGGTATCTCTGCATACCTAGTTCAACCTTGTTACCGATAAGTACTCTTTTCTCGTTCCCGTGATATATGATCCCTTGTGAGCCAGTCACATGCTTGCAAGCTAATTGGATGACATTCCACCGAGAGGGCCCAGAGTATATCTATCCGTCATATGGATGGACAAATCCCACTCTTGATCCATGTGTCTCAACCAATACTTTCCGAACACTCAATGCCACCTTTATAGCCACCCAGTTACGGTGTGGTGTTTGATGTCATCAAAGCATCCATCCGGTAAAGGTGATATGCATGATCTCATGGTCGAAGGAATTAGGTTACTATGTATCAGAAAGCATATAGCAATTGAACTATTGAAATGACTTGATCTTTATGCTACGCTTATCTATAGGAGTATGTCCATCATATCATTCTCCTAACGATATGATATTGTTGTTGATAACATCTCAATGTTCATGATAGGGAAACCACAATCATTTATCAACCAACAAGCTAGTGATGTATAGAGGCTATACTAGGGACTTCAAATTAAGTTTACAAATCACACAAGTATCAATGTTTCCTTGTCAATACTATTATAGCATGAATGTAAACATTTATCATAAACACAAATATATAATAATAACCACATTTATTATTGCCTCTAGGGCATATCTCCAACAATTTGTCCCTCCCAAGTCGGAGAGATATACTTCGGGCCCACTCGGTAATCGATATCAACACTGCTTGCAAGAACGTGGTTAAGGAGTTAATCACAAAGTGATATCGGATTACGGAACGAGTAAAGTACTTGCTGTGAACGAGATTGAACTAGGTATGACGGTACCGTTGATCAAATCTCGGGCAAGTAAAATATCGCGCGACGAAGGGAATATATATATGAGATTGATTGAATCCTGGCATCGTGGTTCATCCGATATGATCATCGATGAATGTGTGGGAGTCAATATGGGTTTCCAGACCCTGCTGTTGATTATTTATATAAGATCACGTCTGCATATTCTCGAACCCGAAGGGTCACACACTTAACGTGTCTCGACGCTAGGATAGATTGGATAATTGGTTTATGAGTTTTTGTTCGGAGTCTCGGATGAGATCTGGGACGTCACGAGAGGTTCCGGAATGGTCCGGAGAATAAGATTCATATAAGGCAATGCAGTTTTTGGAGTTCGGAATTGTTTCGGGTTAATCGGTATTGTACCGGAAGCTTCTAGAACCTTCCGGAGGGGGACCAACGTGGCCCCACCTGCCGGGATGGGGCATGGGCCTATGAGGGAGTGCCCTGGCCGCATTGGGCCAGGGGCACAAGGCCCCATAGGGCCCAGCCGTCCAAACACCTAGGAAACCCTAGGGGAGCTTCTAGAAGGGAGGGGGGGGGGAAACTTGCCCCCCACTCCTCCCTCCTTGGCCGCCGGCCTAGGGCTTGGGGGAGGGGCTAGGGCTGGCCGCCCACCCCTCTATATAAAGAGGGCTGGGGGCGCACCCCTCCCCTACACCTCCTCCTCAACCCTAGCCGCCCTGCTACCCCTCCTCTCTCTCTCTCTCTCCCTCCCGACTGCGTGTAGGCGAAGCCCTGCTGCAGAAACTCTCCACCGCTTGCACCGCGCCGTCGCGTTGTAGATCCAATACATCTCTCCACCCCACTTGCTGGACCGAGGAAGGAGGAGACGTCGAGGTGCCGCACGTGTGCATCTCTCGGAGGCATCGCCACTTGCGGTGTTAGATCGGATCGGATCGCGAGGAGGAGAAGCGAGTACGACTACATCACCCACGTTCCGTCGAACGTTCCGCTTTGCGAATCTTCAAGGGTATGAAGATCTCATCTATTCCCTCTCGTTGTTTGCATCTCCTAGATTAGATCTTGGCTTTCCCGTTCGCATCCGTAGAATTTTTTTGATTTACTATGCTGCGAAACCCTTCAGTGGTATCAGAGCTAGATCTATGCGTAGATGTGTTTCACGAGTAGAACGCAACATGGTTGTTGCGGGCGTTGATGTTTTCTGTTGCAAGCCGCTTGTTTGTGTACTTCTTATGGCGCGGGATAGTGAGATCGAAGCGGTCCAGGCCAACCTTACGTGACATCGTTCGCGAGACCGGCTCCGCACATGACGTGTGGCTTGTTCCACACATGCGGCTGGTGGATGCCAGTTTCTCTCACTATAGTTGTCACGGGATTTACACCGGAGTTTGGCAACCATAATATCACCGTTGTGGCTTTCCGTAGGTAAGAATCGTTCTTAGCTTGCTACTCCCATAAGACACGTAAAACATGCAACAACAAAGTAGAGGTGTCTAACTTGTTTTTGCAGGGAGTGTTTTCTATGATATGGTATGGCCCAAGATTTGATGTGTATGTTGTATGCAATGATCATGTTTTGTAATGTTTCACGACTTGCATGTCGATGAGTACACAACCGGCAGGAGCCATATGGTTGTCTTAATAATTGTGTATGACCTGTGTGTCAACTTCTTATACGCCATGTAATAGCTTTACTTTATCGCTAAGTAGTTAGCAATAGTTGTAGTTGCTATTCGTGATGGAGGCAATCATGGTGGAGTGATGGAGATCATGCCGGCACGCACAAGATGGAGATCATTGCGCGAAGATTGGCTATACCATGTCACATAAAGTTATATGCATGTGATGTTTATCCTTTTATGTATCTTATTATGCTTAGATCGCGACGGTAGCATTATAAGATGATTCCTAACTTAAAGATCAAGATAAAACTGTGTTCTCCCCATGTATGCACCGTTGTGAAAGTTCGTCGTGTTCAAGCATCACGTGATGATCGGGTGCTATAAACTCTACGTTCACATACAACGCGTGCAAGCCAATTTTGCACACGCAGAAATACTTGGGTTTGACTTGACGAGCCTAGCATGTACAGACATGGCCTCGGAACACATGAACCGAAAGGTTAAGCATGAGTCATATGAATGATATGATCGACACTTCGTTGTCCACCATTAAAACCACATCTCTTCTCGTGAAGATCGGATTAGGTGTGGTGAATTTGGATCATGTTCACTAAACAACTTGAGGGATGTTGAATTTAGTGGGAGTTCATCTAGTAATTTGATTAAGTTGAACTAGTTATCATGAACATAGTCTAAATTGTACTTGCAAATTTTGTAGATCAAATGGCTAAGTCCAACTTCAACTTCAACGTTTTTGCTGAGAAAGAAAAGCTTAGAAACAATGGGTCTAACTTCACCAACTGGTTCCGCAATCTGAGAATCATTCTCGCTGGCGGACAAAAGGACTATGTCCTTGAGGATGCGCTAGGTGACGCCCCTGCTGTAGATGCGCCGGCTGATGAGAAAGATGTTTATCAGTCACGCAAAGATGATTATGGTGTGATTAAGAGAACCATGTTGTTTGCTATGGAATCGGACCTTCAAAATCGTTTTGAAGATTATCCCGGGCCCTTTGAGATTCTTGAGGAACTGAAAACTATGTTCTAGACTCAGGCCCGTTCTGAGAGATATGAGATATCTGAGAAATTCTTTAACTGCAAGATGGAGGAAGGGAGTTCCGTTAGTGAGCACGGCATAAATATGTCGGGCTACACTCAACGCCTTGAGCAACTGGACTGCAAGATTCCAGAGGAGCTCAAGATTGACAGGGTTCTGCAATCACTCCCTCCTAGATACAAAAGTTTTGTAGTGACTCATAATCAGATTGGTTCCACTGATACGATCACCGAGCTCTTCGCTAAGCTGAAAGCTGCGGAGGTGGACATCAAAAAGGATATTCATGTGTTGATGGTCAACAAGACCCCCAGCTTTAAGAAAGGTAAGGGTGCAAAGAAGCCCTTCCAGAAAGGCGGCGGCAAGCGCGTTACCCCTGCTGAGAAGAAGCTCAAGTCTGTAACTAAGCCGGACACTGAGTGCTTCTATTGCAAGGACAAGGGTCACTGGAAGCGCAACTATCCGAAGTACTTATCGGACAAGAAGGATGGCACCATCAAAGGTATATTTGATATACATGTTATTGATGTTTTCCTTACTAGCCTCGTTGTAGTGCCTGGGTATTTGATACTGGTTCAGTTGCTAATATTTGTAACTCGAAACAGGAGCTACGGAATAGACAGCGGCTTGCGAGGGATGAGGTGACGATGCACGTTGGCAACGGATCAAGAGTTGATGTGATGGCCGTCGGCACGCTCTCCTTAGTTTTACCTTCAGGATTAGTTTTAAACCTTAATAAATGTTATTATGTGCCTGCGTTGAGCATGAACATCATATCTGGATCGTGTTTATTGCAAGACGGTTATTCATTTAAATCTGAGAATAATGGTTGTTCTATTTATATGAGTAACATCTTTTATGGTCATGCACCTGCTGTGAATGGTTTATTTCTTCTGAATCTTGAAAGGGATGAAACACACATCCATAACATTGAGGCTAAGAGATGCAAGGTAGATAGTGATAATACTACTTATTTGTGGCACTGCCGTCTAGGTCATATTGGTGTAAAACGCATGAAGAAACTCCAATCTGATGGACTTTTGGAGTCTCTTGATTTTGAATCATTTGACACATGCGAACCATGCCTCATGGGCAAGATGATCAAAACCCCGTTCTCCGGAATGATGGAGCGAGCAACGGACTTGTTGGAAATCATACATACCGATGTATGCAGACCGATGAGTGTTTCGACGCGCGGTGGATATCGCTATTTTCTCACTTTTACCGATGACTTAAGTAGATATGGGTATATCTATTTAATGAAACATAAATCTGAAACATTTGAAAAGTTCAAAGAATTTCATAATGAAGTGGAGAACCATCGTAACAGAAAAATTAAGTTTCTACGATCCAATCATGGAGGTGAATATTTGAGTTATGATTTTATCACGCATCTTAAAGCAAGCGGAATCGTTTCGCAACTCACGCCACCCGGAACACCACAGCGCAATGGTGTGTCTGAACGCCGGAATCGAACCCTATTAGATATGGTGCGATCAATGATGTCTCTTACTGATTTGTCGTTATCATTTTGGGGTTATGCATTAGAAACTGCTGCATTCACTTTAAATAGGGCACCATCTAAATCCGTTGAGACGACACCGTATGAACCGTGGTTTGGTGCTAAACCTAAGTTGTCGTTTCTTAAAGTTTGGGGATGCGAAGCTTACGTCAAGAAGTTGATGCCGGACAAGATCGAAGCCAAAGCGGAGAAATGCGTCTTCATAGGATACCCTAAGGAAACTATTGGGTATACATTCTATCACAGAACCGAAGGCGAAGTGTTTGTCGCAAAGAACGGATCCTTTCTTGAGAAGGAGTTTCTCTCGAAAGAAGTGAGTGGGAGGAAAGTAGAGCTAGACGAGGTTGTTGAACCTTCTCTTGAATTGGAGAGTAGCGCAGCACCTGAAATTGTTCCAGTGCCGCCTGCACCAACAATAGAGGAATCTAATGATAAGGATCATGAAGCTTCGGACGATGCTACTACTGAACGTCGCAGGTCGACAAGGTAGCGTGCCCCTCCTGAGTGGTACGACAACCCTGTCTTAACTGTCTTGTTAGTAGACGACAGTGAACCTGCGAACTATGAGGAAGCGATGATGAGCCCAGACTCTGAGAAATGGCTAGAGGCCATGAAATCCGAATTGGGATCCATGAGCGAAAACCAAGTATGGACTTTGGTGGACCCTCCTAGCGACCGAAAGGCCGTTGAGTGCAGATGGATCTTCAAGAGGAAAACGGACGCGGATGGTAATGTTACCGTCTATAAAGCACGACTTGTCGCGAAAGGTTTTCGACAAGTTCAAGGTGTTGACTACGATGAGACTTTCTCTCCCATAGCGATGTTTAAGTCCATTCGGATTTTATTAGCAATTGTTGCGTTTCATGATTATGAAATGTGGCAGATGGATGTCAAGACTGCATTCCTCAATGTCAACATTGATGAAGAGTTGTATATGATGCAACCCGAAGGTTTTGTCGATCCTAAGGATGCTGATAAAGTGTGCAAACTTCAGCGTTCCATTTATGAACTGAAGCAAGCATCTCGGAGTTGGAACCTTTGTTTTGATCAAGTGATCAAGAGCTTTGGATTTGTTCCAAATTGCTACGAAGCTTGTATCTACAAGAAAGTGAGTGGGAGCTCAGTGACATTTCTGGTACTATATGTGGATGACATATTGATTATTGGAAATGACATTAACATGCTTACCGATGTGAAGAGTTATTTGAACAAATGTTTTTCAGTGAAAGACCTAGGGGAAGCTGCTTATATATTGGGCATCAAAATCTATAGAGATAGACAAAGACGCCTGATAGCTTTAAGCCAGAGTACATACCTAGACAAAGTTCTAAAAAGGTTCAGAATGGATAAGGCAAAGAAAGGTTCAGTGCCTATGTTGTCAGGTAAGATATTGAGCAAGGCTCAGTGTCCAGCTACGGTAAATGATAGAGAAGCTATGTGCAAAGTGCCTTATGCCTCGTCCATAGGTTCTATCATGTATGTCATGCTGTGTACTAGACCGGATGTGTCCAATGCTCTTAGTTTGACGAGCAGATACCAAAGTGATCCAGGAGTGGAACACTGGACAGCCGTGAAGAACATCCTAAAGTACCTAAATAGGACTAAAGAAATGTTCTTAGTCTATGGAGGTGATGAACAGCTCGTCGTAAAGGGTTACGTCGACGCTAGTTTTGACACCGACAAGGATGATTCTAAATCTCAGACAGGATACGTTTATATTTTGAATGGAGGAGCTGTGAGCTGCAGAAGCTGCAAGCAAAGCGTGATCGCGGGATCTACAATAGAAGCGGAATACATGGCTGCTGCAGAAGCGTCAAGTGAAGGAGTTTGGATCAGGAACTTCATCACTGAGCTTGGCGTGGTTCCAAGTGCATTGGACCCACTGGAGATATTGTGTGACAACACTTGCGCCATAGCACTCGCTAAGGAACCAAGATATCATCCAAAGACCAAGCATATCAACCGCAAGTTTCATATAATCCGAGATTATATAGCAGATGGTTAAGGTTTCCTAACCATAGACATGAGTTTTCGATTAATAATGAGATCATATCATTGGGAGAATGATGTGATGGACAGACCCAAACTAAGCGGAGCAATTAGATCGTGTCATCGTGTTCATCTTTGCGAAGCTTTTCTTATGTCAAATATTGTATTCCTTAGACCATGAGATAATACAACTCCCTGGTATCGGAAGAAAGCTTTGAGGTCATCAAACGTCATCCTATGAGAGGGTGATCATAAAGGTGTCTCTCAGGTGATCGGAAAGTACCTGTTGGGTTGTATGTATCGAGATAGGATTTGTCCCTCCCAAGTCGGAGAGATATACTTCGGGCCCACTCGGTAATCGATATCAACACTGCTTGCAAGAACGTGGTTAAGGAGTTAATCACAAAGTGATATCGGATTACGGAACGAGTAAAGTACTTGCTGTGAACGAGATTGAACTAGGTATGACGGTACCGACGATCAAATCTCGGGCAAGTAAAATATCACGCGATGAAGGGAATATATATATGGGATTGATTGAATCCTGTCATCGTGGTTCATCCGATATGATCATCGATTAATGTGTGGGAGTCAATGTGGGAGTCAATATGATCCCCGCTGTTGATTATTGATAAGATCATGTCTACATATTCTCGAACCCAAAGGGTCACACACTTAACGTGGCTCGACGCTAGGATAGATTGGATAATTGGTTTATGAGTTTTTGTTCGGAGTCTCGGATGAGATCCAGGACGTCACGAGAGGTTCCGGAATGGTCCGGAGAATAAGATTCATATAAGGCAATGCAGTTTTTGGAGTTCGGAATTGTTTCGGGTTAATCGGTATTGTACCGGAAGCTTGTAGAACCTTCCGGAGGGGGAACAACGTGGCCCCACCTGCCGGGAGGGGGCATGGGACTATGAGGGAGTGCCCTGGCCGCATTGGGCCAGGGGCACAAGGCCCCATAGGGCCCAGCCGGCCAAACACCTAGGAAACCCTACGGGATCTTCTAGAAGGGAGGGGGGAAACTTGCCCCCCACTCCTCCCTCCTTGGCCGCCGGCCTAGGGCTTGGGGGAGGGGCTAGGGCTGGCCTCCCACCCCTCTATATAAAGAGGGCTGGGGGCGCACCCCTCCCCTACACCTCCTCCTCAACCCTAGCCGCCCTGCTGCCCCTCCTCTCTCTCTCCCTCCCAACTGCGTGTAGGCGAAGCCCTGCTGCAGAAACTCTCCATCGCTTGCACCGCGTCGTCGCATTGTAGACCCAATCCATCTCTCCACCCCACTTGCTGGACCGAGGAAGGAGGAGACGTCGAGGTGCCGCACGTGTGCATCTCTCGGAGGCATCGCCACTTGCGGTGTTAGATCGGATCGAGGAGGAGAAGCGAGTACGACTACATCACCCACGTTCCGTCGAACGTTCCGCTGTGCGAATCTTAAAGGGTATTAAGATCTCATCTATTCCCTCTTTGTTTGCATCTCCTAGATTAGATCTTGGCTTTCCCGTTCGCATCCGTAGAATTTTTTTGATTTACTATGCTGCGAAACCCTTCAGCCAGTGTCGCATACTCAGCTCTGCAACAATGTCTGGTACATGTCTTCTTCTTATTGGATCCTATAATATGTATCCAAAATCATCACTTAGACTACTAAGATAGATGCACTATTTTGTCTTGCTATCAAGCTTGGATCTCTCATACCTCGGGACATGCACAAATACTTTGCATCCAAAGACCTTCAATTTCTTGCATGATACTTCTGTCCCTGACCAAACTTTCTGAGGAACATCACATGCAAGAGAAACTGAGGGGGACATGTTTAGTACATATATAGCATGATTCAAAGCTTAAGCCCAAAAGCAATTAGGTAACTTTGGAAGAGAGAGCATAGTTGTGACCCTATCGATGAGAGTCATGCTCATTCTCTCTACAAGGCCATTGATATGAGGTGTCGTTGGTGGAGTCTTCTCAATACCGATGGCAAACTTTCTGCAATACCTCTTAAAGGGACCTCGTATTCACCACCATTGTCTGATCCCTTCCTACCAATTTTGTAGGGGTTCGTAGCATGGAAAACAAAAAATTCTACCGCATGCACACAAACAAGCCAAGATCTATCTACTAGATTGTAGCAACGAGTCGATAGAGGAACTCACCTTGGAAGATTCCAAAGTGGTTAACGAGAGCAGATTCTCGTGGGTGATGTAGTCGTACACTTGCTGATCTCAAGATCGCGTAGACGATCCTTCCGGCGCTGCGTTCCAGCAGTGCTTCCACAGTCGGTCACACGTTCGGTACTCGATGAAGACCTTCCTCTCCCTTGTTCCAGCAGGCAGCGGAGGTTGTAGCACTCTCCTCGCAATTCCGGCAGCACGCCAGCGTGGTGTCAGAAGTAGAGGGGAGATCTCGTAGGGCTTCACCTTAAGCCGGAGCGAGTATGGTGGAGTATGAGAGAGGCCTTGGTGATATAGGGTTTAGAGGGCACCAAGGGGATGGTGTGTCCGGCGGTTAGGGCTTGGGGAAGCCCCAAGTCGCCGAGTTGGAGGGGAAACCCTAGGCGGCGGCTGCACTTGGAGGTGGAGGCGCCAAAGCTAGGGTTTGAGGTGTGTATGTAGGGGGCAGCCCTACCCCTCCTTATATAGGTGGGAGGGTGCGGCTTGGGAGGAGGGAGTCCTCCTCCTACTCCTCCTCATGTCCGGCGGGTGGAGGGAGGGGACTTCCTCCCCAAGTAGGTTTCCTACTCTCCGTCCACCAAGCAAACTTGAGATTTGACTTTTTCAAATTGGCGTTTGACTTTCAAACTTCGATTTGATTTCTCTCTTTATTTTGCCCAGCCAAGTGACCTAGTACATAATGCAACCATTCCATATTGTCATGACACATCAATGTACCCTTCCCCTCTGGAGTGCTGGACCTTCCAGACCCTTCTAGAACATTCCTGGTGAAAACACCGGAATCATTCCCGAACTCCGAAACAGGACTTTCCTTATATGAATCTTATTCTCTGGACCATTGCGGATCTCCTCGTGATATCCCGGATCCCATCCAAGACTCCGAACAACATTCGGTCTCTTACTTATCATTTCATAACTACACAACAACATCGAATCCTTAAGTGTGTCTCCCTACGGTTCGTGAATTATGCGGACATGATCGAGACACTTCTCCGATCAATAACCAATAGAGGAATCTGGAAATTCATATGGCTCCCACATATTTCTACGATTACTTTGTGATTGAATGAACCACTTACATACGATACCAAATTCCCTTTGTCACATGATAGTTTACTTATCCGAGGTTTTGATCGTCGGTATCTCTGCATACCTAGTTCAACCTCGTTACTGATAAGTACTCTTTTCTTGTTCCCGTGGTATGTGATCCCTTGTGAGCCAGTAACATGCTTGCAAGATAATTGGATGACATTCCACCGAGAGGGCCCAAAGTATATCTATCCGTCATATGGATGGACAAATCCCACTCTTGATCCATGTGCCTCAACCCCATACTTTCCAAACACTCAATGCCACCTTTATAGCCACCCAGTTACGGTGTGGTGTTTGATGTAATCAAAGCATCCTTCCGGTGATGGTGATTAGCATGATCTCATGGTCGAAGGAATTAGGTTACTATGTATCAGAAACCTTATAGCAATTAAACTATTAAAATGACTTTGATCTTTATGCTACGCTAATCTATAGGAGTATGTCCATCATACCATTCTCCTAATGATATGATCTTGTTGTTAACAACATATCAATGTTCATGATCGGGAAACCACGATCATCTATTAACCAACAAGCTAGTATTATAAAGAGGCTTTACTAGGGACTCTATTTTAGTTTACAAATCACACAAGTATTAAAGTTTCCAGTTAATACTGTTATAGCATGAATGTAAACATTTATCATAAACACAAAGATATAATAATAACTACATTTATTATTGCGTCTAGGGCATATCTCCAACAAATTTATCTCTCAACCTTGGCATGGAATTTCTTGAAGACCCCGAGCACCTACCACTTGTTTTTTAACACATAAAAAATTCTTTCTAGAATGGTCATCAATGAATGTCACAAAAGTATAATGGTCCACCGAGGGATATTTCGGTCATGAAGCAGACATCAATGTGCACAATGTCAAGAACATTCTCCGCACGATGCGGCGGACATATACGAAATGCAACCCTATGTCGATTGCCAGCAAAACAATATTCATAGGGTTTTAAGGTTATATCTTTCAACTCGGGGAGGTAGTCCTTGCAAGCAAGAGCATGCATGCCCTTCTCACTCATATGTCCAAGCCTCTTGTGCCATAACTCAACCGAACTATCATTCTTGGCAACATTTAGCACATCGCTTCACAACCTGGTTTTAGTCACATGGAGACAACCTTGCTTACATCCTAGAGTCACAATCAAAGATCCTTTCATGACTTTCCATTTTGCATCACAAAAATAACTTCTATGGAGAATGTCATCGAGTTTTCCAACTAACAATAAATTCATTCGTACGTTGGGAACATGTCTCACGTCACTGAGCACCAACATGCAATAGTGTTTGTCTCAATGCATATAGTGCCCTTGTTAATAATAGTAGACCAACACTATTCTCCATCCTCACCCGACCAGTAACACCTCTGGTATAGGACGTGAAATACTCCTTGTATGATGTAATATGGACCGGCGCACCTGAATCCACAACCCAACTCATGGCATCATCACGGACAACACAATATCATTCTTCATATTAAGTGACTAGATAGTCTTCACCTTGCTCACATTCTACAGTTATGGAAGCACCATTATCGTCCTTATGCTCGTCCTTCTTTCTGACTTTCCCACTACAAGATCTCTTTTGTATTTCCCACAATCACTCTTCATATGACCCGGCTTGTCACAATAATAGCAAGTAACCCCTTGTCTCCGTCTTGACTTGATGTTCCCCCGGATTTCTGGTCTTTGCCATGCTTAGAATTTCCTTGGTCATGCCCGCGATTGTCATTTTTGCCATGGGATTTAGCCACGTATGCATCAAAAGAGGATGGATCGTCATTCTCCCTGTTTATGGCTTCTTCATTCAGTATGCTATTGTTCACCATCTCTAACTCCAGGTTCCCATATGGAGCTGAATTACTAATAGACCCAGCACGAGTGTTCCAATTGTAAGGCACGGAACTATGCATGCAACTCATCCTCGAAGTTGATCTTCATGGCTGGAAGTTGATTTATATGGCATTGGAAGTCATTCAAGTGTTTAATCCCACTACAACCATCTTGGTACCCAAGTTCGCAAGTCTTCTGATTACCTAGGCTTTTTTCATAGTTGTTCTCCTCTCATACATTGACTTCACCTCATATGCATGTGTGTCATTTGCAACATTGTGAAATATATTGTGGTTGATGTACAGTCGAATCATACCTACTGCCTTTCAGTTCAGCATCTACATTATTTTTCTATGACACTGGACGGTATCTTATCTTCTATAACTGGCTCATACAAATCCTTGCAATAAAGGATGACTTCCATCATGGGCATCGATAATGAGTAATTGGAAGAATTAAGTTTTACCATGCCACTATGGTGACACTTTCTTCCAAAGCCATTGCACAAAAGCAACAAGCTTTGGGCAAACCTAGAGCTCTGATACCACTCTATTGGAGAATTAGCACGCTCAAACGTGATATGAAAATACGCAACAAAATAAGTTATAGTAAACTTCAACACCACTCATGTACTAAATCCACATATCATTGCTCAATCATGGAATGAAACTTATGCATCAAACATATATGAAGAAACTAGGTCAAGCCAAAACCAAGGACAAGTCCTGGGTGCAAACAATAACCTTGTAGTACAAGTACTAGCTGAAAAATAGCATGTAGTACAAGTAATAGTATATCTCGTCTTAAAAGTGCAGCAACAAGCATCAACTTGAGAGGAAAAATCACGAGACGAACCCATCTCAATCTTTTTTCACTATTATTAAATAGGGATACAACTTGTTCTTCATCAAGATATACACGGATCTTGGATGCCAACAATAAAATTTGGGCACAGGAGTTAGGGATTAGAACAATCTGACCAAAGATGATGAAACCACATCTTGAAGGAGACAATATAGTGGATCCGGACGTCACGACCTTGTGGGTAAGGCCCAGTGCTTGATCTTAAACTCTTCCTTTAACTACTTCTCCTTTCCCTTCTCTCTTGGTTTTTCTTTTTTCTTCTCAAATGGAGGTTAACTTGAGATTTTTGTCACTCCGTTTAGTGGTGGCTGGATGATAGGCTTAACATTCATATTGTGCAATGTCCAAAATGATTCTCGGTCATAATTTTAATGAGCAGACCTGTTTGGACTGCCTGTTTGGACCGCTCTTGCATATTTTAATACTAACCGCAAGCCCCACACGAGGAGAGGAGCATATCCAACACAAACCAAGAGTACCAAGAGCACCACTCTCTCTCTTTCGTGGCTTGTTACCATTCGATATGTTCGATCCCTTAGCATCTCCATTTGCCCCCTAGCATTACTAATAACCAGGAAATTCTTAACCCCTTGGCACCTCGGGGATGACATTCAGATTCCGACGGATCACAAACCAGATAAAATTGAAGCCATTCTTTATTACGATCGAAACCATGTCCTACAATCTAATCAACATTTTACTGAAAAAGTATAGTCAGCTAACCATTTCGCGTCGTCCAAAAATGAACATGTCAGGAAGAAACCGATCGGTCGATACATGCACGCAGAAAAAGCAGAAGATCCTAGCACAGCAGGCACAACCAGCCGAAGTTAACGATCACCGGCCATTCTTTCCATGTTGCCGGCCCAGTGACCTCCCTCTCCGAATTCTCCCCTGCAGCTTCCTGTTCCTGATCGATCCTACACGAACACGACACACATCAATGGCCCAATCACAAAGCATTACTAGAATAAATAAACTATGGTGACAGGATCGGACATGGCAAAACGCCTGCCCAGTGCCTGCATGCAGCATGTGCATTCAGGCAGGAAGGAATGACCCGACATGCACTTTCCTTTCCGATTCCCAATCCAACCCTGCTGCTATATGTCTACTGTTTCCTCATAGTGCTACTGCTCTTCTCATCTCATCGTAGTCAGGTCAGGCCAGAGACCAGGAGCAGCAGTAGTTAGTGTCAAAATGTGCCCGCTTTTAAGCCAGATAATGCCACATACGTGCTTTTCCTCCTAATAGCTTTACTGCTCCTCACCACAACTTCAAGAGAAAAAGGTTTTGATCCATGAAATAACAGACCAGGACGGCCCCAGAGAACTCATCTTTGTTTAGCCTAATCTGAATATATATACGTATGATCTCTCTGGACAAGCCTTATATTCCTCTGCTTTGCGTCGTTAAACTAAGCAAAGAATAACTAACTAACAAGGGCTGTATGATTCTCCATCGGCGTCTTTCCTGCTCCTTTCTTTCTTTTCATATATGTCTCTTTTAATTTCTTTTCATGTTCTCCCTGCTTCTTCTTTCTCTTTGCTTGTGTTACTTGTCTACCTTGCTCCCTGCTAACGTGTGTACTTTTGCCGTCTTGGGGAGCTCTCCTTTTGTAGAAGCGTTTTTTCCTCCTTCTTCTTTTCCCTTTGCCTTTGCAGAGTAACAACCGTGTCTTTGTTATCATTAGGGCATATCCTTTTGCTGTCCTCCGGGACCCATCTGGTGGCGATCGGGGGCTTTCCTTGACCGTGACCTAGCTAGCAGCTGGGATTAGTGTTACACTCGGCCCAAGCCTCCCGGCGACGGGCCTCGCTCCACTCGTCAGAAGTTGGCCTATACTTTGTAGAATTTGGATCAACATATAACAATTAGTTCGTAAAGATCACACCGGGAGAAAGCAGAAACAAAAACTGCATATTATTCAAGCCTTCCCAAGCGGGATAATTAAATGATCATCGCAAAAGCTAGCATGCATGAGCATACTTGGGGTTTTCTTTGCAAAAAATTAGATAGATTTTCTGTGTTTCACAGATGTTTTGATGGGTGAGCTCCTTGGTATGCATACGTTGTGCATTGTACAAAGAGTGAGCAATGATCATGTAGTATTGAGGAATAATGAAACGGTAGTCCTTTTTCCCATATCTCATTTCTTGTACATATAAAGAACACGACTTTTGATGCAAATGTACGCGATTATGACCTGGTCAATGGCGCTTACACCCTCACTTTCATGCACATGCTTTGGCTTTTAACTCATTGTTAATTACTATACCGCACTGGTAGTTTAATTTGCACAACAACAATATCACTAATGTTGTCAAGAAGCTTACTTCCTAAATGTGCCAAGAAGCTAGAGTGACTTATTACCAGGGAATTTATATCTTTATTTAGGTCACGTGTGCGTCATATATGCATCTTATTAGTACATGATGATATATGCATGCTGTATTTCCATGGCTTGTCAATTTTGTTGGAAATTTGCCCACAGATCGACTACATCAAACTAGACAAACAAGCACGCTCGAAAAATCTTATAGCCAAGGACACGTGTCGTACCCGTTTTTTTCTTTTTTTGTTTCTCAACTTCACACGGTACAATCTTATGACCTAGCGCTACTTTTATACATGGCTGGGCAGAACCGAAACCTGCCTCGACTTGACTCGGCGAAGGACTCCTAGCTTAACACGGACATGCTCAAATAACCTACTCAAACTCCAATTCAGACTACCACACGGAGCCAGATTAATACTAGAAGCTTACTCACGTATACTACTACTACTTGGACTCGATTTGCTACTAATCTGTTAAAACTTACATGTATGGCATGCAAGCCAAGACGACTAGAAACTTTGATACTTCCCTAAATTCTAATTAGGCAAGATTATTTCTAACAATCTCTCCCTAATCTTGACCCTTTGTCTTCCATGCTTCTCTCATCTTGATTCATTGTAGATTTGCGTCTTGTCTAGTTCTCGCACCACGACAAGTCTAATCGACTCTCCCCAATTTCGACTTGGCGAATTTACGGAACAACTCAAGTATGATCCGGACTACCCAGCCACGCTAGCAAACCTTGTGGAATCGCACCACCCGTGGAACACACCGTCCACCCTAGCGTAATACATGCCGACCTCCTGGCGTGGACTAGACCATCCACTTCGGCCTCATGTAGAGACATGGCCTCATTGAAGAGACCCACCTTCACTGGTTTACCGCCCCCTTCACACTTGAACTTGATCCTCTCGTCGAGACACATAGACGACCTGATCGAGGCACGCAAATTGCGTCTTCATCCATAGGATGAACAGTCCCTCAACCTTCACTCGCTTCAACCGCAACGGATCCTCACAGAGACAAGCACTTGGACACGACAGCGACTCACAAACACGACGCCGACTCAATGTGCTAACCCGCACGACCATGACTCCTTGACTCATACTCTCCCGGACGACGATCTTGACAAGATTCTCCAGCACCGCACCCCGGTACCACCGCACTCATCAACGATCACCCCAATCCACCACCTTTCCGACGACACCTCTCCCACCTTATTCTTCCTTGTCACTCCTCCAAGTGACGATCGCCCGCCGTCTAACCGATGACAGCATGCCTGTCGTCTCCATCCGATTGCCCGCCCCGAGGCGCTAGTAGGGTCGCCTCCCCGGGGCAAGCTTCAAATCTTCGACCTCGCTCTGATACCAATTGTTGGAAATTTGCCCACAGATCGACTACATCAAACTAGACAAACAAGCACGCTCGAAAAATCTTATAGCCAAGGGCACGAGTCGTACCCGTTCTTTTTTTTTTGTTTCTCAACTTCACACGGTACAATCTTATGACCTAGCGCTACTTTTATACATGGCTGGGCAGAACCGAAACCTGCCTCAACTTGACTCGGCGAAGGACTCCTAGCTTAACACGGACATGCTCAAATAACCTACTCAAACTCCAACTCAGACTACCACACGGAGCCAGATTAATACTAGAAGCTTACTCACGTATACTACTACTACTTGGACTCGATTTGCTACTAATCTGTTAAAACTTACATGTATGGCATGCAAGCCAAGACGACTAGAAACTTTGATACTTTCCTAAATTCTAGTTAGGCAAGATTATTTCTAACAAATTTAAATGGGTGGTATTTTATGTGTGCTTCACACTTTCTGGTTAAGCTTAATTTTCAGTGTATCACAGACTTGTGATGTAAATTGAGCTATATGAATGAGTAGAGGCCGGAAGTAACGAAAGCTTCAAAAAAATTAAAGTCCTTGTAGCCAGAGGCAGTATGCATTTTTCATTTATCTGATGTCACGGAGCATAAACTACCTGCACAACTATACATACACACAACCGTACAGTCTGTACATGAGATTTACTGTTTTCTTCGCTGTTATTAACCGATCGGTGGATCCGCAGGGATTCAGGCTCCCTCCCAAAAGATGAGATGTCAGTGATCCATCCATCAAATCGATCATACTAAAGTATCAGACGTTGCATCGTCATCATTCCATGCAGCAGCTGGGGATTCGATCCCCGCCGTTGTCTGCCTACGTCCATCCATGCAGAAAGAATCTCCTATATATATACTAGCCGTGCTACCTATTTTCCTCGTATAGTTTTAGAAATATAAGATGTTTTAGGTTATTGAAGCAATATATCTAGACACCTTTTAGTGTGTAGGTTTAAATAAATCTATATACTAAAAGATGTCGAGATATATTTACTTCATAAACCTAAAACATCTTATATTTCTAAACGGAGGGAATACGTTGTAGCTTACGAATTTTTTTCCTTGTTACTAGAGCAACCAGCAAACGGAATCTCATGCACCATAGTGCGCAGGCATCACATCCCGCATATTCCTCTTCGGCATGCAGCTTGTCCAGCCAGATTTGGCCAAAAAGGAAAACTTGCAAGGAATAGAGATGGATGGATAATGCACAAGCTCATTTGGATCAATTAACACGGATCGAGTGGTCCTGCTGCACCAATGATCGAGCAACTGATCACTGATAGAGACACCCCAAATCTTTCTAGATCAGGGTAGTTCTAAAACTCAGAAGGACCAGTTGTTTGCTCATTTTGATGCATAGCATTTGGCTAAGGTACTAGGTTTCAGTATTTTTTTTTCATTTTATAATGATAGGCATGATGTTTGCAGGCTTGCAGCTGCTCACAGTTACACACACATGATGCACACAAGAAACAAACCAAACCAGCAATCTAGTTACAGGCTTAGAGCCACTGTTGAAGCACATCCCTCAGTACTAATCCTAGGTGCTGCTACCTGACTGAGCTACATGATTGCTACAGGTCTACAACAGCCTTGTGTAGACAGAGAGAGGAGGGTACGGTAGAGGTGGAGAGAAAGCTGAAGTAGCTTTGTCAGCACATGCAATCCACTTTTTCACACCACAAAATCCAGTTTGAATCGGAGAAACATCTCTCCATCACAGGACCATGAAAAAAATGGCAAGTACTAACAACAAATCAACCCTCCTCGACAAGAAAAGCACAAACCCAAACACCAAAACAATGATCCAAACTGCATATAAAGCAGCTAGCAGCATGGAAGGACTGGACACCTCCACAAACATATGGCCCCTCCCTGATCTTACGTCCTGATCTCTCTTGCACCTAGCTAATCCATAAAGACACTTCACACACCAAGAACTAGTTACCACAAGCCTATCCAGGAGCTAGCAAGATCATCAACAATTCTTGGAGATGAGAGCTGGGGGTGGTTGCACGGTGCAGCAGGCCCTGACGGCGGAGGCGGCGGTGGTGGTGAAGCAGGCGGTGAGCCTGGCCCGGCGCCGCGGGAACGGGCAGGTGACGCCGCTGCATGTGGCGAGCGCGATGCTCCAGGCGCCGCCGCCGTCGGGGCTCCTCCGCGCGGCGTGCCTCCGGTCGCACTCGCACCCGCTGCAGTGCAAGGCCCTGGAGCTTTGCTTCAACGTGGCCCTCAACCGCCTCCCAGCCTCCGCCGGGGCCTCTTCGCTCTTCGGCCACCACCACCAGCACCAGGGTCACGTCTACTACCCGCCGACGTCCCTCTCCAACGCGCTCGTCGCCGCCTTCAAGCGCGCGCAGGCGCACCACCGGCGGGGCGCCGTCGAGACCCAGGGGCAGCCGGTGCTCAACGTCAGGATCGACCTCGAGCAACTCGTCATCTCCATCCTCGACGACCCCAGCGTCAGCCGCGTCATGCGCGAGGCCGGCTTCTCCAGCCCCCACGTCAAGGCCAACGTCGAGCAGGACGTCTTGTCCGTCGAGGGGAACGACCCTGCTTGTGCTACCACCGCTTCCACTGATGCGCACGGCCGAAACCCTAAACCCAGCGCAGATGCTATACAACCACATCAAGAAACCAAAGGTTGGAAGCTACCTCTTGACCAAGTGCGAGAGGAGGACGTCGCGGCCATCCTCGACTGCCTCGCCACCGAGGGCAAGAGGCGGGTCATGGTCGTCGCGGAGTCCGCCTCCGCGGCCGAGGCTGCAACACGAGCTGCCGTGGACAGGATCAAGCGCGGGGAAGCGAGGCAGGAGCCCCTGCGGGGCGCGCGGGTGGTCGGCCTCAGCGTGTCCATGTTCCTGGACGCGCCCAGGGACGAGGTGGAACGGCGGCTCGCCGAGCTGCGGTGCGTCGTCAAGGCGGCACGCGGCGCCGTCGTGCTGGTCGTGGAGGACCTCATGTGGGCGTCCGAGTTCTGGGCCGGGCGCGTGGAGGCGGGGAGGAGGGTGGCGTCGGGCTGCTGCTACTACTACTGCGGCGTGGAGCACGCCGTGGCCGAGGTGCGCGCCCTGCTGGCGTGCAGCGGCGACGGAGTTTTTTTGGTCGGCTACGGGACGTACCAGGCCTACATGAGGTGCAGGACCGGGCACCCGTCGCTGGAGAGCCTGTGGGGGATCCAGACGCTCGCCGTCCCCGCCGGCAGCCTCGCGCTCAGCCTCAGCTGCGTCGACGTCGACAGGTAAAATCCATTAGACTTGTACTGTTCCGGCAGCAGGTAGTACATGCGCATGCATGACGGGGATCGATATCGCTATGAATCTTATTGCCGTTTTGATGTCCTTGCAGTGCAGTCGCACTCAATCGTCGTCAGTCGATGAAAGCCGAGCGCGACGTAAGTGGAAACGGATCGACATTGCCACCTGCTTGCCTGTCTCTTTTGGACGGAGGTGGTTCTGCTCAGCTGACAGCCGATGCCGTGAAAGCACTGCACCGGTCCGTCGTGCCGGTGCCGTCGCCGTCGAGCATCCCTCCCTGGCTTCACCAATGCCAAGATCAGGTAAATATATACTCTTGGTTTTATGGCGCGTGATAATCATCCCGGTACTAGGAGTACTAACTGAACCGCGCAGGATAACGTTCAAATTTTGATTAGTGCTTGATTTTATGGCGCGTACGTGATAATCACCTTGGTTTTAATTGTTGCACTGCACCTGACACGTACAGGAGCATCCTCATTGCAAGAAATGGAGCTCGACATGCGGAGGCCCGCCGTCCCACAGGACGACACTGAACAAGAACTTCTCGACGGTGGTGTCGCCGTCCTCCTCTGTCTCCTCCCACGAGCACGCGCAGTACTGCCGCCAGCAGCTGTACCAGCCATGGCTTCTCTCCGAGGCGCACGAGCCCAAGCACCCAGGGCGCCGAGCCGAGCACGACCACGAGGCAGACGAGGGCGTCAGAATTCTGAGCGCCGCGGCCAAGTCCCGCGACTCGAGCGCCTCCGAAAGCTCGGTGGAGGTGGAGTGCCGCTCCAGGTTCAAGGAGCTCAGCGCCGAGAACCTCAAGGTTCTCTGCGCTGCGCTCGAGAAGGAGGTGCCGCTGCAGAAGGAGATCGCGCCCGAGATCGCCAGCACCGTCCTCCGGTGCCGCTCGGGCACGGCGAAGAGGCGCAACAACGGCACTAAGGAGGAGACGTGGCTGCTCTTCCTCGGAGGCGACATGGACGGGAAGGCGAGGGTGGCCAGGGAGCTCGCGAGCCTCGTCTTCGGCTCGCGCAGGAGCTTCGTGTTAATCGACGTCAACACGTGGTCGCCGGCACGGTCCGATTCCACCACCGACCAGCACCGGTCGTCCAAGCGGCCGCGGCCGGAGGCAAGCCGGCCGGTCTACCTCGAGAGGCTCTTCGAGGCCGTGCGCGACAACCCGCACCGCGTCATCTTGATGGATGGCGTCGACCAAGTCGACCGGCGATGTCTGATCGGCATCAAGGAAGCCATCGAGAGCGGCGTGGTGCGCAGCCACGTCGGCGACGAGGTCTCCCTTGGGGACGCCATCGTCGTTCTCAGCTGCGAGAGGTTCGGCTCCAGGTCGAGGTCTTGCTCCCCGCCGACGAGCAAGAATGCAAAGACGATGATCGAAGAGGAGAGCACGTGTGGTCATCGTCAAAAGGAAGCCGTCGCCACGTCGTCGACCGAGTCTTGCTTTGATCTCAACATGAGCGTGGACGATGTCGAAGAGGTTGAGGAGGAGGAGTGCTGCTTCGGTGATGCTGGCCTGCTCAAGGCAGTAGACAGGACATTGTTCCTCAGATCGACCACCAGAGAACTTGTGCACATATGAAGTATGTTCTAGGTCAATCGTGTCAGCTGATAATGTTGGCCCAGCCCCAAACGCCGAGTGCAGTCCGGCGTGACGACGACAAAATATTCCGACGAGTTGTGCGCACGTATAAGAACCAGCTAACAATGATCAGCAAGATAGCTATCTAGCCTGATGAAAAGAACTAGCTCTGTCAACTCACACGAGTACGTACGGGAAAAACAATGTTGATGGCTACAGGGCCCTCTCGGTCCTGTTGTTTGTATTGAATCTCACGGTTGTCTTACAAGGCTACTATATGGGTGTATATATACCCGGCAAGACGCAACGTCAATACGAATAGGTGTTGGACCACTAGTCCTACTCGGAACACATACGCACACGACACCGTTCCGTGTCCTATCGGGATTACTATTCCTAACAATCACCCCCCTAAGCACGATGTGCCCATCTTCACAGCTTGGACGCCGATCCTTCCTCGCATCTCCGCAAACTTCACTCGTCCCAAAGATTTAGTTAGGATATCCGCAAGCTGATCATTGGTGCAAACATAGTTGACTTCAATCTTGCTCTCCTCTACACACTGCCGTATGTAGTGATACTTCGTATCAATGTGCTTACTCCTCTCATGATGCACCGGATTCTTGCACAATGAAATTGCAGACTTGTTGTCAATATTGAGCACCACTTGTTCCGCCTCCCGATTGGTGAGATCACCAAGTAGACTCCTTAGCCACACACCTTGACACGCCGCAGTTGCAGCCGCAATATACTCCGCTTCACAGGATGACTGTGCCACCACTTTTTGCTTTTGTGATAGCCAACTTACTATGCTTCTTCCCAAGAAATATGCCACGCCCGAGGTACTCTTACGGTCGTCAATATCTCCTGCCATGTCGCTATCACTGTAGCCAAGTAGCTTCACCTCCTCCTTCTCTTTCGAGTAGACAATACCAAAGTTTGTAGTACCTTTGATATACCTGAGTATATGTTTCACGGCTGTCCAATGCTTCATTGTGGGTGCTTCCATGAAGCGACTCACATAGCCAACGGAATAGGCCAAGTCGGGTCTTGTGTTAATGAGATACCTCAAACTTCCGACCACACTCCTATACTCCGTTGCATCAACCGCAGGTGCTTCACTCCTTTTGCTCAGTTTAAGACGAGGTTCCATCGGAACATGAGTTGGATTGCATTCTTCCATGCCACACTTCTCGAGTATCTTCTTTGCATATGCCTCTTGGCATAGCGTGATCTCACCCAGCTTTTGATGTACCTCGATCCCAAGGTAGTAGCTCAATAAGCCTAGATCACTCATCTTGAATAACTCCTTCATCTGTAGCTTGAACTTTGCAATCTCCTTCTCATCCGCTCCTGTTATCAATAGATCATCAACATAGATGCCAACTAGTAGATGATCCCTTCCTTTACCTCGCTTATACATCGCATGCTCCAGTGGGCTCTTCTCGAATCCGAGAGAGATCAATGTACGATCAAGCTTGATGTTCCACGCCCGAGGGGCTTGCCGTAGCCCGTACAACGCCTTGTGTAGCTTCAAAACCTTGTGTTCTTCTCCCTCTTTGATGTATCCCGGTGGTTGCTTCACATAAACTTCTTCTTCTAACTCCCCATTCAAAAACGCGGATGTCACATCAATGTGATGCAATTTCCAAGATTCTTGAGCTGCGAGAGCAATAAGTAATCTCACCGATTCCATCCTTGCAACGGGAGCAAACACTTCTTCGAAATCCACACCTTGCTCTTGCACATACCCCTTGGCAACTAGCCGAGCTTTGTGTTTTACCAACTTCCCTTCGGCATCCTTCTTGATCTTGTACACCCACTTGAGCCCTATGGCCTTGTGATTGTTGGGTAGATCGACAAGCTCCCATGTATCGTTGTCTTTGATCGATCCCAACTCCTCATCCATAGCACGAAGCCAACACTCCTCCGTATTAGCATCCTCGAATTTCGTCGGCTCCTCGGTGAGTAAACACCGACCTTGTCCTCTCCCTCGCGCACGTGCTGTACGAAGGGTCTCCGGCGGATACAACTCCAGTACACTTCGGAATTTTTCTGGAGTAGGTGGCCGTCTCCTTTCTTCCCGTGCACTTGGAGGAGACGTGGAAGCTGACGTAGTACTTGTTTCAGCGTCTACTGAATTTTCTGCAGTTTCTGTCGGTGTACTGCATGTTGGCGACGTGACATCGTCGCCCGCGTCCACTTCTGGACTACCGCTAGTCCCTCCTGGATGGGAGTGTGCAGCTGATGGGCCACTTGCGCCAGGGCTCTCGTCCGCGCGTGGACTGGATGGCGACGTCGAGCCTCCAGGTGCAGCGCGTGAGCTGCTGCTCGTGCCGGGACTCCCACGCGGAGATACCTCTCCAGGCGTAGCGCTGCTGCTGCTCACTTCCGTACTTCCATCTTCTGAACCAGCGCCTAAATCCGTAACGCCACGGGACGCCATTTCTTGATCATCTGCATGCGAATCACTGTAGACTACAGTAAATATTTCATCAGAAATTGATTGTACCGGTTCCACAGAGCCCCAATTCCATGATTTCTCCTCCTCGAAGACGACGTCGCGTGTCACCACCACCTGTTTTTTCACTGGATTGTACGCGCGATACGCCTTCGAACCGTATTCATAGCCGATCATGACCATTGGAGTACTTCGATCCGCCAACTTGCTAGTATGCCCGGTCACCGTCTTCACATGCGCCACGCACCCGAAAGTGCGAAGATGATCAACCGAGGGCTTGCGCCCGTACCATGCTTCGTACGGCGTCATACCAACTACACTCTTAGTTGGCGCCCTGTTCAGCAAATAGACAGCTGTACTAACTGCCTCACCCCAAAACCTGCCTGGCATGCCTTTGCTCTTCATCATGCTGCGTGCCATGGCCACCACGGTTTGGTTCCTTCTTTCCACAACACCGTTTTGCTGCGGTGAATATGGTGCGGTGATATACCGCCGGATCCCATGAGCTTCACAAAACGCCTTGAATTCATTGGATTTGAACTCCCCACCCCGATCGGTACGGAGGGCCTTCAACTTTGCCTCGGACTCCACCTCGGCTGCCATCTTCACAATCCTGAACGCTTGCAAAGCTTGATCCTTACTCTTCAGCAACACAACCCACATGTATCTACTGAAGTCGTCGACGATGAGCAAAAAGTACTTGTTCCCGGCGGGGGTCGCCGGCGTGATTGGTCCGCATAAGTCTCCATGCACCAACTCAAGAACCTTGCTTGCTCGATATTGTCCCTCCCTTGGAAACGGGGCTCGCCTTTTCTTCCCAATGAGACAACCGCCGCACACCTGCTCAACATGATTAACACACGGTAAGCCACGTACCATCTCCTTCTGTCCAAGTTGTCGTAGAGCTTGGAAATTTAGATGTCCGTAGCGTGCATGCCACTTCCACGCCGAGTCTTCCATGCTTGTCATCAAACATACTGGATCCGCCCGATTGAGATTGAGGATGTAGAGTCTATTCTTCGACCTCTCCACCTTCATGATGAGCTGCCTTTGGCGGTCATATCCCCACAGGAACTCGTCCTCCAACACGATCTTGCATCCACGCTCCGCGAGCTGACCAAGACTGATAATGTTCGTTTTAAGCTTGGGAATATAGTATACGTCAGTGAGTACCTTGTGACCTCCATCCTTCAACTCAAACAGGACAGTGCCTCGTCCTGCAATCTCCACCTTCGACCCATCGCTGAATCGAACGGAGCCTCCAATCGTGAGGTTCAACTCAGAAAACTGAGCCTTGTCGCCGGTCATGTGGTTGCTAGCGCCTGTGTCGAGGTACCAAACGTCGTGAGCCGTCTGCATCCTCCGCGGGAAGACCTTCTCTTCCACGAGCGTGACGATCTCCGTAGCGGACTCCTGAGGAGTTGATTCCTTGGTGGTCATTAACTCGCAAGCTTCGAGCATGAGCATCATCGGTCCATCATCTCCTTCCTTCGCCATGAGAGCCTTCTCCTTTGAACGGTTAGGACACTCCGATTTGAAGTGCCCGAGCTGATTGCACTTATGGCAGCGAAGATTCTTCTTGTCGAATTTCTTCTTTGGCTTCTTCGGCTTGCTGTCCGACTTCTTCGCCGGGACCGAACCATCGCCACTGCCAGATGCTTTATCGCTCCTCTCCTTGGCGACCATTGCCTGCCAGTGGGCACGTGTAAGCATGAGGTGCTCATCTTGATTCGCGTCGCCGTAGGTGATCTTCATCCGCTCGTCATGCGCCTTGAACCGTCCAACCAGGTCATCCATCGTGAGGGTGGTGAGATCAACGCATTGCTCGATTGCCGACACCACAGATATGTACCGCGGCCGCGCTGCGTGAAGGAAACGCATTACGACTGAGATATCTTCCAGCTTCTCACCTTGCGCGCGAATCCCGTTGACAATTGTGGCTACCCTCGAGCAAAAGCGTCTAGCGTCTCATCTCCTTCCATCTCCAGGTTCTCGTACTTCTTCTGCAAGGTTTGTAGGGTCGCCCTGCGGACGCGCTCGTGCCCAAGATTCAACGTCTTGAGTGTCTCCCACGCCGCCTTTGCAGAATCCTTCGAGATCAGGTGCTGCATCACGTCCGCCGGCACCACGGAGCCGATGGCCGTGAGTGCCTGTCGGTCCTTGCGGTACTTCGGCGCGCCCTTCTTGAACTCGTCGCCGCCGGGATCGACAGCCTCCCAGATGTCGTTGCCCTCCATGGCCCACTCCATCCGTTTCGCCCACGTTGTGTAGTTGCCGCGATCATACCGTGGGTACTGCGACGACACCGATGCACCCGCAGCCGCACCGGAGTACTCGCCTAGCTCCTTGTCCGCCATGACCTCCCGTTACTAGGAGATCCTCCACGAGGCTCTGATACCAATTGTTGGCCCAGCCCCAAACGCCGAGTGCAGTCCGGCGTGACGACGACAAAATATTCCGACGAGTTGTGCGCACGTATAAGAACCAGCTAACAATGATCAGCAAGATAGCTATCTAGCCTGATCAAAAGAACTAGCTCTCTCAACTCACACGAGTACGTACGGGAAAAACAATGTTGATGGCTACAGGGCCCTCTCGGTCCTGTTGTTTGTATTGAATCTCACGATTGTCTTACAAGGCTACTATATGGGTGTATATATACCCGGCAAGACGCAACGTCAATACGAATAGGTGTTGGACCACTAGTCCTACTCGGAACACATACGCACACGACACCGTTCCATGTCCTATCGGGATTACTATTCCTAACAGATAACCCCGCAGTGAAGCTTGAACTCGAAATTGATCCATATCTTTACTTAATCTGCCCCTGTTGTGTTTGCCTCCATAGGGTTTTCTATACGTATTATTAGTTTTCATGTTTATTTCATTTTGCATGAGGACGTAGGGAATCAGAACATTAGTAAGTTTGGTGAGTATGCAATTGCAAATATCCAGTGACAATCGGTACATTTTGGGCTCCCCGCCGGTAAATTTTTGTGACATCCCAGCAGTTCGGAACCAGCGAAGGGTAGAATTAGGAATTTTTGCACATGCGTGCATTCATCTGTAAAATGCGGGTAAATTTTTCGTAAACCTAAAAACCTAAAGTGATCAGAGTTTTTTTCACTCTCTGTGTTTAGAAATAGATATTGAGAGTGATCATTATAAATTCTGACATGATCTTTTTGAATAAATGTGTTTTGAGGGGGAGAATTTGAATTCAAAATTGAAATTTGAACTTATATTTAAAAGTTAAGATTTGTTACTTTAAAATGATTTTTAAATTATTTAGTAATATCATTTGTTATAATAATGAGATAATAATAAATAATAAAATTCAAAATAAAGTAATTCAAATAAGAAATGACTCTTTATTTCTTATCTTTATTCCATACACATTTCTGTTACAATGATGAACTCATCAAACAAATGAGAGGTTCAGTACAGTAAGGGAATTACAACAATTGGAATTTAAATAATAATTTTTTTTAAAATTGTTACAAAAAGAATAAAATAAGATATTACAAAATTCTTACAAATGAATTAAATAAAGATTACAATGAAAATCTACTTATCTATCTAAACCTATACGAAATCTTGAACACCAGATCTTGTACGTGCAACAAAATTCAAAACAAATAAAAGTAAAATAAAAGATTAGTTATTAGAATACTCTCAGTAGAGAGCAGTGAGGTGCACTGCTCATATTACATCATTGAGTATTAATACAGGGGCAAGTTTCACCAGTATGAAAGAATTGTTCTTTCATAATAAATAAGCCACAATACAGATTTTTACAGCAAGTAAGAGGGGCAAGTTTCACCACGAGAGTTAAAAGTTAAAGATCAAAAGTTAAAACACCTCACCGATCTGATCCAAACCCTGTACCAAGCAGACAAGCAGCACAATCACCTAAATGCATGGTGAGCGATGTCAACACAGCAATAGCTACACAAGCAAAAAGGAAGAGCCCAGTCGTGGCAAGGCTCACAACAGCATATTTTTACTTTCCAACACCAAACCAGGAGCATACTAAGCTTAGCAAGAGTCAAGCAAACCATCAGCCCAACCACACACAAGATCATCATAGTACTCACCAGATGGTGACATAAGGAGGGGGTGGATCAGGTGGATAGCAAGGGAAAAATCAAGGCCAAGCTTATAGGAACCAGAAGGTGAAGGGCAAGATCAAGGTCAAGTTTACAGGAACCAGAAGGTGAAGGACAAGCTCAAGCCAGCAACACCATCACCAAGATCTAAGTCATCCAAATCAACCAACCACAACACCAGCAAAAACTAATAGTTGTGGTGAGTAAAATAAAACCTTCACATGATCTTATCATATCTCTAAACTAAAATTTATGTGTTGTTTTATATCTAGATCTCTCAGAAATCACCCAAGTGGGGTGAATCCATCATAGATGATCTTTTAAATAAAGAGTATACTTAAATTTTACCAATCAAACAAGGATCTCAGACCAGCATCATAGATCCTGGATATGATAGCCAAATCATATATTCCAACATGTACATAGCATAGCTTATGAATTATGGGCACATCTCCTAGTGTAGTAGCACCTCAGAATTCATAAATCCTATGAACCAATATAAATCTATGAGCGTCCCAACCATCTTAGCCAAAAGGATTCAAGATCCAGTAACCAATGATAATACCAGAACATTTCTATTAGGGACAACAAGATAGGAAACTAGTTCCTATGCCTTAGACCAACATCATAGGCAGAAAGTTTTAAGAAGAAGATTCCAACTTAACTTTGATTCAAATCCAAAACTAAACATCGATAGAATCAAGCCAGTAGAAGAACATAAACTTGTGTACCATTTTAAGATGGTGTCAAAAAGATAGATTCTAAATCAAGAAAATCCATTATTTAGCTTGCATAAATGAACCAGTAAGATACTAAATATCATCTTCCAGGAAGCAAATCAGGAATCATTACCAAGTTTATATCCATCCACATAATCAGGGTATCACTATAATCACATTACTACCCTAATTCTGAATATCATCTCACAAGTAAGAGCTCAACAATTCAGTGAGTAATCACTGACAGTATGTAGCACCCCGGATAAAACCTCTAGTAGAAAATCGCCTCTCGTTTATATTTTGTGTATCATCATGCCATCATGCATACTTTGCCTCGAACTATTTTGTAAAACCCTATATTTTCTACATTACATCTCCCCTTTTATTTAAAATTATATTTCTTGATATTTCAATTATGTAAAACTATTTACAAAATGATTTTTTTTTTAAACAAAAGAAACAAAACAAAATATTTTAAATAAATAAAAGCTAGACCTAAACCGACCAGGCCCAAAGTACCAGCCGGCTGGATCCAATCCTAGAAACCCTACATCCTACCCCCACCTCTCTCACCCCCACTCCCCACTCCCTCCGCCGCCGGACCCACACAACACCACGCACGCACACCCCCACCTCCCGATCGAACCCACCACAGCGCCAGGACCCGGCCCTATCCATCACTCCAGCGTCGCCAACCACCCCGCGCGTCCCGACCCACCTCATCGCCTCTGTCCCGCACGCGACCCGCTCCCCTGATCCCGCTCCCTCTCTTCCCTGCTGGCCCCACCTGCAACCCCACCCGCTCCTCTCTCCTCGCGATCCCCTCTCCCTAGCCCGACAACCACCGCCGCCAGCTACCACCGATCCAGCCACCGACCACCTCCCCTGCCCGGCTCTCCCTTGTCGCCACAAGGCCGCTCCCCATCTACCTCTCTCTTGGCTCACAAGTGCCCTCTCCCCCCTCGCAAGCTCTACCGTCGCCTCCTGCTCGCCCCGCGTCGGCCCTGCCTCGAGACGCCGCCCCATCTCCAGCATAGGCCGCCTCGCGAGGCCTGTCCCGCCGGCTCCACCCTCCGGACCCGCACATGCCAGTCACTGCGAGTGTCGTCCTCCCCTGGTGCGCCTCTGCCTTGCGCGATGCCGCCGGCCACGTTGTTCTCTCGAGCTTGACCCTACTCCTGCTGCCCTGGTTCCCGTCCGCCTCGCCTCCCGGATGCGCGTGCGTCCCTGGCCCGATTCGATAATGCCCTACTCCTCTCTGTGCTTTGGTCGCGCGTCGCCTGCGTCGAGTCCCTGCCACCACTCGAGGCCACCGTGTCCTGCCTGTTTGAAAAGGTATCCGATGGGTATCATATGCCCTTTAATCTCGCTCGTTACACGTACGCGCTTGTATGTGTATGAATTGTCTGTTCCCATGAACGCTTCAACTAGATCCTTGGAGTTTACATCTTGCCGGTGCCAGATTCCATCCTCTTGGTTTCTATAACGGAGATCTCTCGACTAGATCTACATCAAAGTCAAAACCAGACAACTCCATATTGGAACCGTCGGACCATGCAAGAGGGAACCACGCCGAGAACCCGCGGTAAGTGGAAGTCGAGACTGGACCAGAGCATCAAGTTCTCCTACATGGACCCGAAGACCTCGCCCGGCGTCCGAAGACCGATCCCGGCGTCGACCCCCGAGACCCCAAACCCTCGGACCCCAAGATCTTTGGAACCAAAGTGTGACCCCTATCCGAGACCCCCTATTTTATAAATTCCATCTATATAAATTGTTGCACATCGATTGTCATGCTTGCATACGTATTTGTGTGGTTTGGGGGCATTATAGCGATTCACCTCATAATTAAATATGGAGACCATATGCGGGATTTTCTAGTCTTATATTTGGTCCATTTAAATTTGTGTAGCGAATCGATGACATGTATTGCCTTGTTAATATAACATTTAAAATTGCGGGGTATCTAAACAACATGAACCGAATAATTGTCGGGACCCCGGTTCCTCTTAATATTGCCTAGTTGCATCGCAACTTTGCCATGTCATACATCAGACATGCATCATGTCGGATCTTCTGCCGTAGTATTAAATAGTGCATCCGGTGTTTCTTCTAGTGTTTCACTTCTTCACGGATTAGGCCGATGAGTTGATGCGAGTGTTGCCCCGATCTTCGGATAAACCTTCGGCAATATTTTCAGGCGAGCATTCTCCCCCTTTCTACCTATTTTACATTTCTAGTATTTATTTCCTCCTGCTGATCTACTACTATCTGTGTTGTGATGCTCTAGTTTCCGTACCCGTGATATCCCTTGCAGCCTTATATTGCCTTGGACACATCCTATTACATGTTGTTTGGTAGATAGTTGGACTTGCGCGTCGTAGTCGCTTGCTCAAGTGCTGTTGCGTGTCGTCCAATACCACAGTTGTTGGAAGACTGCCATACGCTTTATGTTGGAGATGATCATGGCTTTAATTATCGTTTAATAACTAAAATTGAAGTAGGTAAATAATGCAGAGGCACAGGTGGGCAACAAATGTTATTTGGTTTTTAACCGTCCACTTGTGTCCCGTAGGACCCCGAGTACTTGATACATGTTCTTTGAATATTCGCACTATCCGCATGTGGGACCATGAATCCTCCTAGCCAGAGCTTGAGTCATATTTATTTCTTGGGGCCACAAAGTAGTTTGGGGCTTTATTACTATCCTGTACTTATGCCATGCTTTACTGCTTTATTTACAATTGCGCGTGGAGCGCCTGTACTGTTTAGGTAAGCGGAGTGTTTTCATGGTATCGACAAGTCCAGTCACACTTTCGGGTTCCCAGTCCTTTACAGCAATTGACGCAAACCTCTGGGTCCGTTCCGGAGCCGGCCAACTTCGTCGCGGGTAGCTTGGTGGGGTGGCCCCCTGAAATTTATATGAATCTTGCAATTGCTTTGTCGTGATGCCTCGTTGGGTTTTCATTTGGTTTTTCTCGAGGTTGATCGTGCGTGTGTTGCTATTTGTGCCCCCTGCAGGGTAAAACTTTCTGAAAGCCGTGTCCGCGGTTATGGACGACTTGGAGCATAGTATCTCGATCATAGACAACTATAACTAAAGTAGTGCTGACTTTATAATGACTAGTAATCAGCTTCACTATAATGGAATGGCTAAATAAAAGTGCCAACAATTGCTGGTTTGGGTTGTCACCTGTTACCATTGTATCTGACTAGTAAGTATTGCAACTACAACGGAATGGCTAAATAAAAGTATCAACAACTGCTGGGTTTTGAAATGTCTCATGCTATATGTATCTGACTAGTAAGTACTACAACTACAACGGAATGGTTAACTAAAACTGCCCACTGCTTATTATACCAGGATGACTTATGCTATCTATATCTGACTAGTAATTGCCGCAACTATAACGGAATGAATAAAACTGCCAACTATGTGAGTTCCTCGGTTGACTTCCTCGTTTGGTCTCAAGGGGGAAATATCAGGATGGGTATGCTTGGTGACAGTTTCGGGTTGGACCGAATAGGTATTTCTTACCCCTATCTGATAGCCGCCAGCTGTATTGAGTCTCTATAGGTTGTTTAGTGCATGTTGCGCTGCCGCTTCAGTCCACCATACCTATGTAGGCGAGGACTGCCGAATTCTACTCTCGCCGTGTACTGGCCTCAGTACTGACCGCTTTATTTTTTTCCTTCGCCCTTTGTCGGCACCCCTTTTGTTTAAGCAGGTTTTGAGATCGACGTTGTTAGCAGGGTTACCCTTCCGGCTTGGCCTGGGCAGGGTTATGGACGCCAATGGTTATTCTTCAGGGCTCTTAGCCCCATTTGCATCTTGTCCGTAGTCGGACGATGTATCATTTTCAAGTTGATTTGGATCTTTGTATTGTATATCTGTATTTTTGACTCTTTGAGTCATTGTTGTATATATCTGTTCTGTGGGTTCCATCGTGGACTATTGTGTAATGGTATTACTTCGTTTTCCACCCGCACGAAAGTGTCTGGTGGGCACCTTTGAATCGTTTCTATGCGGGTTTGGCGGGAATCGCTGAGACTTGCATATACCCGATTCTGAGGGTGTTACACAGTACTACTGTCAGTACTAATATACTGACAGTAGGTGAACTCACAAATCACCAACACCACCAGTAAAACTCCACAGTAGCCTTACCATTTTGACCATGCTCAATTATCAATTGAAATTAGTACTACAAGGCCACTAGCACCATATAAATCAAATGAGAACAGTGAGCAATTTAGTATTTGATCACAATCCTCATTATTCATCGCCATTAGTTCCAATTCATCATGTACAACTAAATAGAGGGAGGAACCCTAGAACATGATATGAACCCTAATTAGGGATGCACACCAGATACACACGCATAGATCCAGTGGGGCAGAGGAAAGAGAGCACAAGGGGGAAGAGAGAACCAACTTACTGGAGGTCCTCGCTGAAGATTAGAAGAGGAAGCAGAGGGGCCGACAAGCACACGGCGGCACGGGGAGCATCCAAGGGGCGCTGCAACCCGAACCGAGCCGAGGCGGCAGCCACAACAGCACTTGAGGTCGAGCACCACCACCACAGCACCACTGGGTGTAGTGGCGGTGGAATCATCGGCACCACCCCAAACCCTAGGGTTCAGGACGGAGCTAGCCTAGCCGCAGAAGAGCCCCAAATCCAAATCGAATTGTACTAGATGAAGGAGCAAGGTCGACAACTACACCATACACCACGGCGGTGGCCAGAGAGGACCACGGCGGCAGGGATTGCACGGCGGCGTTGTCGGCAACCACGGGGTCGAGGAAGAAGAAAAGGAGAGAACGAGGAGAGGAGGCTGTGTACTGGGCCGATAGGGCCAGTACCACCTCGGAAGGGTATGTTGACCATGCCAATTGGGCCAAGATTGGCCCAAATAGCCGAATGGGTTGGTCCAAACCCTGAAAGGATTTTAATAATTTAAGTAGAAGACCAAAATACCCCTAGCATTCAATAAATCTTAGAAAATACAATAAAAGCCTTAAAAATACAAACAATATATTTTTAGATGCATAATAAAACAACTTATTAAATTAAATTAATAAACCTAAATTTTAGGTTAAAGATTTTATAATATATTCCTTATGGAATTTTATAAAAATCAAGAAAATACATAAAAATAAATAAAAATAACTTTTATTATATTTGGTTATTATAGTATTTTATAAAAATACTAAATAAATATTTGAAGTTACCAAAATAAAATCTCCTTAATTACAATGTTTATTCTTAAAAATAATTATTAATTAAATAAATAAAAAAGTTAAAATTAAATAAAAAATTAGTTTTTAACTCTATTAATCATATATTACATTATAAAAATAGTGAATATAATATTAAGGATATTCCTTAAAATAAATTTCTTAATTACCTAAAGAAATTCCAGAAAACTAAAATGTTGGGTAAAACATATAAAGAAAATAAACAACAAATAATGCATTACATTACTATGCATGTTCATTTTTGCTTCTTTAAATATTATCCTTACTGGGCAATAATGATGTTTTGTAGACATAGAAGTTTAAGGTCCAGTGCACGCATCCGATCACTACCTTGCAATCACAAGGCAAGTTCATCACTTGCTCATGTCCTTTGAAGAGTCTTTATCCAAGTATTTATAAATTGTGTGTTATCATCTATGTTTCCGAGAAACAAAATATTTTTTTCTCAAAACAAATAAATGTTGATATCATTCTAAGTGATGATATGGATTAGGATAGCAATAGAACTTAAGTTTCTAATTGCAACAAGGATAATAATCTAGGAATTAACAACCCATGACATTAGTGATTTTAGCGCCGTATATAACGCGTTAACTATGAGATTTGGAATGGGATGGAAAAGTCAGCTGTATCCTTTTCCTTTCGTATGGAGGCAAGACGACCTTAACGTGATGTTGTGATGCCTTGTGCGGATCCAACATATGGGTGGGCACCCTTAGGCCCCACGTTTTTGGTGTCTAGATTATCTATGAGTGGCTGTCGGAGGTATAGACGGACCTATATGGTACTTGCCAGGGGCATCACCAACTCATAGAGTCTTTGGGAACTCATCAGAGTTTTAGCATGCTCGAAAGGGGGCTTAACGGAGGTGGGCCAGACCCGAAGGATCGTGCAGACATACAGGCGGAAAGGGCAGTGATTGGCTTGGATCACCTACTGGGCCTCACATCATGGAATTATGGATGGGAAAGTACGCCCGATTGTGCAACAAGGAGTTGATCTCTCATGGATAGAGTAACGCACCTCTGCAGAGTGTAAGAACTGTAACTTGTTACTCCCTGTTTTGGGAAGGAGCTATGAACAAGGCAGGAAAGGAACTCCATGAAAGTTCTGGTCAACTTGTCAAGACTGATGGGCATAGTTTTTAACAATAAAATCAATGTTTGAAGAAAGATTTACGAAAACTGCATAGTGCCAAGGACTAATAGTCCGAGGTGGTAGATAGAGCATCAAACTTCCCACCTTGCATATAATGAACTTGTTGGGTAACGCTGTTACTCACCCTTTCCTTTGATCCCCTACTTAGACTAAGGATCCAGAAGATACCCCAATGTATGCAGCTGAAAGCCAAGAGGAGGTCTTCTATGAGGAGTCAGATCTGTACGGTGCTGTAGAAGGGGTGGACTACGACATCGTCTATGGAGGAGAGGACAATGAGTCAGAATAATTGCCTTAGTATTAGTAACCAATTGAGCCAAGCAACATGAACAATATATAGTAATAAGTTGCTGAGCTCAATTCGGAGTTGAAGTTGTCACTTTAAAACTTCCTCTAAAATACTTTATATTTGGTTTGTAAGTTGAATCTTTTGAAGTCTTGAACTTCTGGTATTGTAATAATAATAATGTGTGTATGTTTGTAATATGGACCCGCAATGTTTCTGTTGTACCACTCTGAGGGATGTGATATTTACGGAACAGTGTTATGTGGATGTCATGTCAATGACTATAATGTACTACACATGTAGTGGTATGCTGGGTTGATACGCCCAATTTGCATCACCATTCTATATCATAATTTACCTCTATTCATTGATATTTATCTTATTATGAGGTATTGCTTATGTCTTTTCCACTGTTTATACATGTTGGATGATTCTTGGAGGATGGACTGCCGGAGTCTGGATTCTGATGGAAAAGAGGGCGTTTTGATGCAATTTCGCGAAGATTATAAAAATACCAGAAAAATATGGGAAAATATTATTTTTCCAGAAGATTGAGGAAGACAGAAGGAGGGACGAAGAAGGGCCGCAGGGGGCCCACAACACTAGGAGCGGGCCCACCTGATCCCGCGCCTAGGGCAGGTGTGGCCCACCTGCCCGGCTCCCGACTCCGCCCCTTCGCCTATATCTTCCCTACAGAACCCTAAGCCTGGGAGGGCGGCCACTGATAGATTTCCTCCGCCTCTGGGGGCGGAAAACACTGAGAGAGAAAGATCTCTCCGGCAGACAGATTTCTGTCGGGGGAATTCCTTACCGGAGAGGGGGGATCGTCGCCATCAACACCGTCATCAAGCTAGGCTTCATCGGGATCATCATCATCATCCACACCATCATCTCCACCAGCACCATCATCACCACTCTGTCCCGCTGTAACAATTGTGTTGGATATTGCTTTAGTACTTAGGGGAAACTTTCCTAGTGTTAATTACTATTATAGTTGATGCTTGTGAGTGGAACCATTGGATTATTGTTTATGTTCAGATTGTTATCCATTATCATATCATCTTTGATCTTGATCCATGTGATGTCTTGTGAGTAATTCGTCTAGTTCTTGAGGACATGGGAGAAGTCATGTTGTTATTAGTGGATCTGTGTTGAGTTATTATTCAATGGTTAGTATTTAAGTTGTGGTGCTATTCTTCTAGTGGTGTCATGTGAACGTCGACTACATGATACTTCACCATTTATGGGCCTAGGGGAATGCATTGTGTATTTGGCTACTAATTGTGGGGTTGCCGGAGTGCCAGAAACCTGAACCCCCGTTAGGACACCATTGCATAAGGGAGCGTAGGATATCAGAGTTTAAGGCTGTGGTTAGATTTATATCTTAATTACTTTCCTGTAGTTACGAATGTTTGCAGGGGGTTTAATCACAAGTATGTATTAGTCCAAATAAGGTCGGTACATTAGCACAGGTTCACCCACACGACACTTACAACACCAAAGAAGAGTACTCAGCTATTTGAAGCGAAAGCACTTGACAGAATTCCCATGTGTCCTCGAGAACGTTTGGTCTTTATAAGTATTTCCACCGGCTTGTCCTTTGCTAAGAAAGGACTGGGCCACTTGCTGCGTTTGTTCTTTATTACTTGCTCTTTGTTTTGTTGCCTTATCATAAAACCACTAAAAATCCGTTTGCTAAGTATTTACAGAGATTTCCTGCTCCATACCACTGTTCAGCACCTTTTGCTCCTCGTTGGGATCGACACTCCTATTTATCGAAAGTACTACGATACAACCGCTATACTTGTGGGTCACCGCAACTTTCTAGCCAGTGCATCGTATTTTGATGTCTTCTTGAGTTTGGCACACGAATTAAAGTGAGAGTGAAATGTTCGAATTGCCCATGTTTTTCCCTCACAAAGGGCATTATACTATCTCTTCCCCCCCAAACAATACGATGCAAGCATAAGATGAGTTATATGAAAAAAAATCTAAGGTTAAATAGCAAAATCAATCGAATTTAGTGCAAATACCCAATAAAAAGGTGATAAATAACAATGAAAACATTGTATGAAAATATTTATCGAAAAATGAAACTTCAAATGGCATAGATATGTTTTGAGATAACACTAGTGTCGGCCAGGGCATGCTCACTTCTTTTGTCCTCAACGGGGGCATCATTGACACCACTAGAAATCTGAGGGATGGAATTCCCCTCACTAGGGTTCCATTCACTGCCACTCTTCAGGTCGTCTACCAATTACGACACAAGTTTTGGTGTGGTACAAGAGGTGGCCTGGCCTAGGGATCTCCCAGTCGATTTGACCGAGGGGATACATGCTACAAGATGCGTAGCTTTGGCCTAGGACCCAGTGAGATGGACTCACGTTGTGGCATGTGCAATGGCTAGGGGCCCAGGTGAGGTGCTCCCACCATTGTTCAGTATGTCCTTAGTGATGTGACCCATAGACCGATGCCCGATGTGTGTCCCACCGATGCTCCCCACACTCCTAGTTTAGGTGGGATGGTGTTGAGGACTTGAAACTAGAACCCTTGCAACCGTACCTCGAAGCTCATGACAGTTCGTGTATTTGTATGGTAAGTATGCTAAGGCCAACTCATATGGATAAACATGATATTATCTTGGTTCAGGCCCTAGATCTTTTATATTTGTCTGGAGAACACAATATGATGACAATGGGGTCACTTGGCGAGGTAAGGCTAACTCATTGAATTGTGCATCTGATCTAGGGTTTAGGCAATATGGTTTATGTCGTTGATGGCTTGGGTTGGTCTAGACTATGTATATCCCATTTTCGCCCCATTTTCACATGCCTTGTCTTTGGTGCCCTCTTCTGTACAAATAGGTCTTCCTTTCTTGTGCGCCAAGTCTTGATCGACTTCCTTAGTACGCTCGAGTTGGATATGATTCATCTAGCTAGGAGTCTGGTGGTGCATATTGAGCGGGTCTGTGGAGTCGCCTTGACCTTAGTGGGATGGATGTGAGTGCTTGTCTGTATGTTGTAATAGTATGGACCGACCCCATATATTGTCGGCAGTGGCTTCTCGGGGTGTTTCTTAGCGGTGTGGTGCTAGATCATGCCGCATGATTTCTTCCCCGATCGCTCCTTCCTCTATCCACCTCGCCATGATCTAGGAGTGCTCTAGGGGGCGGCTGAGGGACCAACATGACAACAATAGTGACGGGCGGGGGCGAGAAACAAGATATGTGGGTATGACTATATCGAGAGCTGGAAAATATCTCTAGGCGGGATAGAAACCAGAGGACGGATCCCTTTCCCCAAGGTCTCCATACCCTTGCGGAAGTTTCTCCCTATCACTTAAGCTAGAGAGGTGGAGATTCGATGATGGGGGATTCAAATTTGGGAGATCTGGATCCGGTTTATGTATGTGGAAGAGGGTCATTAGCAGGCTGCATGTTTGTATCCGCCATTGCGTTCCTCGCGCAAGTCTAAAGATCATGTCATAGCCAGGGCTGACTCTAACCCTGGAGACCATGGGCGAATGCCTAGGGCCCATGCTGGGGGGGGGGGGTCTATACCCACCTTCCCACATGTTTTGTTGTTTTGGGATAAAATTGTTTTTTGAGAAAAGGCATATATGGGCCCTGAGGAGAGGATTAGAGGCAGAGGAAAGCACATACAGATAGAGCAACGACACAATCGATCTCCTCTAGTTGGCACAGCCGCTTGAAGAAGTGGAGATCACCTTGACTTCCTGATGAGCCGAGGAATTTCAGTTGAGTCGGACTTCTGTTGTGCCTCGCCCAGTCCCCTGCTACGTGTTCATTCGCCCATGAATGATGAATCCGTGATGATAACTCAAGCATTATTTTTGTGGAGCCATTCGAATTCGGTTCTTTTAGTCTTTCTGTCATAATATGATGTTGCTTAAGTGCTTAACAATTATTTACAGACATCTTAGAAGAATGTGGCTGGATGTTAATTTTTAATATTTCCAAGTATACATGTCTATATATCCAGATATACTTACATGTATATTAGTCTTAGGGGCCCATGTTGTCAACTTCATCCTAGGGCATCGCAAAATATAGAGCCGATCGTGGTCATGGCTATTTGTCTTGGTTCGGTGGGACTTCTATACTTTGGCAATGTGCTGCGCCGTCACGAGGGATTTGAGTTTTTATAGTGCCACATAGGCTACTTAGTTCTTTGATCACGTGCTTGACATAACCTTCTTAGTGGTTGATGATATTTGTGGGACCTGTTCACATATTTTGATTAGGCTTACTTTTTATTAGACAAACAACATGTTATAAAATTTGGCTTCATGCATCTATTCGATGAAGAAACCAAATAACGAAAGCTTCCTTTAAATGAACTACGTCAAGAGATGTCGGCCGGTAATTCGTGACCGACTAGTGAGAAAATACGCAAGGATTCAATACTTGGAGCTTGAGCAAAGGAGGAACCACTTTAGAAGGCAAAGGAACAATTCTCCCCCTTAAAGAAAAAATGAAGCAAAAGGGCACCCCTTTTCATGCTAGCCGAATGTGATTTAGGAAAGGACGACAGCCTCTTTTCTTTCTCTTTTGGTTTCTAGTTCTCCGGCCTTTGCTTTAGGTTCTCACAATCCCAACATTCTCGTCTTTGGGGTGTGTGAAAAGCTTAACATAGACACACGCAAAAGATGAAGTCACGAAGACATACTTAAACATGTATTTAGCACTCTTGCAGCCTGAAAGTTCGTTGCTTTAGGATCGTTAGGAAAGAAAGATCTTGCATCAGTTCCCTCTCTATCGATCATATGCTATGCACTGTAGCTAACATATTAGACTTTTTCACAAAATGTACTTCATGTGATTTTGAACCTTTTTTTCTTTTGCCTTATTACATACGAACCAAATGAGGCAAGGGTAAAACAGGATATGGGTCGTTGATGTTGCAACGATCATATCAGCAGTTCTATATCTTCTCTTAGAAAAAGCTATTCTCTCTAGTCCCGCAAAAAAAAACTATTCTCCCTGTAAAATAAATTATCCAAAGAAGTCAAAAGTATGAATATTGTCGTGAATATGAATATGCACTTCCCTGAGAATCATACATTGATGCATCACTAAGGTCTCTTTTGCAGTCATGCAGTGGCGGAGCCATGATTTTTAGATTGGGTATGTGGGTATAAATTTTTCATCGCGACAATGTAAGACAACTAAATTCATAATGATGATAACATGTTGAGGATATCGTTTATCGGTAAAATTAGTGATTTTTGGGTGTATCGGCCGATTTATCAGGCAATAAATCGATTTATCAGACGATAAATTGAATAATCAGCTTATCTGTCACCTAGTGATAAGCGATAAATCGGCCGATAAATCGGCATATCGAACGATTTTTTAAACAGTTTGATAATCAAACTATACATTTTTTTACAGCAGCGAGAACATATTCTATAATTTAACATTGGAAGAACGAGTAGAAAATTTACAATTTAACTTCATGGTCTCCTATTTGAAAGTGAAAAATGATATCAACATCTTTTACTAGAAAGGTTTGTTTCACGTTCAAGAAAGATAGCCGATGCGATTTGTTGCTATTAGTGCTACGATGGAACAATAAATAAATTATTAAGTCAGAATAATCCTCTATTCTCAATTAAGAATTGGACAAAATACAAAATTAGAAAGAATGAAAGCTCGGGCGGCCGGGCTTGCAGGCACGGGAGATGGGTAAGCAGAGTTAGGCTTGACGACGGCCGGAGCTTGGGCTGGGCACTCCGGGGATGTGGCGCAGTACTCCGGCGGCGGCGGCGGGTAGGAGCCACTCTCCGATGGCGGGGCAGGCCGGTGGTACTCCTTCCGTCTCAAATTACTCTGCGTTTTAAGTTTGGTCAAAGTTAAACATATTAAAATTTGACTAAACATCTTCGACAGAATAATAATATTTATAATATAAATTGTATACAATATAAAAGTATGTTTTATAATGAGTCTAACTATATTTATTATATATTTTATATATAGACATTTTTTCTTATATTCGTAGTCAAAGTTTATAAAGTTTGACTTTGACTTAACGTAAAACGCAGAGTAATTTGGGACAGAGGGAGTACCTAGGTCATTTCCCAGGGAAGAATGAAAAAGAAAATGTTGTCCCACTGACATGTGAGGCCTAGTGGTAAACTGTTTTTCTGTATGACCGTGTTTTGAGAGTATTTGTTCTATGAGACGACTGATTCATACTGAAAACACTTTTTGAGTATACTCCCTCCGTTTGGAAATATAAAATATTTTAGATTTATGAAGAAGATGTATCTAGACACATTTTAGTGTCTAGATTCATTTAAACCTATACACTAAAAGGTGTTTAGACACGTCTCACTCATGAACCTAAAACATTTTATATTTCTAAACGGAGGGAGTACTTTTTTGAAGTACCAACTTTTATACTATCTACTAGACTTTTTCTTTTCTGTCCATACCTATGCTGATACAGTCGAATTTCAGTCTCCAGTATGTGGCAACGTTGGAAATTGCCAAAATGATCTGACAGGTTGCGCCAAGCCCGACATGGTATGACCCATGCATAAAATAAAATCACTTCAATTCGAATCTAGTAGATAAAGTGGTAAAGTTAGAGAGGCTACGCAGTGTACCACGATCAGAAACATAGAGAATACTCCATATATGTCCATTGATTTTCCTTGCACCCAGCCACCCATATATATGTACGCTAAGCCACCTACCTAGCTAGGTCTGTTAGGCAATGATATAGTAGCTCTCGCGTGCATGATGCATGGGATAACTTAGAACAACCTCTCTTTAGCATAGTACATGCATGTCTTCAAGCCCTCAAACTCGATCACTTCATTAGAACTCCAATATATATGTGATGATGAGACAAATCTGGAATGCTACTTTGATCATCTGTCCAGCTTGCCCGGTCACTCATGCATCTCTTGGGATTCGGTCGGCATCTTTCTTGATTATGCTTCTGGAGTTCTGGATACACTACGGGAGAAGCTGAATACGCCAACGGCCGGATCCCGTCGGCGTAGGCCCTAGATGCCGTCGGCGTAGGCTGGCCCGACGGCTGCCATCGGCGTATGGCCGTCGGCGTACTGCACCGTAGGCGTAGCCTCTTCTCCCGTCGGCGTAGAAAAGCCGTCGGCGTATGTAGCTAGCCGTCGGCGTAGACCATATGGGGCCCACCTAGATGACTAACGGCCGTTTGGCTACGCCGAGGTCGGCCTAGATTTTTTTAATTTTTTTTCCAAATTTTTTTTTCAAATTTTTTCAACTTTATTTAACATTTTTGTATTGTTTAACTTGTTAATCTTACATGGACATTTTTAATTCTAAGTATACTTAGTCTCAAGTCAAATTGCACAATTAGTCAAACTTCCGAACCGGTCACCCATCCTAATACTACTCCAGCCCCAGCACGCTTAACTTCTTCGTTCCTTCCACATGAGCTTCCGACAAACAAACTAGAACTTGTTGTGAATATTATCATATCAAACCTATTAACCATTACACTATAATGTTAGACATATTTGTTTTTTTACATTTCATACAATTTTTTGAGTAAACAACAATAAATAAGTAATAACAATCTTGAATTCAAATAAAAATAAAATAAATTTTATTTATTTTGCTTTTTTTATTTAAATTTGAATAATTCATATCTACAAATCCGTAAATCACAATTCGACAAATAATATATCCAAATCGATCAGAAAAATGAGAGGAATCCAAATATGGCATCCCTATCATCTATTTAATTATATATCATAAATTTTAAATATTAGACCAACTGAAACTATGTCAAGATTCATGAAACACCCCGCTTTTGGCACTCGAAAAATAAAAAATGGCTTTTTGGTGCGACGAAAAGGAAAACTTTCTCCTACAACATTGTTCGCCATCCCATGATATACACGAGTGCATAATATGGGCACATTAGCGCAAACTATATCGCGATTCTAGCAATAACATTGGTCATTTGACCTGAAATCCAGAAAACCTCGATTGAGATAGGTCATTTTGTGAAGGGTTTTTTGAGACATGATCAATATATCAAGTTTTATATTTTTCCATGCAACTATGTCATATAATATGACACCACGCGAAGGTTTTACATTGTTTCGATCGTTTTTTAATTTTTTATGCCCGTTTCAAACTATCGTCAAACTTCCTAAATCGAGGGGCATGATGATTCTTAGCTCGGGGACGAGCCTCACTAAACTTGCATTAGATCTCTGATGAAATGGCATATTGTGAACCTAAAAATTATTTTTACAAAAAATCATGAGCAATATATCATGTACATGTAGTTCAAATCTTACTCATTTCCTACCGATTTAGCAGGAATTTGTCTTTTTCACGAGAGGTGAACGGAAAGGTTTGAGATTACTAGGTTCGGAAATTGTCCATTCAATATGGTCTAGTATTTTTGAAAAATGTGGTATTATCATTTTGAAACTTTCATTTGGTGGTTGCTTCACAAAAACACCCCGTTTTTTGCACTCGGAAAATGAAAAATGGCTTTTCGGTGCGACGAAATGGAAAACTTCCTCCTGCAACATTGTTCACCATCCCATGATACACATGTGTGCACAATATGGACACATTATCTCAAACTATACCACGATTATAGCAATAACATTGGTCATTTGACCTGAAATCAGAAAACCTCGATTGAGATAGGCCATTTTGTGAAGGTTTTTTTAAGACTCAATGAATATACCAAGTCTGGTATTTTTCCATGGAACTATGTCATATAATATGACACCACGCGAAGGTTTTGCATTGTTTCGATCGTTTTTTAATTTTTTATGCACATTTCAAACTATCATTAAACTTCCTAAATCGAGGGGCATGATGATTCTTAGCTCGGGGACGAGTCTCACTAAACTTGCATTAGATCTCTGATGAAATAGCATATTGTGAACCTAAAAATGATTTTTACAAAAAATCATGAGCAATATATCATGTACCTGTAGTTCAAATCTAACTCATTTCCTACCGACTCAGCAGGAATTTGTCTTTTTCACGAGAGGTGAACGGAAAGGTTTGAGATTCCTAGGTTCGGAAATTGTCCATTCAATATGGTCTAGTATTTTTGAAAAATGTGGTATTATCATTTTGAAACTTTCATTTGGTGGTTGCTTCACAAAAACACCCCGTTTTTTGCACTCGGAAAATGAAAAATGGCTTTTCGGTGCGACGAAATGGAAAACTTCCTCCTGCAACATTGTTCACCATCCCATGATACACATGTGTGCACAATATGGACACATTATCTCAAACTATACCACGATTATAGCAATAACATTGGTCATTTGACCTGAAATCTAGAAAACCTCGATTGAGATAGGCCATTTTGTGAAGGTTTTTTTAAGACTCAATGAATATACCAAGTCTAGTATTTTTCCATGGAACTATGTCATATAATATGACACCACGCGAAGGTTTTGCATTGTTTCGATCGTTTTTTAATTTTTTATGCACATTTCAAACTATCATTAAACTTCCTAAATCGAGGGGCATGATGATTCTTAGCTCGGGGACGAGTCTCACTAAACTTGCATTAGATCTCTGATGAAATAGCATATTGTGAATCTAAAAATGATTTTTACAAAAAATCATGAGCAATATATCATGTACATGTAGTTCAAATCTAACTCATTTCCTACCGATTCAGCATGAATTTGTCTTTTTCACGAGAGGTGAACGGAGAGGTTTGAGATTCCTAGGTTGGGAAATTGTCCATTCAATATGGTCTAGTATTTTTGAAAAATGTGGTATTATCATTTTGAAACTTTCATTTGGTGGTTGCTTTATAAAAATACCCCCTTTTTTGCACTCGGAAAATGAAAAATGGCTTTTCGGTGCGACGAAAAGGAAAACTTCCTCATGCAACATTGTTCACCATCCCATGATACACATATGTGCACAATATGGACACATTATCTCAAACTATACCACGATTATAGCAATAACATTGGTCATTTGACCTGAAATCCAGAAAACCTCGATTGAGATAGGCCATTTTGTGAAGGTTTTTTTAAGACTCAATGAATATACCAAGTCTGGTATTTTTCCATGGAACTATGTCATATAATATGACACCACGCGAAGGTTTTGCATTGTTTCGATCGTTTTTTAATTTTTTATGCACATTTCAAACTATCATTAAACTTCCTAAATTGAGGGGCATGATGATTCTTAGCTCGGGGACAAGTCTCACTAAACTTGCATTAGATCGCTGTTGAAATAGCATATTGTGAACCTAAAAATGATTTTTACAAAAATCATGAGCAATATATCATGTACCTGTAGTTCAAATCTAACTCATTTCCTGCCGATTCAGCAGGAATTTGTCTTTTTCACGAGAGGTGAACGGAAAGGTTTGAGATTCCTAGATTGGAAAATTGTCCATTCAATATGGTCTAGTATTTTTGAAAAATATGGTATTATCATTTTGAAACTTTCTTTTGGTGGTTGCTTCACAAAACACCCCGTTTTTTGCACTTGAAAAATGAAAAATATGTTATACGAAAGTATTTGTATTTTTTATGTATTTTTTTGAGTAAAAATATATAATATTTGAGTTTATATAGATATATCTTATTTTTCTGCAAATTTTGATATATTATATGTATTTTTTTGAATTTAAATGATTTAGTTATGATTTTTCTAAGATTAATATGGCAAAAAAAGAAAAATAGCTACGCCGACGGCAAAGCCGTCGGCATAGGTCTGACTTGACGCCGTTGCTCTGCCGTTAGCCCAATGGGCTACGCTGACGGTCATGATTACGCCGATGGCGGCCGTCGGCCTATTTATTCTACGTCGACGGCAAAACTGGGCCGACGGCCCGTCAACCTACGCCGACGGCCCCGACATTTTGCCGTCGGCGTATAAAAAGGCCGTCGGTCTATTTAGTTATTCTCGTAGTGATACTAGGTATGTCTTTCAGCTTTTTTCTCCTTTTAAGATTGTGAATGGCGGTAGCCCTTTTTAGCACCTCAAGACTCTTGCATTTAGGTAAATCTTAATGTGATGAGTACTCAGAGGGACATGGATAGGAGGCTCTTCTGGTAGAATTTTTTTTTAAAATGTTAGCAGGAGAACTGCTAAATCTATTGAATAGGTTGAAACTGGTCAAAAGATCGACAGATCCACGCTGCTCGGTTTATTAGAGGAAAACCGAACGAAAATCTGAACAACGGCAAGTCACATCTAAGCACGCAAGCACCTAAGCACAATGCCGCACACCCTCGCAAACCACATGCCCCTCTAACCAGAGACCACCTCCAAGACGATGCCCCCAAGAGGGAATGCGATGCCGAATAGCGCAGCCACCGTCCGATCTTAAAGATCAAATCTCGGGTTTCCCCTAGAACAAGATAGGAAATGCAAGCGAGGAATGCTACATCGACGTTGTTAGAAAGGAAGCGACGCTCGTAGGCACCACTGTTGACGACTCAGACCACCAGAGTATGGATTTTATAGGAAAACACACAAGCACAAGCCCAACAAGAAACAATTAGTCACCAAGCCGTCCTTGTTGCGCTTGCCTCCACAGCCAACCTCGCCTCCCGGCTAGCCCAACATGCTGCCAAACATCCTACCACTTCCTCGCACCGGATGGGAGGATGCAACAACCGCAACATCACCATATCAGACCCAAATTGGTCATGCGCTTCTGTGCCAGGGAGCTCACCACCTAGCACCGCCATGTCACAGGTTTTGTCTCCGACCAGCATTTCCACCATGCCTGCTCTCCTCTCCTATGCTCCCCCGCTGATCCATCGCAGATGCGGGACCAGTCAACGTATGCCTCCACGTGAAGAGGTTTCATTAGGGCCCGCCCTCACTCTCTTTGCATTTGACGGCCAGGACGACCGCCACGCCGGCGTCGGTGGCGTTAGTGGCCAAGGATGGCAGGCAGACGGTGGATGTTCCTAGGGTTTGGAGGGTGCCCCCAGAGTCTCTTGAGCAAGCGACTTGAGATAGAAAGCTTGGTTTTTCCTGGGCATGACATTTATCCAGGGTTGGCAGCAACATCTACCAGACGAGCTACAGGTTGCAACCATTACTGGCGGATCTTAGTGCAAGTCAGGAGTCGCCACTATCAATAGATGGTGTGATGGACATTGGGGTCGTGGCGCCAAGTATGTGATAGATGGATATGCGGTAGTTGGTTGTAGTCAGTATACCTTGCATCCAATCCCCCCCTCTCCCACGAATAGGGATCGAAGGAGGTGTCAGAGCCACCGTAAGCGAGGTGGCGATATCCTCACCTTCTTCTGGCATCTTCTCCAATGGCATGAGTGGACATTTTTCCCGCTTAGAGCAACTCTAGAAGACATCGTTTATCAGCCCGCAAAGGGAAATTAGGCCTGATATGCGGGTCTAGCTGTTTTTTGGGCTAGACCATACGGTCTGGACCCCATTTTTTTGCCGTCCCCTGCTTCTCAACCGCTTCGACCACTATATATGTTGCTTCGGAGCGACCGATGCGGGTCACCCCTGTTGGATATATGCCCTAGAGGCAATAATAAATGTAGTTATTATTATATCTTTGTGTTTATGATAAATGTTTACATTCATGCTATAATAGTATTAACAAGGAAACATTGATACTTGTGTGATTTGTAAACTTAATTTAAAGTCCCTAGTATAGCCTCTATACTTCACTAGCTTGTTGGTTGATAAATGATTGTGGTTTCCCTATCATGAACATTGAGATGTTATCAACAACAAGATCATATCGTTAGGAGAATGATATGGTGGACATACTCCTATAGATAAGCGTAGCATAAAGATCAAGTCATTTCAATAGTTCAATTGTTATATGCTTTCTGATACATAGTAACCTAATTCCTTCGACCATGAGATCATGCATATCACCTTTACCGGATGGATGCTTTGATGACATCAAACACCACACCGTAACTGGGTGGCTATAAAGGTGGCATTGAGTGTTCGGAAAGTATTGGTTGAGACACATGGATCAAGAGTGGGATTTGTCCATCCATATGACGGATAGATATACTCTGGGCCCTCTCGGTGGAATGTCATCCAATTAGCTTGCAAGCATGTGACTGGATCACAAGGGATCACATATCACGGGAACGAGAAAAGAGTACTTATCAGTAACGAGGTTGAACTAGGTATGCAGAGATACCGACGATCATAACCTCGGATAAGTAAACTATCGTGAGACAAAGGGAAATTGGTATCATATGTAAGTGGTTCATTCGATCGCAAAGTAATCGTAGAAATATGTGGGAGCCATATGAATTTCCAGATTCCTCTATTGGTTATTGTTCGGAGAAGTGTCTCGATCATGTCCGCATAATTCACGAACCGTAGGGAGACACACTTAAGGATTCGACGTTGTTTGAGTAGTTATGGTATTATGAGAAAGAGACCGAATGTTGTTCGGAGTCTCGGATGGGATCTGGGATATCACGAGGTGATCCGGAATGGTCCGGAGAATAAGATTCATATAAGGAAAGTCTCGTTTCGGAGTTCGGAAATGATTCCGGTGTTTTCATCGGGAATGTTCTAGAAAGGTTCCGGAATGTCCGGCACTGCGGGAAAGGGGAGGGGGTACATGAATGTGTCATTACATATTGGAATGATTGCATCATGTACTAAGTGTTCTTGCTGTTCCAAATAAAGGATTAAATTGAATCCTAAAACAGAAAAGTCAAATGTCCAGTTTGAAAGTCAAACGGCTAAAACAGGAAACTGTGGGAAACAAGCAAGAGGTGGTTGGAACCGACTTGGGGGAGGAGTCTCCTCTCCAAGCCGGCGCGCCACCCAAGGCCGACTTGGGGAGGGACTCCCCTCCCCTTGGCCGCACCTCCCACCTATAAGAGGAGGGGCAGGGCCTACTCCTCTAGACACACAAGTTCCTATCCTCTAATCTCCGGTTTAGAGCCGTTTTGGTTTAGAGCTTCTAATTGCCCTAGGCTTCGGTTTAGAGCCTTCTAATTGGTGTGTCTAAACCCTAGACCACTAATAGTTCTCTCTCATACTCCACCATACTCGCTCCGGCTTAAGGCGAAGCCCTGCGGGATCTCCCCTCTACTTCCGGTACCACGCCGTTGTGCTGCCGGAATCGCGAGGAGAGTGCTACAACCTCCGCTGCCTGCTGGAACAAGGGAGAGGAAGGTCTTCGTCGAGTACCGAACGTGTGACCGACTGCGGGAGCGCTGCCGGAACGCAGCGCCGGAAGGATCGTCTATACGATCTTGAGATCGGGAAGAGTACGACTACATCACCCACGAGAATCCGCTCTCGTTAAACGGTTTGGAATCTTCGAGGGTAAGTTACTCCATCGACTCGTTGCTACAATCTAGTAGATAGATCTTGGCTTGTTTGTTTGTATGCGATAGAAATTTTTTGTTTTCCATGCTACGAAACCCTACAGTGGTATCAGAGCCGTGTCTATATGTAGATCTGTTGCACGAGTAGAACACAATGGTCATTGTGGGCGTTGATGCTTTTATTGTCGATTGCTTCTTGTGTACTTTGCATCTTGCGGTATGTTAGGATGAAGCGGCCCGGGCTAACCTTACATGACATCGTTCATGAGACTTGCTCCACGATTGACATGCAACTAGTATTGCATAAGTGGCTTTGCGGGTGCCTGTTTCTCCTAGCATACTTAAGATCCAATTTACAACGGGTGATCAACAATGCTAGTATCAATGTTGTGGTTCTTGTTCGTAAGTTAGAACGACACTTATTGAAAGCCCCAAACCACGTAAAATATGCAAAGAAAGTAGAGGCGTCTAACTTTGTTTTGCAGGGGTGTGCAGTGATGTGATATGGCCATGATTGTGATTATATTTGATGTATGCAATGTTCCTTATTGTAAGTTGGCAACCGGCAGGAGCCATATGGTTGTCTTTAATTTATGTTAAGACCCGCGTGTCTATTCAAAGTAGTTGTAATAGTTGAAGCCGGTGGACGACAACCATGGAGAGGCGTCATTGACCTTGATGCAATTCCGGTGATGATGGAGATCATGTTCGTGGTTGAAGATAGAGATCGGAAGCACGAAGAAGAAAGGCCATATCATATCACATATATATTGAATTGCATGTGATGTTAATCCTTTATGCATCTTGTATTGCTTAGTAGACGACGGTAGAATTATAAGATGATCCCTCATGCACATGAATTTCAAGTCATAAAGTGTTCACCCTTAGTTAGCACCGTTGCTAAAGCTTGTTGTTTCGAAGCACCACGTGATGATCGGGTGTGTTAGATTCTGCAAGTGTATACAACGTGAGCAAGCCAGATTTGCTCATGCAGAAACTAAGGTTTGATCTTGACGAGCCTAGCATGTACAGACATGGTCTCGGAACACGGATCACCGAAAGGTAAAGCATGAATCATATAGTAGATATGATGAACATGTCGATTGTTCGCCATTGAAACTATATCAACTCTCGTGATGATCGGTGTTGATATGGTGGATTTGGTTCGTGTGATCACTAAAACAATGTGAGGGATGTTGTTTTGAGTGGGAGTTCACCTAGTTTAATTACATTAATTAATTTGAACTCAATTTGTCATAAACTTAGTCTAAACTATTGCAAATATGTTGTAGATCAATGGCAGCCCCTACCATCAATTTTAATGCGTTCCTAGAGAAAGAAAAGTTGAAAAACAATGGAAGCAACTTCGCGGATTGGTTCCGCAATTTGAGGATTGTCCTCACAGCTGGTAATTTGACCTATGTGCTGGATGCACCGCTGGGTGACCCACCTGCAGATGATGCTCCCGATGAAGTAAAGAATGTTTACCTCGCTCGGAAGAATTAGTACTCCGTAGTTCAGTGTGCTATCTTGTATGGTTTGGAATCGGAGCTTCAGAAAAGGTTTGAGGATTTAGACCCATATGATATTGTCGAGGATCTCAAATTGATTTTTGAGACTCATGCGGCAATTGAAAGCTATGAGGCTTCTGAAAAGTTCTTTAACTGCAAGATGGAAGAGGGCAGCTCCGTCAGTGAGCATGTGCTTAAGATGTCTGGGCACGCAAACAAACTTCAAAGCTTGGGTATAGTGATTCCTAATGCTTTGGGGATTTACCGCGTCCTACAATCACTACCACCAAGTTACAAGAACTTTGTGATGAACTACAACATGCAGAACATGAACAAGACGTTGCCAGAACTCTTTGCCATGTTGAAATCTGCAGAAGTGCAGATCAAGAAAGAGCACCAAGTGTTGTTGGTCAATAAGACCACCAAATTCAAGAAAGGCAAGTCTAAGCAAAAGGGACACTTCAAGAAGGGTGGTAAGAAAGTTATCACGCCGGCGAAGAAGACCAAGGCTGGACCCAAGCCTGATACTGAGTGCTTTTACTGCAAGGGAGAAGGTCACTGGAAGCGGAATTGCCCAAAGTACTTGGCGGATTTGAAGAACGGCAACATCAAGAAGAAAGGTATATCTGATATACATGTTATTGATGTGTATCTCACTAGTACTCGTAGTAGTGCCTGGGTATTTGATACTGGTTCGGTTGCTCATATTTGTAACTCGAAACAGGTGCTGCAGAATAAATGGAAGCTAGCGAAGAACGAGGTGACGATGCGCGTGGGAAACGGATCAAAGGTTGATGTGATCGCGGTCGGCACGCTACCCCTTCATCTACCATCGGGATTAGTTTTATACTTAAATAATTGTTATTTGGTGCCTGCGTTGAGCATGAACATTATATCGGGATCTTGTTTATTGTGAGACGGTTACTTATTTAAGTCCGAGAATAATGGTTGTTCGATTTATATGAGTAATATGTTTTACGCACATGCACCTTTGATAGATGGTCTATTCTTATTGAATCTCGATAGTGGAAATACACATATCAACAACATTGAGGCTAAACGTTTGAAATCAAGCGATAATTCGACCTATATGTGGCACTGTCGTCTTGGTCACATTGGAGTGAAGCGTATGAAGAAACTCCATTCCGATGGACTTCTTGAATCACTTGATTTTGAATCACTTGAAAGATGCGAAGCATGTCTGATGGGAAAAATGACTAAGACTCCATTTTCTGGTATGATGGAGCGAGCTACGGACTTATTGGAAATCATACATACCGATGTGTGTGGTCCAATGAGTGTAGCATCGCGCGGTGGTTATCGTTATGTTCTTACCTTCACGGATGACTTGAGTAGATATGGGTATATCTATTTCATTAAACATAAGTCCGAAACTTTCGAGAAGTTTAAGGAGTTTCAAAGTGAGGTAGAGAATCAACGTAACAAGAAGATTAAATTTCTACGTTCTGATCGTGGAGGTGAATATCTAAGTTACGAGTTTGGCGAGCATTTGAAGAAATGCGGAATACTTTCACAATTGACACCGCCGGGAACACCACAGCGTAATGGTGTGTCCGAACGTCGTAATCGAACTCTCTTAGATATGGTTCGTTCTATGATGTCGCTTACAGATTTACCGCTATCATTTTGGGGTTATGCATTAGAAACAGCCGCATTCACTTTAAATAGGCACCATCTAAATCCGTTGAAACGACACCGTATGAATTATGGTTTGGGAAGAAACCTAAATTGTCATTCCTTAAAATTTGGGGATGCGAAGCCTATGTAAAGAAGTTACAGCCGGACAAGCTTGAACCCAAAGCGGAAAAATGCGTCTTCATAGGATACCCGAAGGAAACTATTGGGTATACCTTCTATCATAGATCCGAAGGCAAAATCTTCGTTGCCAAGAATGGATCCTTTCTAGAGAAGGAATTTCTCTCGAAAGAAGTGACTGGAAGGAAAGTAGAACTCGACGAGGTTGTCGAACCTTCTCTCGAAATTGCGAGTAGCGCAGCACCGGAAGAAGTTCCTGTGGTGCCTGCACCAATTAGAGAGGGAGCTAATGATGGTGATCATGAAACTTCGGTTGAAGTTGCTACAGAGCCTCGGAGGTCAACGAGAACTCGTACCACTCCAGATTGGTATGATCCCGTTATGAGTGTCATGTTGGTGGACAACACCGATGACCCCGAGACATATGAGGAAGCGATGATGAGCCCAGATTCCAATAAATGGCAAGAAGCCATGAAATCCGAGATTGGATCCATGTACGAAAACCAAGTATGGACTTTGGTGGACTTACCGGATGGCCGGAAGGCTGTCGAGAACAAATGGATTTTCAAGAAGAAAACAGATGGTGATGGTAATGTTACTGTCTATAAAGCTCGACTTGTCGCAAAAGGGTTTCGACAAATTCAAGGAGTTGACTACGATGAGACTTTCTCACCGGTAGCGAACTAAAGTCTGTGAGGATTATGTTAGCAATCGCTGCATATTATGATTATGAGATATGGCAGATGGATGTCAAAACAGCATTCCTCAATGGAGATATTGATGAAGAGTTGTATATGATGCAACCCAAAGGTTTTGTCGATCCTAAAGATGCTAACAAGGTATGCAAACTTCAACGGTCCATCTATGGATTGAAGCAAGCATCTCGAAGTTGGAATCAACGTTTTGATAAGGTAATCAAAAGTTTTGGTTTTATACAAACTTATGGAGAAGCTTGTATTTACAAGAAAGTGCGTGGGAGCTCTGTAGCATTCTTAATACTATATGTGGATGACATATTGTTGATTGGGAATGATGTAGACCTTCTTAATAGTGTCAAAGAATATTTGAATAATAGTTTTTCAATGAAGGATCTTGGCGAAGCAGCTTACATATTAGGCATAAAGATTTATAGAGATAGATCGAAACGCCAAATATCATTATCACAGAGTACATATTTGGACAAAGTTCTAAAGAGGTTTGGAATGGAAGAAAGCAAGAAAGGGTTATTGCCCATGTTGCCCAATACGATCTTGAGTAAAACTCAAAGTCCGACATCGGCAGAAGATAGAGAAAGGATGAGTAAGACTCCCTATGCCTCAGCCATAGGATCTCTAATGTATGCCATGCTATGTACTAGGCCCGACATTGCATATGCTGTTAGTTTAACTAGCAGATATCAAAGTGATCCAGGAGTGGATCATTGGACAGCGGTCAAAAACATCCTTAAGTATTTGAGAAGAACTAAGGATATGGTTCTTTCTTATGGAGGTGATGAACAGCTCGTTGTTAATGGTTACACCGATGCTAGTTGGAACACCGATCCGGATGATTCTAAATCACAATCTGGATACGTATTTATTTTGAATGGTGCAGCAGTTAGCTGGAGGAGTGCAAAGCAAAGCGTTGTGGCGAGATCTTCAACTGAATCGGAATACATGGCTGCTTTGGAGGCTTCACAAGAAGCGATATGGATGAAAGAGTTCATTACAGAGCTGGGTGTGGTTCCTAGTGCGCTGGACCCAATGTCTATCTACTGTGATAACATGGGCGCCATAGCCAATGCGCAAGAACCAAGGTCACACAAGAAGCTGAAGCACATCAAGCTACGTTTTCACGCTATTCGAGAACATATCCAGGATGGGGATATAAAGATTTGCAAAGTACACACATATCTGAATGTGGCGGATCCGTTGACTAAACCTCTCCCGAGGGCAAAACATGACCAACACCAAACTGCCATGGGTGTTCGGTATATTACCATGTAATCTAGATTAGATGACTCTAGTGCAAGTGGGAGACTGTTGGAGATATGCCCTAGAGGCAATAATAAATGTAGTAATTATTATATCTTTGTGTTTATGATAAATGTTTACATTCATGCTATAATAGTATTAACAAGGAAACATTGATACTCGTGTGATACGTTGATAAATGATTGTGGTTTCCCTATCATGAACATTGAGATGTTATCAACAACAAGATCATATCGTTAGGAGAATGATATGGTGGACATACTCCTATAGATAAGCGTAGCATAAAGATCAAGTCATTTCAATAGTTCAACTGCTATATGCTTTCTGATACATAGTAACCTAATTCCTTCGACCATGAGATCATGCATATCACCTTTACCGGATGGATGCTTTGATGACATCAAACACCACACCGTAACTGGGTGGCTATAAAGGTGGCATTGAGTGTTCGGAAAGTATTGGTTGAGACACATGGATCAAGAGTGGGATTTGTCCATCCATATGACGGATAGATATACTCTGGGCCCTCTCGGTGGAATGTCATCCAATTAGCTTGCAAGCATGTGACTGGATCACAAGGGATCACATATCACGGGAACGAGAAAAGAGTACTTATCAGTAACGAGGTTGAACTAGGTATGCAGAGATACCGATGATCATAACCTCGGATAAGTAAACTATCGTGAGACAAAGGGAAATTGGTATCATATGTAAGTGGTTCATTCGATCGCAAAGTAATCGTAGAAATATGTGGGAGCCATATGAATTTCCAGATTCCTCTATTGGTTATTGTTCGGAGAAGTGTCTCGATCATGTCCGCATAATTCACGAACCGTAGGGAGACACACTTAAGGATTCGACGTTGTTTGAGTAGTTATGGTATTATGAGAAAGAGACCGAATGTTGTTCGGAGTCTCGGATGGGATCTGGGATATCACGAGGTGATCCGGAATGGTCCGGAGAATAAGATTCATATAAGAAAAGTCCCGTTTCGGAGTTCAGAAATGATTCCGGTGTTTTCATCGGGAATGTTCTAGAAAGGTTCCGGAATGTCCGGCACTCCGGGAAAGGGGAGGGGGTACATGAATGTGTCATTACATATTGGAATGATTGCATCATGTACTAAGTGTTCTTGCTGTTCCAAATAAAGGATTAAATTGAATCCTAAAACAGAAAAGTCAAATGTCCAGTTTGAAAGTCAAACGGCTAAAACAGGAAACTGTGGGAAACAAGCAAGAGGTGGTTGGAACCGACTTGGGGGAGGAGTCTCCTCTCCAAGCCGGCGCGCCACCCAAGGCCGACTTGGGGAGGGACTCCCCTCCCCTTGGCCGCACCTCCCACCTATAAGAGGAGGGGCAGGGCCTCCTCCTCTAGACACACAAGTTCCTATCCTCTAATCTCCGGTTTAGAGCCGTTTTGGTTTAGAGCTTCTAATTGCCCTAGGCTTCGGTTTAGAGCCTTCTAATTGGTGTGTCTAAACCCTAGACCACTAATAGTTCTCTCTCATACTCCACCATACTCGCTCCGGCTTAAGGCGAAGCCCTGCGGGATCTCCCCTCTACTTCCGGTACCACGCCGTTGTGCTGCCGGAATCGCGAGGAGAGTGCTACAACCTCCGCTGCCTGCTGGAACAAGGGAGAGGAAGGTCTTCGTCGAGTACCGAACGTGTGACCGACTGCGGGAGCGCTGCCGAAACGCAGCGCCGGAAGGATCGTCTACACGATCTTGAGATCGGGAAGAGTACGACTACATCACCCACGAGAATCCGCTCTCGTTAAACGCTTTGGAATCTTCGAGGGTAAGTTACTCCATCGACTCGTTGCTACAATCTAGTAGATAGATCTTGGCTTGTTTGTTTGTATGCGATAGAAAATTTTTGTTTTCCATGCTACGAAACCCTACAACCCCTTCTCCCCCGCCACTGCATCGCCTCCCCCTCCTCCGCCAAATTCCATGCTGCCAGTGAGCAATCCCTCTCCCCAACCATAGATCCACGGCGCCGGAGAACCTCTGTTGTATCTCCATGGTATCGGGAGGATCTCGAGCCGGCCATGGGGGCGGCCAGATTGCACGCATATCTACCGCCTGTGAGGATGCCGACGAGAGGGAGGAGCAGCACTGGAGGACCTCGAATGTTGTGCAAATCCGAGGCTCCTATCGGTTCACCCTATGCGGGAAGACTCCGACGCAAGCATTCTCGCTCCGTGAATCAAAGTATTGGAGAAGCCGCACCATGTCCACCGAGTCCTCGAGCTCCCACAACACCGCGTCCCAGACCGAGTCGAGCTCCCGCCGCCCGTTTTCCACCAGCGCGTCGAGCTCCCGCGGCCTTCTTCCAGTGAAGATGGAGGTTGTCGAGGCGGTGTCGGGGTCTGCACTAGGAGACTGCATCGATGTTCGAGGTGGTGCAGGGGTTTGCACCATGGGACTATGTCGATGATGCCCACCTCCCCTGTGGCATCGCCTTGGTGTTGGAAAATAGTCATCGTGTCACCGATAAGAAAGAGGAGTGGCTCCGGGATAGTGGCAAAGCTAGGGGACTAGCAGGGGCCCTGGCCCCCTATGGCATTGTGCAACCTTGGGATTTTTTTTGCTTAAGGCTAGTTTTAGACAAAATTTTAAGAGGAATTAGCTTCCCCCCATTTCGAAAGTTATGAGGTTTGGACCTCTCTAAGATCTAGTCCTGCCTTCGCCCCTACTCCGGGAGATGGAGGAGTATAAGAAGTTCTTCGTCGACCTCGACCTCGACCCCGGCTAGTGAGCTGCTGCCCGCTTCACCGCCACAGTAGTAGGCCCCGGCGAGGTTTCCCAGGCCACATCTTGGTAATTTAGGTGTCGTGGCAGCGACATGTATTTTCCACTCTTTTGTGAATGTTGCTATGTAATCTAAACTCGTATGGGATCTTGCACTTCAAATTATCCCGCGAAATGTGTTTTTAAAATATACAGCTTGCAAGTGCGGTGTCTAATCTCCGCGACTACAATCAACCACCGTTTTGGGGTTTGCAGTACACTGTATGTTCAACTACCCAGTGTCTGCTAGGGTTGCTGTAGAGGTCCCAACCTGATAAGGTAGAGATCCATGTGTTTACAATGCTAGTCCCTGGATCAATAGCTAGCATCCACAGTTTAAGATGTAATATCAAGAAACAAAGGTCATATTACAACTTATAACCAGGAATAAAATAATACATTACATCTTACATAGCTCATTTGGCTATCTCATTACAATGCAACAGATATAATTAAGTAGCATGGAGTCTTTCATCTTCAAAGTGCCACAGGCAATCATGTTGGTTGTAGACTTTTAATCCTATTCAACACCCTTCACTAACATCAAACAAACCCGCAACATAATAAGTTACAGCCACAAGGGTCAATGCATTTGAATTGTATTGGCAAGTGATACTATGGTAGAATAGTGGCATATATCATCTATATGCATTTGGCTAAGTGGATCTTAGGCTTGCTTTGCTCAAAATAAGGTTTTCCTTATAAGTTGAAAACACTAAGTTTTTGTTTGTCAAAATCACCCAAGGCATCTACAAATTAAAAATTGAAGATCCTTTAACCCTTGTTCAACCACAAGCTTTTAACTTATAAATTGGGATGAGGGGATCCTTGATAGCTTCCATGTCTTGATGCTCAATTTGTCCATTGCCGAGGACACGACTAAGTACTTAGATTTTACTCTCTCGAGAGGTGGTGCACTTTCCGCACAAGACTCGACATGCATTGAGACAAGATCTTTCAGAAGCCTTCTCTTAGACCAAATGGACGCGCTCCATCCTATCACCCCCTACCACCAACTTCCTATCTGGATAAGTTATTGCAACCTATATGATCCAGGCAGAGCCCATAATGCCATGTGGCTGCACTTGAAGCTTCTCAACATTTGACATCTCAAATCTCTTTGTTCCTGGGTGGCTTTCCACAAGTGAGATACACTAGGGTAGGCCATAAATATGGGGCTGTGTAACCACTCAACATAATCCATTCACATCATTCCACCCATGTGATTCATTTACATAGTTGTTTTATTAAACAAAACACAAGTCATTGACTTAGAAATATTTCATAGCATGAATATAATCCACCCTTGTTTTCTACTAGCTAGGCTAACCATAATAGTAGCAAGAATCTTAACTTAGGTAAAATCTACTAAGGCATCATCTACTAGGTTTTCCCAAGGCATAGTTTATACTTAGAAAAATTCCATGCAAGTCCTACTCAAAATATCACTAATGCATAGTGAAAATAATAGGAAAAAAATGTATGAAGCACCACTTCCCTTTTTACTAGAGAAACTAGATTCACTCCTTGATCTTGCAATAGTCACACTCTTCAAATTTCACTACAATTCAATCAAGGCACAAATTCAAACTAGCATTCAAACAATCCATCACATAAAATAAAGAAAACAAAACAATGCATGCAAGCATGCAAAAGATTGTTTTATTTGGAAAGGTGGTTTCTAATAGGATATAAACATTTTAAAACACTTGTTGGTCATTTACAAAAGTGGCAAAGCCATTCAAAATCAAGTTAGTGAAAATGGGTCATTTAAATCATTTTTGTTTTGCTAGAAATGATTTTATTCCAAGAATAATTTCTAGTGTTAGCCAAATATGTTGTTAAACACAATGTTAGTGTTTAGGATCAAAGTGTTTAAAACAAATCCATTTACAAGAGGTTTCACCCAAAAATCATTTTTAAATCAAAGCAATATTTTATTTTACTAGAAATTTCTTTAATCAAAGTAATAATTTTCTAGGGTTAATCAAATACATTTTTAAATCCAAAACTTAGTGTTTAGGGTCAATGAGTTCAAATCAAACCATTTGCAAAAGGTTTTACTCAAAAATATTTTTAAAACATAATCAACAATTTTTGTTTTACTAGAAATGCTTTTATTCAAGGAATAATTCCCTAGTGTCACAAAATCTACTTTTAAATCCAAAAGTTGGTTTTTATGGTCAGTAGGTTCAAAACAAACCATTTGCAAAAGATTTTACCCTAAAACATTTTTATAATAAATCTTGTACACAAAATAAGCCTAGAAGTGTTTATGCAAAAACACCCTATTTTCGAGAGTCAAAATGCTAAACTAAGGGCATGGCTACAGAGGTTTCTTTTTCCTGATTCCAATGATATAAAGTTTGCAAAATTTGCCAAGCAGATCAATAGTTATGATTTTTGCAAGTTCAAAGAATCAAGATCATATTCTGGATTTTAACCAAACAGAACAGGCCACGTGGAGTGATCCTATTGGGCGATACTGATTCGGCAGGATCGCGCTGCGTGAACCACAGGATCTCATTCTGATCGCACGGTGCAGATTGGCTCGTACCTGTTCGCTTAAGCAATCTATCGCATCCACTGAATCAAAATCCAATGGCTTAGAGCACGCCAACCATAGATGAGCGACGCTGGGCAACGGCGAGCGGCGGCACGCTCTGTTAGCGGCGCTCCGGCCAACCTAGGAAGCGAGAGGGAGGGGGAAGAGGCTTACCAGACTCTTCGTGACGTGTTGAAGCTCGAGGTCGTCTCCATAGACTAAGGGGTGCATGAGATTGTCGGTGATTTCTCGTCGGAGAAGCTCCTAGCGACGGGCGCGTCTGTTCGTCGTCGTTGGCGAGGCTACGGTGCGCGCTAAGATAAACCGGAGGTGACGTTAGACGCAGGTGAGAGAGTCGAGCACGTGAGTGTCAACCAGAGAGGAGGGGACGGGCAAGGGTTACCGGGGGAGGTCGTCGGAGTCGGGGCAGTGGGCGGTGGCGCTCAGTCGAAGATGTTGCCGAGCCTCTGGGGCATGCGCGGGCAAGTGGATGGTACCGGAAGATGCGCACAGCAATGGGGAGCAAGCTAGTATGTTCCAGGGGAAGTGGGGAGGGTCGACGTTGCCAGAATTTGGACGGAAGTTCGTCGGAGACAGTGGTGGTGTGGGCAGCGATTCGAGCAGCCTGGTGGCTCCGGTGGGATGGGGTATGAGGGGAAAGGAAGGGAAGAGGGATGCAGTTAAATGGGCGAGGTCGCAGGGGCGAATCAACACGGCAATAAAGCGAATTTAATCCGTGGAATCAAAGGCAGAAACGGCGAGAGAGGGGGAGGAACTGGTCGCGGGTGGAGAAGAAGGTGGTGACGAGGGCGCTGATGTGGCGTGGGTCCACGAGTTAGTGAGTGTGGGGGTACGTCCACGGGTAAGAAAAACGATTCGGGGAGGGGGAGAGAGTGGGTTGCACTGGCCTGTTGCGCTAGGGTTAGATGGGCTGGTCTGTTTCATTTTTTCTTTCAGAATCTTTTTATTTTCTATTTTCTGTTTTTCAAATCAAACATTTATTTGAATTCAGATTTATTTTTCAAACTTTTTCAAACTTTCAGTAGGTTTTATACTATTTATAAATGTATTTTAAAGTCCATTTTAGAATAATTTCTTTTATTCTTTTATGGTCTATTATTTATTTAAAATAGACACTTGTCTTTATTTAAATAAGATTTTTAAATATGGTTCCAATTCATATTATTTTATTCAAATGATTTAATCTTCTATTTTACATTCAAATGTTTCTCAAACCTTTTCAGTAGGTTTTATTTATTCTTTAGTGTGTTAAATAATTCACTTTGAATTATTAAAATATTTTAACAAGATTTAATATTCATTTAAATTGGGCATTCAAATAAAATCAAATATGGTTTTAAACCCACATATTTTTTATTCAAATAATTCTTTTATTCCTTTATTTTATTTTTATTTGGATTATCTTTGTTCCATTTTCTTATGGATTTAACTCAAGGTTTAAATTGTCTTCTAAATAATTTTATTGGGATTTATTATTTTGATTAGGAAATTGGTCTTTATTTAATTAGAATTGGATATTGTTCAATCCTTATGATTTTATTTAAATAACCTTTTACTCCTTTTTAGTATTCAATAATGATTTAAGGATTTGGCCAAGATTTAATTTAGCTTTTAAATATTCCTTATTTATTTATTTCTTTCCTTGCCTTATAAAATCCATATCTTTTTATTTATAGATCCAAAATTGGTGATTCCAATTTGTAGAATTTCATTTAATATTTGTTTATCTTTTTAAATCCTTTTAGGATTACTTTGCCCAAGATTTGGTATGGATTTTGTTAGAAGCTTTATTAGCTTTGGAATTTATTTTATTTTATCTTATTAAAATCATAAGTTTTTATCCATGGCTCCAATTAAATGAAACCAATTTCTATGGTTTTATAATTTTTTTACTTATCATGTTTGATCATTTATAAATGTTTGTTGCTAAATTTTTTATATGGATAAAATCCATAGTCCTAGAGAGATCTTGGAAATGATTTTCTTCCATTAGGGTTTTAGGGTTTTGGTTTACTTTTCCAAATGTTTCAACATCAAGATACACTCATTGATGAATGCAATTCACTTGATTGAAATTTTGTTGGATTCCCTTTTCATTCAAATTTGTTCAAGAAGGGTTTTGATGTTTCCATTTAGAAGCAAAAAGTTTCTTTTCACCCTAAATTTTAACAATTAATTCTTTTGTTTATTTATTTTTCACATTTTAAAATTTAGAAAATTTTGGGATGTCACAGTTGCTCTTAACACCAGGATCCTTCTAATGAGATGTCGTCAACCAGTAGAAAGGTTGTTGTTAGTGATGGGTTCGATAACAAGTATGCCCGTACTCTACACAGAAACACATGATTTTTCCTTTCAGCTCGCCGAGTCCTTGTTTGAACAATGTTTAGTCAACTACTAGTAATTAATACAGTAGCGAAACAAGATTTGTTTGAAAAAAGATACTTACTGAAATGATACAGATCAGGAGTCATGGGGAATTGAAGAGACAAAGTTTCCACAACGGAGCGGCTTCTGCTACAGACTTTTCAGAAGAATCGGCCGTCTCTCTCTCTGCTTTACATCTTTTGATCTGCTCATCTTTTCAAGTGTGTGAGGGTCATATGAGAGAAGAAAGCAGCGAGATGCATGCATACCTTCTTCCGTATCAAAGCGAGGGACTCACGAACTGCACTGCACAGTTCTTGGATCTCTCGCTAGCTATCACACATCATGGCAAGCATCTGCGCTCCGACCTAGCTAACTATACTAGCTACCAGCCTAGTTATTAAATATATAGAGAGTAAATATTGTACTACTCCCTTTTGATAAATATTTTTGGCCGCGTGGAATTTTTGGACATTTGTTGGAGCTATGTTTTTCCCTTCCGTGTCCGAAAAGGCGTCATTTTAGGTGCGGCTGCGATTTTGGTCGTCTGTTGGAGATGCTCTAAGCATGCATACAGATGTATGTTACTATATTTTTTTTCTTTCGAAATGACATGCTACTATACATTTAGCCAAGGAAGGTCCTAGACAGTTACCTATGACCTCACCATGTGCTCTCTTTTACTCTGTTTTTTAGTCTCTCTTTTTCTCCTTACATAGTGTTGTTTTGTTAGCAATTTAGACAGAGGACAAAAATAAAAGCTGAGACCGATCTTCTTTTAACGTAGAAGGCGAGGACTGGTCAAAAAGAATGAGAGAGATGGTAAAAGTAAGGATCCTAACCTTTACTTTCATCGGATGAGAATAGAAGAATGTTATAGGAAACACTGAGTGCATGCAATGTATGGGCCTTCTGTTTCATGTGGGACGTGGAAATGGTTCTGGGAGGGCAGTGTCTGTGGCTTTATGCATGCATGACAGACAGAGAGGGTGGCAATCCCAAGACAGGCCTAGAGATTGAGGGGATCGTGAAAATGTGAGGCTTTCATGCTTTACGAAAGGTTGCCAAAATGCTCCAGCTTGCTCTCATGGTACAAAGCTTTATTTCAAACTGGCGCAATCATCATCGTTAGCAAAGTGGTGAAGCCTGAATAGACATCTCAACATGATGTGGCTAGACATTTGTAAATTAGTATAGTTGTACCTTCAGGAAGCATGGATGGTTTGCATGGCTACTTGCTTCTTGGAAATATATATTGCCTTTTCGTAATATTCGCTCCGCGACCATAGTTTTCATGTTTATGTATATCTCTAGTCAATATTTAAATATACTTTTGGTCAGAGTATCATGATTATACATATTACGGAGGGTTTTTTCAAGGAAAAACAGTGTCATAAATCCCACGTAATATGAACGGTCATAGTTTCGAAAGAGTGGCCATACTAATCTAACATATAATTAGGATTGGCAAACCGAGAGCATAAATCACCATTGTTAAGGACATAGAAGCTAGGACAAATATTGGAGGACAAATCTTCTCGCGAAAACCATGAGAAAAAAATTTGATTGATCTGGCAAATGGCGAAGCAAGATGTGGACCCGTACCTGATAAAAACTGTAATATTTCAACAGTTAGGCCCATCGATGGCTATGTTCGAGCTGTTCACAGAAAAGGGCCTCAAATTCTTTGGGCCCCAAATTCTTGCTGCCAATTTCCTTTAACACCAAAGGTAACAGTCAATTTGCTACTGGACTAGCTGCAGCGGCCCATTTCATTGGTCTTACGGCCAGCAGGCCCAATTTGCTTCCAGATTTAGAAGTAGCTCGCGACGCGCTAAGCAATAAAAACGTATTCCTCAAAAAAAAAGCAATAAAAACGTCCCCGCTACGACGCGATCAGCGTTGATTCTTCTTGATCAAAAAAATCAGATACAACTGTTCTCTCGACGCTCGGGTTCCACCGTGTGCGATCCGGAGCCTCCGAGGGTGAGAGCTGAGAGGCGAGCCACGAGAGAAATAGTTTATTATTTTAGTTCTACATTTACTCTTTTTCATAAAAAAAATGATAATATTCTACAAACTAGCACACTTTGAAGTTACATAATTAAGTAAGCCTACGGTTTCATTCTACTAGCTATGCTTTTGTCAGAACGAATAATTTTTATAATTTAGAGCCCTATTTTGTAATTCACACCGGGGGGCCTAATTTCTAGAGTAAGCAATCAATACCACCACTGATGACGAGAAGTAGAACTTTCGTCGAACAAAGGGATGAAGATCACTTATTGTAGACGATGACATCTCCATTGACACAGAGGTCAAAAGAAAGACGGTTAGCAAAACCCTAATCTAATATCTTGAAATCACTACCTTTGTTGAAAACTCTACCCATAGTCTGGGTTTCCCACCGCTCTCGACACCGGCGAGGCCTGCTGGAGTAGGGGGGCGATCTATGAAGGCAGAGGTGGGAGACGACGGTTGTTTTCTTAGGCAGCGGTTGTTTTCATACCTAAGGGCATGACCATAGGGGAGGGAGTACTCTTTTTTTCTTTAGCGCTAGGTTGTGCTGCTTGTCAAGTTGAAAAAAACTAAGAGCGCAGCCGAGCCACTGAATTGGGCTAATAGCCCGTGAGCTACCTGCAATAGTTGTTTGCTTGTTGACCTGCAAGGCTATTGGGCTGTGAATTTAGAGTCGGAGTTTGAGACCTGAGTGTCTGTCTCAATCTTGGGCCATCTCAAGCCGACGGGAGGTGACGGAACCCTAGCCGACTTTGCATGGAAGAGGAGAGGGAGGGGAACGATTTACGATGAATCAGATACTTTTGTTTGGAAGTTAACGACTAACGGGAGTAGATCTCTTGTTGTCCCCACCAAAAACATTAGTGACTAACCTGGTCAGTGGTATAGTGGCACCCAAACCGTCATCTATATATATGCAGGAGTCACCTCTATGGGACGGGGGGCATAACACCCGTGTCGGAGTTGTTACATCTACCTCTGATATACCGGACCATCCCACCTGCGCGAGAGGTTTGGCTGTGTCGGCAGTGTGTGACACGAAGGTGGTCGATCTCTAGTTAGCGAAACCATCTAACATGTGTTTGATCCGGTGTTTATTGTGAATGTTTTCGTAGTAGCGGATTGTTGCATTCCTTCTCGGCCCTGGTCCAGCTATCAGTGGTGCCATGAGTCTGTGTGCAGCATCAGTCTCATGAATTGATCTACTCCCTTCGATCTATAATAAGTGTCACTTATATTGTACTAAGCTAGTATAATCTTTGTATTAGATGAGCGATACTATTATAGATCGGAGGGAGTAGCTTTCCTTATGTCGGTTGTTTGAACGGGATCTTCCAATTCCTAATGACCAGGCAGCCGACATGCTTCGTGTTCAGTTAAACTGCAGTGAGTATATGGCCTCTGCACTGCAGTGGGTTGCATGGAGTGGCTGGCCTGGAATGATCACGACGTGACGCACTACCTGTCTACCTAATGCAACTTTCCTCTAATCCTAACGTGTGTTGTTAGGTGGTTGTTCCCCTATCAACTCTCGATCGTATCCTTCCTTCTCCACCATCCCTGCCGAGCTATGAGCCTATGAGCCATCCATCTATCCGTTGTGTGGCCGTCCAATAATGGACCAGTTCGTGCAAACACACACATATATATATACTCTCCTTTTGGGGGAAGAAAATATCCATATTCATTTAGAACATCGAGATCAAGAACATATGACCGTTGCAGTCGACGCAGACACCTTATATTATATTATAATTCGGCAGCATAACACAATTTAATTATAAATTAACTAAACAAATGCGTATTGCAACAATTCATTCAGAATCCGAAGTACGTAGTACATGAATCAAAACATTTTATTAATTCTCCCCCATTACACATGAGACATAAACAACAAAAGCTAACGGCTTAATTTAGACGATCGATTTGCTAGAATAAAAGAAGGAACTGAAACTGTTTGGCCACACGAACCGATCGAACCACAAGCAGGCCGCGTACGTACGTGCCGACGACGGCGCAGTCCTCCATCACGTGCCGACGGTGCACCCGGCCGGCTGCGTGAACTTGAGTGCCGCGACGGCGCCACGGGTGCCGTTGGGGCCTCCCCCGAGCGGCGCCATGCCCCCGGGTCCTGCGGCGAGCATGGCGGGGCAGCTGACGAAGAGGTGGTAGCTTCCGGAGACCCAGGTCCCGACCTTCCACTTGACGCGGCCGTCGACCTTGACCTGCAGCGCGACGTAGCCGGCGGCGATGTCCTGCTTCATGGCGTCGGCGACGTAGGCGGCGACGGGGACGGACTCCCCGGACAGCACTGGGGACCAGATGGTGACGTCGCGGTGGCCCTGGTACAGGGGCGGCAGGGAGACGGGCACCGTGACGGGCTCGTCGCGGTAGGTGACGAAGACGTCGAGGCGCCTGTAGAAGATGCCGACGTGGTCGTTGGGGTTGCGGGAGGCGAGCGTGACCTGCGCGGTGGCGGAGAGGGACGGGTCCCCGAGGTCGATGGAGCGGAGCTGCAGGTCCTGCAGGAAGAAGGACGGCTTGGTGGGGCGGAGCGCGAGGTAGACGACGAGCGAGATGAAGCCGACGATGAGGACCAGGGCCAGCAGGCACGCCGCGAAGCCTCCGCAGCAGCGCCGGAGGTGGTGCTCGTGCTTGTGGTGCTTCTCCTTGCTCATGGCTGATGCCTCCGCGCGCTCTCTGCCCACTTTGCTCTGTGTGCGGCTAGCTAGCTACTCTTTGAGTGAGTGAGTGAGTGAGTGAGTGAGTGAGTGAGCGAGCGAGTGAGTGAATGGACCGCGCTTTCAGGTACAGAGACCAGGGTACGTGCTGATGGCTTTAAGAATCAGTAGTGATCGATCGATGCTAGCTAACGGATACTACAGCGCAGCGCATGTGTAAAAGTCTTTTGGGTTGGATCTTTGGTATGGAAGAGGAGGCCACTGAAAGCAACATCTCAACCGAAGAAGATTCTTCTGCTAATTCGATTGGCACGTCATTCCATTCGGTTCTTGGGGCATGCACTTTGAGATTCGTGCAGTTTTTATTTTTTTTGGTTTGACCATGTGCTGATGGGCCTCGTATACGTCGGTACGTGTGATGATGGATGCTGAGCGCCTGAGCCACATTCCGATCCTGGAGGGAGTGTTTGGTAGCATGAATGCCGATTTGGCGGCCTGCTCAGTGCAAACTGGTCGGACATATACAAGGCAAAAGACCATGTTTTACATATCGTTCTTTGGCTTACCCGCATGGGAGTAGAGACAAGAGCTCGGTGTCTGATGTTCGGTGATAATGTTTATGTGTTTGATTTGATTGTGCGCCTACTCATGTTGTTCTCCTATCTCAACATGGTCAACTTACCTCTTTTGTGTCTGATTGTATGCCATTAATTTAGTAAATTGCTCTAAAAATATCCAAACATGAGCTCAAATGAATAGGGAAACTCTAAATAGAATCACATCGCTGATGTGCAGCAATCTTGTGTAGACCTCATCACAAAGTGATGGGTTCATAAAAAGGCAATGACCACACGATCGAGACACTTACACACAAACCTAGTAGTAGATAAAGAACGCATCTCTATTTCGTCTATGAGTCTTGAAATTAAAAACTTACAACATGAGAGTTGTGTCGAAAGATTGGATGACCCTAGTGGTCAAAGGAATTTTCAAAACATCGACTATGCATGAAAAAAATCGATAAAATGATCTAAACAATGTCCAAACGGAAACATGAAATTGAAGATTAACAATTGACGAGACCGATTGCGGAGAGATGGAACCACATTGTCGATGATGCGCATCTTTTTTGTGTAGAACTTATATCTTGATTCAAGCCACTGCTACGTTAATTAGAAGAGATGAGTCGAATGAGATTAACGAGGGCGGTCATAACAAATCCTATGCGAACTCATAAACTACAATTGCGTCACTACGTGCTCCGTGTGTTCTCTACTGACCGAAAGATGGTTATTTCCCGTCTCCAATTTTCAGGCTTGAGGTCCATGGCACCGGAAATGTTGAGGTAGGGGACGGTGGTGCCGCTCGTTGTTTCTTCTCGCTTCCGTTGTCCTTTGCCAAGATTGTCTTATTGGTTTCATTGTCGTCCAGCCAAGTCATGAAGTGGTTTGTTGATTTCATCTGACAACGGGGTAATGATTTCGTGATCCACCTTGGATCATGTAAGATCACATACAACACCCCTCCCCTCTTTTACTAGGTGTTGTCAAGTGGCAACCAGACGACCAACGCTCAAGGAATTTTGTATTTTCCTTGTTAGACGATGATGGAAGCTGAAATGTATGTTTGGTCGGCCAGACCTCTAAGGCCATCCCCAACGGGCCCCTGCATTTCGGACATCGGTTTGGTTTGAATCGGTCCATTTGCGGGGGGCGGAGGACAGACCGTTCGGGCTTAGCCCGGTTGCGGTGGCTTGTGCCCTCAACAGCCACACCTCGGACGCGACGGTGTCTGCGCCCCGGTAGCGCGACCAGTCCAGGATGCCGGGCTGCAACGGTGGGAAGTGGAGGCCACCATCGTCGTTGTCCTCCACACCGGAGTCCTCCTGGGACCCCTCCCAGTAGTCCTCGTCGCCGTCGTCGAGGTTCTCGAGGTGGGCCTTGATGGCCTCGCGTTGGGCCGTGTGCTCCGCCTCGAACCACCGGTCCCAGACCAGGGAGTCGATGGCGTAGGCCGGATCCCGTCGTAGATCTGGCGGTAGGAAGGCCCGGCGCCAGCAGATCTCGCGGCAGCGCGCAGGGCCCGAGGTAGGGATGGCCGGCATCGGCACGTGAGCGCCGTTGAGGTGCCACCCCGCCGGCAAGTGCACGTCCGGCCACGGGCAGGGCATGCCGAGGCCCTGCCTCGGCAAGCTTGCGCGCGGGCGCGGTGGCGGGCCGTGGAAGAAGGAGGAGGAGCTGCCACAGGGCGGTGAGCGGGATACTGAATGGGGGCCACGGCCGCCGCCGGTGGAGGAGCCGGCCTCGTGGTCGTTCTGGCCGCGCCAAAACCAGGCCTTCCAGCTGTCCTTCGTCATCGCGGTCGACGAGGGTCGACGAGGAGGAGCTTGTTGGTGGGGAGGGAGCGGGGCTAGGGTTTTGGGGTTTGGAAGTGGGGACTGGAAGTGGGAGTGGATGGGGACGACGTGGTCCCATTAAAAATGACGTGGCCCCTCTCTCTGGGACACCGCCAGCAGGTGGGAGCCGAAGAAGACTCAGTTGGACCGCCTCAGACGAGGCCGGCGTCCGAGTCCCCGCAAATCAGCCGCAGGTTTTGGCCCGTTTTACACCGAATCGGATCCCGCTGCGCTGTCCGGTCCGTTTACGGAGAAGACGTTGGGCTTTGGGCTCGGTCCGGGAAGACGCGATCGGACGCGCGACGTCCGTTTGCGGGGGCCGTTTGGGATGGCCTAACGCCGGGATAGATCCTTTCCATGTTGTAGTCCGCTGCCATTCTCCTCTATGTTTTTTTTTTGTTCATTTAAGTGATAAGTCAGGAGTAACCTTGCCTGTCCTTGTCTTTTTAGTTTCATGAGTTTCGGTGTACCCTCCCTCCTAGACTTACGAAGCAAGCGTAAGAAAGTGGTGACCGTGCACCCTAGTATAGCATAAGAAAGTAGTTGAGTGGTAGATAAACGTTGTTAAAAAAGAATCTCTCGCAGTGCTCACGAACGCGCATGCAGCACTATTAGCTCTACTGTTATTTGCCCCACACAAAAAACGATAGTAGGTACTCGTAGTTAGCAGAAAGCTGATTAAGTTATCTGCCGCTGCTGCGCAGGCGCTGTCCCTCCCGGCCACGCCGCGCGCTGTCGTCGTCCACTCCACTCGTCCGGCTGCTCTGCTACGGCATGCGCAGTGGTACGTACTAGTGGAGGTTGTTGGCGCGTAATGAAGACGCACCGGCGTATCCACCGACAGGTGGTTGCGGCGTCCAGTCCGGCGCGCGCAAGACGACGCCGTGGAAGCGGATGGATGGATGGATGGGCGCGAACGCAGTACGTACGTACCACCGAGGCGTGCGCATGGATCATTTGCAATCATGCACACATACATGACACATCTCCAATTATGTGCGTGATATGGTTCACTTGCCGGATTATTCACCTCGGTTGGGTGTAAATTAGTGGCAGATTTGGGTTTAGGTGAACCTTTATGCATGTATAGTATATTCTTGGCAAACCTTTCTACTAGCTACCATTGCACTTTCAAAAAAAAACTAGCCTACCATTGAGGGTAGGCGGCGGCATCGGGACTCATGGATATGCATGTACCACCTACTACCACTGAACCTTTTTCCTTCTTTAGCTTCGTTTGGTGCTGAGAAGTGAGAGCATGCATGGAGGCCAGGTTGTGTATGCAATAAAGTTTGGGGTCATTTTTTTCATGTTATCTAGGTTTTTGTTAAAGAGCAATCAAAGTCTTCCCGCAAAAAAAAGGAGCAGTCTAAATTAAAAAAGAGCAATCTAAATTCTAAAGTCAGACACTAGTTCGTTGCATTCCCTGCTAGTGTACTGATTTTGGTTGAGGCTAGCTGGTCCACCTTTATACTAACTACGTACGTTTGGCCATGAAGCTTGTAGAGTAACCGGCTGGCACTTACAAAAAAAATGTGTGCCTTTTTTTTTGTGCGGGTGTGAAAAATGTACCAACTCAGATACTCCCGCAGTCCCATTGTACTGAATTATTTACTGTAAATTTATTATTTGGATATATGGGTATCTAGACATGTGTATATAAATACGTACATATGTAGATAAATTTGTGACTTTTTTGAACAGAAAATCTGTGACATCTAATTTGGAATAGAGGAAATATCGTGGTTTATGGTACAGCTAGCTGAAGGGCCACCTTCCAGAGGTCCATTCATCCATCGCGGGCGGGCGGGCACGGAACTCCCACCGAGTATGATGCACAAAAATCCCATTAAGGCCCTGCAGGTCCCAGACTTTGATCCATACACCAGGAAGGGCTGATCTATAGTGACATCCCGTACATTTTTGGAGTATGTCTTTTATCTCAGTAATTAGCTTCTCGTATTGTCCAAGAGCTTGATATCACTCCATCAATTGGAATCGGAAGCCCCTTGACGTAGAGCGTAAAAACGACAGTCTACGGTTGTTGATACATGTTTTCATGAGCTTGATATATGTTTTGGAGTTCTCAAACATGTATTAGGATCTTATAGTCATTGTAAATCGCCTTATAACTTTAAAATTATGGTCAATAGCTCATGAAAACAGTCATAAAGCATGAAAACTATGAGTTTTTTGTCATATATCTCAAACATGTATCCGGTTTTACAATCGTTTTAAACCACCCTTGAACCTCAAAACTATAGGCAATACCTCATAAAAACGGCCATAAAACGCGAAAACGACAAGTTTTTTGGTCATATCTCTCGAACATGTAACGGGTCTTACGGTCGTTGTAAATCGCCCTAGACTCCAAAAAATTATGGGCAATAACTCATAAAAACGGCCATAAAGCACAAAAACATGAGTTTTTATCATAACTCTCAAACATGTATCAGGGACTTACGGTCGTTATAGATCGCTCTACACCCCAAAATTGTGGGCAATAACTCATGAAAACTGCCATAAAGCGCGAAAACGACAAGTTTTTGGTCATATATCTCAAACATGTATTGGGGTCTTACGGTCGTTGTAAATCTACCCGAAACCCAAAACTACGGGAATAACTCATAAAAACGGTCATAAAGCGCGAAAATGACGTTGTTGTAGATCGTCCTAAAACCCCAAAACTATAGGCAATAGCTCATGAAAACGGCTATGAAACGCGAAAACGACAAGTTTTTTTGTCATATTTCTCAAACATGTATCGGGTCTTACGGTTTTGTAAATTGCCCTGGAACTCCAAAACTATGAGCAATATCTCATGAAAACGGTCATAAAGCGCAAAAGCGACGAGTTTTTGGTCATAACTCTCAAACATGTATTAGGATCTTACGGTCGTTGTAAATCGTCCTAGAAATCGAAAACTATGGGCAATAGATCATGAAAATGGCCATAAAGCGTGAAAACGATGAGTTTTTGTTCATATCTCTTAAACATGTATCTATTCTTACAGTCGTTTTAAACCGCTAGAACCCCATAACTATGGGCAATAGCTCATAAAAACAACCGTTAAGAGTAAAAACGACGAGTTTTTGGTTACTCAAACATGTGTCGGGTCTTACGGCCGTTATAGATCGCCCTAGAACTGAAGGAAATATGTCCTGAGAGGCAATAATAAAATATTTATTATGTGTATTCTAAGTATATGATAGATGTTTCTTTTGCATGCTATAATTGTATTAATACGGAAACGTTAATATGAAAAAACATGGTGGGCCCCCATGTGTGGTTTTGGTAATTAATGACAATCTTTATGGACTAATGTGTGTATTAAGTTATACTTATAGGATTTGTCCATTGGCATCGCTTGGAGCATGTGTTGGCTTCAAGGTCGATGAAATGCAAAGAAGATATGTTGGGCATGCTCAATATGCGAGGTCGATGATGAGAATTAAGAAAGGCGTTCCATCGTGAGAAGGGCAAGACCGTCTACATCGAGCTCAAGTGGAATGCTCAAGGCAAAGGTATAATCTTGATAGGTTTTCCCTTTTGCCGATCTCACGTTGTGTGTATGAGACCGGGTTTAGGATAGATAACCGTACTATCAAGAGGGGCTCTCGTATGAGTAATTCGGTCACATTGTTCGGAGAGAGATCAAACCTTTGCATACTTGCATCATCGTATTTGGTTGTTATTTGGTCTTATCCATGTGAGGATATAGAGCTTGTGGTTATCTCCATAACAAGCTCTTGTTCATCAAAATCGGATCTCACATATATAGCTTGTTGCGATTTTGATTTATGCGGCTTCTCGGTTTCTCACCAAGTGAGGTATATCATATTATTGTATTTGATACTTTCTCACTTGGTGATAATCAATATTTCCACTTTTTATTGGGAATCCCTTGTCGTCCTCTATCCAACGCAATTTGAATCGGGTCAATCGGAGCTACCGTTTAAAAGTTATGACCGTTTGAATATTTGTCGATTTAATTCTAAAAAGAAAAGGGAAAAACTGTGTTACTGGGCCGTCCGGTACTACCGGGCCCAGTACCGGACGCGCCTGAGCCGCGCAGTTCTTTCTCAGTCTGGCCTGGCACCCGCTTTCGGCTGTACCGGACCGGCCCGGTAGTACCGGTCGGCCCATCCTGGCTTACCCAAGCCGCCCGCGTCCTCTGTCCTGCTCGCTGGCCCACTCCCGCACTGCGCCGCGCCCGCTCGCCTGCTCTCGCGCGCGCTGCAGCCGCCGCTCGCCTCGCGCGCTGCCCCGCGTGGGCCCCTCCGCTTTGACCTCGCGCGTCGCCTGCTGGGTGCTCGCGCGCGTTGCTGCCGCAGCCGCCGCTGGCGCTGTCTCGCTGGCCCGCTTGCGCGCGCGCGTGGCTTGGCCCCGCTTTGCTTGCTTGCATGCGCGTGTGCTGCTCCCGCTGCTGCTTGCTGGCCAGCGATGGCCCCGCGTTTGCCCAGATTCCAGCGCGCGCGCATCCCGCGTAGTCCGGCCGCAGTGCCCTCGCCTGCCCCCTTGCGTTTTCCTGGGTTCGGGTCCGGTGGTCCAATCCGGTAGTACCGGACTGGTCCGAAAAATAGCCTCAACGGCCAGATTTTTGGGGCCTCTATTTAAGGCTTTGTCCGTTTTGAGTTTAGTGAGCTCCTTAATTATCTATTAGGCTAAACTTTGTCTACACTTGCTCTAGATCTTGAAGCTTGCCTAATCTTTTCCCTCCGATGATTCTTGCCCATATTTGAGTGAAAGAGAGAGGAGATCTAGATCCGCGTTTTGACCAAACCAAAACATCTCTTTGTGAGTGTATCTTTGGGGATCTAGATTTTGGGGGATTTTGTGTCTCTCTTTGATTTCTCCTCTCTTATTCCCCCAATAGCTTTGGTAGCTTTGTTGGAACTTGAGAGTGAGGGATTTGAGCATCTTTGTGGTGTTCTTGCCATTTGCATTTGTTGCATCGGTTTGGGTTCTCCTCGGAGGATTTGGTTTGAATTGCTCATTGGAGCTTGTCCCTCTTGGGTTCTTGGAACCCTAGACGGTTCTGTGGCCTTGGTGGCATTTGTTGTGGCCTTTTGTGGCGTTTGTTGGGAGCCTCCAATTAAGTTGTGGAGTTGTGCCCCAACCTTGTGAGAGGTTCCGGTAGCCACCGACAAGTGCACCGATAGTGGAAGCGTGGATCGATCCCATTGGGATGAGATTCACCGGAGAATAAGGGAGGCCTTTTGTGGCATTGGTGGTTTGATACCACCCTCTCTCCAAACGAGACGTACTCCATGTTGGGAGGAACTCGGTAAAATATCGGTGTCTCCGCGTGCCTCGGTTATCTCTATACCCGAGCTCTTTCCTTATGCACTTTACATTGTGATAGCCTTCGTGCTTGAAGTACTATATATATCTTGCTATCACTTTGTTGCTTGTATTGCTTAGCATAAGTTGTTGGTGCACATAGGTAAACCTTAGTTGTTTCTAGGTTGTGCTTTACAAAGTAAACACTAGTTTTATTCCGCCTTTGTTGAGCCACTCTAGGAAAAGTTTTAATCGCCTATTCACCCCCCCCCCTCTAGGCGACATCCGTATCCTTTCAACATGTGTGTTTAATAAACAAACAGAAAGTTCCTAGTTATGCCTCTCTCATAAACTAGCTCATTGATTAACAAGATGATCACAGTTTTCTGATCATGGACATTGGATGTTGTTAATAACGGAATCACAACATTAGTGTAATGATATGATGAACATTCATCTGAAGTATAGCATTACGATCAAAGTCATTGAGTTTATATTGTTATAAACAACTTACGAAGTGATCCTAATCCTTAGACCATGAGATCATGTCAATCACTAACACCGGAAGAGTTTCTTGATGACATCAAACGTCACACCGTAACTGGGTGATTATAAAGATGGCTTCAAAACTACTAAAGTGTTATGTTGAGACTCATGAATCAAGAGTGTAATTTGTTCATCCCGATGACGGATAGATATACTCTGGGCCCTCTCGGTGATATCACATTGGTTAGCTTGCAAGCAAGTGATTTGATCACTAGAATGTTATATCACGGGAACAAGAAAAGAGTGCATGTTAGCAACGATATCAAACTAGGTATGGAGATACCGATGATCGAATCTCGGACATGTAATATATCGTGAAACAAAGGGATTAATATACTAGCGTAAAAGGTTCCGACGATCACAGGAAAGTCATCGTTGAATGTGTGGGAGTCGATATGGATCTCCAGGTCCCGCTTCTGATTATTGATCGGAGAAGGGTCTCGATCATGTCAGCATTATTCGCGAACCGTTGGGTGACACACTTAAGGGACACTGACATCCAATTGGAGCAAAAGTTTCATGCCGGAAAGAATAACAAGCGCAGGAATTTATTTCACTAGATACCGAAACAGGTTTTCGGGTGAAATTGCATAAAGTGTTTTTGCATGTGAAATAGAATTCTAGCAAGGGGTTATATGTGAATGTTTGTCATTAAAGTAATTGACAAAATTCTGAATAAATGAAAGAGTTTTATTTAATGAGAGTTTGCATTAAATTTGGTGGAAATTTAATAGCAATTATGAGTGGGATTTTGAGTGGAGGAAATTGAAGAGGTTTTTGTGAGTGGAGTGTCCACCCACATGAATGAAGGAGCGGAGGGAGAAGCCCCCATGGCCGGCGGCCACCCCCTTGGGTGCCCCCTCCTCATATAAAAGGCACCCCTCTCCCTCTCTCTCTCACTCACACCTCCTCGTGAAGGATCTCTCTCCCCCTCTAGAATTTATCCCCCATGGTCTCGGACTAGCGAGATACATGTTCTCGGTGGCTATTCGGCAAGAAAGGGTTGTGCTTCCGCTGCATCGCTGGAGCGAGGAGGCGGAGGTTGCTCGGTGTCTTATACGTGTGTGCGAGCACGGATGCGCTGCTGCTTTGCGGCGCTAGGACTTCCTCTCGATCTTGAGATCGGCAAGAGATCGTCTACATCAACCACGAGTTCAACTCGTTAAGCTTTGTCGATCTTCAAGGGTATGTTCTCTACGGATATACATCCGCCAGTTGTTTGTATCTAGTAGATAGATCTTGGTACTTATTTCCCATCGTAGGAAATTTTTTGTTTTCTATGCCGCGAACCCATCAGTGGTATCAGAGCCGGATCTATGCATAGATGCTTTACACGGGTAGTACACATATGAGTATGTGGGCTATGATGATCATGTTGTTGCTTCTTAGTTGTAATTTTGGATATTGGTGGCATAGTGGGATGAAGCGTCCCGGACAAACTTTACATGTCCTCGCACATGAGACCTGTTCCACACTTGACATGTAACTAGTTTGCATAAGTGGCTAGCGGTGTGTGTCTCTCCTACTATATTCAATATCTATTTTGCAACGAGTTGTCAACAATTTGGTTATCCTCATTTTGGTTCATGTTCGTAGGTAAGAACGGTTCTATCTTCGAAAGCCCTAAACCATGTAAAACTTGCAATGGATAAATTAGAGGCGTCTAGTTTAGATTGTTGATGGGCTAGTGTTATGATATGGTGATGTTGTAAGTAGAAGTATGAGATGATACTCTTACAACACACATAGCGTGTAAGTTCCATAGACCTTGGCCTTACACATAAAGGTATGATAGTGATCATAGCACGGTGCACACGATAGAGATCATATGCGGGAACCATATCATTTCACTAATAAACATGTGATGTTTGATAGCATCTTATATTGCTTGTTTAGCGCTTTATTAGCATAATAAGATGATCCCTCATTTAAATATCAAGATAAGAATGTGTTCTTCCTTTAGTATGCACCGATTATGTTTTCATCGCTCTAAGAAATCACGTGATGATCGGGTGTTCTTGGATCAACGACTATATTTCGGGTGTAAGACAATTATACACGTGAATACTAAGGTTCTAACTTGGCGAGCCTAGCATGTACAGACATGGCCTCGGAACACGGACCGAAAGGTTAAGCATGAGTCATATAGTAGATATGATGCCCATTTGATGCTCGCCTTTGAAGCTACACCGACTCACGTGATGATCGGACTTGGTGTAGTGGATTTGGTTCATGTAATCACCAAAAAGAGACGAGGGATGTCGTTTTTGAGTGGGAGTTCATTCGTAATGTGGATTAGTTGAACTCAATCTATCATAAAATTAGTATAAACTTTACAAATTCTGTTGTAGATGGCACCACCTGCTTTTAATTTCAATGTGTTCATGGAGAAAGATAAACTTGCAACGAACGGTAGCAACTTTACCGAATGGGCCATGAATTTGAGGATTCTCCTCTCTGCTGCACAAAAGCAATATGTGTGTAGAGGTCCCAGCCTGATAAGGTAGAGATCCCTGTGTTTACAATGCTAGTCCCTGGATCAATAGCTAGCATCCAAAGTTTAAGATGTAATATCAAGAAACAAAGGTCATAGTACAACTTTATAACCAGGAATAAAATATTATATTACATCTTACATAGCTCATTTGGCTATCTCATTACAATGCAGCAGAAATATCTATATAGCATGGAGTCCTTCATCTTCAAAGTGCCACAGGCAATCATGTTGGTTGTAGACTTGTAATCCTATTGAACACACTTCACTAACATCAAACAAACCTGCAACATAATAAGTTGCAGCCACAAGGGTCGATACATTTGAATTGTATTGGCAAGTTTCACTACTATGTAGAAATAAGTGGAACCTATCAATATATGCATATTTGGCTAAGTAGGGTTTAGGCTCATTTGGATAAGTACACACCAAATGGAGTACCGGCAGATCGAGAATGTCACAAAGTCTTTCCATAGAAGTCCTCCCAATACACAATGCTAGCTTGTCTACCAGGCACCAATGTAAGGATATAATTCCAATACACAATTCTAGTTAACCTGAAGATGCCAATGCAAGGGTCTTCCACTATGTAGTTGACTAAGCCAGAGCCCATTTAGCATGTGTCTGTACACGGAAGCCACTGTACGAGAAATATGTTCAATCTCTAAGTCCTTGGGTGGTTTTCTTCTAGTACACATACAAAAAGATAGCCATATAAACATGGTTCCCTCTGTTGCCACCTTGTCCAAAATTGAGTATCCTCATTCCACCCAGGTAGTTCATTGAGTACTTGTTTTATTATATAAAACATATATTTTTCCAACACTTCATATAATCATAATATGGTATTCCACCCCAAGTCTATAGCAGGACTAAGCATACTACAACTACAATGTTTTCACTAAGGAAGATATAAGTATATCCTAATAGGACATAACATAGCATAATAATATAGTAGCCCTATCATGCATACTACAAAAATACCACTAAGTGTAGTGAAAATAGTAGGACATGGATGATAGTGTCACTTGCCTTATTAGTAGAGAATATTGGTTCACTCCTTGCCTTGCAATAATCACACTCTTCAACTTTCACTACAATTCAATCAAGCAAGCAATATTAAAACTAACATTCAAACAATTCACCACATAAAATAATAAAATCAAGCAATGCATGCAAGCATGCAAAAGGTGGTTTTATTTGGAAAAGTGGTTTTTATTAGGCTCTAATCATTTTAAAGTCCCTATTGGTCATTTACAAAAGTGGTAAAACCATTTAAATTCAAGTTGGTGAAAAATAGCCATTTAAATCATTTTTGTTTTGCTAAAATGATTTAAATCAAAGTAATATTTTGTAGGGTTAGCTAAATATATTCTTTAAACACAAATGCTAGTGTTTATGGTTAATGGGTTTAATATTAATCGATTTTGCAAAAGGTTTCATCCAAATTCTCATTTTTAATTCAAAGCAATATTTTATTTGCTAGAAATGCCTTTAACAAGGTAATGATTTACTAAGGTTCATCAAATATGTTTTAAAATCTCAAAACTTGGTGTTTAGGTTCAGAGAGTTTAAATCAATTCATTTCCTAAAGGTTTTAGCCAAAAAGCATTTTTAAACTATATTCAATATTTTTATTTAGTTAGAAATGCTTTTATTCAAAGATTTATTTCCCAAGTGCCACCAAATATACTTTTAAATCTATAAGTTGGTTTATATGGTCAGTAGGTTCAAAACAATCCATTTACAAAAGATTTTACCTAAAAAATCTTTTTTGAATAAATTTTATACTCAAAATATGCCTACACAAGTTTCTGCAAAAACAACCAATTTTACAGAAGCAATTCATTAAACAAAGTTCATGGTTGCAAAGTACTCTTTTTTCTGATTCCAATGATATAAAATTTGTAGGGGTTCGTAGCATGGAAAACAAAAAAAATTCTATCGCATACAAACAAACAAGCCAAGATCTATCTACTAGATTGTAGCAACGAGTCGATGGAATAACTTACCCTCGAAGATTCCAAAGCGGTTAACGAGAGCAGATTCTCGTGGGTGATGTAGTCGTACTCTTCCCGATCTCAAGATCGCGTAGACGATCCTTCCGGCGCTGCGTTCCGGCAGCGCTCCCGCAGTCGGTCACACGTTCGGTACTCGACGAAGACCTTCCTCTCCCTTGTTCCAGCAGGCAGCGGAGGTTGTAGCACTCTCCTCGAGATTCCGGCAGCACAACGGCGTGGTACCGGAAGTAGAGGGGAGATCTCGCAGGGCTTCGCCTTAAGCCGGAGCGAGTATGGTGGATTATGAGAGAGGGCTATTAGTGGTCTAGAGATTAGACACACCAATTAGAAGGCTCTAAACCGCAGGCTAAAGCAATTAGAAGCTCTAAACCAAAACGGCTCTAAACCGGAGATTAGAGGTAGAAACTTGTGTGTCTCAAGGAGGAGCCCTGCCCCTCCTTTTATAGGTGGAGGGGCTAGGCGCGCCAGGGAGGGAGGGAGTCCCTCCCCAACTCGGCCTAGGGCTGGGCGCCGGCTTGGAGGAGAGGAACTCCTCCTCCAAGTTGGTTTCAACCTCCTCTTGCTTGTTTCCCACAGTTTCCTGTTTTCCACAGTTTCCTGTTTTCCACAGTTTCCTGTTTTAGCCGTTTGACTTTCGAACTGGCAATTTGACTTTCATGTTTTTGGAACAGCAAGAACACTTAGTACATGATGCAATCATTCAATGACACATTCATGTACCCTTCCCCCCCGGAGTGCCGGACAATCCAGACCCTTCTAGAACATTCCCGATGAAAACACCGGAATCATTCCCGAACTCCGAAACGGGACTTTCCTTATATGAATCTTATTCTCCGGACCATTCCGGATCACCTCGTGATATCCCGGATCCCATCCGAGACTCTGAACAACATTCGGTCTCTTTCTCATAATACCATAACTACTCAAACAACGTCGAATCCTTAAGTGTGTCTCCCTACGGTTCGTGAATTATGCGGACATGATCGAGACACTTCTCCGAACAATAACCAATAGAGGAATCTGGAAATTCATATGGCTCCCACATATTTCTACGATTACTTTGTGATCGAATGAACCACTTACATACGATACCAATTTCCCTTTGTCTCACGATAGTTTACTTATCCGAAGTTATGATCGTCGGTATCTCTGCATACCTAGTTCAACTTCGTTACCGATAAGTACTCTTTTCTCGTTCCCGTGATATGTGATCCCTTGTGAGCCAGTCACATGCTTGCAAGCTAATTGGATGACATTTCACCGAGAGGGCCCAGAGTATATCTATCCGTCATATGGATGGACAAATCCCACTCTTGATCCATGTGTTTCAACCAATACTTTCCGAACACTCAATGCCACCTTTATAGCCACCAAGTTACGGTGTGGTGTTTGATGTCATCAAAGCATCCATCCGGTAAAGGTGATATGCATGATCTCATGGTCGAAGGAATTAGGTTACTATGTATCAGAAAGCATATAGCAATTGAACTAATGAAATGACTTGATCTTTATGCTACGCTTATCTATAGGAGTATGTCCATCACATCATTCTCCTAATGATATGATCCTGTTGTTAATAACATCTCTATGTTCATGATCAGGAAACCATGATCATATATTAACCAACAAGCTAGTTTAACAAGAGGCTTTACTAGGGACTCTTATTTTAGTTTACAAATCACACAAGTATTAATGTTTCCGGTTAATACAATTATAGCATGGTATGTAAACATTTATCATAAGTGTGAAGATATGATAATAACCACTTTATTATTGCCTCTTGGGCATATCTCCAACAGTCTCCCACTTGCACTAGAGTCAATAATCTAGTTTCAAACCTTTGTGTATTCAACACCTATGGCTTTCTGGTGTTGTATGTACACGATTGCTAGTGGTCAACTGATCTCCGGATCTGACACTTCCAGGTCCGTGTGTAATTGCATGTCTTTGCGTCTCTACGCATCACTCATTCTCTAATGAGATGGCTTTGTATAAATTTGGTCTTTCGGTGTGACCTTTAGCTCTTTGGGGTTAAAACATGTTGATAATATTGTCGCACAATATATCTTCATAGTATTATCCCACTGTGAACTACACCTAGTTTGATAACAAACTACTTGACACAAATGCCCTCTTTTTGCTGCTATAATAGCAGTCATATACTTAGCCTTTTGTTGTAGTATCTGTCACAATGTCTTAACTTTGGAACTCATCCAAATCCATTATGGAACTCACTTTCCATTATATTGTGCCACCCTTAGTTTAGATTGAGATAAACTTAATTTGTATTTTGTGACAAAACTAGTATCAATGTAGTACTTTTACAATGAACTAATCATCTATTTGTCACTTCTACAAATATTATACTCTTAGTTCTTCCAAAAGATCATAAGAATATCCTTACTATTGTCCAATGATCATCTTACGAATCATTCTGGTATATGCTCACAACATTTAGAGCATAGGACATATCTGGATTTGTACATATCACAGTATGATTGATATAAATACTCTTTGTGATTTCATACATCAAGTATCAATCTATACTTGATTATTTGTTTCACTTTACCAAATGTCAATACACTTGAATATATCATCAATATTGAACTCATTCAATCCTTTCTGTGCGACAAGAACCTCTCTTGTAGTTTCTATATTGAACTCATTCAATATCTTGTCTATGCACTTCTGGCACAACCATATTAGCGTCTATTGATGCCAAATATTTGGGTTTTGCCTAAGTCTTTCATCGGGATGAAATTCTTAATATGTGTTAATAAAAGATACATTATTTCCAATCAACAATATGTCTTCCACATAATGTATTAGAAACATGTCTTAGCGCTCCCACTTAGTTTCTTGCAAATGCAAGCATCTTCATTATCTCTGATGAATTTAAACTCTTTTAACAGTTTCATCATAGTGAAGATTCCAACTCCGCTATGCTTACTTCAACTATTGAAGTTTGCATATGTTTTTAGCATCCCTTGAATTTTAACAAAACCCTTTGGACAGTGTCATGCACACGTCCTAGGTAACCCTTCTATTAGAAGAACTTGTTTTGTTTATTCAACTACCATATAATAAAATTATATGTAGTGGTTGCTACACTAATCCGTCTAGACTAAATATTGCTATGAAAGATCAGATCTTGCCATAGTCAACCTTTGAACATTGTTGTGAACTCTTTCCCAATATGTCGACTATTTCATAGATGTGCAACACCCATGTCTATTTATTTTATAGATCCAAACACAACTATAAGGTCTTACACCTTTCTCGAGGGTCCTTTCAAGTTCAAAACTTGATTTCTCGTGTATGGAACTATCACGGATTTTATGGCTTCAAGCCATTTGACGGAGTCAGGGCTCATCATTGCTTCTTTGCATGTAGTCGGATCATTATTATCAAATAATGATTTAAATCTCAAATCTTGGTATTTGATTGTTTACCCGACCTTCTTGTTTCAATAGGAACTTGGATCCTCGTGACCACAACCTTTGAGGTACGTGAGCCATGAGCTTTGTTGCTGCCTCCGGAACACTTTTCGGCGCTGCGCAACTCTGCACATATAGCTAAGGTTCTTTTAACCTTATCAAAGTTCTATTGTCCTCCCACTTAACTTTTCACGAAAAAATTCCTTCTAAAAGAAACTTGACGTTCTAAGTGACAAACACTTTTGTCTCCGGTGTTATGGAGGAATACTTAGCAAAGACAGGTTCATCCGACTTTGGTTGCAAACATCTTTCTTATGCATAGCATACCAATGTTTAAGAAAGGACAACTTGGGTTTTATCCCAAACCATAACTTTATATGGTGTCAATTCAACGGATTATGATGAAGCTCTTTTCAGTGGAAAAACGGTAATCTCTAAAGCTTTTAATCTTTAAAATATAATGGTAGTTTTATGAATTATACCTTTGATCTTACCATGTCAAACAAGGTTTAATTACATATCTCGAATCCTCCATACTCTTATGGTGTTTCGGGAAATGCAAATCCACGGAACGATTCCATAAATCTTAGGTATTATGCTAAACTTTGTAACTCAAATATCTTCCTTTATGATCTTTATCATAAACTATTTATATTCTTGTTACAATGATTTTGCACTTCATCTTGAAAAGCCTTGAACTTTTCAAATGTTTCACACTTCATCCTTATTAAGTAAATATTCATATATTCACTCAAATTTTCGGAGAAAGCACATGAAGTTGAAATCCATCGCTCTTGACTATACATAATGGACTTCATACAACAATATGTACAATTTCCAATAAGTTAGTCTATCGTTCCCTTTTGGCCTATGAACAAAGTTTTAATTATCTCTAGGAAAGTTTCACAAGCGTCATTTGATCAAAAATCAGAAGACTCCAAAATTCCATCCACATGGAGTTTCTTCATGTTTTCTTTCCATATAATTTAAACGGCGATGTCACTTCCGAAGTGATCTTTCAATCAATTTGTCTTTCGACATTTTTAGCACTAGTTTTATGGATGTGATTTCTCCAACAAGATTTGTGAATCATCCATCTTTTATGGATTACGGCAATTATTTGAACAACCCTTTTGTTCTCATAATACCTGATAAAACAAATCTTTGAAGGCAAGCTTTGATGTTTAACGAGCAACACAATAACCCTTTATTTGTTCTCGATGAACATCATCACATATTCTTTTGCTAGTTACTTAGGCCATTGTAGTTCATGAATTGTGTTGTTTCGTATGACGATTCACACCAACAAATTCAGTATCAAATACTTAAGAACCACATTGTTTAACAAGCAAAGAATATAGCCATAACATGTATATCATCCATATACTTAAATTAAACAATTCTAGTCTTTTCTTTTCTGCCATATATTTATGAGATTCTCTTTCAGTATTTCCTTTTCTGTTTGAAAGAATCTATCAACATCAATAGTGGAGTCATACATATGACACATAGTCCAAAGCGTGTATAGTTAAATACCAATGTCTTTGGACTTGCACTTTGAAGTAGATCACCATCATCAAATGTTTGGTGTTCTTTCAAATTCCTTTCTTTAGTAATCTCTTGGTGCAGTAAACATTTTACCTACATCAAATATTCACCCTCATCGTGGATTTATCCATGATCAAGCTACTTTTAGCTTATAACGATGAATTATGAGTATAATGTTGCTTTCCAAAAACCTTTTGGAGGATTAGGACAACAAGTGTCTCCAACATTTTTGCAAATTCTCATCAAAATATGAGAACATAAACTTTGCCATATTATACTCCATCATGTTGTAACCATAACTTCGTTTCAGATATCACAATATCTTCCACACATCATGGTTTCTGAAACAACTCTTTCAGATCCTAGATAACCTTGATATTAAGAGAATCCTTTGAATATCAAGAATCATGGAGACAAACATGATACTTATATACTAACACTTGGAATTGTTACTCTTGATTTAATACTAATTATTAAACTTCATGGAGTAACCGGAACTTACTGAAAGTTTGCAATAGGACTTTTAAACTTTAGATTAACACTTCAAAACAATACGATACCAGTTCGTAAAGTAACTAACCAGAATTCTATAGTTCTATCATCTCAATTATAACTAAGCGCAAGGTGGTAAACAGATGCCAATGACTACAACAACTATGCAAATTCACTTTGATTTAGTTTATGATAAATTGAGTTCTAATTAATAATTAATCTAGGTGAACTCCCACTCAAAACAATATCCCTCACATTGTTTTAGTGATCACACGAACCAAATCCACCACATCAAAACCGATCATCACGAGAGTTGATATAGCTTCAATGGCGAACAATCAACATGTTCATCATATCTACTATATGACTCATGCTCTACCTTTCGGTAATCCGTGTTCCTGAGGCCATGTCTGTACATGCTAGGCTCGTCAAGATCAAACCTTAGTTTCCGCATGAGCAAATCTGTCTTGCTCACGTTGTATACACTTGCAGAATCTAACACACCCGATCATCACGTGGTGCTTCGAAACAACAAGCTTAGCAACGGTGCTAACTAAGGGTGAACACTTTATGACTTGAAATTCATGTGCATGAGGGATCATCTTATAATGCTACCGTCATCTACTAAGCAATACAAGATGCATAAAGGATTAACATCACATGCAATTCATAATTTGTGATATGATATGGCCTTTCTTGTTTGTGCTTCCGATCTCCATCTTCCAGCACGAACATGATCTCCATCATCACCGGCATTGCATCAAGGTCAATGACGCCTCTCCATGGTTGTCGTCCACCGGCTTCAACTATTACAACTACTTTGAATAGACACGCGGGTCTTAACAGAAATTAAAGACAACCATATGGCTCCTGCCGGTTGCCAACTTACAATAAGGAACATTGCATACATCATATATAATCACAATCATGGCCATATCACATCACTGCACACCCCTGCAAAACAAAGTTAGACGCCTCTACTTTCTTTGCATATTTTACGTGGTTTGGGGCTTTCAATAAGTGTCGTTCTAACTTACGAACAAGAACCACAACATTGATACTAGTATTGTTAATCACCCGTTGTAAATTGGATCTTAACTATGCTAGGAGAAACAGGCACCCGCAAAGCCACTTATGCAATACAAGTTGCATGTCAAGCGTGGAGCAAGTCTCATGAACGATGTCATGTAAGGTTAGCCCGGGCCGCTTCATCCCAACATACCGCAAGATACAAAGTACACAAGAAGCAATCGACAATAAAAGCATCAACGCCCACAATGACCATTGTGTTCTACTCGTGCAACAGATCTACATATAGACACGGCTCTGATACCACTGTAGGGGTTCGTAGCATGGAAAACAAAAAAAATTCTATCGCATACAAACAAACAAGCCAAGATCTATCTACTAGATTATAGCAACGAGTCGATGGAATAACTTACCCTCGAAGATTCCAAAGCAGTTAACGAGAGCAGATTCTCGTGGGTGATGTAGTCGTACTCTTCCCGATCTCAAGATCGCGTAGACGATCCTTCCGGCGCTGCGTTCCGGCAGCGCTCCCGCAGTCGGTCACACGTTCGGTACTCGACGAAGACCTTCCTCTCCCTTGTTCCAGCAGGCAGCGGAGGTTGTAGCACTCTCCTCGAGATTCCGGCAGCACAACGGCGTGGTAGCGGAAGTAGAGGGGAGATCTCGCAGGGCTTCGCCTTAAGCCGGAGCGAGTATGGTGGATTATGAGAGAGGGCTATTAGTGGTCTAGAGATTAGACACACCAATTAGAAGGCTCTAAACCGCAGGCTAAAGCAATTAGAAGCTCTAAACCAAAACGGCTCTAAACCGGAGATTAGAGGTAGAAACTTGTGTGTCTCAAGGAGGAGCCCTGCCCCTCCTTTTATAGGTGGAGGGGCTAGGCGCGCCAGGGAGGGAGGGAGTCCCTCCCCAACTCGGCCTAGGGCTGGGCGCCGGCTTGGAGGAGAGGAACTCCTCCTCCAAGTTGGTTTCAACCTCCTCTTGCTTGTTTCCCACAGTTTCCTGTTTCCCACAGTTTCCTGTTTTAGCCGTTTGACTTTCAAACTGGCAATTTGACTTTCATGTTTTTGGAACAGCAAGAACACTTAGTACATGATGCAATCATTCAATGACACATTCATGTACCCTTCCCCCCCGGAGTGCCGGACAATCCAGACCCTTCTAGAACATTCCCGATGAAAACACCGGAATCATTCCCGAACTCCGAAACGGGACTTTCCTTATATGAATCTTATTCTCCGGACCATTCCGGATCACCTCGTGATATCCCGGATCCCATCCGAGACTCCGAACAACATTCGGTCTCTTTCTCATAATACCATAACTACTCAAACAACGTCGAATCCTTAAGTGTGTCTCCCTACGGTTCGTGAATTATGCGGACATGATCGAGACACTTCTCCGAACAATAACCAATAGAGGAATCTGGAAATTCATATGGCTCCCATATATTTCTACGATTACTTTGCGATCGAATGAACCACTTACATACGATACCAATTTCCCTTTGTCTCACGATAGTTTACTTATCCGAAGTTATGATCGTCGGTATCTCTGCATACCTAGTTCAACTTCGTTACCGATAAGTACTCTTTTCTCGTTCCCGTGATATGTGATCCCTTGTGAGCCAGTCACATGCTTGCAAGCTAATTGGATGACATTTCACCGAGAGGGCCCAGAGTATATCTATCCGTCATATGGATGGACAAATCCCACTCTTGATCCATGTGTTTCAACAAATACTTTCCGAACACTCAATGCCACCTTTATAGCCACCCAGTTACGGTGTGGTGTTTGATGTCATCAAAGCATCCATCCGGTAAAGGTGATATGCATGATCTCATGGTCGAAGGAATTAGGTTACTATGTATCAGAAAGCATATAGCAATTGAACTAATGAAATGACTTGATCTTTATGCTACGCTTATCTATAGGAGTATGTCCATCACATCATTCTCCTAATGATATGATCCTGTTGTTAATAACATCTCTATGTTCATGATCAGGAAACCATGATCATATATTAACCAACAAGCTAGTTTAACAAGAGGCTTTACTAGGGACTCTTATTTTAGTTTACAAATCACACAAGTATTAATGTTTCCGGTTAATATAATTATAGCATGGTATGTAAACATTTATCATAAGTGTGAAGATATGATAATAACCACTTTATTATTGCCTCTTGGGCATATCTCCAACAAAATTTGCAAAATTTGGACATGTGAATTAAAAGTTATGAATTTTATAAAATCAACCATCTAATATAACATTTCTGTTTTTAAAATCGAAGTCAGTGCCACGCGTCTTAATCTTACTGGTCCATACCGCTTCGGGTGGATCGAGCTACGCAGGCCGTCAGATCTAACTTAATCGCACGGTGCAGAACCCATCTTACCTCTTTGTTTAAGTTTCTATCGTGATGCTTGGATCTAAATACTACGGTTCTAAACGCGATGACCATAGAGGGGCGACGCTGGTGGCGGCGCTCTGGCGGTGGCGTTGCTGATGAACCAGGAAGCGCGGGCGAGGTAGAAAGGGATTACCAGACTCACAGTAGTGTGGCGATGCTCAACGTGGTCTTTGTCGGCCAAGGGGCGCACGGGTTCCTGAGGGATTGCTCACCAGAGTTAGCGGCAGCGTCGGGTTCATCTGGTCGTTGTCGGAGGCGAGGTTTGAGGGCGCGCTAAGACAAACAGAGAGTGGCGTTAGATGCACGCAAGGATTCTGAACCCGTGACTAGCAACCAGAGAGGAGGGGCAGCTTGTGCTTACGGGGAGGGGTCGTCGGAGGAGTGGCAGACGACGGCGACGCTCGGAGGTGGTCCTTACCGACATTCTGAAGCGCGCGCGAACGTGTGAGTGGTACTGGGAGAAGCACCAGAAGATGGGGAGCAGGCTCGTGTGTATTGGGAGGCAAGGGAAGGATCTACATCGCCAGAATCGGCCGGAGTTGCTCATCGGAGACGGTGTGTTTGCAAGTCAAATTCGTGCAGCCTGGTGGCCGAGAGGGAGCGGTGTCTGGGGGAAAGGAAGAGGGGCGTGGGCATTTAAGTGTGCGTCATCGTTGGCGAGGTTTAATCGCGCATTGACGCGAATTCGTCAGAGTTAATCGCGGCAGAAACGGCGAGGTTGCGAGGGGGAACGGTCGTCGTGGGGTGGAAGAGATGACTGACAGCGTGGGGTCGCGTCGACAGCGAGAGAGAGGGAGTGGGTGTGGGGGCTAGGCGTCAGTGACTGCGCGGGTGTGCTCCTGGGTAGAAAACGCTTCGCGAGAGGGAAAGGAGTGGGCTGCGCTGCTGAGCTTTAGTTGGGCCAGATGGGTTGGGTTGCTTTGTTCCTCTCTTTTTTTTATTCTGGATCTTTTTCCCTTTGTGTTTTGATTTTCTGTTTTCAAATTCAACATTCATTTGAATTTCAGATTTGTTTTCAAACCTTCTTCAAACTTTCCAGTAGTTTTCTATACTGTTTTAAATGGGTTTTAAAGTCCATTTTAGGATAAATAATTTTATTCCTTCATGGTTTATTTATTTATTTAAATAGACACTTGTCATTATTTAAATAGGATTTTAAATATTTTCAAACTTCTATTTGAATTCTAAATTTTACCAAACCTTTTCCAGTAGATTTTATTTATTTAATAGTGCAAATTCTCTTTGAATTATTATTTAAAATACCTTAATAAGATTTAATGTTCATTTAAATTGGGAATTGACTTTATTTAAATAAAATTGGATATTAATAAATCCTTATGATTTTATTTAAATAATTCTTTACTCTTTTAATTAATTAATAATCTTTCATTTCATTTGTTTGGCCAAGATTTAATTTGATTTTTAAATATTCCCTATTTATTTATTTCTTCCATTGCCTTATAAAATCCATATCTTTTTATTTAAAGATCCAAAATTGGTGATTCCAATTTGCATAACTTTATTTAATATTTGTTTATCTTTTTAAATCCCCTTAGGATTTCTTTGCTCAAGATTTTGCATGGATTTTAGATAGGGCTTTATTAGCTTTGGAAATTAATTCCTCTTATCTTAATAAATTCATAAGTTTTTATCTATGATTCCAAATTGAGTGAAACCAATTCCTATGGTTTTATAATATTCTTATTCATCCTTTTTGATCATTTATAATTGTTTGTTGACAAATTTTTATATGTATCAAATCCATAGCCTTAGGGAGATCTTGGAAATGAATTATTCCATTAGGGTTTTGATTTAACTTTTCCAAGTATTTAAATTTCAAGATACATTATTGATGAATGTATTTTACTTGATTGAAATTTTGTTTGATTCCTTTTTATTCAAAGTTTGTTCAAGATGGGTTTTGATGTTTCCATTTGGAATCAAAAAGTTTCTTTTCACCCTAAATTTCAACATTTATTTATTTGTTTATTTATTTTTCACATTCCAAAATTTGGAAAATTTTGGGATGTGACAATGTGCTAGAAGCGCCGCTAGGCCCCCCAACTTTTGATGATGCCCCCGACGAGGAGAAGAATGTCTATCAGACTCGTCAGGAGCACCACAACTTAGTTTATTGCGTCATATTGTATGGGCTAGAGCCGGAACTTCTAAAGCGTTTTGAAAACGGCAATGCATTTGATACAATGGGTGAGTTGAAAATGATTTTCGACACACATGCTACTGTAGAGAGCTACAATGCTTCAGAAAAGTTCTTTAGCTGCATGATGGAAGAGCACAGCTCCGTAAGTGAGCATGTACTCAAGATGTCGGGTTACGCCGATAAGCTTGTGTCCTTGGGAATATCGATTCCCATTGACTTAGGCATCCATCGTGTTCTGCAGTCTCTGCCACCTAGCTATAAGAGCTTTGTGATGAACTATAATATGCAAGGCATGAAGAAGTCTCTCCCCGAGCTTCTGTCAATGCTTAAAACTGTATAAGTGGAGATTAAAAAGGAACATCAAGTGTTGATGATCAATAAGAACACTGGTTTAAAGAAAGATAAGAAGGGAAAACAGAAGGGGAGTAAGGGCGGCAAGAAGGTTTTCGTGCCTGAAAAGAAACCCCGAGTTGGACCTAAGTCTGATACCGAGTGCTAATATTGTAAGGGGACTGGCCACTGGAAGCGCAACTGCCCCAAGTATTTGGCAGACAAGAAAGCCGGCAAGGCAAACAAAGGTATATATGATATACATGTTATTCATGTGTACTTGACTAGTGCTCGCAGTAGCACCTGGGTATTTAATACCGGTTTAGTTGCTAATATTTGTAACTTGAATCAGGGGCTGCAGAACAAGCGACCGCTAGCAAGGGGTGAGGTCAAGATGTGTGTCGGCAATGGATCAAGCGTTGATGTGATCGCCGTCGGAATGCTACCTCTCCACTTGCCGTCGGGATTAGTAATAAACTTGAATAATTGTTATCTGGTGCCAGCACTGAGCATGAACATTGTATCTGGATTGTGTTTGATGTGAAGTGGTTATTCATTTAAATCTGAGAACAATGGTTATTCTATTTATATGAATGAGATCTTTTATGGTCATGCACCGATGATGAATGGTTTATTTCTGTTGGATCTCGATAATAGTGTTACACATATTCATAATGCTGATGCTAAAAGGATTAAACTAAATGATGATATATCCGCATATATGTGGCACTGCCGTCTAGGTCATATTGGCGTTAAACACATGAAGAAGCTCCATTTGGATGTACTTTTGGAATCACTTGATTTTGAATCATTTGATACATGTGAGCCATGCCTCATGGACAAGATGACTAGAACGACGTTTTCCGGTTCAATGGAACGGGCAACAGATTTATTGGAAATCATACATTCTGATGTATGTGGTCCAATGAGTGTGTCGACGCGAGGTGGATATCGTTATTTTGTTACTTTCACGGATGATTTGAGTAGATACGGTTATATCTACTTGATGAAACACAAGTCTGAAACCTTTAAAAAGTTCAAGGAATTTTAGAATGAAGTGGAAAATCATCGTAATAGAAAGATCAAATTTCTACGGTCCGACCGTGGAGGTGAGTATCTAAGTTACGAGTTTAGCACTCACATGAAAGAGTGTGGAATTGTTTCACAACTCACACCTGCCAGAACACCACAGCGAAATGGTGCGTCGGAACGTCGTAATCGTACTTTATTGGATATGGTTCGGTCTATGATGTCTCTGACGGACTTGTCGTTGTCATTTTGGGGTTATGCGCTAGAAACTACTGCATTCACTTTAAATCGGGCACCATCTAAATCCGTTGAAAAGACACCGTATGAATTATGGTTTGGAAACAAACCTAAGCTGTCATTTCTTAAAGTTTGGGGATGCGATGTTTATGTGAAGAAACTCCAACCGGATAAACTCGAACCCAAAGCGGAAAATGCGTCTTCATAGGATACCCTAAGGAAACTATTGGGTATTCCTTCTATCACAGATCCGAGGGCAAAGTTTTTGTTGCCAAGAAAGGATCCTTTCTAGAGAAAGAGTTTCTCATGAAAGGTGTGAGTAGTCGGAAGGTAGAACTCGAAGAGGTTATTGAACCTTCTCTTCAAAGTATGGCGAGTAGCGCAGCGCCGGAAGTCGTTCCGGAGTTGACTTCACCAGTTGAAGAGGTAACTAATGATAATGATCATGAAACTCCAAAAGAGAGTACTATCGAACCTCGCAGGTCTAGCAGTACGCGTGCAGCTCCCGAGCTGTACGAAAATCCTGTCATGAATTTCATGGTTGATGAAAATGATGACCCTGCGACATATGAAGAAGCGATGATGAGCCCAGATTCCAACAAATGGTTAGAAGCCATGAAATCCGAGATGGAATCCATGTATGAAAATCAAGTTTGGAACTTGGTGGACTTACCTCACGACCAAAAGGCCGTGGAGAATAAATGGATTTTCAAAAGGAAAACTGATGCTGATGGTAATGTGACCGTCTATAAAGCTCGACTTGTCGCAAAGGGGTTTCGACAAATTCAAGGAGTTGACTACGATGAGACATTCTCTCCCGTAGCGATGCTAAAATCAGTTAGGATTATGTTAGCAATTGTTGCATATTTCGATTATTAGATATGGCAGATGGATGTCAAAACCGTGTTTCTCAATGGTAATATTGAAGAAGAGTTGTATATGATACAACCAAAGGGTTTTGTCGATCCTAAGGATGCTAACAAGGTGTGCAAGCATCACGAAGTTGGAATCTCCGCTTTGATGAGGTGATCAAAGAGTTTGGATTTGTCCAAACTTAGGGAGAAGCTTGTATTTACAAGAAAGTGAGTAGGAGCAATGTGACATTTCTGATACTATATGTGGATGACATATTATTGATCAAAAATGATATAGATCTTTTAAACAGTGTTAAAAGTTATCTAAACAGCAAATTTTCAATGAAGGACCTAGGTGAAGCATCATACATATTAGGCATAAAGATCTATAGATATAGATCTAGGCGCCTAATAGGGCTACCGCAAAGTACATACCTTGATAATATTTTAAAGAAGTTTAAAATGGACGAAAATAAGAAGGGGTTCTTACCTATGACACAAGGAACGACATTGAGTAAGACTCAAAGTCCGGCTACGGCGGAAGAAAGAGAGAAAATGGACAAAAGTCCCCTATGCTTCAGCCATAGGCTCTATAATGTACGCCATGCTATGTACAAGACCGGATGTGGCACATGCTATTAGTTTGACTAGTAGGTACCAATCGGATCTAGGTTCGGAACACTAAAAAGCGGTCAAGAATATCCTTAAGTACTTGCGAAGAACTAAGGATATGTTTCTTGTATAAGGAGGTGAAGAAGAGCTCGTCGTTAAGTATTATGTCGACGCTAGCTTTTACACCGATCCGGATGACTCTAAGTCTCAATCCGGATATGTATTTCTCATGAATGGCGGAGCGGTTAGTTGGAGGAGCTCCAAACAACCTGTGGTGGCGGGATCAACAACGGAGGCCGAATATGTTGCTGCTTCGAAAGCGGCTCAGGAAGCAGTTTGGATGAAGGAGTTCATATCCGAACTAGGTGTGGTTGCAAATGCGTTGGACCCAATGGTGATCTATTGTGACACCAATGGTGCCATTGCCAATGCCAAAGAACCAAGGTCTCACAAGCATTCCAAGCATATTAAGCGCCGGTTTAACTCCATCCGCGAGCATGTCAAGGATGGAGATATAAAGATTTCTAAAGTACATACGGATCTCAATGTAGCAGATCCGTTGACTAAAACTCTCCCTAGAGCAAAACATGATCTACACCAAAACTCCATGGGTGTTAGATACATCACTATGTAACTATATTATTGTCTCTAGTGCAAGTGGGAGACTGAAGGGAATATGCCCTAAGAGGCAATAATAAAATGTTTAGTATGTGTATTCCAAGTATATGATAGATGTTTATTTTGCATGCTATAATTGTATTAATACGGAAACGTTAATACATGTGTGTTTAATAAACAAACAGAAAGTTCCTAGTTATGTCTCTCTCATAAACTAGCTCGTTGATTAACAAGATGATCACAGTTTCCTGATCATGGACATTGGATGTTGTTAATTACGGGATCACAGCATTAGTGTAATGATGTGATAGACATTCATCCGAAGTATAACATTACGATCAAATTCATTGAGTTTATATTGCTATAAACAACTTAAGAAGTGATCCTAATCCTTAGACCATGAGATCATGTCAATCACTAACACCGGAAGAGTTCCTTGATGACATCAAACGTCACACCGTAACTGGGTGATTATAAAGATGGCTTCAAAACTACTAAAGTGTTATGTTGATACCCATGAATCAAGAGTGGAATTTGTTCATCCCGATGACGGATAGATATACTCTGGGCCCTCTCGGTGATATCACATTGGTTAGCTTGCAAGCAAGTGATTTGATCACTAGAATGTTATATCACGGGAACGAGAAAAGAGTGCATGTCAGCAACGATATCAAACTAGGTATGGATATACCGATGATCGAATCTCGGACATGTAATATATCGTGAAACAAAGGGGTTAAGATACTAGCGTAAAAGGTTCCGACGATCACAGGAAAGTCATCGTTGAATGTGTGGGAGTCGGTATGGATCTCCAGGTCCCACTTCTGATTATTGATCGGAGAAGGGTCTCGGTCATGTCCGCATTATTCGCGAACCGTTGGGTGACACACTTAAGGGACACTTACATCCAATTGGAGCAAAAGTTTCATGCCGGAAAGAATAACAAGCGCAGGAATTTATTTCACTAGATACCGAAACAGGTTTTCGGGTGAAATTGCAGAAAGTGTTTTTGCATGTGAAATAAAATACTAGCAAGGGGTTATATGTGAATGTTTGTCATTAAAGTAATTGACAAAAATTCTGAATAAATAAAAGTAGTTTTATTTGATGAGAGTTTGTATTAAATTTTGTGGAAATTTAATAGCAATTTTGAGTGGGATTTTGAGTGGAGGGAATTGAAAGGAATTTTGTGAGTGGAGTGTCCACCCACATGAATGAGGGGAGGGCAAGGGGCAGCCCCCATGCGTCAGCCACCCCCTTGGTCATAACTCTCAAACATGTATTAGGATCTTACGGTCATTGTAAATCGTACTAGAAATCAAAAACTATGGGCAATAGATCATGAAAATGGCCATAAAGCGTGAAAACGATGAGTTTTTGGTCATATCTATTAAACATGTATCTATTCTTACAGTCGTTTTAAACCGCTAGAACCCCATAACTATGGGCAATAGCTCATAAAAACAACCGTTAAGAGCAAAAAACGACGAGTTTTTGGTTACTCAAACATGTGTCGGGTCTTACGGTCGTTATAGATCGCCCTAGAACTGAAGGGAATATGCCCTGAGAGGCAATAATAAAATATTTATTATGTGTATTCCAAGTATAGGATAGATGTTTATTTTGCATGATATAATTGTATTAATACGGAAACGTTAATACATGTGTGTTTAATAAACAAACAGAAAGTTCCTAGTTATGCCTCTCTCATAAACTAGCTCGTTGATTAACAAGATGATCACAGTTTTCTGATCATGGACATTGGATGTTGTTAATAACGGGATCACAACATTAGTGTAATGATATGATGAACATTCATCCGAAGTATAGCATTACGATCAAAGTCATTGAGTTTATATTGCTATAAACAACTTACGAAGTGATCATAATCCTTAGACCATGAGATCATGTCAATCACTAACACCGGAAGAGTTTCTTGATGACATCAAAAATCACACCGTAACTGGGTGATTATAAAGATGGCTTCAAAACTACTAAAGTGTTATGTTGAGACTCATGAATCAAGAGTGTAATTTGTTCATCCTGATGACGGATAGATATACTCTGGGCCCTCTCGGTGATATCACATTGGTTAGCTTGCAAGCAAGTGATTTGATCACTAGAATGTTATACCACGGGAACGAGAAAAGAGTGCATGTCAGCAACGAGATCAAACTAGGTATGGAGATACAGATGATCGAATCTCGGACATGTAATATATCGTGAAACAAAGGGATTAAGATACTAGCGTAAGAGGTTCCGACGATCACAGGAAAGTCATCGTTGAATGTGTGGGAGTCCGTATGGATCTCCAGGTCCCGCTTCTGATTATTGATCGGAAAAGGGTCTCGATCATTTCCGCATTATCCGCGAACCGTAGGGTGACACACTTAAGGGACACTGACATCCAATTCGAGCAAAAGTTTCATGCCGGAAAGAATAACAAGCGCAGGAATTTATTTCACTAGATACCGAAACAGGTTTTTGGGTGAAATTGCAGAAAGTGTTTTTGCATGTGAAATGGAATTCTAGCAAGGTGTTATATGTGAACGTTTGTCATTAAAGTAATTGACAACATTCTGAATAAATAAAAGATTTCTATTTAATGAGAGTTTGCATTAAATTTGGTGGAAATTTAATAGCAATTTTGAGTGGGATTTTGAGTGGAGGAAATTGAAGAGGTTTTTGTGAGTGGAGTGTCCACCCACATGAATGAAGGAGGGGAGGGGGCAGCCCCCATGGCCGACGGCCACCCCCTTGGGTGCCCCCCTCCTCCTATAAAAGGCACCCCTCTCCCCCTCTCTCACTCACACCTCCTCGTGAAGGATCTCTCTCCCACTCTAGAATTTATCCCCCATGGTCTCGGACTAGCGAGATACATGTTCTCGGTGGCTATTCGGCAAGAAAGGGTTGTGCTTCCGCTGCATCGCTGGAGCGAGGAGGCGGAGGTTGCTCGGTGTCTTATACGTGTGTGCGAGCACGGATGCGCTGCTGCTTTGCGGCGCTAGGACTTCCTCTCGATCTTGAGATCGGCAAGAGATCGTCTACATCAACCACGAGTTCAACTCGTTAAGCTTTGTCGGTCTTTAAGGGTATGTTCTCTATAGATATACATTCGTCCGTTGTTTGTATCTAGTAGATAGATCTTGGTACTTAGTTCCCATCGTAGGAAAAAATTTGTTTTCTATGCTGCGAACCCTTCAAGAACCCCAAAACTATGGGAAATAGCTCATGAAAACGGCCATAAAGCGCGAAAACTATGAGTTTTTGGTCATATCTCTCAAACATGTATTGGGTTTTATGGTCGTTGTAAATCTATCTGGAACCCAAAACTATGGGAATAACTAATGAAAACGGCCATAAAAACGCGAAAACGACGTTGTTGTAGATCGCCCTAGAACCCCAAAATGACGTTGTTGTAGATCGCGCTCATGAAAACGGCCATAAAGCGCGAAAACAACATGTTTTATTGTCATATTTCTCAAACATGTATCGGGACTTACAGTCATTATAAATGGACCTGGAACTCCAAAACTATGAGCAATAGCTCATAAAAACGGCTATAAAGCGCAAAAACGACGAGTTTTTGGTCAGAACTCTTAAACATGTATCAGGGTCTTACGGTCGATGTAAATCGTCCTAGAAATCGAAAACTATGGGCAATAAATCATGAAAATGGCCATAAAGCGCGAAACAATAAGTTTTAGTCATATCTTTTAAACATGTATCTAGTTTTATAGTCATTTTAAACCGCCCTAGAACCCCATAACTATGGGCAATAGCTCACAAAAACAACCGTAAAGAGCAAAAACGGCGAGTTTTTGGTCATAACACTCAAACATGTGTCGGGTCTTACGGTCGTTGTAGATCGCCCTAGAACCCTAAAATTATGGGATAGCTCATAAAAACGGACATAAAGCGCGAAAACTATGAGTTTTTGGTCATATCTCTCAAACATGTATCGGGTCTTACGGTCGTTGTAAATCTATCTGGAACCCCAAAACTATGGACAATAGCTCATGAAAACGGCCATAAAACGCAAAACGATAAGTTTTTTTGTCATAACTCTCAAACATGTATCGGGGTCTTATAGTCGTTTTAGATCGCCCTAGAACCCCAAGACTGTGGGCAATAGCTCATTAAAACAGCCATAAAGCATGAAAACTATGAGTTTTTGGTCATATCTCTCAAACATGCATGTATCGGGTCTTAATGTCGTTGTAAATCGCCCTCAAACTCTAAAACTATAGGACATAGCTCATAAAAACAATCATAAAGTGCAAAAACGACAAGTTTTTGGTCATAACTCTCAAACATGTATCATTGTAAATTGCCCTAGAAATCGAAAACTATGGGCAATACATCATGAAAATGGCTATAAAGCACGAAAATGATGAGTTTTTGGTCATATCTGTCAACATGTATCTAGTCTTACAGTCATTTTAAACCGTCCTACAACCCCATAACTATGGGCAATAGCTCATAAAAATAGCCGTAAAGAGGAAAAACGACGAGTTTTTGGTCATAACACTCAAACGTATATGGGGTCTTACGGTCGTTGTAAATTTCTCTAGAACCCCAAAACTATCTACAATAGCTGATGAAAATAACCATAAAGCACGAAAACTACGAGTTTTTTGTCATATCTCTCAAACATGTATCGGGTCTTACGGTCATTATAAATCTACCTAGAACCCCAAAACTATGGGCGATTGCTCATGAAAACGGCCATAAAGCGAAAAACGACGAGTTTTTCATAACTCTCAAACATGTATCAGGATCTTACGGTCATTGTAAATCGTCCTGAAAACCGAAAATTGTGGGCAATAGATCATGAAAATGGCCATAAAATGCGAAAACGATAAGTTTTTGGTCATATATCTCAAATATGTATTAGGGTATTACGGTTATTTTAGATCGTCCTAGAACCCCAAAATTGTGGGCAATAGCTCATGAAAACGATCACAAAGCGCGAAAACGATAAGTTTTTGGTCATATCTCTCAAACATGTATTGGGGTCTTACGGTCGTTTTAGATCGCCCTAGAACCTCCAAATTGTGGGCAATAGCTCATGAAAACGGCCATGAAGCGCGAACACAATAAGTTTTTGGTCATATCTCTCAAACATATATCGGGGTCTTACAGTTGTTTTAAATCGCCCTAGAAACCGAAAACTATGGACAATATATAGCTAATGAAAACAGCCATAAAACGCGAAAACAACAAGGTCTTTGGTCATATCTCTCAAACATGTATTGGGTCTTACGGTCGTTGTAGATCGCCCTAGAACCCCAAAACTATAGGCAATAGCTCATGAAAACAGTCATAAAGCGCGAAAACCACGAGTTTTTGGTCATATCTCTCCAACATGTATCTAGTCTTACATTCATTTTAAACCGCCCTAGAACCCCAAAATTATGGGCAACTGCTCATGAAAACAACCGTAAAGCATGAAAACGTTGAGTTTTTGGTCATAACTCTCAAACATGTATCAGGTGTTACGATCTTTGTAAACTGTCCTAGAACCCCAAAACTATGGGCAACAGCTCATAAAAACAGCCATAAAGCGTGAAAACCACGAGTTTTTGGTCATATATCTCAAACATGTATCGGGTCTTACGGTCGTTATAAATCGCCCTGGAACCCAAAACTATGGGAATAACTCATGAAAATGGTCATAAAGCGCGAAAACAACGAGTTTTTTGTCATAACTCTTAAACATGTATCAGGGTCTTACGGCCGTTGTAAATTACCCAGAACCCCAAAACTGCGGGCAATGGCTCATGAAAATAGCTATAAAGCGTGAAAACTATGAGTTTTTTGTCATATCTCTCAAACATGTATCAGGTCTTACGGTCGTTTTAAACCACCCTTGAATCCCAAAACTATCGGCAATACCTTATGAAAACGGTCATAAATCGCGAAAACAAAAAAAAATTGGTCATATCTCTCGAACATGTATTGGGTCTTAGGGTCGTTGTAAATCGACCTGGAACTCCAAAACTATGGGCAATAGCTTATGAAAACGGCAATAAAATGCAAAAAACGACAAATTTTTTATCACAACTCCCAAACATGTATCAGGGACTTACAGTCGTTGTAGATCGTCCTAGAACTCCAAAACTGTGGACAATAGCTCATAAAAGCTACCATGAAATACAAAAACTATAAGTTTTTTGTCATATCTTTCAAACATATATTGGGTCTTACGATTGTTGTAAATCTAATATCTCTCAAACATGTATTAGGTCTTACTATCGTTATAAATCTACGAAGAAACTTTGACATCAGGATTGTGTAAATGTACACGGTCATCTAAAATTTGGAAGAAAATGTAGTTTTCTGTATAGAATCATTGATTCTCTTCCTGGATGTCTAGGAAACATTTTGAAATTATTGTGACCACGATTTCTACCAACCTGCTAACCACAGGTTTTGTCGCTCCTACATCGGAGCATGTAGCTGCGCCGGCTGCTCAACCAGGGAAGCCAGGCCTAGGTTAACCCCAGCAGAAGTTCATCAGAAGATATACTTTGCAAAACTATCTTGGGAAAATTATAAGAATGGTTCTCCAGAAAGCAGCCAGAGGAAAAATATTCAGAGAGGGACCATAGCACATGTATCAATGGCGACCAAATCACTTCACTAATTGGAAGATTATTAGGATCAGCATGTATATGCGCTAAGCATAAATTGCAAGATACTAACGGACGTCTCATCTGTGTTCAAAATTCTGGAAGCCATTGCATAATAAATCCTACAGTACAAAAGCTAAAACTTAGCTGACGCCATCTTTATATTTTCCGCGATAACTGGACTGACTACTCTTTCCTACAAAAGGAAAAGGCCCCTTGAGTCTATGATTGGTCAGGTTAGTGAATCGTTAACCGCATCTGAGGATACTGCCGCCACCTTCCATCTCAGTGGGATTAGTGCAGGCTGCTGTTAGAGAGGCCATAGCCACCTCTCGGGGGCACAGGAACAGGACTGCCGTTTAAGCTCAGCTGCGACATGTCGAGCATCTGCCAGTTGATTGCTGATGGGTCTGCTCCAAAAGATCCCGTCTCGAAGCAAGAAGTGACACTCCTGCTCCTGCGGTGACGCGCAGAGATCTGCTTCAGCCTCTCGGTTTCCTTCTTCAAGAAAAGTGTTTGGCCTGCAAAATTGCATCGCCAACTGTTAGTTGAGGTGCACATGAATCTGTCACTAGATAAACTACCTAGAACTTACTTCAAAGCTGTTCAAGTGAGGTGTATACGAATCATCACGAAATAAAATCCCTAGCACTTACTCCACCGACAATATCACAGTTTCCGTATTCGTTGCACAACATTAGGACGGACAACCACTATCAAAATCAAACCCATATCTAGTGCAAACTGATCGTACATGCAACGATGCAAATCGCTTTGGCTTGACCATAAAACTAACATTAAAAAAAAACGCCTGACACTGAATGTGGTACTCAATTTAGTCGAATTTGTATATCATTTCAAGGTTAAAGTCAATCCACGTTAGGAGCAAGTAAGAAATAAAAGGAGAGAAAGTCATAACAAGAAATTAGAGAATGGTTGAAGTTACTGTTTGCACGCTGCAGCATCTCTCTGGACTTCAGAATTTAAAGGGTGGTACGAGCCTCTATATATACTAGGCACTAGCTACACAATGGTTCTCTTTTTTTTCATTTAAAAATTATTTTTTCATGTTAATTTGGGGCCCAAACGTAAATTCAATGACTACACCAGGTTAATCATTTGCATGCCCCCATCTAGTTGGTCAAGGAAATAATGAACCACCATTATTTTGCCATTAGAATTTTCAATAGGATGAACAAAAACATCCACACGTTCTCAGCTCATCACTATAGTTACATTGTTTAGTTTAATTTCTCCCGTCAGTTTGATGAAGGAGAAAAGTAGACTCTAGTGTGTAGTTCAGTCTGACAAAAAGGCAAAAGCTCCACTGGGATGTGGGGTTCAGTCCATTCTGAACAAGGATACTGAGTGCATAGCTATTTCTATCTAGCATAAATCACTATAAAGACCAATATTCAACACCTAGCTGAGATTTGTAGAATAGCACAAGTATGCAACTTCTGATAGGGACTGTATGATCTAAGAAAATAGGAATTTTGGAGAATTCTGTTCTTCTTGATTCTTTTCCTCATAGAGTATGCTTCATCCCAGCCTTCGGTTTGGGGACAAAACTGAAGTGATAAATTATGAGAGTCTCTGGGGTATACTCCTATTTTACCCTACCTATTTATAATACTCCCTCCATCCCAAATTAACTGACTCAGCTTTGTTTAGATACGCATGCATGTACACACTAAAACATGTATAGATACATGTGTATCTATACAAAGCTAAGTCAACTGATTTGGGACGGAGGGAATATTAGAGTCCAAACCCTTCTGTGACAAGAGTAACAAAAAATAGAAAAATCTGGCAAATGGTAAAACAGATATAGAAGAAATGAGAAAAGGTTATCAATGCTACTACCCACTGAAAACTTGTCTTTTTTTATTCAAACACATTTACTTGAAGTTCAATTTGAAGTGGAGATGGAACAGTACAGATATGAACTCAGCCATTGTGGGGACTCCTCAATTTACTCTACTTACGTACAAGTTTCAACTAAGACTTCATAATATTCTACTTGCATAAAAATTTCAATGAAGACTTAATATTAAGAATAACAAAAACAAGAAGCGCCTCACAGAATCAAAATGAAAAGGCCAGGCAAAGCACAAAACTAATCACAGCAAACTTGTCATTTTTTTCTTCTGAACACATACTGAATTTTTCAGCTCAAATATTAATGGATGCTAGAACACTCCATAGATTACATCATAACAACTTAACAAGAATTTAAATATTTTAATATTTTATGATGGTTTGTATTTTGGTGTTCCAGTGAGTATATGAGCAACCGAGAGCGCCATAATGGGTGATTGCATATGACGTAGAGCCTATGTCAAATCAATCACCAATCAACTCCATTTCATAAATTGATTAGAGTCCTATGGTCATAGTTTCATATTGGAATAATTGGAAATGTAATAAAAAAGTACATGCATACCCTAAATAATGGCAATTTTTATCAGAAACAATGCTAGTTATAACTTGCAAAAGAGCAAACAGGCCCACACATACCATCCTTAATAAGTTTGGCTTTCTGAAGACTATCAATTTGCCTCCTCAGTTGCTTGTTTTCTGTTGATAGAGCATTACGAAGCTGGAAATGAGATGCTACTCTTATAGCCAAATCAGCCCCCATGTCCTGAAAAGCAAAAGTCAAACTATTTGTCATGAGAAAGTCACTATTAACAAAACTCTACATGAATATATAACATAAGAGGTCACAAAACAACCTGAAGTGAGTGAACAGTTCTTTCAAGATCAGCAATGTATTGAAGTTTCCGGACCCTAGATCTTTGGCCTGACCGCCTGCAGAAATGTTCTTTATGAAATGATGTTTTCTTTGCTTCTTACGTACAGAAAAGAACATTTCAACAATAATTAAACAAAAGCTTGTGAACCTATCTCCTATTGCATTGGTAGCTTAATATAAGTTTTCTGCGTCTTCCGGTAAAAGAACACATCCAGGTATGCAATATAAACAGATGCATATAGATAAAACAGTACGTTCGAAGATGGCAACCCCTTATAGCATCAAAAAGTGATAGCAACCAATGGAATGTACTAAAATGGCCTCTAGTACTCTGTTTGCAAGATTCACTAGTTACAAGCAACATCATTGAACATCAGATGCACTTGTTAGTCCATCAAAAGTTGTTTCACAAAAGAGTAGTGACCGAGTGAAAAAAAGTATGATTGTAATATATGATATATGCACATATGTAAATAGAGTAGACATGCATCCAATATTTCCTGTAATACTGTTCTTAACAGAGAATGGCACAGCATGAACAAAAGGCCATTACTACTACTAAAGGAATTTTTATCCGCATCTCATACTGACAGTTATCACTACTTCAAATAGGACCTTTTAGCATCTAATCAGTAAATGAAGTACCTCACAAAATTATTATCCACTGCAATAAGTCTGCAGTTTATACATAGAGAAAGAATTCTGTGGCCATTTATTGACCCAGGATTTCGACAACCCTAGTCGTAGAATTTGTACAGTAGTGAATTTTAAACAAAATTATGAATCCACAACTCTGAAATACTTGTGCTACTGCTAACAAGATCAGATATAATTAAACTATGTCTGGACTGGATACTTATAAACACCACTCAAAAATTTCAGGGTCGCCTAGTGCCTGATGTACTCCAACGGCATAGTGCTGTACGACAAACATTTGTACCGACTTTTAATTCCATTTTTCAACTTATGATGTTATCAGGCAGGCCATCCTCTATTCTGGTTAGTTCTATTTATAAGAGTGCAAAGTCTACCTTTCACTTCATTAAGATACTTTCTAGCATATTCACTGCAAATGTCACTTACATATAGTTGTTACATACCATAAGAAATTAGATTATTAAAAACATTTGTAGGTGCTCCACTAGAGATTTCAGGGACAGGAGTGTACCTTTTAAATGACTTGTCTTGATCAAGATGGTTCACATCATCATACCCATCTCCTGTTCCGTTGGTCACATTGCCATGCAGACTAAATGACGGGTCGTTGGTCAGGTACTGCAAGGGGTTGCTAGGGACATTCTCCAGGACAGCATTTACCATGGAACTCTCTGAACTGGTCAACCTACTCTTTTGCCTTGGTGAATTTGGCCCATATACACAGCTACCTTCGACCCCGGAACCACTTTCACCCCCTGCAGCAGCATCCAACGAGTCCCTGGTGTCGCCAGCTGGCTGCACATATCCCTCAATCGGAAGAATTGGGTTCTGGAATGTCGTCAGCGCATCCAAGATTGCATCAGAATCGCTACAAGCTCTCCTAAGAGGCGGAAGGTTTGGTGTTTTCCCAGAATCTGCGAGGAGATCATCGAGCCAACATGGCGGTTCACCAAAGAACGGATCCTCTGATGGAAACCTGCAGCTCTGTGTGAACAAGCTATCATCTCTCCTTGTGATTTGAGGACCCAGAGGTGGGCAGCGGGGAGGAAGGTGTGGTGACCGAGACATGATGAGAAGTCCAAGCTCGCGATGTGGTCCTCTGTTCTGTTCATTAGAAAAAACACCAAAGGGTGAACACATGAAACATGTGAAGAGGAACACAGAACATGCACCAAGTAGAAATCAAGGCACCCTAGTAAGCTACATTGCCACAGGCACCTTTTCCATGTACAGAAAAATTATCTACTGCGGAATGATAACTGAGTGAAGGGGAAAATCAAGATAAGCATGAACAGGAATAGGCCAAAATTAAATTTTGGATGCTGCATTCAGTTTCTCCATAAAAAAACATAGAAACATTCATCATAAAAAGGATCAAAACAGAAATTAATCCTCGAGAGCACACAAGACAGGCCTACAGTGTTCGACTGACACGGATGCATCAAGAAGGAGATGAAGGATAATCCAGGAAACAAAATCGGATTTTGCCACGCGAACAACAACGTTTCGAAAGGGGGTAAGGGTTCAGTTCAACTCCCAAACCCAAAATGTTGGGAAAACAAGTCCCTGCTATGGAACTGGGGCGGATCTAGATGGTGTGCTGGGTGTGCACCGGGACACCGAGAATTTCTTGTACTTAGTGAGGTTTAACTAATACTCATACCTCAGAAACCAATGACCAAAATCGCGGACGGGGTTGAAACAGCAGGGACGCGACGAGGTAGAACGGGAACGGCGATGGCGGCGACGCGCCGTGAAAGGCTGGGGGTGCGGCGGCGGTACGGCGGCAGCTCTAGGGCACGGAAATACTTTGGAGCCGCATTGGGTGGGATTTAGGGGGGGAGGAAAGGAAGGCGGAAAGAGAGGCGACGGAGAGCTATATTTTTACTCCTACTAGTACTCCTTTCTATTTACGGAGTAATAACTTGAAGTGCTTAAAGTGTCTGTAATGTTTATTTCCAAAAAAACATCGGGACAAGTTTGGAAGCCATCATTTTATTTTATCTGGCAGAAATGAAATAAAATGATATTGTTGTCATTATTTATTTTTTTATTTCCAGAAAAACATCAGGACACGTTTGGAAGCCATCAGTTTATTTTATTTGGCAGAAATGAAATTGGTGTTATCATTTTATTTGTCCAGTTTGAAATTCCAATATGAGCCATGTTTGAATGACGCATGGAATTATGAAATAAAAAGATTTTTAGACAAATGACTAGATTAGGAACAAGAATTGACATAACATATTATACTCATTTTTTGGAATTTTCAATTGAAATAATGGTTTCAATTCTGCAACAGCCAAACACGATATAGAATCTCGATTGAGTTCAGGTGTCCAGTTCCTAAAAATTTTAATTAAATAATGGATCCAATTTTAGAACAAACAAACAGATCTACCATAAAATTATCAAATGAATTTTACGTTTTTGGCCTCAAATAATGAGAACCGAACCGGTCCTCACAGTCAGGATGGGAATGGACCGACCCGGCTCTAGCCTTGGACCTGGCCCTACGGCCCCAGGGCCAATTTGTGAGGCCATGGATCGACCCAAATCAAGAATAGGTAGTGGCCCCACCGGCCCGATGGGTATTTGGAGCCGATTCAAATTATGGTAACATGTGCGCACACGGTAGAAGTTTGAGTGTGTTGCTTTCTCACAAAAGCGATGTTTTTTATACACGGATTCAAGTAGTAAAGAAAGCGTCGATATTATACATAAACACTAGTGTGACAAGTTTAACACGTTGGTGCAAGGGGATTTAGGAAGCAGACTAGAAGGAGCGATCGGCGTGCATGGGACACGACCTATGTGGCGAGCGGGCCGTGAGTAGGAGGCAGCCGTTGGCGCGACAGATATCGTCCATGCCGACGGCTAACGTCTAGCCGATAAGACACGAGACTACGAATTGGTCCGGCCCTGTTGACCCAATGGGTCACTCGATGCCGGATCTGCCTACCCAAATCTCGTTTGGGGCCGACCCATATGACCCATTGGTCTTGAAATCTTGGGTCGGGTCAACGCCAGGTCGACTCGATCCATTCCCATCCTGACCTTAGAGTTATGTGTCCGCACATAATAGATAAAATTTTATAACCACTAATTTAACTTAATTTAAATTGTATTGCTTTTTCTCTAGATGCACATTAGAGCGTCTACAGCCAACCCCTTTTTAGGGCCAACGACGAAAAATCGCCCTAGCCACGCCCCTAGAACGTCGTTTTCGACCAGCAAATCCAATATTTTTATCCGACGAACCCACAGACAGCTAGGGCGCGCCGGCGATATTCTTTTCTCGCGTGTGGCCCATCTGGCAGCCTCCTTTTTCCTCCCCTAGCCTCTCTCTCCATCTACCCACGCATGCACGCCACACAGAGGAGATGGGCGAGCGGCATCAGGACACGTACGGCTGCGTCGAGGCGAGCCTTCCTTGGACCTCCATGGCCGCGCCCCATCCTGATGCAGCAGGAGAGCGACAGCGGCGTCCTGTGATGACACGCGCAGTAGAGCAATGACGTGGAGGCCGGGGAGTCCACAGAGCAACGACGCACTTTGATGCTTCATGCTTGTTTTGTATCTACTTTGCTTTACTTGTCCACACTTTGAGGTGTTTTTTACATGTTTTTTGGTACTAACCTATTAACAAGTTGCAACAGTGCCAGATGCCAGTTTTCTGCTGTTTTTTGTTTCAGAAAAGTTAGTAAAGAAATATTCTCGGAATTGGACGGGACAAATGACAAAGTCAATAACTTTCCATGGGAAACAAGAAGTCCAGAGGAGAGTCGGAGGGTCCAGCCAGGGGGGGGGGCAAACCCACCCCAGGCGCGGGGGGAGGCGGTGAAAGGGCATGTATGCCCCCATGTGTGGTTTTGGTAATTAATGACAATCTCTACGGACTAATGTGTAAATTGAGTTTCACTTGTAGGTTTGTCCACTGGCATCGCTTGGGCCATGTGTTGGTCTCAAGGTTGAAAGATGAATAAATGTCCAAGGGCTTTGTGCCCGTTGGAATCATGAAGTAAGGAGCTTGAAGGTTGATCAAGGCATGTGCAACGAGTTGCATCAAGATGGATCAACCTCAAGAAGGGCGAGCTCAAGGTGCGCCATCTCTAGAGGATCTCATGCTTGAAGCTTGCCATCCTCGTGTTCATGGAGTGATGAAGACAAAAAGTTCAAGAAGAGGTTTCCCCATGGAGTATGGGGGAGCATTTTGCAAGTCTTCATCAAGCAAGAGCGAGCAAGAGCAAACAAGAAATGTGTTCCCACTATAGAAGAACAAGACGGTCTACATCAAGTTCAAGTAGGACGCTCAAGGAAAAGGTATGTTGATAGGGCTTCTCTTTTGCCGGTCTCGTGTTGTTAGTTGGGAGACCGGGTTTAGGATAGATAGCCGTACTATCAAGAGGGGCTCTCAAGCGGGTGTCTCGTTTGCATCGTTCGGAGAGAGCTCAAACCTTTGCATTCATATCATCATCTTTCTTGGTTATTATTTGGTTCTTGTCCATGAGAGGATCTAGAGCTTGTGGTCATCATCATAACAAGCTCTAGCTCATCATCTAAGGATTTCACTTGCATATCTTATTGTCGTTTTTGATCTTGCGAGTTTTTCGGCTCCACACCTTGGGGGATAATTCACATATATATATTCATGATATTTTCTCCCAAGGTGATACCTAATATTTCGACTTTTTGTTGGATTATATTCGTTGTTACCGTTCCAACAAAATTGGTTTCATCCCGTTTGGAGTTCGGATGCAAAAGTTATTGCGTTTCTGGTTTTCTGGTTTCTGGAATTTCCCTGACCGGAAGTTCTGCTAGGGCATCTTTGCTGCCGAAAGTTTCGGTGGAAGTTCCGGGTCTTCTTCCGCTCACGCTCAGTAACCTTCTGTTTTGAAGCGTTCTATTTGCCGGAACTTTGTCAGAACTTGCATCGGAAGTTCACCGGAACTTCCGGTCTGTTTTGACCGGAACTTCCGGTTGCGCTTCTGGAGCGGGCGTCAACGATCTGATGACCATTGGAGCCAGGCTGGGCGGAACTTCCGCCTAGAGCCGGAAGTTACGACCATGATTCGTTTTTTCAGTTTCTCGCTCCGCAGTTTTCGACCGTTGGCTGGGTGCCACCGGAACTTCCAGCCTCCCACCGGAACTTCCGGACAGGTGTCGCGAATGCCCATAACGGGCAGATCTGGGAGCCCTTTAAAAGGGGCTCCTCTTCCCCTTCGTGGGCACTAGCTTTTCTTCTTGGTTCTTGGCTTTCTCTCTCTCCTCCATTGTCAACCTTGAAGAAGCTTTCCCTCTCCCTTCCCCTCCTATGATTCTTGCATCTTTTTGAGGGAGTTGAGAGAGGAGATCTAGATCTACAATCCCCCCAAGTCAAATCCCTTCTTTGTGAAGGAATCATTGGGATCTAGATCTTGGAGAGTTTTGTGTTCTCCTCTTGTGTTCTTCCTCCCTTATGCCCCCAATAGCTTTTGTAGCTTTGTTGGAATTTGGGAGAGAAGGACTTGCCCTTGCATTTGGTGCATAGGTTTGAGTTCTACTCTTGTGTTCTTCCTCCCTTATTCCCCCAATAGCTTTTGTAGCTTTGTTGGAATTTGGGGGAGAAGGACTTGCCCTTGCATTTGGTGCATAGGTTTGAGTTCTCCTCGGAGATTCGGCGAGTTCAAGCTTGTGAGCTTGTTTCTCTTGGGTTCCTTGGAACCCTAGACGGTTGTGTGGTTGGATTGTTGACCTTTTGTGGTCTTGTTGACCTTTTGTGGTCTTGTAGCCTTTTGTGGCATTGTTGGCCTTTTGTGGCTTTGTTGTTGAGAGCCTCCAATTGAGTTGTTGAGTTAGCCCCAATCTTGTACGGGTTCGGTGACCGCCCTCAAGCGTCCCATAGTGGAGCAAGTGCCCGCCTTTTGTGGTGCGCACTTGGGAGAATAGGGTGAGCCTTTTGTGGCGTCGGTGAGTTGCGTGCTTCCGCATCCGGTGTGAGGCCTTGTGTGGCGTTGGGTGAGCATCGAGCCACCACACCTCGAGGTGAGCCATTTGTGGCGTTCGGAGAGCATTGCGCCATCGCACCTCTCCAACGGAGATGTAGCTTCTTTGGAAATGAACTTCAGGAAACAAATCTTCGTCCCTGCGTCCATCGGTTATCTCTCAACCGAACCCCTTTACTTATGCACTTTACATTGTGATAGCCATCGTGCTTGAAGTATTTATAACTTGCTATCACCTTGTTGCTTGTATTGCTTAGCATAGGTTGTTGGTGCACCTAGGTGAACTTAGTGGCTAGGTTTTGTGCTCAATAAATTAAACGTTAGTTTTATTCCGCATTTACTTGAGACTTGTAACACCCTCAGAATCGGACCTATGCAAGTTTTAGCGAAACCCGCCAAACCCGCATAGAAACGATTCAAAGGTGCCCACCAGGCACTTTCGTGCGGGTGGAAAACGAAGTAATAACATTACACAACAGTCCTCGATGGGACCCACAGAACAGATATATATACAACAGCGACTCAATGAGTCAAGAATACAGAGATAATATACAAAGATCCAAATCACCTTGAAAATGATAAAGCGTCCGACTACCGACAAGATGCAAATGGGGCTAAGAGCCCTGAAGAATAACCAATGGCGTCCATAACCCTGCCCAGGCCAAGCCGGAAGGGTAACCCTGCTAACGACGTCGATCTCAAAACCTGCTTAAACAAAAGGGGTGCCGACAAAGGGCAAAGGAAAAAGAGGAGCGTCAGTACTGAGGCCAGTACACGGCGAGACTAGAATTCGGCGGTCCTCGCCTACATAGGTATGGTGGACTGAGCGGCAGCGGCAGCATGCACTAAACAACCTAGAGAGACTCGATACAACTGACGGTTACCAGAGAGGGATAAGAATGACCTATCCGGATCCAACCTGAAGCTAACACCAAACAAACCCATCCTGGTGTTTCCCCCTCGATACCAACGAGGAAGTCAACCGAGGAACTCACACAGTTGGCAGTTTTATTTATTCAGTTATTGTTGCAGCAATTACTAGTCAGGTGTAGATAATCGTCCTGATAAAATAAACAGTGGGCCGTTTTAGTTAACCATTCCGTTGTAGTTGCGACACTTACTAGTCAGATACAATTAGCATGAGATAACCCAAAACCCAGCAGTTGTTGGTACTTTTATGTAGCCATTCCGTTGTAGTTGCAATACTTACTAGTCAGGTACAATGGTCGCAAGCGACACCCAAACAAGCAATTGTGGGCAGTTTTATTTAGCCATTCCATTATAGTGAAGCTGATTACTAGTCATTATAAAGTCAAATTTACAACACTACTTTAGTTATAGTTGTCTATGATCGAGATACTGTGCTCCAAGTCGTCCATAACCGCGGACACGGCTTTCAGAAAGTTTTACCCGGCCGGGGTGCACCAATAGCAACACACACTCGATCAACCTCGGAAAAACCAAATCAAAACCCAACGAGGCCTTCACGACAAAGCAATCACAGGATTCAGAAATATTTCAGGGGGCCACCCCTTAGAGTAGACCCGCAACGAAGCCGGCCGGCTCCGAGACGGACTCAAGGTTGTGGGGACGGCTGTGAACGACTGGGAACCCAAAACTGGGCTTGTCGACACCGCGGAATCGTGCCACTAACCTAAACAGTACAGTGTGCTCCTCGCACAATCGTAAATAAAGCAGTAAAGCATGGCATAAGTACAGGATCGTAAATAAAACCTCAAACTAGTTTGTGGCCCCAAGAAATAAGACTGAATCAAGCTCTGGCTCAGGGGGGTTCCATAAGCCTCCCGGATGTGGATAGCGCGATAAATCAAGGAACAGGTATCAAGTACTCGGGGTCCTACGGGACACAAGTTGGCGCTCGGAAACCAAATATTATCTATCACCCACCGATGCCTCTGCTTACTTACTTCAATTTTAGTTGTTAAACAGGAATTAAAGTGAACGATAAGTAAAGCCATGATCATCTCCAACATCAACATGCGGCATTACTCCAACAACTGTGGCACTTGACAACACGCAACAGCACTTGAGCAAGCGACTACGACGCGCAGGTCCAACTAACTACCACACAACAGGTAATAGGAGGTGTCCAAGGCAATATAAGGCTGCAAGGGATAACACGGGTACGAAAACTAGAGCATCGCAACACAGATAGCAATAGATCAACAGGAGGGAATAAATACTATAAAAGTAAGATAGGTAGAAAGGGGGAGATGCTCGCCTGAAAACATCGTCGAAGGTTCAACCGAAGATCGGGTCGACACTCGCATCAACTCAGCGGCCTTATCCGCGAAGAAGCAAAACACTAGAATAAACACCGGATGCAATATTTAATACAACGGCAGAAGATCGGCATGATGCATGTATGATGCATGACATGGCAAAGGTGCGATGCAATTAGGTCATATTAAGCGGAACCGGGGTCCCGACAATTAATTAGGTGGTTCATGTTATTAAACTACCCCGCAATTTAAATGTTGTTTTAACAAGGCAAGATATGACAACGGTTCGATGCACAAATTTAAATGAGGCCAATATAAGACTAGATTTGCCCGCATATGGGCCCCATATTTAATTAGAGGTGAATCGGCATAAGGCCCCCAAACCACACAAATATGCATGCAAGATGAACAATTAATATGCAAAAAGTTTTAGGTATAGCATTTATAAAATAGAGGCTCGGGAAAGGGTTCACACATCTGGGTTCGGACGATCTTGGGGTTCGAGGGTTCGGGGTCCGGTCTCAGGGTTCAGGGTTCGACGGGAACATCGGGATCGGATACAAGACGGAGAACTTGTCGTTCCGGGAAGAAGGACTTGGTGTGGCGTCGGGGGCGCATCGGACTCGCCCTGGTCGATGTCGTTCTTGTCGTCGTGAAGACCTTGTCGGGTCCGCGCCATCGAGTCGGGCTCGGCATCCGGGGCGAAGTGCTTGTCGTTCCGTGTAGGCGACCTTGGCGTCCGGTCCTCGGGCATCGGTGCGGGAAGGAGTTCTTGTCGTACCGGGGTCTTGGCGTTCGGCGGGATCGGTCTTCGGATCGGGCTTCGGGGTCTTGGGATCCGTGAAGGAGTTCATGTGGCGATCTTGTTGTCGATGGGGAACTTGTTTGATGGAGATCTTGGGAAGATTCTCGGTTCGGTCTGCCTCTTGAACAACATTATCCAGCGGCGACGGATGAACCGAAACACCCCAGGGAAATGCCACTTAACCAACAACCACAACCTAGTATCTAGATGCCACCAGTACAGCAACATCCGACCTGGTACAGTGGCTGGGGCACGGTCTTGCATAGGCGCACACGGCCATCCAGAGCATAGGGCGCATGTCACTAGGACGACGCCACAACGGCCAGAGGACGGCGTCCTGCAGCGGTGTTGAGACAGAGGTCGACGGTGATAAGGAGCACGGCGGGAACCGAGACCGATGGGGAGCAGAGGAGGGCTCGGGCTGCGGGCCTGAGAGGGCGTCGGGCGACGGCGACTGGACGGGGAGGGAAGATGCGGCGTCGGCGCGGCCGGGGCCGGCGCTGGAGGCAGCGGCAGAAGCTGGGCGGCGGCGCGCGCACGGGAGGACGTGGCCGGCGGGAGGTGGCCGACGCGGCCACGCGGGAGAGGTGGCGGGTCGGAGAGGGCGCCGGCGGCTCCGGCGGTCGCGGGGCTTGGCGGAGGAGGAGGAGGACACAGGTGGCGCGTCGGCCGGAGAGCGATGGGGGCCGCGAGGAGGGCGGCGAGGTAGACGAGAGGAGGAGACGCGGCGAGCGGAGGGAGGAAGCCGGTGAGGGAGAGGAAGAAGGAAAGCAGGAAGGCAGGGGCGGTGTGCGGGACAGAGGAGAGGGAGAGCGGCGGGTGGAGGAAGACGGGCCAGGGGGAGCGGGACACGCGGCCAGGGGTGGGGCCGGGTGGTTGAGGTGGGTGGAGGGAGAGAGAGAGAGTGGGTGAGGTGGCTGTGTGGGATAGGGTGAGGGAGAGAGGAGAGGTGAGGTGGTAAGAGGGGATTGGGTGGGGTGAGGTGGAGGGGTTGTGGGTAGATTAGGTTGGGTAGCTTTAGGATTATGGGTGGGCCGTTTTAATTTCTGGGGGTGGTCGTTCGGGTCGAATCGGCCCGTTCGACTGCCCCCACTAAAATAATTAAATAATTTATTTCTTTCAAACATACTTTTGCAAACCGATAGCAGACAAAACAAAATAATTCGGAGACCTGGGTTTTGCGTTTGAACAAAGACGGGGCGTTTTAGAAAACACAAAATAGGTTTTTCTGCAAATAGTTTTATGCAAGCAAATGCAAGATGATGACAATGCTCAAATGCAATGTGGCATGATGACATGAGCATGCGGTCATGATGATGCAATGCACAAAAACAACGCGATTTTCTAGTAGTGGTTTTGCGGGATGCCACAATTTGACACCACTAACAATGGATCTCGCCCTCGAGATCCGCCTCATGGTACCGGGAAGAAGGTCGGCGATCTGATCCTTCACGCTTCGTGTAGATCCTCGCGACACCACTAACGAGGGTTCCTTCTTCATCTTGAAATCGGCGACACCACTAACAAGAGGTCGTTGATCCTGTTCGTCAAGAGAACACTCCGGAAAACAACAGACGACGTTAAAGGTAAGGCCACCTCTAACTTCTATGGAAGGAGTAAGAATTGCATCGATCCACCATTCAATGTACAAAAACGAATGATAAGAGTAGTGGTATGGTAGCTACTCCATCCCGCACTCAAACCATTACTCTGCACACGAATAGGTGGATTATGCAACCAACTCTCGGAATCAGACTGGAGATCTCGACAAGCGAGGTTCGGAAACAAAGAAGTGATGCAGACTCTGCATCGGATCTGGCGTAGATGATGTCGTCGCGTCGGAAAACACCGGAAGGCACAAGAAGGAACAAAGAGAAGTCCACCAGACGAAGGATTCCTTGGATAGCATGAAGACCAGATGTAGCAACACCGTTATCAAAGAAGGAAGTGAAACCCTGAAGGTACGACGGAATCCCAACCACGAGAAATCCTGGACTCGAAGAAAGGGAAGAGAGCGGATTCAAAACACGTAGAGGTAAGAGGAGAATAGCAGGGGGTAAGGAGTAAAATCAGACCTAATCAGAACTATCCAACCGATTTTGCAAAAAATAGTTTTGACACTCTACTTCGGTCGTTAGCTAGGTTATCCTACAGGATGGACTTGTGGGGTATCGCAACTGCTGAGCTCTGATACCACTCTGTAACACCCTCAGAATCGGACCTATGCAAGTTTTAGCGAAACCCGCCAAACCCGCATAGAAACGATTCAAAGGTGCCCACCAGGCACTTTCGTGCGGGTGGAAAACGAAGTAATAACATTACACAACAGTCCTCGATGGGACCCACAGAACAGATATATATACAACAGCGACTCAATGAGTCAAGAATACAGAGATAATATACAAAGATCCAAATCACCTTGAAAATGATAAAGCGTCCGACTACCGACAAGATGCAAATGGGGCTAAGAGCCCTGAAGAATAACCAATGGCGTCCATAACCCTGCCCAGGCCAAGCCGGAAGGGTAACCCTGCTAACGACGTCGATCTCAAAACCTGCTTAAACAAAAGGGGTGCCGACAAAGGGCAAAGGAAAAAGAGGAGCGTCAGTACTGAGGCCAGTACACGGCGAGACTAGAATTCGGCGGTCCTCGCCTACATAGGTATGGTGGACTGAGCGGCAGCGGCAGCATGCACTAAACAACCTAGAGAGACTCGATACAACTGACGGTTACCAGAGAGGGATAAGAATGACCTATCCGGATCCAACCTGAAGCTAACACCAAACAAACCCATCCTGGTGTTTCCCTCTCGAGACCAACGAGTAAGTCAACCGAGGAACTCACACAGTTGGCAGTTTTATTTATTCAGTTATTGTTGCAGCAATTACTAGTCAGGTGTAGATAATCGTCCTAATAAAATAAACAGTGGGCCGTTTTAGTTAACCATTCCGTTGTAGTTGCGACACTTACTAGTCAGATACAATTAGCATGAGATAACCCAAAACCCAGCAGTTGTTGGTACTTTTATGTAGCCATTCCGTTGTAGTTGCAATACTTACTAGTCAGGTACAATGGTCGCAAGCGACACCCAAACAAGCAATTGTGGGCAGTTTTATTTAGCCATTCCATTATAGTGAAGCTGATTACTAGTCATTATAAAGTCAAATTTACAGCACTACTTTAGTTATAGTTGTCTATGATCGAGATACTATGCTCCAAGTCGTCCATAACCGCGGACACGACTTTCAGAAAGTTTTACCCGGCCGGGGTGCACCAATAGCAACACACACTCGATCAACCTCGGAAAAACCAAATCAAAACCCAACGAGGCCTTCACGACAAAGCAATCACAGGATTCAGAAATATTTCAGGGGGCCACCCCTTAGAGTAGACCCGCAACGAAGTCGGACGGCTCCGAGACGGACTCAAGGTTGTGGGGACGGCTGTGAACGACTGGGAACCCAAAACTGGGCTTGTCGACACCACGGAATCGTGCCACTAACCTAAACAGTACAGTGTGCTCCTCGCACAATCGTAAATAAAGCAGTAAAGCATGGCATAAGTACATGATCGTAAATAAAACCTCAAACTAGTTTGTGGCCCCAAGAAATAAGACTGAATCAAGCTCTGGCTCAGGGGGGTCCCATAAGCCTCCCGGATGTGGATAGCGCGATAAATCAAGGAACAGGTATCAAGTACTCGGGGTCCTACGGGACACAAGTGGGCGCTCGGAAACCAAATATTATCTATCACCCACCGATGCCTCTGCTTACTTACTTCAATTTTAGTTGTTAAACAGGAATTAAAGTGAACGATAAGTAAAGCCATGATCATCTCCAACATCAACATGTGGCATTACTCCAACAACTGTGGCACTTGACAACACGCAACAGCACTTGAGCAAGCGACTACGACGCGCAGGTCCAACTAACTACCACACAACAGGTAATAGGAGGTGTCCAAGGCAATATAAGGCCGCAAGGGATAACACGGGTACGAAAACTAGAGCATCGCAACACAGATAGCAATAGATCAACAGGAGGGAATAAATACTATAAAAGTAAGATAGGTAGAAAGGGGGAGATGCTCGCCTGAAAACATCGTCGAAGGTTCAACCGAAGATCGGGTCGACACTCGCATCAACTCAGCGGCCTTATCCGCGAAGAAGCAAAACACTAGAATAAACACCGGATGCAATATTTAATACAACGGCAGAAGATCGGCATGATGCATGTATGATGCATGACATGGCAAAGGTGCGATGCAATTAGGTCATATTAAGCGGAACCGGGGTCCCGACAATTAATTAGGTGGTTCATGTTATTAAACTACCCCGCAATTTAAATGTTGTTTTAACAAGGCAAGATATGACAACGGTTCGATGCACAAATTTAAATGAGGCCAATATAAGACTAGATTTGCCCGCATATGGGCCCCATATTTAATTAGAGGTGAATCGGCATAAGGCCCCCAAACCACACAAATATGCATGCAAGATGAACAATTAATATGCAACAAGTTTTAGGTATAGCATTTATAAAATAGAGGCTCGGGAAAGGGTTCACACATCTGGGTTCAGACGATCTTGGGGTTCGAGGGTTCGGGGTCCGGTCTCAGGGTTCAGGGTTCGACGGGAACATCGGGATCGGATACAAGACGGAGAACTTGTCGTTCCGGGAAGAAGGACTTGGTGTGGCGTCGGGGGCGCATCGGACTCGCCCTGGTCGATGTCGTTCTTGTCGTCGTGAAGACCTTGTCGGGTCCGCGCCATCGAGTCGGGCTCGGCATCCGGGGCGAAGTGCTTGTCGTTCCGTGTAGGCGACCTTGGCGTCCGGTCCTCGGGCATCGGTGCGGGAAGGAGTTCTTGTCGTACCGGGGTCTTGGCGTTCGGCGGGATCGGTCTTCGGATCGGGCTTCGGGGTCTTGGGATCCGTGAAGGAGTTCATGTGGCGATCTTGTTGTCGATGGGGAACTTGTTTGATGGAGATCTTGGGAAGATTCTCGGTTCGGTCTGCCTCTTGAACAACATTATCCAGCGGCGACGGATGAACCGAAACACCCCAGGGAAATGCCACTTAACCAACAACCACAACCTAGTATCTAGATGCCACCAGTACAGCAACATCCGACCTGGTACAGTGGCTGGGGCACGGTCTTGCATAGGCGCACACGGCCATCCAGAGCATAGGGCGCATGTCACTAGGACGACGCCACAACGGCCAGAGGAGGGCGTCCTGCAGCGGTGTTGAGACAGAGGTCGACGGTGATAAGGAGCACGGCGGGAACCGAGACCGATGGGGAGCAGAGGAGGGCTCGGGCTGCGGGCCTGAGAGGGCGTCGGGCGACGGCGACTGGACGGGGAGGGAAGATGCGGCGTCAGCGCGGCCGGGGCCGGCGCTGGAGGCGGCGGCAGAAGCTGGGCGGCAGCGCGCGCACGGGAGGACGTGGCCGGCGGGAGGTGGCTGACGCGGCCACGCGGGAGAGGTGGCGGGTCGGAGAGGGCGCCGGCGGCTCCGGCGGTCGCGGGGCTTGGCGGAGGAGGAGGAGGACGCAGGCGGCGCGTCGGCCGGAGAGCGACGGGGGCCGCGAGGAGGGCGGCGAGGTAGACGAGAGGAGGAGACGCGGCGAGCGGAGGGAGGAAGCCGGTGAGGGAGAGGAAGAAGGAAAGCAGGGAGGCAGGGGCGGTGTGCGGGACAGAGGAGAGGGAGAGCGGCGGGTGGAGGAAGACGGGCCAGGGGGAGCGGGACACGCGGCCAGGGGTAGGGCCGGGTGGTTGAGGTGGGTGGAGGGAGAGAGAGAGAGAGAGTGGGTGAGGTGGCTGTGTGGGATAGGGTGAGGGAGAGAGGAGAGGTGAGGTGGTAAGAGGGGATTGGGTGGGGTGAGGTGGAGGGGTTGTGGGTAGATTAGGTTGGGTAGCTTTAGGATTATGGGTGGGCCGTTTTAATTTCTGGGGGTGGTCGTTCGGGTCGAATCGGCCCGTTCGACTGCCCCCACTAAAATAATTAAATAATTTATTTCTTTCAAACAGACTTTTGCAAACCGATAGCAGACAAAACAAAATAATTCGGAGACCCGAGTTTTGCGTTTGAACAAAGACGGGGCGTTTTAGAAAACACAAAATAGGTTTTTCTGCAAATAGTTTTATGCAAGCAAATGCAAGATGATGACAATGCTCAAATGCAATGTGGCATGATGACATGAGCATGCGGTCATGATGATGCAATGCACAAAAACAACGCGATTTTCTAGTAGTGGTTTTGCGGGATGCCACAAGACTAAACCGTAATAATTTTAAAAGCCTATTCAGCCCCCTCTAGGCGACTTCCTTTGTACTTTCAGGTGGGCTCGCGCCTGGCTAGGGTTTGGTGGCTCTGGCCGCCTCCCGGTCTCGCCCCTTCACCTATAAGAAGCCTTCGATGCAGAAACCCTGAGTACCCGATCAGAAATCCACAAAATCGTTTGTAGCCGCCGCCACCATCGTCTCTAGATCGGGGGATCTAAAGTTCTTCCCGGCACCCTGCCGGAGGGGAGATCATCCCGGAGGCCTTCTCTCCGGTATGATGCGTGAGTAGGTCCACCTTGGACTATGGGTCCATTTAGTAGCTAGATGGTTGTATCTCCTCCTTTGTGCTTTCATGTATAGATCTTGTGAGCTCCGTTCATGATCAAGATCTCATCTATTTGTAATCATGCATGTTGTGTTTGCGGGGATCCGATGGATATTGAGATTATTATGTTGGTTTGATTAATGGTTTTGTCTTTATGATTCTATCATGTCTCTGTTGTTTGTGATCTTGCATGCTCTCTGTTGTTAGTAGCTATCTTGGCCAAGTAGTTGCTAGTGACTCCAAGAGGGGGTATTTATGCTCGATAGTGGGTTCATGCCTCTAGTTTCCAAGGGAAGTGACAAAAATCTCTTCGGTTGTAGATGTTCTGTTGCTACTAGGGAGAAAACAACGGTCTCTTGTTCATGGAACATGCGGACTATTTACCTTACACACTTTGCTTAAAGTAGTTGTCTGTTGCTTGCAACTTAATACTGGAGGGGGTTCGGATGATAACCTGAAGGTGGACTTCTAGTCATAGATGCAGTTGGATGGCGGTCTATGTATTTTGTTGTATTGCCCAATCAACCTCATAGGATCTTTCTGACTAGTAATTGCATTGTTATTCCTTGCTCAGTTCCTGTCAATTGCCCCGCTGTAATTTGTTTACCCTTCATGCCATGTTGTATATCTAAGGAGAGCACCTCTAGTGAACTATGGACCCCGGTCCAATCTTTACCATTGATACATCTTCCAGTGTTACTTGTTTACTTGTTGCACACCATTACCTTCCACGCCATACGTTTAATCATTTGTTACAGCAAACCGGCGAGCTTGACAACCTCACTAATTCGTTGGAGCAAAGTCTTGAGTTTGTGTTGTGCAGGTCTCCAAGTTGCTTGCAACACCTGTGTGATGTTTCCTTCCTCCTTTTGGTTTGATAACCTCGGTCTCTACTGAGGGAAGACTTGCTGTTGTGCTCATCACACCTTGCTCTTGGGGTTTCCAACGAAGTGCTCCACCACCGTCAAGTTCTCTGGCGCCATCAAGGAGTCACCAACAAGTTTTCTGGCGCCGTTGCCGGGGAGGGTAAGGACGTCTTCACAAGGGGAGTCCTTCACTTCCTTTCTCTTTACTTTGTTTTTAGTTTGCTTTTTTTTCTTTTGCTTGGTTGTGTTTGCCTCTTTCCAAAAAATCCAAAAAAAAATAGTCTAGTTTGGTTTGCTTGCTTTATTCAAAAATACAAAAAAAATAGTTCCTACTCTAGTTGGTGGTCTGTTATTTCCTTGCTTGGTCATGCTTTCTATCAATGGATGGTTTCTTTGAAACTAGTGCTTATTGGCAAGGTGGGTTCACGGAAGAACAAAAGTATTATAAGGAACACCATTTGTCACAAAAAGGGAAACACTTATGGGAACAAATTGATAAGTTGAATACTATTGCTAGAGACGTGTGCTCTACTTATAATGTTACTTATTGCTTTGGTAAGTCCTGCTGCTGTAGGAGGTATAAACACCTGCCTTTTCAATGTGAGTATAATGATAATGTTACCATATCTTCTTATGTTAAGGGAAATTATGACTTTTATGATGTGGAACAAATTGAATAATTTATTGCCTTCAAGGGTGCATTTGAACTTGCTAGTTTGCTTGAAAATACTGATGATGCACCTTATGAATGTGAGGTTTATGAGATACTTAAATTTTGCTTTGATAATTACAAGGAAGCAAATGGCTATATTCTTGAATATTTTAATAGGCGTTTTCCATAAATGGAAGAGACTAATGCCTTGCAGGAGCCTATGAAAGAAGAAATTGTTGAAACTGGAAGCTCATTATATGAAAAGGAGGGGGCGAGTGATGAACAAAAGGAGGAAGAATGGATCTACCCATGTCTACCTTCTAATGAGAGTAACTCTTTATCATTTACATTATTTGATTGTCCCCCATGCTTACCAAAGGAGGATGAATGTTATGTTCCCGTGGATCCTTTTGAAATATCTACTTTGGGTAAAACCTGAGAAGGTTTTAATCCCACTATTTTTGAGCTTGATAGAAATGATGTGTTTGTAGATCATGAAAAGCATGATTTATGTGATAGAGATATTGTTGAGTTTATTCATGATGCTACTAAAAATTATTATGAGAGAGGAAAGTATGGCTGTAGAAATTTTCATGGTATTAAAACACCTCTCTTTGTGCTAAAAGTTTTGAAGTTACTCTTGTTTTATCTTCCTATGCTTGCCGCTTTGTTCTTTGTGAATTTATTTGTGTACAAGATTCCAATGCATAGGAATAGGGTTAGGATTAAATGTGTTTTGAATTTGCTTCTTGGTGCTCTCTTTGACTTCAATTCATATTTTTTATGTGAGCATCTTCTCAAGCTATCATGTCTAACTTAAAGGCGTTAAAAAAAGTACTTGTTGGGAGATAACCCAAGAGTTTTCTTGAGTCCTGGAAGTTATTACTTCAGTAATGACCTCTCCTTATCCTTTTTGTTTGCTTTTTATGCCAAGAATGACCTCTAATGAGAGGGAAGTAAGATTTGGGGAGTTGTTTTCCGAAACAGATTTCTGTCCTCCACCAAAAAAATTCGTGAGGAGTCTTTGTAACTCGTATTGAGCTTAAAATTTACGAATAAATCCCCTAGTATGTTAGGTAACTTTTGTTGGTTCAACACTTTTTGATTTGAGCAACAAAATATGTTCGAAAAAATCGGTTTCTACCAGATGGTCTGTTTTGACAGATTTCTGCCATTATTTGTATTTGCTTCTTATTGATTCCTTTTTGAGTTCTCTTCAGGTAAATTGAGCTTTTTGAAGGAGTTACTACAGTAGCTTGTGTTTTTAGTGAAAAGCCTTGCCGTTTCAAAGCTTTGCTAGTGGTCTAATATCTTTTGAATAAGCTAATGTTGCTAATGAAGATTGTGTGAAGTTTTGTATGAAGGAAAAATTCCAGGTGTAAAGAGAGAATGATGCAATGAGATGAAGAATGGATAAAGGATCAAGCTTGGGGATGCCACCATGGTGTCACCCCAAGAAATATCCAAGAGGTACAAGCGTCAAAGCTTGGGGATGCCCAAGGCATCCCCTTCTTCATCAATAAAAAGCTCAGGTTTGTCTAGACACTTCCTTTTTATTGTTTCATGCACAATTGTGTTGTTCTTGGAGCGTCTTAGTTTTCGTTTGCTTTGCTTAGGTTGTTTAGTTTGCTTGAATAAAGTATTTTAGACCCCCGTTCTCACTGTGTTGTTTTGCAAATAAGTTTGCTTGGTGTTTGGAAAGGAGTAGTAAGTTCTTGCTTGAAGGGCAAGAGGAGCTTGCATTGATTGTGACTGAGACTTTAGCATGACATGCTAGGTGTTGTTTTATCATTATGCTTAGTGCTATAGAATGTCTTGTTACAAAACAATTGGGATTACTTAGTGTGCCTTGAAGAAATCATGCGTTGTTTTAGCATGCAAAAGCATAGTATTGTGGTACTATCCTTTAATGCTTTGCTTGGGTTGACTTGGCACATGCTCAAACCATGTTATGACTCTCACAAGTCACCATTAGCCTCTACGATCATTTAGTACTTGACTTGTAGTACCACTCTTTGTTTTGATTAGTATGCTTTGTTGCACTGCATGATTATGGCCATTAAGCTCTCTTAGTTGGTTGCTCCCTGTCTTTTGCTAGCCTCCACTTGTATGAGTAAGCTCTACTCATGCTTCCAACTCCCAAGAAACCAAGTTATTCCAAAGTGTCCACTATAAACTCCTATGCATGGTGTGTTACACCATTCCAAGTATATTATTGTTTTCAACTATCTTCCAATTAAAAACTATTTTGTTATATGAAAACTTAGTGATTAAAGCCCTTGCGAACTTGATGGCACACTTTATATTCTTTGCCCCTAATAAACTTGAACCATTGTGACAACTTTGTTGTATATGATTGCACTTATAAGTTGGAATTAGCAGAACCGTGCTGTCACGGGGAACGTTTTCAACATTGCACTTCTACCTTGTTGTACTCAGTTGATATCACGCTCTTTTGTCTATGGATGTCACCGGTGTGAAATAAAAAGGGAACTTGTAAGTCCATGGAGTTTGTATCATGTGTTAGAGAAACGTCTGGGCCGCTAGCCTAAGCCATGCCTAATCATGGTGGAAACTTGCAGCATCACCATAATGAGCTATCTATGAAGCATCCTCAATAAAAAGATATGCATATGGTAAATAAAAAGATGGCTAAGATGCTCATTGTATGCTTTCCTTGTCATTTTGGTTATGGGAAAGCTCCTGTACCATGTGCAAGGGGTACCCCGTTGACGGTTCTCAATGATATGCAAATACTTACAGTGACAAGAACTTACCTGGACCCAAAGTTGAGTATGCATGAGGTGTGGCCCTCGTATTCAAGGGGCATGAGATTGCCAACTTATACTCTGTCAAGCATATACTCCAACTTTGCCACTTTAACCTTAACCACTTCAAGATGCTTATGGTAGGGGCAATGAGGGCTGAAAGCTATCAAGTACCATAATTTTTGGAAGCTCTTTTTGAAACTTGTAATCACTGCTTCCTTTACAAAAAGGTCTTTCTTCCACCACTATTGAGTCTCCACCTTCTACCTTTAGGCACCATTAAGAGAGCATAGTTGTCATTCTGTGTCCAGTGTTCCAAAGATTTTTAATTGATGCATATTGTGTTATTACTTGCTATTGTGCTACTTGTTTCTAGTCACCCTTGTGAACTTTGCAGGTGTCCTATGCATCTATATTGATACTCTATGAGGGACAAGCTGATTGCCACTATGCTATGTTTTCTGCATGTGAAGCAAACAAACGTTTTTCAATGCATGTTATTCATAATCTTTGTTTGTAGCTTGTCATGTTGCATGCATAGTTACTATGTCCTATTGTTAGAACTCCATCTTTCATGCACATGTTTAGAGTTCTTTGATCCCACTTTTAATGCTTGCAAATGGTTGGATCTTTATTGTGAGGGTGCATGTCACCTCAAAAATTATTCTTTTTATCACTTACCTACTCGAGGACGAGTAGGAGTTAAGCTTGGGGATGCTGATACGTTGGAAGCGTATCTATAATTTTTGATGCTCCATGCTTGTTTTGTATCTACTTTGCTTTATTTGTCCATACTTTGAGGTGCTTTTTACATGTTTTCTGGTACTAACCTATTAACAAGTTGCAATAGTGCCAGATGCCTTTTTTATGTTGTTTTTGGTTTCAGAAAAGTTAGTAAAGAAATATTCTTGGAATTAGACGGGACAAACGACAAAGTCAATAACTTTCCGTGGGGAACAAGAAGTCCAAAGGAGAGCCGGAGGGGCCAGACCCACCCTAGGCACGGGGGCAGGTGGGCCCGCGCTTGGCTAGGGTTTGGTGGCCCTGGCCGCCTCCCGGTCTCGCCCCTTCACCTATAAGAAGCCCCCGATGCAGAAACCTTGAGTACCCGATTAGAAATCCACGAAACCGTTTGTAGCTGCTGCCACCATCGTCCCTAGATCGGGAGGATCTGAAGTTCTTCCTGGCACCCTGCCGGAGGGGAGATCATCCTAGAGTTCTTCTCTCCGGTATGATGCATGAGTAGTTCCACCTTGGACTATGGGTCCATGTAGTAGCTAGATGGTTGTATCTCCTCCCTTGTGCTTTCATGTATAAATCTTGTGAGCTCTATTCATGATCAAGATCTAATCTATTTGTAATCATGCATGTTATGTTTGCGGGGATCCGATGGATATTGAGATTATTATGTTGGTTTGATTAATGGTTTTGTCTTTATGATTCTATCATGTCTGTGTTGTTTGTGATCTTGCATGCTCTCCGTTGTTAGTAGCTATCTTGTCCAAGTAGTTGCTAGTGACTCCAAGAGGGGGTATTTATGCTTGATAGTGGGTTCATGCCTCTAGTTTCCAAGGGAAGTGATAGAAATCTCTTCGGTTGTAGATGTGATATTGCTACTAGGGAGGAAACAACGGTCTCTTGTTCATGAAACATGTGGACTATTTATCTTACACACTTTGCTTAAAGCAGCTGTCTGTTGCTTGCAACTTAATACTGGAGGGGGGTCGGATGATAACCTGAAGGTGGACTTCTAGTCATAGATGCAGTTGGATGGCGGTCTATGTATCTTGTTGTACTGCTCAATCAACCTCGTAGGATCTTTCTGACTAGTAATTGCATTGTCATTCCTTGCTCAGTTCCTGTCAATTGCCCCGTTGTAATTTGTTTACCCTTCATGCCATGTTGTCTATCTAAGGAGAGCACCTCTAGTGAACTATGGACCCCGGTCCAATCTTTACCATTGATACATCTTCCACTGTTACTTGTTTACTTGATGCAAACCATTACCTTCCACACCATACGTTTAATCCTTTGTTACAGCAAATCGGTGGCTTAACAACCTCACTGATTCGTTGGCGCAAAGTCTTCAGTTTATGTTGTGCAGGTCTCCACGTTGCTTGCAACACCTGTGTGACGTTTCCCTTCCTCCTTCTGGTTCGATAACCTCGGTCTCTACTGAGGGAATACTTGCTGCTGTGCTCATCACACCTTGCTCTTGGGGTTTCCAACGAAGTGCTCCACCACCGTCAAGTTCTCTGGCGCCATCAAGGAGTCACCACCTCTACTGTACTTTTATGTTTGGGGGAAACAATTCATATTTGAATTTCAAATTTTAATACCTTGGAATTTAGAATATTCCAATATCAAGTAAAGAATAAAGTAATACCAAGAAATGAAATATGAAATTGCAATTGACTAAATAAAGGAATTCGTTATTACAAGACAAAATGAAAAATTATTGTAATACAAGTATTACATTGCCTTACAAATAAGAAAATAAAAGAAGACCACAAATAATAAGATTAAGGAATTCAATAAAAGATTATGAATAAAAATTAGAGTTTTTCATTCTATAAATTGGGTATAGTAATTTACAAGTCATAAAGAGTAACTCTTTATTACACCAAGTGTTAAATAAAGATTATATTACCATAAGGAAATATATATTACAAGTATGTGAATAAAGAAAAGATTAAACTGTATTACTTAATAATAATATTACATTATCTTTGCACTTTTGAATAAAAAGAAATTACAACAAGAATAATAAAATAAAACCTAACTGAGCTTATTTTGTTCTCTTTATCTTCATTCCTGCAAAACAAACAACAAAAGAAAATAAACATTTTGTTAATGTTAAAATGTTTGCCCCACCATAGGTGAGGCAATTATATTTATGAAAATAGCTTAGGGATTTTGGGAAGAACTCCCAAAATCCACTAATGACCTAAGATGGTACCACCCAATCTAGGCAACATATAGGAAATGGGTATGTATGTTATACACTTGAACATTGAGAGGCACAATAAAGTCGAAAAACCAACATAGTTGTGATCCATTAAATTAAGGCAACAAACAACATGCTATGGCATCCTCCTAAGTCTAGCTAAATTCAAGAAAGGAAAATTAAAATAAAAACATAATCTATCTTAAGACTCAATAGCTAATAAGATTAGTAGTCCACCTGCTCTTTACCAAATAATTAAATTCCACATGGCAATTAAACATTAGATTAATTGTATTCAAAAGCCACAATTGATTTGCTTAGGAGAGAAGGTCATTTATAAGTGGCTAATGCATCCATGAAGATTTAATAACAATAGCTCCATATAAGCCAAGCTAGATAACAACAATCAACAAGCTTAATCCAGCTGGCAGTAAAGAAAGAAAGGAAACCAGGACGGTTGTCCATACGCAGTTGTAGTATGCACAAGGAGAGGAAGGAAGGAAGTTGACAACTTGTACTAGGAATGGGGCCGCATGAAAGCAGCATACACAACATGCATGGCATGTGGTGATGTCACCACCATAGAACCAGTATAAAATGTACAACAGCAAGGCAACCACCCAGCCACACCACGTATCCCTCTCATCTGCCAAACCAGACCAAGAGCGCATCCATTAGATAGCTACAAATCTCTCTATCCAGAATATATTTGTAACCATTATTCCTTAGAACAATAATAACTTAGCCCAAGCAGTAACTAGATCATCAGGAAGCTCAAGCAGTGGGGAAGAACAGGCAATCCACAAGAAGGAAATTGATTCTGGGTCCAGAAGGACAAGCCATGGAAAAAAAAGTTACAAACTGGAGCAGGTTGTCTCGAAGACTATGAGTGCATAATCTTGCAACCACATAAGAGAAGTTCACAATTGCTCATATTCTTTGGTTATTTTTTATCAAGTATTTATAAATCAAATGTTGTCATCACCTACATTTCGAAAAGGTCAAAAAACTCTAATTTTATAATTATATGAGTATAGGTTATTTACCAGATGGTATTTACCAGATGGTAATAACCTACTATTATAGTTTCGGTGGTAAAGGAATAGAATATCTAGGACTTAAATAACCAGTGTCGCCAGTGATTCTTGTGTCATATAATACATGTTAATCATAAGATTTGGAATGAGACAAATAAGTTAGCTGGATCTTCTTCCTTTCGCATGTCAACGTATGACCGGGCCGTGGCTGTAATTCCTCAGAGAGGGTTGGCAGCATATGGGTGAGATCCCTCAACGTCCCATGACATCTGGTATCGACGAGGGTTATACGCCTTACACTGTCAATGGAAACAAGTTTTACCCTAGTTCTGACGTGTAATCTGATGGGAATGCGGGGGCACGGAGAAGAGCAGTGATCGGCTTGGGTTCTTATACTAGGCCCCACACCAAAGGAAGAGTGGACGGGAAAGATTCACCCGGTTGTGCAACATGGATAAGTATCTCTCATGTGTAAATTAAGGCACCTCTACAGAGTATAAGAATTGTGACATGTTACTCCCTGTTCTGGAAAGAATCTACGAATGCGACAGGAAAGGAAGTCCGCGAAGTTTTGGTAAAAATGTGAAGGCTGACGGACATAACTTTTTAGAATAGAAGTAACCTTTGAAGAAATGTTTACAAAAATCTGCATAGCCTACGACCTTTGGTCTGTGGCTATAGATAGTGCATCAAACACTCCTTTTTAGTAAATTTGATGAGTACGCTCGTACTCAATCGTACCTTCTTAATCTTTGCTAGATTCTAAATCCATGGAAGATGTCATCAACATCAAGTGATGCTAAAGAGGATACGCCAAAAGTCTAAAGTTCTTCAATGAAGACAACAAAGTCTACATACATCAACTGAAGTAAAGACAAAGTTCCTGATTAGAGAGGATCATAATCTCTAGCCCTAGAACCTACTTCTATAGAGTATTGCAATAGCAGCAATTGCAAGCCAACTAGTTTAGATACTAGTCTTATAGGTATGATAGTTTCGAGTTGTTAATTCTGGTTCTTATTTACAAGAGTTGTTTTCTCTCTATATAACCTAGAATGTTCTTTGAATCTTTTATAAAGAGTCGAGTTGTAACATATAGTCATGTCTTGGACCTGCTATGTTTCTGTTGTACCACTCCGAGGGATGTAATACTAGTGGAACGGTGTTTCATTGGTGCTATATAAATGACTATAGTGTACTACATCATGCAGTGGTATGCTGAGTCAGCGAAAGGGGTCTCGCCTAAAAATATTCTTCCCCTAAATTTTGCTTATCTCCAGCAGTAACCCTAATTTATCTCCCCTATATCATATTTTAATAGGGAAGAGTCCACTTTATCAGTTTATTTTCACCCAAAAACTCACTCATCCACGTAGGGCCCACATATAGGGGAGACATCCACTACCCCAATACATAAGGGAGAAGGAGGGGTGGGTTGGGGATGCGGATTGATACGTCCAAAACGTATCTACTTTCCCGAACACTTTTGCTATTGTTTCTCCTCTAATTTGTGTGATTTGGATATAACTAACACAGACTGACGCTGTTTTCAGCAGGATTGCTTTGGTGTCTTGTTTTTGTGTAGGAAATCAAGTTTCAGAAAAAATCCCGGAAAATATCGCAAAACTCTTAATTTACCAGAAGACTCACGGAGCCAGAAGACGAGATGAAGAAGGGCCACGAGGGGGACATACCACCTGGTGGTGCGGGCCAGGCCAGGTCACGCCAGGGGGTGGTGTGGTCGCCTCGGGCACCCCATCGACCTCTCCTTCCACCTACATAAGCCATCTGACCTAAAAACACAGGGGGGGTTCGGCATTTTTACAAAAAGAGTTCCATTGCGCCGCCACCACCAGAAACCACGATTCGGAACTAGAAACTCCATTCTGGCACCCTGCCAGAACGAGGAATTGGAGAAGATCATCGCCATCATCATCACCAACGCCTCTCCATCAACCATCCATGATTTCCCTATCCATGAGTGAGTAATCCCCCGCTGTAGGCTATGGGGATGGTAGGGATTGGATGAGATCTATCATGTAATTGCATAATATTGTTAGGGCATGGTGCCTAGTATCTATTGTTAGTGCTATTTAACATTGTTGCAACTTGTTATGTTTAATGCTTGTCACTAGGGCCCGGGTGCCATGATTCCAGATCTAAACATGTTATTGATTCATGATGATATTATTGTTTGTGATCTTACGTGCAAGTTGTTTACACATGTCATTGTTCGGAACCCGAGGCCCCGAAGTGATAGAAATCGGTATAACCGGAGGGGAAGGCTGTGATGTGAGGATCACGTGTGTTCACGGAGTGTTAATGCTTTGATCTGGTACTCTATTAAAAGAAGTACCGTAATTGCCAGTAGATTCCCTTGAGGCCCCGCTGCAATGGGCTGCCAGGACAAAAGATGTTGTGTAAGTTCTTATTGCGAGCATGTATGACTATATATGAAACACATGCCTATGATTATTTAGTACATGGATGCTTTATATTATTTATCTGCAAATTTCCTTGATATTGATATTACATGAATAGTCGTGTCCATGCAACGCCCGTCCATCCATCCCTATGCCTACCGCACTCAAATCTTGTTGTTTACTATAATTGTTACTACTGTTGTTACTTGGTATTGCTACTACGAAACTGTTGCTACTGAAAAACTACTGTGAGCAAGACTATTTCCAGGTGCAGCTGAATTTATAACTCAGTTGTTAAGGCTTATAAATATTCTTTAGCTCCCCTTGTGTCGAATCAATAAATTGGGCTTTACTACCCTCGAAGACTGTTGCGATCCCCTATACTTGTGGGTCATCACGGATACGTCGAGGACATGTGTAGGAGAGCCATTGGAGGCTTATTTTTTGCTCTCTCTCCCCTATACTTCCTATCGGCGTGGCTACTAGGGGTCTGCTGGACTTGCTCTTAGTACATACTCTTGTATTGTAGTTACTACAGATCTATTAAAATTTGGAAATTTTGTGTAAATTTAGATTAACAAGAGAGTACACAAAAGTTTAGTGGAATAGTATTGTATGAAATTTCTCATGAACAATTCATGACTCACTATCACACATAAATACAACATTACTGGAATCATTGTAAAACTTCTCAAGAGAAATTCATTACTTCCTCCTATTTATAATAAGTGTAGCAGGTTTAGTGCAACTTTATAATAGGAGTAATTTAAATAATCCAAGTGACCTTGAAGCAGCTAATGTGTGTTGGTGAATAGGATATTAAACTAGTGTAATAAACAAAAGACAAACATACATAATTAAGTGTTTTATAATAGTACTAGTTAAGTGTCTGTGCGTTGCCACAGAAAAACAAAACATGAAGATAGTTGATTTATTTTGATGAACACCATAAGCACAATGTTTTTTCAAATACCCACGATATTTCGCTCCCTCTTCTTAACCCTCCAACAACAAACATGTGTTATTTCTGCCGACAACCAATGTATGTTTTTTGTGTGTTTTTATCTTTTTCACTTTCATATATCCTTCTCTAGCACGGGCTCTAGCAACTTCCGATTATCAGAACTATTGCTTCTAGATAAACAAATTGTAGTTACTTTTTGGTGCGAGTTACACTGTAGGTGTTCGACTAGATATGCATGTAAAAGCAACAACACGATAAAGAGGCTAGGAAATCATTGGTCAAACATAATATACACTCCTTTAATTTGTTTGATTTGATTAAAAAATATATTTACCAACAATATCAGCTCTGGAGCTCTCGCTTCATCTATATTTTTCACCTAAAAGGACATCAGACAAACACTACTACATAAGCTGCGTGTAACGGGTCCGTGTCATGCACAAGTTGCCACATTACCGTGACAAAAACTTCCTGGAAGCCAGTTGATGTGTTCGGGTATCCTCAAAGAGAAATCTCTGGCCTGAACCAGCATCTCCGGTCCGCCCCACCGGAATCTCCAGCCTACGCAACAACAGACATGTAAATGCCTTTTGGGCCTGGCCCATGTAACCCCTAGATTTGCCCCAACTTCCAGTTTTATTCCTAAATTATCCATGTTTAAGTGGCTGGCCTATAAATAGCCCCACCCCTCTATTGTAAACCCTAGACTTGGACAATTGTAATAGAAAAAACCCTAGAAAATCTATCTATTACTAGTCTAATGTTTCTTGACAAGGAGCACCAATTATCCTCCAACATCTTGGATTTTTCCTAGTGCGTTCAAGTTGTACAAGTCCTTAGAGTCAGTGTCTCGTCTCCAAGTAGTCAAGATCTCATCAAGCCTCTCACCCCCGTTGTTGGTTGTGGGAGAGTGTCTTGCCCGTCACCGATCCTAGGGATTGTGCTGGACCGGTTGCCGCCAATGTGAGCTATTGGTTTGTATCGTGTCTTCGTGTGTTTGTGTGTGTTCATCGAGTTCTTCGCATGTGAGTCCGTGGATTTCATCCTCCCCCTCCTCCCACTCGCCTCCATCTCGATTTCCACGGGAATTCGTGAAATATCGGGCAACCCTAAGGGGTCACCCCCGACATGTATCTTACTTGAAATAGAAATAGCTCTGGTCCATTCTAGCCAACCAAAGAAATATTAATCTACAAAATCAAAGCATACATAAGACATATCTTTGCTTCATCGCTCTATGTGCATCAGTAGCTGACCAACTTCTGACATATATTTTCACCATAAGGAATGGCAAGCCAAGGCATGCTTAAAAAACTTTCGTTGAGATTAACACACCATGATTGTCCCATATATCTTGAAAATCACTATGGTAGATTCCTCAACTAGACCATAGTCATTGACTACAAAGCATTGTTCAGAAATCACTGTGTTAAGTACAACCATACATGCACACAATAGCATGCGGACTATTAAGTAGTAACTGAAGGGTTTCGCGGCATAGTAAATCAAAATTTTCTACGGATGCGAACAGAGGGAAGCCAAGATCTAATCTAGGAGATGCAAACAACGAGAGAGATTGGATTAGATCTTCATACCCTTGAAGATTCGCACAGCTGAACGTTCGTCGGAACGTGGGTGATGTAGTCGTACTCGCTTCTCCTCCTCGCGATCCGATCCGATCTAGCACCACAAGTGGCGGTGCCTCCGTGAGATGCACACGTGCAGCACCTCGACGTCTCCTCCTTCCTTGGTCCATCAAGTATGGTGGAGAGATGGGTTGGATCTACAACGCGACGGCGCGGTGCAATTGGTGGAGAGTTTCTGCAGCAGGGCTTCGCCTACACGCAGTCAGGAGGGAGAGAGAGAGGAGGGCAGCAGGGCGACTGGCTTGAGGGAAAGGTGTGTGGGGGGGTGGTGCGCCCCCAGCCCTCTTTATATAGAGGGGTGGGCGGCAACCCTAGCCCCTCCCCCAAGCCAAGGTCGGCGGCCAAGGAGGAAGAGTGGGGGGCAAGGAACCCCCCCTTCTAGAAGGTCCAATTAGGGTTTTACCCCTCTTGGCCGGCTGGGCCCTATGGGGCCTTGTGCCCCTGGACCAATGCGGCCAGGGAACTCCCTCATAGGCCCATGCCCCCTCCCGGAAGGTGGGGCCACGTTGGTCCCATTCCGGAAGGTTCTAGAAGCTTTCGGTACAATACCGATTAACCCGGAACAATTCCGAACTCCAAAAATTGCACTGCCTTATATGAATCTTATTCTTCGGACCACTCCGGAACCTCTCGTGATGTCCCGGATCCCATCCGAGACTCCGAACAAAAACTCATAAACCAATTATCCAATCTATCCTAGCGTCGAGACACGTTAGTGTGTGACCCTGCGGGTTCGAGAATATGCAGACATGATCTTCTATCAATAATCAACAGCGGGGTCTGGAAACCCATATTGACTCCCACACATTCATCGATGATCATATCGGATGAACCACGATGCCGGGATTCAATCAATCCCATATATATATTCCCTTCGTCTCGCGATATTTTACTTGCCCGAGATTTGATCGTCGGTACCGTCATACCTAGTTCAATCTCGTTCACAGCAAGTACTTTACTCGTTCCGTAATCCGATATCACTTTGTGATTAACTCCTTAACCACATGCTTGCAAGCGGTGTTGATATCGATTACCGAGTGGGCCCGAAGTATATCTCTCCGACTTGGGAGGGACAAATCCCATCTCGATACATACAACCCAACAGGTACTTTCTGATCACCTGAGAGACACCTTTATGATCACCCTCTCATAGGATGACGTTTGATGACCTCAAAGCTTTCTTCCGATACCAGGGAGTTGTATGATCTCATGGTCTAAGGAATACAATATTTGACATAAGAAAAGCTTCGCAAAGATGAATACGATGACACGATCTAATTGCTTCGCTTAGTTTGGGTCTGTCCATCATATCATTCTCCCAATGATATGATCTCATTATTAATTGACAACTCATGTCCATGGTTAGGAAACCTTAACCATCATTAATCAACGAGCTAGTCCATATAGGCGTACTAGGGACACGGTGTTGTTCACAAACCACACAAGTATTAAAGTTTCCGCTTAATACAATTCTAGCATGGAATATAAACTTTATCATGAACAAGAATTATAATAATAACATCTTTATTATTGCCTCTAGGGCATAATTCCAACAGTATTATCTCAAAAAGGTTATTTTAGTACATGATAAGCTTATGTTAGGGAGGTCCGAACCTTCAAATTTCTGTCAGTCGATAGGGAGAGATAGATACAGACTCCACATTGATGGCGCCCAAGACTTGTCATGGAATGCTTCGTTGGAAACCCCAAGAGCAAGGTGTGAGGCAGCAAGCAACAAGTTTTTCCTCAGTTGAGACCGAGGTTATCGAACCAGAAGGAGGAAGGAAATGTCACACAGGTGTTGCAAGCAACGCGGAGACCTGCACAACACAAACTCAAGACTTTGCTACAACGAATCAGTGAGGTTGTCAAGCTCACCGATTTGCTGTAACAAAGGATTAAACGTATGGTGTGAAAGGTAATGGTTTGCATCAAGTAAACAAGTAACAGTGGAAGATGTATCAATGGCAAATATTGGACCGGGGTCCATAGTTCACTAGAGGTGCTCTCCTTAGATAAACAACATGGCATGAAGGGTAAACAAATTACAGCAGTGCAATTGATAGAAACTGAGTAAGGCATAACAATGCAATTACTAGTCAGAAAGATCCTATGAGATTCGTTTGGACAATACAACAAGATACATAGACCGCCATCCAACGGCATCTATGACTAGAAGTCCACCTTCAGGTTATCATCCGAACCCCCTCCAGTATTAAGTTGCAAGCAACAGACAACTACTTTAAGCAAAGTGTGTAAGGTAAACAGTCCACATGTTCCATGAACAAGAGACCGTTGTTTTCTCCCTAGTAGCAAGAGCACATCTACAACCGAAGAGATTTCAGTCACTTCCCTTGGAAACTAGAGGCATGAACCCACTATCGAGCATAAATACCCCCTCTTGGAGTCACTAGCAACTACTTGGCCAAGATAGCTACCAACAACGGAGAGCATGCAAGATCACAAACAACACAAACATGATAGATTCATAAATACAAAACCATTAATCAAACCAACATAATAATCTCAATATCCATCGGATCCCCGCAAACACAACATGCATGATTACAAATAGATTAGATCTTGATCATGAACGGAGCTCACAAGATCTATACATGAAAGCACAAAGGAGGAGATACAGCCATCTAGCTACTACATGGACCCATAGTCCAAGGTGGAACTACTCACGCATCATACCGGAGAGAAGGCCTCCGGGATGATGTCCCCTCCGGAAGGGTGCCGGGGAGAACTTTAGATCCCCCTGATCTAGGGACGATGGTGGCGGCGGCTACCGATGATTTCATGAAGATTTGATCTGGTCTCAGGGTTTCTGCATCAGGGGCTTTTTATAGGCGAAGGGGGAGACCGAGGAGGCGGCCAGGGGTGGCAAAACCTAGCCAGGCACGGGGCTGGGCCCACCCACGCCTAGGGTGGGTCTGGCCCCTCCGGCTCCCCTCTGGTCTTCTTGTTCCCCACGGAAAGTAATTGACTTTGGCGTTTGTCCCATCCAATTCCAAGAATATTTCTTTACTAACTTTTCTGAAACTAAAAATAGCAGAAACATGCATCTGGTACTGTTGCAACTTGTTAATAGGTTAGTACCAGAAAACATGTAAAAAGCACCTCAAAGTGTAGACAAGTAAAGCAAAGTAGATACTAAACAAGCATGAAGCATCAAAAATTATAGATACGTTTCCGACGTATCACACATTCATGTATTCCAATTGGTAAACACAATTGAATGTAGCCCAACTAATGAACTAAATGCACAAATTAGATTAATGTATGCGTTTAAATTTATACACTTATGGTGAAAAAACAAAGAGACAGTGCAATAAAACAAGAAACTTACAACATCAAATCCTTGACCAGAAGAATCTAGTTAGTCTTCCATCCATATAGAAAGTATTGAACACCAACAATTGGTTAAAAAGGATATGCTTTATATTTTATGAGCTGCAATGAAGTTGGTAGACTACATAGCATGAGTAACATGATAACGAATTCTGCAAGAGAAGTAAATTACCTGCAAACATCAAGAGCTTTGCTCATGTTTCCAAAGTCCTTTTTAACAAAAAACAAACAAAGCGAGCAATATGGCAAATATTTTTCTGTCCATCACCTTACCCCCATGGTTAGACGATGGCGCCTCCTACTGTTCATATAATCTGGACATGAACTAAAGAATATCCTACAAGTTGTGCTTAAGCCAAACAAAATGAGAAATAATGGAAAACCATCTTAATTAAGAGACACCAAGAAGGATGACAACATATTGAATGATCCTGTCCATGTCCAGCTAGCACCAAAAATTAAGTTTCATGACCCAATATGTGAAAGAACATTTTCAAAATTATGCCTAGCTAAGACGTGGGCGCAAGCCATACTCCACCTTCTTGATCTCATTTTGTATAGCAAAGAACTCATACAATCGATGCTTCATTCGAGAGTCTGCTCTCTTCTCCATTGCAAGTCATTTATTGCCTCCATCGAATCAGAGCCAATTGAACTTGTGACTCCGTAGCTCACTGTCTATGTCAACGAGTGATGTTTTGGTTGTGGGAAGACCTTGTTAGTCGGCTTCTTATTCTACAGTGTTCGACTGGTCTTCCTGTTGGACTTCTGCTATTGCATGGGTCGACGTAGGTTTCACAAGACCGCTACGACGAGGTCTTTCTTGGTAGTTGTTACTTTAATGAAGTCGGAGTCATCGGCTCTTAAAGGAGCGATGACGATGACAGCTGGTGGCTATTTTTTTAAAATAATACATTTTTTTATTGAATTTCACAAATAATACACAAAACGGGCAAATTGCAAATCTGACGGTCCATCGTCCGTTGAAAAGACAACCGGAATGCTTCATCTTTTGAAAAAACGACGCAGGGGTTCTTCTTTTGAGAGGACGACGCCCCCGACGGTCGTCTGTTGGAAAGATGAACAAGCTGTTCGTCTGTTCGAAAGACGAAGGACTCTTTCGTCTGTCGAATTAAAGAAGGGTGCATTGATCATGCAAGGGTTCAGGGTTCCAAATACGTTTTACGTTTCGAACTATTATTTCGCGTCGTTTCTTCCGCCGTCTCTTCCCGCCGATTTTTCTCGCCACTCCTTCCCGCCGATTTTTCCCGCCAGTCCTTCCCGCCGATTTTTCCCGCCAGTACTTCCTTCCCTTTTTTCCCGCCTATTCGGTTCGGTGCCTCTATAAATGCGGGCAACGAGATGTATCTTTTCACCCAGTTCATATCTTCCTCCTCTTACTCTCTAATTAATTTCCCTCCTCTCCTCTTGCTCTCGCATTTCCTTCCACTCCTCTCCACTATGACCGACGCGTTTCCCTGGCCGACAGAGATGTCCATTGGGCTTCTCCAAATAGCCAGAAGTGTTATGATAGGCGATGAACCAGCCCACTAGGAGACGTTGGTAAGGAAGTATGATGCTCTCGTTATGCTTGGTAAGGAACTTCATCGGAGAGGGTGGAAACTGAAGACCCCAAATCAGGTACGAGCAGAGCTTATCAGGATCCAGGCAAGGTGGGACAAGCTCAACTTCAAGAGTGAAGCTCGCATGATGGAGCGGGCTGATGCACCTTGGTCCTAGATAGAAGAGAGCAAAGATGAGGATGATATCTTCATGCCGCCACCCGTTGGAAGCAAGGCAAGAGCTGAGTGGGACAGGAGGCAGGAGAAGAAGAAAGCGCAGGCCAAGAAGAGTCAAGCTGACATGACGGAGCAGGTTGTGGCACCTAGGGCCTGGATAGAAGAGAGCGAAGATGAGGATGATATCTTCATGCCGCCACCCGTTGGAAGCAAGGTGAGAGATGAGTGGGATAAGAGGCAGGAGAAGAATAAAGCGCAGGCCAAGAAGAGCAAGTGCGAGGGATCGTCAAATGGAAAGGGCGAGGCATCATCGAAGGGAAAGGGAAAGGCATCATGCTAGGCATAGATAAGACTCTTATTTATGTACCGTAAGTTATGCTGAACTGTGTTGCAAGCTATGTTGAGTAGTTTGTCGAATAAAATCATGAAATAATAGAATGATGTCTCATATATAGGTAGATATATGTATCATACATAGATAGATAAATGTCTGATACATAAGTAGATATCACTGGTGTCGACGACGAGGTGACGGAGGCCTCAGTGTAATCCATCCATATCTGTGGGGTGGCATCACATCACGGCGAGGTGCAGTTGACCCTTCACCTTGATCCTGTGTATCCTGTGTGGGGATAGGTGGTGGAGTACCTGGCTGATACTGGCCAAACCAGTCTACCTGCTCGTGCTGTGTCTGCTGATCATGGTCGTTAGTAGTGTCCCATGTAACGGAGTCTCCTGCTAGTGTACAAGAAATTAAGTACTGAACAATGTCATACTTTATTTAACAATAGTAGGAAGGGACACGCTTACCATGAGGATGAGATTGTGGTCGATAAGCGAAGTCCATGTAGGGGATCTGCTGCTGCTGCCATTGTTCGAAAGTAATCTGGTTCTGCTGCAACTAGTCGATATTAATCTGCGATTGCTACCATGGGTCAGAAGTAAACTGTGATTGCTGTCACCCCGAGTCTCCAGCCTGGTCTGGAGGTGGTGCTCTCGGCGGCGCCTGCTGTGTGAGCCGTGGATGAGTCCCGTGGCGGAGTGGAGGATAAATATGCTCCTCGTGCCATCCCGAGCCTCCAGCCTGGTCTGGAGAAGGTGGCTGCTGCATGGGTGGACATTGGGCGCGCTCCTCCATGGATCGACGCGGTGGGTGCTACTGCGTGGAGCGATGTGGGGCGCGCTCCTCCACCGAGTGACGCGGTAGACGCTGTGCTTCTCGGTGTTGAACGACGTCTGAGACACTGGTGCACGTGATGGCCGCGTAGATACGCCGCAACTTCTCCTCGGCCCGCCGGGCAAAGGACCGAGCCTGTTGACGGGGCACAAGAGGAACGGTCGAAAGCGATCGTCCGTACTGAGCCACCTCAGTCTGTAGCTCCCACGTCATGTCGGACTGAATTTGTCTCATAGTTAGGTATGCACTACATAGGCACTCATGTTGATTATGATCTAAATAAAGTACTTACCGCTGACTGTCTGGACTCTAGTGTTGACTGGCTAGGGTATATCTCATTGTCATGTGTGTGTGGAATGGGACGTAGCCATGTCATCGACATGTACATCTGTAAGTATCCGTGGAATAGCTCCATATCAAACAGGCCAGCGTGCCACACTTGTGTTGGTGCATTCTGCCACTCGTTGACGTAAATCCCCACCCTTTGGAGCCATTGAGTGGCGGTCTTGTTAGTTTTCTGAGAGTACCTGTCATTAGAATTTGTTAGACCATCATTAAAGAACATAAATGAAGTATAAGACACATTCCTTATGTACATATATTTACTTACGCGTGCACGACATCTGGAAGGGGAACATCCGAATGCGGGGGATCTACCATCTGGCACGCATGACCCTCTGTTGAGACATCTCCTCAACTAGGCAATCGAAGATGATCTTCGATTTAGTCAGCCAATACTCTCGATCTCTAGTGCACATAATAGATAACCCGCCGGGATATCGTGCATGTTGTGTCTGCAGGGTGTACGGCTCCCAAATCACGACATCCTCTTTTAGTGTGTCGAACTGCTCGCTGAACGATGGAAAGCATCTAACGACTTGCTCTCCCGCGAAACGACACTGCATGACAAAATAGTTGTTAGTAACTTTCATATTATAGTACCAGAAGTGCAATTTATTAAGACATTACACTAACCTTGCGACGGGTCCAGTGAGTGCCAAATGTAGGCAAGTCAATTTGCTCTTCGTCGAACAACAGGTCAGAGTGGTAGACAATTGTTTCATGTTCCCGGTTGCCGACTATTTGGTTGACACTTACTTATGGACGACCGATAGGGAACCTCTCCCATGACCACAGTTGCAGCAACAATGGGCATCCTAGCAAGGCAGAACTGTCATTGGTTAACTGGCAAACATTGCACATACCTCGGTACGTAGCTGCTAAGACAGCTGAACCCCAACTCCACTGTGTGCATTCTTCCTGGCACGTCGCCTCCGCGATCCCTCTAGCAAAATAGATGTATCGCGCACTAATGGTCGACACGTGGTTCTCAGTGAACATCACCTTCCCGAGCAGCCACATAATGTATGCCTCCATGCTGCGTGTAATCTATGGCGCAATCATCGGAGTGGCTGGGAACCCAAACCTCTGGATCTGCATTGTCAAATAGAACAATTATCAGTACATCATACTGCTCCAACCAAATAGAACAAATAAATGAAACACACCTCATACTACTCCAACCATCCAAATTTTGGCCCATGATTGTCATGGGCAAAGTCCTGAGCTCCATCACGGATGCCAAAGAATCGCTGGGCCATGTCTTGGGTCCAATTTGCCGGTGGATCCACTGGGCTTATGGGCACGCCAGCCAACGGAAGTCCCAGCAAGTACGAGACGTCCTGAAGGGTAGGAGCCATCTCTCCCCATCGAAAATGGAAAGTGTGAGTCTCGGGCCTCCATCGATCCACCAAGCACGTGAGCAAAGACAAGTCGTACTGCAGGCGACTAGTCTGGAACCCAAGGTGCCGCCCTTCTACCTCCTCCATACGAGTGGCCTCAACCAAACGAACGAAGGGTAAGAGTCCAGCCCACTTCAATCTACATAAGAAGATAGCACAACCGTTTTGTTACTCTGGCCCATAAATATCCCAACAACAAGAGAAATAAATGTCACATGCCTCTGAAGCCAATCAGGGTGTATGCACCAGTTCGACATGGGAGTGCGAGTCACTAGGTGCTTCAAGGTTCCCGGGTTAGCATCCAGTACCGTCGACCGGTGCTTTCTATCTATGTCAGCATTCAGCAAAGATCCTGCCATCTGCATATTAGTTCCACACATATTACAAATTTAAGACATAGTTTCACATATATTACAAATTTAAACACAGTTCGACACATATTACAAATTTAAGACATAGTTCCACACATATTACAAATTTAAGACATAGTTCGACACATATTACAAATTTAAGACATAGTTCCACATATATTACAAATTTAAGACATAGTTCCACACATATTACAAATTTAAGACACAGTTCGACACATATTACAAATTTAAGACATAGTTCCACACATATTATAAATTTAAGACATAGTTCCACACATATTACAAATTTAAGACATAGTTCCACACATCTAGTTTCTTCCTCTTCCTCTTCTTCCTCTGCCTCTTCTTCCTCGGCTGCCACGTCCACGAGGAGCAGCTCCACCAGTCCCAAAGATGTGGCAACTGGTGTCTATATGACCAAATTGATTACACAAAAAACATTGCCTAGTAGGGCCTCTGGCTTCAGATTCATCCATATCATTATGGATGCGGACACATTGTCGCCTTCCTCTCCCTGTCTGCATCAGTTCAGGATCTGGGATGTAAACCCTTTCACCTGGATTTACTTTGTTGAAATTTCCCCATGCCCTATATCCCATCATCTTGCCTGTCCACGTATTGACCACCACGTACTTAAGGAAATAAGGAGACACAAACGATATCACATCCATACCCATCAGCCCGCATGCAGCTAGTACATGCGAGCAAGACAGATGCAACAACTTGGGTTTATTGCACGTGCACTCACACGTTGGCCAGGCTTCGTTGCCTATCCTCACCTCCTGTGTCTTTACCTCTTCTCATGTTCCAATCCGGTTGGAAGGGAGGCGTACCTCAAACCTTCTTTCCTGATTACTGATGGCGACGACATGCATGGACCGAGCCTTCTCCATCTTGGCATCCATGTAATGCATGATATTTGAGCAATACCTCGTGTTTGGGTTGTTCATGATATGCATCTGAGCCATCTGGAGTCTGTCTCTGAAATACTTCAGAGTTTTGGTGAAAACACACTCCACAATGGCTGTTAATGGTAGAGCCCTGCTTCCTCTCAAGACAAAGTTATAAGTTTCAGCCAGATTTGTAGTCATGACGCCAAACCTAGCACCATGAGTGTCATGCAGCAGAGACCACCTCTCTATAGGCTCGTGTTTTATCCATTCCTGGAAATTTTTAATCCTTCTGCCAGGCCTTCTCCTAGTACCGGGTTGGTCAAATCCTGGCAAGTCACAAAGGGCAATGGGTTCTTCCTCCGGTGGTGCTGCTCCTGTTGTTGCCTGTGCAGCTAACGCCGCTGCATGAGCCGCGACCGCTGTTGCTCTAGCTGCTCTCCTCTGAGTCACATGTTTTTTAGTGAAGTCATCAAGATAGCCACGACACTTGATGTACTTCCACTCTTGGTTCTGCTTGCAAAGCTTCTTGAATAGGTTCATAAGATCCTTGTTCCTGAACTATGAGAAAAAATTGGCCCCTAGATGCCACATGCACCAACGACTCTGCATGTACAGCCATGGAGTAACTTCATCAGGAGTGGGCTGTGTGAGCTTCTTTATCGCGCTTAGTATACCTGGATGCCTATCATGAAGGACGCATACATTCGGTGTATCTCTCACAATTGCTATCTTGAGCTGCCTGAAAAACCATACCCAACTCTCGGTGTTCTCGCTCTCCACGAAAGCAAAAGCAAGTGGAACAACTTGATTGTTTCCATCTTGACCTATGGCAGTCAATATCTGACCCCTGTACTTGCCAGTGAGAAATGTACCATCCACACAGATGACTGGTCGACAGGAGTGAAAGCTTCTATGCATATAGAAAATGAGAAGAACACTCGATGAAGTACCCTCAAATTAGGTTCCTGTGGCAATGTAAAGTGTTGGATGTCCACGTAGGTGCCTGGATTCCTAGCCTGCAGTGTCTGGATCATCCTAACAACACAGTCATACCGTGTCAAAACGAACCAAACCTTGCCTCCAGTGCCCTTTGCTTAGTCCTACAAGCCTTCCCGTATGAAACATTGTAGCGGAATCTGACAGAAACTTTGTTAATGATAGCATTCACCCCCATGGCTTTGCCCTCCACTATCTCTGTGTATAACAGTCTAGCCAGGAGGGTTGACGTGAGGTTACGATGGTCCTGAAGGACACTGTCAAGTTTGTGTCATACCTAGGGAAATGTGCATGTGTGCATCACAACATCGGTGACCTTCCAGTTTGTGTCATACCTAGGGACATGGGCATGCACCCTTGCAGGACATCCGTCTTCCTCGCAAACCAATGTCAAATATTGTTGTGATGATACCTTCGTTTTCAAGACCCGTTGCATGGACATTGACCACTCAACAATTGCTTCTTGCAGATGTCTCTTGCTAGGATATAATGCACCCAGAGAGATGATGTTCGCGTGATAATGCCACGCCGAATCATGCCCATCGTTCACAGTCATTGCTGTTGTGTTGTCATTATTCTATGATGCCGGAATAGGTTGGCCGATCTCTTCTTGATCAGACTCACCAGAATCATCATCCGTATCACTGTTGCCTTCTGAGTCTTCGGCTTCCATTTGATGTTGCAACAAACCCTCATATATCTCGTCCTCATCAGCTTTGCCACTAAATATGTCTTCCCATAATCCTTTACCACCGTCCTCTGATACATAACCATCACCCCCGGTGTGTGCATAGCTACTGTGACCTGATTCATAACCGCCGCCACCCTCTTGTCCCTGACTACTCTGGCCATGATCATAACTACCTCCAGCATGACCGGTCTGACTACTCTGGCCATGATCATACCCAACCTCTTTCGCCACAGGTAACACTAAGAGACTGGGTTAACTACTCTTTTCTGGCAAGCTTGCACAAATTTGACCCATTTATGTTGCGCTTCTATTGACCTTAAATAAAAATTAGGGGTTTGCTTTGACTTAGTCCATAAAGCATGCACACCGACAGTATGGGTAGGAGGGAGCCCTAAATAAACACATAACCAATCCTTCAACTGAGTAACGGGCACTATTTCAGGATTCTGAAGCACTTCATCCATAAAATTAAACTCGCTCAAATCAACTCCGTGCTGGTTTGTTCTGACGAAACCAGGACCATAGAAGAACCTAAACACTACATTATTTAACATGAGTTTTGACCTAAAAAAATACCGAAAATAGTCAAAAACAGGTACATTGACACATAATACTCTACAAATATCTTGCATCTAACAGACCCCATCAAAGGCTACCTATAAACATACACACATGACTGCAATTAGCAAGAAATTAGGGTTTACCCTTGAAGCGTGCGAAGTCCTGCCGTGCAGCTGTCTCAGGTCAACGGATCAGCACCTCCACCATGCACCTTCCTCAAGTCCCAGCACCAGTCTCCACCATGGCCATTGCTCAACAAGAACACCAGCAGATCCCTCCACCAAAACGACTCAAATCACTACACCAGGCTATCCCATTAGTAGATCAGGACTCTCCTAGCTTGCTAATGTGTTAGAGCAACGAGTTTGGGTAGAAATCTGGGCTACAAATCGGTGCAGCAGTTGGGAAAACGAGAGCAAGCGAGAGAGAGGAAGAACAGCCAGAGAGAAAGAGGAGGGGAGGACGACGACGAACAGGCGCGTGAGCGCGCCGCGTGAGCTATATGCTGGGGCGCGTCGTCCGTTTCAAGGACGAACTGTCCTTCGTCCGTTCAACGGACGACCGCGCGTACCCCCTGTCGCCCGACAGCTCGACAACCCTGTCTCCTCAAGCGCGTCGTCTTTTGAATAAAAGAAGGCATGTGTGTCGTCTTTTGAATAAAAGAAGACAAGTCTGTCATCTTTTCAAAAGACGAAGCATCCAGATCGTCTTTTCAACGGCTGACGGACCGTCAAATTTGCAATTTTCCCATTTTATGTATTATTTATAAAATTTAATAAAAAAATGTATTATTTAAAAAAAAATAGCAAGCTGGTGAGCAACCTCAACAACCCTTGTCTTCAGAATGGAGTGTGTACATTTCACGTTTGGTAGCAAGGATGATTGTGTGGTCGTGTTTCATGACGGTAACGTCTAGAAGGATCTAGTTAACGCAACAGAAAACTACTCGTAAAATGGGCAACAATTTTATGTCGACTTGTCGACTTCACATGAAAAGAATAACCACATTTCTAGCTCCTGGCCCTTTTTGTTTTCGAGTTTTCGTGTGGAGCTCCAGCGTCCCGGAATGGCACTTCGGATCGTCACCACAAAGACAGTCGGTAGTCCAGTCCAAACACCTACTCCATTTACGATGGAAAGACAGAAAACAAAGACCACGGATCCAACACGGGGATACCTCAGCCGTCCATACCACTTGCAGTACAAGTCTATTATCCACACGCATATTCCCTCCTCGTCCCACCACCTCGTGCCACGTCGCCACAAGCCGGGGATTTCCCTCGGCCCGGACGGATCGGCCGGACAGTGACCCCACCCGCCAGCTTCACGTGCCACCAAAGCCAGACGCGTGACGTCGTCGTCTTCCTCTCCCCTTCTCCTCTTCTCTCCTTCCCCAGCCCCCCGCCCGCCTCCTCCTCAAAGTCTCAGCCACTTGCCAACCGCCTAGCCGTAGCCAATAGCCATGGAGTCCTGGGTAACCCCGATCTCCGGCGGCGGCGGCGGAGGAGGAGGAGCACGCGGGAGAGGCGCGGACGACACCGCGTTCTCCTTCCTCTCCAAGGGGTGGCGCGAGGTGCGGGACTCGGCGAGCGCCGACCTGCGGCTCATGCGCGCGCGCGCCGACTCGCTCCGCACGCTCGCCGACCGGGAGCTCGAGCACCTCCTCGCCTCCGCCTCCGCCTCCGCGGCGCCGCCGCCCTTCGCCGCGGGGGCGCCCATCGCCGAGCTCGAGTTCGTGCGCACGCAGATCCAGCCCAAGATCTCCGAGCTGCGCCGCCAGTACGCCTCGCGGGAGCCCGAGCTGCGCCGGAGGGTGCTCGAGCGCTGGGTGCCGCCCAGGGGAGCCACCCGCGCCCGCGTCGACCTCTCCGGGATCACCGCCATCCGCAACGCCATCGTCTCCGAGGCCGGCAGCGCCGACAGGTGGAGGCCCGCTGCGTGGAACGGGGAAGAGGAGGAGGAGAAGGAGTGGGAGGTGGTCAGGATGATACGTGGCGGCCTCAAGGAGCTCGAACGCCGGAGCCAGAGCAGCGAACTCTTAGGTGGTTTCCGTGGCACCGGCGACCTCGTCGAGAAATTCAAGTCCAGCCTGGTAATCCCTCCTACACCACAAGTGCATTTTTGAGCCAAAAAAATTAGGATAGAAATGTGGAAGATGCACAAATTGTGGGCGAATAAAATCGTTTGGTACTAGTAAACATACTCCACCTCGGTTGAATGGTTATGTCTTGTAGGTACCGAGTATATAAGAAGTGGCGTTTATCATATTCTGCAAACCTCATTGTTAATCAAACTTCTCACATATATTCTCTCTTTTGGTGCAGAAACCATTTAACATGGAGTCGGATGAATACAAGGTAACCCCTGCAGACCATACATAACCCTTTTCATGCTTCTCATTTTGTAATAGAAGAAGAAAGCCGAGAAGGCGCCAAAATTTACAGAAGGAATCACTCAAAATAAAAAAAAGAACTGCAAAGCTAGCATAAGCAAGAAAGAAAGGCAAAAAATAGAAGAGCTAACCTACAACCAAGCAAAACAAGAAAAGGTCCTAGACTATGCATTTAAGTAACTAAGGAGTTATGTCAGGAGGCCTAGCAAGGAAACCATACAAACTCCGATTCTATATTTACTGACCGATTGAAAGTAATGGATCATCTGAAGCACCCTCCTGCATAATTTGACCATGATCGTTCAAAATAATTCCAGGGAAATGTGCATCCAGCATGTGATTATTTTCTTCAAATGAATCAAAGGGTTTTCCTTTGCCTTCAGTTTGTTGGTTAACTGTTTGTTGCATTTTATAAGTTTATTTGGCAACAAACAGGATCTAAAGGATAAATGCCAACTTAAATCTGAATATAAACTGTTCACGAGGGCTTCACTTTCTTTATGAAAAAATGTGACATGCCTTGATTTTTTTGTAAGCATCTATTTGGATTGTCCCTTAGTACCAAATGGTAGTGTGAAATATCCATAAGAATTAAGAAGCCAACCATCATTTCCATAAAAAATTATGAGTGAATATCGGAAGGAAGGAAATGGAGTATGTTTCTCTTTCACCCTTGCACGTGGCCCTTTCGGTCTATCCACGTCAAAGGTGACACGGCGTCCGGTGGGTTTAATTTGCCATGTATAAACTGACATGTGGATGTCAGATTTAAGGAACATTGTCAAGTGTGTCGAAGTGAACAGTTTGGGTTTAGTGAGAACAATTAGTCCAACAGTAGTGGTTACTGATTAAGCTATTCTTTCTTTCTTTCAATAGTTGTGGTTTTGCGAAATCAATACCCCGATTATTGTATTTTCTGATATTTACTCAAAATTGTATAGAATGAAAAATAAAATTTACCTGGTTTTTATTGCTCGATATATATTGGCTGTGAACTTAATATTGGGTTACCATGCAGGATGTTCCCCCACTATATCTGACTGAAATTCTGGCAAATTTAGTCAAGCAGTCTGGACCATTTTTAGATCAACTTGGTGTACGAAAAGGTAAGGAAAAACACATTTTTACCCTATTTTATTCCTTTTCTAGGAATTGGCCCTCTGACATACTGTTGATACCATGTTGCAGAATTATGTGATAAGCTAGTGGAGACATTGCATAGCAAACAAAATCATTCCCTTTCAGCAGATACATCCTTGCTTGGAAATGATAACTCAGTAGATGAGCTCGATTTAAGAATTGCTAGTGTGTTACGAAGTACTGGCTATCATGCTGATGATGGTTTCTGGAATGAACCTCCAAAATGTGAGGTTGCTGGCAATAAAAGGCACATTGCTGTAGTCACCACAGCAAGCCTGCCATGGATGACAGGAACAGCAGTTAATCCATTATTCCGTGCAGCATATTTGGCAAAAAGTGCAAAACAAGATGTGACACTGGTTGTGCCTTGGCTCTGCAAGTCAGATCAAGAACTTGTGTATCCAAATAGCATGACCTTCAGTTCACCGGAAGAGCAGGAAACTTACATAAGAAACTGGCTGGAGGAAAGACTAGGCTTTGAATCGAACTTCAAGATATCCTTTTATCCTGGCAAGGTGATTGCTTGATGCTTCGTACATTGTATGTCCATGTTGTCTCCAATAACTTTTCATTGACATGTCATATGTGTGCTGCAGTTCTCAAAAGAGCGGCGCAGTATCCTTCCTGCAGGGGATACCTCACAGTTCATTTCGTCAGGTGTAGCTGATATAGCAATACTGGAAGAACCAGAGCATCTCAACTGGTACCATCACGGGAAACGTTGGACTGACAAGTTCAATCATGTAGTCGGCATCGTTCATACAAATTACCTTGAGTATATCAAGAGAGAGAAGAATGGAGCTCTTCAAGCTTTCCTAGTTAAACATATCAACAATTGGGTGACCAGAGCATACTGCGATAAGGTACTGTATCCACTCAAGTGTGGTTTTATTGTCCAGTTGCGCTTCATTCTTCCTAACTCTAAAAGCATGTGCAGGTTTTACGTCTCTCTGCAGCAACTCAGGATCTGCCTAAGTCTATTGTCTGTAATGTTCATGGTGTAAATCCAAAGTTCCTTCAGATCGGAGACAAATTGACAGCTGATGTGGAGAACGGGCAGCAGTCATTTTCCAAGGGGGCGTACTTCTTGGGGAAGATGGTCTGGGCCAAAGGTTACAGGGAACTGGTAGATTTGTTGGCCAAACATAAAAGCGACTTGGAAGGATTCAAGTTAGACGTATATGGAAGTGGCGAGGACTCGCAAGAAGTCCACTCTACTGCCAGGAAACTCGATTTGAATCTCAACTTTTTCAAGGGAAGAGATCATGCAGATGATTCACTTCATAGGTACATATATTAATAAGAAATATTAACTATAAAGTACTACTATCAATTGTTTCACCGTTTTCAGTGTCTTTTTCCTGAGTAGTGACGCAGCACCTTCCTTTTGTGTATTTCCAGGTACAAGGTTTTCATTAACCCAAGCATTAGTGATGTCTTGTGCACAGCAACAGCAGAGGCTCTTGCAATGGGGAAATTTGTCGTCTGCGCAGAGCATCCATCAAATGAATTCTTCATGTCGTTCCCCAACTGCCTGACATACAAAACCTCAGACGAGTTTGTCGCCAGAGTGAAAGAGGCCATGGCTAGAGAGCCCCAGCCTCTCACTCCCGAGCAAAGGTTCAACCTTTCGTGGGAGGCAGCGACGGAGAGATTCATGGAGTACTCAGACCTTGACAAGATTCTGAATGACAGTAGCAACCCCCGGCCCGGAGAAAGCAGGACGAGCAGAACCTCCCAGCCTAGCTTGTCGAGCGTCGTGGACAGCGGGTTGGCATTTGCCCATCGTTGCCTGACCGCTAGCGAGGTCCTCAGGTTGGCGACGGGGGCGATTCCTGGCACACGCGACTACGATGATGAACACTGTGCTGATATGGGCCTGCTGCCTCCCCAGGTACAGCATCCTGTATATGGCTGGTGACGTGGACATGCATTGTTACTACGTACGTATAGTTGGTGCTCTATATGTATGTACATAGTAGATTAGTGGTAACACGCTGTGTATAGCTGTTGTCCTCGTTAATCTATCTTGTAGACTGTTGTCTGTAGATTATTTATTGTCACACTTAGAATTTAGATACTAGCATACTTGGCAAGTGAGCTGTCTTGTAGGCCATCGGTTTCAGCGTGAAGCCAAAAAGGTCCAAAATGCATCGATGAATGCTTCGATGGCTCTGCTTTCTGTGTGCACGAGGGATGACTTATATTTCCTTTTGTGCTTCATTTACTATTATTTGAGTATTTTTTCCATGGGCGAGTTGTTCGATTGATCGACGACGAACAACCAGTCAGAGAGTCGTGCATGTGGTTAGATAGAGGGGGGGGGGGGGGGGGGGGGGTCTGTAGATGTTCTACATTCCTGCAAGTCAGTGAGCTTCAGTTTTTTTTTTTTTTTGAGTTTTGCACCATCTTGTTTCACTCGTATTAGCTGCAGAACGGGCAAAGTAACGAATCCCAGCAACACCAATTATTTGAGGGCGGCACTAGGGCTGAGCCCTAAGTCATGATCGAAAATATGGTCCTTGTATTTCGGTCTATTTAAATTGGGTCTTTTAAAAAATAAAGACCGAAACATTCTTAGTTTTTTTACTATCCGTCAAATTTTGGGCACTGATAATTCATGTTCGGGTTAGTTCCGTCAGAACAAAACTTGCATTTGCTGAAAGTTTTGGCAGCATTTCAGCTAATTTGAATATATTTTAAATGCATGTATTCATGTCAATTTGCAAGAATAAACATTCAATAGCACCAAACAAAAGTTTCAATACTAATAAACATTCATATCACACAGTTCATAGGCCACATATTTGAAGAGTTTCAGCCGACAACAAAAGAAAACAGCCTCGAATGCGAATAGTCACAAGCTCACTGCCATGAACTAACAAAGGACAATAGGAAATGTTTTTCTCAACAACAACATAAGGTGGAGGCCGAAGTTGTTCAGTAAAGATTTGGCTCTCTTGTCAAAATCGGTCGTTTCGGTCCATTCAACTAATAGAAACAAGTGACCAAATTGTACGAACTAAATTTGGTCTATAAAATTTGCTATCCAATAATTTGATTGGTAATTTCGATCCCGGTCTTGATATTTTCAGATTCGGTTTTTAGTTATACTACCTCCGTTTCAAGGCTTAAGGTGCACACGTTTTCCAAAGTAAAGTTTGACCAAAAGAATTGAGCAACAAAATCTTAATTATATTGTACATAATTAGTATCGTTGGATTCATATTGAAAAATACTTTTCAGTGATACTAGTTTTATACCAAAACTCTTTACGTATTTAGAGTAATTCTTGGTCAAAAAAAAACACGTAAAACGAGGACGCCTTAAGCCCTAAAATGAAGGGAGTACGTTTTTCTGCCCACCCCTAGGTGGCACATCACGTAGAGGTCCATAGCAGTTGGACTTGGACCTGATCACCTGAATCAAAGCGGCAGGAGAGACATAGATACTCGTTACAAAAAGAAAGCCTCTACATGAAAGGAAGAATGACCAGAATACCCTAGAAATCCGTGCCACAAGACCAACTGATCACTGTATAGCATCATTTGCGAAACTTGAAAAAAGGGGAGTGCAAAACCTCATTAAACACCCCAACACACATCCACAAAACGAATGCACTTGTGAATGTCCTTCAAAGTTCCTGAATATTTACAAAATCCTCTAGTAGTTGTGAGGAGCTAGCAACCCTGTATTTTTTCAAGAAATTTGGATGGACAAAACTTCAACTGTTAACACTCCTTTCATTTACTACATTGCCGTAGGGGAAACCCCTATGGTGTAGATTTTTCATTTATAAAATAAAACGGTGTGAGTTCTTCCCTTATAAGGAAATAAAATGGTAGATATAATATCTATTAAATCGTGGGATTTATATATTGTAGAATCTCTAAAGTTGAAATTTACTGCTCTGATACTATAGGAAGGTACCTGCACTAACATTTTTGGGATGAAAAAAATCACCTACTTTTGTCGGAACATTGGCCGAACTCACGATCGCAGACATGTCTTTTGGATGAGTCATGGAATAGTTCGACCTGCACCGGTACACAACGACGTGAAGTGCGCTATCCACAAGACATTACGAGATGATGTACAAGCGTGTTAATTAGTCAGCGTTGAATATAGTAGAGTAACCATGCATGCGGTTATGGATTACTTGAGGGTTGATTCCTTTTACTATACAAGTACAATCTTGATCTAAAACTTGCAAAGCTAAGTGTAGCTACAAAACTCTTCCTCAACAAGCTTTGGAAAGAGGGAGGGTTCGTACTTCGTAAACATGCATACACTTTATTTCCATGTGCTATCTTTTTCGCTAGTTCTCATCAATTAATTTGATTGATCTCAAGTTGAACTACTTAAAGCACTCAAAACAAAGTTCATTCTAAAGTGCATAAATTATCGATCTACTTATTTGTATACAACATGCAACATCGTACCTTTTGTTTCCCTAGTAAGTTCAGCTCGATGGTCTTCTTGAGGGGTTGCTTTAGAAGAACAAAAAAGAACAAAGACCTAGTCGGTTAGTTCTTCCGCGGTTGACATGGCCTTGGTTATCTTGCATCAATGTATTCTATTTTCTGGTTAGTTGGCTTGGTTCTCTTGCATCAAACATAATAAAACGATGACTATTTCCACCCGTAGTTGACATGGCCTTCCTTTTTCAAAAAAATAAATCTTCTGCTAGACCATGAATTGAGGATATATGGTTCTTAGGTGAACAATATGTATGTGTTAGAGAAAAGTGATTGTGAGTTTGAAACAATGGATACATACAATTTCGATTTTTATTTGGAAAAGAGCATATATTAATATCACACGGATACCAATTACACCCAGCCTCTGCAACAACGCATGTCCTATTGGCAATACGGATGCACATAGTCGGAAAAGGAAGAAAAATTACAAAAAAGAAAAGTCCTGCTACAGTAATCTGATCCTTAGCAGCAGCGACACTACCACCACCAAAAACAACACCAGAAGTCCAACCCCTCCAAAAGTGACGCCTTTAAGAAGGAAACAGTGCACAAGCGCTGTCACCGCACGATCAAAGATCTTAAGTTTTCATCCTGGAGAAAGTCCTCACTTACAAAACAATGTCTTCTGCAAGACCATTGCCAGGCACAACCAATAAAGGCCAGACCTTGGGTTTTCACCCTACAAGGTAAGACTGTGAACTCCTCCTGTGATGTCGCCCCCTCTAACAGACGCTACTGCGATTCACAGATAACCAAGCCAGATCCTCATTGCCAAGAATACTCAATCCACCATAGCTCACCCACATGTCTCTAGCTTCATGACATTCTCCGCATCTGACTTCACCATATGTATCGTCATAGACATGTCACATGATGGTAACAGGTAGCAGAACTTCACCACGCTCCCACTGAAACCAAATGGCCAGCAAAAAACATAGGTGCGCATGACCAAATTCCTTCCGATCCAGCAAGCTCCAGGCATATGCGCCCATGAGAGTTCGCAGACGGAGCCTTCCGGAACCAGCCACTCCGGCCAAATCAATGGAGACACGCATCAAATAGATCTTTGTCTTGGTGTGAGAGGAATCCAAGGACCACCCGTTTTATTCAAACCGGGTCGGCATTCCCCTCGCCACCCGCCGGCAACCTGCAAGATCCGCCGCACCAAACCCTACCAGCAGCCTTGCGGCCAGGCTAGTACCGAGAGAGATGGCAACAGAGCAGGGACGACCCCCACCAGATCCGGCCCTACCAGCAGCGAAGAGGTCCGGCAAGGCGACGCCGGAGCACCAGATCTCAAGATCTAGGGTTTCCAGCACCAGCCGGCTTGGCCCTGGACTTCCACCGCCGGTCATGGCGCCGCCGGGAAGGACCTCCGCCACCATCCCAACCAGGGACGCTGCCCTGGTTGCCAGCCGTCGTCGATCCAACCACATCTGTCCCAGCAGCCATGGTGGCTAACTCCGGCCTCCATCCACCCTGGACCACCTTTAGCGGCCGGACCCGCCGCCACCGCGACGAGACCGGTGGCAGCGGCGGCGCAAGGAACAGCGACGGCGGCGGTGCCCCTGGTGTCGCCCTGGGGTGCGACACGCGTTTTTTTTTTCTCGGGAGGTCCGACTACATTTGTCATAATTTATCATAATTACATTTGTCATGGTTTTGTGCAAGCTTAAATTTGTAGCCATTATGTATCGTAACACCAAAATATCCATGTTCTCCATTCAACTTGTAGCTAGGCACACAGAATGATCAATGTTAGTCGCATTTCCAATCTCGACCCCCTTTCATCGGATCTTCTTTTAGGATTAGCTATAACCAGGATCCGAAAATCTGCGACGATAACATGATACACTCCCGATGTACATTGTTCGCAAATCTCTGAAGCAAATAAATTCTTATTTGCAAGGCACCATCTTCACTTGAACTAAAATCCAGTAACAACTGGTTAATGATATATTACGGGCTGGTAGGACAAATTTGCACATGGCAACATCAAATAAGCACTTGATCTGAGCGCAGGAAAGCCTTCACGATTTATTCCAGAAATGTACACCGGTCTTATTCGAGTCTAATGAAGAAACAAATTAACATGAATTTGTATGTTCAGATTGCAACCCAATTAATCAATCAAAATGTGAATGAGCATGCGATGACACATTGTGCAGATAATTACAACGACAAGTTAAAAAAAAGGGAGCAATGTGCTCCTCAGCTCCTAGCAGTGATCGGCGTGATCAAATCAGGAAGGGTAATAGGCCTTCATGTGCGCTTGGAGGCACGGCGAGTCCTTCCAAACCCTAGCGTGCATCCTGAGCAGCTCCTTGGCCTTGGCCCTGGTCCGCTCGCCGGAGTCCACCTGCAGGACAAGCAGCAGCTTCGCCACCACCCCGACGGTGAGCATCTCCTGAAGCACGGCCGGCGTCGGGGAGTGCCTGGCCACGGCGTGGAGAGCGCGCACCGCGCTCTCGGTGGTGGCCAGCGACACCCTCATAGCCTTCTTGGACACGATGGCCAGCCCGGCCGGATGCGCAACCAGCTCCGACCGCCCCTCGGCGCACCCGCAGAGGTGGTCGATGGCCACCACCGCAAGCTCGGTCTCGTGCCGGCTGCCCTCGTCGAGGAGCATCTCCACGAGCACGGTCATCGCGCCGGCCTCCACGGCCTTGACGCGGTTCCTGCCCCACGGGCACATCCGGCAGAGCACCTGCAGCGCCGCCTTCACCGCCTTGGCGGACACCCTGTCGGACACGACGCGCACCACCTCCTGGACCACCTCGGTCCGCACCGTCATCAGCCGCGCCGGCTCCATCACGGACACCATCGCCTTCAGCAGCAGGATGGCGTAGGTGCGTGACCGGTAGCTCGGCCGCCGCAGCACGTACACCAGGGTGTCCAGGAAATCGCCGTTGTTCCTCTCGAGGATCCGGAGCAGGTTCTTCTTGGAGGGCTTGAGCGAGTAGATGACGCTCAGCGCGTCCTCCTCGGGAGAGCTCGTGGACGTCGGGGAATCTAGCAGGCCCAGCTCGAACAGGTCTTCCGCCGACTGCTTAGAGGCGGAGCTGGTGCTGGTGGCGTGGTGCCTGACGACGGATACGAGGAAGTCGACGGCGCCGGGCGTGGCCTCGACGCAGCGCTTGTTGCGGTCGCTCTCGGCAACGATGGCCTTGATCTCCCTGAGCGCGGCCAGCTCCTGCTGCCGTCCCGCGCCGCGGCCTGCGTCGACAAGGTCGGCGACGCGGCAGGCGTCGACGGGGGGCCGCGGTGTGGGGAAGCGCTCGACCTCGTGCAGGGCGCACCAGGCCTGGATGAGGCGGCGGAGGGTGTGGTTGGGCGTGGGCTCCCGGTCCTCCGGCGCGAGCTTGGTCCGCGTGACGGGGCAGGTGGCGTGGTGGGCGGCGTCGAAGAGCCAGCGCTCGATGCTGGCGCGGTCGTAGGTGATGCCGGTGGCGAGCGTGACCGGGTCCCGCATGACCTCCAGCGAGATCGGGCACAGGAAGTACGGCGGCACCTCCACCGACGACCCTTGTTCCATTGCTGTGGGATCGAAGGGTTGCAAAGTGTAACGGAGCTGCTGGCTGGTCTGGGAGATTATTGAGTTTAGAAGCTGAGACGAAGCTGGAGGAGGTTGACGAAGTTGTTGGAGTTGAAGAAATGTGGGACGGAGGGGATGCCCGTTTTATAGCCGAGTATGAAGCGAAGAAGTCCACGCGTGTTAATGGAGTCGTATTATCACTCAGATTAAAGTTAAACGCGGTGGATTTTTTGGGTGCGCCCGATTTACTTACGGTCTCTGTTGCTTAGTGGTGGGTTGGTGCGGTCAGTGTCCGACCCAAATACTCCATTCGTTTGGAAATATAAGATGTTTTAGATTTGTAAATAAGATGTATCTAAACATTTTTTAGTGTCTAGATTCATTTGAATCTATACACTAAAAGGTGTCTAGATACATCTCATTTACAAACCTAAAACATCTTTTATTTCTAAACGGAGGGAGTATATACGAACTGTTTTGGGACTAAATAGTTATCCTGGCCATCCATACTAATACAGATTTAGGATAATTTAATAAAAAACTTTATAGATCTAAGTTATGAAAAAGTTTAAAATAATTTTACATATATTGAATATTAGACTCTATTTGAAGAGTACATCACGAGGAAGTCAAATATGCAAACAAGAATTTAATTTGTATTTTTTGTGTGAAAGTTATATTAGATTGCAATTTATTAGTACATTTAAAGAGAGAATCTAATAAAGTAGGTGACAGATTAATGGGTCCCAACAGCAACCGACGGTCTGGATAAGTACAAAACAGTTTCGTAAGATGCATTATCGCGGTCAGTGGGCAATGCACGTTAACCATGCATGCGATCGTTTGGATAAGAGTAAATTGCGTGGAATGACTGGTGGAGGAGATCGAGAGTAAAAAACATGGACTGGGTTGGCTTGGGTTGGGATTGGATTGACTTGAGGGGGTCGGTGTTGAGCTAGCTTGCCCCCGCTGACCTGACCAGGGCTGGGAGAGAGAGGAGAGCGGGCTCCCCGGCCGTTTTGACTTTCGAGTTGATCCTTCCGCCATTCTCATGCATCCCCTTGCCTGGTCTTACATTTTTCTCCGCTGGTTTGCCTTTTGAAATATTCCGTTCCTGTGGGTTACATTATTACATGCCGTGGAAGTTTCTGATCCACTATGGCAATTTGCGGCTCTCGAATACCGGAATAGTACTCGCTCTCGATCTCCGGCCGTCCGTGAGGTAGTAGTAATTTGACCATGCGCAACATAATAATAAGAAGTAGGGCTTGAGGGGAACGGCTCAACGCTCTACGGCGTGACCTCTTGTATATTCATACAGTATTCAGCAACCTGTGTTAATACAAATACAATCCATAGATGTATAGGTTAGGAATACGTACACAGAAGCTATGGTACAAATCTAACACCCTCCATCAACCTTAACCGTGTCAAGCAGGCTAAGAATGCACCCGGGGCCTCAAAAAGTGGCAAGGGCAGTGGTTTCATGAATATGTCAGGAACGTGATCCTTGGATGAATAAACTTGATTTAAAGAAGCTTTGGTGTGCAACCCGACACCCGTTCCCTCACAAAATGAGAATCGGCTTCAATGTGGTTTGTACGTGTATGAATTACCCGATTCGATGATAGGGATGTAGCACCGGTATTATCGCATGGAAGAGATGGAGGTCGATCTTGGGAAATAACCAATTCCTGAAGCAACGATTATACCCGAATACTCTGGGCGATCAAATTTGACCCAACAAATATTGCATATCTCCTTTTGGATCATCGGTCGTCTAAGGAACCGGTCTGGTCGATGTCAGAAAAGGCGGAGAAAAGTCCAAAGGAGGCTGCCCTAAGATGCAGGCCATGTGACACAATGAGGTGGTTTTAGCACAAAATAAATACGCTTAACAAAAGCCCCATGGGAATCTCGAGGAGTATGAAGATATTGACAGACACGGTCCATGACAAAAGAGATATCCTGTCTCGTGATGGTAAGGTATGGAGGGTTTCACGCTGTAGGCGCCATTGGGCGTTTTGCCCTCGTTCTTGCCGTAACGAGAACCGCCATGGTTAGGGTTTGCGGGTAGCTATCATGGTTGCACCCTATCTATACCATGGATCTTCCGGTGTTACCGGTGTTGCTAGTGTTTCCATACAAAGATGAGGCCAGCGTGCACAACAAAAACTTTGTGAAAGATATAGTCATGTGTCCCATAAAAAATCTCAATGGGAGTCTTCATGGCAGGAGCATGAGTGTGAAGTCTATTAATTAGAAAATAAGATGTGAAAAAGTGTCACTTCAAAACCGGACAGGAAAGGATACACGCACAAGAAGAATCAACCCAGTTCAACAATAGTGTGTTGTTTTCATTTGTCATCTCCATTCCGCTGATGAGTATGTGTGGAGACAACATACGATGAAGAATACCAAGTTTTTGAAAGAAAGGATGTTTAAATTATGGCTCACCCCTCCCCAGCAAACTGAACATGGAGAATTATGTAGCTAAGGAGGCGTTCCACATTTATTTGAAACTAACAGAACATTAAACACATCTAACTTGTGTTTAAACAGATAAAAGCATGTTAAGCAATCATAAGTATGCATAAAATTGTTATAATAATTATTATCACTAACAGAGGTTTGGGCAGAGCTCTGTCACCACGTAAGAGTTTAGGGTTCCGAGGGGCCTCCTCAATGCTATATGGTGTGGCCTCTTCATATATTAGGCAACATGTACAAGTACAAATACAGCCCATAACCTTACAAGTTCAAAATACAAAGAAGCTATACGACACAATTCTAACGTGCACGAAGGATGTCTCTAGTATCGTCTGGCCATTGTTCTACAAATGGGAAAGATATACTATGTGCATTCAAATATCTCTGCAATTTTTCCAAATGGCTATAAAGTTTTACGGTAGGCATGGAAGGTATACTTAAATTTTCCAGGTGCTCATGTGCAAAATCAAATGGGATAATTAACAAGAACTTGTTCAAAAAAAAAAAAAAACTAACAAGAACAGCCTGCACGTCGTCATTGTATGCTGTGGGCAACCCGGTTTGGTAGGCGGCCGACGACGATGTGGTTGCGGTCGCACACGGTTCCCTCCTGCAGCAGGCAATAAGGTACCGGCCGGACCGATAGCGTATACTACTACTACGACGTGTGTCGTTTCTGGCCTTAAACTAAATCAAGAAAACCCATTTTTCCTCGGAAAGAAAATTAAATAAAGTATAAGCGATGCATGCATGCACCAACCCGATCGATCGGAGTCGCCGCATTCAAGCCGAACCATGCATTGCATGACAGGCTGGCTGACAGCAACGTACGTACGCGCGCTACACCGCGGCGCCGCCCCGGCCGCAACTTTGCTCCGCACGCGCCTGCCTCGGTCCCACATGTCGGCCCGCTTTGACCACCCCGTCGGTTTTTCAACGCACGCGCGCATAACCATCTTTTTTTTTTTGACATGCGCGCATAACCATCTTATTTTAAGCATTCGGAACCTATCACGGGACTTTGCTAATAGCCTTTGTATTTGTCACGTGAAATGCATGCGGCAAGTACGTTTTCTCACCTTTCTCCGATATATTCCGCCGTGGTTGGAAGATTCCTGGCTGGCTCTTCCTACTGCTGCTACTCCAAATAAGTCACAAAAAATAAAAAGTCGATCGATCACACCAACTAACTGCTACTACCTCCGTTTCAAAGCTTAAGGCGCACACGCTTTTTAAATCAAAGTTTGATTAAAAGAATTGAGCAACAAAATCTTGATTATATTATACATAATTAGTATCGTTGGATTCGTATTGAAAAATACTTTCTAGTGATACTAGTTTTATACCAAAAATCTTTACGTATTTAGAGTAATTCTTGATTAAAGAAAAAACACGCAAACGAGGACGTCTTAAGCTCTAAAACGGAGGGAGTACGTACTACTAATAATCTTATCAAATAATAACAAAACGACCGCAGATATTTTATACGTACGTTTTTATATATAATGGCTATGCGACGAACTGGTTGAGACCTGCTGTAGATCATGACGCAACTGCGTCGACCCGACCAGCTCTAGTGATTGGTCGTAGTAAAGGTGACGAAATATTCTACTAGTACCATTTCAGACTTTAGAGAAAATGTTTTACGGTTTCTATTAGCAGCTTGGACGGAATCTCACACTTCTTTAAAACTAAGCCTGGTTCAAGCCGTCTTATATTGTCCCTGTATCTAGTTGCGGATCCGGCTGGATTGTGAGGTAGGGAGGTCCAACTTCGTATAATTTTATTTTGACACAAATGAGACATGTCCACAATACTACTCTCTCTGTTTTATAACATAAGATATTTTAATTTTTATAAAAGAAATATATCTAGACATATTTTAATGTTTATGTTCAGAGTAAAATTACGTACTAAAAGGACGTCCAACTCATTTGTTTAACAAAAGTTATACTAACATCTTATATTTTGAAAAGAAGGGAGTAGTATAGAATTTAGCGATAGCTCTATGGTCCTACGGATATATTAGGAACTTATAAGTGAGCCTAGATTTTGCATAAATATGCCTATATTATCTTGAGAAGTAAAAAAAAAAAATTCACTACATCCAACACATCCATTGTTTGCTTTAAAAGGAAATCGGTGAGGGAAGCCCCAACAACAATTTTGATTTTTAAATAATAAAAACTCAAATTAACGTCCTTAAGGACTTAAACCTGAGTAATTGGATTGTTTTTTTTTTTGAAAGGAAGAGTAATTGGATCGTATATCCACTCTCTTAACCAAGTGAGTCAGACTTACTTCTTAAGAGATGAACATGAACAAGAAGCCACCTTTCCTTCATGTTTCTGAATAAAGAGTGGCAACATGTTTGGTGCTCTTCATTCTTCAAAATATCGAATTTTAAAAATCTTGGTCCATCAATAATCAATTATAAATTCGAGTATTTGGCTGCAATTCATTAGACCAAAATAATCAATCAGCTGCAAACATGATAACTGTTTTTAGAGAATCACGATACCTAACTCGACCCGCTAACAACTGAGTACCATAGGAGGATCGGAGTGCATGTTGTGCTGCTAGGATCGTGGAGGTGGGGTGGTGAACGACGCGGCGATGGTGGTGATACTCATCGAGAGAGGTGGTGGTGGCGAGTCATCAGTTACTAAGGATAGGCGGTTGTCCTATTACCATCGACTCCACAACTCGGATCGCGAAAACGGGGGAGCCCACCCCTCTGCCTCCCCCCACCCCTCGCTTTGAGAGTCCAACAAGAGCAGCCGGGGCACTCCCGAGCCCTTCTCGCCGGAATAGTCGGCGGGAGGTGTCGGAGGAGGGCCACCAGAGTAGTAGTAGGATGTAGGGTAGGTAGTTTTGGCCTCGTGTCGGTAGTGGGCGGTCTGCCCAGATGGGAAGCTTTGGATCTCGTGGTCCATATCCTGGCTCTAGGGTTCCCCGGAGTTGTCCTCTTGCTCCTTTGGCTGGGACGGCGGGCGGCGGCGGTGGCCACCGCATCGTTAAATAAAGGTAGGGACCTGTTTGGCCCCTTCTTCTGGGTTGCTCACTTGTTTCCCCATCTTCCAACGGCCGATCACGGCGGCGAGGGAAAGAGGATGGGGTGTGCTGTGGTGCTCAGTTATGGAAGCGGTGGGGGATTTCTCGTCCTGGTGTTTGTGCGCGGCGTCGTGCGATGGTTGTTCTTGCTGCGGCTGTGGATTCATCTTCCTCCGGCTGGTCGTGGAGGCAGAGGGATGAAGGTGGCTTCGGCGCGGCAGACGACCACTTTCCTCTTCATCGCGCACGGCTATTGGTGCTCCTCTCCAAGTCAAGGGCGCCGCTTCCTCCTATCCGATCGTGGCGGCGAGAGGGAGGATGGTGGTGGCTCGAAGCTTCTCGATGAGCACTGTTGGCCTTATCTGCGAGCGGATCAAGCGGTCGACAACATCGTCATCGCCATCTTCGGCCGTTATGGCGGCCCGTTTTCAACCCGAGGAGGCCCTTCTCATCCCGCGTCGGAGCTCGACGCCTCTTATCCTCCAAGTGGTTCTGTCCCCGGAGTTTTTGAGGTGGCCGGAAGCCGCGATTCTTCGCCGGAGGAATATCCTGGAGCACTTCTTCTCGGATCTCGACGCTGGTCGCGTGGAGGTTGCCGGCGACTGGCAGAGGCACCTTAGGACTTGATTGCTTTTTACCTTTTTATTCTAGGGTGTTTTCTGGAAATGGAGGCCTTATCTTAGAATATTTTGTCGTTCTGGGCCTCCATATAATTTATACCTGCCACATGCTTTAGGATATTGAAGTGGGTGCCTGGCACCCTGCCACCGTTAAAAAAAAAAATAAGGATAGGCGGATTCCTATTCGTTGGTTCAATTGCAGAGACGGGAAAGGACCGAAGGGCAAACATGTCTAGTCGAATTTGTCACATGTAATGCATGCGCAATACGTTTCTCGCTTTTCTCCGATATTCTGCTGTGGTTGAAAGGTTCCTGGATCTTCCTACTGCTGCTACTCCAAATAAGTCGAAAAAAAGAAAAGGTCGATCGATCATTACGTAGTACTACTACTAATAATCTGATTCTGATCAAATAACAAAACGACCGCAGATATATTTATATTATATTATGGCTATGCGACGAACTGGTTGGGACCTGCGGTAGATCATGACGCAACTGCGTGGACCATCTCTCCCATATATAATAGGCGATCGGTCGTAGTAAAGACGACGAACTATTCTAATAGTACTCCTACTACTGTTTCAGTTTTTCTTTCAGGAAAATGTTTTACAGCTTGAACTAGCTGCTTGAAAATTCTATTGTAGCGCAAAGTATTAAATGCGATAGAATTATATTATCATAGGACTGTCTAGAGGTCGTAAATGCAATGGTGGAGGGTGGTTTTCTTGGTTCAGCTGCAACTATCTTTAAGGATTGCTATTAATTCGCTAGGGATTTTTCAAAGATCATCTTTGATCATTCCCACCGTGAAACCAATTGTATGCCTCATGAATTAGCACGTTTGGCGAGAGATCTAGGTGCAAGTGTGTCTTGAGGCTGGTCATAGTGGGGGTAACTTCACTAGTAACTAAGAGTTCAAGTCAGTATTTTTGCTTATGTGGCAATGATTTAATGAAGAGAGAGATAGATTGAGTAACTAGTTAGTATGTTACTGTAACATCACATATACCAAGGCAAAATGTGTCTACAAACTAATTAATGTGGCATTACATGTTATCACATCTAAGTTATTTCTCACTATGAAGTTAGTAACTTAGACTAGTAACATATGCATGTTACTATTCTAAGTTACTCCTCACTATGACCGGCCTGATGACCCACCAGGTGCTATTGTGCCACTGCTATTAGCAGATGTAACTATTATTTCAGATAAATAAAGTTCTAATGTGTTAAAAAAAGCTGCTTGGAAGGAATCTCACACTTCTGAAGCTAAGCCTGGTTCAAGTCGTCTTAGAGCATCTCTAACAGATTTGTACGGGGTTAACTGAGAACATGGTATTTACAGTTAAATCTATGTATAAAGATCTTATGAATCAACATCCATGTTTTCTCACAAGATATTTGTGGAAGATAAAAATACCTATAAAAATTAAGATTTTTATGTGGTTTCTCAATAACAAAGTGTTGTTAACCAAAGATAACCTTGCTAAGAGAAAGTGGAATGGACGTAAAAATTGTTGCTTTTGTGCCGAAGACAGACAATTGAATTTTTATTTCTTTCATGTCCTTTTATAAAAATTCTATGGCACATGATTTTTTATCTATAATCTACCTTCCCCAACCAATATCACTAATATGTTTGGTAATTGGCTAAATGGAGTAGATAAAGCGAATAAAGACAGAATTCGTATTGGCATTTCGGCCCTATGTTGGTCTATTTGGAAATGTCGAAATAACTCTGTTTTTAACAAGGCTGGAGTCCCATCTTTTTTGCAGGTTATTCATATGACGGCGCATTAAATTCAGATCTGGGCTTTCCTTCTCCTAGAGCATCAGCAACAACCCATGGTGTCTGGGTGCACCCATCTTGTGACAATTACTTCGGAATTCTTCAGCCAGGCTTCGTGGCATCATTCTAGTAGATTGACTGATGTCTAGATGCTATCATTGCTCTCTTGTGAGAACCTTAGGTTTTTCAGATGGTTGATATTTGTATCAACTCTATCTGATCCGTAAATTGTAATACTTTTGTGCTATGGATTGATTTTAATAAAGGTTATGTGCATCCTTTTGGATCCTTTTTGTGCATTTGGCCCTTTCTTGGCTTTTTATTAGTGGAGAGTTACTGACTTGCTCGCTCCGTTTTAAAATAATAAGATATTTTATCTTTTATGAAACACATATGTCTAGACATCTTTTAGTGTCTAGGTTCAGAGTAAACTTAAACACCAAAAGAGTTTAGATATATTCGTTTCCCAAAAAGCTAAAACATCTTATATTATGAAACGGAGGGAGTACTTCGTTACGCATACAACATGTCATTTATTCTACAGGGACGCCAAATCATGTTGTCGCTGCCAAGCTAACCCTAGACGCCTTTGTCTTAGGCTGAACAATGGGTTTCCTAATTGCATATTTATATATCTTCAAATCCTAGATGCCTTTGGAAGGTTCGGTGGGCTACACATTAACTATCAGAAAAGTACATTTTAACCCTGCAGAAGCTAACCAGATTGTCGGTATAATAGGTTGCTCTATCTGTGTTCAATGCCTTGCACATATCTGGGTCTCCATATATCTCTGGACAGAACAAACACATAAATGTTGCAACCGGTTCTTCAGAGAATTGACATAAGGGTAGCGTAAAGCCTAGAGATCAATGCTAGCTATTTGCGTGTATTTGGTGTTTCGAATTGTATGGTGAGGAACGAGATTGGAATTCATCGATCACGAGCAATTGGGAAGATAGACTACGAAAACTAGGGAACTCTAGTTTTACTTCTTCTTTCTCATCCCTTCCTCAGCGATGAGTCCGTTACATATATAGTGCATTTATTACACCAAGGATAATTCAGTAAAGATAATAATGACGCCAGCTTTTTACTGGACGTGGTAAGACACCAGTGAGCGTTGTGGATCGCCGATCCTTGTTCTCTGTGTCCGCTTGCATCCTGGCCGTTGGTTATCTTCAGGGGTCTGACAATGCCCTCCCCTTGAAACAGTCCTTGTCCTCAAGGCTGAAAGTTTGGAAAATGAGCTTGGATGAAACTGAAATCTTCCCATGTCGCATCTTCCAGACCCAGACTCTCCCAGTGGATCAGTAGTTGCTTAACTGGTGATTTTTTACGCTGGATGATCCTCTCATCCAATACCGCAAATGGTGCGGTCTTGATTTTCCCGTCCGCTGTCACTAGTGGAAATGAGGAAGAGGTATAGCATTTGCCCCCACATGTTTCCTGAGGTGAGTGATGTGAAAAACCGGGTGAATGTTTGTTGTATCAAGAAGTTGGAGCTTGTATGATACCTCCCCCACTTGAGTGACTGTCTTGAAGGGTCCATAATATTTTGAACGCAACTTCAGAGATCCTTGAAGCCCAAACGCATTCTGCCTGTATGGTTGAATCTAAAGGTACACCATATCATTCACTTCATATTGTCGATCAGTCATGTGTTGATCAGCATATACTTTCATCCTGTTCTGAGCTTCCTAGAGGTTCTTCTTGAGTTGCTGGACTGTCAGACGAGTTGTTGGACATGTTTCAGCAGTCACATCAAATTCTCTAATCTGTGTTGGGGGATAGTGATAGAGTGCCTCAAAGGGTGTCATTTTCAAAGATGAGTTGTAAGAGGTGTTGTACCACCATTATGCTGTTGCGAGCCATTTGGTCCATTGTTTAGGTTCCAGGAAAACCATATTGAGCAGATATGCTAAATTTGAGTGTCACCTTGAAGGCCTTGAAAATCTGCTGATAGAGGTTTCTAGTAAATATCCGATCACGGTCAGAGATTATTTCCCTAGGTGGTCCATGTAATTTGACTATGTTATCCATCATCAGTGCAACCACTTGTTCAACTGAATATGGATGAGCAATTGCCATGAAATGAGCATACTTGGTCAACTTGTCCACTACCACTAGAATAACCTCCTTCCCATTGGATTTAGGCAAAGCTTCATTGAAATCCAGACTGATGGAAGACCAAGGAAGGACATGAATTGGCGGTGGTTGCAAAAGACCTATTGGATGTGTGCGGTCCACTTTGACTAATTGACAAGTTGGACATTCAGAGACAAACTTGGTCACCATTTGTTTGAGGTAAGGCCAGCAGAAAACTCTTTTTATTCTTTGGTAAGTTGCTTTGACCCTAGAGTGGCCCCCACATAGCACATTGATGGAAATTTTCCAGCAGGGTGAGTCTCTGCGGTGACCCAGCATACCACTGCATGATGTAGTATACTATAGTCGTTGACATAACACCAATGAAACACCGTTCACTAGTATTACATCCCTCAGAATGACACAACATAAACACAGCGGGTCCAATACATGGCTAAAGGTTACAATTCACTCTTTACATAAGATCCAAAGAACACTCTAGGTTTAAGAGAGAGAAAGAACTTCTTTACGAAGAAGAATCAAAGATAAATAACGCAAAACTATTATACTACTAAAACTAGTATTTAATTAAGGAATTGGCATTGCTGCTATTGCAACGCACTACAGAGATAGGTTCTTTGGCTAGATATTTTATTTCTATCCAATCTTTAACTTCGTCTTCACTTGAGTTAAGTATATGTTGTCTTCTTTGTCTTTATTGAAAGCTTTAGCTCTTGACGATTCCTGGAGCATAACTTGATCTAGACATCTTAATGGCTTCAGAATCTACCAAGGGTTAAGAAGATACTTTGAGTACGAGCGTACTCAGCAAATTCACTAGAAAAGAGTGTTTGATGTACTATAACTATAGCCACAGACCGTAGGTCATAGGCAATGCAAGTTTTCATAAACATTTCTTCAAAGGTTGCTTTTATTCTGAAAAGCTATGTCCGTCAGCCTTCACGGGTTTACCAGAACTTTCATGGAGTTCCTTTCCCGCCGCGTTCGCATCTCCTTCCCGGAACATGGAGTAACAAGTTACAGTTTTTACACTCTGCAGAGGTGCGTTACTTTACCCATGAGAGATCAACTCTTTGTTGCACAACCGGGCAGCTTATTCCCGTCCACAATTCCATGATGTGGGGCCCTGAAGATGATCCAAGCCAATCACTGCCCCCTTCGTGACCTCGCATGCCTCCTTGGTGTACACCATGCCCACATAAAGAATTACGACAATGGTTTGTACAAACTGTTAGATATCAGAACTATCGTGGGACGTTGAGGGTTCCCACCCATATGCTGCATATCCTCTACGAATTACCAATTAATATGCACGCTACGAGGATAACAGCTACAACCTGCACATCCGGCTTCATGCGAGAGGAAGAAGATACAGCTGACTTCTCCGTCCCATTCCAAATCTCATGGTCAACGCGTAATATACGACGCAAGAATCACTGGCGACATTGGTTGTTTAGTCCTATGTGATATAATTCTGAACAGTGGTATCCCAACTGTCAGATTTAATAGATTAGCTGATCACCCTGGATCAGTAATCAATAGTTCTCATTATTATTGAAAATAGTTTTTTCTGATCTTTTTCAAATGCAGGTGAAGACAACACTGGATTTGTAAAATACTTTACAGCAAATAAACAAAGGACATGAGCAAGTGTGAACTTGCCTTTTGTGATTGCAAGATTATGCACTCACGGTCTTCGAGTCGATGTATAAGATCCAAAATCTAAAATCAGTATCATTGGTCCGGTAAGGACTAATGTTTAAAGAAGCAATATGCTTTTATGCATAAGTAATGTGATGCACGTTCTAAGCGCAAATCCCGGGAATAACGTTGTCCTAGGGCTTAGATTCCGACAGTGGTTACTTTGGAATGTGTGGTCCTTTTGGATAAATTTCATAGTTGTACTTTTCTTAAAGTTTATGAGTGGTTGAAAGCAACACATATGTAGAGTAAAGTATACATATTTATTACATACTAGTTAGGATTACTTATACAAGGTTTCTTATTTAAAGTGGCAAAAAGGATAAACTTCGAAATAAAGGTTTCTCTTCTAAGGTCTAAACAAACTTTGTGGTTAGTTAGTGGTGGTTGATGTTATTTGTTTGCTCAAATGGTTTGGCTTGAGTTGCTTTATAGTTTAACTACTTCAGACCAAAGTTAACTATAAAACATGTAATATATGCTTATAGTGTTATATTAAGATTATGTAGACTAAAGTTAACTTTAAAGTATAGATAGTTTTGAAAGCATTGTACTTATACATTGGTATATTGTATATCTGAAATGTGTTCTTTAAGTTACTTAAGAATGTTTATTCTGTTACTTGAGTAATGGTTTCTTGATGTGAGTATGGAGTAATATCATTTATCTTTTATAGATAAGTGGGTATAGTTTATAAACCCAACATAATGTTACTTAACTACTCATGGATTTATATAGTGTTGTAGTAGTTTTTGTAATTTGGTGATTAATATGGTTTAGAAAAGATTTCATTATTCACAAGATGTTCTTTAAGGATTTTATTATTAGTGGAATTCTTCTTAGAAATAGTCTTCATTTAAGGTTGTAGATTCTTCTGAAATAAGAACATTCATAATGTTTGAAACTATTATGGTATTATATTATTAATATTTAAGACTAATACTAGTTATTAGACTTATTTGACTCATCTTAGGAATATTAATAAATGTTATTTATCTTTATATGAATTATTAATGAAGTAAATAAGTTTAAATTTGAGTTAACTAAATATTTAATGTTTTTATTTACCTCAAAAGGAGATTATTAGATTTTTAATATGTAAATAATATTTTTGTGATCATTTTGGCATAGGTTAATAGTCTGCTGCCAAGGGGGATAGCTGCCCTCCATGCGGATGCCGTCCAATTCAACCCATTAAGATACGTGCAAAATAAGCTTAGGAGATGCATTATAGCTGATCCTAATTAAACAATCTATATAAAAAACTCACTACTAAGAGCATGTCAGAATACAACGGCAGTGAGTTCCAAGCATGGACAGACTTTATGCATGGCATAACAGTCCAAGCAAAATTTTGTTTGTTTGTTATTCTATTCACGAGGCTGCGTTAAGCTACATGTGCACACATGTATACTATAAATAAGGTCATGAGGGGCACAAATATCTCAATATTATTAGTTGTCGCATGGATCCATCTAGATGACCTTGCCCAATAGCAAAAAAACAATGGTGTTAAACGACATGGATGTGAGATTATAATATGCACACATGTTTTTTATATTGCTACCATGCAACCTATTTCTCTCTTCGTTTCTTGCTAGACTACTTTGGGTTTTTTACGGTAGCTTCCAGGTGTTGTTAGGCAACATAGCCTATATAACCTTGTCTTTTTTATTGTGCTGATTTTATGTAGGCATGTATGTTTGGCTGGTTAGCTTAAGTGCATACCACTATTTGTTTGTCCCTTTGTGTACACTGGTGACGGTATTGTGGCTTGGATCTATGTAACTGGCCTTATATGAAAGAGAGGGCAGTGTGCATGCAAGCACATAGCTTCTGTTTAGTCAATAGGTGTCTACAAGCTACGCTGACGCATGCAGATAAAAATTGTACTACTATATTCTGACACAAAAATAGTCTGTCGAGTAGCATGGATAAAAAATTTGCACATGTCATTACAGTGTACACTGCTTTTCATGTATGCCCCCAAATAGTGGCCACCACCTATCACGGACGCACGCAGACTTACACTTCTGACATGGCACAAAAGTTAATGCGTTCAATAATCGTCCATTAATATCATCGCTGGTAACTGACAGCGAACATGCAGTGCAGATCTCAGCACACATCGTATGGTGTTGGCTAGGGGGACAGCTATCCCCCTTGGCAGCAAATCCACACTCTTTTGACATATCATATTTATTTTTGTGATTTATAAATAATAAGATATGATTTTTATAATTCTTATTACTTTATAATTACTTAATAAATAATAAATATTTAATTAAGTGAAATAATAATAAATGATTATAGTTTTAAATTAGAATTTTGTATTTTTCTAAGATTTTTGGTATTTTATTACTATTATTAAAAGAATATGAATTATCAAAGTTTTATTACTTATAAACTTTTATTAAATAATATTTATTTAAATAATCATCATAATAATATTTGGTAATAGTTTTAAGTTGTAGATTTTATTTTTCTTAAAATTTTCATATATTTTACATATTTTTCCGAGTTATAAATCAAAAGTTATTAATTAAACAAAGTTAAATCATTTATTTGATTTCTGGAATATTATTAATTGGATTATAACATTTTATTTATTTCTAAACAGAAATTACTTTTTATACCACGTCCAGAACTAGCCCCAGTCACTGACCTGTGCGCCATTGTCCACCTCAACTCTCAGATGAAAGAAATGCATTAGTTACTGACCCCGCACTTACCCCTAGTCAATGACATATGGGCCCTAGGCTAGGTCATCAGCCACGTTAGCAAATACCAGTCAAACTAGCTAACGTGGTGCGATCATGACGTCATGATGGCGTCAACATCACCACCGCCGTCGGTGAGGGGTCACTGGCGACGATCTACAGCGCCCTAGCAAACGAAATAGACCTAGTTAGAATCAGCGCGACCTACTGAACCTAATAGTGGCAGCGCCGCTCGGAAATAGTCATCGGAGGGTCATCGGCGACGAGCTTCTGCGGCGTTCAGCGGCGGTGCTCAACAAAACTAAACTTACGGTGTGAATCAGCAAACGAAACTAGGGTCCAGGGATGCGCAATCTTACCCTCATGACGATAGAGCGGTCGACGAGGACAGGCGCGGTCGGAAACAAGCTCCCCGACGAGGATTCCGACGAACTGCTACGAAGGAAACGACCAAATTCACCTGCTCTAGTGCTCCCCTTGATGCAAGCTTCTACACAGAGGATCTACGGAGGAAGGCACTTCTCCATGACGGCTCAGAATGATGTGGGGAGACGTGGTTCAACGGCGAGAGGTGGCTCCGGTGAGATAGGGTTTCGGTCTCGCTCATATCTGAGTGGATAAGAAGGGATTGGAGATAGGGATGGAGGCAATGCGTCGCGGTGGCCTTCTTATCCCCTCCTGGCAACGACGGCGAGTATCTTGGTGCAACAACGACGATGACGGCATCGGGCGGCGGCGAGCTCCGCCAGCGAGTTGTCTGTGTGCGTGACGATGACGACGATGGTCGTTTTGCGGATAACCCCCTGACAATCTTTGCTTCTCAACCCGTAGTCCTTTGCTGACCCCACTTGTCAGTCATAGACAGAAACGAACCTGGGTTGGTTACCGGGCTGTTGTGGGCTGCATATAGGCGTCAGATAAGTATAGGGTTGTTGGGCCACGGCCAGGTTTGGTTTTTATTTGCTTTATCCTTTTTCTATTTTCTGTTTTCTTATTCAGATTTGAATTTGATTTATATTTTGAATCTTTCTTTGTATAATTTGTTGGCTGGTTATTTACAACAATACAAAAATATACCTAGTCTCATTTGTGAATTCTTATTATATCCTCTTTTTGTATTTCTTGTATTTACTTAATGTGATCCCCCTTGTTAATATTTTACATAACTTTTCTTATTATTTTTCTCTCCTTATTTTAGTTAGGGATTTCTTTGTTAATATATTCTTATTTGTTTATAACTCAACTTTTAGTGAGCTCATAGTTTGAATAGAAACTTTATATATATATGTATAATGATTCTATACCATTCTTTGATGCATGAAATATAAAGACAGTGATATGGTGATTATCACTCCCATTAATTTGTAAAATGGCAATGTATGTGATAAACAAAGAAGTTTAGGGTTTTCAATTATGAGTACTACCCTTGGCTTTAGGGTTTTGTATAAGCTTATATTCCTTTTAAGAGTTAAGATTTAATAACTAAGCATATTGCCTTATGTATAGTATTGGATGAAATCTCCCTTTTTAATAGAAGTTATAATTAGAGTGTTTTATAGAAGTGAACTTATAAAGATATACTTGGGCATATATAGTGATGATGGTTGAAATTAATAGAGATATGCTTATGTAATTTGTTATAGGGAAATATTTCTATAAAGTGTTATAAGCATCAGATGATGGATCAATAGTATGAGATGGATATTATGTTTGATTTGAGATTTAGAGTTGATTGCTTACCGAGATTAAATAGGAAAATGGTTTATAACATATAATTATATTTCACAATCTGGAATCTCTAATTAAGGAATTCCTTTCCTAGATATAATACCTCTTTCTATCCATCATCATGGTTAGTTTGATGGACTTACTTATTAAAATCTTCTTATTCAATATATCATTCTTATAAACTTATGGATGAATCCAATGAGTTTGATACAAAGGCACTTCATAGCTTTCTCATATCCTTGCTTGGTTGTATTTACTATTCTACTGTTGATAATCTTCCATCCAACCAGTAGTTCCTTCAAACTTTACTCCCAATCTTCCTTAATCCTCCATCATTAATCTTTCTCTAAAGTAAACTATCCTTAAAGATGAATAACACCACTTATAATTACTTAACCCTCATAACTTACACTTCAATCCCTGAATTATATTTATGTGGTTTGCAAAGACTTCTCTAAGATCACTTATCTTTACTAAGGTTCCAATCATGTTCTACCCACCAGTATTACCTATACTAAATATAAGCATTCCATGTTGGTGGCCAAAACATTACCATTATAATACTTTAATCATTTATTACTGAAGTTTTAGTTGGCTAAGCAGAGCTTTATCAATACAACCTTTTACTGTCTGGAAATTATCTTCTTAGTATCTTATATTGGATTAAGGTTATTAATTGTCACATCCCAAGATTTTCCAAATCTTGTAATGTGAAAAATAAATAAACAAAATAAATAATTTTTGAAAATTAGGGTGAAAAGAAACTTTTGTTTCTAAATGGAAACTTAAAATCCCATCTGGAACAAACTTTGGTTAATGATTGAATCCAACTAAAATTCAAATCAAGAGGAATGCATTCTTCATAAATGCATCTGGAAATTTAAACACTTGGAAAAGTTAAACCAAAACCCAAAACCCTAATAGAAGAAAATCATTTTCAAGTTATCTCTAAAACCATGGATTTGATCCCTATAAAAAGTTGTCAAGCAAACATTTCAAAATGATCAAGAATGACAAATGGAAATAATATAAAACCATATAAATTGGTTTCACGTAGTTTGGAGCCATAGATAAAATCTTATGAATTTAATAAGATAAGGAAATTGAATTTCCAAAGCTAATAAAGCCCTTATCTAAAATCCATACCAAATGGTGAGCAAATAATCCTAAAAGGATTTAAAAAGATAAACAAATAATAAATAAAGTTATAATAGTTGGAATCACTATTTTTTGATCTTTAAATAAAAAGATATGGTTTTGATAAGCATAGGATGAAATATAAATAAGGATTATTTTAAAGAGCCAAATTAAATCTTGGCCAAGCAAATGAAATAAAATATTTCTATGTGTTAAAAAGAATAAAGGTTTATTTAAATAAAATAATAAGGATTTAATAATATCCAATTTTGTTTAAGTAAAGACTTTTTCCATTTAAAATAGACACTAAAACTTAATAAGGTTTTTAAATAAAAATTCCAAGTGTTTTGTTTTTCAAATGAAACCTGCTGAAAAGGTTTTGGTAATATTTAGATTTCAAATATAGTTTTTAAAATAAATTAAATCCTATTTGAAATAAAGACTAAGGTCTATTTGTTTGATTATTAAATGGACCTAAAAGAATAAAAGAAATATTCTAATTTTGACTCTAAAATGAACTATTAATCAGTACTTGAATCTACACAAATTTTGGTTGAGTTTTGAAATCAAATTGATGTTTGAAATAATTAAACAAAATCAAAACAAATTAATCTAAATGGAAAAGGGAAAAAGAATTTGTACAAAAAAAATGAAAAGGAACAGCCCAGCCTAGCTAAGCCCATCTGGCCCAGCAGCCCACCTCTCCCTCTCTTCCCGAAGCGTTTTTCTTAGCGCAAACAGAACCCACTCAGTCACTGATCACTGGCCCCCACCTCTTATCTCTTCCTTTCACTGACCAACGCACCCCATCGCCACCTCAGCGTCTCCTTCACCCGCCCGCTGACCACGCCTCGCCGGCTGTTGCAGCCATTTGAATGCCGGCGTGAATACGCGTTAACCACGCCATGAAACGGCCCCGCCATCACGCGTACTAAAGCGCCTTCGCCCCCTCTCTCTTTCCCCTCACTCGCCAGATCCTCTACGCCCCCAGGCTGTCTCCAATTCCCCCTGCACCGTCACAGACTCCGGTGAGCGTTTCCATCAATTCAGGCCAGTCGCCGTCGCCCCTCGCTCTCTCGACCACACAAGCATGATCCCCATCACTACCTGAACCTCCCAGTGGCCTCATCTCGTTCGCGCGTGCCCCCCATCATCGGCAGCAACCTCGACTGAACACGCCGCCGTCTGTCTCCAACTCCGTCGACCTCTCCCCGGTAACACCGACCTCCCCTTCCTCTCGCGATGATACTCCTACGCTCTCCTCTCTCTCGCGCGTCTAATAGACCCACTGCTTTGCTCTTCCGTGCCTTGTAGCCTCGCCCCGGTCGACGACCGTGCGAGCCCGAGCTAGTGGACAACTCCGATGAGCAATTGTCATCAACCCCGTACGCCCCTGCCTTCCCGCAAGCAAGTTGAGCATCAGCAACATTCTGCGAACCCGGTGAGCCCCTCCGTTCCTCTCCTCGCTTCCTAGATTCACCGAACCACCGCCACCATACACGCCGCCGTCAGTCGCCGCCGCCAGCGCCGCCAACCTCTGGTCAAACGCGCAGCAGCCGTCCGATCCAGATCCAAGGCACGCAATAGATTCACTTAAAACGAAGGGGTATGCGATCTGATCCGTGCGATTCAGTTAGATCCAACGCCTCACAGCACGCGATCCACGCGAATCGTTTTCGTCGAATCAGAACAGTCCACGTGGCCCTGTCTGTTTATAAAAACCAGGATTTGTTCTATTAGTTGTTCAATTTTGTAAAATCCATAACTTTCAAACCACATGTCCAAATTTTGCAAATTTTATATCAATGGAATCAGCAAGACAAGTACTTTCCAACCATGCACTTTTTTTTAGTAAAATGCTTCTGTTAAATTGATTGTTTTTGTAGAAACTTGTGTAGGCATATTTAGAATATAAATTTTGTTCTAAAATGATTTTTGAGATAAAATCTTTGGCAAATGGTTTTTTTGAATCTACTGACCATAGAAATCAATTTGTGGTTTCAAAAATATATTTGGTGAAGCAAAAGAAAAAAATCTTTGATTTAAACCATTTCTAGTCAAATAAAAATATTGTTTATTTGTTAAAAATGCTTTTTGGAGAAAACCTTTGGGAAATGTTTTGATTTAAACTCTCTGACCCTAAACACAAGGTTTTATGATTTGAAAACATATTTTGTGAACCTTATAGATTGTTGCCTTATAGCATTTCTCCACCACATAAAATAATGCTTTGGTTTAAAAATGGTTTATAGGTAGAATCTTTTGCAAATAGTTTTGCCACTTTATAAAGTGATCAATAAGTGTTTTTAGAATGTTTATAACCTATTATAAACCACTTTTGTAAATAAAACAAAGTTTGGCATGCTTGCATGCATTGTTTTGTTTCTATTATTTTATGTGATGTTGCTTGAAATGGTAGATTGAAATATTGCTTGCTTGATTGAATTGTAGTGATTTGAAGAGTGTGAATATTTCAAAGATCAAGGAGTGAAATTATATTATCTACCAAAAAGGCAAGTGATGCTTCATACTTTTGTCCCACTATTTTCACTATGCATTAGTGATATTTCTAAGTAGGACTTGCATGGAATTTTGCTAAGTGTAAACTATGCCATGGGAAATCCTAGTAGATGAAACCTTAGTAGAATTCTCCTAAGTTAAGATTCCTACTACTATCATGCTTAGCTTAGCTAGTAGAAAACAAGGGTGGATTACATTCATACTATGGAATATTTCTAAGTCAAGGACTTGTGTTTTGTTTAATAAAACAACTAAGTGAATGAATCACCTGGGTGGAATGGAAGGAATGGTTTGTGTTGAGTGGTTCACAAGGCCCATTTCTATGGTTTACCTTGTGTATCTCACTTGTGGATGGCCACCCAGGAACAAAGAGATTTGAGATGTCAAATGTTGAGAAGCTTCAAGTGCGGCCACTTGGTATTATGGGCTCTGCCTGGATCATATAGGTTGCAATAACTTAGCCAAATGGACATTTGGTGGTAGGGGATGATAGGTTGGAACGCGTCCATTCTGGTCTAAGGGAAGGCTTCTGAAAGATCTTGTCTTGGTGAAACCAAGTCTTGTGGGGAAAGTGCACCACCTCTGCAGAGTGAAAAATCTAAGTACTTAGCCATGTCCCTGGTAAAGGACAATTTGAGCATCAAGACATGGAAGCTATCAAGAATCTCCTCATCCAAATTTCTAAGTTAAAACTGGTGGTTGAACAAGGGTTAAAGGATCACCAATTTCTATTGGGAGATGCCTTGGGTGTTTTTGTCAAGCAAAACTTAGTGTTTTCAAATGATAAGGAAAATCTATTTTGAGCAATGCAAGCCTAAGCTCCACTTAGGCAAATGCATATAGATGATAGACTCCACTATTCTACCATAGTATCACTTGCCAATACAATTCAAATGTATTGACCCTTGTGGTTGTAACTTGTTATGTTGCAGGTTTGTTTGATATTAGTGAAGTACGTTGAAATAGGATTACAAGTCTACAACCAACATGTTTGCCTGTGGCACTTTGAAGATGAAGGACCCCATGCTATTGTTATATTCTACTGCATTGTAATGAGATAGCCCAGTGAGCTATGTAAGATGTAATAAATTATTTTATTCCTAGTTATAAAGTTGTATTATGACCTTTGTTTCTTGATATTAAATCTTGACTGTGGATGCTAGCTATTGATCCATGGACTAGCATTGTAAACACAGGGATCTCTACCTTATTAAAGGTTGGGAACCTTACAGATGTTATCGGAGCATTGTGTTGCCTGTAGGATTGTAACCCTAGGATTGGACAAAAACCCTTAGAAAAATAGGAGTTGTATTTCTTCCAAAACTTATTTACAAACAATCCTGTAAACTCTTTCCTCAACCTTTTGGTTTTAACTCTACATCTCTTCTATTTCAACTTGATGGATAAAGCCTTCTCCATGACCAAGACTTCAACTATATTTTCAGCAAGGACTTCATCAACTCAAGTGACTTCAACCTTAGTCTCAACAAGGACTTCAACTTGGATATCACCAAGGACTACAAGTGAGACAAGAAATATTACTCAAGACTTGAAGGCTAAGGGAATGCAGCTTAGAAGGAACCATCATCACTTTAAAGTTTTGTGACCAAGAATTTTCCCAAGGAAACCATGATCTTATTCAAGAAGAATCCACCAAGGAGGATAGAATTATTTCAAGTGAACCATATAGTTGGACCACCATATTTAGATTAAATCAAACTCACCAACTTATGTGGTGTAGAAAAAATATTTTATTGCCTAAAAATGTGCTTGAAACTTGTTGTTTGAGTGGAATGTTTGTTTGTGATTGCTTGCACATTGCTTGTATGAATTGTGATGTGTGTGATTAAAATTATTTCCTTAGAAATCTTTGCCTATTTTAATCCCAATCCAACCCAAACAGATGACTACTCCAAGAAACTCCAACATCAAGGATGGTGACAACAACAACCAAGATATCAACATGAGAGAACTCATAGTAACCCAAACCCAGTTGAACCAAGTGACAGCTCAATTTTTAGCCAACACCAGTGAGGTAGATCCAACCATGCAAAGGTTTTTGGAAACCCAAACCCAATTGTTGCATAAGGTGACAAATCAAATGATCAACATGGGAGACAACTCTTCCCAAGGAGTTTGTGACAACAAGGATGTCAAGGATGATATTCTAGAAGGAACCCAAGCTTGCAATATTTGTGGAGACAAGGATCACACTTCCAAAGAGCATGAAGATCAATGCCCCAATTGTGAAGAGAAGCATCCAGCTAATCAATGCCCCACTTCTCAAGCTACTTGTTTCCTATGTGAAGGAAATAACCATGTCCCTATCCAATGCCCCATCTATTCCATAGTTCAACAAAGGAAACAAGGTGGAGTGCAACAACTGATTGCATACTACTATGAGAAAACAACTTCTACCAAGAAGGATGAAGACAAAGGAAAATCTCAGTTTGAACCTCCATGCAATATGACTCAATTTAAAGGACCAAAAAGGAGACATATGTATTATCCAAGGAAAAGGTCAAGGAGACCAGGAAACTTTCCTACCTTTGAGATAAGATATGAAGAGCATGAACTATAAGCACTCCTATCTTTGGAGAAACCCAAGAAGAAGAAGGACAAAAGCCAAGTGCAATGTTGCCATTGCAAAGAGATGGGACACTATGCCAATAAATGTCCAGAGAAGAAGAAAAAGTATAAGGAGATTAGCCAAGTATGGTGCAACAACTGCAAAGAGTTAGGCCATTATGTGTCAACTTGTCCACAGAAGATACGTGAAGAACTCAATCTTATCACATGTTACAATTGTGGTAACCAAGGACATTATGCAAGCAATTGTCCAGAAAAGATGAAGCACAAGATAAAGCCTATGAAGGATCTCAGCCTTGTCACATGTTTTAAGTGTGGAAACAAAGGACACTATGCAGATGTTTTCCCAGAGAAGTTTCAACAAGATCCCAAGCAAGCCAAGAAGTAATCTGGTTGGAAAATTTTTAAGGGTGGTAGTACCCTAGTTGTTTTGGAGCCAACTTGTAACCCTATCCTTCCCAAATCTCGGGACGAGATTTATTTTAAGGGTGGTAGCCTGTCACATCCCAAGATTTTCCAAATCTTGTAATGCAAAAAATAAATAAACAAAATAAATAATTGTTGAAAATTAGGGTGAAAAGAAACTTTTTTTTCTAAATGGAAACTTAAAATCCCATCTGGAACAAACTTTGGTTAATGATTGAATCCAACTAAAATTCAAATCAAGAGGAATGCATTCTTCATAAATGCATCTGGAAATTTAAACACTTGGAAAAGTTAAACCAAAACCCAAAACCCTAATAGAAGAAAATCATTTTCAAGTTATCTCTAAGACCATGGATTTGATCCCTATAAAAAGTTGTCAAGCAAACATTTCAAAATGATCAAGAATGATAAATGGAAATAATATAAAACCATATAAATTGGTTTCACTTAGTTTGGAGCCATTGATAAAATCTTATGAATTTAATAAGATAAGGAAATTGAATTTCCAAAGCTAATAAAGCCCTTATCTAAAATCCATACCAAATGGTGATCAAATAATCCTAAAAGGATTTAAAAAGATAAACAAATAATAAATAAAGTTATAATAGTTGGAATCACTATTTTTTGATCTTTAAATAAAAAGATATGGTTTTGATAAGCATAGGAAGAAATATAAATAAGGATTATTTTAAAGAGCCAAATTAAATCTTGGCCAAGCAAATGAAATAAAATATTTCTATGTGTTAAAAAGAATAAAGGTTTATTTAAATAAAATAATAAGGATTTATTAATATCCAATTTTATTTAAGTAAAGACTTTTTCCATTTAAAATAGACACTAAAACTTAATAAGGTTGTTAAATAAAAATTCCAAGTGTTTTGTTTTTCAAATGAAACCTGCTGAAAAGGTTTTGGTAATATTTAGATTTCAAATATAGTTTTTAAAATAAATTAAATCCTATTTGAAATAAAGACTAAGGTTTATTTGTTTGATTATTAAATGGACCTAAAAGAATAAAAGAAATATTCTAATTTTGACTCTAAAATGAACTATTAATCAATACTTGAATCTACACAAATTTTGGTTGAGTTTTGAAATCAAATTGATGTTTGAAATAATTAAACAAAATCAAAACAGATTAATATAAATGGAAAAGGGAAAAAGAATCTGTACAAAAAAAATGAAAAGGAACAGCGCAGCCTAGCTAAGCCCATCTGGCCCAGCAGCCCACCTCTCCCTCTCTCCCCGAAGCGTTTTTCTTAGCGCAGACAGAACCCACTCAGTCACTGATCACTGGCCCCCACCTCTTATCTCTTCCTTTCACTGACCAACGCACCCCATCGCCACCTCAGCGTCTCCTTCACCCGCCTGCTGACCACGCCTCGCGGCCGTTGCAGCCATTTGAATGCCGGCGTGAATACGCGTTAACCACGCCATGAAACGGCCCCGCAATCACGCGTACTAAAGCGCCTTCGCCCCCTCTCTCTTTCCCCTCACTCGCCAGATCCTCTACGCCCCCAGGCTGTCTCCAATTCCCCCTGCACCGTCACAGACTCCGGTGAGCGTTTCCATCAATTCATGCCAGTCGCCGTCGCCCCTCGCTCTCTCGACCACACAAGCATGATCCCCATCACTACCTGAACCTCCAAGTGGCCTCAGCTCGCTCGCGCGTGCCCCCCATCGTCGGCAGCAACCTCGACTGAACACGCTGCCGTCTGTCTCCAACTCCGTCGACCTCTCCCCGGTAACACCGACCTCCCCTTCCTCTCGCGATGATACTCCTACGCTCTCCTCTCTCTCGCGCGTCTAACAGACCCACTGCTTTGCTCTTCCGTGCCTTGTAGCCTCGCCCCCGTCGACGACCGTGCGAGCCCGAGCCAGTGGACAACTCCGATGAGCAATTGTCATCAACCCCGTATGCCCCCTGCCTTCCCGCAAGCAAGTTGAGCATCAACAACATACTGCGAACCCGGTGAGCCCCTCCGTTCCTCTCCTCGCTTCCTAGATTCACCGAACCACCACCACCATACACGCCGCCGTCAGTCGCCGCCGCCAGCGCCGCCAACCTCTGGTCAAACGCGCAGCAGCCGTCCGATCCAGATCCGAGGCACGCGATAGATTCACTTAAAATGAAGGGGTATGCGATCTGATTCGTGCGATTCAGTTAGATCCAACGCCTCACAGCACACGATCCACGCGAATCGTTTTCGTCGAATCAGAACAGTCCACGTGGCCCTGTCTGATTATAAAAACCAGGATTTGTTCTATTAGTTGTTCAATTTTGTAAAATCCATAACTTTCAAACCACACGTCCAAATTTTGCAAATTTTATATCAATGGAATCAGCAAGACAAGTACTTTCCAACCATGCACCTTTTTTTTTAGTAAAATGCTTCTCTTAAATTGATTGTTTTTGTAGAAACTTGTGTAGGCATATTTAGAATATAAAATTTGTTCTAAAATGATTTTTGAGATAAAATCTTTGGCAAATGGTTTTTTTGAATCTACTGAGCATAGAAATAAATTTGTGGTTTCAAAAATATATTTGGTGAAGCAAAAGAAAAAAATCTTTGATTTAAACCATTTCTAGTCAAATAAAAATATTGTTTATTTGTTAAAAATGCTTTTTGGAGAAAACCTTTGGGAAATGTTTTGATTTAAACTCTCTGACCCTACACACAAGGTTTTATGATTTGAAAACATATTTTGTGAACCTTATAGATTGTTGCCTTATAGCATTTCTCCACCACATAAAATAATGCTTTGGTTTAAAAATGGTTTATAGGTAGAATATTTTGCAAATAGTTTTGCCACTTTATAAAGTGATCAATAAGTGTTTTTAGAATGTTTATAACCTATTATAAACCACTTTTGTAAATAAAACAAAGTTTGGCATGCTTGCATGCATTGTTTTGTTTCTATTATTTTATGTGATGTTGCTTGAAATGGTAGATTGAAATATTGCTTGCTTGATTGAATTGTAGTGATTTGAAGAGTGTGAATATTTCAAAGATCAAGGAGTGAACTTATATTCTCTACCAAAAAGGCAAGTGATGCTTCATACTTTTGTCCCACTAACTATGCATTAGTGATATTTCTAAGTAGGACTTGCATGGAATTTTGCTAAGTGTAAACTATGCCATGGGAAATCCTAGTAGATGAAACCTTAGTAGAATTCTCCTAAGTTAAGATTCCTACTACTATCATGCTTAGCTTAGCTAGTAGAAAACAAGGGTGGATTACATTCATACTATGGAATATTTCTAAGTCAAGGACTTGTGTTTTGTTTAATAAAACAACTAAGTGAATGAATCACCTGGGTGGAATGGAAGGAATGGTTTGTGTTGAGTGGTTAACAAGGCCCATTTATATGGTTTACCTTGTGTATCTCACTTGTGGATGGCCACCCAGGAACAAAGAGATTTGAGATGTCAAATGTTGAGAAGCTTCAAGTGCAGCCACTTGGCATTATGGGCTCTGCCTGGATCATATAGGTTGCAATAACTTAGCCAAATGGACAGTTGGTGGTAGGGGATGATAGGTTGGAACGCGTCCATTCTGGTCTAAGGGAAGGCTTCTGAAAGATCTTGTCTTGGTGAAACCAAGTCTTGTGGGGAAAGTGCACCACCTCTGCAGAGTGAAAAATCTAAGTACTTAGCCATGTCCCTGGTAAAGGACAATTTGAGCATCAAGACATGGAAGCTATCAAGAATCTCCTCATCCAAATTTCTAAGTTAAAACTGGTGGTTGAACAAGGGTTAAAGGATCACCAATTTCTATTGGGAGATGCCTTGGGTGTTTTTGTCAAGCAAAAACTTAGTGTTTTCAAATGATAAGGAAAATCTATTTTGAGCAATGCAAGCCTAAGCTCCACTTAGCCAAATGCATATAGATGATAGACTCCACTATTCTACCATAGTATCACTTGCCAATACAATTCAAATGTATTGACCCTTGTGGCTGTAACTTGTTATGTTGCAGGTTTGTTTGATATTAGTGAAGTACGTTGAAATAGGATTACAAGTCTACAACCAACATGTTTGCCTGTGGCACTTTGAAGATGAAGGACCCCATGCTATTGTTATATTCTGCTGCATTGTAATGAGATAGCCCAGTGAGCTATGTAAGATGTAATAAATTATTTTATTCCTGGTTATAAAGTTGTATTATGACCTTTGTTTCTTGATATTACATCTTGACTGTGGATGCTAGCTATTGATCCATGGACTAGCATTGTAAACACAGGTATCTCTACCTTATTAAAGGTTGGGAACCTTACATTAATGGACAATGCCCTCATTAGAAGATTTGAGTAGATGTTCTGATAAGATCAAATAATAGATCAAAGACTAATAGTTAAAGAAGTTGTGAATCAATGGGGAATTATCCAACATTGATGAACAACAGATATTGAGATAAGTTCCCTAAAGATTGTATATAAAGAAACATATATATATAGTGGATGATCTTGACTTAATATCTTTCCAACTCCAACTCATCAAAACAGTTTTTTTTAAGGTTAGGTGTTACTATGATACTCAGAATGTATGCAGATGGGATTTAAGATATAGTTGTTACATTCTTATTATTTGTTTTATATCCTTAACTTTGTACTTATGAGTGATTATAACGAATACTATAATATGATCACCTAATGATCAAATATAATTCACATTATATTAAGGTTTAACTTATGGTACATTTTGATATACCCCTAGATCAAATCTCTCTTACCTAAAATGAGATTTTAACAAAGGTCTTATTGAAACTTATCACAGTCAACTTGATGATCTACTTCTATTCCATCAAGCTAAGAGAAGCTTCAATCACTTTGACAAGTTTTGTTTAAAAGCGCAAAAACTATTCGGGTTTTCTATGAATGAATGCAATGCACGCATCTGGGTTCAACTTATTTCTAGGCTCTAATGCTGGGATGTTACAGTCTCTCCCCCTTAAAATAAACTTCGTCCTCGAAGTTTGCAAACTCTCATGTTTCGGAGTAAGAAATTGTTTTGGAGTGGTTGCTACACTCTCCACTCCATGATGATCTCTAATGGAATTAATTGGAGTATTCCATAACCTGATTAGATATCCTCATTCAATTCTTTTTCTTGAATCCTCAAACTTCATTACTATTTTAAGTACAGTTTGGAGGTTCTCACTACCATAAGTTTTTAAGTTTCTATATACGCATTTTAATAGTCAATAGACTATCTTACTATTCCTGTCATTATATAGTTGATACTGGTATTCCTTCCAAGATTGGATTTGAACTCAATTTGTCCATACCCATTGGAATTTTTTATTCTCGACACTTGTTTAATTAGGGTTCTACATTACTTCTTAAGGGTTACTTAAAAGTTATTTATTTTTAAATTTGATTGTTAAATATATCATTTATCACCCTCAAGTTTATACCTTCTTAAGATTTTTAAATAACTTTTCTTTATTACCTATAGTATTTTCTTCAACTTTCATTCCTAATGTTTACTCTCCCCCTTAAGTTTTACTAATAGTTTTGAAACTCCATACATAGAAGTCATTGATTATTGAACTAAAATGTTGGTTCCTGTTCAGTTTATATTTTACTGGTTTAAGGTCCAATGAAGGATTATACGGTGCATCCACATAGTTGTGGATCTCCAAAGCAAATCTTTCAGCACTAAATGTCATACTTACTATTGGGGCATTCTTGCTGAATAAACTAGACCTTGCAAAGCATCTTGCCAAGCGATCGTCTTCAAATCTGTTAACTTTCTTAGGTCTTACTTAACTTAGGCCAAATTTAATGCTCTTTATGCAACTTTTAATAAGATTTGGTTAACTATTTCAACCAAATACCAGCTGCGAACAAAATACCAACTGTGTATTAGTTACTAGCTATGGATCAAATACCAGTTGTGGATTATTACCAGCTGCAAACCGTCCTAGGGTGTGTGTATTACCCTATGGTTTCTCACATACCTCTCACATTCTCTCGGAATTGTCAGAGTTTGAATACCATTTTGTTTCCTAAGCTATCTATTTGTACTTATTCATGATACTTCCATGAACTTGGTACAACTATTCCGTTACTTCTTAGTAATATTACCCACTTTGATTGAACTTTAAGTTTATTATTTCCTATGGCTCTCTACATCTTCTATACCCAACTTATTTCTTGGGTCTGGGTAGGAATAATTTATGCTTTACCTATTCTCCAAGTGGTGTTAACACTCCTTATATCTTGCTTCTTCCTTCCAGTAAGTCTTCCTTTTTGATCTTTGAAATCGTCGCTCCCTTACACGAATTCCCATTCCTATCTAGGTATATATCATCAAGTAATAACTGGGTGTTACATCATGCATTTTCACACCTAATTAAACTTCATGTACAGATCTAGTCAATCAAGAAGATCCAATAAGATCCAAAAGTCGATAAACATCAAAACATATACCCTGTATCATACATAGGTTTTAGATAATTTACAAATGTACTAGATGTTCCCACGGTTTGCTCCAAACCTATTTACACAACTATCTTACAAGAACTGCTTGCTCTTGTGGATATATCCTCACTTATTTCGGCAAACCCTGCAAACTACAATACGCATTACCCTCTATGTACATTATTCAAGCCCGCATCCCTTAGGATGTTGTTTCTCTCACACTTTCATCTTCCTCTAGTGCTTCCTGGAGTTCCGTCCATGATGACGTGAAGTCCTACGACTGCCTTATGGAGCATAGGAGCATCCAGGAGGTGCGTAGTCTTGATTAGAAGTACCGAGACTGAGATTAGTCATTGAAACATGATTAGAGTTGGCGTAATCTTCCACCGAGTAGTTCGGGTTTTCTGGCAACGCTTCCTCATAGTAAGTTGGTTCCTTAGCTTTTTCTTGGATCCAGTCATATATGTTGGTATAGTAGCTATTGGAGTACTCTTCTAAGTTGATTGGATTCGTATTACCCCCATATGGTCCATAAGGCTCTCTATGGTTATAATTAGTCTCTTCTTCAATTCCTGCATCACAAGGTATAGGATTCCCTATGGTTTTACCTTGAGATTCTATTTCCCATCCATACTTGTTAGGCTCAGGTTTATTTGGAATAACTTTATTCCATTCTTTTTGTTCGGAATTGTACTTGGTCCATAAGTCTTCAGGTGGCTTGAAGTCATTCTGGTAATAGGCATAATTTTCTGAGTCTGGGTCATCAAACTCAGTTTCCTCAAACACCTCTCCTGAAGGTATGTATTTGGAATGCCTAGCTTCTTTATCTAACTTCTTCCTACGAGCCATTGCTTTACCAGGATCAGTAAAATCCTCAATGACCGTATCCAGCTCCTGAACTAAGACTTGGTGAGTGTTATGATAAGTGTTTAGCAAAGACCGATAACTATCCATACACTCTACTGTAGGGGTTCGTAGCATGGAAAACAAAAATTTTATATCGCATACAAACAAACAAGCCAAGATCTATCTACTAGATTGTAGCAACGAGTCGATGGAATAACTTACCCTCGAAGATTCCAAAGTGTTTAACGAGAGCGGATTCTCGTGGGTGATGTAGTCGTACTCTTCCCGATCTCAAGATCGTGTAGACGATCCTTCCGGCGCTGCGTTCCGGCAGTGCTCCCGCAGTCGGTCACACGTTCGGTACTCGATGAAGACCTTCCTCTCCCTTGTTCCAGCAGGCAGCAGAGGTTGTAGCACTCTCCTCGTGATTCCGGCAGCACAACGGCGTGGTACCGGAAGTAGAGGGGAGATCCCGCAGGACTTCGCCTTAAGCCGGAGCGAGTATGGTGGAGTATGAGAGAGGGATATTAGTGGTCTAGTGATTAGACACACCAATTAGAAGGCTCTAAACCGAAGGCTAGGGCAATTAGAAGCTCTAAACCAAAACGGCTCTAAACCGGAGATTAGAGGATAGGAACTTGTGTGTCTAGAGGAGGAGGCCCTGCCCCTCCTTTTATGGGTGGAGGGTGCGGCCAAGGGGAGGGGAGTCCCTCCCCAAGTCAGCCTTGGTTGGCGTGCCGGCTTGGGGAGGAGACTCCTCCCCCAAGTCGGTTCCCAACTCCTCTTGCTTGTTTCCCACAGTTTCTTGTTTTAGCCGTTTGACTTTCAAACTGGATATTTGACTTTTCTGTTTTAGGATTCAATTTAATACTTTATTTGGAACAGCAAGAACACTTAGTACATGATGCAATCATTCCAATATGTAATGACACATTCATGTACCCCTCCCCCCTCCCGGAGTGCCAGACATTCTGGAACCTTCTAGAACATTCACCGGAATCATTTCCGAACTCCGAAACGGGACTTTCCTTATATGAATCTTATTCTTCGGACCATTCCGGATCACCTCGTGATATACCGGATCCCATCCGAGACTCCGAACAACATTCGGTCTCTTTCTCATAATACCATAACTACTCAAAACAACGTCGAATCCTTAAGTGTGTCTCCCTACGGTTCGTGAATTATGCGGACATGATCGAGACACTTCTCCGAACAATAACCAATAGAGGAATCTGGAAATTCATATGGCTCCCACATACTTCTACGATTACTTTGCGATCGAATGAACCACTTACATACGATACCAATTTCCCTTTGTCTCACGATATGTTACTTATCCGAGGTTATGATCGTTGGTATCTCTGCATACCTAGTTCAACCTCGTTACTGATAAGTACTCTTTTCTCGTTCCCATGATATGTGATCCCTTGTGAGCCAGTCACATGCTTGCAAGCTAATTGGATGACATTTCACCGAGAGGGCCCAGAGAATATCTATCCGTCATATGGATGGACAAATCCCACTCTTGATCCATGTGTCTCAACCAATACTTTCCGAACACTCAATGCCACCTTTATAGCCACCCAGTTATGGTGTGGTGTTTGATGTCATCAAAGCATCCATCCGGTAAAGGTGATATGCATGATCTCATGGTCGAAGGAATTAGGTTACTATGTATCAGAAAGCATATAGCAATTGAACTATTGAAATGACTTGATCTTTATGCTACGCTTATCTATAGGAGTATGTCCACCATATCATTCTCCTAATGATATGATCTTGTTGTTGATAACATCTCAATGTTCATGATAGGGAAACCACAATCATTTATCAACCAACAAGCTAGTGAAGTATAGAGGCTATACTAGGGACTTCAAATTAAGTTTACAAATCACACAAGTATTAATGTTTCCTTGTTAATACTATTATAGCACGAATGTAAACATTTATCATAAACACAAAGATATAATAATAACTACATTTATTATTGCCTCTAGGGCATATCTCCAACAGTCTCCCACTTGCACTAGAGTCATCTAATCTAGATTACATGGTAATATACCGAACACCCATGGCAGTTTGGTGTTGGTCATGTTTTGCCCTCGGGAGAGGTTTAGTCAACGGATCCGCCACATTCAGATCTGTGTGTACTTTGCAAATCTTTATATCCCCATCCTGGATATGTTCTCGAATAGCGTGAAAATGTAGCTTGATATGCTTCAGCTTCTTGTGTGACCTTGGTTCTTGCGCATTGGCTATGGCGCCCATGTTATCACAGTAGATAGACATTGGGTCCAGCGCACTAGGAACCACACCCAGCTCTGTAATGAACTCTTTCATCCATATCGCTTCTTGTGAAGCCTCCGAAGCAGCCATGTATTCCGATTCAGTTGAAGATCTCGCCACAACGCTTTGCTTTGCACTCCTCCAGCTAACTGTTGCACCATTCAAAATAAATACGTATCCAGATTGTGATTTAGAATCATCCGGATCGGTGTTCCAACTAGCATCGGTGTAACCATTAACAACGAGCTATTCATCACCTCCATAAGAAAGAACCATATCCTTAGTTCTTCTCAAGTACTTAAGGATGTTTTTGACCGCTGTCCAATGATCCACTCCTGGATCACTTTGATATCTGCTAGTTAAACTAACAGCATATGCGATGTCGGGTCTAGTACATAGCATGGCATACATTAGAGATCCTATGGCCGATGCATAGGGAGTCTTACTCATCCTTTCTCTATCTTCTGCCGATGTCGGACTTTGAGTTTTACTCAAGATCGTATTGGGCAACATGGGCAAGAACCCTTTCTTGCTTTCTTCCATTCCAAACCTCTTTAGAACTTTGTCCAAATATGTACTCTGTGATAATGATATTTGGCGTTTCGATCTATCTCTGTAAATCTTTATGCCTAATATGTAAGCTGCTTCGCCAAGATCCTTCATTGAAAAACTATTATTCAAATATTCTTTGACACTATTAAGAAGGTCTACATCATTCCCAATCAACAATATGTCATCCACATATAGTATTAAGAATGCTACAGAGCTCCCACTCACTTTCTTGTAAATACAAGCTTCTCCATAAGTTTGTATAAAACCAAAACTTTTGATTACCTTATCAAAACGTTGATTCCAACTTCGGGATGTTTGCTTCAATCCATAGATGGACCGTTGAAGCTTGCATACCTTGTTAGCATCTTTAGGATCGACAAAACCTTTGGGTTGCATCATATACAACTCTTCATCAATATCTCCATTGAGGAATGCTGTTTTGACATCCATCTGCCATATCTCATAATCATAATATGCAGCGATTGCTAACATAATCCTCACAGACTTTAGCTTCGCTACCGGTGAGAAAGTCTCATTGTAGTCAACTCCTTGAATTTGTCGAAACCCTTTTGCGACAAGTCGAGCTTTATAGACAGTAACATTACCATCAACATCTGTTTTCTTCTTGAAAATCCATTTGTTCTCGACAGCCTTTCGGCCATCCGGTAAGTCCACCAAAGTCCATACTTGGTTTTCGTACATGGATCCAATCTCAGATTTCATGGCTTCTTGCCATTTATTGGAATCTGGGCTCATCATCGCTTCCTCATATGTCTCGGGGTCATCGGTGTTGTCCACCAACATGACACTCATAACGGGATCATACCAATCTGGAGTGGTACGAGTTCTCGTTGACCTCCGAGGCTCTGTAGCAACTTCAACCGAAGTTTCATGATCACCATCATTAGCTCCCTCTCTAATTGGTGCAGGCACCACAGGAACTTCTTCCGGTGCTGCGTTACTCGCAATTTCGAGAGAAGGTTCGACAACCTCGTCGAGTTCTACTTTCCTTCTAGTCACTTATTTCGAGAGAAATTCCTTCTCTAGAAAGGATCCATTCTTGGCAACGAAGATTTTGCCTTCGGATCTATGATAGAAGGTATACCCAATAGTTTCCTTCGGGTATCCTATGAAGACGCATTTTTCCGCTTTGGGTTCAAGCTTGTCCGGCTGTAACTTCTTTACATAGGCTTCGCATCCCCAAACTTTAAGGAACGACAATTTAGGTTTATTCCCAAACCATAATTCATACGGTGTTGTTTCAACGGATTTAGATGGTGCCCTATTTAAAGTGAATGCGGCTGTTTCTAATGCATAACCCCAAAATGATAGCGGTAAATCTGTAAGTGACATCATAGAACGAACCATATCTAAGAGAGTTCGATTACGACGTTCGGACACACCATTACGCTGTGGTGTTCCCGGCGGTGTCAATTGTGAAAGTATTCCGCATTTCTTCAAATGCTCGCCAAACTCGTAACTTAGATATTCACCTCCACGATCAGAACGTAGAAATTTAATCTTCTTGTTACGTTGATTCTCTACCTCACTTTGAAACTCCTTAAACTTCTCGAAAGTTTCGGACTTATGTTTCATGAAATAGATATACCCATATCTACTCAAGTCATCCGTGAAGGTAAGAACATAACGATAACCACCGCGCGATGCTACACTCATTGGACCACACACATCGGTATGTATGATTTCCAATAAGTCCGTAGCTCGCTCCATCATACCAGAAAATGGAGTCTTAGTCATTTTTCCCATCAGACATGCTTCGCATCTTTCAAGTGATTCAAGAAGTCCATCGGAATGGAGTTTCTTCATACGCTTCACTCCAATGTGACCAAGACGACAGTGCCACATATAGGTCGAATTATCGCTTGATTTCAAACGTTTAGCCTCAATGTTGTTGATATGTGTATTTCCACTATCGAGATTCAATAAGAATGGACCATCTACCAAAGGTGCATGTGCGTAAAACATATTACTCATATAAATCGAACAACCATTATTCTCGGACTTAAATAAGTAACCGTCTCGCAATAAACAAGATCCCGATATAATGTTCATGCTCAACGCAGGCACCAAATAACAATTATTTAAGTATAAAACTAATCCCGATGGTAGATGAAGGGGTAGCGTGCCGACCGCGATCACATCAACCTTTGATCCGTTTCCCACGCGCATCGTCACCTCGTTCTTCGCTAGCTTCCGTTTATTCTGCAGCACCTATTTCGAGTTACAAATATGAGCAACCGAACCAGTATCAAATACCCAGGCACTACTACGAGTACTAGTGAGATACACATCAATAACATGTATATCAGATATACCTTTCTTCTTGATGTTGCCGTTCTTCAAATCCGCCAAGTACTTTGGGAAATTCCGCTTCCAGTGACCTTCTCCCTTGCAGTAAAAGCACTCAGTATCAGGCTTAGGTCCAGCCTTGGTCTTCTTCGCCGGCGTGGTAACTTTCTTACCACCCTTCTTGAAGTGTCCCTTTTGCTTAGACTTGCCTTTCTTGAATTTGGTGGTCTTATTGACCAACAACACTTGGTGCTCTTTCTTGATCTCCACTTCTGCAGATTTCAACATGGCAAAGAGTTCTGGCAACGTCTTGTTCATGTTCTGCATGTTGTAGTTCATCACAAAGTTCTTGTAACTTGGTGGTAGTGATTGGAGGACACGGTAAATCCCCAAAGCATTAGGAATCACAATACCCAAGCTTTGAAGTTTTTTTGCGTGCCCAGACATCTTAAGCACATGCTCACTGACGGAGCTGCCCTCTTCCATCTTGCAGTTAAAGAACTTTTCAGAAGCCTCATAGCTTTCAATTGCCGCATGAGTCTCAAAAATCAATTTGAGATCCTCGACAATATCATATGGGTCTGAATCCTCAAACCTTTTCTGAAGCTCCGATTCCAAACCATACAAGATAGCACACTGAACTATGGAGTACTGATTCTTCCGAGCGAGGTAAACATTCTTTACTTCATCGGGAGCATCATCTGCAGGTGGGTCACCCAGCGGTGCATCCAGCACATAGGTCAAATTACCAGCTGTGAGGACAATCCTCAAATTGCGGAACCAATCCGCGAAGTTGCTTCCATTGTTTTTCAACTTTTCTTTCTCTAGGAACGCATTAAAATTGATGGTAGGGGCTGCCATTGATCTACAACATATTTGCAATAGTTTAGACTAAGTTTATGACAAATTGAGTTCAAATTAATAATGAAATTAAACTAGGTGAACTCCCACTCAAAAAAATATCCCTCACATTGTTTTAGTGATCACACGAACCAAATCCACCGTATCAACACCGATCATCACGAGAGTTGACATAGTTTCAATGGCGAACAATCGACATGTTCATCGTATCTACTATATGATTCATGCTTTACCTTTCGGTGATCCGTGTTCCGAGACCATGTCTGTACATGCTAGGCTCGTCAAGATCAAACCTTAGTTTCCGCATGAGCAAATCTGGCTTGCTCACGTTGTATACACTTGCAGAATCTAACACACCCGATCATCACGTGGTGCTTCGAAACAACAAGCTTTAGCAACGGTGCTAACTAAGGGTGAACACTTTATGACTTGAAATTGATGTGCATGAGGGATCATCTTATAATGCTACCGTCGTCTACTAAGCAATACAAGATGCATAAAGGATTAACATCACATGCAATTCAATATATATGTGATATGATATGGCCTTTCTTCTTTGTGCTTCCGATCTCCATCTTCAAGCACGAACATGATCTCCATCATCACCGGCATTGCATCAAGGTCAATGACGCTTCTCCATGGTTGTCGTCCACCGGCTTCAACTATTACAACTACTTTGAATAGACACGCGGGTCTTAACATAAATTAAAGACAACCATATGGCTCCTGCCGGTTGCCAACTTACAATAAGGAACATTGCATACATCAAATATAATCAGAATCATGGCCATATCACATCACTGCACACCCCTGCAAAACAAAGTTAGACGCCTCTACTTTCTTTGCATATTTTACGTGGTTTGGGGCTTTCAATAAGTGTCGTTCTAACTTACGAACAAGAACCACAACATTGATACTAGCATTGTTGATCACCCGTTGTAAATTGGATCTTAACTATGCTAGGAGAAACAGGCACCCGCAAAGCCACTTATGCAATACAAGTTGCATGTCAAGCGTGGAGCAAGTCTCATGAACGATGTCATGTAAGGTTAGCCCGGGCCGCTTCATCCCAACATACCGCAAGATGCAAAGTACACAAGAAGCAATCAACAATAAAAGCATCAACGCCCACAATGACCATTCTGTTCTACTCGTGCAACATATCTACATATAGACACAGCTCTGATACCACTGTAGGGGTTCGTAGCATGGAAAACAAAAAATTTCTATCGCATACAAACAAACAAGCCAAGATCTATCTACTAGATTGTAGCAACGAGTCGATGGAATAACTTACCCTCGAAGATTCCAAAGTGTTTAACGAGAGCGGATTCTCGTGGGTGATGTAGTCGTACTCTTCCCGATCTCAAGATCGTGTAGACGATCCTTCCGGCGCTGCGTTCCGGCAGCGCTCCCGCAGTCGGTCACACGTTCGGCACTCGACGAAGACCTTCCTCTCCCTTGTTCCAGCAGGCAGCGGAGGTTGTAGCACTCTCCTCGTGATTCCGGCAGCACAACGGCGTGGTACCGGAAGTAGAGGGGAGATCCCGCAGGGCTTCGCCTTAAGCCAGAGCAAGTATGGTGGAGTATGAGAGAGGGCTATTAGTGGTCTAGTGATTAGACACACCAATTAGAAGGCTCTAAACCGAAGGCTAGGGCAATTAGAAGCTCTAAACCAAAACGGCTCTAAACCGGAGATTAGAGGATAGGAACTTGTGTGTCTAGAGGAGGAGTCCCTGCCCCTCCTTTTATGGGTGGAGGGTGCGGCCAAGGGGAGGGGAGTCCCTCCCCAAGTCGGCCTTGGTTGGCGTGCCGGCTTGGGGAGGAGACTCCTCCCCCAAGTCGGTTCCCAACTCCTCTTGCTTGTTTCCCACAGTTTCTTGTTTTAGCCGTTTGACTTTCAAACTGGACATTTGACTTTTCTGTTTTAGGATTCAATTTAATCCTTTATTTGGAACAGCAAGAACACTTAGTACATGATGCAATCATTCCAATATGTAATGACACATTCATGTACCCCTCCCCCCTCCCGGAGTGCCGAACATTCCGGAACCTTCTAGAACATTCACCGGAATCATTTCTGAACTCCGAAACGGGACTTTCCTTATATGAATCTTACTCTCCGGACCATTCCGGATCACCTCGTGATATCCCGGATCCCATCCGAGACTCCGAACAACATTCGGTCTCTTTCTCATAATACCATAACTACTCAAAACAACGTCGAATCCTTAAGTGTGTCTCCCTACGGTTCGTGAATTATGCGGACATGATCGAGACACTTCTCCGAACAATAACCAATAGAGGAATCTGGAAATTCATATGGCTCCCACATACTTCTACGATTACTTTGCGATCGAATGAACCACTTACATACGATACCAATTTCCCTCTGTCTCACGATATGTTACTTATCCGAGGTTATGATCGTCGGTATCTCTGCATACCTAGTTCAACCTCGTTACTGATAAGTACTCTTTTCTCGTTCCCGTGATATGTGATCCCTTGTGAGCCAGTCACATGCTTGCAAGCTAATTGGATGACATTTCACCGAGAGGGCCCAGAGAATATCTATCCGTCATATGGATGGACAAATCCCACTCTTGATCCATGTGTCTCAACCAATACTTTCCGAACACTCAATGCCACCTTTATAGCCACCCAGTTACGGTGTGGTGTTTGATGTCATCAAAGCATCCATCCGGTAAAGATGATATGCATGATCTCATGGTCGAAGGAATTAGGTTACTATGTATCAGAAAGCATATAGCAATTGAACTATTGAAATGACTTGATCTTTATGCTACGCTTATCTATAGGAGTATGTCCACAATATCATTATCCTAATGATATGATCTTGTTGTTGATAACATCTCAATGTTCATGATAGGGAAACCACAATCATTTATCAACCAACAAGCTAGTGAAGTATAGAGGCTATACTAGGGACTTCAAATTAAGTTTACAAATCACACAAGTATTAATGTTTCCTTGTTAATACTATTATAGCATGAATGTAAACATTTATCATAAACACAAAGATATAATAATAACTACATTTATTATTGCCTCTAGGGCATATCTCCAATATCTACAGCTAAAGTAGGTTCATCTTGGACTAAGGTAGAGTGATCTAACTCATGCTCTGAGTTTGAGGTTTCATGTGGTATAATGGTGTGAGTACTACCTTCTAGAGCTTGGGATTTATGTTCTCGGATCATGGTTATGGCTGCTGCTACGGCAATCTGATATGCAGATGCCATGCACCTTGCCTCTCCTGCTGGCATTTCTCCCTTGAGTCCTAACTTCTTGGGTAACATGATCATGACACGGTATTTAGCTAATATCTGGCCATCATAGTAACTGTAAATATTTACCAGGAGTCTTGATTCACATTCCAAACTCCATAGAAGTTGTCGAAGATTGTCTGTCCAATCCCCTCCGCGGTCATCCAACGTCATGTTCATCACTTGAACATTCCGGGGTGGATATCGAGGTGCCATGTGGAACTGTGGATAAGAAATTATCATCAGTCACATAGAGCTAAAACTCTGGGGTAATGATTGGAATTGCAATCATATAAAAGAGTTATCGCACTAGTAACATAACATGATTATTCTCAAGTGAATATCCCTCATATCACTAGAGAACTCTTCATTATTGCTAGGATGTGTTCTACAGGTTCTACCCATTTACTAGGTTTCCAAACTAAGGTCAAAGCATATGCTCTGATACCAACTGCGGTGACCCAGCATACCACTGCATGACGTAGTATACTATAGTCATTGACATAACACCAATGAAACACCGTTCACTAGTATTACATCCCTCAGAATGGCACAACAGAAACACAGCGGGTCCAATACATGGCTAAAGGTTACAATTCACTCTTTACATAAGATCCAAAGAACACTCTAGGTTTAAGAGAGAGAAAGAACTTCTTTACGAAGAAGAATCAAAGATAAATAACGCAAAACTATTATACTACTAAAACTAGTATTTACTTAAGGAATTGGCATTGCTGCTATTGCAACGCACTACAGAGATAGGTTCTTTGGCTAGCGATTTTATTTCTATCTAATCAGTAACTTCGTCTTCACTTGAGTTGAGTATATGTTGTCTTCTTTGTCTTTATTGAAAGCTTTAGCTCTTGACGATTCCTGGAGCATAACTTGATGTAGACATCTTCTTAATGGCTTCAGAATCTAGCAAGGGTTAAGAAGATACTTTGAGTACGAGCGTACTCAGCAAATTCACTAGAAAAGAGTGTTTGATGTACTATAACTACAGCCACAGACCGTAGGTCATATGCAATGCAAGTTTTCATAAACATTTCTTCAAAGGTTGCTTTTATTCTGAAAAGCTATGTCCGTCAGCCTTCACGGGTTTACCAGAACTTTCATGGAGTTCCTTTCCCGCCGCGTTCGCAGCTCCTTCCCGGAACATGGAGTAACAAGTTATAGTTTTTACACTCTGCAGAGGTGCGTTACTTTACCCATGAGAGATCAACTCTTTGTTGCACAACCGGGCAGCTTATTCCCGTCCACAATTCCATGATGTGGGGCCCAGAAGATGATCCAAGCCAATCACTGCCCCCTTCGCGACCTCGCATGCCTCCTTGGTGTACACCATGTCCACATAAAAAATTACGGCAATGGTTTGTACAAACCGTTAGATGTCAGAACTATCGTGGGACTTTGAGGGTTCCCACCCATATGCTGCATATCCTCTACGAATTACCAATTAATATGCACACTACAAGGATAATAGCCACGACCTACACATTCGGCTTCATGCGAGAGGAAGAAGATACAGCTGACTTCTCCGTCCCATTCCAAATCTCATGGTCAACGCGTAATATACGGCGCAAGAATCACTGGCGACATTGGTTGTTAAGTCCTAGGTGATATAGTTCTGAACAGTGGTATCCCAACTGTCAGATTTAATAGATTAGCTGATCACCCTGGATCAGTAATCAATAGTTCTCATTATTATTGAAAATAGTTTTTTCTGACCTTTTTCAAATGCAGGTGAAGACAACACTGGATTTGTAAAATACTTTACAGAAAATAAACAAAGGACATGAGCAAGTGTGAACTTTCCTTTTGTGATTGCAAGATTATGCACTCACAGTCTTCGAGTCAATGTATAAGATCCAAAATCTAAAATCAGCATCATTGGTCCGGTAAGGACTAATGTTTAAAGAAGCAATATGATTTTATGCATAAGTAATGTGATGCACGTTCTAAGCGCAAATCCTGTGAATAATGTTGTCCTAGGGCTTAGATTCCAAAAATGGTTACTTTGGAATGTGTGGTCCTTTTGGGTAAATTTCATAGTTGTACTTTTCTTAAAGTTTATGAGTGGTTGAAAACAACACATATGTAGGAGTAAAGTATACATACTTATGACATACTAGTAGGATTACTTATACAAGGTTTCTTATTTAAAGTGGCAAAAAGGATAACCTTCGAAGAAAAGGTTTCTCTTCTAAGGTCTAAACAAACTTTGTGGTTAGTTAGTGGTGGTTGATGTTATTTGTTTGCTCAAACGGTTTGGCTTGAGTTGCTTTATAGTTTAACTACTTCAGACCAAAGTTAACTATAAAACATCTAATATATGCTTATAGTGTTATATTAAGATTATGTAGACTAAAGTTAACTTTAAAGTATAGATATTTTTGAAAGCATTGTACTTATACATTGGTATATTGTATATCTGAAATGTGTTCTTTAAGTTACTTAATAATGTTTATTCTGTTACTTGAGTAATGGTTTCTTGATGTGAGTATGGAGTAATATCATTTATCTTTTATAGATAAGTGGATATAGTTTATAAACCCAACATAATGTTACTTAACTACTCATGGATTTATATAGTGTTGTAGTAGTTTTTGTAATGTGATTAATATGGTTTAGAAAAGATTTGATTGTTCACAAGATGTTCTTTAAGGATTTTATTATTAGTGTAATTCTTCTTAGAAATAATCTTCATTTAAGGTTGTAGATTCTTCTGAAATAAGAACATTCATAATGTTTGAAACTATTATGATATTATATTATTAATATTTAAGACTAATACTAGTTATTAGACTTATTTGACTCATTTTAGGAATATTAATAAATGTTATTTATCTTTATATGAATTATTAATGAAGTAAATAAGTTTAAATTTGAGTTATTAAAATATTTAATTTTTTTATTTACCTCAAAAGGAGATTATTAGATTTTTATTATGTAAATAATATTTTTGTGATCATTTTGGCATATCATATTTATTTTTGTGATTTATAAATAATAAGATATAATTTTTATAATTCTTATTAGTTTATAATTACTTAATAAATAATAAATATTTAATTAAGTGAAATAATAATACATGATTATAGTTTTAAATTAGAATTTTTATTTTTCTAAGATTTTTGGTATTTTATTACTATTATTAAAAAATATGAATTATCAAAGTTTTATTACTTATAAACTTTTATTAAGTAATATTTATTTAAATAATCATCATAATAATATTTGGTAATAGTTTTAAGTTGTAGATTTTATTTTTTGAAAATTTTCATATATTATACATATTTTTCTGAGTTATAAATCAAAAGTTATTAATTAAACAAAGTTTAATCATTTATTTCATTTCTGGAATATATTAATTGGATTATAACATTTTATTTATTTCCAAACAGAAAATTACTTTTTATACCACGTCTAGAACTAGTCCCAGTCACTGACCTATGGGCCATTTTCCACCTCAGCTCTTAGATAAAAGAAATGCATTAGTTACTGACCCCGCACTTACCCCTAGTCAATGACATATGAGCCCTAGGCCAGGTCATCAGCCACATTAGCAAAGACCAGCCAAACTAGCTGACGTCGTGCGATCATGACGTCATGATGGCGTCAGCATCACCACCGCCGTCGGTGAGTGGTCACCAGCAACGATCTACAGCGTCCTAGCAAACGAAATGGACCTAGTTTGAATCAGCGCGACCTACTAAACCTAATAGTGGCAGCGCCGCTCGGAAATAGTCATCGGAGGGTCATCAGCGACGAGCTTCTACGGCGGCCAGCAGCGGTGCTCAACAAAACTAAACTTACGGTGCGAATCAGCAAATGAAACTAGGGTCCAGGGATGCACAATCTTACCCTGATGACGATAGAGCGGTCGACGAGGACAGGCGTGGTCGGAAACGAGCTCCCCGACGAGGATTCCGACGAACTGCTGCAAAGGGAAACGACCAAATTCACCCGCTCCAGTGCTCCCCTTGATGCAATCTTCTACCTAGAGGATCTACGGAGGAAGGCGCTTCTCCATGACGGCTCAGAATGATGTGGGGAGACGTGGTTCGACGACGAGAGGTGGCTCCGGTGAGCTAGGGTTTCGGTCTCGCTCGTATTTGAGAGGATAAGGAGGGATTGGAGATAGGGATGGAGGCAATGCGTCACGGTGGCCTTCTTATCCCCTCCTGGCAACGGCGGCGAGTATCTTGGCGCAACGACAACGATGACGGCATCGGGCGGCGGCGAGCTCCGCCAGCGAGCTGTCTGTGTGCGTGATGATGACGACGATGGTCGTTTTATGGATAACCCCCTGACGATCTTTGCTTCTCAACCCGCAGTCCTTTGCTGACCCCACTTGTCAGTCACAGACAGAAATGAACCTGGGCTGGTTACTGGGCTGTTATGGGATGCATATAGGCGTCAGATAAGTATAGGGTTGTTGGGCCACGACCAGGTTTGATTTTTATTTGTTTATCCTTTTTCTATTTTCTGTTTTCTTATTCAGATTTGAATTTGATTTATATTTTGAATCTTTCTTTGTATAATTTGTTGGCTGGTTATTTACAACAATACAAAAATATACCTAGTCTCATTTGTGAATTCTTATTATATCCTCTTTTTGTATTTCTTGTATTTACTTAATGTGATCCCCCTTGTTAATATTTTACATAACTTTTCTTATTATTTTTCTCTCCTTATTTTAGTTAGGGATTTCTTTGTTAATATATTCTTATTTGTTTATAACTCAACTTTTAGTGAGCTCATAACTTGGATAGAAACTTTATATATATGTATAATGATTCTATACCATTCTTTGATGCATGAAATATAAAGACAGTGATATGGTGATTATCACTCCCATTAATTTGTAAAATGGCAATGTATGTGATAAACAAAGAAGTTTAGGGTTTTGAATTATGAGTACTACCCTTGGCTTTAGGGTTTTGTATAAGCTTAGATTCCTTTTAAGAGTTAAGATTTAATAACTAAGCATATTGCCTTATGTATTTTGTATTGGATGAAATCTCCCTTTTTAATAGAAGTTATAATTAGAGTGTTTTATAGAAGTGAACTTATAAAGATATACTTGGGCATATATAGTGATGATGGTTGAAATTAATAGAGATATGCTTATGTAATTTGTTATAGGGAAATATTTCTATAAAGTGTTATAAGCATCAGATGATGGATCAATAGTATGATATGGATATTATGTTTGATTTGAGATTTAGAGTTGATTGCTTACCAAGATTAAATAGGAAAATGATTTATAACATATAATTATATTTCACAATCTGGAATCTCTAATTAAGGAATTCCTTTCCTAGATATAATACCTCTTTCTATTCATCATCATGGTTAGTTTGATGGACTTACTTATTAAAATCTTCTTATTCAATATATCATTCTTCTAAACTTATGGATGAATCCAATGAGTTTGATACAAAGGCACTTCATAGCTTTCTCATATCCTTGCTTGGTTGTATTTACTATTCTACTGTTGATAATCTTCCATCCAACCAGTAGTTCCTTCAAACTCTACTCCCAATCTTCCTTAATCCTCCATCATTAATCTTTCTCTAAAGTAAACTATCCTTAAAGATGAATAACACCACTTATAATTACTTAACCCTCATGACTTACACTTCAATCCTTGAATTATATTTATGTGGTTTGCAAATACTTCTCTAGGATCACTTATCTTTACTAAGGTTCCAATCATGTTCTACCCACCAGTATTACCTATACTAAATATAAGCATTCCATGTTGGTGGCCAAAACATTACCATTATAATACCTTAATCATTTATTACTGAAGTTCTTAGTTGGCTAAGCAGAGCTTTATCAATCCAAAGTTTTATTGTCTGGAAATTATCTTCTTAGTATCTTATATTGGATTAAGGTTATTAATGGACTATGCCCTCATTAGAAGATTTGAGTAGATGTTCTGATAAGATCAAATAATAGATCAAAGACTAATAGTTAAAGAAGTTGTGAATCAATGGGGAATTATCCAACATTGATGAACAACATATATTGAGATAAGTTCCCTAAAGATTGTATAGAAAGAAAGATATATATATTTATAGTGGATGATCTTGACTTAATCTCTTTCCAACTCCAACTCATCAAAAGAGTTTTTTTTAAGGTTAGGTGTTACTATGATACTCAGAATGTATGCAGATGGGATTTAAGATATAGTGGTTACATTCTTATTATTTGTTTGATATCCTTAACTTGGTACTTATGAGTGATTATAACAAATACTATAATATGATCACCTAATGATCAAATATAATTCACATTATATTAAGGTTTAACTTATGGTAAATTTTGATATACCCCTAGATCAAATCTCTCTTACCCAAAATGAGATTTTAACAAAGTTGAAACTTATCGTAGTCAACTTGATGATCTACTTCAATTCCATCAAGCTAAGAGAAGCTTCAATCACTTTGACAAGTTTTGTTTAAAAGCGCAAAAATTATTCGGATTTTCTATGCATGAATGCAATGCACACATCTGGGTTCAACTTATTTCTAGGCTCTAATGCTGGGATGTTACAGTCTCATATTGGTTGAAGCACCAACATAGATTATGCCTCCATGTCTAATGATTCCATCCTTGATAGTATACTGTTGAGGGTCAGACACATCTTTAGCTAATTTCTGGAGGAGTTTGTTGCTATCAACATCCTAAATGTAACTGGCTTTGACATCTTCCATCCATTCTGGCGCACACACAGTAATGGCATGACAACTACTATATCTTCTGGACAATGCATCAGCTGCTAGATTTTCCTTCCCTTTTTTGTATTCAGTAATATAGTCAAATCCAGGAGTTTCAGCAGCAGTTTATGTTGTATTCCCTCAGCCAGCTTTTGTGTTGTCATAAACCTAAGGCTCTGTTTGGTCAGTTTTGATAATCAGGGGATTAGCTAGCAGGTAATGTCTCCATTTTTTTCAAAGCTTCCAAAATAGCTAATGCTTCCTTAGCATAAACAGATTGTGTTGCTGCTTGGTGATACGTCGGAAACGTATCTATAATTTTTGATGCTCCATGCTTGTTTAGTATCTAGTTTGCTTTACTTTGTCTACACTTTGAGGTGTTTTTATTTGTTTTCTGGAACTAACCTATTAACAAGTTGCCACAGTGCTAGTTGCCTGTTTTCTTCTGTTTTTGGTTCCAGAAAGGCAGAAAATCAATATTTCGAAATTGGACGGGACAAAAGCCAAAGTCAATATTTTACTGTGGGCAGACCCCCTAGGCGCGGGCCCACCCTAGGTCGCGCCTGGGAAGGGTGTGGCCCCCTGGCCGCCAGCCTTGCCTCTTTGCCTATAAGAAGCCCCCGATGCAGAAACCCTAGGCACCCGATCAAAACTCCACGAAACCGTCTGTAGCCGCCGCCACCATCGTCCGTAGATCGGGGGGAATCTGAAGTTCTTCCTGGCACCCTACCGGAGATGAGATCATCACGGAGGCCTTCTTCTCCGGTATGAAGCGTGAGTAGTTCCACCTTGGACTACGGGTCCATGTAGTAGCTAGATGGTTGTATCTCCTCCTTGTGCTTTCATGTTAGATCTTGTGAGCTCCATTCATGATCAAGATCTAATCTATTTGTAATCATGCATGTTGTGTTTGCGGGAATCCGATGGATATTGAGATTACTATGTCAGATTGATTAATGGTTTTGTCTTATTGATTCTATCATGTCTGTGTTGTTTGTGATCTTGCATGATCTCCGTTGTTAGTAGCTATCTTGGCCAAGTAGTTGCTAGTGACTCCAAGAGGGGGTATTTATGCTCAATAGTGGGTTCATGCCTCTAGTTTCCAAGGGAAGTGACAGAAATCTCTTCGATTGTAGATGCGTTGTTGCCACTAGGGAGAAAACAACGTCTCTTGTTCATGGAACAAGTGGATTGTTTATCTTACACCCTTTGCTTAAAGTAGTTGTCTGTTGCTTGCAACTTAATACTGGAGGGGTTTCGGATGATAACCTGAAGGTGGACTTCTAGTCATAGATATAGTTGGATGGCGGTCTATGTATATTATTGTATTGCCCAATCAAATCTCATAGGATCTTTTTTTTCTTGTATTGCATTGTTATGCCTTGCTCAGTTCCTGTCAAATGCCCTACTGTAATTTGTTTACCCTTCATGCCATGTTGTTTATCTAAGGAGAGCACCTCTAGTGAACTATGGACCCCGGTCCAATCTTTACCATTGATACATCTTCCATTGTTACTGTTTACTTGCTGCAAACCATCATCACCTTCCACACCATACAGTTAATCCTTTGTTACAGCAACTGGTGAGATTGACAACCTCACTGTTAGTTGGGGCAAAGTCTTGTTGTGTTGTGCAGGTTTCCATGTTGCTTGCAACACCTTTGAGGCGTTTCCTTCCTCCTACTGGTTCGATAAACTCGGCTTCTTACTGAGGGAAAACTTGCTGCTGTGCTGCATAATACCTTGCTCTTGGGGTTTCCTAATGGGGCGTTCAACACGCATCACTTGGGGACCTAAACTTTTACTCATGTATGCCAAAGGTCTGCCATTTTGCATAAGCACAGCTCCTAGTCCAGTGCCACATGCATCAGTTTCCAGCACAATTGGTTTGGAAAAATCAGGCAAGGCTAAGACAAGACAGGAAGTCATAAGATGTTTCATCTTATTGAATGCCAGGGTGTGCTCCTCCTGCCAATGGAATGCATTCTTTTTCAGCAAGTCATGAAGTGGTCTGAAAATGTGTCAATAGCCTTTCAAAAATCTCCTATAGTATCCCGTGAGACCCAGAAATCCTCTTAACTTAGACACAGTTGTAGGTTCTAGCCACTGGCTGATGGATGTGATGTTCTTAGGTGTTGTTGCTACTCCCTTTGCAGAGATTATATGACCTAAGTATTCCACTGAGGTTGTTGCAAATTCACATTTAGGTAACTTGGCAAACAAGGAGTGCTGCTGAAGAATATGGAGTGTTATTCTCAGATGATGTATATGTTCTTTCATAGTAGCACAGTACACCAAGATGTCATCAAAGAATACCAGAATGAACTTTCTGAGATGAGGTTTAAAGATGGTATTCATCAGGTTTTGAAATGTTATAGGAGCATTAGTCAGTCCAAAAGGCATCACCGTATATTCATAGTGGCCCATGTGAGTTTTAAAAGCTGTTTTGGGAATATCTGCACTATTCATCCTAATTTGATGATAGCCTGACCTGAGACCAGCTTAGAGAAAATGACAGCTCCCTGTAGTTCATCTAGTAGGTCCTCAATCACTGGCATAGGAAATTTATTCTTAGTAGTGATAGAATTCTACAATATGTAATCAACACTTAGTCTCCAACTGCCATCTCTTTTCCTAACCATGACTGCAGGGGATGAATAGGGATTCAAACTTGCTCTTATTTAAGCATTCTTGAGCATTTTCCATATGATTTCTTCCATAGCATCTTTTTGCATATGTGGTACTCTGTAAGGTCTTAGGTTAGGTGGCTGTGCACCTTCTAGCAGAGGAATGGCATGATCACAGTCTCTGACAGGGGGTAGACCAGTAGGTTCCTTAGTGACTGACTGAAATTCCTATAACAAGGTTTCAATTTTAGTGGGTATTGGGTGGGAGGGTGAATCTTCTTCCGATTCTAAATTGTGGATCTAAATTATGTAGCCCAGAACAGATTTTTCCAGCAGTTTAATCATTTCTGCTGACTCCAGGACACATTTCTCTAGTGGAATCGTGTGATCAGTCAAGGTAATTGCTTTTTCTTTTTGATGGACTGTCAGCAGTCTCGGTGGTAAATCCAGGGTAACTGTGCTCAGGTTATACAACAAATCAATTCCAAGGATAATGTCTGAATTGGCAGCACATGAAATGTGGATGAAAAGATGTTGCCCTAGATATTGTAAGCAGAGTTCTTCACCACATATTTGGATGTGAGATGGCCACCTCCTGCCACTGCTATGCTTCTGGCTTTAATGGAAGAGAGACAACTGTTACTTTTTATGGAAAAATTATAATCCATAAACGTTTGTGAGCTCCCACTGTCCACCAGAGCAACTTCTTGATGACCTCCAATAGTGATCAGTAAAGAAAATGTAGCAATACTTATAGTCCCTTCAGTTGCATGTGCTAATAAATGCATGAATTCTGCCTTGGTTGGGGTATTGTCAGGAGTATTAGGAGCTATATGAAAAGATTGTTCAGCAGAAGGTGAGTGTTCACTTTCAGGAGGTTCTTCCAATTCATCTTCCACCTCTTGCATAATGTGTAGTGTCCTTCCTTGTCTGCATCTATGTTCTCTGTTTCGGGTCTCTTTGCAATACCAGCACTGTCTAGATGGTCTATCTTGTTGTTGTGGTGTAGTGTGGGTTTTCTCTGGGAGGTGATTCACAGTCTTCTTTGGAGGAAACTTAAAGGAAGTTTGAGGTTATGAAGTTCTCTGTTTGGGTATAGAACTTTGATAGTACGCTTTTCTAGAAGTTGCTGCATTTTCATAAACTTTAGCATACCAGTAGGCTTCTAGGATGCCACTAGGTCTCTGACCACTAACATCATGTTTAATTTCAACCCTTAATCCTCCAATGAAACAACTCATAATAAATGCCTCCTGCAGATAAGGATGGCCTCTTCTAACCAGCTCAACACATTCTTCAAAACTGTCAATGTAGAGTTGGACAGTAGTGACTTGTTGAATATTTTTCAATCTTTCCACAACTTCAATCTCCCAGAGCATCAGCAACAACCCATGGTGTCTGGGTGCACCCATCTTGTGACGATTACTTCGGAATTCTTCAGCCAGGCTTCGTGGCATCATTCTAGTAGATTTACTGATGTCTAGCTGCTATCATTGCTCTCTTGTGAGAACCTTAGCTTTTTTCAGATGGTTGATATTTGTATCAACTCTATCTAATCCGTAAACCATAATACTTTTGTGCTACGGATTGATTTTAATAAAGGATATGTGCATCCTTTTGGATCCTTTTTGTGCATTTGGCCCTTTCTTGGTTTTATAGTTTATGGTCTAATATGCTGGCTTCATAATGGAGCTTTTTATTAGTGGAGAGTTACTGACTTACTCGCTCCATTTTAAAATAATAAGATATTTTATCTTTTGTGAAACACATATATCTAGACATCTTTTAGTGTCTAGGTTCAGAGTAAACTTAAACACCAAAAGAGTTTAGATATATTCGTTTCCCAAAAAGCTAAAACATCTTATATTATGAAACAGAGGGAGTACTTCGTTACGCATACAACATGACATTTATTCTACAGGGACGCCAAATCATGTTGTCGCTGCCAAGCTAACCCTAGACGCCTTTGTCTTAGGCTGAACAATGGGTTTCCTAATTGCATATTTATATATCTTCAAATCCTAGATGCCTTTGGAAGGTTCGGTGGGATACACATTAACTATCAGAAAAGTACATTTTAACCCTGCAGAAGCTAACCAGATTGTCGGTATAATAGGTTGCTCTATCTGTGTTCAATTCCTTGCACATATCTCGGTCTCCAGCTATCTCTGGATAGAACAAACACATAAATGTTGCAACCGGTTCTTCAGAGAATTGACATAAGGGTAGTGTAAAGCCTAGAGATCAATGCTAGCGATTTGTGTGTATTTGGTGTTTCGAATTGTATGGCGAGGAACAAGATTGGAATTCATCGATCGCGAGCAATTGGGAAGATAGACTACGAAAACTAGGGAACTCTAGTTTTACTTCTTCTTTCTCATCCCTTCCTCGGCGATGAGGTCGTTACATATATAGTGCATTTATTACAACAAGGATAATTCAGTAAAGATAATAATGACGCCAGCTTTTTACTGGACGTGGTAAGACACCAGTGAGCATTGTGGATCGCCGATCCTTGTCCTCTGTGTCCGCTTGCATCCTGGCTGTTGGTTCTCTTCAGGGGTCTGACAATGCCCTCCCCTTGAAACAGTCCTTGTCCTCAAGGCTGAAAGTCTGGAAAATGAGCTTGGATGAAACTGAAATCTTCCCATGTCGCATCTTCCAGACCCAGACTCTCCCAAAGGATCAGCAGTTGCTTAACTGGTGTTTTTTTTACGCTGGATGATCCTCTCATCCAATACCGCAAATGGTGCAGTCTTGATTTTGCTGTCCGCTGTCACCAGTGGAACATGAGGAAGAGGTATAGCATTTGCCCCCCCATGTTTCTTGAGGTGACTGATGTGAAAAAACGGGTGAATGTTTGTTGTATCAGGAAGTTGGAGCTTGTATGATACCTCCCCCACTCGAGCGACTATCTTCAAGGGTCCATAATATTTTGAACGCAACTTCAGAGATCCTTGAATCCCAAACGCATTCTGCCTGTATGGTTGAATCTGAAGGTACACCATATCATTCACTTCATATTGTCGATCAGTCATGTGTTGATCAGCATATACTTTCATCCTATTCTGAGCTTCCTGGAGGTTCGTCTTGAGTTGCTGAACTGTCAGACGAGTTGTTGGACATTTTTCAGCAGTCACATCAAATTCTCTAATCTGTGTTGGGAGATAGTGATAGAGTGCCTCAAAGGGTGTCATTTTCAAAGATGAGTTGTAAGAGGTGTTGTACCACCATTATGCTGTTGCGAGCCATTTGGTCCATTGTTTAGGTTCCAGGAAAACCATATTGAGCAGATATGCTTCAAGACACTGGTTAACTCGCTCTGTCTGCACATCGGTTTGGGGATGATAGGCAGTGCTAAATTTGAGTGTCACCTTGAAGGCCTTGAAAATCTGCTGATAGAGGTTTCTAGTGAATATCCGATCACGGTCAGAGATTATTTCCCTGGGTGGTCCATGTAATTTGACTATGTTATCCATTATCAGTGCAACCACTTGTTCAACTTAATATGGATGAGCAATTGCCATGAAATGAGCATACTTGGTCAGCCTGTCCACTACCACTAGAATAACCTCCTTCCCATTGGATTTAGGCAAAGCTTCAATGAAATCCAGACTGATGGAAGACCAAGGAAGGACAGGAATTGGTGGTGGTTGCAAAAGACCTGCTGGATGTGTGTGTTCCACTTTGACTAATTGACAAGTTGGACATTCAGAGACAAACTTGGTCACCATTTGTTTGAGGTAAGGCCAGCAGAAAACTCTTTTTATTCTTTGATAAGTTGTTTTGACCCTAGAGTGGCCCCCCATAGCAGATTGATGGAAATTTTCCAGCAGGGTGAGTCTCATATTGGTTGAAGCACCAACATAGATTATGCCTCCATGTCTAATGATTCCATCCTTGATAGTATACTATGGAGGGTCAGACACATCTTTAGCTAATTTTTGGAGGAGTTTGTTGCTATCAGCATCCTAAATGTAACTGGCTTTGACATCTTCCATCCATTCTAGCACACACACAGTAATGGCATGACAACTACTGTCTCTTCTGAACAATGCATCAGCTGCTAGATTTTCCTTCCCTTTTTTGTATTCAGTAATATAGTCAAATCCAGGAGTTTCAGCAGCAGTTTATGTTGTATTCCCTCAGCCAGCTTGTGTTGTCATAAACCTGAGGCTCTGTTGGTCAGTTTTGATAATCACGGGATTAGCTAGCAGGTAATGTCTCCATTTTTTTCAAAGCTTCCAAAATAGCTAATGCTTCCTTACCATAAACAGATTGTGTTGCTGCTTGGTGATACGTCGAAAACGTATCTATAATTTTTGATGCTCCATGCTTGTTTAGTATCTAGTTTGCTTTACTTTGTCTACACTTTGAGGTGTTTTTATATGTTTTCTGGAACTAACCTATTAACAAGTTGCCACAGTGCCAATTGCCTGTTTTCTTCTGTTTTTGGTTCCAGAAAGGCAGAAGATCAATATTTCGAAATTGGACGGGACTAAAGCCAAAGTCAATATTTTACCATGGGCAACACGGAGTCTAGAGGAGAGACGAAGGGACGCCACAGGGCGACCAGACCCCCTAGGCGCAGGCCCACCCTGGGTCGTGCCTGGGAAGGGTGTGGCCCCCTGGCCACCTCCCAGCCTTGCCTCTTCGCCTATAAGAAGCCCCCGATGCAGAAAGCCTAGGCACCCGATCAAAAATCCACGAAACCGTCTGTAGCCGCCGCCACCATCGTCCCTAAATCGGGGGGGGAATCTGAAGTTCTTCCTGGCACCCTACCGGAGGGGAGATCATCCCGGAGGCCTTCTTCTCCGGTATGAAGCGTGAGTAGTTCCACCTTGGACTACGGGTCCATGTAGTAGCTAGATGGTTGTATCTCCTCCTTGTGCTTTCATGTATAGATCTTGTGATCTCCATTCATGATCAAGATCTAATCTATTTGTAATTATGCATGTTGTGTTTGCGGGGATCCGATGGATATTGAGATTACTATGTCAGATTGATTAATGGTTTTGTCTTATTGATTCTATCATGTCTGTGTTGTTTGTGATCTTGCATGATCTCCGTTGTTAGTAGCTATCTTGGCCAGGTAGTTGCTAGTGACTCCAAGAGGGGGTATTTATGCTCGATAGTGGGTTCATGCCTCTAGTTTCCAATGGAAGTGACAGAAATCTCTTCGATTATAGATATGTTGTTGCCACTAGGGAGAAAACAACGGTCTCTTGTTCATGGAACAAGTGGATTGTTTATCTTACATACTTTGCTTAAAGCAGTTCTCTGTTGCTTGCAAATTAATACTGGAGGGGTTTCGGATGATAACCTGAAGGTGGACTTCTAGTCATAGATATAGTTGGATGGCGGTCTATGTATATTATTGTATTGCCCAATCAAATCTTATAGGATCTTTTTTTCTTGTATTGCATTTTTATGCCTTGCTCAGTTCCTGTCAAATGCCCTACTGTAATTTGTTTACCCTTCATGCCATGTTGTTTATCTAAGGAGATCACCTCTAGTGAACTATGGACCCCGGTCCAATCTTTACCATTGATACATCTTCCATTGTTACTGTTTACTTGCTGCAAACCATCATCACCTTCCACACCATACAGTTAATACTTTGTTACAGCAACTGGTGAGATTGACAACCTCATTGTTAGTTGGGGCAAAGTCTTGATTTTCTGTTGTGCAGGTTTCCATGTTGTTACAACACCTTTGAGGCGTTTCCTTCCTCCTACTGGTTCGATAAACTCGGTTTCTTGCTGAGGGAAAACTTGCTGCTGTGCTGCATAATACCTTGCTCTTGGGGTTTCCTAATGGGGCGTTCAACACGCATCACTTGGAGACCTAAGCTTTTACTCATGTATGCCAAAGGTCTGCCATTTTGCATAAGCACAGCTCCTAGTCCAGTGCCACATGCATCAGTTTCCAGCACAATTGGTTTGGAAAAATCAGGCAAGGCTAAGACAAGACAGGAAGTCATAAGTTGTTTCATCTTATTGAATGCCAGGGTGTGCTTCTCCTGCCAATGGAATGCATTCTTTTTCAACAAGTCATGAAGTGGTCTGAAAATGTGTCAATAGCCTTTCAAAAATCTCCTATAGTATCCCGTGATACCCAGAAATCCTCTTAACTTCGACACAGTTGTAGGTTCTGGCCACTGGCTGATGGATGTGATGTTCTTAGGTGTTGTTGCTACTCCCTTTGCAGAGATTATATGACCTAAGTATTCCACTGAGGTTGTTGCAAATTCACATTTAGGTAACTTGGCAAACAAGGAGTGTTGCTGAAGAATCTGGAGTGTTATTCTCAGATGATGTATATGTTCTTTCATAGTAGCACAGTACACCAAGATGTCATCAAAGAATACCAGAATGAACTTTCTGAGATGAGGTTTAAAGATTGTATTCATCAGGTTTTGAAATGTTGTAGGAGCATTAGTCAGTCCAAAAGGCATCACTGTATATTCATAGTGGCCCATGTGAGTTTTAAAAGTTGTTTTGGGAATATCTGCACTATTCATCCTAATTTGATGATAGCCTGACCTGAGGTCCAGCTTAGAGAAAATGACAGCTCCCTGTAGTTCATCCAGTAGGTCCTCAATCACTGGCATAGGAAATTTGTTCTTAATAGTGATAGAATTCAACAATCTGTAATCAACACATAGTCTCCAACTGCCATCTCTTTTCCTAACCATGACTGCAGGGGATGAATAGGGATTCAAACTTGCTCTTATTTAAGCATTCTTGAGCATTTTCCATATGATTTATTCCATAGCATCTTTTTGCATATGTGGTACTATGTAAGGTCTCAGGTTAGGTGGTTGTGCACCTTCTAGCAGAGGAATGGCATGATCACAATCTCTGACAGGGGGTAGACCAGTAGGTTCCTTAGTGACTGACTGAAATTCCTGTAACAAGATTCAATTTCAGTGGGTATTGGGTGGGAGGGTGAATCTTCTTCTGATTCTAAATCGTGGATCTGAATTATGTAACCCAGAACAGATTTTTCCAGCAGTTTAATCATTTCTGCTGACTCTAGGACACATTTCTCTGGTGGAATCGTGTGTTCAGTCAGGGTAATTGCTTTTTCTTTTTGATGGACTGTCAGCAGTCTCAGTGGTAAATCCAGGGTAATTGTGCTCAGGTTATTCGTCCAATCAATTCCAAGGATAATGTCTGAATTGGCAGCACATGAAATGTGGATGAAAAGATGTTGCCCTAGATATTGTAAGCAGAGTTCTTCACCACATATTTGGATGTGAGGTGGCCACCTCCTGCCACTGCTATGCTTCTGGCTTTAATGGAAGAGAGACAACTGTTACTTTTTATGGAAAATTTATAATCCATAAACGTATGTGATCTCCCACTGTCCACCAGATCAACTGCTTGATGACCTCCAATAGTGATCAGTAAAGAAAAGGTAGCAATACTTGTAGTTCCTTTAGCTGCATGTGCGGATAGATGCATGAATTCTGCCTTGGTTGGGGTATTGTCAGGAGTATTAGGAGCTATATGAAAAGATTGTTCAGCAGAAGGTGAGTGTTCACTTTCAGGAGGTTCTTCCAATTCATCTTCCACCTCTTGCATAATGTGTAGTGTCCTTCCTTGTCTGCATTTATGTTCTCTGTTTCGGGTCTCTTTGCAATACCAGCACTGTCTAGATGGTATATCTTGTTGTTGTGGTGTAGTGTGGGTTTTCTCTGGGAGGTGATTCACAGTCTACTTTGGAGGAAACTTAAAGGAAGTTTGAGGTTATGAAGTTCTCTGTTTGGGTATAGAACTTTGATAGTATGCTTTTCTAGAAGTTGCTGCATTCTCATAAACTTTAGCATACCAGTAGGCTTCTAGGATGCCACTAGGTCTCTGACCACTAACATCATGTTTAATTTCATCCCTTAATCCTTCAATGAAACAGCTCATAATAAATGCCTCCTGCAGATAAGGATGGTCTCTTCTAACCAGCTGAACACATTCTTCATAACTGTCAATGTAGAGTTGGACAGTAGTGACTTGTTGAATATTTTTCAATCTTTCCACAGCTTCATGCGCATTGGCTTGTGTGAAACGATCTGCAATCATTTGACAGAATTGTTGCCAGTTCACCATCTTCCAAGGAATACAAATACTTTTAAGCCAGACATTTGCTCTGCCATAAAAGTGTCCAGTAGCAATATTCACCCATTGTTCATATGGAGTGTCAGACATGTTAAAGATTTTTTCACATTGTTGCAACCATCCAATGGGATACTCTCCTGCAAACAGAGGAATCTCTAGCCTTGGTCCTTTGAGTACTGCATCTGCATAATAAGATATGCCTCCCACTTGATGAATTTTGTCATTCCTGTCAGTCTCCACTTTTGTCATCCTCACACCACAACTATGAGAATCCTTGTCCTGGGCTATGGGCAAAAACTGGCCAGTGACAGGGTTAAAGTTTGGTGGTATGGAAACCTGATATGGGTTGGTTACTGAGCTAGACCAGATACCAGGGTTTGGTGGCATGGAGAATGGCAATTGTGAGTTTGGTGGTGGTTGTGTAATAGGTGGAATTTGGAAATGGTGGGGAATCTGTATGCCATTAGGATGAATGTATGCCATATTTTGTAAGCCCATACTTTGTCTTACCGTAGCGCAATGCACACTGTCTGTAGTGACCATCTGAGTACCCAGTGGAACAATTCCCGGAGGTTGTGTTCCCATGACTGAACCAGATACATGCCCAACTACTGAATTGACTAACGATATGTATGGTGCTGTAATAGGAGCAGTATTGGACTGAGTAGGTTTGGTAGGAGTTTGTAGCTGTGTATACCTGATGAATCTGGATGAGGAATCACAGGCGGAACTACTGGTGGTACTCCAAACCGCCTGACTAATGCCTCCAAGTCAGCTGATGTTAGCATATTAGCCTTGATGTCAGCAATTCCAGCCGATGCCAATTTGAGCTCTGTCAGTTCGCCCCGAATCTCCGTCATCTCCGCTTCCAAACGCTCAACTGCAGATTGGGCATTGAAAACGCCTGCAGCAGCCGTCTGTGCTCGTGTTGGAGCCATCTCCTCTTTGTCTACCGCCGCCTCGCGATCCAGCCGCCTGAAACTCACAAATCAAAGATGTCACCGGAATTTTACCACCGGAAGAAATATTCTCCGGCAACCGTGACGAGACCCTAGATCTGAGCCCGAATGCTGCCACCCTCGCCAAGCCGCCACCGTCGACGCGTCGGGTTGGACGCCCCCGCCACCGACGCCACCGTCGACCGAGACCCTCGCCGCCGCGAAAAGGGTGAGGAGGGTGGGATTTTACGAGAGAACCCAACCACCCGCTCTTCCCTAATAGATTCGCCGCCGCAGATCAAGAACACGCTAGATCTCGTAGCGCCTCCCTCCGAAAAAAAATCTGCCGAGGATGCTGAGGCTCTGATACCACTGTAAAGCCTAGAGATCAATGCTAGCGATTTGCGTGTATTTGGTGTTTCGAATTGTATGGTGAGGAACGAGATTGGAATTCATCGATCACGAGCAGTTGGGAAGATAGACTGCGAAAACTAGGGAACTCTAGTTTTACTTCTTCTTTCTCATCCCTTCCTCAGCGATGAGGCCGTTACATATATATTACATTTATTACAGCAAGGATAATTCAGTAAAGATAATAATGACGCCAACTTTTTACTAGACGTGGTAAGACACCAGTGAGCGTTGTGGATCGCCGATCCTTGTCCTCTGTGTCCGCTCGCATCCTGGCCATTGGTTCTCTTCAGGGGTCTGACAGGTAGCCCAGCTAATGTCTTCTTGGAGGACGTGTGGCCATGATCATGCAGTGGTATCAGCCATTCCCAACTTCTTCGTGGTATGCATTCTATTCTATGGACTCAAACAGCTATTGTAGGGATTGACAAAGTTCGTTGGAACTTCTTCATGGCATGCATTCTATGGCCTCAAACAGCTATTGTAGGGAATTGACAAAGTAGCCAGGTTAACCAAAAGTCGAACTGAGAGAGGGGCCGGTCATTATACTCTAAAAACTATCGCCTCATAGCGGTCCGACAACACATGCATGGCACATTCAGTTGATGCAACCCTCCATCCATGACTGCGCAACAAGAGCACGAAAACCTGCTTGAAATGCATCCATAACACGGCAATACTCCTAGACGACACGAACAAGCGAAGCTTGATTAACTAGAAATCAAGCAACAACCACTGCAGGTCTCTATGAACTGCTCAGGGACAGAGGCATGAGCTGGATGCAGGCGAAATGGATATGGATGCAAGCCTGCAACCCCTCCATTGTCCCAGCACACACACACACACACACACACACACATAAAATCTTCCTCTAGTTAGCGTATCATGGACGGCTTAACACCAAAGAAAATATGGGAGCTAAGACCTACCTATGCCCAGTCATCGAGTCGATCCATCATATCGTGCTGCAGTTCGATAACGCCGAATGGATATGACGGAAATTACAACTACTCCCTCCGATTCACAATAAATATCGCTGATTTAGTATAAATCAATGACACTATTATGGATCGGAGTATAGTCAACTACTCCATATTTACATGCCCCACGTCAGGAAAGGTCACGAAAGCACGCAATATGAGTGAACTCAACTTTGGCTCCTAGGTGTGTATAAGGGGTACATTCAGGACATTTTTTTATTCATACACAAAGGTTTAGGAAAAACAAACATTTTTGGTCATTGTAAAAGAGGCAATTTTCGATACTTGAATATGATAATTGACAAGAATTCCTTTTTATCTTTTTGAGTACTCTATCTTTTTTACCTATGCCAGAAAAATAGTTATTTTCTCACAAAACTTTGTATGGAGACATAAAATGTCCGAATATACACGTGAAATTTTATGTCAGCATTTTTTAATGTTAATTTTTTAAAAATATTTCCAAGTGGGTATACACCTATGAGTCACATCTGCAATATGATAACATTTGAGAACACCCTTTTTTTCAGAAACAAAATTTTACATTCGACCACGAAAGGATTTTCACGGCAGTTTCAAATGAGCTAACGGATTGGGCCACCAGATCAGTGAAATACAACGCCAGCGTTAGTGGCTGGGTTAGAAGCTCGGCCCATGATACACATTGTCTAGTTTTGTCCTTCTCCTTTTCTTTTTTTTCTTCTTCTTTGGGGATTTATCTGTTGTACATGAAATCCTCTACCTCCCATCAAAGAAAAAAGTGTTACTGAATGTCTGAAAATTGATGTTCAGTTAGCCTTGCCTGACCTGTCTGAATAGAGGTAAGTATTCTAAACCCTTTCTCAGTGTTAATCACTCTAGCAGTTATTTAAAACTATCTTTTTACTTGCATGTGTCCTAATGTTCTAGTATAAATATTTATGTGCCATAAGTCCACGTACTTCCTAAAAGATTCTCATTATATCTCGACGCCAAAGACTTTTTTCTGAATATACACACTGTAGGTGTCTTTTTTTTGAAGAACGCGCAGGAAATCTGCGAGTCATTATATTAAGTGGGCAAGAGAATAAAACGGTGCTACAACTCACAGAAGAGCGAGACACATGGCAACACAAGCTAGCCTATTCTCATCGGCCCATTCCTACTGCAGCGGCAGCGCAACCACTCTTGCCATTCATCCGCGATGCCGGTGGACAAGTGTCGGGGCTGCACATACGTCCCCATCAAAGACCCGCGCATTGCGCTCTAACCAAATACTACACATGATAAGCGCACATAGGGAGTTAGTCGAACGACGATCCTTGGCAGGGACTTTCCTAGACGCGTCGGGCCACCATTCCTTGACATGCACTGAGCCCGATGGGGCAAGCGAGTCCCAGACCACATGAGCATAAGGACAGTAGAACAGCAGATGGTTGATGCCCTCGGCACATCAAAGGCACAGTGGGCACTCCCCTTGGTTGGGAAGCCCACGACGCTACAGCCGGTCCGCAGTCCAACACCGTCCTTGAACGGCTAGCCATGCGAAAAACTTGAACTTGAGGGGAGCGAATGAGTCCTGCACCTGGGCAGCGGTAGGAAGAGCTGTTCTGCCCACAAAGTAGGCCACATAGGTGGATCTCGTGGAGTAAGCTCCATCCGGTGACAACTTCCAGTGGAAGGAGTCCTCGACCTCCGGGCGGGTGGCGTAGGACTAGATCATGGGCCACACAGGAGCAACCAATGGTTTCTCATAACATGTTGCCCAACACCCAGGGCTGGTCCTAGGGCGGACCTGTGGGGCAGCCGCCCCGGGCCCAAAAATATAGGGGCCCAGAAAAATATAGGCCTAGTAATATACATCATAAAATAATTATTGAGCTAATGGCCAATCGCTCGACTCCCCTAGTCCCAGGATCCTAGATGATCGACTCCCGGAGTCCCGGACTCCCGGTCCCGCATGTCGCGTTGATCGAGGCCGACTCATCGCTGAGGCTCGACTCCTACTCCTAGACATCATCGCTTTCCTTTTTTTTTTGCTATTGTCGCTTCGCTTCCTTCCGATCCTGAGTGAGTCCCGTCCTGTGAGGTCGTGTCGCCATGACTCCCTGCGATGCGCCTCCCTAGTCCCTGGATCGGATCGCCTCCCCTCGGCCTCGATGAACTATGATCGATCGCCATGCCCATGTGCTGAGACGCGAATTGACCGCCGCAGCTGTTGCCTGTCTGCCTGCTAGTATGCCCCCGCCCAGCCCATGGTTACGCTCTAGCCCTAATTCTTAATTCTTAATACTAATTAGTAACTGTTGTTCTTGAATTCTTGTTTGTAGAGAGTGAGGTTGATTATGGCGCCTAAATCCGGTGCTAAGAAAAGAAAAAGTTGAGAACAAGAGAAGAAATTAATAGAATCACAAAGAGGATCTTTTCATAAATTTTTGAAGAGCAACACGAGCACATTGGGGAATCCAGATGAGTTGGCGCTAGTTCTTCTGGTCGATATGGCGACCACATCTTTAAAGCGCAAATTTGAACAACTCTAGTCATTCAAATATATATTTGGGTTTTTAATGAGTTCTGCATCCTTGAAGGCACTAGATGGTCCTCAATTGAAAGAACATTGCACTAACTTTGCAAAAACTTTTACTCGGCCGAGTAAATCTGGTAAACCTGATACATGTGATGTTGAGTTGAGTGCACTTATTTCCGACTTAAGTGTTATGAAGTTCACTTTGCCAAATACACCAATGTCTGATATAGAGCTTTTTGAGTTTGTTAGAGAAGCAGATTGTTATCCTAATATTTCTATCGCTTATCGGATCTTACTTACTATGTCCATGACTGTTGCATCAGCAAGATTTTCAAAGTTGAAATTATTGAAGAACTATTTGAGATCTTCAATGTCTCAGGAGAGGTTAAATGGTTTGGCAAGTCTATGCATCAAGAAAAAGTCGGTGGACGAGATTGATATTGATTCCATCATCACGGACTTTGCTTCTAGGAATTTCGGGGGAAATTTTAAGATATCATGTAAATATTGTTATTTTCATATGGATATTATAGCTGGAAGTGTTCTTAAAATGTTTTCATTGTCTCATATATGCATAACTTTTTTTACTAAGGGGCCTAAAATTTTAGTTTTGCCATGTGCCCCCGAAATCTCGAGACCCGCCCTGTCAACACCTGACTGAACCCATCGAACAACCAATGGTTTACATATGTGTGCGACGACAACTCTTCCTATTTTCTAATGTTCTGATGTGCTAACCTTTTGCAACTAACTAGTGACAAGACAAGTGATAAAGAACAACATATAGTCCTCTCCGATGTTGAACTATTTTGGCAAGTCTCATGAATTGTCGACAAAAGCTCTCCACCGCCGGAGTTTTGCATACACGGAGGATCTTTAAGAATTTGCAACATATGATGGCACTAGATCTTGTTCATAAGTTTTTGCTGGATCCATCCAATCGTACGATAATTGAGACTGGCATATTCGCTGGTCTTTCTTGTTTGTCTAAGGATAATATTGTGCTCCTCTTTTTTTACCGACGCTGAAATAGACATTGCTCGCAACTCGGCCATATGCGCCACAGAAAGCCCGGGTGGATCCTACCACGAAATCTCGTTGACCCTACTCTGACCAACATTTTGTGGCGTATATAATCATATGTGTTACAGAAGTGATAATTTTGTAACGCATATAGAGTTATGCGCCACAGAATTCGAGTAGGAAAAACAGATCCCACCCCCCTCGGTGGATCGCCTTTTAGCTTTTGTAAAAAATAAACAAAAATAATAAAATATTCAAAAAAAATTCCTTTGAAAATGTAGATATATTTTGGAATATAGTTGTATGAAAAATTGAAAAACATGAATTTCGATGCATTTTAAAAAAGAGGTCATGGCACGGTAAAACGGTTATAACTTTTGCATACGATGTCGGAAAAAAGTTTTACCCATCAAAACGATTGTCTCGAAATTTCCTATACAATTTCAATGGTTGGAAGATTTTACAGACTCCCCAACTTCGAAAAGAGTAAAAAATTATGGCAGAATCCTGCAAAAAAATAAAAAAGGGAGAAACTTATGTGGCGCATTTCTCCCATATGCGCCACAAAAGTGTTGTGCGGGATTCGAAATTTGAATCCCGCTGCCCCTTCTCCCTTTCTTTTCTCCTTTTCTTCTCTTCCTCTTCTTCACACTTCTCCTTCCTCTTCTCTCCTTCTCCCCTTCTTCCTCCCCTTCTCCTCCCTCTTCCTCCTTCTCCACCCGGTGAGCTCCTCACTCCTCCTCCTCCTCCACCCCGGTGAGCTCCTCCTCCACCCGATGAGCTCATCCCTCCTCCTCCTCCTCCCCCTCTACCCCGGTGAGCTCCTCCTCCGACAACTACGAAGACGACGACCACCACCTTCGGCTACCTCCTCCTTCGGCGACCCCCTCCTCCTCCTCCTTCGGTGATCCTCCTTCTCCACCCACCTCCGGGATAGCTCACCTCCGGCGACCCCCACCTCCGGCCAGCTTTTTTTTGAAGTTTGAAAAAAACTTTGTGGTGCATATTCGTAATATGCGCCACAAAATTTTTAGATCTAGCCCACTTTTTTTTGAAATTTGAAAACAAAAACTTCTGTGGTGCATATAGGCAATATGAGTCACTGAACTTTGAGACTTCTGTGGCGCATTTTGAAATGCGCCACATAATTAATGTTTAGTGGCGTGATAACAGTGGCGCATCCCATATGCGTCACAGAAGTCGAAAAATGGTGCGCCACTGATCAACTTTTTCCTAATAGTGTTTTTAACGGGCGATGGAGAAATCCCTCCTTCGACCTCTACATACACAGTGTGGGAGGCTAAGACGAGTGCGAACTCTACCCCCTCCCCCCCTCCCGATATCTTGTCGTGATGGAATTTCACTCCCCCGCTCGCCCTTTCGCAAGCCGTCATTGTCTCGTGTCGCCTCCCCCGTCCATTTTGGCTTCTTCCGGCCCTGCCCCGCCCCGCCATCGCCTACTTCCCCGCACCCCGTTGTGTCGCTGGGAGGTCCTATCTCACGGGGACACCATGTATTCTTTTGAGGCGGGGTGGCATAGAGGCAGCGTCGTCCATGGATGTGGCACTGTGGTGCGATTTGGCGGCACACTTCACCTATGTGGAGATCTGGTCACCCCGGAGGTAAAGCTACATCAATGTTCACTGCCGCCGTGGGAATCGTCCACATCAACCTAGCCGCGGTAAGATCTCGTTTGATCTCCCCCACGAGTTCGATTCCGTGGATTTTGATTTTGATATACGATTCTTGTAGGTGAGTTCGACGATGAGCGAGAGCGAGCTGTTTTTTAGGACACATAGTCCTCAAACGATTTGGACATCGATGAGTTGCTCCACGATGACGACACCGAGCAGTTGGTTGTCATGCTCGCTATGAAGGAGCTTGAGGATAGGCGGAGGATGATGCATAGGCGGCGGGGATCGGTTCTCTGTCGTCTTTACATCCCGCGCAACCGTGCGCTAAGCCACCACACCCTCATGCAAGATTATTTTGACGAGGAACCAACATACCCCCCTTCGTCCATAGAAAGCATGCCGAAAGGATACAGAGAGAGCTTTCGGTGTTTTGCAAGCTACATTTGCTGTTGTGCTAGGTCCTGCTTGTTTTTGGGACATGAAACCCCTCAAGAAATCACGACATGTTGTGTGATTCTTCACAACATGATCATCGAGGATGAGAGACGGTTAGACTTGGATTTTTTTCTATGACAATCTTGGTAGCCGGGTAAAACCACAAAGGAATCCCGATCGCATTCAAGCATTTCTTATGCCCTACAGGAAATTAAAAATGGAAACACCCATGAGCAGCTCCAAAAGGATCCCATCGACGAAACCACTGGGCAGGAATGTCCGACATTGATCAACATTTGATATCCTATTTGTGTATGTGTGACATGAGCATTTATTTGGTCTATGCTTGAACTATCTGTTTAATTATTTGATTGGAACTATTTTTGTAATTTGATTTGGATAGCATTGTAATTTGGATGATTATTTGGTTGAAACTATTTGTGTAATTATTTGATTTGATCTATTTGCCTATGCTTTGGCACACGATATATTAAAATTGTGAAATCAGGTGTTTTACCATTCAAAAACAGCTTGCGTGTCGAATTTGCGGGATATGTTCCCCGAGCAGTTTCGAACGGTAAACACGTTTTCGTGGATTATAAACAAGTTTTACAATTCGCGTATTTACCCAAGCTATTAGAGTTGCTCTTGTCACATCGGCCCTCACTGTATCCCGTCCGACTACTGCGTTTATTAAAATGTTGGATGGACAAATATATATTAGAGTGCCCAGGCTTGGGTTTGCTAATATCAGGCTCTACCCCACTGATTGAATCCTGAACTGACAGCACGAGTGATTATGTTACTTGTGGGGCTTTTCTCTCTCGCTACACGTGGTAGTTGGACATGGAAAGGTCCAGGCTAGCCCGTATTTATGCATCCACAATTATATGCGATACTTCTGGCTATGGACACTTTGAGGAATTCTGAACCACCTGAGCTTGGTCGTGCGGTCTTGAGCTGAGGTCCTGTGGGAGCCCCTGCAGACAGAGCTTGCTGGTATTGCCCAACAGTAAAAGAAAAACTTGCAACACACACGCACGGAGCAGACCCAGACAAGACAAAGCCAGGTCGTTTCGTCTTGAGCTGAGCAGCCGCAGGAATTGGCAGAAAAAGTCGTCGACAAATCACATTCACATCCCTTTGGATTTGGATCAGGCGAGAAAATGATTAAGTACTCTAGGAAAAGCAGTAGTTCAGGGCAGCCCGCGCGACTTTTCCCGTTTCCGTCACTCGCTCGTCAACACCAGCAAACGCCTCGCCTCGACCGCGGCTTCCTCCTGCTCTGCTCCCCGTTGATTTCTTCGCAGCCTGCGTCCACAACTACAGCCAAAACATACTCGTCTTCTCTCCCCTTTTGGCAGCTCCTCCCCCTCCGCGATCCATGGACGCCTCGTCGTCGGACCGCCAGTCGCCGCGCAGCCGGCAGCTGCAGCTGCAGGGCCCGCGCCCGCCGCGCCTGTCCGTCAGCAAGGACTCCCACAAGGTCCGGAAGCCGCCCGTCGTGCCGCTCCCGCACGGCGCCCAACAGCAACCCCGCAGCCGCCACCACCAGGCTCATCAGACGCAGCAGCCGCAGCCGCGCGCGCCGGTCATCATCTACGACGCCTCGCCCAAGGTCATCCACACGCAGCCCAGCGAGTTCATGGCGCTCGTGCAGCGCCTCACCGGCCCAGCAGGCGCAGCAGCAGCCCACCCGACCGAGGCGGCGGCGGAGGCGCCGCCGCCGCCGCAGTTCCAGCCGCAGGAGTTCCTCCTCTCCCCGACCGCGGGCCTCTCGCCCGCGGCCAGGTACGCCGCCATCGAGACGTCCGTCCGGCCCCTCCCGCCCGGCCCCGCGCCGTACCCGTACGCGGGGTCCTGGGTGGACCTGGACGGCCTCGCGGAGGTCCTCGGCCCCGGACGGCCCGGGATCCTCTCGCCCGTGCCTTCCACGCTGCCGCCCGCGGCCTCCGCGGGGCTCTTCTCGCCGCTGCCCTTCGACGCCGCCTCACACTCCTGGCTCAACGACCTCAGCCCGTTCCTCGCCTCCGCCCGCGACGCGCCCTTCGCCTCCAGCCCCGGCGGCATGCTGCTCGCCACGCCCACCATGCCCTCGCCGGGGATGATGATGAGGTTCTTCAGCGACTTCCCGGACCTGTAAATCGACAACCCTATACACCCAGCTCATTCGATTTCTTTATTTTTTTTCGCGTCCGGCGAGCGAATGTCGCCGCGCCGTCGCGGCAATTCCGGGTCGCGGCTACCGGAGACGGCGGGTTGTGCAGGTGCAGTGTATCAACCATAGCCGATAAGATTATTTTAGGAACAAATTCGTATTCTATTGCGTAGGCGAGAGCAGTTGGCCTGGCCTGGTCTGTGGTGGTAGTTAGAATTCTCCTCAAGTTTTCTTTGTGTCAATGAATTGACATTGTCAACTCTAGGTTGGTAGGTAGATAGCGGCGGTGCTAATCTTTCCCTTCTAGATTAGACTAGGTGGTTCACCTTCGTTAATTCTGATTGTGTTATTTTATATACTTGTATAAATAAATGAAGGATGTCACGGTATCCATTGCTTTATGTTGTGCATCGCTCTCACTTGGCTGCCATCTCGATCGGTCCATCCAATTCATGTTGAGATCATAACGAGCTGGGAATTGGGACACACATAATTTTATCTCCAGGCACGGGTTTTACGCAATTGGTTTGATCACGCAATTGGTTTGATCACCGGTTTAAGGATGATACGCCGTCGAGAACCGCAGCTCCGTGTCCGTGAGAGCAAACCACAATGCATTGTTGAAAATCTTGTCAAGAACAGAGGGACGATGGTTAGTGGCTTACCACGAAGCTTCACGGTGTTATCCATGAATGCTCACACCCGCCATGCTCCTTTTGGAATTAAGTAGTGGGTGAAGCAGAGCCATCGGCTTGGTTAAAGCTGTGCCTGGCGTGTTGACAAACAACACACTGATGGATCGACGAAGCTTTCAGCTTAGGGTTCGAGGCCTAGCCAAATGAACAAGCTCTTCATAGGTTGGTACGTGGCCTGGATCCCCGAGTGGCCACCCGACAAATCTATTGCGATCTTGACTCGCAATACAATCAGGCGAGTCATTGCCTTTCGTTACACCTTAAACTGCGGATTTTCTTTGCGAAAATTTCACCAATTTATTAATAATCATCAACCATACTATATAAAAAGATCTAAAAATAATAAAAATAAAAAATAGATTCATAGATCATCTTAGCGATGACTACAAACACTAGCGTGAGTCGAAGGCATGCCGCCGTTCTTTAGATAGTTGAGGATGCAATTATGTATTTCCAATAAAAAATTAGCCCGCTGCACGCACTAAAGCCACTTCTTGATCGCCAGAATAAGAGCGAGAAATCCCTCCTTATAAGTTGACATCTTCTTGTGTGATGGTCCGAGTGCTTTACCAAAGAATAACACGCTGTGATCTCATAAGATAGCTTTCACTCTCATTGCCGCAATTGTCGGTCTCTAATATTTTTGAACACCGTCTAGAAAAACTGTATTAAGGAGAAGCTGTGGGATTACAAATTACACCAAGGACCCTAGCAGAAAGCTTATATGCAACACGACCCTATACTTTTACAAAAAGGTCTTTGCAACTAATGTTTGAAACATAATCATGCCCTTCTCCACTGACAAAACTGAGCTTGTCGTCATGGCCACCTACGCCATCACCGGGGACAACACCACTTGGAGACGATGAGGCGATGAACGCCACAAGGGAACTCCCGAAGATCCTCCCTGATGGCTCGTCGACCTAGAGGAATAAGAAGAGATGGCGCCAGCAAAGAGCCAGCGCCAGAGCTCGGAGTGGCCGCCATTTGGCCATAGTATTCAACAACTAGTTAGCGAACTGCTGTCGTTGATGAGTTGTTGCTAATGGTGAACTCCAGAAGATCTCCTTGAATGCAGCTTCGAATCTTCCCATCTATCGCCTTGAATCAATCGCCAGCAAGTTCGCGCCTCTTCTTCTCCCCCCCCCCCCCGAGGTAGCAGATGCAGCTTCTGAAGAACAACACGACCAAGAACCTTATTGATGGAGTAGACGAAGGTGTCTCGCCTCGTCGCATCTGTCTTATCCCGTAGGAGCACCACGACGAGCAACAACATCACCGTCAAGCGCTAGATCCGGCTCACAAGATCTTGTGAGTTCCTCCCAGCATGACACCACGACACGGCACACGCCCGACACAACCTACTACCAGAGCACCTACAACTATTTTGCACACAACTACCTCCTTCGGCCACTGAGGCTGTCGGAGAGGAGGGTGAGAGGAGCCATGAACAATAAGACGACTATCAAAGCATAGGGCTAGCAAGAGAGGGGAAAAGAGAGAGTGCCCACTACAGGTCTACCTTTCCAATTGTCGGTATATATGATGAACTAATATTGAAGTGCAGGAACTTATGTGTGTGGCGATGTATTTTTTAGGTGTTCAGACGATTCAATAATTTGATCATTCCATTTGGATGCATTCTTCTTGAATCTTGTGAGGCCAAGAAAAGCTGTGGAACTCATGTTGATGGTCATGGACGGATGCAAGATATGAGTTCTAGAGAACCATCCTTCGACATGGATGCGAGATATACGTTCTAGAGATCCTTCTTTAAGGGTGGAGCCGATATTTAGGTTCCGAAGAACTGTCTTTCGGCATGAACCAGAATATGTTTTGGAGAACCATCTTTCGGGTGGAGCTAAGATATGGGTTTCGATAGATCGACGCAAAGTACGAACACGCGAAGGAGGAGGAGCAAGAGGAGGGTGGAGGTGAGCCGGAGGGGGAGCGCCGAGGAGATCGAGAAAGCGGGGCGAGCATGAAGCTCGTGTGGAAGGCAAATGGGGAGGATGAATAAATTGAGGAGAGATAGAGAGAGTGGCGAATGGGCGAAAGACATTGGAGGCTGCGGGATTAAGGAAGGCGATGTAGAGTTTGTCTAAACCTTGTCCTAACACATCCACCAACGTTCACCCCACCGAAGAAATTAGTGAGCCACTATGAGTAGGGACGAGCGCAACTAGGCCCACCGACAGTGAGCAAAGCAGTGTTGTGAAAATTCATTATTTGAAGTAGTACTAAAATACAACAGCGAATAGACAATCAAGATCCGCTATGGTAGATGATCCGACAGCTAGAAATGCAAAATGCCTGAGCTCCTCCAATTATACCTTAAATTAGATATACCTTACATATTACCTGCCTTCAACTCTGTTGTCTTGCTCTGTTTTGTGAACTTCTCTCAGTAGTATTACTTTGTAAAAGACATGAACTCACTTTCAGGTTTTGTTGATAATTCAATGGAACCGGGGACGGGTGTCCCTGTTAATCTAAAATTACCTTACATATTACGAAGGAATTTGTGGAATATCGGAGATGGACATATTTTCACGACAAGTTTCAATATCGCTTTGTATTGAAGAGCAGATCACTAAAATGAGTTCGTACAAAAAGGGCATGTGATATTTTTTTCGAGGGAATGAGATATTTTACCCTGGCAGTTTGCCACTCTACTACGAAACTAAAAAAAGATACAAAGCCCACCAGTGGCTTCTCCGTTATCCCTTTGGTTGTTCCTTCCTTCCGCTCGCTCGCGGCCTCTGCTCTCCTTTGCGCCGCCGCCGCTGCCATGGTCGCGCTCGCCTCCCTCTCGTCTCTATCCCCCTGCGGCCTAGCTCGACGACGTTCCGCCCCCGCCTCCACATCCACCTCCACCTCCGCCTCCGCGTCCACTTCCATCTCATGCTGCGCGGTCGCAGCTGCTCCTCCATCCGGGAGAGGTAAACCGTCTCAAGTTTCTGAATCCCCACCCCTCTCTCGACGAAGTTTGCTCTTCCCCGCACCCCAGATTCGCCTACCAATGTGCGTTTTCTTCTTATGTGTGCAGGCTCTCATGAATCTAGAATACCACGTAGAAGGTTTAGGAGAAACGAGGGTGCCACTAAGAGCATGGAGGACTCAGTCAAGCGAAAGCTGGAGCAGTTCTACGAAGGGCTGGATGGTCCGCCTCTCCGGGTCCTCCCAATCGGCGGCCTTGGGGAAATCGGAATGAATTGCATGCTCGTCGGGAATTATGACCGTTATATCCTGATTGATGCAGGGGTTATGTTCCCAGAGTATGTCTTTCATTCGCCTGCCTTTTTGTCTGTGCCTTCATTTTATGCATTTTCTGAGTACCCCCTTTCTAGGAAATTAGATGTTCAAGTGAGGACTTGGATAATGAACTACTTCTCTTTGAATCACACTTCTGCATAAGGAGTTAAGGACTTGATCTTTTGTGTGCATTGTCCATGTAGATTAGTTCATGTACTATTTTCCTGTTCACTGACTGTGCATCCTTAGTTAGTGCAGAGGCCAGGAGTAAAAACTCTCATTATCAGTTTTTTCCTGTTCACGCATATGCTGAATTTTAACTGAAGTGAGTTCTCGTTTGAAACTATACCAGCTATGATGAGTTTGGTGTGCAAAAGATTATCCCTGACACAACATTCATCAAGAAATGGAGCCACAAAATCGAAGCAGTTATTATAACACATGGCCATGAAGATCACATCGGTGCGTTGCCTTGGGTAAATAATTCTTCTGTTACTCTGATACGCCATTTATCATGCTCGCTTCTTGGCTTTCTGTTGCTCGCCTAATTGGGTGATATGCAAATTAATAGTCCTGTACCACCTTTTGAGGCACACCTCCTTGTACACAGCAAAATGGAACTCATATGTGCTGTTGATAAGTTAGAACCTTTTGTGTACAGTCTGGTTGTTTTAGTGCGTAGCATGTACTTTTTGGCTCATGATTTGATCTACTTAAGTAATGCTCAAATTTCAAAGCTAGCTAGTTTAGTTGTACAGCACCCTCTCCCTTGTACACGTCGACCATCGTAGCACTAGGACAATAGTTCTCAGCTGATTCATATGTGATAGCCTATGGTTTGACACACTCAACATTCCTTCCGGCAAAATTTCCCTTTGCCTAATACCATCCATCAGAAATAGGTCCAGTGCCAATTAAATCCAAGAAATGAACTGCCAACCAAATGGCACATGGTAAAGTATTTTTACAAGGAGAATATGCGGCGTCACTATTTGGTAAGCCATATCTTCTAATTGGAGGAAGTACACTTGATATATCCTTCTGGAACCAGTAAGTGGGGAAATAATGGTTCTAGCAATTAAGGCATAGCTCTTTTTTTTTAATCTCAGCTTTAATTTTAAATTGGACCAGAATTAATATAGTTTTATTTTGTGAATACCTTAGTCTTTCTTTGAGTTACTTTGGGCAATGCTTGTCCAAACAGAACATACCGTAGTATATTATACACGACTATACCAACGTTTGTCATCTGGTTAGCTCCTCATATGTATGTTCTTTTTCTGGGTATCATATATCTGATCTTTTCCTCAGCTTTCTGTTGCAATCCATCGTTGGAAGTTGGAACTATTGTATGCTCATCTTTCCCTTCATCTTTGCTGGCGATAGGTTATCCCAGCACTGGATTCGACCACACCCATTTATGCATCATCTTTTACTATGGAGGTAACACTCAATTTTTTGATCACCATTTGCAGTGTTCCATGACACTTTGTATATTTGCTGTCAAATATTCAAAAGTTATGACATGAATTTATTCATATTTGGGCAGCTCATAAAAAAGCGTTTGAAGGAGTTCGGGATTTTCCTTTCATCCAGGCTAAAGAGCTTTAGAGTTAGAAGTAGATTTCAGGCTGGACCATTTGAAGTGGAACCTATCCGCGTAACTCACTCAATTCCTGACTGCTGTGGGTTAGTGCTTCGCTGCGGTGATGGCACAATTTTCCATACCGGTGACTGGAAAGTAAGTTATATCAGAAATGATTGTACACTCGATGTTGTTCAATTGGGCTGTTTTGGTTAACCTATTTTCAATTGAAGATTGATGAATCACCAGTGGATGGGAAAATATTTGACCGACAAGCATTGGAGGAGCTCTCTAAAGAAGGTGTTACTCTGGTAAGTTTATCCATAATATTAACTAGTATATGTTCTAGTTTCTTTTCAATCCTTTGGGTTGTTGACATATATTTCACCTTAACATATGGTACAGAGGCATCGATGCAGCTAAAACATTTACTATCCCTGCAAAATAACTGTAAATACAAGAAACAAACTAAAATAAGTGTTGACCCAGATCGCACCTAAACTAGCATGAGAAGCTCTTCATTGATATGAGCCTAACTGTATGTTACTTCTCTCTTATTCGTTTCTCAAGATGATGAGCGACTCAACAAATATTCTATCCCCTGGAAGATCCACCAGTGAATCTGTTGTTGCTAGTTCGTTGTTGCGTCATATTTCAGAAGCAAAAGGAAGAGTAATTACAACACAATTTGCTTCAAATATACATCGCATCGGGAGCATCAAAGCTGCTGCAGATTTAACTGGACGAAGGCTGGTAATCTTTGAGTCTTGGTTCAACAAACTATGCCACTCCTCGTTCAATTGGGATAATTTTTGTAGTTCTTACTATTTTGCTGTTTTGATAAACTGGAACAGGTATTTGTGGGAATGTCACTCAGGACATACCTTGAGGCTGCTTTCAGGGATGGAAAGGCACCACTAGATCCTTCAACCTTGGTATGTACTAGAATACTTACATATTCATTTGTTACAACAATTGGTAGGAATGTTGTTTTTCAAGAACTGTACCATTTTGCTGTCCTGGTGATATGTCCAATTGATGTTCTTGTTGTCATAACAAACTGCATTGAGCTATCTACTTTACCTTCAATGTGATTCTACATTGCAAAGAAAATATATATGGCGCTCCTGTGAGTATACCTAAGGGGCTTGGATACTAGTTGCAAGAGTCTTGACAGCTCCTAAAGTAGCTTGATGCTTGATTGTGTTCTTCCCAACCCCAAGTGAACAGCTTCCTGTTTGTCTAGACCGTTATACTCTGTTTCCATCAATTCCAGTTAGCAGCTGCTTTGCCATTGTGGCAAAAAATGGTATATGCACCATTTTTTTTCGAGTCCTGGTAAACTAGCAAACAGTATTTACTTGTAAAGTGAACCTAAAAGAGTCTACAGGTTCCCTCTGATAGAACTTTTAAGTTTTATGGACTTAAATAGACAGTAAGAGTGGCTTTTCTGAGCTCCAGTGCACATACACTCTATACAGAGCATTCATCCAGCATCACATTTCATGAGATTTGTGTCACACTGTTAGAGACGTGTCAGCCATTAAGAAGGCATGAACAGTGATCATCCCTAGCCTTTGTACTGCCATTCCTTGTAGTAGCAGACAGCATCTTGTTTCTTTCCTATGCGACAAACGGACAACACACTGTGCTCTCCATCAAACTTTTTTTGTATATGACTAAAGTGATATGCATCAGTGCCTGTGAATATTTCTGCTCTAGTGAGAAAATAAGTTTATATTCACTATATTCCTTCTTTCGGAGAAAATCTACTATATTTTCATCCTTGTTTAAAATAAGCTTTTGGCACAATAGTTTTTCATGTATTATACAACCTCTATTTCGAAATACTTGATATCATTGAAGTGCATGTGGATCATCAATTTTTGACTTTCCTATTTTGTACTTATACATATATGTAATGGTGATGGTATGGAAGTGTTATGACATAAGAATACTTGTTATGGTAAACCTAGTAATACTCTTCTCAAAAAATCAAAACGAGTTATCATAAAGAAGCTGTTTGCCAAACGTGTACATACATTTACTTTTCTAGAATGAAAATCCAACTGTCATGTGTACTATTTTTGCTAAGTTTGCATACAAACTGGAACCAGTGGAGAAGCTAGCAACAACTTACGAGGTGAGATGCACGTGAACCAAACAGCGTGGTGCTGGTCTTGAAAAGTAGTGCCTATGCTTAGGTAGCTGAAGTCAAAGCTAGATAACAAATTAAATGCTTACTCCTAGACAATGCTCATAAGTCATAATGTTGCTTAGTCATCTTAATGATTATGCACAATGCACTAGCTTTACGGTCGAGTTATTTTTCTTCGTCACGATTGTTACCCTTTAGTATTTAATGCATGTATCTATGATATGATGTTGCACATTTTGTATAATCGGTTGATAATTTGATATCACGTAGGATGATGCCACACAATAGTCTTCCTGATTTCAGAATTGTTTTGCAGGTTAAGGCAGAGGACATGGATGCATATGACCCTAAAAATCTTTTAGTTGTTACTACAGGTTCACAAGTAAGACTTACAGTCTAAGTGATCTTTAGTATCAGTTGCTCATTCACCTTCTTATAATTCTTGCATCTTTGCATCAAATTTGTCCAGGCAGAGCCACGCGCGGCTCTGAATCTTGCATCTTTTGGGGGGAGTCACACTCTTAAATTATCCAAAGAGGATGTCCTTCTGTATTCAGCTAAGGTATTGCTCATGTAGAATTATCTCCCTACTATAGTTTGTTCCTGTTGAGTTGTTTCAAGAACCTTTGAGATTAGTCAGATGGGACGGTCATATGTGTTAGCTATCCATGCTTGTTCAACCTATGGTACATCGGTGGACATTCTTGACGTGGTCAGCTATTTTAAACAAGAGTTTCTTATTTTCTGAAGAAAATTGGTACTCTCTGTTTGGAGATGCAGGATGTAGTTTGACTGTTCAAGCTCAAGATTTAACCATTGATTAATTAATCCAGTAGTATGGTTATGTTACACAAACTTGATACCATCGGGTTTGTATTCTGAAGCACTTCATATGATCGTGGAGCACGAAAATCACAACGAATTAACAGCCAAAGTCCAAACTCAGACAGTCAAACTATGCTTACTTTCTGCCACGTTTGGAAACTTAATATAAAACATCAATTGCTTTTAACAACGATGCGTAGTGTTGCCAAATGTGTCCGTGCAAATCATTTGGTGAACCCTTTGTTTTAGTATTTATGACTGCAGATCAACTGGTTTTCTCCTTTGAGCATTAGCAATTCAGTATTGACAAATAACATCATTTATGTAATTCTTTCAAGGTTATTCCTGGAAATGAGTCTCGGGTAATGAAGATGATGAATCGTCTTACCGACCTAGGCCCCAAAATCATTATGGGTAAAGATGCTGGCCTCCACACCTCTGGGCATGCGTATCACGATGAACTGGTATTTTTTCCTTCTCCTATTTTGATTGCTGTTCTTTGATATGATTCTGTGTCAAAAGAACTTATTTTATTGGCACCTCCGTTCCAAAATACATGACTTTCTTTAAATTATGCAGTCAAACTTCTCTATCTCTATCTGCAAAAAAAACTTCTCTTATCTTTGAGGCCAAATTCACAAAAAACAATTTAAATTTCTCTTTTTTCTCAGACTTCTCTATCTTTCATAAAAAAAATCAATATTGTTTTCATATTTTTTATTAACATATACGTATGAAAACAACAGTCAAAGGTGCACTTTGGAGATCATGTCCATATCAAAATGTCATGCATTGTAAAATGTGGGGAGTATGTTGCAATAGAACTAGGCCTCGGTCTCCCTGTTGAATGTTGTTCTGAATTGTGAAATTGACTTGAGATAAGATGAGATGACATGGCTTCAATTTATTATTTCCAGGAGGAAGTCCTACAGATTGTTAAACCGCAGCATTTCTTGCCTGTTCATGGGGAACTCCTGTTTCTCAAAGAACATGAATTGCTTGGAAGGTCAACTGGCATAAGGCACACTACTGTAAGGAATCTATTTCCCATGGTTTTGGACTTGGGGCATCTGAGTACTATGGGTGTACATGCTAAGGGAGACAACACCTCAAAGTTTTGAGTCTGCAGTATTTTTGTAGTCACAACTCTTTCTAAGAACCCCATTATAATCAGAAATTGATTTTACGAACAAAAAAAACCTATTTATTATTCAATTAACATACACAAATCAGACCTGTCTTTCTCTTACTGTTTCTAGCTTAGAAATGTAGTGCACTCATTTTTCCAGTCCAGCACTAAAATTATCCACAAAGGAACTTGTTTCTGCTTAATATATTTGAAAATATTCCCACTCTCTGGTCAGGATGCTATTTTTTTGTTAGCATTGCCATCATGTACTCATCTTTTTATTCCTGTGTGCATTAGTTAGCATTTGGTAGATATCTTAGATTGCTTACTTTGGTTGCAGGTAATTAAAAATGGAGAGATGCTTGGTGTGTCTCATCTAAGGAACAGAAAGGTTTTGTCCAATGGGTTTGTTTCATTAGGGAAGCAGGACTTTAAGGTAGGTCATTTATTTCCTACTACATATTTCTTGTCTCTAACAGCTGTGAAGTTTAATATGATGCACTTGATATTCTAGCTAATGTATAGTGATGGTGATAAAGCTTTTGGAACGTCCACTGATCTTTGCATTGATGAGAGATTAAGGATTGCGTCTGATGGCATTATTTTTGTCAGGTAATTTCTAAAATCGTTTTGGTGCATTTGTTATGGTTTTTCTCTTCAGCGGAAGTTCCCTTTTTGGTACAATCAGGGAACCTTTTAATTTTTTTGAGCCATTATGGAGATAATGAAACAGTATGTAGTATTTATTGTTATTATGCCTAAACTGCGAAACGTATTATTTTTTTCCTTGCAGCATGGAGATCTTCCGACCTCAGAAAGAACTTGCTTCACCACAGTCAGGCTTGAAAGGGAAATTTAAAATAACAACACGATGTCTATGGCTTGATAATGGGAGACTACTCGATGGACTTTACAAGGCTGCACATGCTGCATTATCAAGCTGTCCTTTGAATTGCCCACTTAGTCACATGGAGCGGATGGTATCTGAAATCTTGAGGAAAATGGTAAGGAAGTACAGTGGAAAGAGGCCTGACGTCATTGTAGTGGCTTCGGAGAACACTACAGTAGGTTTCACAGAAGAGGTAACAAATCAATCATCCGGGAAGTCTGGGCCTTACTCAGCTAATAGGCATATGAACAGTAGTCCAGGTAGCACTCTTGAAGATGGTGATAAAACACAACCAGAGAGCCCAGAGCATGAGGCTGAAGGTATGGTTAGCAATAAGTATCTTAAATGTTAATTTTTGAAAATGTTTATCCCTGGAACTTAAGACACTATTTGTTCCTTCAGTTCTCAGTATGTCATGTGGTTTGTGGATTGATTCCATGCATTTTGATGCACTGACACTGCCCCATTAATTTGTTACCCAGAGAGCATTCCTGAGGTCATGAGAACAACACCTGATGATGCAACCACGAGCTCCAATGGTGAATCATTCTTCTCTTCAGATTTGCATAAGCCTAAAGCACTGGATCATTTTTGGGAGTCGTTCAAATCCCCTACAGCTGTAAAAATTGCAAGAATTGTCAATGCTTCAGCTCAAGGGAACAAACCAAGGCTCGGCAAGATCGGCATAGTTGATAAGGATTCCAGCACATTGGCTCCTGCTCCAGCTAAATCTCCAAGAAAGAACAAGTGGAAGCCCGAGGAAATTAAGAGCTTAATCCAGCTGCGCGGTGAAATGAATGAAAAATTCCAGTCTGTGAAAGGAAGAATGGTCCTATGGGAAGAGATATCTGGTAGCATGTTGAAGCAGGGGATAACTCGCACGCCGGCACAGTGCAAGTCTCTGTGGACATCGCTGGTTCAGAAGTACGAGGTAGGTACATCAAACCATGAGATGTGGCAATAACTGGAAGCTCTAAAATTTTTACTTGACATGTGACAAGCATAACTACTGTTACTTGGAAGTTTCCTAATTTATGCGTGTCGCAGTAAAAAAAGTAGGTATTTAAGTTTTTCTTCGTTTGGCAGGAGAGCAAGAAGGATGAGGAAAGCAAGAAGACATGGCCGCATTTCTCAGCCATGGATAGTTTTCTATCATGTGAAGGGGAAATGGCAACCAAATAAAACACAGATCCGTAGCAGCTTAGCGCTAGTTATTTGGGGTGATCCAGGGTATTTTAGGGTAGCCTGTGAATCAGTGGCAAGATCTACAGCCCTTCCAGGAAGTAATCAGCACTACGTACATCGTTCTTTTGCAATTGCTTTAGGATGAGATGCCTGGAGTAGTAACGTGAATTAGGTTTACCAATTCACCACGGTGTATTAGCTTATGTATGATCAGCAACTAGATTTAGCAATTTATTAGTCAGTTCTCTTGGAACATCATTTTCTGTGGAACCAACAAGGCATTAACTACTAGCGCTCCATGAGCGTTTAAAGAAGTTCAAAAAAAATAAAAAATTCAAACGTAAACTTCATGCTACTCCGTCTGATCCAAATTAGTTGACTTAAATTTGTCAAAATACGGATGAATCATGTCTACATACAATTGAATCTAGACAAACCTAAGTCAACTAATTTAGGTCGGAGGAAGTATAACAAAGTACCAGTTCTGAATATGTGTCCTGTGCAAAAAAATAGAAATTGTTACATGTTGATGTGCTTTCCTATTCAAGCTGCACCTACTATATTTGTCTTAATCATGGTCATGATTTTGTGCTAAGTTTTGTATGATTACATGTTATACAATGATGTCTATGCATTTAGAATATAAGAAGAATTTGCCTGTGTGGAAAATCTGTTTTGGCTAATGTATGCATTTTATTTGCCCACTCCGTCGAAAATATGCTGTGGTGGAAGCGTCATTAGAACCCAATTCTTTCACGGATCTCAGCTAGCGGTGCCAATCATGCTGGGCCGAGAAAGCATAGAAAATGCTGCACACTTCAACATGGGGACGTCAACATGCCTTGATTAAAGTACGAACTATAGCGTGCAGAGGCATGAAACCAGCCTCATTGGGTATGTTGCGTGAAGCTTGCATGCATTCGGGTTTTCCAACATCTTCGCTCCTGCCACTGCTACATATATACCCCTTGTAGCCGTCCCCATACTTCATCAAGCAGCTCCAGCTCCCAAGTCCCAACTGCTACTTTCTTGTGCACTTGTGCTACAGAGAGTTCAGTAGCAAGCACTGAGCAAGAAAATAGCATGGAGGCCCAAAACAAGGAGGTTGCCGCTCTGGTTGCGAAGATCACCGGCCTCCAGGCCGCCATCGCCAAGCTGCCGTCGCTCAGCCCGTCCCCCGAGGTGGACGCCCTCTTCACCGACCTTGTCACCGCCTGCGTCCCACCGAGCCCCATCGACGTGACCAAGCTCGGCCCGGAGGCGCAGCATATGCGCGAGGCGCTCATCCGCCTCTGCTCCGCCGCCGAGGGGAAGCTCGAGGCGCACTACGCCGACATGCTCGCCGCCTTCGACAACCCGCTCGACCACCTCCACCGCTTCCCCTACTACAGCAACTACATCAACCTGAGCAAGCTAGAGTACCAGCTCCTGGCCCGCTACGTGCCCGACTGCGCTGCCCCCTCCCGCGTCGCCTTCGTCGGGTCCGGCCCGCTGCCATTCACCTCGCTCGTCCTCGCCGCGCGCCACCTGCCGGACACGCTCTTCGACAACTACGACCTGTGCGACGACGCCAACCAGCGGGCTAGGAAGCTGGTCCGCGCCGACAAGGACGTGGGCGCGCGCATGTCGTTCCACACCTCCGATGTCGCCGATCTAACGCACGAGCTCCGTGCCTACGACGTCGTCTTCCTGGCCGCGCTCGTCGGCATGGCGGCCGAGGAGAAGGCGGACGTGATCGCGCACCTGGGGAGGCACATGACGGACGGAGCCGCCCTTGTCGTGCGGAGCGCCCACGGCGCCCGCGGCTTCCTGTACCCTATCGTCGATCCCGAGGACATTGCGCGAGGCGGGTTCGAGGTGTTGGCCGTGTACCACCCTGACGACGAGGTGGTGAACTCCGTCATTGTGGCGCGCAAGGTGGATGATGCGCAGATGTTCGGGGAGAATGGACGTGCACGTGCGCCAGGTGCGGCGCCCGTGGTGAGCCCACCATGCAAGTGCTGCAAAATGGAGGCCAACGCGCTTGAGAAGACGGAGGTGTTTGCCTCCACGGCCACCGAATTGTCCATTTGAGTTTGATTGGACAAAACAAATGATCGATGGAACGTCGCCAACATTCGTCGCCTGCAATCGTAGGTGCTACTTCTCCAAGGTATTTATATTTGATGTCAAGTCTTGTGGTCTTGTTCGTACCTTGTAATGCGCCTTCTATATTGTGTTGTTGTGGTTTCATGTACATGTGCCAGTCATGAAAGACAGTAGCGAGAGTACGCCAAGAAACGAAACACTTCGTGTTTGCAAGTGTGTGTAAGCGTTTGGAATAAGAAGGATTTCCTTCTAAATAATAATACTAGAGGGTTGGTTTTATCATTTATGTCGATCGCATGGATGTGCCTATTTGCGTACTTGTTATAGCTTATCCGAATTAGCCAGCAATCTTAGCTGCAACCCACCTGTAACTGAAAAATCTTAATCAACCCTATTTGCAAGTGAAAACCTCAGCTGCAACTCTTTCTCAAAACAAGATTTCGTCCCGCTTTATAAATAAATCAACCATCCATACCAAATTGGAAAGGTAAAACAAAGAAGAAAATAACCGCTGCTGGAGCAACAACACAAACATACCCAAATGAAGGAGCATCAAGTGCGCTCCCAAGAGCACAAGGTGTGTTCTCTTGAAAAATAATAGAGCACAAGGTGCTCATCGGCTAGATGAGGCTCTGACGCGCCGCCTCCAGAAGGTCTCGGAGTAAACTGTCCAGTTTCCATGTTCAACTGTCTAAAAGCGAGCACCACATGTAAAGAACGCCAGGAATTTGAAGACCTAATTAGAGGCACGTCGAAGAAAGATCTTCTTAATCAATATCTTATTATGCACAACATTGATAAAATATCTACCAGAAGTGGCGTCGCCCTGCTCGTTTGCCTCGGTTTCTAAAAAATCGCCAAGATCTTGTGCTTACCAAGCATGGCCGAAGGCTTCTCGGACAAATTTTCAAAGAAACTGACAATATATTAAGAATCATTTCATACATTGTCGTTTTGCACGCTTAGTATGGCGTATTGTTCACATGGCTTTCAATCTCGCTCCACCCAAAAAATATTAAGAATCTATTTGGTAATTGATTAAACAGGGTTGATAAAAATGAGAAAGTTCAAATACGAGTGGGTGACGATCTGGAATATTCGGAATGATATGGTTTTTAACGGGTCACCAAATGCTTCTTTTATGCAGGTTATTCCATTAGCCACACACCGTATACGTACGTGGGTTTTCCTTGAGCCGGAGGACCGCAGGTCGGCCATGGATATTGGGTGATGCCGCTTGGAATCGGTAGCAAGGCATTTATTCAACCGGTGCGGCTGGCGTTTTGATAATAAAATATCATGTTGATGCATAGATTATTCTTGATCCTCCTTTTTTCAATGGTCGGTGCATGTTTCGACTCTTTCTAACCCATAAACTGAGGATGTATAATACATTTAGTAAGTTAATAAATGCCATATGCATTTGTCAATGCAGATGTCGGGGTCCTGTCCGCATTTCGAAAAAAATCAGGGTCCATGCATCACGAGCCTGATAAAAAACAACAGCCCATAATGCATGAGAAGTTCACCGTAGGAGTTAGTATGAAAACAAAAACATTGCGCTGGAGAGAAAAAGCCCGCGTTAGCCCCACCCACACAGTTGCTAAGCTAAGAAATCGAGGCCATACTAGTGATGCCTGCACAGATGGGGATTTGCCCTTTGATCCAGCCCAGCCAGAGCGCAGTGGGCCTGTGGCTCGACAGCACTTCACAGGTGCAGCCCAGAAAATTCGACGCTTCATTCTTCACTCGAGCTCTGCGTCGGTAACAGCAAGTGGCTTTTTAGATGATTTACGCATCAATTAAGTCTGAACCTGACTCTCTTGGCGGACAAAAAGAAGAAGTCTAGACATGACTCGATTCGCAGCGTACGTTTTCGCAGTCACAGGCACAATTCCCCGCTCAATTATACATGCCCGAATGATCTGTCGTCGGCCTGCAAGACAGGAGTGCAGGCGGTTCCATGATTCTGCAGGCTGGAAGAAAGTGGAAACTAATCAATCAGACCGGAGCCTTATTTCTCTAACAGGTACCGCGCCGAAATTTCACAAGGGGCTAAATACTAGTACTGGTATATGATTGGTGTCCGTGTTTCTGTAGCGTGAGAACTGAGAACCGATCGATCATCGTGTCCGCCGCCTGGGAGCTTTTGCTTTAAGCAACGATGATCATGGCCGAGCTAGCTAGCTAGCTAGCTTCCCTTTTTTGTCATGCATACATGCGGGCTGATTTTGGTTGGATTTCGGTAGAGCCTGCCGGCCGGCCGGCCGAATCGTGTGGAAACTAATAAGGACTGAGATGAGAAAGGCAGGCACGAGAAAGTAGTACGTACGTGTAGGCTGCGTTGACTACTGATACAAAGTAGAAGGAGGTTTTAATAGTAACAGTCTAATTAACTAGTGGTGATTTTGCGTCATGTTTTGATGATCGCCCTACAGGCATGTGGGTAGGGCTGCATGCGGCACCCGCTTTTCAGCCCGCAAAACAGAAATCAAGGCAAAACAGGCCGCAACAGCTAGCAGAATTAACACGTGATCAGTACAAATGTGCAACCCGCAACCCGTCCCGCTTGCAACCCTACATGTGGGTAAACTTAGATAAAAAAAAAAGAGGGAAAATGATGCCATGGACAGTATATGGTTTGCCGGGTTTTGGTGGTGCCGCGTGCAGTGCGTCTCCATATCCATGCAACACGCGGGCGACGACGTTGTTGTATACACCCGGACTTTTCTTCTCCCATGCATGGACCCATATACAGAAGCAAAAGTGGGAGTTAAAATGGACTAACACCTGAAGATAGACACGTTCCGTCCGACCTCGGAGCCGAGCCGTGAGACACGTACATATTTGACCTTTGTAAATCGAGCAGAAGCGTGGAACCACAGCTCACCGAAGAACCCCTCTGCACCCTGGTTCGGCAATAAACACAGTTCACCACGCGCGCGCTGGGCACGTCTGATCTACAACTCGTCGTCGGTGCGCAGCGTTGGATCGACGACAGCGGTACCTGCCTGCTGCTGCCGCCGCGACAGACACACTCGGACGGACGGCTCGGAACAAGAGCGCGCGCGCACGTCGCGACGTTGCGTGCGTGCGCGCGCCAACGTACGCCAGCTGCCTAAACTCAACGGCCTCGCTAGCTCGATCCACCCTCCTTCCTTACCGATCGGATCGAGAGAGACCAATCGCGATTGAACTGGCTGGCTGTACGTGCGCGCTAGCTGTTCCTGCAGCGGCGACCGGACACGACAGCAGCGCGTACTAGGTCCGTACATCGATTTAAGTCGCATGGTACATGCAAGTACAGTACGTGCGCCCTGTTGATGACGACGACACTACCATGCATGCGTGCGAAGCAAGGCCTGTGTGTGCTGTCAGCCTTTTCCCGGTCATCTCTGTCGATCGCCGCCGATCGACTTCCTTCCAAACGTACGTACGTACGTGTGCACCGTTTACTTCCACGACGAGTTCCATCCTGCAAGCTAATCTTCCTAGCCTAAAGCTTTTTTTAATAAAAAAATTCACCAATCTATTAATAATCATTAATAACAATACAAAGGATGTCAAAAGTAATAAAAATACAAAGAGTCTTTGATCCACCTAATAAAAAAATATAAACACTAACATGAGTCGAAGGCGCGCGGCCGTCCTCGTCCCTCCATTGTTTGGAATTTGATCTCGGCTAACAAACCGAGAGAGAAAACAGGGTATGGCCCACCAGATCTCTCTCGCGTACAGCACAACGATCGGAAGTGCAAACAAACGACTCGGTTTTGGTCCTGCTTCCCTACCACCACGCATATAAAGAATATAGGGTTTTATGTGGTAAAGATTTTAGAAAATAAATTGACACAACTACCGATTCTAAAGGAGTGTGGTGCTAAAGGGAGGCGAAGACCAACCGCCTCCGACGACCACCAGGAGGGTTGTGCCGACGGTGCTCCTACAACTCTACGTCATGAACTTGTTGCAGTCATCCTTCTAAGGCCTCAAAGGATCAGCGCACCAGAGCCACAACCATCGACAATGTTGGTCATAGATTGTAGGAGACTGGCATAAAACCACACAGAACATAAACGAAAACCGATTGGATCCCAAGAGATAAGCCGGGCACACCACTAGCGCGAGGATAGGTCAGGGAGGATCTTAATCTTACTTCAGGATCTAGTCGCTACGTCATCATCATCCTCAAGAATACGCCGGAAAACAAGCTAAACAAATAACAGGACTCCCCCCCCTCCCCCCCCCCCCCCCCCCCCCCCCCCGCCGACGAGGGTCGTGGTCTGCCACACCTCCAATCTCCAAGACCCCAAGGCCAGTATGAGAAAAAAACTTTGCGAAATTTGACTATAAATATACAAAATAATATGAATATATGTGTGATATAAAATGTATATATTATAAAAGTATATTTTAAAACGATTCTAATAATATTAATTTGATACTGTATAAATTTATAGCTGTATCAAACTATTTGGTCAAACATTGTACAGTTTGACTCATAAAAACTTATATGCAACCTAATTTAGAACGGAGGGAGTAACTTGATCCGCATGGATAATTATTTTCCCGATAAAGGAGGTTTTCAAGCATGGCAGGCCGTGAAGTAGTATTGAACTGTTTAACACCACGGAAATTCTTGGCGTGCGGTTGAAATTAGAGCATGGCAGGCCATGAAGTCAACCGGGCGGGCGTGTCGGCCTGGATCGCGGATGCCTGGCCTACCCATCCAACCTTTTCCTGGCGACCAAACTCTGCAGAGAGATCTTCGCAGTTGGCAGCAAGTCGTCTCTCAACAAGGAAAAAAACACGCTTCCACTATTTGAGAACGACCGTCACATATCGATCCCCTCCTCGTCACGTCTCTCGCCAACTAACTCTCGAGTCCTTTTCGCTCAACTTGACAAGCAAAACCATGCATCCCCATTTCTTTCATCTCAGCTACTGCTGCTACTACGCACGCGCGCGCAGGCAGCACCATAGTTTATCTAGTTCGATCTCAGGTCTAAAGAAGGTCGCCTTCAATCCTGACTGTCTAGTGAAGCAACAGCTTCCTGCAGATTACTCCTACGATTTCCCGTTAATGGCCAACCAGAGAAGCGAGAGACGCTGACAACGAGGAGGAAAATAGAGGGGCGTTGCAGCTCTGATCAATCCGTCAACACGCCATTCAAGACATATGATGAATCAAAGACTTCCAATCACAGTTTCCTGCGCAAAATCATTTGTATATTCAGCATCGTAATGTTCTTTGCTACTAGCAATAGTAGTACTGGACTAACGGTACAGGTAATGATAGTACTAGTACTTGTAAAAAGATGAATTGCAGAGAATGAAAAAATAAATTAGAGGGAGGTCATGACTCATGAGCAATCTTCCAATGTGTTTTCTTGCCAAACGCCCTCACATTTTGTCAGCTTTATCTCTGCTGCAACCAAGCCCATGCATGATCAGCCAGCTTCTCCGAAGTCGATCCATAGCATGCAGCAGCTTCTTTCAGTTATCAATCCCTTTCTCCCCTCTGCTCCATCTGAAGTCTGAACAAGACCTGCACCTCGCATGCAGAGGCAATCACAAGCATGCTTGCATGAAGGTGATGATCATAACGGAAAATTGTAACCTGTACCACAACATGTATTTAATGGTCTAGTACTAGTTGGTTATACTCCTGCTTTCAGGAAAGCAAAAGAGAAAAGATTGAAAGCATCAACAGCTAGCTTAGCTCGGCGCAGAAGAGCAACATCAACAACAGACAGGCAGGCAAACAAGAGGGCAAAGATTAAAGAACTCTTGTAGAAGGTACCGCTAGTAGTATTTCCAAAAGGAAGAAGCAATTAATGAAAGAAACACAGCCAGGAGTGATGACCCCCGCCAATGCAAAAAAAAAAAGGACCATGTACAACATCCATCCATCCTGCTACCACTACATGCTAGCTTAGCAATGATCAATAATCATATGGTATCTACGCTACGCCACCAACCTAGTAGATCTCTTTCATCTTACTCTACATTCCTCCCCTCGACGACGATCACGGGCTCTCCTTGTCCTCGGTTCCAATGGAGTTGTGCTGCCGCGACGGCCCCGAAGGCGGGACGGGGCCCCTCGGCAGGAAGCCGAAGAAATGGTTGGGGATGCCTCTGCCCAACGGCTTTCCCTGGAACGGCTGCATGCCTGGTCTCGAAGCATGGCAGCTCGAGACCAGCAATAGGAGCGCCAGCAAGAACAGCCATGGATGCACAGGTGGCCTTCTCCTGCTTCTTGTTTGGAAGTAGCCGGCCATGGAGAGGATAGGAGCAGAAGAGGCGCCCCCCTGAGAGAGTTTACCGGAAACAATGGAGATGGGAGTTGATAGGCTTGTGTGGTTGACGTGTTGTGGAGTGTAGCTATGGAGAAAGAAGGAGAGAGAGAGGGCTGGGGGTGTGGGAAAACGGTGTGGAGGGGAGAAGGGTGGTGGTGATATAGGGGGCAGGAGTATAAGGACGATCGATGAGGGTACACTGCAAAGGGAGTGGTTGTTAAATTCAGTACTAGCATTAGCATGATGACATGTTGATGTGGTTTCTCAACTCCTTGGAAGAGACAACTAAACAAGCGGAGGGTGTCTAACCTCTTAGGCCTTGGCCTCGAGGTCCTTACGAAGGAGGTGAAACTAACCATTGTAATTTGAAAATTTAGAACTACATAGGACTACCTCAAAAATTGACACATGTAATTTCTTCAAATTAGTTGATATCGGAATGATAGTTTTTTTCACCATTTAATTGGTGAACGTGCTTCCGAGTGCACCTTTGCATGAATGAGGGTTTATTTTGTGTAGTACCTAAATTTCGATTGAGGCTTAAAAGTCAACAGAGCAACTCTAACCGATCCCTAATAATTTAGAGGACTTTTGGCTGGAGAAAACGGTGGACTTAAAATTTAAGTCCTCTAAACGGTGGCCGCCAGATTCGATCCCCAATAACTTAGAGGTCTAATTTTTTTGCAGCATATTCGAAAGATCTCAAACATATGAAGTTCAAACATGCATAAATAATATCCCAAAAAATCACATCGATCAAGTTTGATCCAAAAGAACAATATAGCATGTTTATGTTGTTGAGGCCACCACCAGCTCGGCCACCGCCATCTTGGCCACCTCAAACACCATCTTGGCCACTGCCACCACCACCATCACTCTCTCGGGCCAAGATCTTCTCACGGACGATCTCCCAATACGCCCTCGCTTTTTCATCCAAGGTGCTTGGATTCAAGAACATGATGGTGCGGTCAGCATCCTCCCTCTCCTTGGCCAATTTCTCTGCCTCAAGTGCAAGCCTTTGCTCATCTAGCTTCTTCTCCTTCAACATTTTTTCTTCTTCAAGTGCAATCCTTCTTTCCTCCACCGCCAACTTCGACCGCCACTTCTCTTCCTCTAGAACTTTGAGCTCCTTCCACCTAGCCTCTTTGTCCTCTTTGCGTTCGGCCGCCAATGCCTTCTTGGTCTCGACAAGGGCATTGAAATATTCCTTGTAGGCGCCAGCACCTCCCCTTTTCTTCCTCTCCTTTGCAATCTTCACACCATCCGGCCTTTTGTTGAGCTCATCTTCCTCCTCATCATCATCGACATCAATGGACGAATGTATCCTTGACCTCTTCGGTGTGGTCTCGTAGTTTCTTCGGACCCACTTGTCATTGCCCTCTAGCTCCTTGTAGCAATGAAACAAACTAAAGGCTTTGTGGTCGCCTCTCTTGTTGGACAGCCGCCCTCACAGAGGAAGAAGGCGTGGGCGATGAGGATGCCGGTGACGGCTTCGCCTTGCTCTTCTTCTTCTCCTACGCCGCCTATGACAGCGCTTGCATCGCCGCCATCGGCTTCCGCGGACACGGGCCACTCAGCACTGGCGCAAGGGGTGGCTTGCCCGCCGTTGACGGTTTCCCGGTGGCCTTGGTAGCCGCCCCCGCCGGCCGCACCACGGCGGTGTTGCCGAACCGCTTCCACGGTATCGGGGACGTCGCCGGGGTCAAATCCGGCGGGCATGCGGGATCAAACTCCGGTACCATTTCGGTCGGGGGGGGGGGGAGGGGAGAACTGTGGCGCCGGCGACGACTGGCGGCAAAATTGGGCGGGAGGGTAGGGTTCTCAGCGGGAGGGAGAGACTTCCAAATTTTTAGTCACCGAGGTTGGCACCGAGGAAATATGAGAGCTGCGAGGGAGTTTTTGGGGGTGGGACTAAAAATACTCTCCGCTAATAGCCGAAAGGGGATCTGTTCGGTGCGTCTCCAGGCGTTAGCGGCCGAAAGAAAGTCCTCTAAGCATTTATTGGAGATCGGTTAGAGTTGCGCTAACTTGTGGTGCATCTACTCTTTGCTAGTAGTATTACGTAAGGCAAAGCATCTCTAATTGCTAGTACAAGAATCACATGTGTAGTTCACCTATAAACTGCAAACTCTTTTGCGTGTATCGCCTTGATTGGACTTTCAAGCTTCCTCTTATTGAAGAAAGCTCACCTTACCACGTTTTGCTTATTCTAGGATGCGCATAAATCGTCTCAAGGTTATCATAAACACGTACGTGAAGCTGCCCGTTTGATATGCATCATCTTACTATAAAGCTTCCCGAAAGAAGGTATATTTTGAGTACATTAATTAATTCCTAGTCCATTTCGTCTAGCAATCTAGTGTTCTTTTCGATCTAAGCGAGTCGAACAACCTGTAGACTTCATCATATGAACTATACTTCATTGATACATTATTATGAGATAAATAACTCCCTAGTTTGTTTAGTTTAACTCAAAAACGATTACAAAAAAGTGGGAGAAGATAATGAAACCATAGGGGGAGGAGGTCAACTCAAGTAAAGTGTAAAAACATGAATGAACTTCTCTGTTTTTAGCCATATGTAGCTAGCCTTAGCCTAGCTATAGGGAGTCCTTGAGTGTGAGGCGTGTAGGAGTGGTGGGAGGATCCGGCCGGGTGTTGAATATGTTGGGAGGCAGCATTAGCAAGTGTGGCCCCGAGGAAAAGGAGGAAAAGGATGGGTTGAAGTTAGTCACGCAACATACCAAACTCGGAGCGCGCGAGGGGGCCGGCAAAAGGAGACGGCCGAGAGAAAAGCAGGGTCGTGTTTCGCGGGTAGGTGGATACGCTTGGCACACGCGTATTTTGTTTTTTCGGTGGCCGCCTAATATTATTCCGTCATACTCTCTGATTTTAAAATATAAGATCTTTTAGTTTGTGAAGCAAATGTATCTAATTTTTTTAATACGTAGGTTTACTCAGTTTTTAGAGTGAATCTAGATACTCAAACAAGTCTAGATACATTTTCTTTACAAACTTAAAACATCTTATATTTAAAACGGAGGAAATCACTACGGCATACAGACTCTTTGCCATGTGGGCAAAAGACACGGCAAATCGCTTTCGGAACACGTCAAAGGCTTTGCCGTATGTATACACACAACAAATGCCATACAGCAACGTTCGCCACGGTAAATGTCCTTTGCCGTGTGTTTTTTAAATAAGACACGGCAAAAGTTTTGTCGTGTGTCTTACGCATAGACACAACAAAGTAAAGTAAGATGACGGTTCCTGCGGAGATGACGGTGTCTATTTTTTACCGTGTGTCTTCTCGAAAAGTACATGACAAAGAAGCTGTCTTTGCCGTGTGTCTCCTTAAAAAGTACACGACAAAAAAGTTGTCTTTGCCGTGTGTCTCGGGAAAAAAGTACACGGCAAAAAAACCGCCTTTTTTTAATAAAAAAATCAATTCTGTTTCAAACTTTTTTGAATATTATTTACTTGATAATCTCATATAGGATATTTTAACCCTTTGTACGTTAAATATTAGGTTAAATTGCACTCATAATCAAACTTTCCCTGTGGTCACCCATCCTAACACTACTCTACCTCTAGCACGCTTAACTTCTTCGTTCCTTTCGAATGAGCTTCCGAAAAAAGAAATCATACCTTGTTGATAATACTTTCATATCAATCCTATTAATTCTTGGACCATGATGTCACACATCTCAGTTTTAGATTCCAAACAATTATTTAAGTAAACAATGATGAAAAGTAATAATAATCTTGAATCCAGATAAAAATAAAATGATTTTATTTTATTTCCTATTTCTATTTAATATGAAATAATTCATATATTTAAATCTGTAAATCGGAATTCGACAAATAAAATGTCTAAATCGATCAGAAAAATGTGAGGAATCCAAATATGACATCCATATAATCTTATGAAAATGGGGTGATATCATTTTGAATTATCCATTTGGTGGTTGCTTCATAAAACCTCCCGTTTTTGTGCTTGGAAAATGGTAAATGGCTTTTTGGTGCGACGAAAAGGAAAATTTCCTCCTGCAACATTGTTCGTCATTCCATGATGCATATGCATGCACAATATGGACATATTATCACAAATTATGCTTTGATTCTATCCATAATATTGGTCATTTGACCCGAAAGAGAGGAAACCTCGAATGAGATAAGTCATTTTGTGAAGGTTTTTTTGAGACATATTAAATATAACAAGTTTGATATTTTTCCTTGCAACCATGTCACATAATATGAGACCACGTGAAGGTTTCAAATTGTTTCGATCGTTTTTGAATTTTTTTATGACTCTTTTAAACTATCGACAAACTTTGTCGAACGATGGGTATGAAGATTCTTAGATCGGAGCTGATCCTCTCTATACTTTTATTGGATCTCTGATGAAATAGCATATTGTGAACCTAAAAAAGATTTTTGTAAAAAATCATGCCCATCCGATCATGTACCTGTAGTTCATATCTGACACACTTACTACCGATTCGGCAGAAATTTGTCTTTTTCACCTGGAGTGGACGAAAAGGTTTGAGATCTCCCCATTGGGACATTTTCCATTTAAGGTCGTCTAGTATTTTTGTAAAATGGGGTGGTAGCATTTTGAATTATCCATTTGGTGGTTGCTTCATAAAATTCCCCGTTTTTTACGCTCGAAAAATAGAAAATGGTTTTTTTGTGCGAGGAAAAGGAAAACTTCCTCCTACAACATTGTTCGCCATTCCATGATGCACATGCATGCAAAATATAGGCAGATTATCACAAACTATGCCTTAATTCTAGCCATAATATTGATCATTTGACCCGAAAGCCAGGAAACCTCGAGATATGTCATTTTGTGAAGGTTTTTTGAGACATATTCAATATAACAAGTTTGATATTTTTCCTTGCAACCATGTCACATCATATAACACCACGCGAAGGTTTCACATTGTTTCGATCGTTTTTCAATTTTTTATGACTCTTTTAAACTGTCGACAAACTTTGTCGAACGACGGGTATGAAGATTCTTAGCTCGGAGCTGAGCCTTTCTATATTTTCATTGGATCTATGATGAAATAGCATATTGTGAACCTAAAAATGATTTTTGTAAAAAGTCATGCTCATCCGATCATGTACCTGTAGTTCATATCTGACCCACTTCCTACCGATTCGGCAGGAATTTGTCTTTTTCACATGGAGTGGACAAAAAGGTTTGAGATCCTCTTGTTGGGACATAGTCCATTTAAGGTGGTCTAGTATTTTTGTAAAATAGGGTGGTAGCATTTTGAATTAGCTATTTGGTGTTTGCTTCATAAAATCCCCCGTTTTTACGCTCGGAAAATGCAAAATGGCTTTTTGGTGCGAGGAAAAGGAAAAATTCCTCCTGCAACATTGTTCGACATTCCATGATGTACATGCATGCATAATATGGACACATTATCACAAACTATGTCTTGATTCTAGCCATAACATTGGTCAATTGACTCCAAAGCCAGGAAACCTCGAATGACATAGGTCATTTTGTGAAGGTTTTTTTGAGACATATTCAATATAACAAGTTTGATATTTTTCTTTGCAACCATGTCACATAATATGAGACCACGTGAAGGTTTCAAATTGTTTGATCATTTTTGAATTTTTTATGACTCTTTTAAACTATCGACAAACTTTGTCGAACGACGGGTATGAAGATTCTTAGATCGGAGCTGAGTCTCTCTATAATTTCATTGGATCTCTGATGAAATAGCATATTATGAACCTAAAAATGATTTTTGTAAAAAATTATGCCCATCCGATCATGTACCTGTAGTTCATATCTGACCCACTTCCTACTGATTTGGCAGGAATTTGTCTTTTTCACCTGGAGTGGACGAAAAGGTTTGAGATCCCCCCATTGGGATATTGTCCATTTAAGATCGTCTAGTATTTTTGTAAAATGGGGTGGTAGCATTTTGAATTATCCATTTGGTGGTTGCTTCATAAAATCCCCCGTTTTTTACGCTCGAAAAATAGAAAATGGTTTTTTTGTGCGAGGAAAAGGAAAAATTCCTCCTACAACATTGTTCGCCATTTCATGATGCACATGCATGTTTAATATGGACACATTATCACAAACTATGCCTCGATTCTAACCATAACATTGGTCAATTGACTCGAAAGCCAGGAAACCTCGAATGACATAGTTCATTTTGTGAAGGTTTTTTTGAGACATATTCAATATAACAAGTTTGATATTTTCCTTCCAACTATGTCACATAGTATGACACCACGCGAAGGTTTCATATTGTTTCAATCGTTTTTGAATATTTTATGACTCTTTTAAACTATCGACAAACTTTGTCGAACGACGGGTATGAGGATTCTTAGCTCGGAGCTGAGCCTCTCTAAACTTTCATTGGATCTCTGATGAAATAGCATATTGTAAACCTAAAAATGTTTTTTATAAAAAATCATGCCCATCAGATCATGTACCTGTAGTTCATATCTGACTCACTTCCTACCGATTCAACATGAATTTGTCTTTTTCACCTGGAGTGGACGGAAAGGTTTGAGATCCCTCCGAGGACATTATCCATTTAAGATGGTATAGTATTTTTGAAAAATAGGGTGGTAGCATTTTGAATTAGCCATTCGGTGGTTGCTTCATAAAATCCCCCGTTTTTTACGTTTGAAAAATAGAAAATGGCTTTTTGGTGCGGCAAAAAAGGAAAACTTCCTCCTGCAACATTGTTCTCCATTCCATGATGCACATGCATGCACAATATGGGCACATTATCACAAACTATGTCTTGATTTTAGCCATAACATTAGTCATTTGACCCGAAATCCAGGAAACCTCGAATGAGATAGGTCATTTTGTGAAGGTTTTTTTGAACATATTTAATATAACATGTTTGATATTTTTCCTTCGAACCATGTGTTTTTTTAACATATTTAATATAACATGTTTGATATTTTTCCTTCGAACCATGTCACATAATATGACACCACGCGAAGGTTTTACATTATTTCGATCGCTTTTGAATTTTTTTATGACTCTTTTAAACTATGGTCAAAACGGCGAGCATGAAAATTCTTATTCAATATAAATATCTAATATTTGAGTGTAGATAGATAAATTTTATTTTTCTGCAAATTTTGATATATTATTTGTATTTTTCTAAATTAAAATGATTTTTTTATGATTTTCCTAAGAGTAATGTGATAGAAGGAAAAAAAAAAGGACTTTGCCGTGTATACTGCGGAATACACACGACAAAGGCCATTTGCTGTGTGTACTATAGAATACACATGGCAAAGGGCCTTTGCCGTGTATACTGCAGAATACAGACGGCAAAGGACCGGCGAGGGCACACGGCAAAGAGACCACCGTCTGCGGCCGTTAGCTCCTCCCGTTAAATGAACCTGTGGGGTCATGGGTCCCACCTCGTTGCCGTGACAATACCTATGCCGTGTGCCGTTGTCGACTTTGCCGAGTGTATTTTCTTTGTCGTATTCCTTTATAGGTCTTTGCCGTGTATATTTCTTTGCCGTGTTCTTTTTCAGAAATTTGCCGTGTTCACTTACTTTGCCGTGTATTTTCTGAGTTAACGGCAACGATATTTTTTTCCGTAGTAATATATGGTTGCCCGGTCGGTCCATACTGTGGAGAGTGGCCGACGTCCAGACAGACGAGCATGGACACATGTACCCGGCCATATGGAATGTGTCGGTGTTCTTATAAAATATTACAGTAATTCTGAAAGACTAATATGCTTCCGTGTCTCCTCTCTGCCAAACTGAAAACATAAGAACACTTAGGATTTGCAGATATCTCTTCCTGCCCTCCGAACCGAAAAGGTCGGCCAATTTCGTAAGTTTGAGAGAGGAGTGCACCGAAACACACCTCGTTCGGTTCGCACGTCCGAATTCCGTTCCGATCGACGTGTACGTACGTTTACATTGGTAAAACCGATCACATGCATCCATAACGCTTCAAACAAGACTGAACTACTCTGCATGATGCCCGGCCACCCAAGCTAGTGTCAAACTGGAGAGCCTAGCGCATACAGCTGCTACAGAGTACAGACATGCACTAGCCCTAGAACTCCCGATGTCCACGGAAAGCTGCGAAAACTTTAAAGATAAACAAGGCCGATCGATTTCTTATTGTTTTCGCTCAATTAGTTAGGTTGTGTTACTAAACTAAGAAGTGATAATAATTGAGCAATCTACTACATCCACCGATCCATCCAGGGAATCTGTGTAGCAATATCCAGCACAACTACTCTTAGATATGGCTCTGTAGTAGTACTCCCTCCGTTTAGAAATATAAGACGTTTTACTTTGTGAATTGAACGTATCTAGACCTCTTTTAGTGTATAGATTCGTAGAGATTTGAAGTGGATCTATACACTAAAATGTGTCTAGATACATTCATTTCACAAAACTAAAATGTCTTATATTTCTAAACGGAGGGATCCGAGTACCAACCAATGGTTTGGCCCGTACGTCCAGCTCAAAACGAAGCGAAAAAGTTCAGACAAGCAGCCCAAAGGAACACGACATGCAACACAAGTAAATCCCTGACCGTGGCCTACAAAAAGGGCATATATACTACTAGTATTGTACTAGTACTGTCCATGCAGCAGCAGAATACTCGATTTATGATGATGATGATTAGCAACTAAAGAAAGAGCAGCAACCCCGAATCATGGTCGCACATGGCACATGGAAATATGAACAACAGCAACCTGGCCTGGATGTATATTGTGCAACAGAGCTGGAACGCCAATCATGGCTGTTGGTCTCCTGGACGCTCCTTTGTCGATGAAGGAGACACGGGCAGGCAGGCCCCATGGCTGCCTTGCCTTCCTGTCCCTTGCTGTATCTAACCGCAGCACAGACGCATGGGTGCATGTCTTCGAGTACGGTCCCGAGTTTCCGGGTTGGCACGCTCAACTCCAGCATCCTGCTAGCTCCCACTTTTCCTGCTGGTCCATGTGACCACCGCAAGTCAGCCGCGGTAATCCCCCGTGTGTATATAGGGGTTATTCTTGTTGCATCTTTCTCGAGTATTCTGTTTGATTAATTAATTGGTGTGCGTGCTTGCTCCCAAGATCGAACGATACAGCCATTGCCGCCTCCTATGTCGCACTGCGTTATGGATTCCGGGAGGAGATTCTAGGAACTGGTTACATGTCATCTCAGCTTTACTTACATGGCTGGGTGGTTGGTCGTAGGACGTCAAAACTAGCATTTTAAATGTAAAAAAAAATGTCAACTCCACAGTTGAATGTAGTATAGCTCACGGTAATGCCTAGGTCAAGTTAAAAATTGCTTGACGTTTTAAAATGTCTACGGGTGTCCTGGACGTCTGATCCGGCTCTGGTCTGGATGCATTAGTAACGGGATCAGTCTTGTTAATTGCTTGCCGTGTCAAGATCGCGCCGCTCAATCGTCGTCCCAGAAGAAGCAGTTATTATAGCCCTGCAGCAAGATGGCTTGAAACATACATACTCCCAGCTGCAACTGCACCACCAGCATGTCTGTCACTGCACCTACCAGCCAGAAGCAGAGAGTATCTTAGTACCCCATGTAGCCACTGAAAACAATGTACGCAAGATGACAAGCCCCATAGGAAACATGAGAGACTTCAAGACGTATGTAATCTCCGAATAGATATACTATAAAGATCACGTCGGGAGGATTGATAAGAAGCTAGCTGGCCAATCAGTCGGAAAATCACTTGCCACTTGCTAGTGAAATAAACCTAAGTACAGATGCATAGTCCCTTCCAGGGAAAGGGTAACGAAAACGTCTACGTTCACGGTGCAGGCGGGACTGTCCGCGGAAAGCCTGCATACGCCCGCACGGTCCCACACAATTTAAGTGGGTGTTCCACGGAAGCCCGCGAAATTTATGCGGGTGTCCACTATTCCGCGTATAGCCACATATACCCGCAAATACGTTATTGTAATTATTATTTGTATAATGTTTATAAAAATATTTTAGTATATAATAGGATCAACATTTAGCACTTCAATGTATTAATTATTTTTTCCACTCTTGATTGAGAAATTCCTACTCCTTCCAATCCAAATTAATGTTTTCATATTTGGCTAGATTCGGATGTATCTAGCACTAAATATGACTAGATATATTCGAATCTAGACAAATGAAAAAATATTAATTTAATCGAAATAGCTTTTTTAATGTTTGCGGTCGATCGTGGGCTTTCCACGAGAACCCACCATTTTTTTCTTGTTTACCCGCGGGTGTCCCACGTAGCCTTTTATGTGGGCTTGGGTAGTGGGCTCCGCGGGCAGCCCACTCCCACCTGCAGCCCGAGTCTATGTTCTCTGTCCTGAACTAGAAGCAGACGGGTCTCTCTTTTTTAAAATGGGGGCAAAATCTTGCCCCAGTCTGCTAATTAAGCATAAGTTTGACAAGAAAAGCAAAACAATTTTTTTACCCGCAAAAAAAAGCAAAACAATTTTACATCCGGCTTACACATTGGCGTCAAATCCACAAAGGTAGGCTTTTGTTTTGATTTTTTTAAGGAGAACCTTTGGAGGGGCATGACTGTTATGGAGAACCCATGAGTTGCGTTCATTCAAAATTTCCCAGGAGGTAAGCAAGGTGAGTGACACCAAGGCTTCGCGGTTTGGGGAAGATCCATTCGTCATTTTGGGCCACCAACTCTCAAGTGTGCTCCGGCCATTGTTGAAGTCTAGATTATGAAGTCCCACCCAATCTTTGATGAAGCCACAAATGCAAATAGTGTAGTGACAATCTATTAGAAGATGAGTTACCGATTCTGAGGCTCTTTTGCAAAGGGTGTACAACCCACAATTTAGCCAACCTCGCTTTGCTAGTCTATGGCCTGCCCAACGGCTATTTTGGATGGCAAGCAAGGTGGAGAATTTGACTTTTAGAGGGGTCCACATCTGCCACACCATGTGGTTCATGCAGGGGGTTAAGACAGCAGGGGTCATAGGACACTGGGCCCAATTTGATTTCCTTCATATACTTGACCAATTTATAGTGTGTGACACCTCCATATCTTGGTGATAATTATGTGTTACTTATATAGTGACACCGGGTTAATTTTTTCTGTAGGTCCGCCCTTGGATTCATGTTGGTGGAGGTAAGCCCCTAGGAATTGCGCTTCGTAAGGCAAGGACACCAAGTATTAGCCGCTCACCAAGAGCTTCCAAACGATGTCATCTTCTATGTTGGCCTCAATCTCCACTTGGCTAAGTTGCACCCAAAGGTTCACGAATTGATCGACATTGTTCATAGAAAAATACTCGTACATGTTCATCTTACCAATCCAAGCATTGTTGATCATTGCTTTCTTGACACTCCACATTTTTTTTGACTTGGAAGCCGAAAATAAGAGGGGGCGATGTCTTCTGGTTTCATTCCATCTAGCCAACTTCCTAAAATGGGTATTTTGAGCATTGCCCACCTTGATGGAGGTGGAGGCATAGAAAAGTTTCATATGAACGGCATCACATGGATTTCCAGTTCCCACACAAATTTTGTATTTCTCTTTGCATTCAAGCCTCGACCACCGCAAGAGAAGGGCCCTTGCGAACTTATCGGGGTTAAGAACCCCAAGGCCCCTAAGAGATTCGAGGGGCGGCACACCTTTTTCCAATTAAACTTGCATTTAACACCCGCGGTTTTTTCTTTAGCAACCATAGAAAGGCCATCTTCAACTTATTGATGTATTTAATGGTGCCCGGTGGCACAACGAGATGTGTCAAATGAAAGATCATTTGGGAAGTTAGCACCGATTTTACTAGTGAGGTGTACCGGCGGTGGTTATGAATTTGCCATTGTAAGTTGGGCTCATGCCGGCCACCTTGTTCTCAAGGTGTTGGAAATCCACACGCCGGAGGCACCAAACTAAGAGCGGGAGGCCTAGGTATCTCGTGGGGAAGGTGGTGCGCATGGCCGGAAGGCCCCCATCACATTATCAAGGTTGACATATTTGCAAGGCCATCTCCAACTTACTGAAGTATTTAACGGTGCCCGGTGGCACAACGAGGTGCGTCAAATGATAGATCACTTGGGAAGTTAGCACCGATTTTACTAGTGAGTTACTAGTGAGGTGCGGCCGGCCTTCGTTATGAATTTGCCGTTGTAAGTTGGGATCGTGCTGGCCACATCGTCCTCGAGGTGCTGGAAATCAACATGCGAAAGGCACGGAACCAAGACCGGAAAGCCTATGTATCTCATGAGGAAGGTGGTGCGCATGGCCGTGAGGCCTTCAAACACATCATCAAGGTTGACCTATTAGCAACGAATTGGAACCATGGAGCTCTTTTGGAAGTTTTATGTCATCAAAACCGTCAACGATGTTGAAAACATTTCGTATATATATTGGCATAGAAATGTTCAACTCGTCTTGATGCCTGACACCCTGGCCCAAGGATCCAAAAACCCAGTTGCAAAGGAAAACTACAGAACCCGTCATATATACATTCTGGAGTGCCTATTTTAATGTCGACAATCTTAACAGTTGATTATTCATCTAACAAAAAAACTTAGTTGCTGCAGTATGGGCGCGGTAACTAAAAAGATAGTTTTTTCTTGACAGAGAAACTAAAGGTAGTTGGTACAGTATGTGGCACCAATTCTTAACATGTAAATACTCTGCAGTCTGCACTAACCTATCTTTTTTTTTGTTGCATAACACTACTATTTCAGTGCCATAGCCCATGTCCCTAAAAAAACAGTGCCATAACCCATCTCTACAGTAGGCCGGTGATTCTGAAAACAGTCAATAAGGTAGGCAACAGGAGCGCCTACGATTCAGAGTCGTTTTTATTGCCTCCAACTTCAGCAGTAGTGACCTCATTAACAATTCAGAAACTGATGTATCTGATCGATCGACAAGCAGCTAGCTGATTGTCAACTGAGGTTGATCTACTGAGGTGGTATGGAAGGAACGAGGTGGTTGGATGATGCTGAGAGGAGTAACACCCTTTTATCTTGCCGGGACCTAGGATAGCCGAACCAGGATATAGGAGTACTGAACACCTGTGAGACTGATACTCATGGGTCCGTTGGTGAACCCGGCTGAAAATATGAGAAATCAGACTGGTAACAAATTCCCACGATTCTAAATGAATTCGAGAATTTGTTACCGGTCTATAGGTAGCTGGGTAGTATCAAAGTTTAAAATAGCCGGCTATTCTATTTAGCCGTGGCTTTTTCAGAGGCTATCCTGTCTTTAGCGTATTTTATTTTAGCGTATTTTATTTTAGCCGGCTAAATATGAGAGGATTATTTTATTTTAGCGTATTTTAAAAATTGAGCAAATTTCAGTTAAATCTTTTCAAAAGATGGTGAAATCTATGACTCAAACAAGATTCGAGCTACAAGTCATGCAACTATTAAACACAAATAAGTATTCAACCAATTAACTCACAAGTTGTATTGAATCATATTTAACATAAGTTCGAAAAAGGAGAAAAAAGAAGAAAACTTCAGAGAGCATAAGTTTAGCGGCTAAATTGAAAGCTAATTTAAGGCTAAACCGGGCTATAGCTGGCTATTAGCGGCTATTTTCTATTTAGCTTGCGAAGGTCATAGCCATACCCGGAGACTTCTCAAAAGCGCGCTATAGCCGAGCTATAGCCGGCTATTTAAAACTTTGAGTAATATAGCTTTTCTTTCGGAAGAGAATTCGGGAACTGATACTAGAGGAAAGAAAGACAATGGGAAAGCTTCGAAAATGGAATCCAGACGAGCGTTAAAACCTCTGTCTTCGTTTAGCACATTCAGGGCCCAGCAGGCATTCAACGATTCTTTTGTCATGGAAACCGCAACCCTGGGCCTAATCCGTGGACTTTCAACGGCCCAAGGCGCTATCTGAATAAGAAATACCGAGCCGGTGCCGCGCCTCTCAAATTTCGCGGTCACCGCGACTTTGCTGCTACGCTGTAGCAACTGAAAGCCGCGTTGAAAATAGAGAAAATTTCTTATTTGACGCTGCATTAAAATATGGACAGCTCTGGACGATGAGAAAAAACGATCGTCCTCCTTCTCCAACTAACACGTGTTTTTTTTAAAAAAAATCTCGTTTTTTCTGTAAACGTCTATTTTTTTGCTACAAATGTTTCCTTTTTGCTTCCGAAGCAAAAAAAAAAAGTTCACTTTACAAAAATAGAATGGTTCACCGGAGATCTCGCCGGAGACTGTTAGGAATAAGCAACTTGTATTCCTCTGGGGGCCAAAGGCCACAATATATAGTACAGCTACAGGGCAAATATGCAGGAAGCCCCCTAACATATAGGGGAAATACAATATACAGATATATACATCTAACACCCCCCCTCAAACTCATGATGGATTCACAACACTGAGTTTGGAGAGTAAAAAATCATGCTGCGCTCGGTCTGTGCCTTCGTAAAGAAATCCGCTAACTGTAAATCTGAAGGCACATACTGAAGCGCAACAACCTGAGCTTGCACCTGAGCACGTGTATAGAAAGCATCAACACCAATATGCTTGGTAAGCTCATGCTTGACCGGATCACGTGCAACACTAATAGCATCTGTACTGTTAGACAAAACCAGAGTGGGTGTGGTAATAGAGACCCCAAAATCCGCAAGTAACCACCATAACCAGGTCACCTCAGCAGTCAACAAGGCCATAGCACGCAACTCAGCCTCAACACTCGAACGGGAAACCGCTGTCTGTTTCTTCGTCTTCCAAGCAATAAGCGAACCACCAAGAAACACACAGTAAGCAGAAAGTGAACGACGATCCGAAGGATCACTCGCCCACGTAGCGTCCGAATAGCACTGGAGCTGGAGGGAGCTGGAACGAGGAAATAAAAGGCGACGAGTGATCGTACCACGAAGATAACGAAGAACACGGGAAGATGAGTATAGTGAACAGTGGTAGGAGCAGAAACAAACTGACTCAGAATATGAACAGGATAAGAGATGTCAGGACGAGTGACAGCAAGATAAACCAGACTCCCAACAGATGACGATAACGCGTCGGATCAGAAAGAGGATCACCATCAGTAGGTTGAAGCTTAACATTAAGCTCCATAGGGGTCTCAACAGTGCGCTCATCCCCAAGAGCAGCACGAGCAAGAAGATCCTGAATATACTTTTCCTGAGAGATGTAAAAGCCATCAGAAGTGGAGGAAACCTCAATCCCAAGAAAGTATCGAAGAGGACCAAGATCAGTCATAAGAAAATGATCACGAAGACGAGCCTTAACAAAGGCGATATACTCAGGATCATCACCAGTAATGATCATATCATCAACATAGAGAAGAAGAAGAGTGCGTCCACGAGGAGAAGTGTGAACAAACAGCGCTGGATAATGAGCACTAGGGGAGAAGCCAGCAGCAGTCACTACGAAAGCAAAGCGCTCAAACCAGGCACGAGGAGCTTGTTTGAGGCCATAAAGTGACCGTCGAAGACGACAAACCATCCCCTCGGGAACAGAATACCCAGGAGGAGGCTGCATATAAACCTCCTCACTCAACTCACTATTGAGAAAGGCGTTCTGAACATCAAGCTGAGACAAAGACCAGTGACGAACAGAAGCAACAGCAAGAAGAGTACGCACAGTGGTTATATGAGCCACAGGAGCAAAGGTCTCATCATAGTCACGACCATGCTCCTGCTGAAAACCACGAGCCACAAGACGCGCTTTATAGCGCTCAAGAGATCCATCAGAGCGGGTCTTAATCTTATAGACCCACTTACACGTGATAGGACGGACACCGGGAGGGGGAGAAACAAGATCCCAGGTGCCAGTGCGCTCAAGCGCAGCAATCTCCTCAGCCATGGCCAGCTGCCATTCAGGATGATGCTCAGCATCCCGATAAGAAGTCGGCTCGGAGGCAACAGAAAGACCATACTGACTAGGAGAGTAACGATCGGGAGCACGACGCTGACGAACAGGACGAGTAGAGGGAAGCTCGTCAGAGGAAGACGAACCAGGAGACGACGATGAAGAAGAAGGAATAGCAGAGGAAGATTCCGGAGAACTAGACGGAACAGAGGAGGACGGTGTAGAAGAAGAGACATCAGGGGGAGGAGATCCTGAAGAAGACACCATAGGATTAGAAGGAGTAGAAGGAGGGGGTGTGTCAGGAAAGAGAAGAAACGAGATATCTTCCACCGGGTAGGTACCAGCGGTGGGACGAGGATAGAAAGGACGCGTCTCATCAAAAGTAACATCACGAGAGATACGCATCCGACGACCAACCGGGTCCCAACAGCGATAACCCTTATGCTCATCACTGTATCCAAGGAAAACACACTCAACAGACTGAGCGGTCAGTTTGGTGCGTTCGCGAGGAGCAAGGAGAACATAGCAAACACAACCAAACAAGCGAAGCATGGAGTAGTCTGGAGACTGTCCAGATATGCGCTCAAGAGGGATACCACCCTGCAAAGCAGCAGAAGGCTGAATATTGATGAGGTAAGGGACGTAGCGACAGCCTCAGCCCAGAAATGCGGAGGAAGGGAAGAAGCAATCATCATGGCACGAGTGGTCTCAAGAAGATGGCGATGCTTACGCTCAGCAACACCATTCTGGGCATGTGCACCAGGACAGGAGAACTGAGCAAGGGTGCCCTGGTCAGCAAGAACACTATGCAACATCTGGGAGATATACTCACCAGCAGAATCAGCACGAAACACGCGAATAGGGGTAGAATATTGAGTGCGGACCATGGCCGCAAAACGCTGATATATGGAGAGCACTTCACTGCGAGAGCGCATAAAATACAACCAAGTATACCGACAAAAATCATCGATGAATAAAATATAGTAGCGATGACCCCCTTTCGAAGCGAAAGGAGCCGGACCCCAAACATCGGAATGAACTAAATCAAAAGGTCGCTGAGATACAGACGCGCTAGTAGGATAGGGAAGCTGAATATTTTTACCCAACCTACAGCCCTGACAATGTAAAGACCCATCTCCGAAAACAGACCCCAGAAGACCACGATGAACTAATGACGACAGGCGGGAGTCACAAAGGTGACCAAGACGATGATGCCACTGCTGAAAGGAGCTGGTAGCAGAGGCGACGACCGGAGAAGAACTGGCAGATGAAGGGGCAGCGGAAGGAACACGAAGCTAGTCTAACTCCCAAAGCCCTGAAGAATCACGACTGCGAGGGCCAGCTCCAACCAGGGCTTGTGTGCGACGGTCCTGAACAACACAAGAATCAGCATCAAGAATGACGCGACAACCAGAGTCAGTAAGCTGGCTAGCAGAGAACAGATTCATCTTAAGAAGAGGGACATGAGAAATATCGGGAACAAAAAAAGAAGAAGTAGAAAGGGTGCCCCGACTAGAAACAGGAAGAGAGGTACCATCAGCCGTAAAAACACGGACAAGAGAAGGAAGAGAACGAAGAGCGGGCAGAAAAGAAGACTCAGAGGTCATATGAAAGGAAGCTCCAGAATCCAGATACCACGGGGACGTACCTGACTGTGTAGAAGGTGGTGGTCGCACAGGGCCTGAAGAATCAGTCACAGAACCAGCAGTGCCCGTCGAAGAAGAGCCTGTAGCAGCAAGCAGACCGCGAAGACTCCTGATAATGTCCTGGTCAGAGAGAGCAACTGCTGATGACCCGGAAGGAGCCGACTGCCCACGATCTTGGTGCTGCTGTCGTAAACTGGGGTCCCGTGTATAACAGGTGGCCCAAGTGTGGCCATCCCTATTGCAGTAAGAGCAGTGACGAAGAGAACCACGGCGACCCTGACCACGAGCCTGCTGGTGCCGACTCTGACCCTGAGGCTGCTGGTGCTGAAGCTGACTCTGACCCTGACCTGGAGGAGTGGGTAGTATCGGCGACGGCACAGAGGACCGCGGCTGAGTCGAGGGAACAGACGGCATAGGAGGACCACGGGTAGCAAGCACAGATGGAACCGCAAGAAGACTAGCACCACAGAGAGGGTCTCCTTAGCCCGAAGCTCAGACAACACCTCAGAGAGCGGAACACGACCACGAGCATTCAGCTAAGCACGCCGGGGCTCAAACTCCTGGTGGAGCCGAGACAGAAACTCATAGATACGGTGAAACTCCAAATCCGAGCGCACAATCTGGCAACATGAGCATGTGCCACAAACAGCAGTACGAAGAGAATCAAGCTGACGCCAGATAGCGGCACTCTGAGTATAGAATTCATCAATAGTAGAATCACCCTGCTGGAGAGCATGCTCCTGGTGTTGGAGATATGCCCTAGAGGCAATAATAAATGTAGTTATTATTATATCTTTGTGTTTATGATAAATGTTTACATTCATGCTATAATAGTATTAACAAGGAAACCATTAATACTTGTGTGATTTGTAAACTTAATTTGAAGTCCCTAGTATAGCCTCTATACTTCACTAGCTTGTTGGTTGATTAATGATTGTGGTTTCCCTGTCATGAACATTGAGATGTTATCAACAACAAGATCATATCGTTAGGAGAATGATATGGTGGACATACTCCTATAGACAAGCGTAGCATAAAGATCAAGTCATTTCAATAGTTCAATTGCTATATGCTTTCTGATACATAGTAACCTGATTCCTTCGACCATGAGATCATGCATATCACCTTTACCGGATGGATGCTTTGATGACATCAAACACCACACCGTAACTGGGTGGTTATAAAGGTGGCATTGAGTGTTTGGAAAGTATTGGTTGAGACACATGGATCAAGAGTGGGATTTGTCCATCCACATGACGGATAGATATACTCTGGGCCCTCTCGGTGGAATGTCATCCAATTAGCTTGCAAGCATGTGACTTGGTCACAAGGGATCACATATCACGGGAACGAGAAAAGAGTACTTATCAGTAACGAGGTTGAACTAGGTATGCGGAGATACCGACGATCATAACCTCGGATGAGTAACATATCGTGAGACAAAGGGAAATTGGTATCGTATGTAAGTGGTTCATTCGATCGCAAAGTAATCGTAGAAATATGTGGGAGCCATATGAATTTCCAGATTCCTCTATTGGTTATTGTTCGGAGAAGTGTCTCGATCATGTCCGCATAATTCACGAACCGTAGGGAGACACACTTAAGGATTCGACGTTGTTTTGAGTAGTTATGGTATTATGAGAAAGAGACCGAATGTTGTTCGGAGTCTCGGATGGGATCCGGGATATCACGAGGTGATCCGGAATGGTCCGGAGAATAAGATTCATATAAGGAAAGTCCCATTTCGGAGTAGCGGAATGATTCCGGTGTTTTCATCGGGAATGTTCTAGAAGGTTCCGAATTGTCCGGCACTCCGGGGGGGGAAGGGTACATGAATGTGTCATTACATATTGGAATGATTGCATCATGTACTAAGTGTTCTTGCTGTCCCAAATAAAGGATTAAATTGAATCCTAAAACAGAAAAGTCAAATGTCCAGTTTGAAAGTCAAACGGCTAAAACAAGAAACTGTGGGAAACAAGAAAGAGGAGTTGGGAACCGACTTGAGGGAGGAGTCTCCTCCCCAAGCCGGCGCGCCACCCAAGGCCGACTTGGGGAGGGACTCCCCTCCCCTGGCCGCGCCTCCCCATCTATAAAAGGAGGGGCAGGGCTCCCCTCCTAGACACACAAGTTTCCACCTCTAAATCTCCGGTTTAGAGCCGCTTTGGTTTAGAGCTTCTAATTGCTTTAGCCAGCGGTTTAGAGCCTTCTAATTGGTTTAGAGCCTTCTAATTGGTGTGTCTAATTACTAGACCACTAATAGCCTCTCTCATAAGCTCCACCATACTCGCACCGGCTTAAGGCGAAGCCCTGCGGGATTTCCCCTCTACTTCCGGTACCACGCCGTTGTGCTGCCGGAATCGCGAGGAGAGTGCTACAACCTCCGCTGCCTGCTGGAACAAGGGAGAGGAAGGTCTTCGTCGAGTACCGAACGTGTGACCGACTGCGGGAGCGCTGCCGGAACGTGGCGCCGGAAGGATCGTCTACGCGATCTTGAGATCGGAAAGAGTACGACTACATCACCCACGAGAATCCGCTCTCGTTAAACGCTTTGGAATCTTCGAGGGTAAGTTATACCATCGACTCGTTGCTACAATCTAGTAGATAGATCTTGGCTTGTTTGTTTGTATGCGATAGAAATTTTTTGTTTTCCTTGCTACGAACCCCTACACCTGGCGAACCACAGACACGTAAAGAGCATCCCCAGACGGTTGATAGCGCTGACGAAGATGAGCACACTGAGCGGCAACAGTAGGGAGACTCATGAACTCAGCAGCATACTGGGGCAGAACACTGGAGGTGAGAACAGCAGCATCACGAGCATCCTCATCAACCCACTGAGTGTAAGCAGTCAGAGCGTGTCGATAGGCCTCGAGATCAGAAGAGTATTGCTTGAACTTCAGGTCATAAGCAGCAACAGCACTATCATCAGCACTCTGAGCAGCATCCTTGGCCTCCTGAGAAGCATCAGCACCGAGAACAATCGGCGTCGGGGAAAGAGGAGCCACAGGAGCAGGGGAGCACGGCGGACAGGAGACCTCGCCAGAGAGCACACCCCAAAGACGGGGACCGCGCATGTGAACACGCATAAAGGCAGCGAAATCAGGGTAATTCGCGCCATCAAAGACCACCGGACAGCGAGGAATCGCAACATAGCCCGAGGAAGAAGACATATCTCTCTCTCTCTCTTTTTTAGACACAGATCAGATCTAGATCTGAGCGATCCTGACGGAAACAGACGAAAGCCGACAAGGGTAGGGCCAGATCCGGCCGGCGGCGGGCTAGGCGGGACGTGGCGGGAGGCAGAGAGTCGTCGGGAGGCAGCGTCGGGTCACGCGTCGGGTCACGTCAGGAGATGATTTGACGGAGGCAGGGAGAGGGCGGTCGATCCCGCGTGGGCGTCTCCCTGTGCGAGGACGCGGTCACGAGCATCTCGGGCGACGCGCGTGGACAGCGATGGAGCAGCTCGAGCGGCGCGCGTGGTCCCGCGCGTGGCGTGAAGCAGAATTCCGCGCGTGGCTTGCAGGATACCGCACGCGTACGTCCCCTGGCGTCCGTGGCTTGCAGCAGGATTGGGTAAAGTAGCAGGAGGCAGTGGCGCGTGCCTTCACCTTGATCTGATCGAGGCAGCAGCAGGACAGCTCCAATCGAAACCGACAAAGACTCAGATCCAATCGGAAGTAGAGTTTTGATCGGAAGTTGCAGCTCGATCCCGCGAGGTGGACTCACGAGGTGCGTGAGGTGAAAACTGATCTGGATACAGATCTGAAAACGGGGCAAAACTGGCGGCGACCGACGGCGACGGCGACGACAAGGCCGGCGGCGATAGGGACGATTGCGGCCAACAAAGTTGTAAGAAAGAGGACGGGGCTAACGTGGCTCTGATACCATGTTAGGAATAAGCAACTTGTATTCCTCTGGGGGCCAAAGGCCACAATATATAGTACAGGTACAGGGCAAATATGCAGGAAACCCCCTAACATATGAGGGAAATACAATATACAGATATATACATCTAACAGAGACCACGTAGCAAAAAATATGCTAATGTAGCAAAACCGACTTCGCCGGAGACACCGTCGGAAAAAATTCGCTGGTGACTCTCGTCGGAGACCTTGTAGCAAAAAGTTGACATTGTTGTAGCAAAACCATAAGACGGTTGTAGCAAAAAAAATTCTTCTAATGTAGCAAAAAACTAGCTTTATCGAAGACTTTTTCTAGATACCTCGTCGGAGACCTCAGTGCGGATGTCGTCTAGCAAAAAAATTACGATATTGTAGCAAAATCAGAAAACAAATGTAGCAAAAAATAAAAAAATGTAGCAAAACCTGAATTCGACCTTGTAGCAAAAATGTAGCACAATCCGGAATCTTGTAGCGCCGCCGCCGACGCATATAGCAAACTCCGATGCCGCATGTAGCAGACATCGACGCCTTTTGCAGCCCAACCATCGACCTCACGTAGCAAACCCCAAAACCGTTGGTACCTAAAAGTTGGTACTAAAATCATCGTCCTTTACCGGTCTCAACATGGCCAGGTGCATCGAGCCTGGAGGCATCTGCCTCATGTTCCCCTAGGCCCAAGCCTAGCAGCATCACTATCGAGGATGGAGCACCGGTGTCGAAGGCTCACAACACCAGCCGTAGGGAATAAGTTGGGTCGCCAGAGAAGCTCGTTGGTGGGAGGTTACGTTGCCGGCGAGGTCCTTGCAGGTCTGAACATGGCTAATCAACCATGGCTGGCGATATCCCCACGGCCATGGCGGCAACACATGTAGCTAGGGCGGCGGAAGGCATCGACGGGTGCGACGGCTGGCGGTGCAAGGCAGCGGCTGTGCTGGGCGGTGGTCGCTGGGGTGGAGGTCGCCGGAGACGGATATGCTTGGGGAAAGAGAAAAAGTCCTCGACGCTTTTCTGCGCGTGGAGAAAGAACCTTCGGTTCGACAGCGAAGTTTCAACCCGGACAATATCCCTCGGGGTATCCCATCATTTTCCTTAAAATATGGTTACTTATTTGATTCTAATTTTTTTCTATTTGACATCGAGTCTAAATTTTATCCCTTATATGACACTTCCGTCTATTTTCACCATTAACTCTGTTAAATGCCCCTTGAAAAGACACATTTGCCCCTTTATGCAGAAAAAATCTTTCTTTTTCCTCAAGAGACAAGGGCGCATGCGGGTTTCTCCCTGAACGTGAACAAGATTAGCTACGGATCTTCTCCTTGACGGAGAGAAAGTTCTTATTTCGCTCGATACCAATTGTTATAATTACTAGTCATATTCAGCACATATAATTAAGCGAAGAAAAGATCATACGTGCTATAACCATCGCTAATCAAGATTGTCGATCGAAATTGGGCAATTGACAGCTAGTTTATCAATACATGCTGCTAGACCCTAGAGCCGAACGGTCCTTTAGGCCTTGTTTATTTCTCCGGTATTTTTATCCCGAAAAGATGCGGGGATATACGGGGATTTGGTGTTCGTCCAATACTCTCAAATCCCTTCAGATACTCTTCCCCAAAAATACTCTACCATGATAAAAAGTTTTTAATCTAGTTAAAAATACACCAGTGTGGAAGGGATTTGTGGGGATATTTCGGAATTTCCCGTCAAAACCGGGCCTAGTAAACGACCTATCGAAAAAGTTCCGAAATATAAAATAATCCCCTCACCCTCTAAAATACCATAGAAGTAAACAAGGTCTTAATAGTGCTCACGCTCCCGGATATGAATGAATGCCAGAGCCTCGCCGGCTGAGTACTGCCGCCGACGGATGCCCTTCATGAACAGCATGACGGTGAGCATACAGTGACTGCGCCGACGGATGCCCTTCATGAACAGCATGACGGTGAGCATAGAGTGACTGCGCCACCGATGGCAGCCACGTCGAAGAAGTTGGCGACGCGCGCTCCGGGTCGCCGGCACGCTGGCGCAGCCTAGCCTTAAGTCCAGCGAGCGCAGTCCCAGTGCCGGCCCGACAGCTGTTCTCCGGCTTCCTGGCACGGATGAGATCCAGCCGCAGCCGAACAACAACTTGCACTTCAGCAAGGAGAAAACTCGATTCAGAGCTTGCCCAACAACAACTTGCTCTCCAGCAAGGAGAAGACTCGATCCAGAGCTTGTCCACGTCCATGGAACGCCCGTGCTCTCCGGCCAAGACAGAGATTTGTTTTCTTCACTTATTGTACCAGGGGCAAGGGGGTCTTTTCAACTGTCACTTTATACCGTTAGTGGTCAAAATAGACGGAAATGTGGCCTAAAATTTTGATGCCGTGTCATGTAGGAAATGGGATTTTTTCTTGGGTCAAACAAGGAATCATATTTTAACCTAGTGTTAAATAAGGAATTTTCTCTTAAAAATATCACCTCCGACGTCAACGTTCTATGTGGCATATTTTTTATGCAACCTAGGGCATGCTGAAGCTCGAAACAGTGGTCATGCAACACTATAACAACAGTTACATGGGTTCCAAGATCAACAGGAATACGATCACAATTACTCTCTCTGTCCGGAAATATCCTGCATCTTGATTTAGTCAAGGTCAAACTTGGCTCGGTATAAACCCAAAAATATGAAATTCAAATTATGTCAAAAGTGATTGGCGCATGCAGTCGCCAAGGTTATGCAGAGACGAGACAGGATTCGAACCTATGGCCCTCTGTACCCAAAACAATAAAGTTTGACCAAACATATTAAAAAATTTATGTACATCTATAATACAACATAAGTATTATTAAAATTATCATAAGATATATTTTCATAATAATACATTCAGTGTTATAGATGTTTATAGTTTTTTCTATATGTTCTATCAAACTTTATAAAGTTTGACTATGACTAAACCTAGAATGCAGGGTAATTATTGATAGAGGGAGTATTGCAACATTCTCCCTAACACACCCAAGCTAGTCATAGTGGGTAGTAACTTAGGACGGTAACGTGCACATGTTATTAGTCTAAGTTACTATCTTTATAGTGGTACTAACTTAGTGAAGTAATTTAGAGTAGTTTTTTATAAAGTTACTAGTTGAATGCCCGTGCGTTGCTACGGCCAATCATAAAACTAACGTAAACATAATACACATGTATGTTCATGTGCTTAGAAACAGAAGAACATAATATTTCAAAAACAATAAAATTTTATTGGTTTAAATTCAATTTGATAGAATCAATAATTGAACTAACCGTGTTTATAGAAAACAATAACCAATTAAATACTCGAGACCTCCTTCAAGCAATAGTTTTCATATACTCGCCCCCTTCTATGTACAAGTTTGACGACTTCCTTCAAGCAATAGTTTTCATATGCTCGTCCCTTTCTATGTATAAGTTTGAGTACTCGTCGCATGTCCTGATGGAACTAAAATAAACTTTATCTTGCGATGAGTGGTTGAATCTCCAACTGCCTCTTCCATTTGCTCTGAATGACTAATATCTTGTTTGAATTCTTTCATCCCTATTGTAACTTTTGGACGATTTTTTACAAAGTTTCTGCCAAAATCAGTACACTATGTTGATACATACGAAGTGACTTGTTTTAACCATCTTTCCGTGGCTCAATTTATGCAACCCTATAATCAAAATTGAGTACTAATACAATTTGAATATATATTTTTTCAAACTTTAGAGGAGAGGTGCATGTGGTATATTATGAGAGAAAAAGGGGCCAAAGATGGCCAGAGTACAAACAACCACACACAAAACCCGAAGTACCACAGGTTACAAAACTATAAGAAAACTGAAAGTCTCAAGAAAAAAGGAACACAAATCTGGTAGGAAAATTATGTTCTCAAAGACAAGATGACCTATGATAGTTGATGCCCACTAAACTGCCTTTGATTTAATCTGTCAAATCACCCGCTGAACTATTCCTCTCGCACCAGATCAACCGTGCTACCCGGGAAAAAATAGACATGAAGCATCTGGTGTTATCTCCTTGCAGGTTGTTCCCTGTCACGAGCCACCATTTTTTTAGGGTAGAGGAGATGCTTGGTGCACCCTGAGACAAATCCGCCCAAGCTAGGACCGGACACCAGATGATATTGGTGATTGCGCAGCCTGTGATTAGCATTCTGTTCACCGTGTTGCAAAAAACATACCGAGGTTTGTGGGGAATACCCCTTTCCTGAAGCCGATTGACAATCCATATTCCCAGTTTGTGAAGGAGACAAACAAACAATTTATTATTGAGTGGATCCCAAGGTTCCAAATAGCTTTGGCAGCCTCATAGCCGGTGTTGTTGGCAAATAGTGCATTGTAGACCGATTTGGATGAGAAAACTCCATTCGCTTCCCATATCCAAGTCCATGAGTCTTTAGTCTCGGGATTTAAAAGGAACGACCCAGTTTCTTCCCAGATTGAATTCCCTGCATGAAAGCTTTGGTCCCCTGATGTCCTTTATCCACTTGCACTCCAGAAGGGCATCCGCAACAGTTCTTGTAGCTCTACTGTTGGGATGAACTGTAGGGTTTCGTAGCATGGAAAACAAAAAATTTCTACCGCATACAAACAAACAAGCCAAGATCTATCTACTAGATTGTAGCAACGAGTCGATAGAATAACTCACCCTCGAAGATTCCAAAGTGTTTAACGAGAGCGGATTCTCGTGGGTGGTGTAGTCGTACTCTTCCCGATCTCAAGATCGCGTAGACGATCCTTCCGGCGCTGCGTTCCGGCAGCGCTTCCGCAGTCGGTCACACGTTCGGTACTCGACGAAGACCTTCCTCTCCCTTGTTCCAGCAGGCAGCGGAGGTTGTAGCACTCTCCTCGCGATTCCGGCAGCACGACGGCGTGGTACCGGAGGTAGAGGGGAGATCTCGCAGGGCTTCGCCTTAAGCCGGAGCGAGTATGGTGGACTATGAGAGAGCCTCGGTGATCTAGGGTTTAGACGCACCAAGGAGGAGAGGCTAGGCCGGCAGCTAGGGCAAGGGGTGCCCAAACTCGGCGGCTAGGGTTTAGCCCTAGGCGGTGGCAGCAGCAGGAGGTGGCGGCGCCGGTGGCTTGGGGCTAGGGTTTGCAGGGTGCAAGTTGTGTGCTTGGAGGGGCAGCCCTGCCCCTCCTTATATAGGTAGAGGGGGCCGGCCAAGGGGAGGGGAGTCCCTCCCCAACTCGACTTCCAAGGCCGGCGGTGGAGGGAGAGGGACTTCCTCCCCAAGTAGGTTTCCTACGCTCCCTCCACCAAACAAAATAGCCGTTTGACTTTTCAAATTGGCGTTTGACTTTTCAAACTAGGATTTGATTTATCCCTTTATTTTGTTCAGTGATGACACCTAGTACATGATGCAACCATTATGACACATTCATGTACCCTTCCCCTCCGGAGTGTCGGACATTCCGGAACCTTCTAGAACATTCCTGATGAAAACACTGGAACCATTCTCTAACCCCGAAACAGGACTTTCCTTATATGAATCTTATTCTCCGGACCATTCCGGATCTCCTCGTGATATCCCGGATCCCATCCGAGACTCCTAACAACATTCGGTCTCTTACTCATCATTCCATAACTACTCAACAACGTCAAATCCTTAAGTGTGTGTCCCTACGGTTCGTGAATTTATGCGGACATGATCGAGACACTTCTCCGAACAATAACCAATAGAGGAATCTGGAAATTATTATGGCTCCCACATATTTCTACGATTACTTTGTGATCGAATGAACCACTTACATACGATACCAATTTCCCTTTGTCTCACGATAGTTTACTTATCCGAGGTTTTGATCGTCGGTATCTCTGCATACCTAGTTCAACCTCGTTACTAATAAGTACTCTTTTCTCGTTCCCGTGATATGTGATCCCTTGTGAGCCAGTCACATGCTTGCAAGCTAATTGGATGACATTCCACCGAGAGGGCCCAGAGTATATCTATCCGCCATATGGATGGACAAATCCCACTCCTGATCCATGTGTCTCAACCAATACTTTTCGAACACTCAATGCCACCTTTATAGCCACCCAGTTACGGTGTGGTGTTTGATGTCATCAAAGCATCCTTCCGGTGATGGTGATATGCATGATCTCATGGTCGAAGGAATTAGGTTACTATGTATCAGAAAGCATATAGCAATTGAACTAATAAAATGACTTGATCTTTATGCTACGCTTATCTATAGGAGTATGTCCATCATACCATTCTCCTAACGATATGATCTTGTTGTTAATAACATCTCAATGTTCATGATAGGGAAACCACAATCATTTATTAACCAACAAGCTAGTATTATAAAGAGGCTTTACTAGGGACTCTAATTTAGAAGACAAATCACACAAGTATTAATGTTTCCTTTTTAATACTATTATAGCATGAATGTAAACAATTATCATAAACACAAAGATATAATAATAACTACATTTATTATTGCCTCTAGGGCATATCTCCAACAGTCTCCCACTTGCACTAGAGTCAACTAATCTAGATTACATGGTAATATACCGAACACCCATGGCAGTTTGATGTTGGTCATGTTTTGCCCTCGGGAGAGGTTTAGTCAACGGATCCGCCACATTCAGATTTGTGTGTACTTTGCAAATCTTTATGTCACCATCTTGGACATGTTCTCGAATAGCGTGGAAATGTAGCTTGATGTGCTTCAGCTTCTTGTGTGACCTTGGTTCTTGCGCATTGGCTATGGCGCCCATGTTATCACAGTAGATAAACATTGGGTCCAGCGCACTTGGAACCACACCAAGCTCTGTAATAAACTCTTTCATCCATATCGCTTCTTGTGAAGCCTCCGAAGCAGCCATGTATTCCGATTCAGTTGAAGTTCTCGCCACAACGCTTTGCTTTGCACTCCTCCAGCTAACTGCTGCACCATTCAAAGTAAATACGTATCTAGATTATGATTTAGAATCATCCGGATTGGTGTAACCATTAACAACGAGCTGTTCATCACCTCCATAAGAAAGAACCATATCCTTAGTTCTTCTCAAGTACTTAAGGATGTTTTTGACCGCTGTCCAATGATCCACTCCTGGATCACTTTGATATTTGCTAGTCAAACTAACATCATATGCAATGTCGGGTCTAGTACATAGCATGACATACATTAGAGATCCTATGGCTGAGGCATAGGGAGTCTTACTCATCCTTTCTCTATCTTCTTCCGTTGTTGGATTTTGAGTTTTACTCAAGGTCGTATTGGGCAACATGGGCAAGAACCCTTTCTTGCTATCTTCCATTCCAAACCTCTTTAGAACTTTTTCCAAATATGTACTTTGTGACAATGATATTAGGCGTCTCGATCTATCTCTATAAATCTTTATGCCTAATATGTAAGCTGCTTCGCCAAGATCCTTCATTGAAAAACTATTATTCAAATATTCCTTGACATTATTAAGAAGGTCTACATCATTCCCAATCAACAATATGTCATCTACATATAGTATTAAGAATGCTACAGAGCTCCCACTCACTTTCTTGTAAATACAAGCTTCTCCATAAGTTTGTATAAAACCAAAACTTTTGATCACCTTATCAAAACGTTGATTCCAACTTCGGGATGCTTGCTTCAATCCATAAATGGATCGTTGAAGTTTGCATACCTTGTTAGCATCTTTAGGATCGACAAAACCTTTAGGTTGCATCATATAAAACTCTTCATCAATGTCTCCATTGAGGAACGCTGTTTTGACATCCATCTGCCATATCACATAATCATAATATGCAGCGATTGCTAACATAATCCTCACAGACTTTAGCTTCGCTACAGGTGAGAAGGTCTCATCGTAGTCAACTCCTTGAATTTGTCGAAACCCTTTTGCGACAAGTCGAGCTTTATAGACAGTAACATTACCATCAGCATCTGTTTTCTTCTTGAAAATCCATTTGTTCTCGACAGCCTTCCGGCCATCCGGTAAGTCCACCAAAGTCCATACTTGGTTTTCGTACATGGATCCAATCTCGGATTTCATGGCTTCTTAGCATTTATTGGAATCTGGGCTCATCATCGCTTCCTCATATGTCGCAGGGTCATCGGCGTTGTCCACCAACATGACACTCATAACGGGATCATACCAATCAGGAGTGGTACGAGTTCTTGTTGACCTGCGAGGCTCTGTAGCAACTACAACCAAAGTTTCATGATCATCATCATTAGCTTCCTCTCTTATTGGTGCAGGCACCACAGGAACTTCTTCCGGTGCTGTGCTACTCGCAAGTTCGAGAGAAGGTTCAACAACCTCGTCGAGTTCTACTTTCCTTCCAGTCACTTCTTTCGAGAGAAATTCCTTCTCTAGAAAGGATCCATTCTTGGCAACGAAGATTTTGCCTTCGGATCTATGATAGAAGGTATACCCAATAGTTTCCTTTGGGTATCCTATGAAGACGCATTTTTCCGCTTTGGGTTCAAGCTTGTCCGGCTGTAACTTTTTTACATAGGCTTCGCAGCCCCAAACTTTAAGGAACGACACTTTAGGTTTTTTCCCAAACCATAATTCATACGGTGTCGTTTCAACGGATTTAGATGGTGCCCTATTTAAAGTGAATTCGGCTGTTTCTAATGCATAACCCCAAAATGATAGCGGTAAATATGTAAGTGACATCATAGAACGAACCATATCTAAGAGAGTTCGATTACGACGTTCAGACACACCATTACGCTGTGGTGTTCCCGGCGGTGTCAATTGTGAAAGTAATCCGCATTTCTTCAAATGCTCGCCAAACTCGTAACTTAGATATTCACCTCCACGATCAGAGCGTAGAAATTTAATATTCTTGTTACGTTGATTCTCAACCTCACTTTGAAATTCCTTAAACTTCTCGAAAGTTTCGGACTTGTGTTTCATGAAATAGATATACCCATATCTACTCAAGTCATCCGTGAAGGTAAGAACATAACGATAACCACCGCGCGATGCTACACTCATTGGACCACACACATCGGTATGTATGATTTCCAATAAGTCTGTAGCTCGCTCCATCATACCAGAAAATGGAGTCTTAGTCATTTTACCCATCAGACATGCTTCGCATCTTTCAAGTGATTCGAAATCAAGTGATTCAAGAAGTCCATCGGAATGGAGTTTCTTCATACGCTTCACTCCAATGTGACCAAGACGACAGTACCACATATAGGTCGAGTTGTCGCTCGATTTCAAACGTTTAGCTTCAATGTTATTAATATGTGTATTTCCACTATCTAGATTCAATAAGAATAGACCATCTATCAAAGGTGCATGTGCATAAAACATATTACTCATATAAATCGAACAACCATTATTCTCGGACTTAAACAAGTAACCGTCTCGCAATAACAAGATCCCGATATAATGTTCATGCTTAACGCAGGCACCAAATAACAATTATTTAAGTATAAAACTAATCCCGATGGTAGATGAAGAGGTAGCGTGCCGACCGCGATCACATCAACCTTTGATCCATTTCCCACGCGCATCGTCACCTCGTTCTTCGCTAGCTTCCGTTTATTCTGTAGCACCTGTTTCGAGTTACAAATATGAGCAACCGAACCAGTATCAAATACCCAGGCACTACTACGAGTACTAGTGAGATACACATCAATAACATGTATATTGGATATACCTTTCTTCTTGATGTTGCCATCCTTCAAATCCGCCAAGTACTTTGGGCAATTCCGCTTCCAGTGACCTTCTCCCTTGCAGTAAAAGCACTCAGTATCAGGCTTAGGTCTAGCCTTGGTCTTCTTCGTCGGTGCAGTAACTTTCTTACCACCCTTCTTGAAGTGTCCCTTTTGCTTAGACTTGCCTTTCTTGAATTTGGTGGTCTTATTGACCATCAACACTTGGTGCTCTTTCTTGATCTCCACTTCTGCAGATTTTAACATGGAGAAGAGTTCTGGCAACTGCTTGTTCATGCTTTGCATATTGTAGTTCATCACAAAGTTCTTGTAACTTGGTGGTAGTGATTGGAGGACACGGTAAATCCCCAAAGCATTAGGAATCACTATACCCAAGATTTGAAGTTTGTTTGCATGCCCAGACATCTTAAGCACATGCTCACTGACGGAGCTGCACTCTTCTATCTTGCAGTTAAAGAACTTTTCAGAAGCCTCATAGCTCTCAACTGCCGTGTGAGTCTCAAAAATCAATTTGAGTTCACGGACAATATCATGTGGGTCTGAATTCTCAAACCTCTTCTGAAGCTCCGATTCTAAACCATACAAGATAGCACACTGAACTGTGGAGTACTGAGTCTTCCGAGCGAGGTAAACATTCTTTACTTCATCGGTAGCATCAGCTGCAGGTGGGTCACCCAGCGGTGCATCCAGCACATAGGTCAAATTACCAGCATTGAGGACAATCCTCAAATTGCGGAACCAATCCGCGAAGTTGCTTCCATTCTTTTTCAACTTTTCTTTCTCTAGGAACGCATTAAAATTGATGGTAGGGGCCGCCATTGATCTACAACATATTTGCAATAGTTTAGACTAAGTTTATGACAAATTGAGTTCTTATTAATAGTTAAATTAATCTAGGTGAACTCCCACTCAAAACAATATCCCTCACATTGTTTTAGTGATCACACGAACCAAATCCACCACATCAAAACCGATCATCACGAGAGTTGATGTAGCTTCAATGGCGAACAATCGACATGTTCATCGTATCTACTATATGATTCATGCTTTACCTTTCGGTGATCCGTGTTCCGAGACCATGTCTGTACATGCTAGGCTCGTCAAGATCAAACCTTAGCTTCCGCATGAGAAAATCTGGCTTGCCCACGTTGTATACACTTGCGGAATCTAACACACCCGATCATCACGTGGTGCTTCGAAACAACAAGCTTTAGCAACGGTGCTTACTAAGTATGAACACTTTAGAACTTGAAATTCATGTGCATGAGGGATCATCTTATAATGCTACTGTCGTTAACTAAGCAATACAAGATGCATAAAGGATTAACATCACATGCAATTCATAATATGTGATATGATATGGCCTTTCTTCTTTGTGCTTCCGATCTCCATCTTCAAACACGGACATGATCTCCATCATCACCGGCATTGCATCAAGGTCAATGACGCTGCTCCATGGTTGTCGTCCACCAGCTTCAACTATTACAACTACTTTGAATAGACACGCGGGTCTTAACAGAAATTAAAGACAACCATATGGCTCCTGCCGGTTGCCAACTTACAATAAGGAACATTGCATACATCAAATATAATCACAATCATGGCCATATCACATCACAGCACACCCCTGCAAAACAAAGTTAGACGCCTCTAATTTTCTTTGCATATTTTACGTGGTTTGGGGCTTTCAATAAGTGTCGATCTAACTTACGAACAAGAACCACAACGTTGATGTTTGAACTATCAAGTGCCCGTTGTAAATTGGATCTATACTATAATGGGAGAGACAGACACCCGCAAAGCCACTTATGCAATACAAGTTGCATGTTGAGCGTGGAGCAAGTCTCATGAACGATGTCATGTAAGGTTAGCCCGGGCCGCTTCATCCCATCATACCGCAAGATGCAAAGTACACAAGACGCAATTGATAATAAAAGCACCATCGCCCATAATGACCATTGTGTTCTACTCATGCAACAGATCTACATATAGACACGGCTCTGATACCACTGTAGGGGTTCGTAGCATGGAAAACAAAAATTTTCTACCGCATACAAATAAACAAGCCAAGATCTATCTACTAGATTGTAGCAACGAGTCGATAGAATAACTCACCCTCGAAGATTCCAAAGTGTTTAACGAGAGAGGATTATCGTGGGTGATGTACTCGTACTCTTCCCGATCTCAAGATCGCGTAGACGATCCTTCCAGCGCTGCGTTCCGGCAGCGCTTCCGCAGTCGGTCACACGTTCGGTACTCGACGAAGACCTTCCTCTCCCTTGTTCCAGCAGGCAGCGGAGGTTGTAGCACTCTCCTCGCGATTCCGGCAGCACGACGGCGTGGTATCGGAGGTAGAGGGGAGATCTCGCAGGGCTTCACCTTAAGCCGGAGCGAGTATGGTGGACTATGAGAGAGCCTCGATGATCTAGGGTTTAGACGCACCAAGGAGGAGAGGCTAGGCCGGCGGCTAGGTCAAGGGGTGCCCCAACTCGGCGGCTAGGGTTTAGCCCTAGGCGGCGGCAGCAGGAGGTGGCGGCGCCGGCGGCTTGGGGCTAGGGTTTGCAGGGTGCAAGTTGTGTGCTTGGAGGGGCAGCCCTGCCCCTCCTTATATAGGTGGAGGGGGGCGGCCAAGGGGAGGGGAGTCCCTTCCCAACTCGGCTTCCAAGGCCGGCGGTGGAGGGGGAGGGACTTCCTCCCCAAGTAGGTTTCCTACTCTCCCTCCACCAAACAAAATAGCCGTTTGACTTTTCAAATTGGCGTTTGACTTTTCAAACTAGGATTTGATTTATCCCTTTATTTTGTTCAGCGATGACACCTAGTACATGATGCAACCATTCCAACTTTTTATGACACATTCATGTACCCTTCCCCTCCAGAGTGCCAGACATTCCGGAACCTTCTAGAACATTCCTGATGAAAACACCGGAACCATTCTCTAACCCCGAAACAGGACTTTCCTTATATGAATGTTATTCTCCGGACCATTCCGGATCTCCTCGTGATATCCCGGATCCCATCCGAGACTCCGAACAACATTCGGTCTCTTACTCATCATTCTATAACTACTCAACAACGTCGAATCCTTAAGTGTGTCTCCCTACGGTTCGTGAATCTATGCGGACATGATCGAGACACTTCTCCGAACAATAACCAATAGAGGAATCTGGAAATTCATATGGCTCCCACATATTTCTACGATTACTTTGCGACCGAATGAACCACTTACATACGATACCAATTTCCCTTTGTCTCATGATAGTTTACTTATCCGAGGTTTTGATCGTCGGTATCTCTGCATACCTAGTTCAACCTCGTTACTGATAAGTACTCTTTTCTCGTTCCCGTGATATGTGATCCCTTGTGAGCCATTCACATGCTTGCAAGCTAATTGGATGACATTCCACCGAGAGGGCCCAGAGTATATCTATCCGTCATATGGATGGACAAATCCCACTCTTGTTCCATGTGTCTCAACCAATACTTTCCGAACACTCAATGCCACCTTTATAGCCACCCAGTTACGGTGTGGTGTTTGATGTCATCAAAGCATCCTTCCGGTGATGGTGATATGCATGATCTCATGGTCAAAGGAATTAGGTTACTATGTATCAGAAAGCATATAGCAATTGAACTAATAAAATGACTTGATCTTTATGCTACGATTATCTATAGGAGTATGTCCATCATACCATTCTCCTAACGATATGATCTTGTTGTTAATAACATATCAATGTTCATGATAGGGAAACCACAATCATTTATTAACCAACAAGCTAGTATTATAAAGAGGCTTTACTAGGGACTCTAATTTAGTTTACAAATCACACAAGTATTAATGTTTCCTTGTTAATACTATTATAGCATGAATGTAAATATTTATCATAAACACAAAGATATAATAATAACTACATTTATTATTGCCTCTAGGGCATATCTCCAACATGAACAACTTCATAAATCTCAGGGGCGAGATCTTCAATGGCACGACCTATTAACATTTGTTTGTCCAGAAGAAACACTTCTTTATGTTCCCTACAACGACCCTCGCAACAGTATTGAAGATATGTTGGATGCTTTCCTCAAGAGGCGATGCCAATTCACACCGCTAATAACCAATAATGCTACAGTCAAAATGGTGGTTTTTCTCAAGTATAGCAAATATTTTTTGGCATCTGGTTTATTCAAGCAGTTCAACAATGATGAATTGAAGGAATATTGCTCTCATGATTGGCCAGTAAGGCCGCTATTTGCACATTTCCTTGTTTATGCGATCATAATAATGTCTTTACCATAAAGGGCTTTACACTAAAATTTGAAGCATTTCTTCAAAGGTTTGATATAGAATTAATAATCTATATGTAATGTACAACTCAAGTCATTTTGGCTAGTTCAAGAGAAAACAATATAGGGATATAGTACAATACTTATACACAAACCTGATTATTTTTCATCCAAGCCAAACTTTTCAAATTAGAGTAAATTGGCTGTAGTATAGAGGGCATTAGTTGTGTTTGGAAAACTTAGGAGATGATCATCAATTTGTAGAGAACACATAATGAAAATATGACACATAACTGTTGTATTTGATCTTAAGAACATGTTTAGCATTGGGTAAACTACACATCAGCACACATGTTTGTCATTTTCTAAACTCCTATGGTAATTTAATAGCTAGGAAAAGGCGCAGACCTGTTCAAGGCGACCTCTTACTGTTTTCGATATTTAGCTAAATCTTATTCACGTTTGAACAGAAAACAACTGTACACAAAAAACATGGGAAAAAGCTTCCAATTAATTGGACAAATATGAAGCTAGAATAACTAATGCTGAAAGTTTTAGATGTTTATTTTAATAAGAAAGAAATCTTGCATGACAAATAGAAGGTCTAAACCCGTCAGCTTACGTCTACCGGTTCACGAATAATCAGCAAGTACTAAGTGATAATGTGATATAGAAACTTTACCTCATCAATTTCATGTGTCCTAAGTGACGCCCAACCAGTCGATATTACAACAAATCAGTGTGTATTTGTTTATAAAATTTTTGGGGGAAGTACAAGAAAGTTTCGCCATGCTAACATCTTAAGTTTATTGCGCTATTCTAATATCTAAGAAATGCTAAATTTTAAATGTCAATTGTCGAAAAAAGGGAAGATCAAAAACCAATGTATCATCTTAGCCGCATGCAATTGAAGGATGGATAACCTATCTATGTGGTATGAAATATCAGGTCATGGGTTGATAAAAAATGTACATAACTATTCTGTATGGTGCTAAATATCTCGATAAGATCATAGATTAGCCAATAGTGGTACCATTTACCCAAAGCCACAAAGCACTGCCAATAGCATAGCTAAATTAAAAAAAAATGACTAAACAATAAATTTACAAGCTTGAGCCATCATCGGTATTACTCTTAGAAATTTTATTTAACATACTGTGTGGACATCTCTACTACTTCCAAGGGTTAGGAGCTAAAGATTGGAGGAGACCTCTGCAGTCTGCACATGATATGTTCTTGCTCATCCTGGTTGTACCTGTGATGTAAACAACAAAGTGAGGGCATCTCGTAACAAAAAAATGCCAATAGGCACGACATCACTTATATTAGCTAACAGGAAGTTCAGAAATCAAATCAAGATATTAAGTTCAATTCAGACACCACTGATTGTCAAATAAAAAGGTCTGGATAAACCGTTCTAGAAGACTTATTAACTGCAAGTAGATGTCACCGAGTCCAATCTAATGAGCAACAGACTGCTTCAACGAACATCATTAATGGTCCAAACCAATCCAACACTGAATCCCAGTAAAATCGATAGAACACCATGGTCCAACACAAGGAGCTACCTGCTGTTTCCTCTTATTCGATTCCATTGAAACACTCAGTTTGGTGTGTACGTGTTATTTCTTTGCTCCAGGAGAATCCCTTATGCATCTGCCCAGCTAGCATCTTCCTCTCGTGCTGCAGCTTCCTTGCAATGCATAGAATTAGGACATTGGTGCGCCAGTGATTACTTACTTCAGCACGGTAGATATACACAAATATGAAGAAAACACCAACTCAAGATAAAACTTTGGCAATGAAATCACATGGCCTTGAGCTACCCATGCATATAATCAAACATCGATTTTGCAAAAGAAGGGTAATCAATCATTCAGCAGCAGTATGCACTGTCAATGAGCTCCATTTGCAGTATAAAGAACAGATACATTTCACTCTACATGAAAAAAAAATTCTGAACACAAATGCTAACAATACTGAACCTAGAAATATTTGGAGTGGATTAGTGCGCTGATCCTTCTCCTGATAGTCTTAGGGTCTAATGGAGTGACCAACCCGATGCCCTTTCCCCAACATGGTCATGCTCTCCATCCTTCTACTACTCCTTCAATCGATACATTGCTATATGTGGTAACTGACTAGCTGCACGCCTACACTTCAGGGAATCGGGATTTGGGAAGAATTTAGGCAGAGGCGACGGCCGCAGTTAGTGGCGGCGGGAGGACGTCTCGAGTAAGAAGCGGGATGGTAGGGGCGGAGGCACGGGCCCTGCTGCTGCAGTTCCTCCTGTACGGGATGGGAAAGGTCATCGACAACGATCTCTCAGACCAAATCAAGGCACTCCGGAAGGAGGAGGGCGGCACTGGTACGTACGGGAGTGCGGCACTGGGATGGGAGGGCGGCGCTAGAGCAGAGGGCAAGATGGGAGGGGCGGCGATAGGACTCTATGCTAGGGTTCCGTGGGAAAGGTCGGGGTCTCTTCGGTTTGGGCATCCCGAACTGCCTTTTTCACTTATCGGTGTCAAAGAAGCGTAATTAACTAAACAAATATCTGGATGACTCTTTGTACCATCAGATGTAATCTGACGGTCAGAACTCTTCCAATGTTTGATGTCAAAGTGACAAAGTACAACCTACCAACACCAACTTCTTTTTAATAGTAATATAAAGTTATTTGTATTGAAAGTGTGATGTGATGGTAGCATATTATGTTACTTGATTTGCCTCTCTCTTTATTAATTGCTTGTCACATCCTATTTTTAGTCTAGGTGACATCTATGTTACGATCTAGACTAGTCACAATAGGGAGTATTATATAGGAGTATAACGTATATAATACTAATATATGATACCATCTTCACAATGTATAGTATCATGTAGTAGTACCATAATGTTAGTATAGTTATTATTTTGTAGAATCTCAATGTAAAATTGTGATAAAATTTATTTGAGATTAGTTTTTCTAGTTCTATGTGCTATAATATCGTATATATCTATGATACCAACACAATCTTTTTTATCATTAGTTACATTGACATAAAAGCATTTTGCATGCATATAGTGCATCATACTGATACCTTCATTAGGGCTAGTCTTATGTTACTTCCACTATGATTAGCCTCACTGGCATCATTGCACATTACAAAATCACAGAAATCCCTTTTTGCTAATCTAGATAACTCACATCCGTGCTTTACACTTCTCGCCGAACCACTAATTTAGGAGTTAATAGCATAAAACTACCACATTTCGGCTAAAAGTTCGAATAACCACCACTTTACAAAAAAAATCACAAAAAACCACCACTTTACGGCAAATTTGTTGCAAATCGCGCTAAAACGGAATTGATAGTCAATTGACACCAAAACTGATAGTAGGACCTACCTGTCAGGCTGATGTGGCGACGCGGGTCAACCGCGCCGACTACTATTTTGCATCCAGATCCTTGAGTTCCGCAAAAAATTATTCAAGGGTCCCTCGATCCTCGTGTTTTTTTAAAAACCTATTTATTTGAAACATTCGTAACTTTTGAATACGGATTCAAATGGAAAAACTTTTAATATGAAAATTGCTCAGAAATGTTTGATATTTTGAATATAAAATTGGTTCACTATTTCAGATAAATAAAATATGCAAACAATTAAAAAATGCTTCTATTAATAAAGCAAACTTTAAAAATTCATAACTTTAGTTATATGACTCCGAATAGTGAACCAATTTATATTATTCGAAGTCATATAACTAAAGTTATGAATTTTTAAAGTTTGCATTATTTATAGAAGCATTTTTTAATTGTTTGCATATTTTATTTATCTGAAATAGTGAACCAATTTTATATTCAAAATATTCAAACATTTCTGAGCAATTTTCATATTAAAAGTTTTTTCATTTGAATCCGTATTCAAAAGTTACGAACGTTTCAAATAAATAGGTTTTTAAAAAAAAACGCGAGGTTCCAGGGACCCTTGAATATTTTTTTGCGGAACTCAAGGACCTGCATGCAAAATAGTAGTCAGCGTGGTTGACCCGCGTCGCCACGTGAGCCCGACAGGTGGGTTCTACTGTCAGTTTTGGTGTCAATTGACTATTAATTCCGTTTTAGCGCGATTTGCAACAAATCTGCCGTAAAATGGTAGTTTTTTGTGATTTTTTTGTAAAGTGGTGGTTATTCGAACTTTCAGCCGAAATATGGTAGTTTTATGCTATTAACTCACTAATTTAGAGTTGCTACCACCTGCCAAATACAAGACCGGTCATCCATCAAATCTTTCAATGAGCTTCGTAATGTGTATCGATTAATGCAGAGACCGCTCCCCTTTCAACAGAAGAAGTACATCAGCGCAATCCACTTCAATCCACTGAGGCTTAGGGATCCACTAAGTGCACCACCATACGTATTTAAAACAAGCACTTACTATGCTTCCCCCATGCTGCATTTGCGTTTCATCCCTAGTCATCACACCTTCATACCCATCCATTTATGAGTTGAAAGATGCGTCTAAATTGTTCTTCACCGAGCCTGTTGAGGATTCTAGCGCTCGGTAACTTTCTTCTACAGCTAGAAGAACTATATTATGCACGCTAAGAAATATTTATACATTACACAATATTCATGGATTTGCTGATTCTGTGTCTATTTTCGTACTGGTTGGATGCTGCAATTTTTCTTGTTAGTTATAGTACTTTGTTAAATGTGACATTATGCTGGGTTTCTTAACTCCATATCACATTAATATATACTGGGTCAGGAGTAGGAACAGAAGACACTAATCAATTAGTGGACTGTGGTTGGGATTGGGTTAGTTGTTGAGGCTTTCAGGTCAAACTAGCTATCTATGAGGCTTTAAACGGGTTGTTTGCAAGCTTTAGGAAAAGATTGGTTGGACCAAACAGTGCGTATAGGATGGAGCTCCTTGAGCAAAAGTGCACACCGCTCAAATATTATCAAAATGTATGTCCACTTGTTTCAGAGTAAACTAATGGCCATGATCAGAATGATTTTGATATGGAAGAATCGTGAGTATAGTACTGTGACACAATGATTGTTTTATTAGATAGTTAAGCTTGCATGAGGAGTTCACTCCCGATCGTACTCCCTTTGTTCATAATTATACATGTGTCCTGGGTTTTGCTAAAGTTAAACTAATAAGGAAAACAATATGAACATCTACAATATATTCATCATCATATCAAATGATTTTGGTATTATGGATGTTGATATTTTTTTCTATGTACTTGGTCAAAATTTACAACATTTGACTTTGACTAAACTCGGAACACGGGGTAAATAAAAAAACAAAAGGAAGTAGTAACATAGCACTTGTGAATAGGAGTCCTGGTGTGCCATAACTTATTATGCCAACATTTTCAATTTGCAAATGGCGGTGGTTTGGAATATCTAAAAACATGACCTTTTGCGGAAAATGTTATTGTACTCTAGGCCTATAAGGCATTTGGCTCCCATATATGGTGATGAATTTTTGGTCCAATCAATTTTTCGAACTTCTCTAACTGAGTGGTAACACGTGCAGCATGTACTCAAATTAAATAAATTCACCATTGGACACAACAAAACATATGTGCAGGGCAAGAAAATGAGAACTCATACGTATATCGAATATTAAATAGCTATGTGGCATATGATTTTCTGATAATCCAAATATTTTTTTTTGGTGATTTTGTCTTTAATATTCATGAACTCATGATGCGATTTTGGAGATCAAGAGAGCGTGATATTTTCACCTGATGAACGTGTATTGTTTTGTTGATGGAATATTAACCAATCAACCATATACACAATTACTGTGGATATATATTATACCGTTGTACATACTATGATTAAATGGATTTTGTACTTTTCAAATGAAGTTAGAATGGTAACCAATGCATTGGTTATAACTCAATACATGTAAATGTAGTATCTGTATTGTCTAGATGTACTCACTCTGGCCATATGAAATCGAACTAGCCATGTTCTTCCATATATGCTAGAATATCATGACCGGTCTAGATTATAATGCCAAAGATGAGTAAATTCTCTAAAAAATATACTGATACTAGATACAACTATTGTTTGGTGGGAAAGAAGTACCCCATTTAAAAAAACCATAGCAGCTACAACTCATTGGGTAGATAAGAATAAAATCAATTTTATTAAGAAAAATGAATTACAAAAAATTTAAAAAAATGCAATTTGGTTTCATTATGAAAACTAAGATGCAAATAGTCAAAATCTGAAAGATGTCAATATTAACATCTAGGGACATCTATTTTTTCTTTTTGGAGATGGGTCTGGAAGGACCCAAATATTTTCATTGATTTTGCATTACACTAAGTGACCCAGAAAATTACAACTATGCCCAGAAACTTTACACAAAAGACCCTAAATACATGCTATAGAAAGCAACCGGGTCCATCTTCCATCAAACTCCATCACCGGACCGAATTCTTCACCGCCGGAGACGAACCACTTGGGATGAAGACCTCGCCCTCGCTGCGTCATCGGCAGATACAAAAGAAACGAGCAACAAACGCCTGGTTGAAGCCAAACGGCCTTCCATCAAGCACCAACTCTAGGAGGAAGAACGGGAGGCTACGTAGCTAGACAACACTCCAAATGGCCGCCATTCGGCCAGTAGAGTCGACGATGATACACATCATCGAGGATGAGCCCAGGATGAGCCGAACTTGCTCCTGGTCTAGCACCAAAGACCCATCTCCGATGCGGTGATGAATCCGACAAATCCAATGACAAACACACCCTCCGCATCTCAACTCCCACCATGGCAGCAGATATGTCAAGATGAAATATTCCACCTTTAGGGTACCCTTTACCCTCTTTAGTTCAAATAGATGAACTAAAATATGGTCCACTTGCATCTCTACTAATAAAAAGTTATATTGAATGGGACATGTCTAGGGTTTGAATTTTTGGAACCTAGGGACGATAGTGGAACCCAGTACATGTAAGTAAATTGCAAAAAAAAAACCACAATTGAGAAATAGTTATCAACCCTTCATAAAAAACACACCAGAGAACATGTATTTTGGTTGGTGTTTGATGACGTTGCCCCAATTATGGTGATTTTTTGCACTTTACTCCAATACATGTACCAATAGGAAGGTATGCATGTGCGGACTGGACCCACAAAGACACTCATCCGTACATGTAACTTAGTTGTCCATGTACATAACTTAGTCGGCCATACATGTAACTTACACACATGCTCCCCCACCCCACATAGGTGAGACCCGCCAACACATGCACGTCTTCTCACTGGCTCTGGGGTTTGGTTCCGCGGCTTTCCGGCTAAACTGCATAAAGGAGGTTTTTGAGAGCTCGTGAAAGTACAGCCTTTGTAAAATTCAATCTCAGGATATGTTGGTCAGCGAGACACGCAATTTTTATGCAATTGTACCTTTTGCAGCTTCTTATCCCGAGACGTGGATATTTCCTCTGCAACATAGCTCCTATCAAGATAAGGTATGGATTGTTCCTGATTCTATTTGATACCATCTTTTTTATAAACCATACGTCTCAAACAACATTTTCTTACTCAAATATATGTGAATTAACCTAAGTTGAAACTAAACTTCATAGACACCCCGATGTGCTGAGTGCCCTTTTGTTTGTACTAAATGATTACTATGCTGTACTATATAGGTATCGGATCTTGGGTCTCTGTTGAGAAGCGTGCTGCAAAAGTTGTGTAAGCATCTCAATGATCCGCCATTCAACTATGTGATCCACGGGCACACCGTTTGGACTATCATTTTCGTGCCTGCCTTACACACGCTGGTTCCTCTAGATAGTGCCGTAGTTGAGTTTAACCGGTGGATTTGGGATGGGAAGCGGGTGCTACATCAACCCAGTTTTCCTAAAGACGCCGCGAAGATTCTTCGACTGCTCAATATATAGCTGGGTAGTCACATCTAATTTGGTTCTTTTTCACGCTGGAACAATGGATGTGTTGTTCCTCTATAGTTTTTATTTTCTTCTAAAAATACTGCCCAATTTATACGTGTTTGTCTGTCCAGCATTGCATTGCAGCCTTATTGTCTGTCTCTCCCGCATTAAAGAGTTGGACTGTTTCTAAGTTATGCAAGGTTGACTTCATCGTTGCTTAATTAATTTTATTTATAATGAAAACTTGGACAACAAAATGTAAGAGCTCTATAAACTAATGTCAAATAGATGTGAAATATATGGGCTCGTGTGCTGAGGCGTATTCCTAAATCTAGGGCTAGAGAACACATCGGTCACTAGTGAAGTTCACAGTGGCTGGAAGCTAGGGACTACTGGTAGATTTATTACATTCCCATGGACTTAGGGCGTCTCCAATGTTGAAATAAGAAGGGCCATAAGGATCTTACGGTCAACCATAAGAGAATTTAAGCATTGTAGAGGTGGTCATAGTGAAACATTTGCTAAGGTCGGCCTTACCCGTATGACCCGTCCGTAAGGCATAGAAAATATTTGTTGCTCTGTCCTTTGCTGACCCGTTTGCAAGAATAGAGAATAAAGAAAGGACGAGTGGCTGCAAAAGAGAAAAGAATCTCATATGTGAGCTCCATCTTATGGTCGAAAGCTGTCTTTAAACATTAGAAGGTTTCTGGTTTGCTATAGCAAACGAGGAGTGTCGGACCTTATGGTCGACTCCAACGTTAAACATTGGAAACGCTCTTAGAAGAAAAACAAGTAGTATGAACGCACGCACGATAGCACACACACAGCTTCTGAAAATGTCTAGAACCTTCGGGCAATAATCCAAAACATGTTACTACCACGGTCGTACCCTTCTTCTCGGAACCCCCGGCCCCAGCAGTAACTATGAGCACGCAAGGCAACAGCGCCCTGCAGTTTCGTCGTTGCGTGGCGTTCCGCGGTTCGGCCGCGTCCACGAGCCGTCGGCCGTGCGTGGCCGTCCGTCCGGTCGGGGACGCGTTGGCGGCGGCCGACAGGCGACAGGCGAGCCTACGTACGCGCTCCAAAATCCAAAAGTCCACGTCGCTCTACAGAGTGCATTTGTGTACGTACGCTCGTACTCTCGCCGCCCAGCTGGCGCGTCGAGTTGTCAAACAGTCATATTATGCCAAGGTCTAACTGGTGATGACGCGTCTACGCCTGGTAACGTGTTTGCCAATTGGCAGCTAGCCAGCCACAGCCAGCTAACTGGCGTGGACAGCAAAAATGAGCTGTACTGGAGAAATGTCGACCAGTAAGTATTTCTGGTCCAGCAAAAATGAGCACCATTCTAATACCAGTGAATATCATTATTTTATTTTATTCAGTTTTGTCCAGTCTGGTCAAGCCAGTTTGATAAATTGGTGACAATATTATAGTACTCCAACATCTCTATTAGTATGTACTCCCTCTCTTGCAATATATTTGACGTTTTAGCCACATGTTTTATCTTGCTAATATGACTTATATTTTGCATCAGAGGGGGTAGTACATACTAATTGATATTGTTAGATTCGTTTTTAAAAAATATTGTCTAATGATATAAATTATATATCAAATAATTCATACATATACATACATAGATTAATTTCTGGCCAGAATCTTGAAAAACATGTGCGCCATGTTCATTGGAATGAAAGGAGTATGATGGATCTCCCGACAATTGTACAAGTGAAACTAGTGAATGATAGTAAGCTTGAATAACAATCAATACTTGAAACAATTATAATCACTAAGATCGTACAATTCATTGTTTTGTGAAGTGTCCATTCTTATTTTATTTTATGGCTTTTTGAAGATATATTGCTTTGTGTAGCACACTGTCAAGTCACCGAGCCTCTCAATCCAGCTTGGTAGTCTCACATAACCATGTTGGGACACTATTGAGCTAAAATTGCTGACAAGTAAATCCTAGGTAGGTGCACCTATGGTTAGTTTGATTCGTTTCTTCTTGGCTATTGATGTTTAGTTAGCTTTGTTTCTTCTTTGCTTGTGAATGTCCGATAAGAAAAGGTGATTCATAGCATAGCAACCCTAGGACGTATATTTGATATTTGGCTTTGAAAAAAATGAAGCGTAGGCTTGAGCCTTACGAAACCTACCCGGTAAAATTGCCATTTGGCCAATATGTTGTCCTGATGTTGCTATTCCAAGAGATTGTAGAAAGTAGTCATCTCTTCGATTTGGATTAAGTACTAGGATGTTGGAAGCTCGAGAAGGGAGGGCCAAAATAGGGATGAACTGTTTTGGTAGACGGCCATAAAGCCATGGAAGTCAGGAGAAAGTAATAATATATGGAGGCCTTGGGCTCGTTTGATCTATTTATCGTAGCTCTAGGGGTCTTAGCTGTGGTAAAATTATTTGTTTGCTTTCCACGAGCAATTGCAATAAAATTGTTCGTTTACTTGGTTTATTTTTTATACCACTTGTAGCACGAGTAAGCAGGAAGAACCTAGAAAGTCATTTTGGCAACTAGTTACTTGTGGAACTCATATTATTGGTCATCAATTATTCATTTTTTAGATCAACAAAATTATGAAATAATTTATGTTTGTCATGCTATATAATGTGTGTCTGGGGCATTCCATAACAAAATATGAGTATTGTAACATATATAAAATGCAAAGTTTAGCATCGGCATGGTATTTAACTCTTAAAATTATTAATTTGATTTTGCCTTTTTTTGTCTGGGTCACAAGTGGTCAAATATTTGGATAAATTTGTAAGTGCACATGATATAGCATTACTAACATCCATAAGTTATTCCATGTTTTTTTTGGAAAAATGGAAAGAAGAGAGAATATGGGTAGCATGTACAACAACTAGTTGGAGAAACGCCTATACGGACACGTCTTTTTGTAAAACTCAGCCGCTACCCTCGTCAAGAAACTCTAGCCGCTCCAACTCCTCCTTATTCGTCGATCGGTTCCCCGTCCACTAGCCGGCCTTGTCCGCGCCGGGAGGAGAAGGAAACCATATCTATGAGTGGATTTTTTTTAATAGAAAGTAGTTCTTCAGCAGTTCAGCGTGGTTTGATTGTTGTTTTCTTCTTGGCCTTCGTGTCGATGGAGACAACAACTTCTTTAATAAGTGTTTTTATCCGTTTGTTCGACGATGTGAGTTCCTTCTCGACGTCAACGGTGGTGTTTCAAGATCAAATATCTTTATATATGATCTTTTAGATCTTGCTTTGCCGGATCGATATTGAATGGTTTTTTATGGTTGTTGCAAGGAGGTTTGTCCTCGCAATATTTATCTGGGTTCCTACATCCTCGACGATGGTGATTCGTACTCTCGACTCCATAACAACATCGACCAGGCTATTCGGTTCGTCTTTCCTGGAATAGATGTGCGCGTGCATGTATCCTTGGTATTGTGGATCAAACTAAAATTATGAAAGACACTCGTTGGTATTTACTGGTTTTCAGTTTGGTAGCTAAGTCTATTTTATGCGGCTGACTTTGAAGAAGTATAAGATTGCGTGATGAAAGAAAAAAGGGTATGCGGATCTTGACAATTTGCTAGTTTTTAGACTTTATTTTATAATTATTGAAGACAACTCATGTATCTTTATCATGTACTATTTGTTATGATAAATTTACTCCTATGCTCACTAAGACACTCTAGCCTTTTTCTAAATCACATGTTGTAACACCCTCAGAATCGACCCTATGCAAGTTTTAGCGAAACCCGCCAAACCCGCATAGAAACGATTCAAAGGTGCCCACCAGGCACTTTCGTGCGGGTGGAAAACGAAGTAATAACATTACACAACAGTCCTCGATGGGACCCACAGAACAGATATATATAACAGCGACTCAATGAGTCAAGAATACAGATATAATATACAAAGATCCAAATCACCTTGAAAATGATAGAGCGTCCGACTATGGACAAGATGCAAATTGAGCTAATAGCCCTGATGAATAACCGATGGCGTCCATAACCCTGCCCAGGCCAAGCCGGAAGGGTAACCCTGCTAACGACGTCGATCTCAAAACCTGCTTAAACAAAAGGGGTGCCGACAAAGGGCAAAGGAAAAAGAGGAGCGTCAGTACTGAGGCCAGTACACGGCGAGACTAGAATTCGGCGGTCCTCGCCTACAAAGGTATGGTGGACTGAAGCGGCAGCATGCACTAAACAACCTATAGAGACTCGATACAACTGTCGGCGATCAGAGAGGGATAAGAAAGACCTATTCGGAACCAACCTGACATTACCACCAAACAAACCCATCCTGGTGTTCCCCCTCGAGACCACCCGAGGAAGTCAACCGAGGAACTCACACAGTTGGCAGTTTTATCTATTCAGTTATCGTTGCAGCAATTACTAGTCAGGTGTAGATAATCGTCCTGATAAAAGAAGCAGTGGGCCCTTTTAGTTAATCAATCCGTTGTAGTTGCAACAATTACTAATCAAATACAATTAGCATGAGATAAACCCAAAAACCCAGCAGTTGTTGGTACTTTTATTTAGCCATTCCGTTATAGTTGCAATACTTACTAGTCAGGTACAATGGTCGCAAGCGACAACTCAAGCAAGCAATTGTGGCAGTTTTATTTAGCCATTCCATTATAGTGAAGCTGATTACTAGTCATTATAAAGTCAAATTTATAGCACTACTTTAGTTATAGTTGTCTATGGTCGAGATACTGTGCTCCAAGTCGTCCATAACCGCGGACACGGCTTTCAGAAAGTTTTAACCCGGCCGGGGTGCACAAATAGCAACACACACACGATCGACCTCGGAAAAACCAAATCAAAACCCAACGAGGCTTTCACGACAAAGCAATCACAGGATTCAGAAATATTTCAGGGGGCCACCCCTTGGAGTACACCCGCAACAAAGTAAGCTAGCTCCGAGACGGTCCCGAGGTTTGGGTGGACGGCTGTGAACGACTGGGAACCCAAAACTGAGCTTGTCGACACCGCGGAATCGTGTCCCGATCCTAAACAGTACAGTGTGCTCCTCGCACAATCGTAAATAAAACAGTAAAGCATGGCATAAGTACAGGATCGTAAATAAAACCTCAAACTAGTTTATGGCCCCAAGAAATAAGACTGAATCAAGCTCTGGCTAAGGGGGGCCCATAATTCCCCGTATGTGGATAGCGCGATAAATCAAGGAACAGGTATCAAGTACTCGGGGTCCTACGGGACACAAGTGGGCGGTCGGAAACCAAATATTATCTATCACCCACCGATGTCTCTGCTTACTTACTTCAATTTTAGTTGTTAAACAGGAATTAAAGTGAACGATAAGTAAAACCATGATCATCTCCAACATCAAACATGTGGCAATACTCCAACAACTGTGGTACATGGCGACACGCAACAGCAGTTGAGCAAGCGACTACGACGCGCAAGTCCAACTATCTACCAAACAACAGGTAATAGGAGGTGGCCATGGCAATATAAGGCTGCGAGGGATATCACGGGTACGAAAACTAGAGCATCGCAACACAGATAGCAATAGATCAACAGGAGGGAATAAATACTATAAAAGTAAGATAGGTAGAAAGGGGGAGATGCTCGCCTGAAAACATTGTCGAAGTTCATCCGAAGATCGGGTCGAAGCTCACATCAACTCAACGGCCTTATCCGCGAAGAACCAAAACACTAGAATAAACACCGGATGCAATATTTAATACTACGGTAGAAAATCGGGCATGATGCATGTATGATGTATGACATGGCAAAGGTGCAATGCAATTAGGCAAGATTAAGCGGAACCGGGGTTCCGACAATTAAGTATATGGTTATAGTTGTTCTAGATACCCACAAATTAAATGTTGTAATAACAGGGCAAGATAAGTTACCGGTTCGCTACACAAATTTAAATGAGGCCAATATGAGACTAGATCTGCCCGCATATGGGCCTCATATTTAATTATTAAGGTGAATCGGCATAAGGCCCCCAAACCACACAAGATGCATGCGAGATGAACAATTAAATATGCAACAATTCATATAGTTGACCATTTATAAAAATAGGGTTCTCGGAAAAGGGTTCACACATTAGGGGGTCTCGACGAACTTGGGGTTCCGGGGTCGGTCTCAGGGGTTCGGTCTCGGCGGGATCGTTCTCGGACAACGGAGGTAGGTCTTGTCGTATCCGGGAAGCAGGACTTGGGTCGGTGTCGGGGGCGCATCGGATTCTCTCTGGTCGATGTCGTTCTTGTCGTCGTGAAGAACTTGTCGGGTTCGCGGGTCGGGTCGGACTTGGCGTCCGGGGGGTTCGTCGGGGTTTAGTGTTCCGTGTCGAAGGCCTTGGCGTTTCGCCTCCTCGTGATGGTCTCGGGGCGTCGAATCCGAGAAGCAAATCTTGGCGTTCCGTGACGGAGAACTTGGTTTTCGGGGTAGGCGTTCTTGTCGGCAAAGGCGAACTTATATCCGCACCGATGGTTCTCAGGTTGGGTCGATGGTGAACTTGGGGTTTAACGCCGAGGTCGTCGAGTGGTGCCATGTACCTTCTTTGGAATCCTTGGCATTGAGCCGGTCTTGTCGGTCTTGGTGAGATACTCGCCAAACTCGTACAACGGAGGTCGCCGGACTCATAACATCACCGCTGACCCATCTTCATAAAAACAGTGCCAAAACCAAGCATAGGAGCAACCCCACTGGTACTAGAGGAAACCTGCACTTGTACCAAAACACCACGGCAGCAGCAAAGGGGTGACGAAGAGCTCGGCGAGGGCGGCGCACGCGGCCGAGGTCGCGGACGTGCAGGTCGGCGGCCGGGGACAGGGGAACGACGACAAGGCAGACGAGGCACGGGGCTCGGGCACGGCCCGTGCGGCGAGGAGCCTGGGGCGGGGAGGCGGACAGGGGCGGTGCCGAGGTCGACGGGCGGGGGTCGCCGGCGAGGTGGAAGGGCGGCGCAGGTGGGGGCCGGGGCGCGCGAGAGAGAGAGGCCGGGGAGGTTGAGGGCGAGCGGCCCTGGCAGCGCTCGAGGGCGAGGAGGGAGGCGACGGGGAGGGCTCGGCGGCAGAGGCGAGGCGGAGGGCGCCGGCGGCCAGAGGGAGGTGGTCGCGCGGGGCGGACTGGTGGCGGGGCGGCACTCGCCGGAGCGGGGAGGCGCCGGGGTCGGGGACGAGCGAGGCGGGAGGAGGGAAGCGGACGCGGAGGAGGAGGCCGGCGCGGGCGCGGCCGGCGAGGCGCAGGCGGGCGGGGGCCGGGCTCCGGCCAGAGAGGCGCAGGCAGGCGGCGGGAGGACGGTTGGAGGCGAGGTCGATGGCGAGGCGCGCGACGGCCGGCGGGAGGAGGCGGTGGCGCGGGAGGAGGGAGGCTGGGAGACGCGGCCGGCGAGCGGCGGTTGCAGACGCCAGGGAGAGCGGGGCGAGGGAGCGGGGTCGGGGAAGGGTGGCCGGTGCGAGCGCGGTGAGGAGAGGAGGGGGACGGCGGCAGGCGCTGGCGGGGTGAGGCGAGGCAGGGGGGGCGGCGCGCCGAAGGGGAAAAGGGGCGGGCAGACGCGCGGTGAGGAGAGGAAGGAAGCGTGGGGAGGAAGAAGGCAGCGGGAGGTGGGGGTCGTGGTGGGGTCCGCTGGGCTGGGGCGTGGCCAGGCGACAGGGAGGAGAGAGGGTGCGGGTTGACCAGGGGGAAAAAGAGAGAGAGAGGGGCTGCGGGTGGGCCCAGGGCGTGGGGTTGGCTGGAGAGAGAGAGGAGGTGGGAGAGGGAAGGAGAGTTGGTGGTGAGGTGGCTGCTTTTGATTGGAGGGGGGATGGCCAAAGGTGAGGTGGCGAGTTGCTATAGGGAGGGGTGATGTGGAGGGTTTGGGGGTAGACTAGGACTAGGTAGCTGAGGGTTTTAGGGTGGACCGATTTTATTTCTGGGGTGGTCGTTCGGGTCGAATCGGCCCGTTCGACTGCCCCCCTAAAATAATTTAATATTTTATTTGTTTAAAACAAAGCTTCTGCAAACCGATAGCGGACAAAACAAAATAATCCGGAGACCCGGGTTTTGCGTTTGAATAAAGATGGGGCGTTTAGAAAACAAATTAGGTTTTTCTGCAAATAGTTTTATGCAAGCAATTGCAAGATGATGACGATGCTCAAATGCAATGTGGCATGATGACATGAGCATGCGGTCATGATGATGCAATGCACAAAAACAACGCGATTTTCTAGTAGTGGTTTTGCGGGATGCCACACATGTGTAGACATGTTTTGATGTATAGGTTTACTTATTTTAAGTGTATCTAGTCCATTTTAAAATATCTAAGAGATCTAAGTATATGGTATTGATTGTAAAAAAAGTGAGAAAAATCCAAAAAAACCACCACATTTCAGCGGGAAATACGCAAAACCACCGGCATTGCGTGAAATTGCAAAAATCTACCAGTTTTGAGAAAATTCGTTTCAATGTCCACTGATTGTGAAATTGAGGCCGGCTAACACGATTTCGGACCGATGGGGTCCACTGTCAATGCTAACGGAGCTAGGACATATCTAACGCGAGTTGCCGGACTCACCTACTGCGCGGGCCTCCAGGGCGCGGGTCGCCGACCAAACCTGGTGCGCGGGTCGCCGGCCTCACCTGCTACACGGGCCGCCGGGGCGCGGGTCACCGGCCTCACCTGCAGCGCGGGCCGCCAGGGCGCCGGCGCCGGGGAGGAAGCTCGTCGTCCAGCCGCTGCTCCTGTTCGCGGTGTTCGCAACAGTCGTTCTCGGTGGCGGATGTGCCAGCTCGTACGACCGTGTCTCGGTTCTCACCGTCGTCCCCGACGTCCTCCTCGCTGCGCTGTGCATGGAGCAGAAGAAGGTAGGCCAGAGTGGGGAGGGATGGGGAGGACGGGCGGTGGTGGGCGCGGCCGCCGGCGAGGAGCGCGTGGCACAACATGAGCGACGAGGACCTAATGTGGCCTGTGGGCGGCGACGTTCGAGCCAAGCCGGCGGGGGCAGGGGCGGCAGCCGTCGGGACCGAGGAAGGTGGCCTTCATGTTTTTCACCCGCGGGCCGCTGGCGCTGCTCTGTCACAAGTCGAAACATTTACAAAAAAAACGCTATCTTAAGTTATGTCTCTTCCTTTGACGGTTTGACTGATTCACCGTGCCACGTCATCCTGACAATAGGGCCCGATGTCAGAAATCGTGTTAAGCTGGATAAAAACGAGAATCAGTGCACATTGAAACGAATTTTCTCAAAACTGGTGGATTTTTGTAATTTCACGCAATGCGAGTGGTTTTGCGTATTTCCCGCTGAAATGTGGTGGTTTTTCTAAATCACATGTGTAGACATGTTTTGATGTATAGGTTTACTTATTTTAAGTGTATCTAGTTCATTTTAAATTATCTTAAAGATCTAAGTATATGGTATGGATTGTAAAAAAAAAGTTGGAGAAACTCCTGAGTGCGTGGTTACCTAAGGATAGTGCAACCAGGTAGTCACATGGAAAAAAAAATAGAGAGCATTAGTGTAGTATACAGTTGACTATTGACTAGTAGAAACCAAAAGAGTCAACGTATTAAGGTACGTAGTATATATGGAAACAAAAAGGAGAGAATTCCATTACAACGCGGGGCCGCCGCTTGGCAACGAGCTGTCTCAAGGAAGAAGAAAAAACACGTTTTACCAAAGCAGCATCGAGAGCGAACAAGGAACTCGCGCTCTCCGTCCATACGTCACCTCATCTCGTCTTCTTTGACTCCAGCCAGGATGTCTTGACATTCCCACGGCTTATAATACAGGTCTGCTCCCAACGTTCCCTTTTCAAGTCCATTCCCCCGCCCTCCACTCCTCAGTTCTTCACCCCAAGAAGGCTCATACACCCACTCAGCATGGGAAGGAAGGACGTGAGCGGCAGGCTCGCCGCGGAGTACCAGGGCCTGGAGGTCAAAGTCCCAAGCCTCTTCCGGTGCCCCATCTCGCTGGACGTCATGCGGTCGCCGGTGAGCCTCTGCACCGGCGTCTCCTACGACCGCGCCTCCATCCAGCGCTGGATCGACTCCGGCAACAGCACCTGCCCGGCCACCATGCTCCCGCTCCCCTCCACCGACCTCGTCCCGAACCTCACGTTGCGCCGTCTCATTGCCCTCTGGGCATCCACTGCTGCCCCCTCCTCCTCCCCCGCGGCATCCGCCGTCGGCCCCACGCCGGCCGCCGCCGCAGCCGATCTCCTCCGCAGCATCGCTGACCGCAGCCAGGACCCCTGCACCGCGCTCCACAAGCTCGCGGCGTTTCTCTCGGACGACGACGTCGACGAGTTCGACAAGAACGCGCTCGCGAGGGCAGCCGGCGCCGCGGAGACCCTGGTCTCCGTGCTCCGGCGGAGGAGGGCCGATGCCAGCGTCGAGGCGGCCGTGCGGGTGCTCGCCGTGATGGCCGGGTCCAGCTGCATCGAAGAGGAGAACCGGAAGCGGGTCGCCACCGCTCTTCTGTCCGATGCCGCGTCCTTGGTCGCGTCCCTGGCGCGCGTGCTGAGAAGCGGGAGCTCGCTGGAGGCACGCATCGACTCTGCGAGGCTTGTGGATTCATTGTTGCTCTGTAATGCCAGGCCAGACGTCAAGGCGACGGTGGCTGAGTCAGAGGAGATGGTTTCCGGGCTAATCCGGCTGATCGGCCCCGTGGACGGGAAGGGCGGGTTGGACAAACAAGCCGTGGAGGCCGGCCTGTCCTGCCTCGCGACCATCGCCGGCACGCGGCGCGCGCGGTCCGAGATGGTCCGTCTAGGCGCGGTCCCGGCGGCCGTGCGCGTGCTGGCCACGGACGCCGGCTCCCCTTGCCAGGCCCTCCGCGTCCTGGAGGCCGCCGTATGCTGCGCCGAAGGGCGCGCCGCGATCTGCGAGAAAGCGGACGAGGCCGTCCCGGCCGTGCTGTCCAGGATGATGAAGGGCGGGATGGGCGGCGCGGAGGCCGGGGTGTCCGTGCTGTGGGCGGTGTGCCACAAGTACAGGGACAGGCGCGCCGTGGACGCCGCGGCGGCGGCCAAGGGCGGGCTGACGAGGCTGCTGCTCCTCATGCAGAGCGGGTGCTCGCCGGCGGCGAGACAGATGGCTTCGGAGCTTCTCAAGATGTTCAAGGTGAACGCCAAGAGCTGCCTTGCCGGCTACGACTCCGAGAGCACTCACATCATGCCGTTCTAATGGAGAAGCCTGGAAACGATGGATGGATCATGGAGCAGGGGATTTTTCTTCCCTTTCGACAAAAGATTTCAATCGTTGATTCGTTTGACGAGGGATGTTCTTTCTTGGGGGAGGAAAAACATGTACACATTGGTAGAGATTTTTTTATAGGAAGAAAAAATGGATGAGAAATTTTAGCTGATGATCCTACACAATTCTTGCTTTCTTGGCCACAATACTGGCATTGCTTTGCTTTCCCATGGTACCAACATTGCCGGTAGGTATTGGCAAGGATGGCATGACCTGTGTACTGCATCAATGTCGTCACGTATCAGTTGTTCAAAAGCAACAAAAGAAGATGAACAATACATCACTTGTTCACTCATGTGGGGATGTTCATTTGGATAAGAAAACGAAGATAGCCCATAATCAACATGGGACATGCTATAAGATGGAGATGGTATCAATATCTTACTCCTAATTAATGACCCTGCTCATGCTTTGCAAAATCCAACTCAAGCACAATTCCACTTCCGGTATTGTATGTCCATTCAAGGAAACAAACACCATCCTCCTTGCTAGCCTAAACAAGAACGTTTGATATATAAGAGCATCTCCCCTCGGGTGCGCTTGGCGGGCAAATTAACGACGATTTCATAGATAGTTCAAACATGTTTATACAATACGGGTGCGTTGGGAGGGCAAATTTCATAAAAACGATAAGAACTAAAACTAAGGCTCCCGGCGGCGGGAGGGGCTGCTCTCACCAGGAGGGCGCGCCCTCCGTTGACACCCCATAGGTCAAACAAGGACTTGTATCTTACTAGCTGTGTGTCGGTCTCCTCCTTAGCTCAGTCGTGGCAGGCACGCAAGTTCGCGTCGCCGGGGTATCTGCGCGACGCAAGAACTGGACGCGCCTGGTCGTCGCCGAGATATTGCATCCGGAGGTGCTTCGGCAGGAAAATGTGGTTGAGGACTTCCCACCCGTAAGGCTCGCCGGTGGTCCGGTTAACCGGCCCTCGGGGTGGTGGCGGCCGCGGAAGCGCTTGCCGGTGCTCATGGCGAACACGGAAGTTGCTCATCCATTGTTCGAGTGGCACCCATGGCGGCTCCTCTGGCTCCTAGAAATTGGCGTCGAAGGTGCCATTGCCCCACTCCTTGGAGTTGGCTACGTCGGAGGAGATCCCCTCCTCTTCCTCGAAGTCGGTGTGGTTGGGGCCATGGAGAAGCGCCTCTGGATCTCCTATGGGTGGTGCGTGTGTTGTAGGAAGACGGCGGCTAGGCATGGATGTGCGCCACTCCTGCTAGCGAAAGAAGCACCTCCGGCTGCTACCCTAGATATAACGGGAGAGGGTGTGAGGTGTGGACATGTTGTGAGAATGTAGATTTGCAATGGTGATGGCCGTAGCGTCTACATATAGAAAGAAAAGGGAGGGAAGACAAGGCGGAAAGCGGTGGAAAGGGCGGAAAAGGCATGGCGGGAGAACTCGGTGGGAAGCAATATCGCCGTCGCGTGGTCGTTGACGGGACGCGATGCTGCTCGAGAGATGAGCCGACTATCTCACTACCAGGACTGGCCCGCATCATCTTACCGTCCATCCGGCGCCCTCGTTAGACTTCCCGTGGTTCAGGTTCGGCCTAGGGACGCTAAATAATTGGTTGGGCCGCATCGGCGCCAGTCATGATTTTTTGCGCGGACACCCCCCATAGCCCTTTGGAGGCCTTTAGGATGGACGAGTGGAGATGATCTAATTGTATCAATAAAAGTATTTCAATAAAGACCCCCTCCTCCAAGAAAGAAAACCCCAAGAGGTGATGTGCCAAGGTTTTTGTGGCCTTAGGGCAATGGAGTCTTGGTGGATTCTCGTTCTTGTTGCCGAGAGAGCTCCGTTTTTTGATATTTTTCTCCATTTAGTTCGGGTTTCTGTCCTTCTCAAGAAGACGTGGCGGTGACGGCTCCCTGGAGATGGAATAAGTCCTTCCTGTCTAGCAGCCGTTCCGACGATGCGTATACCGTCCTTGAAGGGCGTGTGGTGGTGTGTCTCCAGTATATCTTGTTGGATTTGGTCGGTGTTGGTTTTGATATGCATTTATCTCTTTATTGACGACGTTGGCAGCTTTTGTGCACTCGTGCTTTGGGATCTTAGCACGACGATTTTCTGCCTGTCTACTAAAACAAGTTCTACTACAAGAAGCTTTGTCCAGCTCCACTAAGGGAGGGACAAGGATGGCGGCGCGCCTTTGGCTCGTTCGAGCGCTTGTAGTCGTCACTAGTTGGTCGAAGGAGTTGTTTGTATTTTTTATTACATTTAGGTTTCCTTGTACTATTTTTGAGAGGATTATGAATAGATCGGTGGACTTTTTGCAAAAGATAAAAGTATTTTAATAAGAATCTCATAATATCAGTTATGTAATATATAATCGTGATATTATTGCTTAGTTTTTTTGGTCTAAGTTCGTTTTGAAATCCTTATTGATAGAAACGGATAGCAGAACATGCCACACCTTGATACTTTACCCATTACAAGTGCCTTTTGACTTATCAAGTCGTACTAGCATGGTGCCATGATGGATCTAAAAAACAGCAGAAAGGACCAGACCAGCTGACGAGCACCCAAAAGAGGCAAAGCGCAAAGACCAAACTGGTGTTGCGAGGCAGGTCGCCGACCACATGAAATGCAATCACACGGGCAGGGCGCCTGCTTTCCCCTTTTAATTTTCTTCCAATCACTTTTTCCTCCCTAATCGCACCATGCATTTTACATCCAGCTATAAGACATTACAAATCTTTGTCAATTCTCAAATTCCTAAGATTATGTCAGTGTTGGGTCAAAACAACGAGACCACCTAAGGATTATTTCGATGCGCCATTTCCATATGATTTATATCAAGACGTTAGACTTCATTGAAACTTTCCATTGAATTTTTCATGAACACCTTTCCATAAATTTACCTTTGCGTTAGGGCGTCTCCAATGTGGATTTAAGACTGGGCCATAAGAGAAAAAGTAGCCTTAAGGTCGACCTTACACATTGTGAAAGTTGGCCATAAGGAGAAATACTTAAGACCGGGTCATACCGGTGTAGCCTGGCCACAAGGAAATAGAAAACAATAAAACCACTGTTCCTCTGACTTGCTCTGCACTATTCACATGTGACCGTTGCCAAAATAACCGTTGCCTTCAGCTTCTCTCCTGTAGCAAATGGACCGTTGGTTGTCTTTAGCTTCTCCAAGGTAGCAAACAAACCGTTGCCTTCTTCAATCTCTTCTTCACACCATCTACAATATTGCCTATAAAAAGGAGAATGAACACATAGTAAATCACAAGTTCTTGAGAGCATTTGAAATCTTAGCTATTGCCATGGATGGACGAGACAGAAGCTTCCCAAACCACATGAGCCAAAACTCCCCAAATCCACATCAACAATCAGACCATGTAAATATCCCAGTATCTCAATATCCCCAGAGCTATTCTCACAACTACTCTAGCTCCCTAGGCTATTCACCACCTCCATATGGGATGCCACAATCTCAATACTCCCAAGACAGCCCACCCTCTCATTTCTTTCAAAATCTTCACCCATTTGGGTTTCGAAACAACTACCAGCAACATGGTCTGCCAACAAGCTTTCAAGGTATGCAACAACAAGATTTTGTGAACTCACCAAGTGGAGTGGGTCGAGCTGCAGGTATTCATGCATCACCCAATGGGTATCCTGTGTCGCCTTTGATCCGAGGTTTTGGCAGTGCATCCTCGCAAGGACAAGGCTCAGTCCCTCCCCACACAAGCTTAGAAGAGCAATCTACACAAAATGTAGAGTCAGATGCTAGTAGTCCAGAGGAAGATGAAAGGAGATCAGTGCGTCTCAACTGGAATGATGAAGAGAATCTGCGGCTTGCAAGCGCATGGTTAGCCAATTCCAATGATTGTATTAGTGGTAATGCAAAGAAATCAGATTTCTACTGGGCAAGTGTTGCTGAAGAATTTAACAAGAATAGGCCAGCAAATGGATTAGTAAGGACTCGAAAGCAATGCAAGACCCATTGGAGTACTGTGAACAAGATTGTTACAGCATTCCATGCGATTTATGAGCGATCAAAGAGCACTTATAGTAGTGGGCAATGCGATAAGATGCTAATGAGCAAAACCCGTGAGTGGTACAAAAGTGAAAACAAGAATAAAGCATTCACAATGGAGTATTTGTGGGAGCTGGTCAAGGATAAACCTAAATGGCGCAGAGTGTATTTGAACAAAGGTAAACAAGGTGATAACAGTAAGAGGACAAAAATTTCAGAAGCAGGAGCATACACGTCATCAAGCAACCAAGAAGGAGAAGACACAGATCTTACCCGGGAAAAGCGTCCCGAGGGACAAAAGGCAGCAAAAGCAAGACGCAAAGGAAAAGATAAAGAGTTGGTCAAAGAGCCATGTGAAAACATGAGGCTATATCACGAAGCTATGTCAAAGAAAGCACAAGCGCAAGTTGCAGTAGCAGAAGCATCAAAAGAGAAGACACGTATGCGCAAGATGGAGAGGTACTTAGATTTGATGGAGAAAGATACTTCAGATTTCGATGAGGCAAGGCTGGCACGACATAATCAGGTCTTGGAGCATCTTCAGCTAGAATTATTTAGTTAGGTCGTACCTCTCAGTATCAATGCCAATGTATCTTTTAGTATCCTGTGGTATCTTTTAGTACCTCTCAGTAACATGTTTGCTTCAAAAAGGGGAGGCACGTGGATTTCCAGGGATGTTAGGTAGTGTGGACTGCATGCACTAGCAATGGGAAATGTGTCCAGTAGGATAGAGGGGACAATTTCAACGTGGTGATAAAGCAGGTCCAACAATCATGTTAGAAGCAGTAGCCTCAGCAGACCTTTGGATCTGGCATGCCATTTTTGGTGTAGCTGGTTCAAACAATGATCTCAATGTGTTGAACCAATCTAACTTATTCACAGAATTGCTACAAGGAAGAGCCCCGGCAGTCCAATTTCATGTAAATGGGAGAGAATATAATATGGGATACTACCTAGCGGATGGCATTTATCCGGAGTGGGCAACATTTGTCAAAACAATCCCACTACCCCAGACTCCTGAGGCTAAGTTGTTCGCACAGAAGCAAGAGGCTTGTAGAAAAGATGTAGAGCGCTCGTTTGGGGTTTTGCAAAAACGTTGGGCCATAGTACGCACACCTGTGCGTATGTGGCACAGGGAAGATCTTGCTGATATTATGTATGGTTGTATTATCATGCATAACATGATAATTAAAGATGAGAGAGAAGAAAATGACATAAACCAAGATTACACATATGACCAAGGGAGTTCTGAACAAATTGAAGGCTATGCTCATGGTCCAATCCATGATTTCGCAACTGTTCTTGAAGTGAACACTCGTATCCACGATCGACCGATGCATGGACAACTGAAGGAAGATCTAGTACAACATATTTGGCAACAATTCAATGACGACCAAGACCAAGATTAGTATTATCTACTTCAAGATTTGTTTAACTTTTAAATTTATAGTTTATTTCTCCATCATTTGAACCAATTTGTAATACATATGTACTATTTTATGTGCAATGTAAGTTCTTAATCTTTCTTCAGCAAGTTTATCCGTATGTACTAATTTTATCAATTTCGTCTGAATAAAATTGCAAACACAACATACAGTTCACTTTTAGATTTATCCATTTCATCTCAATACAAGCCCAAAGACAACAACACTGCGGTACGGCAATTTTTCTTCAGCTCAAGACACACATGATTAGTTAGTTACTCACAGATATGACCGTGACGAGCAGCTTGGCCTTCGGTGCGGAGGCGGCCCAGACCAACAGCCACGAGGACGGCCGCCACGCACAGCAGCTTTACCCATGCGGCCGATTCCGACGACCCCGACGCCGGCCACCGCGGCGTGAATTTTCAGCGCGGCCGCCTACGACCAGATCGTGCCCGATTCCGACGACCTCGACGCCGGCCACCGCGGCGTGAAGTTCCAGCGCGGCCGCCTACGACCAGTTAGCGCGGAGACACAAGGTCCGAGGGTCGCGGAGAGCGCCGCAACGCCGGCCATGGAGATCGCCGCCATCGTGTTCCTCGCTCCGAGCCGAACCTGGTATGATTGGGAATTTTCTGGATATGTCTCGCGCGGCCATAGGGAAAGTGTGGTTCGGTAGAATAAGAAAAAAAACTGGCCCGTGGGCTCCACCTTAAAGCTCAACTAGATTTTATACACTGCGTTGGTTTTAGCCTGCTATTTCACAAGTGCTTGGGCCCAGCTTATGGCCTCTTTTGAAAATAAACATTGGAGACGCCCTTATGCATGCTTAGAGTACAAGTAGGAAACAGTATGCTAAAAACAATAAACTTTAAGTTTAACTGTGCATAGCTTAGGACAGTGGATAATCTTTCGCCAATGGAGCTTGGACTCCACGTAGCCCTTTTTTAAAAATTCAAAAACAGTTTTTTCATGACTCATAAAAATCTGAAAAAAAAATGCAAGAAAGGACATGCATATACACAAATAACTAACTTGGACAAGAAAAGAAGAAGAAGGCATCGGGAAACCTATATGGCTATATCCCGCTCACTGCGAGCGTTAAACCGTCCTGGTCACGCGCGTACGGACTTCGGCTGTGGCCCGTTAACTAGGTAGCAGCAGAAAACGGTTCTGTTTGGTTTTTTATTGGGTTTTGGCCGTTTTTTTCCTGTTGTTCTGTTTGATTTGGGCTAATTTTATTTTTAATTTTTTATTTCTCATTTTTCATATGAACAATTTCGGATTTGAACATTTTTAAATCTGAATAATTCCAAATTCAAACATTTACAACTCTAATTAAATTTCAAATTTGAATATATCTAGACATTTTTTATTTTGAAATTCTTAAAAAATCAATTATTTTTCAATTTTAAACTTTTTTATACTTGAACATTTTTTATATGAACTTTTCATTACAGAGAAAAAGAAAACAAAAAAATTAAAATAAAATAAAAAAGATTGCACCTTTTTTGGGTCGCATCGGAGTAGCCCAGGAGAATCCTTCGGACGAAGCGGAATAGCTCCCACATCGAGCGAAGCGTAGACGCTCTCACAAGGCATCTCCACCCCAATATATAAGGAGGATCAAGGCTCTCCAAAGAACAAAGTAACTCCAAATTCACATAAGCGTCAAGCACTCAACGCTAGGTTATAAACACTAACTCAACTACAGAGGATGAACATTTCCCGCTTCCACCTCTCTCTCTCTTCTCTATAATAACTTGAGAGTCTTCCTCGCCAGACCGGGCCGCTCTGATGTCCTCTCCGCCGGAATAGCCGGCCGGAGCTGGTCCAGGAGCGGTGCCGGAGTAGATAGGTTCTCTTGTAGTTCTAGTATTAGCTTTTTTACTTTCTGTAGGTTGGCCTTGTGCCATAGTTTGGCGACATGCCGGGAGCTGCGCGATGGATTTCGCTGGCCAAATCCAGGGCCTGCTAATGGTGTTCCTCGTCGTCGTGGTGCTCCGATGATGGAGCCAGATGCGGCGTCGACGACCTCTACCATCGGCTTCATAAACAAGGCTTGTGGTCTTCGGGAGTGGAGATTCCTAGACTCGCCTCTGTATTCTTCTCTGGACGGATGTGGAGGGGAGTAGAGAAGAAGCTGTGTGCGAGCCCCGGGAGTTCAAGCTTGGCGGAGAAGGGAAGTTGCGGCTGGAGAAACGACGAGCTGTTCCACGGTGGTCCGAGGTGGTCGCCGATCTTCGATGCCAAAGGAAGGCATCTGCTGACGCCATGGGTGCGTCTTTTCAACCTCCGACAATGGAGGCCCCTTCTCGATAGTGCGATGGAGGCGCTCTCCGCCCTCTTCTTTCCAAGTGGTGTTGTCCCAAGGCGAGGAAGACGGTGGCCGACAGCGTCAGCCATCTCTGATCTTGGGTGGTGAGGCACGGGGACTTGATTGCATTTTTAGAGATCTTTCCGAGGTCTCCTATGTGTGTTTCAAGGGCCTATCTTTAATTTTTACTTTTCCTAAGGTCCCTCTTGTAATTTGTACCACCGTCCTAAATTAATGCAACAATCTAGGTCCTTCGGGACCTGATGCAACGCTTGACGGGGAGGAAAAGGTTGAAGATGCTCTATATATGCTCCCCGGCAACGGTGCCAGAAAACTTGTTGATGCGCCTGTGTGGAGCACTTCGTTGGAAACCCCAGGAGCAAGGTGTGAAGCAGCAAGCAACAAGTCTTCCCTCAGTAGAGACCGAGGTTATCGAACCAGAAGGAGGAAGGAAACGTCACACAGGTGTTGGAAGCAACATGGAGACCTGCACAACACAAACTCAAGACTTTGTCCCAACGAATCAATGAGGTTGTCAAGCTCACCGGTTTGCCGTAACAAAGGATTAAACGTATGGTGTGGAAGGTAATGGTTTGCAGCAAGTAAACAGTAACAGTGGAAGATGTATCAATGGTAAGATTGGACCGGTGTCCATAGTTCACTAGAGGTGCTCTCCTTAGATAAACAACATGGCATGAAGGGTAAGCAAATTACAGCGAGACAATTGACAGGAACTGAGCAAGGCATAACAATACAATTACTAGCCAGAAAGATCCTATGAAATTGATTGGGCAATACAACAACATACATAGACCGTCATCCAACTGCATCTATGACTAGAAGTCCACCTTCAGGTTATCATCCGAATTCCCTCCAGTATTAAGTTGCAAACAACAGACAATATCTTTAAGCAAAGTGTGTAAGGTAAACAGTCCACATGTTTCATGAACAAGAGACCGTTGTTTTCTCCCTAGTAGCAACAGCACATCTACAACCAAAAATATTATTGTCACTTCCCTTGGAAACTAGAGGCATAAACCCACTACCGAGCATAAATACCCCCTCTTGGAGTCACTAGCAACTACTTGGCCAAGATAACCACTAGCAACGGAGAGCATGCAAGATCACAAACAACATAGACATGATAGAATCATAAAGATAAAACCATCAATCAAACTAACATAATAATCTCAATATCCATCGGATCCCCGCAAACACAACATGCATGATTACAAATAGATTAGATCTTAATCATGAACGGAGCTCACAGGATCTATACATGAAAGCACAAAGGAGGAGATACAACCATATAGCTACTACATGGACCCATAGTCCAAGGTGGAACTACTCACGAATCATACCGGAGAGAAGGCCTCCGGGATGATCTCCCCTCCGATAGGGTGCCGAGAAGAACTTCAGATCCCCCCCCCCCCGATCTAGGGACGATTGTGGCGGCGGCTACAGACGATTTCGTGGATTTCTGATCGGGTGCCCAGGGTTTCTGCATCGGGGGATTCTTATAGGCAAAGGAGCGAGACTGGGAGACGGCCAGGGCCACCAAACCCTAGCCAGGCATGGGCCCACCTGCCCCCGCGCCTGGGGTGGGTCTGGCCCCCCTGGCCATCCCCTTCGGCTCTCCTTTGTACTTCTTGTTCCCCACGGAAAGTAATTGACTTTGTCCTTCATCCCGTCCAATTTCGAGAATATTTCTTTACTAACTTTTCTGAAACCAAAACCAACAGAAAATAGGCATCTGGCACTGTTGCAACTTGTTAATAGGTTAGTACCACAAAACATGTAAAAAGCACCTCAAAGTGTGGACAAGTAAAGCAAAGTATATACAAAACAAGCATGGAGCATCAAAAATTATACATACGTTTCCAACATATCAGGCGGCGAGGTGCAGAACGGTACGGATCGTGCCTGGCTTGACAACCGGGGCAAATGTATCCTTGAAGTCGACACCGGCACGTTGGCGAAATCCGCGGACCACCCAACGCGCTTTATAGCGCTCTAGCTTGCCATCCGGGCCGAGCTTGTGCTTGAAGACCCACTTGCCGGTGATGACATTGGCGCGAGGAGGAAGGGGGACCAGCTCCCAGGTCCGATTGCGCTGCAGCGCGTCGTACTCCTCCTGCATGGCGTCTTGCCACTAGGGTCGTGCAAGACGGCCTTGGCAGAGGTGGGCACCGTCGAGAGCTCAGACGTAGACGCTGTGTAGTCGTACTGATCGGCAGGGTAGCGGGTGGACGACCGACCCACGCCCACATGCGTGCAGGTGATTACACCAGCAGGGGCAGCCGCATCCGCTGCGGGGGCATCAGCGGGAGAGGACGGCGAAGCGAACGACGAGGCGGGCGACGACGGGGCCGGCGAGGAGGAGGCCGCGCTGGTTCGGGGCGACGCAGACGACCGAGTCACGGTCGCAGGCGGCGTCGCGGGCTCGGGCGAAGGTGGAGCCGCAACGGCCGGCGAGCCAGAAGGCGACGCGGGCGCGGGCGCCGAGGGACCAGGCGAGACAGGCACGGAAGGGGCCGCCACGGTCACTCATCGGCGTGGAGGGTCGGCCGCAGGAGGCCCAGCGGGCGCGGGGTCGTCGTCAATGGATTCGCCAAAGGTTCCTGCTGAAACAGAAACACCAACTCATCAAAGTAAATGTTCTGGGAGGTGAAGACGCGATGCGAGACCGGGTCGTAGCAGCGGTAGCCCTTGGTGTATGCTGGGTAGCCGAGAAACACACAAGGTAGAGAGCGCGGTGCAAGCTTATGCGCGGCGGTGGCGGCTAGGATAGCAGCAACAACCGAAGATGCGAAGATCATCGTAGGCGGGTGGCACACCAAAGAGAAGATGGTGCAGCGTGTATTGGCAACGCACGCGGCAGGGGCGGATGTTGACGAGAAGGGTCGCCGTGGCGAGTGCATCCGGCCAAAACCGTGGGGGTACGTAAGCATGGAACAAAAGGGTGCGCACGCAGTCATTGAGAGTACGAAGGATGCGTTTAGCACGACCGTTTTGTTGGGAAGTGTAAGGACACGTGAGACGAAAGATGGCGCCATGGGAGGCGAGAAGTGTGCGGATGGTGATGTTATCGAACTCTTTGTCGTTATCGGTTTGCAAGGTGTGGATGGGGCGGCCGAATTGGGTGGAGACGTATGCGAAAAAGGCAGTGAGAGTGGCAGGGACGTCGGATTTACGGCATAGGGGAAAAGTCCACAAAGAATGCGAGTAATCGTCCAAAATCACAAGATAATAGGTATAACCAGAATTACTCGGAACCGGTGAGGTCCAAACATCACTATGAATAAGTTCAAAGGGAAAAGGCACGACTATGGAGGAAGAATTAAACGGAAGACGAACATGTTTGCCTAGACGACATGCTTTACAAGAATGAGCATCCGTTTTATTACAAGTAAAAGCAAATCCTTGTAGTATTTGACGAAAAGAGGTGGAGCTAGGATGGCCGAGGCGGGCGTGCCATAGGTCGACACCGTCGGAGAGGGCGAGTGGGCTGCTGGCGGTGGTGGAGGACGACCAAACAGGGTACAAATCGCTGGAGCTATCACTGCTGTGGAGAAGCATCTGAGTACGACCATCCTTAACAGAAAAACCAGAAGCGTCAAATTCCACAGTCACGGAGTTATCACGAGCAAGGGAACGAATGAAAACGAGGTTTTGGATTAAATGAGGAGAAACAAGGACATTATTGAGAGAAAGAGGGGTGGAGGTGGAGGGAAAGGAGGCGGAGCCAGTGTGAGTGACAGGAAGAGCATGACCGTTGCCGACGATTATGCGGGAGGAAGTGGAGGCGGGAGTAGAATTAGAGAGATTACTGGGGTGAGCGGCCATGTGCGTGGAGGCGCCGGTGTCCATGAACCAATTGCCGCCACCGCCGTACGCGCCCGCCGTGGGGGCGGTCGCCGGTGTCCATGAACCAATCCGTGGAGAGAGCTTCACCGGCACACGCTCGAGGATAGGGACGTCGCAGATGACGGTGACGGAGGGGCCGGCGAAGGGGTTGCTGCTTCCGGAGACAGAGGAGTTGAAGGGGTTCTCGAAGGAGGGAGAGTTGAAATCGACCATGGTAGAGGTAGGTGTAGGGCGGAAGCGATGGAGTTGGGGAAGAAGGAGGGCCGGCGACGCCTTGGAGGAGAGGGAGGCGACGACTAGGGTTTGGAGGGAGGAGGCCGGAGGCGCCCAGGGAGAGGAGAGGCGACGACTAGGGTAGGGTGATCGTAGTTAGGCTGATACCATATAGAAAGGTATGGGAGAACACACGGCACCAATAGGACCGGCTGCTCATATATATATTGACAATGTTACAGGTACAACCATAAAAATACACGGAGACCTATAACTAATACAACACATATCTCACCATAAACCATTGGCCAACACATGTTGAACAAGAATGCCACGAGGTTACAAAACCAAACTCTAACAACCACCACGACATATGACACTTTCCATGCATCCCCTTGACGCCATCGTCGCCGTCCACCATGATCTCGTGCAACGTACATGGTCCGCATAACGGGATTAGCTTCAGAAACTAAGGACATTGGAGCCAAGTGAGGACCTAGATATTTTTTCAAGTGGGGGCACAAAGTTTAACTAGGACATATTTATTGCAAATTCAAAAACTCTAAAAAAATTGTACATTTCAAAAGAATTTGTAAAATTCAAGTGAGAGTCGACTCTATTGGTCTACCCCTGCTGGAGCCAGAAGAAAAAAGGCTAGCAGCATGTTACGGTGCCGAAATGGCAAAACGAAGGAAGCATCCACAATGCTCAAGTTAGCGGAAATGTTGCCATGAACCTTACGATTAGACGCCGCCGCATGTCTCAAGAGACGAAGGAGGGCACTTTGATGACTAGAAGAACCAAGCGAAGCAGTAAAAACTCGCGGTACACTAGTAGAAAACAGGCTATTCGTTCGTGCCCCTAACAACATTAATTCGGGTTGCACCACGAACCGGGACTAATGCTGGCACGCGTCCCGGTTCGAGCGGGCACGGTGGCCGAAGGCATGCGTCCTGGTTGGTAAGGGATCATACGTCTCGGTTTGTAACACAAACCGGGACTAAAGGTTGGGCGTCAGCCACGTGGCGTGGCACACACCTTTAGTCCCGGTTTGTGTTACAAACCGGGACATATGATCCCGCCCTCTATAAATGCGACGCCCTAGCCCTCTGCCTCCCCTCTGTTTTTTCTTGGTAGAAGGTGACGAGGTTTAATCTCGTCAATGCCCATTGTTATGAACTTGGGTTTTGGAGAAGATGGGGATGCTGGAGATCGTGGCACGGTTAACAGACAAGCAACCAGGGGACACGAGATTTACCCAGGTTCAGGCCCCCGGAGGGAAAACCCTACTCCTGCTTGTCTGCTCTTGATTACGGCGGAACCGAAGGTTACAGGGTGCGCAGATTCGATCTGGCGTGGATGCGTGTGCGAGAGTATGAGTCGAGAGATCTAGGACGTGCCCTCCTGGCCTTTATATGGACTTAGGCAGGTCCCGGGCATAGTCCTAGTCGGTTACAAGTTCTAGGGTTTTACCCCTTTGAATTTCCTATCTCCGCTAGTCTTGCTCTCCAAGGATCCGAAGGCGTCATGGGCCTTGGCCACCCGAAAATCTTCATGGGCCAGCGTATATCTGCTGTGGGCCTTCCTTGGGCTGGACCAGGTATGCTAAAGTCACGTACTCATAGGGTATAACCATGTCAGTAGCCCCCGAGTGATCAGTCGAATCGTAGATTCGGCTGAGGACTCTTCCATCTTTCGGGTGCAGCTATATATTAATAGTATATGTGTGCAGGGATTGTTGATGCGTGTGCCTGACTCAACCGACGGATCAGGGTCAGTTAACTGTCTTAGGACGAAACGACACGATCTTCTTCAGGTTCGGGTCCCTCAACCCGGACCTGGAACATATGCTGGCGTAATTCGACTCAGGCCGCGGAGGACTTACAGGAGTGGAATTCCAGTGATTTTAATTGGTATACCCAACGCGTCCGTCGGGATTTTTCATCGTACCTGCTGGTACGGATTCGTACTAGCAGAGCGCAGTCAGGTGCGTTGCCAGGCCATCAGATGATATCTATAGGTCTTATCTTTGCGTCGCAGACGCAGCATCCGAACATTTATCACCACGGAGGTGTTTCGGGTGGCCTAGGAGATTGTCGCTCACTCGGCCGTTTTGTTGGGGCAAAGTTGCCAAAAAAAAATTGCATGCTCATCCGGAGGATCGCAATCGAAGATTTCATAGGGTGCGCGACCAGCGCTCCCTATGGGAGTAGCCCCCAAGTGTCTGTTCGAGTCGTAGACTCGAATGGAGACTTTAGTTCAAGCATTGTTTCTGTCATTAAGTCCGCAGGACTCAAAAAATTTCGGATGCTTAAATCCATCCTGCCTATGGGAGTAGCCCTGAGTCCGTAGTGGAGTCGTAGACTCGACGTAGGACTCAGAGAAGTAATTTGTCCTCATTTGTCTGTCGGGTGCGCGGCCAGCGCTCCTGATAGGAGTAGCCTCCGAGTATTATTCGAATCGAAGATTCGAGTGAGTACTCTTAGCTGTGGAGCCGAAGTGGTGCTAGTATAGCTTTTGATGACGTTAGTGCTTACGATTGATGACCTCAAGCGTCTGCTACGCCAGAGATGACTTGACTAGACGAAGCGTGGGTCCCACTTGCTGACTTTGAATTGACCGGTCACGCGGGACGTGGAGATAATTACGGCGTCTCCTCGATTTCCGCGCGTAGTGGACGGCGTGGTAACGAAGGTTCGTTGTGATGCTGACACGTTACGGCCAGATCTATCGCTGGCGTTAGGTCTTCTCGATGGACGGCCAGCGTGCGTCGTCTTCGTTGTTATAATCCTTGGTGAAATCGTGGTTAATTTTTCACCGCACCAGTTCATTTGTTCACTGCCTCCTTGTTCTTGAGCGATTCTTGCTACACGCTGATCTTTCCTTCCACATTTCCTTCGTTCTTTCTGCGTTGGCATCGCCACCACCGCCGTAGCGCCATGGGGAAAACAAAGAAATCCTCATTTGCGGTTGGGACCAGCGCCGCCGGAGGCAAGAGGGGCACCGCCGCTGCTCGCGTCACCGATGGTGGATGGCGGCGATCAGATACGCGGGAGAGCGATCTCCGCAAACTGCGCGAGCGGGGCTTGATTCCGGAGGACAGGGAGGCCGTTAGACTCCCCGGCAATGAGGTAATCCCCCGTCCCCCATCTGGGTACCGGGTTATGTTTGTCGCCTTTGTTTTGCGTGGGTTTTCGTATCCAGTCCATGACTTCCTTCGTGGACTGCTCTTCTTCTATGGGGTTTAGCTGCATCATCTGTCTCCCAATTCTCTTCTCCACATTGCTTGTTTTATCAGTTTTTGCGAGTGCTGGCTTGGCATTGAGCCGCACTTTGGCCTCTTCCGGAAGCTCTATTCCGTGAACAGGCAATCTGGTTCGGATGGTGTGTATCCCATTGGGGGTTTCATCATCTCCCTCAGTCCCAATCTGCAATTCTTTTCCTTTTCCATGTCTGAATTTGTCCAGTACTAGCGGAGGTGATGGTTTTATATCCGTGACTCCGTAGTGCCCGGGCAAGATTTTGGTCTTGTTCCCTTTGACCCCTCCCAATTGATTGAGAAGAAAAGATCCTGGAAAAACCAAATCTTAGACGGTGAGGTGGCGGAGATAGAGGCCCTGTATCGTCGGGTGGAGGATCTCCAACTGATTCCTGAGAAGGAGGTGAACGGTGTGGACATCATCCGGACGTTTCTTGAGCGTCGGGTGCAGCCTCACCAAGTGAGGGCACACCCGATGTTTCTTTATTCTGGGCGCCGTGATCCGACGAGGGTTTCGAGTGAGAAAATCTCCGAGGTGGAACTTGACAAGGCTCTTCGCGCGCTGTTGAAGTTCAAGGCCGACGAAGAAATCCCGGGGAAGTCGCTGACTCCTCCCTTTTCTTCGACGTTGGTCGTACCGAAGGTGTAGATTTGCGCACGTAGTGCTCCCCCTTTGTTTTTGTCGGCTGTGTATTTGTTTCCTTTGTTTGCTAACAAAGTTCCTTCTCATCTTGCAGAGCTTCAAAGTGTCGGGCATGGTACCACCGTTGACCGAAAGGTATCCGAATGCCCCGGATAATGAAGTGGTGGATTCCGTGTCCGAGCTACCGTCAGCGCGATCTCCAGCGGAGGATGCCGACGAGTCGAGTGAGGACCATTCGCGCAAGCGATCACGGAGCTCCAGCGAGTCTTCGGATGCCTCGACTCCTCCGACTCCCAGAAATCCTCTGGGCCTTGAGCGTCATAGTGGTGGCCATGGAGGTTCTTCCTCTCCCCTTCCTGCCATTCCTGTGCGGGCTATTGCGCCGCACCCGCCAGCAAAGCGGAAGAAGGAAGAAAAGAAGGAGGAGAAGAAGGAAGAGAAGAAAGAGGAGAAGAGGGCCCGAAGGGCTTCTCCTATCTTCGACCCGAGCGCATTGGGCTCGTAAGTTTTCTTGTTGTGCCGTTGTCCTTTTCCCTTCATGATTTTTGCACCTGTGTTGATTGGTTCGTATGCAGGCAATCCTCCCACGACTCTAGTGATGGTGCGCGGGAGATGATGGGGGAGTCGAACATTGCGTCGCCTCCTCCTCAGACGGTGGCGACTTCGGGTGGCACCGCTCCAGATCCTCCTGTGCGGGAGGCGCTGGTGGTTGCGCCTCAGAATTTCGCAGGCGGGGCTTCGGGGTCGCCGTCGGAACATGTAAGTTTTCTTCATGTCATGGGGGAAGCCCCCGAGTGTCTTCGTGTGCTGATGTTGTTTTTGCTCCTTTGTGTTGGGCGTAGCCCCCAAGTCCTTTTCTTACTGCTGTTTCCTTTTTCTGTAGCCTTTTGTACAGGAGGCCAAGCGGCTGGTAGGGGAGCGCCTGGCGCTGGAGGTGAAACTTCGGCAGCTTCAAGGTATCTGTCTGCCTTTTAATACCTCTCTTGTTTATCTGGTCCTGTTCTTTGACACTTTTTGTCTTAAATGCAGAGGAGCATAACGACTCTCTCCGTGAGGTTGACGCTCTTAAAAAGAGCCTTGGCCAATCGGAGCAGAAAGCCGAAGCCGCCGTCGGCGCGAAAGAGCGCCTTGAGCTAGAGCTGACGAAGGCAGCCAAAGCGAGGGAGCGTCTGCAGCAGGAGGCCGCAGATCGTGAGGAGCAGCTGGCCACCGTTGCGGCTGCTTGTGAAAGAGGGGTGGCGGCGAAGCTCATGGCTGCTGCCAAGGCTATTTCGGGTGAGTGCTAATTTTTTCACTTGTTTCTGTTTCTACGAGTCTTCTTCGATGCTGCCTTTCTTCATTCTTGTCTTCATTTTTGTCTCAGATGCCGCAGGCATCGAGTTCGACCGCGGTGCTCTGGAGCACGGGAGTGCTCTAGATGATGCCACTGTGGCGGTCGAAGACCGCTGCGGCACCGCCGTCAACTCCCTTGCCAAGGCGAAAGAGGTCCTTGGTCGCTTCTACTAGGAGCTCTTCCCGAAGGGCGCAACCCTTGAAGATGTGGATGCCCTGGCAGAGGCTCTGTCAGCCGAAGCGCCTGCGGCATACAAGCGCAAGCAGAAGGGCATCGGTGCGTCCGTCGGGCTGGCGATGGCCTTGGCGGCTGGAGCGGAGCTGGACTTGCCCCAGATCACCTCTCGGATTCCGACGACTGCGGATGGATCCAAGGTAGCCTTCGCTGCCTACTCCGCTCGCTGCAGACGATATGGGCCCAAGCTCATTGACTTGCTGTCTGAGTACGCACTGCGGCAGCAGGGCAAGGCCAAAGCTAGGCAGTCTGGCTCCGAGGCGACTCAATGTCCTGCACCTTAGGCATAGTAGACGTAGGATAGTGTGTAGTCTACTTTTGTTGTAAATATCTTTTGTAGTACCGTCCTTGTGCCACGTAGTGGCCTTATATATTTAATGAATTCCTCCGAGTTGTGCTCAATCCTTGGCTGAATGTCTGTGTGCCTTTTTTTTTCTGCTGCTATAGGTTCCTTCGGGTGCTGACCCAGCTGACACTTCATCCGCAAAGCCCGTGCGGCCATCGTTGGATGATTCCTCGCAGCTCTCTTTCCTTCGAGATCGCGTGCGCAGTTTGCAGAGGGAATTGCTCGGGTTGCGTGGCCGCGCCGACGTTTGGAAGTCCAAGGCGGATCGTGGTGCAGCCAGAGAGGAGTACTTGATGGCGGATCTCGGTCGGCTATCCGAGCAGCTGCAATGTAAGTTGATCCTTGTTTCGGGTTGTAGCTTAGTTCTTCGGGTGAGCCTGCTGGCCTTATTCTTGTCTTGTGCGATTATCGCAGGTGCGAATCTTGCTCCGAGGGAAGAAAAAGAGCGTGTCGCTGTTCGGGTCAATTGCTTGACTCAGCAGGACATGGAGGCCGGCGGCTTCTTCTGGATGGATCGCGATCGCGCCGTGGTTCTGGCGACGATGCAGGATCGTGTCTATCAAGTTTTGCGGGTGCTCCGCCAGGTGCAGACATCAATTTCCTTGGTGCTGCACGTCATGTTTCCTTTGAATGCCGTGCCGGCGACCCTTGCAGGTCTTCTGTCGAAGTTTCGGAGTGCCAGCAATGTCAAGGAGCTGGTGCGGCAGCAGCTCGTCGCAGGAGTGAAGGCTGCTTTATCTCTTGTGAGGGTGCACCGCCCTGACGTAGATTTGGCTGATGTGGCAGCTGGGCCACCTCTTCGACCGGATAGTGGCGAGTGGAACATGCGTCCGCATTACGCGGCTGTAAGGCAGTATGCCGAACAGATTGTAGATTTGTTTGAGCAGCGTGCTCAGGTTATTCTTCAGAATAGGTAGGACCTGAAAATAAACAGATAGATGTAAAATTTGTATATTTCGGCTGGGCGTGTTTGTGCCCTTTGTTGTAAAGGTTTTCTTGTTTGTGAGCACGCAGTGCTCTGATTGAGTACGTGTCCTTTTCGTTTGCCTGACGTGGTCAGCTACTCAGGTGTACACGTTTGGTCCTCAGTCGATGAAATCGTGAGGTGGGGGGAGCCCCCGAGTGCGTTTGTAGCATGTAGTAAAGTTGCAAAAAAAGAGTCAACCGAAATTTGGGGGCGAGACACTTAGCTTTACTTATATCGTAATGGAGGAGGTACATGGGTCGGCTGAGTAGCCTTGGCTGAAAGCCTTATTGAAAGTAAAAAGGGGGGGTGGGTTGCTACGGGTAGAATCGTCGCAGGTGCGAGATGTTCCATGGGTTGGAGTATGCGACTCCAGACTCCACGTGTTTGAGGCGATAGGCGCCACCTGGGATGACTTCGGTGATGACGTAGGGTCCTTCCCATGGTGACTCGAATTTGTTCGGTCGCTTTTGCTTGAGTCGTAAGACGAGGTCTCCTTCGACGAAGGACCTTGGACGCAGTCGGCGGCTGTGATAGTTGCGGAGACTCTGCTGGTACACCGCTGATCGAGCTGCTGCTATATCCCGCGCTTCGTCGAGTGTGTCGACGGCGTCTTCGAGTGCAGCCGTGGATTCGGCTTCGCTGTAAGCGACGACTCGTGGAGCCTGGTGGCGCACTTCGGCTGGTAGCACGGCCTCAGCTCCGTGCACCATGAAGAACGGTGTGTAGCCGGTGGAGCTGTTTGGTGTAGTCCGTAAGCTCCACAGGACGGACGGTAGCTCTTTCGTCCAGTTTCCAGCTTTTTGCTCCAGTGAGCTCATGAGGCGCTTCTTGATGCCGGCGCCGATGAGGCCGTTGGCCTTTTCCACTTGCCCGTTTGTTTGCGGATGTGCCACTGAGGCATACGTGATGTTGATCCCGAGGCCTTCGCAGAAGTCCTGGAATTCTTCAGAGATGAAGTTCGATCCATTGTCGGTGATGATGTTGTGCGGTACGCCGAACCTGTAGACAATGGATTCGAAGAATTTGACGGCGGTTTTGCCCTTCTGGTTGGTGACTGGCATGGCCTCTATCCACTTGGTGAATTTGTCGACTGCGACCAGGAGGAAGACGTGTCCCCCTTTCGAGGATTTTGGCAGTTTGACGATCATGTCGAGGCCCCATTGAGAAAAAGGCCAAGCTATGGGTATGGGTCTAAGTTCGGACCCAGGTGCGTGCGGTTTGTCGGCGAACCGTTGGCACCCGTTGCATCTTCGGACGATGTCCTTCGCGTCGCTCATGGCCGTTGGCCAGTAGAATCCTGCTCGCAGGGCTTTGGCGACAAGGGAGCGGCTACCTGCGTGGTGGCCGCAGATGCCCTCGTGAATGTCTTGGAGTATGGCTTTGTCGTCGTCGATGGTGACGCACCGTTGTAGTACACCCGTGATGCTGCATTTGTACAGTTCGCCGTTGATGATGGTGAAGGCTTTTGACCAACGAGATATGCGTCGGGCATCTGTCGGGCTGTCGGGCAATTCTCCGTTTATCAGGAACTGGAGGTATGGGCGTGTCCAGGTTTTTTCGATTGCCATGACCTGCATCAGGCTGACCATAGCGACCTCTGTGTCCAGTTTCTCAGGTCCTTCTTGTCCTTCGGGTAGCGTAGCCCCCGAGTGTTCTGCTTCTTCGGGTGATCCTTTGGGGAATTTACGCTTGATGGATGGCACGCAGATTTGTTCGAGGAACACACCTGGTGGCACCTTTGCACAAGTGGAGCCGATGTTGGCGAGTCTATCGGCTTCCTCGTTGCTCTCTCTTCCAACGTGCCGAAGTTTGCAGCCATCAAATTCTCCTTCGAGTGCGTTGTAGAGCGCGCGGTACGCGATCATGTTTTCGGCGTGTGCGTCACGCTCATTCATCGTCTGCTGGACGACGAGGTTGGAGTCACCGTAGATGACCAGGCGCGTTGCGCCGCATATTTTTGCCATCCTCATGCCATGGATGAGGGCTTCGTATTCGGCTTCGTTGTTGGAGGCTCTGAATTTCATCCGAAGAACGTACTTCATCTTGTCACCTTGCGGGGAGGTCAGTATGACCCCTGCCCCTGCTCCGGCTTCGCGCTTCGAGCCGTCGAAATGCATTGTCCAAGACTGCGACATGTCTGGGGTATCTGGCAGCTGCAGCTCCATCCAATGTACCAGGAAGTCCGGGAGGACTTGAGATTTGATTGCGTGTCGCTTCTCGTAGACGATGTCCAAGGGTGATAGTTCGATGCCCCACAGGGCAACCCGTCCTATTGCCTCTGGATTATTCAGGATGCTGTTCAGGGGTGCCTCGTTGACGACCATCACTTGGTGCTCCTGGAAGTAATGGCTCAACCGTCGAGCCATCATGAACACGCCGTAGGCTAGCTTCTTGTAGTGAGGGTACCTCTGCTTTGTTGGTGTCAGTACCTCGCTGAGGTAGTAAATTGGGCGCTGGACCCCATGGGTCTTGCCTTCTTCGGGTCGTTCGACCACGAGTACGGTGCTGACCACCTGGTGTGTGGCTGCTATGTACAACAGCAGGGGTTCACGCTCCTTTGGCGTGACCAAAATGGGCGAGGTGGAGAGGAGCCGCTTGAGGCTTTCGAATGCGTCGTTGGCTTATGGTGTCCACTCGAACTTGTCTGCTTTACGCAGCAGCTGGTAGAATGGTAGGGCCTTCTCGCCCATACGGCTGATGAACCTGCTTAGTGCCGCTACTTGTCCTGCGAGCTGCTGGACGCCCTTGAGGTTTTTCGGCTTCTCCATTGTCATGATGGCTCTGATTTTCTTCGGGTTCGCCTCAATCCCTCGTTGAGAGATGAAGTACCCGAGCAGCTGACCCGAGGGGACGCCGAAGGCGCACTTTTCTGGGTTGAGCTTGATCCTGTAGCGATCAAGGTTGTCGAACGTCTCGCGGAGATCGTCGATAAGTGTCCTTGCTTCCTTGGTTTTTATTACTATGTCGTCGACATAGACTTGGACGTTGCGACCGATCTGGTTCTTAAGGCAGGCCTGCATGCATCGCTGTACGTGGCACCCGCGTTCTTTAGCCCGAAGGGCATTGTGTTGTAGCAGAATACTCCGAACGGTGTGATGAACGCCGTTTTCTCTTGATCTTCGACCTTGAGTCGAATCTGATTATAGCCTGAGTAGGCGTCGAGGAAGGAGAGTTTCTCACAACCTGCAGTCGAATCGATGATCTGATCGGTCCGAGGAAGAGGGAAGTGGTCCTTTGAGCAGTGTTTGTTTAGTGACGTGAAGTCTACGCACATCCGCAGGATGTCCGTGTCCTTCTTCGGGACCATCACCGTGTTTGCCAGCCACTCGCTTTCCTTGATTTCCCGGATGAAGTCTGCTGCGAGTAATCTGTTGATTTCTTTGCCAATAGCTTCGGCCCGTGGCTCCGACAGTCTTCGGATGGACTGCTTGACTGGCTTGGTGTCTGGAAAGACGTTGAGTGCGTGCTCGGCGAATTCCCTGGGAACTCCTGGCATGTCCGCAGGACACCAGGCGAAGATTTCCCAGCGCTCACGGAGGAATTCGACGAGCGCGCCTTCCTATGCGACGCTGAGGTCATTGGCGATCAGTGCCGTCTTGGAGGCATCCGTCGGATGGACCTGTACTTTCTTGGTGTTGACGGTGGAGTCGAAGGACATGTCAGGTGCGTTCTGCCTTGTGACTGGGGGTAGCCCATTGTCCGTCACCTCGCGGAGCCTTACAAGCTCGTCTTGCATGCCGAAAGACTGGGAGATTTTGTTGAAATCCCTGTCGCATTGGTCCGATCGGGTGAAGCTCCCGTGGACTGTGATGACGCCCCTTGGTCCTGGCATCTTGAGTAGTAGGTATGCGTAGTGTGGGACGGCCAGGAATCTTGCGAATGCTACACGCCCCAGGATGGCGTGGTATTGCGACGGCCAGTCCACCACTTCCAATTCTAGGCGCTCCTGCCGAAAGTTGTCCGGCTTCCCGAAGATGACGTCGAGCCCTATTTTGCCAAGGGGGAATATGCCCTTCCCTGGGACAATGTCGTGGAACGTTGTGTCTGATTGTTCCAGGCTGCATTGCGGGATCCGCATAGCCGCTAGAGTGCTTCCGAACATTAGGTTGATGCCGCTGCCGCCGTCCATGAAGACGCGACTCATCTCGAAGCCTCCGATATGCGCCTCCAGCACCAGGGCAGCATGACCTGGGCGAGGGATCTGGCAAGGGTGATCCGCGCGAGTGAATGTGATGCAGGACTCCGATCCGCTGAGGTACTGAGGGATTGCAGGCGGAGTTGCCACGGCCAAGTTGATTTGTCGGGTGATTTTCTTCTGCACCCTGTTTGTGGGGCGTCCCTTCTGGATCATATTTAGTGCTCCCTTTGGTGGGGGTATCCGACCCCGGCATTGTTTTGCGCTGGTGCGACTGGTTGATTTGGGCCTCCAATAGGCGGCGGTGGAGTAGCTCCGTGTGCTATTTCACCTGGCGCAGGTGCGTTTCCGAACGCAGGAATTGGAGCTTGTTGCCTCATCTGCACCATGCCTTCGCTGAGTTTCTGGAACTCGCGGCAGTCCTTGAGCATGTGGCTGGATTTCTTTTTGCCATCCTGTTTGTCGATGTAGAAGTGGATGGTGCGTGGACCCGAAAGTTTGTCGAATGCTGAGGGTCCGTTGTCGCGGTCGCGGCGTTGCCACGACTGCGTTGGTCGTCCGTTGTCGCGGAAGTTTCCGCCGCGGTATCCTCCGCTGTTGCGGCTGTTGTCGTTACGGCGGTCGGCGTAGCCGGCCGCGACCATGTCGGGTCCATCGCGGTCCTCGTAGACGTGCGATCTCCTCTTGCTGCGGCGTTCACGTCTTCGGCCGTAGTCGTCCTGTTCATCTGATTGCGGTTGCTGGATGCAATCTTCGCCGTCTGCCCAACTGTTGGCGATTTCCATGAGGTGGTCGAGTGTCTTGGGCTTTACACGCCCAAATTCCTCCTTGAAGTCTTGGCGCTTGACGCCATCCCTGAAGGCGTCGATGGCCCTCTCTTCGGAGATGTGTGCTGCGGAGTTCTTGGTTGTAGACCAGCGTAGTATGTACGAGCGAATAGATTCACCCGTTCTCTGAGTGCAGGCTCGCAATTCTTCGATTGAGGCGGGCCTCTTGCTGGTGCCTTTGAAATTTCGGATGAAGCTGTAAGCAAGCTCCTCCCAGCTTCGGATGGATCCTGATGATAGGCTGCTGAGCCAGACTCGCGCCGCGCCTGTCAGCTGCAGCTGAAGGCATTGCATGGCGGTTTCTTTGTTGCCTCCGTGAAGCTTGACGAATGACAGATGGTCACTGAGCCAGGATTTTGGATCTTGCGTGCCGTTGACCTTCGGAGTATCCGAAGGAAGCTTGAAGTTGCGTGGCATCTGTGTTCGCCGAACAGATCTGCTGAAGCATCGGGCCCCGCAGAGTTCTCCTTCGTCTTCATCCATCTCAGATTCAGACGAGCATGCGCGTTTGGCGCGTGCTTTGTCGATCTTGCGCTGTGTAAGCTTGTCTCTGGCGTCGTAGTCGCGTTTGTGGCGGTGTGAGCTCTTCTTCCTTCGAGGAAGATCGTGCTCCTCTTCCTCTTCGGATGAGGGTGTGGGGCTCCGGTCGTGCCTGGCCGGAGCTTTCTTCTTCGGCTCCGCAGGAGCGTCTTCGTGGAGCGCAGCTCCGATTAGTCCTAGTCCGGTGAGTGCGGACCTATGCATGGCCCTTTTCGGGTCCCCCTCCGGTGGTGGGTGAGCCGCGAGATACGCAGTGGCTGCCATGATCGCAGCTTGTGGCGTCTTCGGGATGATGTTGCCGTCGGCATCCATATCCATGAACGATGTGTGGAGAGTTCGGGTCACGTCACGCCGCTCCTTGGGATCCATGTTTTCCACCCGTGAGCGGTGCTTGTTTCCCTGGTTTCCGTTTGTGCTAGAGCCGGGTGCCATGGCGGAGAGCGCAGCTCGTCGCGCGCTGGACTCGGAGGCTGCTTGCTTGCGCTTGTCTAGCGTCTCCTGCATCTTGACTTGTTTCGTGTGTTCCTCGATGAGGAGGTAGTGGTATGCCATCAGTAGGTCACGTGAGGCGTCTGCAGGTAAGACGATGTCGCCTGCGACTGCACGGCGCGCCTGGACCCATCCTTCTTTGCTAAGTTGGATGACGTGGCCGTTGTTTTCCCTGTTGGGTGGGGGGGACTGGCTTCTTCTGTTTTTGCCGTTTTCGCCATTTCGGTTGGGCGGCGGGTTAGGTGTTTCCTCGTCGGTTTGGATGACTGCGGCGCATAGATAGCGCTTGCAGATTGGTCGGCTGCTGCCGCAGCTTTCGGATCCGGAACCGTAGGTCCCTTCATCCGAAGGTGGATCACATAGATCGGAGTTACAGCTGCTGCTGTCGTAAAACTCATCTGTTGATGGTGACGTGCGTTGCACTGGGTGTGGAGCCCACGAGGCGGCCCTGATTGACGGCACGGGCACCCGCTCAGGGAGGCGGAGGGTGCCAGTTTGTCCCACCTGGAAGCAGAAACTCCCGAACAAAATCTCGAGTCCGTCGCCTACGGGCTCGAAATCCTTCATGGTGGCCGGCGAGTGGGCGGTGAAGTCGAAAGCGCCGAAGAGGAGGTGATTCTCCGTCGCCGCGGAGTTGTAGATCGATCGGGTCGGAACCGTCACGACCGCACAATCAGCAGCCCCAGTTCCCACAGACGGCGCCAATTGACGAGGTTTAATCTCGTCAATGCCCATTGTTATGGACTTGGGTTTGGGAGAAGATGGGGATGCTGGAGATCGTGGCACGGTTAACAGACAAGCAACTAGGGGACACGAGATTTACCCAGGTTCAGGCCCCCGGAGGGAAAACCCTACTCCTGCTTGTCTGCTCTTGATTACGGCGGAACCGAAGCTTACAGGGTGCGCAGATTCGATCTGGCGTGGATGCGTGTGCGAGAGTATGAGTCGAGAGATCTAGGACATGCCCTCCTGGCCTTTATATAGACTTAGGCAGGTCCCGGGCATAGTCCTAGTCGGTTACAAGTTCTAGGGTTTTACCCCTTTGAATTTCCTATCTCCGCTAGTCTTGCTCTCCAAGGATCCGAAGGCGTCATGGGCCTTGGCCACCCGAAAATCTTCATGGGCCAGCGTATATCTGCTGTGGGCCTTCCTTGGGCTGGACCAGGTATGCTAAAGTCACGTACCCGTAGGGTATAACCATGTCAGAAGGTGTGAGAGGTGTGCTAGTTTATTTTTTTTCCTATGCATGCATTCAAGATGTTTGATGAAATATTTGAGTGAATGATCCCGTTCAATTTCTCACAGAACAAAAATATAGAAGGTGTCCGAGACGCACTTGAGCTTTCTCCTTTTTATTTCCCTCGATCGAGGTTCGCAATCTTATCTTTTCTCTATCATTGATACAATGCATGTGTCGATGTGAATTGGTCATTTGACTATTTATGATGTCATGTTTTTTATAAACTTAATTATATGATGCAGATGAACAGTCGGGAATGGATGTACGGTGACTGGTGTGTACCCGGGTACATTAAAGGCGTGGATAAATTTATCGATATGGCTATGACAAACAAAGAGAATGGTTTTATACGTTGTCCATGTGTTCAATGTCAGAACAACAAGGAGTACTCTTCCTCGAAAATCATTCGCGGCCACCTGATTATGAAAGGTTTCATGCCCAACTATAATTGCTGGACCAAGCACGGGGAAAGAGGGGTTATGATGGAAGACGGTGAAGAAGAAGATGATGATAACAACTATCATCATATGTTTCCTGAATACAGTGCTACTGCAATGGAAGACAATGAAGAGGAAGGAGGTGAAGAACGGGCATCAGATGAGCCCGCTGATGAACTTGTAGGGTCATTTCTGATGCAAAGCGAGACTGTGAAACAGAAAATGAGAAATTGAAGTTAGAGGGCATGTTAGAAGATCACAAGAAATTGTTGGACCCAAATTGTGAAGATGGCAGCACAAAGCTCAGTACCACACTGGAATTGCTACGATGGAAGGCACAGTGTGGTCTAACTGACTCCTCATTTGAAAAGATGCTGAAAATAATGAAGTCGAAGTTTCCAAAACATAACGAACTTCCCGAGAGTACCTACAAAGCAAAGAAGACTCTATGTCCTCTAGGATTAGATGTGCAAAAGATACATGCATGCATTAATGACTGCATCCTCTACCGTGGTAAGGAGTATGAGAATTTAGATAAATGCCCGCTATGCAATGCATTGCGGTATAAGGTCAGACGAGATGACCCTGGTGATGTTGAGGGAGAGCCCCTCCGGAAGAGGGTTCCTGCTAAGGTTATGTGGTATGCTCCTATAATACCAAGGTTGAAACGCATGTTCAGAAACAAAGAGCATGCCAGGTTGTTGCGATGGCACAAAGAAGACCGTAAGAAAGACGGGAAGTTGAGACACCCTGCTGATGGGTCACAGTGGAGAAAAATTGAGAGAGACTTCCCGGACTTTGCAGGTGACGCAAGGAACTTATGGTTTGGTCTAAGTACGGATGGCATGAATACTTTTGGGGAGTAGAGCTGCAGCCACAGCACCTGGCCCGTGACTCTATGTACTACAACCTTCCTCCTTGGTTGTGCAGGAAGCGTAAGTTCATTATGATGCCAGTGCTCATCCAAGGCCCGAAGCAACCGGGCAACAACATTGATGTGTACCTTAGGCCATTAGTTGAAGAACTCTTACAGCTGTGGGGAAAACCAGGTGTACATGCATGGGATGAGAACAAACATGAGCCATTTGATCTATGAGGGTTGCTTTTCGTAACCATCAATGATTGGCCTGCTCTTAGTAACCTTTCAGGACAGACAAACAAGGGATATAAGGCATGCACGCACTATTTAGATAAGACTGAAGGTACATATTTGCATAAATGCAAGAAGGTTGTGTACCTGGCGAATTGACGATATCTTTCGACCAATCATCCCGTAAGAAAGAACGGCAAGCATTTCAAAGGTGAGGCAGATCACCGGAAGAAGCCTGAACTCCCTGCTGGTGATGATGTATTTGGTATGGTCAAGGACATAGAAGTAATCTTTGGAAAGGGTCTCGGCGGTCAATCAGTTCCGAACGACGTCGCTACAGGACACGCGCCCATGTGGAAGAAGAAATCTATATTTTGAGAGCTGCCATATTGGAAAGTCCTACGTGTCCGCTCTTCAATCGACGTGATGCACGTGACGAAGAATCTTTGCGTGAACCTGCTAGGATTCCTAGGCGTGTATGGGAAGACAAAAGATACACCAGAAGCACGGGAGGACCAACAAATTATGAAAGACCCAAAGAACATGCATACATAGAACAAGGCGGATAAAGGGCATCACTTAAGTTGTGCCAGCTATGCTCTTACCAAAGCAGAGAAGGAAATCTTTTTTGAAGTCCTTTACAGTATCAAGGTGCCGTCTGGCTTCTCATCTAATATAAAGGGGATAATAAATATGGCAGAGAAAAAGTTCCAAAACCTGAAGTCTCATGACTGTCACGTGATTATGACGCAGTTGCTTCCGATTGCATTGAGGGGGCTTCTACCGGAAAATGTTCGAGTACCCATTGTGAAGCTATGTGCATTCCTCAATGCAATATCTCAGAAGGTAATCAATCCAGATATTCTTCCAAGGTTATAGAAGGATGTGGTACAATGTCTTGTTAGTTTTGAGTTGGTGTTCCCACCATCCTTCTTCAATATTATGACGCATCTCCTGGTTCACCTAGTGGAAGAGATTGCCATTCTCGGTCATGTATTTTTGCACAATATGTTCCCCTTTGAGAGGTTCATGGGAGTCTTAGATAAATATGTTCATAACCGTGCTAGACCAGAAGGAAGCATCTCCAAGGGATATGGAACAAAGGAGGTCATTGAGTTTTGTGTTGACTTTATTCCTGACCTTAAGCCGATTGGTGTTTCTGACTCGCGGCATGAGGGAAGATTAAGTGGAAAAGGCACGCTGGAAAAGAAAGCAATGATATGTAGGGACGGGAATTCTTTCACTAAAGCACACTACACAGTTCTACATAATTCCACCTTGGCAGCTCCGTATATCGAGGAACACAAGAATATTGTACGCTCCAAAAACCCGGGGAAGCCTGAATCATGGATTACAGATGAATACATGAAGTCTTTCGGTGGTTGGATGCGGACACATCTCTTGAATGACAACACTGTTGGAGATCAACTATACTTTTTGGCCGCGTCACCATATTCTACTATATTGAATTTCCAAGGGTACGAAATAAATGGGAATACATTCTACACGATCGCCCAAGATAAAAAGAGCACCAACCAAAATATTGGTGTCCGCTTTGATGCAACAGATGAGAATGGACAAAAGGACACATATTATGGTTACATAGAGGAGATATGAGAACTAGACTATGGAGTCTCTTTTAAGGTCCCTTTCTTTCGCTGCAAATGGGTCAACCTAAATGGGGAAGGGGTAAAGATAGACCAGTTGTACGGAATGACAACAGTGGATCTCAACATCTTGGTTATAGAGATGAACCATTCGTCCTAGCCAATGATGTGTCTCAGGTTTTCTATGTGAAGGACATGTCCTCCAGACCGAAAAAAAGAAAAAATATGCAAACGAATACATCATATGATGAGCCAAAGCGTCACATAGTTCTTTCAGGGAAAAGAAACATCATGGGAATTGAGGACAAGACAGACATGTCAAAAGATTATAATAAGTTTGATGAAATTCCGCCCTTCACAGTGAAAACTGACCCAAGCATTCCGTGAAGTAAAGAAGATGCTCCATGGTTACGTCTGAAGCGATCATAAGGAAGGACATATGCCAAGAAGTTCATGCTCATATTGTGTAACTCTAGTTCATGTCTGGCCGGGATATCTTATGATGTTTGCAATTTTCCAAGTTTAATAAATGTATTGAGTGTTAGTCACGGTTTGTGGCTTGACCGGGACTATATATAGGGGGCCTTTAGTCCCGGTTTTGTAGTCTCGATTTTTAATATTAATAAATGTCTTGATGTTGGAGATATGCCCTAGAGGCAATAATAAATATAGTTATTATTATATCTTTGTGTTTATGATAAATGTTTACATTCATGCTATAATAGTATTAACAAGGAAACATTAATACTTGTGTGATTTGTAAACTTAAATTGAAGTCCCTAGTAAAGCCTCTTTATAATACTAGCTTGTTGGTTAATAAATGATTGTGGTTTCCCTATCATGAACATTGAGATGTTATTAACAACAAGATCATATCGTTAGGAGAATAATATGGTGGACATACTCCTATAGATAAACATAGCATAAAGATCAAGTCATTTTAATAGTTCAATTACTATATGCTTTCTGATACATAGTAACCTAATTCCTTCGACCATGAGATCATGCATATCACCTTTACTGGATGGATGCTTTGATGACATCAAACACCACACCGTAACTGGGTGGCTATAAAGGTGGCATTGAGTGTTCGGAAAGTATTGGTTGAGACACATGGATCAAGAGTGGGATTTGTCCATCCATATGACGGATAGATATACTCTGGGCCCTCTCGGTGAAATGTCATCCAATTAGCTTGCAAGCATGTGACTGGCTCACAAGGGATCACATATCACGGGAACGATAAAAGAGTACTTATCAGTAACGAGGTTGAACTAGGTATGCAGAGATACCGACGATCATAACCTCGGATAAGTAAACTATCGTGAGACAAAGGGAAATTGGTATCGTATGTAAGTGGTTCATTCGATCGCAAAGTAATCGTAGAAATATGTGGGAACCATATGAATTTCCAGATTCCTCTATTGGTTATTGTTCGGAGAAGTGTCTCGATCATGTCCGCATAATTCACGAACCGTAGGGAGACACACTTAAGGATTCGACGTTGTTTGAGTAGTTATGGAATGATGAGAAAGAGACCGAATGTTGTTCGGAGTCTCGGATGGGATCCGGGATATCACGAGGAGATCCAGAATGGTCCGGAGAATAAGATTCATATAAGAAAAGTCCTATTTCGGAGTTGGGGAATGGTTCCGGTGTTTTCCACGGGAATGTTCTAGAAGGTTCCGGAATGTCCGACACTCCGGAGGAGAAGGGTACATGAATGTTTTATATCAAGCTGGTATGATTGCATCATGTACTAGGTGTCATCGCTGAACAAAATAAATGGTTTAATCAAATCCTAGTTTGAAAAAGTCAAACGCCAATTTGAAAGTCAAACGGCTATTTTTGGGAAGTGGAGAGGGAGGTGGAAACCGAGTTGGGGAGGAGTTCCTCCCCTCCACCGCCGGCCCACCTTGAAGCCGAGTTGGGGAGGTACTCCCCTCCCCTTGGCCGGCCCCTCCACCTTTAAAAGGAGGGGCAGGGCTCCCCTCCTAGACCCCAACACCTCCACCTCTAAACCCTAGCCGCCGGCGCCGCCACCTGCTGCTGCCGCTGCCGCCCTAGGGCAAACCGCCGCCGCCGCCTAGCAACCCTAGCCGTCGGCCAAGCCTCCTCCTCGGCGTGTCTAAACCCTAGATCGTCGAGGGCTCTCTCATAGTCCACCATACTCGCTCCGGTTTAAGGCGAATCCCTGCGAGATCTCCCCTCTACTTCCGGTACCACGCCGTCGTGCTGCCGGAATCGCGAGGAGAGTGCTACAACCTCCGCTTCCTGCTGGAACAAGGGAGAGGAAGGTCTTCGTCGAGTACCGAATGTGTGACCGACTGCGGGAGCTCTGCCGGAACGCAGCGCCGGAAGGATCGTCTACGCGGTCTTGAGATCGGGAAGAGTACGACTACATCACCCACGAGAATCCTCTCTCGTTAAACACTTTGGAATCTTCGAGGGTGAGTTATTCCATCGACTCGTTGCTTCAATCTAGTAGATAGATCTTGGCTTGTTTGTTTGTATGCGATAGAAATTTTTTGTTTTCCATGCTACGAAACCCTACAGTGGTATCAGAGCCGTGTCTATATGTAGATCTGTTGCACGAGTAGAACACAATGGTCATTATGGGCGTTGATGCTTTTATTGTCAATTGCTTCTTGTGTACTTTGCATCTTGCGGGATGTTGGGATGAAGCGGCCCGGGATAACCTTACATGACATCGTTCATGAGACTTGCTCCACGCTTGACATGCAACTTGTATTGCATAAGTGGCTTTGCGGGTGCCTGTTTCTCCTAGCATAGTTAAGATTCAATTTACAACGGGTGATTAACAATACTAGTATCAATGTTGTGGTTCTTGTTCGTAAGTTAGAATGACACTTATTGAAAGCCCCAAACCACGTAAAACATGCAAAGAAAGTAGAGGCGTCTAACTTTGTTTTGCAGGGGTGTGCAGTGATGTGATATGGCCATGATTGTGATTATATTTGATGTATGCAATATTCCTTATTGTAAGTTGGCAACCGGCAGGAGCCATATGGTTGTCTTTAATTTATGTTAAGACCCGCGTGTCTATTCAAAGTAGTTGTAATAGTTGAAGCCGGTGGACGACAACCATGGAGAAGCGTCATTGACCTTGATGCAATGTCGGTGATGATGGAGATCATGTTCATGCTTGAAGATGGAGATCGGAAGCACAAAGAAGAAAGGCCATATCATATCACATATTATGAATTGCATGTGATGTTAATCCTTTATGCATCTTGTATTGCTTAGTTAACGATGGTAGCATTATAAGATGATCCCTCATGCACATGAATTTCAAGTCATAAAGTGTTCACCCTTAGTTAGCACCGTTGCTAAAGCTTGTTGTTTCGAAGCACCACGTGATGATCGGGTGTGTTAGATTCCGCAAGTGTATACAACGTGAGCAATCCAGATTTACTCATGCGGAAACTAAGGTTTGATCTTGACGAGCCTAGCATGTACAGACATGGTCTCGGAACACGGATCACCGAAAGGTAAAGCATGAATCATATAGTATATATGATGAACATGTCGATTGTTCGCCATTGAAACTATATCAACTCTCGTGATGATCGGTGTTGATGTGGTGGATTTGGTTCGTGTGATCACTAAAACAATGTGAGGGATATTGTTTTGAGTGGGAGTTCACCTAGATTAATTTAACTATTAATTAGAACTCAATTTGTCATAAACTTAGTCTAAACTATTGCAAATATGTTGTAGATCAATGGCAGCCCCTACCATCAATTTTAATGCGTTCCTAGAGAAAGAAAAGTTGAAAAACAATGGAAGCAACTTCGCGGATTGGTTCCGCAATTTGAGGATTGTCCTCACAGCTGGTAATTTGACCTATGTGCTGGATGCACCGCTGGGTGACCCGCCTGCAGCTGATGCTGCCGACAAAGTAAAGAATGTTTACCTCGCTCGGAATACTCAGTACTCCACAGTTTAGTGTGCTATCTTGTATGGTTTAGAATCGGAGCTTCGGAAAAGGTTTGAGAATTCAGACCCACATGATATTGTCCGTGATCTCAAATTGATCTTTGAGACTCATGCGGCGATTGAGAGCTATGAGGCTTCTGAAAAGTTCTTTAACTGCAAGATGGAAGAGGGCAGCTCTGTCAGTGAGCATGTGCTTAAGATGTCTGGGCACGCAAACAAACTTCAAAGATTGGGTATAGTGATTCCTAATGCTTTGGGGATTTACCGTGTCCTCCAATCACTACCACCAAGTTACAAGAACTTTGTGATGAACTACAATATGCAAAACATGAACAAGCATTTGCCAGAACTGTTTGCTATGTTGAAATCTGCAGAAGTGGAGATCAAGAAAGAACACCAAGTGTTGATGGTAAATAAGACCACCAAATTCAAGAAAGGCAAGTCTAAGCAAAAGGGACACTTCAAGAAGGGTGGTAAGAAAGTTACCGCGCCGACGAAGAAGACCAGGGCTGGACCTAAGCCTGATACTGAGCGCTTTTACTGCAAGGGAGAAGGTCAGTGGAAGCGGAATTGCCCAAAGTACTTGGCAGATTTGAAGAACGGCAACATCAAGAAGAAAGGTATATCTGATATACATGTTATTGATGTGTATCTCACTAGTACTCGTAGTAGTGCCTGGGTATTTGATACTGGTTCGGTTGCTCATATTTGTAACTCGAAACAGGTGCTGCGGAATAAACGGAAGCTAGCGAAGAATGAGGTGACGATGCGCGTGGGAAACGGATCAAAGGTTGATGTGATCGCGGTCGGCACGCTACCCCTTCATCTACCATCGGGATTAGTTTTATACTTAAATAATTGTTATTTGGTGCCTGCGTTAAGCATGAACATTATATCGGGATCTTGTTTATTGCGAGACGGTTACTTGTTTAAGTCCGAGAATAATGGTTGTTCGATTTATATGAGTAATATGTTTTATGCACATGCACCTTTGATAGATGGTCTATTCTTATTGAATCTCGATAGTGGAAATACACATATTAATAACATTGAGGCTAAACGTTTGAAATCGAGCGATAACTCGACCTATATGTGGCACTGTCGTCTTGGTCACATTGGAGTGAAGCGTATGAAGAAACTCCATTCCGATGGACTTCTTGAATCACTTGATTTCGAATCACTTGAAAGATGTGAAGCATGTCTGATGGGTAAAATGACCAAGACTCCATTTTCTGGTATGATGGAGCGAGCTACAGACTTATTGGAAATCATACATACCGATGTGTGTGGTCCAATGAGTGTAGCATCACGCGGTGGTTATCGTTATGTTCTTACCTTCATGGATGACTTGAGTAGATATGGGTATATCTATTTCATGAAACATAAGTCCGAAACTTTCGAGAAGTTTAAGGAATTTCAAAGTGAGGTAGAGAATCAACGTAACAAGAAGATTAAATTTCTACGTTCTGAACATGGAGGTGAATATCTAAGTTACGAGTTTGGCGAGCATTTGAAGAAATGCGGAATACTTTCACAATTGACACCGCCGGGAACACCACAGCGTAATGGTGTGTCCGAACATCGTAATCGAACTCTCTTAGATATGGTTCGTTCTATGATGTCACTTACAGATTTACTGCTATCATTTTGGGGTTATGCATTAGAAACAGCCGCATTCACTTTAAATAGGGCACCATCTAAATTCGTTGAAACGACACCGTATGAATTATGGTTTGGGAAGAAACCTAAATTGTCGTTCCTTAAAGTTTGGGGTTGCGAAGCCTATGTAAAGAAGTTACAGCTGGACAAGCTTGAACCCAAAGCGAAAAAATGCGTCTTCATAGGATACCCGAAGGAAACTATTGGGTATACCTTCTATCATAGATCCGAAGGAAAAATCTTTGTTGCCAAGAATGGATCCTTTCTAGAGAAATAATTTCTCTCGAAAGAAGTGACTGGAAGGAAAGTAGAACTCGACGAGGTTGTCGAACCTTCTCTCGAAATTGCGAGTAGCGTAGCACCGGAAGAAGTTCCGGTGGTGCCTGCACCAATAAGAGAGGAAGCTAATGATGTTGATCATGAAACTTCGGTTGTAGTTGCTACAGAGCCTCGCAGGTCAACGAGAACTCGTACCACTCCAGATTGGTATGATCCCGTTATGAGTGTCATGTTGGTGGACAACACCGATGACCCTGCGACATATGAGGAAGCGATGATGAGCCCAGATTCCAACAAATGGCAAGAAGCCATGAAATTCGAGATTGGATCCATGTACGAAAACCAAGTATGAACTTTGGTGTACTTACCGTATGGCCGGAAGGCTGTCGAGAACAAATGGATTTTCAAGAAGAAAACAGATGCTGATGGTAATGTTACTGTCTATAAAGCTCGACTTGTCGCAAAAGGGTTTCGACAAATTCAAGGAGTTGACTACGATGAGACTTTCTCACCTGTAGCGAAGCTAAAGTCTGTGAGGATTATGTTAGCAATCGCTGCATATTATGATTATGAGATATGGCAGATGGATGTCAAAACAGCATTCCTCAATGGAGACATTGATGAAGAGTTGTATATGATGCAACCCAAAGGTTTTGTCGATCCTAAAGATGCTAACAAGGTATGCAAACTTCAACGGTCCATCTATGGATTGAAGCAAGCATCCCGAAGTTGGAATCAACGTTTTGATAAGGTGATCAAAAGTTTTGGTTTTATACAAACTTATGGAGAAGCTTGTATTTACAAGAAAGTGAGTGGGAGCTCTGTAGCATTCTTAATACTATATGTAGATGACATATTGTTAATTGGGAATGATGTAGACCTTCTTAATAGTGTCAAGGAATATTTGAATAATAGTTTTTCAATGAAGGATCTTGGCGAAGCAGCTTACATATTAGGCATAAAGATTTATAGAGATAGATCGAGACGCCTAATATCATTGTCACAAAGTACATATTTGGACAAAGTTCTAAAGAGGTTTGGAATGGAAGATAGCAAGAAAGGGTTCTTGCCCATGTTGCCCAATACGACCTTGAGTAAAACTCAAAGTCCGACATCGGCAGAAAATAGAGAAAGGATGAGTAAGACTCCCTATGCGTCAGCCATAGGATCTCTAATGTATGCCATGCTATGTACTAGACCCGACATTGCATATGCTGTTAGTTTAACTAGCAGATATCAAAGTGATCCAGGAGTAGATCATTGGACAGCGGTCAAAAACATCCTTAAGTACTTGAGAAGAACTAAGGATATGGTTCTTTCTTATGGAGGTCATGAACAACTCGTTGTTAATGGTTACACCGATGCTAGTTGGAACACCGATCCGGATGATTCTAAATCACAATCTGGATACGTATTTATTTTGAATGGTGCAGCAGTTAGCTGGAGGAGTGCAAAGCAAAGCGTTGTGGCGAGATCTTCAACTGAATCGGAATACATGGCTGCTTCGGAGGCTTCACAAGAAGCGATATGGATGAAAGAGTTCATTACAAAGCTGGGTGTGGTTCCTAGTGCGCTGGACCCAATGTCTATCTACTGTGATAACATGGGCGCCATAGCCAATGCGCAAGAACCAAGGTCACACAAGAAGCTTAAGCACATCAAGCTACGTTTTCACGCTATTCGAGAACATGTCCAAGATGGGGACATAAAGATTTGCAAAGTACACATAGATCTGAATGTGGCGGATCCATTGACTAAACCTCTCCCGAGGGCAAAACATGACCAGCACCAAACTGCCATGGGTGTTCGGTATATTACCATGTAATCTAGATTAGATGACTCTAGTGCAAGTGGGAGACTGTTGGAGATATGCCCTAGAGGCAATACTAAATATAGTTATTATTATATCTTTGTGTTTATGATAAATGTTTACATTCATGCTATAATAGTATTAACAAGGAAACATTAATACTTGTGTGATTTGTAAACTTAAATTGAAGTCCCTAGTAAAGCCTCTTTATAATACTAGCTTGTTGGTTAATAAATGATTGTGGTTTCCCTATCATGAACATTGAGATGTTATAAGCAACAAGATCATATCGTTAGGAGAATGATATGGTGGACATACTCCTATAGATAAGCGTAGCATAAAGATCAAATCATTTTAATAGTTCAATTGCTATATGCTTTCTGATACATAGTAACCTAATTCCTTCGACCATGAGATCATGCATATCACCTTTACTGGATGGATGCTTTGATGACATCAAACACCACACCGTAACTGGGTGGCTATAAAGGTGGCATTGAGTGTTCGGAAAGTATTGGTTGAGACACATGGATCAAGAGTGGGATTTGTCCATCCATATGACGGATAGATATACTCTGGGCCCTCTCGGTGAAATGTCATCCAATTAGCTTGCAAGCATGTGACTGGCTCACAAGGGATCACATATCACGGGAACGAGAAAAGAGTACTTATCAGTAACGAGGTTGAACTAGGTATGCAGAGATACCGACGATCATAACCTCGGATAAGTAAACTATCGTGAGACCAAGGGAAATTGGTATTGTATGTAAGTGGTTCATTCGATCGCAAAGTAATCGTAGAAATATGTGGGAACCATATGAATTTCCAGATTCCTCTATTGGTTATTGTTTGGAGAAGTGTCTCGATCATGTCCGCATAATTCACGAACTGTAGGGAGACACACTTAAGGATTCAACGTTGTTTGAGTAGTTATGGAATGATGAGAAAGAGACCGAATGTTGTTCGGAGTCTCGAATGGGATCCGGGATATCACGAGGAGATCCGGAATGGTCCGGAGAATAAGATTCATATAAGGAAAGTCCTATTTCGGAGTTGGGGAATGGTTCCGGTGTTTTCATCGGGAATGTTCTAGAAGGTTCCGGAATGTCTGGCACTCCGGAGGGGAAGGGTACATGAATGTGTTATATCAAGCTGGTATGATTGCATCATGTACTAGGTGTCATCGCTGAACAAAATAAAGGGTTTAATCAAATCCTAGTTTGAAAAAGTCAAACGCCAATTTGAAAGTCAAACGGCTATTTTTGGGAAGTGGAGAGGGAGGTGGAAACCGAGTTGGGGAGGAGTTCCTCCCCTCCACCGCCGGCCCACCTTGAAGCCGAGTTGGGGAGGGACTCCCCTCCCCTTGGCCGTCCCCTCCACCTATAAAAGGAGGGGCAGGGCTCCCCTCCTAGACCCCAACACCTCCACCTCTAAACCCTAGCCGCCGGCGCCGCCACCTGCTGCTGCCGCCGCCGCCCTAGGGCAAACCGCCGCCGCCGCCTAGCAACCCTAGCCGCCGGCCAAGCCTCCTCCTCGGCGTGTCTAAACCCTGGATCGTCGAGGGCTCTCTCATAGTCCACCATACTCGCTCCGGCTTAAGGCGAAGCCCTGCGAGATCTCCCCTCTACTTCCGGTACCACGCCGTCGTGCTGCCGGAATCGCGAGGAGAGTGCTACAACCTCCGCTGCCTACTGGAACAAGGGAGAGGAAGGTCTTCGTCGAGTACCGAACGTGTGACCGACTGCGGGAGCGTTGTCGGAACGCAGCGCCGGAAGGATCGTCTACGCGATCTTGAGATCGGGAAGAGTACGACTACATCACCCACGAGAATCCGCTCTCGTTAAACACTTTGGAATCTTCGAGGGTGAGTTATTCCATCGGCTCGTTGCTTCAATCTAGTAGATAGATCTTGGCTTGTTTGTTTGTATGCGATAGAAATTTTTTGTTTTCCATGCTACGAAACCCTACACTTGAGTGTTAGTCCCGTTTTGTGGCTAGACCGGGACTAAAGGGGGCCTTTAGTCCCGATTCGTAGATCGACTTTCCGAACTATGAAGAAGTTGTCCCGATTTGTACTTACCAAACGAGCGTGGTCACATATTAGGGAGTGCCTCTATGACCAGTTGCATGGAGATGCCGGAGGACTGGGATCCGGCGGCATCTCCCTGAAACTGGTCGTAGTGGTGTCCCTACTCTCGCACATCATCTTGCAGCTTGTAACTTCTCTAACTAGATCAATACACCTGGGAGCTAACTAATTTCACATATTAGGGAGTGCCTCTATGACCAGTTTCTTGGAGATCCCGGAGGATTGGGATCCGGCGACATCTCCCTGAAACTGGTCGTAGTGGTGTCCCTGCTCTCGAAAACAATATTGGAGATGCCTCAGTCTGGCTGGAGGACTGGACTCACAAGGATGCATATTTATAGTACAAGCAGCTCGGCATAGTGTCGACACTTACGACATAATGTCGACACTCACCCCTATTATTAATGCTGACTCGTGTTTTGTCCCGGTTGGTGTCTCCAACCGGGACTAAAGGTTCATCTTTAGTCCCGGTTGGTGACACCATCCGGGACAAGGTACACGCCGCACGACATAATGTCGACACTCACCCCTATCATTAGTGCTGCCTGGCCCAGCCTGCCGAAATCCCTCCAACCGGGACAAAAGATGAACCTATCAATGTTGTTGTGCCCATATTATGCATGCATGTGGACATTGGTATGGAGAACAATGTTGCAGGAGGAAGTTTTCCTTTTCGTCGCACGGAAAAGCCATTTTCCATTTCCCGAGCGCAAAAAATGGATCGTTTTGTGAAGTAACCACCAAAATGCTGTTTCAGAATGCTACCGTCCCATTTTTATAAAATACTAGACCACCTTACATGGACTATCTCCCAACCGGAACATCTCAAACCTTTTCGTCCATCCTGGATAAAAACAACAAATGTCTGCCGAATCGGCAGGAAGTGGGTCCGGTTTGTACTACAGGTACATGATCTAACGCCCGTGATTTTTTGAAAAAAATCATTTTTAGACTCGCAATATGTGGTTTCTTCAGAGATCCAATGCAAGTTCTAACGATGCTCGTCCCCTATCTTCATGCACGTCAGTTCGACCATAGTTAGAAATTCAAAAAATTCAAAACGGGCATAAGAAATTCAAAAAAATACGAACAATGAAAATCCTTCGCGTGGTGTCATATTTCTTCCCGCGATCATAAGATTGACTATATGTATTAATTGAGTCATTTTTAGCACACATATGTATCTCAACATGGAACTCAATGTCATATTTCTTATGTTAACAGTATATATGTATTAAATGAGCCATTTTTCTTCCTGCCATTTCTTCCCGCCATTTTTTCCCGCCAGTTCTTCCCGCCATTTTTTCCCGCCAGTTCTTCCCTCCAGTTATCTTCCTGCCATTTCTCACTATATATATATGTAGGGTTGGACTCCATTGTCATTGCACATCTCTAGACTCATATCTGCAACCTCATCACTCTTTCCCATGGCTTCCACCGTAGCACTAACCCCTAGGGAGGCGGAGGCGCTTTGCGCCTCGGACTACCCCTGCCCGCCGGGCTACTGTTGAAAGGATCGTATGGCACCTAGAGGGGGGTGAATAGGTGCTACTTCAATTTTTCTTCTTTTTCAAATTAAGGTTTGCCAATAAGGTAAATTATCTAGATAATGCAACTAAGATGAATTTACCTATATGACAATTTTGCAAGAGCTACCACAACACAAAGTAAGAACAAGTAAGTAAAGTGCGGTGAAGGATAGAAGTAACCAAAGTGGTGGACGCGGAGACACAAGGATTTGTTTCCCATAGTTCCTTCCTTTTGAGGGGAAGTACGTCTACGTTTGGAGAGGGGTGGTTTCAAACCACCAACGCCACGAAAGTCCTCCCTTGTTCTCCGATGAATCTCACCCCAACGGGATCGATTCACCTTCCACTATATCGGCAACCTTCAAGGTGGAAGCCAGCACCTTTACAAGTTTGGGGCACACATCAACAACTTAATCGGAGGCTCCCAAATACAAGCAAACTGTCAAAGCAATCAAAGACAAGCTTGTAAGAACCAAAACAAGAACTAGGATTTCCAAGAAAACACTAGAGCAAAGGGACCCTCAATGAAATGAGGGGGAAATGAATATCTCTTTTGGTGAAGTAGTAGATCGGGTCCTCCTCCTTCGATTCCCAAAGAGCAAAGACTTTGGGTGGTGGATTGAGGAGATCTTGAAGATTTGGTGGCTCCAATGGTGGTCTTGACTTTAATGTGGATGAGCACCTTGTCCCAAGGTAGGTGGAGGGGTATTTATACCCCTCCAAGAAATCTGGCCGTTGGAGCCTTTAATGCAGTGGTAGTACCGGAAGTTCAAGCGGTACTACCGGAAAACTCCGGTACTACCGGACCTGGTACCGGAAGAGCAACCTGCAAAGTTCATATCCCCTGGCCACAGCAGTACCACAATGTGATGCTACCGTAAAGCGGTAGTACCGCTTATGGGAACCGGTACTACCGGACGGGCAATGGAGTCTGCAACTTGGTCGAAAAACTTACTGTCACACCAGGTACCAAAATGCGGTACTACGGTATTACCGCATTTTGGTACCTAGGCAGCCAGTGGCTTTTGACAACATACAAAAGGCTACTGCTACGCTAGGTACTAAAATGCAGTACTACCGCATTTTAGTACCGGGGTGAGCAGTGGCCTTTTATAGGTTGGAAAAAGCCTCTGCCGCGCTAGGTACTAAAATGCGGTACTACTGCATTTTAGTACCGGAGCGGGCAGTAGCTTTTGACAAGTGGTCAAAAAGCTATTGTCGCGCTAGGTACTAAAATGCGGTAGTACCGCATTTTAGTACCTAGCCCGGCAGTGGATTTTTGACAACTGATCAAAACCTACTGCCGCGTCCGGTAGCAAAAAGCGTTACTTTTTGGTATCGCGCCAGGCAGAAAGTTCTGGACTGTTGTTTAACCATTGCAAAACCTTTTTCAATGCACCTGCAATACACTTGGCAAATAATTAGTCTGATATGTGTGTTGTTATAAAACACCAAAATCACTAGGAATAGGAAATGCTCTTTCAAGTGTGTCCCCGTCGGCTGGATGCTGAGCGCCGGAGGCGTGCCGGTTCCTCTTGTCCCTCTAGGTGTGGCACGCCGGATGGCCATCACGAACCACTACTACTTCGAGCTCACGCCAGAGCAGCGGAGGAATCCCAGATGGCATCCCGACTGTTTCCCGACTTGGGAAGCCTTCTTCGTGGATCGGCGTGAGAGGGCGCTCGCCAGGTATGAGGAGGACGACCCACCTCCTACGAACTTCAACGAGGCCGGCCGTCGGTTGTGGTGGCGCGACTGGACTCTCCAGAGGTCATGGCCTACGACACGGCCGCCGACTCTAACTCCTGCCTACGCTACCCTCAAGTCCAGCTCACTCGTACTCAGCCTTCAAGGTTCAACTACGGCAACCCCGACGACGACAGCGACGACGACCACGACGAGTACGACGACTACAGTGGCGAGTATTACAGGTGTAGGCAGGAGCATGGCTGAATCACTCCAACATTGCAAAACAAGTTTGGCCGATTGTGGCTTAATCTGGCCATGTATCTTAATTTTCAGTTCTTCTATGTAACTTAGTGTTAGTTGCGTTATGTACTTTAATTCCAGTTCTATCATAATAAAAATTTCTTCCCGCCCAATATTTCCCGTCCTTTTTTCCCGCCCATTAATATATAAAAAATATAAGTTATTTCAAATCCAAATTAAAAACAGAAAATGGTTTTGAATTACTTATTCAAATCCAAACACTTTTTATGTTTAAAGTTTTTCTAAATTCCAAATTAATATTCAAAAATATAAGTTAATTCATTTTTAATTTTTAATGGTTACATTAATTATTTTTAAAAATAGAAAATGGTTTTGAATTAGTTATTCAAATCCAAACACTTTTTATGTTTAAAGTTTTTCTAAATTCCAAATTAATATTCAAAAAATATAAGTTAATTCATTTTTAATTTTTAATGGTTCATAGTTTAAATGGTTACATTAATTATTTTTAAAAATAGAAAATGTTTTTGAATAATTTATTCAAATTCAAACACTTTTTATGTTTAAAGTTTTTCTAACTTCCAAATTAATACTCGAAAAATATAAGTTAATTCATTTTTAATTTTAAATGGTTACATTAATTATTTTTTAAAATATAAAATGGTTTTGAATTAGTTATTCAAATCCAAACACTTTTTATGTTTAAAGTTTTTCTAAATTACAAATTAATATTCAAAAAATATAAGTTAATTCATTTTTAATTTTAAATGGTTCATAGTTTAAATGGTTACATTAATTATTTTTAAAAACACAAAATGGTTTTGAATTATTTATTCAAATTCAAACACTTTTTATGTTTAAAGTTTTTCTAAATTCCAAAGTAATTATCATTTAAAAAACATTACAAATTTAAACCCCAAAATAAAAAATAAGGCGGGAATAGAGGAAAATTCCTGATTTTTTTTGAAAATAGGGTCATACGTCCCGGTTGGAGCCACCAACCAGGACTAAAGACCCCTGCGCGCGCCCCCTGGGCTGATAAAAAAAGTGGTATACGTCCCGGTTGGTGGCTCTAACCGGGACGTATCACCCTTTAGTCCTGGTTGGAGCCACCAACCGGGACAAAAGGTCCATTCTTAATAACTGCTCGCGCCTCTTCTTCTTCTTCTTCTTCCCCATCTCATTCATCGACGCGCGCACACAGGACCCCCCCACGACGCCGGCAGGCTGCCCGCCGAGCTCGCCGCCGCTGTTAGATGCAAGGATAGGAACCGCCGCCTTTCCCTCTCTCTCCCAGTACCAATCTCATCCCCTCTTGTTCCTTCTCGCGTTATTCCCCATTTGAGCAGAAACCCCAACTCGTCGGCATCGTCGTTCAGAGCCTCCTCGATCCAAGCCAAGGTGCCGAGGACGCCATGTTGGACTGCGTCTCTACGCCAAAGGAATCGGTCCTGCTCGGCCTTAATCAAGCTCTGCATCCCATCTTCCCGAGCTCCGGCCGCCGTTGATTCGCCTCCGTCCGGCCACCCCTTGCTTCCCCGACCCCGGCATCGCGTTCCTGGTGAGCCACTGGTGCTCTAGCACCTCTTCACGCGCTCCCTCTCGCTCTCTGGCTCTTCTACGACGACCATCCGTCGCCGCCGCCTCTATCCGCCGCTGTGCTCGTCGCTCCAGCGACCAATAATGGGCGGCGCCACCACCATATGGTTCGCCTCGACCAGCTCTTTCCAACGCGCCCCCTCTCGCTGTCCCGCGCGGGCTCAATTGCTAGCGGCGCCACCACCATGGATGATGTCATCATGACATCATCATTTTTTGTTTTCTGTTAATGTTTTCTGAAATGATTTCTGTAATTATTGTGTAATTGATTATTGCTGACAGGTGGGTCCACCCTGTAAGTGGTATAAACATATTCAGAAATGTTTTCTGTTTAATAAAATGTTAAAAGTAATTCCAAAAATGTAAATTATTTTATAATATTCTAAAAATGATTTAAAATGAATTAAAAATGGATAAATTCATAACTAATTCATTTTAAATCAGAAAAATAAAATGTACAACTTAAAACTATTACCATACATTATTATGTAAACTATTTAAATAATTATTATTTGATAAATATTTTATAAGTATTAATACTTTGAAAATTCAGATTTTAATATTCATAACTGAGAACAATATAAATTATATACCAAAATTTTGGTATAAATAATATACCAAAATAGTATACCTAAGTGACCCCTCTCATATGCATTCGAGGTTTCTCCGAACTAGGTTTTACACCTCTCGAAACTCCGGAATATTGATTTTAGTTGATTTTTATTATTGTAAATATTGTAAATTCATTTTTATTATTGTGTATGTATATATTAGGGTTTCTCCGAATTAGGGTTTATATCTCTCAACACCGTACCTAACATTCTCCCTTAGCCGCTTTGACTTATCCGTTTTTCCACCTATGCAGAAAATATGGACCCACACGACGGAGACGAAGAAAAGGAAGAGATGATCCAAGGTGTGATCCGTGGGGAAGAAAATTTAGAAGTATCGACGTTTCTGAACAACTCTGGTGAGGGTGATCCTCTTTTTGCCGGAAGAGACGACTTGTTTGAGGTTGAAGGTGATGCCTTCCGTGAGGGAGACGGCGATGCCTTGTGTAATCGAGAAGACGACCGCTCCGACGAGGTGCATGTAATATAATTAATTCATTAATTAATCATCTACTATCTATATAGAAATAGTAACAACGATCTTTCTTCTTTTAGCCCTCCGGATCGAAGAAATCTACTGAAAAGAGCGGACGAGGCCCAACCAAAAAGTTGGAAGACCATGAGAGGTTCAGGATCGAAGATATCGGTGAAGACGACAAACCGATTGCTCCCGAAGTTGTCGCAAACAAATTTGTGGCTCAATGCGGAGTAATCATTAGGGACTTCATCCCGATCACCGTTCGAAATTGGAATAGGTCTGCTGATGCGGAAGAAGAGGGAACGTCTTTATTTCTCCCTACCATGGCCAAGATTTACTGTGGAAGAGGCTCATGGTTAATTTCAAACTATCGAAGATAGAGCTGGATCCAAATGCGGAGGATCCAGTTGAGGACGCCTTAGAACATGCGCGAGCCATGGAGGATAAGGTCAGGGAGTGGGCTATGAAGAAGATGGCCCAGTGTTTCACCAACTGGAAGAAAAGATTGCACCTTGACTATGTCGTGAAAGAGAAGACTCCGGATTTCAAGAAGATTCAGTTTGAGAAGATAAAACCATTCTGGGCTGAGTTTGTGAATTACAAGACATCAGAAAAGCTAAGAAAATATCTGCAATGAATAAGCTGAATGCTGCTAACAAGAAGTATGACCATACTATGGGGCAAGGTGGCTACAGGGCTGGCATTCCTAAGTGGACGAAACTTGAGGATGAACTGCGTGCTAAAAAGATCATCCCAGAGACAGGCGATTGGATCGAACGTGTAAGGAATGGGTTTTACGGGCATCGGGGCAAGTTGTACTCGAAAGAGAAGTGTATATATAACATACGACATAAAGAAGACCCCTTGCCAATCGAGAAGATGAGAAAAGCAGTAAAGGTTGTTGAAGATGGGGACTTCATTCCCGATAGAGAAAATGATGACCTCACACTCTCCCTTGGAAATAAGGAACATGATGGACGAACACGAGGCACAAGCGGCTCCCAACCATGGAGGACTGGGTTTCCCGAAGAGAGGAAGAATTATCCTGATAGAAGTCGTGAGAGGAGAAAGTACAAGGCGGAATTTGAAGCAGATATTCATAAAGAGCGAATGCGTATAATTGAAGAACGAATAAAGCAACAACAAGATGAAATTAACGCACTTAAAGAGCAAAGTACTACCGGCCCATCTCAGCAGCACATGGTGGTAGAACCTACATTCGATGCTACCGGCCTATCGAATAATCGAAAAAGCAGTGTGGCTTCCACCGAGGTCCCGGGTGATGACAATGACGATGACGATGGTGCCCCAACGATGGCTCCTGTTGGATACCCAGTGGATGATATCACACAGATAACGCACTGCGAGCTACATGTCAAAGTTGTGAACATATCAATGAAGGTGGCGGTCGGCTATGCCTTACCAATTGGACCCACACCAACTTACCACTGTCGTACGGTTCCACAGGGCTACGCTGTTGTCGGGTGGATGAAATCATGCCCACCTTTGAAGTTTTGAAGCTTGACTACCCTGCAGGTGAAGGGGATGTGACTTAACTGGGAGAAGCAACAAACGCCACCATTCTATGGCCAAAGGAATGTATCGTGCTTCGAAATCACATGCCAAGGCCATCTTCGCTGCCGCCTCACCCGTCTCCAGCGAGGTCGTCGCCGCTGCGGCAGCCGTCTTCGTCGCCTCACCCGTATCCGTCGCCTCACCAATCTCTGGCGCAGCCATCGCCACGGCAGCCATCGCCGGTGCCTCAGGATAAAAAGCGTAAGCGTACCACCGCTACTTTGCGTCGTGGTAAGCGATCGCCGAAACATAAACAAGAGCCTCTTTCAAATGTACCAAAGGTTCCTCCCAAGAGAGCTTATGACTGTACTAAAGAGGATACTACGGCTATCGTTGATGCGGAAACGATAGCGTTTTTCGCTAAGCTGAGGCGGCCGAAAGAGCCAGAGTTCCCCAGCACCAAAGAAGAAAAAGCCCGAGTGTTCAAAATGCTAAAGACTCTTCATCAACCCGAGCCAAAGCTGTCATCAGACTATGAGCGTTCTATTCTCAAGTCACATGCGGCACAACAAGCCTCGAAGAGTAGTACTGATGCAAGCGAGAAATCTGTTGCCCAGTGTAACACCCTCAGAATCGACCCTATGCAAGTTTCAGCGCTTCCCGCCAAACCCGCATAGAAACGATTCAAAGGTGCCCACCAGGCACTTTCGTGCGGGTGGAAAACAAAGTAATAACATTACACAACAGTCCTCGATGGGACCCACAGAACAGATATATATACAGCAGCGACTCAAAGAGTCAAGAATACATATATAATATACAAAGATCCAAATCACCTTAAAATCGATATAGCGTCCGAGTACGGACAAGATGCAAATGGGGCTAAGAGCCCTGAAGAATAACCAATGGCGTCCATAACCCTGCCCAGGCCAAGCCGGAAGGGTAACCCTGCTAACGACGTCGATCTCAAAACCTGCTTAAACAAAAGGGGTGCCGACAAAGGGCAAAGGAAAAAGAGGAGCGTCAGTACTGAGGCCAGTACACGGCGAGACTAGAATTCGGCGGTCCTCGCCTACATAGGTATGGTGGACTGAAGCGGCAGCGGCAGCATGCACTAAACAACCTATAGAGACTCGATACAACTGACGGCTATCAGAGAGGGGTAAGAAAGACCTATCCGGAACCAAACTGATAATAACACCAAACAATCCCATCCTGGTATTCCCCCTCGAGACCAAACGAGGAAGTCCACCGAGAAACTCACACAGTTGGCAGTTTTATTTATTCGGTTATTGTTGCAGCAGCTACTAGTCAGGTGTAGATAATCGTTCTGATAAAATAAACAGTGGGCCGTTTTAGTTAACCATTCCGTTGTAATTGCGACACTTACTAGTCAAATACAATTAACATGAGATAACCCCAAAACCCAGCAGTTGTTGGTACTTTTATTTAGCCATTCCGTTGTAGTGAAGCTGATTACTAGTCATATCGGATACAAGTCAAGTTATAACAGTAAACTTTAGTTATAGTTGTCTATGATCAAGCACTGTGCTCCAAGTCGTCCATAACCGCGGACACGGCTTCTCGAAAAGATTTAACCATGCAGGGGTGCACCAAAGTATCCACAAGCACTTCGACCCTTTTTGCCAGATCAGTTAACATACACCCATCGGTATGTCGGCGGGGCCTAAGTCATGACGTTTCCAGACCCAAAGCAAGCACGGGGGGCCACCCCACTAAGTACACCCGCAACGAAGTCGGCCGGGCTCCGAGACGGACTCAGGGTTTGGGTAGACGGCTGTGAACGACGGGGAACCCAAAACTGGGCTTGTCGACACCGCGAAAACGTGTCCCGATCCTAAACAGTACAGGTGCTATCCATCGCACAATTTAAATAAAGCAGTAAGGCATGGCATACGTACAGGATAGTAAATAAAACCTCAAACTAGTTTGTGGCCCCCAGTACAATACTTTGAAATCAGGTACTAATCAATGGGGGGCCCATATCTCCCCACCTGTGGTTAGCGCGCTCAAACTCGGAACAGGTGTCAAGAACTCGGGGTCCTACGGGGCACAAGTGGGAGGTCGGAAACCAAATATTATCCATCACCCACCGGTGCCTCTGCATTTACCTACTTCAATTTTAGTTATTAAACAATAATTAAAATAAACGGTAATTAAAACCATGATCATCTCCAACATAAAGCATATGGCAGTCTTCCAACAACTGAGGTACTTGACGACACGCAACAGCACTTGAGCAAGCGACTACGACGCGCAAGTCCAACTATCTACCAAACAACAGGTAATAGGATGTGTCCAAGGCAATATAAGGCTGCACGGGATATCACGGGTACGGAATCTAGAGCATCGCAACACAGATAGCAATAGATCAACAGGAGGGAATAAATACTAGAAAAGTAAGATAGGTAGAAAGGGGGAGATGCTCGCCTGAAAACATTGCCGAAGGTTCAACCGAAGATCGGGTCGACACTCGCATCAACTCAACGGCCTTATCCGCGAAGAACCAAAACACTAGGAGGAACACCGGATGCACTATTTAATACTACGGCAAAAGATCGGGCATGATGCATGTATGATGTATGACATGGCAAAGATGCGATGCAATTAGGCAAGATTAAGCGGAACCGGGGTCCCGACAATTAATTAAACGGTTCAAGTTATTTAGATACCCCGCAAATTAAATGTTGTTTAAACATGGCAAGATATAGGACCGGTTCGCTACACCAATTTAAATGAGGCCAATATACGACTAGATTTGCCCGCATATGGGCCCCATATTTAATTATGAGGTGAATCGGCATAAGGCCCCCAAACCACACAAATATGCATGCGAGATGAATGATTAATATGCAACAGGTTTTATATTTAGCATTTATAAAATAGGGGCTCGGGAAAAGGTTCACACATTAGGGTTCGACGATCTTGGTTCCGGGGGTTCGGGGTCGGGTCTCGGGGTTCAGGGTTCGACGGGATCGGTCTCGGATAACTGAGGTAGATCTTGTCGCATCCGGGAAGCAGGACTTGGTTCGGTGTCGGGGGCACATCGGACCCGCTCTGGTCGGTGTCGATCTTGTCGGGCCCGCGTATCAGGTCGGTCTTGGCGTTCGGGATGCAGAACTTGGCGTTCCGTGGCGAAGTGCTTGGCGTATCCGGTGGCGTTCTTGGCGTCCGGGTTCTTGGTCATCGGAAGATCTTGTCGTCGCCCTGGTCGTGGACACGACACATACGATGGAGATCTTGGGGTACCATCTTGATCATCAGAGGCGAACTTGGGGCTCGACACCGGGGTCTTCCGGGGTTCCGTGTCGGAGAACTTGGTGCTCCGCAGTCTCCGGTTCTGTTTTCCAAGATGTTCGGTGTTCGTGTAGAAGATCTTGTCGTGGACCTAAGGCATCACTCTAGGGTACCGCGGCCTTGACTGTGCTGATCTTGTATGTGCCAGACTTGATGAAGGACTTGTGAAGCTAAAGGACACAGCAACAGGAACCACACGAACGGAAGAGGAGGCCACGGTGAGGGGGTCGAGGCGTGCGGAGGACGTGGCGCAGAGCGCGACCACGGAGGACGGCAAGTGGCCGGCACGGCGGAGGCGCGCAGGGCACCGGAGAGGAGAGGGTCGAGGGCGGCTCGACGGCGGGGCCGCTGGAGCCCTCCGAACGATGGCGGCCTCGACGGCAGAGGGCGGCGCCAGGGACGCCGACGGCCAGCGAGGTTAGCGGCCGCACCGGGGAGGAGGAAGGAGGGGGCGCCGCCGGGGAGACAGGGAAGCGAGCGCGCCGGAGGAGGGCTTGCGGCGAGGCGGCGGGGTCGGTGAGCTTGAGCGGCGGGCGGGGAGGCCGGCGCGACGGCGGCCAGAGGAGGCGGCGGCGGCGCGATGCGGTGTAGGCGAGGACGGGGGAAGCCGAGGCGGTGGCGGGCGCCGGAGAGGCGGGGCGAGGTTGGGGAGGCCGGAGCCGCGAGGGGGGAGAGAGGGGCGGGGCGGGGCGGTTGCTGCGGTCGACGGGGGTCGTCGGCGGCGGCGACACGAGGCCGGAGAGGGGGGCCGGCGGGAGACGCGGGCTCGCAGAGGGTGGGGCGGAAGAGGCGAGCGAGGCGGGGCGAGGTTGGGCGCGGCGAGCTCGGGGTCGCGGAGAGGGAGGAAGAGGGAGACGCGGGGGGTCCGTGGGGGTGGGCCGGGGCGTGGGGTCAGGTGGTGGGACCGGGGTCCAGGGAGAGGGTGAGGGAGTGGGTCGGGTACAGGGGATGGGGAGAGGGCAGGTGGGGTGGACAGAGGTGGGGAAAGGGGTAGGATTAGGTGGCGGCCTGGGATAGGTTAGGAGGAAGGGGCAGGGTGACGTGGCGTCTCGCGATAGGAGGGGGTGATGTGGCTGGTTGGGTGGGTAGACTAGGTCTGGGTGTAAAAAGGGGTTTAGGGTGGACCGATTTTATTCTGGGGGTGGTCGACTGGGTCGAATCGGCCCGTTCGACTGCCCCCTAAAAATAATATAGATTTTTATTTAATTTAAAAATAACTTTTGTAATTAGTTTTAGACAAACAAAATATCCGGAAACATCCGGGGGTTTGATTTGAAATAGAAGGAGGGCTAGTTTCAGAAAACAATAGATTTTCGCAACATAGTTTCAAGTAAAAATAATATGCATGATGATGACGATGCTCAAATGCAATGTGGCATGATGACATGAGCATGCGGTCACGATGATGCAATGCACAAAAATAACGCGATTTTCTAGTAGTGGTTTTGCGGGATGCCACACCCAGCTCGGAGAACAAGCAAAACAGTCTTGCGCCCCTCTCAAGGTGATTTCCCATACCAATGTAGGGTCGAGCAAATATGCGGCCGAAGAGCAGTATGATCCAGAGGTAGTTGCACAATACGGAGAAGCTGCCGCTGCTCAAGGTATGAGTATTGCCCAGTACTTATCCCAATTAGAGTACTTCCCCGTGTGTAAAGTAGCATACAAATACCAGTACGGTAAACCCCTCGTCAAACTTGAGGAGGTAAATAATCTTCCAACAAAAATGCAAAGATTGCATAACTGGTACATACATGCCACAAAGGCCGGGGCTAACTGGATAGTGGTGAGGGTTACAAAAAAGCATTATGGGAAAGAAATAGATGACATGATATCCATTGAATTTGATAAACTATTTCAATTATTCAATCAAGACGCCTTGGATAAATCGATCATCAGTGCCTATTGTCTGTAAGTACTAATTCTGTAATTAATTTAGTCTCTAGCTATCTCGCCTCGTTTATTGCATGTATATAATCATACTATAATATGCAGAATGAAGATTCTCGAATGTAGCAGAGGACAAATTTATGATATTGGGTTCATTGACCCATATTGGGTTCATCAAGCTAATCTCAAAACAAACCCCCAGGATACGGAGGATAATATCGTACACGCGTTAAGGTTTCAAGAAACCAGAAGGAAAACACTATTTTCTTATAACTTCGAGTGAGTGTTATTGTCTTGTATACACCTTCTATTCCGCTTACTTGATGTTAAGTATATAATTGATTAGTTATACATGCGCAACTTCCACTATATTCTTTTAATCATTCAACTTGACAAAGGGCGTGTACTAGTCATGGACTCGAAACATAAACCCCTTGAGTCGTGGAAGGACATGCAGATGCTTTTCCAGCGTTAATTCTAATCATTGCGACACTATATCGGCAACGTTCGTGAATTTTATGATATCAAGTAATTAATAACTTCTTTTATTTGTTTTCTTCGCCGGGCAGCGCTTGGAAATGGTTCACCAACAAGGTTAGGGGTGTTTGTAAAGAAGAGCTTACATTTCAACCGCTAGATGTAAGCACCACTAGCTATATCCGCGCATCTCTTTGATTCTAGTTTTGATACCGTTATTATCATGCTTGATTATTTTTTGATTGAACTCTGTTCTCGTAAAGTGCCTGATGCAGGGACCAGGAAATAATTTATATGGATACTATGTTTGCGAGTTCATCTGTCAGACGTGCTGTGAGAAGGGCAGAAATTTAGAGTAACTCCACGTACGTAAACAATTTCTATAGTTTTTAATTACCATCAAATTGTGTGATGTTTCATTCATATAGGTTGACTCCTTTAAATTAGATCGAATGTCTACGTGACGATCTCCTGCCAAAGGATTGTATAAAGAGCTTATTTTGTATGTAGTGCATGAACTCGATCCGTGTATCGAATGTAATATGTTCGACACTTGGATCTATATTGTCATGATGATTTTGTGTAATATAATGGTTCCTTCATTGATGAGTGCAAAACACTAAATAAACAATAAAATAGTATAAATGAATTCTCTGCCGCGGCACAAAAGGTGGCCAAAATGCTGTCGCGGCAACAAAAGTTGCCAAAATAAATTCTCTGTCGCGGCAGAGAAATGTGTCAAATCTCTGCCGCGGCAGAGGGTTATTTGTCCCGATTCGTGTTATAAACCGGGACGGATGCTCCTCCCCCCTCGCCCTCTGCCGTGGCCACGTGTACGCTCTTTTGTCGCAGTTGGTGGGGCATTTTGAGGCTTTAATCCCGATTGCCCCATTCCGGTTGAGGAACCGGGACTAAAGCCCCTTACCAACCAGGACACATGGGCTGTTTCCACTAGTGGTAGTGAACCCTTTTGAAATTTTGATCCAAAACTCTAAAAAATACGCGCAAACATATACATATTTAGTAGCTACGGTAGAAATTTTGAGAGAAAAATACATTGTATTTTGGAAAATAAAAAAAGACAAATCTATGCAACAAATGTGTGCTTATTACACCTATGTATTACTTGCATTTTTATATAGCCAAAACAAAACGTGTTTTCTACCAAAACTTGCCGACGGTTATTTGGACCATTTTAATGTATTCAGAAATAATTTTTGGAACTATTAAAACTCAAAAATACAAATTCTAAATGGGACCACTGCAGCGTAGATGCTGCAAGTCCGCCTCCGCGAAGCATCCCCTAAACATGGACAAGATCTCCGTGAACAGAAAACAGAAGAGAAAAAATGGCCTTTCTCCAATACCTGAGATGAAGGATGGAGATGGCCAAATCAGATGGAAGAGCATGTAGAAAGAACATGGCAGACCGTGGCTGTTGAACCAGACCAAAAGGCCAAGACTGTAGGCTAGGATGGTGACAGGGAAATATGTAACCCTTCGTCGTCCACAAATAAGTTCACCCTCTAGTTTTGGCTTAAATAAAAAAATGTTTGGCTAACTTTTTAGAAAAAGTAGCAACATTATGACACTAATTTGTATCACTAGAACTGTTTTAAAATATGGTGTCATAAAATGTAAATGTGATGCATGTTACTCCCTCCGTCTTATAATCGATGTCACGAATTTATCATAATTTTGATATACTAAATACTCCCTACTTATCATAGAAATAGGTATATTTAGACATATTTTAGTACTAGATACATCCAATCCAGTGACAATTAATATATATCAAAAGGACCAGCATCTAGATTCATCTAAATTTTAAGAAATCCAGGTAGTAATATTTTCTTAATAAAATTGTTAAAAGTTTTAAAAATTAATTTAGAACCAGAACTAAAAGTAGGCTTTTTTGCGAAGGTAAAAGTAGGCTTATTGGTGGTGGACGGAGGGAGTAGTACTCGGTACGGTACCAAATCACTCGTGAGGTAAAAGGATGGGCCACAAAGATTCTTGCGTGCCTAGGGTGGTTGGCCGGTGGATGGCCCGACGGGAATCAGAATCTCGGTATCTTGCCATTTACGGGCCCACTTGTCACCATGTACCATCTGTTAGATGCGTCTTATTGTGCCCGAGAGAAACGTGTCGGATGATTTTATTACTACCTTCAATTCAAATTAGTGCTCAGATATGACTAGATAGGTTCAAATCTGCATAAATCTTAGCCCACTAATTTAAATAAAAAAGATAGTGCAAATGCTGTAGATAGATACACTCATATGGAGAATTACAATATGGCTCTCGGGTGCTACACACCTCCATACCTAAAAAAATTTAAAAAATAATTAAGAAAAGTTTTGAAAAAGTCAATTTTTTTAGAAATCAAAGATAACTAGGTATGCTACTTGTATACAAATATTTTTCTAGAAAATTACTTTGATTGCATCTTGGGTAAAAACAAAATTCGAAACGCCCATAACCACGTACTATTTACCTTTGATCATCATATTTTTTTTTCATGAAGACCATGTAAATTGTTTTCTTTCCAAATATTTTTATACGAGTAGCATACCCGGTCATCTTTAATTTCCAAAAATGTTTTTAAAAAATTAACCTTATTTTTAATTATTTTTTTATTATTCCAAGTATGAGAGTGTGTAGCATCCGATAGCCAAAAGTCCGCGTTACACTCATATCCTACTACTAGATAGGATTACTACCGTATCGGAATTTGATGCTACAGAACGTGAACGTGAAGCGCGTGTGTGACTCCACGACACGATCTTATCGAGATCACGCGAGACCTCCGTCCGTGGCCTGGTATCGTATACTACTTAGAGCATCTTTATTGGACTATCCGGGACGCCGTTTTCAGGGGAAAATGAGGTCTGGACGCTAAAAATTGGTCCAGTAGTCGTGTTCTTAGAAACATCTTTTCGTCAGAATTTGGGCTAAATTTGGTCTTAACTTCCCAGACCATTCCCAGGATTCCGGAAACGCCCTGAAAACGTCGGACGAAGCGAAGCGGTGTGTGACCCTGTTCAGTCAGCGACGAAAGCCGAGTCGTTGTCCTCCTCGAAACCTACTCGAGGACGACCAGGAATTAAGCTTTGGGATGCTTGATACGTCGTAAACGTATCTATAATTTTTGGTGCTCATGCTTATTTTACACCATGCTTTATGTTTTGTCTATACTTTATGGCATTTTTATGCATTTTTTGAAACTGACCTATTCACAAGATGCTATAGTGTCAGTTCCTGTTTTCTGCTATTTTTGGTTTCAGAAAAGCTAGTAAAAAAATATTTTCGAAATTGGACGAAACAAAAGCCGAAGTTTCTATTTTTCACAGGCGAACACGGAGTCCAGAGGCCAGAGGGAGGCGCACCCCAGGGCGGCCACACCTGGCCCATGCGCGGCCAGGGGGGCGCGCCGCCCTAGGGTGTGGCCCCCTTAGACCTCCACCGACCTTTCTCCTTCGCCTATATATTCCTCCCGAGGCACGGCGCGCCCACTTAGACCTCCACCGACCTTGCCCCTTCGCCTATATATTCCTCCCGAAGCAAAAACCCTAAAGAGGAGATCGGAATTCCACGAAAAGTTCCGCAGCACCGCCGCCACCGAAGACGAGATTCGGGGAACAGAAGTCTCTGTTCCGGCACCCTGACAGGACGGAGAATTGCCCCCGGAGCCATCTACATCGACTTCACCGCCATCTCCATCTCCGTTGCTGACTCCCATGATAAGGAGGGAGTAGTTCTCCCTGGAGGCTAAGGGCTCTACCGGTAGCTATGTGTGCATCGCTCTCTCTATGTGTGATCTTATTGTGATCATGAGCTTTGTAATCTAGTTGAATAAGTAGATGCCACTCAAGTGCTTTTATTGGTGTAATCTCCGGAGACACCTTGTCCCATGTGTGTGAAGGATGACAGTGTGCACATCGTGTGTGTCTCTTAGGCTAAAGGTTATAAAAATACTTATCACGAGTTATAATTTGAGTTGGATGTCTCTATGAAATTGTGGTGTTTGTTGGAACCATCTAGCGCTCAAGGTGATATTTAGGGGTTACCTAGATGGGGAATGCAAACTTTAAAGAGTGTTGTTATAGCCCTACACCGTGAATTGGTGTTCGTTATCCAACCGGAGAGTAGTTCAGGGTAGCATAGTGAAGAGAAAATATTTATGTGTTATCATTCTTGAGAGTGTCCACTAGTGAAAGTATGGTCCCTAGGCCTTGTTTATGAGCATTGAAACACCGTTTACAATCAGTCCTGCTACATGTTTGCTTGCTGCCATTTTTATTTCAGATTGCAATTACCACTTATAATCATCCATATTACTTGTATTTCACTATCTTTTCGCTGAACTAGTGCACCTATACACCTGACAAGTGTATTGGGTGTGTTGGGGACACAAGAGACTTCTTGTATCTTGATTGCAGGGTTGCTTGAGAGGGATACCTTTGATCTCTTCCTCCCTGAGTTCGATAAACCTTGGGTGATCCACTTAAGGAAAACTTGCTGCTGTTCTACAAACCTCTGCACTTGGAGGCCCAACACTATCTACAAGAATAGAAGCGTGCGTAAACATCAACGTTACTTCCCTTGTCGTAGATGGCCGGGGCGGATGAGCTCATATGGGGGTGGAGGATCACTGATGGGAGGCAGAGCAGTGGCTCTGGTCCGGACCAAAAGGTGCAATATAATGGGAAGATCGTGGAGCAACTTCTTAATTTCCTACATCCATCTTTATCCATGCCATAAATTAGTGTTTAAATTCTAGTATTCTTACCCCTCAAATTTCTCATGTATATCTGTTCTTCTTTGATCTTATATCTGGCTGCGTACAAACAGACCGGCTTCAAGAAGGACTACACAAATGTTTGTCATGTGAACCACAGTAGAATGCCAAGCATTGTTTTATTATCATCCCATGATTAAACAAGAACATTCCAACCATCACTAAGACTGCCGTACCGACCATCTGTAAATTTGAGTACAGTTGATGTACTAATGTTACTCAAAGTAAGTACAGATTCTACTTGTTTTATGAGAACTCTAAGAGGGGACTATGATAAACATGTGTAAAGGTTTAAACTAAAGCCATATGTTCTTGTTTCTCAGGAAAAAATCGGTTAGTGTGTTTAGTTCTATATGATTGTAATTTTTTTGTGTGTCAGCTTTAATTTAAAATTTTGAGTACTCTTTGGGAGAAGTTAATTTAATGTGATAAGCATCTAGTTAAGTGGGTGGGCTAATATGGAATTGGATTGATCCCCATTACATACTGTTACCAGTATATGCATCATTCAAATACTATATACAACATGTAGTAAAGATTTAGTAAATCATACCCTGATTCTGACCCAATGTATGTAGTTTGTGTCTAGATGGCCACATAAGCATACACAAGTCTCTCGGACCCAGAGATATGAGTAGCATACGCAGTGATGGCCAGCTTGATACAGCTGACTGATCTGTCTACCGGTGAGAAATCGATGAAGACTAAATTGCCAGCAGCATTGATAGATGAATCGAACCATCTAAAAAAGTAACACAAGCAAACTAGCATCAGAACAAAAAAAGTCATGCTCTTATCCGAAAGTTCTACGTTCTCTTCATGATTTAGTTAAGGGTTACAACATTCTCTCCAAAACCGGGTTAGAGATTACTGCAAGATAAAGCTTACAATTTTTTTGTATCAAACTGTCCGTTTGAGAATGAAACACAAAAATATGCCCATACGTGGAATCAATTCTTCATTGAACTATGTGATACTTGAAGAGAAAAAATTAGTACATAGATCCATTTTTTCACTGTTCATGTTTAGTCATAAACTTCTAATCATGATCCAAAATCAGGATCACAAATCTCTACTGCTAATCCGGATAAACAAACAAATTTGTAACATGTTCCACTGCATTCGGATCCAACCATAAGAAATTTATATAACACAAATATTCAACCCAGAACCTCAAAAAATTTAGTCAAGAAAAACAAAACAGAGAAGGAGAGACCGCCTAGGAGGTCTGGTGGGAGGTGGTCATCGATGGGTTACCTGGTGGTGGTGGAGCGATCAGACTAGAGCTTGAGGCTCCTCATCTAGCCACCTCTTTGAGCCCTTCTGCCGGCTTCGCTCCCTCCAGAGGCGGCAGCCGTTCTGGGGATGGGGTCCAAGGAGCACCGCAGCGGAGCCCCTCCGCCAGCCTCCCTCCCATCAGCGGCGGCCGGTACAGGACCAAGAGTATGGATCTCGAGAGAGGGAGAGCAGCTTCTTGACCTCCTTGTGGCAGACTCACGCGGAGCTGGAAAAAATTTCTTACCAATGAAACAGAGCTGTCTACTTGCGGTGGTTATGCATTTTATCAAACATGAGAAATGCGTGATCATGAGCAGACATAGATCAAGATGGCAACATGCCTTTTTTGTAGACAACACTACTGGCTCCCGTCCGAGATGTTGCGGACCGTCGCCGAGCCAACACTCCTCAAAATAGGCATACCGAGCCAACACTCGGCTAGAGGGAGAAGAAGGGGAGCGTGAGGGTGAGGGGTACTAACCTCACGAAACCAACCCATGGCGGGGGATGGCGCTCAGAACCGGCGATCCTCTGTCGGTAGATCCGCTCAACGACTCCTTCTCCTATTTGTTTAAGAACATCGTGTCGTTCTGGCCTTGAACTTCTCGGTGATGGCGATGAGCTTGGCTTTGTCTAATCGTCGGTGGAACCTGGGACGGAGGATTGGGTGCGAAGCGCAGCTGGTTCGAAGCGCGGTGGGCTTGGAGTGGAGGCACCAAGGGCGGAGGTGTCGGCGGCGGATGCGGAGGGAAGCCAGGGAGAAGATGGGCGCAGCTGGGAGGATTTGGTGGCTGACATGATCCAGTTGTTATTGTAATCAAAATGATTTGTTAGCGGTGGTATTTTCCCATAATTATATTAAAATGTGACAACACATACCACCGCATCTCTCCTTTTAATAATAACGATGTACTACTTGAAATTTTTATATAGCCAAAACAAAACGAGTTTTCTACCAAAACTTGCCCACGGTTATTTGGACCATGTATATGTATTCCTGGAATAAATTTAGGAATTTTTGAAACTCAAAAATACAAATTCCAAATGGAATCACTAACATGGACAAGATCTTCGTGAACAGAAAACAGAAGGGAAAAGGTTCCTTTCTCCAATGCATAAGATGAACATGATGGAGGCCCCCCGAGAAATCAGATGGAAGAGCATATAGGAAGAACATGGCAGACCGTGGCCGTTGAACCAGACCAAAGGCCAACACTGTAGGCTAGGATGGTGACGAGGATATACGTATGTACACCCTTCGTCCACAAATAAAGTTCACCTCTAGTTTTGTCTTAAATCATAATATTTGGCTAATTTTTAGAAAAACTAGCAATGTTTATGACACTAAATTTGTATACTAGATCTGTTTTAAAATATGGTGTCATAAAATGTCAATGTGATGTAATACATGTTACTCCCTTCGTCTTAAAATCGACGTCACAGATTTATCGAAATTTAGATAAATCTACATACTAAATACTCCCTATTTATCATAGAATTTGATGTATTTAGACATGTTTTAGTGCTAGATACATCCAATCTAGTGACAATTAATATATATACCGAAAGGAGCAGCGTCTAGATTCATCTAAATTTTGAGAAATCCGTGACATCTTTTTTAATACGGAGGTAGTAATATTTTCTTAATAAAATTGTTAAAAGTTTTAAAAATTAATTTAGAGCCAAAACTAAGAGCGGGCTTTTTGCGGAGGTAAAAGTAGGCTTATTCACGGTGGACGGAAGGAGTACTGGGTACGGTACCAAATCACTCATGAGGTAAAAGTATGAGCCACAAAGATTCCTGCGCGCGCCTAGGGTGGTCGGCCGGTGGATGGCCTCACGGGAATCAGAATCTCAATATCTTGCCATTTGCGGACCCACTTGTCACCATGTACGGTCTGTTAGATGCGTCGTATCGTGCCCGAGAGAAACGTATCGGATGATTTTATTACTACCTTCAATTCAAATTAGTGCTCAGATATGACTAGATAGGTTCAAATCTGCACAGATCTTAGCCCACTAATTTGAATAAAAGATATTGCAAATGCTGTAGATAGATACACTCCTAGTAGATAGGATTACTACCGTGTCACTTGCTTAACGGAATTTGATGCTACAGAACATGAACGTGAAGCGCGTGTGTGACTCCACGACACGGTCTTATCGAGATCACACGAGACCTCCGTCCGTGGCCTGGTATCGTATAGTGTACTACTTACACTTGGAATAAAAGAACTGTGCAGAGCGCCACCACTAATCCAACACTTGGAATAAAAGAATTCTGGCCAGAATCTTGCCGGTGAGCCCCCACACGCCCTGCTCCACGCATACCGCCTCCCCCGAGAGACGACAGCCACGTGTCCCCTTGTCACTCTCAGTGCCCAGCCCACGCGCACCTACCGACTTCCACACACGCTCCCCGTTTCCTCTCGTCTACCACACTGACATCCGGGACCCACGAGATTCCTGGCCCCACGGGTCACGGTCAGAATCAGAACCTACCCGCGGCGCCCCACCGCATCCGATCTGCGCGACTCGGGCTAGACCCGATGAGGTGAGACGAGCTGCGAGCGGGACGAGCCGCGGCCAGTATAAGTTGAGGCCCCGCGGAACCCTCCCAGCCCGTCTTCTTCTCCCCCGTCCCGCTCCCGTCCTGTCCTCTGTCTCCTCCTCCCCAAATCTGCCAAAAATCCCCGACCATGGTGGGGAGCGTGGGCAACGGGACGCTGGATCTGGCGGGCGCGGCCTCCCTCCTCGCAAACGGCAACGGGAAGGCGCCGCTGCACCCGGAGGAGCCTACGGCGGCGGCGGCGGCGGCGGCGGAGGCGCTCCCGATGGAGGTGGACCCGGACATGGTGGAGGGGAAGAGGGAGGTCGTCATGGGGCGGAACATGCACACCGCCTGCTTCGCCGTCAAGGAGCCCGACGCGGACGACGAGGAGACCGGCGAGCGCGAGGCCACCATGGCCAGCGTCCTCGCGCTCTACCGCAGATCGCTCGTCGAACGCACCAAGCACCACCTCGGTACGTCGTCCTACCCCCAGGCCACGCACGCGCGCCCCTGTTCCCGTCCAATCTTTTTCCACCTTTTCTGTCCTCCTCCGATCTGGCTCGTGAGCGACCCCCCGATGTCGTGACGCGCGCGTGTCCCGATTTCTGGGACGGGGTTCGTTGCCTGTGCCTGTCCTGATCGCGACGTCATTCGTCTCCGCCTACGACATATCCTTTTCTGTGACTGTGAGCCAAAACAAAAATGGCTGCCTTTGCTTATTCCAGCTCCGATAGGGTGGCGATTAAACGGTTCATTGTGCGTGCGTATCATTTCAACTGGAAATTCAGAACAAGCATGCTCCATGTCGTTACTCAAGTAGTAGTCTTTATCAGTTATCACTGCCCTTCCTACATCCGAGAATTGACTCTGAAACTCTAAGGAGCTGTGATCCAACCATACGTCGGGTCCGTACCCATGAAGAAAGCAGAGGCTGACTTGGCCGACACCGGGATTCACCACAGCCCTTTGTGGTGAATAATGAATTTGCTGTCTTCTATCTGGGTCGGACACCGGGATTCACCACAACCCTTTGTTGTATTTGGCACCCATGAAGAAAGCAGAGGCTGACTTGGCCGACTATGTCAGACTCAGTTTAGCGCCTCAAAATCTGAAGATCTTCCTCCAAGCAGACATTGCATTGTCTGATCAGCTCATTTGAAGTGCAGATACTCAATAATCCCTTACTTATTCAGGGTGGCCATCGTGTCACTCACACATCTCCACTTCATCAGAGATTGTGCACAGATCTCCGCTTAACAGCACCAACAGTCACCGCCTCGGCGATTGATCTGCTATCAACCAATCGATCTGACCACGAATTTGCGGAGCTCGCCACTACCCACAATCACCTTTGGAATGCATGCATCATTGCATGGGCGGTGTCACAACATAGATCCTGAATTGAGCTCACAGTTTGTTATAGTTCGTTCGCTGCGTCCACGGCCATCCCAGATTTAACTCCCAACTCACATCTGCAAGTACTTCGCCCCCAGGCCACCAAGTTCCAATGCATGGCATACATTCCTCCAGGTGGCAGTAGCTTGTAATGAACTCATGCATGGTTTCATGCTTTAATGCAATGGAACCGGGGAGGTTCCTCCCTGTTCATTGAAAAAACATTCCTTCCAGGTGACATAGCAGCTACCCTTCCAAATGATGCCCCTCCGTTTCTTGTTGATTGACACTCTGAGCCACTTCATCATATAGGTAGCTTGCAGTGTGTACATGAGAGCCCCAGTGAGGAAAGACTTGACAAGAACAAGGTGGACACGCTTCATGACTATTGCTGTTTCTCATCCTGCGAGCTTGATGTTGACCTTGTTGATGATAGGCTGATAATATGAATGGCGCAACTTCCAGATCGACAGATCTATTCTAGTGATCGGGAAGTACTTCACCGGACACATAAGATGTTGAGCGTCACCGAGCCTTTCTAGGTGTTGGTTTGCAATCTGGTTGTCACCGAGTATAATACATTTGTCTGGCATCGTTCATTCGGTCATATCGAATACATTTCTTCTAGTAAATTAGTGCTGCGACTATTATTATACGCTATTGTGACTCTTAATTTCTGTGTAAAAACAATAGCATAGTATGTAGTGCAAACAAATCGTTCTATTGGAATGGGGTAGCATAGCTATAAATCTTGATTGCAGTGAGATAAATTGACCCATGTTATCCAAGAGTGTCTCAGCAGTACCTATAAAGCAAAGCAATGCAATCTGACGTCATCCTTTTCTTCTCATAAAGGTTACCCATACAATTTGGATTTCGATTATGGTGCACTTGCCCAGCTTCAGCACTTCTCCATCAACAACCTTGGTGACCCCTTCATCGAGAGCAACTATGGTGTCCATTCCAGGCAGTTTGAGGTGGGAGTATTGGATTGGTTTGCTCGCCTCTGGGAATTAGAGAAGGATGAGTACTGGGGATACATCACAAACTGTGGAACAGAAGGAAACCTGCATGGTATTCTTGTCGGGTCAGTACTTAGAAAGGCCCCTGTCCTATTGATCTGTTATATACCACAGCTTGTTGTGAAATGTTGTTACTGTACTAAAACTTCTGTACGAACTGTTTTGCAGGAGAGAGGTATTCCCTGAGGGAATCCTGTACGCCTCTCGTGAGTCTCACTATTCAGTATTCAAAGCAGCAAGAATGTACAGGATGGAATGTGTCAAGGTGGACACCCATATTTCTGGAGAAATAAATTGTTCTGATTTTGAGAGAAAGCTAATGCAAAACAAAGATAAACCTGCCATTATAAATGTCAACATTGGTGAGCTTGTTGGTTCCTCTATCTTTCAGATAATTCCTTGTGTTGTGTGTGCTGCTTTGTAAACAGACTTGACATGCAGGAACAACCGTGAAGGGAGCAGTTGATGATCTTGACCTGGTTATTAAAACCCTTGAAGAAAGTGGCTTTCGAGACCGGTTTTATATTCATTGTGATGGCGCTCTTTTTGGACTGATGATACCGTTTGTTAAGAAGGTAACTGTCCTTTCGTTGTCACTATTTCACACCTATCAGTTCCATAATTATCTTGATAGTTCATTCTCCTGATACCCATGGATATCTATCTATCCACCAGGCAGCTAAAGTGACATTTAAGAAGCCTATTGGCAGTGTCAGTGTCTCCGGTCACAAGTTTGTCGGATGCCCCATGCCATGTGGTGTTCAAATAACAAGATTGGAGCATATAAATGCTCTTTCTAGCAATGTGGAATATCTTGCATCAAGGGATGCAACAATCATGGGAAGCAGGAATGGCCATGCTCCAATCTTCCTCTGGTACACTCTGAATAGGAAAGGCTACAGAGGCTTTCAGAAGGAAGTCCAGAAGTGCTTGAGAAACGCACACTATCTGAAAGACCGTCTCAACGCAGCAGGAATTGGAGCCATGCTTAACGAGCTCAGTAGCACAGTAGTGTTTGAAAGGCCAAAGGACGAGGAATTCGTCCGAAGGTGGCAGCTCGCTTGCGAGGGAAACATAGCTCATGTCGTGGTGATGCCCAGTGTCAACATTGATAAGCTGGACTATTTCCTGCGCGAGCTAGTGGAGAAGCGGGCGGTCTGGTACAAGGATGGGATTTGTCAGCCTCCTTGCATTGCCAGAGACGTAGGCCAGGAGAGCTGCTTCTGTAGCCTTCACAAGAAGTGAGCTTACTACAAGGGGAGCTTCTTTTGTGAGTTGAGTTAGTATTTCTAGCGTGTTTTGTTGTACCGATGCCGTCTATATGTAATAATGCGTTATGCAGTGTAGCGTATCTGTTGTTGTGAAGAAACTAAGTTATATTAATGGGTGGAGTTTGCATCACTTTTGCCTCCTCTTTCTAATAGTATTAAACAAGCCAATTCATTGTAACCTGTAGAATGAGAAACAATCTTGGTCAAGGCCTCAAGGGCTTATTTTGATGATGCATTCAGTGTTGTTGCTACAATTAGGAAACGAACTGGCACTCCATATGCTTGCTTGCCAGTCTTATTGGTCTTGTTATTGTTTCAGAAATGCATAAATATTGTTTCCTTCCTAGTCTTGACTTGGGGCTGCACAGTAAATTTCTAGTCTTGACTTGGGCTGCACAGTAAATTTTTTTTGGAAAAGATTCAGATTCACGGGAATGCTAACTTTTGTCACTGTTTACTGTAGTCAGGCTGCAAGTATGGTTATTCATTATCGCTTTCAATTCACTGCTGTGGATGGAGCGAAAGAAGTGCTTACTGGCGACCCCTCAGTCTTGTTTGGGCCATAGTTGACCCAACACAAGGTATCCAGATTGGGATTCTCACATGCCACTAGTAGGTAGTAGCAAAAAAGGTACTAATGTTTCTATCAGATAAGACTGAAAGATCTGTTGCACTAATATTATACTCACCATCGTGTATGCTCGATCTTGCAAGCTCAACAAAAGCAAGTGCTTGGATATGCATCACTAATCAGATAAGCTTTGTGGTTTCTTTGTTTATTCAGAGATAGGTGGGCACATTTTTGTATTGAACTCTTCTAACACCCAACTACTATTTTTATTGAAGTCTTCTAACATCAGAACTATGCTACTTCCTCCGTCCCAAAATAGATGTCTCAGATTTGTCAAAATTTGGATGAATCTATAAGCTAAATAGTGTTTAGATTCATCCAGATTTTGACAAATCCGAGACATCTATTTTGGGACGGAGGGAGTACATTTTTCCGCAACAATCATGAAATAGTTCATCATTTTTTGCCAACACAAAAACTAGAAATAGCTCATTTATAGACACTGTTATGCAAAGAATGGAATGCTGAATATAAGCGAAAGCCTTGGAAGCCTGATGTATCAATTCCATAATGTTGCTCCTTCTTATGCCATGGGGGTTGCTTTTTCATGTATGTTTTTTTCTTGTTCAATCAATGTACCATAAGTTCTAAGCATGTGGACCAACCCCCATTATACAACTGCTGACTGTGCCTCCATTTGTTCTCCTTTTGCTACTCTTGGCCGTGCCATGATTTTGGAAGAAATAATATATTTTAATGTGTACACATGAACTGCAGTTTGCCACAAGCAAATCATATACCTCCGATGTTGTGATAACATAAAGAACTAGACTAGATAGATAGAAATGGTATGGTGGATCTTACCTTTATTTGAGCTAGTTCAGTATGTCAACTACAACTTCAAATAGCTGATCTTCAATATATTTGGGGAAAGGGGGGAAACAAGAAACTATAGAATCAAGCAAAAGATTCGATAACTGATAAATAAATAAATGTCAGTAGGATGCTATATATGTTGCAAGTGTCTTGCAGAAATCAGCAATTACTAGATTTACAAAACTGTCGATGAAAGCCTATTCCGTTATGATTTTGGCATCACCTGGATGGTCTGATTAGGTGTAAGGCAGTTGTGAAGTGTTCGTGTGCATGCTGAATTGTTATTGTGCATGTGAATTTGCCTATCGCTTTCCTGTCTCGGTTATCTGTACACTGTCTATCTGGATCCTGCACTGATTTGACTAAAGTTTATCTGCGTCTTGGGGCTAGCTCTGAACCTGATATCCTCCTACTTGGATAGATAGCGCACCCGACTAACCCGTAGGCCTGAGCCTTTTCAGCTCGGTTATATGGGCAACACTGTGTAGCGTAAAGTAGGGAGTTGGGATATCGATCTTATGACAACTTGGAAAGATCATGACTTCCGCCTAGATCTCAACAGCTTCATCACTGAATAGCTTTTAGCGCAGTGTGCTTATGACTGACAGTTCGCGATCTTACTGAATATGCACCATAGCTTTTAGTGGAGTGTGCTTATGACTGGCAGTCTGTGATCTTACCGAATACGTATGAGAAACTCAAAATAGTCCTTTTGTATTTTCTCGTTATTTGACATTGGAAGCAAGGTTATGGGATAAATGGTTTTGCTTATGTGATTTTATTGAGAAAAACGAAGAGGTGAATCTGGAAGTTGTCCTTAAGGCTTAGCCATCTGTAGCGTATCTGTTTATAATAAGCAATTTTGTTGAGAAAAGATAGCATACATTCCCATGATTCATTGGCATGAGTAAATTTCTGATGAGATCATGGATGACGCCGACTCTAACATACAGCCATCGTGCCTTGTGTGCGTGAGTTCTCTTTGAAAGGTTGCAGCCTCACTGAACACATCAGACCAGCACATCGTTGCTCCGTTGTTTCGTGAGCTACATCCTTGAGCCTCAAACTTTGAAGGTTCATAGTCTATAATCCTTGAGTCTCTAGTAACCACCCATTTAGCCAGTGCTTTGTCAAGTAGGATTGCAGTTGATGGCCCGAGCACAGCCAAAACGACACATCAGGGGGCTGCCTCTGCGCTGATTGGCTCAGGTGCACCCACAGTGGACGGCTGAGCATATGCCAGTATGATTCTTGAGTGTGAGTGGTAAGTACTACTAGTAGCAGTTGATTCGTTAGCTTCATCATTCCAATGAAATGTGCCTTCATCATTTGTCAATACTTTAATGCCTTCATGATTGTTGCCGTAGATATGATTTATTAGAGATAGGGGGCATATGTTGCTGTCAAAACTAGTGAATGTTCAGAATGAGCGATTGCTACGATCTTTCGCACAATCTCGACCTTATTCACGATCATCTTCGTAAGAATTAAGGCCGAGATGACAGATTGTGCCATTGTGAGCCCTAACCATGTAGTAGGAAGCTTCTTACCACGACCGAGTTGCAGTTATAATACTGTACTTGTACTTTTTTTCTGCTCTTGTTTACTCCTTTATGTAGGGTTTTTTCGAGGAATGACTGAAAAAAATAACACAAATGTGGTGCCTCCATATAAAAAAAGGCCAGTGAATAATACTCATTGCTTCCCTCACCATGACTCTTGCTCTTTCCTGCAGGGAGAACAATGTTTCGCACCAGCAATACAAGAAGGTCCCGCTTGTTGGGACTGATGAACTTTAGAATTTTGTCCAGCATGGATCTTCTCCTTGACTTTGTCTTTTATCTGCTCCTCCCCTTTTGACTTGTGAGCATGGACAAAAGCTTGCACTTTTCTTGACTTTCTTTGACTTTGATCATTTGCCATGGAGTACTAATATCAAATATATTTCGTGTTGAAATTATCTTGTACTATCAAATTAGTGTTGTGGATGCTGGTAGTTTTCCGTAGTCATGGTAAAATCTAGTACTCCCTCCGCCATAAATAACTGACTTGGGTTTGTCTATATTCGAATGTATTTAGACACATTTTAGTGTATAGGTACATTTGAATCTAGTCAAACCCAAGTTAGTTATTTCTAGATGGAAAGAGTAAAATGTTTAACTTAGGTTATAGTGCAACGCAAGAAGTGGTCAAAATCTCATAGAAATTTGGGACGCGGTCCCGAAGGTACATTATATATTTTTAATCCAAGGGGGTTTCCCCTGCTTCATTAACAAAACAAACCATTGGCAATTCTTCGACATATTGGAGAGCAACCATGTGCTCTGCTTAAGACTTCCCTAGCCATTATCTTTAGGATATCAACCCTTCCCCGTAGCACCTTTTGAATGTTTGATTTCTGCAATACACTCCAATAAGTCATCCAGTGACAAATCATAAAGATTATATCACAAGGATCACTAGGCATCACATTGTCAAAACAAGCTCTATTTCTAGTTTTCCGAATAAACCAAAACACAACATCTTTTTGCTGCTAATTTATCTTGTCTCTGGAATTTTTCAATCCACCCACTCATCTCAGACATCCTCCTAGTTGACTAGGAGTGCCAAAGGCACATTGAAGCATATTCCACACAAATCTGGCAATTGGGCAAGTGAAGAACAGATGATCAATGCTCTCATCGAAGGCACAGAACAAACAATACTCATCACCAGCCCACCCCTTTTTTTCAAATTTTCTCTAGTCAATGTTTTGCCCCACATCAAACACCGCAAAAAAAACTTCTAATTTTGCAGGTAGTTTAATCCTCCACGGTTTCTGAAATACTTAAACTAGTACTGTTCTAGTTTGCAAAGCACTATGTAAAATTTTCACATTGAACCCTTCCTTTCCTACTTTTCAAGCTACTTTGTCATCACCAACCCTGAGATTCACTCCATAAATGATGTCAAGAAATTCCGACCACTCCACAGCCAAATTACCCATAAGCATAATCTGAACACAAGACAACTAATATTTTAACTAAAAGACAGATCATGCAATCTTGGGAACAAATCAGCCAAGCTCCTTTTTTTTTGTGTCGAATATATCTTCTCAAAGTCTGGTTTTATTCCTAGATATCGAGATTCTGTCATAGAATTTATAGAAGATAGGTTTTACCTTCATGAAATCCTGCCCAGAATTGTGATACCCCGGGTTTCTCTCCAGCTTGAGATAAAGTTTCTTTTTAAAGATAATTTTTTCTTCAAAATTTCTTGCCAAGCCACATCCTCACTCTCCAACTTCCGCAACAATTTACACAAGAAACTAATTTTTATTAGATCAAGATTGAACCCCGGGGACTCCTAAATCCTTAGAATAGCACACGGGTTTCCCAATTCACAAGATGATACAGTTCCTAATCCCTTGTTTTTTCCGTCGTGCAGGCACCACCTTGTAAGGCTCAGAACACCATGCATGCAGAACGGCGATTCTACCGTGCACGGTATATAACGTGCACGGACCCACCCCTCTCTCTCCTCTGTTTCAATGATTTGTGTCAGACTAATCCTTTCTCTTCCATATTGTTGTATAATTTAAAACGTTTATAGATTTTGAACCATAAGTCTAATTTAAAAACCGTTTGTACTTTTGAGATTCCAATAAAGAGAGCTTCAAAACAAGACTAATATTAAATATATTCTAATAATATTTGTAAATTGACTTTTTAAACTTAATAAAATAATAAAAAACTGTACGAAATATGGTGGTTTTTTATTGTTAAAATAGACTGTTTCTTTGTGTTTCAAAGATTCGTAAATCATAGTTAAAAAATAATTGCCAAATTCCTTCGTGTTCAAACAAAAAAATATAGTAAGGAAAAAAAACAATAACACAATCTATTTCATTCAGAATCATGACACTTTATTGTGTTTCAAAATTTAAGTTTTCAATTTTATTAATTTTAGGCTTATTTAAAAGATTTAATCAAAATAAATATACAGGTTCAAACATATTTTTTATTTGATAATTATTGCAATATTGGATTTGAGTCCAAAGCCTAACGGAAACACACGATGCTTGCGCGAGCGCAATTCGAAGACACAGTATTTTATATCTCATTTTATAGCGGTTTATTATGCATCATCATGTTTGAATATGTTTCAACATACTTCAGACTAGTATTAGAACTATTCAATAAATTTATCAATTAGAAAAATCATTTAATTTTTTTATTTTCTTTAATGTTATTTCAATGGGTTTCATAATCCATCATGACATTTCGTTGTGTATCAAAATCGAAATTTGATTTTTTGAAAGTAAACCTTAATTGGGCTTGTTTAAAAGATATCGTCAAAAGAACTACACATGTTTAAACAAATTTTTAGTCTAATATTTATTTTGATAAATGTAGCCATTTCAATTCAAACACTAGAAATCACTCTGCAGAATAAGGTCGCAGTGAATAGCAAGATTCTTGCATGTGTGTCAGATCATGTAATATAAAATATAGATCAGCTGTGAACACACAATGGTAGAGATAGTGCCGGGTACCAATCTCAAATGAAATGGACGGATAGCACATGCACGCGCTAGAAAGACAATTCTGACCATGCATGTCTATCTGCTCCGTTGGCTGGACGAGACCAGACGCTGTTTGACCCGAGTCCACTAGTCCACGGACCCACGGCACTAAGCACAGGTCAAAGATGCAGCCACAACCACAACCACAACCACGAGCAAGGCTTTTTGCGTAAAGGACAAATAATTCAGCGTCTTCTCATGCTTTTCTAATCCACCCCTAGCTCTCACTGGTTGCACTGCATTTGGTGCATTATTAAGCTTTTTAGTAATGATGAGATCACGCAGCAGACAGGATCTGGTGCTACTGGCTATCTAGCTAAGTAATAAGCTAGCTAGTGCCCCCTATGCTCCTCAGAAAGCCACTACGTACTGCTGCTAATCGTCTCCTACAGTTAGTGCTGCAGGCTATATATATTCACAAGCTCTGGTTCAGCGCAGCAGAAACTTGATAGTCACTACACACACGCACTCGCAGCTGCGGAGTCAACTTGCATCGACAACACCAGGAGAAAGGAGACACCAGGCGAAGGAAAGAAAGAAGGAAACATGCAGGCTCCTGGCGAGAGCATGGTGGTGCAACGAGGGCACGTGTACTCCTACTCGAGGAGGGCGCTGCTGCACCTGCACGGCCACGGCAGGGAGAGCTACGGCGCGGTGTCCGGGGGAGGACAGGAGGCTCCGGCCGGCGAAGGGGCGTCGTCCGCCGCAGGGAGCAGCTTCGACGCGAACGTGGTGATGATCCTGGCCGTGCTCCTGTGCGCGCTCATCTGCGCGCTGGGGCTCAACTCGATCGTGCGGTGCGCGCTCCGGTGCTCCAGCGGCGCCCGGACGGCGGCGTCCGCGGCCGCGGGCGACCCGGGGGCGGCGCGGCTCGCGCAGGCCGGGGCGCGGCGGAAGGCGCTGCGCGCGATGCCGACGCTGGTGTACTCGGCGGCGCCGGCGGCGGGAGGACAGGCGTCGGGCCCGGGCCCGGCGTGCGCCGTCTGCCTGGCGGACCTGGAGCCCGGGGAGCGGGTCCGGGTGCTGCCCAAGTGCAACCACGGCTTCCACGTCCGCTGCGTCGACCGCTGGCTCGTGGCGCGCTCCACTTGCCCCACCTGCCGGCGCCCGCTCTTCGGGGAGCCGCAAAAGGCGTCCGGGTGCCACCAGGACGACGCCGGCGCCGGCGCCGCGCCTGTCCGGTCCTTCTTCCTGCCACTCCCGCCGGAAGGCCTCGTCACTCCGTATGATTTTTAATTAGGTCTAGTGTAATACTTGTAGTAGCTATATACTATATGTGCGATGGATGATCACGAATGTGCATCGAAAACTGTGCAGTCTCTCCTTACTACAGAAAATCAAAGATTCAAGTGCTGGCAGCCTTTTTTCTTGCCCTGCAGCCGGTTTGTAACAACGAAATACTCTCTACACTGAACCTTGCAGTGGCACTCAACGGCTCGGATGAATGGACTGCTGAATCGAAAGAACGTACTCAGTTGATCCTGAAGTTCGGCAAGCAGATTTAATTCCTGATCTTCGGGGAAGAGTTTTTCCCCCAATTCTTCTTGTGACAAATGATGGAGGAAAAAACGAAAATGCTAGACCTACGGACTGATTGTTACGGAAAGAAACTTACGGGATCATGTGGAAGGGGTTGGTTGGTGCAAATCTTTTTTGCTCCCGTGATTTAAGGGCTGTAGTGCATCTGGTTTTCTCCACGTCATTCCGTAAGTGGATTCCGTAAGTCTCAGTCCGTATCTGTAGCATTGCTGAGGAAAAAAAGAGGTTGGCACATATGCCCACTATAAGATGTCACATCACCTCAAAACCGGCCCGTGGTTTAGGCTGCAGAATCCAACTGGTGATTTCACCCAGCTTTGTGTGCTTTGCGACTCGTGCTGCACGGTTTCACTCGGTTTATTTCGTCAAGTTCCGGGGAATCTGGGTCAGATTGGCATGCAATAAAACACAGTAAAACTAGATACCGAAAACCCACTCAGGGGAGGTAGGCACGCATGGGCCTCTCCAAACGCCAAAGTGTCAGTAGAAAGCATCTTGACCATGTGCCTGGCCTTAGGGACGGTTTGGGTCCGCCTATACTTACATACGAGGTCTCCAACATGACACCTCCAGGGAGGGTGCAACGAGTAGATTCGCGGCCATCACCCGATCTAGCAAGACAAGATACGAGGGGTTTTCACCAGGAGAACCATGACCACGAGGGTGCAGAGGTTACGGGGCTACACAACATTACAACGAAGCCTCCAAGGTGACAACATCCTAGTTATACGATGTATTCCCTCTGTTTTAAAATATAAGATGTTTAAGGTTTGTGAAGAAAATAAATCTAGATTTGTTTTAGTGTGTAGATTCATTTCAAAGTTGAGTGAATTTATATAGTAAAAATAAGTCTAGATTTATTTTTTTCATAAACCTAAAACATCTTATATTTTGAAACGGAGGATGTAGGTTCTAACAAAAAAAATCTGATCTAAGTATTCCCCCACGGCCATCATCATACCCACACGGGCAAATTTTACAGAAACCACCTTCCGGACTGACGTGGAATCACGCTGAGCGAGTACAGCCTGAAAATCACGGTTGAAAAACAGATTTGAACCAACCCGTTGTTTCCATGCTTTTCTGTACCCAGACTCCCACCACAAATATGGAGTCTTCTCCGATAGAGGCGTAGGCACATTAATGCAAAATGCCTAAAGACTGGAGTCACGTAGTCCAAAAATTGAGGAAATCGCTGCAAGTTTCTTACTACTACAAAGAGATAGGATTGTGCGTTGCAACCCACCGAAAGAATAATCTGCAATACTGTTATTCTCCGCAAGATTGACCGGCAGAATGTATGCACTAATACCACACACCCTTGTAAACATTCCAATTGTTGGTTCTCTGTATGTAAACTGTTGCAGCCGGGCCATGTCACAATAGATACATTGCATATGCACATACCCCCAGAAAGTGCGTATATGCATGAACTGCGATCGAGGTCACCTGTTCTAACTCTATATGCACTTTTAAAATATAAGATGTTTTAGCTTTGTGAAGCAAATGTATCGAGACTTGTTTTAGTATATAGGTTCACTTAGGTTTGGAGTGAAATCTATACATTAAAATAAGTCTAGATACATTTTCTTTACAAACCTAAAACATCTTATATTTTGAAACAGAGGGAGTACAATCGTACAATGACGGACTGCTCCCGGATGCGTTAGCTAATCGGGCGAACTATTAGTAGTGTGAGGTTAGTGCTCGGGGTGCTGTATCACTTTGACTTGTCTCTTTATAGTCGAGAGGGACGGAGTCCTCTAGCCAATTGGCGCAAGCAATCTCGTGTTTGGAGGATGACACGGCGGCCGTCTGGCCCTAGGGAACTACTCTAAAGTCTGCAGCCAAACACTTATCTAGTCATCAAACACAACTCTTCCTTCTCAAGCTCTCAGATGATAATACTTCCGAGCTAATTAAGCCTCTGAGATTTCCAAATAGCAACATGAGATCCCCGTTCTTTTTATTAGAGCAACATGAGCAAAAAGGTCCCCCGTGTATACGCAGTAGTAAAAAGGTCACCAGCAGCGAAGAAAGAAAAAAGCGGCGAGGAAAAGTAAAAGAGCCAAAAGACTGATTCGGGTGTATGTTTTCCGAACAGTTGTAAGTAATCACGGGAGCAACATTGGCATTAAACATTTCGGCCAATATGCCAAAACATTATGCTTTAGAAAGACAGGCAGTTTGTAACAAACATTAGTCAATGCTCTAACCAAAAAGAATTCCTCAATTATCTATTAGCCTACCAGAACAACTTACATAGGTCGTATTTCGCAAAGTTCAGAAAGGAAGAGGCGCAACGATGTTTACCATCTTTGAAACACTCGGAAATGTAAGATAAGGATATTGCTGTTCAAACATTAAATGGAACCTCAGATAAATTCCAGCTTGCGAACAGCAGTGGCACCAGAGTAGACAAGAGCGCAAGGCACACTAATGACTAATAATCACACCAAAGGTGTGATGTGAAAATAACACCAGGTCCATTCCAGCGAGTCAGCCCGAAACAAACATGTGGGACGTATCAAGGAAATCGTGGCAGGCACAGGAGATAACAGATTTAACACTTCAAGTCTACTGATATCTTCTTCCACAAGTGGTCTCTTGTCAGCTGTCGCCATGGCAGGTTTAGTGGTTGCTAACAGGCCACATGCCACATAACACGCACCATGCAACTAGGAACAGAACCGAACTAGACATTGACCATTGGACTCGGACACCTCGAGTAATGTCAAACTTAATTTTACCCTTCCCAAAAATGCACCAGACAGCTACATGACGAGGTTCACATAAACGAAATGAGCTACTTTTTCCTGAATAGACCTTAAACAACTAAACAGCACTGGCTGGATGATGCGATTGAAAGTCTATTGCACTGGTGCCGGCTAAAAGATAGATGAGCATAATTACGACCCAGGATCCTGCAGCCCCAAGTATATGGAATCAAGTGGGCTTCCATGTTACTTTGAAGATAGTTTACTGTGCATTAGGCAACTGAGTCGAACATATTTTCTTTTGTCCATATCAAACAAAAATAATTTCAGGTTTTTCTACTTCCCAAGACGTAAGTACCAACTAGTAGCATGCAGGGCATTCAGTTTCCATCTAATTCACAAACCCAGTAGTTGGTTACACACGCAGAAAATTGCACCAGAAAAGGAATAGAAAAGAAATCAACGACAACATTTCGTCCTCAGTCACGATCCTGGGAATATCTCAATTCAGAACCCAAATATATCCTGAGCCAACAATGCCTTTGGCAACAACAAAATGCAAACTGGCTGCGGAAGAACTGCCGTGTTACTTAACAGGCAAAACCCTTTTTTTACATATATGAATAAGCACCTGAATTGTCTATAAGGCGTGCAAGTGATATGATTATTACCACCATTGAGCAAAAAGTAGCAAGAGAGAACAATGTCCTTGTCATTTTAAGCTATGAAAGAGCTTCTCAGCAACCTGTAGGACAGAAGTAATGAGCATGAGCAACTTAGTTTAGTCCAAGAGCTGGAAGGAACAAAAGGATACAGGAATAACTGGCTTCTCAGATAGGCAATGCACACAGGTACGAGTACAGCCAGGAAGGGAGCACTCACATGCTTGTCGACGCATTTCCAGTAATCAAAATATTGGCCAGTACAGTGCTTCTGCCCAGTCTCATCATCTTTAATTCTCTTACAGCAGTCCTGTGCAGCATAAGTGACATATGTTCATGTTCTAGTGGTAACAGAAGATCAAGAATTCAGACAAATACTCTACAGCAGCCAAATAGAATTTCTCAAGATGTTCGGATCAACTGCCAATACCAAGTTGAACATAAACACAGAACATTTGAACAGTTATTGAATAAGAATTGCTGAGTATATAAATGAAAACACTAGGTACAGCCTTGGACCCCAGCCATTTGCTAGTATAATGTGTTAGATATCTAATGCGTGGTTGCAACAGTGCAAAATTGCATTTAATGGCAACATGTGAGTTCTACAGATAAATAGAAGACGTTTTATGGATAAGATATAAATAAAGTACTCCCTCCGTCCGGAAATAAGTGACTTCCATTTATCTAGATTCGTATGTATCTATACACTAAAACATGTCTAGATACATGCGAATTTAGACAAATCCAAGTCACTTATTCCCGGACAGAGGGAGTACAAAAAAAAGGGCCTTGAGGATGAATATGAAGTACATTATCAGATATTCGAAATCTCTGCCTTAAAAAACAAGTGGAAATAGATTCTAGTAATAGAGCTGATGCGCAGTTGCGTATAAATTTAAAGGAGACATGATCAAATTTGGGGAAATGTACTGCATAGATCAAGATCAATACAAATTATACATTTTCCACCAAATCGAACAGCACATTACCAGATATGCAAACCACTGGGAGACACACTTGGCTTTTGTATTAGCCTCTAGGAGCGCCTTTGGGTCAGATACCTCCTCGTCCGCCCTGAAATACAATGTGGGGTCACAGATTAAGCACAACACAAGCTGGAACAGTAGAACTCTTCTATTTCATAGCTACGACAAATAAGCTATGTTCTAAACAAAAAAAATACTCGAAACTACTAGGAACAGGGACTACTTGAAAGACACACATTTTAACAGAACACAATGGCAATCTTATGTGACAATCTGATTTGCACAATATGTCAACCTCCAGGGTGAACGCAAGGATGCAAACAATAAATGTTTAATGTTGTTATACCTGATAGTGATTCACATACCTTGTAAGGAATGAGAAACATCAAGGTCATTTGAATCCACTCAAAAAAAGGTCATTCGAATCAGCTGGCGTAATTTACTACACCCAGGATATATCATGTGAGAAAACGCCTAAACTACAGTTACTAAAGAGGATGCTATAGCTTTGAACATATGCAGCACAATTATTATTTGGTTGGTTTGCTCCCCGGAATAATTCTGTTGGCAGCAGTGTGCAGCAGAAATAGCCATCAAACAATAACACCGTGCAACTAGAACTCGAACGGATGGGCCTGCCTAGCCCGAACAATCAGACAAATACAAACATCAAAAAACAGACAAACAGGCAGGAATAGACCTCAACACCCAGAGTGTCAATTTCTCAATTATCTGTCTCGCTCTTTATGATTCCAATCCTGGCAGTAAGGCAGGACATTTAAGACGCTGGTCCTGGCTAGTAGCACGGATGCCTCAGCAGTCAGCATTGCATCGAATTCGTAACACGCGTCGTGCCCCACAACACCGTCCCTCGATTCTACAGCTGCCCGGCATATAAACAAGCATTCACGAATCTAAGTGCCCTAGAATCCGTAGTCGACTCGGGCATAGGCAACAGAATAACGCCAGCGGCGGCATATGGATCCGAACCCACCCCAATGCAGCGATCTGCTCGACCCGCGCGTGACGCCAGCGCTACAAATCAGAGATTGGATACGGCAAAAAAAAATTGGTTGAATCGGATCACTCACATGCGCGCGACGCTTCCGGTGATCCAAAACGATCCCGCTTCCAACTGCACGAAACGGCGGCGATTAGCCCGAGCGAAACGAAATTGGCAAAGGCGCCGGGATCGAGTAGAACGGATAGTATTAGTTTCTGATGGAATCGGATCTGGGAGGAAGACCGTGTGTTACCGTAGGGGGAGACGACGACGGTGAGGTCGGGGGCGGGGCGGGGCGGCGAGAATGAACGGAGGTCGAGGGCTGCAGACCGAACGAGGAAGGAGAGGCGATGAAGAAGCTTCCCGAAGGTATGGGTGGAGCTGGGGACGAGGCCGTTGGGCTAGGTCTGGACGGCCCGAATAGCTGGTCGGGCTGAGAATCAGGAACTAGATATCCTTTTCTGAGCAAATCTGGGACACAATTGCGGCCTTTATTTAGGCCATTCTGAATGAAACTGGGCTTTGTAAATCTTGTTTGGTAAGGCCAGCGCCTCTTTAACCGTCGTACTTTGGTTCGGTTCGGCCTATGCATACCGGCTTCCCGTTTATATTCTGTCTTCTGTTGGGTTTTCTTGATTCTTCATGATTGGTGGAGAAAATTGCAAAATAAACCCATCACATATAGAGAAACTACAACTCCATCGCTCAATATTAATGGTCTTAACTTTGGCTAGGTTAAATAATTAACTAGATACATAAGAATCTAAATAAAATTAAGGTTATTAATATAAACCGGAGGAAATACAAAAAACTACCACGATACATTATTTTGGCAAAAATCATCGCTATTGGTAACTCTGTTTTGGTGAATTAATAAAGCTCACGGTTTTCTTTTTAAAATTTAATTTTTTATCAACTTTTTTCAAAATTTAGTTTTAGATTTTTCAGCCACGCGTTTGTGGCCGCCACACTTTGACTTGACAAAATGTGGTTGTGAACCAAACGTGTGGCCGGAAAATTTGGGTAATGTTTGGTTCACATCCACCTTTTTCCAAGCCAAAAAATGGAAGTCGCAGTTTAGTTGCAATGTATTTATTTTTTGGTACACTTTGACTTGCCATACTTTATGGTATGTATGGCCTATTTATCAGATTCAAAATTTTAGCCAACTTTTGTCAAAGTTTGATTCAACCTTTATGACTGACCACACTTTGGCTTGGTATAATGTGGATGTGAATCAAACATGCTCGTGAAGCCAAATTTTGACAAAAGTTGGCAAATAAATAGAGTATATGACAAATAGGTCATATGGCCAATAAAGTGTGGCAAACCAAAGTGTCTTTGATCCAAACAGCACCACACCTAAGAGCAAATCCAGTCCCCCCCCCCCCAATACGGCGTTTGTGAATCACTGTTTTTGCGACGTATGTGGGGTGACCATGTTGTGTCGAGGCAGATGGTTGGGCGCCTCGCGCTACAACGTCCACAATAACCCCATCTCACCCCCGCCCCACCCCCCATAAAACGTTTTGAATCACAACCAACCATATATTTTTAACAAGTTTTGATCATATAAATAAATAAAAATTCAACAAGTTCAAAAAGGCAAGCTCAATAAGATAATTATTCAAGTTCTGAACCATAATTTAAGCACGTAATAAAACTAGATGTTTTCTTTGAGCCTCCATAAATGCTTTACCAGATCATCTTGCATTTGGCGATGATTATTTGTGTCCTTGATATCCTCATGCATGGCGAGGAAAGCTGCAAACTAGGCTAGCACCTGGTGTTCAATTGCCACAAGAGGACTCTAGATATGGTTCACTGGCGAGCATTGGAGTAGCACGCTGATTCATAAATTCCCACATATGATATTTAGACCAGGTAACTAAAGAGCGGGGTAACAAATCTTGGAGTACATAAAATGCTCGCTCCACATCTTTTCTAAAAGCTTTATGGCAGTGAGCAAACCAATATATTTTTTGCGCAATAGGGTCTAAGATTGTCTTCACAAATGTCGACCATCTTGGATAGCTTCCATCCGCTAGGTAGTATCTCTTGGTGTATTGGTGTCCATTGATTTCATAGTTGCAGACAAGGTGGAGCATGGCCTTCAACAAGGTTGGCGAACACATTCGAGTACTATAACATGTTGATGCCATTTGCAGATCATGTCATAGCATGAAAAAAAGCACGCTAAATCCACGGATCTTGATGTGCCACTACCTCGAGTAGCACACTACATGATTCTTTATGACATTTATATATTCCTTGCCAAGCAAATGGACAGTGTTTCCATAACAAGTGCATGCAATCAATGTTTCGAAGCATCCTAGGAATTCCTCTCGATCTATTTTGTGACATGATACGGGTCATGTCTTCTTCACTAGGCGTTCTCAAGTAGGTTGATCAAAATACTTTCACCTATGCCCCGCAAGATCTTTATATGCACTCAATAGCTTTGGACTCGACCATACATAGGTAGTCATTATGCACATTAGCAAGATCTTCATATACAAAGCATCCTCAAAGCAGTAGTGCATTTGGATAGAGAGAAAACCTAGCACTCTGGTGCAGTCTTTCTTGCACAATAAGTAGTCATCGACCCCCTGGCGCCAACCACCGGCTTCATGAACAAGTTCCTCTTCATAATGAAACGCCGCCAAAATGTCACTTCACCATGGGTTGGGTCGTTAATGAATTAGTCGACATACATCATGCAATAGCCCTTCAGCCTTTGCCTTTGCCTTGGCTTGCTCTTGCGGCACCCTATCTTCGATCCTCCATGATGCGGTTGTGTATCTCGAGCTTGCAATCTAGGAGACAAGAGAGAATACTCAAATGCTATTCATCATCGACGGCATCAACAACGTCCTCCTTTGTTACAGGGATGACCATCATCTCATCGTCCGAATCCATGACCTGAACAATTCGTCGAACATCTCTCATGCAAGACTATTGTGAGGTGGTCTCGGAATTGTCGGCAAACACCAAACGACGACGGAAGCGGGAGAGTGTTTGAAAGGTTGATGCGGCGGCACGGCCTTTCTATCGGCGTGGAAACAAGGGACAGGGGTTGCGACAATGACGATAGGTAGGGGTGGAGTCATAACACATACGACTCGTCGGCGGGAAAAGTGGCGAAATATTTCTTCTATCTAAACGACGGCACTGGCCAGTTCTATCCGGCTCATGCTCGCCACCCACCGGGTCGGACGCCGTATTCGGCCGCGCCGAGTGAAAAAATGCTACGGAGAATTTCGTGTCCGGCGGCCGGCGCTCCCGTAGGCCGTTTGGGGGCTAGGCACGAGCTTTTTCGTTTCTTTTGGGGCATGCCTTTTTTTTCTGGAACCCGCTAGCTTTTCCGTTGGCTAGATCTTTCGGCAAGTCGTGTCTGTGGACCATCTCGACTCCACGTGGAAGATGAGACTGGATGGACCGCCCTGCTGCTGCTGCTTCACCCAGCTGCAGCTCGCCGCCGCTTCAAGGCTGCGCCTGCCACCGGCTCGCGCCGCGAACACCACCTCCGAGTCGGCCTCGCGGCTGAGGGCGGTGCTTGAGCAGGTGGACGACGAGCTGCGGAAGGGGAACGATGAGGCCGCGCTGTCCCTCGTGCGCGGCTCTCTCGGGGAGGCCGGCGGGCTCCGGTGCTTTGGCGCCGGGAGGCAGGTTTTTTTTCTCCTGATACTGAATATATTATCTGTTCGATTATTTGCGGCCACCCTACAAATATTCGCGTTTGAACTGATCTGCGGATGAATTGATGAACAGAGAGAGAGATATTGATGTTCTGTTCAGACACTATTTTACTTGTATGGTTAGTGTGCAGTGCATTTCGTTTGTAGTTTCGCTTGAAATAATGATCAGTTCCATGCTTTAGAAGTTAGAACCACCTTATAGTTTTTGATAGCTTGGAAACAAATATAAGGAAAAATATAAGACTGTTTTATTGGATGAAGTTCTTTTTTCGGTCCATGATTTGATATTTTGCTCATTGGGAATGGCAATTTGAGGCTCCAACTCTTACCAGTTTAACTGGAAGGGTATTGCTCTTTATAGAGAGATGGATAGATCTCAACGCTCTATTGTGACATGTTAGGATGTTATGAAAAGAAATACCTTATCATTTACACTCCCGGTACAAACTATTTGCTCAAACTGACAATAGCCTTTCCAAACACATTGTAATTGTTGTTGAACGACAAGAAATGTTGTCTTGATTTATAATAATCATTACTAATTTTAGTTACAGAATTTCCATGCAAAATTAATGTGGATTGGGTCAAATTTCTGAACTTTGGATATGCTTCATGTCCATGCACCGACTCCTTCACCTCAGGCTCTAATGAACTCCAGTGAAACTAGGGCCCTCCACCGCCGCCAAAACAAGCTCCAGCAAAGCCACCTTAGGTGAAGCCGAAGCCTCCATCTCGAACTCAAACTCGTTGACCACTGTGCCGGATAACCCCTTTTGCCATCCATAGATTATGTTTTATATTTGTTATCTCATTGGAGGAAAGTAGTATCATCGTTGGTCATCTGCATCAGAGCTGGTAGTGGTGTGGGAGCAGTGAGACAATGGCGCACGAGCATGGCTGTATAATAATAGAAGGGCAGGGAGGGTTTGCGGGCAATATGTGGTGGCAGCTGTTTTGGTCCTTGAAGGTGGAAGAGGGAGAAATCTGGAGGGCATGATCCAAAATTGAATCGATTATTTAATGAAACCGTTGTACTTCCTCCGACCCATATTAGTTGACTTAGATTCATCTAGATACGAATGTATCTAGTTAAGTTTTAGTGCTAGATACATCCGAATCTAGACAAATTTGAGTCAACTAATATGGGTCGGAGGGAGTAGTAAAATTGATTATTTAATGAAAACAATTGAGAGATAGACACGCATCCCATTAAACTAAGGACTTCTACTAAATTTTACCCCATCATTCTTATTAGCGTATTTTTTTCATCGTTGTAGGGAAGGCATTTGCGAATGTTTCTGTATTGTGGAGTATACTGAAGTTACATGAAAAAGTATTGATGGCGCCTAGTGCCAGTGTGCTACATACTTGACTATCAGACAATGCAACCTTTAAGCTGAATTTGTCAACAACAATGCAACTTTGCTAGTATTTTACTTGCAAACAACCGCAACTTTGTTTAAATGTTTACAGTATTGCTTTGAGTGTTGATAAATCAATATGAATATTCCACACAAATGTATAATGAGTTTATTTTCATCCAATCATTTATCAAGTCTCATTCTAGAATTTCTCTTCATGGTTTCATTGCAGCCAATTGCGAATAATTCTATAGGTTCTATTCATACATAGAAAAACTATTAATGTTGTTTAGTGCCACTGCACATTTTTGATAAGCAAACACATCAACTTTGCTTCTTTGTGCTGCAAAATTTCCACCTGACAATATCTGTAAATGTTCGAAAAGAAAGTAAAGCTTTATACCTTGATCCTTTTTTGAGAATGTTATGCAGCATAGTAACTCCTGTTTTATACCATAATCTCTGTTAGGTACCTCAAAGACTTTATAAACTAGATGAGCTTAAGCTAAATGGGATCGATACTTCTTCTTTTCTATCTCCGGAGGATCGGACTTTGGGATCAATTGAGAGAAATCTCCAAATTGCTGCACTTCTTGGAGGGCTTTCTGTTTCAGCTGCATTTGAGCTTTCTCAGCTCCAGGCTCTGTTTCTCTTTGTAGGCCTACTATTCGTGTGGTCTGTTGATTTGGTGAGTTAGTGTTTAGTTGACTACGTCTGTTACATATCTTGTTACTGATTGGTTATTGAACTGTTGGCATTCTTTTGCTATTTCAAAGCATATGCTTGGGCCATGCATGCTTTGATGTTACATTGTTGCATTTTTCATCTTTAATTTTCTATATTGATCTCTTAAAAGGATAAATCAACTCTATGCTAGTGAACAGATATAGCTCTGCAGTACTGGTCCTTTCATCCTGTTGCGTGCTTCTTTTGTACCAGATACCTATTAGCTTGAATTTTTATGCAATCTCGAACTAATCAACCTGGTACTTTGCATGCATATGAGCATATCCAACTTGATATCACAGTTTGGATGGTGGCATGTAATAGGCTACTTACATCTTAGTCGTCAGTTGCGTGCGCTTTATGGCATTTCGTCACTTTGTTTTGTCAGGTCGTTTTTGTTTTTGGGGCTGTATAAATATACGTTAACTGGCTACATGCATCAATCATCATGATCCACAGGCCAGGGGTAATAAAGCTTCCGTTTTGTAAAAAAATATCCAACTTTGTAGCTTTTTAGATGAAAACAACTTTGTAGCTTCATAGTATGTTTCTTATAAAAGTGTGGTTTTTTATTCAGAAAATTTTAGGCATACTTGCAGCCATTACATGTACTCTTAGTATTACTTGTAAAATGAATCTATATATAAAGTAAAAGTAACGTAGAACATTGGTCCATATTATTTTCCTCACAGAAATGATAGTAGTATTTATTAACATTATAATCACTTGACATTGCCATCTGTTTCTTGAACTTACATGGCTACAGCTCAGCTTTCCAGATATATTTGAATGGAGGGGCTAGAAATTTGGTTCTGGACACACTTGGTCACAGTCTCAGCCAGAAGTACCATAATAGAGTTATTGAGGTATACAAAGCGTACTCAACTTGACCTTGTTTGAGTACAAACAGTATAGTGGCATCTCAACTTGATTAAAATAGAATTCTCTAGGCATCAATGTTGATGGACGATAGATGTTAGTATTTAAGCACCTTGTGCCTTTATTGAACTACAATTTATAATATGAATGACTAGTATGGTTCATCCAGCACTGTCAGTTATGTGCAATTATTTAACAATATGAGAACTTTCCGCTTCTCCACTCTTTAAATATTTTTATCATGCATAATCTAAGCAATTAATATCCTACATATGGAATATGTGAAGCATGAAGCTGGTCACTTCTTGATAGCATACTTGCTTGGAGTGCTGCCCAAGGAATATACTATCACAAGTTTAGATACACTTAAGAAAAAGGGATCACTGAATGTACAAGCTGGGACAGCTTTTGTGGACTTTGAATTCGTTGAAGAGGTTAGTTTTATCATTCAATACTTCTTAATATTTTGATAATCTTTGATGTACTATAATCGTTAATTGACACACACCACCTACCTACCATTGTTTTGCTCCTTAGTTCTCATTGCACCTCGAACTTGAAGTTCTGTTTACTTGATACACTTATTATCCCTGTCACTGTTTAGTAATGTGTGAGGCACACCTTCTAGACTATTTAATTTACTATGGAGTAATTAATTTTATTAGCCTGGCCAAGTACCACTCTGACCAAATACTTTCATGCACTATGGCTCTCTTGTTGCTAGTAGTGTGGCAAATTTAATTCTCTGGAGTAAAGGAAATGTTGAGATTTTTCGCCATTCAGGCCATCATCAGATTGGTGAAAGGTAGATAGCAGAGAACAATTATTCATGTTGATCTGCAATCGCCAAATCTTGTGCCTTTCTTAGTTCATTTTGTAATATAATTCTATCTCGGTACAGAGCGGGATGCTCTTCTTTTGCAATTTTCGGATACAATTCTGCCGAACATGGCAAAGGGATGAACATTGTAGATGCAATGTATTTTGTTAACCACCCAACTCTTTTGCTAATATAAAATGAAAACTATCGTCTGCAATTGAAATACATTACGGAACACCTGCACCTTTACTTTAAATTGCAGACATTTTGTGAAGGATATACCCTTTTTGGGGGGGTTCTGAGGACATGCTTTATGCTACACTTTATTTTGTTAAGCTGTTGTTCTACATATTCTCCTACAAAGAAGTTAGCTATATATGCAGCTGCCTAATGGTTATTTTTCATTTTCAGACCAATTCAGGCAAACTGTCTGCGAAGGTGAGGGTTTCTACTTTCTAATTTTTTTTGTTCAAAGCATGTAGAAATGCTGTAAGATGTGATCCATTTTCCTTCAAAGTCTACTCCCTTCTGTATATAAGCATCAGAACCCAGACCTTCTACAATGGATACATTGGTTATATGTTTTCGCTGAAGTTAAAACTTAGCGATGATCAGGTTTGAGCTAGTGTTGGATTGTTTAAAATATGGAGATCACACGGAATTTATTGACACAAGGAAAACACAAGGCAACTAGTAATCCCTATCCACTGCTCCCTGCATGCTATACTTCGAACTGGAGTTGCTATCACTTTAACACTTAAGTTGCATATTCTGGAATGGCGCATATAATTGTTGCTACCACATCAACTACTGTGTTTTTTCAGTGAATAGCTATGTGCTGATATCATAAGGTGTTTGTAATTGTGGTCTTCCGATAGTCATTCATATATATGATTGAGCTGGATATAAGTTGGATCTAATAGCAGATGCTGAACAAGTTCTCATGTATTGCGCTGGCTGGAGTAGCAACAGAGTATCTTCTGTATGGATACGCCGAAGGAGGACTAGCTGACGTCAACAAGGTTTTTTGCCATCAATTACTTACGTTCTAAGTTGACAGACATCATGCAACACCATATCCTATTTATCTGTTATATGTGTCTCATTAACAGCTGGATGGATTGTTCAAGAGCCTGGGTTTCACCCAGAACAAAGCTGATTCACAGGTGAGATGGGCTGTGCTGAACACTATTCTATTACTGCGCCGCCATGAAAAAGCTAGATCGAAGCTTGCGGAGGCGATGTCTTCTGGGTTATCAGTTGGATCCTGTATTCAGGTCATAGAAGAGCGCATAAACACCGAGGATTTGTAATAGCTGGTGTGAACACTGAGCATAGTGCAGTAGTGCACACTGGTGCTGGTGCTGGAGCATACTAATTGCATTGGTGTAAACCTCTATAATGTAAAAAAAAAATCGTCTTACTGTATATTCAGTTTGTATTTTGACGATAAAGGCCGAGAGTTGTAATTTTTTTTGGTCTCAGTCTGAGATATGATCTACACCAGAAATACTTCAGTGTACCTGTAGTTGCGTCTTTTTCCTTTTTTTCTAATTCTCATGTATACGAGAATTAGCTTGAAGCCTAATCTACTTAGTCGTTGGATGTTGGTGTGGAGATTCGTGCTAGTTAGTTCCACAATGGTTGCAACTGAATTTTTCCTATCTTTTTGACAAAAAATAAAGCTGCATTTTTTTCTATCTGTGCCAAGGTTGTAATTGAATATTTTCCAATGGTTGGAATGAAATTTTCTTCGGTTTCATATTGGTTGCAATAGAATTGTTTTTGGTATAAACTGAAATTTTCTAGTTGTGGAATGGTTGCAACTGAATTTTCTGTTCAAACATTGTGCGGTGTCATTTGAATGAGAATTCAGCTAATTCTCGAGTGCTAGGCCGATCGACCCAATTTTGTACTCCGCCAACATGGGAGGTGGGATGAAGGAACAGCCAGTAAAAGGGATATCCAGGAGAAACGAAGAAAAAGGGACATGGTCATAATCCCTGGGAGCTGCGACTTGGCAACTTGTTACAGATGGTAAAATTAGCGAGGCGATGATTCGATTCAATTCACTCACGAATCACGATGAACTGGCCGGAGCAAGGCTGAGGTGGAGGTCCAGCCCCATCGCGGAGGCCTCCTCCGTGCCGTCCTCCGCCTCGTACAGACGGGCACAACTGCCGGTGCCACTAGTTGCGCCGTCGCTCGCGTCGCGGATCCGTGGCTCGGCCGGAAGAGCGTGGAAGGGCAGACCCACCGTCGGCTGGCGCGCGAGGTAGAACCATCTCTGGACGTCGAGGCGCGGCGGGTAGGCCGACGACGTCCCGGCGTGTCCCACGGCGATCACGTGCCCCGGCGGCGGAGGAGGAGGGAAGTAGCCCATGCCGATGCCGGCGTCGACGTGCAGCCGCGCGCGCTTGAGCTTGAGCTGCTGCCGCTCCTTCTTGTGCGCGTTCTGGTGGCCGCCCAGCGCCTGCGAGTTGGAGAACTCGCGGCAGCAGTAGTGGCACTCGAACCTCCGCCCCTCGGCCGCCCGCGGCGTCGGCGGCGCGGGCGGCACCGCGGCGGCGGCGTCACCGCCGGCCACGTCGTAGCCGAAGATCCTCAGGGACGGCGGGCTCGTCGGCGCCACCTTGCTGCGCTGGTCGCACCGTGCGTCCGCCATGGATGATGAGCTCTCTCGCTAGCTAGCTAACGCACGCTCTTGTCGAGACGCTCACGGCCGGTGATCTGTCGTCGTTTTCGCACAGGTGGGTGTTGGTGACGCGTATGTGAGGGTTATGTAGCGCGTCGGGAGCGGATGGAAGTCGCACCTGCATGGAGAAAACGGACACATGAGATGATATGGCAAGAAATGGAAGGGCATGTCGATGTAGCAAGATTGGAGGTAGTAGGTAGGTGAACATTGAGCAAATGGTCACACGCTTCCAAAACCAAACTAGTGACGTTCTAGAACGGGGACTCCTGACGCATGCAAGCGCTACCATGCCATGCATGGCCTTCAAGGATGTCATTCTCGTACCGCTCGCTCGATGCAAAGCGGGTGCGAATAACATCTGTGTGCCATTTGTGGATAGTGACGTGGAGGTTGCATGATGAGTTCCGCGCAAGTAGGACGAACTGAGTGTGGAAAGGCCGATCCTTTACCTGCACCTTTCCATTCTTGTCAATACCAACCAAGAAGAATTGTTTTCGGTACTATGGCATGTGTTTGTTTCTCTGTTTATACCAACGAAAGATTCGCACAGTGTTGACATTATTCACGTGCACAAAATGATTCCCCACGCAGATTGCATTATTTGATCACAAGTTTCCAGGATTCCACCTATTCATCTGAATGGTGGTCTACCTTGAAAAACAAAGAGTAAACCGTATCAGCGGTCCTAATTTTTTTTACAAGTCCTTTAGTTTGGTTCTAGTTCTTTCAAACTGCATATCAACATCCTAAATCTTTCGCAAGTGATTCATGCGAGGTCCTAAATCGGTTTGACCTGCGTTGACCGGTTCCACATCAAAAGTAAGACCCATGTGGCGTACCCGTCACTCTGCATATTTGCGAATAGACCCCCGTGGTTGTATTTCTGGATGGATGTTCGTCTCGTGTTGTAGATCGAATGCCATGGAAAACTGACACTGTAATCTTGTTGTCTTATCTGCTTACTTTATTTAGCATGAGAAATCATCGCAAACACAAGCGCGCGCACAAAGCAATCTGGATATGAAGAAGCTATGTACATCATCATTCATCGAGAGCGTCTCGGTTTCAGTAATTCGTTGGAGGTTGGCGTGGATCGTAAGCCTCGACCTCTACTTGATGATCCTGAACCTTCTGGTCTCGCTGTCGCGCCTTCTTGCTTACCTTGATTGATGGATCATGGCATAACATTTCGCAGTTCTTGGGTCAACACATGACATCACTAATCATCATGGTGGTAATAATTTGAGGGAGTTTTGATGGTTACCTTGTGTGATGATGATCTCGCCTGGAGCCTGTGGTCTGACGCGGCCGCCGCCACCTTCCGGCGCGGCAGGTTTAGGCGCCCCTAAGCCGGTTGTTCTTGTAGGGCATGTAGCTGCTGAGGCTGCCGCTCAGTCCAACAACGCTGGACCCGTCGAAGCTGACGGCGGCGGACACGTCATTGGACCCGCAGCCCCCCTTCTCCTCGACGCCTGCGACGTCCTTCCGCCTCCTAACCGCCACCACCACCCGCCGCCTTGCCACCGCCGACCCGGCGTCCGTGGCGTTCTTGCTGGCGCAGTCGTCGGCGGTGGGCTCGGCCTGCCGCGTCGCCATCCACCACTCTAGCTCGCTCCACCCTAAATTGAACTCTCCCTGCTCCGACCGCGACGATCACTTCTTGGTGCCGCCCCCGTCGCTCCTCATCTATTTCCGATCAAAACGCGACGTGCACAGTTGACATCGTCAGTTAAGTTCAGAAGATACTCACATGTACATTTACTTGATCGGCGTACCTGCTGCGAGAAGGCGTAGGCGAGGGCTCGCTCCCGCCTTGTGGTGGCCTCCATCCTGCTCTGGATCCTCATCCTCGGCACGTTCGAGCTCAGTGTGTTGTCGTCCCACTGTCACGGGCTCTTATTCAGCATAGCAGCCGTCTGGTCCCGAGCTCCTCCTCAGCACCTCCTGCAACAACCGCCTCCTCCTGCAAAAGCGTTGCGTGTCCATTTATAAGATGGCGGTTAATTAGCGAAAACTATGAGAAATAAACCACCACCACCCACAGACATCAAAAGACTCATGAATGCCGACATAAGAGCCCCCATCCCGCGTTGTGCCCTCCACGCACCCTCCGAGCGAGACATGACCTGCCTGGGGAGAAGGATGAAGAGCACGACATTCTTAGAAGAAGCGTGGAAGACACAACGCGAGACACTGCACCGCCAACCTGCTGGCACCGCCATAGTCAAAGGGGCAAGAGAAACCAAAACCGCTATGGGAGCGGTTTAATTTGGTCTGGTCCCACTTTGTCGATGGAGACCATTTTGCTTGAATGATCATGCACTATCTTTAACCTATGACACCATGAAGCCAACTCAAAACGGGGTCGCCGGCCTTGTTGGGTCACACGACATGCTATGCTAGCACAAAATAGATTTCTACTACACAACACCATGAACGACGCTCGGGGTTTAGGTCACGGTTTACCACTAGACGTGCAGGTGCGGAATTCGATGAAGCACGTCGGGGCATTGCAGTCTGACTCCCGCTAGTCCCACGAACAACTCCTTGCATATCATGAACGCTTCGTTCGAGCAACACACATCCTACTCCATGCTAGATTAGTTCGATTGACTTGGGCTTGAAGGTGGCTATGGTTCTGTACTTAGAATTGTGCAACCTTAAGTTCGTGGATTCCTCCACCTTATATAGGCGTCTACCTGGGCGCACAACACTCGTGGCCCTATCGGATCCTAATCCAAGTACTACGTGAATAGAATATGTATAGGCATGTTAACCCAATACCACTAGCATGGTCCAACCCCAATTGTGTGATTCACTTGGATCATATGCAACCGAGTCCCCTCCTAAGTGTGTGACCTTATAGGCCGTAGGTTCACAATCACTTGGACACGACTAACCGCTCCACCATTGAGGGTTCCTTCTCCACAACGCTCAACCACTATGTCCTTCGAACATAGCAAATTGATAGTGGTGCTCCTATCTTCCTTGTCCTCATCTTGTTATATGTAGATAGTAAATCTTAGACATGGACCCGTTCGATTCATGCGGCTGCCCGTTTTCAGCGGTCTGCTTCCCTGTTGTGCTCGCCTCCATGGTAGCAAGAGAGCGACGGAGAGAGTATAAGAGAAACATAGGAGTGGAGGAAAGAATGGGGGATTTTACTTTTTGCTCGGCTTTACTTGGGAAACCTACAATTTGCCCCCCTCCCCTTTATTTTGACCTCACATTTTTGCAACTCTTTACTTTGACCCTTTTATTTTTTGCCCTTTCCAATTATTTTTCTTTTCTTCTGAGGATTTAGAACAAATTCAAAACATAACTGCCCATGGTTATACAAGGGAGTAGAAAGAAACGACATGGAGGTTTAGTTTGACAGCCATGTGAAGTTAGAACGCCAACGTGGTCTCCTGCTGGGAGAAGCTCCTTTGGTTGGTGCATGTCTCCTTTGAACAGGGGATACAGGAGCATATGCGAGGATTCAACAATAGAGAGGGGTAAAACCGTCATTGCACGCGGGCGGCCTTGTTAGGGGCAAATCATACATAGGCAAAGTAAAGAGTGGCAAAAAAATGAAGTCAAAGTAAAAAAAGGGCGCAAATTTTAGAGTACCAAAGTAAAAGCATGGCAAAAAAGTAAAATTCCTCGTCAAGGTTGATTTAGCCGGTGTCATACATAGAGGGAGGTTGCATAATTAGCACCGTTGAAAACTCAACCAAAGTTGCTCTAATGAGTTGAGGACCACCAATGTCACTTAGGGCTTGTTTGGTTTCCGGCCACACTTTGCCAAACCTAACTTTGGTAAGTGAGATGGCCATAAAAATGTGGTTGAGAAAATGAAAGCCACAAAGTGTGGCAAAACTTGACAATAAATTCATTCTATAACAGATGGGCCATGTGGTTAATAAAGTGTGGTAAAAACCAAACGCCAAACTTTGTCTTGGAAAATTGTGGCTGAGAACCAAACACCCCCTTAAAATCACATTGGGTCTGGGATGTGCATTTTTCAACAACTAGGCCTAACTTGGCACCTCCAACAGTTTAGAAGTTACAATGTATTTTACTCAAATAGTTAATATATTTTAAAAAGCTTCATTTTTTATGCCATATATTTATGCGTCTTTTATATGCCTACAAATCAGCAAAGTTTCACAAAGAAACACATATGGTGTGTCCTCAGCAAAATTAGCTGAAACCAGGTTTCTAAAAACCTTTTTTCAAACCATCAGACTTTGCTTTTTAATACAAACTAAGCTACAAAACTCGCCTTTTTTTTCATAACTTTTATGTGCACATGACATATTGTCATGAGCATGACTGTATTTACAGAATTTTGTTTTACAATAATAACACCATATTTTTACCTAGGAGCAGCATATGTTCCCTTGTGTCTCTTTGGATTACCGAGAAATCTAGCGCGTAATTCTAAAAAAAAAGAGAAATCTAGCGCGTAAACTCAGATTCCCATTTTCGCTTTCCCGGGCGTGCGCCCGCCCTTGGCACCCCGTGGACCGCTACCGAAAATCAAAGAGCAGCAAACGGAGCGAGACCACATACTGCTCGAACTTTTGACTGACAGATAGGACCCCCGATCCTCTCCGTTACGATCGCAGCCAACAGGAACCAAGCACTCTCCACCCCGCGGATCGCCCTCCCATCTCACCCCGCCTCCACTGTCCATCTCCACCCAGCACCTCCCCGTCCCCCGCGCTCACCCCCCAAATTTTCCCCCACTCCCGCCTGGCCGGCTTCCCCCATCCTACCCTACAAATACCCACGCGAACCCACCGTCACAAATCGCCTCCAAATCGAACCTTCTCCACTCTCAGATCCTCCTCCCACCCAGTCTCCGGCGCCCTCACCCGCCTCAATGGCCCGCACGAAGCAGACCGCCCGCAAGTCCACCGGCGGCAAGGCGACGCGGAAGCAGCTGGCGACCAAGGCGGCGCGCAAGTCGGCCCCGGCCACCGGCGGCGTGAAGAAGCCGCACCGCTTCCGCCCCGACACCGTCGCGAATCTATACACTAAAAAGTGTCTAGATACATCTCCTTTATAAATCTAGAACATCTTATATTTCTAAACGGAGGGAGTACAATGTATTTTTACTCAAATAGTTAATATATTTTTAAAGGCTTCATTTCTTAGGCTATATATGTATGCGTCTTTTATATGCCTACAAAACAGCAAAGTTTCACAAAGAAACACATATCGTGTGTCCTGAGCAAAATTAGCAAAAAATCCGGTTTCTAAAAACTTTTTTAAACCATCAAACTTGTTTTTTTAATACAAGCTAAGCTACGAAAACTGGTATTTTTCTTTCTAATTTTATTGTACACATGACATATTGTCATGAACATGACTATATTTACAGAATTTTGTTTGACAATAATAACACCTTTTTTTTACCTAAGTTCCCTTTGTGCCACTTTGGATTACCGAGAAATCAAGCGCGTAAACTCAGATTTCCATTTTAGCTTTCGCGGCCGTGCGCCCGCCATTGCCCCCGAAAATCTAAAGCAGCAAACGGAGCGAAACCATATACTGCTCCAACTTTTGACTGACAGATAGGACCCTCGATCCTCTCCGTTACGACCGCAGCCAATAGGAACCAAGCACTCTCCACCCCGCAGATCGCCCTCCCATCTCACCCCGCCTCCACCGTCCATCTCCATCCAGCACCTCCCCGTCCCCCGCGCTCACGCCCCAAAATTCCCCCCACTCCCGCCTGGCCGGCTTCCCCCATCCTACCCTACAAATACCCACGCGAACCCACCGTCACAAACCACCCCCAAATCAAATCTCCCCATTCTCACTCGCATCCAGTCTCCGGCACCCTCCTCACCCACCTCAATGGCCCGCACGAAGCAGACCGCCCGCAAGTCCACCGGCGGCAAGGCGCCGCGGAAGCAGCTGGCGACCAAGGCGGCGCGCAAGTCGGCGCCGGCCACCGGCGGCGTGAAGAAGCCGCACCGCTTCCGCCCCGGCACCGTCGCGCTCAGGGAGATCCGCAAGTACCAGAAGAGCACGGAGCTGCTCATCCGCAAGCTCCCGTTCCAGCGCCTCGTCAGGGAGATCGCGCAGGACTTCAAGACCGACCTCCGCTTCCAGAGCTCCGCCGTCTCCGCGCTGCAGGAGGCCGCAGAGGCCTACCTCGTCGGCCTCTTCGAGGACACCAACCTCTGCGCCATCCACGCCAAGCGCGTCACCATCATGCCCAAGGACATCCAGCTCGCGCGACGCATCAGGGGCGAGAGGGCATAGATGCCTCCTCGGTTGGAACTGCCGCCGCCACCGTCTGCTTAGGATTCGTGTTTCTTTTCATGTGCTCGCACCGTATCTGTTCAGTTTGCTTAGGCGATGTGTTTCCCTGATCTGTTGGTAGATGGGTAACCTCCTCGTTATCCTGTGATGCTGTAATGACTTATCTTCAAAGAAATGTGATGTGATTTGACTGAATCTTCTTACAATGTCATGTCGTGAACAACAGTTCGTTTGTCTGATGTCATATGTCCTTCGGATTTCAGATCTCTAATGACCTGTAGATGATAGAGAGAAATAATCTGCAGACGCTTTGAATCTATGTTTTCATTTAACCAACCCAATCTATTCAAGCTGGGGAGATACACATATCAAGACTTTGTAGTCCCTTTTCTTTGCTTGTCTCGTATCTAATCAGATCAGATTAGATGGGCAATCTGCTTGATCTTTTTTTTTGAGAGAGAAATCTGCTTGTTATCTTGTGATGCTGTAATGATCTTGTCTTCAAAAAATTGTGATGTGATTTGACATGTTCTTACCAATTATATCATGTCGCCAACAGTTTCTGTTCGTTCCATCTGATAATTGATATGTATCCCAGGGACAGGGAGTATCCTTGATAAGTTTTATATATTATGCTTTTATAAGGAGGGTTTGGTACTAATGTTGATTGAGAGAATCTGCAGTGAATTTGATAAGTAACTAGTATTTCACTTAACCAACAGATCAATTTCAGTACATGTAAAATTCAAGGTGCACGTGATTGCAGTCTAATTTCAGCATAAATCTGTTACTGTTTTTCACTTAAACAACAGAGCAGTTTCAATAGATGTTAAATTCTGGGTGTACATGATTGCAGTCCAGGAAGAATAACCATTCAGGATACTTTAAAGATTATTATTCTTGCACAACTCATGACGTGATCCATTGAAGCTGTGAATATACATATAAAAGAATTCATAGTTCACAGCAATGCCTGTTTGGTCAAGATAGCTGATCATATGTGTATTAAGACAATCTGAGATACACAAACTTGCACTAAATGTTTATGTACAGGCTATAGCTATTACAAGGTGACATGACATGCCACATAACAGTACCCATGTGATTCTGCCTGTCAGCTACAAGAAAGCTACCCCAGTCCACTTCATTGTGCAAGTACTCGCGTTACCAGGAACAGATCTCTTCTGACATGTACTGGGGTGGAGTTGCCAAGGTGAATGCCAGTCGGTAGCCTTCCAAGTCTCCAGTTTCCGTTGCCGACACATCCACAAAAAACATACGGATCAGAGTAATAAGCCCTGCTCCAGACTTGTGCTATCTCAGTTTGTTACATTATGTATGCTGCTTGGCTTGAACATACTGATATCAGATGTATCCAGGCCTCCTATGGCTGACTGGTAATGGGATACCATCTAAATTTGAGAAGCATGTTCGATGTTCCAGGGACTTCCCAAGTGTCCATTCGATCAGTTATAGTACAACAATATGCCCTCTCACTTGAGACAAAGCTGATGATTTTTGCAAGTCCTGAAAAGAAGGAAACCAAATTGCTGAAACCACGGGCAAGAAAAAAGTGTCAGAGCCAAAGATTAATGAAAGCATGTGTTTCACTTAAGAAAGTACAGAAGCAACTAAAAAACTTCATCATTCTTCACCTGCTGATCTGCTGATTATGTTTGTTGTTACTTGATGGCTGAGCATGATATGGAACAAGCCCTAGTTCCTGAAAAGGCAATGATAGGTGAGAAAAAATTTCAGTACTCAGGTAAGAGTGTAAGATGCACATTTTCTTTTTATACAAAGAAAACTAAAGACAAATTGGCTGTACTCTTGATTTCCTTCGTAATCCATTTGCCCCATTGGAAATGGCTGAGAAAGGTCAATCCCCTGAATACAGGAAAATTGAAGAATTAAAGTAAACCAAATACCTGGTGATAAAATGACCATGGATATGTCTGCAGAAGCACATGCATATTACGTCAGAAGATTATACTATGGATACTAATTATGTCAGAATTCCACATAAGAGCTCCTGAGTGACACTGGAAATAATCTGAAGAGAAAGGTTCTGGATAGCACATTTACATCATTAATGATAGATAGAGATATAAATACACAATATTTTTTATAACGATTTAAGATGATTAAGGGTCTGATTTGTACCTACTACTCCGTTCCTAGAAATACTGCTTTGCAACTTGTCCATCAGTTTTTAGAAACAGGAGCACTACTATTCTATTTGTTCAGTAAATAAGTATACGATCACAGTCACGGTGCACACTACAAGGGATGCAGAATACAAGAAATTCACTACCATAGAGAAAATGTTGAAATTACCTGAAACAAAACATTTCCAGGTTGAGTAGGAGCATCCCACATGGTACACTGTGTTGCAGGTTCTTCGAGCTGCACTTTTTTATTCTTCTTCTGTAAGCCTTTCCCAATGCAACTTTTATGACCTTTCTTCTTTGCTCCCTTTGCTCTTGTACTGCTTGAATAGTCCATTGATCTTTCTGACTCATTGTCGGTGGTATTTGATGATATTTGGATATCCTCAACATCAGGCTGAGCGGCAGATGCATCAATGCTGGTTTGTTTCTGCAGGATTTCTTCAACTTTCTTCCGAAGTTCTACTGAACATTGGTCTAGCATTCTGTAGGATTCCTCACATTCTGATGCCCGAGCAACAAGACTAACAAATACTGGGCACAAATATTGGTAGCGACTAGAAAATTCTGATGTGGTATCTGCCTGAATCTTACGACCTTCAACATGTGGTGCAGTCAAAAACCTTCCATGTTTGGTCCATCGTTTCAAGAGGTAACTATCTGGCAGATACTTAATATCCATGGTATCTAGAACTTTCAAAGCATGGCTACACAGGAAACCAAGTGTCTCAAACTTCCTACACGAGCATGAGACAGACTGCTCAGAAGGGTTCCCAAAAACTTTATACTGCCTTTCCTTCTCAATAATGGCAACAATATACTCATGGCATGGACCACTTTCATCACGATTTACAATGTAAGCTGATTGAAACTCTTCGTATTCTTCTTGGAAAAGCTGAAATATCATATCTGTATAGGCCTCAGAAACCTGTGTAAGAATAGGAGCTCTAATCTTGAAGCCTGGCAACTTGAGTCTCGAACTAAATTCAACTTCTAATTCTCTGTACCGTCTGTCATTGATCACCTTTTGAAGATGCTTCAAGAGAAAAATAATGTCTATATCAGATCTTAGATAATCCTGAACATCAGAATGCAGGCGTTCATTCAATCGGGTGTTCTTCATCCCAGCTGAAAATATCTGCTTCATGTATGGTCTAGCCCACTTCTCTTTTTCTTCAAATACCTTTTGTAACCACACATTACCATGAAGGTTATGCTTATTAATCATAGCTTCCCAAGAAGCGAAAAGCTCAATTTCCTCCTCATAATAATTGATGCATGCTTTGAATTCCCTCATGAAATTGCAGTCTCCTCTGATGAGGTGACTTAGCTTCTTTTTTGCAGTCTGTTTCAAGTGCCATGTGCAGACAGCATGGCGTGTCTCAGGCATCACAAATGAGATAGCCTTTGCTCAACTGCATCCTGACGTGAAAAAAAAGTTTTAGGTGCTCGTCCAGACATTGCACGCATAAAAGTCTCCAATAGCCACTGGAAAGATTCAACAGTATCATCATACATAAGTGCCATCCCAAGCAACACTGTCTCCCCATAATTGTTAAACCCAACAAAAGAAGCAAATGGTCGAAGGCTCGTGTTGTTTCTGGAGACAATATCAAAGGAAACAACATCACCAAATTGACCAGAGTCAGTAACCATCTTCGCATCTGCCCAGAAAATGTTCGCAACTTTATCTTCAGCATCCAGCTGTACAGCATGATAAAATGAAGGATCTGACAGAGACAGGTCTTGGAGGTAGTTCAACAGCGCACCAGCTTCCCCATACTTGATCCCCCGTTGACGCCTAGTCCGTAAAGGGCGCTGCCATATTTCTCTGGAATTAACATCATTCTCTGCAAAAGTAGAATTTCTGCTTTCTGGTTCACTGGCAGTTCTCACATTACCATAGTTACCAGCTTCTGAAGATTCAACATCACTTAACTTTCTTTGCGAAGGATTAGCACAGGATAGAATGAACAAAGGATGATTATGCTGAGGCTCAAAAGCATATACTTGATATTTTGCATTTTCATTTTTGCGCCTAAGAACCAAACTAGCATGACAGCCTGTTCTTGTATCAGGCTGTGGAGTTCTCGTGTAGTTGGTTCTTTTATCTAGGGCTTTAAACCCTTCCCTTGAACAAGCAAATTTTCTCGAGGATATCTCACCATAATTCCTGCTTTTGTTTGCATATCTTCTCCGGATAGTGAATCCCACCTTCGAAGCATAATACTGATAAAACTCATATGCCTCATGATCAGAGGAAAACTCTTGACCCAATCGTGGTGTATAGTCCCCAGGGACGACATACATGTCCCCTAAAGTGTTTCAACACCGAAAGCTCCAACTTAAGAACCTCAATCTATAGTAAACTCGTCTGCGCCAAACAATTTAATTTCAAGAACCATGTCAAGTATTAATGTATATCTTATGGTTATCAAGTGCTGCATAATTTTAATTGGGTAGTGTTTTTGACTCCTTAAGCAACGGAATGCAACACATGTAAATGGCAATGCAACGATCTTCAGGAACATACAATGTAAGGTGCCTATATGCGAGTGCTGTAAGAGAGAGAATGCAGCCACACCATTAAGCGCCTGTGTAAATTCGTCTACTCCAATGCAATCCCCTCTTTATTGGTGCTTAGGTAATTTATTATTATATGCATTTGTACTAGTTAGATAAGCATAAATTAAGCATTGGCGCCTGATCAATCACTCATGCTTTAAAATTAGCACTAGCACCATCCTGCATGAAAAGTTCTGTTTGCTAATCAGCTCTCCGAGCACTTGCATTGTACTACATGCTCTAAGTATCTACGTAATTTAACTAGTGTCATAGTGTCAGTAGTACCAGGTATGGACAGTCCAGGTGCACGTTAAATTTTATGACAAGCGAAAGAAAAAATTTACCCCGTGATTTACAGATCTATGTGAAATAAAAAAAGGATTAAATGCACGTATATTATACACACATCAAGTATTGCATCTCCAACTAGAGTGGTATTCATAAGGTGACCAAAATCGAGAATCATTAGTAGGAAAAAATAATCAGGTGCTACCAAGCCATCAACAAGTGCAAAGCCTAGAGAATCAGGTACAGGGAAAGGGGGGAGAGAAGAAAACCTGAGGATGCGGGCGGAGGAGGAACGGGTTCCGGCGAGGTGGAGCTCATCGCTGGCCTGGAGCGGGAACCTCGACCGAGGAACCTAAGCCACGAGCAGTTTGGCGCCGGCCATAGCGGGGCTCTCCGCCGCCACTACGGCGACCGGACTGTGAATTGGGTAGTTCGTTCCTCGCCTTTTTTTTGTTGAGCATACTCGTTTCTCGCCTTCTCCGTCGGAGCCGAGCATACTAGCCCGCTACACGCTCGCCCGATTTCACCAGGCTTTATTTGAGCCTACATAATACGGGCCGTATAAATGGGCACCCCTATACGATGCCCGTAGCATCAGCTACGGCGTCGACGCCTGCGTGCCTGGGCCAAACCAGGTAGGTTTTCTTTCTGCAGTTTTTTCACTGTTTTCAATTTTTCACATTCGCTTTTATTTTGTATTTTTCTTTGAAAAAAATATTCAGGTTAAAAATCTTCAGATTTTGATTTTTTTTAGTAGCTTCATTAACAGGGACATGGCGTTTTGGCTCCCAGGTCTAGATAAACTTATTATGAAAAATATATTTTATATGGATTTTAAAATCTTGAAAAAATCTAAAAGAAAATCCTGAATGTACATCTGGACATGCTATGTTTGTGCACAAAGTTTTTGCGGTGCAATGACATTTTTTGTGGCCCACGTAAAAAGACAAAAATATGTCTTGTGAAAAGCTATTTTACAACATAGAAAAATGTCTTTTTATACAAGCCATATAAATTATCTTTCTTCATCAAATTTCGTGTACAAACATAGAACATGGGCATGTACACCTGGGTATTTTTTCTGATTTTTTAAACATGTTGAATTATATTCCGTGGGTGCATCTACGCCTACGAGCCAAAGTGAATTTCCCCATTAATAGTCTCTTTATTTTCCTTCTCCTTTGCAGCCGATACAACTGTAAGTTTAGGAACTTTGTCAATGAGTAATGTTTTTTTAGCACATATTTTTTTTAGATTCAGAGGGATCATCATTTCCGGTTCCATTGAATAGATCAACAAAACCTGGTCGGGCACAGACTCAAATAGTTTCTTTGCACAAAAGACTGCAGCTACCGCTAGAACATCTTTAGAACAAAAACAAAAATGACAACACAATAGAGGTGTTAAAACACAACAAAGGAGCTCTGTTGAAAACAAAGCTAAGAGTGCATCTACAAACAATTGGAGAGGGGAGCTGGAGCTTTTTTAGACATGTGAACTTAAGGCCTCCATCGCCATCATGGATGTAGGGGTCACCCAGGTCCCTAAACTGCAACCTTCTTAGTAGAAGGAGACGGCAAGGGTTCTTGGGATTCTCTTCTAGCCACCCTAGCCACTTGCCAGTTGAAAGCTGGAGCTCAAGATCTTGGTCAAGTGGTTGCACAAGAGTCTCCCCTAAGCATGTGCCCTTTGAAGATCAACCTCCAGTGTTTCACTAAATTCAGCACCATTCTCCAAATCCGATGTAAATAAAGCTAAGATAGACCATTAAAGATCATATCTTTTCTGAATTTCCAAAGATACCATAAAATTGCAGAACAAACTAAATTCATCATTGCATGTTTCTTATTAGCTACACATAACTTGGCTACAAACGGAAAATCATTCCTAATTTGAACATTAAATAAATTAGAAACACGACCCAACGTTGATTAGCTACAATGCAGTTGAAAAAGGGATGATTAATAGATTCATATTTAACATAGAACATGCAGTCTTCAGATTTGTTAAGGTGTCTTATTTTCAGATTATCCCTGGTCATTAACTTGTTTTGAGACAACAACAAGAGAAAGATGTAAACTCTAGGCGGGATGTGAATTTGCCAAACCGCGGGAATAAAGATTGGCACAACTCCACCAAAATTTATAATAGCATACAGAGAAGTAGTCAATAAACCTCTTTATTTTTATACTGCTAGATTCAAGCATCGGGGTTAGTAGTATAGGAGATACTGGATGCAACTCCTTCCAGTTCATACCACTTCACCATAATCTCAACAGTACAGCTTATCCTAAAAGTGAGTTCGAGGGATGTGCCATCCCATATTTGCTGTACAATCTTATTATGCTTATTACAAATAATATAACGATCATCAAAGAACTAAACAGACAAAGGATGCTGATACGTTGCAAACGTATCTATAATTTTTGATGCTCCATGCTTGTTTTACACCAATTCATTTATGTTTTGCTTACACTTTGAGGCATTTTTATGCATTTTCTGGAACTAACCTATTAACAAATACCACAAAGCCCGTTTTCTGTTTTCTGCTGTTTTTGGTTTCAGAAAAACTAGTAAAGAAATATTCTCGAAATTGAACACAACAAAAGCCAAATTTCCTATTTTTCCGACACGACACGAAGTCTGAAGGAGAGACGAAGAGGCGCCGCGAGGCAGCCACACCAGGGGGCCGCACGGGTCCATCCTAGGCTGCTCCTGGCCATGGACCATGGTGTGGGCCCCACGGGCGTCCATCGACCTTGACCCTTCGCCTATATAATCCCCCGAGTCAAAACCCTAAGGACCCGATTAGAATTCCACGAAAAAGTTTGTAGGCGTCGCCACCGCCGTCCCTAGATCGGGAGGGATCTGAAGCTCTTCCCGACACCCTGCCAGAGAGAGGAGATCATCCCAGAGGCCTTCTTCATCACCATGTCTGCCTCCGGAGTGATGTGTGAGTAGTTCATCCTTGGACTACGGGTCCATATCAGTAGCTAGATGGTTGTTTCTCCTATTTGAGCTATCATGTTTAGATCTTGTGAGCTGCCTATCATGATCAATATCATCTTATTGTAATTCTACATGTTGTGTTTGCGAGGATCCGATGGATATTGAGTATTATGTCAGATTGATTATTGTTCTATCATGTCTATGTTATTGTGATCTTGCATGCTCTCCGTTGCTAGTAGTTACTTTGGCCAAGTATTTGCTTGTGACTCCAAGAGGGGGTATTTATGCTCGATAGTAGGTTCATGCCTCTAGTAATATAGGAGAGTGACAGAAACTTCTAAGATTATAGATGTGTTGTTGCTACTAGGGAGAAAACAACAATCCTTTGACCAAGGGCAATTGTATTATTTACATTACACATTTTGCTTAATGCAATTATCTGTTGTTTGCAACTTAATACCCCAGGGTTGTTCGGGTGATATCCCGGAGGTGGATTATTAGTCATAGATGCAGTTGGATTACGGTCTATATATCATGTTGTAATGCCCAAATAAATCTCATAGTGATCATCATGTCATGTACATGCATTGTTATGCATTCTCTATTTGCCAATTGCCCCGCTATAATTTGTTCACCCAACATGTTATTTATCTTATGGAGAAAACACCTCTAGTGAACTGTGGACCTCGGTCCATTCTTCCCGTTGATATTCTATCTATTGTTTACTGTTTACTTTCTGCAATTATCACAAGCAGTTACTTTCTTCCACACTATATATTTAATCCTTTGTTTTCAGCAAAATAGTGAGCTTGACAACCTCATTGATAAGTTGGGGCAAAGTATTTTTGTTGTGTTGTACAGGTTCCATGTTGCTAGCAACACCTTCTTAAGTGGTTTCTTTCTCCTACTGGTTCGATAATCTTGGTTCTATAACTGAGGGAAAACTTGCTGTTGTGCTCATCATACCTTGCTCTTGGGGTTCCCAACAAGGCTTTATATCAACTGAGCCAACATCAGTGTGCTTGACTATCTGTGGGATGCTTAATGCCTATTGTCCAATTAAGGTCCCAGACAACATGATACTTTGTTCTATATAGATAAGATGTTGTTTGCTAGCAAACCGGAGACCCCCCGAGTGACACGGGGATATCAATGGAAAACTAGTTGAACTCGAGGAGCACGAGGAGACACTGTGACTATTGCATTAGTTCGATCCAAGAAGCTTAATTGCTAAGCGACCTAAAGGATCTTAATCTTCTAGTGACTGACCATGGTTTTGGTAACAAACTAGTAGGATTATTGAAAGTTACGGCTAATTATGGGTTGCTCGCCTACACACATACTTATAAGATTATAATTGTTACACTTATCACTCACCCACCTAGCTCATTCACTATCACCATGAACTGTATCTCCCCGCGCCTACTTTGTCATCTGCAGAAAACAACAAACAATGTCTTTACTTTTATGCTTTTCATTTTAGTTTTATTTAAATACATTCAGTTTAATCCAAAACTTTATTATTATTTTCAACACTTGCAGTCAATTCACTCAAAGACCCGTGACAACTTTGAGTGTGACAGAGACTTCACCCATAAACACTTACCTCTGGGCTCCCCGTGGGATCGATATCTTAACTTCAAAACTAGCTACAAACAATCTGTGCACTTGCAGCCATCAATACATAGAGTAAATAGTCTACCACGTCATGCTCGACAAGGAGAGAGTTCAGATGCACTAGCCAATTTGGGATGTTGGATCCATCTAACTTGAGTTTCTCGGCAACTACCCACTCATCAACATTGCAATAGGCTTTTCGGTCGGCTATGATCTACATTTAAAGTTTGCAATGATTTTAGACTAAGTTTATGAAAATATGAGTTCAGATAACTCCACTAAAAACATTATCCCTAATAAATGTCTTAGTGATTACAAGATCCTTATTCACTACATCACCCCCGATCATCACGACCGGCAATATAGTGGCAAAGGTAGACGATACACGTCGATCACATCATTCATGTGACTCATGCTCGATCTTTCGACCATCTTGTGTTCCGAGTCCATGTCTTCACATGCTAGGCTCACCAATTATAACTTGTGTGTATTGCAGTGTAACCTTTCTTACATCCACTGTATGCGAACATAGGTATGTATGACACCCGATCGCCACAGCCTGCCTCATATCGAAGAAATTTATTGATGGTGCACACACAAGGGGAACACTATCATTGGAATTAAGTTGTGCAGGGACCATCTTATTGATGCCACCGTCGAGTATCTAATACTAAGCACACAATAAGATACACATTATACATCAAATGTGAATGCGATGTGATATGGCCTTCGCGATGTGATCTCCATCCCAGTGCCTTGAATATGGTACCAAGGGAACGACGCCCCCGGGGTCCGGTGCCTGGGTCCGACGCCTCCGGGTCTTGTGCCATGGACCTAGTGCCTCTGACTTCATAGTCCACCATCACGATGATGACTGCTACTACTACTTAGCAACAGAAAATAAACTACTTTACCTTGAATACAACCATATCACATCACAACGCCCCTTACAAAACAAAGTTACACACCTCTACTTTATCTTTTGCAAGTTTTACGTGGCTGTATGGGATTTCGCATAAGAACCATTTCTTACCTACGAACTTCAACCACAACGCCGATTAAATGATTGTCTCTACTAACCCCTATCGAGGCCCTTCTTTGTAAATGATATATCAACTACTAAAAGAGAGACAGACACCCGCTAGCCACTTATACGGTACAAGTCGTATGTTGAACGTGGAACCAGTCTCGCATAAGAGTACGCGTAAGGTAGGTCTGGGCCGTTTCATCAATCAATGCCGTGATATAAACAAGTACACGTGGGAGGGTAACAATCATAAAGTCGACAACTCGTGTGTTCTATCCGTACTAGCATTACTACACATAGATCGACTCTGATACCACTGTTGGGGTTTAGTGCAGAAAATCAAAAAATTACTACGCGGCAAACCCCGGAAGCCCAAGATCTATCTACTAGTAATGCAGTAAGGGGAGGGGATATGATATTCATACCTTTGAAGACCAAGCGTGGTTAACGTACTGCGAGGAACGCGGATGAAGAAGACGCCTCTACGCTGACCTCGAGGTCACGATGTCCATGCGGCTCCGTGGCAACTCCTAGCACCGAAAGCATGGTGCCGCCAAAGGGATCACACGTGTACGGTGCTTGACAACGACTCCTGCTTCTCTCCGATCCAGCCGATATTGCGTAAGCTCGGCTCCGAATCCCGTAGCACGGGGTGCTCCGCGGTGAAGAACTCCTTGCTCGCACAGCCCTGACAAGGGGTCGCAGTTGCAAGAGAGAGAGAGAGGGAGAGGAGAGATGCAACACATGCCTTTTATTGATTTCCATGTGGAAATTGGTGTGTTTTAATCCTCCCATAGGCACCACTTTATATAGATGGAGGAAGGGGGGTGTCAACACCCGGATTTTTCAATCCTAGATGCCTGTTATGCCATACATCGCAATCCCAGGATTACCATTTTTGCGAGACATAACAGAATTGGATACCATAGTACTTCATCCATTACAAACGATACATAAGTTCTTACACAAATGGGGATCTCATGATCCAGTTCTTAATACAACATCAAGCAGCGGAATACGTAATAATAACGGTAGCGTAGGCGAAGCTCCATCTTCGGGGTCACAGGCAATGCTGACGATGGGAGATGATCCTAGTTGTCGTAACCTTCCTGGGATCCATCTTCCAGGTACTCCTCTTCATAGTCTGGCCATGGGAATAGACAGGGACAAAGCCATGAGTACTCTTTAAGTACTCGCAAACTAATACTAACATGTAAGGGGTTTTTGGATAATAGGATACTAGGCTCTAGGGTTGTTTTGCAAAAAGCCAGGTTTATCTCTACTAAGTTCCAAAGCTAGTCACAGTTTTATAAATCCTAAGTGGGAACTTGTAATCCAGGTCACAACTCTGTTGTGGTCAAGTCAAAGTCTCAATTCATTTCACAAGTCATTTTGAAAAGTCTGACGGGGGAACAGTATGGCCACTCCAACTGTCCATAACCGCGGACGTGGCTATTCGAATAGTTTGACACTCTGCAGAGATTGTACACTTTCACCACAACATTCGATACATCCGTCAGGAACAAATCCTGAATTCACCATACTCAATATGCGGATAATCAATCCTAACCTTTCAATTACACACGCTAGTATAAGCACCTCTCCTGTGAGTTTGGCCTCCCAACCATGACCACTGTCATCTTGGGTACTGCACAGGTGGACAATCTTCACAAGGTAGCCTCAGCTCAGACCTTGGCTGGGAGGGAACTAATACTAAGGTATATAAGTTTCCAGTCAAGCCCTACCCAATATTCGGGTATTGTGGTTATACGCTAAAATTGGAATGGTATCGCATCCAGACAACCATCAGTTTTATAAAGGGCTAAGGCTCATGCCTCAATATTTTTATCACCAGAATCATCAAGTGTTTGGAAACACATGTCCAAAACATTTCAATAGAATGATCCATCATTCCAAGGTTTTCATAACCATTTTTCCACCAAGTATTTCCATCTAAAAGTTGATCAAGTTTTATGCTTAGCACTAGCATCTACAGGTGGGGGGGGGGTAGTACTAATGAGGGGTGGTAACTAGTGGAGTTTCACTAAGTCCAACCTTATATCTTAGGCTGATATCAAAGTTTCTAGCTTAGGCCAAATTTTATGCTCTTTATGCAACCTTCAGCACAACTGTCTAGTATCTACCAAACTCTTAGGTAGACTCTAAGTAAGCTTTGATAAAGAAATAATGTAAGAAGCTTGCACATAAAACTAGGATTTGGTTTATCAAGTGGGTATGATCACATATGCTTAAGGCATATAGTAGTCATATCACAAGTATGGTTTTGTGGCATCAGTAGGGTATCTGGCAAGGGTTAGCTTGCATCAATATCAGTATAAGCTTGCATAGGTATAGTATCTTGCAAGTGTTAGCTTGCACATTCACTAGTAGTATTAGGCTTGCCTTGTGCAGAGCAGTGGTTGAAGTTCTCCTCGGCTTCCTCTTCGTAGTATCCTCCTTCCTCCTCGTATCCTTGGTCGGTACTAGCGTCTATGAATAAATACGAGGTACACAATCACCAAACAATACTTAACTACTTGCAATCATCACACACAAGGGTCCTATAGATGATCTAGCATCATCTCTAACATTACAAGGTTAAGGCTTGGTTTAGATCTTTTTATTTTTAGAAAAGTAATTTCGACTCATTGAAAAATTACTTAAGATTTAATATTCTCCAAACTAAACATGGGATCATGTTGACACATGTCATCACCACATATTGTAGTCCATGGGAATGTGATTTAAAGTGGTGTCACAATTTAATAAGGTTTTACCCTTTTATTTTAATTTATTAAAGTGGCTAGAAATGCTTATGTAGCATTCTTTTATTACTTGAACATTATTTCTGCAGTAAACCTATATATTTTTATATATTCTGAAAGGTATGGTTAAATGTGATTTTTGAGAGTTGGAATCAACTCAAAAGCTATTATGGTTTAAATTTGAAAAATGTTTGAATGCACAAAAGCTTCTGCCTTGTTATTTTTACTATGGGTGATCTACATATCCAGATGACTTGAATCCAACGGGCTTGGATTCAGCATTCACAGACCTTTCCAACAAAATTGGTTTCATTCAAATTGGTGCACTGAATCGATCTGGGTTGATTTTTGAAGTGGGGTGCTAAAGTGTGTTTGAATTGAAATAGAAAAAGATTTAATTTGAATTGCTGGGCTGCGCGGGAAATTCTAACGGGCCGGCCTGCTAAGCGCAGTGCTCCCGCGGGCTGCTTAAGTGGGTGTCCCCACTCGTCAGTGACACGGGGCTGGGCGAAGCGGTATGGGGCGACGTGGATCGTTCGATCTAGTTCTAATTTAACGGCTGGGAGTCATCGTCGACGCGAGACAACTCCGGCGAGAACGAAACCTAGCACGGCCAGTGAGGGGTGCTGGGGGCTCACCGGGGTACGGGCGAGGGTCGGCGAGGCGGGCGAACAACGAAGTCGACGACGGCGAACCTCCTGGTACCGGTGGCTTCTCCTGGGGCGGCTCCAATCGCTGGCTCCCTTCTTCTCCAGAGGCGGCGGGCTCCGGTGAAATTCCGGTGAGGTGGTGCTCGCCTTGCTCTGAGGACGATGTGGCACGGTCAGTGAGGAGAAGGGAGTGAGATGGTGTGAAGAAATCGTGCGGGGGTGGCCTCTATTTATAGTCGAGCGAGGGGACCGTCGGGGCGCACGGTGAGCTCGTCGGGGGTGACATTACAGGCGGCTAATGGCATGGGCAAGGGTAGGGGACGGTGCTGTGTCTCCTGGCGATGCTCAACGATATGGTCGCGAGGCATGGGGCGGTGTGGTTTGGTCTGGAACGGCCGGTGCTCTACGCGGCAGAGGCGGCGTCTTCGACGGCGGGCGGTGGCTGTATGGCACGGGGCGGCAAACGGGGATGTCTGGCGGTCTCCTGGGTCGGTGGTGATCGTGTGTGCACGCGGTGAGGGCGGCGCGCGGTCTGTGGACGCTGGTCGAGGGTGGCGCTCCGGCGCACGCTCGTCATGGTCTGGGCGCGGCTTGTGCGCGTGGTCCAGGGCTTGGCAACGCTCGCGGCTGGGACAGGGAGTGGCGGTGGACGGTGGGCTGCCTCCTAGACAAGGTTGGCACGGCTAGTTCTTCCTCTAGCCTGCTGTCGACTATGGGGTGGCATTGGGGTGCTCGGCTGTTCACCATTGATGACAATGGCCAGCTCACAGGGGTGCTAGTGTTGGGCTAATCTTTCTAGATGATCTACTGAGTTGTGTGTGAGCTAACTAGGGAACAAGTTAGGCAAGAATCACTGCACACTATAGTGTTTGATGTTTTGTTTGATTTGTGTCTGCAACCTGTTTGATGAAATGGCCGCATGAAATAAAGTTTTGAATTTTGAAATGAATTTTGGTGAGTTTGCTAGATTGGTGCTGGTGAGTCTGCAGATGCTTGGGTTTTGAAAGTTGAGCTTGTTTGAGTGGGTTTTGAAAAAGTGGGATCTTCCCATATGAAGAAGATTCAATTTTGAATTGTCATTTAAACTATGCATTTGAAAGTTTCTGGATGATCACAAAGTGGGCCTTGATACCTTGTTATGAGTACATTCAAGGGGTGCAAAGATCCAGAAAGTTTCTGTTAGGTTTTGAAAGTTTGAGACAACCAAAGTAGGCATGGGAGTTAAATTGGTCAAAATGACCATTCACTTCATATATTTGTTTTGATTTACTTGTCTTTAGGAAAAGTGTGGGAAATGTTTTAGACGATGTTCATTTTACCTAAGAAACATTTTACAAGCAAAGGATCACACAAACAAGGTGGTTTTTAAAGAAATTAAAAATCCATGCATACACATATGCATGCATTCATGAGTTTATTTAGAAAAGTTTTTGTTAACCCTAATCTTGATGATTAGTGTTTGCTAATCTAAGTTTGGTATTTTTGGGATGTTACAAACCTTCCCCCCTTAAACAAAATCTCGTCCCGAGATTTGAAAAAGGACAAAAAGATTACCTAGGATTTGAAGAGATCGGGAAACTCCGTCCTGATGTGATCTTCGCGTTCCCAGGTAGCTTCCTCTTCTGTGTGGTTGCTGCACTGAATCTTGAGAAACTTGATGCTTCGGGTTTTGGTAGTTTGAAAAGCTTCTTCCAAAATGCGGATGGGCACTTCGGGATAGGTTAGGTCATCGTTGATCTCTATGGTCCGGTGATCGATATTCTTGAACACTTCGGTCTTCTCGGGGACTTCGAGACACTTGTGAAGTAACGAGATATGGAACACATTGTGCACAGCTGACATCTCTTCTGGTAGCTCCAGTTGATACGATACTTCTCCTCGACGGTTTAGAATTTTGAAAGGTCTGATATATCTGGGGGCTAACTTTCCCTTGAGTTGGAAACGCTACATTCCCTTCAATGGCGACACTTTCAGATAAACAAAATCTCCGATGTTGAAGGCGAGGTCTCGACGTCTCTTGTCGGCGTAACTCTTTTGTCAGGATTGGGCTGTCTTGAGGTGCTCACGAATCTTGTGAACCTTCTCTTCTGCTTCTCGTAGGATGTCAGGTCCGAAGATCTGACTCTCTCCTACTTCCGACCAGTTCAAAGGGGTGCGGCACTTTCTTCCGTACATAAATTCAAATGGGGCCATTTGCAAACTGGCTTGGTAACTGTTGTTGTAGGAAAATTCTGCAAATGGCAGACAATCTTCCCACTTGGATCCATATTCTAGCACACATGCTCTAAGCATATCTTCGAGTATTTGGTTTACTCGCTCCGTTTGTCCATCGGTCTGAGGGTGATACGCGGTACTGAAATCTAGGCGGGTTCCTAAACCTTCTTGGACTTTCTTCCAGAATCTCGAGGTAAACTGAGTTCCTCGATCCGATACTATGTTCTTGGGGACTCCATGCAAACTAACTATTCTAGCGATGTACAACTCTGCTAGCTTCGAACTCTGATAGGTGGTTTTGACGGGCAAGAAATGGGCGACTTTGGACAATCTGTCCACTATGACCCAAATAGAGTCATTTCCCCTACTAGAAGTAGGTAGTCCAGTGATAAAGTCCATTCCTACAGAATCCCATTTCCATTCCGGAATTTGCAAAGGTTGCAACAATCCAGCGGGTCTTTGATGTCCGGCCTTGACTCGCTGACATATATCACACTTGGCGATATAGCTTCCGATTTCTCTCTTCATCTTATGCCATCAAAATTGCTCTTTCAAATCTTGATACATCTTAGTTCCTCCGGGATGGATAGAATAAAGAGTATCATGAGCCTCCTTCAAGATAACTTCTTTTAACTCAGAATCTGATGGTACACAAAGGCGTCCTTTGTACCACAAAACTCCTTCTTCGTCCTCGGTGAATCCGGGTACTTTGCCTGTACCGATACGACGCTTGATTCCGTCGATACTAGCATTTCCTTTCTGTGCCTCTTTAATCTGACTGATCAAAGTGGGCTGAAGTTCTATGCTAGCCAAAAATCCTTCACTTACTAATTCCATTCGAAAATCTTCCATCTCTTTGTGCAAACTTGGTTGCTCCTTCAAAATCATGGAGTTCAAGCGGCACGGCAATCTGCTAAGGGCATCGGCTACCACATTGGCTTTACCCGGGTGATAGTGAATGTCCAGGTCGTAATCCTTGATTAGCTCAATCCGTCTTCTCTGCCTCATATTCAGCTCCTTCTGAGTGAATATATACTTTAGGATCTTGTGATCCGAATAAATCTCACAACGGTTTCCCATCAGGTAATGTCTCCATGTCTTCAGGGCTAGAACTACGACTGCGAGTTCGAGGTCATGGGTTGGGTAATTTTGTTCATGTTGCTTCAATTGTCGCGATAGATAGGATATAACTTTGCCTTCTTGCATTAGCACACATCCGAGACCAATCTTGGATGCGTCACAATACACATCGAAGGGCTTCGTGATATCCGGCATGATCAAGATTGGGGCTGAAATCAATCTCCTTTTGAGTTCTTGAAAACTCGCTTCACATTTGTTGGTCCATTCAAACTTCTTGTCCTTCTTCAGCAATTGGGTCATGGGTCGGGCGATACTAGAGAATCCTTCTACAAATTTGCGGTAATATCCCACCAATCCGAGAAAAGCACGAACTTGGGTTTGAGTGGTTGGGGCTTGCCAATCTTCTACATCTTTCACTTTGGCAGGGTCAACGGCAATTCCTCCGGCTGATACAATGTGACCGAGGAATCCTACTTCCTGTAACCAGAATTCACATTTGCTAAACTTTGCATACAGCTGATGCTCTCTAAGGGTTCCAAGAATGGTCCTTAGGTGTAGCTCATGTTCTTCTTCTGATTTGGAATAAATCAGAATGTCATCGATGAAAACAACGACAAACTTATCCAGGAAGTCCATAAAAATCTTATTCATGAGGTTCATGAAATAAGCGGGGGCATTGGTTAATCCAAAAGACATGACTGTATACTCATACAATCCATATCTGGTGGTAAAGGCAGTCTTTGGAATATCCTCTGCACGAATTTTGAGTTGATGATAGCCAGTCCTAAGATCAATCTTAGAAAACACTTTGGCACCGGTCAACTGATCAAACAAATCTTCTATCTTAGGCAAGGGGTACTTTTTCTTGATGGTGACATCATTCAACTTCCTATAATCCGTACACAAACGGTTACCTCCATCCTTCTTGTCCACAAATAAGACAGGTGACCTCCATGGGGACGCACTTGGTTGAATCAATCCGATTTCCAACATGGAATCCAGTTGCTTCTTCAGTTCTTCTAGTTCTGACGGGTTCATACTATAGGGTCCCTGGGCTATGGGTCCTGTTCCGGGGATTAGTTCGATGATAAACTCGATATCCCGATCTGGGGGCATACCGGGCAAAACATCTGGAAATACATCGGGGTATTCACAGACTATCCGGACTTGGTCAATGGTAGGTTGGGCTATACTCTTGTTACACTTGAATTGGTGAGGTAAGGTTTCAGATATATGCTCGACTGATATTCCGACGATACTGGTCATGGTGATGGCTTTCTTGGCACAGTCAATCAATCCTTTATGTTTGGACATCCAATCCATTCCTAGTACTACTTCCAAACCTTTAGTTCCGAGTACTATTAGATTAGCATAAAAATCTATGCCATGGATTCGGATAGGGACGGCTTTGCAAATTTGCCTAGCCTTGGTGGTTGATCCGGGAATTTGCACAATTATCACATGCTTCAATTTGGTTGGTTGAATTTTACTAGTGCAGGCAAATTCTTCGGTGACAAATTTATGCGATGCACCAGAATCAAACAACACTCTTGCAAGTACTGAATTAACAGAAAACATACCCAGCACGACGTCTGGCGCTTCCTGAGCTTCTTCAGCATGCATGAGAAAAAGACGGCCATTGCGGTTGAGTGAATTCCCTGGGGCAAATCTTCTCCCTGGCTGGACACGACGCTGCTGCTGAGCTGGGACATTGGTATTAGGGGTTGTAGCATTCTTCTTGTTGGGGCACTCGTTGGAATAGTGGCCTTTATTTCCACAGTCATAACAGGTCACTTGTGACTTGTCCTTGGCTGCGACAGGCACAACATTGCTTCCAGTCCTCGGGGCAGTGTTGGGGTTGGCGGTAGCATTGTTGGTGTTGAACTTGGGTGGGGCACGGGTGAAATTGCTAGAGTTGCCGGGGTTGTTGTGATTTCCTTCGGGTCTAGGGTTTCCACGGTTGGGATAGGTCGGACGGGTCATAGGGGGTCTATTGGTTCTTGGGGCAAATCCGGGAGATGGGTTGGGGCGATACTTTGGGGTCTGATGGGTTCCTGGTTGATGCATCATGCGACGCTTGCGGTTCTCATTGGCCTGGTTGATATTTCCTTCCATCTGGATAGCAGAGTCGACAAGGGCTTCAATATCAACAAAGGGGATATTGACTAACACTGTCTGCATCTCGTCATGCAGACCATTCAGGAATCTTTCTTTCTTCTTGGCTTCGGTGTCTATCTCGTCCGGGGCATACCTAGCTAATGACAAAAATTTGTCACGGTATTCCACTACAGTCATCCTTCTTTGCTTCAATTCTCGGAACTCGTCTCTCATTCTCATGATCAAACTTGGTGGCACATGGGTTCTGCTAAACTTGACCTTGAATTCCTCCCAGGTCATCATTTGGCCTCCGGTCATTGCACGAACACTGTTCCACCATGCCCTGGCATCTCCGGCTAGATAATGGGTGGCGAACAGGACTTTCTCGTTGGCTTCCACTCCTGCTACTTCTAAGTTGTTTTCCATGGTTTGCAGCCAATCATCCGCATCTAGGGGTTCTTCTGACTTGGTGAAAACGGGTGGGTTGGTATTCTGGAAATTCTTGAGCTTAGATCCGTGGTTGTCCTGATTTCCGTGTCCTTGGTTGTTGTGGGCTAGCTGGGCTATCTATTGCAGAGTGGCTAGGTTGGCTTGACGTTCCACTCTTTCAGCTTCGCGGTCAGAAGTCAACATCTGCAGGATCTGCAACATCGGGTCCGGGGTTGAACCACTTGCTCCACGTGGCATCTGAAGATTGATATAGATCATGAGAAAAGAGGGAAATTTCTAAGGTTTTGGGTTTTTGAAAAGGTTTTAGAGTTTGACTCAGGTTTTTCTAGCAACTTGTTTTTTTTCATTCATTCAATCACTCGATACAACGCACACCACAACAAGGAAAAACAGATGGTTTTAAGAACCATTCTGGAAACTACGATACAGTGGGACCGACTACTACTCACTACGCTATTGCTCAGTGCTACTACTCCTCGGAGTCTGTGGCTTCATCATCTTCAGCATCATCGATGAAGGCGAAATCATCCTCATCGGTGAAGAAGTCCATGGCCTGATCCTCCAGAAAATCATCGTCATCGCTGAGATAGGAGTAAGGGTCTCCACGAAGATCCTCTCCGGCATTTTCCCTTTCCTCTTACTGCATGTCTCTCTCGTGGATGGTCTCTTCCAGAGATGAGATGCGATGGCGAAGACGGGAAATAATACGCTCCTTCGTGTCGAGCTGACGGCGGCGAGACTTGCGATCCTTTGCTAGCATGGCGATGGTCTGGTCCTTCGTCTTGATGATGGCAGACTTGTGGTTGCAATAGTCACGGCAGTTGTCCAATTCCTGCTGACGATCATACATCATGAAGCTAAGGTGGTCCAATTGAGTCTTCAGCTCGGGGTGGTATGGGGCTTCCAGTGGTTGGCCATTTGCATCACGCCTTGGGCAAAACTCAAAGCGAGTACCCTTGATCTGATTGATGCTCTGCCCACACAGACTGGAAAGAGCTTCCTGCATTGCTCTGGCAAGTAGATCGAGCCAGTTGTATTCCCTCAAGGTAAACTGAATTCCCTCCGCAGTGGGAGGTTCAATCTTTCCTCGGAGACTTGCAACAATTAGCCACTGCAGATCTTCTCCTCCTTGATCATTGAGCTGAGCTCCGAAGAACTCGGGGTGTGGACGCTCCAGAAGTTCCGAAAGCTGATCCAGATCCCTCTCAAAGATAAGGTCTCCTCCATTCCCAAGTTGGTAAAACTTGCTGTACTTCACGTCCATCTATTAAAATAGAGGATGAGTTGATTAGCAGAGTGATCAAGTGTGTCAAAATTTTATTTATTTTGCAAGAGTTTTTGAGGAACATGAAGTTTTATTAAAGAATTAAAGAGGTAAGAATGAGAATAAGTTTTCGTAAATATTTTTGTTCTTTGGTTTTGAAACTAAGTTTTTGGTTCAACGTCCAATCTAACTAGGGTCTCCTAGGGTCAGGATGGCTCTGATACCAACTTGTCGACACCCGGATTTTTCAATCGTAGATGCCTGTTATGCCATACATCGCAATCCCAGGATTACCATTTTTGCGAGACATAACAGAATTAGATACCATAGTACTTCATCCATTACAAACGATACATAAGTTCTTACACAAATGGGGATCTCATGATGTGGCGCCCCGCAAAAACCACTACCAGAAAATCGCGTTGTTTCTGTGCATTGCATCATCATGACCGCATGCTCATGTCATCATGCCACATTGCATTTGGGCATCGTCATGTCATCTTGCATTTGTTTGCATAAAACTATTTTCGAAAAATCTGTTTTTGTTTTCTAAACGCCCCGTCTTTATTCAAACACAAAACCTGGGTCTCCGGAATATTCTGTTTTGTCTACCCACGGTTTGCAAAAGCCCCATTTTAAATAAATAAAAATTTTAAATTGTTTTTAGGAGGCAGCCCGCCAGGCCCGAAAGCCCGGCCGGCCACCTCCAAACCCTAGTCTAAAAATATGTAGTCCTAATCCTACCTACACCTAATCCTACCCAGCCCCCTCCACATCACCCCGGCCAACCCCGTCCCGCCACCTCACCACTTCCCCAACTCCCTCCACTCCCATGCCGCCACATCAGCCTCCTGGCCCACCTCCTCTCCACACCCTAGCCACCCAAATCTCCTCACCCAACCCCACTTTTTCCCTCCTGCCGCCGCCACCCACCAAGGCTCTACACGCACGCACACAGCATCCCCGCTCCCTGCCTGGACCCACCCCGTGACCCACCACTCCCCACACGCCCCACGATCCCTGCAACCCCTCGTACCCGCCCGCAATCCCCGCTTCGTTTAGCACGCATCCTGCCGCCGCCAGATCCCCTCCTCGCATCCCCGGCGCCGCCTCCGGTGCCTCACCTCGGCCGGCTGCCTCGACCCAACGTCCGGCTTCCTCCTCCCCTCGCGAACCTTCCTCCGCGCGTGACCCCCAGGCGCCGCCATCGCTCCCCTCCCTCGACACAACCCCGTCCCCGCCTTTGGAGCTCCCTCACCAAACCGAGCAGAGCACCCCGCCGTCGCCGTCCGTCGACCTGCGCCCTTCCCTCTCGGTCGCGACCTCCTCTGCACCGACGTCGTCGCGTCACCGCGCCCTCCTCTCTGTGCTCGCCCGAGAAGAACCTCGCCGGAGTCCCGTCGCCAACCGACCGTGCAAGCCGCCGCCTGCGCTTCTCGAGCCGGTACGAGGTCGCCTTCTGCCACCTCTCAAGCCCCACCTTCCGGTCGCAGTGCCGTGGCCGCCCCTGCGTCTCCTCCGTGCGGCCATCATCGTCCTGCTCCGCCTTGACCAAGTCTGGCCCGTCGTCGTCCCGTCCGCCCTCACCGCAGGACACCACTGTCTCCGGCCAGTGCTCCACGAGCGCGTTGGTCCGCCTCTGCTACGCCTTTTGGCCAAGTTCATCGTCGGCTGGTTCCTTGACTAGGCTCTGTCCTAGTGGTATTCCTCGCGTGCGCTCCTGATGTTTGATGTAGTCCTGTTAAGGAAGTGGTGGTCATGTTGGTATGTTGGTTCGGGCAGTTGCAGATCCGTGAGGTGATATATATGTTATGTGCTTCCTCCACCGATCCAAGACCGTCGATGTGGGACCCTGCACCCGGATCAACAAGGAGCGCCGAACTCTCCCTCCTGGAACTCGAAGACCGAACCCTCGACACGTCTAGCTCGTGTTCCCGGACGCCATGACCTCCTTCATGGAACCCCAAGGACATTGCTCTGAAGACCGATACCGGTGTCCAAAGCCCGAACCCGTCGAACCCCTAACCAAGATCGCCGATACCCCGATGTGTGACCTCTTTTCCCGAGACCCCTATATTTTTATAATATATATGACATCTATTTGTTGCATATTAATTTGAACATGTTTGCATGCATATTGGGGTTTGGGGGCACGATGCCGTTTCACCTCACAATTAAATATGGAGATCATATATGGACTATTCTAGTCTTAGTTTGTCTCCATTTAAATTTGTGTAGCGCATCGATGATATAATTTTGCCTTGTTAATACAATATTAAATGTGGGGTATCTAAACAACACGAACTTAATAATTAATTGTCGGAACCCCGGTTTCGCTTAATATTGTCTAATTGCATCGCATCTTTGCCATGTCATACATCATACATGCATCATGCCCGATCTTTTGGCGTAGTATTAAATATTGCATCCGGTGTTTCTTCTAGTGTTTTGCTTCTTCGCGGATAAGGCCGTTGAGTTGATGCGAGTGTCGACCCGATCTTCGGATGAACCTTCAGCAATGTTTTTCAGGCGAGCATTCTCCCTCTTTCTACCTATTTTACATTTCTAGTCTTTATTTCCTCCTGTTGATCTATTGCTATCTGTGTTGCGATGCTATAGATTCCGTACCCCGTTATACTTCCCTGCAACCCTTATATTGCCATGGACACATCCTATTACCTGTTGTTTGGTAGATAGTCGGCCTTGTGAGTCGTAGTTGCTTGCATAGGTGATGTATCGCGCCGTCGATGTACCACAGTTGTTGGAGTAATGCCGCAAGTTTAATGTTGGAGATGATCATGGATTTAATTATCGTTTAATAACTAAGATTGAAGTAGGTAAATTCAGAGGCACCGGTGGGTAATAGACAATATTTGGTTTTTAACCGCTCACTGGTGTCCCGTAGGACCCCGAGTTCTTGACACCTGTTCCGAGATCGAGCGCGCTAACCACAGGTGGGGTGTGTGGGCACCCCCATCGATTAGTACCTGATTTCAAAGTATTGTACCGGGGGCCACAAGTAGTTTGGGGCTTTATTACTATCTTGTACTTATGCCATGCTTTACTGCTTTATTTACGATTGTGCGTGGAGCACCTGTACTGTTTAGGACCGTGACACGTTTTCGCTGTATCGACAAGCCCAGTCACACTTTCGGGTTCCCAGTCGTTTATAGCCGTCTACACAAACCCTGAGTCCGTCTCGGAGACCGGCCGACTTCGTTGCGGGTAGCTTAGTGGGGTGGCCCCCATGTACTTGCTTTGGGTCTGGGAAACGTCATGACTTAGGCCCCGCCGACATACCGATGGGTGTATGTTAACTGATCTGGCAAAAAGGGTCGAAGTGCGAGTGGATACTTTGGTGCACCCCTGCAGGGTTAAATCTTTTCGAAAAGCCGTGTCCGCGGTTATGGACGACTTGGAGCACAGTTCTCGATCATAGACAACTATAACTAAAGTTTACTTCTATAATTTGACTTGTATCCGATATGACTGGTAATCAGCTTCACTGCAACGGAATTGCTAAATAAAAGTACCAACAACTGCTGGGTTTGGGGATATCTCATGCTAATTGTATCTGACTAGTAAGTGTTGCAACTACAACGGAATGGTTAACTAAAAGTGCCCACTGCTTATTCTATCAGGATGACTATCTATACCTGACTAGTAATTGCTGCAACGATAACTGAATAAATAAAACTGCCAACGGTGTGAGTTCCTCGGTTGACTTCCTCGTTTGGTCTCGAGGGGAAAACACCAGGATGGGTATGTTTGGTGGTAGTATCAGGTTGGATCCGGATAGGTCTTTCTTGCCCCTCTCCGATAGCCGCCAGTTGTATCGAGTCTCTATCGGTTGTTTAGTGCATGCTGCGCTGCCGCTTCAGTCCACCATACCTATGTAGGCGAGGACCGCCGAATTCTAGTCTCGCCGTGTACTGGCCTCAGTACTGACCGCTCTCTCTTTTTCCTTTGCCCTTTGTCGGCACCCCTTTTGTTTAAGCAGGTTTTGAGATCGACGTCGTTAGCAGGGTTACCCTTCCGGCTTGGCCTGGGCAGGGTTATGGACGCCTTTGGTTATTCTTCAGGGCTCTTAGCTGAATTTGCATCTTGTCCGTACTCGGACGCTATATCGTTTTCAAGGTGATTTGGATCTTTGTACTGTATATCTGTATTCTTGACTCTTTGAGTCGCCGTTGTATATATCTGTTCTGTGGGTTCCATCGTGGACTATTGTGTAATGATATTACTTCGTTTTCCACCCGCACGAAAGTGCCTGGTGGGCACCTTTGAATCGTTTCTATGCGGGTTTGGCGGGTTTCGCTAAAACTTGCATAGGGCCGATTCTGAGGGTGTTACAGAGTGGTATCAGAGCTCAGCAGTTGCGATACCCCACAAGTCCAGCATGTAGGACAACCTAGCTAACGGCCGAAGTAGAGTGTCAAAACTATTTTTGAAAAATCGGTTGGATAGTTCTGATTAGGTCTGATTTTACTCCTTACCCCTCTGCTGCTCTCCTCTCACCTCTGCGTGTTTTGAATCCGCTCTCTTCTCTCTCTTCGAGTCCAGGATTTCTCGTGGTTGGGTTCCATCGTACCTTCAGGGTTTCGCTTCCTCCTTTGGTAACGGTGTTGCTACATCTGGTCTTCATGCTATCCGAGGGACCCTTCGTCTGGTGGACTTCTCTTTGTTCCTTCTCGTGCCTTCCGGTGTTTTCCGACGCGACGACATCATCTACGCCAGATCCGATGCAGAGTCTGCATCACTCCTTTGTTTCTGAACCTCGATTGTCGAGATCTTCAGTCTGATTCCGAGAATGGTTGCACGCTTTTCTACTGATTGTGCAGAGTAATAGTTTGGGTGCGTGATGGATTGGCCCCCATGCCGACTACTCACTCTATTTGCTTGTGTACATTGAAGTGGATGAGAATGCATCGGTTCTCTCTTTCTATCGGAGTTAGAGGTGGCTTTATTTGTTGATACCTCTACCTTCGACCTTTTGTTCCCGGAGTGTTCCCTCGACGATCACGGACAACGACCTCTTGTTAGTGGTGTCGCGAGGATCTACACGATGCGAGAAGATTCAGATCGCCGCCCTTCTTCCCGGTACCATGAGGCGGATCTCGAGGGCGAGATCCATTGTTAGTGGTGTCGAATTGTGGCGCCCCGCAAAAACCACTACCAGAAAATCGCGTTGTTTCTGTGCATTGCATCATCATGACCGCATGCTCATGTCATCATGCCACATTGCATTTGGGCATCGTCATGTCATCTTGCATTTGTTTGCATAAAACTATTTTCGAAAAATCTGTTTTTGTTTTCTAAACGCCCCGTCTTTATTCAAACACAAAACCTGGGTCTCCGAAATATTCTGTTTTGTCTACCCGCGGTTTGCAAAAGCCCCGTTTTAAATAAATAAAAATTTTAAATTGTTTTTAGGAGGCAGCCCGCCAGGCCCGAATGCCCGGCCGGCCACCTCCAAACCCTAGTCTAAAAATATCTAGTCCTAATCCTACCTACACCTAATCCTACCCAGCCCCCTCCACATCACCCCGGCCAACCCCGTCCCGCCACCTCACCACTTCCCCAACTCCCTCCACTCCCATGCCGCCACATCAGCCTCCTGGCCCACCTCCTCTCCACACCCTAGCCACCCAAATCTCCTCACCCAACCCCACTTTTTCCCTCCTGCCGCCGCCACCCACCAAGGCTCTACACGCACGCACACAGCATCCCCGCTCCCTGCCTGGCCCCACCCCGTGACCCACCACTCCCCACACGCCCCACGATCCCTGCAACCCCTCGTACCCGCCCGCAATCCCCGCTTCGTCTAGCATGCATCCCGCCGCCGCCAGATCCCCTCCTCGCATCCCCGGCGCCGCCTCCGGTGCCTCACCTCGGCCGGCTGCCTCGACCCAACGCCCGGCTTCCTCCTCCCCTCGCGAACCTTCCTCCGCGCGTGACCCCCAGGCGCCGCCATCGCTCCCCTCCCTCGACACAACCCCGTCCCCGCCTTTGGAGCTCCCTCACCAAACCGAGCAGAGCACCCCGCCGTCCGTCGACCTGCGCCCTTCCCTCTCGGTCGCGACCTCCTCTGCACCGACGTCGTCGCGTCACCGCGCCCTCCTCTCTGTGCTCGCCCGAGAAGAACCTCGCCGGAGTCCCGTCGCCAACCGACCGTGTAAGCCGCCGCCTGCGCTTCTCGAGCCGGTACGAGGTCGCCTTCTGCCACCTCTCAAGCCCCACCTTCCGGTCGCAGCGCCGTGGCCGCCCCTGCGTCTCCTCCGTGCGGCCATCATCGTCCTGCTCCGCCTTGACCAAGTCTGGCCCGTCGTCGTCCCGTCGGCCCTCACCGCAGGACACCACTGTCTCCGGCCAGTGCTCCACGAGCGCGTTGGTCCGCCTCTGCTACGCCTTTTGGCCAAGTTCATCATCGGCTGGTTCCTTGACTAGGCTCTGTCCTAGTGGTATTCCTCGTGTGCGCTCCTGATGTTTGATGTAGTCCTGTTAAGGCAGTGGTGGTCATGTTGGTATGTTGGTTCGGGCAGTTGCAGATCCGTGAGGTGATATATATGTTATGTGCTTCCTCCACCGATCCAAGACCGTCGATGTGGGACCCTGCACCCGGATCAACAAGGAGCGCCGAACTCTCCCTCCTGGAACTCGAAGACCGAACCCTCGACACGTCTAGCTCGTGTTCCCGGACGCCATGACCTCCTTCATGGAACCCCAAGGACATTGCTCTGAAGACCGATACCGGTGTCCAAAGCCCGAACCCGTCGAACCCCTAACCAAGATCGCCGATACCCCGATGTGTGACCTCTTTTCCCGAGACCCCTATATTTTTATAATATATATGACATCTATTTGTTGCATATTAATTTGAACATGTTTGCATGCATATTGGGGTTTGGGGGCACGATGCCGTTTCACCTCACAATTAAATATGGAGATCATATATGGACTATTCTAGTCTTAGTTTGTCTCCATTTAAATTTGTGTAGCGCATCGATGATATAATTTTGCCTTGTTAATACAATATTAAATGTGGGGTATCTAAACAACACGAACTTAATAATTAATTGTCGGAACCCCGGTTTCGCTTAATATTGTCTAATTGCATCGCATCTTTGCCATGTCATACATCATACATGCATCATGCCCGATCTTTTGGCGTAGTATTAAATATTGCATCCGGTGTTTCTTCTAGTGTTTTGCTTCTTCGCGGATAAGGCCGTTGAATTGATGCGAGTGTCGACCCGATCTTCGGATGAACCTTCAGCAATGTTTTTCAGGCGAGCATTCTCCCTCTTTCTACCTATTTTACATTTCTAGTCTTTATTTCCTCCTGTTGATCTATTGCTATCTGTGTTGCGATGCTATAGATTCCGTACCCCGTTATACTTCCCTGCAGCCCTTATATTGCCATGGACACATCCTATTACCTGTTGTTTGGTATATAGTCGGCCTTGTGAGTCGTAGTTGCTTGCATAGGTGATGTGTCGCGCCGTCGATGTACCACAGTTGTTGGAGTAATGCCGCAAGTTTAATGTTGGAGATGATCATGGATTTAATTATCGTTTAATAACTAAGATTGAAGTAGGTAAATGCAGAGGCACCGGTGGGTAATAGACAATATTTGGTTTTTAACCGCTCACTGGTGTCCCGTAGGACCCCGAGTTCTTGACACCTGTTCCGAGATCGAGCGCGCTAACCACAGGTGGGGTGTGTGGGCACCCCCATCGATTAGTACCTGATTTCAAAGTATTGTACCGGGGGCCACAAGTAGTTTGGGGCTTTATTACTATCTTGTACTTATGCCATGCTTTACTGCTTTATTTACGATTGTGCATGGAGCACCTGTACTGTTTAGGACCGTGACACGTTTTCGCTGTATCGACAAGCCCAGTCACACTTTCGGGTTCCCAGTCGTTTATAGCCGTCTACACAAACCCTGAGTCCGTCTCGGAGACCGGCCGACTTCGTTGCGGGTAGCTTAGTGGGGTGGCCCCCATGTACTTGCTTTGGGTCTGGGAAACGTCATGACTTAGGCCCCGTCGACATACCGATGGGTGTATGTTAACTGATCTGGCAAAAAGGGTCGAAGTGCGAGTGGATACTTTGGTGCACCCCTGCAGGGTTAAATCTTTTCGAAAAGCCGTGTCCGCGGTTATGGACGACTTGGAGCACAGTTCTCAATCATAGACAACTATAACTAAAGTTTACTGCTATAATTTGACTTGTATCCGATATGACTGGTAATCAGCTTCACTGCAACGGAATGGCTAAATAAAAGTACCAACAACTGCTGGGTTTGGGGATATCTCATGCTAATTGTATCTGACTAGTAAGTGTTGCAACTACAACGGAATGGTTAACTAAAAGTGCCCACTGCTTATTCTATCAGGATGACTATCTATACCTGACTAGTAATTGTTGCAACGATAACTGAATAAATAAAACTGCCAACGGTGTGAGTTCCTCGGTTGACTTCCTCGTTTGGTCTTGAGGGGAAAACACCAGGATGGGTATGTTTGGTGGTAGTATCAGGTTGGATCCGGATAGGTCTTTCTTGCCCCTCTCCGATAGCCGCCAGTTGTATCGAGTCTCTATCGGTTGTTTAGTGCATGCTGCGCTGCCGCTTCAGTCCACCATACCTATGTAGGCGAGGACCGCCGAATTCTAGTCTCGCCGTGTACTGGCCTCAGTACTGACCGCTCTCTCTTTTTCCTTTGCCCTTTGTCGGCACCCCTTTTATTTAAGCAGGTTTTGAGATCGACGTCGTTAGCAGGGTTACCCTTCCGGCTTGGCCTGGGCAGGGTTATGGACGCCTTTGGTTATTCTTCAGGGCTCTTAGCTCAATTTGCATCTTGTCCGTACTCGGAGGCTGTATCTCTTTCAAGGTGATTTGGATCTTTGTACTGTATATCTGTATTCTTGACTCTTTGAGTCGCCGTTGTATATATCTGTTCTGTGGGTTCCATCGTGGACTATTGTGTAATGATATTACTTCGTTTTCCACCCGCACGAAAGTGCCTGGTGGGCACCTTTGAATCGTTTCTATGCGGGTTTGGCGGGTTTCGCTAAAACTTGCATAGGGCCGATTCTGAGGGTGTTACACATGATCCAGTTCTTAATACAACATCAAGCAGCGAAATACATAATAATAACGGTAGCGTAGGCGAAGCTCCATCTTCGGGGTCACAGGCAATGCTGACGATGGGAGATGATCCTAGTTGTCGTAACCTTCCTGGGGTCCATCTTCCAGGTACTCCTCTTCATAGTCTGGCCATGGGAATAGCCAGGGACAAAGCCATGAGTACTCTTTAAGTACTCGCAAACTAATACTAACATGTAAGGGGTTTTTGGATAATAGGATACTAGGCTCTAGGGTTGTTTTGCAAAAAGCCAGGTTTATCTCTACTAAGTTCCAAAGCTAGTCACAGTTTTATAAATCCTAAGTGGGAACTTGTAATCCAGGTCACAACTCTGTTGTGGTCAAGTCAAAGTCTCAATTCATTTCACAAGTCATTTTGAAAAGTCTGACGGGGGAACAGTATGGCCACTCCAACTGTCCATAACCACGGACGCGGCTATTCGAATAGTTTGACACTCTGCAGAGATTGTACACTTTCACCACAACATTCGATACATCCGTCAGGAACAAATCCTGAATTCACCATACTCAGTATGCGGATAATCAATCCTGACCTTTCAATTACACGCGCTAGTATAAGCACCTCTCCTGTGAGTTTGGCCTCCCAACCATGACCACTGTCATCTTGGGTACTGCACAGGTGGACAATCTTCACAAGGTAGCCTCAGCTCAGACCTTGGCCGGGAGGGAACTAATACTAAGGTATATAAGTTTCCAGTCAAGCCCTACCCAATATTCAGGTATTGTGGTTGTACGCTAAAATTGGAATGGTATCGCATCCAGACAACCATCAGTTTTATAAAGGGCTAAGGCTCATGCCTCAACATTTTTATCACCAGAATCATCAAGTGTTTGGAAACACATGTCCAAAACATTTCAATAGAATGATCCATCATTCCAAGGTTTTCATAACCATTTTTCCACCAAGTATTTCCATCTAAAAGTTGATCAAGTTTTATGCTTAGCACTAGCATCTACAGGTGGGAGGGGGGGTAGTACTAATGAGGGGTGGTAACTAGTGGAGTTTCACTAAGTCCAACCTTATATCTTAGGCTGATATCAAAGTTTCTAGCTTAGGCCAAATTTTATGCTCTTTATGTAACCTTCAGCACAACTGTCTAGTATCTACCAAACTCTTAGGTAGACTCTAAGTAAGCTTTGATAAAGAAATAATGTAAGAAGCTTGCACATAAAACTAGGATTTGGTTTATCAAGTGGGTATGATCACATATGCTTAAGGCATATAGTAGTCATATCACAAGTATGGTTTTGTGGCATCAGTAGGGTATCTGGCAAGGGTTAGCTTGCATCAATATCTGTATAAGCTTGCATAGGTATAGTATCTTGCAAGTGTTAGCTTGCACATTCACTAGTAGTATTAGGCTTGCCTTGTGCAGAGCAGTGGTTGAAGTTCTCCTCGGCTTCCTCTTCGTAGTATCCTCCTTCCTCCTCATATCCTTGGTCGGTACTAGCGTCTATGAATAAATACGAGGTACACAATCACCAAACAATACTTAACTACTTGCAATCATCACACACAAGGGTCCTATAGATGATCTAGCATCATCTCTAACATTACAAGGTTAAGGCTTGGTTTAGATCTTTTTATTTTTAGAAAAGTAATTTCTACTCATTGAAAAATTACTTAAGATTTAATATTCTCCAAACTAAACATGGGATCATGTTGACACATGTCATCACCACATATTGTAGTCCATGGGAATGTGATTTAAAGTGGTGTCACAATTTAATAAGGTTTTACCCTTTTATTTTAATTAATTAAAGTGGCTAGAAATGCTTATGTAGCATTCTTTTATTACTTGAACATTATTTCTGCAGTAAACCTATATATTTTTATATATTATGAAAGGTATGGTCAAATGTTATTTTTGAGAGTTGGAATCAACTCAAAAGCTATTATGGTTTGAATTTGAAAAATGTTTGAATGCAGAAAAGCTTCCGCCTTGTTATTTTTACTATGGGTGATCTACAGATCCAAATGACTTGAATCCAATGGGATTGGATTCAGCATTCACAGACCTTTCCAACAAAATTGGTTTCATTCAAATTGGTGCACTGAATCGATCTGGGTTGATTTTTGAAGTGGGGTGCTGAAGTGTGTTTGAATTGAAATAGAAAAAGATTTAATTTGAATTGCTGGGCTGCGCGGGAAATTCTAACGGGCCGGCCTGCTAAGCGCAGTGCTCCCGCGGGCTGCTTAAGTGGGTGTCCCCACTCGTCAGTGACACGGAGCTGGGCGAAGCGGTATGGGGCGACGTGGATCGTTCGATCTAGTTCTAATCTAACGGCTGGGAGTCATCGTCGACGCGAGACAACTCCGGCGAGAACGAAACCTAGCGCGGCCAGTGAGGGGTGCTGGGGGTTCACCGGGGTACGGGCGAGGGTCGGCGAGGCGGGCGAACGACGAAGTCGACGACGGCGAACCTCCTGGTACCAGTGGCTTCTCCTGGGGCGGCTCCAATCGCTGGCTCCCTTATTCTCCAGAGGCGGCGGGCTCCGGTGAAATTCCGGCGAGGTGGTGCTCGCCTTGCTCTGAGGACAGTGTGGCACGGTCAGTGAGGAGAGGGGAGTGAGAAGGTGTGAAGAAATCGTGCGGGGGTGGCCTCTATTTATAGTCGAGCGAGGGGACCGTCGGGGCGCACGGTGAGCTCGTCGGGGGCGACGTTACAGGCGGCTAATGGCATGGGCAAGGGTAGGGGACGGTGCTGTGTCTCCTGGCGATGCTCAACGACATGGTCGCGAGGCATGGGGCGGTGTGGTTTGGTCTGGAACGGCCGGTGCTCTGCGCGGTAGAGGCGGCGTCTTCGACGGCGGGCGGTGGCTGTATGGCACGGGGCGGCAAACGGGGATGTCTGGCGGTCTCCTGGGTCGGTGGTGATCGTGTGTGCACGCGGTGAGGGCGGCGCGCGGTCTGTGGACGCTGGTCGAGGGTGGCGCTCTGGCGCACGCTCGTCATGGTCTAGGCGCGGCTTGTGCGCGTGGTCCAGGGCTTGGAAACGCTCGCGGCTGGGACAGGGAGTGGCGGTGGACGATGGACTGCCTCCCAGACAAGGTTGGCACGACTAGTTCTTCCTCTAGCCTGCTGTCGACTATGGGGTGGCATTGGGGTGCTCGGCTGTTCACCATTGATGACAATGGCCAGCTCACAGGGGTGCTAGTGTTGGGCTAATCTTTCTAGACGATCTACTGAGTTGTGTGTGAGCTAACTAGGGAACAAGTTAGGCAAGAACCACTGCACACTATAGTGTTTGATATTTTGTTTGATTTGTGTCTGCAACCTGTTTGATGAAATGGCCGCATGAAATCAAGTTTTGAATTTTGAAATGAATTTTGGTGAGTTTGCTAGATTGGTGCTGGTGAGTCTGCAGATGCTTGGGTTTTGAAAGTTGAGCTTGTTTGAGTGGGTTTTGAAAAAGTGGGATCTTCCCATATGAAGAAGATTCAATTTTGAATTGTCATTTAAACTATGCATTTGAAAGTTTCTGGATGATCACAAAGTGGGCCTTGATACCTTGTTATGAGTACATTCAAGGGGTGCAAAGATCCAGAAAAGTTTCTGTTAGGTTTTGAAAGTTTGAGACAGCCAAAGTAGGCATGGGAGTTAAATTGGTCAAAATGACCATTCACTTCATATATTTGTTTTGATTTACTTGTCTTTAGGAAAAGTGTGGGAAATGTTTTAGATGATGTTCATTTTACCTAAGAAACATTTTACAAGCAAAGGATCACACAAACAAGGTGGTTTTTAAAGAAATTAAAAATCCATGCATACACATATGCATGCATTCATGAGTTTATTTAGAAAAGTTTTTGTTAACCCTAATCTTGATGATTAGTGTTTGCTGATCTAAGTTTGGTATTTTTGCGATGTTACAGGGGGCCGTCCACCTTTAGGTCCCAATGTGGAACTAATAAAACAAAGGAAAAAGGGGCAGAACAGCCGCCGGCCGGGTGGGCCAAATTCCCACCCGCACGCGGCCTAGTCGAAGTAGCAGGAGGAGGAGGCGCCAGCCCCGGGTGGGCCACATGCGTGCCCCCACGGCCCGTGAGGAAGACGACGGCGGCTGCTAGCGGTGGCCTAGGTGGGCTGACCCACTAGGGTGCCCGCGTAGTGATACGTCGTAAACGTATCTATAATTTTTGATGTTTCATGCTTGTTTAGTATCAACTTTGCTTTGCTTTGTCTACACTTTGAGGTGTTTTTATATGTTTTATGGAACTAACCTATTAACAAGATGCCACACTGCTAGTTGTCTATTTTCTACTGTTTTTGGTTTCAGAAAAGCTAGTAAAGAAATATTCTCGGAATTATACGGGACAAAAGCCAAATTTAATATTTCACCGAGGAGAACACGGAGTCCATAGGAGAGACAGAGGGGCGACCCAGGGTGGCCACACCCCCCAGGCGTGGGCCCACCCTAGGCTACACCTAGGCAGGGTGTGGGCCCCCTGGCAGCCCTCTTGCCTCGTCTCTTCGCCTATAAGAAATCCCTGATACCAAAACCCTAAGTACCCGATCACATCTCCACGAAACAATCTGTAGCCTCCGCCACCATCGTCCCTAGATCGGGGGGGGGGGGTCTGAAGCTGTTCCTGGCACCCTGCCGGAGGGGAGAGATCATCCTCGAGGCCTTCTTCATCACCATGACAGCCTCCGGTATGATGTGTGAGTAGTTCCATCTTGGACTATGGGTCCATACAGTAGCTAGATGGTTGTTTCTCCTCCTTTGTGCTATCATGTTTAGATCTTGTGAGCTCCGTTCATGATCAAGATCATATATTTGTAATCATGCATGTTGTGTTTGCGGGGATCCAATGGATATTGAGATTACTATTGTCAGATTGATTATTGATTCTATCATGTCTTATTGATTATTGATTCTATCATGTTTGTGTTGTTTGAGATCTTGCATGCTCTCCGTTTCTAGTAGCTATCTTGTCCATGTAGATGCTAGTGACTCCAAGAGGGAGTATTTATGCTCAATAGTGGGTTCATGCCTCTATTGAATCTGGGGAAGTGGTAGAAATCTCTAAGGTTATAGATGTGCTATTGCCACTAGGGAGAAAACAATGATCTTTTGTTCATGGAACAATTGTATTGTTTACTTTATACACATTGCTTAAAGCAGTTATCCGTTGCTTGCAACTTAATACTGGAGGGGGTTCAGATGATAACCTGAAGGTGGATTACTAGTCATAGATGCAGTTGGATGGCGGTCTATGTATATTATTGTAATGCCCAATCAAATCTCATAGGATCATGAATGTCTAGTATTGCATTGTTATGCCTTGCTCTGTCCTGTCAATTGCCCCGCTGTAATTTGTTTACCCAGCATGTTATGTTATCTATCTAAAGGAGCACCTCTAGTGAACCGTGGACCCCGGCCCAATCTTTACCATTGATACATCATCTACTATTATTGTTTACTTTCTACAAGAACCATTGCCTTCCACACCATACGTTTAATCCTTTGTTTTCAGCAAACTAGTGAGATTGACAACCTCACTGTAAGTTGGGGCAAAGTCTTGAGTTTATGTTGTGCAGGATTCCAAGTTGTTAGCAACACCTTGGAGTTGTTTACTTGCTCCTACTGGTTCAATAACCTTGGTTTCATAACTGAGGGAAAACTTGCTATTGTGCTCATCATACCTTCCTCTTGGGGTCTCCCAACGAATCTCTACTACTGAGCCGCATCAAGATATTTTCTGGCGCCGTTGCCGGGGAGTTAAGGACAAATTTACAAGGGGATTCTTTCACAACCACTCTCTTTACTTTATTTTTCTTAGTTTCTTTTGCTCTGTTTTGCTTGCTTCCTTTTATCAAAAAATACAAAAAAATAGTCTCCTTTGTTTTGCTTTTTCTTATAAAAACACACACAAAAAATTAGTTGCTACCATGTCTAGTGTTGCTCCAATCACCGTGTCACCTATGGAAAGGATCTTTACTTTCAAAAAAGGAAGTGAAGAGAGTTTCAAAGAAGCTTGGTCTAGAATTTCTGATTCACATGGAAAAACTGATCCTAAAATGAGTCTAGGCTTAGTTATTAGCAGTTTCTACCATGGTCTTGCTCTTTGTTATAGATATGGTTTGGATGCTACAACATCAAAAGATTTTTTCCAATGTAATGAGGATGAAGCTTTAAATGCCATAAAGAAGTTGATCACAATTTATAATGTGCCTAGCAAGTCTGATTCTTCCTTTATAAACATCTATGCTAGGTTGAACACTCTTGAGACCAGCACAACTAGTTTAAGAGATTGCTATAACATGCTTAGAGAGCATCATGATTATGTTCCAATAAATTCTGAGCCTTCAAAATGGTTTCCTACAATAAAAGTTGCTATAAACAATGAAACTTTTGATGCTCGTTGTGATATCATGTCTGAGTTTTGCTTTATTCATAAAGATATTTATGAGTCTTTGAATCTTTGGGGACTTTCTAAAGGAGGACAAGAAATATCTCTTACCAATAATGCAACTATATTACCCATTGGAATAGCTGAAGGAGTGTATACAAAGATCTTGGGGAAAGTGGTGTCTACTGATTATCTTGTTATTGAATGTGTAGGAAAAGAACAAATTACACTTGGAAGATCCCTAATGAAACATCTTGGAGCAATAATAGATGTGGGAAAAGGCATTACGCATTTTTCTTCTCCACTAAGCAATCATATATTCCCTAAAGATAAGAGTAAAGGTAAGAAAGGTAGGAGCAAAAAATTTGATGTTAATGCTTCTTCAATTGAAATTCTTGCTTCTTGCTTCTTGTGCCTAACTTAAAGGCGTTAAAGAGAAGTACTTCTTAGAAGATAACCCAATAGTTTTCTTGAGTATTGGAAGTTATTACTTCTGTCATAACCTCTCCTTATCCTTTTTATTTAATTTTTGTGCCAGTAATAACCTCTAATGAGAGAGAAATAATATTTGGGCAAGTTGTTGTCCCAAAACAGATTTTTGTGCTTCACTGTAAAAATTCGTGAAAAATATCCATATGTCGGATTGAGCTGTAATTTTCTGAGTAAATCCCCCAGGTTGTTAGCTACTTTCGTTAGTTCAACAATTTTTTATTTGAGCAACAGAAGGTCTTCGAAAAAATCAGTTTTTACCTACTGGTATGTTTTGACAGATTTATACTATTATTTGCATTTGCTTCTTATCGATTTATTTTTGAGTTATTTTTAGGAAAATTGAGCTTTTTCAAGGAATTGCTACAGTAGCTTGTGTTCTTAATGGAAGTTTTGCTGTGTTGAGACAAAACCCAAAGGTTTATTACATCTGAAAGCACTAATGTTGCTAATGAAGATTGTGTGAAGTTTTGTATGAAGGAAATTTTCAAGTGTAGGGGAAGAATGATGTAATGAGATGAAGAATGGACAAAAGCTCAACCTTGGGGATGCCATCCCGTGTCACCCCAAGAAATATTTAAGAGGTACAATCATCAAAGTTTGGGGATGCCCAAGGCATCCCCTTATTCATCGATAAAAATCTCAGGTCTCTTTCTAGACACTTCGTTTTTATTGTTTCATGCACTGTTGTGTTGTTCTTGGAGCATCTTAGTTTTCGTTTTTGGTTTTTGGTTTCTTAGTTTGCTTGAATAAAGTAGTTGGGCCCCTGTTTTCGTTGTGATGTTTCAAATAAGTTGATTGGTGTTGGAAAAGAGTAGAAAGTTTCATGCTTATAGTGGTACAAAAGTGAGCTTGCTTTGACTATGGCTTAGACTTTATCATGTCATGCTAGATGTTGTTTTGACCTTATGCTTAGTGATTATTGTTGTAGCATGACTTGTGATGAGTGCAGCAGCACTCCGTTGGGAGACCCCAAGTGGAAGGTATGATGCAGTTCAGCAGGCAAGTTTCCCTTAGTAAGAAACCAAGGTTATCGAACTAGTAGGAGGAAGGAAACGCCCCAAAGGTGCTGCAAGCAACGTGGAGACATGCACAACACAAACTCAAGACTTTGCCCCAACTAACAGTGAGGTTGTCAATCTCACCGATTGCTGTAACAAAGGATTAAACGTATGGTGTGGAAGGTGATGGTGGTTTGCATCAAGTAAACAAGTAACAGTGGAAGAATGTATCAATGGTAAAGACTGGACTGGGGTCCATAGTTCACTGATGGTGCTCTCCTTAGATAAACAACATGGCATGAAGGGTAAACAAATTACAGCAGGGCAATTGATAGGAACTGAGCAAGGCATAACAATGCAATACCAGACAAAAAGATCCTATGAGATTCGATTGGGAAATACAACAATATACATAGACCGCCATCCAACTTCATCTATGACTAGAAGTCCACCTTCAGGTTATCATCTGAACCCCCTCTAGTATTAAGTTGCAAGCAACAGAGAACTGCTTTAAGCAAAGTGTGTAAGGTAAACAATCCACTTATTCCATGAACGAGAGACCGTTGTTTTCTCCCTAGTAGCAACAACACATCTACAACCGAAGATATTTCTGTCACTTCCCTTGGAAACTACAGGCATGAACCCACTATCGAGCATAAATACCCCCTCTTGGAGTCACTAGCAACTACTTGGCCAAGATAGCTACTAACAATAGAGAGCATGCAAGATCACAAACAACATAGACATGATAGTATCAAATAGACAAAACGATTAATCAATATGATATAGTAATCTCAATATCCATCGGATCCCCGCAAACACAACATGCATGATTACAAATAGATTAGATCTTGATCATGAACGGAGCTCACAAGATCTATACATGAAAGCACAAGGAGGAGATACAACCATCTAGCTACTACATGGACCCATAGTCCAAGGTGGAACTACTCACGCATCATACCAGGGAAGAAGGCCTCGGGGATGATCTCCCCTCCGACAGGGTGCCGGGAAGAACTTCAGATCCCCCGATCTAGGGACGATGGTGGCGACGACTACAGAACATTTCGTGGAGGTTTGATCGGGTGTCTAGGGTTTCTGCATCGGGGGCTTCTTATAGGCGAAGAGGTGAGACTGGGAGGCGGCCAGGGGGCCCCCACCCTACCTAGGCGCGGGGTGGGCCCACCCGCGCCTAGGGGGTGCGGCCGCCCTGGTCCGCTTTTCCGTCTCTCCTCTGGACTTCGTGTCCCTCACTATAAAATATTGGCTTTTGTCCCGTCCAATTTCGAGAATATTGATTTTCTGCCTTTCTGGAACCAAAAACAGAAGAGAACAAGCAACTGGCACTGTGGCAACTTGTTAATAGGTTAGTTCCAGAAAATATATAAAAACAGCTCAAAGTGTAGACAAAGTAAAGCAAAGTAGATACTAAACAAGCATGGATCATCAAAAATTATAGATACGTTTCCGACGTATCAACTTTTTCCAAACAATTGAGATTGCTTAGTGTGCCTTGAAGGAGTTATGCTTTGTTTTAGTATACAAAAGCATAATATTGTGGTATTCTCCTTTAATGCTTTGTTTGGGTTGACTTGGCACATGCTCACACCATGTTATGACTATGAACTAGTCACCTTATCCTCTATGATCATTTAGTTTTTGACTTGTGATACCACTTTATGCTTTAGTTGATAATGTTTTGTCGCTCTGCATGATTATGGCCATTATTTCTCTCTTAGTTGGTCGCTCCCAGTCTTTTGCTAGCCTCCACTTGTATTGAGTAATCTCTACTCATGCATCCAACTCCCAAGAAACCAAGTTATTCCAAAGTGTCCACTATAAATTCCCATGCATGGTGTTTTACACAATTTCAAGTAAATTCTTGTTTTATCTACCTTCCAATTAAAAGTCACTTTTTATGTGAAAAAATAGTGATTAAATCTCTCACAAACTTGATGGCACACTTTATTTTTCTTGCCCATAATAAACTTGAACCATTGTGTCATCGATGTTGTATATGCTTGCACTGATAGGCTAGGAATTAGCCGAACCATGTTGTCATGGGGAACGCTTTCAACACATGTAAATATCTACCCAGTTGAATCATGCTCTTTTGTTTATGGATGTCGGCGGTATGAAATAAAAGGGGAGCTTGTAAGTCCATGGAGTTATGTATATGTGTTAGAGAAACGCCTGGACCGCTAGCCTAAGCCATGCCTAATCATGGTGGAAACTTGCAGCATAACCATAGTGAGAAATCTATGAAGCATTATTCTTATAAAAAGAGAGACAAAAAAGAGGAAAGAAGAGAAAACCCACCATTTTCCCATGGTAAATAAGAAGATTGTTGAGATGCTCATTGTCTGTTGCCTTGTCATTTTGATATGGGATAGCTCCTGTATCATGGGGCAAGGGGTACCCCATCGGCGGTTCTCTCTGATACACATATACTTACTATGACAAGAACTTATTGGTAACTAAATTTGAGTAGCATGAGGAACGACCCTCGTACTCAAGGGACATGAGATTGCCAACTTATACTTTGTCAAGCATATACTCCATACTTTGTTCACTTTAACCTTAACCACTTCAAGATGCTTATGATAGGGGAAATGAGAGCTGAAAGCTAACAAGTACCATAATGTTTGGAAGCTCTTTATGAAACTTGAAATCCATGCTTCCCTTTGAAGGGCCTTTCTTCCACTTTTATATTGAGTCTCCACCTTCTATCCTTAGGCACCAATTAAGAGAGCATAGTTGTCATTCTTAGTTCTATGTGCATTGTCCCAAAATTTATTGATTGATTCATAATGTTGATATTGCTTGTTCTTGAACTATTTGTATCTAGTCACCCTTATGAACTTTGAAGGTGTCCTATGCATTTATGTTTTGCTACTCCATGAGGGACAAGCTGAATCCCACTATGCTATGTTTTCTGTATGTGAAACAAACAAACATCTTTTAATGCATTGTTATTCATGATCTTTGTTTGTATCCTTTCATGTTACAACATAGTTGCTATGTCTTATTGTTAGAACTTCATCTTTCATGCTCATTGAAAGGATAGAGATGTCTCCTAGAGGGGGGGGGGGTGAATAGGCAATTTCAAAACTATTACGGTTTTGGCTTGATAGAATACGGAATTAAACTAACGTTTATTTTACAAGCACAAAACCTAAATACACTAGGCTCAACTAAGTGCACAAACAACAAATTAAGCTAAGCAAGATAGCACAAGATAAATATACCACAAGTGATAAGCAAGATATAAGTACTTCAAGCTCGATGGCTATCACAAGGAAAGTAAGCTCGGATATAGAGATAACCGAGGCACACGGAGACGAAGATGTATTCCCGTGTTCACCACCTTTGGGAAGGGGGCTACGTCACATTGGAGAGGTGTGAGGTTCCACGAAGGATTCCTCACGCGCCACAAAGGCTCACCTTCTTCTCCGAGTCTATCCCACGAAGGAATAGGCCCTTTCCTTATGGCTAGCTTTTCCTCCACTCCGGAGATGACAAGCTCCACAACCACTTCACAAGCTCCATGAAGGAGAAACCCGGGTCTCTTCACAATCTTCCACGAAGAGAACACCGCGGCACCAACCTCCAAGCCAACTAGGAGGTCACCCTCCAAGAGTAACAAGCTCACGGTCTCTCACTCGAACAAATCGTAATGGAGAGCTCAACACTTATGCAAGAATGCAAAGCAAGACCACCAAGGGTGCTCAAATCCTTCACTCTCAAATCCCACCAAAGCAACAAGTGCTAGGGAGGAATTGGAGAGGAAGAACAATGGTGGAAGTCAACCAATGACTCCAAGATCTAGATCCAATGGGTTCCCCTCACTTAGAGGAGGAATTGGTTGGTGGAGATAGTAGATCTAGATCTCCTCTTCCAAAGCCCTAAAAAATATGCAAGAATCATAGGAGGGAAGGGGGAGGAAGCAAGCTCAAGAGGTTCAACAATAGAGGTAAATTTCGTGGTCAAGAACACCCTAAAACATTGGGGGAAGAACCCCTTTTTATAGTGGAAAGCAAATATGGCCGTTGGAAGAAATCTGTGCGAACTCGGTTGAAAGTTCGGTTGGACCGGCTCCAGAACCGGACGGTCCGGTTCCTGGACCGGAAAACCAAACTTAAAACCGGAATTAGGGTCAATACACAGTCTCGGATAGACTCGGTATAGTAAAACCGAAAATCCCGGTTTCAGATCCGGTTTTCCGGTCCTGGCACCGGACCACCCGGTCTGGGAGCCGGTTGAACCGAACCCACAACCGGGATGAAACAGGCTTCACAAAAAACGCAATAACTTTTGCATCCGGACTCCGATTTCGATGATCTTGGGCTTGTTTTGACGAGGACAACATGCTCTAAAATATTGTGCAGAGAAACATCATAGCCCAGCAAAGGAGGATAGAACCAAATGAATAAAGGTAAGAAGCCTCCCTAAATAAGAACCGATAAAACCTTCAAACTCGAAAACGCCATAGAAGATGCATACGAATTCCGTTTTCGATGAACTTGGGCTTGTTGAAGAGCTAGAAACAAGATCAATAACCTCACATGGAGAAACACCAAGAATCAACAAAATAGGAAGATGCAAAGGATTGAGGTCCCTATGACGATGTGATCAAGTTACACAACCGAAAGCCCCTCTTGATAGTGCGGCTATCTATCCTATAACCCGGTCTCCCAACAACCACCTTGAGACCGGTAAAAGGAAAACCTAGCAAGGCCATACCTTTGCCTTGCGCATACCGCTTGATCTTGATGACAACGCTTCAAGCTCCACCCAAGACGGAATGCAACACTTGATCATTGTTGCTTTGTGAAGACTTCTAATTTGCTCCCCATACACCACTATGGGATAGCTTCATTAATACATGTCTTCACATGTCCATTATCACCAATATGGACGGCAAGCTTTAAGAAAATGATCTTCTCGAGATGCTTATCTTGAACTTGCCCTTCTCAACCTTGATGACGATCACCACTTGATGTCATCCTCTCATGGTCTATATAATATCTTCATTTTGAAGCATGCACATGGAAAGATACCTGTCCCATATATAAAACACAAAGGAAAATATATAATGGGTTAGTTCATGATGCATAATTGACAAGGCTTACCATACCACAAGACCATGTGGTACATTCTTTATGCTTCATGTGTTGACGAACTTGAAATCACTCTTCACTCTTTGTATTGGTCAACCAAGTATCTTCTCGTGCTCCATCTTAATATCTTGAGGTACATAAGGAACTCTTCATTTGATTACATGCTCTAAATCTTAGTCAACCATAGATCAACTAATGAGGCTATCATGACACCGACTTAGAGCCATATCTTGAATTCTTCTATTGAGATCACACTCTCAAGATCTTGATCATATCATATTCTTCTCTTCAACTCGATGATTTTGATGCCAATACTCAAGGTATATATTTATCTTCATGGCATCCATACTTGAATCCAACACATGGACTACAAGCATGACCTATGGAACATACCTTCATATAAAACTCAGTGAAAACATTAGTCCATAGGGATTGTCATTAATCACCAAAACCACACACAGGGGCAATTACCCTTTCAATCTCCCCCATTTTGGTAATTGATGACAATCACAACAAGAGGGTTTATATAATGAATATTAGAAACCAGTACGCAACTTATCCAAGAATAAGTTGTATATAAGAGGTTGTATTTGATATGGTTAAGTAACACAAAGATACTAGCCCATATCAAAACCGATTCTACTCACATAAACTACAACTAATTCAAGAGATGTGAGTAGAGCCAACATATATAGAGCAAACTCCCCCACAATATATGCACGTGTGATGATCTTTAATTTCATTGCATACATTGTCAAGCATAACCTTTGGGAGAGTTTCCACTATATATACAACCATGCAAAACATAATAAAGATGAGATGCATGAAAGGCAAACACTTAAGAACAAACCAATCTTAAGTAGAAAACCATTTCCCTTAAAACCCTCTAAACTTCTCCCCCATTGACAACAAGTGCCAAAATGGATAACAAGGTTAGAAGGACAATATAGTATGAGTTCCTACACAAGGTGTGCATTACTCGTAATATGAGTGAAATCACATGCACATAACCAATGATGAACACTTGGAGGAAATCAACTATATTGAGGATCAAGGATTGCTAAAAGGATAACAAGGTGAAGGAACTTCAACGGATGAAGCAAGCAATCAAAAGATCCAAATAATCAAATGGACAAATAGTGCTCTAAGTGAAATAAGGAAGCTCCCCAAGGTTCGTGCATAAATTAGTTGTTTCATTTGAATACAATATGCACAAACATGGAATCCTCACTCCCTCTATATTATTTAGAACACAACCAAGATACAGGGATTAGATATAAACCAATACACTTGTCAAGACAATCTTAAGTCCAAGAGAAACCAAATATGAGATATGAGTGCATGAAGATGAAATAAAAGTAAACCAAGCACTCATAAATCAAGACCATTAAAAATCAAGAGGATAAGAGTGATGGTCGGAAAAGAGCGAGCATATCAAGGGGAGATATTAATACTCTTGTGTATATAAGTTTCTAAGGGTAAAACATGAGATCCACAAAGAAACATCCACACATAAGAGGTTAATAAAAAGAATACATGATATCCAAGCAGAAGTCATGAGATATACCAAAAAGTATACTTTGCTTAAGTGCATATATAACCCATGGCTCTATTTTATCTTATGGTATATCAATGAACTTCACCAAAGAATAAACAAAAAAATCTCAAAACCATCACAACTAACACTAAGGGAATTAATGCTAGTTGGGATACTTTGAGAAAGGCAACAAGTATCAAAAAGAATGATTCAATGCAATTTCAACAATATTGCGCATGAGAGTACCTTGAGGAGTTGATATGCAATAAATTGCTAGAAGGCATATTTGGAATTGGTGAATCATGAACATGATTTTATATACTCCCCATTATATGCATCATCTCAAATTACTCACATAAGCAATAAGGATACAGAAGTCTTTCAAAGATAATTGCAAGAATCGAACATTTACAACCAAATAAATTCATGCCAAGATGCAACCTACAAGAGATTGGATGTAAGAATAGTATGCATGAATAAGATACTTGTTACCAAGATAGCAATGGTATGATGTAGTAGATAAGAATTTTTAGATCATCCTAGCTTGGCTCCAATTATCATGTGGTGACAAATTTCTTTATAGACGAGACAAGCATCCATTGCATCTTTAGTGTACCTAAAACAACATTCAAGTACATCTTGGTCCCCAAACTTATTGGGTCCAAAGTGGTTAGAATAACCACAACACATAGGATACACTCCATAAAAATATGTGCATATTTAGAGATGAAATTTGAATTTCATGCACATCTTAGCCATTTAAGGATTTGATGGAGTATACCCTATATATTGGATCAAAGAAAGCAAAACATGACATAAGATATATATTTATTAAACATGCATGCGCGAGAATTTCAAGATCCAACGAAGATATACTTTGGACAAATCACCAAAAATATTCAAGAAGGCATACAAGGTGTGACAAAACACATTTGTTGTCCAAACTATATCAAAGAATCAAATCAACACAAGATTTGTTCAACAAATGAACCGAGCAAAAACTATTAAGCATGAAATATGAATTAAAAACACAAATTCTCAAAGATTTATCTCATTCAATAAAATAAAATAGAGAATAAAGAATGAGATAGCAAACTCCCAAAAGAGCAAGGTTTCAACAAATAAACCAAACCCTTAACACTTTTCACAATGGCACAAGGTTCCAAGAAGAAAAGGTTTGTCTTCCACTAAAACACATTTGATAATAATCAAAAACATCATCAGAGATATGTTCAAAAGCCAAGGAAGACAATGGGAGCCACACAATTTTTTTTGGAAAGAAAGTAAGGCAATAAGAGGTTAAATCCAAAGTGAAGATGATCCACAAATGCTACCACACACAAGTATATCAATTGTCGAAGACAATGAGTGTATTGGAATAGATTTTCGGTGGTATATTGCACGGATATTAAAGATAAATCTTCACAATAAAAGGCATAGGATAGAAATAAAAAGATTAAGCACTATGCAAAGATAGAGATTCTTGATAGCTTCAACTAGTCACACAATGATGCAAAACAATGATTAGAATAACTTGAAGCAAATGGTATCCCAAATAAGATATAGAGATATGTATTTGAGAAAGACCGCACCAAAAATTTCTTACTCAAACAAAGACCGAAAAGACGAGCAACAAAAGCTTTTAACAAAAATAGGACCATGTTTGAGCCAACATTCCACCTAGAAACAAGATAATCAACTGTATCGACCCTAAGTGGCACTACCTCATATGTTCACATTTCCTAGGATTGTGATACGCAAAAGAAGCATATCACTCCCCCATAATGTGATATTCATTTTTTTAATAAGAGGCAAAACAATCTCAACTAGAGATAATTAATGGACATTTATAATTTGAATTTCTCATGAGTATGATACACCACATAGTGACTAGATAAGCTTGCAATATCAATACTAAGTGGTAGTACTCATGTACACATATTTTAAGGTTTGATATATGCGCGAGGTATGTCACTCCCCCAAAATGGGATGTTCCATTAACCACTCTAAAAAAGCCAAATAAGATATCATCAAGATGCATTAGAGGCTCAAAATAAAACACACGAGTAAATGATGTGCCAAACACCTAGACATACTTGAATACACAAAATAATCAAGCACGAGGCACACCAAATACAAACACATACTTGGTACAAAACCAAAACATGTAAAGGGGCAAGTAACTTACAATATAAATGAGTTAAGTACAAGTTACCGCGAAGAGGCACATTGGATATAAGATAGGGAAATGATAATCCTTATAACTTGGCTTGATAAAATATAATATATGAAGATCCCTTAATTCTTCAAGAGTTATCCAAGTCTCCAATGCCCTCCATAAACACCTATTGATCAAGTTTGAGCTAGTTGGTCCCCAACCAAGTTGGGTCCTAAGAGGTTAGTCACAATAGGCTTGGCAACCCAAATGGTTCTTTTCTTGACACCACTTTGAGTTCCAACAAACTTGGCAAACACATTGCCATCCTTGTCCTTCCTAATAGAATAATCATCATCAACAATGATAGGGTTAGATAAGGTACCATTTGAACATGAAGAGGCAAAGTGACCCTTCACACGACATATGTAGCAACAAGTGCTCCCCTTTCTCTTCTTCATTGATTTCTTGTCTTGAGGAGAATTATCTTGATTTTTCTTCGGAAGTGGCCTAACTTCAACTGGGGCTTGAACATGAACTTGTGGCCGCTTCCCTTGTTGCTTCTCACTCAAGTGCTTTTTATTCAATGGACAAGATCTTACATGATGTCCTTCAACCTTGCACTTGAAGCAAATAATCTTGGCCGAATTCTTGACTTGGTTTTGGCCCTTCTTCTTGTTTGTATTGGACCTATTCTTGTTACTGGAGTTGAATCCAAGTCCACTTTTATCATTAGGGGATTTTTGCACACTCAAGATATTATCGAGTGTGGATTTCCCTTCATGACTCTTTTCCAAGTCATTCCTTAAGGAAGTGACTTAGGCCTTGAGCTCTTTTATTTACCCTATTTGGTTAGTAGAAATACAGGTGCTAGAGGAAGTCAAAGCTTCATTGTTAGAGCAACAAGGCAAAGCAATTAATCCAACACAAGGTTTATCAATAGTATGTCTAGATGGATTACTAGGACTAGCACATGGCAAAATAGCATTTTGAGTAGAAGTTGTGCTAATGTCCAAAAGAGGCTCATAAGATGTTATCTTAGTAATACTTGCCTCACAAGCTAACTTTAGCCCATCATGGGAGATTAGAAGATCATTATGAGAGCCCGAGAGCTTTTCATGACTTTCTTCCAATTTCCTATACTTGCTAGTTAGCAACTCAAGTTGAGCCCTTAGCTCAACATTCTCCTTTAGGGTAGATGCTTCACAAGAAGTAGAGTTAGTAGCACAAGCATCATTAATGGAATTTTCCTTTTCAAGCTCATAAGATTAAATTTTTTGTGTGAGGAGACAATTAGTGTGCTTCTCCTCGGCAAGCTCTTGCTTAAGGAGATTGAATCTCCGACTCACATCATCAAGTTGGAAATCCAAATCCTCCATTGTTCCCGTTTGTTTAGTTATGGTTTCCATAACGTGTTTGAGACAAGTAACGGACTTATTATTACCACGAAGAGAGGTACACAAAAATGTCAACTCAAGCAAGAGAGCACTAGTATCCTCATCAATGTCATCATGACTATCATCATTATCATTGTTATTATCTTTACAAGATATATTGGGATCCAAAGTAGGAGTTACCTTTGATCCTCTTGCCATAAGGCACATGTGAGCACGGGAGGATGAAGATGAGGATATTCTTGAATCTTCATTCATGATCATGTCTTGCTCCATAGAATGTTTTATTTCCTCTACATTGTTAGATAAACAACTAGAGGAAATAGAAGCATTTTGTTCATGGGAACAAGGCAAAACAATCATATCATCTACACTAGTACTCAAATAATTTCTAGATGATATACAAGGACTAGCAACACAAGGGGATATAACATCATTGTTGCAAGAAGTGCTTAAGTCCAAGCTCACTACACCATTATCATTTATAGAACAAGAATCATTGGTGTAAAGAGAAACACCACCATCATCACATATGATTTTTCCACTCACCATGACATTACCTTGTGACTTGTCACATGTAAGTGAAGTGGGAAGAACTGAAATCTCATCGCGGCCGGAGGTGGAATCAACTTGGAGCTCTTCATGATGTGAGGGAGAAGAGAGCTGTTTGGAGATACCACCGACCCTTTGAGAAATGGACCCACCAAATATTTCTTTAAGCTTGGTCCACATCTCATGAGACGACTTGCACTTTACAATCGTCAAGAACAAATTAACTATGGGGCTCAAAGAGAAAATAAGTTCATTAGATACTTGAGCTTCGAGATGTAGATTTTTCTCATCCTCTAGAGATAGATTTTGAGGATCCATCGGAGGAGAAAAACCTACATCTAGAAATTGCTCAATATTTGGACACAAGGTCCGAAGATTACAAAGCAAGCAATTTCTCCACAAAGCATAATTTGTGCCATCAAAGATAATTGTGTCATTGTGCACTATACTACTAGCCGATTATCTTTACACTCTAGGCGGTGAAGCCTAAACAAGGAGAGACCTTGCTCTGATACCAATTGAAAGGATAGAGATGTCGCCTAGAGGGGGGTGAATAGGCAATTTCAAAACTATTACGGTTTTGGCTTGATAGAATGCGGAATTAAACTAACGTTTATTTTACAAGCACAAAACCTAAATACACTAGGCTCAACTAAGTGCACCAACAACAAATTAAGCTAAGCAATATAGCACAAGATAAATATACCACAAGTGATAAGCAAGATATAAGTACTTCAAGCTCGATGGCTATCACAAGGAAAGTAAGCTCGGATATAGAGATAACCGAGGCACGCGGAGACGAAGATGTATTCCCGTGTTCACCACCTTTGGGAAGGGGGCTACGTCACGTTCGAGAGGTGTGAGGTTCCACGAAGGATTCCTCACGCGCCACAAAGGCTCACCTTCTTCTCCGAGTCTATCCCATGAAGGAATATGCCCTTTCCTTATGGCTAGCTTTTCCTCCACTCCGGAGATGACAAGCTCCACAACCACTTCACAAGCTCCACGAAGGAGAAACCCGGGTCTCTTCACAATCTTCCACGAAGAGAACACCGCGGAACCAACCGCCAAGCCAACTAGGAGGTCACCCTCCAAGAGTAACAAGCTCACGGTATCTCACTCGAACAAATCGTAATGGAGAGCTCAACACTTATGCAAGAATGCAAAGCAAGACCACCAAGGGTGCTCAAATCCTTCACTCTCAAATCCCACCAAAGCAACAAGTGCTAGGGAGGAATTAGAGAGGAAGAACAATGGTGGAAGTCAACCAATGACTCCAAGATCTAGATCCAATGGGTTCCCCTCACTTAGAGGAGGAATTGGTTGGTGGAGATAGTAGATCTAGATCTCCTTTTCCAAAGCCCTCAAAAATATGCAAGAATCATAGGAGGGAAGAGGGAGGAAGCAAGCTCAAGAGGTTCAACAATAGAGGTAAATTTCGTGGTCAAGAACACCCTAAAACGTTGGGGGAAGAACCCCATTTTATAGTGGAAAGCAAATATGGCCGTTGGAAGAAATCTGTGCGAACTCGGTTGAACGTTCGGTTGGACCGGCTCCATAACCGGACGGTCCGGTTCCTGGACCGGAAAACCGAACTTAAAACCGGAATTAGGGTCAATACATAGGCCCAGTTCTTTTGGCGGCTTAAAAAATAAGCTGCCCCCTCTCCAGCTTCTCTCATAAGCCGCTCAGCTTATTAGTTAGGGCTTCTAAAATAATTATCTCATAACTAATTGAGAAGCTTCGACTAATAAGCCATGTGGCTTATGAGAGAAGCTGGGGAGGGGGCAGCTTATTTTTTAAGCTACCAAAAGAACTGGCCCATAGTCTCGGATAGACTCGGTATAGCAAAACCGAAAATCCCGGTTTTAGATCCGGTTTTCCGGTCCTGGCACCGGACCACCCGGTCTGGGAGCCGGTTGAACCGAACCCACAACCGGGATGAAACAGGCTTCACGAAAAACGCAATAACTTTCGCATCCGGACTCCGATTTCGATAATCTTGGGCTTGTTTTGACGAGGACAACATGCTCTAATATATTGTGCAGAGAAAAATCATAGCCCAGCAAATTAGGATAGAACCAAATGAAGAAAGGTAAGAAGCCTCCCTAAATAAGAACCGATAAAACCTTCAAACTCGAAAACGCCATAGAAGATGCATACGAATTCCGTTTTCGATGAACTTGGGCTTGTTGAAGAGCTAGCAACAAGCTCAAGAATCTCACATGGAGAAACACCAAGAATCAACAAAATAGGAAGATGCAAAGGATTGATCTCCCTATGACGATGTGATCAAGTTACACAACCGAAAGCCCCTCTTGATAGTGCGGCTATATATCCTATAACCCGGTCTCCCAACAACCACCTTGAGACCGGTAAAAGGAAAACCTAGCAAGGCCATACCTTTGACTTGTGCATACCGCTTGATCTTGATGACAACGCTTCAAGCTCCACCCAAGCCGGAATGCAACACTTGATCATTGTTGCTTTGTGAAGACTCCTAATTTGCTCGCCATACACCACTATGGGATAGCTTCATTAATACATGTATTCACATGTCCATTATCACCAATATGGATGGCAAGCTTCAAGAAAATGATCTTCTCGAGATGCTTATCTTGAACTTGCCCTTCTCAACCTTGATGACGATCACCACTAGATGTCATCCTCTCATGGTCTATATAATATCTTAATTTTGAAGCATGCACATGGAAAGATACCTGTACCATATAGAAAACACAAAGGAATATATATAATGGGTTAGTTCATGATGCATAATTGACAAGGCTTACCATACCACAAGACCATGTGGTACATTCTTTATGCTTCATGTGTTGACCAACTTGAAATCACTCTTCACTCTTTGTATTGGTCAACCAAGTATCTACTCGTGCTCCATCTTAATATCTTGAGGTACATAAGGAACTCTTCATTTGATTACATGCTCTAAATCTTAGTCAACCATAGATCAACTAATTAGGCTATCATGACACCGACTTAGAGCCATATCTTGAATTCTTCTATTGAGATCACACTCTCAAGATCTTGATCATATCATATTCTTCTATTCAACTCGATGATTTTGATGCCAATACTCAAGGTATATCTTTATCTTCATGGCATCCATACTTGAATCCAACACATGGACTACAAGCATGACCTATGGAACATACCTTCATATAAAACTCAGTGAAAACATTAGTCCATAGGGATTGTCATTAATCACCAAAACCACACATAGGGGCAATTACCCTTTCACTCATGTTTAGAGTACTTTGATCCCAGATTTCAATGCTTGCAAATAGTTTGATCATGATTATGGTGGTGCATGTCACCTCAAAAATTATTTTTTTATCACTTACCTACTCGAGGACGAGCAGGAGTTAAGCTTGGGGATGTTTGATACGTTGTAAACGTATCTATAATTTTTTATGTTCCATGCTTGTTTTGTACTCCCTCCGTTTGGAAATATAAGATGTTTTAGGTTTGTGAATGAGATGTATCTAGACGCCTTTTAGTGTCTAGATTCGTTTGAACCTATACACTAAAACGTGTCTAGATACATCTCCTTCACAAATCTAAAACATCTTATATTTCTAAACGGAGGGAGTACCAACTATCTTATGTTTTGTCTACACTTTGAGGTATTTTTATACATTTTATGGAACTAACCTATTAACAAGATGCCGTAGTGCCAGTTCCTGTTTTCTGTTGTTTTTGGTTTCAGAAAAGCTAGTAAGGAAATATTCTCGGAATTGGACGGAACAAAAGCCGAAGTCAATATTTTACCATGATGGAGATGGAGTCTATATGGAGGACGAAGAGGCGCCAAGGGCGGCCACACCACCCCATGGGACGAGTCCACCCTAGGTCACACCAGGGAATGGTGTGGGCCCCCTGGACCTCAACCGACCTTGCCCCTTCGCCTATATAAACACCCCGAGGATAAAACCCTAAGGACCAGATAAGAAATCAATGAAAAAGTCTGTAGCCACCGCCACCATTGTCCCTAGATCTGGAGGGATGTGAAGCTCTTCCCGACACCCTGCCGGAGAGGGGAGATCACCCTGGAGGCCTTCTTCATCATCGTGCCAGCCTCCGGAGTGATGCGTGAGTAGTTCATCCTTGGACTATGGGTCCATAGCAGTAGCTAGATGGTTGTTTCTCTTCCTTTGTGCTATCATGTTTAGATCTTGTGAGCTGCCTATCATGATCAAGATCATCTATTTGTAATCCTACATGTTATGTTTGTTGGGATCCGATGGATATTGAGTACTACGTCAAGATTGATTATTGATTTTATCATGTCTATGTTATTTGTGATCTTGCATGATCTCCGTTGCTAGTGGTTACTCTGGCCAAGTATTTGCTTGTGACTCCAAGAGGGAGTATTTATGCTCGATAGTAGGTTCATGCCTCTAGTAATCTGGAGTAGTGATAGAAACCTCTAAGGTTGTAGATGTGCTATTGCTACTAGGGAGAAATCAACAATCCTTTGTCCAAGGGCAATTGTATTGTTTACTTTACACACTTTGCTTTAATACGATTATCCGTTGCTTGCAACTTATACTGGATGGGGTTCGGATGATAACCCGAAGGTGGATTATTAGTCATAGATGCAGTTGAATTACAGTCTATGTATTATATTGTAATGCCGAAACGAATCTCATAGAAATCATCATGACATGTACATGCATTGTTATGCATTTTCAATCTGTCAATTTCCCAATTGTAATTTGTTCACCCAACATGCTATTTATCTTATGGAGAAACACCTCTAGTGAACTATGGACCCCGGTCCATTCCTTCCCACTGATATTCAATCTACTGCCTACTGTTTACTTTCTGCAATTACTACAAGCAATTACTTTCTTCCACACTATATGTTTAATCCTTTGTTTTCAGCAAACCAGTGAGCTTGACAACCTCACTGTAAGTTGGGGCAAAGTATTGTGATTATGTTGCGCAGGTTCCACGTTGCTAGCAACACCTTGGGAGTTGTTTACTTTCTCCTACTGGTTCGATAACCTTGGTTCTATAACTGAGGGAAACTTGCTATTGTGCCCATCATACCTTCCTCTTGGGGTTCCAAACGGGCTCTACATCACCTTAGCCATCAAGTATATTCCGTCACGCGGATTGACAAATCCCGCTCATGGCGCAGTCTCCCCAACATGCTATTTATCTTATGGAGAAACACCTCTAATGAACTGTGGACCCCGGTCCATTCCTTCCCACTGATATTCAATCTACTGCCTACTATTTACTTTCTGGAATTACTACAAGCAATTACTTTCTTCCACACTATACGTTTAATCCTTTGTTTTCAGCAAACCGGTGAGCTTGACAACCTCACTGTAAGTTGGGGCAAACTATTGTGGTTGTGTTGTGAAGGTCCACGTTGCTGGAAACACCTTGGGAGATGTTTCCTTTCTCCTACTGGTTCGATAACCTTGATTCTATAACTGAGGGAAACTTGTTGTTGTGCTCATCATACCTTCCTCTTGGGGTTTCCAACGGGATCTATATCACATGAGCCATCAAGCATTTTTCTGGCGCCGTTGCCGGGGAGACACAGGACAGTTCCTGCAAGGGAAGTCTCTCACAATCAATCTATTTACTTTGTTTTTGTTTTGCTTAGTTTATTTTACTTTGTTTGGTTTACTTATTTTTATCAAAAACACAAAAAATTTAGTTCCTACTTTAGTTTCTTTTTCTGTTGGTTCACTTTAATTCAAAAAAATGAGTATTCTTGAAGTAGAGGTTCATTCTTTTAAGCAACAAGGAGGAGAAAGTCTGAAAGATGCTTGGTATAGAATAAATAATTCTCATCATAGATGTACAAAAAAATATTCTACCACAATCCTTTTTAGAAATTTTTATGTTGGCATATCTAGTTGGAATAGGTATGTTCTGGATACTCTCATAGGGGTAATTTTCTGGGTACTCCTGCTTTGGTAGCATGCAATTTAATTAAAAGTTTAATAGGAGTACCACCTATTAATGTTCATAAAACTGAAATCACTTTGGAAGATGTTATAAAAAAAATTAAGCCCCTAGAGAAAAGTTTGCCAAAACTCCTTGACAACACTAGCCAAGTTAATGAGTCAATAGAAAGTATCAATAAAAGAACCACTGTTTTAGAGGCTAGCATTATCCATGATCAAGATCTTAGAATTGGTAAACTGGAAGAGGCTATGGAAACTCTAAGTTCAACTTTTTCTTCCCTTAAGTTTGAAAGAGAGAAATATTTTGTAGGAAAAGAGCAAAAATTTGCGTATGTTCCAAAGGTGCCTAAACCAAAAAACCCTAATGTTCTTAAAATTGATAAAACTTTTAGTGCAACTAAGAGTGACCTACATGTTGAATCATATTCACCTAAGGTAACAATTGAGAAAAGCCCTGCTTTAAATAAGGTTGATCTTAATGCTTCTTCATTTGAAAATACTTGATTCTTGCTTGTTGTGCCTAGCTGAAAGGCGTTAAAGAAAAGCACTCTTGTGAGATAACCCAATTTTTATTTTTAGTAAGTTTTTCTTTTGTTGACTCTTAGAAGTTACTACCCCTGTAATAACCTCTCCTTATCCTTTCTGTTTGTTTTTTGTGCCAAGAATAGCCTCTAATGAGAGGGAAGTAAGATTTGGGGAAGTTGCTGTCCCGAAACAGAATTCTATGTTTCACTGTAAAAAAATTGTGAAAAATCCCAGAACGTCGGATTGAGCTGAAATTTTTGTGTGCATGCCCCTGTTATCTACCCAACTTACGTTAGCTTTTAACTTTTCAATTTGATCAACAGAAGATTTTCGAAAAAATCGGTCTTTACCTGCTGGTCTATGTTGACAGATTTCTGCCATTTTTTGCATTTGCCTCTTAATCGGTTTCTTTTTTATTTCTCTTTGATCACTTGAGCTTTTAAAAGGAGTTTCTACAATAGCTTATGTTTTAATGGATGTTTCTACTTGAGTTGAAACTGAATCCAAAGGCTTATTATCTTGAATACACTAATGTTGCTAATGAAGATTGTGTGAAGTTTTGTATGAAGGAAATTTCAAGTGTAGAAAGAGAATGATGTGATGAGATGAAGTACGGACAAAATCTTAAGCTTGGGGATGCCATCCGTTTCACCCCAAGAAATATTCAAGAGGTACAAGCATCAAAGCTTGGGGATGCCCAAGGCATCCCCATCTTCATCAATAAAAATCTCAGGTTCTCTTTCATGATACTTTATTTTTATTGCTTCATGCACTATATGTTGTTCTTGGAGCATCTTTGTTTTTAGTTTTCTTTTCTTTTATTTGCTGTAATAAATTGGTAGGAAACAACATACCTATTTTGGGGGAGTCACACCTAGTTCTTCATTGTCTAGAACACTCTAGTTTTCACTCTTATTGTTCTGTGAGTGTTCACTTTTGATAGTACTGCGTTTAGCTTTAGTTTTATTATGCTTTTTGCTTAGAAATTTTTAGTTCTTATTTGTAGTTAGGTGAGACAAGCTCTCTAATATTTACTGATTATTATCTTTGTGAGTTGTTTCGAATAAGTCGATTGGTGTTGGAAAAGAGTAGAAAGTTTCATGCTTATAGTGGTACAAAAGGAAGCTTGTTTTGACCGTGAATTAGACTTTATAATGTCATGTTAGATGTTGCTTTGACCATATGCTTAGTAAATATTGTTGTATCATGACTGGTTCCAAACAATTGAGATTGCTTAATGTTCCTTGAAAGAATCATGCATTGTTTTAGCATATAAAAGCATATTATATTGTGGTATTCTCCTTTGATGCTTTATTTGGGTTGACTTGCACATGCTTACACCATGTTAAGACTATGAACCAGTCACCTTAGCCTCTATGATCATTTAGTTTTTGACTTGTGATATCACTTCATGCTTTGATTAATAATGTTTTGTCGATCTGCATGATTATGTCCATTACTGCTCTCTTAGTTGGTCACTCCCAGTCTTTTGCTAGCCTCCACCTGTACTGAGTATGAGCTCTAATCATGCATCCAACTCCCAAGAAACCAAGTTATTCCAAAGAGTCCACTATAAAATCCTATGCATAGTGTGTTACACCATTCCAAGTATATTCATGTTTTTATCTATCTTCCAAATCAAACTTTTGTTATGTGAAAATTAGTGATTAAATCTCTCACGAACTTGATGGCACACTTTATTTTCTTGCACTTAATAAACTTGAACCATTGTGCCCATCTATGTGCTTATATGCTTGCAAGTTATAAATTAGGAGTTAGCAGAACCATGTTGTCATGGGGAACACTTCCAGCACTTGTACATATCTATTCAGTTGATATCATGTTCTTTTGTTTATGGATGTCGGCGGTGTGAAATAAAAGGGGAGCTTGTAAGTCCATGGAGTATTGTATATGTGTTAGGGAAACGCCTGGGCAGCTAGCCTAAGCCATGCCTAATCATGGTGGAAACTTGCAGCATAACCATAGTGAGCAATCTATGAAGCATCTCCAGAAAAAAAATATAAAAAGGAGAAAAAATCACCATGCTCATGGTAAATAAAAAGATCGCTGAGATGATCATTGTCTATTGCCCTGTCATTTTTATATGGGATAGGTCCTGCGTCATGGGGAAAGGGGTACCCCGTTTGCTGTTCTCTATGATACGCATATACTTACAATGACAAGAACTTGCTTGTGACTAAAGTTGAGTAGCACGAGGAACGAACCTCGTACTAAAGGGGCATGAGATTTTCAACTTATGATTTGTCAAGCATATAACTCATATTTGTCTCACTTTAACCTTAATCACTTTAAGATGCTTATGATAGGGGCAATGAGATCTCAAAGCTAGTAAGTACCATACTTTTTGGAAGCACTTTATGAAACTTGAAATTCCTACTTCCCTCTGTGAAGGGCCTTTCTTTTTTACTTTTTGTTGAGTCTCCATCTTCTACCTTTATGCACCAATTAAGAGAGCATACTTGTCATTCTTAGTTCAATGTGCATTGTCCCAAAACTTGTTGATTGATTCATAATTATGGTATTTCTTGTTCTTAAATTATTTTTATATAGTCAACCTTATGAACTTTGAAGGTGTCCTATGAATTTATGTTTTGCTATTCCATGAAGGCCAAGCTGATTACTACTCTTGCTATGTTTTCTATATGTGAAACAAACAAATGTCTTTCAATGCATTGTTATTCATGATCTTTTGTTTATGTTAACTTTCATGTTGCAACATAGTTGATTTGTCTTATTGTTAGAACTATATATTTCATGGTTATGTTAGAGAACTTTGATCCCAACTATCAATGCTTTACAATACCTTGATCAAGATTGTGATGGTGCATGTCACCTCAAAAATTATTCTTTTTATCACTTACCTACTCGAGGACGAGCATGAGTTAAGCTTGGGGGTGCTTGGTACGTCGTAAATGAATCTATAATTTTTGATGCTCCATGCTTGTTTTGTACCAACTATCTTATGTTTTGTCTACACTTTGAGGTATTTTTATACATTTTCTGAAACTAACCTATTAACAAGATGTCGTAGTGCCAGTTCCTATTTTCTGTTGTTTTTGGTTTCAGAAAAGCTAGTAAGGAAATATTCTCGGAATTGGACGGAACAAAAGCCGAAGTCAATATTTTACCATGATGGAGATGGAGTCCAGAGGGGGGACAAAGAGGCGCCACAGGGCGGCCACACCACCCCATGGGGCGGGTCCACCCTAGGTCGCGCCAGGGCATGGTGTGGGCCTCTTGTCCCTCAACCGACCTTTCCCTTTCGCCTATATAAACACCCCGAGGAGAAAACCCTAAGGACCCGATCAGAAATCCACGAAAAAGTCTATAGCCACCGCCACCATCGTCCCTATATCGGGAGGGATCTTAAGCTCTTCCCGGCACCCTGCCGAAGAGGGGAGATCACCCTGGAGGCCTTCTTCATCACCATGCCAGCCACCGGAGTGATGCGTGAGTAGTTCATCCTTGGACTATGGGTCCATAGCAGTAGCTAGATGGTTGTTTCTCCTTTGTGCTATCATGTTTAGATCTTGTGAGCTGCCTATCATGATCAAGATCATCTATTTGTAATCCTACATGTTATGTTTGTTGGGATCCGATGGATATTGAGTACTACGTCAAGATTGATTATTGATTTTATCATGTCTATGTTATTTGTGATCTTGCATGATCTCCGTTGCTAGTGGTTACTCTGGCCAAGTATTTGCTTGTGACTCCAAGAGGGAGTATTTATGCTCGATAGTAGGTTCATGCCTCTAGTAATCTGGAGTAGTGATAGAAACCTCTAAGGTTGTAGATGTGCTATTGCTACTAGGGAGAAATCAACAATCCTTTGTCCAAGGGCAATTGTATTGTTTACTTTACACACTTTGCTTTAATACGATTATCCGTTGCTTGCAACTTATACTGGATGGGGTTCGGATGATAACCCGAAGGTGGATTATTAGTCATAGATGCAGTTGAATTACAGTCTATGTATTATATTGTAATGCCGAAACGAATCTCATAGAAATCATCATGACATGTACATGCATTGTTATGCATTTTCAATCTGTCAATTTCCCAATTGTAATTTGTTCACCCAACATGCTATTTATCTTATGGAGAAACACCTCTAGTGAACTATGGACCCCGGTCCATTCCTTCCCACTGATATTCAATCTACTGCCTACTGTTTACTTTCTGCAATTACTACAAGCAATTACTTTCTTCCACACTATATGTTTAATCCTTTGTTTTCAGCAAACCAGTGAGCTTGACAACCTCACTGTAAGTTGGGGCAAAGTATTGTGGTTATGTTGCGCAGGTTCCACGTTGCTAGCAACACCTTGGGAGTTGTTTACTTTCTCCTACTGGTTCGATAACCTTGGTTCTATAACTGAGGGAAACTTGCTATTGTGCCCATCATACCTTCCTCTTGGGGTTCCAAACGGGCTCTACATCACCTTAGCCATCAAGTATATTCCGTCACGCGGATTGACAAATCCCGCTCTTGGCGCAGTCTCCCTAACCTGTTCCTTCGGATACCCAATGACACATTTATGGTCACCATTTCACTAAGTGATGCTATGTGCCATCAAAGTAACCTCGGGTGACAATAATTTGATATGGTCACACGGTCTAAGGAAAGAGTCACTATGTTTATTAATAATCGTAACATGAACTCTATGACATGATCGTGATATGATGCTATAGATAGGGTATGTTCATCATCTCATTCCCCTACGAAATGACCCCATTGTCAATTAGGGACCGAGGTACCATCATGATCAGGAAACCTTTGATCATCCGTTGACCAATGAATCAGTGACTAGAGTTTCACAGGGAACTACTATTTATTTGTATATCACACGTTTATTGATGTTTCCCTATCAATACCGTAATAGCATGATATAAAACTTAATCATAAACTTTATGAAATATGTCATCTAATATTTGACTCTAGGGCATATTTCCTTCGTAAATAGACTACACAGTTCATGTATGCATTTTACATGCATCAGCATCATCACATACTTGGGACTTCATTTGTAGCCCGAAGGAAATACCGAGCCTGGCTCGAGCTTTCAGCCTATAAAAATACAGTCCGGCCCGAGATGAAGTAAATATCATGATACAATTCTAAGTTTTAAAAAACCTACTAGCAAACTACCATATAAAATGAATTTGAAACCCCATCTTGTCCGTGTAAACCTAGCCTACTATAGGGTTCATTGCATGGAAAACAAAAAAATCTATCGCACGAACACATAAAACCAAGATCTAATCTATGGCGAAGCCAAGATCTAATCCACGAGATTGATGCAACGAGATTGAAGAGAGCTAACCCTCATAGATCCAAAGCATTTAATGAGATCATATTCTAGTGGTTGATGTAGTCGATCACTTGCCGATCTCAAGATCGCGTAGACGATCCTTCCGGCGCTGCGTTCCGACAGTGCTTCCACACTCGGTCACACGTACGGAGTAGATGAAGATCTTCCTCTCCCTGTTCCAACAGGAAACGGAGGTAGTAGATCCCCTCGGAATCCCAACATCATGACAACGTGGTGGTGGTTGTGGAGGAGAACTTCTTGCAGGGCTTTGCCGAAGCCGGAGCAGGAGGAAGGAGGAGGAGGAGGAGGGTGGTGGCTAGGGTTTGGGAGGAAGGGGCAAGGGACAAAGGGGGTGGTGCGCCACCACCCGTACTTACATGGAGGGAGAGTGCATCCAAGGGTTCCCAACCCTTGACCCACTCCTTCCCCAACTCGGCCAAGGGGAGAGGTGGTAAACTTCCCCTTTCCTTATTTAGGGTTTGACAAACTAGGTTTTGTCCCCAAATCCTTTGGTGGCCGAATTTTCCCCTTGTGCTTTGGTGCGGCAGGACCTAGTGTTCCCCTTGGCATGCCTTAGTCCAAGTGGCCCCCTCCCCGGGTGGTGGGCCCACTGGTGGCCCCTCTAGAACATTCTAGAAACTTCCGGTCAAAATACCGAAAACATTTACGAACCCTGGAAAATGACTTTCCTTATATGAATCCTATTCTCCGGACCATTTCAGATCTCCTCATGATGTCCTGGATCCAATCCTAGACTCTGAACAACATTCGATCTCCAACTCATATTCCATATCTACTTAAACAACATCAAACCTTAAGTGTGTCACCCTACGGTTCGTGAAATATGCAGACATGATCGAGACACCTCTCCGGTCAGTAACCAATAGAGGGATATGGAGATCCATAATGTCTCCCACAAATTTAACGATGACTACATGATCAAATGAACCATTCACATACGATACTGATTCCCTTTGTTGCGCAATACTTTACTTATCCGAGGTTCGATCGTCGGTATCTCTGTACCTAGTTCAACCTCGTTACTGATAAGTACTCTTTATTCGTTCTGTTATATGACATACCTTGTGACCTAGTCACATGATTTTGATGACCCACAAGTATAGGGGGTGTATCATAGTACTTTCGATAAATAGGAGTGTCGATCCCAATGAGGAGCAGAAGGTGCTGAACAGTGGTATGGAGCAGGAAATTCCTGTGGATACTTAGCAAACGGATTTTTAGTGGTTTTCTGACAAGGCAACAAAACAAAGATCAAGTAACAAAAGTAACGAACAAACGGAGCAAGTGTCCCAATCCTTAGCAAAGGACAAGCCGGTGGAAATACTTATAAGGACCAAACGTTCTCGAGGACACATGGGAATTCTATCAAGTGCTTTCGCTCCAAATAGCTAAGTACTCTTCTTTGGTGTTTGTAAGTGTTGTGTGGGTGAACCTGTGCTAACATACCGCCCTTCCTAGGACTAATACATACTTGTGATTAAACCCCCTACAAACATCCGTAACTACAGGAAAGTAATTAAGATATAAATCTAACCATAACCTTAAACTCTGAGATCCTACACTCCCTTGTGCAAAGGTGTCCTAACGGGGGTTCAGGTTTCTCTCACTCCGGCAACCCCACTATTAGTAGCCAAATACACGATGCATCCCCCTAGGCCCATAAATGGTGAAGTTTCATGTAGTCGATGTTCACATGACACCACTAGAAGAATAGCACCACAACTTAAATACTAAACCATTGAATAATAACTCAACACAGATCCACTAATAACAACATGACTTCTCCCATGTCCTCAAGAACTAGATGAACTACTCACAAGACATCATATGGATCAAGATCAAAGATGATATGATAATGGATAACAATCTGAACATAAACAATAATCCAATGGTTCCACTCAGAAGCATCAACTACAATAGTAATCAACACCGGGAAAGTTTCCCCTAAGAACTAAAGCAATATCCAACACAATTGTTACAGCGGGATGGAGTGGTGATGATGGTTGCGGTGACCCAGCATACCACTGCATGTGTAGTACACTATAGTCGTTGACATGACATCCACAGAACATCGTTCTGTAAATATCACATCCCTCAGAGTGGTACAACAGAAACATTGCGGGTCCATATTACAAACATTCACACATTATTATTATTACAATACCATAAGTTCAAGACTTCAAAAGGATTCAACTTACAAACCAAAATATAAAGTGTTTCAACGGAATTCAAAAGTAGCAACTCCAACTAGGAGTTGAGCTCAACAGCTTATTCTATATGGTTCATGCTGCTCGGCTCCGTCGGTTACTACTAACTAGGATAATTAGTTGAACTCGTTGTCCTCGACACCATAGCGGATTTTGTAATCCACTCCTTCAACACCTCCTGATAGGTCAGGCTCCTCGTAGAACACGTCTTCTTGGCATTCGGCTACATACATTGGAGTATCTTCGGGATCCTCAGAGTCTAAGCAAGGGATCAAAGAAAAGGATGAGTAACGGCGTTACTCATCAAGTTCATTATATGCAAGCTGGGTAGTTTGATGCTCTAACTACCACCTCAGACTATAAGTCTTTGGTACTATGCAGTTTTTGTAAATCTTTCTTTAAAGATTGATTTTATTATAAAATCTATGACCATTAGCCTTCACGGGTTGACCAGAACTTTCATGGAGTTCCTTTCCTGCCGCGTTCGTAGCTCCTTCCCGGAACAGGGAGTAACAAGTTACAATTCTTACACTCTGCAGAGGTGCGTTACTTTACCCATGAGAGATCAACTCCTTGTTGCACAACCGGGAGTACTTTCCCATCCACAATTCCATAATGTGGGGCCCAGTAGGTGATCCAAGCCAATCACTGCCCCCTTCGCGACCTCGCATGCCTCCTTGGTGTACACCATGCCTACATATTGAATTACGGCAATGGTTTGTACAGACTGTTAGATGCCAGAACTATCGTGGGACGTTGAGGGCTCCCACCCATATGCTACATATCCTCTATGAATTACCAATTAATATGCACGCTACGAGGATAACAGCCACGACCTGCACATCCGGCTACATGCGAGAGGAAGAAGATACAGCTGACTTCTCTATCCCATTCCAAATCTCATGGCTAACGCGTGATATACGGCGCTAGAATCACTGATGTCATGGGTTGTTAAATTCCTAGATGATCATCACTGTTGCAAATAGAACCCTAAGTTCTATTGCTCCATTATATCATCACTTAGGATGATATGTAAGATTTATTTATTTGTGAAAATAATATTTTCTTTCTTTGGAGTATATATGATAACACACACAATTTGCAAATACTTTGATAAAGACTCTTCAAAGGACATGAGCAAGTGATGAATTTGCCTTGTGATTGCAAGGTAGTGAAGTCAGATGCTTGCACTGGACCTTGAGCTTCTATGTCTACAAAACATCTTTATTGCCTGGTAAGGACAATATTTAAAGAAGCAAAATGATTATGCAAAGTAATGTAATGCATTATTTAGCTTTGTGTGTATTCTCCCCCATTAATTAAATTATAAAAATTCTTTTTAATAATAAAGAATTTATAAAGATTAATTTTTAATATTTATTGAATATTGTATTATTTTATTTATTTCATGTTATTTGAATTTTACTTATTTAATAATTCCATTAAGAATTATCATTTAAATATCAAAATTGATATTAAATATTTGTTTGGTATTTTTTTTAAAATACTACAATATTAATATATAATGAAAGTGATTTTTATTTATTTTTATCATCTTTCAATAATTTTATAAAATTCCATAAGGAATATATATATTACAAAATTCTTAATAAAAAATTATGTGCCTAAAATTTTATTTCTTAATTTATTTTGATAATTTGGATTATTGTGAATCCAAAAATATTTTATTTATAATTTTTGGATTTTTATTTTATTATCTAGAATTTATTTAAATTCAGGGCATTTTGGTCTTTTCTTATTTATTAAAAACTGGCTTTAGGTGACTGGGCTGATTGTGTTGGGTTTATTGGGCCCTTTTGGCCCAATTAGACATAACCAAAACGACTCCCCTGAAGGGTTCCTGGCCCATCCAGCCCACACTCTCTCTATCACTCTCTCGTTCTCATCTCTCTTCTTCTCCTCCCCCGACCCTGTGGTCGACGATGCCACCGCCAGTGATTCACGCCGCCGTGGACCTCCCTGGCCACCGTCGTGATGTATGGGGTGGTTGTTGACCCTGCTCCGCCTTCCTGTCCAACTCGATTTGGATCTAGAGCCCTCCTGTGGCCAGACCGGCTCCGTCCCGAACCCTAGGGTTTGGGGTGGTGCTGGTGTTGTCGCCACCGCTGCTCCCGTGTGTTGTGGTGGTGTTCCTCGCCTTCAGGCATGGATATGGTCACCGCCTCGGCGTGGTGTGGTTCGTAGCGCCCCCTTGGGGTGCTCCCAGTGCCGCCGTGCTCGTCGACATCCTCTGCTTCCTTTGCTCGCCCCAGCGACAACTGTCAGTAAGTCATCCTTTCTTCCCCTTGTGTACTTTGTGCTAGGCCACCCTATGTTATGTGTTTCTAGTGGCTACTCCTGGCTAGTGGTCATGTCCTGATTAGGATTGTTTGTTCTGCTTAGGGTTCATATCCCTCTATTGATTAAATATCTGATGATTTGGATCATGTTTTGATGATCCCTAAGCATGATGAGTGGTTATTTGCTATGGATTACTGCTTATGGTTAGGAGGCTAGTGGCTTGCCAAATTGATTCCACTGGTGAATTTGATATGGTTCAGATGATAATGGTAATCTAGAATCATTACTTGGAGATTCTAGTGGTTTGGGAACTCACCACTGTCATTACTTGGTTATTGATAGTGATTTTTGAGTGATGAAGTCACTGTATCTGTAGTTGTTGGCTTATAGATTCGTATACAGTTTGAGATTAACTTGTCTCTTACAGTGATGTTATGTATATGAATATTCCTGAAAATGATTCCTGTGATTAGTATCATGAAAATGATTTATAGTTGGTTGTGAGTATATCTGTGAAAGCTAGCTACCTATTCTGCTTGGTTTAGAAGATGTTCTTGTGACACCATTCTAATATGGCACACAATACTAGGTTCTATTACTTGGCTTGATTTTGTTTAAGCTTAAGATTATCTTGGCATCAGAGATAAGTGGAAACTTCTTTCCTTGAATCCCTAAAGCCTATGATGTTGGTCTGAGGTTTAGGGACTAGATCCTTATCCTGTTGTTTCTCATGGATTTGTTCTGGTAGTGATACCAGCTACTGATTCCTGAGTCAAAGTTGGGAAAAATGATTTGTAGGCTTGATAAGTTATATGGATCCATAAGATGTAGAAATTCTAAGGTGCTACTCATGTTTAAGAGGTGTGCCTAGAAGTTCAGGTCTTAGCTATATTCATTCCTGGAATTTAAAATATAGACTGATAGCTAGGATCAATGATGTTGTTCTGAGATCCTAGTTGGATCTATATAGTTTTTTGATTGCTTTTAGTGTTTAAAAACTTCAATGATGGATTCACCCCACTTGGGTGTTTTTCTGAGAATTTGAGTATGAGACAACTCATGAATGCTTGTCTAGCTTAGACAGATAAATCATGTGATGGTCTTTTACTACTCACCACAACAGTGGAGTTGTTGGGGCTGCAACTTGTTGATCTTGTGGTTGTGTGGCTAGCCTGATCTAGTGCTTCTCCTGATGCCCCTCCTGCTACTTCCATCTCCTGGACTTGTCCTTGATCTAGTTCTCCACCTCCAGGTCCTGTTGGCTTGACCTTGTTCTTGATATCCACCTGATCTACCCTCTCCTTATGTCACCATCTTGGTGACATGATCAAGGGTGTGGTTGGTGTGATCTGGTTTGGTTGGCTGCTGTGCTTGATGTGTATGAACAAGGAAATGGTGTTGGGGTTGCTTCCCACAGCTGTGCTGATCAGTTTTGTTTGTAAGAGCCGTTTTTGCTGTGCTGACAGCACACACCATGCAGTTAGGTGTGTGTGCTGCTCGTGTGCCTGCTGCACCTTGTGGATATGCTCAGGGAATGAAAGTTACTTCTATCTGATTACTTTTACCTGTCTGGTGAAACTTGCCCCTTCTTGCTGTTTGAGGGTTATTTGACTTGTGGCTTAAGATTATGAAAGATTTAGTTCTTTCATATTGGTGAAACTTGCCCCTTAAAGTTTACTCAGTGATGTAAAGTTTGAACAGTGCAACTCACTGTCAATATTGAGAGTAACATATTTTAATCCTTAACTTTCTTTCTTTTAGTTTGTGTTTTGTTTTGCAGGAACCAGACTTGAAGATTCAAGACTTAGATTAGGTTTTCCTTTTTTTTATAGATAGCCCCTTGTAATATTTATTTTATTCTTTTGTAATCTTTATTTTATCCTTTGTAATAACGATTGTAATATTATTCAATATATAAGGTTCTTCTTTTATTTCATTTAATATTGTAAAGATTCTTGATCATTTTCATAAGTTACATTTTGTAACTTATTTATTGAATAAAGTTATGGAATGAATATTCATTTCCTTGATTATTTTATTTTATTTAAAGTTTGAGTTACTAATTGTTAACTCTTGATTAAATCAAATCACTCGAATATAATTCTAAATCCTTTTAAATTATAAATCCAATACTCAAGTTTGAATTCAAAATTTCACTTCCCAAAACACACTAATCCACAAAGATCATGTCAAAGTTTATAACGATCATTCTCCAAGGCTATTCCTAATCTTAAAGAGTGAAAGAAACTTTGATCACTTTAGGTTTTTATTTGGCGAAAAATTTACCCACATTTTTACAGATGAATGCATGCAATTTCACAGATTCCTAAATCTACCCTTCGTTGGTTCCTAAATGCTCGGATGTTACAATGGTGCTAGTGGAGATGATGGTGTGGATGATGATGATGATCCCGATGAAGCCTAGCTTGATGACGGTGTTGATGGCGACGGTCTCCCCTCTCCGGGAAGGAATTATCCTGGCAGAAATCTGTCTACCAGAGAGATCTTTCTCTCTCGGTGTTTTCTGCCCCCCAGAGGCAGCGAAATCTATCTATGGTCGCTCCCCTGGTATTAGGGTTCCATAGGGAAGATATAGGCGAAGGGGCGGAGTCGAAGGCCGGGCTGGTGGGCCACACCTGCCCTAGGCGTGGGGTCAGGTGGGCCCGTGCCTAGGGGGTTGTGGGCCCCTGAGGCCCCTCTTCGCTCCTCCTTCTGCTTCCTTCATCTTCTGGTAAAATAATATGTTTCCATATTTTTCTGGTATTTTTCTAATCTTCGCGAAATTGCACCAAAACGCCTTATTTTCCATCAGAATCCAGACTCCGGCAGTCCATCCTCCAGGAATCATCCAACATGCATAAACAGATGAAAAAGCCATAAGTAATACCTCATAATAAGACAAACATCAATGAATAGAGGTAAATTATGATATAGAAAGGTGATGCAAATTGGGCATATTAACTCTCCCAAGCTTAGAATTCGCTTGTCCCCAAGCGAATACTGAGCTCAGTAAACATGTCCACAGGTTTATGGAGTGAAGTGTCGATAAAAGAATATGAACAAGAAGCATCACACTTACCGTCGCACAACTCATAGAAGAAAGCAACTCACCATTATATAACTTAGCTTGCAACCAAGTACAACAGTCACAATAGAGATGCATAAAGATAAATCATAATTGGAATTGGCAAACTTGTTCTTGGTCAGAGAACACCTGGCAAACAGTTTCACAAAAGCTTTTTGTAGAAGTTTCAAAACGGGAGCACTCTTTGCTCAAAAAGGTTTTTTCACAAGTGAAGGCTTTCAAAGTAATACTCAATATATAAGAGTTTTGTGCACAAGGAAAATGAAGAACATGATTGAATAAATCACCATATGAATGCTTGAAACACAACAACTCAAATGCTTGCTAGAGATAGAGAGGAAGTAGGTTTATTGACTCAACTGGTAAATAGGAGAGAGGTCCCTTTATAGAGGGTAGCAGGGATTACAAGTCATAAAGAGCTTCCAAAATATTATGGTACTTACTAGATTTGAGCCCTCATTGCCCCTATATAAGCATCTTGAGATGATTAAGGTTAAAGTGAACAAAGATGGAGTATATGCTTGAAGAAATATAAGTTGGCAATCTCATGTCCCTTGAATATCAGGGCCACTCCTCATGCATACTCAACTTTGGGCCCAAGTAAGTTCTTGTCATTGTAAGTATTTGCATATCATTGAGAACCGCCAACGGGGTACCCCTTGCACATGGTACATGAGCTTTCCCATAACCAAAATGACAAGGCAAGCAGACAGTGAGCATATCAGCAGTGTTTTTATTTACCATATGCATAGCTTTTTATTGAGGATGCTTCATAGATGACTCACTATGGTGATGCTGCAAGTTTCCACCATGATTAAGTTTGGCTTAGGCTAGCGGCCCAGGCGTTTCTCTAACACAGGATACAAACTCCATGGACTTACAAGTTCCCTCTTTATTTCACACTGGTGACATCCATAAACAAAAGAGCACGATATCAACTATGTATAGAGTACAAGTGCAATGTTGAAAATGTTCCCCGTGACAACATGATTCTGCTTATTCCAACGTATAGATGCAAGCATATACAACTTCGATGTTCACAATGGTTCAAGTCTATTAGGGGCAAAGAAATAAAGTGTGCCATCAAGTTTGTGAGAGCTTTACTAACTAGTTTTCACATAACAAAATACTTTTTAATTCGAAAGGTAGATGAAGCTTGAGAATTTGCTTGGAATAGAACCAACTACTAGGTAGATATGGTGTACACAAGTGGCAAAGGTTTTGGTTAAAGGATTTGGAAACATGAGAAGTATGCCTTCTCAAAACAGGTTTTTGGCTAGCAAAGGCTGGGTATCAAGCAAGAGAGTTGAAAGAAACAAGCAAACATACAAGTAATAAAGCCAAAAATGCAATCTTCCTTGAAGACACAAAATAATCTTAAATAAAGAATACTAAGCTTATGAGCCAACAAGAAAGAAAACAAATGATACAAAATACCTGTAAGCTTTTTCTTTCTTTTTCTCTTCCATAGTGATGCTACTGACCATAATACGGTTTGCCAAAACCAATTTAGATCCACTTGATGATCCCAAAGTGGTGTCAATACTGATCAACAAGATCCACCTTATAATAGAGATTGCAAACTAAAATAAGAAGTGCAAAAAGTAAAAGATGAGACTTCTCATTAATATTCAATAAAGGCACTCACACCAAGGGATACAAAGATAATCAACTAAAGGAGAGATACTTCCACAAGCAAACCAAACTATAAGATAACCCCTCTACCACAGATATGAAACCACTAAAAAGGTAAAATATAAAATATAATGGTGGTGATACCGCGACACTCCCCCAAGCTTGGAACAAGCCAAGGGGATGCCAAACCTGATGACGAATTACTCCCTTGGTGGTGGTGGTGTTCTCTTGATAAGCTCCTCAATCATCTTCTTCAAATCCTCCATATCGAAGGTCAGAGTACGAATTAACTCCGAATTATGTTCAATGTAGCCCATGATCAACTCGGACCGAGGATCCCAGTCCTTGTTATTCTTTCTCCATTCTTCCAAATTAGAGTGTTTCTTCCCTGCACGGTTAGAACAGGGGGAACTAGGAGGAAGTGTGCGTGGAGCGAGGATATGACGCGGAGTTCTCCCTCACGTAGACATCCATGCCGTCCTCTTAAGCTTGGTACGTCTTGCCACCAAACCAATGCTTGTGACGGTAGCGTGAGTGTCTGGTTGCTTGTCCTCCTCCATGTCACCTTCATACCCTACCGGAATCTCCTCCTCCTTGGGGACTTGAGGTTCTTCTTCTTCGGGCTTCTTGCCTTTGTCGTTGGCGGAGGCCATGGTGCTCTAAACTTGAGAAGATTTCCTGACAGGAACAAATCGAAACGAAAACACGACGAGAACACGATGCACGAACCTCGAGGAATCCCGGGGGTTATATATTGTGAAGTTTCAATGCATAAGGAAGGTTTTAACACGGAATCAAGGCGGAGACGGAGTTCGAGGAGGAGACACCCCCCCTCAGGCGCGGCCAGGCTGGGCCTGCGCCTGCGGTGGGTTTGTCCACCCCGGGCTCCGTTTCCTCTTCACTTTCGTCTTGTAACTTCCCTTATGTATTAAAAACATCAAAATATAAAAAGATTGGAGTTTCACGAACTTCTGTTTTCATCACTTTTACCTATTCAAAGACGAACTCTGCAGATTCCTTTTCTCTTTCTCCTGAAAATTTCCTTCTTACAAAACCCTTTCACAAACTCAATGACAACATTAGTGTAAGAAAAAAAAAATAAACCTTTGGTACACACTTCAACTGAAAACTCATCAAAATAAAAGCTTCTGTAAGAGGCAAATGCAAATGATGGCAGAAATCTGTCAAAACAGACCAAGAGGTAAAGATTGATTTTTACGAAGACATTCTATTGATCAAATCAAAAAGTGCAGAACTGATGAAAGTTGGGTAAAAACCTGGAGAACAAGCTCAGAAAAATGCAGCTCCATCCGAAGTACTGAGCTTCCTCACGAATTTTTACAATACAACACTAAAAATCTGTCCCAGGACAGCCACTTTTCACAACTCCTCTACTTCACAAAAGTAGTTGAACTTGACACAAAAACCAAAACAAAAAGGATAAGGAGTGGTTATTACAGAGGTAATAACTTCCAAGACTTTCGACAAAACTCTTGGGTTATCTCCCAACAAGTACTTTTCTTTAATGCCTTTAAGTTAGGCTCGAAACTTCCAAAGATGCTCACAAAGGAGATATAAATCTGAAATGAAAGAGGGCATCAAGAAGCAAATAACCAACACACTTGGGTCTAACTCACTTCCTATGCATGGGAGTGTCATGAGAAAACAAATTGTTGAAAGAAAAAGCCACAAGCATAGGAAGACAAAACAGATGCAACTTCAAAGCTTTCAACATAAAACGGGAAAACTTAACATCATTGAGATGCATAAAACCATATTTCCCCCTCTCAAAATAACTTTCAGTAGCACTTTGAATAAAGTTGACAATATAACTGTCACTGGAAACAACTTTATCATCAGAATAAGCATACTTACAGCCATCAAAGAGAGGTCCAAGGTCATAAACCGGATCAAAAGAAGCAAGTTGTTCCATCCTGAAATCTTTATTAGGCAAGCTATTTCCACAAGGAGCTTTAGCAAATTTGGAAAAGTTAAACTCATAAGAATCTCCATCAAACTTAGTTAAAAAATTTTCCTTCTTACAATCAATAATAGCACCACAAGTGTTCAACAAAGGTCTACCAAAAATGATAGGACAAGTTTTGCTAGCTGCTGAATTAAACACTAGAAAATCAGCAGGATATTTAATCTTACCACAAAGTACCTCCACATATCTTACAATACCAATAGGGCAAATGGTTTCCTTATTTGAAAGGTGAATAACCACATCAATGTCCTCAAGCTCACAAGGGCCAATCTCATGCATAATTTCCCTATAAAGCTCATAAGGAATAGTACTAGAACTAGCACCAATATCACATAAACCATAGTAGCAATGATCACCAATTTTAACAGAAAGCACTGGAACACTAGCTTTCCTAGCCTTACTAAGATGAGATATAATATTAGAAGCGTCTTCACAGAAGACAATGTGCTCATCCTCTCTATTTCTAGTGACAGGGTCTTTCACAATAGCTACCACAGGTTCAACATTCAATTGCTTACCAGGCTCCACAGTTTTCATTGTACCTTTGTTATTTGTACTAATAATCATAGAATACTCCTTTACCTTAGCTGGGAAAGGCATTTTCTCAACATGAGGTTCAAGCACAATATGATTAGTAGTACAAACTTGAGTACTTCTAACTGGAACATGACTAACAACATCTTTATATGGAGCATGGTACTTATTCCACTTCTTCTTGGGAATTTCTATGTAAGAGGCAAAGGCCTTAAAACAGTTGGCAATACTTTGGGAATCAAGACCAAACTCATTGCTAGTATCACGGAAGTTAACAGTTCCCATAAAAGATTTAATGCATTCATAATCATAGTTTATACCTGACTTTCTTCCTTTGTCATTCTTCCAAGCTTCAGTGTTATCTTGAATACGGTCTAAGAGATCCCATTTAGTTTCTTCCTTCATACATGTGAATGATCCAGCACAAGAAGCATCTAGTAAACCTTTATCATGAAGAGGAAGCCTAGCATAAAAGTTATTGAGAATAATATTGTTAGGGAGTTCATGAATAGGACATTTAAGCATTAGTAACTTCAATCTCCCCCAAGCTTGAGTTGTACTCTCTCCATCAAGAGGCCAAAAGTTATATATAAGATTTCTATCCTTATGAATCTCACTGGGAGGATAAAATTTAGAGTAAAAGAGAGATGCCATATCCTCCCATTCCATGGATTGTCCATTCTTCAGCAGCTTATACCATTCTTTAGCTCTCCCTTTCAAGGATATGGAGAGTAACTTCTTCTTTACCTGTTCAGTTGTGATACCTGCACACTTAAACAACCCGCATAATTCATGGATAAAAAGCAACTGATAACCAGGATGGACAGTTCCATCCCCAAAATAATAATTATCCATAACACGATTAACAATGCTTATGGGTATCTTAAAAGGATCTATCTCAATAGGAGGTGGTTCATCTACTACCCTAGTAGTGGTAGTAGTTTTCCCAAACAGAAAACCAAGTGGGTTATCCAAATTGGAAACAAAGTAACAAGCTGTAACAAAAGCAATACTCACAGTAAAAGTTTCCTTTACCAGTTCCACTCTTCAATAGCGCTTCACTCCCCGGCAACGGCGCCAGAAAATAGTCTTGATGACCCACAAGTATAGGGGGTGTATCGTAGTACGTTCGATAATAGGAGTGTCGATCCCAACGAGGAGCAGAAGGTGTTGAATAGTGGTATGGAGCAGGAAATTCCTGTGAATACTTAGCAAACGGATTTTTAGTGGTTTTCTGTCAAGGCAAAAAAACAAAGATCAAGTAACAAAAGTAACGAACAAACGGATCAAGTCGGTGGAAATACTTATAAGGACCAAACGTTCTCGAGGACACATGGGAATTCTGTCAAGTGCTTTCGCTTCAAATAGCTGAGTACTCTTCTTTGGTGTTTGTAAGTGTTGTGTGGGTGAACCTGTGCTAACATACCGCCCTTCCTAGGACTAATACATACTTGTGATTAAACCCCCTACAAACATCCGTAACTACAGGAAAGTAATTAAGATATAAATCTAACCACAACCTTAAACTCTGAGATCCTACACTCCCTTGTGGAAAGGTGTGTAGGGGTTCGTAGCATGGAAAACAAAAAATTTCTACCGCATGCATACAAACAAGCCAAGATATATCTACTAGATTGTAGCAACGAGTCTATAGAGGAAATCACCCTCGAAGATTCCAAAGCGGTTAATGAGAGCAGATTCTCATGGGTGATGTAGTCGTACTCTTGCCGATCTCAAGATCGCGTAGACGATCCTTCAGGCTCTGCGTTCCGGCAGCGCTTCCGTAGTCGGTCACACGTTCGGTACTCGATGAAGACCTTCATCTCCCTTGTTCCAGAGGTTGTAGCACTCTCCTCGCGATTCCGGCAGCACGACGACATGGTGTCGGAAGTAGAGGGGAGATCCCGCAGGGCTTCGCCTTAAGCCGGTGCGAGTATGGTGGAGTATGAGAGAGGCCTTGGTGATCTAGGGTTTAGAGGGCACCATGGGGAGGGTGTGGCTGACGGCTAGGGCTTGGGGAAGCCCTAAATCGCCGAGTTAGAGGAGGCCCTAGGCGGCGGCGACTTGGAGGAGGCCGACGGCTTGGGGCTAGGGTTTTGGGTGTGTGGGGTAGGGGGCGCCCTACCCCTCCTTATATAGGTGGAGGGTGGCCGGTTGGGAGGAGGGAGTCCTCCCCCAACTAGTCCTCCTTGGCCGGCGGGTGGAGGGAGGGGACTTCCTCCCCAAGTAGGTTTCCTACTCTCCCTCCACCAAGCAAACTTGCCGTTTGACTTTTTCAAATTGGCGTTTGACTTTCAAACTTGGATTTGATTTCTCTCTTTATTTTTCCCAGCCAAGTGACCTAGTACATGATGCAACCATTCCATATTGTAATGACACATTCATGTACCCTTCCCCTCCGAAGTGTCGGACCTTCCGGACCCTTCTAGAACATTCCTCGTGAAAACACCGGATCATTCCCTAACTCCGAAATAGGACTTTCCTTATATGAATCTTATTCTCCGGACCATTCCGGGTCTCCTCGTGATATCCCGGATCCCATCCGAGACTCCGAACAACATTCGGTCTCTTACTCATCATTCCATAACTACTCAACAACATCGAATCCTTAAGTGTGTCTCCCTACGGTTCGTGAATTATGCGGACATGATCGAGACACTTCTCCGATCAATAACCAATAGAGGAATCTGGAAATTCATATGGCTCCCACATATTTCTATGATTACTTTGCGATCGAATGAACCACTTACATACGATATCAATTTCCCTTTGTCTCACAATAGTTTACTTATCCGAGGTTTTGATCGTCGGTATCTCTGCATACCTAGTTCAACCTCGTTACTGATAAGTACTCTTTTCTCGTTCCTGTGGTATGTGATCCCTTGTGAGCCAGTCACATGCTTGCAAGCTAATTGAATGACATTCCACCGAGAGGGCCCAGAGTATATCTATCCGTCATATGGATGGACAAATCCCACTCTTGATCCATGTGCCTCAACCCATACTTTCTGAACACTCAATGCCACCTTTATAGCCACCCAGTTACGGTGTGGTGTTTGATGTCATCAAAGCATCCTTCCGGTGATGGTGATTAGCATGATCTCATGGTCGAAGGAATCAGGTTACTATGTATCAGAAAGCATATAGCAATTGAACTATTAAAATGACTTGATCTTTATGCTACGCTTATCTATAGGAGTATGTCCATCATACCATTCTCCTAATGATATAATCTTGTTGTTCACAACATCTCAATGTTCATGATAGGGAAACCACAATCATCTATTAACCAACAAGCTAGTATTATGAAGAGGCTTTACTAGGGACTCTAATTTAGTTTACAAATCACACAAGTATTAATGTTTCCTTTTAATACTGTTATAGCATGAATGCAAACATTTATCATAAACTCAAAGATATAATAATAACTATATTTATTATTGCCTCTAGGGCATATCTCCAACAAGGTGTCCTACGAGGGTTCAGGTTTCTATCACTCCGGCAACCCCACGATTAGTATCCAAATACACAATGCATCCCCCTAGGCCCATAAATGGTGAAGTGTCATGTAGTCAACGTTCACATGACACCACTAGAAGAATAGCACCACAACTTAAATACTAAACCATTGAATAATAACTCAACACAGATCCACTAATAACAACATGACTTCTCCCATGTCCCCAAGAACTAGACGAACCACTCATAAGACATCATATGGATCAAGATCAAAGATGATATGATAATGGATAACAATCTGAACATAAACAATAATCCAATGGTTCCACTCACAAGCATCAACTACAATAGTAATCAACACCGGGAAAGTTTCCCCTAAGAACTAAAGCAATATCCAACACAATTGTTACAGCGGGACGGAGTGGTGATGATGGTGCTGGTGGAGATGATGGTGTGGATGATGATGATGATCCCGATGAAGCCTAGCTTGATGACGGTGTTGATGGCGACGGTCTACCCTCTCCGGGAAGGAATTCCCCTGGCAGAAATCTGTCTGCCGGAGAGATCTTTCTCTCTCGGTGTCTTCCTTCCCCCGGAGGCGGCGGAAATCTATCTGTGGTCGCCCCTAGTATTAGGGTTCCATAGGGAAGATATAGGTGAAGGGGCGGAGTCAGAGGCTGGGCAGGTGGGCCACGCCTGCCCTAGGCGCGGGGTCAGGTGGGCCCGTGCCAAGGGAGGTGTGGGCCCCTGAGGCCCCTCTTCGCTCCTCCTTCTAGCTTCCTTCGTCTTCTGGTAAAATAATATGTTTCCATATTTTTCTGGTATTTTTCTGATATTCGGGAAATTGCACCAAAATGCCTTCTTTTTCATCAGAATCCAGACTCCGGCAGTCCATCCTCTAGGAATCATCCAACATGCATAAATAGATGAAAAAGCCATAAGTAATACCTCATAATAAGACAAACATCAATGAATAGAGGTAAATTATGATATAGAAAGGTGATGCAAATTCGGCGTATCAGCTTGCAAGCCAATTGGAGGACATTCCACCGAGAGGGCCAGAGTATATCTATCCCGCATATGGACGGACAAATCCCACTCTTGATCCATGCGCTTCAACATATACTTCCAGAATACCTAATGCCACCTTTATAACCACCCAAAGTGGCATTTTATGTCATCAAAGTACTCATCCGGTGACGGTGATTAACATGATCGGATGGTCAAAGGATTAGGTTACTATGTATCTGAAATCTTGTAGCAAAACGAACTTAATGACTTGATCTTATGCTATGCTTACTATGGGTGTGTGTCCATCACGTCATTATCCTAATGATATGACCTTGTTATTAATAACATCCAATGTACATGACCAGTAAACCATGATCATCTACTAATCCACAAGCTAGCTTAATAAGAGGCTTACTAGGGACTCTTTTATGTTTACAAAACACACAAGTATTAGTGTTTCCGGATAATATAATTATAGCATGGTACATAAACATTTATCATAAATACAAAGATATAATAATAAACACTTTATTATTGTCTCTTGGACATATCTCCAACACCTACTAGCCCTTATACCCAGCCGTGCCCCTCCACGGTCTATACAAAGTCGCCACTCCTTTCTCTCTCCTCGTCCAGTGCCTTGACCTAGTATATCCTATATTTTTTTGAACATAAAAGGCCCGTAGAGGCCTATAAGCTGCAATTAAAAAATAGTGGGTATAGATTTATAGAGAGCCCCCCCTAAACATCACTTGCCTTAAGAAAAATAAAATTTAAAGACAAGGCCTCGTATTTGACAAAAAGGACCCTGTAAGAAAATATAGAAACATAATCACGTCCTTCCCCACCATCGATGATGAGTACTCCGACGCAGTCGCCTACGCTGCCGTTAGGGACGACACCACCTTGGAGATGACAAGGCGATGGACGCCGCCACGAAACTCGCGAAGATTTTACTAGATAGATCATCAGACTGGAGGAAGAGGAAGAAGTGGCACCAGCAAGAAGACAACGCCAGAGCTCGGAGTGGCCGCCCTTCGACCATAATGATCAGTAGCTGGACGACAAGTTTTGACCGTCGACTAGATGCTCTGCTGATGAGCTCCATAAATTTGACTTACATGCAGCTTCGAAACTTCCCCGCCGCCACTAAGCAATTGCCAGCATCTCTACTCCCCAACTACTCCCCCGCAAACACGACCGACTAGAGAAAGAGAGGAGACGACAACTACAACTTCTACAGAGCCGCACAGCCACACACCTTATTATCGGAGTAGATAGGGTGTCGTGACCCGACGCATCTGACTCCTCCCACAAGAGCACCATGATGAACACTGTCATCTCCGCTAGTTGGCGGATCTAGCTCCCAAGATCTTGCAAGATCCTCCTGCATAACGCCAAGACACGACACAAGGCCAAACCCTAACCTACTTATAGTTTTACTACTTAAAACTACCCGACATCCCTCCTCGTCCGCCTCCTACTAGATATTCCATTGAGAAGGGCACATGAGCGACCCAGACACTCGCGCATGACTCTCAAATTAACAAGGGATGGGAGAGGGAGAATCCCATTTAGTCTTCCAAGAACCCCTTGGGTCAATTAGCATATCTATAAAGTTTGGGCAGTTAATATAGTAGATGCGATTTTCATAATTATGTGTATAACCGGGAGACTTATTATAATAGGAGATTTATTATAATATTTAGTGATCTTGGACTAAGATTGTGTGCAACACTAACATCATTAATACGGGAAGGTTTGTTTTCTATTAGCCATTCGACAGAAAAATTTGACGCATATAGATGGTGTCACCATTTGGAGAGGGCTTAGTCCAATGATCAACTTGTAATAATCGCAATTAGAAGGTTTGTAGAACTTTAGAAGAATAATAAAAAAATAACAATTTACAAATCCAAAAACAAATAAATATAAATCCAACCATAAACAGTGTGATTTCTCGTTAAATAATATTTCATACTATTCGTCGATAAATTTTCCTCTTTCAATTAATTTGAAAGTGCGATTCATGTGGATTGTACATATAATTTTACCGTCATTTTTAAAAACCTATAAACATATTTTGTATTTTTCAGCATAGTTGAAAGAGTGGCACTTTCGGGCGGCGGCTAAAACCCATATATGGTTCCTTCCCCCTCACTGGCAATACCATTGGTCCGTCTCGTGTCTGGAGGCCTTAGGGCCTAGGAGGCGTGGCCGGCCACGGCCCCTCGCCGACAGGAGGTCTCACATTTTTAGACTGTTTTGAATGTCTTCTTCGGAATGATAGATGACACTCCATCTCTTGATTTTATTGTTTATAAGTATTGAGTTTCTATGCCCTAAACTTACCTAATTAGATATTCACTATCCTAATATATCATGCTTGGGCTTGGGTAGACCATAGCCGATGACCCGACCAAAAATCCAGGGCCAAGGCCATGGGGATTTGCACCATGACAGACTTGGGACTTCATTTGTAGGTGAAAGAACAATCCGGCTAGGCTCGGGCTTTCAGTCCAAAAAAAACTCAGTCCAACCCAAGCTGTCATGATCCAATTCTTAGCTTTAAAAAGCCTGTTAGCCAACTACCATATAAAAGAATTTAGAACCCCAACCCTTCTCTCTGTAACCCTAGCCTACCAGCCCTCACACCTAGCCATGTTTCTCCATGATCTAGAAAAAGTTGCCATTCCCTTCTCTCTCCTCGTCTAGTGCCTCGACCTAGCATATCCTATAAACTTCGAGCATTTAATATAGCGGATGTGAATTTTGTAAAGATGTGTATAACCGGGGGATATATTATAAGATTTAGTGATATCTTATAATAAATTGTCCAGGCGGTGATAAAACCCATGTAGGGTTCCTTTCCCCTCATCGGTGATGCCATTGGTCTGTCTCGCTTCCGGCGGCCTTAGGGCCTGGGAGGCGTGGCGGACCATGACCCCTTGCTGGCGGGAGTTCTCGCATTTTTTAGACAGTTTCAGTGTCTTCTTCGGGATGTTGAGGCGGCTGTTACATCTTGAAGTCAGAATAAGGTCCTCTCCGTCCTATCCTCACTCAGGTGGTGCGTCTAGCATCGACGGAGGACGCGTGGAGTCGTGTGTGTCCGGCAGATATGTGGAGATCCGGTTGTTTTTCGTATTCCAGTTTCTGGTGCGCTAGTCTTTTGAAGACTTAGCATGACGACTCTCCGTCTATCTACTATAATAAGCTCTAGTACGATAAGTTCTGCTAGACTCCGGTGACGGAGGACGAGGACTACGGCGCATCCTTGACTCGTGTTAGTGTATGTAGTCGTCCCTAGATGATCCAATGATCTATTTATAATTTTTATTATTTTTAGAAGTCTTTATAGTGCCATTAATGATCATTAATAGATAAGTGGAATTTCATAGTGTCACCCACAAGAGAGCACACTTTCTTCCCCTCCAAGTCCCATGCGTGAGCCTAGTGCCCTAGTGTGCCGCACACACTCCCCGCACCGAATCAGCACACGCCATCTCTGCCTCGGGTCCAAGTTGGCTGTTTCCTTCCATCCCTAACAATTATTTTTTAGAGAATGATCTTGGAAGCATCCAGGCTTTACACAAATCTTATTTATTTAGCACCTTAATTGCTGTCCTTTTCTGCCACCGTGCTCATTTATGATTACTCTGCGCGTGCTTACTGCCAGTATGCCACCAACCAGCCGAGAAGAGGAGCAGAGAAATCTGTTGTAAATAAAGGTGAAAACCCTGGCAAGATTTGCCTCATAGCGCCCTCCCTTTCGCCTCCAACAAGATTGGCGCCGCTCCCTCTCGTGCGCCTCCAACAAGATTGGCGCCGCTCGCTGCTCTTTCTGCCGGAGTTCGCATTTTCTGCGCTTCTCGTCTTAGTTTTCGCAGCTACGGGCGAAAGAAAGGGATTCATTTCATTCCTCGGTATGGTTTCGTCTCTGACCCTAGTTCATCTCCGTTCTTGATTTCCCATCTCGGGGGCGGGAGGCGGAAATTCCGCGGTCAACATCAGGGGGGACTTCTTATGGGCTGATCTGATTTGGGGCTGTTTTTCCTCCCAGGATTTCCCATTCGTCTTCATGGCTCCGCTTTAGTTTGCCGTGTTGCGGAGTTGCAGACTCTGGCCGATTCCCCCTTTCCGGGGCAGAGGTTGCCTCAGTCTGTTCGGCGATGGAGGGGAATTTGCCACCAAGAACGCTGATGCCCGGTGCCGCTTTCGCCACAGAGCCGTCGTTCGAATCGCGCCAGCAGGCATTTCAGTTCGCTCAGCCCCAGCTTCATCACGGTATGCTACCTGCCCCTGCGAATCCGGTGCAGGATTTGGGTGGTAACGGGGTGAAGGCCTCCCTGAGCGACGAGGAAGACGGAGACGACCACGGCTGGAAGGCGACCGCCCAGTGGCACCGGGTGAAGTGGACCAGCGACATGGTCAAGCTGCTCGTGTCGGCCGTGGCGTACATCGATGAGGATGTCGACGGGGACTCTGGCGGCTCAAGCAGCAGGAAGAGGAAGCACGCCATGCTGAAGAGGAAGGGCAAGTGGAAGCTGGTCTCCAGGTCGATGAACGAGAGGGGGTTCGCGGTGTCGCCGCAGCAGTGCGAGGATAAGTTCAACGACCTCAACAAGAGGTACAAGAGGCTGACTGACATTCTTGGCCGGGGAACAACTTGCCAAATCGTGGAGAACCCTCACCTTCTTGAAGGGGTGACCCTCTCGGGAAAGCTCAGGGAAGAGGCTAAGAAGCTTCTGAGCTCAAAGCATCTGTACTATGAAGAGATGTGCTCATACCACAACCGGAACCGGCTGTGCCTACTCGATGATCCGGCCCTTCAGAAGTCACTGTGTTCGGCTCTTAGGGGTAGAGATGATGATCACGGTAAGAAGAGCTCGTTTGCTTATGATGATGACGATGATCACATGATGCTTTCTGATGACGACGATGAAGATGATGGATTTAGTGATGACATAGAGGTCACTGCTGAATATCATCAGCACAGAAGTCATGGCACCAAGAAGCTGCAGCTTGATCAGGGTGAGACAAGGTCTGGGTCACATCTGTCAGAAATCGCTGCTATTGATATGAACAAAACTTGCGAGGGATCCGGCGCTCCATGCGGTGAGAAGAAATCACCTCATATGATTCAAATTGAGAAACAGCGTCTCAAGGTAAAAATTCAGATGCTGCAGATTGAGCAGCGACATTTCAAGTGGCTGATGTTCAGTGAGGAGAAGGACAGTGAACTGGAGAAGATGAGGCTGGAAAACGAGAAGATGAGGCTGGAGAATGAGCAGTTCGAGCTGGAGCTGACGCTTAAAGAAATAGAGGCGGGTATCAAACCAAAGAAGATCTAGTTATTGGAGACTGGAAATGATAGAATTAGAACCTAGAAGTGCCAGAACATCTTTTATCCGTTTCAGGTGATTACAGATTTATCTGTAAATTGATCTGTGGCCCTGGATCAAAGTTTATTTTAGCTAGAATGACTGTTCCAGATGTCAATTGCTTACAATCGGTACCTCTTGGCATCTCAATATGATGCTTATATTTCTTCTATCTGTAAATTGATATGTGGCCCTGGGTCAAAGTTTTCTATATTACCTAATTGCATGTCAATCGACTAAATGACTTCTCCAGATGTTAAATGTTCACAATTGGTGTCTATTGACATCTGAAAAATGCTTATATGTCTATGTTGTCAATCTGCTCGGTCTTCTGTTGTTTCTCTGATGTAGCACCTGTGTTGCTCCCGACCTGCCAGTATGTTTCTTGTTCATTTTTTTTTGCTACCGCTGTCATTCTTATGGCATCTCTGCGGTTCTTTGGATGTCCCTAATAGCAATATCAGCGGTGTGCTACAACATGCTGCCATGTTGAGGCATCGTGACTCACCGTGTTTGTGGAACATCAGTATTACAGAAGAGTTTGGTTATGATCAGCATGCTTTCCAGGTTGAAAAAGAGCTAAGGCTGCAAAGTTGCAAACTTTTTTTTCTTTTTCAAAATGAGGTTTACTGAATCAGAACTTAGGTTCTGCTTTTGTTTTGGACTACAACTCCTGGCATGCGTTCTGATCACCGTGCTCTGCTTTTAAGCTCTGTGTTTAGATAGCAACAAGTATCGGAATCCTCTTTGTGGTGAATATAAGGTGATTCTGGATTGTGATGTGGTGAATATAACGCCTGGCTTCGGCGATGAGAAAAACTAAAGGGCTGCTGCCTTTCGGGTCCAGCTACTGCTTTCCCCGGCAAACAAGGACGTTGCCGTATGTCCATGGAACCTGGAAAATGTTTCTGAGGTGGTAAAGCAACGGAGGCGCTGTTGCTGATCTCATTTTCACCGTTGCTGTCAATACGTCTCTGAAAGTGTCAAGCCCAGTTTCTGTGCACTGGTTTCAGTCTTCATGTCTCCATTTTGGCTGTAGAAGAAGGTCTTAACCTGCCATTGTTCAGACAAAAAAAAGAGAGAGTGGGGTTGGTTGGTTTCCGGTGGTACTAGCTGTTAGTACTCAACAATCGTCTGATTAGCAATCATGCGAGGCAAGACAGGATGCTTTTGTGACACAAAATGCATGATTGCCACCAAAGTTAACAATGATTTCCGTTTTGCCAGAAGGGCCCGTCGAATCATTATGCACGAAACCTAGTGTGATTAGCATCACCAATGGGAAGGGCACTACTACCTAGCCATAGCCAGGCGTCAGGATATTCCGGAGGCTGTCCCGCAGGCAGCAGAGGCTGCGCACAACCGGCCGCCCAAAAGTCCAAACCCAGGTAGGAGTACAATATGATACGCGCAACGACGACGACAGCAGGGCACGAGTTTGTTATTCAGGAGTTGCCGGGTCCTGCCTGCGCCCCCCCTCCCCTAGGGCTCCCCCCACGACGTTGACTGGAGTCTCTCTCTGCATTCGCATTACAGCATATATATCTCGGCCGGACGTTGTCATATGTAGTACTATACAGCATACTGCGTGTTCCTGCCTGGCAGTCTGCTTCCTGCCTCTGTTTCCCTCGCTCCTTCTCGGCGGCGGAGATGGGAGCGTGCGCGACGAAGCCTGGCGATCTCAAGGTGAAGGGCGACGCGCCGGTGGTCCTGGATGACGCCGCCGAGAAGAAGGCCGGCGGCGCGGGTGAGGCCGACCCGGCCGCCGACGGGAGCCGCCGGAGGTCCCTCAGCGACTTGCTAAAAGAGGTACACAGCTTGGACTCCTCTCCCCCTCGCTAACTTCGATACGGTTAGCCTTCGACCATGTATGCAAGAGATGGCATGTTTGGTTAGTCTACTCCTTGCTTCATCCATAAAACCTGCTTTAGCAGGGGCTCATGGGTCATGCTTCGGTTGCAAGAACAATATACACCCAACGAATTTGGCTCGTATTCGCTAGTATTTCTGTCACGGCCGTGTTTTATGTATAGCCACTTGAGAATATCTAGCTACGTAGAGTGTCAATAAGTTTTGTAAATAGCAGAGTTTCTAGCACCCCTTATATCAAGATGATGTATCCTAGCACTCCCTACAATTTATGCTATTTACGCCTTCATGAGTCAATAATCTCTACTATGTCTGCCCCGTTTGACAGAACGCCGACAGCGACGTAGAGGCTCCAGCAGAGGAGTCTCCAGAGAAGAAGGCTGAACCGGCGACCGCTACCGTTACCACAGATGAAACTGGAGCAGCAGCAACAGAGGAGCAGATCACAGTTGAGCCCTCCATCCCAGCCACCGAGCAAGGCCAGGCGGCCGAAGAGCGGGGAGCAGAGGCCGCGGAGGACCCTCATCACACGCATGCGCAGGTGGTGGTGGAAGAGGAGAAGCGTGTGGATCCGGATTCGGTTCAGGTTGCCGCTGTTCCTGCTCAAAGTGTTGTCGAAGAGAGCAAGGTCGTTGCCGCTGTTCCTGCTCAAAGTGTTGTCGAAGAGGTCGTCGCCGACGCCGATGCATCCGTCTGAAGAAAAATATTTGGGCGAATGTTTGTGCCCTCGAAACGAGGTTTCTCGAGATTGACAAATCGCGTTCTTGTTTATTTGGGTGCCTCTTTTGTTTGGGTGCGTGTGGCTGTATTTGCATGGCTAGGTTGTGTTTCAATTTATTTTATTGGCGTTTGGCCGTTGATGCTTATTTGATGGCTGGAGGGTCTACGTGCAAATCGTTCTCTGTATAAAGCATCTTCGCGATTGCCCCCAAGCTTACAGCAGGCTTTCTCTCTGCGTTGACTCGAAGCTCGGAGCATCCTCCAGCGAGGCCTGTGGAAAAACCTCGGATCGGCCGTTTTCGTGGAGCCGGTCTCTTCTGTGTAAAACCAAAAATACGGTGTACGAGCTCATGCAACTGTGGAGATGGCCGAAGCTCGCGCGCTGCATCGAAAATGCGACGGGGTCACTCACTGCCCATCGAATCCGCTCCCTATTTAGATGGGGCACTCTCACCTGCCAAAACCAAATTCACCGTTTCCCTCTTCAAGCTCCTTTCACCATCAGATTCATGGCAATGGCGGGAGCTTCTTCACCGACTTCACAGTGACGGTGAATTTGGCGGATTCTCACTCAAGTAGTCAACGGTGGTCATGCTGGCTTCTCCCTCGAGCACGGCGCCGTTTGTGATCGGCGATTGACCGACTTCCCTCTCTTCCCAACCTCTGTGTTGCACCCTCCTTTTCTTGATGTAAGAAACATCTAACCTTCATGATGAAGCTTACATCCGTAAGCATGATAGATCTGTATGGATCTTATGGTGCTTGTTGCTTGATTGGAAACATGTGCTAGATGTGGATAGATTGTTTGTAGGAAACCATGCTTATTGAGTTCCTTGTTGGAGATTGTTTGAAGCCGATAATTCTTAGTGAGTTTCTTGTTGGAGATTGTTTGTCGGGCATCATGCTTTGAAGTTTCTTGGTAGAGATTGTTTGTAGGACATCATGCTTAGCGTATTTCTAGTATTCTAGGACATCATGTCGGATAGGTCTCCCAATATGTCTGCTCCTATTGTCCTACCTCACATGTCTTGGATGCATCTTGTGAATGCAGTTATGATTTGAGCTATCTACAAGACCAAAGTTCCAATGACCTAAGGACCCTTGTCTGTCACAGTTCATCATGAATAGGATTATTGAGCTTGTCGTCGATAGGATTAGGTGTGAAAAAGGCTTTAGAGAAAGGCACCTACAACGTGTCTAGAATGATGTTCTTAGTTTTACTGAAAAGACAGCCGTCCCATGTTAGATTTACAACCACCCGAGAAACTAAAAGATCAAGTGTAACATGGTGTGCAAGATCAAATAAATGGAAGGAGTTAAATTATGTGAGGAGACCTCGACCATTATGATTGATGATGACAAGTTGATTATACACCTTATGGTTAGATTGCATACCATTTTTTCTAGTTTCACTTGTTCGAGTTTACGTGACACGATGTCATCTCAACCTTAGGAGCACCCGAAGCGGTCTGAGTTCCTTATCAAGCCCCTGATGAACTATGCTCATATGAAGAGACGAACTGCACGCCTAAGTTTGTCCGTACAAACGATTTGTTCACACCCTGTTACTGATCTAGGCTATGAACTACCTTGCTGATAATAAGGCACCATGGTAGCATGTACACTAGGATGACATTGAAGTGTTAGAACTCAAGAATAAATGCTTGTTAAGCAAATGGATTTATAAAATACTAACATAAGATGGTGTGTGGCAAGAGATTCTGCATAACAAATACCTAAAGAATAAAACCTTGTCACAGGTAGAAGCAAAATCAATTGATTCACCTTTTTAGAAGGGCCTTATGGAGGTTAAAGATGAGTTCTTTGTCCGAGGTTGTTTTAAAATTGGAAATGGGAAAGATACTCGTTTTGGGAAGACGTTTGGCTAGGGGAGAGATCACTTGCCCAACAATATCCTTCCCTTTACAACATTGTGAAAAGAAAAAATGTGGCTGTTCATGATGTACTATCCTATAATCCACTTAGAATCAGATTTAGAAGGAGTCTAACTAGAGACAAATGGATTGCATGGTTGCAACTTGTGCAAAGACTGATGTCTATGGCTTTGTCTGAGAATTAGGATTCTTTTATATGGAAACTGACAGAAAACAGGTTTTTTACTGTTAAGTCTACGTATGAAAATCTTATGAATGCACATACAAAATTTCCTTCTCGTTATCTTTGGAAACTAAAGATACCTTAAAAAAAGATAAAATTTTCATGTGGTTTCTTAATAGAAAGGTTTTGCTTACTAAAGAGAACCTTGCAAAGAGGAATTGGACAGGGTGTACAAAATGTTGCTTTTGTGACGAAGACGAAACAATTGAACATTTATTTCTTGCTTATCCTTTTGCAAAAATTATCTGGTGTATTGTTTTCTTCACTTATGATCTCCCTCCTCCAACCAATATCACTAATATATTTGGGAATTGGCTTAATGGAGTAGATCGGACAAATAAAGTTAGAATTCGTATAGGCGTTTCTGCTTTATGTTGGTCCATTTGGAAATGCAGAAATAATATTATTTATAACAAAGCCGAAGTTTCATATTTTTTGCAGGTTATACATACGACAACATACTTCATCCAGCTATAGGCTTATCTCCTACCGGAGCACCACCGACACTCTATGGTCTCTAGGTGCAATCGCCTTGTGGCGGTAGTGAAAGTACAAAGGAAGTCGCCTAGAGGGGGGGTGAATAGACTTTTAAAAATATTACGGTTTAGGCTCAAGTAAATGCGGAATAAAACTAACGTTTAATTTATTGAGCACAAAACCTAGCCACTAAGTTTACCTAAGTGCACCAACAACCTATGCTAAGAAATACAAGCAACAAGATGATAGCAAGAAATAAATACTTCAAGCACGATGGCTATCACAATGTAAAGTGCATAAGTAAAGGGCTCGGTTGAGAGATAACCGATGGACGCGGAGACGAAGCCACAAAAGGCCAACAAAGCCACAAGAGGCTACAAGACCACAAAAGGTCAACAAGACCACAAAAGGTCAACAATCCAACCACACAACCGTCTAGGGTTCCAAGAACCCAAGAGTAACAAGCCCACAAGCTTGTACTCGCCGAATCTCCGAGGAGAACTCAAACCTATGCACCAAATGCAAGGGCAAGTCCTTCTCTCCCAAATTCCAACAAAGCTACAAAAGCTATTGGAGGAATAAGGGAGGAAGAACACAAGAGGAGAACTCAAACCTATGCACCAAATGCAAGGGCAAGTCCTTCTCTCCCAAATTCCAACAAAGCTACAAAATCTATTGGGGGAATAAGGGGGGAAGAACACAAGAGGAGAACACAAAACTCTCCAAGATCTAGATCCCAATGATTCCTTCACAAAGAAGGGATTTGACTTGGTGGGATTATAGATCTAGATCTCCTCTCACTTTTCCCTCAAAAAGATGTAAGAATCATGGGAGGGAGAGGGAGTAAGAGAGCTCACATAGGTCAACAATGGTGGGCAAAAACGAGCTCAAAAGATAGAGAACCATTGGGGAAGAAGCCCCCCTTAAATAGGACAAGGAAAAACTGACCGTTTGGGCCAGATTCGCGCCCCCACCGGAACTTCCGGCCTCCCACCGGAACTTCCGGCAAATAGAAACACAAGTTACTGAACCTGACCGGAACTTGGGTCGGAACTTGGGCCGGAACTTGGGTCGGAACTTGGGCCGGAACTTCCGCTCAAGCAAAAACACAGGACAACATTGCACGAAAACTTCAATAACTTTTGATCCCGGACTCCGTTTTTGATGATCTTGGCTCGTTTTGAAGAGAACGAAAAGTTTTACAAGATTATGCAAAGAAACATAATAGTCCAGCATGGAAGTATAAAACCAAATTGAGAAAGATATGACCTCTCTAGAAGCGATGAACCGGTAAAACCTCCAAAACCCAAAACACAAGAAGTTGAGCTTGGAAACTCAGATTGGGATGAAACCAATTTTGTTGGAAAGATAATGACAAATAGAATCCAACAAAAAGTCGAAATATTGGGTATCACCTTGGGAGAAAAATACTATGAATATATATGTGAAGTATCCCCCAAGGTGTGGAGCCGAAAAACTCGCAAGATCAAAAACCACAATAAGATATGCAAGTGAAATCCTTAGATGATGAACTAGAGCTTGTTATGATGATGACCACAATCTATAGATCCTCTCATGGACAAGAACCAAATAACAACCAAGAAAGATGATGCTATGAATGCAAAGGTTTGAGCTCTCTCCGAACAATGCAAACGAGACACCCGCTTGAGAGCCCCTCTTGATAGAATGGCTATCTATCCTAAACCCGGTCTCCCAACTAACAATACGAGACCGGCAAAAGAGAAGCCCTATCAAGAACATACCTTTGCCTTGAGCATCCCACTTGAACTTGATGTAGACCGTCTTGTTCTTCTATAGTGGGAACACCTTTCTTGAATGATCTTGCTTGATGAAGATGAAGACTTGCAAATTGCCCCCCCCCCATACTCCATGGGGAAACCTCTTCTTTGAACTTGTCTTCATCATTCCATGAGCATGAGGATGGCAAGCTTCAAGCATGAGATCTTCTAGAGATGGCGCATCTTGAGCTCGCCCTTCTTCATCTCTACTTGAGGTTGATCCATCTTGATGCAACTATTTGCACATGTCTTGATCAACCTTCAAGCTCCTTCTTTCTTCATGATTCCAATGGGCACAAAGCCCTTGGACATTTCTTCATCTTCCAACCTTAAGACCAACACATGGCCCAAGTGATGCCAATGGACAAGCCTACAAGTGAAACTCAATTTACACATTAGTCCATAGAGATTGTCATTAATTACCAAAACCACACATGGGGGCATACATGCCCTTTCAATCTCCCCCATTTTGGTAATTGATGACAATCCCTTAGCGAGGGTTTAAATATGACAATTAACGACCAAAGCGGTTGCCCCAATATCAAATACTACACAAGTATGTGATGTTGGTACAACCACAATATATAGAGCAAACTCCCCCACAATCTATGCATGTGTGATAAACTTGAATTTCATTGCATAGATTGCCAACCGTTACCGTTGGTTGAGTTTCCTCTATATATTCAACATGCAAAGCAAACACAAAGATGCAAGAGCATGAGAGGCAAATGATTAAGAACACACTCAAAGCAAAGCCCAACTTCCCTTAAACCCTCCAAAACTTCTCCCCCATTGGCATCGATTGCCAAAATGGGTGAAAAGTTGTAGACGGTCAACATAGTGAGAATTCCTCCAAAGGTGTGCATATGCACAAGTCAAATGATGAGAACTAGGGAGGAAGTAAAACTATATTGAGGACCCAAAGCAAAAAGAAAAGAAAAAAAAGAAAAGGGCTTCAACAAATGAAGCGAGCAATCAAAAGATCCAAAAGAAACAATTGAAACACCATCAAATGATGTCAAAAGGGAACAACAACCAAAAGAGTGTTTAAATAAAAATAGAGAAGCTCCCCAAACTTTGTGCAAAGATTAGAATACTTGTATTGAATACAATATGCACAAATATGGAATCCTTGCTCCCCCATAAGCATTTAAACCACAAGAAACGAGAAAGAAGGAACATGTGCATCATTAAATGAATTATAGAAGCTCCCCAAAAATTGTGCACCAATTATAGTAATTGTATTTGGAAACAATGTGCACAACCATGGAATCCTAACTCCTCCAAAACCATTTAACAATGCACACAAAATACAATAATTTGGAAACCACCGAAGAATCAAAATGAAGTAAGAGATGATTTCCAAGAAATGCAAAAACAACCAAATATTGATCTTCTCTTGTGTGTATAAATTTTTAGGTGGAAAATATCACAAAGACATATAACCACAAAGAAACATGCACACACAAGATAGATACTCAAGAAAGCACATGAAGACCCAAAAAAGAAGAAGTCATAGAATATACCAATAAGATGTTTTGCTTGAAAGCATGCCCAAGGGCTCAAATATATCTTATTGTACATCAATGAGCTTCAAACACCAACATACCCCATACAACACAACTATTCTCAAGGGAAGAAGAGGATAGAAGGAATATATGGAGAAAGGCAACAAGTATCACAAGATAGAAATCAACTTGGCAAAAATACTCACTATTGCACATGAGAGATATTGAGGAAACAATATGCAACAAAATTGCTAGATTGACATATTTGGGATTAGTGAATCATGAGCATGATTTAGTATAGTCCCCATTATATGCACTCATCTCAACATACACACATTTGCAATAGAGAGAACTCTTCAAATCCAAAGCAATAAATCCTACATATGGAAGAACACAAATTCATGCCAACAAGCAACCTACACAAGGTTGGGAATAAGATATGTATGCATGAGAGAGAGATACTTGTTACCGAGATATAATTGGTAGGATGAAGAAGATATGAATTCGTTGATCATCCTAGCTTGCATCCAACTGACATGTAGACGCCACTTCTTCCTTGTTCAAGATACAAGAACCCAATATATATCTCCAATGTACCTAAAATACAATTAAGTACACTATGGTCCCCAAACACATTGGGTCCAAAGTAGTTAGTGAAACTACAATACATAGGAGAGCCCCCACACAAATATGTGCATATTGATATGAAATTGAATTTCATGCACATCTTAGACTATTAGGATTTGGTGGAGTTTCCCCGATATATTGGATCAAAGGAAGCAAGCATGCCATAATATATACAAGAAGTAAATATGCATGCATAGGCTTTCAAGAACCAAAAGGAGATACAATTTGAACAAAAACACCATGTAAACCAATAAGACACACACAAATTTGTGACTTGACAAAAGGTGTCCAAATTGTATCGAAGAGCCAAATCAACACATGAAAGAACACAAGTTCAACAAATGAACTCAAAAGAGCCAAAGAAAAAGGATAAGAAAAATACCAAGGCTCAAGGATTTATCTCATCCTAAAAGAACAAAACAAGTGAAACGGAATGAGATAAAGCGAACTCCCAACGAGAGCAAGGAAATAATAACCAAAACAAACTCTTCACACTTTTCATGATGGCACACAAAGTACCAACACAAAAAGGATCGAGCTCCCAAGCAAAAAAAACGGATCAAATCAAGAAGCATAAAACAATGTTCTAGATAATATAGGAGAGCTCCCGCATAAGTAGAGCATTATATATAATTTTGCCTTTGAATGCAAAATGCCCACAAATGAGATCATCACTACTACCTACACTAAGTAAAACACAAGGAAAAATAAATAAAATAAGAAGATCCACAAGAGTCAAGGAAAGCTTGGGAGCAACTAGACAAACATTTTATTGGCCAAAGATAAGACAAAAAGGAAAAGGCCAAAAAGAATATGATCAATGAATTCTACCATATATTAAGTACTAATTGTCCAAGGACAATAAGTAATAGGGATAATTTTCCCGAGGTAGTTTGCAAGGATATCCAAGATCATATTCACACAAAGAAGCATATAACAAGATAGGAATTAAACTTGATGCTTCGAAAGAGATTCTTGATTGCTTCAAATAGTCACATAATCACTAGTGATTGGATTAAATAGAAGCAAGTGGTTCCCATGAGGATATATAGATCCAAATATGAGGAAGCACATACCAAGAATCACTCTCACGAACAAGATCCAAAAGATGAGCAATAAAAACATTTAAGAAAATTGGAACTTGTATGAGCAAATGTGCCACATAGGAACTAGATAATTCTCAATATCAAATCTAAGTGGCACTACCTCAAATGTCCACATTTTCTAGGTTTGTAATATGCACAAAGCATATGACTCCCCCATAATGTGATAAACCAAGAAATCTCAACAAGAGGCAAAAAGATCAAACTAGAGGTATTAATGGACATTATGGAAACTTGAGTTTCTCATGAGAGAGACAAACCACATAGAGACAAAAAAATGACTACTAAGTGGTTTTTCTCATGTACACACATTTTAGGATTGTGGAATGCCCAAGCATGACACTCCCCCAAAACGGAATAGTCCATTAATCCCTCACAAGAGCCAAATAAGATACCTACTAGAAACAATAAAGGCTCAAAACCAAGAAACACAAATACATGGTGTGCCAACCAACATATGCAAAGATAATTCATAGGTCAATATAAGTAAGTGGGAAGCACAACATGTACAAGCACATGCAAGGTACAAAACCAACACATGAACAAGGGAGCAAGTAACTATAAATGTAAAGGAGTTTAGCACAAGTTACCGGAATGAGGAACATTGGATAAGGAATAGAAGCATGATAACCAATGACTTGACTTTGACAACAAGAATATAATGAAGATCCCTCAACTCTTCATAAGATAGCCAAGTCTCCAATGCCCTCCAAAAACACCTATTGATCAAGTTTTAGCTTGTTGGTCCCCAACCAAGTTGGGTCCTAAGAAATTAGTCACAATAGGCTTGGCCACCCAAATGGTTCTTTTCTTGACACCACTTTGGGCACCAAAAAATTTGGCAAACACATTGCCACCCTCATCCTTACGAAGTGAATAAGCATCATCAAACAAGATAGGATGGGATGAGGAGTTACCCATGGTGCATGAGGAAGAAAGGTGCCCCTTCTCATGGCATATGTAGCAAGTTTTTCTCTTGCCGTCTTTCTTCTTGGGAGGAGCTGCACCATGAAGAAGAGCTTGAGGCTTCTTGGGAAGTGGCCCATCTTGAGCTTGTGGAGGAGCTTGAGCCGCTTCCCCCGTTGCTTCTCACTAAGAGGCTTCTTCTTCAATGGGCAATCCCTCACATGATGCCCTTCTTCCTTGCACTTGAAGCACACAATGTTGGCCGGATTCTTCACTTGTCCTTGGCCCTTCTTCTTGTTGCCCTTGTGCTTCAACGAGATAGTGGACTTGCTCTTGGTGTTGGAGTTGAATCCAAGCCCACTCTTGCACTTGGGGGGCGTCGCACACTCAACATATTCTTGAGCGTGGTCTTCCCTTCATGACACCTTTTCAAGTCATTCTTCAAAGAAGTGACTTGAGCCTTGAGCTCTTTGACTTCCTCTACATGGTTAATATCAACAACAATACTGGAGGAAGTAGAAGCTTCATTGTTAGAGCAACAAGACAAAGGATGCAATTCATCACAAGATTTAGCATGGTTGTGAGAGGATGAATTACAAGGACTAGCACAAGGCAATATAACATTTGGAGTAGATATAGTGCTAATGTCCACATGAGGCCCACTAGATGTTACCTTTGACATAATGGCCTCATGAGCTAACCTTATCCTACCATGGGATACTAGAAGATCCTCATGCGAGCTTGAGAGCTTGGCATGACTTTCTTATAATTTCCCATAGTTGCTCGTTAGCAAAGCAAGTTGAGACTTTAGCTCAACATTCTCCTTCAAGATAGATGCTTCACAAGAAATAGAGTTAGTAGCACAAGCATCATCATTTAAAGCAAGAGGTGAGGTTAACTTGGAAAGCTCTTTAGAATAAGAAGCTTTAAGTTGCTCATGTGACTCGGTGAGTTTGATGAGCTCCCCCTTGATGACCCTAGAGCCATTGTTAAGGTGCTCAAAATCCTCAAGGAGTTTGGCATAAGCAACTTCAAGTTCATCATTTTTAATTTGAAGGTCACATGCCACCTCAAAATCTCTATCATGAGATTTCTTCACTCTAGATAGCTCTAGAGCAAAGGTCTCCTCAAGAGATTCCTTAGTGGTTTGTTCCTCTTCAATAGCTTCATTTAGGTTGGCAATTTCATTAGCATACTCATGCTTAAGACTACTTATTTTATCTATTTTGTCCTCATGCTCATATATTAGTTGCCTACTTTCAATAGCACAAGTCAAGATTTCAATGAAAGTAGAGCAAGCATTTTTATTAGGATGAAGAGCACGAAGGACTAGCCCCCCCTTCTCTTTTAGAGAAGCAACATCATTATCTACTTCTACATGATCAACATTCACATCATCATGAGATATATTGGAGTCCAAAGGAGAGGTTACCTTTAAACCCTTAGCCATGAGGCACAAGTGAAAATTGGAAGAAGATGATGATGAGGGAACACATGAAGCTCTAATGACAACTTTGCCTTGGCCCACACATTCTTCACTTTCCTCTACATGGTTAGCAACACAAGAACTAGAGGAAATGGAAGCACATTTATCATGGCAACAAGGCAAAGCAAGCATATCATCATGAGATATATCCAATTCATTTCTACAAGATATGCAAGGGCAATCAACACTAGGATGTAAATCACATATGGTCCTACAAGTGTTCATGCCCAAAGATACAACATTGCAATGAGATAGAGACAAAGAATCATGAATGGAAATCTCACTATCATCATTGAAAGTTCTATCACCACTCACCATATCATTACCTTGTGACAACTCACATGTTGGTGTAGTGGAAGAAGATGAGAACTCATCGTGGCCGAAGGTGGATGGAACACAATCATCCTCATTAAGCTTGGACACATCATATTTTGCTTGAAGCTTGGTCCATATATCATGAGCATTCCGGAAAGGCATGATTGAGGAAAGAACTACAAAGCTCACAACATTAACAAGCACATTAGATGCTTGAGCTTCGAGATAAGAGTTTGTCTTCTCCTCCAAAGATAGAATTTGGGGATCCTTAGGAGGAGACAAGCCCATATCTAGAATGCGCTCAATGTTTGGGTAAATGGCCTGGAAATGACTAAGCATGCGAGTACGCCAAACATCATAATGTGTGACATCAAAAGTAAATGTGTGAGAGTGCACTAAACCCCTAGGAGACATCTTTACTCTCGAGGCGGTGAAGCCTAAAAGCGAGAGACCTCGCTCTAATACCAATTGAAAGTACAAAGGAAGTCGCCTAGAGGGGGGTGAATAGGCTTTTGAAAATATTACGGTTTAGGCTCAAGTAAATGCGGAATAAAACTAACGTTTAATTTATTGAGCACAAAACCTAGCCACTAAGTTTACCTAAGTGCACCAACAACCTATGCTAAGAAATACAAGCAACAAGGTGATAGCAAGAAATAAATACTTCAAGCACGATGGCTATCACAATGTAAAGTGCATAAGTAAAGGGCTCGGTTGAGAGATAACCGATGGACGCGGAGACGAAGATTTGTTTTCCGAAGTTCACTTCCAAAGAAGCTACGTCTCTGTTGGAGAGGTGTGATGGCACAATGCTCTCCGAACGCCACAAATGGCACACCTCGAGGTGTGGTGGCTCGATGCTCACCCAACGCCACACAAGGCCTCACCCCGGATGCGGAAGCACGCAACTCACCGACGCCACAAAAGGCTCACCCTATTCTCCCAAGTGCGCACCACAAAAGGCAGGCACTTGCTCCACTATGGGACGCTTGAGGGCGGTCACCGAACCCGTACAAGATTGGGGCTAACTCCACAACTCAATTGGAGGCTCCCAACAACAAAGCCACAAAAGGCTACAATGCCACAAAAGGCCAACAAAGCCACAAGAGGCTACAAGACCACAAAAGGTCAACAAGACCACAAAAGGTCAACAATCCAACCACACAACCGTCTAGGGTTCCAAGAACCCAAGAGTAACAAGCCCACAAGCTTGTACTCGCCGAATCTCCGAGGAGAACTCAAACCTATGCACCAAATGCAAGGGCAAGTCCTTCTCTCCCAAATTCCAACAAAGCTACAAAAGCTATTGGAGGAATAAGGGAGGAAGAACACAAGAGGAGAACTCAAACCTATGCACCAAATGCAAGGGCAAGTCCTTCTCTCCCAAATTCCAACAAAGCTACAAAAGCTATTGGGAGAATAAGGGAGGAAGAACACAAGAGGAGAACACAAAACTCTCCAAGATCTAGATCCCAATGATTCCTTCACAAAGAAGGGATTTGACTTGGTGGGATTATAGATCTAGATCTCCTCTCACTTTTCCCTCAAAAAGATGTAAGAATCATGGGAGGGAGAGGGAGTAAGAGATCTCAAATAGGTCAACAATGGTGGGAAAAAACGAGCTCAAAAGATAGAGAACCATTGGGGAAGAAGCCCCCCTTAAATAGGACAAGGAAAAACTGACCGTTTGGGCCAGATTCGCGCCCCCACCGGAACTTATGGCCTCCCACCGGAACTTCCGGCAAATAGAAACACAAGTTACTGAACCTGACCGGAACTTGGGTCGGAACTTGGGCCGGAACTTGGGTCGGAACTTGGGCCGGAACTTCCGCTCAAGCAAAAACACAGGACAACATTGCACGAAAACTTCAATAACTTTTGATCCCGGACTCCGTTTTTGATGATCTTGGGCTCGTTTTGAAGAGAACGAAAAGTTTTACAAGGTTATGCAAAGAAACATAATAGTCCAGCATGGAAGTATAAAACCAAATTGAGAAAGATATGACCTCTCTAGAAGCGATGAACCGGTAAAACCTCCAAAACCCAAAACACAAGAAGTTGAGCTTGGAAACTCAGATTGGGATGAAACCAATTTTGTTGGAAAGATAATGACAAATAGAATCCAACAAAAAGTCGAAATATTGGGTATCACCTTGGGAGAAAATACTATGAATATATATGTGAAGTATCCCCCAAGGTGTGGAGCCGAAAAACTCGAAAGATCAAAAACCGCAATAAGATATGCAAGTGAAATCCTTAGATGATGAACTAGAGCTTGTTATGATGATGACCACAATCTATAGATCCTCTCATGGACAAGAACCAAATAACAACCAAGAAAGATGATGCTATGAATGCAAAGGTTTGAGCTCTCTCCGAACAATGCAAACGAGACACCCGCTTGAGAGCCCCTCTTGATAGAACGGCTATCTATCCTAAACCCGGTCTCCCAACTAACAATACGAGACCGGCAAAAGAGAAGCCCTATCAAGAACATACCTTTGCCTTGAGCATCCCACTTGAACTTGATGTACACCGTCTTGTTCTTCTATAGTGGGAACACCTTTCTTGGATGCTCTTGCTTGATGAAGATGAAGACTTGCAAATTGCTCCCCCATACTCCATGGGGAAACCTCTTCTTTGAACTTGTCTTCATCATTCCATGAGCATGAGGATGGCAAGCTTCAAGCATGAGATCTTCTAGAGATGGCGCATCTTGAGCTCGCCCTTCTTCATCTCTACTTGAGGTTGATCCATCTTGATGCAACTCTTTGCACATGTCTTGATCAACCTTCAAGCTCCTTCTTTCTTCATGATTCCAATGGGCACAAAGCCCTTGGACATTTCTTCATCTTCCAACCTTGAGACCAACACATGGCCCAAGTGATGCCAATGGACAAGCCTACAAGTGAAACTCAATTTACACATTAGTCCATAGAGATTGTCATTAATTACCAAAACCACACATGGGGGCATACATGCCCTTTCAGGTAGCGTCGTATTTATACCGACAGGTTTTGTGGTGGCATACTAGTAGATTGTCTTATGTGTAGACTTAGTATGCATCCTATTTTGAGGTTTTCAGTGTTGTTTAGATGGTTGGTTTTTATATCAACCCTATCTGACCCATAAGTGATTTTTAAGACTTTTTGAACATGTTACTTTCATACTTTTGTTTAATAAAGGGTTGTATGCATCCGAGGATGCAGAGGCCGGGTGAAAGGACATTTATTGTCATAATCACTTTTGGTGTTCGTTAACAATAAGTAGATCATTTTACCGTTTGTTATTGTCCACAGGTTGATATTATCATAGATAAACATGACACACACTCTTGGGAAAAGACCACATACATTTGCCACTATTCTGGAAACTCCAGACCGGAGTCTCCGGTCTGACAAGACCGGAGTCTCCGATGTGGTCCGGAGTTTCCGGTACTGGCTCCGGTGGACCGGAGTCTCCGGTGTGGTCTGGAGTCTCCGGGCCGGAGTCTCCGGTGTAGACCGAAGTCTCCGGTCTGGACGGTTTCTGTCACTTAAAGAAGGGGCACGGGGTGAACTGGAACAGCAGTTCCTCTTTCTTCACACCGTCCCCTACCTCCAAACCCGTCGCCCCTCCTCCAAAAATCCTCCCCGGAGGTCAAGAAGCCCCCGGGATCCGCCGTGCAGCCGGCCAACCTCTTCCTCTCCTTCATTGGGTCACTCCCACCGAAGGAATCGATCCCATGGACAGATCTGGTACCTCTCCTCTCCTTTTTACTCCTAGGGTTCATCCCTAGATGTGTTTTTGAGGATTGTTGCGGATTTGTCCATAGGAATCACTTGTTTGCTTGCACTCTAGTACTTTAGCCTTGATGCATTGCCCGATCTACTAGATTTACCCTCACCAGCATCTCCCCATCGCATACCCGAGCCTCCTGACCGGAGACTCCGGCCTTACGTCCGGAGACTCCGGTCTGAACCGGAGACTCCGGTGTCTGGTGCGGAGACTCCGGTGCTGGGTGGATCAAAGTGGTCCAGAAATGCATCAAAGCTCCTGTACTGTATCTTTGGGACATATATACTCATCTCCATGCTATCTCCCTCACTGCTGTTCACAGGTGATGGTTCTAGTCGCCCTCGTCGTACCAAGGCCAAGTCCCAAAGGGGCAATCCTCGCTATGATGAAGCTCGGGGTCAGTTTATCGTGCCTCCATCCAACCGGAAACAGCAGGCACGTGATGCAGCTTACATGAAGAGGGATCAAGAAAGGGCTGAACGGGAGGAACGTGCAAAGAGAGCCAAGTATGACAACCTCCAGTCCCTAAACAAGATGTCTAAAGTGGAGTTCCGTGAGCTGAGGAAGACAGATTTCTATGCATTACCTCGTACCAGTGATGACCCTCGTTTCTGGAGGAAAGAGCAGAGTGTGTTCATGAAGGATGTGTATGGTGTACTCACCAAATCACCTGTTTGCCCTCAGAAGTTCATGAACATTGAGCAAATGCGCCAGAGCCCGTATTTCAGTGATGCCCTGTGGATCTGTGAGAAGCTGGGTCTCTACAACTTGATGGAGCTGCATGAAGACTACAGTGTGCACCTCGTTCAGCAGTTCTATGCCACTGTGGTATTTGGGACTGATCTTGCTAGGACTATGGTGTGGATGACTGGCACTACTCGCTGCACAGCTACTTTCCATGACTTTGCCAATGTCATCTTTGAGACTTTCCACGGCATATCTTCTCCTGTGGGACTGCGCATGCACTCCGCATCATTGGGTGAGAACAAGCAAAAACTAGCACCTCTGTATGACGATGGTGTTGTGGGGGCCTCCAAGGGACTCAAGCCCCTCTACAATCTTATGCTGAGGATTTTCCGTCACACTATTGCTCCAAGTGCTGGAAATGATGATGCTCTCAGGGGAGGACTTGTCAACCTCCTGTACCATACTCACCGGACCTTCAATGCTGGACCAGATGCTGAGGTTGCACCCATTGATGTGATGGACTTCATTTTCGAGGAGATGTTCCATGCAATTCTATTCAAGAAATCTCCTCCATATGCACCCTTGGTTATGAGACTAATCAACTCGCAGACGCATGATTCTCCCAATGCCGTTCCACCTCACCTCACGGCGCACACCCTGGTCTCTCTGCAGCAGAAGGGGCACATGGGGCCAGCTCCAAGGCGCCGATATGGAAATGATGATGAGGAGACTGAGTCGGAGAGGGCTCCCTCTCCACCCAGAGTTCGGCGGAAGAATGCCTCAAATGTCCCTATGCCTTCTATGACTAGAGCCTATGTGCATGACAAGGTCAAGAAGGCCAGCTTCTGGGAGAGGACTCTTTGCTGCATGAACATTGACATTCGCAAGCAGCAGCATGCATCTTACCAAAGCAACCGCCGCATGGAGAAGCTCCTCAAAGAGATCAAGGATCAGGGTGCTGCTGATACTGAGGAAGGTGAAGATGAATACATGATGAGCATGGCGCCCAGCAGTCCATAGAGTCTGATCACACTCTCTCATTTGGGGCATGGAACGCCCAACAGGATAGTCTGGTGGACTGGCAGACGTTTGCTGATGTCACCTCTGGGTTTGGATACCAGGGTACTTCCTCCTCTCGCCCTCACGGTAAAGGGCCTGCTATCCCCGAGGATGATGATGATGATGACTATGACCAGGATGAGGATGACCAGGATGAGATTGAGAATGCCGAGGACGACGAGGATGACGATGACTACTGAGTCATTGGGTCGTTAGTATAGGTCTTTTCCCTTTTCGGCGTTTCGATGCCAAAGGGGGAGAAGACATTCTCATCCGCTTTGCATGGGACTCGGGATTTGCGACTATCTGCCATTATTTGCCTTTCTTTCTGTTATTTGGTTATTCGAACTTGAACTTTGTGTGTTATCTACTGTTCTTATGTGTGTCTGACTATGTGCTCGTGTGCAACATCTATTGTAACTCATGTGAGATCTATGCGTTCTATCGTTGGTATTGTTGTCTCTCTTTACATGATTTACATCATTATATTGTTGCACATAGTCAGGGGGAGCCACATGTTATGTTATTCCATGCAAATCACTTGTTGTCATCGAACACCAAAAAGGGGGAGATTGAAAGGACATTTATTGTCATAATCACTTTTGGTGTTCGTTAACAACAAGTAGATCATTTTACCGTTTGTTATTGTCCACAGGTTGATATTATCATAGATAAACATGACACACACTCTTGGGAAAAGACCACATACATTTGCCACTGTTCTGGAAACTCCAGACCGGAGTCTCCGGTCTGACAAGACCGGAGTCTCCGGTCTGACAAGACCGGAGTCTCCGGTGTGGTCCGGAGTTTCCGGTACTGGCTCCGGTGGTGCCTCCCAGGACTTGGCTGGGTCATTCTGTTGGCCTGTCCGGAGACTGGTCCGGAGAATGGCCGGAGTCTCCGGACCTTGGTCAGACCGGAGTCTCCGGTGTTGACAGTCCGGAGTCTCCGGTGTTGCTGGCGAAGAAATGCGCTGGGTCAGTCAGATGGCCAGTCCGGAGACTAGTCCGGAGCTTATCCGGAGACTTTGGTCAGACCGGAGTCTCCGGTGTTGGAAGTCCGGAGTCTCCGGTGTTGCTGGTGAAGAAATGGGCTGGGTCAGTCAGATGGCCAGTCCGGAGACTGGTCCGGAGATTGACCGGAGTCTCCGGTGTATGGACCGGAGTCTCCGGTCTGACTTTTCTTCAACGGTCAGAAAACGGTTCGTGGAGGGGGCTGTCTATAAATAGGGACCCTTATCTTCTTCCTCCAGTTGCTCGAGCTGCTCAAGAACACCAACACCATTAGAGCCACCAAATCTACAATATCTCTTCATTCAACCATCCAAAGTCACTGATCTTTGGAGAATCGAAGGAGGAGGCCTTGATTCACATCTTCACCAAGAGAGATCTTCATTTCCCCCTCATTCACTTGAGGGCCCCCAAGCTCTAGTGTTTCTTTGGAAACCCTAACTTTGATTTGGTTCTTACAAGCTTGTCTTTGATTTGTCTTGACAGCTTGCTTGTATTTGGGAGCCTCCAATTCAGTTGTGGATGTGTGCCCCGAACTTGTGTAAAGGTGCCGGCTTCCACCTCGAAGGTTGCCGCTATAGTGGAAGGTGAATCGAGCCCTTTGGGGTGAGGTTCATCGGAGAACAAGGGAGGCCTCTCGTGGCGTTGGTGGTTTGAAACCACCCCCTCTCCAAACGTAGACGTACTTCCCCTCAAAAGGAAGGAACTACGGGAAACAAATCCTTGTGTCTCCGCGTCCACTCCTTTGGTTACTTCTATCCTTTACCGCACTTTACTTACTTGTTCTTGCTTAGTTTTGTGTTTGTTTGTGCTTGTTTGTCATATAGGTAAATTCACCATAGTTGCATATTCTAGAGAATTTACCTTTCTTGTCAAACCCTAATTTGAAAAAGAGTAAAATTTGAAGTAGCACCTATTCCCCCCCCCTCTAGGTGCCCATACGATCCTTTCACCGGGGTCAACCCCATTTCGAAAAAAAGTGAGAGGACGCCCCGACTGAGGATCTAGCTTCGCAATCACTAATGTTAGTTCTACAACATTTTTGCTATGTGATGGTGGACATGACCTTTTGATGAGGGTCAAGTATATTTTTGGAGGTGGTGTGATACCCCTTCATTAGCTAGGACTTGATAAAAACTGATAGCCAAGTCTATAATATTTTAGGAGGTGGTATATCCTTGAGTGACGTCAGTAAATACTCGCTGGAACAAATTCTGAAGGGAAGCAAGTTTGTAACTCATTGTTGTTCGTTGTTGCCATCCCTAAGATGACCGTAGGTGCTGATCTGCAATGGGAAAACCCGCCTTAGATGTTGTGAAACTCAATGTTGATGGTCCCTTTCCGTCACAAGATAGTTCGACTGCAGCTGCAGGCGTGATCCTTCGTGATTCCTCTGGACGAATCATTTTCTCATCGTGGCGTTCGTCGGAGCAATGCAGATCAGCTCTGGAGGCTGAGCTATATGCTTGCATGGAGGGTATTGCGCCTGCTTTGCAATGATGTGACCGGCCGACCGTCGTTGAAATGGATAATGCTATTGTGGTGTAGCTGGTTTCTAGTCGAGCAAAGGACTACAGATTTTTTATGGCAGAGATCAAGACCTTGATGCATTCTGGTCGCCATATCAGCATATAGTTAAGATTCCGAGATCACAATAAGCTAGTGATGCTTTAACTCTATTTTGTAGAAGTTCCAAAAGGACCGCCGTTTGGCTTGGTTTAGGGCCGGATGAAATCCTCGATATCATCCGTAGGGATTTTAATGCTATTATCTAAGTAATGCAATTTCCTTTCGCGCAAAAAGAAAAACTCAGAATGCTACTTAATCATGAACTAATAATCCGAATGGTAGGAAACTTTTGAGTTTGAAATTTGTTTAAATCTAGTGGACCCCTGGATTGAAGGACAAATATGATACACTAATAAGTCGATCATTGACTTTAATTCCCTAAGTCGCTTATTCTGCGTCTTTGTTTTCTCGACCAACCGACAAAAGCATTGGCCGGTCCACAGCTATACAGAAAAAACAATGTCTGATTCATTAACAAAGTCTCAAGTGGGTTCTCTCCGGTAATATATCATTGTCAGCTTACTTGCTCCGGGTTGACTACAAGTCTACAACCTGGCTTTACTTCATCATCCTATAATTGGAGGGAGAATACGTAATCCGCTCCATTCTGCTCGGTCAATTTCCAAAAAAAAAAAACAATTCTATCATGGACATACATTTGAGCTGCAGCAGTTTGCGTTTTACACACACGAACACTAGAAGAGAGGAATCTGGGGTCTGGGCCATCTCGGCCTCGCAACAGCCCATATCCCCCGCCGCGGTTTATCTTAGTGGATGCGATAGCGACTGTGTGTTCCGAATTTATTTGGCAGGCGGCCGGGTGGTCCTGGGTGTGGTAGGGGATTTACTGCTGGTCGCGCACCAAAAACGTTGCGCGGCTACTCTCGTCACGTGCAGTAGGCATCCGCACTTAACGGAATGGACCAGCAGGGGTCACGACTGCTCACGCGCGCATTCGATTTGAGTGAGGCACCGACCGTGCTTTGCATTAGTGCCGATCACCGGGCGGCTTGTGACTTCATGTCCTGAGCGAATTGATTCTATCATTTTCTTCCGATGATTGATTTTTTTCAACATACTTTCATTTTTGTTTCCATATTTTCAAAACAAACATGAACATGGATACTACAAATGTTATAGGATACGCATGGGAGGTGATGTTTACTATGCTCGTAATGTGTTGGGGAGGTAACCCCGGATAGGGTAAAGACGGGGAAAGACAAAAGGATGTTCCCCGTCTAGTTTCCGAGTTACAGTCTGAACCGGCCGAATCCTGTAGAAGTCGGCCGAGATAGGAAAGGGCAGGACCCTTATAATGATGGCAGGGCATTACCCGACCGAGATACCGCGTAAGTCGGTCGGGTTAGCCCGAGTGATCTTGATGCAGGTGAAGGACAAGCCGAGTTACGCGAGGCAGGGCCGAATGATACGAAGCTTGCAGGAGAAGGAGAAGCCTAAAGTCAAACTCTAGCCGCAGGCTAGGGAGAATCTGAGCGGAGCCAAGCACTAGGGACAAAGGCGCAGAGCGACAGAGAGGCAGAAGGAGGTCACGGAGGTGACAGTCCTGAAGCCCGAGGCGCACAGGAGGGGCCCTCTGGAACCTTGCCGTCATTAGAGGAGCGACAGGGAAAGGGGGGCGCCGAACTACTATATTGGGACAAGCATATTCCTCGAATATGCTTGCCACATCAGCCCTAAAGGAACCCAAGGCTCTCCTTTATAAGGGGAGGCTTGGACCCTGAGGAGGGGATCGACTCATTTTTAGTACCGTTAGGCTGGTAAAGTTCTTCCTTCTTGAACACTGCTCAAGGAGCACTTGTAGCCCAAGGAAGGAGAAATAAGATCTTTACCTTTGCCTTCTGTGTGTAGAATCAACTGTATCTTCCCTCCCCAGATCCCTCTAGCATCCATTGGCCCCATACTTTAGCCTACCCATGGCATCTGCCGTGCCACCACCACGACAGTTGGCGCCCACCGTGGGGCCAGCAGCGGTGCTAGCTGGAGTCATGATCCGGACGGGAAACTTCATCAACACTGGCGAGCGTGTGGTTTCTGGCCTGGTCCGGAGATTCGATCTCTGTGACTACGTCAGCGACAACACGGGCAGCTTCAGGGGAAAAACTCCCCCGTGGAACGGTGTCTTCATCAGTTTGGGCGAGCACAAGGTCTACGTCGGCGTCGACATCTCCGGCATTTATCCTCACCAAGTTGTTGTTGCAGGAGAGCCACCCCTTAGCGCTGCGAGCCGTCCGTGCGGAGCGCATCCGGTGAGCAGCGTCGAGGTGATGGTCGCAGCCGGAGTGCAGGCGGGAGTAGCGGGTGCCGGATCGACCAGAGACCCCGCCGCAGGCGTGCAGATCACGCCCAAGCAGACGGCACCACCCACCGAGGTAATCCCTCCAGTGACCAACCAGGCCGAAGTACAGGACACTACCCCAAAAGCACCAAGAGTAAGAGGGCCACCTCTGGAAAGACCAGAAAACATTCTTCAGACAACCATAGAAAACTTGACTACACCTGTAGCGCAGATACTTGATCCGGCTAATGCTCAGGCAGAGTTAGAAGAAACCAGGAAAAAGGTGCTGGTAGAGGCAAAAAAAGGTGTCGGCCCTGCGGGAGTCTCTAAACAGGACCCTGTGAGAATATGCCAAAGCTAATAAGCTTGACGTCGCGCCCGAACGGGTGGACGAGTTAAGATTGAGAGGGAAGAACCTCATAGATGATATCAACAAGGAGCATGATGCTCATAAGGCAGAATCAGTTGATTTGGGCTTGCCGAGGTACAGTACCCTGGCAAAGAACCTAAGAGCGGCAAATGCCGCAGCATTAGAGTTAGAGGGGTTGACCGGCGAAGCCCGGCAGAAACAGCAAAAAAGAGTGAATGAGCTGGTGCGCATCGCGAACCAGCAAAACGAAGAAATGCTCAGGGCAGACCCGGCGAGGCCGGGGGCCTCGCGAATGGTTCACTCGGCTGGAGCAACACCTGCCTTGTCCGTGGCGGCAGCGTCCTCACCCGGAAATAATGCACGAAAGGACAAAGCAGTAACTTCAGGAAAGAGAAACAAGCAAATTGTTCCGTATGATCCGGCAATAGCCGGGAAAGCAAACGAGAACAGAGGCAATGTAAGCCGAGGTAACAGTGGTGAGAGGAATCCCAGCCGTATTGAGAAAGACGGCGGAAGCCGAGGCAATGGAGACCTTGGCAGAAGAGAACTCGGAAGAGGCAATCATGAGAACAATACCCCGGTTGAAGTAAGGAGAGAACCGCCGCTCAACCCACAGCCAAGACATGAACCTCGGCAGGAAAGAGAAGCGAGACCAGCTTGCCACAATCAAGTGAATGAAAGGTACAATGATGGTTATTCCGAGATGGAATATGCGATCCATGGTGGAAATAACCACTATTGAATGCAAGACAGAGTTCTGTACAGAGATTTGCCATCAAATGATGCAAGAGTAAAGCTAGACCGGCTATACCGGTCCGAGTTGCTGGAAGAACAGGGTCCACCAGGTCCGACGTGCTTTGGACCACGGATCATGGGCGAACCACCTGTGCCGAACTTTCAGCTAGCGAGAGGCACGAAAACATATAATGGGAGTACCAAACCACAAGACTGGTTGATTGATTATGCCACTACTGTGAAAATAGCGGGTGGAAACTTACGATGGGCAGTACGGTATGTCCCACAAATGTTGGAAGGACTAGCTAGGGTATGGCTGAATAATCTACCGGCAGGCAGTATCAACTGTTGGTTAGATTTTAAAGAAATGTTCGTCAGCAACTTTACCAGCACATACAAGAGGCCAAACAGGCCGCAACAGTTAGCCATGTGCAAGCAGAGGTCGAATGAAACAAATAGAGAGTTTTTAACTCGATGGTGTAACCTGAGAAACTCGTGTGAAGGAGTTATAGAGTCGCAAGCAATAGCTTGGTTCGCCCAAGGATGCCGTTATGCTAGTGTATTGTGGCAACGACTGCAAAGAGATATGCCAACCACATTGGCAGAAACTATCAGAATAGCGGACTCCTATGCATTAGGAGATCCAACGCAACCAGAATTAATGTCGGCAGATCATCGGGAGCAACAAGACCAATATGCAAGAGATTTGGCCGGGTCATCCAGGCGCAATGACTTTAGAGGAAGAAGAAGAGAAGAAAGGCCGGATTATAGATATAATTCGGCCCAAGTGGCAGCGATAGCGCAGGATCAGCCGAGTCACGGAACGACTCAACAGCAAAAGAATAGTCCTCAGCAGTGGACACCAAGGAATGAAGGAAGAAGATAGTGGACCCCAGAACAAAAGAAGCAATGGCAGGAGAGGCCGAAGTACACGTTCGAATCTATGTTAGATCAGCCATGTAAATTTCACACGTCAAACCCATCCAGGCCAGCCAACCATACGACCCGCCAATGTGCATGGATGAAAAATGCAATGGAAAACCCCGTAGGCATTCAGGCAGCGCCCCTTCAAGTACATCAACAGCATCAGCCACAGTTGACTGGAGCAAATGCACAACAACTGATGTTACCACCTCCTCCCCCGAGATACGATAACTCGGACCGGAGATATGCGGTACATCAAGTGATGAACCAAGGCCAGGATGGAAGGACAAATCCAGGAAATACTGGACGCAATGATTACAGAGAACATCATCAGTCTTATTGCGTGTTCACAACGGAACAGCAAGACAAGCAGAGTGTGCAACGCCGGCATATGGAAGTAAATGCAGTTATGCCGGCAGTGCCAAGATATGTGCCTTGGTCAGATCAGGAAGTAACTTGGAGCATAAAGGATCACCCCAAGATAATGCCGAATCCGGGGTCGTATGCACTCGTGTTGGATCCGACATTTGTTGGACCAAGCATTAATGTGAAATTTTCAAAGGTTCTCATTGACAATGGGAGCAGTATCAACATCATGTACAAAGATACCATGCATAAACTCGGAATATCGCAGAACATGCTGCAATCCACGAGGACCACTTTCCATGGGATAGTGCCAGGGCTTTCATGCGAACCCATTGGTAAGTTCCGAGTGGATGTGTTATTCGGCACAAGAGATAACTGCAGAGCAGAAAACTTAGAGTTTGAAGTGGTGGATCTAGAGAGTTGTTATCATGCTTTACTCGGACGACCCGCATTGGCCAAATTCATGGGCAGCTGTCATGTAAGTTATCTGAAAATGAAGCTACCCGGACCACAAGGAGTGATAACAGTAGCAGGGGATTACAAGAAGTCAATGGAATGTGCTTCAGCCGGGTCAAATTTGGCCGAATCATTGGTTATAGCAAGAGAAAAAAGAAGGATTCAGGAGGTAGCAGCCCTCGCTCAGTCGGCACAGCTGAATATGCCGGCACTAGCCAATCCACATGGAAGTGTCTCCTTTCAGCCGACTAAAAAAACGAACAAGTTTCAGATAGATGAGCAATTCCCAGAGCGTACTGTTACTATTGGTGCAGGCCTAGATGCTAAATAGGAAAGCGAGCTCACCAACTTCCTCCGTGAGAATCGGGACATATTTGCATGGTCAACTCAGGATCTGCAAGGTGTTCCGAGGGAGTTGGCTGAGCACTCTCTGAATGTAAGGCCAGGAGCAAGGCCGGTGAGGCAACCTCTCCGCCGCTTCGCCGAAGACAGGAGAAAAATAATAGGGGATGAAATAGCTCGGCTCCTCGCGGCCGGGTTCATCATGGAGGTGCTGTATCCGGATTGGTTGTCAAATCCGGTGCTAGTAGAAAAGAAGAAAGATGATCCGAATGTAGCCATTGTATGGAGAATGTGTATCGATTACACGAACCTGAACAAGGCGTGTCCAAAAGATCCTTTTCCATTACCTAGAATAGACCAAGTCATTGATTCGACCACTGGTTGTGAGTTATTGTCATTTGTAGACGCGTATTCTGGTTTTCACTAGATACCGTTAAATCCGGCCGATCAAATAAAGACTGCGTTTATTACCCCGTACGGGGCTTATTGCTATCGCACAATGCCATTCGGCCTGCGAAACGCAGGAGCAACGTATCAGAGATGCATGCAAAAATGTCTACACGACTAGATAGGAAAAAATGTACAAGTATATGTAGATGACGTGGTCATCAAAACCAAGGAAAGCAAAACGCTACTGGATGATATACGGCAGACTTTCGCGAACCTGAGAAGGTTCCGAATGAAGCTTAACCCGAAAAAATGCACATTTGGCGTGGCAGCAGGAAAATTACTCGGTTTTCTTGTATCTAGCCGAGGTATAGAGGCCAACCCCACGAAGATAAAGGCAGTAGAAAGAATGGAGTTACCAAGGTGTCTAAATGACGTAAAAAAGTTCACGGGATGTTTAGCCTCGCTCAGCCGGTTTGTATGTCGGCTGGGAGAGAAGGCACTACCACTCTATCAACTGATGAAGAAATCAGATAAGTTCATTTGGACTCCACAAGCAGACAGTGCATTTCATGAGTTGAAAAGGATGTTGGTCACAGCACCCATTTTGGCTTCTCCACTATCAAAAGAGCCTATGTTACTCTATATAGCGGCTACCAACAGAGTAGTAAGTGCTGTAGTCGTCGTACAGCGACTGGAAGATAATAAGTCGGTACAGAGGCCGGTGTATTATTTGAGCGAGGTGTTATCCGATTCAAAGCAAAATTACCCACATTATCAGAAGATGGCTTATGGAGTGTACATGTCGGCAAAGAAACTTAAACATTACTTCGAAGAGCACCCCATCAAAGTGATCTGTGAAGCACCCATAGCCGACATATTGAGCAACAAAGATGCAAGTGGCCGAATAGCAAAATGGGCAATTGAGTTGTCACCATATGCTCCACAATTCGATAGGAGAGATGCAATCAAATCTCAGGCGGTCGCCGACTTCTTCGTAGATTGGGCCGAGGTGCAGTATGAGCCACCATTACCAGACCCAAATTATTGGACGATGCATTTCGACGGTTCCAAACTAAGAAATGGTTTGGGGGCAAGAATAGTGTTAACCTCGCCCAAAAGAGATCAGCTGAAATATGTGCTGCAAATACATTTTGCCGCGTCAAACAACGTAGCCGAATATGAAGCACTGGTCCATGGATTGAAAGTAGCAAAAGAGATTGGCATACGCCGAATCTTATGCTATGGGGACTCGGATCTAGTAGTACAGCAAGTCTCAGGCAATTGGGACACATTAGATGATAATATGGCTTTGTATAGATTTCATGTGCAAAAGATCAGTGGATACTTTGAAGGGTGTGAATTTCACCACATACCTCGGGCAGAAAATGATGCCGCATTGTCAAAGCTAGGATCAACCAGACAGTCAATTCCCCCAGGTATTGCCCTAGAGCACCTCAGGAAACCATCAATAACTCCATCACCAGAGTCCGAATCCATCTTTATTCCGGAAAATTCAGCAGAAGATAATGTGCCGATGGAAATATACCAGCAATATAACCCGGAACTCCCCAAGAGGAGGACAGCAGAGGTAAGCATAACTATGGAGAAAGCCGAGGTAGTTATGTCGGCGGAAAACATGGAAATAGACAGTGAGACCACACTAGAGAAAATCACACCGGTATGGGCGCAACCCATATTCTCTTTCCTTAAAGATGCTATTCTGCCGAATAATGAAGTGTTAGCAAGACAGATAGCAAGGAGAGCTAAAGCTTATACAATCATAAATAATGAGCTATATAAAAGAAGCGTCACAAGTGTATTGCAAAGGTGCGTGAGTTCGGCAGAAGGCCAGGAGATCCTCCTAGATATACATCAAGGAGAATGTGGACACCATGCCTCATCTCGTGCCTTAGTGGCCAAAGCATTTAGGTATGGGTTTTATTGGCCAACGGCGTTGAAGGAAGCCAAAGAGCTGGTTGAAAAATGCAATGGTTGTCAGAGATATGCAACCAAGATACACATGCCGTCGTCCGAGTTAAAGCCGATACCCATTACTTGGCCGTTTTCTATGTGGTGCTTAGATATGGTGGGACCATTTAAGCCGGCCCGAGGGGGGATGACCCACATATTGGTTATGGTGGACAAGTTCACAAAATGGATTAAAGTGAAACCAATAAAAAATGCGATGGGCCCACAGCAGTGAAATTCCTCAAAGATATTATCTTAAGATATGGGTACCTGCACAGTGTTATTACAGATAACGGCACAAACTTTGCAGAAGGAGCTTTCGCTAGGTTTTGCCAAGAGAAACACATAAGATTAGATGTTGCCTCTGTGGCTCACCCAGCATCTAATGGGCAAGTGGAAAGGTCTAATGGACTAGTATTGTCCGGAATAAAACCACGACTCGTCGAACCATTGCAAAGGTCGGCAGGATGTTGGATTGAGGAATTACCAGCAGTATTATGGAGCCTCAGGACTACTCCGAATAGATCAACAGGTTATACACCATTCTTTCTGGTATACGGGGCAGAGGCCGTGCTTCCAGCCGACATAATACATGACTCGCCAAGAGTTACTCAATATATAACTTCAGAGGTAAATGAAGTAGCTCAGCAAGATACTGTTGATCTGCTAGAAGAAGCCAGAGAGCTGGCGCTATGACGATCAGCTATTTATCAGCAGAACTTGCGACGATATCACAGCAAGAAGGTGAATCCAAGAGTGTTCAAAGAAGGGGATTTAGTTCTCCGATTGGTGCAACGCACGGCCGGCATGCACAAGTTGTCACCTCCATGGGAAGGACCATTCGTCGTGAGCAAAGCATTGCACAATGATGCCTATTACCTAATCGATGCTCAATCCCCTGAAAAGAACAGGACAGACAAAGCCGGCAAAGAAACGAAAAGGCCATGGAATGTAGCTTTACTTCATCCATTTTACTCGTAGCTTAGTATCTCAAGATCAAGCACCAATTATGTATTAAACCTCGGCATCCAGAGCAGTGACTCGGGAACTGCCATGTGTTATTTTCAATTTTGGGTTATGTATTAAACCTCGGCATCCAGAGCAGTGACTCGGGGACTGCCATATGTTATTTCAATTTCATCTTATGTATTAAACCTCGGCATCCAGAGCAGTGACTCGGGGACTGCCATATGTTATTTCAATTTCATCTTATGTATTAAACCTCGGCATCCAGAGCAGTGACTCGGGGACTGCCATGTGTTATTTCAATTTTGGGTCATGTATTAAACATCGGCATCCAGAGCAGTGACTCGAGGACTTCCATATGTTATTTCAATTTTATTTTGTGTTAAACCTCGGCATCCAGAGCAATGACTCGGGGACTGACATATGTTGTTCCAATTTTATGTTATGTACTAAACCTCGGCACCTTGAGCAGCGACTCGGCAACCGTCTTATATTATTTCTGAAATTTGGTTTACACACTAGACTTCGGCGCTATAGGCAGTGACTCGGGGACTGCCATATATTGTTCCGAAGTAGTGGTTAGCCTTTGATACAAGGAAGGTATCAAACTTCGACACTCAAATTAAGAACAGCTCAATCTCATATGATATTCGAAGCTCACACCCAGATTAATTGGCTAAACCACGGGAATACAAAGGCAAAGATATATCCCAAAATCAAGAAATCGCAGGCCACCAAAGCAAGGATTCGGACGAACAAGACCACTTAAACAAAGTGATAACAATTACAAACATATATGTCTCAGCAGCACACGGCAAAAGAAATTCATGTCATACAGAAGACGGACAAATGTTCCACGTACATCGTACGCCCGACATACCAGGGATAAGAAATGACTTAAAGGTTTTTAGCTGGAGAGGCAATAACTTGTTCAGGGGCTGGATACTCCGAGGTAGGCGGAGCTTCGGCCGAGGTTGCCTCGCCCTCCACAGACCCAGGTGCGACTTCGGCGGAAGCCCGAGGCTGCTGAGGGGCATCAGTTTGTGCAGTTGAATGCCCAGTACCTTTGGAGGAGGATCGCGCGTCGCCGTTGCCATCCGAGCTCGAACTGGAATCACCAGAAGTAGCCGAGTCATCCTCATCTTCCCCTTGTTCAGCTGAGTTGTTATCCGATGCATCCTCGACTACGACTTCGTCGTCCGGGTTCGGAAGGAAACTCGGATCTTCATTCCAGGTATGCACATCGGCATACTCAACGAGCTGGAAGGCGCGAGCTTGCCGAAGAGCGACGAAGGTGGGGTCCTCAACCCAACGGGAACCAGTGCGCAAATTTCTCAAGATATCAAGAGAAATATCTTCATACCATGACATTATAACAGTGAGAGCCATATCAGCGCCAGCTCGTCCGGCTGATTCCCTCCAAAGACTTAGTTGCCTCTCGGACGCCATTAATCTTTTCACCAGCAATTGGACCTCATTGATATCAGGAGTCCCAGAAGTATTTGGCCAGAGAACATGGTACGCTCGGATAGCTGCCTGCACCAAATCCCTGCCCATAATCTTCATCGGACCAACGGCAGCGCCGACAACAACCAGGAAATCTTCCATCGAGTACTCCGAGTCCGCGTCAACAGGGACACCTCGGCGTACACGAGCAGCAAGAACCGCTTTAGAGCTCACGGGCTTAGCTTCTGGAAAATGATCTGCGCAAAACACGAATGCGTCAGGGGGCAGCAGGAAAAAAGAAAAAGATAATCCGGCCGTGCTAAGAAGCTTACGATGAATATAACTCATCATTATCTGAAGGTCTTTAGCCCAGTCAATCTTGCTCTTCTCAAAACGAGCGATCTCCTCGCTCATTCCCCGAGTTTTCAGTTCGGCAGCCTCGAGGAGCTTTTTATTTTTTTGCAGTTGTAGAGCTAGCCGATTTTTCTCCTCGGAGAACTCCTGGTCGACCTTTTCTAGTTCGGATTTCTCAGAGAGCTTAAGGGCCTCCACCTCGGCGCGCAGGCGAGCTATTTCATCGTCCTTTTCCTTTAGCTGCGCCGAATGAGTAGCGCTTTGTTCTAAAAAATGCAGCATCACATCAGGCATGGGCGTGCAATCTTGGTGAGATGCTGCAAAGGTTTGTAACTCGGCTTTACCAAAGCCAAACGAGATAAAAAAAACTTAGCGCACATTTTAAAGAGGGAAAGGTATAAGGTAAAAGGGAAACTAACCTTCCAAGTTCTTGACTTTTTTCTCAAGACGGATGTTGAGATTATTGATGTTACCTGTTCACCAACAAAGTGAGCCGACATATCGCATACAAAACAATAAGAATGTCGGATATGACGAAAAGAATTGTAGACTTACCAGCTTTTTTCACCACAGGAATAACTTTCTCATATTTTTCTTCCAATTTTCTGTGCGAAAAAAGCAATCTTTAAAATTCAGCAGTCCGCCGGTCATGTGCAACCTGAGTAATAGAGCAAACGATGAGTGGATATTCAAAGCCAAAACAGATCCCAGTCAAGCAAAACATAACCCGGACCTAGGTGGCTGGATATTCAAAGCCAAAACAGATCCGAGTCAAGCAAAACTTAACCCGGATCTAGGTGGCTGGATATTCAAAGCCAGAACAGATCCGAGTCAAGCAAAACTTAACCCGGATCTAGGTGGCTGGATATTCAAAGCCCGAACAGATCCGAGTCAAGCAAAACTTAACCCGGACCTAGGCGCATGGATATTCAAAGCCAAAACAGATCCGAGTCAAGCAAAACTTAACCCGGATCTAGGTGGTTGGATATTCAAAGCCAAAACAGATCCGAGTCAAGCAAAACTTAACCCGAATCTAGGTGGCTGGATATTCAAAGCCAAAACAGATCCAAGTCAAGCAAAACTTAACCGGATCTAGGTGGCTGGATATTCAAAGATCATCTAGACAAAAATCAAGCAAAATTTAAGGCAGATCTAGTCGGATATAGGTTCGAACCCTAAAGTTAAATCGAATTAAGTAGAGCATCATAAAACTTCCAAGCGAATAACAAGTTATTCGCTTGCAAGTTTCGGGGACTAGAGTATATATAGTAGCATCTGGAGAATTAATCAAAACTCCGTAAAACAACAATTACCTCATTCATCCTGTTACTATCAAGGACGATCTTGGCGGCTTGATCCAAGCGGCTGCTAATGTCGGAAAGCTAGAACGGCTGACTGATGGGATTACCCTCAAATTGATCGGCAACATTCCAGTTATTGGCATATTCCACCAGTGAGCCGAGGCTGTTCCCACTTGCCGTCCGAGTTAGGACTTTACCCCGGATGTGCTGTGTAACCACCGCGACCGCAGGGCTTTTATGAAGAGCAAGCTGGGTACCGGCGGCCGGAGTAACTGAGGTTTTGGTGGAGGCAGTTCCTTTGCGCAGCACATCGGCGATACTCGGCTGAGAAGAGCCGACAAGACCTTTCTGGGAAGTGGAAGCCTTGGCGGCGACAACTTTTCTTGCTTTAGAAGAGGCATCGGCAGGAGCTGATACCTCGGCAATGGGAACGGTGTCTTTAGGAGCCGGAGGGGTCACGGTCGCAGAGGGCGCCGAGATATTGACGTCCTCGGCCGGGGCTGGAGTTACTATAGAAACCACGGGGGTAGAAAGAGGCTCGTTAGAGACACTCGGATTCACAGAGGAAGCAAATGGTTCGGTGGAAATCTCGGAGGGCCGAGTGGAATCAACGTCAACAAGAGGAGTCTCAGGCACATCGTGGCGAGGGGGCGATCGATTCGGAACTGGAGGAGATGCAGCACGAGCAGGACTGGGAATCCTGGTATATTCGGCAGGTGGAGGAGACGGCTGCCGAGTCACACGGCTAGTCATGCTAGGACCGCCGGGCTTAACAGAAAGTGGAGCACTGCGAAAATAAAAAAGAAAGAAGGGCGTCAGGTTGAAAAGCAGAAAGAGAGAAACAAGAAATACGAGCAAAAGGAACTTACCCTGCGACTCCAGGCATGGTCTTGCGCCTGGGAGGATTCGGTGCAGATTTCTTCATTCGTTTCTTGGGGGCCGCCTCTGAGGCACCAGCAGGAGCCCCACGTTTCCCTGAGGTAACAGGGGGCCGGGAAGCAATAGGCTCGGCGTCATGAACCTGACCGGCCGGATTAGCTGGGAAAGTAGAAGCCGGAAATGCATAAGAAATGGGCATTGCGGCAACTACCTCTAGAACTTGGACCTCGTCCGAATCACCTTCCTCCTCGTGGGCCGAGGTCTTGCCATGAGCACGAGCCGGGGCGGGATCTGACTTGGGGACGAACTCTTCCGAGTCCGGCTCCCTAGTGTCCGGGGTATTCCGGTCCGCAAGCCACGGAAGCGATAAAACCTCGGCATTCTCGTCCTTCTGCTCTGCGAACCTCTATAAGACAAGAAGGAGGAAAATTAGCGAAAACAGTTACGAAAACAATTGGAAAACAAAGCATTAGAGGTTAAGCTTACTTCGGGAGGGGGACGCTCGCGGGTGAATGTCTTCAATACCCAAGCCCAGTCCTCAGGCATCTCCGTCTTGAAGATAGCTCGGACACGCTTAAAGATGAGATAGCTGTCCAGCTCCACGGTCGAGACTCGGTTGGGGTCAAGAGGACCGCTCATGTAGAAGAGTTTGTGCGTCCGTTTCTGGAATGGGCAGATTCGGCTACTGATAAAGGTAGCCATCAAATCCTCGCCGCGTAACCCGGCGCGGATCAGCTCCTTAAGCCGAATCTCAAAAGCCTCGGCCAAGGCGTGTCTCTTCCTCGGATTATAAGTCCAATTCACCTTGGAGGGCGTACCAATGGAGAATGCAGGGAGCCGAATCTTGTCCTCCGTTCCCGTGTTCTTGACATAGAAGAAGGACTTGTGCCACTTTTTGCACGACTCTAGCCCTGTAACACGAGGAAATACGGACTTCCTCCGAGGTGTAATGGACGCTGCTCCACATTGAGTAAGCAGTTTCTCGGAAGGGTGCAGAGACTTGTCAGGGACAACGTTAGAACGAATCTGGAAGAACTTCGACCAGACATGCACGGACGGCCATAGGCCGAAGTATCCCTCCGAGGCAGAGATAAAAGCAGAGAGAGAGGCGATGGCATTTGCAGGAAGGTGATGCGGCTGAAGGCCGAAGTAGTCGAGAAATTCCCTAGCAAAGTCGCTAAGAGGGAGACCAAAGCCGCGCGAGAAATGCGACATGAAAACTACATACTCGCCCTCCCTAAGATTCGGAGAGGACTCGCTGCCGGGTAAGCGACAGGAGACCTCGGCGAGAATCCTCCGAGTCCGGATAAGCCACTCGATCTCGCGGCGAGTAACGGAGGAGCCCTGCCACGAGCCTCGCTCGGGCCCAGAGCCAGCATCGTCATCCTCTATCAGGGCACCGCTGAAGGAGCTAGACATGGGCTCGCCGGAGAAATCAGCGGAGGAAGAACTAGCGGCGGAGGAAAGTTTAGAACTACAGGGCCCCGTCGTGATTCTACACAGAAACGGCGGCGGAGCAGCAAAGGAACCACCGCGCGAAAACGAAAGGGAAACAGAGGAATCTAGAGGAAAGCCTAGGCGACGGGACCGGAAAGAACTCACCGATGACGACGCCGGAGCTAGCGAACGAGGACGAGGCAGAGGGAGCGACGCGGCGGAGTCCTCGCCGTTGGAGGTTCAGATGAACGCGCGACGGCGGAGCCGCGAACGGGCGCAGAAGCGAGAGGAAAAAGATGGGCGCGGGCGAGCGAAAAGGGGAAAGTGAATTCCCCAGCGCCGCGCCCCTCTTTATAATCGAGCCGCAAGCGAGGTAGTGGGATCGTGGGTGTGGCGGTTGACCGTGTAGATCGTGTGCGCCGCACGACCGCACGTCGTTGAGCGGAACCGCACCAAGGGCCACACGGTAGCAAAGAAGGTCATGATCCCAACGGAAACGGCACACGAGGCGTCGCAGCGCCGGCGTGACAGGCGCAGCAGTAACTGTAGCCTGTCAGTAAAGACTGTAGAGGAACAAAAAACTAGAGAAACAATGATGGGAATGACACATAGGACAAGGCGTACACGAGAAGATACGATGATACCTCGAACGAGAAAGAAATAACTCGGAAACAATGCGGAACGAGTGTCATGAAACTGATACGGCCCGGCCGAGGTTATCGGCGGGGCCATACCAGCTTCGGGGACTAATGTTGGGGAGGTAACCCCGGATAGGGTAAAGACGGGGAAAGACGAAAGGATGTCCCCCGTCTAGTTTCCGAGTTACAGTCTGAATAGGCCGAATCCTGTAGAAGTCGGCCGAGATAGGAAAGGGCAGGACCCTGATAATGATGGCAGGGCATTACCCGGCCGAGATACTGCGTAAGTCGGCCGGGTTAGCCCGAGTGATCTTGATGCAGGTGAAGGACAAGCCGAGTTACGCGAGGCAGGGCCGAATGATACGAAGCTTGCAGGAGAAGGAGAAGCCTAAAGTCAAACTCTAGCCGCGGGCTAGGGAGAATCTGAGCGGAGCCAAGCACTAGGGACAAAGGCGCAGAGCGACAGAGAGGCAGAAGGAGGTCACGGAGGTGACAGTCCTGAAGCCCGAGGCGCACAGGAGGGGCCCTCTGGAACCTTGCCGTCATTAGGGGAGCAACAGGGAAAGGGGGGGCGCCGAACTACTATATTGGGACAAGCATATTCCTCGAATATGCTTGCCACATCAGCCCTAAAGGAACCCAATGCTCTCCTTTATAAGGGGAGGCTTGGACCCTGAGGAGGGGATCGGCTCATTTTTAGTACCGTTAGGCTGGTAAAGTTCTTCCTTCTTGAACACTGCTCAAGGAGCACTTATAGCCCAAGGAAGGAGAAATAAGATCTTTACCTTTGCCTTCTGTGTGTAGAATCAACTGCATCTTCCCTCCCCAGATCCCTCTAGCATCTATTGGCCCCATACTTTAGTCTACCCATGGCATCTGCCGTGCCACCACCACGACATAATGGATGCAAATTTACTTGGATACTGATAATTATTCATTTTCATATCCATATTTACTCAAACTCAAAACCACTTTTGTATTTTTATTTGCAAAAAAATCTGGATGTTGAAAGATAGCAGAGCTCGAGATTTCTTATAGGCGTCACCGAGCTCAGTTGCAAAGTGTCTATTCCATTGAATATAACAGGTCAGAAATGCATAATACAAAAGAAAAAGAAAAAAGAAATGCATACAAGATATGAAAACATATTGGAAAACTTTGGCTCATCTTAAATGCAATTTTTTTGCTTGATTGGTCCTACAAAATAGGACTTGGACATCGTCTTATCTGCACAGGATGCCTGGATCGTGAAAAAATTCCTCTGCAAGCAAGTTCAGGAATTAATGGCAATCTCCTCTCCAGGTGTCCTTTCACCACCAGGATTTGGACAAAAAATCTTTCTTGAAGTGGTTTCCTTACACATTTGTAACACATCGTGCCAATGAAACTTCGGTCAAAGAGTGGTGGATAAAAATTGCTTTGGTAAATGAAACAACTAGGGAAGCCATGCCCTCTTTTTGGCCATGATCATCTCTTAGGAAATATGGAACGAGCGCAATATTCTTACACTATGCTTATACTACGACAATGATCATCGTTGAGAGGAAGATTATCGTCCTTATCCAGGGTCAAATATTTGAGTAATGCAAATACCAGGAGAGTAGGATTTTTTTCTGAAGTCATAGGTTTGTCATAGGCATGAACTTTATCTAAAACTCGTTCTTGATTAATGAAATTGGCAAGTCTTTTGCCTATTTAGAAAATAGTTGCAGAAAAGGAAGGAGTGTGTAATTGTGGAATGGATAGAAGGATGTCACTCGAATGGATGTGATTGTTTGCCGCTGTTAGCAACCTCAAACTCTGATAACGCATGTTAAGAAGCTACGACGACGGTGAAAAGAGAAATAAATGAAACGAGGCCACCCGAGACAGCGAAGCAATCAAAACAATCTGAGGACCCAAGACATTCTCGGTTACGGCGTGGAAAACAAAAGAACTCCAGGTGCTGATGGAACAGCAAGAACAGGTCTCGTAGTGAGTATTTTGCAGAGCTACAGTAAGAACTACAAGGCACGATCATATTCATCCGGGCGTCATCAGAAATGACTCCATCACCGCTGCATGCTGAAGGAATTTCAACATCAAGTCTACCATGTCTCAGCCTGGGCCTATCTTGAGTTGTTCAAATTCAGCTCATGAACATGGCTACTGCCCTACTGTTTTAGCTCTTCATCAAAATCTAAATATTCAGGACATTTTACTCCTGCTGTAAACTGCCTATGAGCTGAATAAAATTGGCGCCTCTCTTTGTTAAAAAAAAACGACGAAAAGTATTCGTTGGGTTTCAAAGAAGAAGTGAGTACCTACTCTCCTCCCCAATCTTGGATCAAGAATCTGCATCAGTATATACGACCCACTACTTCACAGTACCATTCAGCTTTTTTTCTACTGTGCCACTTACTTCTTTTCCTTTCCCTCTGCCATGCATGTATGTACCACAGGCAGTGCTTTATGGTGCGCATGGTATGCCATGGACGAAAGCAGCAACTTTAATAAGCCTAGTAGCAGAAAGGAAGACAAAGAAGGCAGTAGCCCCAAACAAAAGGAAGATCGACGAGCTTTGTGTTGTGTACACAGGATTGACAAAGAAGGTAGCCCCCAAACTAAAGGAAGACGAGCTTTGTTTACACAGGTGCACTGAAAGTCTGAAAGACAGCTAGAAAGGAAGAGGAGAGAAAAAAAAAAGCTTCATCGACTCGATCTGCTAGACTGACTACTACTACACAGATCAAAGAAGAATGACATCTAGCCTAGCATAAAGCTCCTAAAGAAGCCATCATGATGAGCCCTACCACTACCAGCACCGGCACCATACCAGCAGGTCGAACCAAAGCAGCTCTCCCCACGTCCTGCAAAAGAGATAAAATCGCAACCAGGTTAGATAGAGTGAGAACAAGGAAAATCGAGACAGTGCGTACGTGGTGAAGGGAAATATGGAAGCAAAGTGGAACTGAAGAATGTACCTGGCGCTTGACGCCTGGCGCGGGCATTGGCAGGATGGTGGCGGTGTCCCTGACGCCGCGCGGGACCGGCACGGCGGGGCTGCTCTCGATGAACGGGGTGCCGCTCCCGCTCCCGGAGTCCGGCGCCGGCGCGTCCGCCGAGGCCGGCGCACGCGCCGCCGGGCCCGCCGACGACGGCGCGAGGGCCGGAGCGCGCGCGCGGTGCCATTCCTCGCCGCCGTTGCCCCGCCCACGCCTCTCCTCGCCCCGGCCACGCCTCCACCGCTCCGTCGGCAGCCTCGGCTTCATGCCGCCGTCGTCGTCGTCGTTGTCGGCGCCGGTCACGGGCGGGGGCGCGGCGCGCGGCGACGGCACCGGCGTCGGGTCCGCCACTATGAAGCTCAGCGGCACCTTCTCCTCGTCGTAGCCGCCATGCTGCAGCTGACCGACCGCCAGACAACACGATGTCACACCCATAATTTAGGCTGACATACAGGAGCTGCTGCAACAACTGATCGAGCTCTACAGACGTACTACGCACCTTGAATGCTTGCGACGGACGCACGAGCCAGCTGGAGCAGAGGAGGAACGCGAGGAGGAGCAACGAGCAGTGGCACCGGCGCCGCACGGCGGGCAGCGTCGACGCAGCTCCCATCTCTTCCCCTCGCACACAGCTCGTTGCTTCCGCTCCGGCTCCGGCAGTGCTCGGTGCTATTACCGTCTGCTTGCCACGGGAGGAGCTGGAAGCTTGCAAGAAGTAGTAGTAGTACTAGCCGTAGGCGCGACAGGAGGTGGTGGGAGTAAATAGGGAGTGACGAGGCACCGCACCGCGCATGGTGGTGCACTGCAGTGCAGGCAAGTCTAAAAAGCGGAAAAAGCCCAAAGCCCAATGGGCACGAACGAGGGCTAACTGTTAAGGAGGTAAAGCCTGTGGCAAACTAACAAATTAGTAAAGCAGGGCAGGCAGGGTCTAGCTTTCGAGGACCTTTCCGGGTGTGATGATGGGCGGAAAGGTTATGCTAATCCATCGGCGCCTAGATTCGCGATAACTCCCCGGACATGTGGAATCGGAGGGCTGTGTTTTTTACTGCTAATCTGTACTAGCTGATGGCGGGCTGTGGCGCGGACAAGGGCAAGACGGTGGAACATCAGGGACTGGGAGTGCGCAGCAGCCTGAGGGGGAGTGGAGCGCGGCGTACAGGGGCAGTGGGTTTACTTTTTGGTGGCGTCTTTTTGCTTGGTGGTTCGGATGGGAGCCGGAGCCGGAGCGGGATGATTCCGATGCGCGCGCGTGGAGTCCGAGGCTGCCTTTTTGGGCCCGATAATTGTGACATGAATGCCTCGCACGCGCACCACCACCGTCAACTCACTCACTCCTCTCTTCACCACTGTCCCGGTCTCCAACAGCGTTCGCTAGTGTCCACGCTCCACGGGCACCGCCGCGCTTGGGTTCCATGTTCCAGCCGCATCTCGATCGGTGTCCAGATTTGACTAATAATCCTGGAGGGAGAGGTTATGCTACTAACGTTTTTGGAATCGACAGCGTGCTAGTATACTAGTACTACTACCTTCAGAAGCGTGCATTGCACATCGTCCACACAGGACGCGAACACGCGCAAGGAGCTGGAAAGGGATCAATCATGGTGTCATCATGCGTGGGAGTACGCGCTACTGCTGCTACTACTAATAATCCGTTCATAATGAAACGAATCATTGCACATCCTCACTGTTAACAACTTCAGACGCTGTATAAACCCAGCTGAAAATCTAAAAGAAAACCCGGATGGATCCGAGTTCGAACGTTTCGAACACTACCGAGTTATTACCGCATTCACCTTACAAACACAACAATATTGCATAGAAAAATGATACTACTAAAACGGCGAAATTTCGACGATCACGATGAATATTGCTTTCAGTATCACGTAAGTCACCATAAAGTAATGCAATTACACGACGTTGCATATCGACCCGCATGCCATACAAAATTTTAAAGACAACCATATCGTTCATGTCGGTTGCCAAACTCATCGACATGCAAGTCGTGAGGTACTACAAAACATGTATCATATTGCAGTTTTGGCCGTATCACATCACATGCTACTGCAAAAACAAGTTAGATGCGTTGCGAATCAAATTTTAACTATAGTGCGAGAGAAAGACATCTATTGGCTGCATATGCAATACAAGTTGCATGTCAAGTCCAGAACCGGTCTTTTTTGCGTGGACAAGTAAAATTGGTCCAGGTCGTTTCATCCTACTATCTCGCAAAATTAAAAGTACACGTGGGGTGTGACAACAAGAAGACCAAACGCCCACAACATAATTGTGTCTTACTCATACATAGCATCTACACATAGAGCCGGGCTCTAATACCACAGTCGGGATTCCAGCATGGAAAACAAATAAAATTCCTACGAGTGGTGAATAGTCACTAGTGGAAACGAGGCTTTTGGTTGAGCCTGGAAATGGATTTTAACACCGGTTCTTCTACGAACCGATGTTAAAGGGGGGGGGGGGGGCGTACCAGCGTGGCCTGTGCAGCAAAAAGGAGCCCCCTTTAACACCGGTTCATGGCATAAACCGGTGTTAAAGGCCCCTGCACCAGTGGCCCGCGCAGCCACCCCCCTTTAACACTGGTTCGTGGCTTGAACCGGTGTTAAAGGGGGGGCTATATAACACACCGCAGCTCACACCCCTCTCTTCCATTTTTTCACTCTCTCATTTTGGAGCCTAGCAAGAGGGTGTGAGGTGTGCTAGTTTGTGTTTTTCCTATGCACAAGAGGTGTTCGGTGAAATGCCCGAGAGCTTAAAATAAGTTTTCTCGTTGCTCTTGCCTTCTCGGTCGAGGTCGGCAACTATCCTTTCATGTGTCATTGATGTACTATATATAAATGGTCATCTCCCTATTAATTTTTGATATATACTATATATTAATGCAAATGAACCGGCAATGGATGTACGGTGACCGACGCACTTCCGAGTACATTACGGGCCTCCAAAATTTCATCGTTGTGGCTAATGCAAACCATGGTCACAATGGTTTTATGTGTTGTCCGTGTGTTCACTGTCAGAACAAGAAAGACTACTCAAATACCAGAACCATTCACGCCCACCTGCTTTGATCCGGTTTCATGCCCAGCTATAATTGTTGGACCAAGCACGGAGAAAAAGGGATTGTGATGGAAGACAACGAAAACGAAGAGGATGATGACAACTATCATAATATGTATCCTGAATATGATGATACTGCAATGGGGGTAGATAATGAAGATCAAGAGGCAGCAGATGGGCCCGCTGATGACGATCTTGGTCGGGCCATTACTGATGCAAAGGAAGAATATGAAACTGAAAAGGAGAAGGAGAAGCTGGAGCAGATGTTAAAGGATCACAAAACATTGTTGTACCCAACTTGCGAAGATGACCACAAAAAGCTAGGTACCACACTGGATTTGCTGCAATGGAAGGCAGAGAACGGTGTGACTGACAGCGCATTTTCAAAGTTGTTGGTAAAAATGAAGAATCTTCTTCCAAGAAATAATGAGTTGCCCGACAGTACATACCAAGCAAAGAAGGTTGTCTTCCCTCTAGGATTAGACGTGCAGAAGATACATGCCTGCATTAATGACTGCATCCTCTACCGCGGTGAGAAGTACGATAATTTGGATGCATGCCCGGTATGCACTGCACTGCGGTATAAGATCAGACGAGACGATCCTGGCGATGTTGAGGGCGAGGCCCCTAGGAAGAAGGTTCCTGCCAAGGTTATGTGGTATGCTCCTATAATACCACGGTTAAAACGTCTCTTCAGAAATAAAGAGCATGCCAAGTTGTTGCGATGGCACATGGAAGACCGTAAGAAAGACGCGATGTTGAGACACCCCGCTGATGGGTCACAGTGGAGAAAAGTCGAGCGAGAGTACCCGGACTTCGCACGTGACGCAAGGAACTTAAGGTTTGGTCTAAGTACAGATGGCATGAATCCTTTTGGTGACTCTATGTATCTATAACCTTCCTCCTTGGTTGTGCATGAAGAGAAAGTTCATTATGATGCCAGTGCTCATCCAAGGCCCGAGGCAACCCGGCAACGACATTGATGTGTACCTAAGGCCATTAGTTGAAGAACTTTTACAGCTGTGGGCCAAACCAGGTGTACGTATGTGGGATGAGCACAAAGGGGAGCCATTTTACCTACGAGCATTTCTTTTCGTAACCATCAATGATTGGTCTGCTCTTAGTAACATTTCAGGGCAGACAAACAAGGGATACAATACATGCACACACTGTTTAGATGAGACTGAAAGTGTATATTTGGATAAATGTAAGAATGTTGTGTACCTAGGGTATCGTCGATTTCTTCCGAACCTGCATCCAGTAAGAAAGAAAGGCAAGCATTTCAAACGTCTGGCAGAACCCCGGAGGAAGCCTGTCCTCCGTACCGGTGAGGAGGTATTTGGTATGGTCAAGGACCTAGAAGTAATCTTTGGAAAAGGTCCTGGAAGTCTATCTGTTCCGAATGACGATGCCGGACACGCACCCATGTGGAAGAAGCAATCTATATTTTGGGACCTACCCTATTGGAAAGTCTTAGAGGTCCGCTCTTCAATCGACGTGATGCACATGACGAAGAATGTTTGTGTGAACCTGCTAGGCTTCCTAGGAGTGTATGGGAAGACAAAAGATACATCGGAAGCACGGCAGGACCAGCAACGTCTGAAAGACCCTGAAGAGCCTATGCATCCTGAGAACGAGAAGGGTAAACGATGCCACTTAACTCCTGCCAGCTACGCTCTTACCAAAGCAAAGAAGGAAATCTTTTTTGAATGCCTGAGCAGCATCAAGGTCCCGTCTGGCTTCTCCTCGAATATAAAGGGAATAATAAATATGGCAGAGAAAAAAATCTAAAACCTGAAGTCTCATGACTGCCACGTGATTATGACACAATTGCTTCCGATTGCATCGAGGGGGCTTCTACCTGAAAAATATTCGAGTACCTATTGTGAAGCTATGTGCATTCCTCAATGCAATATCTCAGAAGGTAATCGATCCAGAAAGCCTACCAGGGTTACAGACAGATGTGGCCCAATGTCTTGTCAGCTTTGAGTTGGTGTTCCCACCATCCTTCTTCAATATTATGACGCATCTCCTGGTTCACCTAGGAGAAGAGATTGCCATTCTCGGTCCTGTATTTCTACACAATATGTTCCCCTTTGAGAGGTACATGGGAGTCTTAAAAAATTATGTTCATAACCGTGCTAGGCCAGAAGGAAGCATCTCCAAGGGCTATGTAACAGAGGAGGTCATTGAGTTCTGTGTTGATTTTATTCCTGACCTTAAGGCGATTGGTGTTCCAGAATCACGACATGAGAGGAGACTGCGTGGAAAAGGCACCCTAGGATGTAAAGCAATGATATGTAGGGACAAGCATTCTCTCAATCAAGCACACTACACGGTTTTACAAAGATCTATCTTGGTTGCCCCGTATATCAATGAACACAAGAATTTAATACGCCTCAAACACCCGGGACAGTCTGATGAATGGATTATAAGTGAACACATGGCGAGTTTTGGCGGCTGGCTGCAAAGACTTCTCACGAATAACACCACTGTTAGGGATCAGATGTACTTGTTGGCCAGGACACCATCTTCGACTGTATGTACTTTCCAAGGGTACGAGATAAATGGGAATACATTTTACACGATAGGCCAAGATAAAAAGAGCACCAACCAAAATAGTGGTGTCCGCTTCGATGCAGCAGAAGACAATGGGCAAAAGACCACGTATTATGGGTTCATAGAAGAGATATGGGAACTTGACTATGGACCTAATTTTAAGGTCCCCTTGTTTCGATGCAAATGGGTCAAGCTAACAGGAGGAGGGGTTGAGGTAGACAAGAAGTACGGAATGACAACAGTGGATCTCAACAATCTTATGAAGGTAGACAAGAACTTAGACGAACCATTCTCCTTAGCCAATGATGTGGCTCAGGTTTTCTATGTGAAGGACATGTCTACCAAACCGAAAAAAAGAAAAAAATAAGAAAACAGATACATCACACGATGAGCCAAAGCGTCACATAGTTCTTTTAGGGAAAAGAAACATCGTGGGAGTGGAGGACAAGACAGACATGTCAGAAGATTATAATAAGTTTGATGAAATTCCGCCCTTCAGAGTGAAGACTGACCCAACCATCATGTTAAACGGTGCTGATACTCCATGGTTACGGCCGACGCGATCATAAGATTGACTATATGTATTAATTGAGCTATTTTTGGCACACATATGTATCTCAACATGGAAATCAATGTCATATTTCTTCTGTTAACAGTATATGTATTAAATGAGACATTTTTCTTTCCGCCATTTTTCTTCCCGCCATTTTCTTCCCGCCATTTTTTCCCGCCAGTTCTTCCCTCCAGCCATTTCTCACTATATATATATGTAGGGTTGGCCTCCATTGTCATTGCACATCTCTAGACTCATATCTGCAACCTCATCACTCTTTACCATGGCTTCCACCGTAGCACTAACCCCCCAGGGAGGCGGAGGCGCTTTGCGCCTCGAACTACCCCTGCCTGCCGGGCTACTGTGTCCCCGTCGGCTGGATGCTGAGCGCCGGAGGTGTGCCGGTTCCTCCTGTCCCTCTTGGTGTGGCGCGCCGGATGGCCATCACGAACCACTACTACTTCGAGCTCACGCCGGAGCAGCGGAGGAATCCCAGATGGCATCCCGACTATTTCCCTACTTGTGAAGCCTTCTTCGGGGATCGGCGTGAGAGGGCGCTCGCCAGGCACGAGGAGGACGACCCACCTCCTCCGAACTTCAAAGAGGCCGGCCGTCGGCTATGGTGGCGCGGTCGGACTCTCCAGAGCGTCATGGCCTACGACACTGCCGCCGACTCTAACCCCCGTCTGCGCTACCCTCAAGTCCAGCTCACGCGTACTCAGCCTTCAAGGTTCAATTACGGCGACCCCGACGACGGCGGCGGCGAGTACGGCGACTACAATGGCGAGTATTACAGGTGTAGGCGGGAGCATGACTTAATCACTCCAACATTCCGAAACAAGTTCGGCCGATTGTGACTTAATCTGGCCATGTATCTTAATTTTCAGTTATTTTATGTATCTTAATTTTCAGTCGTGCTTTATGTAACTTACTGTTAGTTGCATTCTGTACTTTAATTTCAGTTCTATCTCATTCACAAAATGACCTATCTCATTCGAGGTTTCTTGGCTTTCGGGTCAAATGACCAATGTTATGGCTAGAATCAAGGCATAGTTTGTGATAATGTGGCCATATTGTGCATACATGTGCATCATGGCATGGCAAACAATGTTGCAAGAGGAAGTTTTCCTTTTTGTCGCACCAAAAAGGCATTTTCCATTTTTCGAGCATAAAAAACGGACGGTTTTGTGAAGCAACCACCAAATGGCTAATTCAAAAAACTATCACCATATTTTACAAAAATACTAGACCACCTTATATGGACAATGTACCAACAGGGGGATCTGAAACCTTTCCGTCCACCTCTGGTGAAAAAGACAAATTCCTGCTGAATCGGTAGGAAGTGGGTCAGATATGAACTACATGTACATGATACGATGCTCATGATTTTTTTAAAAAATCATTTTTAGGTTCACAATATGCTATTTTATCAAAAATCCAATGCAAGTTCAGCTAGGTTTGGCCCCGAGCTAAGAATCTTCATGCCCGTTGTTCGACAAAGTTTGACGATAAACGGGGATAAAAAATTAAAAAACGATCAAAACAATGTTAAACCTTCGCGTGGTGTTATATTATGTGACATAGTTAGAAGGAAAAATATCAAACTTGGTATATTGATTATGTCTCAAAAAAACCTTCACAAAATGACCTATCCCATTCGGGGTTTCTTGGCTTTCGGGTCAAATAACCAATGTTATGGCTAGAATCAAGGCATAGTTTGTGATAATGTGGCCATATTGTGCATACATGTGCATCATGGCATGGCAAACAATGTTGCAAGAGGAAGTTTTCCTTTTTGTCGCACCAAAAGGCATTTTCCATTTTTCGAGCATAAAAATGGACGGTTTTGTGAAGCAACCACCAAATGGCTAATTCAAAAAAATACCACCACATTTTACAAAAATAGTAGACCACCTTATATGGACAATGTACCAACAGGGGGATCTGAAACCTTTCTGTCCACCTCTGGTGAAAAAGACAAATTCCTGCCGAATCGGCAGGAAGTGGGTCAGATATGAACTATAGGTACATGATACGATGCTCATGATTTTTTACAAAAATCATTTTTAGGTTCACAATATGCTATTTTATCAAAAATCCAATGCAAGTTCAGCGAGGTTTTGTCAGATTCCAAAGTATACAAAAGATGTGGCATTTAAATATCCAAACAATTAAAAAATGTTAATACAAAATAAAATATGATTTCCTCTAATAAAATAGGGTTAGATTTCTTTTTAGATGCTTAATATTTCTTATGTTCAAAGTTTTAGGGTTTGATTATTTTATTTTTGTTTGAATTGAATAATTAAAATTTATATGCAAGTGTTTTAATCCTTTTGAAAATTTTCATCTAAAGTAAATATAAAATGTTTTTATGTGAATGGGTAGATATTATTTTTCTGAAAAATTATGATATATTATTCATATTTTTATGAGTTGAAATGAAAAAGATATGAATTTTCTAAATTCTATCCTAGGATAGGGGGCGCATTTATTTCATTTCGCGCGCGCACACCCCCCCTTTAACACCGGTTCGAAGGGGGGCGTTATAACACGCGCCTTCCTCTCTTCCTTCTTCCCTCCAGCCAGATCGAAAAGCGCGCGCGCAGAGGAAAGCAGAGGAGAGCCGCGTCGTCGCCGTCCAACCCTCGCCGTCGCCGCCCTCGCCGTCGCCATCCCGCGGGAGCGCCGTCGCCCCCTCGCCGTGCGCGAGCCGTCGTCGTACGTCCAGCCGTCGCCGTGTCCACGTATGCCCTCGCCGTCCAGCCGTACGTCGCCGTCGCCCTCACCGTACGTATGCCGTCCAAGCCCTATCCGCCCCCTCCCCCTCGAACTCGCGCCGAGCAGGGTGTTGTTGCACCGGCGCGCCCTGCCCCGGTTCCTCACCGGCGCCCTGCCATCCCCACCGCCCACGGTGGCCAAGGGCCGTGACTCCGCCTCCTGAGACGCCGTCCAAGCCCGTGACGCCACCACCGACAACCCCGTCCAAGCCCGTGACGCCGCCTCCACCGGCGAGACCGTCCAAGCACGCGCGTAGTTGTAGTACTTCTTCTCGGAGGTCCACGAGGCCACGGCGTCCGACGGGTTCCAGGCTATGCCGACGGAGCCCCAGAAGATGTTCTCCCCGTATGGCCCGCCGGAGTGCTGGAGCTTGCAGTCGGCTTTACGCACATGTCGTGGGGGCTCACGAAGTCCGACGGAGCGTTCTGCGCCGCGCACGGTGTGCCTACGGCCGCAGCCATGGCGAACGCGAGAACCAAGGACCAGGATAGCTAGAATGGTATTTTCAAGTCCGGCTCACAGATACTCGGCAAGAGGAGTCTCCGTGCGGGCGGCGCTCCATCACGAGGTCGACGGGCCGACATCGGGCAGCCGGTGTCATAGGGGCGCGGGCAGTGCGTGGTTGTGGGTTCGCGGGCAGACGACAGAGAGGCGCTCCGTCGCGGGGTCGTATGTTTCCAAACCGAAGGGGTACCGGCGAATCGCAAATAAAATACCACTGGGCCAAAATTTGCAAATAAAATACCATTGAATTCAGTAGAACAAGTGGCATATGTGTATGTATATTTGTATGTGTATGTATATATGTATATTGTATTGTATGTGTATTGTATATGCATGTGTATATTTTGTGCCACGCCGACGACAACCGCCACCATTATGCCGTCGACCCTGACCTACTCTGTCCTCGCTGAGCCTACACACGCGTCGAGGGTGAGTCGCCTATTTTAGGTAGCCCACGTCGTGCTGGTTCAAACGCACACCCCCACGCATCCCGGCCCCGCTCTCGCCCTAGCGCCGCCACCTCTCGTTGTCAATATAGCATTATAATAACCATGCTATGTTAATCAACTTTCATGACAAGTTAATTAGAAGAAGTAAATGTACCCTCTCATATGAATCCGGGGTTTCTCCGAATTAGTGTTTGGAATGACCAAGCATGTATTAGGGTTACATTTCAATACTTTTAACCTGTCATATCATCATCTTTGCTTGAGCATTTCAATAGATGTATTACTGATATTTGTGTGATCATATTATTGTTTTAGAAACTATGGATCCACTCAGTAGAAACCTTGAAGATGAAGAAATAATGGAGAACATGATCCACGAGGACACCTCACAATATCTGAACTTGGAAGGACATGATGACAGCTCAAGTAGTCATGGAGAAGATGACGACTCCGGTGAACACACTTTAGTGATTACAAAGTCTGTCGAGGTATATGCATGGATTAAGCCTCTGCTGACTTGCACCGATTGATTTGTATATATGTACATGTATTAATTAATGCTTCTTTCTTCTTTTAGCCCTCTGGATCGACCAGCCAGCAACAATCTTCTTCTACGAAAAAGAGCAAGCGAGGCACGAGCCATCGGTTGAAAGATCTTGCAAAGTTCACGATCGAAGCAGTCCGTGTTGATGGCAAAATATTTCTCTTTGGATTTGGACCTACAGTAGCCACTTGTAAGAGCTGGTTTTGAACCCACTGAGGTACGATCTACGATCAAAGTACCATGAATCTGCTTATAATCCACTTCAGGCCGATGGAGCCCAAGAAGGCCACAGACAAATTTGTACGTCAGGCTAGAGTTCTTGTTAGGGACCAAATCCCAATCATAATTGAAAATTGGAATAAGCCAAAGAAGGGCGACGGTACCTTTGTCGATGAAAGATCCAAAGAAACGCTTTGGAATTCGCTGTTGGTAAATTTCACCCTTCCGCCAGAGGAGGATGAAAACAAGCGGTTATAAAGGAAAAGGTCAAAGAGTGGACTCTAAAGAAGATGGCTGACGCTTTCCGCAACTGGAAGACAAAATTGAACAAATTTGTCAAAGCTCGCGAGACTCCAGATTTCGAAGACGCATATTATGCGAAGATAAGACCTCACTGTCCCGAATTTGTGGCATACAAGAAAGGTGCTATAGCTACAAAGAGATCAGAAACCAATACGCTAAATGCCCAGAAGAAGGAATATCACTAGAGGACGTGGTCAGGTGGCTACATATCTCAGAGGCCTAAGTGGGAGGAAGATGAGAAGGCCCTGCGCGCTAGAGGGATCACACCCCAGACACATGGGTGGGACCTACATGCAAAGACTTGGTTCTACGGAATCGGGGCAAGGTTAGACCCAGAAACAGGATTGTGTATCTTCCCAACCCTCCTTGCTAAACCCGTCACTGAACTCATCACGGCATACGAGAAAACAGCCACCAGGACCTTCCATCCCGACAGAGAGAATGACCAGCTCACACGCGCCATCGGTAAAAAAGAACACCCTGGACATGCACGAGGCACAGGGGGTATGACGTGGAAGGATGAGTTTGCCGAGTGGGGCGACTCTTACAGATGGCGCGGCAGAAAAGAAAAAGAGCGTACAGAGCGGATGACACAGATAGAACATGCACTTGTGGCGCTGCAGGCGCAAGTGAATGCACAAAAGAGCCAACAAGCTACCGGCCCATCTCAGCGGCATGAAGAGCCTGTGTTGGAAGCTGCCGGCGGCCCAGACTCTGCGCGGAAAAGCAGCGTGGCTTCCACGAAGAACGTGCATCCCACGCTTGAAATGGCGGGTCCTCGATACCCCGTGGATGAGATCACGAAGAGCGAACATGCTGAGCTGCATGTGAGATTAATGGGCTTATCCATTAAGGTGGTTGTCGGCTATGCCTTACCTCCTGTAGTTGGTGGAACTTACCACTGCCGACCGATTCCAGATGGCTATGCTATTTTCGGGGTGGATGAGGTTGTGAAGGAATATGAGGAAGCACAACTTGACCATGCTACAGGCGAAGGGGAAACTCAACTCAAATTTGCAGTGAAAACAACCATTCTTTGGAAGAAGGAACACATCGTGCTTCCAAATTGGAGGCCACTGGCACCCCCGCCGTCTCCGCAGCGTCAGCAGTCTGAGCCGCCTCAGCCGTCTCCAAGTCATCAGAATACTCCTATGTCGTCTCCGGCACTTCAGCCATCTCCTGCGCGGCAGCCATCTCCGGCGCTTCAGCCATCTCCTGCGCGGGAGCCATCTCCGGCGCGCCAGCCATCTCCTGCGCGGCAGCCATCTACTCAGCGTAAGCGGAAGAGCACTGCCACGAAGAGCATCACTAGCACTGCCACGAAGAAATCCGCAGGAAACCGTACGCCAAAGAGTTCAAGAAACTACGTCCCGCAGCCTTCCGCCAAGCCATTGCCGGTTTTACCGTGGAATCGCAGCGACGAGGAGACCAATAGGATCTCGGAAGAAGAGGTCAAGAAATTCTTTGCACCTAGACGGTCCGAGCCATAGGAGAAAATAGATCCGGCGGTGGTGGAGAAGTTTTACAATAATCTTTTGAAACCTGAAACCCCACTTGTGCCAGACTACGAGCGCCAGATTTTGAAGGGGGATGCAAGGCGGAGGGATACTGAAAGTAGCAGTCGTGCGGCACCCCACAAAACAGTTCCCATGCTCGGAGAGCAGGAAAAGCAATCATGCGCCCCGCTCCAAGTGTTCGACACACGGAACGCTCCTCCTGTAAATGATTACGAGGAAGAGCTACAAAGAAAGGCCAATGAGATGGGGATGACTTACATTGCATACTTGAACCTCATAGGAGACAACATTCCCACAGACGATGTTAACCCCATACAGCCATGGAAGTATGGGAAGAATCTCGTCAAGAAAGAGGAGCTCAAGAATCTACCAACAAAGATGCGAAGATTGCACAAGTGGTACCTTGATTTCTACAAGACGAGAAAGGAAGAATGGATCACGGTGCATATAAGAGATCAAATTTTCTTGTGCAGAGACGACGAGATCGACTTCAACATTCAAGACTTGCATTTTCTATTCAATCAGAAGGAACTCGACAAAGTTGCCAGCAGCCTTTATTGTGTGTAAGTACTATTTCTGTAATTTCTATCTCATCTCATTCACTTCATAATTGCATGTATATATATATGCTCACCATATATGTACATACTATTATGCAGGAAAAAGGTTATGGAATGCATGAAAGGAGGCCCTTTTGACATTGGGTTCGTTGACCCGAATAGAGTTCATGAAGAAGTGGTAAGACACAAACTCGGGCAAACAGAAGATTTCTTGCTAAGGTCTTTACTGAGACAACAAACCAAAAGGGAAATACTATTGCCTTACAACTTCTCGTGAGTACTGTTACCCTCTCTTGTACACATTCTGTTTCGGCTTACTCGATGTTAAGTGTAACTGATGATGAGTTATGCGTGCGTAGGTTCCACTTTATTCTGCTAGTCATTCAACCTGACTCAAGAAAAGTCCTTGTCATGGACTTGTTACGAAAAGAAAAAGAGCTATGGGCAGACTTTAGAGAGATGCTCCAGAGGTAATTTCAATCATATTATCGCACTAGATCGGCAACTTTCGTGACAACAAGTAATTAATTACTCCTTTATCCATTTTCTTTGCCGGACAGGGTTTGGAAAAGGTTCACGGGCAGGGCCGTGGGTGAATGGTCAGAAGAACTAAAATTTTTAGACCAAAATGTAAGTAATACTAGCTAGCTAGGTCTGCGTATCTCTTTGATTCTGCTTCCAATTCCATTATATCATGCTTTATTGATTATTATTTTGATTGAACTCTCTATTCTCGTAAAGTGCGTGCATCAGGGACCCAACAATAACTTATGTGGATACTATGTTTGCGAGTTCATTTGCAACACGATATGTGCGACGGGCCAAGCCGCACTAGAACAACTTAGAGTAAGTAAACAAAGTACACAACATTATTTTATTACCATCAATTGTGTTGAGTTTTATTCTTATATATATATTGACCCCATTCTTCATATATATTTAGATCGAACGGATGCGGGACCAAGTCCTACCATTTTACCGCATACGACAAGAGGAATTGGCGGGGTTCATATTTGATGAGGTCGTCACAGCTGGCGGAGAACTCTTTAGATATCCAAAAACTCTTTAGATGCTTGAACGTGTTTGTCTTGTACTTGATGCTTCAACGTTTACGGACAATACCACACAATGACGATGTTTGTGTATAATAATAGTTGCTTAATTATTCATGTACTCATATGTACCGACGACGATGTATGTGTATATACCGCTCCCGATCGATTCCCCCTTCCCCCTCCCCGTCCCCGCCGCGCCGCAGAAATACGCCGAGAACGGGGCGGCGGCAGAACTCTGCCGCGGCAGAGATTTATATCTTTTTCCTGCCGCAGCACAGAACCTTTAACACTGGTTCGTGTTACGAACCGGTGTTAAAGGGGGGCTGAGCGCTGCGGAAGCCCCACATGCGCCACCCTTTAACACCAGTTCATATAAAAACCTGTGTTAAAGGGGGGCTCTAACACCGAACCCTCAACAGCGGTTCTACAACCGCTGTTAGAGGGCCTTATGAACCGGTGTTAGAGGTTGTGTTCTGCACTAGTGAGTAACAATACCCAATCTAGTAGATGCTAGTAACAAGAGAGAGAGAGAGAGAGAGAGAGAGAGAGAGAGAGAGATGAATCTACATACCATTGTATAACACGAGTGGAAACGTTTTAATCAAGCGTGGTTGGTGAAGATTTTCCCATGTTGTCCAATCCGATCAAGCACCGCACGAACGACACCTCCAAAATGTGCACATGTATGGATCGATGGAGTCTTCTCCTTCCTGATCCAGCAAGGTGGGTGGGAGGAAGATGAGATTGACTCTGGCATCACGACATCATGGTGGTTTATTACAAGGCTTCGCCAAGCGGCTATGAGGAGGAGATGGGAGAGAGGGGGAGGCGATGGCCAGGGAAGGAGATGGTTGTGTTGAGCCCTCCCCCTTCTTTATATACGGGTGAGGAGGGAGGCCAACCTTGCCCCTCCTCCAAACCCTAGGGAACAGCTAGGGGGGCAACTTTCCACCCAAGTTGGTCCTCCTAAAATTTAGGGATTTGATCTTATCCCTTGGTCTAGCTGCATGGACCTTGGGAGGTTGGTGCACCTGGGCCATGTGGGACCGTGCACCACCCCTTGGTCCATGTGGGCCATCAAGGATAGGTGGGTTGAAAGGATACAAATGCCATCTAGAGAGGGGTGAATAGGCGGTTAAAACTTTTCTGAGAGTGGCTCGACAAAGACGGAAATAAACTAGCGTTTACTTTGTCAAGCACAACCTAGAACAACTAGGGTTCACCTATGTTTACCAACAACTTATGCTAAGCAAGACAAACAACTATGTGATAGCAAGATATAGATTACTTCAAGCACGAAGACTATCACAATGTAAAGTGCATAAGTAAAGAGCTCGGGTATAGAGATAACCAAGGCACGCGGGGACGTCGATATTTTACCGAGTTCCTCCAACATGGAGTACGTCTCGTTTGGAGAGGGGGTGGTATCAACCCACCAGCGCCACAACAGGCCTCCCTTATTCTCCTGTGAATCTCACCCCAACGAGATCGATCCATGCTTCCACTATCGGTGCACTTGTCAGTGGCAATCCGGAACCTCTCACAAGGTTGGGGCACTTCTCCACAACTCAATTGGAGGCTCCCAACAAACAAGCTTGGGGAAAGCTCCACAACCTAATTGGAGGCCCCAAGTAATCCAAGTACCTGCAAAACCACCAAACCGTCTAGGGTTCCAAGAACCCAAGATTAAAAATCTTCTCACATTTCACTCAATCAAATTCTCACCGAGAACTCAAACCTATGCACCAAATGCAATGGCAAGAACACAAGTAGTGCTCAAATCCTTCTCTCCTAAATTCCACCAAAGCTACAAAAGCTTGTGGACGAATAAGAGAGGAAGAACAATGGAGTAAATCCACAAAAGACTCCAAGATCTAGATCCCAAGATGTTCCCCTCACTTAGAGGAGAGATGGATTGGTGGGATTGTAGATCTAGATCTCCTCTTTCAAATCCCTAAAATATATGCAAGAATCAATAGAGGGATTGAGAGATAGCAAGATTAAAGAGGTCAACAATGGTGGGGGGGAACTTGCAAGAGAGCTAGGGAACCATTGGGGAAGAAGGGCACCTTAAATAGGTCCCTAGAAATCCAACCGTTATGCCCAGGAATCGCTCGGTCCGGAGTCTCCAGACTGGGACCGGAGTCTCCAGTGTACCCAGGCCAAACGGGTACAATCTGAAGGACGTACTGGACGCGGTCCGGAGATAGACCGGAGATTTAGTCCGGAGTCTCCGGTCTTACAAAAACTGGCAGAAAGGTCAATACGAAAACAACCATAACTTTTGCATCTGGACTCCGATTTTGATGATCTTGGGATCGTTTTAAAGAGGACAATAATCTCTACAAGGTAATACAGAAATACATCATAGTGTGGCAAGGGAGGATAGAACCAAATGACAAAAGGTTTAACCTCTCTCAAACATACAAACCGGTAAAACCTCCAACATAAAAAACATAGTAGAGAATGCATATTAAATCTGGTTTCGATGAACTAGAGCTTGTCATGGAGATTAAAAAAAGCTCTAAATCCTCACATGAGTAAGAACCAAATAATGGAAGGTTTTACCTATCTCTAAAAGACAAACCGGTAAAACCTCCAATATCAAAAACACAGTAAGATATAAACATGAAATCTGTTTTTGATGCACTAGAGCTTGTTATGAATACTACCACAAGCTCTAGAACCTCACATGGATCATATCCAAATAACAACCAAGAAAGAATGATGCTAAGTATGCAAATGTTTGAGATCTCTTCGAAATATATGATTGAGTTACTCACTTCAGAGCCCCTCTTGATAGTACGGTTATCTATCCTATAAACCGGTCTCCCCAACTAACACCACGAGATCGGTAAGAAAGAAACCCTATCAAGATCATACCTTTGCCTTGTGTATATTCCACTTGATATTGATGTAGACGATCTTGTCCTTCTCAAGATGGAACACCTTTCTTGATTGCTCTTGCATGCACTCGCTTGATGAAGACTTGCAAGTTGCTCCCCATACAACATGGGGAAACATTTACTTTGACCTTGTCTTCATCGATCCATGATCACTGAGGATGGCACGCTTCAAGCATGAGATCTTCTAGATATGGCACATCTTTAGCTTGCACGACATTTCTTCTAACTCCATTTGGATGATGTCTTGAAGATACACATGAGGAACTCTATCTTTTTCTTCAAGACATCCTTAATATTATTTTCTTTATTCTTCTCCTTCATTTTGTATTTCTTTATTATGTTGTTGTCTTGAAGGTACACAAGAGGTATCACTCCATATATTCTTCAAGACACACTTGATATAGGCTCAACCCTCACATAACCAATCTTTGGATCACTCCTTGAACACCTTGGTCAACACTTGATCTTCTTCACTTTCTTCTTCTCCCAACTGTGAAGGCAACATATGGTTCAAGCATTGGCTATGGACAATTCCTACAAGTACAACTTGATAAAAGCATTAGTATATAGAGATTGCCATTAATTACTAAAACCACACATGGGGGCCAGATGCTCTTTCAATCTCCCCCATTTTGGTAATTGATGACAATCCCTTTGAGAGGGTTTATATAAAGAATTTAAGCAAATAAAATGGTATAACCAATATTAAATACTACAAAAGTATGTGATATTGGTACCACCAACATATATAGAGCAAACTCCCCCACAATCTATGCATGTGTGATGAACTTGAATTTCATTGCATATATTGCCAATCATTATCATTGGTGGAGTTTCCTCTATATATACCACATGCAAAGCAACAATAAAGATGCAAGAGCATGAGAGGAAAATGCTTAATAACACACTCAAAGCATAAACCGACTTCCCTTAAACCCTCTAAAACTTCTCCCCCATTGGCATCGATTGCCGAAATGGGTGACAAGTTCTAGAAGGCCAATATAGTGATAATTCCTCCAAAGGTGTGCATACACACATATCCAATGATGAATACTTGGTAGGAAGTAGAACTATATTGAGGACCCGAAGATTGCCAAAGAAATAAAATGAAAGAAGCATCAACAAATGATGCAAGCAATCGCAAGATCCGACAAACCAATTGAAAACAACAAATGAGACCAAATGGAAACAACAAGATATTATGATATGAACAAAAGAGTGTCATAAATGAAAAATAGAGAAGCTCCCCAAGATTTGTGCACATATTAGAATAATTGCATTAGAATACATAATGCACAAACATGGAATCCTCGCTCCCCCATAAGCATTTAAAACACCAAATGAGAAAGAAGACAAATGAGCATTATTAAATGAATTAGATGAGCTCCCCAAAGATAATGCACCAATTATGATAATTGCATTTTGGAACAAAGTGCATAATCATGGAATCCTCACTCATCCAAATTCATTTAAGAATACAAGACATGAGAGAACAAATATGAGTGCCCAAAGATGCAAACAAGAGAGACAAGTAAGCACTCATAAGAAAATAGATTTGGAAGCCACCGGAGAAATAAAAAGATATAAAAGATGGTCTCCAAAGGAAACAATATCAACTAAACAATATCTTATCATATGTGTATATGTTTTTTAAGTGGACAACATCACAAAGACATATGTCCACAAATAAAGATGCACACACAAACAAGATACACAATAAAGTATATGAAAAGCAAAATGAAGTCATAACATATACGAATAAGATTTTTGCTTGAGAGCATGGCCAAAGGCTCAAATATACCTTATTGTTCATTAATGAGCTGACCAACACATCACATACATTACAAGTATCACCAAGGGAAAAGGAGATAGTTGGAATATATGTAGAAAAGCAACAAGTATCACAAAGGAAAACTCAACTAGCCAAATCTCAATATTGCACATGAGAGACATTGAGGAAAAGATAGACAATACAATTGCAAGATTAACATATTTGGGATTGGTGAATCATATGCATGATTTTGTATAACCCCAATTATATGCTCTCATCTCAACTTACACACATATGAAATAGGAGGTTATCTTAAAACCAAAGCTAGAACCACAACAAATACAAAAATTCATGCTAGATGGCAACCGACAAACGATTGGAAGCAAGATATATGAGCATGAGAAAGAGAAACTTGTTGCCGAAATATCATTGATAGGATGTAGAGGATATGAATTCATTTATCATCCTATAGCTTGCCTCCAATATTCATGGATGCACCACTTCTTCACAATTGAGAGACAAGCATCCAATATATCTCCAATTTACCTAAAACACATTAAGTACAAAATGGTCCCCAAACACATTGGGTCCAAAGTAGTTAGAGAAACTACAACATATAGGAGATACTCCACATAAATATGTGCATATTAATGAAATTGAATTCATGCACAACTTAGCCGATGGGATTTGGTGGAGTTTCCCCTATATATTGGATTAAAGAAAGCAAGCATGCCATAATACAATACATAATAAATATGCATGCACAAGACTTTCAAGAACCAACAGGAGATACAATTTGAATAAAAACACCAAGTAAACCGAGAAGGCACACACAAGAGTGTGACATAACAAACAGTGTCCAAATTGTATCAAAGGACCAATTCAACACATGAAAGATCATAAGTTCAACAAATGAACTAGGCAAAACCCAAAGAGCAAAAGATAGATATAAATACAAATGCTCAATGATTTATCTCATTCTAAAATGGTCAAAAGGTGAAAAAAGGAATGAGACAAAACCAACTCCAAAAAAGAGTAAGGTTCCAACAAGTAAACCAAACTCTCCAAACTTTTCATGATGGCACAAAATACCAAAACACAAAGATCAAACTTCCAAGCACATAAAACCCGATATGGATCCAACAAGGAAGCATAAAAGGATTGTTCTAGATAATATATGAGAGCTCACCCATAAGTAGTGCATTATATAGAATTTTGCTTTTGAATGCAAAATGCACACAAATGAGATCATCACTACTTCCTACATTAAATAAAACACAAGAGGATACCAATAAAATAAGAAGATCCAAAAGTAGAAAGGAATACATGGGAGCACATAAAATATTTACTTGGATAAAGATAAGACAAGATTAAGCAAAGGCCAAAGTGAATATGATCAATAACTTCTACCATAAATTTAGTACTCATTGTCCAAGGACAATAAACATTGGGAATAATTTTCCCAAGGTAGTTTGTATTTATATCCATGATCATAGTCACAACAAGAAGCATATAACAAAGTATAAGAATTAAGTTAGATGCTTCAAAAGAGATTCTTGGTAGCTTCCAATAGTCACACAATCACTAGTGATTAGAGTAACTTGAAGAAAATGGTTTCGATGAGGATATAGATATCTAAATATGAGGAAACACAACCAAGAAACACTTTCACACACAAGATCCAAACTATGAGAAATAAAGGCATTCAAGCAAGTTGGAACTTGTATGAGCTAATGTGTCACATATGAGCTAGATAATTATCAATATCAATTCTAAGTGACACAAACTCGAATTTTCACATTTTCTAGGATTGTAATATGCACTAAGCATATGACTCCCCCATGATGTGATACTACCATAAAACCAACACGAGGAAAAATGGATACAAATAGAGATAATTAATGGACATTATAGAACTTAAATTTCTCATGAGAAACATACCACAAAGAGACTAGATAATATTCCAATATAAAAGCTAGGTGGTATACCTCATGTACACACATTTTTAGGATTGTGGAATGCCTAAGCATAACACTCCCCAAAATGGGATAGTCCATTAACCTCTCAGAAGAGCCAAATAAGATACCAAATATAACCACGTAAGGTTCAAACACAATAAACACAGATACATGGTGTGCCACCTAATCATACACAGATATGCTTGATACCTCAAGATAATTAAGTGGATAGCACAACATGTGCAAAATCATGGAAGATACAAAACCAACACATGCACAACGGGGCGAGTAACTTTCAATGTAATGAGTTAAGCATTTGTTACCGCAAGGAGGAACATTGGATATATAATATAAGCATGATAATCCAAAATGCTTGGATTGACACAAATAATTGATGAAAATCCCTCAATTCTTCATAATGTAACCAAGTCTCCAATGCCCTCCAAAACACACCTATTTATCAAGTTTTGGATTGTTGGTCCCCACCCAAGTTGGGTCCTAAGAAGTTAGTCACAATAGGCTTGGCAACCCAAATAGTTCTTTTCTTGACACCACATTAGGCACCAACAAACTTGGCAAACATATGGTCAATCTCATCCTTATAAAGTGAATAAGCATCATCAATCAAGATAGGATTGGATGAGGAGATACCAATAGTGCATGAGGAAGAAATGTGCCCCTTCTCACGACATATGTAGCAAGTTCTACTCTTGCCATCTTTCTTCTTAGGTGAAGCCACAACTCGAGGAAGAGCTTGATTAGTCCTCTTAGGAAGAGACTCGTCAATGACTTGAGGTGGAGCTTGAGGCCGCTTCCCTTGTTGCTTCACACTAAGAGGCTTTTTCTTCAATGGGCAAGATCTAACATGGTGCCCTTCTTCCTTGCATTTGAAGCAAACAATGTTGGTCGGATTCTTGACTTGATCTTGGCCATTCTTCTTGTTGTACTTGTGCTTCAACTTGATAGTGGACTTGTTCTTGACATTGGAGTTGAATCCAATCCCACTCTTGTCATTGGGGGATTTTTGCACACTCAAGATTTTGTTGAGTGTGGCCTTCCCTTGGTGACCCTTTTTCAAGTCATTCTTTGGAAATGTGACTTGAGCCTTGAGCTCTTTGATTTCCTCTACATGGTTAGTTTCAACAAAAGTACTAGAGGAAGTAGATGCTACATTGTTGGAGCAACAAGGCACGGAATGTAATTCATCATGAGATATAGCATGGTTGAGAGTGGATGAATAACAAGGACTAGCACATGACAATATAACATTTGGAGTAGATATAGTGATAATGTCCCCATGAGGCCCACTAGATGTTACCTTTGACACGATGGCCTCATGAGCTAACTTTAGCCTTCCATGGGAGACTAGAAGATCCTCATGCGATCTTGAGAGCTTGACATGACTTTCTTCTAATTTCCCATAGTTGCTAGTTAGCAAAGCAAGTTGAGCCTTTAGCTCAACATTCTCCTTCAAAATAGATGCTTCACAAGAAATAGAGTTAGTAGCACAAGCATCAACATTATTAGCAAGAGGTGAGGGCAACTTGGCAAGCTCTTTTGAATATGAAGCTTTAAGTTGCTCATGCGACTCGGTGAGTTTGATGAGCTCCCTCTTAATGACCCAAGAGCCATTTTCGAGGTGCTTAAAATCCTCAACAAGTTTAGCATAAGCAACTTCAAGTTCATCATTTTTAATCTTGAAGGAGTTAGCCACCGCAAGTTCTCTATCATGGTATTCCTTTACTCTAGATATTCTATAGTAAAAGTCTCCTCGAGAGATTCTTTGGTGGTTTGTTCTTCTTCAAGGGAGTCCTTTAGTTGAGCAAGTTCATTAGCATACTCACGCTCAAGCGCAAACTTTTCATCAATTATGTTTTCTTGCTCCTCAATAAGATCATTGCCTTCTATAGCATAATTCAAGATTTCAAGAAAGTTGGAGGAAGCAAAAAAAATTTGTAGAGAGCACTATAGACAATCTCTCCCATTTTCTTAATAGAGGTAATATCATACTTACCTCGATAATCATCATTATAATTTTCAACCTCATCATCATCATGAGATACAATGGGATCCAAAGAGGTTACCTTTGTTCCCTTAGCCATAAGTCATATGTGAGAACCGGAGGAAGGTGCTGATGATATTGCACTTGTAGCTCTATTCAATACCTTGTCTTGGTCCATAGAATCTTCGGTTTCCTCTACATGGTTAGCAACACAAGCACTAGAGGAAATAGAAGCATTTTTATCATGGCAACAAGACAACACAAGCATATCATCATGATATTTATTTAAGTCATTTCTACATGATATGCAAGGACTATTAACACAAGCATGTAAGAAGTTTGTAGTGCTAGAAGTGTTAAAGTCCAAAGATAGATCATTGCAACTAGATAGAGATGAGGGATTATAAACAGTAAGCACACTATCCAAATTGCAATTTCTATCACCACTCACCATATTATTACCTTGTGAAAAATAACATGTTGGTGAAGTGGTAGACGATGAGAAATCAACTCGACCAGAAGTGGAAGCAACACAATCATCCTCAATAATGTTGGACTTGCTATATTTATCTTGAAGCTTGGTCCATATTTCAGGAGCACTCGAATAAGGCATGATCGAAGAAAGAACTACATTGCTCACAACAAGTGAAAGAATTTTAGTAGCTAGAGCATCTATACAAGAGTTCAACTTCTCCTCTAAAGGTTCGTTTTGGGGATCCATAGGAGAAGAGAAACCCATATATATATATATATATATATATATATCCCTCGATATTTGAGTGAATTCCCCGAAATAAATTAAGCATGCGAGATTTCCAAACATCATAATTTATGCCATCGAATGTGAACCTATCATTGTGCACAAATCCCCTAGCCGACATCTTTACTCTCAAGGCGGTGAAGCCTAAAATGAGAGACCGGGCTCTGATACCAATTGAAAGGATATAGATGCCGCCTAGAGGGGGGTGAATAGGCGGTTAAAACTTTTCCGAGAGTGGCTCGACAAAGGCGGAAATAAACTAGCGTTTACTTTGTCAAGCACAACCTAGAACAACTAGGGTTCACCTATGTTTACCAACAACTTATGCTAAGCAAGACAAACAACTATGTGATAGCAAGATATAGATTACTTCAAGCACGAAGGCTATCACAATGTAAAGTGCATAAGTAAAGAGCTCGGGTATAGAGATAACCGAGGCACGCGGGGACGTCGATATTTTACCGAGATCCTCCCAACATGGAATACGTCTCGTTTGGAGAGGGGGTGGTATCAAACCACCAGCGCCACAACAGGCCTCCCTTATTCTCCTGTGAATCTCACCCCAACGGGATCGATCCACGCTTCCACTATCGGTGCACTTGTCGGTGGAAATCCGTAACCTCTCAGAAGGTTGGGGCACTTCTCCACAACTCAATTGGAGGCTCCCAACAAACAAGCTTGGGGAAATCTCCACAACCTAATTGGAGGCCCCAAGTAATCCAAGTACCTGCAAAACCACCAAACCGTCTAGGGTTCCAAGAACCCAAGAGTAAAAAGCTTCTCACCTTTCACTCAATCAAATTCTCACCGAGAACTCAAACCTATGCACCAAATGCAATGGCAAGAATACAAGTAGTGCTCAAATCCTTCTCTCCCAAATTCCACCAAAGCTACAAAAGCTTGTGGGGGAATAAGAGAGGAAGAACAATGGAGGAAATTGCGGTGACCCAGCATACCACTGCATGTGTAGTACACTATAGTCGTTGACATGACATCCACAGAACACCGTTTCGTAAATATCACATCCTTCAGAGTGGTACAACAGAAACATTGTGGGTCCATATTACAAAAGTACACACATTATTATTATTACAATACCGGAAGTTCAAGACTTCCAAAAGATCCAACTTACAAACCAAATATAAAGTGTTTAGCGGAATTTGAAATAGCAACTCTGTCTAGGAGTTGAGCTCAACAACTTATTCTATAGAGTTCATGCTGCTCGGCTCCGTTAGTTACTACTAACTAGGTACTCAGTTGGTCTCGTTCTCATCGGCAACGTAGCGGATCTCGTAATCCACTCCTTCAACTCCTCCGGACAGATCAGGTTCCTCGTAGAACACATCTTCTTGGCATTCAGCTGCATACATTGGCACGTCTTCGGGATCCTCAGAGTCTAAGCAAGGGATCAAAGGAAAGAATGAGTAACAACGTTACCCAACAAGTTAATTATTTGCAAGGTGAGAAGTTTGATGCTCTAACTACCACCTCAGATTATAAATCCTTGGCACTATGCAGTTTTTGTAAATCTTTCTTCAAAGATTGATTTTATTCCGAAAAACTATGACAATCAGCCTTCACAGGTTGACCAGAACTTTCATGGAGTTCCTTTCCTGCCGCGTTCGTAGCTCCTTCCCGGAACAGGGAGTAACAAGTTACAGTTCTTACACTCTGCAGAGGTGCGTTACTTTACCCATGAGAGATCAACTCTTTGTTGCACAACCGGGCGTATTTTCCCATCCACAATTCCATGATGTGGGGCCCAGTAGTTGGTCCAAGCCAATCACTGCCCCCTTCGCGACCTCTCATGCCTACTTGGTGTACACCATGCCCACATAATGAATTACGACAATGGTTTGTACAAACCGTTAGATGCCAGAACTATCGTGGGACGATGAGGGTTTCCACCCATATGCTACATATCCTATACGAATTACCAATTAATATGCACGCTACGAGGATAACAGCCACGACCTGCACATCCGGCTTCATGGGAGAGGAAGAAGATACAGCTGACTTCTTTGTCCCATTCCAAATCTCATGGCTAACGCGTAATATACGGCGCTAGAATCACTGATGTCAGGGGTTATTAAGTCCCTACTTGATCATCATTGTTGCAAATAGAACTCTAAGTTCTATTGCACATTATATCATCACTTAGGATGATAACTATGATTTCCTTATTTATGAAAATAATATTTTCTTTCTTCTATAACATATATGATAACACACAATTTGCAAATACTTTGATAAAGACTCTTCAAAGGACATGAGCAAGTGATGAACTTGCCTTGTGATGGCAAGGTAGTGAAGTCTGATGCTTGCACTGGACCTTGAGCTTCTAGTTCTACAAAAACATCATTATTGCCCGGTAAGGACAATATTTAAAGAAGCAAAATGATTATGCAAGTAATGTAATGCATTATTTAATTCTATATGCATTTTCCCTATATAAGGTGCCTTTTAATAAAGCATTTATAAATATTATTATTTTTATATTTATTGCATATATTGAATTATTTTATTTTATTTCCCTTTTGACTTTTATTGATTTAATAATTCTTTTAGGAATTATTAATTATACATTAAAATTTATTATTAAATATTTGTTTAGTATTTTTCTGAAAATACTATAATATTAATATATAATGAAAGTGATTTTTATTTATTTTTATCATCTTTCAATAATTTTGTAAAATTCCATAAAGAATCAATAAATTACAAAATTCTTATAAAAATTTAAATGTCCAAAATTTATATATTATTTTATTTGGATAGAATGGATTATTGTGAATCCAAAAATATTTTATTTATAATTTTTGGACTTTTATTTTATTTTCTAGAATTTTATTGAGGTCACGAGCATTTTGGTCTTTTCCAATTGATCAAAATAGTTAATTAAACAACTTGGGCTGGCCTTTTGGGCTTATTGGGCCAGTGTGGCCCAATAGGGCAAGGTCAAAATACCACCCCGAGGGGTTTTGGCCCACCCATCCCATTCTCTCTGCCTCCCTCTCTCCCTCGACCTTATCCTCTCCTCCTCTGACCCGACCCTATGGTCGGTCATGCCGCCACCGTCGATTCCCGCCGCCGTCGGCCGTTCTGGTCGCCGCCGTGGTGCGATTTGGGGGTTGTCTACGACACTCGTTCGTTCTATCCAATTGGATTTGACTCCGGGGCTTCCCCATGGCCAGGTCCACCCCGTTCTCGAACCCTAGGGTTAAGGAAAGGTGTTGTCGCCACCGCCGCGGTCCCGTCTGCGGTGGTGTGCTGGGCTCGTGTGCTGCTGCGGTCGCCGCCGTGGCTGGTGCAGGTTGCAGCGCCCCCGGGGGTGCTCCCTGTGCCGCCACGGTTCGTCGGCCAATCTGCTTCCTCTTCGATTTGTCAGTGAGGACCTCGGGTAAGTTGCTTATGTGGTTCTTGTTCATGTTACTACCATGAATCTCTCTGTGTGTATCTAGTGGCTTCTCGTGCCTAGTGATTATGCTCTGATTAGGGTTCATCTCCTAATTAGGTTCTTGTTTTAATTAGGGTTCATAACCCCCTATTGATCATATCCATGATTCTTTTAGATCTAGTGATGATCATACTTGAGCATGAAGAATGATTGTCTGCTATGGTTAATGATTGGTAGTGGCTTTGATGATGCTAGTTGCCTGTCAGATTTATTCTAGTGATGATTCACTATGATCCCATGCTAGTGTTTCTATGGAATCCGTGGTTGGATTATGTTGTTGATCTGAGAATTTACTCTACTGTTAGAATGCTTGTACTAATAGTAGTTTCTCTCAGTAGTTGCTTACTGTAATCATAATGGTAGGCTTGTATGAGATTATACACACGGAATCAAATCATTACATGTAATGATTTTATGTGGATGTATAGATGAATATGATATTGATTCCTGGCACTTGGCTTCAGGAAAATGATATTTATCTGTGGAAACTAAGCAAAAATTGGTTTTAGTTCATTTAGAACATGTCCTTGTGATACCATTATGATCTGGCACACAAGTGATTGAGTTTTATTTCTAGGCCTAGCTTGATAATGCTTGTGATTAATACTGGCAAGATAAAATGAAAGCTTTTCTTAACTTTCCTGCCTATGATGTTGGTCTGAGGCTCTAGGATTTAATTCCTAGTTAGTTGAGCAACAGTTTGTTTGAAACTTATAGGATTAGAGGTGCTACTCTCTCTGGGAGATGTGCCCTGATTTGATAAGATCAAATGAAGAATGATCTAAGTTGCAAAAAATAACACTGAACTCAGTGATGCTGGTCTGAGAGTTTAGTGCTTGTGGTTGAGCTTGATTTCTTATCCTTATACTTGAAATCTCTAGGATAGATTCACCTCTCTTGGGTGATTATTGAGAGATCATTTCATAAGGCAACACATGCTTTTGTTTAGATACTATGATGAAATCATGTGATGGTGTTATGAGACTCACCTCAAAATCTGATGATGGTGTAGTAGAATAAGTTGGTGATGATATGGATCTTGATCTTGATCTGCTTTTGCTGGACTTCTGAGCTTGCTCTTGTGCTTGCCTGCTCCTCCTAGCTCCTGGGCTTGATCTTGTTGTCCACCTGATTCATCCCTCTCCTTATGTCACCATCCTGGTGATGTTTGGTTGATCTGGGTTGGTCTGGTTTGGCTGCTGTTCTTGGTTTGGCTGTCGTTCTTGGTTTGGCTGCTGTCTACACTAGCTGTGCTTGTGTGTTGTGTAGTGGAGAGATACACTGATGTGCTCCTCCACGGCTATGCTGTGGTTTTGTGAGATTTAGTTGCTTTGTGAGCTCGACAGCACACCATCTGCATGCTGGTGTGTGTCCAGCCTGTGTGCCTGCTGTGCACTTGTGGATATGTTCAGAATTTTTGAACTTACCATTACCAGATTACTTTCACCTTTCTGGTGAATTGGTCCCTCTTGGCTGTCATTTGACTTCTGGCTTGGAATTTATGAAAGATGAAATCTATCATATTGGTGAAACTTGCCCCTTTTATAACATTTCTCAATGATGAATTTGTCAAGTGCATTTCACTGACATATCTGAGAGAAATATACTAACACTAATCTTATTTTGTTTCTATTTAGTCTTTGTTTTGTAGGTACCAAGATAAAGATGAAGATCTAGTGTAGATCTAGATATAGGATAGTTAGTAGATATACAAATGTAATCTTCTTATTCTTTTGTAATTTTTCTTTTATTATTCTTGTAATCTTTATTTTATTTAATTGTAATAAAGATTATATTATTATTAATAAAGAATATTCTTATTCTTTATTCTTTTGTAACTTGTGAAGTTTGGAATGACTTCAGTAGATTACATTCTTTGTCACTTGTTTATGTATTAATAATATGAAATGGATTTCATATTCAATATTGTTTTTGGATAAGATTTAAGTTATAATACTTATCTCTTAATTAATTTAAGATTCCAATGTTATATCTAAATCATTTAAATTATTATTCAAACACTTAAGTTTTAAAATTCAAACTCATTTCAAAACACGCATAATTCCTTTAAGATTATATCAAAGTTTATAGCAATCCTCCTTTAAGACTAATCCTAATCTTAAAGTAAGAAAGAAACATTGATCATTCAAGGTTTTATTTGGCGAAAATTTTACCCACATTTTCACAAATGAATGCATGCAACAATTCATATTCCTAAATCTACCCTTCGTTAGGTTCCTAAATGCTGGGATGTTACAGAAATCCACAAAAGACTCCAAGATCTAGATCCCAAGATGTTCCCCTCACTTAGAGGAGAGATGGATTGGTGGGATTGTAGATCTAGATCTCCTCTTTCAAATCCCTAAAGTATATGCAAGAATCAATGGAGGGATTGAGAGATAGCAAGCTTAAAGAGGTGAAAAATGGTGGGGTAAAACTTGCAAGAGAGCTAGGGAACCATTGGGGAAGAAGGGCCCCTTAAATAGGTCCCTAGAAATCCAACCGTTAGGCCCAGGAATCGCCCGGTCCGGAGTCTTCGGACTGGGACCAGAGTCTCTGGTGTACCCAGGCCAAACAGGGACAATCTGGAGGACGTACTGGACGCAGTCCGGAGATATACCGGAGATTTAGTCCGGAGTCTCCGATCTTACAAAAACCGGCAGAAAGACCAATACGAAAATAGCCATAACTTTTGCATATGGACTCCGATTTTGATGATCTTGGGCTCGTTTTAAAGAGGACAATAAGCTATACAAGATCATACAGAAATACATCATAGTACAGAAAGGGGGGATAGAACCAAATGACAAAAGGTTTAACCTCTCTCAAAAAGACAAACCGGTAAAACCTCCAACATCAAAAACATAGTAGAGAATGCATATTAAATCTGTTTTCGATGAACTAGAGCTTGTCATGGAGATTAAACAAGCTCTAAATCCTAAATGAGTAAGAACCAAATAATGGAAGGTTTTACCTATCTCTAAAAGACAAACCGGTAAAAACCTCCAATATCAAAAACACAATAAGATATAAACGCGAAATCTGTTTTTGATGCACTAGAGCTTGTTATGAATATTACCACAAGCTCTAGAACGTCACATGGATCATATCCAAATAACAACCAAGAAAGAATGATGCTAAGTATGCAAAGGTTTGAGATCTCTCTGAAAGATATGATCGAGTTACTCACTTGAGAGCCCCTCTTGATAGTACGGTTATCTATCCTATAAACCGGTTTCCCCAACTAACACCACGAGACCGGTAAGAAATAAACCCTATCAAGATCATACCTTTGCCTTGCGCATATTCCACTTGATCTTGATGTAGACGATTTTGTCCTTCTCAAGATGGAACACCTTTCTTGATTTCTCTTGCATGCACTCGCTTGATGAAGACTTTCAAGTTGCTCCCCATACAACATGGGGAAACCTTTACTTTGACCTTGTCTTCATCGATCCATGATCATTGAGTATGGCACGCTTCAAGCATGAGATTTTCTAGATATGGCACATCTTTAGCTTGCACGACATTTCTTCAAACTCCATTTGGATGATGTCTTGAAGATACACATGAGGAACTCTATCTTTTTCTTCAAGACACCCTTAATCTTCTTTTCTTTATTCTTCTCCTTCATTTCGTCTTTCTTTATTATGTTGGTGTCTTGAAGGTACACAAGAGGTATCACTCCATATATTCTTCAAGACACACTTGCTGTAGGCTCAACCCTCACATGACCAATCTTTGGATCACTCCTTGAACACCTTGGTCAACACTTGATCTTCTTCACTTTCTTCTTCTCCCAACCATGAAGCCAACATATGGTTCAAGCATTGCCTATGGACAATTCCTACAAGTACAACTTGATACAAACATTAGTCTATAGAGATTATCATTAATTACCAAAACCACACATGGGGGCCCAGATGCTCTTTCATGGATCCTACCATTGAACCCTCCAGAATATTCTAGAACCTTTGGTACAATATCGAAAAATCCTAAACTATTTTGGTAACCCTAAAAATTACATTCCCATATATGATTCTTCATCTCTAGACCACTTCGAAGCTCCTCTAGATGTCCTAGATCCTATCGAAGACTCCACATCAAAATTCAATATCACCATCATTAATACCTCGTTACTACCTTAGCGTAAAATGAGTGTTAAATGTGTGACTCTATGGGTTCGGGAACATGTGGACATGATCGAGACACCTCTCTAATCAATAATCAATAGCTTGGCCATAGATGTCGATATAATTCCCATATATTCTACGAAGATCTTTTATCGGTTGAACCACTATGTCGGGGATTCAAATAATCTCGTATTCCATTACCTTTGTCTCAAGATATTTTACTTGCTCGATATTTGATCGTCGGTATCACCATACGTAGTTCAATCTTGTTCCTAGCAAATTATCTTTACTCGTATCGTAATACAATATCAATGTGACCAAACTCATTGCTCACTTTCTTGCAAGCTAAGATATCTCTCCATTACATGGAGTGACAAATCTCAGTGTTTATACATGAACCCAACAAGTAGAACACCTTTATGACCACTCAGTTATGAAGTGATGGTTGATGCCCAGAAGTATTATTTTGGTACTAGGGAGTAACATGATCTCATGGTCTAAGGAACATGATACTTGACATGAAAAAGTTTTTGACAATTTAAATTTAGTGACAAGATCAAACTGCTAAGGTTGGATATGTCCATCACATCATTCTTCTAATGACATGGTCTTGTTATTAATTGAAAACACATGTTCATGATATGGAAGCCTTAACCATCATTTAATCAACGAGTTAGTCAAGTAGAGGTTTACCAAGGAGAAGGTGTTGTTTATGTAACTACACATGTATTGGGTTTCGGGTTAATATAATTATATCATGGAGAATAAATATTTACCATGAACTTAATATATGATAATACCAACTTTATTATTGTCTCTATGGTTCTAACATATAGTTTTCGGTCAAAGTCAAACTTTATAAAAAATTGAAGGATAAACTTTGTAAAATTTTACCAACTACATAGAAAAAAATTGTGAACATTATCATTTGTTATCGGGCTCATCGGTCAAATGGAGGTTAAGTGGTATGGTGGCTATAAATGAACTCTTCGTCGCTAAGTACTCCCTCCATACCGGTTTGTTGGGCTTACACAGAGTTTAAGAAAAATATTTGGCTACAAATTTGAACAACAAAATATGAATCATATGTTACAAAAACTATACCGTTATAAAGGTTTTTAAAATATGAACCCAATGGTATAATTTTTTAATATATAATTCATGTTTTATTGACCAATTTTATGGTCAAACTTTTTCTTGAACTCCGTGTTAGCCCAACAAATCAGTATGGAGGTAGTAGAGTAAAGGATGCAGGATTCAGACCACGGGCACCATATTAACCATGTTATGGAAATGTATCAATATGATCCGAGGAGGGGAAGATTTGCTCACCTGAAATCTACTACTCTCTCCGTTCCAAAACGTGTCAATATGATCTGAGGAGGGGAAGATTTGCTCGCCTGAAATCTACTACTCTCTCCGTTCCAAAATAGTAGGCGTGGTTTTAGTTTAAATTTGAACTAGAACCATGTCAAGTATTTTGAAAAGAAGAGAGTAGCCAAAATCCCGGTTCTAGTCGGTCAATAGGAAAGAAGAAATGCCTCCAAAAAAATCGATCGATCCTTTCATCGGTGGGTCAATCTGCTCGCACACAGGGTGTCATTGTGTCAAGCCCGATCCCGCTAAAATCCCGGTTCTAAGTTTATTTGAGTATTTCTGGTTCAATTTTTTTTTGACGGGATCCCGCCGCTTGCATCCCTATCGCACAGCATCAGCCGTTGCATTAGCTCACTTGTTTCCGGTTGACATTTAGACGCTTCTAATGGTCTGTACGCTCGTTTAGGCTCTTAGCTTTGGACTCTTTATGAAAACATCCCCTGACTATAGCTCAGGGTGTAAGTGGGCACGGCTGTCCACGGCGCCGCCAAGCCGTTTCCACTTAATTGCGTCCGTAGACATCCACGGGCAAGATCCTTAAACTGGCGGGCTGCCGCGGCCCGTCTGCTACCGCCGCTTGCCCGCTATAACCAGCTGGGACCAATTTAATCTGTCGTCCATCGTCAAACCAGCTAGCAGCGAGCCAGCAAGCAATAGATTGCAACGAGTTGCCGGTGATCAGAAGCACGATCGTCTAGACTCACGTCTTGTATAGAATTCATGTATTCATGTATACGGATCCGCTAGACTCACGATGGACTAGACACCGGGTGATCACCTCCGCTGTCGGCCCCTGGCTCCGGCGTCCCCCTCCTCTCGCCGCCGGCCATCCCGGGCCCGACGTCCCTCCCTTCCCCCGCCCCCCTCGTTTCTTCCCATGGCTTCTTCATCCTCCCGTTCCCCCGGCTTCCCACGTCGCTGGCAGCGCGCCGGGAGCGCGGAGTCTGTCTCATCGGCGGTGGCGCTCGGCAACGACCACGTCTCAGGCATGTGGGTCTCCTCGCCGTCCGGCGGGAACTAGGAGGTGTCCCGGCCTGTACCGGCGGCGCCAGAGCAAGCGCGAGGCCATGTCCAGGATCGGCTGGCAGCAGCCGAGGCCGTCTCGCAAGATGAGGAGGAGCTCCGTCGTCTCGCCCTGGCCAAGAGAGCTCGTCACACGTCTCCATCCCCAGGTCGCCCTGCGCAGCAGCGTACGCAGTACGTCGCGCGTGCGGCACAACCCCACCGCCTCGAGAAGCAGCATCAGGAGGCGGCCAAGGAGCTCTTCCCCTTCGAAGCCTTCTACACCGTCGCGCGGCCCGGCAACGGCAATGCTCGTTTGGCAGATTTAAATGGAATGTAGCGGACGCCGCTTAATTACTCTCATGTTCAGCGGATAATTACGGAGGCACGCTTAAGTTAAGCGACACAAACGGGCAGTAGCGAACGTGCCAATTTACAGGCCTAACTATAGCTGGCATATCTGAAACTAGCTAATATTTGCAGGCTACTAACAGACAGGGGTCATTTGTTTGGAGTGAAATGGATCATTACATCTAATATTCGCATGCACGAAATTTTAAAGTTTATCAAACATTTGCAAACTAAAGAATAACATTTTTTTAATCCATGCTTCGCACCATGTCGTTGCTCATGACGTAAGAAATAAGAACTGAAATTCTGAAACGAAAGAGATAATCATTTTACCAAACTACTAGGCAAAATGAACCGTTTATTTTGCTAATCTCCTATTCGCAACCCCATACCCAAGTACCTAAGCATCTATCATAATCGTTTATTTTGCTAATCGCGATTCACAAGTTCTCGGCCAACATAAAACGTCAACAATAAGATCATGATCAGTGTCTGAAATATGCTTCTAGGCAAAAATGAATGGAAAATGGCAGAATGGCAAGCAGTCATCCATCCCTGGTTAGCGTGAATATAAGGAGAACAACCAAGAGGATGAATATAACCATAGATGCAGCAAAGGACAAGATTACGCGCTGCGAGAAAGCCTTCTTTGCTTGTCCAGCCAGCTCGACTTCCTTTAGCAAGCCTTTTATTTCATCCATGTCTGAATCTTTTGCAGCACGGAATAACTTGTTCTGTAACTCGTCGAGTTTGGCAAGTCTTCTGTCTCGATCTGAATCCCGTGTGGACCAGATGAACCTGGTCATCCTCCACAACAGGATTCCGACATAGATTGCTACAATGCAGTCGACGCTGTAATGATGGCGCTCCCGTATCTCCCTCTGAGCACTGTGCAGGACTAGGAACCATATCACAACAGATATCCAGCCCCCGTACGCTTCCTGCGAGTGCAGCATGGACATAGAGAATGTTAAATTGGAAAATTGTTCCTTTTCCCTTTCTTCTTCTTCTTTCTTGAGCATAGATGGACATATGTTCAAGGATTAACTCATAACACATAGATTACGCAAAAAAATATTCCAAATGAAGATGGACACTCAAATTGAAGAGACGAAGATACACAACATCAAGCTGAAGTCTTCAAAACAAATCTTCAGCACAAGCCATAACATACTGAAGTGTGCCGGGAACTTATCGATGGCCTCTAACTCTAAGTCCAAGCAGAACAACATATAATGGAAAACTGTATAGCAAGAATGAGTGTATCGTTGTTCCTTGGCTGTGACATAACATGTTGAAAATAGGGTAATCCTGGTGAGTCAGTTTCATATCATTTGCAGCAGAACGCACGGAAGTGTAAAAATGGCAATTTTAATTCTTTCATGATGAATGTGGAGATGATAATATAACATACCGTCCATGCCATAGCAGTCAGGACAGCAACAAACATGTGCCCACTATACATAAGGTCATTGCAACCGCCACTGGCTTTCTTCAGCAAATGATACCATGATGATCCGTCTCCAGCAGTTGGCCTCAAAATGTCTATTAAGAAGCTCATCAGTCCCCACTCAGGTCTATACTCAACAGTGTAATCTTTAACAGCGGCTGTAATAAGAAAATGATCATAAACATTTAGTCCAATTTGATCAGAATAGCTATATCAGGAAGCATCATAAGTTAAATGCTCTAACCATATGGCATATCCGACATTATGACCCTCCGGATTGCACGTGGATCAGAAGCATATGGAGCATAATACTTCTGTGCCCAAGCATGAGGATGGTCGGGTATTCGAAACCGAGCTTCAGCACACCAAGGCCTTGCCGAGGGAAGAATCGTAGCAACAAATGTTATAGTCCGGAGAAAACGCCCAACTGCCATAGTGAACATGTACCTTGCGGCTATTCCAAGCCCGGGACCTTTGATGCAGTCAAAGAGTGCGGAGAATCCCAACATGATAAACAACATCAAATAATGATGTAAAGTGATGATGCGAACTCTCAATAGACCAATCACAGTTTGAGGAAGCCTCTCATTCAGTGCTAGAAGCAGCCACTGACCAGTATCCGGAAGAGGAGCAGTAGATCTGTTAATAATATTGCACCTGTCTTAGTTTAGCTCTTTCAAGACTGTGGAGTCCGTGAATGTCCCAAAAGGTGCAGAATGAAGTGATGCATTCTTACCAAAAAAAAAAAAGGGAAACAAGTGATGCACACTAATAAACGTTATGAAAACTGAACCTTTTGAAGAGTGTACCAAGGAAGTAAATGTGTTTTGTTGCCCAAGATAGTGAGGTGGCATCCCAATATCTTCTAGGCAATGAAACTAAAACCGCGGTTGTTTCCATCAATCAAAATTATAAATGATAATCGCCTCTACGATTCAAAGTGGGACAGGAGGAACAACAGCAGACTAACAGACCGTGTACAAACACAGTACACGGTATAACGTTAAGAGAACAAACTGTTGGTTTCATGTTTTATGAAGCATCAGCCAACAATTACAGTTTATAATTCCCATTTTTCCAAGTACCCTAAACCAATTGGGATGAGCAGATGTATCTTTCTTAGCCACCACAACTGCACATGCCCACATACGAAAATGATCTTAACAGAAGTTGCAATCTTCACACGACTCGTCTATGCAATTGGAAAATATTCTTTCAGAGGGAAGGCACAATAACCCCGCGGCTTATATTGAAAGCTAGAAGCCTACAATATTTACTGCACAAACGGCATAAGCCAAACAGAACCATTGCAAAAGACAAAACAGTATGAGCCCTAAATCTTACTGTAAAATGTTATCTTGAAAACGATAACTACAAGTGTATGGAGGATACCTGTGCCACTGGAGGCCGAGCACGGTGGAGACGAACCGGACGGCGATGGCCTCACAGAGGAGGGTGGCGAGCATGAAGATCAAGGCGGCGAGGAACTGCGGGGCGGCGCGGATCTCAGCGTCCCAGCGACGGTAGAAAGGAGCTCGCGCGGCGGTGGCGAGCGCCAGAGTCGCCCAGAGCGCCGGCTGCAGCCGCCCGCGCAACGAGGGATACAGGTGGCTGAGGCAGTCCACGCCCACGTACGCCGCGGCCGCCAGACCCAGCCCGCCCACGGCGAGAGATCGGCGGCTGGCCGCTGGCCGCGGCGGAGGCGTGCGCCTTTCTGCCTTCGGTCTCGACATGGCCGGAAAATTTTGGGCGGAGATCCTTCTGGCCGGGCCATGCTGGTTGAGCCGATTGGAAAATCAGCATTCCTTTTCTTTTCTCTATTAATAGTGTGTGCTTGTGAGGCGCAGCGAGGCAGTCAGGCAGTCTTCTTCTGCTGACAGTCACGTGAACAGGAGTAACAACGATTTCGCTGAGCGGATGATCAGGTACAAGTGCAATCGACCATGTCGGGGTATGGGATTGTGAATAGAGATTCTAAACTTACTTCTATGGAAAATATTTCTTTAGGAAAATATCTAGTGATACATTGTACCATGATACCACTTATCAGGATTCAAATTTGCATGTGTCAAAAGTTCAAAATAAAAAAATTATGGGTGTTCACAAGATGTGTGTTAGATTCCCTAAAATTTTGAGAACCAAAATAGAAATGCGGGTAGAGAAACAAAAAAGGAAATTGCTATATGAACAATTTCATGGGCAGCAATAATGATTCGAGTCTTTGTGACGAGGAGGAACTGGTTGCGTGATCTGTGACTCATAGCAGCAAATGTTTGTGGGAGCGACAACATAGTAGGAGTTTCTAGTCTTATCTTGCATGATGAAAATCTAAGGTCCGATCTTAATTGGCTGTGCCTGACAATAGTCTTGTTAAAGGCATTGTTTTGCGAGCAAGGACTTTCTTCACGGTGAAAACCTATGATCTTTGATCGAACGACTAATGTGCTTGTGTACTGTTTTCTTTTTGTAGACATTGATATTAGAGTGGTCGGACTACTGGTGTTTTTCTGGTGGTGTTAGAGTCGTTGTTTTAAGGATTCGTTCTCTGTAGCGAAACTTTTCTTTTTTTATAATTTTTTTTTTTGGGTTGTGTGTATCATAAGGCCTCTAGGGAATGTGTTGTTGTAGAGGCTGGTTTAATTGGTATCTTTAACATATACTCGTTTTCAACAAAAAAAGAATAATTTCATTTTATATTTTTTGTCTTTTTTGACACTACTCATGTTGGATTTGTCTTTTGTTTCTCGGCATGCATTTCGAATTTGGTCAAATTCTAGGAATTGTGAAGGCACATCCTGTAAACATCCATAAATTAATTTCACAATTTTTTTAAAAATCCAAGTTTAAATTGAAAAGAGTGGTAGCATGATATCACATAAAGAGTGGTATCACTAGATATGCTCTACTTCTTTATAATCCCTAGTATTTGCTTAATCAAATTCAAGATGCACGCAGAGAAAAAAGACAAATCCAACATGAATAATGTCACAAAAAGACAAAAACACAAAATAAAACTATTCACGTAGCAATTTTCTTTTTTTCTCTATGTGTATTTCAATTTTGGTTCTGAGAAATTTAGGGAATCTAACGCACATCTTGTGAACACCCACGAAGTTTTTGTTTTGAATCTTTTTAACACTTGTAAATTTGAATTTTGATAAGTGGTATCATGGTACAATACGTGAGGTGTTGTATCACTAGATATTTTTCTCTCTCGTGGCTTTGTTTCTCCATTGACGAAATTGACTTTTACCGAAGCTTTTGTGCCTTTGGGTTAGGAATCTGAATTCGTCTAGTCAATCTTGGAAGATGGATTCAATGCCGTCGAGGGCTTCGGCATGATGATCCTCTCTCGCCTTACCTTTTTGAGATTATGGCAGATGTGCACCATTTGTTACTCAAACGAGCTTTTGAGGAAGGTCTTCTATTCCATTTGCTTGATGAATCCCTTCCTTGTCATGTTCTTCAATGCGTGGATGATACTCTTATCATTATTAGAGCCACAAACAATTGCATCGACAATCTTAGGTTGTTCTTTCGGCCTTCTTTGAGGCCATCGGCCTTCAGTTTAACTTTCACAAAAACATATCAGCACTCATATCCACATAGAACAACTATTTTGCATCCTTTCTAGCTTCAGCTCTTGGTTGCAAAGTTGCCATCTTCCCTCAAACTTACCTTGGCCTCCTGCTATCTACTCATAAGTTAAAGTTGGGCGCTTTTTAGCCCTATATGGATAGGTTTAGGCGGCACCTTCTTGATTGGATAGGAAATATGCTCGCTATTAGCAGTCTTGCAATTCTTGTTAAAGCGTCTCTCGGTGCTTTCAGTGCTAATGGTGTCCACTGGAACTACTCAAGATTTTGATAAGATTTGTCGCGCCTTTTTTGTGGAAACGGATGACCATGTCCATGAAGGGAAATGCAAGGTTGCTTGGGATGATGTTTGTGCCCTGGTTGAAAAGGGGGCATTGGCGTCCTTTGCCTTCGCTCTCACAATTCATCCTTCTTACGAAATTTCTCTCAAAATTGCACACATCTTCCTATACACCTTGGGAAACATGGTTCGGGGCAACCTATGGTTGGTCCGCTAACTAGGGGCCTTGGGGACCCTAATCGTTTGGACTCCGTTATTTGGAAAGATCTTCTTGCTTGTTTACCCATTTTTCGTAGCGCCATCATTGTCTCGATGGGTACATGATCTTTTACTTCTTTCTAGCACAATGTTTGGTTTGAGGGCTTGTCTCTAGCTCAGCATTTTCCCTCTCTTTTTTCTCACACTACTAGGCTAAATTGTTCTATCAAGTTGGTTTGCTCTTCTAGGTCGCTAATGCAACCACACCTCTCCCATGTCGCGGAGTCAAAGCTTCAAAACTTGCATACTATCATAGTTGCAATCATGCTTGATGAAAATTTCGTGGATGTTAGAGTTTCACAAATTAATAGCAGACCTCTAACCATTAAATCAACATAGTCGGCAGCCTTTGATCATTTGCAGGATGTTCCTTTTGCAACATTGCATTGGAACAATTACTCAACAACCCGTTGCTACATGTTCCTCTTGCTGACCGATTGTGGGAAGCTGTTCAATAACCATCACCGTTTCAGGAGAGGTTTGACATCCTCTAATGGTTTCCCGTTCTAGTATTCGCCTGAGACCATAGAACTTTTTCTTCATTCCACGACGGTGCAACCTTTTTAGATGGCGGTTTTTGCGCTGCACGACAATGTGGTTGCGTGTGACAAGATTCATGACCTTTGGGATGGCTCTCCTCTTTACAAAGTTCATTTTTTTCTATTATTATCTACGCCCTAAGGAATATTTGAAAGCGGCTCAACACAACGGTTTTCAGAAATGTGGACCAGCCAATTGAACTTGTCTTCCTAAGGTGCGCGACGCTACATGCTTATTTGGAAACATAGGTGCCTCAAACAACCACAAAGAGAGCTCATTCATGATTGGGCTAATATATTAGCTCATCTAGCTTTAGACATTTTGCTTTTGCCCTTGTTCGATCCTTCTTCTTTTCCATGTATAGTTAACCGCTTTTGGTTCCTGCTTATTTGCTCCTTACGGGGTAGTGAAGAATATGTTTAGTCCCTGATAATGGTTCAGGCCAGCCTTTGTACCCGTCATAGTTCCCCTAAAATATCACTATGCTAAAATTTGTTTTTCCCAGTACATGCCTATGTTTTCTTTAACTCACTGGATGTGTTTGGCAACAAAGTATTTTAGAAACCATGGTTTTTTATGTGTGGGGGCATCCATACCACTATGGCCATCACGGCCTACATGTCTGCGACACCATCGGTTCGAGTTTGTGGATGTCGAGGCTGTAGCCTTGGAATGTGGACTGCATGCGTCGCTAGGGGAGGAGCCAGAAGGAACCCAAGTCTGGTGCTAATTACCTAGAATTTTCATATTTTAACCTTGAAAATTAGTGCAGTTGCTCGTCGGTGCACAACACTGGTAGCACCAGGCCTAGATCCGCCCATGGGCGTCTCTACGGCGAGTGAAGTGGCGGTGGTGATGGCTTATTGAAGGGTTTCGCGGCATAGTAAATCAAAATTTTCTACGGATGCGAACAGAGGGAAAGCCAAGATCTAATATAGGAGATGCAAACAATGAGAGAGATTGGATTAGATCTTCATACCCTTGAAGATTCGCACAGCGGAACGTTCTTCGGAACGTGGGTGATGTAGTCGTACTCGCTTCTCCTCCTCGCGATCCGATCCGATCTAGCACCACAAGTGGCGGTGCCTCCGTGAGATGCACACGTGTAGCACCTCGACGTCTCCTCCTTCCTCGGACCAGCAAGTATGGTGGAGAGACGGATTGGATCTACAACACGACGGCGTGGTGTATACGGTGGAGAATTTCTACAACAGGGCTTCGCCTACAAGCAGTCGGGATGGAGAGAGGAGGGCAGCAGGGCGGCTAGGGTTGGAGGGGAAGGTGGGGGGGTGGTGCGCCCCGAGCCCTCTTTATATAGAGGGGTGTGGCGCAGACCTAGCCCCTCCCCCAAGCCCAAACCGGCGACCCCAAAGGAGGAGGAGTGGGGGCAAGGAAACCCCCCTTCTAGAAGCTCTATCTAGGGTTTAAACCCTCTTTGGCCGGCTGGGCCCTATGGGGCCTTGTGCCCCTGGCCCAATGCGGCCAGGGCACTCCCTCATAGGCCCATTCCCCCTCCCGGAAGGTGGGTCCACGTTGGTCCCCTTCCGGAAGGTTCTAGAAGCTTCCGGTACAATACCGATTAACCCGGAACAATTCCGAACTCCAAAAACTGCACTGCCTTATATGAATCTTATTCTCCGGACCACTCTGAAACCTCTCGTGATGTCCAGGATCCCATCCGAGACTCCGAACAAAAACTCATAAACCAATTATCCAATCTATCCTAGCGTCGAGACACGTTAAGTGTGTGACCCTGCGGGTTCGAGAATATGCAGACATGATCTTCTATCAATAATCAACAGTGGGGTCTGGAAACCCATATGGACTCCCACACATTCATCGATGATCATATCGGATGAACCACGATGCCAGGATTCAATCAATCCCATATATATATTCCCTCCGTCTCGCGATATTTTACTTGCTCGAGATTTGATCGTCGGTACCGTCTTACCTAGTTCAATCTCGTTCACAGCAAGTACTTTACTCGTTCCGTAATACGATATCACTTTGTGATTAACTCCTTAACCACATGCTTGCAAGCGGTGTTGATATCGATTACCGAGTGGGCCCGAAGTATATCTCTCCGACTTGGGAGAGACAAATTCCATCTCGATACATACAACCCAACAGATACTTTCCGATCACCTGAGAGACACCTTTATGATCACCCTCTCATAGGATGACGTTTGATGACCTCAAAGCTTTCTTCCGATACCAGGGAGTTGTATTATCTCATGGTCTAAGGAATACAATATTTGACATAAGAAAAGCTTCGCAAAGATGAACACGATGACACGATCTAATTGCTTCACTTAGTTTGGGTCTGTCCACCATATCATTCTCCCAATGATATGATCTCATTATTAATTGACAACTCATGTCCATGGTTAGGAAACCTTAACCATCATTAATCAATGAGCTAGTCCTTAGAGGCGTACTAGGGACACGGTGTTGTTCACAAACCACACAAGTATTAAAGTTTCCGCTTAATACAATTCTAGCATGGAATATAAACATTATCATGAACAAGAATTATAATAATAACATCTTTATTATTGCCTCTAGGGCATAATTCCAACAGTCTCCCACTTGCACTAGAGTCAATAATCTAGTTTACATTTGGCAACAATCTCACACCCATGGCATTGAGGTGCTGATCATGTTTTACACGTGGAAGAGGTTTAGTCAATGGATCTGCGACATTCAGATCTGTATGTACTTTGCTAATCTTCAGATCTCCATCTGCTATATAATCTCGGATTATATGAAACTTGCGGTTGATATGCTTGGTCTTTGGATGATATCTTGGTTCCTTAGCGAGTGCTATGGCGCCAGTGTTGTCACACAATATCTCCAGTGGGTCCAATGCCCTTGGAACCACACCAAGCTCAGTGATGAAGTTTCTGATCCAAACTCCTTCACTTGATGCTTCTGCAGCAGCCATGTATTCTGCTTCTACTGTAGATCCCGCGATCACGCTTTGCTTACAGCTTCTCCAGCTCACAGCTCCTCCATTCAAAATATACACGTATTCTGTCTGAGATTTAGAATCATCCTTGTCGGTGTCGAAACTAGCGTCGACGTAACCTTTTACGACGAGTTGTTCATCACCCCCATAGACTAAGAACATTTCTTTAGTTCTATTTAGGTACTTTAGGATGTTCTTCACGGCTGTCCAGTGTTCCACTCCTGGATCACTTTGATATCTGCTCGTCAAACTAAGAGCATTGGACACATCCGGTCTAGTACACAGCATGGCATACATGATAGAACCTATGGCCGAGGCATAAGGCACTTTGCTCATAGATTCCCTATCATTTACCGTAGCTAGACACTGAGCCTTGCTCAATATCTTACCTGACAACATAGGCACTGAACCTTTCTTTGCCTTATCCATTCTGAACCTTTTCAGAACTTTGTCTAGGTATGTACTCTGGCTTAAAGCTATCAGGCGTCTTTGTCTATCTCTATAGATTTTGATGCCCAATATATAAGCAGCTTCACCTAGGTCTTTCATTGAAAAACACTTGTTCAAATAACTCTTCACATCATTAAGCATGTTGATGTCATTTCCAATAATCAATATGTCATCCACATATAGTACCAGAAACGTCACCGAGCTCCCACTCACTTTCTTGTAGATGCAAGCTTCGTAGCAATTTGGAACAAATCCAAAGCTCTTGATCACTTGATCAAAACGAAGGTTCCAACTCCGAGATGCTTGCTTCAGTCCATAAATGGAACGCTGAAGTTTGCATACTTTATCAGCATCCTTAGGATCGACAAAACCTTCGGGTTGCATCATATACAACTCTTTCATCAATGTTGCCATTGAGGAACGCAGTCTTGACATCCATCTGCCATATTTCATAATCATGAAACGCAGCAATTGCTAATAAAATCCGAATGGACTTAAACATCGCTACGGGAGAGAAAGTCTCATCGTAGTCAACACCTTGAACTTGTCGAAAACCTTTCGCAACAAGCCGTGCTTTATAGACGGTAACATTACCATCCACGTCCGTTTTCTTCTTGAAGATCCATTTGCACTCAACGGCCTTTCGGTCGCTAGGAGGGTCCACCAAAGTCCATAATTGGTTTTCGCTCATGGATCCCAATTCGGATTTCATGGCTTCTAGTCATTTCTCAGAGTCTGGGCTCATCATCGCTTCCTCATAGTTCGTAGGTTCACTGTCTTCTACCAACAAGACAGTCAAGACAGGGTTGCCGTACCACTCAGGAGGGGCACGCGACCTTGTCGACCTGCAACGTTCAGTAGCAGCATCGTTCGAAGCTTCATGATCCTTGTCATTAGCTTCCTCTATCGTTGGTGCAGGCGGCACTGGAACAATTTCAGGTGCTGCGCTACTCTCCAATTCAAGAGAAGGTTCAATAACCTCGTCTAGCTCTACTTTCCTCCCACTCACTTCTTTCGAGAGAAACTCCTTCTTAAGAAAGGAACCGTTCTTTGCGACAAACACTTTGCCTTCGGTTCTGTGATAGAAGGTATACCCAATAGTTTCCTTAGGGGATCCTATGAAGACGCATTTCTCCGCTTTGGGTTCGAGCTTGTCCGGCATCAACTTCTTGACGTAAGCTTCGCATCCCCAAACTTTAAGAAACGACAACTTAGGTTTAGCACCAAACCACAGTTCATACGGTGTCGTCTCAACGGATTTAGATGGTGCCCTATTTAAAGTGAATGCAGCGGTTTCTAATGCATAACCCCAAAATGATAACGGCAAATCAGTAAGAGACATCATTGATCGGACCATATCTAATAGGGTTCGATTCTGGCGTTCAGACACACCATTGCGCTGTGGTTGAAAGAACATGTTGGGCCCCCATGTGTGGTTTTGGTAATTAATGACAATCTTTATGAACTAATGTGTGTATTAAGTTATACTTGTAGGATTTGTCCATTGGCATCGCTTGGAGCATGTGTTGGCTTCAAGGTCGATGAAATGTAAAGAAGATATGTTGGGCAAGCTCAATATGTGAGGTCGATGATGAGGAATTAAGAAAGACGTTCCATCTTGAGAAGGGCAAGATCGTCTATATCGAGCTCAAGTGGATTGCTCAAGGCAAAGGTATAATCTTGATAGGTTTTCCCTTTTTCCGGTCTCACGTTGTGTGTGTGAGACCGGGTTTAAGATAGATAGCCGTACTATCAAGAGGGGCTCTCGTATGAGTAATTCGGTCACATCGTTCGAAGGGAGCTCAAACCTTTGCATACTTGCATCATCGTTTTTGGTTGTTATTTGGTCTTATCCATGTGAGGATATAGAGCTTGTGGTAATCTCCATAACAAGCTCTTGTTCATCAAAATCGGATCTCCCTTTTGTATCTTGTTGAGATTTTGATTTATGCGGCTTTTTGGTTTCTCACCAAGTGAGGTATATCACATTATTCTACTTGATACTTTCTCACTTGGTGATAATAAATATTTCTATCTTTTATTGGGAAGCCCTTGTCGTCCTCTATCCAACGCAATTTGAATCGGGTCAATCGGAGCTTCCAGTCAAAAGTTATTGCCGTTTGAATTTTTGCCTGTTTGGCTGTTTTCTGGGTCAAGCGGTAGTACCGCCCGACGGGCCGGTACTACCGCCCGGGCCTGAAAACGGCCCGTTTTTCTTCTGCCTTGTTAGGTACCTTTTTGCGGTAGTACCGGCCGGCCCGGTAGTACCGTCCGGGTGCGCCGGTACTACCGGCCGGCCCAGTTTTTCCGGCCCAGCTATTTCTTTTAGATCTAGATCCAGATTTGCCGCAGCGTTGACCGCGCGGGCGCGCGCGCTGCCGCTCTCTCACGCGCGCTCCTGCCCACTCCCTGTTGCAGCCCTCGCTGGCACGCGCGCATGCCGCTGCTGCCTGCCGGCCCCGCTTGGCCCCGCTCACCTGCTCGTGCGCATGCTGCCCCGCGCGCAGCCGCTAGCGCTATGCTGCTGCGTTGCTGCTGAGCTGGCCGCGCGCGCGCATGCTGCTGCCGCTGCACTGCGTCGCTGCATGCTACTGCTGCTGGCTCGCGCGCAGCTCGCTGGTCCCACTGCTTGCTGCATGCGACGCTGCTGCGGCTTGGCATCTCACGCGCCCGCGCATGCATGGCTGCTGGCTGCTGCTTCTCTTTCTCTGACTTTCCCCTTGCTCACATATTTTCTGCAATTGTTTTGGCAGCGACCGGTACTACCGGTTAATTCTGGTACTACCGGTCCACACAGAATATTGCCCCAAATGGCTAGATTTTTGGAGCCCCTATTTAAGACTTTGCCGTTTTTAGTTTAGAGAGCTCCTCTATTATCTATTAGGCTAAACTTTGTCCACGCTTGCTCTAGATCTTGAAGCTTGCCTAATCTTTTCCCTCCAATGATTCTTGTCCATATTTGAGTGGAAAAGAGAGGATATCTAGCCCCACGTTTTGACCTAACCGATTCATCTCTTTGTGAGTGCATCTTTGGGGATCTAGATTTTGAAGGATTTTGTGTCTCTCTTTGATTTCTCCTCTCTTGTTCCCCCAATAGCTTTGGTAGCTTTGTTGGAACTTGAGAGTGAGGGATTTGAGCATCTTTGTGGTGTTCTTGCCATTTGCATTTGTTACATCGGTTTGAGTTCTCCTTGGAGGATTTGGTTTGAGTTGCTCATTGGAGCTTGTCCCTCTTGGGTTCTTGGAACCCTAGACGGTTTTTGTGGCCTTGGTGGCATTGTAGCCTTGGTGGCATTTGTTGAGGCCTTTTGTGGCGTTTGTTGGGAGCCTCCAATTAAGTTGTGGAGTTGTGCCCCAACCTTGTGAGAGGTTCCGGTTGCCACCGACAAGTGCACCGATAGTGGAAGCGTGGATCGATCCCATTGGGGTGAGATTCACCGGAGAATAAGGGAGGCCTTTTGTGGCGTTGGTGGTTTGATACCACCCCCTCTCCAAACGAGACGTACTCCATGTTGGGAGGAACTCGGTAAAATATCGGTGTCCCCGCGTGTCTCGGTTATCTCTATACCCGAGCTCTTTACTTATGCAATTTACATTGTGATAGCCTTCGTGCTTGAAGTAATATATATCTTGCTATCACTTTGTTGCTTGTATTGCTTAGCATAAGTTGTTGGTGCACATAGGTAAACTTTAGTTGTTTCTAGGTTGTGCTTTACAAAGTAAACACTAGTTTTATTCCGCCTTTGTTGAGCCACTCTAGGAAAAGTTTTAATCGCCTATTCACCCCCCCTCTAGGCGACATCCGTATCCTTTCAGTGGTGTTCCGGGTGGCGTGAGTTGCGAAACAATTCCGCTTGCTTTAAGATGCGTGAGAAAATCATAACTCAAATATTCGCCCCCACGATCGGATCGTAGAAACTTAATCTTTCTATTACGATGGTTCTCCACTTCATTCTGAAATTCCTTGAACTTTTCAAATGTTTCAGATTTATGTTTCATTAAATAGATATACCCATATCTACTTAAGTCATCGGTAAAAGTGAGAAAATAGCGATATCCACCGCGCGTCAAAACACTCATCGGTCCGCATACATCGGTGTGTATGATTTCCAACAAGTCCGTTGCTCGCTCCATCATACCGGAGAACGGGGTTTTCATCATCTTGCCCAAGAGGCATGGTTCGCATGTGTCAAATGATTCAAAATCAAGAGACTCCAAAAGTCCATCAGAATGGAGTTTCTTCATGCGCTTTACACCAATATGACCTAGACGACAGTGCCACAAATAAGTAGTATTTTCACTATCTACTTTGCATCTCTTAGCCTCAATGTTATGGATGTGTGTTTCATCCCTTTCGAGATTTAGAAGAAATAAACCATTCACAATAGGTGCATGACCATAAAAGATGTTACTCATATAAATAGAACAACCATTATTCTCCGATTTAAATGAATAACCGTCTTGCAATAAACAAGATCCAGAAATAATGTTCATGCTCAACGCAGGCACATAATAACATTTATTGAGGTTTAAAACTAATCCCGAAGGTAAAACTAAGGAGAGCGTGCCGACGGCCATCACATCAACTCTTGATCTGTTGCCAACGCGCATCGTCACCTCATCCCTCGCAAGCCGCCGTCTATTCCGCAGCTCCTGTTTCGAGTTACAAATATTAGCAACTGAACTGGTATCAAATACCCAGGCACTACAACGAGGGCTAGTAAGGAAAACATCAATAACATGTATATCAAATATACCTTTGATGGTGCCAGCCTTCTTGTCCTCTAAGTACTTCGGATAGTTGCGCTTCCAGTGACCCTTGTCCTTGCAATAGAAGCACTCAGTGTCCGGCTTAGGACCAGACTTGAGCTTCTTCTCAGCAGGGGCAGTGCGCTTGTCGCCGCCCTTCTTGAAGGGCTTCTTTGCACCCTTACCTTTCTTAAAGGTGGGGGGCTTGTTGACCATCAACATATGATTATTCTTTTTGATGTCCACCTCCGCTACTTTCATCTTAGCGAAGAGCTCAGTGATCATATCAGTGGAACCAATTTGATTGTGAGCAACTACAAAACTTTTGTAGCTAGGAGGGAGTGATTGCATAACTCTGTCAATCTTGAGCTCCTCTGAAATCTTGCAGTCCAGTTGCTCAAGGCGTTGAGTGTAGCCCGACATCTTAATGGCGTGCTCACTAACGGAACTCCCTTCCTCCATCTTGTAGTTAAAGAATTTCTTAGAGATCTCATATCTCTCAGAACGGGCCTGAGTCTGAAACATAGTTTTCAGCTCCTCAAGAATCTCAAAGGGCCCGGCGAACTCCTCAAAACAATTTTGAAGATCCGATTCCATAGCATACAACATGGCGATCTTAATCAAATCATAATCATCCTTGCGCGACTGATAAACAGCTTTCTCATCAGCCGGCGCATCTACAGCAGGGGCGTCACCTAGCGCTTTCTCAAGGACATAGTCCTTTTGTCCGCCAGCGAGAATGATTCTCAGAATGCGGAACCATTTGGTGAAGTTAGACCCATTGTTTCTAAGCTTTTCTATCTCAGAAAAAACGTTGAAGTTGAAGTTGGACTTAGCCATGTGATCTAAAGTATTTGCAAGTACAATTTAGACTATGTTCATGATAAATAGTTCAACTTAATCAAATTACCAAATGAACTCCCACTAAATTCAACATCCCTCAAGTTGTTTAGTGAACATGATCCAAATTCACCATACCTAATCCGATCATCACGAGAAGAGATGTGGCTTCAATGGTGGACAACGAAGTGTCGATCATATCATTCATATGACTCATGCTTAACCTTTCGGTTCATGTGTTCCGAGGCCATGTCTGTACATGCTAGGCTCGTCAAGTTAGACCCAAGTATTTCCGCGTGTGCAAAACTGGCTTGCACCCGTTGTATGTGAGCGTAGAGTCTATAGCACCCGACCATCACGTGATGCTTGGACACGACAAACTTTCGCAACGGTGCATACTTGGGGAGAACACATTTTTTATCTTGATCTTTAAGTGAGGAATCATCTTATAATGCTACCGTCGCGATCTAAGCATAATAAGATACATAAAAGGATAAACATCACATGCATATAACTTTATGTGACATGGTATAGCCAATCTTCGCTCAATGATCTCCATCTTGTGCGTGCCGGCATGATCTCCATCACTCCACCATGATTGCCTCCACCACGAATAGCAACTACAACTATTGCTAACTACTTAGCGATAAAGTGAAACTATTACATGGCGCATAAGAAGTTGACACACAGGTCATACACAATTATAAAGACAACCATATGGCTCCTGCCGGTTGTGTACTCATCGACATGCAAGTCGTGAAACATTACAAAACATGATCATCGCATACATTATACACATCACATCTTGGCCATACCATATCACAGAAAACACTCCCTGCAAAAACAAGTTAGACGCCTCTACTTTGTTGTTGCATGTTTTACGTGGCTTATGGGAGTAGATGCTAAGAACGATTCTTACCTACGGAAATCCACAACGGTGATATTATGGTTGCCAAACTCCGGTGTTAATCCCATGACAACTATAGTGAGAGAAACTGGCATCCACCAGCCGCATGTGTGGAACAAGCCACACGTCAAGTGCGGAGCCGGTCTCGCGAACGACGTCGCGTAAGGTTAGCCTGGACCGCTTCAATCTCACTATCCCGCGTCATAAGAAGAACACAAACAAGAGGCTTGCAACAGAAAACATCAACGCCCGCAACAACCATGTTGCGCTCTACTCGTGAAACACATCTACGCATAGATCTAGCTCTAATACCACTGAAGGGTTTCGCGTCATAGTAAATCAAAATTTTCTACGGATGCGAACAGAGAGAAAGCCAAGATCTAATCTAGGAGATGCAAACAACGAGAGAGATTGGATTAGATCTTCATACCCTTGAAGATTCGCACAGCGAAACGTTCGTCGGAACGTGGGTGATGTAGTCGTACTCGCTTCTCCTCATCGCGATCCGATCCGATCTAGCACCACAAGTGGCGGTGCCCCCGTGAGATGCACACGTGCAGCACCTCGACGTCTCCTCCTTCCTCGGACCAGCAAGTATGGTGGAGAGACGGATTGGATCTACAACACGACGGCGTGGTGTATATGGTGGAGAATTTCTGCAGCAGGGCTTCGCCTACAAGCAGTCGGGATGGAGAGAGGAGGGCAGCAAGGCGGCTAGGGTTGGAGGGGAAGGTGTGGGGGGTGGTGCGCCCCCAGCCCTCTTTATATAGAGGGATGGGGCGCAGCCCTAGCCCCTCCCCCAAGCCCAAACCGGCGGCCCCAAAGGAGGAGGAGTGGGGGGCAAGGAAACCCCCCCTTCTAGAAGCTCTATCTAGGGTTTAAACCCTCTTTGGCCGGCTGGGCCCTATGGGGCCTTGTGCCCCTGGACCAATGCGGCCAGGGCACTCCCTCATAGGCCCATGCCCCCTCCCGGAAGGTGGGGCCACGTTGGTACCCTTCCGGAAGGTTCTAGAAGCTTCCGGTACAATACCGATTAACCCGGAACAATTCCGAACTCCAAAAACTTCACTGCCTTATATGAATCTTATTCTCCGGACCACTCCGAAACCTCTCGTGATGTCCCGGATCCCATCCGAGACTCCGAACAAACACTCATAAACCAATTATCCATCTATCCTAGCGTCGAGACACGTTAAGTGTGTGACCCTGCGGGTTCGAGAATATGCAGACATGATCTTCTATCAATAATCAACAGCGGGGTCTGGAAACCCATATTGACTCCCACACATTCATCGATGATCATATCGGATGAACCACGATGCCAGGATTCAATCAATCCCATATATATATTCCCTTTGTCTCGCGATATTTTACTTGCCCGAGATTTGATCGTTGGTACCGTATTACCTAGTTCAATCTCGTTCACAGCAAGTACTTTACTCGTTCCGTAATCCGATATCACTTTGTGATTAACTCCTTAACCACATGCTTGCAAGCGGTGTTGATATCGATTACCGAGTGGGCCCGAAGTATATCTCTCCGACTTGGGAGGGACAAATTCCATCTTGATACATACAACCCAACAGATACTTTCCGATCACCTGAGAGACACCTTTATGATCACCCTCTCATAGGATGACGTTTGATGACCTCAAAGCTTTCTTCCGATACCAGGGAGTTGTATTATCTCATGGTCTAAGGAATACAATATTTGACATAAGAAAAGCTTCGCAAAGATGAACACGATGACACGATCTAATTGCTTCACTTAGTTTGGGTCTGTCCACCATATCATTCTCCCAATGATATGATCTCATTATTAATTGACAATTCATGTCCATGGTTAGGAAACCTTAACCATCATTAATCAATGAGCTAGTCCTTAGAGGCGTACTAGGGACACGGTGTTGTTCACAAACCACACAAGTATTAAAGTTTCCGCTTAATACAATTCTAGCATGGAATATAAACATTATCATGAACAAGAATTATAATAATAACATCTTTATTATTGCCTCTAGGGCATAATTCCAACACTTATCTCTTCGGTCGTGTGGATGGCGAGGAGCGGGCGGGAGGGGGGATCCTGGTGTTGGCGATGTTTCAGCAAAGGCATCTCCTAGATCGCATTCTGGAGACCTGGCTAAGGGACAGTGGACAGGAAGAAATACCGGGCATGTTCTGAAGGTTTTTTCAGGTGAAAACTTAACACTTCGGCCAATGGTGACGATGCATGCGAGTGTTGTAACCCTCTCGGGGCACCATTGTGGGACCTTATCTATGTTAGGGCTCCGTGTGAAAACCCGTGACCGCCAGGTCTCGTCGGCGGCGACGCGTTGCGTTGTTACCGTCTTGGCGCGTTGTCATGGAGCTCTAGCACCCCTTGGACTCGGTCCGGCGTCTTCAGTGGCGAGTTCAGTTTTACATATTTTTCTTTTGTTTATCTTTGATCTACTTTGAAAGAGGGTCTTCTCATCCTTTGTGTCAGGCGTAAGCCTGTTTGGAGAAAAAAAGAGACCCTGAGTTTTTAAAACCATGATATTTCTAGAAACTGTGCTACTGTGGAAATAATTTAAATATTTTTTAGGGTACCTAAAAATATTTTGCTGCCAAGAGAACCCTAAGTTTCTATAAGAGTATAGAATTTCGGTGAAAAAAGTCTACATAACCCCCACAACTATTAGATTGTGGATTCTAAACCCTCCCAACTTTAAAACGGCACACTTAACCCCCACAAGTATTAAAAACCGGGCAACCGTCCCCCTAAGGGCTCGTTTTGCTCAGGCGGTTTAAATGGGATTATTGGGTATAACCCCGCAGGGTTTGGGTGAACACCAAAAACCGGCCAAAGCTGCAACGCCAGAAACACGAGCGGCAGCTTGTGTCTCGAAAACACCGAGAATCAACGTGGTTTCTCGGGATTTCGGGGACTAATCCCGTTCAAAACCGGCCTAGAAAACAGCCCACGAGTGTTTTCTGGTGTGTTAGGATTGGATCGGTATAGACTCGGAAAAACCCTCCAAACCGCTAGCGCAAAACAATGCCTAAGGACGCTGAGAGCGTTTTGGATCCTGTTTGCCTGACGTGGACAGTGGATTAGTCGTATGAAATTGTATGCCAATGATATCTGGAGAGAAGCACTAGACTGGCAAAATCTGCACGGTCTAGGCGCGTCCGGCTCATGAACTTTGCGTCTCATCGCAGCTTCCTAGCATCAGAGCGGCAGCCACCGTACACACGTACAATTGGGGGGAAAAGGTTGGAATATTGGAGTCGTGTGCCTGAAGCTTGTTGGAATTGGAGGTGGCAATATCTTTGGTGGTCATTGTTAAAAATATAATACACGCCTACCTCTTTTTATAAGTTCGGACTTTTGATTCAGATAGCTAGTGCATTAATCCAATATGGTATCAGAACCAAGAGGTCTCAAGTTCAAGACTCTGCTCACGTAGTTTATAAAAAAAAGATTCTGCGGCTGCACCGAACCCACGCTAAGGACTAAAATAGCCTAGACGTGAGAGGAAGTGTTAAGAATATAATACACGCCCACCTCTTTCCATCAGTTCGGACTTTTGATAGTCATTGTGCTATTTAGCTATCGCTCGCTCTTGGAACAGAGCAGGTAGTCCTAACACTGCTGCTGCTCAGTGACCGCGGCGTCTATCTTGGCAGCTGCGACCGCGGTGTTGCCGTCTCGGAGGCGAACAACGTGGATGACTGTGGCGTCCATCTTGGCAGTTGCGACCGGATAAAAATGGCTGTGGGATGGATGCGGTTATAGGCTACGAGCATAAATGCATGAATATGCGGAGCCGGGTATAGCGAGTTTTTTTAATTGAATCAACGCCGTCCCAGAGGCGACTGGCATGGATGAACATATATGTTGAAAATATAAGCAAATTACCATAATATTTAATCCAAAATAAGTAATAATAAATCATGACTATAAGTGCTGGAATTAATCTAATCATGTATACTAGCAGAATAGACGAACAGATTATATTCAACCAGAATAAGCAGATCACATCTATTCCAAGAGCTAGTACAAGAAACTGCAACAGAAACTGAACTAGATAGGAACAGATTACGTACGGTGCTGGAGGAGGAATCGGGTTCGCGTTTAGGTTGGGTTGAGGTTTGCGTTGACACCAGTGTCGTCAGCCATGGCGTCGATGTAGAGGCTGCTGATGTCCGGGAAGAAGTTCTCGTCGGGGAAGGAGTGGTCGGTCGACGTGATGCCGTCAGTAGTCGCGCAGACGCGCTCCCCAAAACCTGATCGCCCCTCACCCGTACAGGTTCACGAGAGGCGGTGGTTTCAGAGGCCTACTGTCCCGTCGTCCGGTGCACGAGAGGGGATGGAGAAGGTTTAGCGGCGGCGCAAGGTTCTGGAGGCATGGATGAACATATCTCGCATAATAACTCGCACAATAATTTTCCCGAGCAGCAAAAAGATAAGATCGGCACAATTTCGCAAGTCGCGTCGTGGCGAGGCGAGCGAAGGAGGAGGAGCACGCGTGTATGCCACTCCTCTTCACTCTCTTTAGGAGGTAGTGAAACACTCCACTATATATATTGGTCCAACTCCCTCTAAACTAGCAAGGTGAGACTAAACTTTGGTGCCACCCCTTGCTAGCATGAATGGGCCAAAAGAATTTCAGAATTTGTATTAGGCTATGGACCAAGGTCCGCACCCAAATTCCAACAATATAGGTGTTGTTGTTCTTGCAAAAGCCCTAGTACATCCACGGGCGCACGGTTTCCAGCCAAATTTGTAGCCACCGAGGTAGACCTTGTTCGCCCAGGCCGGGCCATACGAGAACATGTCGCCCATACAGGGGCTCGGGCACTCCACACCGTCGAAGGTCCAGAACGCAAGCTCATCATGCAGCTGGAAGTCATCCATGGGTGTGTTCCCAGCACGAGGAAAGAACGGCACCACGCCAGCTCCGCCATTCACCGGGCAGATCATGTCGTCGCCTGCTCACCCTATGCCGTCTACGAACGCCAATGCTCCTCGAGAACTGCTCGCCGGAACATATTGTCGGAACTGCTCGGAAGTCTTGCAAGGTGCGTGTACTGCCGGAAAGCACTCGGCGAGTCGACGCGCGACGTGTCGGGACCAAAGCCAAAACAGTCCACGATGATAGCAAAGGACACCAAGAGAGGGGAAGGCGTGCCTCAGTGGCCAGAGTTTTGCCGCAAGAACAACAACTGGACACCAGGGGTGATTTGGCCTGAGCCATCAAACTTTGCATGCATACTCAGCCCCAACCGCCTAACGTCAGCAAAATCAGGATCCAAAACCACACTCAGCGTCCCGAGAGGGTTAGTTGCCTTGTTTTTTATACTTGAGGGGGTTAAGTACCATTTTAAAGTTGAAGGGGCTTAGCGTCCGAAATCTAATAGTTGTGGGGTTATCTAGACTTTTTTCAATTTCGGTCCAAGAATCAGAAGCTCAAAATTCTAAAATCGAGCCCGGCCCACACATATAACCACTGCCATATACCCGTCCGTCCTTCCCCTCTCGCCGCCGCCTGCCTACCGCCCTACCCGTCGTCCAACTCAACTCCTCCTCAGCGCTCAAGCCCCTAGCAAGAAGGAGGCACCCTAGCGGCGGTGCCGAAGATGAGCGACGAGGTGGTATGGCACTGCATCCGCCACGGACACTGCAGCTTCATGGCCAAGTACGCGAGTAGCTCTTGCGTTGCCGTCTCCTCTTATAGTATACATGTTATTTAGGTTTTTCCGGTGAGCTTCTTCACGGGCCAGTGGCGGGTTGTTTTGCGCAGGGTCACGACGGGGATCTTCTGCCGGAACCCCTACAATGCGACGGGAATCTGCAATCGGAGCTCCTGCCCCCTCGCCAACAGTCGCTACGCCACCATCCGAGACCACGACGGTGACTGATCACTCGCTCCTCTGTGTACTCTACTCTTTCAATCTTTTATTTATATATTCCTCTCCCTGAACATTTGCTGATTGTGTATGATGGTCATATTGTGCGACAATAGGTATTTTCTACTTATATATGAAAACTGCCGAGAGAGCTCACATGCCAAACAAACTGTGGGAGAGGGTTAAGCTGCCCAAGAATTATGACAAGGCTATGGAAGTAATCAACAAGCACCTGGTCAGGATTCGATCTCTACCTCAATATCTTTTCCCATGCCAATATGCCATATTGCCATGTTGACATGAGCTCAAATAAGTTCCATTACATGCTTCTTTCCTTATGCAGGAATTCTGGCCCAAGTTACTTGTGCACAAGATCAAGCAACGGTTGACAAAAATGACGCAGTGTCGAATACGGATGAGGAAACTTCAACTGAAAGTGAGGTAGGACTTGTTCTATTTCTTTGGAAGTTATGCCTGTTGCTCTGTTATATATCTTTTATCCGTGCGAGTGCGAATATGGATGTTTTGATTGAACACTGCAGTTTATACGGTTTTTTAGGGGGGGGGGGGGGGGGGTGTTGAAGTTTATACATGCCATTAGCTAGCTTTGGTTAATTCATTTGGAATTCTATCTTGAAGGGAGGCAAGCTACCTTAGGACCTTAGGACAGCCTTGGTCAACTTCTACAAGCAAACAAAAATACACCCGATTCTAAGCAAGTAGACCAACTCTGCCGTTTTTAAAATTTGCTGAACATAGCATGAAACAGTGAGCAAACGCGGGGAACAAACATACAAGACTTTATTCCACTTCTGGATGGCTAAATTACTTGATTACCACACGAACTTACAAAGGAGGCTACTTAAGAAGAGCTGTATGGTAAGGTTGCCTTGCCACATATTTTTATTTTCATTTGTAGCAGTATTATCTACTGACAATGGCTGCAAAAATGATGTTTTAAATTTCACAGAATAGATTGGTTCATAGTTTGATTGTTGATTTCTAAGAAATCTTGTACAGTTTTTTTGCATTATGTTCACTGGTAGAAGATTGTCTCAACTGTAGTTTATGTGTAAGGTACTGCAGTGGAAATTATTCGAATGATGGAATTGATTATTAACTGTAGTAAAGAGTGACGAGCAGCTATGTTGAAAACCACCGATAAGATCGATGTCAGAATTAATATACTTCTAGTTTAATATACTATTGCTGAAGCTGTTGGGTTGAGCCTTTAGCCTTTTAGCCGTACTTCATTTTCACATTACTGGACCTTGGAGTAAAAAATACAGGTAGTAGTTGGGTGGCTGAATTTCTTCTGCGGTATATCAAATCAAATATAAAAAGTGAACACTGGAACTGTTGATCACCTGAGTTTTTGTCTCACAGTATATTCACTACTTATATTTCATAAACTAAGCTCATTCATCTTGTTGTTGAAGCTCGATTTTAAATAAATTGCCTAGTGCATGAAGAAGATACTGAACATATTCATGTCTTCTTCTAGGGAGAAGGTAATGACAGTGCCTAGAAAGAAGACACAAATTGATCTCAGGAAAATGTCGCGAGCTGAAACCGCTGCACAGATAGAGAAGGTTATTCATTTTTCTGGTAATCATTCGCAAGTTTCGGTTATCCATTGTCATATTCTGACATGTATAGCTGCTACGATGCAGAGTATTATTAGTGAATTATTGGAACGCCTGAACAGAAATATGTATGGTGATATTCCAAATATCCCCTTTGGTCCGTTCAGGAAGCTTATGGATGAGGTGGACACAGATAACATGGTTCCTGAGTATGTCGAGGACGACGAGGAGCATGTAAGCATTGTGCTGGCAAACTGGTTTATTTTCCTGACATAAATGTCCACGAGCTTCTTTATAGGCTCATAATGTGACTTGGCTTTCCAATCCAGGAAAATGAGATAGAATATGTTGAAGGTGATGGTATTGAAGAGGATATGGAAGATTTTCAAGACCTCTATAATGATAAGGATGGTAATGATTTCTCGTCATTTTATTAATATAACTTTTGCATTAAGATATGTTTCGGACATGTCGTTCCTCCAAATATACTTTTCCGATGTGTTGTGTCCACTAGTTGCTGTGCAAGTGTGACTTCCCATTTTTTTAACCTGCAGTCTGTAAGTCTTTGGTATATAATTAATCTTCATCTTGGCCTGCTAATAAGTTGTCAGAGCCAGTATTGTTTATTCTACTAAAAGCGGAAAATTGTGTGTTATTAATCTTTAAACGCTCTAAAACGATTGCAGGTGACATGGATCAAGATGATCTTATACATAAGTCAGTTACAAAGAATCAAAAGGGAACATGTTCTGTCTCCAGTTCCAAACCAATTATTGGAACGAAGTCGAGAAGGGTTATCACCGAGGTAAAGCATACCACTTCTAATCTCAATATTATGCCTCTATGACATAATGCATTTAACTGCTTCAATAATTGCATATTTATCTCAATAATTAACTTACAAAACCCTTAATTATTCCTTTACATGCATCTCGATATGTGGTCGAGAAGTAGCTTGATCAGTTCATGGTTCATCATGATTTACTTGTCTGTATGTGGATGTAGGTTGAAGAAGATGAACACGCCAGCCGGCGGCATATGGCTCTTGTGTGAAATCAGCAGGCATGATCTCGACTACTTCAATCTTGTGCTTAATTTGGTGGCGATGGCCTTTAGGTCATTTTGTTTACCCATCTATTCATGCCGTGATAATGCTTGAACTTCACATGATGTGTCATGACAGGAGTTGTAGCGTGGAGCATCATTTGGTCAAATTCAGTCAGGGTGGTGTGTTTACTGGCAAGTCGGTGGCTATTTACTCTACTATACAACGGCTGAATCGTAGGCATACAGTTTTGAAGGATATTGCGACCATCACCATCTCATATGTTCCTGATATAAGTTGTTAGAATGCCTAGGATTTCAGGAAATGTTTCCTTTTTGCTTAGCCTGCTCTTGGAGTAAATATATGCTTCGGTGTAGGGGTGTTTTTTTTTGTGAGTGACTTCGGTGTGGATTTTTTTGATAATGCGATTTGGTGATGTGCGGTACTTTGATCGTTGTGACTTGTGATCCTTAGAGGTGTCTCAGTTTCAAGCATTGTGTTAACTTGTCTAGGGGATAACAGAATACAATAAACTTGAGTCCACCAATGATAGGATGAATTGTACTAAACACGATACGAACTCTCCTATTTGGATGACCCAAAACAAATCCAAAAATACCACCAAGAGTCAAACAGATAGCATATGCTCATTTGAACACAACACGCACTCTGTTCTTTAACAATAAATACCACAATAACGTACTTAGGGCATGCCCAATGGGGTGATGTCAGTCTTACCTTATGATTGTCACGTTGGATTTTTGCTTAGTTGGAGGAAAGAGAAATAAAAAAGAGAAGGTTGTTGCGGTGACCCAACATACCACTGCATGATGTAGTACACTATAGTCGTTGACATAACACCAATGAAACACCGTTCACTAGTATTACATCCCTCGGAGTGGTACAACAGAAACACAGCAGGTTCAAGACATGACTATAGGTTACAACTCAACTCTTTACACAAGATCCAGAGAACACTCTAGGTTAAAGAGAGAGAAAGAAACTTCTTACAAAAAAGAATCGGAGATAAACAACTCAAAAACTATCATACTATTAAGACTAGTATTTTAACTAATGGTCTGGCATTGCTGCTATTGCAATACGCTACAGAAATAGGTTCTATGGCTAGAGATTATATTCCTATCTAATTAGTAACTTCGTATTCACTTGAGTTGATGTATATGTTGACTTTCTTGACCTCATTCAAGAGCTTTAGCCTTTGATGATGATTCCTGGAGTATGACTTGATGTAGACATCGATTGTACTGGCTTTAGAACCTAGCAATGGTTAAGAAGATACTTTGAGTACGAGCGTACTCAGCAAGTTCACTAGAAAAGAAGTGTTTGATGCACTATCTCTACATCCACAGACCGTAGGTCGTAGGCAATGCAAGTTTTCATAAACATTTCTTTAAAGGTTGCTTTTATTCGGAAAAGCTATGTCCATCAGCCTTCACTGATTTATCAGAACTTTCATGGAGTTCCTTTTCCACCGTGTTCGCAGCTTCTTTCCGGAACAGGGAGTAACAAGTTACAGTTCTTACACTCTGCAGAGGTGCATTACTTTTCCCATGAGAGACCTTAAGCTTTGTTGCACGGCTGGAGTATGTTCCCGTTCAAACTTCCATGGTTTGAGGCCCAACCTAAGATCCAAGCCAATCACTGCCCTCTCCGCGACCTCATATGTCTGCACGATCCTTCGGGGCCGGCTCACCTCCGTTAAGCCCCCTTTCGGGCAGGCTAAAACCCTGATGAGTTCCCGGAGACTCTATGACCTGGTGATGCCCGGACGAGTACCATTTAAATGGACTATATCCCTAAACACCATCCATAGATAATCTAGACACCAAAAGTGTGGGGCGTAAGGGTGCCCACCCATATGTTGGATCCACACAAGGAATCACAACGTCACATTAAGGTCGTCTTGCCTCCATACGAGAGGAAAGTGATACAGCTGACTTCTCCGTCCCATTCCAAATCTCATGGTTAACGCGTAATATACGGCGCAAGAATCACTGGCGACATTGGTTGTTAGGTCCTAGATAATATGTTCCTTTACCACTGGAATTTTTATAGTAGGTTATTACCTCATGGTAAATAACCTATAATCATATTATTATGAAAATGATGTTTTCTAACCCTTTTCAAATGCAGGTGATGACAACACTGGATTTGCAAAATACTTTACAGAAAATAATCAAAGGACATGAGCAAGTGTGAACTTGCCTTTTGTGATTGCAAGATTATTCACTCACGGTCTTTAAGACAATATAAAATATCCAATATCTGAAATCAGCATCATTGGTCCGGTAAGGACTAATGTCTAAAGAAGCAAAATGCTCTTATGCATAAGTAATGTAATGCACTTTATGAACGCGAGTCCCGAGGATAACGTTAATCTAGGGTTTGGAAACTAGAAATGGTTACTTTAGAATGTGTTGTCCTTTTAGATAAGTTTCATACTTGTGCTTCTTATTAAGGCTTGTGAGTATGTGTGAAACAACATGTAAACATAATGGCATACAACAATAAGATATACTAATGAGATGTGCTACTCAAGGAATGCTTATATGAGAATTATCTTATATTCAAGTTTTACTTTGCAAGTAATGGCATTTATAAGGAACTTAAGTGTTAACAATCCTAAGTATGTAAGTAAAGCTTAATGTAATGTGATTATTATTAATTGTCATTTGATGTTTGAAGTGGCAAAAATAATAACATTTGAAGAAAAGATTTCTTTTCTAAGGTCTAAGCAATCTTTGTGGTTAATCAAATGTGGTCAATGTTGTTTGTGCTTGCTTGAATAGTTTGGATTTGAGATGCTTTATGGCTTAATTATAACAGACCAAAGTTAACTATAAAGCATATAATAAAGTCTTTAGCATTATTTTTAAAGTCTTGTGGACTTAAGTTAACTTTAAAAACATAGATGAACTTAGAGTGTAATGCTTATGATATTTGTATTTTGTTCATTTCATAATGTTTCCTTAAAGTTATTTAAGAATGGCATTACTTCTTTTTTAGTAGTGGTGTCCTAACACTATAATGGAATAGAATTATTTTCCTTTTTATAGATGAGTGGTTATAGTTTGTAAACAAGGAAGTAATATTACTTAACTACTTATGGATTCAACATAGTGTTTTGGTAGGTTTATAACTTGTGGTTAAAGTAATGGAAATAGATTTTATCAAGTCAAAATAATAATCTTGAGAATTTAATATTTGATAACTCTATTTGAATAGTAATATACACTTAAGGTTGAATGATAAATTAAATAGAATTATATTTAAAATATTTTGGACCATTTTGACTTCATATTATCAATATTCAAGACTAATACAATTTATTAGACTTTAATTAGTTAATTTTAGAATATTAGCAAATTTTATTTACCCTTATATGAATTATTAACTAAAGAAATAGGTTTAAATTCAAGTTATTAAAGTGTTTAACTTTTTTATTTACCTCCAAAGTGGAATATTATATTTTTAACATGTAGATATTATTTTTGTGATCATTTTGATATATTACATTTATTTTTGTGATTTATAAATAATAAGATATGATTTTTATAAGATTTATTACTTTATAAATACTTAATAAATAAAAAATATTTAATTAAGTGAAATAATAATGTATGATTATAGTTTTAAATTATAGTTCTTGTTTTCCTAAGATTTTTAGTATTTTATTTATATTTTTAACAATTACCAATATTAAATTATGAATTATCAAAGTATTAATACTTAAAAAATCTTTATTAGATAATAATTATTTAAATTGTTGACATAATAATGTTTGATAATAGTTTAATGTTATAGATTTTATTTTTTAAAAAAATTCATATATTACACATATTTTTTTGAATTATAAAACAAAAGTTATTAAATTTACAAGATTTAATCATTTTCTATTTTTTTTAAATAACTGCTTTACTTTTTATACCCAGACCAACTCTACCCTGGTCACTGACCCATTGGGTCAGGACCACGTCGGATGACACGCGTGCAGTGGACCAGTCGACCATGGACTTGGTCAAGGATGAGATCATCCTGACGTCATCCCGCTGGAAACCCTCAGATTGGTGATCGATCGAGCGATTTCGTGCGTGCGCGGGGTAGTGCCTAGGCTTGTTGGAAAGAGGGTGTCCCGAGGGACCTATTGGTGGTGGCACCGCCCTATTTTGGTCGCTGGAGGACGGACGACGACGAGCTCATGCGGTGGTGCTTGCAGATGATCATGGCGGCATGGATTTAGGAAGCAAACAAAGCTTTTAAGCACATGAGGAGACTTAGTGACTCACCAGGAACACTATGGTGCGGTCGATAGGGCGAGGCGAAGTAAAAATCGATGACGAACGTCGGTGACTGGCGGCGACCGTGAGATGTCGATTGGATCGACAAAAGATCTCCGGGCTTCCCTGACCTAGCTTGGGAGAACGAGGGCAACGAGGTGAGTCCAACGGCACCCTCAGGGAGGCCAGGGGGCTCGGGAACGACGGCGATGAGCAGCTCCGGCGAGGCTCGGTTTTTGGTCAGAGAGGATAAGAAGATAAGGCTCTCCGGCGTGGCGGTGGCCTTCTTATAGGCAACAAACAGCGGCGGCGCGGATCTTGGCGATAGCGGGCATCACGGCGACGGCGGACGGCCGGCGATGCGCCAGGCAGCAGCTTCGCCGGTGCTGCATTCTGGCGAGAGGAAGAAGAAAGGAAAAATGGATCGAATGGGTACGTGCGCCGAGTTGGGCTGGCTTGGGCCGGGTGGGCTGTAGTGTGGTGCGTGTGAGCGATGAATAAGGTAGAGGGAAATGGGGCACAACCAGTTTCTGGAATGAGTCCATTTTTTTACTCTTTTCTGTTTTTTGTTTTCCTATTTTCTGTTTTGTTTTTCAGGTTTGAATATTACACATTTGATTGAAATTTCTTTATAGAATTTATTTTCTAGATAATTGGAGTATATAAAAATGTATTTCAAATTCTGGTATGAATTTAGTATGTTGATAGCATACTTTATTTATTATTTTCTAACTTTATAATTATAGAGATATTCTTTTATTAAATAGAATAAGTAGGATTTAGGGTTTTTAGGATTTGTTTAAGATCTTAAAAATTAACTATAACATTAGTTTTACTTTTATTTGGAGTAATGAAGTTTTAAAATGTTTAGTGATAATCATAGAGTTTATTTTTATGTATTTAATCACATAGCAAAGTATAGGGTGGTTTATAATTGTTGTATCCCCACTTATTCCATGCTCATTTGGAATGAGTAGTTAGAGAAATGGATCAAAGACTTTGTCTAATGAATATAGATAGAATATTTATGAGATGTTGATGAGAAAACTCATTAATAGGTTTAGGGTTCTGAATTGTAATTGCTTACCCTAGGGTTTAGGGTTCTTATTATACTTATATTCTTTTGTTGATGTGAATAAAGATTAATGGCTAAACACATTGTCTTTATGTTTGTGATTTTTAATGATATCACCATTTAGAGTAAAATAGTGGGATGGTTTTCTAGGCTATATTATGAGAAAGAATTAATAAAGATAGTTCTTAAGTACCTAGGATAATGATGGTTGAGAATGACAAAGATGTGCTTAAGTGATTTGATATAGGAAATTATTCCTAGCAGCCACTGTGGAAATAAGATGATTGGTCCAACATATGGGATGGATGTTAAGCTTGATTATAGATTTAGGGTTTAATGTTTACCCAGAATTTCTATCTTTCATAACTCACAATCCTGGACTTCTAATTAAGGAATTCCTTTCCTAGATATATTACTTCTTCATATCTAACATCATGTGTTAACATGATGAGCTTTACTTCACAAAAATATTCTTATCCACCTTTTATTCTTCTAAATCCATTTATAATTCCAATGAGCTTGACACTGAAGCTTTCATAATCTTCTCATATCTATACTTGGTTATATCAAACTATTTACTACTAATAATCTCCAATCCAACAAGTGGTTACTTCTAAGTCCATTCATACTCTTCCTTAATCATCCATCACTAACATTACTTCAATAGATGTATACATCAAATCCTACTTCACCTCAAGTGCTTAGTATTTCCAAAGAGGAAAATACTACTTCTTTAATCCAATGTTGCTCTAACATCATCTTAATCATACTATCTTATCTCTACTTGACTCCAGTATCTAATACTCCAACCTCACATTATATTAATATGACTTTTCATGGCTAACCTAGGATAACATATCTATACTAGGTTTTCAATCATGTTTTATCCACCAATGCCACTTATACATGATATAAGTATTCAATCTTGGTGAATAAGGCATGATCATTATAATCCTTTGATCCTTTATGGTTTAGGTTTCCAGTTGGCTAATCAAGGCTTCCATCCATACAACATTATAGTTGTATTGTAATTATCTCCTGTTTAGCTCTATTGGATTAAGAGATATAATTCATTGACTATACCTACTTGATCCAATAGGACTACTCCTGGTAACTATCTTCAGTATTCATCCTGGGAATCCTCTTTGTTACCACATATATCTTTATTTCAAATAACCCTTCTATCCATTCAGGAGTGAGTTAACTCCATCAATTATCCTATAGATGATATCTAAGGCTAGCATTACTATTTACCTCTTCTTACTTCCTTCTCTAAAGGATTTAAAGTGAATGTTATGATAAGAACATGAGTTGATAGATCAATAGTTAATAAGCTAAGAATTGGTGAATCGATAGTTGATTACTCAATATTGATAAACAACAGATATCGAGATAGGATTCCATAAGGATTGATATGGAAATAAGGATATGTGGTGAATGGTCTTGAATTGCTTTCCTTCCTACTTAATACAACTAAAGAGTTAGGGTTAAGTATTACCATGATGTTCATGGTATAAATAGTTGAGATTTAAGATTTAGTTGTTACATTCCTATTACTTAAGTTATATTTATAACTTGGTATTCATGAGTTGTTGTAATGAATACTATGATATGATCACCTAAGGATCAAATATAATCCATTAAGTAATGAATTAGGGTTTAACTTTTATTACATTTGATCTACCCTTAGATCAAATCTCCCTTACCCAAAATAAGGTTTTAGCAAAGGTCATATTGAAACTTATCGCAGTCAACTTGATGATCTACTTCAATTCCATCAAGTTGAGAGAAGCTTCAAACAGTTTGACAGGTTTTTTATTTAAAAGCGCGAAAATTATTCGGATTTTCTATACATGAATGCAATGCACACATCTGGGTTCAGCTTATTTCTAAGCTCTAATGCTGGGATGTTACAGTTGTCTTCCCTTAGCTATAGGATGATTTTTTAGAAATAAGAGAAAGCTATTTTCTTGGTTGTACCATGTGTTTTCCCTTAGCAAATCAATTTCTTACTAAAAAAGTCAATTCTCATTAATTGATAGGCATGACACTAAGAGATAGTGCATTCTACAATTTATGTATATTGTCATCTCTAGATGATGTAAAGGGTCAAGGAAGGTCTTCCCTAGCATTGTGCATGCCCTTATAGTACCGAATAGTACTCCCTCTATTTTTATTTTGTTCGTGTTCTAGGTTTAGTTAAAGTCGAACTTTGTCAGGTTTGAACAGAAATAAAATAAAAGGTATCAACTTTCATAATATCAACTGTATATAACATGAAAATATACTTTTTATGAAGATTCCAATACTATAGGATTTACATTGTAGATGTTCATATTTTCCTAAATATTTGGTAAAATCTTATAAAGTTTGACTTTGACTAAACCTAAAACATGTAGTAAATAAAACGGAGGAAGTACATGATAGAGATACATAATTTGTATCCAATGATTATAAAATAAAGTCTAAAAGAAGAGAAAATTTTCAAGGTTGTTTTCAAAATCTTACTCTTTAATGACACAATCTTGTATTTTTCTAAATACATTTTCCAAAGACGGTGCAATAAACATATATGTCAAACCACATAGCTGTAAATACCAACAAGAGTTATCCTTCTTCATTAGATGAAGTGTCGGGCATAGGAGAAAGCAGGTTTCCTACTGTTGGAGATGCCAATAAGGAGATACCATCTATTCATAACCGCATGTTTGTGTTTTACTACACGGGGCTTGACCATAAAATTTCTTCAGAGTTTGGGCAATCTATACCTAATAATAAAGGACAAAGTGTTTCTTCCGGTCCAACTTTTTTCTAGACCGATTTACCCTCCCACCAAAACACTATATACGGGCAATGCCAGGTATTCGTTTTTCTCTTGTTTTCGTCGATCGCGGTGCAGCGCCACGCTGTTGGGCTTTCTCTTATGGGCTTTGAGCTGTACATGTTTTCTTTTACTGGTAAATAGAAACATATGCGTATTTTTTACAACTAAATAGTCCCACCTTGCTTTCTTTTGCAAGGTGGGACACCAATTTTAATACGTCCATAATTTGACAGGAATCAGATGCCTCAGAAATCAACAAGCACTAGAACCGTGATTTGGATGAAACGAGAAGAGATAGTGGAGATAGCGGAGCAGCAAAGACGGGCAGACACTGGAGAATTGGCGGCTTGGAGGGAGCAGAAGGCCGAACAAAATAGGTTGGTGCAGCCGAGCTTGTGGGGGTGGCTGGGCAGACGAGCGAGCGACGAACGACGAAGGCCAACGGCTGGTGGGGGTCATGGATAGATGGGAGAAGGGAGGGTCTCGCGTGTCGGATCGTTGCGCCCTGCAGCCGAGAGACAGGAGCGAGGACTAGGAGGCGGGGCCTACCACGGTGATGCGGCTTCTCTCGAGGACTTCGCGGAAGAAAACGCAGCTCGTCGACGTCCTGGCCGTAGGAACCTCCGTCCACGCATTAAACTGAACCTGTTTCTCTTTTTTATTATCTTGTCCATAGTCCCACCCTCTCCAGCGTGAGCCCATGCACTCTTAGGCCCGATCTGTTATTTTGTTGGTTATTTAGACTTTTCTTATGTAACCAACTTTTTCAATGGAGCTGGTAAAAAAAGTTTTTTAATGGATTTTAGGCGGTGACTTGTGATCTGGTACTACTATATTTAGTCTCACCCCGCTTTTAAATAGCAAGCTGCACCAGTTCATATACATGTTAGGTTGTGTAGAGTATTAGTTGTTGGAAATATAAGCAATAATTCATATGATTTAATCCGAATAATAAACTGATAAATCATGATCATACAGACAGTAGTAAAACCAATCATACAGATTAACAAAGTAGATGAACAGATTACATCTATAGGAGATAAACCTATCACATCTACACCAAACGCTAGAATAAAGAACTCTAGCATAATCTGAAAAATAGAGTTGACTATCACGTACAGTGTAGGCTGAATAGCAGCCGCAGCGGTTGCAGCAGCGTCGCCCATGTTGAGATTGTCGAAGAGGTCGCTGACGTCCGGGAAGAAGTCGTCGTTCGGGACTCTTCGTCGGACGACGTCGTAGTTGCCAGTAGTCGCGCTTGAGCTCTCCCCAAAAACCTGATCGCCCCTCACCCGTACAGGTCCACGAGAGGCGGGGTTCCGGAGGCCTACTGTCCTGATCTGGCGGTGCACGCCGCAAGCCGGGATGGGGAAAACGAAAGCGGCGGCGCAAGGTTCTGGAGGTAGACGCGTGTGTGGATTGATTCCGTGCCGATTAGGTTTAGCCTCGGACGCTTATATAGTGCAGGTTAGGAGGATCGTGGGCTCAGCCCACGTCCGAGTCGATAACAGTCCACGTCCATAATTAACGCGTCCGTTAATAACTCATAATCAGTTTTCCTAAAAAGCAAAATAAAGCTCGGCTCGGCGAGATTCCCTCAACCCGCAACCTGCAACCCGCGGCGCGCGCGCGTGTCGTGACGAGGCGAGGCGGGCGGCGTCGGAGGAGGAGTGCGCGAGGGCTACTCTTTTTGTCACACCTTAGTGAGTGGTGCAACACTCTACTATATAAGGTGGTCCAACTCCCCTTTAACTAGCAATGTGGGACTAAACTTTAGCACCACTAGCACAGCTATATGCTGCCATACACAAGTGGGCCAAAGAGAATTTCAGAATTTGTCTAATGGGCCAATAGCCCAATATACATCAAATTCCAACAATCCCCCGCAAAGTCTCATTGACACATCACATCACTTTTTTTCCAGAACATTGTTTTATATACTGGTGTGTAGTGGAGACTGTTAAGTTGAACTTCCACGTTAAACTTCATCCTACACTAGCTTGCAACTTGAATAGTGGACTATGCCTTGAACTACAAGTTTTCTGCATGCTAGTTTCACACAAAATCTAGACCGGTAGATGGCTACCGTCGGCTTCCCCGCGGTTTGGAGCTTATGCGTCATACTCCAGGGCCTTTCATGAGTTTATTAGAGAGCACCCAACTGTTGGAGATATGCCCTAGAGGTAATAATAAATGTAGTTATTATTATATATATCTTTGTGTTTATGATAAATGTTTACATTCATGCTATAATAGTATTAACAAGGAAACCATTAATACTTGTGTGATTTGTAAACTTAATTTGAAGTCCCTAGTATGGCCTCTATACTTCACTAGCTTGTTGGTTGATTGATGATGTGGTTTCTTTGTCATGAACATTGAGATGTTATCAACAACAAGATCATATCGTTAGGAGAATGATATGGTGGACATACTCCTATAGACAAGCGTAGCATAAAGATCAAGTCATTTCAATAGTTCAATTGCTATATGCTTTCTGATACATAGTAACCTAATTCCTTCGACCATGAGATCATGCATATTGCCTTTACTGGATGGATGCTTTGATGTCATCAAACACCACACCGTAACAGGGTGGCTATAAAAGTGGCATTGGGTGTTCGGAAAGTATTGGTTGAAACACATGGATCAAGAGTGGGATTTGTCCATCCACATGACGGATAGATATTCTCTGGGCCCTCTCGGTGAAATGTCATCCAATTAGCTTGCAAGCATGTGACTTGGTCACAAGGGATCACATATCACGGGAACGAGAAAAGAGTACTTATCAGTAACGAGGTTGAACTAGGTATGCAGAGATACCGACGATCATGACCTCGGATAAGTAACATATCGTGAGACAAAGGGAAATTGGTATCGTATGTAAGTGGTTCATTCGATCGCAAAGTAATCGTAGAAATATGTGGGAGCCATATGAATTTCCAGATTCCTCTATTGGTTATTGTTCGGAGAAGTGTCTCGATCATGTCCGCATAATTCACGAACCGTAGGGAGACACACTTAAGGATTCGACGTTGTTTGAGTAGTTATGGTATTATGAGAAAGAGACCGAATGTTGTTCGGAGTCTCGGATGGGATCCGGGATATCACGAGGTGATCCGGAATGGTCCGGAGAATAAGATTCATATAAGGAAAGTCCCATTTCGGAGTTGGGGAATGGTTCCGGTGTTTTCATCGGGAACATTCTAGAAGGTCCCGGAATGTCCGGCACTCCGGGGGGGAAGGGGTACATGAATGTGTCATTGCAAGTTGGAATGATTGCATCATGTACTAGGTGTTCTCGCTGTCCAAAATAAAGGGTTTATTTAATTCCTAAATTGGAAAAGTCAAACGGCTAATTTGAAAGTCAAACTGCCAATTTTGGGAAGTGGGAAAAGAGGAGGATTGGTGGAGGCCGAATTGGGGGAGGACTCCTCCCTTGGCCGGCGCCCCACCAAGCCGACTTGGGGAGGGACTCTCCTCCCCATGGCGCAGCCAGCCCTCCCACCTATATAAGGAGGGGCAGGGCTCCCCTCCTAGCACACACAAGTTCCTATCCTCTAAACTAGAAACTAGACCTAGACCCCGGTTTAGAGCAGTTTCGGTTTAGAGCCTTCTAATTGGTTTAGAGCCCTCTAATTGGTGTGTCTAATTACTAGACCACTAATAGCCTCTCTCATAAGCTCCACCATACTCGCACCGGCTTAAGGCGAAGCCCTGCGGGATTTCCCCTCTACCTCCGGTACCACGCCGTTGTGCTGCCGGAATCGCGAGGAGAGTGCTACAACCTCCGCTGCCTGCTGGAACAAGGGAGAGGAAGGTCTTCGTCGAGTACCGAACGTGTGACCGACTGCGGGAGCGCTGCGGGAACGCGGCGCCGGAAGGATCGTCTACGCGATCTTGAGATCGGAAAGAGTACGACTACATCACCCACGAGAATCTGCTCTCGTTAAACACTTTGGAATCTTCGAGGGTGAGTTATTCCATCGACTCGTTGCTACAATCTAGTAGATAGATCTTGGCTTGTTTGTTTGTATGCGATAGAAAATTTTTGTTTTCCATGCTACGAACCCCTACAGTGGTATCAGAGCCGTGTCTATATGTAGATCTGTTGCACGAGTAGAACACAATGGTCATTGTGGGCGTTGATGCTTTTATTGTAGATTGCTTTTTGTGTACTTTGCATCTTGCGGTATGTTGGGATGAAGCGGCCCGGGCTAACCTTACATGACATCGTTCATGAGACTTGCTCCACGCTTGACATGCAACTCGTTTTGCATAAGTGGCTTTGCGGGTGCCTGTTTCTCCTAGCATAGTAAAGATCCAATTTACAACGGGTGATCAACAATGCTAGTATCAATGTTGTGGTTCTTGTTCGTAAGTTAGAACGACACTTATGGAAAGCCCCAAACCACGTAAAATATGCAAAGAAAGTAGAAGCGTCTAACTTTGTTTTGCAGGGGTGTGCAGTGATGTGATATGGCCATGATTGTGATTATATTTGATGTATGCAATGATCCTTATTGTAAGTTGGCAACCGGCAGGAGCCATATGGTTGTCTTTAATTTCTGTTAAGGCCTGCGTGTCTATTCAAAATAGTTGTAATAGTTGAAGTTGGCGGACGACAACCATGAAGAAGCGTCATTGACCTTGATGCTATGCCGGTGATGATGGAGATCATGTTCGTGCTTGAAGATGGAGATCGGAAGCACAAAGAAGAAAGGCCATATCATATCACATATTATGAATTGCATGTGATGTTAATCCTTTATGCATCTTGTATTGCTTAGTAGACGACGGTAGCATTATAAGATGATCCCTCATGCACATAAATTTCAAGTTCTAAAAGTGTTCACCCTTAGTATGCACCGTTGCCAAAGCTTGCTGCTTCGAAGCACCACGTGATGATCGGGTGTCTTTGATTCCGCGGGTGACTACAACGTAAGCAAGCCAGATTTGCTTATGCGGAAGCTAAGGTTTGATCTTGACGAGCCTAGCATGTACAGACATGGCCTCAGGAACACGGATCGCCGAAAGGCAAAGCATGAATCATATAGTAGATATGATGAACATGATGATTGTTCGCCATTAAAACTATATCAGCTCTCGTGATGATCGGTGTTGATGTAGTGGATTTGGTTCGTGTGATCACTAAAACAATGTGAGGGATGTTGTTTTGAGTGGGAGTTCACCTAGTTTAATTTCATTAATTAATTTGAACTCAATTTGTCATAAACTAAGTCTAAACTATTGCAAATATGTTGTAGATCAATGGCAGCCCCTACCATCAATTTTAATGCGTTCCTAGAGAAAGAAAAGTTGAAAAACAATGGAAGCAACTTCGCGGATTGGTTCCGCAATTTGAGGATTGTCCTCACAGCTGGTAATTTGACCTATGTGCTGGATGCACCGCTAGGTGACCCACCTGCAGCTGATGCTACCGATGAAGTAAAGAATGTTTACCTCGCTCGGAAGAATCAGTACTCCATAGTTCAGTGTGCTATCTTGTATGGTTTAGAATCGGAGCTTCAGAAAAGGTTTGAAGAGTCAGATCCATATGATATTGTCGAGGATCTCAAATTAATCTTTGAGACTCATGCGGCAATTGAAAGTTATGAAGCTTCTGAAAAGTTCTTTAACTGCAAGATGGAAGAGGGTAGCTCCGTCAGTGAGCATGTGCTTAAAATGTCTGGGCACGCAAATAAACTTCAAAGTTTGGGTATAGTGATTCCTAATACTTTGGGAGTTTACCGCATCCTCCAATCACTACCACCAAGTTACAAGAACTTTGTGATGAACTACAACATGCAGAACATGAACAAAGAGTTGCCAGAACTATTTGCTATGTTAAAATCTGCAGAAGTGGAGATCAAGAAAGAGCACCAAGTGTTGATGGTCAATAAGACCACCAAATTCAAGAAAGGCAAGTCTAAGCAGAAGGGACACTTCAAGAAGGGTGGTAAGAAAGTTACCACGCCGACGAAAAGAACCAAGGCTGGACCCAAGCCTGATACTGAGTGCTTTTACTGCAAGGGAGAAGGTCACTGGAAGCGGAATTGCCCAAGGTACTTGGCGGATTTGAAGAACGGCAACATCAAGAAGAAAGGTATATCTGATATACATGTTATTGATGTGTATCTCACTAGTACTCGTAGTAGTGCCTGGGTATTTGATACTGGTTCGGTTGCTCATATTTGTAACTCGAAACAGGAGCTGCAGAATAAACGGAAGCTAGTGAAGAACGAGGTGACGATGCGCGTGGGAAACGGATCAAAGGTTGATGTGATCGCGGTCGGCACACTACCTCTTCATCTACCATCGGGATTAGTTTTATACTTAAATAATTGTTATTTGGTGCCTGCGTTGAGCATGAACATTATATCGGGATCTTGTTTATTGCGAGACGGTTACTTGTTTAAATCCGAGAATAATGGTTGTTCGATTTATATGAGTAATATATTTTATGCATATGCACCTTTGATAGATGGTCTATTCATATTGAATCTCGATAGTAGAAATACACATATTAATAACATTGAGGCTAAACGTTTGAAATCAAGCGATAATTTGACCTATATGTGGCACTGTCGTCTTGGTCACATTGGAGTGAAGCGTATGAAGAAACTCCATTCCGATGGACTTCTTGAATCACTTGATTTTGAATCACTTGAAAGATGCGAAGCATGTCTGATGGGAAAAATGACTAAGACTCCATTTTCTGGTATAATGGAGCAAGCTACGGACTTATTGGAAATCATACATACCGATGTGTGTGGTCCAATGAGTGTAGCATCGCGCAGTGGTTATCGTTATGTTCTTACCTTCACGGATGACTTGAGTAGATATGGGTATATCTATTTCATGAAACATAAGTCCGAAACTTTCGAGAAGTTTAAGGAGTTTCAAAGTGAGGTAGAGAATCAACGTAACAAGAAGATTAAATTTCTACGTTCTGATCGTGGAGGTGAATATCTAAGTTACGAGTTTGGCGAGCATTTGAAGAAATGTGGAATACTTTCGCAGTTGACACCGCCGGGAACACCACAGCGTAATGGTGTGTCTGAACGTCGTAATCGAACTCTCTTAGATATGGTTCGTTCTATGATGTCACTTACAGATTTGCCACTATCATTTTGGGGTTATGCATTAGAAACAGCCGCATTCACTTTAAATAGGGCACCGTCTAAATCCGTTGAGACGACACCGTATGAATTATGGTTTGGGAAGAAACCTAAATTGTCGTTCCTTAAAGTTTGGGGATGCGAAGCCTATGTAAAGAAGTTACAGCCGGACAAGCTTGAACCCAAAGCGGAAAAATGCGTCTTCATAGGATACCCGAAGGAAACTGTTGGGTATACCTTCTATCATAGATCCGAAGGCAAAATCTTCGTTGCTAAGAATGGATCCTTTCTAGAGAAGGAATTTCTCTCGAAAGAAGTGACTGGAAGGAAAGTAGAACTCGACGAGGTTGTCGAACCTTCTCTCGAAATTGCGAGTAGCGCAGCACCGGAAGAAGTTCCTGTGGTGCCTGCACCAATAAGAGAGGAAGCTAATGATGGTGATCATGAAACTTCGGTTGAAGTTACTACAGAGCCTCGGAGGTCAACGAGAACTCGTACCACTCCAGATTGGTATGATTCCGTTATGAATGTCATGTTGGTGGACAACACCGATAACCCCGAGACATATGAGGAAGCGATGATGAGCCCAGATTCCAATAAATGGCAAGAAGCCATGAAATCCGAGATTGGATCCATGTACGAAAACCAAGTATGGACTTTGGTGGACTTACCGGATGGCCGGAAGGCTGTCGAGAACAAATGGATTTTCAAGAAGAAAACAGATGCTGATGGTAATGTTACTGTCTATAAAGCTCGACTTGTCGCAAAAGGGTTTCGACAAATTCAAGGAGTTGACTACGATGAGACTTTCTCACCGGTAGCGAAGCTAAAGTCTGTGAGGATTATGTTAGCAATCGCTGCATATTATGATTATGAGATATGGCAGATGGATGTCAAAACAGCATTCCTCAATGGAGACATTGATGAAGAGTTGTATATGATACAACCCAAAGGTTTTGTCGATCCTAAAGATGCTAACAAGGTATGCAAGCTTCAACGGTCCATCTATGGATTGAAGCAAGCATCCCGAAGTTGGAATCAACGTTTTGATAAGGTAATCAAAAGTTTTGGTTTTATACAAACTTATGGAGAAGCTTGTATTTACAAGAAAGTGAGTGGGAGCTCTGTAGCATTCTTAATACTGTATGTGGATGACATATTGTTGATTGGGAATGATGTAGACCTTCTTAATAGTGTCAAGGAATATTTGAATAATAGTTTTTCAATGAAGGATCTTGGCGAAGCAGCTTACATATTAGGCATAAAGATTTATAGAGATAGATCGAAACGCCAAATATCATTGTCACAAAGTACATATTTGGACAAAGTTCTAAAGAGGTTTGGAATGGAAGATAGCAAGAAAGGGTTCTTGCCCATGTTGCCCAATACGACCTTGAGTAAAACTCAAAGTCCGACATCGGCAGAAGATAGAGAAAAGATGAGTAAGACTCCCTATGCCTCAGCCATAGGATCTCTAATGTATGCCATGCTATGTACTAGACCCGACATCGCATATGCTGTTAGTCTAACTAGCAGATATCAAAGTGATCCAGGAGTGGATCATTGGACAGCGGTCAAAAACATCCTTAAGTACTTGAGAAGAACTAAGGATATGGTTCTTTCTTATGGAGGTGATGAACAGCTCGTTGTTAATGGTTACACCGATGCTAGTTGGAACACCGATCCGGATGATTCTAAATCACAATCTGGATACGTATTTATTTTGAATGGTGCAGCAGTTAGCTGGAGGAGTGCAAAGCAAAGCGTTGTGGCGAGATCTTCAACTGAATCGGAATACATGGCTGCTTCGGAGGCTTCACAAGAAGCGATATGGATGAAAGAGTTCATTACAGAGCTGGGTGTGGTTCCAAGTGCGCTGGACCCAATGTCTATCTACTGTGATAACATGGGCGCCATAGCCAATGCGCAAGAACCAAGGTCACACAAGAAGCTGAAGCATATCAAGCTGCGTTTTCACGCTATTCGAGAACATATCCAGGATGGGGATATAAAGATTTGCAAAGTACACACAGATCTGAATGTGGCGGATCCGTTGACTAAACCTCTCCCGAGGGCAAAACATGACCAACACCAAACTGCCATGGGTGTTCGGTATATTACCATGTAATCTAGATTAGATGACTCTAGTGCAAGTGGGAGACTGTTGGAGATATGCCCTAGAGGTAATAATAAATGTAGTTATTATTATATATATCTTTGTGTTTATGATAAATGTTTACATTCATGCTATAATAGTATTAACAAGGAAACCATTAATACTTGTGTGATTTGTAAACTTAATTTGAAGTCCCTAGTATGGCCTCTATACTTCACTAGCTTGTTGGTTGATTGATGATGTGGTTTCTTTGTCATGAACATTGAGATGTTATCAACAACAAGATCATATCGTTAGGAGAATGATATGGTGGACATACTCCTATAGACAAGCGTAGCATAAAGATCAAGTCATTTCAATAGTTCAATTGCTATATGCTTTCTGATACATAGTAACCTAATTCCTTCGACCATGAGATCATGCATATTGCCTTTACTGGATGGATGCTTTGATGTCATCAAACACCACACCGTAACAGGGTGGCTATAAAAGTGGCATTGGGTGTTCGGAAAGTATTGGTTGAAACACATGGATCAAGAGTGGGATTTGTCCATCCACATGACGGATAGATATTCTCTGGGCCCTCTCGGTGAAATGTCATCCAATTAGCTTGCAAGCATGTGACTTGGTCACAAGGGATCACATATCACGGGAACGAGAAAAGAGTACTTATCAGTAACGAGGTTGAACTAGGTATGCAGAGATACCGACGATCATGACCTCGGATAAGTAACATATCGTGAGACAAAGGGAAATTGGTATCGTATGTAAGTGGTTCATTCGATCGCAAAGTAATCGTAGAAATATGTGGGAGCCATATGAATTTCCAGATTCCTCTATTGGTTATTGTTCGGAGAAGTGTCTCGATCATGTCCGCATAATTCACGAACCGTAGGGAGACACACTTAAGGATTCGACGTTGTTTGAGTAGTTATGGTATTATGAGAAAGAGACCGAATGTTGTTCGGAGTCTCGGATGGGATCCGGGATATCACGAGGTGATCCGGAATGGTCCGGAGAATAAGATTCATATAAGGAAAGTCCCATTTCGGAGTTGGGGAATGGTTCCGGTGTTTTCATCGGGAACATTCTAGAAGGTCCCGGAATGTCCGGCACTCCGGGGGGGAAGGGGTACATGAATGTGTCATTGCAAGTTGGAATGATTGCATCATGTACTAGGTGTTCTCGCTGTCCAAAATAAAGGGTTTATTTAATTCCTAAATTGGAAAAGTCAAACGGCTAATTTGAAAGTCAAACTGCCAATTTTGGGAAGTGGGAAAAGAGGAGGATTGGTGGAGGCCGAATTGGGGGAGGACTCCTCCCTTGGCCGGCGCCCCACCAAGCCGACTTGGGGAGGGACTCTCCTCCCCATGGCGCAGCCAGCCCTCCCACCTATATAAGGAGGGGCAGGGCTCCCCTCCTAGCACACACAAGTTCCTATCCTCTAAACTAGAAACTAGACCTAGACCCCGGTTTAGAGCAGTTTCGGTTTAGAGCCTTCTAATTGGTTTAGAGCCCTCTAATTGGTGTGTCTAATTACTAGACCACTAATAGCCTCTCTCATAAGCTCCACCATACTCGCACCGGCTTAAGGCGAAGCCCTGCGGGATTTCCCCTCTACCTCCGGTACCACGCCGTTGTGCTGCCGGAATCGCGAGGAGAGTGCTACAACCTCCGCTGCCTGCTGGAACAAGGGAGAGGAAGGTCTTCGTCGAGTACCGAACGTGTGACCGACTGCGGGAGCGCTGCGGGAACGCGGCGCCGGAAGGATCGTCTACGCGATCTTGAGATCGGAAAGAGTACGACTACATCACCCACGAGAATCTGCTCTCGTTAAACACTTTGGAATCTTCGAGGGTGAGTTATTCCATCGACTCGTTGCTACAATCTAGTAGATAGATCTTGGCTTGTTTGTTTGTATGCGATAGAAAATTTTTGTTTTCCATGCTACGAACCCCTACACCAACTCTCACGGACTGCGACGTTTGACAGTCAGACTCACATAGGTGTATTCCTCAAGGGATGTTCTGCAGGACAACATCTCCGCTTATAAAAAGCCACTTGGAACACATTAAGATAAATATCAACCTGCCATGCAGATTAAGAGAGTATTGCATCTTTATGGAGATGTAAATATAATATGATGATACTCTCCTCTCAGCTGACCAACAGCTTGTCTCCCAGCTCTAATTCACGGGATCTCCGATCACATAGAGTGGGTTGCCACTGGGATCAACTCATAACGTGGGTCTCAAACCCATCTCCCTCGATGCATTATCTATCACATTGCGTGATAAACCCTTTGTGAAAGGATCTGCCAGGTTCTTAGATATTTGGATATAATCCAACGCAATAACTCCGGAGTTTCTCAGTTTCCTGACAGATTTCAATCTCCTCTTCACATGCCTTGATGACTTCATATTATCCTTAGAACTGTTTACTTTGACGATCACGGTTTGATTATCACAGTTCATTGGGATGGCGGGTATTGGTTTTTCAACCACAGGTAAGTCCATCAAGAGCTCACGAAGCCACTCTGCTTCAATAGTGGCTGTGTCTAATGATGTGAGTTCTACTTCCATTGTTGACCTCGTTAAGATGGTCTGCTTGCAAGACTTCCAGGAAACAGCGCCACCACCAAGTGTAAACAAATAACCACTTGTGGCCTTAATCTCATCGGCATCAGATATCCAATTTGAATCACTATAACCCTCAAGTACCCGAGGATACCCAGTATAGTGAATACCATAACTCGCAGTGCCTTTCAAATAGCGCAAAACTCTTTCAAGAGCATGCCAATGATCATCTCCAGGATTTGACACAAATCGACTCAGTTTACTTACAGCAAAGGAGATGTCAGGTCTAGTAGCGCTGGCTAAATACATGAGCGAGCCAATAATTTGAGAATATCTCAATTGATCTTTAGCAGTCCTTCGATTCTTTCGAAGTAGCACACTCGGATCATAAGGCGTTGGAGAGGAATTGCAGTCGCTATACCTGAAGCGACTCAATATCTTTTCCACATAGTGAGACTGAAGCAATGTAATCCCATCATTGTCATCCTTTAGTAGCTTGATGTTTAAGATTACATCAGCCACTCCCAAGTCCTTCATCTCAAAGCAGCGAGATAGGAACTCTTTGACCTCCTCGATAACAGCAAGGTTGGTCCCGAATATCAATATGTCATCAACGTAGAGACACATAATAACTCCCTCGCCCCCACCATGGCGATAGTACACACATTTGTCAGCTTCGTTTACAACAAAGCCTTCAGCAGTTAAAGTTCTTTCAAACTTCTCGTGCCACTGCTTAGGAGCTTGCTTAAGACCATATAAAGACTTCACTAACTTACACACCTTTCCTTCATGACCATCTACCACAAATCCATCAGGTTGCTCCATATAAATTTCCTCATCTAGCTCTCCATTTAGAAAAGTTGTCTTAATGTCCATTTGATGAACGAGAAGACCATGTGAGGCAGCCAAGGAAAGTAGTACTCGAATAGTGGTCAATCTGGCTACAGGTGAGTAGGTATCGAAGAAGTCTTCACCTTCCTTTTGGGTATAACCCTTAGCCACAAGACGTGCCTTGTACTTTTCAATAGTACCATCAGGTCTAAGATTTTTCTTGAACACCCACTTACATCCTACAGGTTTGCACCCATAAGGACGATAAGTGATTTCCCAAGTACCATTAGCTAAGATGGAGTCCATCTCGCTTCGGACAGCTTCCTTCCAGTAGTCAGCATCTTGAGATGCATAGGCTTCTAAAATAGAAGTGGGAGTATCATCCACAAGGTACACAATGAAATCATCACCAAATGACTTTGCAGTCCTTTGTCTCTTGCTCCTTTTGGGAGCTTCATTGTCATCCTCCACAGGATCATCAGAGTGTTCTATCGGCATAGTGGGTTCAGGAATTATAGAAAATTCCTGACTAGATGAACTAGTCATCTCCTGATTTGATGAGCTAGACATGCCTTTCATAGGAAAGATGTCCTCAAAGAAAGTCGCATCATTCGACTCCATAATTGTACCAACATGCATGTCGTATACCTCAGTTACTATCAAAAATCTATAGCCAATGCTATGAAAAGCATATCCCAGAAAAACACAATCAATGGTTTTTGGTCCAAGCTTTCGCTTCTTGGGTATTGGAATATTGACTTTCGCCAAACAACCCCAAGTTCGTAAGTAAGAGAGTTTAAGCCTTTTCTTTTCCCATTCCTCAAATGGAGTCATGGTTTTATCCTTTACAAAAACTCGGTTTAGGACATGACACGCAATCATTAGCGCCTCCCCCCACCATTCCTTGGAAAGACCCGATGTATCTAACATGGCGTTAACCAAATCAGTTAGAGTGCGGTTCTTTCTTTCGGCCACCCCATTTGACTGAGGTGAGTAGGGAGGCGTCCTCTCATGTATAATACCGTGTTCCATACATAATAAATCAAATTCTTTTGAAAAGTACTCTCCACCACGATCCGACCTTAGCCGCTTGATTTTAAGATCAAGTTGGTTTTCTGCCTCAGCTTTATAGATTTTGAAGTAGTTCAAAGCTTCATCTTTAGATTTCAGAAGATAAACATAGCAGTATCTAGTGGAGTCATCAATCAACGTCATAAACTATCTTTTTCCACCTTTTGTCAACACACCATTCATCTCACAAAGATCTGAATGTATAAGTTCTAGCGGTGCTAAGTTTCTCGGTTCCGCAGTCGTATGAGACTTGCGGGGTTGCTTTGCTTGCACACAAACTTGGCACTTAGAACCTTTGACAGTGGTAAATTTCGGAATTAAACTCATATTGGCTAGCCGCGTCATGCAACCAAAGTTAATATGACAGAGTCATGAATGCTAAATATTGGACTCATTATCATTGCAAACATGATTCGTAACTTTTGTACATGAGTCTGACAGAGACAAGCGGAACATACCTCCGCACTCATAACCCTTTCCAAAAAATTGTACATATTTAGAAATTACAACTTTATTGGACTCAAAAACCAACTTAAAGCCATCTCGACATAAAAGCGAACCGCTGACGAGATTCTTACTGATGGAGGGAACGTGCTGCATATTGTTCAGCTGTACGGTCTTTCCCGAAGTAAACTTCAGATTTACTGTACCAACACCATGAACAGAAGCACGTGAGCCGTTTACCATCAGCACGGAAGAGGTCCTTGAGACCTGATAAGAGGAAAACATGGAAATATCAGAACATACATGTGTATTAGCACCTGTGTCTATCCACCAATCAGGAGAATGACATACTGAAAGGATAGTAGGTAAAATATCGTACCCAGCATCCTTCATCTCAGTATCGCTAATAACAACATTAGCGGCATTGCCGCTGTTCCCATGTTGACGCTTGTCAAAGCAATTAGGACAGCTAGGAGCCCAATGACCAGGATCACCACAGACGTGGCAAGAGCCTTTCCTCTTATCATTTTTCTTCTTGAAGTTGGTTGAGTGCGTGGCCTTATTCTTGCCATCAAACTTCCACTTTCCTTCAGTTTTGTTCTTATTCTTGAACTTGTGGGATTGGAAGTTTTTCCTCTGCACTAAATTGGCAGTAGAACTTCCCTCAAGTCCTCGAGCAGTTTTGTCCTTTGCTCTCGCCTTCTCTTCCACATGAAGAGACCCAATGAGATCCGTAACGGAAAACTCTTGTCTCTTATGTTTTAGAGAAGTAGAAAAGTTCTTCCATGAAGGAGGAAGCTTGGCAATAATGCCATCAGCCACAAATTTGTCCGGTAAGGAACACTTGAACTGCTCAAGTTCTTTGGCAAGTGATTGTATCTCATGAGCTTGCTCAACGACGGAGCGCTCATCAACTATCCTATAGTCATAGAATTGCTCCATGACATACAGCTCAGTGCCAGCGTCCGAGACCCCAAACTTAGCCTCAAGCGCTTCCCACGCGTCCTTGCCATTATCAAATGACATATAAGGGTCAACAATGTTGTCCCCAAGAACACTGAACAAAGCCGCCATAAACATGCTATCGGCTTTCTTAAAGTTCGCTTCCTGCTCAGCAGAAAGATCTCCTTCAGGCTTGCCAAGAGTGGCGCTATAGCAGTTTAGGTTTTTAAACCAGAGAACTGCTCTCTTGCGCCATCTCTTATAGTGCATGCCATCAAAAGGAGGCGGCCTAGTAGCCGCGGCTACACCAGTGGAATTCAGTTGCCTATAATCAGGTTTTTGGAATGTTGGAAATATAAGCAATAATCCATATGATTTAATCCGAATAATAAACTGATAAATCATGATCATACAGACAGTAGTAAAACCAATCATGCAGATCAACAAAGTAGATGAACAGATTGCATCTATAGGAGATAAACCTATCACATCTACACCAAACGCTAGAATAAAGAACTCTAGCATTATCTGAAAAAGAGAGTTGACTATCACGTACAGTGTAGGCTGAATAGCAGCCGCAGCGGTTGCAGCAGCGTCTCCCATGTTGAGATTGTCGAAGAGGTCGCTGACGTCCGGGAAGAAGTCGTCGTTCGGGAACTCCTCGTCGGACGACGTCGTAGTTGCCAGTAGTCGCGCTTGAGCGCTCCCCAAAAACCTGATCGCCCCTCACCCGTACAGGTTCACGGGAGGCGGGGTTTCGGAGGCCTACTGTCCCGATCTGGCGGTGCACGCCGCAAGCCGGTATGGGGAAGACGAAAGCGGCGGCGCAAGGTTCTGGAGGTAGGCGCGTGTGTGGATTGATTCCGTGCCGATTAGGTTTAGCCCCGGATGCTTATATAGTGCAGGTTAACGGCTGTAATTAAAGCGTCCGTTAATGACTCATAATCAGTTTTTCCAACAAGCAAAATAAAGCTCGGCTCGGCGAGATTCCCGCAACCCGCGCGCGTCGTGACGAGGCGGGCGGCGTCGGAGGAGGAGTGCGCGAGGGCTACTCTTCTTGTCACACCTTAGTGAGTGGTGCAACACTCTACTATATAAGGTGGTCCAACTCCCCTTCAACTAGCAATGTGGGACTAAACTTTAGCACCACTAGCACAGCCATATGCTGCCATACACAAGTGGGCCAAAGAGAATTTCAGAATTTGTCTAATGGGCCAATAGCCCAATATACACCAAATTCCAACATTAGTAAGGGAATTAACAAGCCGTTGTTCATGATGGATTGTGGGCTGTGGCTTACGCATGGTGAATGATTGAAGGAACTGTGTGGAGGGTGCCAGTCAAGAGCCGCACACGGTACAATAAAAATAAAGAAGAGTTCAAAAAAAGAGCTTCCTCTAATCCCCTATCTCAAGGAAGGTGAAGTCATCCGAGGAGCGGGGTGAACTAGAGATGGAGATATATAGCTCTTGTGTCTGAGTGTAGCGGATGATCGGGCTAAAAGCATCGTCAAAAATGATGATATAATATAAAAATATCATCAAGGATGGTTCGTTCTAGCGTCACATGTTGTAGTCGGAGTAGGACATGGATCAATTTTATTCCCGATGCAGCGCACGGGCTTTTCTGCTAGTGATAACTAATGGGACGTACATTGGTGTGAAACTAGCTTCTCTTAGACATACCACATGGTTGGAGGTGGAGAAGGAAAAACGAGAAGGTTGTCTGGTTTTTGTAAAAAAGAAGATCTCTAGTGGCTAAGATTGTTATTTTCTCTATTTTATAAGGTATCTTATTTTCCTCGCATGTTTTCTAATTTAATATTTTAATCATAAAATGTATTTACTTTAACTTGATCACTAACTAGTAGATAAGAAATCAAAAGATAACATATTGTATAACACTTTTCCAGTCTCCTATGATGTAAACGGTATAAGAGAAGCCAATATATTATCTACTATTGCAGATACCCTATGTTGTGAGCCTATCGAGTTTGCAAAATACTCGGATACCATGGGCTATATTGCAAAAAAAGTGAAAGAGGTTTTGCAAGTTTGAATATTTTTTTACTTAGAGGAAATTCCACAAAGCGTTTGAACTTTGCAAAATAAAGCTATTTTATATAAAAAAATATTTTTTAAAATCATTTCTAAACATAACACACAATCCTATTTTTTTTTAAGTAGCACATTGTCGCGGTGACTGACATCGAGTGAGCCGGTCGGTGTGTCCAAGCCCATCTGGCTGCAGGCCTGAGACTAGCTACCCGTATCAATGTACGATCGCATATGCAACGGGATAGCGCTGAGCCCAATAGTGGTGCCCCCATCAGTTGTCTCGTACAACGGAGCCTGGAGCAGTAGGGTGTTGCCTCGGATCATCTACCTTTGAGGCTTGATTTTCAGCCAAGGAGGTTGGTTAGGAGACAGAAGAGAGTGTTTCGGTATGAGGTTATGTGGGAGAGCCATGAGGAGTTCTCGCCTCTGCTGAAGAAGGAGTGGAATGAAGCTACTTTGGGGGGTACGCTAGCTGATTTGCATGAGAAGCTTGATCGGGTGGCTGGTAACTTGTCGAAGTGGGGACGTGAATCCTTTGGAAGTGTACAGGCAAGAGTACGACAGCTGCAGGGCCAGCTTCAGGCTCTTCGGAGTGCACCGGATAGGCTGGGGCCGACGGAGGAGGAGAAGAGTATAACAACCGAGCTGACATAAGCCCTAGAGAGGGAAGAGGTTATGTGGCGACAGAGGTCGCGAGTGCAGTGGTTGGCAGAGGGCGACAAGAACACAAGATTCTTCCATCTGCGTGCTAGCCGCCGTCGAAAAAAAAACAGGGTGGTGGAGCTACGAAAGGCGGATGGTACTCTACAAGTCGGGGAGGAAGAGAATGGCACATTGACTAGTGATTTTTATAAAGATCTATATCGGTCTGAAGGAGTAGAGGAGATGGAGGCACTACTTGACAAGGTTCCATGCCGCGTTAGTGCTGCTATGAATTCCAACCTTAGTGCTCCTTTTGAAGACAAAGAAATTAAACATGCTTTGTTTGAGATGTACCCAACCAAGGCGCCGGGGCCAGACGGTTTTCCAGCGCATTTTTTCAGAGGAATTGGGATATTTGTGGGACTGAACTATGCAAGGCCGTTCTTTTAGTACCGGCAGGAGTTGAAAGCCCAGAGGTGATCAATAAGACCTTTAGTGATGATCCCAAAGGTTGCAAGCCCACAGGAGATGGGATAGTTCAGGCCAATCAGCTTATGCAATGTGATATACAAAATTGCATCTAAGGTGGTGGCGAATAGACCGAAGGTGATTTTGCCAGAGATCATCTCAGAGGAGCAGTCAGCATTTGTACCAGGAAGGTTAATAACAGACAATATTATCACTGCTTATGAATGCTTGCATTTTATGAAGCGGAACAGATCCAAAAAACACAGATTCTGTGCACTGAAACTCGACATGAGGAAAGCGTATGATAGAGTCGAGTGGTGTTATTTGGAGGCTATTATGTTGAAGCTTGGTTTCAGCAGTACATGGGTGGCCTTGATCATGCGCCTGGTAACATCGGTATCATTCACGGTTCTGTTCAATGGTACACCGCAGGATGAGTTTAAACCTACGCGAGGGATCCGTCAGAGTGATCCAATTTCCCCATATTTGTTTTTGATGGCAGTAGAGGGCCTTTCGTGCCTCTTAAAAAATTTGAATCCATCATCGGCGCTCAATGGCATTAGGGTGGCCTCCACGGCTCCGGCTGTGAACCACTTACTCTTTGCAGATGATAGCCTGCTGTTTTTCGAAGCAACTGTGGAGGGAGCAAGGGAAGCAAAGGAGGTGCTTGAGAGTAGGGGTGGGCGTTCGGTCATGACCGACAATTCGGTCTTTGTGTTTCGGTCTATTTTAAATCCGGTCCTTAAAAAAATAAAGACCAAATTATACTTTATAGTTTTACTACCTGAAAAATTCGGGTACCTAATAATTCGGATTCGGGTTCGGTCATGACCGAATAACATGGTCAATATTGTCAACATAAAAGATAGACATTACTTATTAAAAATATAACAATATTTCAACTATATTTTAAATATTTTAATACATATGTTATCATTAGTGGAAGAAATAAACGTGCAACAATCCTAATAAAATATAGAAACTCTACAATAGCACTTTGATGACCATTCAACAATGGCATAATTCATGCACATCACACAAATTTGGAGTTTCAGATAGTCTCATGTAAAATTCCGTCAGTTCGATCTATTCGGTTACTTAGGAACTAAAGACCGAATAGACCAAACTAAATTCGGTCTATAAAATTCACTACCCAATTTTCTTGTCGGTCTTTTCGGTTTCGGTCTATTCGGATTCGGTCTCGGTATTTTTGGTTTTGGTCTTTGGTTATCGGTTTTTATGCCCACCCCTACTTGAGAGGTACTGCCGAGCTTCTGGTCAACGAATTAATATGGACAAATCTTCTGTTTATTTCAGCAAGGGGTGTCCAGATATGGTGAGAGAAAACATCAAGGGTGAGATTGGTGTGGAGAAAGAAACTCTCAAAGATAAATATCTTGGCCTTCCATCCGATGTTGGGAGATCGAAGAATGGATCTTTTAAGTACTTAAAAGATCGTGTCTGGCAGAAAGTCCTGGGATGGTTAGAACAACTTCTGTCAGTAGGAGGAAAGGAAATTTTGATTAAGTCAGTGGCTCAGGCAGTCCCTACTTTCTCAATGGCTTGTTTCAAACTACCAAAGGGTCTCTGTGAACACATACACTCAATGCTAAGGAAATTTTGGTGGGGTAGCAAAGAAGGAAAGCGCCGAACATGTTGGGTCTCGTGGGAGACGATGACTCGACCTAAATACGCAGGAGGGCTGGGATTCCGCGACATACAATTATTCAACCTTGCTCTACTGGATCGCCAAGCTTGGCGTATTCTATAGGAGCCAAATACCCTAAGTGCACGTGTTCTGAAGGCTGTCTACTTCCCCAATACAGATATTCTGGATGCGGAGGTGGGTTCTCACCCATCGCAAATATGGCGGGCGATCATCGAGGGTAGAGATGCTCTGAAGATCGGCTTGATTAAGAGGATTGGAGATGGGAAGGATACGAGGGCGTGGGAGCACAATTGGCTCCCTCGAGACACCAGGCTTCGGCCTGTGGCTCCTCGTCGATCAGATGCACCAGAGCTGGTGAGTGACTATATTGATCAGGCTGCGGTGTCATGGCGTGAAGACAGACTTGAAGAATTCTTCTTACCCATGGATGCTGAGATCATACGGAACATCCCACTGTCAACTCGGATCCAAAAAGATTTCTGGGCTTGGCATTTTGAGAGGAGTGGGGTGTTCACGGCAGGTCAGCGTATAGAGCCTTGGCTATGATTAATACACCAGAGAGGGGTGGCTGGAAAACCGTGCAGGCTCCTCCAATGCGATGGATGAAGGCAAATCATGGTGCAAGCTCTGGAAAATACAAGTCCCCTCGAAAGTGAGAATTTTTCTATGGAGGCTGTCTCAACACTCTCTTCCCACGGGTGATCTGAGGCATTACCGAAACATGGCACCAACCCCTGCTTGTTCGATCTGTGGACAGGAGGATTCGTGGCGCCATTCCTTATTAGAGTGTCAGATGTCTCGCTGCGTTTGGGCTCTAACTGCAGCAGAATTAGTGGAACACATATCACTGTCAGCTGAGGGTTCGGCGAGGAAGTGGTTGTTCTCTCTGTTTGATACTCTGAAGAAGGAGGACTTGACGAGGACGCTGGTGACTCTATGGGCAGTATGGCATGCGAGACGGAAAGCCATCCATGAAGATATCTTCCAAAGCCCAATGTCTACAATTCATTTTGTCGAGAGATTTCTGGAGGATCTTAGTATGAGTGCTCCAAAGAAGCAAACCCTGGCCATGGTGACGGATGTTCGACAGAGGAGCCGGCGCCCACCCATTGGGAGGGTGAAGATCAATGTTGACGCGACAGTGGCAAAAACGGCGGCCAAAGGGGCAGTGGGTGCTGTCTGTAGATCGTCGGAAGGAACTTTCTTGGGAGCTTCGGCAGTGGTGTTCTCAGGTATCACTGACTCGGGCTCTCTTGAGGCGATGGCATGCAGGGAGGCTATGTCCCTAGCGACAGACTTGCAAACGGGACCTGTCCATGTTGCAAGTGATTGCATGGAGGTGATAATGGCGTTGAGGACCCAATATCTGGGGGTGTTTGCGAGTGTGATAGAGGAGGTGAAAGACACAACAGCTCGTATCAATGCTACGTTCAGCCATAAAGGACGAGCATGTAATATGGAGGCACATACCTTGGTAAAGACTGTATCCTCCTTGTCTGTAGGTCGTCACGTTTGGTTTCTAGCCCCACCTGAGGGCTTAAACATTCCTGTAAACATCAATATCATCTGAATAAAGCAGGAAGTTTTCAAAAAAAAAAAAGTAGGGTGTTGCCTATATCTCAGCATGTCTGACTAGTTTCTAGCTCGCGCTTGACCGTACTGTATGCACGAACGATCGTGACAGGCCACAGGCGTGCAGATTGATTGGTTGATGTAGGCGACTGGGCCAGACGGGGTGGCGGGCTCAATCGGTTCCGGCCACCCTGACAATGTGCTACTTTTGAATTTTTCTAAAATGCATATTATATTTTGAAATGAATAAAAAATGTATTATTAAAAAATAACGCAAAATAAAGGGGGCAATTGTGCTTGGGTGGCATGGGCCATGGGCCAGCCCAGTTCATACGTAGCCTTCCGTCGAATTTCCATCACTTGACCCACACCCTACGAACCCCGACGCCGACGCCGTCGCCGTCCGCCAGCAGGAGGACAAAGGAGATGTCGGCGGCGGCAGCGACGGCGGCGCAGCAGCTACCGCGGTCGGAGTCGCGGACTCTGTCCGGGCACGAGGGCGCGGTACTGGCCGTGCGCTTCAACCGCGACGGAAACTACTGCCTGAGCTGCGGCAAGGACCGCACCGTCCGCCTCTGGAACCCCCACACCGGCGCCCTCGTCAAGACCTACAAATCCCACGCCCGCGAGGTTCGCGACGTGAGCGCGTCCTCGTACGTACCCTAGGGCACAACTCCGCCCTGTCCATGTCTCCCGTGTTCCCATCTGATTTGGAGACGCACGGCTGGGGAATTAAACGGGTGTTCGCAGGGACAACGCGAAGCTGGTGTCGTGCGGCGCGGACAGGCAGATCTTCTACTGGGACGTTGCCTCCGGCCGGGTCATCCGCAAGTTCCGCGGCCACAACAGCGAGGTATGTATCAGTCGTCGATTGATGGGATATTGTAATGTGGTGCTGATGCTCATGCTAGTGCTGTTATTGGGGGATTGTAGTTTTCACTTATCGAGAGCCGCATGAGAAAGTCATAACTAAGCTAGTCAATTTCATAGAAGCAAGGCACTGAAGCCATTGTTATTTCTAAATGCCGGTGTTAATCTAATGGTATTGAGAACTAGCAGTTGTCTGTGATTGTAATTGAAACATAGTAGCTCAGACCACCGTAGTGCCGTAGTTCCACACGATTTGGGCTACTATTGTTTATAGGCTGGAGTTGTCTTGACCTCTATTCATTTTACTAGTGCTACTGTATGGTGAATGCCATAAGGCAAGTGCTCTACAAGCAAGCAAGCTGTAAATGCTCTGCACATCATTCTGATATTGCCAATTTATAGAATTCTAATCCTACCTGCGTCCAAAGCAGTGTTCCAAAACCATACTTCTGTAACAGAACTCTTGTGGGCTGTTGTTCAATTTGCAAGCAGTACCATACATTGACCGTGTTTTGTTAGTAGGTCCATTGGTGATACTCAATACATGATAAGAACATTTTTTAATGTTATGAGAGATGTTTGATTCTCGATGATTCACTGTTTCTGCTGAGATATCACCAGTACCCCATTTTTCTTCATGTAGGTCAATTCAGTGAAGTTTAATGAACACAACACAGTTGTATTGTCAGCTGGCTATGACCGTACGGTGCGTGCATTTGACTGTAGGTCACAGAGTAGTGATCCAATTCAGGTAATTTTCATTTGTTACATATACATTCGTCAATCATAGTCGTGGATTCTTTTCTGAAGTTCCCATATACTTGGTTATGTCGTGCAGACAATTGATACTTTTCAAGATAGTGTAATGTCAGTCAATGTAACCGGCACCGAAATAATTGCTGGCAGTGTTGATGGTACTGTCCGAACATTTGACATTCGCATGGGTAGGTAAGTGCATACCTTGTTCCACAGTCAAGTCACAACAACTACAATATGCACACTTTTGTTTCCTGAATGAAAGTTTCTGTCTTCCCTTTTGTTAAACAAGTGTTGATCAGATTCTAATCAATTCCTTGATTGGTTCTAAATAGTTTGGTATTCCGTTTCTCTCGTGTTAACAGGGAGTCTGTTGACAACCTGGGGCATCCTGTCAACTGTATATCTTTGTCAAATGACCGCAATTGCCTGTTGGCTAATTGTTTGGATTCTACCGTGAGGCTTCTTGACAAGTAAGTACCCTTCAGAAGCTGCTTATATCACTTTATACTTTAACATGGCCAAAAGATGCAGGAGAGGCTCCTTTGTTTAGCGCACTGGTGCAGTTAAGCCCTATTCAGAATTTGATCCGATTAGACCCCCTCTATTTTGTAGAATGATCAAATCGCACCCTTGTATTAGTTTTTGTTGGAACTATGGCATGTCTGGTAATTTTTGTAACACATACTTCCTGTTCCACATCACAGTTATTGATGGCACATGTGGACTTGAAGGGAGTCTTTCTAGCCCACAGCTTCACTTCACCTTACTTGATAACGGACATGGGTACCAACTCGTGTCCCATATTTCCATATTGAGTCGGATGACCCATGCGACCTTTCTTACTGCCTTCCACTTCATCAAGCCATCGAGGCTCTCGCTGTCTAAATCTGTCCAAACAAATAGTTTTGCAGCTTCAGTGAACCTTTGTTGGCACTTGGGAGTAAACCTGTAGTTTGCTCTTTAAATGTCTCGAGCAATATTGACAAATTACAGTGTGGAATTCAAACAGGCTCCATTTTTATTTAACATGCACAATGTAGCTTCAGTTTAACTTTCGTTATGAAACTCGTTATCTTCTTGACTTCCTGAGAGATGCGCAGCTAATTTAACTTAATGTGGTATTGGTGTGCATCAGAGCATATTTTTGGTTAAATCTTTGCACATCACAGTTTGTGAGCCATAGCTTGAAACTTGAAAGTTGGGTCTGAGTTTACTACTCGAATGACTTGTGTTATTTAACATCTGCATCATGAGGGCTCTGTCTTTTATTCACAAGCAACTATTGCTGCTATTTTTGGGAGAAAAGGGAACATACGAGGTTAGGATTATATGTTGATCTTTTGTTTTGAGAGTGATGAGGGATCACAAAGCTATGGTATACATGTAGGTACATGTTTGCACGAATTTCAGCCACATAATCTTTCGATATAAAAACTGATGGAAGGTTAGCACCATTATGTTGAGTGGAGGGGTCTGACCAGGTTCCCAATAGAGGGACCTCACTGCTCTGTTGCCTTCAGCATGCATGACTTTTGGTAATCGAATCTGCTGGCCTTTGTATTAATTAGGAACTCTGGAGAAATGTTACAAGAGTACAAGGGACATATATGCAAGGTATCACTTGAATAAGTTTCGATTACATTGGTTATTTCAATATTCCAAAACCGAAACCCTGTCTCAGTTCATTGTTTGATTTTTCTATCTTCAAAATTTGTAGACCACCAAGATGGATTGCTGCCTGACCAATGATGATGCGTTTGTTGTCGGTGGATCCGAGGATGGGTTCGTTTTCTTCTGGGAGTTGGTAGATGCACCTATTGTTGCGAGCTTCCGAGCACATAGCTCTGTGGTATGAGCTCTTTTTCAGGATTGCATCATATGTTTCATTGTTTGCTACTTACTGGTTTAAGCTATGTTCTCCGTTTGAATTTGAATTTGATTTTTTCATTGTTCATATTTTCTTATGCTAATTGTTTCTTTGGCAGGTCACCAGCGTCAGTTATCACCCAACAAAGACCTGTATGTTGACATCATCTGTCGATGGCACTGTTCGTGTTTGGACCTGAAGATAGAAATAGCCGATGTTTTTGTGATATCTCTACAAAATATGCCCGTGGCAATATTCACCATATGTTCCATCTATAAATATGCAAGGATTCAGAAGCATAAGAAATTCATGCAAGTCCCAACCTAATGGGATTTCTGCATTCCAAGTAGTCAGGACCATCAAGAGAAGAATGTGTACTCAAACGCAGTCTGCAGGTGATACTCTCACATGTAAGCAGACTCAGTAATTTGCATGTACGAGATAATCCTTTGTTAGAAATGTTCACACTACGATGTTGTAGTAGCTTAGTGAAAGATAATGTGTGATAAAACTCTGTCGGTTGCTGAAGTAAAAAAAAAGACCTGGAATGGCTTCTTCTGTTTTACTATCTTTTTTGTATTGGTCTTTAATCTTGGATGGATGGTATACTAATATGGTTCAAACCACCGACGTGCGCCATAACCGTCGGTACAAGGGGTTAAGCATCCGTTGGTGGAAAGTGTGTTCATGTGGTAGTGAGAGAGGCAGGTTTTGAACCGCAACCCTTTTCATCCACATTAACACAAATCTTGGTGAGAGATCTTTGGTGTTTTGGGTGATTCCAGTGATATACTTTGCAAGGGTTCAAGCTCTAAATGAAGGTTATTTGTTACTGGAAAGTACTTTTGGAATGGGTGCCCCACCTAGTCCTGGAGATCGTCTAATTTGTGTGAAGATCTACATTTGTGCCGCTGCTCTAGAAGGGACAATGTGCCTTTGTTTCCAAACATCCTACTAGAGGACGTGGGATTGTGCCGACAAACACACCTTGGGTCTGTATCTTTGGGTTTACGATCATCGATCCCCTCTACTCAAACATTCTAACTTGTGCAATCTACTTTTTTGCGAGTTTACCTTCGCAGGATTTCATGCCAGGACGTTATGTATGTAACAAATTTGCCAAAATCGACAGAAAGATGATAGAACCAGGAGCAACTATTTGATCCTGTCGGTCTTTCAGTATGGAAGATGATAGTACCAGGAGCAACTGAGCAAGATAAAGCGCTCGGCCCCAACAGCATCACAAGGCAGTTTTTCACCTTCTACTGACGGATCAAGGCGTTCAACTGCCTGTCGAGCATGGACACACGGGGTTCACTCCTCTGACTCTCTGAGTGAAATGTGAAGCAGGTGGTTCTTGCTTCAAGGGTGGCTGCCTGGCTGAGGACATCACACCGACTAGGGCGTGTTAAACTGAATATGTTCCACGTATAAAGTTGGTGCAGACACCACCAAAACTTAAGTTTGTATGGGCTAATTTTCTTTTTGACCCATCAAAACCCATATCCTCACATCATCGCGATCTACGTCTTTGCATGCCATATTTTGAAATTTTGTTATTGCTGCTATATATCTTCCGATTTCAGTCTCCCGCGGACATGTGAGTATATGTGTATAGAGAGTATACATCTAAAAAGACCATACGGGCTTTGGTTGGATTCATACGGTCTTCGAATAGTCTAATTGTATTGGTTTTTGCCCTTCTCAAGTTTTTGTCGTCAAATCTTGAAAAAGGAGGGGGGGACACCGAAGCAAAAGTGTTATTGTACTTTTACGTTCAACACCACACAGTGTTTCCATAGAAACAGAACTCCTTTAAAACAATATATGAATAGTCTAATTGTATTGGTTTTTGCCCTTCTCTAGAGTTTTGGTGGTTTTTTTGTCATGTAGGGGATGTTTCGAGATCGGGTATCTTCAGCAGGTTTTTTACTAGTGTCCCAACTCGCTTACCTCTCTTTCCCTTCTCCTTCTTTGTAGTGGACTTTGTATTTTCGTTGAGCAATTAATGAAAAGAGGTTTGCCCGGTTGGAAAAAAAATGAATAGTCTAATTGCGTCAAACATCTAAACGATATCTTTTATAGGGATCTGAACATGGCTAGTGATATTCAATACTCCCTCCGATCCAAATTAATTGACTTAGATTTATCTAGATAAAACATGCCTAGATAAAACATGTCTAGATACGTCCGAATCTGAGACAATTAATTTGGATTAGACCATAATTTTTTAGACGTTGGATTGCCAGGAATCTACAGGTGATGCTATATAGTCCACAAAGTGAATGCTGCATTTCAGACAAAGCTAATACTTAACACTAGTATAAACTACTACCATCCGTCGTTACAAGAACCATCATGTCAGCCTCCAATAAGTAAACCTAACGAACAAAGCAAATCTAATCTTGATGTTCCTGGCCACGGGCACCATCCTCACCCACGACCCCGTCCTCTGCCCCTACCCCTCCCTCTGCCACCTTCAGTCCAGAAAAGAAATAAAGTCAGTCACTCATAGATAACCATCACATAGTTTTTCTTACTTGAAGGCAATGTTCAGCGCACTGCTCCTTATTAGAGGTGCATATTAGAAAGGGCATGAACGCGTGTGATTCACGAACTTGATGAGCATGAAAACCAAGGGCAGATCATTACAGAACATGCAATGTAGATCATAAAAAAAAAGTCCATTTCAGTCATCTATCAGAACTTAGATAAGCCAAAGCCAACAGTGACACCGCTACTACCTCCCACTGCAAATACAAGCCAACAGTCCTTACATGGACATAGTTTTCATGGCAAGACTGACCTCTAATTTAAGACAAAGATTTCACGAGTACCAAATTCTGTGCCCAGCAAGCCTACATACTACTCTCTTTATTCATTGATGATCAAAGACCCCAAAAAATTAGTTTGTGTACATTCTAGGAAATAAATATTCCCATCCAGATTCCAGAGGGAGCGGATATTTGATAAAACAAGAAATACCCTATGGTAGCATCACAGAGAAAATCCAGAACCAGAACAAAAATGCCAATGCTAAGACAAACTATGCAGTTCTACAAAATAGAATAGTAATAGGAACTAACCACGTCCTTGTGGAGGTGGCATGTCTTGCTCTACGCCATCGCCGCCACCTGATTCTTCTTTCACAAAGCCATCACTGTATCCACCACCATAACCCCTTCCAGGCCCAGCGTAGCCACGTCCACCTCTCCCGTTGCGACCAGATCCACGTCCCCCGTCCCCAAATGTGTCTTCATCATTGTAATCTGTCACTCCGTTGCTCATTGCTGCAAGACAACAATTCAAAAGCAGATAACATCAAAACAGCCAAGCTAACTACAATTTGCATATTCCCTGAACGGTCATGAAGTGCAACAAAACAATTATTTGTGGCGTGCCTCTTCCCCTACCGCTTCCTCGACGGCCACGCCCTCTTCCTCGGCCACTTTGGAATGCTTCTGAACAAAAACACATATGGCATAGCATGAACTAGAGGAATACGAGAGAGCACAGTTATACTCTATTAATGAAAGCATACCTCCTTCCTGATCAAAGTTAATTGGTGGCCTAACTTGGTCATCTGGTATTGGGGGCTGGTAACTACAGAAGACAAGGTAATGTCATATAGTGGTTTCAAAAGGCATACAACCTCTAAAGCATTCACGAAATAGAATAGATGAAATATACGTAAGTAATCTACTAGTAAGCCAACAAAAAGGGCTCCAAAAGGACAATAACCAACTATGTCACTGCTACACCTTACACAAGAGATCTGTTTTGTATCTTTAGCAAACAGGACAGGATTTTAATCATGTAAAATAATATTGACCATCCTTTGTCGAATACTAGATAAAAATAGCCAAACAAGTTGAAAGTAAAGGACACAAGCTATGTTGAATGGTCATGTGACGGTGGATGGTGCAGGTAAGTCATCCATGAGGCCATGACTTACCTTGATGTACTCATACAAAAAATAATCTTTAAAGTTGCAAACTGGTAACCAAGAAAAGAATAAATGTGATCTATTTTGAAATGGTGGGGATATGTTTACAGTAAGGCAAGGTTTAATTCCATGGGTCCTAGGAAAAGTAAGCAACGGCACTTAATAAATCATTGCCCCTGGTAGGAGTAGAAGCTTTTTCTCTTGGTAACTGAAAGCCTGAAATAATTTCTATAAGAAGGCAGACCACGTAGATTTACACATACCCGGGGGAAGCCGTGTCCAGTTCCTTCTTCGACAATGTAATTGAAATCAGCGAAACACGGCGGGTAGTTTCAAGGCTGTCATATGTATACATATGATATCAGAAAAAAGCACATACCATCATAGATAAAGGCACAAAGGAAATTATAATATTCTCCTTACAGTACTAGGCCCTCTTCCAATGGTTCCCAAGTGTTAGTTATATCAATCGACTCAATTGACGTATTCTGATGAAGGCCAGCAATCCTTCTCTGCTCACAGATGCTTTAGTAAGCAACAAAACCATGGCATTTGCAACGACTTAATAGTAATTATAGCAAATCAAATATTTAACCTTAAGACGTTCCACAATGTCAACAGTCTTGCTTATCGCCCTACCCATAGCTTTGATGACGATTTCATCTGGTCCATTTTCCTAGAAGGAAAGAATGGAGGGAGAAAAGTTAAATGATCACACAACTACAGATATTTCTAACCATTAGCTATGAAATTTTAAGTAAATTTTTTATCAAAGTTACAATTTTAGGCAAGCTATATAAATTGAAAAGACCACGTTATCAGGTGGTAGCAGTCATAACCCCTCACAAAAGGAAAAGAGGCACCAATCCACCAACAAGAACCAACTGCTACATTACTGTCACCTGGACAATTTAGATATATTTGCCCATATAAGTAGTCAAAGCTCAACTTACAGAAAATCCTCCAAAACTGGTGTAAAGTTGGGAAAAACTACTGAAGTCCTACATGCTGAAAATTGAAAAGCTGGAGTGCATGACCATGGTTCTGTGTAATCAATGCTAAATTGCTAAGTGTGTCCCAGCAAAACATAAAAGTAACTACTTAGCATAAATTAGCAGAAAATGAGAGGCTTCTTGAAGTTAGTTATTACAAGAAACAGAAATTTTTATGGCCTTGATGAAGGCAGTAGCAGAAATCCGTAAGAAGGCTGAACCGCTAAGCACAGAGACACAGACCAAAAGAACAAGAAGTAAGGGAAGATAACTGCAAGTAATATATATTCCATAGCTAGCAGACGAGCTGTTCTTAACCAGAGTGGTTCTTGAAGAGCATGATTCTTGTGTCCTACCTTTACAAAATATAAGATCAAAACTAAAATTACAGAGTGTGTAGCTTCATATCACAAGGTTTTTTGCTCGAGGCCCAAATCTGAAGAAGATCAATTAATCTCCAGTTATGAAAATTGTGCGGCGATTGACACTGATAACACGAAACTACGAATAAAAAACTAAAATCCACAAATCAGAGACCCTAGCCGCGGAAACGTTGAAAAGTTCCTATTCTGATCCCCCCACAAACTACAAATATAGTGCAGAAATATCGAACAGCGCTACTTAACAGTAACCAAAGTTTACTGCTTTGTGCGGAAAAATAAATCCTCAATCGGGCGGGGGAGTCAGTGGAGCAAGCAAAAGAAAGCCAGGTGGGGAGCGTACCTCCTGGAGCAGGGCGAGTGCGTAGGTGATGTAGTTGCGGGCGCGGCCCTGCGCGGTGACGCGTATCTCGTTGGCGGCGACGGGCGCCTCGTTCCGCGGCTTCTCCACCATCTGGTACCGATCCATCACCACCACCAGAAACCTTCCCGAATCGCTCCAGGAATACGAGCTAGGGTTTCGGGACCTCGAGCTAGAACGGGGGAAAAGGCGCCGGGTTTTGGTTGGGATTTGGCAGAGGAAAGACAGCGAGAGAGAAAGAAAGCGGGGAGGGAGCGCCCAAATCTGGCCAACGGGCCGGCCCGGCACGCGGTACACGGGCCGGCACGCGGCACGGCCCGCCGTGGCCCGTCAAGCCACGTGCGTGTCGGGCCGGCACACATGCCTCGCCTGGCGGCCCGGGCCTGGCCCGGTGCTAAACGGGCCGGCCCGCGGCACGTCAAGCACGCGGGCCAGTTAATATTTTTGGCTGGTCCGTCTAATAAATATACAAAAAGCACCACGTCTCACCTATTACAATTAGCATTCGGTGGTCCAGTGGTCGGAGTGACGTTGTGGCAGGCAGAGATCCTGAGTTTGATCCCTCTTGACTACTATTTTGCCTATATATTTTTCAGATTTGACTGACCCTAGCTTAACGGGTCGTGTCGGGCCGGTGCCGGGCTTTTTTCGCAGGCTGCGGGCCGGCACGCAAAAGCCCGGCCCGTTGGCCAGGTTTGGGAGCGCCGGGCGGATACATGAGAGGGGTTTGCTCTGTCCAATTGGACTCGGTTTAAAGTGTCATCAGAGATCTAACCTCTGGATAGAATCGCCACGCTCAGAAAAGTTGAGTAGGGCAAAAGTACTTCTGCTGGCTTCTCAAAAAAGTTGCCCCCCTTCCAACTTTCTCTAGAAAGAGCTTCCAAAATTATTTAGGCCTTGTTTCGCACGCAGGTTTTTGTGGGGTCAAGGAGTATATCCCTGGCCCAGTCCTATATCCCATCAAATTTCCATTTGACCGTTTTGCAGGTCGGGTTTTGATGGGCTCAGCCCCAGGTACCCTGACAAACTCCGTGAAACCCTCCGATACAAGCCTATATTGAAAAGCTAGTCCATCTCAATTTTCTTATCGATCGCTTGCTCAAGTTTTGATCAAGTGTATGCAGTGTGTTGATCTTGTGTTGATTTTTTATGCAGTGCGTTGATCAAGTATTGAATTTGGCTATTTTCAGATGTTTTTGCATATGGCCACAATGTCTGATAAGCAATTTGACCATCGGTTTTCTATGAATATACTAGCGAGAAATCATCACCATTTTGCATGTGTGATGGTGCCCAATAGCATGGACGAACCCAATGGGTAGGCCACCCTGAATCTTGAATTGTTTTCAGGGATCATGTCTCACTTTGCATCCTAAAAAGAAACACAACAAACTAAAAATAAAGAAAAAGACTACTGACGTATATTTCAGCCCATAGGCAACTCGGGGCGAATCCTGCAACCACCACCTACTCCTCTCCTCCCTCGTCTTGTCGCCTTCTGAGGTTGTTGTGGTATAGCCGAACAACTGTCGGCGAAGGGGTGGCACTCGAGCGGCGCTTGGAGGTGCATCGGTCGTTTGTTTCATGGGGACAGCGGGCTACATTTGGCCATACCTTGCGAGTTTAGGGAGACGCCCCACATGTATTAAAGTGATGCAACCAATCACAAATACCTGTTCTTTCCCCACTACCCCCACCCCACCTCCTAAAATATCCGATCCACTCGATCGGCTATAGGGAGTCGAACGACATGTAGTGGGCGGCGACTGTCGACCTCAAGCATGACACAAATGGCGCACCTAGGAGAAATCCCATCACAGTATTAGGGCAAAAGGGTACTCAAACCTCCAATTTTCTAGTTTCCAGCTGAGGTAAGATGGAGAGCAGCTAGCGTTGTACTTCCTTCGTTCCTATGACTAAGGTGCATGTGCTTTCTAGGAGAAATCTTTGGCCAAAGATTTGTTCAACAATATCTCGATTATGTTATACAAAATTGACATTATTAGCCATATTAAAAACACGTTTTAGTGACATAACATTTTCATCAAATAGTTCACATATATTGGACTAATCCTTTGTCAAAAAAAAAAAAATCAATATCGTGTGTGCCTTATTTACTAGAATGGAGGGAGTACTATAACTACTAAACACACAGTTCCACTATTCCATAGATCTATTTTTTTCAAAACACAAACATGTTTGGTGAATTATAATGGTGCCAGACTTAATTAAGCTATACATGTTTTGTGTTGATTTTTGTATGCAATGTGCACACCCTCTAAAAAAAACCTGGCTGTGTCACTACCCAACGTATCACGTTTTGAATATGGCCTTTTTCAGATGTTTTTGGATAGGTGTCTGATATGGAATTTGACCATCAGTTTTGTATGAATATACTAGCAAGAAATTATAGAATTGCCATATATTATGAAGCATGAACAATAAACTTTCCATGAATAGTATTTTTTTTTAGTTTTACACGACCAAACTAAACATGAAGAGGAAGTAGAAGTACTAGAAGTTTGTCAACAACTATTCTTAGACACCATCGATTTATGAACTGAGGTAGCAGTTAGTACTCCCTCAATCCCAAAAGAGGTGGCGTATAAAATCAGATAAAAACTCAATGTTCTCATGACCATGAACTGTATCAAAAATACGAAGATCTATGATACCAAATCATTATCAACAGACTCTTCATAGTTATTAATATTTCTTTTAAATATTTGATCAAAGTACTTTTTAACAAAGTTTATATGCCATCTATTTAGGGAATTTATTAGAGCTAATAATACTATTGGTTGCACACGAGCAGGAGATTTTTTTTGCATAAGCTCAGCAGAAAGCGTTGCATGCAATCTCTGCGGGAGTGATAAACTTTTAACGTTCACAAGAAGACTTAAAATATTCCCCTGTGACGTAGGCACCACTTGTAACAGAGGCATGAAACGAGCCTTGGGCATGCATGGCATGGACGCGTGAACCGAGCCGAGCTGCTGCGTGACGACGCGAGCTTATATATGATCTCTGCATCGCCGGTCAGTTCCAGAGCCCATCAGACTTGCCATTTTTACAGAGCTCTAGACACCAGTAACGATCAGATGGAGGCACAGAACAAGGAGGCGGCCGCTCTGGTGAAGAAGATCGCCGGCCTCCACGCCGCCATCTCGAAGCTGCCGTCGCTGAGCCCGTCTCCCGAGGTCGACGCCCTGTTCACGGCCCTCGTGGCCGCGTGCGTCCCGCCGAGCCCCGTCGACGTGACCACGCTGGGTGCCAAGGTCCAGCGGATGCGGGACGAGCTCGTCCGGCTCTGCGCCGACGCCGAGGCGCGCCTCGAGGCGCGCTGCTCCGATGCGCTCGCCGCGCTCGACCACCCGCTCCACCACCTGAGGCTCTACCCGTACTACGACAACTACGTAGCCCTGAGCGACCTGGAGCACAGTCTGCTGTCCCGCCACGCGCCGGACCGCCTCGCCGCGCCCACCGCGCGCGTCGCGTTCCTCGGCTCGGGCTCGCTGCCGCTCAGCTCGCTCCTGCTCGCCGCGCGGCACATGCCGCACGCCGCCGTCGACAGCTTCGACCGGTGCGGGGACGCCAACGACCGCGCCCGGAGGCTGCTGCTCCGCCGCGACGACGGTGGCGGCGGCGTGGCCACGCGCATGTCGTTCCGCACGGCCGACGTCGAGGGCCTGACCCACGAGCTCGCCGCGTACGACGTGGTCTTCCTGGCGGCGAGCGTCGGCGCGGCGGCGGCGGGGGAGCACAAGGCCCGCGTGATGGCGCACCTCGGCCAGCACATGGCAGACGGCGCGGCCCTCGTCGTGCGGAGCGCGCGCGGGGCCCGCGGATTCCTGTGCCCCGTCGTGGATCCCGCGGACGTCGCGCGCGGCGGGTTCCAGGTGTTGGCCGTGCACCACCCCGACAACGAGGTGATCAACTCCGTCATCGTCGCGAGAAAGGTGGTGGCCGGTGGATGCCGCGAGCTCGCGCCGGCGGCGGCGAATCCACCGTGCAAGTACCGCGAGGTGGAGACGCCGCGCAGGAGGTTGCCGCCAACGAGCTGTCATCTTGATGCGATGGACGAAATCCGGAGGCGCGCATGGTAATCGACCATCTGCCAGATGCTGTCATGGTGTCACTTGTTAGCAGCCGTGCTGAGACAGGGGTACGTATGAAAGTTACCAATATCCGAAGAATACCAGATGTTTAGTATCTACTGTAAGTGTTAATTATGATAGCTGGGTAAAATAAAAGGAATCCGTCCACCTGACTTCTTGTCAGGTGGTTCAAGCATCTCTCCACGGCTTTTCTATCTATCTACTCCGTCCGTTTCAAAATATAAGATGTTTTAGCTTTGTGAAGAAAATATATCTAGACTACTTTTATATATCTAGACTACTTTTACTAAAAGTAGTCTAGATATATTTTCTTCACAAAGCTAAAACATCTTATATTTTGAAACGGGGAATACTAATTTATGTTGATGTAGATTCGCCGTGTAGGAATTTCCGTCTGAAAAAAACTGAAACAGGTACGCACTCGCTGCCTCTCGGGGGAGGCGGCACGGACGGAACCCTCAGCTGCCGCCGCCCCCGACTCCTCCTTCCACCTCTCCCCAGCTGCCACCGAGGACGCCGACAGGCAAAGTCCGGCCGGCCGACGGTGGCAGCGGGGCTGCTTCCTGACGTGGTGGCCTCTCCCCCGTAGGGAGCCCCTTGGACGCTCGAAGGTTGTCGCCCGAACGGTGATCTGATGGCGGCGGGGTCTAGAAGCCGGGGCGGCGGCCTCGGGCTTTGATGCAGGTTCTTCCTCAACGGACGGCGGTGCGGGTCGCATCTGCTGCCAGGGGCACAGTCCTAGGGTTTCTCTCACGCCAAGACGAAGATCTACCTTCGGCCTGTTTTTATTGATCCGGTGGCAGTATCGTGTTCCGGAAGGCTCCGCCGGCGAACTTCCATGAACGATTCATGCTTGGAGATTGCTGGAACGGATGGGATTCGGTCGCGCGCAACCGGTGTTTTTCTGACCGTTTGGTTTCAGAGGGATGTTGGCGTGTTATTGACGCCTCGTTGGGCGACCCCAAAAGCAAGGTGTGATGAGCACATCAGCAAGTTTTCCCTTAGTAAGAAATCGAGGTTATCGAACCAGTAGGAGAAATAAAACGACTCAAAGGTATTGCTAGCAACTTGGAGACCTCCACAACACAAACTCAAGACTTTGCCCCAACGAACAGTGAGATTGTCAATCTCACTGATTTGCTGAAAACAAAGGATTAATGTATGGTGTGGAAGGTAATAGTGGTTTGCAGAAAGTACACATAAACGGTGGAAGATGTATCAATGGTAAAGATTGGACCGGGGTCCATAGTTCACTGGAGGTGTTCTTCTTAGATAAACAAACATGACATGCCGAGTAAACAAATTACAGCAGGGCAATTGACAGGACTGAGCAAGACATAACAATGCATACTAGACATTTATGATCCTATGAGATTTGATTGGGCAATATAATAAGATACATAAACCGCCATCCAACTGCATCTATGACTAGAAATCCACCTTCGGGTTATCATTCGAACCCCCTTCAGTATTAAGTTACAAGCAACAGATAACTGCTTTAAGCAAAGTGTGTAAGGTAAACAATCCACTTGTTCCATGAACTAGAGACCGTTGTTTTCTCCCTAGTGGCAACATCACATCTACAACCTTAGAGATTTCTGTCACTTCGCTTAGATTAAATAGAGACATGAACCCACTATCTAGCATAAATACCCCCTCTTGGAGTCACTAGCATCTACTTGGCCAAGATATCTACTAAAAACGGAGAGCATGCAAGATCACAAACAACACAGACATGATAGAATCAATAAGACAAAATCATTAATCAATCTGACATAGTAATCTCAATATCCATCAGATCCCCGCAAACACAACATGCATGATTACAAATAGATAGGATCTTGATCATGAACAGAGCTCACAAGATCTAAAAATGGTAGCACAAAGGAGGAGATATAACCATCTAGCTACTACATGGACCCATAGTCTAAGGTGGAACTACTCACGCTTCATACCGGAGGCTGGCATGATGAAGAAGAAGGTCTTCGGGATAATCTCCCCTCTGGCAGGGTGCCGGGAAGAGCTTCAGATCCCCCCGATCTAGGGACGATGGTGGCGGCGGCTACAGACATTTTCGTGGAATATTGATCGGGTACTTAGGGTTTTGGCATCGGGGGGGGGTCTTTATAGGCGAAGAGGCGAGGCAGGGGGCGGCCAGGGTGGTCACACCCTCCCAGGCGCGGCTAGGGTTAGCCTGTGCCACCAGGGGGTGTGGGCTCATGGTGCCTCCCCTCAGTCTCGTACTCTGGCTCCGTGTTCCCCACGGTAAAATATTGACTTTGGATTTTGTCCCGTTCAATTTCAAGAATATTGATTTTCTGCCTTTCTGGAACCAAAAACAGAAGAAAATAGGCAACTGGCACTATGACATCTTGTTAATAGGTTAGTAATAGAAAACATATAAAAACACCTCAAAGTGTAGACAAAGCAAAACAAAGTAGATATTAAACAAGCATGGAACATCAAAAATTATAGATACGTTTCCGGCGTATCAAGGAAGCGAGGAAAAACTCTGTAGTCTGTAGCCATGTGGAACATGTCTTTAGTTCCATGGTGAAGTCAGTGTGCGGAGAATGTCATGGAAGCCAAGATTTGTGGACTAGCTATGGTGGGTCGGGTCCTGGTGACGATGAGGAATTGGCTTGGTTATTCGTGAATTGTAGCAGCAACATCGGAAGGTGGGGACGGCAGTATAGGAGGAGTTCATAGTCTTACCTTGCAGGGTGAAAATCCAATGTCTGGCCTTAATTGGTTGTGCCTGGCAATGACCTTGTTGAAGGCAGTGTTTTGTGAGCGGGGACTTTCTCCAAGTCGAAAACCTATGATCTTTGATCGGGCGATGACGGTGCTTGTGCTCTATTTCCTTCTTGAAGGCATCACTATTGGAGATGTTGGAATTCTGGTGTTGTTCTGGTGGGGTTAGTGTCGCTGCTACTAAGGATCTTATCGCTACAGCAGGACTTTTCTTTTTTATAATTCTTCTTTTTTTTGGCTATGTGCATCCGTAATGCCAATAGTGTAATGCGTTGTTGCAGAGGCTGGGTGTAATTGGTATCATCGCGCGATGTTAATATATGCTCCTTTCCAAAAAAAAGGAATTTCCGTTTGATTTTTTTAGATGATTTTACCCCTGCAACTTTGAGGGTTCTATAGGTACTGCCACCGCCAAGTCAAAACCTACGGTTAATGTACGGTTCGTTCTTCTCCACCCAATCCCACTTCTGAGCCACCACCGCGTCGTTTCCACCCTCCGCCCCTACTTTTGTGCACCACCGTGCTGCGTCCCCGCCTCGGCTGCGCTGCCACGCTGGTCTCCCGTCCCGCATCGATCTATCTAGGCTCGGGTACGGCGATTCCCCGTGCTCTGATGCGCAGTGCGATTGGATCAGCAATACGAGAAGACATCGATCTAGCCACCGCAACACATGGTGGTGTCGGATCCGGCTATCGCCATCCAACTTCATGCTAGATACGTCACCCTAGTGCCGACTAGATCCACTGCCTCCATTGCCTAAATGTCGGGAGCTGCCCCTCCCACAACCTCCATTCACCGTCGCCGCCCACCCCAGCGACACCTCGGTCTCTGCCGCGATGCTGCCCTTGTCCTCCCCTGCCTCAGGCTCCATGCATTGTGGTTCCTTATAGATCCGCCACCGCCACGGTTTCGCAAGCTATACTTTGGAGCCCCTGGTCCTCCTACCTGACTGCTATTAGCTGTGGAGCTCCCACCCGTCCAAACCCACAACATTCCTCGTCCAAGCGACCTTGCACCATTCTCTGTCTACTCGGCCCTCCAGCTCCATGTCGCTCTCCTGGCAGACGAGGTCGACATCTTCGTTTTTGATCCGGATGCACCAGCCGTGGCAGTGAGGGATGGGTGTGGCAGTTCAAATAGCTCAGAATGAGGTTCAGAGGTAGGGATTCCTCGATCAACAAAGTGGTCAGGTGTGCAGATTAATTTCCTCTCCAATGAGCATCTGAATTCTCAAGGAGACGCATCTGTAGTTCGTTATGCGTGTGCCGGTGGATTTGTTTTCCCTTTCTTGTTAATTTTTCCACACGTGTTGAAGTTTGATAGCTTCATAAATGCTTCAAGAATCTAAGTTTTTTTGCTCTGTCCATCGACTTGATCATCCAAGACTATGCACTGTAGGTCTTATGTATTTGTTCAATTTAGAGTTAGGAATTCTTAAGAAGACCATGCAATTTTCTTGGCCGATGGTGAGTCTCGTGCTTACAACTCGTGTGTGTAGGTTGGTGGCATTGTTGGTTTTATTCTACATGGTCTCAAGCATGTTGATGTACAGCATGGTCAGATCCGTATGCCTTATTCTTATTTGAACTTGTAGAAGTTGGATCTAACTTTACTTGGATCTATGGCAAATGAATGTATCACGAAATTGCTTCTGTTATTACCAAAGACCTTCAACTCATGAATTTCATGTTGTGTGATTAAAGGGAGTACAACTATTTTAGAATATGTATTCTTATTTGTGATGTCATCTTATCGATGTTTGATATGAATAAACTAAAGATGCACAAAATGCATGTCATACAGAATTGAATTCCTATTTTTTGTGAGAGTGAACTGAATGTCATCTTTATTTCTGAATATATATAGATACTGGTTGAACTTTAAGTTTGGTCTGCGCACATTTGGTGAAATTTGATATGGTGTAGCTCTAGAACTTACACATATGGGAACTGCTCAGAGATTTCCATGTATTAGTTGAAGAGAGGAAGTACTGCGATATGCAGTTAGTCAGTCAACACTGTGTAACACTGCGTGACTCCAACGTGAAGTTGGTAAAGTGTATTTCATTGACAAAGGTCTTGCAATGAGTTTTATCCTCTTATTCAGAAATTCAACCAAACCATTATGAGTGTGGATGTATGGGATAGAGTGCTGAACTTCAATCCGCAGGGCCATGCAATATTCATTGATGGCACATGAGAAGAATTCTGGAACATTTTCCATGCAAAATTGTCTAATTTGACTTTCTGGATAATGGGCATGTAACTCAATTGTTTCCCCCATTATCATGGAAAATACATGGTTTCATTTGGACATAAAGCACGTGTATGAACACTGTGCATCAATGAGAACCATGAAAATACCTATAAAAAGTTCCACGATAAGACCACATATGTCTCCATGATCACATAAGACCACCGATCTCCCACTCCATGTTGCTCCCACCAGTGCGAATTCCATGAAGGAGACAAGTCAGACACAACGCTCTTCAACCATCGCCGCCCCCCACCAACCACTTTCAGCTGCCGGAGGCAGGGGTAGACACGCCACACAAATGCCAGGAGAGGCACCAATTCGCTCTCGTGACGCTTCCTCGTCATGGGATGACAACAACACCGACCCAGTGATACCTTCGATCTGGATTCACAGATATAGTATAATAGTCTTTTATCTAGTAGACCTAGGTTTAATAGAACCTTGAAAAACAACGCTAAAATGAATTAAAAAGGACATGTCTGCATGTCTTGGTCAATTAGATCAGAAACCCACCTTTGCCTCGATCGGTCTGCCTTACCAATAACCCATGATTAAGCGATTAAGTTCTGTAAGGCTGATGTGAGGTTAATAATTTTCCTTTATTAATCTATATGCATCAAAAAAATTATCATGAATTCTCAATGTTGCAATACTAACGGCTAAATTTTGCAGATGACACAGGGTTGTTCTAAGGCCTCCCGCACTTCAACAAAATGTTGCTGCAGGACGGCAACATGCAGCAGACTACAGATGGAGATCCTACTGAGGAAGGCCGAGGACTTCACCTTCGCTGCAGGTTGGGCCTTCCCGAGGAAGCTCTACTTTGATGGCAGCGAGTGCGCGATGCCACAGCCTGACGAGTACCCTCAGCTACCCGACACCAGCTAGGATTAGGGTCTCTCAGCAGTGCAGGTGATCGCGGTCTTCGTCTCAGTTATTTTTCTGTTCTAGCGGAGGTCAGTGCCCTTGCTCCCTTCCCTCTGTTTCTATTGTTGTACCTGGTAGCACCAGGGTCGGTCCATGGATTTTGAGGGCCTTAGGGTAACACAACATGGGGCCCTTGTTTAAAGAGAGCTTCCCTAGGGTTAAGGGGGGCAATTGCCCCTCCCCTCTCCAGAAAATACAATAAATATATCTTTAATATTTATTTTAAATTTTTAAAGATTACTTAAAGTTTAAGCATGATTAGTGTTCATGGGTATCTTAATAATGTTTGTCAAGGTCCATCACTTGTTTACACACGAAACACTTAAAAAATATTATTATGTAATAGAAATATTACTCCCTCTGTCCCAAAATAGATGTCTCAAATTTGTCAAATGTTGGATGAATCTAGACACTATTTAGTATATAGATTCATCCAAAATTTAAAAAACTTAAGACATCTATTCTTGGACGGAGGGAGTACTGTAATGCAATAGAAAATTAAATGACCCGTATATATTATAGATCCATGATCTTTAAATGATGCTTGCTATTGTGTAGTTTAATTTGGGAACTTACCATCTTGGCATGCTTATGCTTCATTTATTTCTGATTAGAACTTTACATGCATGAAGAATTCGTCATGACTTTTGTCTTCCATTAGCGCTGCAATTGCAATCATAAGTCATCACTTAAAAATGATTTTTTTACCAGTCCTTGACACCTATTCCCTTGCTTTATGCATTTAGTTTATTACCATCTTTTGAGACGTCAATTGTCGTTGTGCATGTGTCATTGCAGTGTTGATAATATGTAGTGCTACAGGTTTTGTAGCAGGGAGAGACACGTTTGTCATGCATCTATGTGAAGAAGCCACATTGAATTCTCCTGTTTCAAGTGATGGAGGACCATTGATTGAAGATCTAATGGCTGAGTTTTGAACTTGTTGCTTCTCTGATATACGACATCAATGTAGCCACCGCAACACGTGGTGGTGTCGGATCCGGCTTTCGCCATCCAACTTCATGCCGGATACGTCACCCCGGTGCCGGCTAGATCCACTGCCTTCGTTGCCTCGATGTCAGGAGCCGCCCCTCTCCCACAACCTCCGTTCACCACCGCCGCCCACCCCAGCAACACCTCGGTCTCTGCCGCGATGCTGCCCTTTTCCTTCCCAGCCTCATGCTCCATGCGTCGCGGTTCCTTATAGAGCCGCCACCGCCACGGCTTCGCAAGCTCTCCTTTGGATCCCCTGGTCCTCCTACCTGACAACCACAAGCGGCGGAGCGCCCACCCGTATAAACGCAAAACATTCCCTGCTCAAGCGACCCTGCACCATGCTCCGTCTACTCAGCCCTCCAGCTCCATGTTGTCGTTCTGGCAGACGAGGTCGGCATATTTGTTTTTGATCCGGATGCACCAGCCGCGGCAGTGAGGGATGGGTGTGGCAGTTCAGATAGCTCGGAATGAGATTCAGAGGTAGGGATTCCTCGATCAACAAAGTGGTCAGGTGTGCATATTAATTTCCTCTCTAATGAGTATCTAAATTCTCAAGGAGGCGCATATGTAGTTCGTGATGCGTGTGCAGGTGGATTTGTTTTCCCTTTCTTGTTAATTTTTCCACACATGTTGAAGGTTGATAGCTACATAAATTTTTCAAGAATCTAAGTTTTTCTTTGCTTTGTCCATCGACTTGAGCATCCAAGACTATGAACTGTAGGTCTTATGTATTTGTTTAATTTGGGGTTAGGAATTCTGAAAGAAGACCATGCAATTTTCTTGGCCGATGGTGAGTCTCGTGCTTACAACTCGTGTGTGTAGGTTGGTGGCATTATTGGTTTTATTCTACATGGTATATGATACGTCGTAAACGTATCTATATTTTTTTATGTTTCATGCTTGTTTAGCATCAACTTTGTTAAGTTTTGTCTACATTTTGAGATATTTCTATACATTTTCCAGGACTAACCTATTAACAAGATGTCGCGGTGCCAGTTGCCTATTTTCTGCTGTTTTTGGTTTCAGAAAAGCTAGTAAGAAAATACTCTCGAAATTGTATGGGACAAAAGCTAAAGTCAATATTTTACCGGAGAGAACATAGAGTTCGGATGGGAGACGAAGTGGGACCATGAGGCAGCCACACCCTAGGGCGGCGCGACATGGGGGCACCAGCCCTAAGTGTGGGCCCCTTGGGTGGCCTCCTGCCTCGCCTCTTCGCCTATAAAGTCAACCCGATGCAAAAACCCTAGGAACCTGGTAAAATCTCCACGAAACAGTCTGTACCTGTCGCCACCATCGTCCCTAGATCGGGGGGATATGCATCTCTTCTCGGCACCCTCCCGGAGGGGAGAGATCATCCCGGAGGCCTTTTTCATCACCATGCCAACCTCCGATATGATGCGTGAGTAGTTCACCCTTGGACTATGGGTCCATACAGTAGCTAGATGGTTGTTTCTCCTCCTTTGTGATATCATGTTTAGATCTTATGAACTCCGTTCATGATCAAGATCATCTATTTGTAATCATACATGTTGTGTTTGCGGGGATCCGATGGATATTGAGATACTATGTTAGATTGATTATTGATTCTATCATGTGTGTGTTATTTGTGATCTTGCATGTTCTCCGTTGCTAGTAGCTATCTTGGCCAAGTAGATGCTTGTGACTCCAAGAGGGAGTATTTATGTTCGATAGTAGGTTCATGCCTCTAGTAATCTTGTAAAGTGACAGAAATCTCTAATGTTGTAGATTTGTTGTTGCTACTAGGGAGAAAACAACAATCTTTTGTTCATGGAACAATTGTATTGTTTACTTTACACACATTGCTTAATGAAATTATCTGTTGCTTGCAACTTAATACTGGAAGGGGTTTGCATGATAACCTGAAGGTGGATTATTAGTATAGATGCAATTGGATTACGGTCTATGTATATTATTGTAATGCCCAATCAAATCTCATACGAGTCTTGATGACTAGTATTTGCATTATTATGCTTTCTCAATCTGTCAATTGCCCCGCTGTAATTTTTTCACCCAACATGTTATCTATCTTAAGGAGAACACCTCTAGTGAACTATGGACCCAGGTCCAATCTTTATCATTGATACATCATCTACTATTACCGTTTACTTTCTACAAGCAACTACTATCTTCCACACTATACATTTAATCCTTTGTTTTTAGCAAACTGGTGAGATTGACAACCTCACTGTACATTGGGGCAAAGTCTTGAGTTTGTGTTATGCAGGTTCCAAGTTGTTAGCAACACCTTGGAGTTGTTTCCTTCATCCTACTGGTTCGATAACCTTGGTTTCATAACTGAGGGAAAACTTACTGTTGTGATCTTCACACCTTCCTCTTGGGGTATCCCAACGAATCTCTACAGTGATCTGAGCCGCATCAAGACGTTTTCTAGCACCGTTGCCGGTGAGTTAAGGACAGCTTCAATCTCTTCCTCCTTGTTAGTCACCTTTTATGGAGAAAGAAGATTCTAGCAAGGGGAGTCTCTCACAACCAATCTCTTTACTTTGTTTTTGTTTTGCTTAGTTTCTTTTGCTTTATTTTGCTTGTTTATCTTTTTCAAAATTACAAAAAAAATTGTTTGTTTTGTTTCTTATTATCAAAAACACAAAAAATAGTTCCTACTATAGTTGTTATTTTTGTTGGTCTGTTATTGTCTTGGTTTATCATGCTTTCTATCAATGGTTGGTTTCTTTGAAACTAGATCTTATTGGCAAGGTGGGTTCACGGAAGAATAAAAGTATTATTATAAGGAACACCGCTTGTCACAAAAAGGGAAACACTTATAGGAACAAATTAATAAATTTCATAGCATTGACAGAAACGTGTGCTCTACTTATAATGTTACTTATTGCTTTGATTATTTTGTTGATGTAGGAGGTATAAACACCTCCCTTTTCAATGCGAGTATAATGATAATGTTACCATATCTTCTTATATTAAGGGAAATTATGAATTTTATGATGTGGAACAAATTGAAGAATTTATTGCTTGGAAGGGTGCATTCGAACTTGCTAATTTGCTTGAAAATACTGATGATGCACCTTATAAATATGAGGTTTATGGTATACTTAAATTTTGCTTTGATAATTACAAGGAAGAAAATGGCTATATTATTGAATATTTAATACATGCTTTCCACGAACAGAAGAGACTAATACCTTGCAGGAGTCTATGGAAGAAGAAATTGCTGAAACTGGACGCTCATTAGATGAAAAAGAGGAGGAGAGTGATGAACAAAATGAGGAAGAATGGATTAGCTACCCATTCATACCTTATAATGAGAGCAACTCTTTATCCCTTATATTATTTGATTATCTCCCATGCTTACCAAATGAGGATAAATGTTATGTTCCTGTGGATTATTTTGAAATATCTACTATGTGTAAAACTTGTGATAATAATTATGCTCCTGTTATGCATGGTACTAAAGATTTTTGCTTAGAGAATGTTTATGATAAAGCTCTAGATGATGATCCTATATTGGTTGATAATATTAAGTGTACTGCTATTGAAAATGAGATTGGAGGGGTCTTGACTTTATCTTGGAACCCCATACCTCTTGAGAATGATCAACATCTTGTTATAAAATTGTTAAAAGTGGGTTTGAAGGTTTTAATCCCACTATTTTTGAGCTTGATAAAAATTATGTGTTTGTGGATCATGAAAAGCATACTTTATGTGATAGTTATATTATTGAGTTTATTCATGAGGCTACTGAAAATTATTTTGAGAGAGTAAAATATGGTTGTAGAAGTTTTCATGGTACCGAAACACCTCTCTATGTGCTGAAAGTCTTGAAGTTACTCTTGTTTTATCTTCCTATGCCTGTCACTTTGTTCTTTATGAATTTATTTGCATACAAGATTCCTATGCATAGGAAGTGGGTTAGACTTAAATGTGTTTTAAGTTTTCTTCTTGATACTCTCTTTTACTTCAGTTCATATTTCTTATGTGAGCATCTTCTCAAACTATCAAGCCTAACTTAAAGGCGTTAAAGAAAAGTACTAATTTGGAGATAACCCAAATTTCAATAGGTTTTTCTGAGTCTTGGAAGTTATTACTTCTGTAATAACCTCTCCTTATCCTTTTTTTGTGGTTTTTGTGCCAAGAATAACCTCTAATGAGAGAGAAGCAAGATTTGAGGAAGCTGCTGTCCCGAAACAGATTTTTGTGATTCAATGTAAAAATTAGTGAAAAGTCCCAGTACGTCGGATTGAGCTGTAATTTTCTGAGCTTATTCCCCAGGTTGTTATATAACTTTAGTTATCTCAACACTTTTTTATTTGAGCAACAGAAGGTCTTCGAAAAAATCGGTTTTTACCTGCTGGTCTGTTTTGACAGATTTCTGCCATTATTTGCATTTGCCTGTTATCGGTTTCTTTTTGAGTTCTTCTTGATCACTTGATATTTTTAAAGTAATTGCTATAGTATCTTGTGTTCTAATGTAAGTTTTACTTGTGTTGAAACTAAACCCAAAGGCCTATTATTTTTTAATACACTAATGTTTCTAATGAAGATTGTGGGAAGTTTTGTATGAAGGAAATTTTCAAGTGTAGGTGAAAAATGATATAATGAGATGAAGAATGGAAAAAATCTCAATCTTGGGGATTCCACCCCATGTAACCACAAGAAATATTCAAGAGGTACGAGCGTCAAAGCTTGGGGATTCCCAAGGCATCCCCTTCTTCATCAATAAAAATCTCAGGTCTCTTTCTAGACACTTTGTTTTTATTGTTTCATGCACCGTTGTGTTGTTCTTGGAGTGTCTTAGTTTTTGTTTTTCGTTTTCGTTTGTTTAGTTTTCTTGAATAAAGTAGTTGTACCCCCGCATTCGCTCTTTTGTTTCAAATAAGTTGATTGGTGTTGGAAAAGAGTAGAGAGTTTCAAGCTTATAGTGGAACAAAAGGGAGCTTGTTTTGACTGTGGCTTAGACTTTATCATGTCATGCTAGATGTTGCTTTGACCTTATGCTTAGTGATTATTGTTGTATCATGACTAGTTCCAAACAATTGATATTGCTTAATGTGTCTTGAAAGAATCATGCGTTGTTTTAGCATACAAAAGCATAATATTGTGGTATTCTCCTTTGATGCTTTGTTTGGGTTGACTTGGCGCAGGCTTACACCATGTTATGACTATGAACCAGTCACCTTAGCCTATATGATCATTTATTTTTTGACTTGTGATCCCACTTTATGCTTTAATTGATAATGTTTTGTCGCTCTGCATGATTATGGCCATTATTGCTCTCTTAGTTGGTCGCTCCCAGTTTTTTGCTAGCCTCCACTTGTATTGAGTAAGCTCTGCTCATGCATCCAACTCCCAAGAAACCAAGTTATTCCAAAGAGTCCACTATAAATTCCTATACATGGTGTGTTACACCATTCCAAGTATATTCTTGTTTTATCTATCTTCCAAATTAAACTTGTTATGAGAAAATTAGTGATTAAATCTCTCACAAACTTGATGGCACACTTTACTTTCTTGTACCTAATAAGATTGAACCATTGTGTCATATATGTTTTATATTCTTGCACTTATAAGTTGGGAATTAGCAGAACCATGCTGTCATGGGGAATGCTTTCAACACCTGTACATATTACCCAGTTGATATCATGATCTTTTGTTTATGGATGTTGGCGGTGTGAAATAAAACAGGAGCCTGTAAGTTCATGGAGTATTATATATGTATTAGAGAAATGCCTAGGCGGCTAGCCTAAGACATGCCTAATCATGGGGGAACTTGTAGCATCACCATAGTGAGCAATCTATGAAGCATCCTCAGAAAAAATATAGAAAAAAAAGAGAAGAGGAAAATGCACCATGCTCATGGTAAATAAAAGGATTGCTGAGATGATCACTGTTTGTTGCCTTGTCATTTTGATATGGGATAGCTCTTGTGTCATGAGCCAAGGGGTACCCCGTTGGCGGTTCTCTATGATAAACATATACTTACAATGAGAAGAACTTGCTTGTGACTAAAGTTGAGTAGCATGAGGAACGACCCTCGTACTCAAGGGACATGAGACTGCCAATTTATGATTTTTCAAGCATATACTCCATATTTGTTTCACTTTAACCTTAATCACTTCAATATACTTATGATAGGGGCAATGAGAGCTTAAAGCTAATAAGTACCATAATTTTTGGAAGCTCTTTATGAAACTTGAAATCCCTGCTTCCCTGTGAAGGGCCTTTCTTCTTACTTTTATATTGAGTCTCCACCTTCTATTTTTATGCACCAATTAAGAGAGCATAGTTGTCATTCTTAGTTTTATGTGCATTGTCCCAAAACTTATTGATTGATTCATAATATTGATATTGCTTGTTCTTGAACTATTTGTATCTAGTCACCCTTTTGAACTTTGAAGGTGTCCTATGCATTTATGTTTTGCTACTCCATGAGGGACAAGATGAATACCACTCTTGCTATGTTTTCTATATGTGAAACAAACAAACGTCTTTCAATGCATTGTTATTCATGATATTTTTTTGTATCCTTTCATGTTGCAACATAGTTTCTATGTCTTATTGTTAGAACTACATCTTTCATGCTCATGTTTAGAGTAATTTGACCCAGCTTTCAATGCTTTGCAAATGGTTTGATCGAGATTGTGATAGTGCATGTCACCTAAAAATATATTCTTTTTATCACTTACCTACTCGAGGACAAGCGGGAGTTAAGCTTGGGGATGCTTGATACGTCATAAACGTATATATAATTTTTGATGTTCCATGCTTGTTTAGTATCAACTTTGTTATGTTTTGTCTACACTTTGAGGTATTTTTATACATTTTCTGGGACTAACCTATTAACAAGATGCCGCAGTGCCAGTTGCCTATTTTCTGCTATTTTGGGTTTTAGAAAAGCTAGTATGGAAATATTCTCGGAATTGGACGGGACAAAATCCAAAGTCAATATTTTACCGGAGAGAACACAAAGTCTAGAGGGGAGACGAAGTGGGGCCACGAGGCGGCCACACCCTAGGGCGGGGTGGCCTGGGGGCGCAAACCCTAGGTGTGGGCCCCTCGGGCAGACCCCTGCCTCGCCTCTTCGCCTATAAAGTCACCTCGATGCAGAAATCCTAGGGACCCGATCAAATGTCACATCCCAAGATTTTCCAAATCTTGTTATGTGAAAAATAAATGAATAAAATAAAACTTTGTTGATTTTCAGGGTGAGAAGAAACTTTTGATTTCCAATTGGAAACTTTCAAAACCTATTTGGATCAAATAAAATCCTAAAGGGATTTAAAAAGATAAATAAACAATAAAGTTAAAAATATTTGGAATTACTATTTTGGATCTTTTAATAAAAAGTTTTGGTTTACAAATGAAAAGGTAGAATTATAAATAAGGACTATTTTTATAAAGCCAAATTAAAACTTGGCCAAGCCTTTGAAATAAAATATTTCTATTTGACAAAAATAGTAAAGGTTTATTTAAATAAAATAATGGGAATTTATTAATACCCAATTTTGTTAAAGTAAAGGCTTTTCCATTTTAATAAAACTTATTAATTTATTTTAAACAAGTTTTCCAAGTATTTTATATTTTCAAGTAAAACCTACTGATTTGGTTTTGATAATATTTAGATTTCAAATGGAGATTTTATTAAATAAATCATAACCTATTTGAATTAATAATTAAGGTCTATTTTGTTTAATTATTAAATAGATCCTAAAAAGAATAAAATTATTATTTTATTTTGGACTTTAGTTTGTGTTGTTAAACAGAACTAAAACTCAATACAAAGTGTGGTAGAAATTTGATTGATTTGAATGTTTGAATTGGTTGATTGAATTTCAAAAACAGAAAAAGAAATGGAAAAAGAAAAAGATTCAGAACAGAAAAAAATATAGCAAGGACGGCCCAACCCAACCTGGACCACTAAGCCCAGCAGCCCAGCTCCTCTCTCTCCCGAAGAAAAACGTTTCGCACCTGCTTACAGACCCGCAGAGACGCCGACCGGTGGACCCAACTCCCCTCTCCTCTCTCTCGCTGACCAACCGACCCCACCCCTCCTGTTCATCGTCTTCAAACCCGCGCCGATTACTCCTCGCCGTTTCTGTCTTGAATTGTAGCGATCAATTCGCGTCAATGGAGGCATAAATCTCTCCAACGTCTATGCCCTTTTAATCGCCTCTGTCTCCTCCTCCTTTCCCCTCAAACACCGCTGCACGAGAGCCACCAGGCTGCCCTGAATCGAAATTGCACCGCCGCTGCTCCGGCGAGCCTCACCGAGCAATTCCGGCCAGTAGACACCGCCCCTTGCCTCCTCGACCAAACTGACACACTCCCCAGACCCAGGCGCACCTCCCCGTAGCTCCAACTCGTCCGCGCGCGCCCCAGAACATCGGCAACGACAACGAACAGTAGCGCCACCGCCTGCCATTTCCTCCGGCGAGTTACTGACGCCAACACCGAGCTCCCCTTGTGTTCTGGTGGGTACCCCTGCAACCACAGAGACCGTGCGCATCCTCCTGATACTTTTCTTCGCTTGCTTGCATCCCAGGTGCTCGCCCTTGACCACGACCATACGAACCCGAGGCGCAGCTCCACTCCGGCGAGCGATTCCGATCACCTCCGCGCGCCCCTTCGCCAGCCAGTACCACCTTGAGCTTCCCCAGGCTTCGGCGAACACGGTGAGCATATTCCCTTCCTTCCTCGCTTCCTGCATCGCCGGCTCCGCCACCGTCTGACCGCGCCGCCGCCAGTCGCCGCCGCCAACGCCGCTGCTTATTGGTCAAAGCAATAGGGACTGTTAGATCTGCATCCGATGGCTTGGATAGGTTGACTAACCGAAGGGGTAAGGATGAACTTGAGCCGCGCGATTAAACTTAGATCCAACGCACCACATAGCACGATCCGCACGAACCGTTTTCGACGAAT